>CM022090.1:8890434-11530434 GCA_011114355.1 Carex littledalei | reverse complement strand
AACCCTGCCTTTGACCCCGCCGCCCTTTCTCCCTTTCTCTCTTCTCGTCTCGTCTCTCCGATTGTCTGATCATTTTGTACTCCAGTTCAGGTATTTTATTTTTTTTATTTAATATTTAATTTAGAAAATAATAAATTAGTTAGGATATTTCTAAATGGTTTAGAATATTTACCGAATAATTTAAAAATTCCAAAATGGTTTAGAATATTGACCGAATAATTTAGAAATTCCAAAATGATTTAGAATATTTGTCACACCCCGCAGCCCCGGGTCGTGACAGAGCCCCGCCGTAAACATACAACTTTATGTATGCTTACAAGGCAATTAGGATATAACTCATAATCATCACAATAAAAGAAATAAAACAAGTCTATATAATAATCCAGGTACAAAATGTTTGGTAAAAGTAGAACATACCAAATGTATCTCATACGGATACTAACTATAAGGTATGACATAGGGAACTATCCAACAAAATATATATACATCTCTAGTCAAATAACAAAACAACTACTAAGGTAATATGGTGACATATACCAAAGGCCTGCTACTCGTGTGCCTCTCCAGAATCAGTCGTACCGCAACCTGTAAAAAGAACCCAAAGGGAGGGGGTGAGAATAATTTCTCAGTGCGAATTTGCCACAATCAGGTTATTGGACTTGCAATCAGATTCCACGTTCAAAAATGAAATCCATACAATAGTACATTAACAGCTCTATATCAATATATAAATGAATGCATATGCTCGACAACAATAATCAAGTGAAACACAACTTACGGAATTTCCAAGATGAAGTTCAAACAAACACATATTAGGCTTAACTCATCTTATTATGGCTGGTAGCACCTACAGATGTTCAATCGATCTGGACCCTCTATCTGACCCTCATCTGTAGGGTTACTGACACCTACAGATGTTCCACCGAGCTGGACCCTTTATCTGACACCCATCTGTAATGCTTTGGCTTAACCATTTACTAAAGTCTGGTTCAAAGTCATATAATGAAAATTCACTTGAAATAATTCGGAATGTCGTAATATTCAATTGACCGTCCAAATACATTACCACGTAGGATAATGCCCCCGAGCCACAGACGTTACACACTAGTCACCCACAATCACAATCAACATATATATAGTCACCCACCCCTCGTCCCAACCGGTACTGGGAAACAATGAGGGCCATTCACCTAATGCGCCAATAGGTTCCTGGGATCAAAGTCAGCTAGCCAGACTTTGCAAATTCATTCACATATAATTTCACAATCATCAATTTGTGGTGACTTTCAACCATAATCAAATCATAAGAGATCAATCAAAATGACAACCATACGAATATGCAAATCAACCATATCACAACAATTCAGTTTTAAATGGATTGGGTATTCACACAATTCCAATTATGCAACAATCAAACATACAACATGACAATCAAAAAAGACTTTAATTTCTGAAAATGAAACATCAAACAAGTCCAAGAACCCCGCACCTGATTACGAAGAGCGTATTTCGCACTTATGGTTCGAACATCTCGAGAGGTCCCGCAAACTCTTGCTCAACCGAGCCTACACCAATTAACACCTCTCTTTGTTTGATTAGACTAGATTAATCACAACTCCTCTCTAATTTTCGGATTTGAGACAAACCCTAGGTAGAAAATCACGATTAAGATGAAATTGAGAAAGGAATTACCAAATTAACAACATAGAAGCTTAATGGAGATGGATTACTCACAATTTATACAAAAAGTTCAGATTTGGTCAAAATCCTAAACAATGGAGAAAAATTCCAGATTTTTAAAAGAGAAGAGGAGAAAAAGGAAATACCAAATGGGAGAACTAGATGGCTACTAGAGAGAGAAATAATCAAAAATTTTCACTTCTTTCTTTAATTTCTCAAAGCTTTTGATGAATTTTTGGAGGGTGAAGAGAGGGATTCTCCTTCTCTTTCTTTTGGCGGACACACACAGAGAGGGGGTCGGACCATAGGGGAGAAACGAAGGGAGAGAGAGCTTGTGTACTTTGGAAATTTTGCTAAATAGACCCTCCACTTGTTTGTTATTAATAAAAGAAGAATTTATGTATATAATTATATATACATGTAAGTTAATTTAATTCTTTTGTTTATAAGATATAGATTTCAAGATTCGATTAAGTCTGACTGTTTCGAAATTTCAGACTAATGTTATAATTATTTTAAATTTTCAACTCCTAGTTCATCAATAAAATTTTCTATTATGTTCTGTTTGACCCTAAAAAGTCGGGATAAAAAAGAAAGAAAAAAAAAAGAGGAATTGAAACAAAAAAATGGCGCTGTTTAGTTTTTTATTTGAAGCTGCTGCCGAATATATATAATATATTCGAATGGGATTGCTGCCTAGGCTCGAATAAAAATGTCAAATTGATTGAAATAATTGAGCTGCTTGAATTAGATGGCTATATGGCCGAACCAAATAATTAAATGGCCGAATTAAATTGGTGGCTAGCCCAATTATTGCATGGCCCAAATTGAGAGGATAGAATATGCTCTAGATATTTTGTTCCCATTGACACATGTCACACTACCAATGAAGATGCTAAAATGCCAAGAATATTCTCTTCAAGCTTGAGGGATAAGCATGACACTTGGATGCATCTAAACCTTTGGATGAGAGTTAATGCAAAGGAGTGGTGGGGATCATGCCAACAAGGCTCCTCTAAACCCTAGGCTCTACCCCTTGCCATAGCCTATATAAACCCCTCATTTGAAGAAGAAGAAAAGAGATACAATAGAAACCACAATATATAGAACCCACACAAAAACACAATATATACACCATACACAAACACACCCCAAGGCCGAAACCCTCTTCTTCCTCTACAAATATCAAAATAGAAATAGGTAGATTAGGATTTTGCAATGTAAAAGCTCAATGGAGCTTGATGTTCATGTATGTTAATCATGAAGAAATAAAGAGATGTTCTTGCTTTGAGATTTTCTTTCTTTTTCTTTTATGCAATTGGAGCTTTTATTTGTTAATCTCTTCCTTTTCTCCTTTCTTTTAAATTTCGTTTTTGATTGAGTGTTTCTAATTCATATGAATGAGTTTAGAAGCATGAAATCATATAAATAAATAATCTCCTTTTATATAATAATCAAATATTATATTAAAAGGTTTAAAAATAAAAATGAAATAGAGGAGGCATTAATAGCTTTTATAGCTAGCTTTCAAGCCTATGATTATAAATAAAATATATGCATATGTAAATATTTGTGATTTTCTTGCTCCTCTTTGTCTTCTTTGCCTCCTCTTCCCTTTTCTTCTTTTCTTTTCCTTTTATTTTCTTCATCTCATATTGCAAAGAAAAAGGGACAAAAACACACAACTACACAAAATATATAAAAATGATATATATATTAAAAGTTACATTTTGTATTATAAGAAATATAAGAGAAGAAGATACTAAAAGTTGATGTTTAACTACATCCTTTTAAATATCCAATTCTTGCATAGTTCTTTTAATATAAAATCAACTAAAAGTGCAAAACAAATAAAAAAGAATTTAAACAAAATAGGGATTGATGTTTAACTACATCTCCTTATGAGTTTTATTAATCTTTAAAAGGCCTAGATGCATAATTGTTGAAGAAGAGAGCAAATGAAAAGAGGGAAATAACCAATCCCAATGAAATGATGCTCAAGGACCTTCACATAATTATGCAAATGACATAGGACCTATATGCAAATTCAAAATGGTATTGGTAAGTGACATATTGTGATACCAATGCCTCTTTTGATTCTTGATGACCAAATCTTGACACAAGGGCTTAGATATAGTCTAATCAAACCCAATACCCCAAATGTCTCAAAATGACCTGCTGTCACAAACCGGCCAATATGAACTGATAGCGAAATTCAAACCAGAAATCCAAATACATAGTTAGATAGAGGACTCAAAAACACACAATTTAGACTCAAACTTTACATTTATAGCATTTTTACACGATTTACTAGCTATTGTTAAAGTTAGCTTTCTATAATACAAAAAAACTGGTAAATAAGCTTGCTGTCCCAGAATATGCCTCTTACAAAGTCACAAACTAAAAATAGATTTAGGCCTTCTAAATTCTTGAAACTTTTTGAGGATATAGATTGTGCTTTCCTGAAGATTTTGGTACCAAGAACACTCAAATCGGAGTTGTAGTCTATCTTGTACAAATTTTACAAAAATAATTGTCAGCAAACAAAACTGGTACTAGACTGAAATGACCTTCTCTGGTAAAATGATTAATCTAGACCAAAATAAATGCTAAAATGCAAAATGGACTGCACCAAGATGTAAATAACTTCAAAACAAATAAGATGGACACAAAGTTCATATTATTTGGAGTTTATTCCGATTTAATATGGATTTTTGAAGTTCAGCTCTTCAAAATAGAAATACAAAAACTGTAGAAAGAAAAACTGCATCTTTTACCAGTCTATCTCTGCACTCAAGCACCTGTTAAAAATGGTTAGGAAATTGCAAAGATCTTGAAATTTGGCATGCGTATAGAGTAGACTTTTCTCTACACTCTCATAAAAAGAACCAAAAATTTGACTTTGTAGATTGTCCAGAATAAATCTTTAAAGATTGGTCGTCAGAATAGCGAAACAGCAGCTGAAAATAAAATACCAGCAGATACCCCTGCCTTTGCATGGCCTTTAAGCATAGAAAAAGAACTCAAAATCCCATGAAATTCCACAGAGTTATAGATTGAATTCCCCTCTGTAAAACCATATAAAGAATACAAAATTTGGTTTAGCCAATTTGTCGGAAATGGTCTTCAAAGTTCAGCAAAATAGAAAACTACTGCTCCATCTACCAGCAGACACCTCTGCACGAAAACACACATTTGGCATAGCTCTGAATAGAGCCTTGCAAAACTGCTATACATGCATATAGATCATGACTAAACAAACATTTTCATATGCAGGATACAAGATTTGGTGTAGCCAATTGGCAGGAATCGACCCTCGAAGTTCAGCAGTTCAGAAAAACAGATAACTACTGGTCACTACTTGGAATTTCCGTTTGACATAGCTAAACACCATGCAAAATCATGAAAGTTGGCCGACTTATAGTCCTGATATCATAGTACAAGACGACAAAATTTCATTTAAAACCATCAAGTGAACTGAAAGATATGAAGTCTCAAAAACTGACCAAACTGGTAAAAGACTGCACATGTAAAAGTAGCAGCTCCCACGTCACCCGTGCCTTTGTGCAATCTTAAGACCTAGAAATAATGTGCTAAAATTCTCATATGCCCTCCAGATCTAATGTTTCATACTTGCAGGTTAAAACCATGCCATCATAGGATCAAATCCCATGAAAAAGGAGTCGTTGACATTCATTTAAAGCAATGTCGAAAGCTAGCAAGAGTTCCTCCTCTACAAACCCAATTCGCAAAAGAATTAACCGAAACCACGAAGAACATGAAGGCAACAGTAACGAGAAGCCCTCAGCACAGATCTTGAAGGCCCAATGCAAATCCCAAAGCCTTTCAGCTTTATAAGAAGGCCCTTGAGAAAATATAAAACTTCACAAATAGGCCCTTCTCAGTCATTTTTAGCCATAACTTCTTCATTTCAAATCCAAATCAACTCAAACCACCTCCAAATGAATCCAAATTAGATCCTCTATACTTCTAAACCAAAATGAACATGTTTAAACATCAGCCAAATCCTGAAATGACCAAAATACCCCTTTCTTCGAATTTAAATGATTTTATCCATTAACAAAATATAAATAAACATGTTATGAATCTGATGTAAATAAACAATGTGCAATACTTTTCAAATATCCAAATTCCTATTCTAAAATGCAATAAACATTATTTTAATATAAAATCACACACATACATATGTCCAAACATATAGAAAGCCAAATCAAAACCAAAGTCAATACATGAGTCCCCTTTTAGCCCCTTTATTCAATTCACAACAAATAGGCTTCAAATCCTGGAATGGACGAGGTGTTCAGCATGGCTTGGAAGGGTCATCTGATGTAATTAACAGCGGGGGCTTGCGCCCGCTGGGAGTTAAACGTCCCCACAATCATTAAACTCTCTCGACGGACTGATTATGAACAGTAGGTCTGTCGGGGGTGAACCGGAAGGAACAGCAGAAAGAAAAATAAATGTTTCAAGTTCGATATTCTTCAAACAACCGAGAGCATTGAACCATGAGACATTTAAATACACATGCACACACCTTCCACACCAGCTGTGCAACTTTCTGCGCCCTACATGTTCTAAACATTGTAAATTGTTGAAAATTTCTTAACGTAACAATATTGTTCAAAAATTTAGAAATTCCAAAATAGTTTAGAATAATTTAGAAAACTTCAAAATGGTTTAGAATATTTTAGATAATTTCAAAATGGTTTAGGATAATTTAGGAATGTCCAAAATAGTTTAGAATAATTTAGAAAATTCCAAAATGGTTTTAGAATATTATCCGAATAATTTAGAAAATTCCAAAATAGTTTAGGATAATTTAGGAATGTCCAAAATAGTTTAGAATAATTTAGAAAATTCCAAAATAGTTTTAGAATAATTTAGAAAATTCCAAAATGGTTTAAAATATTGTTCGAATAATTTAGGAAATTCCAAAATGGTTTAGAATATTTTAGAAAATTCCAAAATAGTTTAGAATAATTTAGAAAATTCTAAAATGGTTTAGAATATTATTCGAATAATTTAGGAAATTCCAAAATGGTTTAGAATATTTTAGAAAATTCCAAAATAGTTTAGAATAATTTAGAAAATTCCAAAATGGTTTAGAATATTATTCGAATAATTTAGGAAATTCCAAAATAGTTTAGAATATTATTCGAATAATTTAGGAAATTCCAAAATAGTTTAGAATAATTTAGAAATTTTCAAAATGGTTTAGAATATTATCCGAATAATTTAGAAATTTTCAAAATACTAATCAAGGATGAGTCATGAAGAACCAAATATTGGACTTAGAAGCATCACCTCAAGATTAGGTTTAGAAATCTATAAAATTGGTAAAGTATGCTTGAGAATGTGCTAATTTGGGCTAATCGTTACAACGGTATAATCAAGCGTCACAACGGTTTAATTCAATACTTCAATACACAGTAGGATCGATTTAATTTGTTGCAACGCTCAAATAACCGTTGCAACGGAATAAATCAATTTCGGATCCCAAAACTTCCAGAGAGGTCCGTTGTAACGCTTATAAGTGTTAGGGTTTCCCAGCGCAGCCAAACCTGCTAACTGGGGCTAACTGTTGCAACGCCTATTTTTCCGTTGAAACGGTTAAGACCAGTTATCTTGTTTTGTTTCTTTCGCTATAAATAGAAGCAAAATCTAGGTTTGGATAATCACTCTAGCCGCCTTCAAATGCAATATTCCGAATTTTTTTCGGATCTAGAAAAAGTCATTGTTGCTTGTTCACAAAACTTCAATATTCATACAATAATCTCAAGGATACTCAACCACAATCAATCTCGTGTTAGAAGTAGAGTGATCATTGAGCGATCATCTTGTTTGTTTCATACATTTGAGCCTTTAGTGCTCGTGAGCCATTTCCGTGCTCAGGCCGCGTGATTTCCCAAGCTTCGTAAGGGCTCACCGGTTCCACCTTGTACTCCTTTCTCATTGGGTAAAGAAAGACGCATCATCTTGAAGGTTGCGAGCCCCGGAGACGTTGGTGTTAGTGCTGAACTCCGTAAACAACTATCGTGTCAAGTGTCTCTTAACTCTTATATTTATTTTATGCACACTTGTTTAGTTTATAGTTATTATAGTTTTCGCCAAGAATAACTTAGACACACGTTAGTTAAAAGAACTTAGTTTTAAATTTAAAAGACCCCATATTCACCCCCCTCTAGGTGCTTTAGGGACCAACAAACTAAATGTCGAGGTTCGCTCTTAGAAACCTTACACTTAAAATTTGTTCATGATATGAAACTCATTTATTGCTACCCTTATAGCTATTTTCGACTCAAACACTTTGCCTATGGCCAATGAGTTATCAAATATTCTTTTTGTGCTGTCTAAAAAATCGACATCCGCATACCGAAAAACGGATATGTCATTAAAACTATCAACCGGATGTCTCATATTTTCCTGGCCAGTTATCGGGTATTGTGTTTGGCGGGATTGTGAACAAGACTGTGATTGTGACTGTCTGGTCGGTCTAACATCATTGTCAGAATCTGATGACTCATTTGAGAGCATTTCATTATCGCTCTCCAAACTATCATCATCAATTGCATCCACAGGTACATGCGAATAATCATGGATCGGTACCGGTCTACGGACCCGAACAATTTTGGGTTGAGTTATGGGTTCAGGGTTCCGATTGGTACTGGGTCGGGATTGAGATTTGGGGATCTGACTGGGTAAGAGTCTGACTGTTTAGATTCAATTGGAAATTAAAACCGGCATGGTTCGGTTCCAACTCTACATACAACTCCAGAACCGGTAATTTTTGTGGGAAAGACGTCACAATTCCTAAAATCATTTCGAACGATGCCTGATATGTTACCAGTACTAATTGGTAGTCACGTTGGCCATCGGTAGACATATTAAACCTGGCTTGGATTTCCAGATTTGCTTCACTAACAGTATACCTAACCGGTTTATAAATCTCATTATGGAGATAAATCAAAGTTATGGTTCACGGTTATCGGTAATGAGTATTTAGGCCGGGTACTATAAAGGACCTCGTCATCATTGTATTGGATTTCCTCTCCGACAAAATTTTTCACACAAATCATTTTTTATTTTGGTTGGTCTGGATAACAAACTACAATTTAAAAAATAATACCCTATAAGTACAACATAAATTGAAAAATTAAATAATTTAAAATTAAAATAAATAAAAAAACTTACAAAAATTCGCTTCTCGAATCCGATTTTCTCTATTTTTTTCTTCTCCTCCTCTTTTGTTTTTCTTTACTCTCTTCACTGAAATGTGATTCAATAAGGGATTGCTTATATTATGCGCTGCTTATAAGTTTCTGCGTGTTTTATAGGCAAAATAGTCCGAAACTGCAAAAAAAAAAAAAAATCCGGATCTCAAACCACAAAATATATACCGGTTCTAGAAACCGCAAATTTAAACCGGGAATTTAATTTCCGGTTCTGGAAATCGGAAATTCTTTCTCTGGTTTTGGAGAGGCTGGAACTAGGATTTTTATTTGGGAAAAGCAGGCTTAAAACCGAAAATAAAGTTTGCAGTTTGGTCTGTTTTGGAATTCTTACGCAAAAAGGTGTAGATTTTGAAATTATTTAATTATTTTAGATATTAATAAAAATTTCGGGTTCAACCGTTGCTTAATATTCTGTTAAGCTACTTTTCTAGTTGTGCCATTTTTATTTTCTATGGTATGCAAATGTAAATTACGGGATGACCTACTATGTAAATAAATTAGCACATTATACGAGGAGAACTACCTACTTGTACTTTTAACAAAAGATTCGTATTGGTATGGTATACTGTCAAACTAATGCCCATTGAATACGCCTACTCTCGGCCAATTGTTACCTACGTACCTCCTTGTCCCTAGTTAAAAAACCAGAGCAGCATTACCAGCTACCTAAAAAGAAAAGACTGATAATCTTTTTAAATAGACCCCTAAGCTTTCGTCCATTTTTAGTTAATCCAGAAATTGAACAGATAGAGCGACAACCTCTGGCGCTGTCAGCCTTACGTATGATAGAAAGTTTATTAAAGAGACTTGTTCTACTTGGATACCGTGCTATTTCTATCCATTCAAGAGAGGGCCCACATTTCAGTAAACCTATTGTTAAGTCTCCTTCGTGTAGACCGGATCCAAGGTGTAAATTCACCGTATAAGCTATATAAAAAACTTGTACTGTTTCATGAAAAGAATAGATACATAAATTACTATTAAATTACAAAAAGCAACCTTTTCTCCCAACTTCAGTGGCTCTTCAGTAAATTTAAGCGAAATGAGGTCTTGTTGTTTTCCGCCCTTAACTCCCCCCCACACATAAGCCGACAAATGTGATGGTAGTGATGTAAATTTCATGGACTAGATGGTCGTTATGACGCTCTTCCAACCAATTGGACGGCTCAGATCGGTATCACCAACATAGAATCTTTCGCTTCTCCGAGGGAGCAGTAGAACGGTTCGTACCCGATAAGCAAAAGAAAGACTTCCTGGACCTGGAGCACAAGATAAATAACAGTGGATTCTTAACAATTGACGGAACCGGTCTAAATGTTGAGTCGCGTCCCCCAGGTACCTGAGGTGCAATATAAATAAACGGATGGTTCAGATTAATTCCAGTCGGTCCAAACTCAATCCTGACCTACGGAAACTATAGGAGGTCCGCTTTAAGATTCGTGCCAAGTGCAAAGAACGGTCCGGATATGCGTATTGCACCTCAGGTACCTGAGGCTGGAATTCGTTTATAAGTTTATTTACAGATAAAAAAGAATTAAGTGTACGGTGCTCCTAGTGCAAGAGAAATATTTCACCTGAAGTGATAGTTTCTCAGAGAGGACAAAGCCAATTCTCTCTCTCATACCTTCTATATCCCCATTTTACCCCTGTCAAGCGAACGATGATGACAGCACTATTCCGAGAGAAGCCCTTCTCTCTCTCTACCCCCTCCTAAACTACTTTCTCTCACTTCCTCTCTCTCCTCTGCGAGCTTCCCTTGATGCAGCGTCGGAGTACGGCGGCGCTAAAACCCGACTCCTTAAACCGTACTCTCTCTCGAGAAGTCTCCGCACTGTACTTTACAGTAGAGCTGACAAATTGTACTCCGAAATCTCAGTTCACCTCTTCTAGAAAGATTAACCCTATATCCAAGCCCGAAACCAAAATTAATGGGGAGCGAGCTTAGAGAATCGCTCCGGCGAGTATGTGTAGAGATCGGCTGGAGTTATGCTGTCTTTTGGAAAGCGATCCGTGGCATTAACCACCAAATGTAAGTGTCTATGACGATCATTTTTTTATGTGATGATATTTTTAAGATTTTTTTTGTTAGTGGAAGTGGATACTGGTGGATTTATTAAGGGTATATATTCGATACCTTTTGATACAGTGTGATTTTCTGAGAAAAGGTACTGATAGTTACGGTTTGTTCGGGCTTGGCTTTTGCTTGCTGCATTAATGGCATTTATTACTTTGTTCCTCTCTGTACCTATTTAAAGTTTTCTTCTTTGTTTCTTTCTAGTTCATTAATGGCAAATCATAAGTGACTAACTTAAGGCAGTATAATGGGTTCTACCAGTCCGGCTTAACTTGGATTTGAGTTTTTGTACCAAATGTAAGCTTGGAATTTTGAAACCTTTTGGAAGATTACTAAATTCTGAATTTCTGATTCAATCTAATTATGTAGTTCACCTATTCTATATTTGCTAACTTTGAGGAATATGTTATCAATATTCTTTTATTCGTTGTAAATTTCATGAGAATCCTACACTTGCAGCAACGATAGTTGCTTTATTCCTTTTGTAAACCTAGTGGAAGGTCCTGTTCTTGATTCCTTCCAGCTCTTGAATTCCTTTTAGTGGATATTAGCAGTAACTTAGATTTAAAAAAGGTATTGTATTCAATTTTTTCAATTCAGCATTGGATTCAGATTCTTCTCAGGATTGTGGTTCTTGTTTTTTTCGTTTGGTACCAATTTTCTAAATCGATACTGATTTTTTTGGAATAAAGTACCTTTATTGCTTGAAACTGCATCAAAAGCTAGATACAATTAATGGAATCTCTGGTTGTGTCATAATTGCTACTATCTCTATTTAAACTTAAAGATTATTCTTTGAAGTTTATACAATTAGGTTTGCTTGAATTAACTATTTTTACACCAAATGTCAGTGTCAATTGGGAAGCTGTAAATGTATTTTGATTATAACCTTTTCTTCCCAGTTTGATCATGTCCGTCTTTAAGTTTGATAGAATACTTCTGAATTTTAGGCAATTGGTATGGGGAGAAGGATATTGTGAAAGAGTAGCAGGTGTACCAGCCATTTCGGGTTTTGAGGCAATGGATTTACTATTGAAGGAAAAGGTGGCACAACGAAATTCACGGGAAGGCCACTCAACTGAGATGGTTGTGGCTCGGACAGATGACAGACTCAATACCCTGGTCTATAAGTTAATGGTGCACCAGGTCCATGTCCTTGGCGAAGGGTATGCTTCACTGTGGTTTAATTCTATCATCTTAACTCTTGCACTAGTCAAGTTTTGTGTGTTTGTGGTGTTATGTTCTAAATTAGTAGACCCTTTGTAGGATAATTGGACATGCGGCTTTAACCGGGAATCATCTGTGGGTTCTTCAGGATAACCTTAATGATTATGTATCAATTTCTAAGGTTAGTACAACATTTCCTTTTCCAAATTGGTATGTATAAATGGATATTGAGTTCATTCCTTTTTTATCCCTTCATAGAAAAGTTAACTTCCATTATAGCTCTGCTATGATGCCTTGCAAAACATGCGTTTCACTATTTTGAGCTATTTGAAGTGTATCAGTATTCATGTACTGTGTGAATCATGGCATTGCACCAATTGCACAACTCCTTGCAGTTGTGTGCTTCTGCTTCTAGTTGAATTAATTGACAAACTGCCACCAATTGTTTGTATTTCAGGCATTATCAGAGATGAAACAACAGTTTTGGGCTGGAGTACAGGTTGGCAATTTGTTCTGATTTTGTAATAGATTATATTCAGGGATCTTCTTTTTATTCTTGTAGATCTAAGGACTGTTTATTGTGGTAGCAGACTGTTGCCGTTATTCCTGTGCTTCCACATGGTGTCATTCAGCTAGGCTCATCAAATATGGTACAATCTCACTTTCCTTTTATTCAATTTAAATATAAAACAGTTCATGAATGCGTATCCTTGACAATGAGGTCTCCTTTTTAAATAATGATGATCACTATTTGTAGGTTATGGAGGATATTGATTTTATAAGACAAATAAGGTGCATGTTTGTCTCACAACTGGGATGTAGTACGCTTGTAGAAGAATGTGGAAGGTTCTTACCTCATGGAACCCAACCCAATCAGATGCTGGGTGGTGAATTGCCATTACAACCAGATACAAACTCAACTTTGAATTCAGATTTGTTCTATACAAACTTGAAACAGATAGAGGAACAACTACTCTTTCCAAGTTCTGGTGATTTCAAATCCAAATCTGTCAATGAAAAATTTCGCGGAATGTCGATCAATGAAAATTTAAAGCAAGAGGATCTACTGTGCACCCCTTTGAAGAACGAAGGGAGTGACCTCTTCGACATATTGGGCCTTGAGCATAGAACAAGGGGCTTTCACGGCAGATCAGATGCCATTTATTCAACCAGAGAGGCTATGTCTGCAGGTTTACCTGACAATGGTGCGGGTCCCACTATCAGTAACTCAAATGAAGAGGATGTATCCTTTGGTGGGTTATTGTCAGAAACTGACCCAGACCAGCTATTAGATGCAATTGTTTCAAATTTGAGTGCACGTGGAAAGGGCATAGTGGTAAATTCAAACAGGGGTGGTTCGTCTTTTAGTGGGCCAACCTGTTCATATGGTTCTGTTGGGTTCGATTGTTCTACCATGAAAGTTAAATCAATGCCTGAATCGAGTTCTGTTAAGAGCGAAAGGTGTGAGAGTAGTGACAATAAAAACTTGGATTACAAATCGCAAGTTAGTCTTTGGGCTGAAAACAGCGGTGGTGTTATTGGGCCTGATAGTAAGAGAGGAGATGAAATGGGTAAAGCAGGCCGGAAGAGACCCCGGCCCGGTGAGAACCCACGACCCAGGCCCAAAGACCGGCAACTAATTCAAGACCGCATAAAGGAGCTTCGTGAAATTGTCCCTAATGGGGAAAAGGTACAACTTGTTACTTCCATTTCATATTGTAAATTCAGAATGGCCCCTGCAGAAACAAAGTTTCATATATTTTGAACTTCAGATTGTTGACACTGGTTTTTGTTTCTGGTGTCATATGAGCAGTGTAGCATAGATGCTTTGTTGGAGAAGACTATAAAGCATATGCTTTTCTTGCAAAGTGTTGCTAAGCATGCTGATAAGTTGAAAGAAGCTGGTGAACCAAAGGTACTTAAAACTTTATTGCCATCATTTTTATGAAGTTATCCTTGTTATATTGAAGTGGCTATATGAGCAACAAAGATCTCTTGCTTATGTCAGTCATTTTGTAGTGGCAATGTTTCTTAAAATTTGAAATAATTACTAGTTTGAAAAAAATGCCAATTACATCATTGTGCATTAATGACCAAATACCAAATGTGGATATTGTGTATTTATATATTCAAGTTCATGGGCACCAACCTGTTCCTAAAATAGCATGTTAATAAATCTGATGGGTATTTTTTTTCTTTATTTGTGGAAATTAATCAATATATAGTTGCATTTAATGCAGATAAGTAGCAAGGAAGGAGGGCTTTTGCTTAAGGATAATTATGAAGGGGGTGCGACATGGGCATTTGAAGTTGGCACACAGTCAATGACTTGTCCCATAATTGTAGAAGATCTCAGCTCCCCTCGCCAGATGCTCGTTGAGGTATATTATCTATATGAGAAATTCTTAGAAGATCTCAGCTCCCCTTTTCAGATTTGTTGAACTTATTTCTGTTTTTTTTTTGGTTTTATTTGTACAGATGTTATGCAAGGAAAGGGGTATATTTTTAGAGATAGCAGATCAGATAAGAGGGCTTGGGCTGACAATTTTGAAGGGTGTCATGGAGGTTCGCAAAGATAAAGTTTGGGCCCGCTTTGCAGTTGAGGTACTTCTTTTGTTACATACAAATATTAGTGTACCATCTTTGACCATAGATGATCTTAGTGTATAATATAATTAATTTTTTTTTATAACACAGGCAAATAAGGATGTGACGAGAATGGAGATATTTCTCTCTTTAGTCCACCTATTGGAACCAAACGCAGGTACCAATCTCCTACCAACTGCAGCTGATAACAATATCACTTTACCCCACAATGGATTCTACCCATCTATTCCTGCTACTGGCCTTCTCTGATTTATTCAAGAGAAAACCTTTTCTTTGCCTTATTGTACTTACGGTCTTCAGTGCTAACCTTGGAGAGTGAGGTTGTAAATTAGGGGCTGGTGGTGGTGGGTTTCTTTTCTAAAATCTTTGATGTGTTGTAAGTTAATTTGTTTGTTTTCTAACCCTAGCTAGCTTCTTGTTGGATCTTAGGAGTTGGTGCCAAGAGATGTAAGAGTGGTTATAGTTTAAGGGGTTAGATTAGGAAATTTGTGATGTTATAATTATGGGCCTAGTATAAAATTTGCTTAATATTTTTCGATTTCCAAATTTTATAGGAAATTTTGCACCTATTTATGCCATTGCAGAAAACCATAAAAATTTTATGGTTATTGGAAATTTCGCAATAATGGGATCAGATGCCTCAAAAGAACATATGAAATCCCAAAACCAGGATAATCAATTCTGTTCTAAACAAAACCTCTCGTTTGTTTTTCTTTCAGACAATAATTAAGCTCTGCAGATTATTTGCATAAATTATCATCTCTATATCAAGTACTTTAATATAGACCTAAACTTGATTGGAGATCCTAGTAACTTTTTAATTATTTTTCTCAATCTAATTTTTTATTTGGAAAGAAGTATCATTCATCCTTCCTTAAAAAAATACTTCATAATTGAAGTTCTCTCTTCAAGTCGGCAGGTCATCTAAACCCATTTCAAAATGTATAATTCTTTGACTTAAAAAAAAAAACACATTTACGCAACGTTACGTTTGGTAAGGCCCATGTTGTAACCGATTTAATTAAACGTACCTTCAAAATTACAACTGATATTTCTTACATTTTGGGCTGTAGATCTTATTCAATTCACCTAAAATTATACAACAGTGGTTATTTGAATCTTCATTGTTTGTTGCCTTTAGCCTATCTGTCAGTATATGCCCGATTGATTCCTTTTATCTCATGGTGTGCAAACAGACCGGAAATAATAAAGTGCCTAATAATTAACAAACTCTCAAATTTGCATGTGAAATTGTCCACCTTTTTTTCATTCCAGGGCATAAATTCATGCCCAATTGAATCTAGAATCAATTACAAAATTCATCCCAAATAAAATTTCCGGAACTCTATCAATTAACATCTGTGCCGAAAACTAAATTTTAACAAAAAAATAGAGAAAAAATGAATTCTCAGATGGCAATCAACAAGATGGATACAAACTTAAGAACTGAGGCAACAAACAAGAGCTATTTCTCCAGATATTATGGTGCAATTTTAGTATCTCCATTGATTTCTCCTTCGCCTTTGCTCCGCAATCCTCTGATTGCAAAACCAAACAAAGCTTGCCAACTGCTCCTACTTGCATCATCTCGTGCAAAACTGCCGGCGTTGCCACATGTCGTGCCACCAACCATAGAATCCTGACTGCCCGTTCACTTGCCAAATGTGAAACTCTAACAATTTTCCTTGACACGATTGCAATGCCGGCTGCGTGACCTGCTACCTCAGCCCTGCCTTCAGCACAGCCACACAACCGATCCAAAACCACCAAAGCCAATTCGCAAATGCGCCTCTCAGGCTCATCCAACAATATTTCAATCAATACTGGTACTGCACCGGTACGTACTGCCTTGATCCGATTCCGTCCATACGGGCATAAACCCGCTAACACGTGCAACGCACACTTTGTCATGACTTGGTCACGTACTGCATTAACCAACTCCTTGAACAGCTCCTGTTGCACATTCACAATTCTACTCGGCGAAACATGTTCTATGATCGATCTGAGAAATTGCACCGCATGTGATCGGATGTGGTTATCGGATTTTTGCAAAACTACCGCCAATGAATCCATTATGTCGCTGTATTTTTCAATTACTTCAATGATATTTTCTTCTGAGAGTTGAAGAGAGCACAGGATAGAGAGCGCATCGTTCAGCAAATTTTGCTCTGTAACTAAAGAGGCCAAGAAGACAACCATCCCAGGTGTGGATACCACATTCCGGCGATTCGTGTCACTCTCTGAAACTATATTTTTTATTTCTCTTAACGACTCAACACGTGTTGCCGGCTTCTGTGCCGAAGCCAAGAGACGAGCCAGATGGATTGGATCGACAGGAGGTTTTGGTGTAGGCGGCGGTTCATAACCATGAATGGTGTTAGCAGCACACCACGATTGGATGAGGCGGCGGAGCGTGTGGTTTGGAGTTAGTATTAAGTCTATCAGAGGCTGACGTGTCACGGGACACGTGTGCGGCTTGTTGGTTTTGATCCATTTTTCGATGCTCGATCGATCGTAGGTGATGCCGGTAACGAGTGCTACCGGATCTTGCATAAGTTCAAGAGAAATGGGGCAGAGAAAATAGGTAGGTATCTCTACTTGCTGCTGTTCCATTTGTGTAAAATGAGATAAACACTAGATAGGTTTTTGTGTAAGGAGAGATTGATTTGAAATTGTATTGGAGTTGAAAAATGGATCTGAGAAGAAGTGTTTTATAGGAGGTTGAGATTTGAAGAGCACATTTTCGAAGTCTACGCGGAAGAGATAGCTGATAGCTAGCAAGAGAGGTCAAAGGCTTCTCTTAGACTACAATTTTAATTCATTAATTAAAGTTATTTTTTTAATATTCAAAATCTTTGGTTGGAGAGGAGTGGGGAAGTGTTAAGTGTGTTTTTGTGGTGGTGTTTCTTGTAGTTTTCTTTGTGGTAGGTTACTTGCTTAGGAAAACTTGTAGGTTAAAATTTAAATATGAATCAAGTTTTGCAATTACTGCCAAATTGAGCTATTTTATATGAAATGTAATTCGAAATTTTGAGTCTTGATGTAATATTTACTACTTTTATTAGTAACAACTACACATGAAAAATATTAAACCTAAGGTAAAAATTTACAATTTGTCTCGCCAGTTGTAATCACCAATGTATATTAGTTGACTAAAAATTAACTTGATCTCATAGTAGATATCTTGTATTTTGAAAGAAAAATACTGATGACGAGATGCACACACAAAGTTACATAGAGCTATAAAAAATGGAGATACAATAAACAGAAAAGATGCCACAAAGCATCTCCCAGACAAAAGGAGTAGGAGAGTGGAAGCTCCGAAGGGTTGACAAAGCGTTTTAGATTAGAAATTTGTGAGGCGTGGGCCCCACCAGGCCCCACCATTTGGGGCTGGCTCTCCTTTGTGATTTCCTTCAATTCTTTAATTAATATATTATTTATTACTTCTGACCTTTCTCTCATCCTCTCATTTTGCCTTTGAGATTGATGCACTGTGCCATTGGTATTAGTATGGGTCTATGTTTGACCTCGCCTTGGACAAATAAACTACACTATTTGCATATATGTCCTCCCAACTTAATACAATTCAACTATACAGTGTAGTATTGTTTGTATACCTACCCTTGTCAGAACTGATTTCTTGCATAGACGTTGAATTTGTTTTTGTTTTTGTTATCTTGACATACAAATATGGGAGAAATTTGGGTCCGATGGGCATCGGACCCAAAGTGAGTTCAACGGGTTCTCTCACCGTCCGCAACTTTCGCGTCTGCTTTAAAATTCGTGCGCACAAATTTTAAAGTGGATCGGACGGTCCGAAACCCATCGGACCCAAGCCTTTCTCTACAAATATACAATGAATGCATAAATTTTAAAGGGTTCTTTCATCCATGAGGTTTTCATTCACCAACTATTTTTCTTTCCTAATAAATAAAAATATATATCTTTACTTGTAAAAATTATATATGTGTACTTGAAATAAATTTGATATGTTCAATAAAATTATTGGGTTCTTCACATGATTTTAGATCATATTCATCTATTTGGACGATATTATTGTAAATGTTGATTGTTGAATTTAAAATGTGATTTGAGTAAATATTAGTTTAATTTGTCTAAAAATATATATTCAAATTTCAATTTTATCATGGTGAATTTGCATACAAAAGAGTAACATAATAGTCTTTTTTCCAAGTTCCACATGCATTTATTTGAAAAGGATATGTGGTATAAAGAAACGATATATAAATAATCAAAGGGGATATGTGCAAAAAGACCTGCCGACGAATAAAATAATCACTGGCAACGCATCGTATTAGGTGTCGTAATGTCTATCTTTGTTTAAATTTTAAAATTGCATTGGTTGAAATAATTAAATTAACGCAAATTGCTAGGTTTTGTGGCCGCACAAGGTCCAACCCTACTTTTATCTCGTTTGGTGTCTAATAAGCTTAAGCACATAGGTTAACTTTTACGATGTTGGATTTAGATATTGAACAAAATAAATTACAAGCTCGAGACAGGTTTCGCATATTTATCCTTTTTCATTATTATTATTTTAATGGGAATGAAACCCCTTTCAAGATAATTTTTTTTTAAGCTTAATTAGGCAACCGAGATCAGGGGTTGTACAATATCAATTAAAAGTCTACACAACTTAATTAATACCTAAGAGCATCTGCATCTTTCAAAATATTAGAGTTTTTAATCTGACGTGGCAGTTGCTAAACTAGTTTTAGGGATGTAGATGGATTTCCTATTTAACAACTTTGCTCAATAATTTCTTATTAAGAAATCGTTTATAAACTCTGACGTGGCAAAACGATTGGCCTGTATTCGCTAAAATTAGTTTAATTTATTACTGATGTGGCTTATCAATTTTAATTTACTGATGATGTGGCTTATTAGAAACTCTAAAATTAGTTTCAGGGATGTGAACATTTAGAAATTCCGGAGTCTATAATTTCTTAAAAACAGTTAACAGTTATTTAGAAACTCTAAGAGTTTCAGGGATGTAGATGCTCTTAATAACATTTTTTAAATAAAATAAATAAAATTGAAAAATTATGGAAATATTGTTAGCCTTTAGCCTTTATGAATTTAATTGATCCTATTAAAATTTCATATTATTTGGATTTCATTTGATATTCCATCATAAGTCGTTAGAGATGAACCATTGATTACAAACTTTAAATCATTTAGTAAATGGTAAAACTTGCATTAAAGTTTTACCATTTATATACTTATGATATGAATAGATTAAGATCATACTTGAGATGTTGGATTTTGCAATTAAATTATTTTTAACGGTTGTTAATATTGTCTTATGTCTAGTTCTTCGCCAACTTTTGGAAAAAAAATCTAATTCATGACTAAGAACTTGAATATGAAAATAGTAAAATGAAAAATAGCAACAAAAAATTGCCTCCTTTTTTCTTGCAGTTATCTTTTTTTTTTTTTAATTCTTGATAACAAAAATTCTACAATTCATAACAAAACAAAACAAAACTAATTGATATGATCTGTATTACTTTACTTTAACAGAAAAAAAAAATGTAGCATTCAACTTAATATTCAAGAACTTGAAAAAATAAATTTAGTAATTCTCCTAATTAGTAAATTTTATAAGCCCTTGATACATATTAAAACTAAATCGAAATATCATAATTTTATGTGTACGTAAAATAATTAATATATATTACATTTAATGATTTTATTTCGATAGTTGAGTTTTAGATTTTATTACATCTAATGATTTTTTTTGAAATATTAAAGTTTTAAAAATTATGTGATTGTTCAGACTAACAAAAAGTGATGACAATTAAACAAACATATATTCAGACCTTAATAGCTATAGCGCTATAATCGCTATTTAGAACCTTGACCACCGCAAACCAATCTATCAATACCGCTTAAATAAACATTTATAATGTAGTCAATACAATTTTTAAATTATGTCATTTTTCATTTTTCTTAACTATTAAATTTTTAAGAATAATGGGATCGTAGAGAAAATAGTGATGACAATTAATTAAAACTTCATAATCTGACAAAAATTAACGATCCTTACGAAAGAGAAGACTTTAATTAAACATTTAAAATTAAGACGAAACATGTCGACACTGCAAATCAATCTTTCAATGCCCCTTAAATAAATATTTTTTTAACGTAAGTCAATCAATTTTAAAATTATACAATTTTTTATATTTAAATAAAAACAGTTGTCATAGAATATTTCAATAAACTATATAAACAAATGCAATACAAGTTTTAAGTCTAAACAATTGATTTGTTCCGCTCAATAAGATTACCGTATGAAAATGTTCTTGGATGTCAAATTTTACATGTTTTAAAAATTTATTTACTATTTTTTAAATAGATACAAAATTACTTGATTTAAAGGTTCTAGACCATTTGAAAGTAGTAGTTTTGTACCAATCTAAAAGTATAATAAACAAATTTTAAAAAATGTAAAATTTGATCTCCGAATATATTTTCATATAAAGATCAAGATGGACGGTTCGGATCGACTATTTAGACTGCAAAAATGAAAATATGAATCCGATCCATAGTACAAACTAAAGTGCACTATACATATTACATAGTACCGTAGCCTCACTCATATGATCATAGTGACAAGATTCGCGTATAATTCGTTTTTTTGACGTTACCGAACCGAACTCCGAATAAAACGCAGAAAAATATATAATACGTTTTATTCGCGAATAAAACTCGTATAAAACGCGAGTTGACGAATTATTCGCGATAAATAGTTGAAAAAAATCTATTAAATCAGCTTCAAACAACAATTTAAATAGTTGAAAAAAAAATCTACTTCATGACTAAGAACTTGAATATGAAAATACTAAAATGAAAAATAGCAACAAAAAATTGCCTCCTTTTTTCTTGCAGTTATCTTTTTTTTTTTTTAATTCTTGATAACAAAAATTCTACAATTCATAACAAAACAAAACAAAACTAATTGATATGATCTGTATTACTTTACTTTCACAGAAAAAAAAAATGTAGCATTCAACTTAACATTGATTGAAATCAAGAACTTGAAAAAAAAACATTTAGTAATTCTCCTAATTAGTAAATTTTATAAGCCCTTGATACATATTAAAACTAAATCGAAATATCGTAATTTTATGTGTACGTAAAATAATTAATATATAGTACATTTAATGATTTTATTTCGATAGTTGAGTTTTAAATTTTATTACATCTAATGATTTTTTTTTAAATATTAAAGTTTTAAAAATTATGTGATTGTTCAGACTAACAAAAAGTGATGACAACTAAACAACATATATTCGGACCTTAAAAGCTATAGCGCTATAATCGCTATTTAGAACCTTGAACACCGCAAACCAATCTATCCATACCGCTTAAATAAACATTTATAATGTAGTCAATACAATTTTTAAATTATGTCATTTTTATTTTTCTTAACTATTAAATTTTTAAGAAAAATGGGATCGTAGAGAAAATAGTGATGACAATTAAAAATTAACGATCCTTACGAAAGAGAAGACTTTAATTAAACATTTAAAATTAAGACGAAACATGTCGACACTGCAAATCAATCTTTCAATGCCCCTTAAATAAATATTTTTTTTAACGTAAGTCAATCAATTTTAAAATTTAAATAAAAACAGTTGTCATAGAATATTTCAATAAACTATATAAACAAATGCAAACAAGATTTTTGCTCACCTACGTGAAATCGATATGTATACTAGATTTTACGGATCCTGTCTTACTTTCTTAATATTAAAAAAAAAAAATGAAAAACACCAACAAAAAGAAAAGAAAAAAAAAAATGCTCAAATCATGATCCCATGTCAAGTTAGCGAAGTTATTATTATTTAGCGTAATTTAAAGTAAATTAGTGTAACTCAACGTAATTTAACATAATTCCAAGTAATTTAGTATAAATATGCTTAAAAGAAGTAATCTAACTAATATTTAAAAAAATAATCTGAATTTTTAGCGTTAAGAATTCAGCATCTTGATATTCATATTGTCTCTAAAAAAAATAAAAATAAAAAATTCACTAGCGGACCACCCAGCTGCTGGGCGGTCAGCTATGGAAACTGGACCGCCCAGTGGCTGGGCGGTTAGGGTAGATTTAAAAATAAGTTTGAGGTGAGGGCATATTTGATAATTTGTTTTTATTTGGGGGTAATAATAAAAATATCGGGATCCCATGTCAAGTTTCGTTCAACTCCAAAGGCCAAGTAAGATTTGCTTTCATTTTTCTATATTTCTTGAATCGCATTGGTTATCCCGGTGCATTTATTTATTAATTCCACAATGCCCACAGAAAATTTTCTCAAGTTTCATGGTCATCATTTTTTTTTTAAGATATTCAATAATTTTTTAAGATATTCATTTATTTTTAAAATTTTCTCAAGTTTCATGGTCATCATTTTTTTTTTAAGATATTCAATAATATGATAAGAGTGAGGCTATGTTTATTACGTACTTTGATATGTACTATAGATGTATTTCTTTATATTTTAAGTCTAAACAATTGATTTGTTCAGCTCAATATTATTACCGTATGAAAATGTTTTTGGATGTCAAATTTTATATTTTTTAAAAAATTTACTATTTTTTTAAAGAGGAGGGTTCAAATGCCTCCATTTTTCATGCCTCCACCATGCCTCCATTTTTAAAAACTTTAATAACTCAAAATTTAAAACTTAAAAGTCAAAATAAAACCGTTGGATATAATCTACATCATTTTATCTATACACGTGTAAAAAATTATGACATTTCAATTTTGTTTTGGTTGTCATCAAGAGCTTGTAAGAAACGTACTAATGGGGATAATTACCAGTCGTTGATTTTTGAACTTATTGATTCACATAAAAACAAAATCGAAATGTGATAATTTTTATGAGCACATAGATAAAATGATGTAGATCATATCCGACGTTTTATTTTGACTTTTAAGTTTTAAATTTTGAGTTATTAAAGTTTTTAAAAATGAAGGCATGGTGGAGGCATTTGAACCCTCCTCTTTTTTAAATAGGTACAAAATTACTTGATCTAAAAGTTCTAGACCATTTGAAAGTAGTAATTTTCTACCAATCTAAGAGTATACTAAACAAATTTAAAAAAATGTAAAATTTGATCTCCGAATATATTTTCATATGGTTCGGATCGACTATTTAGACTGCAAAAATGAAAATATGAATCCGATTCATAGTACGAACTAAAGTGCACTATACATATTACATAGTACCGTAGCCTCACTCATATGATCATAGTGACAAGATTCGCGTATAATTCGCGTATAATTCATTTTTTCAACGTTACTGAACCGAACTCCGAATAAAACGCAGAAAAACATATAATACGTTTTATTCGCGAATAAAACACGTATAAAACGCGTATAAAACGTGAGTTGACGAATTATTCGCGATAAAAACGCGATTTTTTTCAATTTTTTTTTACGTTTTTTTTGGGGTTTTTTTTTTTTGCTTCTTTGTTGTACCGAATCATTCCCGAATTATATCCGAATTATACCCGAATCACGAATTTTTGACCTCGCCGAACCGAACCCGAACTATTAATTTGTCACTATGCATATGATAATGTGAAGCGGCCACAGAGAATCTGGTTGCTGAGCTGGTGATTCTAAATTCTAAAATGTGCAACACATGAACCTGTGATTACCGACGTACCAATACTTTCCAATGCAAATTTGCCAACTCAGAATCTGACTTTCTATGTGGCCCTGGATTGATGTAGTTGTAAAATTTAAGCATGTGATGATTTTTCGTACACGGCTGTGAAAGTTTGAATTTTTCTATTTTTTTTCTTCCGTTGAATTCGTTAATTAATTAACTATTCGCCGTTGATTTTTTTTAGATAGTTGCGGTCTCTCCGTGTTTCCATCACCGACGTACCAAGAGAATATAATTTTGTAGTATATGTGTGGACTGTGGAGATTTTTTTTGTTTTTGTTTTTATTCCAAACAGAGGAATAACCACCAAGAGAATTTTATTTTCCCTTTGACTCAAGAATACTTATTTCTCACGTCAATGTTCATTTTTTTTCAGTGCACTCTTTTGATAAAACTAGTGAAAAACACGTCCAATTTGAGGATTCAAATCAGCTGAAATCCGAGATACATGAACAATATCGCTGGAATTTCTGAAATTTCGAATCCATCCATTCAATTTTTTCTGTACACGCATCTCGAAACAGTTAGTTTTTCTGTGCACGTATCTCGAAACAGTTCAACGGCTGGATTCAAAATTTCAGAAATTACAGCGTTACTATTCATGATTTTGGATTTCAGCAGATTTGAATCCCCAATTTGATGGGATGCCTATTTTAAAAAACCTCAGAAACAGGTGCGGAATAAGAAAATTGAGATTGAACACGCTGGATAAATAAGTATTATATAGTTTAAAAAATTTATAAGGAGAGCTAATAGTATTTTCTTTTCTTTTTGGAAAAAAAATTAAAAATATTGAATTTTTCTTTTGGTGGGGTGGGGGGCGGGGGTGCTAAATAGGTATGTAAAGTAGAAAGAAGCAATTTTCGCCAGAATATAATTGTTGTTTTAAGGATTACAATAAAAGAAGAAGTCGGATAAAAAAAAGATATGATTCATTAATTGTAAGCATAAAAATCCAAAGCCAAAGAAAACATCAATCCTAACCTGCAGCAAATTTTCATACTAATTAATTCAGAGTCAATCTGTGAGCCAATCAAACTAAAACATAAATTAATAAAGAAAAAATATCAACAATGATGAGAAGGCATATATATTGTTTGATATGATGCTTGATAAATGTGGGGTACCCAGTAATATATTGTTCATAACCAGTAAAAGTTTTGTATTAGATGTTAATGGAGGTGTGCAGAGGCATAATTAAGAAGGAATGGGGTTAATTGACATTTATTTTTTTTAATTTTTTTTTATATTTATGTATGATTTTCTATATAATTTAGAGTGAAATGTCATGGTATCGTAAAATTGACCTCCATTCACCATAAAAAAATTTGTATCCGAAGGAAGATTGCAAGCATAAATGTAAAATGAAAAGCTTCAGAAAAAAAAAGTTTATGTTGCAAATAAATCAAACTCACATGAAAACATGCAAATTATCAATTGCCAAATTTTCTGGAGAATTACTGGAGAAGAAAGAAATGCGTTGTTCGCGAAATCTGAATCGTTGCTTCTTATGAGATCTAATCACAGCCGTAGTTGATGGATAACCTTTTGACATTGATCAGACCGTTAAATTATCTTAATGCAATGGACATCTCCAGTCCATAGCTGCATTATGATATACTATTGAGAGTGAGTCTATGGTACTATGCATAGCACAGATTGGTCCGTACTACGGATCAATATTTTCGTTTTCAAAATTCTAACGGTCGATCCGAACCGTTCAATATGATTTCCATATGAGAATATACTTGTGGGCTAAATTTTCTATTTTTTAGAATTTTTTTACTATTTTTTTAGATAGGTAGAAAATCACTGTTTTTGGATGGTCCAGAATTTTCAGATCAAGTGATTTTCTACCTATCTTAAAATATAGTAAAAAAATTCGAAAAAATATAAAATTTAGTCTGCAAGTACATATTCATGTGGGTATCACGTTAAACGGTTCAGATCGATCATTAGAATTTGCAAGTACATATTCATGTGATTTTTTTTTTGTTGTATATATATTGTTTTTAGATAGTTGAGGTCTCTCTGTATTTCCATCACCGACGTACCAAGAGAATATAATTTTGTAGTATATGTGTGGACTGTGGAGATTTTTTTTTTTTTTAAATTTCAAACAGAAGAATAACTACCAAAACTTTTTTCCCCTTTGACTAAGCATACTTATTTCTCACGTCAATGTTCATTTTTTTTTTGTGCACTCTTTTGATAGAACTAGTGAAAAACAAGTCCAATTTGATGGGATGTCTATTTTTAAAAACTCAGAAACAGGTGCGGAATAAGAAAATTGAGATTGAACATGCTGGATAAATAAGTATTATATAGTTTTATTTTATAAGGAGAGCTAATAGTATTTTGACTATTTTCTTGTTCTTTTTTGCAAAAATTAAAAATATTGATTTTTTTTTTTTGGTGGGGGAGGGCGGGGGGGGGGGGGGGGGGGGGGTGCTAAATAGGTATGTAAAGTAGAAAGAAGCAATTTTCGCCATAGTATAATTGTTGTTTTAAGGATTACAATACAAGAAGAAGTTGGATAAAAAGAATATATGATTCATAATAAGCAGAAAAATCCAAAGGAAAAAAAAACATCAATCCTAACCTGCAGCAAATTTCAGTGCACTCACATGAAAACATGCAAATGATCAATTGCCAAAATTTCTGGAGAAGAAAGAAATGCATTGTTCGCGAAATCTGAATCGTTGCTTCTTATGAGATCTAATCACAGCCGTAGTTGATGGATAACCTTTTGACATTAAACATTGATCAGACCGTTAAATTATCTTAATGCAATGGACATCTCCAGTGGATAGCTGCATTACGATATACTATTGATATAGGGAGTAGAACTATGGTGAGCTGTGCTCACCAACGGTTTTGGTGAGCACACCTCCAAAACACGCATTTCCAAAGTTCAAATAGTCGATTCGAACCTTCCAACGTGTTCTTCATATTAATATGTTCTTCATATTAATATGTGCTATTGTCTTAAAAATCTATCTTATAAACTTCAAATTTCGATCTAACTACCTCAGTAAATAGATTTTTTTTTACTATTTTTTATGATTTAGGAAGATGACAAAAAAATGTCTAAAAATTTAAAGAAAGTTGCCAATATTTTAGGCCATTTTTTTGCCATCTTTCATAAATCATAATTTTTTAAAAAAAATAGTAAAAGTTGATATTCTACAAGTTCATTATATAACCAATTTACTGAGCCACTTAGATCGAAGTTTGAAGTTTATACGATAGGTTTTTGAGACAATAGCACAGAAGACCTTATGCTATCCATG
The DNA here is from genome assembly GCA_011114355.1 of Carex littledalei. Classification (NCBI taxonomy): domain Eukaryota; kingdom Viridiplantae; phylum Streptophyta; class Magnoliopsida; order Poales; family Cyperaceae; genus Carex; species Carex littledalei. The sequence continues at coordinate 11,502,656 of CM022090.1, read as the reverse complement.
GCATAGATGTGGAGAGAGAAGGGACATAGATGTGTATGAGGTTTTTTTCGGCCTGTTTTGATGGATATTTGATAGGGGTGGAACGGAGTGGATAATATTCGATCCGTATTCGAAAAATTAGATATGAATATCCAAATATCCGTGTGGAAACAAATACAGATATGGTTTTAAGTTTTAATTATCTGTATCCGAATAGTACATATTTTAATATATATTATGAAAAAATTTATCTTATTCAAGATTATAATTAGATAAATATTATGATCTTTAGTATTTTTAAATAATATTTATATTTTTTTAATAAATATCTGATCCGATTTGTATCTATATATATTCTCTAATATCCGATCAGTATTCGTATCCGAAAAAAATAAAATAAATACGAATATAATTTTACCATTATCCGTTCCATATCCGATCCCTTTTCACCCCTGAATTATTATTTGATCTATTCTCCGCCCGCTTTTTTTATTAATACTAAAAAAACAAATTAGCAAATCTACCCTCCCCTCCAAATTTTAAATTTTTATTAATACAAAGTTTGAATTTTTCTATTTTTTTTCTTCCGTTGAATTCGTTAATTAATTAACTATTCGCCTTTGATTTTTTTTTTTTATATATATTTTTTAGATAGTTGTGGTCTCTCCGTATTTCCATCACCGACGTACCAAGAGAATATAATTTTGTAGTATATGTGTGGACTGTGGAGATTTTTTTTTTTTTTGTTTTTATTTCAAACAGAGGAATAACCACCTAGAGATGTTTTTTCTCCCTTTGACTCAAGAATACTTATTTCTCACGTTAATGTTCATTTTTATTCAGTGCACTCTTTTGATAAAACTAGTGAAAAACACGTCCAATTTGAGGATTCAAATCAGCTGAAATCCGAGATACATGAACAGTATCGCTGGAAGTTCTGAAATTCCGAATCCAACCATTCAATTTTTTTCTATACACGCATCTCGAAACAGTTAGTTTTTCTGTGCACGTATCTCGAAATAGTTCAACGGCTGGATTGGGAATTTCAGCGTTACTGTTTTATGATTTTGGATTTCAGCAGATTTGAATCCCCAATTTGATGGGATGCCTATTTTAAAAACCTCATAAACAGGTGCGGAATAAGAAAATTGAGATTGAACACGCTGGATAAATAAGTATTATATAGTTTTATTTTATAAGGAGGGCTAATAGTATTTTCTTTTCTTTTTGGAAAAAAAATTAAAAATATTGATTTTTTTTTTTGGGAGGAGGGTGGGGGGGGGGGGGGGGGGGGGGGGGGGGGGGGGGTGGGGGTGCTAAATAGGTATGTAAAGTAGAAAGAAGCAATTTTCGCCATAGTATAATTGTTGTTTTAAGGATTACAATAAAAGAAGAAGTCGGATAAAAAAAAAGATATGATTCATTAATTGTAAGCATAAAATCCAAAGCCAAAGAAAACATCAATCCTAACCTGCAGCAAATTTTCATACTAATTAATTCAGAGTCAATCTGTGAGCCAATCAAACTAAAACATAAATTAATAAAGAAAAAAAATCAACAATGATGAGAAGGCATATAGTTTTGCTCAAAATAATTTTTTGATATGATGCTTGATAAATGTGGGGTACCCAGTAATATATTGTTCATTAATCAGTAAAAGTTTTGTATTAGATGTTAATGGAGGTGTGAAGAGGCAGAATTAAGAAGGAATGGGGTTAATTGACATTCATTTTCTTTTTAATTTTTTTTATATTTATGTATGATTTTCTATATAATTTAAAGTGAAATGTCATGGTATCGTAAAATTGACCTCCATTTACCATAAAAAAATTTGTATCCGAAGGAAGATTGTGATAGGTGTAAATTATATACACCGTCGATCTAGTTTTTATCATAAAATAACACCAAATATCTTGTATTTTGAATATAAAGTGAATAGAATACACCAAGAATCAAGTTACTGCGTTCGCTCGGTATTTCAATGCAGGAAACAATGCAAAATGAAGAAAAAGTCTCCAGTGCGGACGCACTCACAGCCAGTGTGGACGCACTCAGTACTTAGCCGATTTTTCAGCATCGCAGAACCTCACAGACAAAAAGTCCGAGCGCAGTGCGGACGCACTCACCTGCAGTGTGAGTGGGGTCATCCGCACTCACTACTTAGCCGATTTTTGATATCTTCAGATTCTTCCGAAAACAGAAATTTCCAAGGCCAGTGCGGACGTACTAAGATCCAGTGCGGACGCACTCAGAGAAAATTTGCAGAAAATCCAGAAAAGGAAACTTGGAACCAAAAGAGAGTTGGAGCCAGTGCGACCCAGACCACTCGCACTCACCACCAGTGCGGACGCACTGGACTCGCAGACAGCCAGAAATTCGCATTTTCAAGAGGTTTTCTATTTTTGGCCAACAAGGAACACGTTTTAGAAGGCTAATAATAGACATGGCAGTCTGAGGAGTGCACCCACTAACTCCACTTCTATCTTCTAAATTGGGCAAGACCTTTGGCTATAAAAGAGGAGGAATTTCATCTCTCTCACATCCATTATTTTACATATCCATTTTCCACAAATTGAGAGAGAGAGATCCTGCAGAAATTCTCGAAGTTCTAAAGCTTTTCAAGGAAGGAGAAGAAGAAGATTCAAGCAAGGAGTCGGCAAGATCGAGGTTTTTGATCTAAGAAAGGGTGTAATCATTTCTTATTGTTTTTGCCAATCTTTGTTATGGATCTCTCCAAGAGAGAGTAGTTCTCTTTCTACGGGTTTAGGTCAATGCATGGACTTGTTTAATTCTAGCTTATTCGGATATTTGTTTTTATTATGATTGTTTTATCGGATTTGATTGTTAATTTCTGTGATTTATTATTTATGAATTTCATTAGTACTTGAATTTTAGTTCACCTGGTTAGGGTTTATTGAAATTGAAGTAGCTTGAAATCGCGTTGATCGTGTCTTTCCGCTTTAAGTTTATTAAATTCTTAGCATTGGTCAAGGTAAGGAGAGTACTTATTGAAATCATAAATACATACCTTAGGATTTGGATTAGAAGCGACCGTACTTTAATATCCAATCCGGAACTATAGAAATTAAGGTTAGGGTTTGGTGAATGACTTAACCGTGAAGTCAAATCCTAATTAGGACATCTTAGAACAAATATCGATATATACTTTGAAGCATGTGACTTAAATATCTCTCTAGGTTAGTGACAGCCCTAGAATTCGAGGAACATTAATCCATCCACCCAAAGTATTTGTATTAATATTTGTTCCAAAGGCTAACATAGGTTAGAAACCTCATCAAATCAAACATGAATTCAAACAAACCGAATAAATAGAATTAACAAGGAATTGTAGACCGAATGCCCCTAGATCTCCTTAAACTTGAAAACAACCAAATCTTTCTTTCCTTTATTTTTATTTACATTTATTGTTTGAAACTCCTCTCTTCCGGGTATTGAACCCAAACTTAGGATTTTAGAACAAACCCCCCCTTACTTTACTTTTATTGTTTAGTTTTAGAAGTAGTTTTCTTTATTAAAAATTGGTATTACCTTATCTCCCTGCGGATCGACACCTAAATACTACGATCGATAGGTTGTGCGCTTGCAACTAACCTATTCATTGAGTACGAAGGTTTATAAATATTAAAAGTTAAAAGAGTATAAAAACACCATACCTAAAATACTCAACAGATTGCAAGCATAAATGTAAAATGAAAAGCTTCAGAAAAAAATAGAATTATTCAGCTGATCTCAATTCTGTAGAATGTGATCCATTTTTTTTCTTCAAATAGAATTATTTAATCTACATTTACCAATTATACGTACTGATCATGCTCACGGCGTTTTCTCTATTTTTTAATTGAAATTTGTGTCGTGTCATTACAAATGTTGTTTTCGGATATCATGAAAAATTCTAACCAGTTAGCACCCATTTTTTCTTTTCATTGAAGGTTCGCATTGCGTCATTATCAAATTTTATAAGCTTTCTCCATTTCACAATAAAATTAAACGAATTATATATCTTTTTTTAATGGAAAATTAGAATTTTGGTGGGAAAGCATATAGTGAGCTCTTCCTAGAAATATTTGGATTCTTTTTAAATGTTTGGAATAATATCGGAGGGTCTATTATCTATACGAGTAAGACTTAGATGCTATGGATAGCATACGATTTTTTGTACTATTGTCTTAAAAACCTATCTTATAAACTTCAAATTTCGATCTAAGTATCTCAGTAAATTAGATTTTTTTTTACTATTTTTTATGATTTAGGAAAGATGACACAAAATGTTTAAAAAATAAAAGAAAATTGCAAATATTTTAGGCCATTTTTCATAAATCATAAAAAATAATATTTTTTTAAAAATAATAAAAGTTGATATTCTATAAGTTCATTATATAACCAATTTACTGAGCAACTAAGATCAAAGTTTGAAGTTTATAAGATAGTTTTTTCAGACAATAGCACATAAGACCTTATGCTATCCATGGCATAGATGTGGAGAGAGAAGGGACATAGATGTGTATGAGGTTTTTTTCGGCCTGTTGTGATGGATATTTGATAGGGGTGGAAACGGAGTGGATAATATTCGATCCGTATTCGAAAAATTAGATATGAATATCCAAATATCCGTGTGGAAACAAATATAGATATGGTTTTAAGTTTTAATTATCTGTATCCGAATAGTACATATTTTAATATATATTATGAAAAAATTTATCTTATTCAAGATTATAATTAGATAAATATTATGATCTTTAGTATTTTTTAAATAATATTTATATATATTTTTAATAAATATATGATCCGGTTCGTATCTATATATTCGTCTAATATCCGATCCGTATTCGTATCTGAAAAAGTAAAATAAATACGAATATAATTTTACCATCATCCGTTCCATATCCGATCCGTTTTCACCCCTGAATTATTATTTGATCTGTTCTCCGCCCGCTTTTTTATTAATACTAAAAAAAACAAATTAGCAAATCTACCCTCCCCTCCAAATTTTGAATTTTTATTAATACAAAGTTTGAATTTTTCTATTTTTTTTTCTTCCGTTGAATTCGTTAATTAATTAACTATTCGCCGTTGAGTTTTTTTTTTGTATATATATTTTTTTAGATAGTTGCGGTCTCTCCGTATTTCATCACCGACGTACCAAGAGAATATAATTTTGTAGTATATGTGTGGACTGTGGAGATTTGTTTTTTTTTTTGTTTTTATTTCAAACAGAGGAATAACCACCAAGAGAATTTTTTTTTTCCTTTGACTCAAGCATACTTATTTCTCACGTCAATGTTCATTTTTTTTCAGTGCAATCTTTTGATAAAACTAGTGAAAAACACGTCCAATTAGAGGATTCAAATCAGCTGAAGTCCGAGATACATGAACAGTATCGCTGGAATTTTTGAAATTCCGAATCCAGTCATTTAATTTTTTCTGTACACGCATCTCGAAACAGTTAGTTTTTATGTACACGTATCTCGAAACAGTTTAACGGCTGGATTCGAAATTTCAGAAATTACAGCGTTACTATTCATGATTTTGGATTTCAGCAGATTTGAATCCCCAATTTGATGGGATGCCTATTTTAAAAAACCTCAGAAACAGGTGCGGAATAAGAAAATTGAGATTGAACACGCTGGATAAATAAGTATTATATAGTTTTATTTTATAAGGAGGGCTAATAGTATTTTCTTTTCTTTTTGGAAAAAAAAAATTAAAAATATTGATTTTTTTTTTTTTTTTTGGGCGGGGGGGGGGGGGGGGGGGGGGGGATGCCCTGCAGCAAATTTTCATACTAATTAATTCAGAGTCAATCTGTGAGCCAAACTAAAACATAAATTAATAAAGAAAAAAAATCAACAATGATGAGAAGGCATATAGTTTTGCTCAAAATAATTTTTTGATATGATGCTTGATAAATGTTGGGTACCAGTAATATATTGTTCATTAATCAGTAAAATTTTTGTATTAGATGTTAATGGAGGTGTGCAGAGGCAGAATTAAGAAGGAATGGGGTTAATTGACATTTATTTTTTTTAATTTTTTTTATATTTATGTATAATTTTCTATATAATTTAGAGTGAAATGTCATGGTATCGTAAAATTGATCTCCATTCACCGTAAAAAAATTTGTATCCGAAGGAAGATTGCAAGCATAAATGTAAAATGAAAAGCTTCAGAAAAAAAATAGAATTATTCAGCTGATCTCAATTCTGTAGAATGTGATCCATTTTTTCTCTTCAAATAGAATTATTTAATCTACATTTACCAATTATACGTACTGATCATGCTCACAGCGTTTTTCCCATTTTTTAATTGAAATTTGTGCCGTGTCATTACAAATGTTGTTTTCGGAGATCATGAAAAATTCTAACCAGTTAGCACCCATTTTTTCTTTTCATTGAAGGTTCGCTTTGCGTCATTATCAAATTTTATAAGCTTTCTCCATTTCACAATAAAATTAAACGAATTATATATATATTTTTAATGGAAAATTAGAATTTTGGTGGGAAAGCATATAGTGAGCTCTTCCTAGAAATATTTGGATTCTTTTTAAATGTTTGGAATAATATCGGAGGGTCTATTATCTATATGAGTAAGACTTAGATGCTATGGATAGCATAAGATTTTTTGTACTATTGTCTTAAAAACTTATCTTATAAACTTCAAATTTCGATCTAAGTATCTCAGTAAATTGGATTTTTTTTACTATTTTTTATTATTTATGAAAGATGACAAAAAATGTCTAAAAATTTAAAGAAAATAATAATAATTTTTGTCATCTTTCATAAATCATAAAAATAATATTTTTTTAAAAATAATAAAAGTTGATATTCTATAAGTTCATTATATAACCAATTTACTGAGCTACTTAGATCGAAGTTTGAAATTTATACGATAAATTTTTGAGACAATAGCACAGAAGACCTTATGCTATCCATGTCATAGATGTGGAGAGAGAAGGGACATAGATGTGTATGAGGTTTTTTTTTTGCACTTAGGTCCTTTATCTTATTCAATTGACAAAGTAGCAAAGTATTTGTTTTTGGTTGCATGAACTGGAGGCACTGGATCATTACTTTCTTTTTGGTTTCCCATGAGTTCTTGCTTGATTGAGCTCACAAGAGTCTGGTTTATGTATTCATGGGGGTTCATGTCAGGTTTTAAGTTCAAGTGGTGTATACATCACTGTTTCACTTATTCTATTTAATTTTCCAAATATGATCACATGATTAAAGTTCATCATTGTGTGCAACTAGGTTATGAGAAGTCATTTTATTGCTTATATAATTTCATATCATTTTTAATGCATTATTAGTCTTAATTACTGTTTTATTACTTTTATTCTGCCAATCTATCTTTAAAAAAGGATTGATTGCAATTGAAACTATTTGAGGATTGTAGCAAGAACAAAAGAAAAAAAAAATACAAGAACACAAATTAACACTCAAATCAAGTTGCCAAGGGGCATTGTCAGACAAAAGAAAAGGATGTTATTTACACTGAAGACCCTAGATTTTACTAATACTTATACAATTATTTTTTCTATTCTCAATTAAATTTTGTGAGATCATAGGGTGTTTGTAGACAGATCCTAGGCATAGGCCAACTGTCTTTAACTAGACTGGTTGCAATTGAACTGAACTGATTTGCATCTAGTAAAGAAGAAAAGAGAAAATTCCAAGAATGAAAATTATCACTCAAATCAAGTTGCCAAGGGCAATTGTCAGACAAAAGAAAATATTGTATTTTACACAAAAGCACAACAATTATTCCTTATTCTCTTGTATGTATATCAAAAGTTCAAAACTATATGAAAAATCCAAGAAGTATCCTATACATCAATCAATGACTTCGGCTTCAGGACATAAACTTCAGGAAGAACAAAGCAATGGGCTGAGAAGACGTCAGTTGGCTGAGGGAAGCCCTGAAAGCATGGCAAGCACACATTCCAGTCCACATGCACAGAATTCAGATGTTCAACCTTCCTAGCTCTGGTGCAAAACTTTTCTGCACAGGGAATGCATCGGATTTGAAGGAATCTGCGAATCCTGCGTGGGAATACTTTTTAGGCACTTAATACTATTATTTTTTATTTCCTCCAATATTTTAGGCACGTTGTAAAAAAATATAATAAGCTTTTTGCTGTGAGTAAAATATTTGGAAATGAAAATGCAAAGTAGAAAGAATAACCACATAAATGAAAACCAAAGAACAATAAAAAAATGTTTTAGTAAAGTTTTTAAGAATAAGACTATTTATGAATCAAACTATTATTTGTTTAAAAAAATTGAATGACATATATAAATAGTAGAAATTGCAAATAACATGATTCAACAATACTTTTTACATGACATAAAAGATCATGTAATTAGCATTTTGAATCATAAGCATTTTATGTATGAGCCAATAATATTTTTTGTATGAGCATTTTATAGAGGAGGGATCACTTACACACCATCTTACACTCTATTCAACCACAGATCTAAATATAACCGACAGACCATGTTTTTCATTGTGCAAGGCTTAAAGTTTTGGGGTTTGATTCATGTTGTATGGTAGAACAATTATTAATTGATTGAATTGAATCGATTTTAATCTTTATTGAATAATTGTTCATATTCTTACAATACAATCTCAGTTTTATATATAATTTACAAGAGGTTTACTAGCTGTTACAATTAATCCTAAAAATGGAAAGAAGTATTGGTGACCAGCTGTTAGGCTGCACTGTTAGTTCTTACCAAACCAATTCTTAAGTTACTGTTATTTTTTGCTCCATTTTATGCATATTTCTATTGTAGCATAGATGAATTGATACATCGTGCAAATGGTATTGTAGTGGACTAAAGGCTAAAAAACCTTTTGGCACCAAACCAATTTATATGGTGAAATTTTTTGCAAATTTTTTCTCTGAATTCTTGTATTATGTCTTATATGTCAATTTAGGGTTTTGGAATCTTCAAGCAGAAGTACCGAAATACACCGGTTCTGGCCTTAACTGCTACAGAACAGAGGTGCTTGATACACTACACAAAATTAACTTTTTTTTTTTTTTTTTTCAATTTTGTGAAAAAATATTTTTGTTGATCATGTAAACCCACATTTATTGTAGAACTCGAGACAGTGCAATATTTTAATGGAATTTATTGCAAAATTTAGGGGTAAAACTGTCATTTTAGCTTACAATATTTTAATGTGAATATTCTTTTTTTAGTTGAATCAGAACGGTTTGATGGACACCGGACTAAATCCGAATCGATGTCAGATCAAAGCCGTCCGATCCGTATAATTATTTTACGAACAATATTAAAATTTATTGATAACGGCATATCGTAACTGACAATTTTTTTTTTGAGAAAGGTAATTGATAATTAATTGACAATGCTGTGGGTAAAAAAGTTTTGAAAGTATTTTCAGTTTAAGATAGTATGTATTGTCAGTCCAAGCATTTCGTGACTCTTTCTGAAGTATTTTTTTTTTTAATTGATTTATAAAACTCAAAGCAGTGTTTTGAGAAACAAATTACAAACAAACTTTTTTTAATAATTTTTTTTGAAGATTTTTAATTGGTTCATTAGAATAATTTATAATTCTTGTAAGACAATTCACTTCTTTAAGTGCTATTTTCTCTCTCAAGATTATATATTTCATCAAATGAAGAAAGAATATTTCAAAAATCAAATCAATTTTCTTAGAAGAACAGAAATTAAGTTTTGTACATTTTTATACATTTTTGCGGAACCACAATATTACTGATATTGTGCAATAAATTTAAATCATCATAAAAAAACTAAAATAAATTAAAAATCATAACAGCTGTCAACAACATATAGTACATATTAAAAATACAGATAAATTCTATCGAATGGTCTAATATCCGATCTGTATTCGTATTCGAAAAAATAAAATAAATACGAATATAATTTTACCATTATCCGTTTTCACCCCTGAATTATTATTTGATCTGTTCTCCGCCCTCTCATCCTCAATAAGTGAGAAACATTAATTAATGCTTGATGGCTCTATATTGAGAAACGTTCAAGGCTACATTTTTTTTAGAAATTGATAAACTAATTTGTTAGAAAACAAATTGAATGTTTGTTTGTTTTTTTTTTTTTTTTCTAAAACAACAAGGACCGAACATGGTGAACCGAATTTGAGTAATATTGTCGAATGATACATTTGAGTAACAATCAAATTTTATGAAATTTGAGTATTGTCGGATGATACATAAGACTCGTTAATCATAATAATGTTTGATTTTAAATTTTAATATTCTTTGTGGTGAATAATATTGCCAAAATAAATCATTGTCAAGTGATAATTAATTTTGTTAAAAAAATATGCATTATGCTCTATTATTGTTCAATTAATATATTTAAAGTGGAATGACATTATATTATAACAGAATTAATCAAATTTAATTATAAAAATAAAATTCACGGACCATGCGGACATTGTTTACTTAGTTGTTAAACTAATTAATTTTATTAATTAAAAAACTAATTAATTTCCACTAGGGAAGGTCGTCGGATAGTTGTTAGTTATCCATAATTCTAGAAGGCAAATTAATTAATGTCTAAGTAAACTCTAATCCAAATTTTATTTTATTTATTCATAGCTTTGAAATGGTGGAACTGGAATCTGATAATTAGCGGCATGTTAGCCCTTCCTTAATTTCTACTAAAAAATAAGTAAAAGTCCGTAGACTTTTCACACTTTCCTAACATAAAATATATACAAGCATGAGGAGGCCACATATGCATGGTTGTATAATATTAGGATTATAAATGTATTTAACTTTTGATTTTTTATTTATCTCCAGCTTATCTCCATGTAATGTATACATCCAAAAATAAAAAAAAAACACATCAATCCTTCAATAACTGTTAAATAAATTTTGTATTTTGATCTTAAAAAACAGAGTAGGGTTAAAATGCATCATTGGTTTTGTGCTCCAATCATGCTCCACGTCTTTTTTTCCGTTTTCAAAGTTCGAACAATCGATCTGAACCGCTCATATGATCTTCATTTTAGAATGTGTTTGGAGACAAAATTTTATATTTTTGAATTTTTTTATTATTTTAGATAGGTACAAAATCACTACTTTGGATGGTCCATAATCTTCTTAAAACAGTGATTTTGTACCTATCTAAAAAATTAGTAAACAAATTCTAAAAAATATAAAATTTGGCCTCCAAGCACATTTTAATACGAAGATCATGGTGAATGGTTCGGATTGACTGTTCGGACTTTGAAAATAAAATAAGAATGTGGAACATGATTGTAGCACAAAACCAATGGTGCATTTAACCCTTCTCTAAAAAACATGTATCTTAATAATATGTATATGTATTGTCAACATTAGGAACTTGAATAGGTGTCAACAGCTACCAAACTATTGATTTAATTAGCTGTCTAAAATGATTAATATTTGACTTTTAATGAGCGTTTATACATATGCATTAGGCCTAAATAAGTGTGTATTTGAATTCAAATAAATATTTTGTATCTTAATATTACAAAGATTAAGCGTGCTTTGGTTTTAACAGCTGTGTAATTAAATCATATGTATATGCGAAATTAAAAAAAAAGTTTGACAATTTGAAAACTGCATGATAGTTGTCTAAAATGAATAATTTTAACCTCTTCATGAGTGTTTATTTATACAGTTGTAACTAACTAATTATCCATCTAAATTCAAAAAAAAAAATAACCTTCAAGAATTAAAAAAATATTCATAAAGGATTTGGAGTAAAACAATTGCATGGAAAACCCTAAGAGGAGGTAGAATTGATGGATTGGGATTTGCTGCGATCCGAAGTTTGGGTACAGTAACTCTGAAATCTCTGCTTTTTCAAATCCAGTCGTCTAACTTTTTATGTGCACGCATCTCAAAACAACTAGTTTTTCTGTGCACGCATCTCGAAACAATTCGACAGCTGAATTTGAAAATGCAGAGATTTCAAGATGCTGTTCACATGTGAAGGATCGCAGCATATTCTCTTCCAGAATTGATAGGGCATGGTTATAAAAGCTGCAATTATAATATACTTCTGACTTTTTTGTATTAAGATATTAATAGTTGAAAAGCTTATTGATCCTTGGATCCATCAAATAAGCTTTCGTTTGACTTTGTGAAATAAAAATATACCGTAATTCCATAAATCAACACATCTTTAATTTATTTGATTAAATAAATCAACAAATCTTTTTTACAGAAAAAAATAGTTTATAACAAATCTTTAATTTATAAAGGCTAAATCTGTGTAAGAACACAACCAAATGCTCTTAACTCAATGTTATATTGTTATGTGGAAAATAGTTTGATTTTTTTTTTTTTTGGGAAAGCTTCGCAGAGGCTGCAAAGCGGTAAACGAGACTCGAACTCTTGATCTTTGAATATCCAGCAGTCCTAGAATTTTTTTCTAGCAAACTGTACTAAATTGCCATAATCAAACTACAACAGAATAGTTTTTTTTTCTAGAATTTATTTATTCTTATCAAATTGCCATAATCAAACTACAACAAAATAGTTTTTTTTTTTAAAGTTAGAAACCGAGGTAAACAATTATTTTGAGGAAGAATCAAACTGAAGGACAAAATAGAAAATAAAATAAAATAATAGCGACCATTTAGACATTGTGTGATTTTCAGACTATTGACCCAAGAAGGTAAGACCGTAAGAGCATCCACTAGAGAGTAGAGACAGTGAATCTGACGAATACATTGACTATTAATCAGCACACAGACTCCTGTACAAAATTACATATTCTTTGTACGAATTTTCCATTCTGGTAGTGGCACTGTACTTGGCAGAGAACCACCAAACCATGTGCTTGAATATCATATCATATCCTGATTCTGACAACAAAAACCATGTTATGGATGAATTTAAAATAAATATCAAGTATGAAGAGATGACTTTTTTAACCGCTCAGTTGTCAGAATTTTTATTTATAGAAATTAATATAAATAATATAGGATATTAGAATGATTGATTCAAAATTTTGATGCATAGATTGAACCGTAAAAATATTCAGCCCCAAATAATCAGGAGCGGAGCCAGACTTTCAAGTTATGAGGGTTTAATATGAATGAGGGTCAATTATATAATTTTTTTATGTTGTATATGTATCTGTACGAAGAGAGAAGTTAAAGAGAGCGGCGTGGCACTAACAGGGAGAGAGAAATTGACAACATAGCCCCGACGTAGCCTAGCTACTTGCATAGTACGAATAATTTCTAGCTACTAGCATAGTACAAATTCTTTATTATTTTATTTTTGATGAATCTTTTTTAATGGAGCCCGACTTTCAAGTTATTAGAATTAATCATATAAATTTTTTGTGCTGCATATGGAAGTAATTTTACGTGATCCATGACATTTTACTCTAATTTATATAGAAAATAATATATAAATATAATTTTTTTTAAAAACAAATACACTCAATTAACCTCATTCTTTCAACATGGCTCCGCCACTTCAAACAATGGATCCAATTTTTTTTTTTCGGTTTCAATATTTGAATTGTTCGAATTCTATGTAACTAAAATTTCAACTCCAAAAAATAGAGCCCAAACTTTTTTGTTGTTTCGTCTATGGCATCTAAAACTTACGTTATCCATTCTAATATCCTAGATATTTTATATTAATTTCTATAAATAAAAAAAATCTGCTCAGTTCCTGTACCCAAGTTCCTTTGAACTCCTGTTCATCGCTACATTAGTATATGAGTTCATACCTCATAATACCTTATACTGTATATTTCCGTTTTTAAAGTCCAAACTGTCGATCCGAACAGCTCAATATGATATCCATACTAAAATATGCTTGAGGATGAAATTTTATAATTTTTGCAATTTTTTTATTATTTTTTAAGATAGGTACAAAATCACTGTATCTTGACCGTTCAAAAACGGTGATTTTCTGCCTATTTAAAAAATAGTAAAAAAATTTCCAAAAATTATAAAATTTCTTCCTCAAGCATATTTTAGTACAGATATTATATTGAACGGTTCGGATCGACAGATTGGAATCCTCCTCTTAGTATATTACAAATACAGGAAATTCCAGGCTCCTCTTAGTATAATGGGGCATCTTCTCTTCTAAAATGCACTTTGTTGAGGCCTCTTAGCTTTCCAGAGAACAGTTGGGCCTGAAAGCCCATGACAGTGATGGTTAACTAGTCTATATATGGACCTTAATGTAGGCAAAAGATAGTTTTCTGATTTGGGCCGTCCAAATTTAAATGTAGGGTATTTTTTTAAATCATTGAGATTATTCAGGAGAGGTTTTCTACTTTTCTTATATGAATTTCAAGCTTTTCTAATACAAAATATGACGATTCAAATTAAAAAAAAGAAAGTAGAATTGTACTTTTGTGAACCAGAATAATAGTAGAAAAGAAGTTCTCCCACCTGAACCCACAAAAGTCATTGCAGTATAAGCCTAAAGAAAATCAAGGCAGCTAAATTCTACAGACACATCAAAAACGCATTCACTGTTACTAAATAATGGTTAACAATACTTGATTTAATTATAAAATGATTTATTTACAGCCAATTTAATTGAAAATTTTGCCAACCGATATCAAACGTCTCAAATCAAATCGTTAAAAATTATAGATACGTCTTTCAAATTTTGTGTCAGATTTGATGCACGCAGTTTGAAAAATATGTTATCTACTCACAATCAATTTTAAAATTTAATGAATTGGTTTTATTGGCTTTTGAATAACGTTCAAATGATTTTAAAAATTCAATGATATATAATTTATCTAAATATTTATGAATATATTTTTATATAATTTTTGGACTCAGGATTTTGTTATTACGGGTTGTTGAAAAAAATATTGTTACTAATTTGACAAAATACTTAGTTATTACAAAAAAAAAGAATATTTCTGCACGTATCAGTATTATCGACAGAAGTATCTGCGAAGATACCGTCGACAAAAAATACTTTTATCCTCGCGAATAGTGACATATTCGATCTTGTAGTCGATTGATCGTTCGCATGAGTGACAATTCACTGCAGTTTAAAAGAATTAATTAACTATATTAGAACCGAGGTGCCCAGCGAGTAAGGTGTAATTCACTAATTTGGGTAAAGATTCTGACAGATCAGTTTTTGATTCATGCAGCGCATAGATAATATAGTTGAACAAGCGCTAGATATAACTTGTGTGTTGCATGGAACAAATACTGCTCTGTTAATATTTTTACCCGGTAATTTGTTTATAGTAACTCTATGTTATGAATTCTCATGGAGAAAAAAAATACGGTATGAGATCTTCATTACTAAAAAAAAATAAAATAAGTTGCTTTGTTGACAGACTATGGGAGATAGTCAACAATGCTAGGTATACTTCTTGAGTTGGAGTTGTCTAATTAAGAAATTTGAATCATTGGGATTTGAAGCTGATTCTATATTAAAAGTATTAAGTATCTGCGGTGCCATTGATTTAGGACTCTTCTGTCAACCCCTAAGTCCATTCCAATTGAACTACTGTTTGTATGCATTTCAAGTTTTCCCCTCATACATGTAACTTCAATTATAAGTGGCTTTTCCACTCTATATATAGTCTTAAGTGGCAATAATTATGTATATTTGAACCAGTTTGATTTTTCAAATGGTTCATTCAGGTCAGTTCTTTGGGTCAGGCGTTGCACTGGCAGGAAACTACTGGTACGGCAAGGTCTGACCATCAGCCATTATGAATTCGTATGAACTTGCTTCAGTAACATTCAAGAAATCACTTAACGTCACAAAACAGTTTCTAACTTGGATCAAAATAAAATTGAACATGCTAAATACTTGACTTTTTTCGGATTGCCTTGAAATTGGTCCGCATCATGCATAATGGGCTATATAAATTCGGGAGAATTTCGTATGTACCTAGGGATGTTCAAATGGTTCGGTTTGTCCAGTTTTTAACTGAACTGGAAAATTTCAATTTAAATGGATCAGTTCGATTGAAATTTTGAATTATTTAGGTTTAAATGGATCGGTTCGATTTAGACTTTTCAAAACCGACGAAACCGAACCGACCGCTTTATATTGGTTCAACTCGAATTTTATTGGTCAAATCAAACTTAAGTGACCAATTCGTGACAAATGACAAATTTAGTGACCTCGAGCAAAATTTACCCCAAAAAATTCAAAACTACATATTTCCTTTACTAAAATTTAAAATATCATATCTACTCTTCTAAATTTTAAGAATTCAAAAATTACCTAATATATTGACTTTTCTATTAAAAGTTTAAAACTCATTTTACCCTTTATTAAAAAAAAAATGTAACATGTTTAGGAGAAATATTTATTTTTGTAACTAGTTGATTTTGAGAGTAAAGTTTCATTTTCTTATTTGTCACGTTCATACAAGCATATGCCAAAATATCGCTATGCGCCAGAAGTAGAGAAATGAACAATTTGTCTTTGAAAGCTGATCAGTTGAAACATTTTTCTTATATTAACTACATATTTTCATTTTTTTAATAAATGATAAAATGGAAACTTAAAAAATTTAAAATGAGTTTTAATAGAAAGGTAAATAAATTGAGTAAATTTGTGAATTTTTAAAATTTAAAATGAGATATATGATATTATGAAATTTAGATAGGAAAATACGTAATTTTGTGATTTTTGAGGTGTATACATCAAGAGAGCAGTTTATGTCGGATGGTCATGAATCCATATCCTCTAAGGTAACATAATATTTCTATTTGGATCACGGCCGTCCGATCGGAATTTGGGTCAATCCAGCTCGAGGTGGAACATACAGGGCCGCTTTAATAGTTGTGCGGATTCTGATTGGACAATCCAGATCCAAAAATAAATATTATGTTACCTTAGGTGATACAAATTCGATGATTATCGAGCGTACTTTTGGGTCCGATGAGCACCAGAGCCGTTCATTGCACTTTAAAATTCGTGTGCATAAATCTCAAAGCAGGTACACACGAACTTTAAAGCACATCAGACAGCTCTAGTGCCTGTCAAACTCAAAAGTACATCCGATGTCGATCAGGAACTACACTTTTCTCATACATTAAATTCCCCAAAATATAAAACATAAACCGTATGAGATGAAGTTAACCCGTTGTACCATATCATTTATTACATGATCAATAGGCTATAAGTAGCTAGATCATTAACTAGCTAATTGGTAAATCAACGATGCACCTCAGTACCTCACGGCCAGAGATGAATTGTTAAAGGTAGAGACTTAAGAGGCGATTGACACACGCAGGACCAGCTGACCTGTCATAATAAATGAATTGACTAGAAAGGAGTGGGGCCTACCAGGCGCACGGATGCAATTAATGAAATAACATGAAGTTGTGGTATAAGCACTTAAGCAGTGGGAGTATGCATGGGATGAAGTGCAAGTAAGATGTTGGTATTATACATTGGATCATGGGCCCTCTTAGATCCAATTAGCCATCCCCATGTGCACCTCGCTCTCTCTCTCTCAATTCACAATTGATATATGCCCTTCTAATTTCTAAACTAATTTCAAGTCAAAACAACCCTCTCACGCTAGCTAGTTGCTAACATATATATACGAAAAAAAACATAACTTAAAGCTAAAAGGTAGATAGATTCAATGTACCATAATCCCTAATTGTTTATTTGGATATGAAATTTTGAGATGATTTCACAGGAGAACGGAGTAGGTCTGATGCCCATCGGACCTACTTTTAGGTTCAACGCCATGATGACCGTCCGATCTAATTCAAGATTGCGTGCACAAAAATTGAAACAGATACGCACGGAGTTTAAAGCGTTTCGCATGAATCTTAAAGCAAATCGACGGTGATTAAACCCATTGAACCAAAGTAGGTCCGATGCCCATCGGACCTACTCTCAAATCATTTCATAGATATAGATATTAATTAACTCAGTTAATTCTGGTATCGTAATATCATAAGTCAAGCAAAGAAAAAGTGAAAACAGTTATAGCTGCTGAGAGAGAGAGAGAGAGAGAGAGAGAGAGAAGGATCTGCTACCAAGTATTTTCAAAAAAAAAAAGAGAGAGAGAAGGATCACAAAAGAATATTCAAACCCTTAATTTAATCCTCATTAAATTGAGGCAGCATGCCATGGAGACACTTTGGGATCGAGCAAGTGTTTTGGGGGCGGGGGACTACCGTAATTATACATTCTCTGCAAATATATTATAGTTAATCCTTGTGGAAATTTACAAATCCCCATGTTGATTGCTGCCATGCTGCATATGCAAAAGTCAAAACAGAGAGAATTCTAGTAACCTTAAATAACCACTTAGAAAGTAAACCTTAAATAACCTTAAATTAATAACCACCTAGCTAGTAAGTAAACCTTAACTAACCACATTTGACTAGGCCTGAGTAGGTTTAAATGTCTTAATTGTATATCAATTGGAAATAATGATATATGAATGAGTAGGTTTGAATGTCTTAATTTTTTGCGTCTTCATCGTATCTCTATTTTTCAATTTTTTAATAATAAAAATTCTAAAATTTACATGTCAAAATAAAAGCATTAGATATGATATATATATTATTTTTTCTATATGCACATAAAAATTTATCACTTTTGATTTTAGTTTTATACAAATCAACAAGTTTAAAATCAACGTCCATAATTTATGTACATCAGTTATTTTCTTACGTGTCATGTCAAAACAAAATCGAAATGTCGTGATCTTTTATGTGTGCATAGTGAAAATAATACAGATCATGTCTAAGATATTATTTTGACATTTAAGATTTAAATTAAGATATTGTAGTTCTAAAATGGAGACATGATGGAAACACAAAAAAATGGAGGCATTTGAACCCTTTTCGATCTATATTAATTGCAATATCAATAGTAAGTACATATGTTTAATTACTAACTTAACAATATCTTTTTTTATAATTTGATTGTTTATCACATTAATTGTCATTGCAGTATTAAAGTAAATGTAACATAGGTTTAAGTATTTAAAGAACCTCACAAATTAATTAAAACTAGGAACAAATTGTAAGTATGAAGATGACTTACATTATTTGAGTAATAATTAATAAAATTATTTATGTAACAGAAAATATCATTTTATACAATCAAGTAAGAGTGAGGCTACGGTGCTATGCATAGCACGGATTGGGTCCGTGCTACGGCTCAAAATTTGACTTTTCAAAATTCTAACGGTCGATCCGAACCATTCAACATGATTATAAAATGAATATGTACTTGCAAACCAAATTTTACATTTTTTCGAATTTTTTTACTATTTTTTCGAAAATCACTTGATCTGAACATTGTGGACCATCCAAAAACAGCTTATCTAAAAAAATAGTAAAAAAATTCGAAAAAATGTAAAATTTGGTTTGCAAGTACATATTCATTTTATAATCATGTTGAACGGTTCGGATCGACCGTTAGAATTTTGAAAAGTCAAATTTTGAGCCGTAGCACGGACCCAATCCGTGCTATGCATAGCACCGTAGCCTCACTCATCAAGTAATGTAATACATGTGCCCTTATATATTATGTGTAGAGTGATCATGAGGCTATGGTGCTATGCATAGCACGGATGGGGTCCGTGCTACGGCTCAAAATTTGACTTTTTAAAATCCTAACGGTCGATCCAACCGTTCAATGTGATAACCATATGAATATGTACGTGCAAACTAAATTTTATATTTTTTCGAATTTTTTTACTATTTTTTTAGATAGGTAGAAAAATCAGTGTTTTCTGAAAATTCTGGACCATCAAAATTCTACCTATCTAAAAAAATAGTAAAAAAATTCGAAAAAATATAAAATTTAGTTTGCAAGTACATATTCATATGGTTATCACATTGAACGGTTGGATCGACCGTTAGAATTTTAAAAAGTCAAATTTTGAGCCGTAGCACGGACCCCATCCGTGCTATGCATAGCACCATAGGCTCACTCTTATGTGTATATATAAAAGATGAATCAATAAATAGTGGACAGTGCCAACACGTACGTAAGCACCACTGCCAGGTTAAGACAACAGTACCATCTATTCTTCCGGTTCAATATTTATGATGCAGTTAATGAAGAATGATGAAGGTACCATAAAGTTGGTATTGTTTCTTTCAAATATTAAGTTGGCCTGTCACAACTTAATTATGTACACACATGAGTTGCCCCTTAAGTTAATTTCTAATTATTAATCAGTCTTGTGTTGCATGTGTTCGTGTAAAAATATGTTTACTGCTACATTCTAATTCCTGCTCCTAATTAATGTACCCCATTCAAGATTTAAACATATTCTTATTAAATAAATTTCACTTCTAATATATCGCTCCGAATTCCTCCACCCATAAGATGTTGCCACGTGTAACTAATGTATGAAATATTTAAAAAATTTCAACCGGATTTGCGTATGTGATAATACTTCATGGGTGGATGTCGTCGCATCCAAGTAAGAAAAAAATAATCATTAATTCCGAAAACAAAAATGAGAAATTTTGTCAACTCTCCAAAAATAAGACATTGAGGTTGCTAATATATATGAGGAGGGAGATGACACTCTTTTTTTGTGACATCGGATGCATTCTACTTTTCTAAAGTTTTCAAAGTTCAAACAGTCGATCCAAACCGTTCAATATGATGGATTACAATGTGCTTGCAGATCAAATTTTACATTTTTTTTTACTATTTATTAAGTATTTTACAAAATCGTTGTTTTCAGACCATTGAATTTTTGTACCCATCTTAATAAATAGTAAAAAGAATAAAAAAAATGTAAAATTTGATCTACAAGCATATTTTAATATATCCATAATGTTGAACGGTTTAGATTGACTGTTTAGACTTTAAAAATATAGAATGTCATCCGATACCACAAAAAAAGAGTGTCATCGAATCCCTCCTCAATATATATAACATTATTTTTCACTAAAACTTTTGATTGAATTTTCATTTGACATAAGCTAAGCTCGTGTATGATTTATGAATAGTTGATAATTTTATTCTAGAAGGACACCATCCAACCAAAATCATGCAAAGGAATCACATCACATCAGATATGATATGCTGGGACCTCCTGCCTCTCTCTCTCTATACATATCTTTCTCCCTCCAACTGTTGAGTCTGTTCAACTTGAGGTAAGACAGTCAACTAGTCTACTATAGCTTCATGAGTTCATGACAGTACAAGATGTACAGTTGTCTGTCAGGCCCACATATGTCATTTCACCTTATATCCATATATTACTATCCAGTAGACCAGTACTAGTTGTTACAAGAGTAAAAAAAGTAAAAGAGAGAGTTAGTAGTTACTCAACGGTCATCACTCATTGAACCTTTTGATTCTTTGACTGAAAATGAACATTAGGTACTAACAATGTAATTTGTATGAATTGTTGTAATTTAAATTTTAAAACCATCTCCGTGATTTTGATGCAATTGAACATTTGGTAGAAGTAAAAATATGAAAAAAAATAAAAATCTCATAGTTTTTATATATATAACATAAATGAAATTCACAGATGATATATGCAATTAATCATCCTGGTCAATAAGCAAAAACCTTGTTTTTTCTTTAATTCTCTTGGCTTACAGTTATACAATCACATACATAAATTAACCCCTCATATATATATGCCGTGGAGATCAACACTTGTAGAGAGCTTCTAAACTTGGGCAATCTAGTGTAGTCCAATTATATGTAGCATTTATGCTACTTTCTTGAAGAACAGCCAAGCTTTCATCAGGTATTAAATTTGGAAGAACCGAACAACTCGAGGAATAGAAACTCTCGTCTGAGCTATAATTGTATCCACCTTCTGTGGGTAAATCTGGGGACTCGTAGCAGCCAGGATCCATACTGAAGTTGAACTCTCCAAGCAACATATTGCTAGAGTCGCACAACAATGCTTCCTCAATTGGGTCACTGGATATGTGCCAATCCAATAACCCGTCATGACTCGGCAATTGCACCGGCAATTCATCAAGAACCGGGTCCATACAATTGGACCCATCAAATGAATCCGACTGCTCAGACGGCTCAGGACATTTGTTCAAGTACTTGGCATAAAGCATGGCTAGATCGATTGCCGACCCGTCGGTTGATCTGCCGGGCTGACCACTACCAGTACTGTTTCCTACCATTCCATCTAGAACTAGGTCGGGTCGAACCGGAACCTGGTTCTGATGACCATTCATCGAACCGGCTTGTGCCCGTGCTGGTTTTGATCTGCGGTTTTTTCTACAACCACCTCCTACCGGTACATTTCGTAGGGACCCGCCTTTGGTCCAGTACCGCCTACAACCTTTACAGAAATATCGAGGCTGGCTCAGGCTGTAATTGTTGTAGTAGCAAAATTTGGTGTTGGAGGAGTCGCACCGAGGGCAATTCGGTGCAATTTCATTCTCGGGTTTCCATTGCCGGTCAATAAGTGTCGGTTGCAGCTGGTACGGTAACATGGTATCATTAGTTGAGAACATTTGGTGAGAAGGAGAGGAGAGTAAAGAGTGTTTTAATTTTGTTGAGATTTTTTGAAGGGGGGAAGGAGATGTACAGGGACGCTCTTTATATGAAACAAAGAGTGAGGAAGTTTGGTTGGAGTGCATGTGCATGTGAGTTTGTATCACATAGATTTGGGACTCAGTAATTGCATTGGGATGTGATATTTTTTACTTATTTAGGTGGAGGTACTCCATTACTATAAGCAAACTTATCTGTGTAATTCTAAACCTCCCTTGTCATGCACATAGAATAGATTTTAATTAATTTGGTAGCTTTTTTAATTTTCACCATAATTTTCATATTTTTGAATATATATACAAAAAATTTGGACGTTTCAACAACCTATCGAAATTATATATATATATAGTTACCATATATATGAAATCACAATCAGTTACCAGATCGTACGGTCAAGTAATCATGGTTAGCAAATTTGACTCTGCATGCATGTGTTGCTTTTGATGAACTCCTAATTATGAGCCAGAGCATTTCTAAATCAGTTGAAGCTGGAACTATTGCTCATATATAATATAATATCATTCATGTTAACTGTCCCACTGTCTAAAATTTATTGAAATTACAACTCATATATTTTTGGAATGTAGTCATCATAAATAATGATAGTTATAAATTCAAGCAATTTAAATATAATTTAAAAAAAATGGTCCAATACGCATATACAGAGGGAGTAAAATTCAGCAAAAAAAAATAATAATAAATAGAAATAATCTGCAGTAGAGTACATTTCAAAATCAAATATAATATCTAATAATAATAATTTAGCATCAGAAATTGATTGGTAAAATAGGTGACGTAATTGCTCATGGGCGGCGTGCCCAGCCGTTGTAACGAAGCCATCCGTGGCCGTGTGGGGTTGAGTTTACATCTAAATTTCTGTGCCATTTCCAACATAGTAATTTGAGTTACATACATGATTCGTATCAGCTATTGACCCACCACAGGGGGAATTGAGTAGGCAGCATCACAGAAACGAGTATTCATCGGGTGTTTATTTTAGATAAATAAGGCGGGTTACAGTTCCGGAGGCGGGGAGGGGGTGCCTCCCGCTGCTGGGGACACTTGGCGTTGTTTAATTGGTGGAGGAACAAGTGCAGTCGAGGAATTAGGGTGCAAAGGGGGCAAAACGAATTATAAATTTATTATTACCTCGGGATCGGATTTTTACTATTTTTAATCAAGATTTTTATTCGTCGGCAACCGCGTCAGATTAGGAAATCAGCCAACCTGTTCAAATTAAATTTACTAGTTGCGCCGGATGGTAAGACCTGTTTAAAAAACGGCAGAATAGATCTTAATTAATTGATCGATTAATCAGAATTCAGAAAACAATATCCTAGCTAGTAAATAGTTTATATAGGGGGTGTTTTCCGGTTTTAAATGTTAATTATCGTTAGACTTAATTAGTTAGTTGCTACATTTAATTAGTCGCTTGTTAGAATTGAGTGCAGTGTATTAAAATTCGGTTTTATTCGGTGAATATTCGGCCGTATATTCCTATTCGGTGTCCGGCCGAATAGAAAATGGATATTCGGACCGAATATTGAATTCATGCTTTAAAAAAATTAAAAAACATTTAAAACCCATTAAAAGAGTTCCGGACCCGAATTCATAACCCATTAAATGAGTTCCAGACCCGCCAGGTAGGTGTTCTCTTCAAGCATCCCACTCAGAAGTCTTTTATAACCTCTCTACATGTTGCCTTATTGTATTTAAATACTGTGAAATTAAATATTTAATAAAAAATCTGCATATATAAATCCGAATAAGAATCCGCATATTCGGCCGCATACCGTATATGCGGTATTCGGTGGCCTTCCGAATACCGCATGAGAACCGAATATTAATACACTAGAATTGACTAATCAGTATAACATTTAAAAACATTTAATTATGTATCATACATTAAGAAAACATCCAAGTTTAAAATATTTTTATGATAAATTCATTTTTTTAGGGTTTGGGAACGGTTAACTTCCCTGTATGAATTCTGGTACTTTAATTAATTATGAGTACTTCATTTGTTCAATTGATCTCTAGCTAGGCTAGCTGTTGAATTTGATTCAGTTAGTTTGTTCTCTTCATTTCTATATATTTTCATATTTTTCTGAAAATTCATTTCATTTGTACTTATTGTTATTATTACATACCAAACGTCGATCTGGCAATAAAAATGCTTATGAAATTGATATAGCAATTATATGTCAGTATGTTGCTCAATACAGAGAGAATTGATTAATATTTTTAGAAATGACAAATTTTTAAATCAGGTAAGAAGCTTATGACATAATACGTCATAACGTAACTAATACGTCATGATTCGGTTATGTTACGGTACAACATGTGATAAATAAAAAAATCACTTGAAGTGATAAAAATAGTAAAAAAAACAGTCACGAGAATGGTTACATTTTAATTATTTTTTTTTCAGATTTTAAATTAGTTCATAGAATAAATAAAAAATACTAAAAATAAGAATCGTATAGCAAGATGAATTATAATAATAAAACAATGTTGAAAAATTAATCGCGTGACGTGACGTTATTAGATAAGTTTGCATGATATGTCATTTATAGTTGAAGGAGACATGTCATGTAACATATGCATCACGTCTCATGACCACAACGCGTAGCGTAACAAGTCATAACTTACCTCGACGAAACCGATAATAACATAACCAATTTCCTTACTATCATTTTTAGTATTCGAAGTTCAATTAAAATTGTTGTTTGAGTCAACTAAAATATATATAGTACCTAATAAATTACTATTGGACTGCAAAAGTTAATTAATTACGAAGGAATCAAAATCAGAAAAATAATTACAGCACAACATTCTCAAACCAATGCTGAACCGAGCAAACAAATTATTGGTTCCGATACATCAAGCATATGGATATAATTAGAAGAGTAGAGGCCCCAAAAAATAAGTTCAACAAAAAAAATTTCATTTGATTATTTGAATGATATTATAGTTTTTTTTCTTTTTTTTTTGACAGAAACAGAAGTCAAGCCTCTATTTGATTGATAAATGCTTTGTTACATAAGTCATGTTACAAAACAAGTAATCTAAGTAAATAAACTGAAAATGAAAATAGGAGCTCCAGTAGAGCGTCCATAAAACGTAAATAAAATTTTAAAATTACTGGTAAAAACTCGTAAGTAAAATCTAATTAGCTGAAGTTTAATGATATTATAGTTATGAACACAATTTTGTTGTTGTCCATTCCTGGTGTTCAGGAGTTGTAGCAATCTTTTCTTTGAGGAAAAATAAGGGTCACGCCCAGAGTTGTAGCAATCTAGAAAGAGTTTATCCTAAATGAGTTCAAGACCTAATTAAACGAGATGTGAGCTGCACATATCTTTAGACGGAACTAGTTTATATGGCCGTGACGATGATGTTGTAGTGTATTTTCATGTTTGATTGTTACTTAAAATTTAAATTAAAAAAAAATTAAATTATTTATTTTATCTTACTATTTTTTATTTACATCTCGTTTGATAGTTTAAGTTATGACTTACATTAATTTGTTTTGGAAATGTTGTAAAATAAATATATGTCTATAATAGTTTTAAAAACGAAGTTTGAAATAAGTTTATCCGCATGAAAATATGATTAGACTTATTCCACACTTATGTCATCTTACTCATCACATTGTACTGTCTTATTTGACAATTTATAAGTGTGAAATGAGAGGTGTACTCAGGTGTTACTCCACGTTATATCAAAATAACTCCATGTATCTATTAATGTTTTGAAAAAACCCGGCCGGTCCGTGCACCGTCCCGTGCACCGGACTGGACCTGGACCGGCCCGTCCCGTGCACCGGACCCATTCCGGACCGGAGTTAGGTATGGTCCGGTCCGTGGATGGGCCGGTTTGGTTTTCTTCCCACAGACCCGGACCGACCCCCCTTCTTCTACTCGTGGACCCGACCCGAACCCGCCAGACCCCGATTATCTACTGTAGCAACGGACCCGAACCGAACCCGCTGCACCCGTGAGCCGCATATACACCGGCCAGTGAACCACACTCGCGCCCGTGAGCCGCGACCGTGAACCGGACCCGCACCCGTGAGCCGTGCATACACCGGCGCAAAATTGGTTTTTTTTTTTTGTTGGCAGCGGAATTCGAACTTGGGACCTCTCTCAATACAACCAAAACCTTTAACCACTCTGCCACAGTTTAACTTGTGATATATTTTAATAACTTTAGTATTTGATCTATTCTTAGATGAAGCCTTTAACCACTCTGCCAGAGTATCAAGACTCGTGCTCCAGAGTATTAGACAAGTGTATATACCTGCCAGAGTATCAAGATTCGTGCTCCAGAATTAATGATTAATAGTTTAATACTACTGTTCTGTCTGGAACGCACATTTTTTGTTTTAATTCGGAATAAATTAAACTTTAAAGTTTATTATCTTCCCTTAAAAGTATAATAACTGTTATATATCTAAAATATTTCAACTGAACAACTGAGGCGGAACTAGAAAATTTAAATTGTAGAGCTCAAATTTAAAATACCTAATTAATGCACATGATTAGAATTTAAACCCAAATCTCTACAATATACATAATTTAAACCCAAATCTTAAGACAATAAAATAATAAAATGGTAATATACATAATTAAAAAATTAAAATTATAGGAGTGATTAAGCACCTCTTGGCTTGCCTTAAGATTCGCACCTGCCTTATAAAATACTAAGATTCATATATAATCTGAATGTCAAACCAATAAAAAATGAATTGTAAAATAATAATGCAACATAGGTTTTGTATCCTAATTATGTCTTAAGAATAATAATGCAACATAGCTAATAAATTGAATATTGTAATTTAATAATGCAACCTAGCTATTTTATAATAGGAAAATAAGGAAAATAAGTCATGAAAAGTTATTCATCATGTTGACTAGTCAATTAATAACAATGAAGGTGGCAACAATGTTCCATAAATAACATTTCTTATTTCAAAATGATCAAACAAGCTTAGAAAGTATAAATAATAACTAAGAATATGTATGTATTTTACCTAGAACTATTGCTAATTTAAAATTTATTAACACAAATATTGACAACATATTTTACCTAGAACTATTGACAACATATTAACTTAACACAAATACATGTAACTAGCTTATAATTTTAAAATGAAACACTAACAATGTGACATATCTTGAAATAGAACTAGGGTATTCTATTCAATATATCTTTATGCTATGTCATATTAATAAAAAATGATAACATTTAATGCAAGTATTATCATTAATCAAATAATTTGAATTTTACAATGATTATTGGAATTTTTGAGTTTGGGGACAATATGGTGAATCGATCATTTCTGAAGGTATTTATATCATCTGGTATGGATCAATTCAAACGAATTGGATCGAAATCCCCAAAGACTGGGATCAGTGTGCAATCTTGTGCAATAATTTGTGTAAAATTTAGTCACTAATTATATTTTCATATACAAAATATAATGAGCAGTTCAGATTAACTGTTCGAGGCTAATTATTTTTAAATCAATTGTTCAAAAATATAATGAGCAGTTCAGATTAATTGTTTTAAATAATTCGGTTTTAAAGATAAATAATTCGTTATTTTTTCCTAAAGCAATTGATTTAAGAAATTTTTGTAATATCAAAACCGAATGTTTATAATATAAAAAAAATGATCTAATTCGGTTTTGTTTTTAAATCAATTGTTTTAAAATAAATCAGTTTTAAATTTTAATAAAAGTGTTGGAATGTCGTGAATTTTAATTTATATCGTATTATAACAAAAATTGTTCGGTTCAAATAACAAACTTATTGAATTGAAAAAAAAACAGCAAAAAAAAAAAAAAAAAAACCATGGACCGGACCGTGGAACCGCCAGACCGGGGTTTGATCACAGGCCGGGTTCGGCCTCTGAAAATCGGACCCGTCCAACCCGCCGGACCCGTGGACCGGACGGGTTTGGACCGGACCGAACCGACCCGCCCCGTTTTCAATTCACTAGTATCTATTCAGCTGAGGAAGATTAAGCTTCGTTAAACACTCCTTAAGTCTTTAATCCACGTTAAACCTGTCGAACATAGTTTCCTTTAGCAAGATTAAGAATCCCTCCTTAGCACAAAATCTAAATCCTGAGTACTCCTTTCTTAAGCGTTTGGGTTCTTTAAGACCTCCTTTTAGACCAAACAATACATTTCCGTTGGACAATTATATCTCCACCACCAACCCTTCACATGAGAACCAATACATGTGCATGTCTATAGCTCACACAACTGATTTGAGTCGATTTGACAACCTAGTAATGTGTCATAGACTTTATAAGGTTTGCATAAAGGCCGAAATTTTTATTTATACCATTTAAAAAAAAAAAATTAATAAAATAACCATCGTTTTTGGTCAATTCTAATTCTAGCACGGCCGCACCGGCATTCTGCGGACCCATTTGAGCGGGACCGCAGAATACCGGAGCGGACCCCCATATGGGGCCGCAGAATGGTTCTGCAGACCCCCTTTTTTTCCTTTTTCTTTTCTGTTGTTTTACCGAGGCACCCAGCGGTCAAAGCTCAGAATTAAAAATTGTTTTCTAAATTTGATTTTTAGGGATCCGTGCAGTGAGGGTTGAAACTGAATTAAAAAAAAAAAGGGGTCCGCAGAACCATTCTGCGGCCCCATATGGGGGTCCGCTCCGGTATTCTGCGGCCCCGCTCAGATGGGTCCGCAGAATGCCGGTGCGGCCGTGCTAGAATTAGAATTGACCAAAAACGATAGTTATTTTATTAATTTATTTTCTTAAAATGGTATAAATAAAAATAACGGGCATAAAGGTTTCTAAGTTCAAGATTCGTTCCATTGTAAGACTGTGTGTCTGTGTGTAGAGTGGAAACAACGTGCCGTGCCGTGCCGTGATTAACACACCGTGACTTTGATCTCGTGCCGTGACCAAAATGTCAAGGGGTAGTCACGGCACGTGAATAATCACGCCACGTGAGTCACGCCGTGACCATACGTGACTCGCGTGACCATTTAATCATAATTTAGGTTAGTTTATTCAAGATTCACCATTAAAACAATATCTAATAGTCCTAATTACACGTGACTCGCATGACTACGTGTCGTGCCGTGCCAAAGTTTCAAAAGATGGGCACGGAACGCGAATGGTCACGGCACAGGACACGCGAGTCACGGCACGTAACTGACACGCGTGCCGAGCCATTTCGTGCCATAACCGTGCCGTTCCGTGACGAAGCCTGCTCCGCCGTGCCATTTTTCCACTCTATCTGTGTGTGTGCAAGTGATCAGAGTCAAAATAATGATGATTTACGTAGGGTTTTGGCTTAGGTTTTGCATATTTTCTCACACTTATGTTTAATTAATTAGAGAAAAATGCTACTGTCACCCTTCTTTATGTTTTATTGCAGAAAACAGGTTTTGGTATTATTTTACACCAAATAGAGCTAGAATCGGGTCAATCGGATCAGCGATGCTTATCGACGAAGTCTCTGTTACGGTCCGTATTGCCTGATACGGACCGGGCCTAACACAGACCAGGAGATAGCGCTGGAAGCATTAAACCCTAACCGTCAAGGTCCTAATACGGACCGTATCACTTGATACGGTCCGTATCCGAAGGCGTCTCTTGGGGAATAACTGCTGACAGCTGTTTCCATATCAGTTTCTTAGCCCCTACTCAACCTCCAGACGTCCCTCCACTCCTATATAAGGCCCTTGGGCAGAAGGAATAGTTATATTTGTAATTAGGGTTAGATTTGATTAAAATGAGAAGAGAGGAGTGCTTGTAACAATGTCGTTCCGCGGCTAAGTTCCTTTTCTTAGGGCTAGGCAGTAAACCTTGTTACTCTTGATGTTTTGATATATATATTTCTGTTGATTATGATTTCTTGTTGTTGAAACAAAATGCTTTTGTGATTTACTATCTCTTCATCTAACTTCAATGATCTAGTTTGAGTCCGTTAGGGTAGTGACAATACTTTAATGGTAAGAGAAACTATTTGTATGAATTAGCCTCGTTGAGATCTATTAGGTTTATGTGAAGAAAACCTTAGCGGGGAAACCATAAACCAGACCAACAAAACGCGTACCAAATTCCATCACTTGCGTAAAGTAAATCGCAGTGATCTGTGTAGTAATTTGGGGTATTTGAGAGATCAGACATTTGCGTAAGGTAAATCGCAGTGTCCTATGTAGAATCTCGGTGAAAGATCTGTCATTCTTGCGTAACATAAATCGCAATGACCTATGTGGTGTCTTTCATTAAACAACAACAGGAAATCAGACGCAACAGGAATATATTGTCAAAGCGGATTGAGTGGCAATGGTGTGCCGAAACCCTAGGAATTCTCATCTCTATCTTTATTTTAATTACTTTTAATTGCTTCCTAATTTACATTGATCAAAACAACATCTCTCAATTTTCAGATTTCATCTAGCCTTTCGAAAGATTGCGATTCGATCGCTCAAAGCATTGAACCAATATTCCCTGTGGATCGACCTCGAATATACTACTCGATATGATTGTGCGCTTGTAGTCCGAACCGATAGCATTTCCGAGTTTATAAATATTAAAAGAAACATTGCTCTCTTTTGAGTGATCAGCAAGCAAGTTTTAGATATATTATGATTCAAATCCAGAAGATATCTTGTATTGAAAAAGAGGATGATTCAAACGTTTCACATTTTTCGTGTCTTATTGTGTCTTGTATTATATATCTCTATTTTTAAAGTTCAAACTATCGATTCGAACTATTTAACATGATATTCATATTTAAATATGCTTGGAGATCAAATTTTATATATTTTTTTAAATTTTTTTTACTATTTTTTAGATAGGTACAAAATTATTGTTTTCGGATGAACAATAGTAAAAAAGTTTCAAAAAATATAGAATTTGGTCTCCAAGCGTATTTTAATATGGATACCATGTTGAGATGTACAGATTGACAGTTTGAACTTTGAAAACAGAGATATAAAATATGAGACACAATGAAATATGAAAGGTATGAGGCATTTGATGTCTTCAAATTCTAAGGTACTTCATCTATTTTTTTAAAAGTTTTTTTAGAAAAATATTAAAAAATAAAAAATAAAAAATTTCTAGAAAAATTGATGGAGTATATTATAATTTTGATATATTAGAAGGACAACGATAAATGACCCGAATCGAAGTTTGAAGCGTGAACAATAGCTAGGATCTAAACATTTTTATTTTTTTCAGCAACAATATAATGAAAATCAACATTGTTAATAGGCATAAATGGGGGTCATTTGACTTGTTGTAAATATTTTTTTATCAATGAAATCGTTAGTAAGCATTTAAAGCCACTAACTTTAAAAAAACAAATATGATGAAAATGTTGACCACAACAAATCCAGTCTAAAAAATGCTTAGATTCGAGCTATTGACCCTGTTTCAAATTTTGGACTTCGATCATTTGTCGCAGTCCTAATAGTAAATTCAATCTAAGATACTCTATTTTTTTTCTAGAAACTTTTTATCTTTTTAATATTTTAATAGTAAAAAACAAAAGTTAAACCGAATTCAATTCTTCTTTTAGAATTATAATATATCTTAAGTAGATTAAATCCACCTATCTTTTAAATAAAGAATGAGAAACATAATACATACATGAGTGATCCAATGAAAATAAATGAAGAGGGAAAAAATAAATTGCACGGCTCATGTTATAATATGTAATATATTTAAAAAATTTGAAGACTTCATTCTCTTTATAATCATAAAATAATATGTGTATTAATTAAAAACCAATGCATTATAAATACAGATCCATGACATCATAAGTTCCCGGCATGAAAGAAATATAAATTATGTCAAACATAATCTTTACAGTTTCTTGAGTTCTAATTACAATTAAGTTCATATTTGTTCCTTTAAGTTATAATAGAAGTAAAAATATTTCGAGAGAAAATCACAACAAGTCTGCTGCATTATATTTTTTTCTGAAGGTTTTTTTTTTTTTTTCAAAGATGATACTCATAATCTCTTTTGATTTTTTACAATAGATAAATTTTAACAGTAATTTTTTGAAGCAATAGCTGGATGAATTGATGAGTGGCGTAGCAACAAGCCAACAAGCCAACAAGACTTCAATTTATGTTTAAACTTTTAAATACTTATTATTTATTTATAATTTAAGCTCAATTTATGCTCAATTTTTTTATAAACCATAATTAAATATTTTTTTTTACGAAACTAATATGTTTATTTGTTTTTTCAAAAACCATAAGAACCGAAATGCCATTCGGTTCGTATTATTATTTTTTTTATTGCGGACCGAAATGGCATTTCGGTCCGGTTCTCTTTTTGGATTTCTGTGGTACTGGTTTCACAAGTTTTCATATGAGCTGCCACAGAAAATCCAAAAAGGGACCGGACCGAAATGACATTTCATTCCGGAATAAAAATAAAATAACGGACCGAAATGACATTTCGGTTCTTATGATTTTTGTAAAAAAAAAAGTATCATGTTGATTTCATAAATTTTTTTTTTTTTTAATTATGGTTTATAAAACAAATTCTTTGATCCTGGGAGATTTGGCAGTGTGATTCGGCGACCAAAATAGGGGTAATAAATGGTGTTGTCCCCAACAGGAACTGTTTGTTCAATAGGCTTGCTAGCTATGCTTTAACTAATACCTTCTTAGTACCACACTCGCACCTACTGCCCCTGTTGGGTCCAACCATGTGTTAAGGGCTTAAGGTGATCATATCAAATGGTTTCATTTCATGTACTTACGTAACCCAAACAGCACGTATGATATGAAAATGAAAATTAATTAAATCAATATTCCAAGAAAGTTACTATTATAAAGAAAATATTTTTCAATTAAAGACTAAAGACACTACTTTTCATATGTAATATTGTAGGTTAGAAACTTAATTCAAAAATTTATGTGAGTATTTAAATTATTTATTTCAAAATAAAATAAAATAATTACAAGTCTGAAGTAAACCTGTACCGACAGTGAATTCGTATCCTCTGCATTAACTCGAAAATGAATTTTTTGAGTTAATGAATCTCAACCTCTGATCTGTTTCAAGATTCGTGTGGAATATATCCGCACTAATATTGAAAAACTCCTATGTTATAGGCAGGAGACGGATTGACTCCGTTTAAAATCAGACTGTTGAGATTCATTAACTCAAAAGATTCTCTTTTGAGTTAATGTAGAGGATACGCGTTCTACCGACAGTAGAGACTAAAGACCAATGATTTGCAAAACATACATCACTAAATTTGATCTTTCAAGATGCCAATGTTTTCTAAAAAAAAGTCATTTGATTGTCTTTCTCTCATTAATCTCTCACCCTCTGTTCTTTCTATTGGAGAGATTGAGAGTGAATTCCGAAAATTATCTTGTTCTCCAAAGATCAAATCCTAGATAAGCCAAAGCGTCCTTTGAATATTTTGATTTGATAATTATTCATTTCAATAACAAATAATAAATATTATCTCTTGAGTTCTATATTTTTAAAAATTTAGACTTTGTATTACACATTAAATATAAATTAAATTATATTGATTATTTACAACCGAATATAAAATTAATTTTGTATAATATATATTTTACATATTAATCTAATGTTAAAATAATAATATGACATATTTAATTAATGATTCAACTATTGGTCCTTAGAGCATCTCTATCCATGGAATTGTCCATGCTTCCACAATGACGTGGCCATAGTGACATTAGCATTTCTTTGAACAATAATTTACCTGATACTGTATTATTCCCATATATTATGAATTTTTTTAATTTCATGACTAATATAATATTTCTATATCTGTATCTTTCAGAATTTATAAGTTCACTTGTTTCTTCAGAAAATTCGCGATCGAGTATTGTTTGCATTTCAAATTATATCTGCAGTTTACAATCACAAATAAATTTCAAAAAGAAATGAAAATTATCAAAATAGAAACTTCTCTTTGTTCCCTATTTACAGCATTAATTACAACATTTAAGGAAGACAACTCAGCTCTTCCCTCCAAACTTCCATCCCTCTCGTTTTTATTTTGGATCTCTTCGTTGAAATAAAAAAAGATTGCCTATGAGCCCAAACTTACTGGGCTGGCCCAAACCTGTTTTACCAAAATCTCCTTTCATTTTACACAAAGGCGTCCACCTCAGTACATAAAGAAAACCGACATTTTTATTAATATCCAAAGTTTAATAGAAATTATTATTTATGCCCAGATTCCTAGCTTTTCGCGAAAAATGCCCAAGCCGGTCACAAAATGGCCGGCTTACTCCCCCCCTAAGCTGGCCATTTTGTGGCCGGCTTACCCTTTTTTTTTTTTTAAACCCGCATTTTACCCTATATATACCCCCTTTTTCTCTCTCCTCCTCACAACTCCCTCATCTCTCAACCGAATTTGCTCTCTTCTTTGAGGTAATTTTTTTTTATCTAATTTAAATTTATTTAATTTAGGGTTTAGGGTTTAGGGGTTAGAATTTAGAGTAATTTGTTGTAATTTGTGTAAGAAGCACGGTTGACCATAATTTAGGGTATTTTGGCTTTTTTTTTAACATAATTAGGCTAATTAAGCGTAATTTAGCCGAATGTAGCATAATTAGAAAAATTAGACTATTTGATCATATTTTACCGAAATTAGGCTATTGTAGCATATTTAAGGTTATTTTAGGCACAATTTGACCCATTTTAGCATTTTTAAGCGCTATTGTAGCATTTTTGTCCCTTGTTAGCATGTTTTACCGAAATTAGGTTATTGTAGTCTGTTTTAGCATGTTTTAGGTTATTGTAACCGCAGTTGACCTATTGTAGCATGTTTAAGCAGAATTAAGCCTATTTTGGTCGTTTTTAGCATATTTTACCGAAATTACGTTACTGAAGCCTATTGTAGCATATTTTAGGTTATTGTAACCGCAATTGATCTATTTTAGCATGTTTAAACAGTTAAGCCTATTTTGGTCGTTTTTAGTATATTTTACCGAAATTAGGTTATTGTAGCATGTTTTAACGGCAATTGGCCTATTTTAGGTTATTTTTGACATCAGGATGCCTAGAGCACGGTCTACCCGTCGTCCAGTAGTGGACGAGCCGATCAGTACCAGCAGCACGGAGCACATCAGTCCTCTCTTGTG
Organism: Carex littledalei; assembly: GCA_011114355.1. Taxonomy (NCBI): domain Eukaryota; kingdom Viridiplantae; phylum Streptophyta; class Magnoliopsida; order Poales; family Cyperaceae; genus Carex; species Carex littledalei. The sequence goes on along the minus strand of CM022090.1, from coordinate 11,467,022 downwards.
GATTCCCCACGACGATCACCGAGTCTCACTGGCTTCTCGTGAGGCATGTATTTTTTTTAGATTTTCTTTAAATTTTGTTGAGTTTAAATTTTATTATGTTAACACTATGCGGATTATTTTTTTCAACGCAGGATACGTTTCTTTTAGATGTGAAGTTGCGGTGCGTTCACATGCAGTACTACGAGATGATGGACCCGTACCTCATCAACCTGGGTCTCTACCAGGTTGTGGACATCGTGCGGGCAGAGAGAAACATCATCAATGCATCTCTCATCGCATGACTGGTGGAGCGATGGCGTCCCGAGACGCACACGTTTCACATGCCATTCGGAGAGATGACAGTGACTCTCCAGGATGTGAGTGCCCTTTAGGGTTTGCCTATCCGTGACACACCCGTTGGCGGCGTACCGCACCCTCAAGAAGAATGCGAATTGGGTTGAGGATGCCGGACACGGTGGAAAGATCATCAGTATGCTGAGAGATGCCGGAGAGAACATCAACTGGCGTGAGATAGATCCAACCGAGCCCGAAGAGAGCCCGGTTAGGATGTCTCAGATGCCACCTTCCTCCGATTCGCATCCAGAGTGGGACTACCATCGTTGGGTATTGTCCAACGTTGGGTGGACGGCATGGTACGGCGAGCATGGACGTCCGGTGCAGGCTCAGGTATGTCATACTTCAGTATCTATCAGGTTTTAATAAATTTCTTCATTCAGATCAAATTTACTAAATTATGTGTATGATTGCAGGGTCCGGCAGAGATGCCGCCACAGCCACCACCTGCGGAGATCGATACTTTAGATTTCGAGTCCCTCTCGTACAGTCTCCATGACTTCGGGGTATTCGATGATGATTTCATGTCAGCACCGGCAGTACCCCGATATGGCACAGAGATGTCGCATGATGGAGAGGCTAGTGGTAGCGGGTCTCATACTCAGCCTGCCTTTGGGACTGAATTCGCCGCATCTATCTTCGATACACCTCCGCCAGTACAGCCAGTCTCCACGGGCGATGCCAGATGGTATACCGCCGAGCAGATACTCAGGTCTGCCGATGCCCCAGTTGAGGCCGAGAGATACGCCGGAGTACCGCCTCAGCGACCCCCTCACAGTTTTAGTTGTATTTTTGCTAGTTTTGTACTATTTATATTTGGTATACTATTTATGTTTGGTATATTTGGATTATCCTATATTTCGGTTCTTTTGTATGTGTGCTTTTATGGTACTATTTTTATATTTTATAGATAAAATAAATTATCATGATAATGCTAAACAGAAAATATTACAACATTAAAATAGTAGCACAACATAAAAAATAAACATAAAAATATTTAAAACAATTGAATATGTGCGTTAAACAGCAAAAATAAGTTTTAAAGATTAAAAACACACCAATTGGCGCATTCCGAAATACATTGAGTCGGTGTGACTGACATAAGTACCCAGAAAAATAGTTAAGAAAATAATATTACAATACAATAACAAAATAAAATTACACTATATACAAGAACAAAATAATTTGTGTAACAAAAAAAAAAAAAGGTAAAAAATTATTCTTTGGATATAAATAATAATTTCTATTAAACTTTAGAATCTGGACATAAATAATAATTTCTATTAAACTTTGGATATTAATAAAAATGTCGGTAAAGAAAAAAAGATCCCATACTTTGTTCATCATTCATTAACATGAGAAATACACTCGTCCCAGTTTAAATAACAAAATAATTATTCTTTATTCGCAACCAGATAGGCTCGAAGTGGCACTTACGTGGCAAGGGTAATTATAAGCCGGTCAAAGCTCTCTTCCGGTCTTTCCTTTTCGATGATTATTCAAAGCATAATAATTTAGAAAAAAAAAATAAACAACTGATAAAAGGCAAGAAGTTTAAAAAAATAGATTAGGTGCCGGTGCCTTGCTTTTCTCCCAGCAAAAATATTCAATGGAGATAGCCACTGGGACCAGTGTAGCCTTTGGGTGGGTCAGTTTCCATTTGTCGTTGCTTCTTTATCCTTTCCATTTATTTCAATTGTTTTTAGACTAGGCTCAGGGAGCTGTAGGGCTTTCTGCCGAACATGTCAGTGTTACGGCTTACAAAAAGGTTAGTACACCGAGTTTACTCGATATTTCAGTGGATCTTTATTCTTCACACTTTTGTCGCATAGGAGCCACACGACAACGGCATTTCCATGTTCAACCTTTGACCGTTGACTAATTGACGTCACTTTATTTTTGTTCGTTTCCTTTCCGCACTACGCGTTTAAATATACTCCCAGCACTCTAGCAGTGCGGTCTTCTGACTGGATTCTCTCCAACCATGGCCTCAACCAATCCAAACAAGGAGAGAAAGAGAATCTCACTGAACCCATTGGAGCTAACCTCGCCTACCTTATTCCGGTGCCCGATCTCTCTTGAAGTGATGCGGTCTCCGGTAAGCCTCTCTACCGGCGTGACGTATGACCGTTCGTCGATTCAACAGTGGCTTGATTCCGGCCATATAACCTGTCCTGCCACATGTCAGCCTCTCAGCTCGACAGACCTCGTGCCGAATCTAACACTTCGCCGGTTGATCCATCTATGGTCTGGCACACCACCACCTCGTGAAGAATCACCAGCATCTGACAATTCTGAGATTGGTATTATAAGTACAATCGATACAGTAGTTCTGCACCTGTTGAATGAAAGTGATCTTGCCAGGTCAGAGTCGGCTGTTGGGTATTTAGCCGCAATGAGAAAAGAGGAAAAAGACAGAGTCATATCTGTGCTTGCTGAAAATTTAGAACGATCTATGCAAGCTTTGGTTAAGGTGTTAAAAAATAGTACTGAGATTGAGTCACGGGTCAGAGCGGTTCGGTTGATTGAATCGATCCTAGCATCACCTATTTCTGTAACTGATTCAAAAATTTTGATAATAAAAAAGATTAATTTGTTCACTGAATTGGTGCATTTGATCAGATTGGGAAGCCTCAGTGCTGTATCTGCTGGACTAGATTGTATGCAAGCAACCATAGCATCCACAGAGAAACAGAAATTACAGTTGGAGATGGTAAAGGCAGGCGTGGTGCCGGTTTTGGTAACAATTATCAGAGCAACAGAAGCGCCGCATGAGGTGGTCGGGAAGGCTATCAGACTGTTGGAGCAAGCTGTGAGGTGCAAGGAAGGGTTTGAGGAGATAATTGAAGATGCGAAGGGAATTATCGAGGCGTTGGTGCCAAGAATGATGAAGGTGGGAAGAGGAGGCCGGGAGGCAGCAGTGGGGATACTTTGGGTGATGTGTAACAAAGGCGGTGACAATGGAGCAAGAGATGCGGTGAAAGTTGCGCAGGGATTAGTGGGGAGATTGCTTGTGGTGATGCAAGAGGATTGTTCGCCGGTTGTTGTGAAGATGGCTGGAGATGTTCTTAGGGTTTGCACATTGGAGAGGGATAAGGAAGGTCGCCTAAATGGAAATTATACAAAGACACTTAATACAATGCCGTTTTGAAGTGGGTTTATTTCTTGTGATCCTGCTTGTAAAACAACCTCAATATTGTAAGAGTGGATATATTTTGGATAGAGAAAGAATGAGAATATAGGAACTGAAAGATTGTGTTGACAAGTATATTTTTAATTTGCTAATTCAAAATAAAAATAAGTTTTAATAACAAATAGTACAAAAAAATTGATCAACATTTAAAAAAGAGTGAGGCTACGGTACTATGCATAGCACGGTTTGGTCCGTGCTACAGCTCAATATTTGAATTTTCAAAATCCTAACAGTCGATCCGAACTGTTCAACATGATTATAAAATGAATATGACTTGCAAACCAAATTTTACATTTTTTTGAATTTTTTTACTATTTTTTTAGATAGGTAGAAAATCACTTGATTTGAAAATTCTAGACCATCCAAAAACAGTGATTTTCTACTTATCTAAAAAAATAGTAAAAAAATTAAAAAAAATGTAAAATTTGGTTTGCAAGTACATATTCATTTTATAATCATGTTGAACGGTTCGGATCGACTGTTAAAATTTTAAAAACTCAAATATTGAGTCGTATCACGGCTCAATCCGTGCTATGCATAGCACCGTAGCCTCACTCTTTAAAAAATATCTCCCCTTGATCCGAATGAATAGTGTAAAGTATGGTATTTGTGTATATGACATGTCATGATCATTAACTATATGTTCAACTTTCATTTGTTCTGAATTCATATGTACGTAATTGTGTATAATCCAATTATCCAATTATGCACATGAAGTGAAAAGAGCTGTCCAGAATATTTGACAGTAATTTTCACGCATATATTGTGACAAAAAATAATGTTAAGAATTGTTCTCATTCCTTTTTTTTTTTTTCCATGCTTTTTCCCAAGAAAAGGAACATTTGAATATGGGTATTCGGCATAATTCCATAGACTTTTCATATTCCTTGACTTTGAATGCTTAGTACACAAGTCCAAATTCGGCAAATTTTTATATGGGATAATAGACTGTATAATTGTATGTCTTTTTCTGAAAGTGGTATCTTAATTGTGGTAGATAATAAAAGAAACTTTGTTTAACAGCCCCATGTTGACATTATGACATAATTTCTTTAAGGAATAGACATAGATATTCTGTGTTGCCCCACTGATCCACTACAATAATGGAACAATATCCGCGAGGGATAATGTCGATATACTCTCGCGGATACTCCCGTCGATAATAGAAAAAATATTTTTCTGTCAATATACCCTTGCGGATAGTCACTTTTTACCCTTGCGGATACTGTTCCATTCTTGTAGTGTGAGTCTTAGTTCTGTTGGATAAGAAAGGCAACTTTAATTGTTTTGCAGCTCTACAAAATTCATAATTAACATATTTACTTGGAGCCTACTGCGAAAAAATTGCATACATCACTAAAGACAATATTGGATATGTTTGGTTGCAAAATAAGAATAGCTAAAATAATCAAATTAAGAATAGTTGTCGTTTGCCTTATTAGAATAGTCAAATCTCAAAATTCTTAAGAATAATCTATTCTAATAAGACAAAAAGTTTGGATTTCATATTCTAGCTATTCTAACCCAATCAAACACTGAATATAGGCTATTCCGAATAGCCTAACTAAAAAAATAACTTATTTTCAACCCAACCAAAAGATTTCAGTTTCAATTTATTTAGTGCTTAAAAGATTTTTAAGTAGGATCCGAATCTCCTGTTATCCAAATGGGATGACAAGACAATGTTATTCCAAATTCAACCATTAAATTTTTTCATGCGCAAATCACAATGAAGATCAATGGCTAGATTTGGAATAACAAGTTCATGTTATTTCATTTGAATAACAGCGGATTTGAACTCTTCTAAGGGATCTGAATTTGTTGTTATCCAAATGGGATAACATGATTATGTTATTTCAAATCTAACCGTTGGATTTTTTATACGTAAATTTCAATGAAGATTGACAGCTAGATTTGGAATAACAGGTTCCTGTTATCCCATTTGGATAACATGTTGGGTGTTTATCTGTGAACAGCTAGACCTCTATTTTTCTCTCAAAAAAAAATAAACTAACATTCTGTTTTTTTCGGACTCATCTCAAATGAACGTGTGTGATTAGGGACGAATTCAGTGAGGCTCAGGAGTAGTAAGCAATTCTCTATTTTTGAATTTTTACCTGTGAACAAATTACTGAACAAATTAGCTACCTCTGAATCAAATTTATTTTGTTTCCAACTCAACTTATTTTTTCTAGCTCAAGTCATTTTCTTGTCTATTCCTATCTCAATTTCTGAGTCCGCCTGTGGGATAGGCCAGTATGGTACTTCCATTTATGCAGAAGTCCAGAGTAAAAAAAAATATTCTTGTTTCTTAAGAAAAAACAGAGGTAAATATGAGTGGTACCTTAATTTTATCAATGGTGGAAACAAAGCACAATTGGTACATTATATCAAAACATAAAATCTTCTCTCGAAGGCTGCTATATATGTCCTGATCACTAGTAAGTATCCAGGCACCATCGCACCTTGTAATAACTGTGCCACTATCAACCTTAATTTCGCCAATCGGAATCACATCTCGGTCTCACGTCAAAAAGAAAAGAGCAAATAATGATAGCAGGATTTAATATTTAAACCACCAAAAGCAAAAGAACGATTCTTCCCCATCATATCTTCATTCAAAGAAACCATTATTGAACAATCAAATTCAAGGAAAAAGAGAAAAAGATCCAATTAGAAAGCGAATGATGTTTTTCAGTAGGGCATGCGTGAGTGACGATTTGTACGTACTTTGACATCAACCCTCCAAAAAAGATACGAGAGATAAAATAATTCCAGTGAGTGTTCTACGATGCTGATTGAGTTCTTTAAATAAGTTCTTAGTCAGGTTTCTACGAATAAATTATAATGATACTAACAAAGTATTGACCAGAAAAAAAAATTAATCATGGAAATTCGTCAAATGAGAAAAAAAAAAATGGAGGGTGCTGGAGGCGGGTAGGGGTTAAATTTATTGCTATTTTTGCCGATACTTTTTTTAATATCCAACATTAAATAAAACATATTAAAAATATTAAATTTTGCTGAACAATTTTAAAAATGTTCAAACCGGTCAAACTTTGATCGGTCTCTATTTTTAATAGGGCCGGCTAAAGTTTGACCGGTCTATTTTTTTTAATAAATAAAGATTGAACAATTTCGTTTGATTTTTTTGCTTTTTATATTAAAATAATAGAAAGTTTATTGTTTGAGATGTTGAATTAATATTTTAACATAAAATTTGATCGTGACATTTTGTTTTTTACTATAAGAGTTCTTATTTGAAAACGATTCAGCAATTCAACAAACTTTTGTTTTTTATATTAAAAATAATAGAAATTTTATGGTTTGAGATGTTGCACTAATATTTTAATATAAAATTTTAACATCACATTTTGTTTTTTTATGTATTTGAAAGGTTGAATAGATTATTTTAATATGAAAAATGTTAAAATATTAGAAAACGATTCAACAATTCAACAATTTCGTTTGCTCTTTTTGCTTTTTATATTAAAATAATAGAAAGTTTATGGTTTGAGATGTTGAATTAATATTTTAATATAAAATTTTATCATGACATTTTGTTTTTTACCAAAAAATTCTTATTTGAAAGGTTGAATAGATTATTTTAATATGAAAAATGTTAAAATATTAGAAAACGATTCAACAATTCAACAATTTCGTTTGCTCTTTTTGCTTTTTATATTAAAATAATATAAAGTTTATGGTTTGAGATGTTGAATTAATATTTTAATATAAAATTTTATCATGACATTTTGTTTTTTTACCAGAAAATTCGTATTTGAAAGGTTGAATAGATTATTTTAATATGAAAAATGTTAAAATATTAGAAAATGATTCAGCAATTCAACAATTTCGTTTGATCTTTTTGCTTTTTATATTAAAATAATAGAAAGTTTATGGTTTGAGATGTTGAATTAATATTTTAATATAAAATTTTATCATGACATTTTGTTTTTTTTACCAGAAAATTCGTATTTGAAAGGTTGAATAGATTATTTTAATATGAAAGTTTCAATTTTAATATGAAGTTGATAAATAGATTATTAAATGCATCATCCACTGAATAGAACTGGGCTTCCATCCACTTAACGACAAAAATTTCAATCTTTATTTATTGGAAAAAAAAAACCAGACCTGCTATTTTTGCTACCATGGGTACGCAGTACTGAAATATTCAAAAAAAATTATTTTAGAAAATAAAAAATGAATTATTGGAAAAAGGGATGAATTACTTTTTTTCCATCCCATAGATGAGACAACCAATGGTTCAATTTTGGAAATTTATTAGGACTAAATTAATAGTTCGGTCCTGATAATTTTCAGAAATTACAACATACTTGATCACAATAGATATTTTAATGAGACCGAAATATTAATTCGGTTCCAATAGATATTCTAATGAGACCAAATTATTAGTTCATTCTCATTTGTTTGATCAAATAAACCCTATCCTTTTATCAATAATTTGATTTTTTAATTTCTAGAAGTAACTTTTAAAATGTATTGATAGTCATATTTAAGTACTTCTAATAACAACTTTAGTGAACTTCAATCTATCATCGTCTAACATTTTATTTGTCGTGTTCTTTTTGTTCTTTCTTTCTCTCTTGTTTTCTTTTCATATTTATAGTTTCATTTTCTTTATTTTTCTTAAACTCTTTAAAACTAAACTATGCCCTTCGTACTCTATTATTAGTTATTTACAAAATTCAATAGCCATTTGCCTGTTATTTCTTAAAAAATTGCGGAGGAGACTATTCTGAGAATGGTCAACAGGGGGTTGAGGAAGTAACAAACGATGATCTGATGGATACTGGGATGGCTACTGTCTCCCCTACCAAAGGTACTCCTCCTCCAACTTGTAACCTTGACCCTGGGAAAGCGCGCAAAAGAGACGACACTGATGATGGATCTGCTGGTTCTGGTAAGAGAAACCCGGGGTTAGGGAGCAATATTGGGTCTGGTTCTGGTAGCAAAACTGGGTCAGCTGGTACTGGTAGCAAAGGTAAGCCTAACGGGTCGGGATCCAAACCGGGTTCTGCTCCTAAAGGAGGCTCGGGTTCCAAACCAGTCAAGCGCTCCTCTACCACTCTCAACTCTCCCATGACTGATCTCTCCTTCCAAACAACTCCTCTTGCCAAGCCAACTAGTGACTCTGAAGAGGAGCCTATTCTCTCTAAATTCTCGGGTCTCATTGCTTCCTCTGCCCAAGCTAGATCATTTCGGCCAAAAACCCCTTTTTTCTATGAAGAAGAAGGCAGTTTGGGTCGGGGCGACACGAGTCAAAACTGGCATAGCAGCTAGACTCCGTAGCTCTACCCCTAAATTTAAACCTGTAGATGGAACTGTCGTCATATATGATTCCTCTGACCAGCCAGCACCTCTTCTTCTTAACACCCCTGCGGTTGCGGATACGGCTACCTCCAGCCGACCAGTGGCTACTCGACAAAGCCTAAGGGTTCAACTGCAAGATGCGCCTTCTTCTACCATGGGCAGGGCTTTGAAAAGAATTAGGGACAAAGAAGAAGGTACTAGCAGCTCGGTAGGTATGACACTTGTTAAGAACTTTCCTTATCTTAGACTATCTATAGAACAAATAAATGACTTATTTAGGATCTATAAAATTCAATTAGGACGTGACATGCAGGATCAGATTAGGATTATTGATGCGTTACGACAATTAGATAGATCACATTTTGAGGTAATAATTCAGAATATCATGGTAGAAGCCAACCTTAAAACTACTCCTTATAGACTTACTCTAGAGCATTTAGATTCTACTGCCATCATAGTTTCTAAGGGAGATTCTTATGACCCATGAATATATTAAACTGGAATTGTAGGGGATTAAATTCAAGTAGGAAAAAACAAGTTTTACATGATTTAGTTAGAGATAATATGATAGATATACTTGCTGTCCAGGAATCTAAGAAAGAGGATTTTACATTACGTTTTCTGAAATCACTATCTACTAGACTAGATGAATGGCAATGGGTTCCCTCAATAGGGAAATCTGGGGGCATTCTCTTTGGCTGTGATAGTAATAAAGTCAAAGTGTTAGCTTACACACAACATAGATACTATTTAGATGTGATACTAGAAAATAAATTAGACTCCAACACTTGGCAATTTACAATTGTATATGGACCAGTCCTTCGACACCTTAAGGCATCATTTTTATCATCTTTAGATCAGATTAGACAGCCCCATATTGACCTTTGGGTTCTTTGTGGTGATTTTAATATAATTCGACATAAAAATGAGAAATCTGGACCTCTTTTTGATATAGGCTGTAGTAGAACATTCAATGATTTTATTAATCGACACTCACTGTTAGAGCATACCCTTTCTACCCGAAAATTTACTTGGTCTAGTGGTACCAAGTTTGCCTTATTAGATCGAATCTTTACCACTTTAGCATGTGAACAAAACTATCCCCACAGTGTCATTAGTGATTTACATAAAAGCGGTTTTGACCATTGCCCTTTACTGTTTCGTACTAATGCCTCATCCTCGTCCCCTAGTCTTCAATTCAGATTCGATCCTGAATGGCTTCACCAGGCAGGATTTTCTGAATTGATCATCAAATGGTGGGACTCATACAAGTTAAATGAACGAAATGTTGCTCAAAGTTGGACCAATAAATTGAAATTTATGAGAAAGAAAATTAAGGGGTGGGCTAGAAATTTTTATGGAGATAAAAAGAGAATTAAAAAACAGTTGATTCAGGAATTGCATAGATTCGAACAATTACAGGAATCCTCCAATTTAAATGCTGATGACTATTTACAATGGGCACACACTAAATCTAGATTAGATGACATTTATCTTGAAGAAGAAATTTATTGGAAAAATAGATCTAAACAGCAATGGTTAGAGGCTGGCGATCACAATACTAAGTTCTTTCACGTCACAGCGTCACATAGAAGTAAGAAAAATAGGATTAATTCATTAGATATAGATGGAGTCCAAACTACTAATCTAGGAGAGATGCAAAACCATGCTGTAGACTTTTACAAAAAACTTCTTGGGGAGTCTGGAACCAAATTTGCTCATTTACAAGATGACTTTTGGGATTTACACGATAAAGTCTTAGATATAGATAGAATTAATCTTGAAAAACCTATTTTAGAACTAGAAATCAAAGAAGCTGTTTTTGCTTCTTCGACTCAAGGAGCCCCTGGACCAGATGGTTTTTCATTTTTGTTCTATCAAAAATTTTGGGATGTGGTTAAACATGATCTGATGACTATATGCTCTCATTTTTATAATCATTCCCTTGACTTGCATAAAATAAATAAGTCCATCACTTGCCTTATACCTAAGGAAAAAGATGCTCATGTCATTAGCAAATTCCGACCTATTAGTCTAGTTAATTGTAGCTTTAAGATTATTTCAAAGATATTGACCAATAGATTAGAGACTATAATGACCCAAATCATAGATACTAGCCAATCTGCATTCCTTAAGAATAGATATATTTTAGATAATGTCATTCTAAGTCAAGAATTAATTCATCATTGCAAGTGTACACAAGAGGCTGGGGTAGTTATTAAAATTGATTTTGAGAAAGCTTACGACAAGATACATTGGGATTATATATTAGAAATTCTACAAAGTAGGGGTTTTGGTGATAAGTGGGGTAGATGGATTAAGGCTTGGTTATATAGATCCCAATCCTGCCTTAACTTTAATGGCGAACTAACTCCATATTTTTATTGTAAAAGAGGAGTGAGACAAGGAGACCCCTTGTCTCCTTTCCTTTATATATTAGCAGCCGATACCCTTTGTAAGATTTTTCATAAAGGTAGACAAGCAAATAGAATTGTAGGATTAGGCCCCCCTTGTTTAGCGGGTAAAGCTATCACTAATTGTCATTATGCCGATGATACCATCCTATTTCTAAAGGCTACGCATGAAAATGTGGCCTCAGCTTGGTGGGGATTGATCAATTTTGAAGCCCTTTCGGGTATCAAAATGAATCTTAACAAAACTGAACTTTACCCCATAAATGTAGAGGGAGATACATACGCTAGTACCTTTCAATGCAAATTAGGTTCCTTTCCGTTCCAATACCTAGGGTTACCTCTAAAAGATAGTAGACTCACTGTTCTTGATTGGCAGTTTTTAATTGATAAAATAAGCAAAAGCTTACCTAATTGGAAAGGACAATTATTATCTTTAGGAGGAAGACTAACCTTAATCAACTCCGTTTTGTCAACCATCCCTTTATATACTCTTTCATTATACAAAGCTCCTAAAACAATCCTTAAACAATTAAACTCTATTAGAAATAGATTCTTATGGCAAGGCACTACTTCTAGGAAAAAATATACACTAGTTAATTGGTCCTTAACATGTATGGCTAGATGTAATGGGGGATTAGGGGTGTTAAATTTACACGAAATGAATATCTCTTTACTCTTAAAATGGTGGTGGAAATTTCATAATAGTCAATATTCAGCCCTATGGAAAACAGTGATTAGGGCCAAATATTACCTAGATAATCCACTTCCTTACTCCTCTTTTTGGGACAGCATTATGCAATTAAATACTTTAGGTACTATGAGTGTAGCATATAATCCTAGCAGTCAATCCACCTTAGAATTTTGGCATGTAATTTGGTATGGTAATTGTTCCTTATCCACTAGATTTCCATAATTATATAGAATATGCTCAACTCCAAATATTACCATAGCTACAGTGGCTCTTTCTCAAGGGCAGGCTATTAAATTTAGACGCCAACTTCATGGTATTTTAGCTCAGGAATGGCAGGAATTACTGTACATCATTAGCTCATATAGTTTTACTCATGGTTTGGATAAGATAGCTTGGAGATGGAATACTTTAGGACAGTTTACGGTTAGGTCGATCTATCAAATTCTGAACTTTCGAGGGGTGAAAGACAATACGTATGCCATTATATGGGACTTACCAATTCCCCCAAAAATCAGGATTTTTCTTTGGCTAGTTCTTCATAATCGTATTTTGACAAAACAGAACTTACGGAAAAGAGGCTGGTCGGGTCGAGTGAAGTGTCATTTCTGTACCAAAAAAGAGTCTACCAACCATTTATTTCTTAAGTGTACCCAAGCTCAAAGAGTATGGTTTTGGTTAGGTCATAGTCACCTTTATTTGAATACTTGGTCTTCATGTCAAGATATTTTTCGGTTTGCTTGTACACTTGAAGCCGTGAACAAAATAGGGTTTCTAATTGTATATAGTGCCGTTTGTTGGACCATTTGGAAGCATAGGAACGACCTCTGTTTTCAAAATGGGAAAAACAAAACGGTTTGTTCTCTTATTCCGTTAATAATTTATGTTATTGAATACTGGACAGGTAACATGGATAAAAAATTTAAAGAGGCTACCATAGCTTGGTTGCCGGTGGATCTCAATGCCATCCCGTTAAGGGTCTGGGACCCCTCTGATCAACAACTGGTGGTCTACCAAGCTATGGGTGATGCTCCAGGAGGCCTGATGCCCCTGCAGGTGGAAGATGACATCTCAACATGAAGCCGTACCTTGAGTTTTGTATAGAATCCAAATTAGGATCTTTATTTTACCAAAGTTCCGTAAAATGTGGTTTAGTCTTTAGTTGGAATTTTACTATTACAGTGTTTTGGTGGCATGTCAAACGCCGTGCGTTTGTGTTTTGCTCGGTGCTAGAGCGCTTTAGAGTTTCATACTTGATTTCTGATCTTTTGATTGTAAGTTAACTATCCAATTTCATGGAAATGAAATGGGCACCTTGAATGCCTTTTATAAAAAAAAAAATTCTTAAAAAATTGTTGTGTTAGAACTACATGTTTTCTAAAATTGGAAAGAAGGGAAATGAAAAACAAAAGTACTGAATAATTTTTTTCTATTTATTAATAAGCACAGAATCATATGTTCAAAAGACAGTCACAGACGAACCATACCCTTGGAATTTGACCCATGTGAAAAGAAGGAAGCTAGACAAAAGGAATAACTAAAGAAATGAATGCGGTATACAAAACATACTACAATACTTAAAAAAAGTATGAAGATATTCTATTATGATCTTATCTAGATCCCTTTAAGGTGCACATCTTTACTTGGATTCTATCTAATCCAAAATTCCTTGTTCAACAATAAGGACTGAACTTTGTTGAATGGCATTGTATTAAAAAGAGGAAACTTTTTTAAATGGCATTGCAAGAAAAATGAGGAAAATCGAATGGCATTGTATTAAAAAGAGGAAACTTTTTTAAACGGCAATTTTTTTTTTATACAATTAGAGCGCAATTCAAGTATTTTGTACACATCAGTGTAGATTAATAACTCATAGACTATGCCAAACCTTATGATAATAGTGAGTGAGTTCGGATTTGAAAATAATTCAGCGAGTTTAAAATTTGTAATTCGAATAATACGAATACAATTCGAGAATAGTTTGTTGTTTCATAATTCAAATAATATATATTTAAATATTAATATTTTTATTAATGAGTTTTTTTTTTGTAAATTACATGAATAATCTTCATCTTATATTAAGCACGTAAATTTAACCCCTACCTGCCTCCAGCACCCTCCATGTTTTTTACAATTAGAGCGCAATTCAAGTATTTTGTACACATCAGTGTAGATTAATAACTCATAGACTATGCCAAACCTTATGATAATAGTGAGTGAGTTCGGATTTGAAAATAATTCAACAAGTTTTAAAATTAATAATTCCGATAATATGGATATAATTCAGAAATAGTTTGTTGTTTCATAATTTAAATAATGTATCAAAATATTGATATTTTTATAAATGAGTTTTTTTTGTAAATTACATGAATAATCTTCATTCTTATATTAAGCATGTAGATGTCCTGATCCGCCAATAACTTTGATTAAAAGATGAAATTTCGGATTGCATGTCAACTCTCTGATCAAATATTTATGTGTAGAAGCCCAAATTTATTTAGACACATACTTGCCACACATACTCTTCCGATATTTTTATTAAAACCCCAAAAAAAAACAAATTATCAAATCTGCTCCCACCCCAAACTTATTTTTATTTCTACCCTAACCGCCCGTGCGCTGGGCGGTCCACTTTTCCCACCTGACCGCCCAGCAGCCGGGCGGTCCACTCTTCAAACCTGACCGCCCAGGGGCTGGGCGGTCCACTGTTAATTTTTTTTTTTTATAAGCGGTCCGCTGGGAGCAGACCGCTCTATCTCTCTCTCTTTCGTCTCTGCCTCCAGCCACCCCGCCGCCCAAAACCACCACCCCAGCCGAAACCCCACTCTTCCTCTCTCTCTCTTCCTCTCTCTCTCTCCCTCTCTTCCTCTCTCTCTCTTCAAATCTGCCATTCTCTCTCTCTCTCTTCCTCTCTCTCTCTCTCTCTCTCACCCGAACCCTAATTTCGGCCATCTCGGCGACAGTCCGATTATTTTCGGGTAAGTTTCTAAATAATTTTTTTAATTTATATTTTGTATCTTGTATTGGCATTGGAACGATTGGTAGAATTGAATTGTTAATTATCTTGTGCGGGTTGTTGATTTTCCCGACACGATTGAATTGTTCAAAATTAGGGTTTCCAAAATTAGAGTTTGTAGTTTAGGGGTTTAGGGTTGACAAAACTGAAGTTTATAAATTAGGGTTGAATTGTTAATTATCGTGTGCGGGTTGTTGATTTTCCTGTCGCGATTTAATTGTTAAATTAGGGTTTATGATTGAATTGTTTAAATTAGGGTTGAATTGTTAAATTAGGATTTAGGGTTGAATTGTTTAAATTATGTTGAATTGTTAAATTAGGGTTGAATTGTTAAATTAGGGTTTAGGGTTGAATTGTTAATTTAGGGTTTAGGGGTTAAATTAGGGTTTAGGGGTCAAATTAGGGTTTAGGGTTGAATTGTTAGATTAGGGTTGAATTGTTAAATTAGGGTTTAGGGTTGAATTGTTTAAATTATGTTGAATTGTTAAATTAGGGTTGAATTGTTAAATTATGGTTTAGGGTTGAATTGTTAATTTAGGGTTTAGGGGTTAAATTAGGGTTTAGGGGTTAAATTAGGGTTTAGGGTTGAATTGTTAGATTAGGGTTGAATTGTTAAATTAGGGTTTAGGGTTGACAGAATTGGAGTTTATAAGTTAGGGTTTATAAATCAGGATTTATAAGATAAAATCTTCTGTTTATTGAAATGTAGTATGGTCAGAACTAGACGGGGACGTGCATGGGATGCCCCTCTGGAGACGGGGGAGAGTTCACATGATCACGATGCAGAGGCATCCGGTGCAGCGGCATCCGGTGCAGCGGCATCCAGTGCAGAGGCATCCGGTGCAGAGCCGTCCGGTGCAGAGACGTCCGGTGCAGATGCTCCCTTTGGAGATTATCCCCCTCACCATCCTGACACATTTAGTCCTCTTCTGTGGACCCCACATGTCAGGCACCGTGTCTCACTTGCATCTATGGAGGTACGTTGGTTTTGTATTCCTAATTTAAATAACATTATTTAATTAGACATTTATATTGAAATAATTGTAAAATGCAGGACACGACGATGATGACAGTGAGGCATCGCACCCCCGAGATACGATACGTCCGTCACCCGTTGATGGAGCAGTGCATCCTTCATCTCGGGTTGTATCAGTTGGCCACCATGCCTCACTGTGATATTGATCAGGCCCTCGTTTGCGGTCTAGTGGAGAGATGGCGACCGGAGACGCATACATTTCACCTTCCGGTTGGGGAGATGACAGTCACACTAGGTGATGTCAGCGCCTTGTGGGGTTTACGGATAGACGGCGACCCCATCGGTGGTGTCTCAGACCATCCAGACCTGATGCACATGATACCGGAGCTGCTGGGGGCCGCTCCGTCGGACTTGCAAAAGAAGAAGAAGAAGAAGAAGAAAGGAGAGGAGGAGGAGGAGTACCGGTATTCACAGTACTGCATCAGTCTTGCGGCGCTCCGCAGTTACTTCCACCGGCGTAGGATCACCCCCGAGACACGTGACGAGCAGGCCGTTCTGAGGTAATCACAAACAGTTGCAAATTAAAATATGTTATGGATTCAACAAAAAATGTAGTTATTTATGACTCTAATTTATATTGCAGGTACGTGGCAGCGTCATGTTTGTCGATTCCAGCGGTGACGCAGTCCCGATTATGTTCCTCTCTCTGCTGAGGGACATTCAGCGGCCGTCGAAGTGGAATTGGGGTGGAGCCGTGCTCGCCCACTTATACCGAGGCTTGTGTCATGCTTGTCTGGTAAGTTTGTACAAATATTTTAATTTTTTTATTATATATATTAGGGTTCCATATTTACCAGAAATGCATCGCATGTCCAAAATTTAGGCGACGAACAAGCAGATTGCCGGACCGCTTCTTTTACTCCAGCAGTGGTCCTGGTCACATATACCGGTGTGTCGGCCTGTTCCTCCAGCTCAGGCGGGGTTATGGATGGGAGATGACCCCGAGAGACGTCCGGGGTACGGTGCCATATGGGGTACTCCCCACACATACGAGGACACGGGCAGGGGAGGACCGTGGGGATTTCGTATGTCCGGGGTCAGCTCCAGATGCTTCACGAGGCGAGCATCACCTGGTACCCCTATCGTCTGTTCTACGATCGAGGCCTTCTGTGCCAGCTGACATTAGAGCAGAGATATCTCTCGTTTTATCGGGGGCCGTGCGTATGCTTCTGGATAGTTGAGTATCACTATCCTGATCGAGTGCCCCGTCAGTTTGGCTTGGATGCCTATGTCCCTGATTTTCCAGAGTTGGGCGAGCAGCAGACCACCCAGCTGCACAGGTAACTACCCACTGCCTTATCCTTTGTCTATTTTATTACTTGTTCAGCCATACACGTTACTAATTAATTTATATTGCAGCACTAAACACAACAAGCCCAAAGTCGACTGGAGCACGTGTTTCTGGGAGCATTACCAGCGTGCTGCATCACCCCAGTTGCATTTATAGACCCCGCCTCCAGCAGGAGATGCCCCTATGCTGGTCGGGCCTTGGAGATTGCGATATATCGTCTGGTACCAGAGATGGGGCATGCCGACGGTTTATCTACAGGGGGACTATGGTGATGCTCTTCGACGGAGACTCACGGGTGACGAATCTAGGACTTACTTGCCTTTTGGCCCGATCCATGCTCGTTCGGTATGTTTAAATGAAACTGACATGCTTCAAAAATTGTAGTTATTTATTCATCTTCCAATAATAATAATGAAAATACATTGTGTGCAGATTTTGACTGCTATTAGAGGAGTGGCACACAGCTTGGTGTGCATGGCGAGAAAAAGTTGGAGAGCGATAGGATGTCAAATGCTCCAACACAGTGCACCGATCGTGGAGGACTCTGGCTGGGACGGGCGCCTCGTTGGTATGTTGCACGATGCTGGGGAGGACATCAATTGGCGCGAGATAAAGGCCCCACCACCAGATCCAGAGCAGCCTGGAGCCCCTATCTACGCTGCGGAGATGCCGCCACCTCCTGCAGGTAATAATATGTCATACAAATGATCATTATTAAGTGTCTCTCTAAAAGATCATTCTTATTAATTTATCTTCATTTCTGCAGATGATGACTCGGGTTGGGCGATCCACCAATGGGTGTTGAACAACAACGCGTGGAACGCGTACTACAACGAGCATGGAGTTCCAGTGCAGCATACCGAGGTAGCAAAAGTTCATTATTTAATTAATTTACTCGTTACTTCTATGTCTCTAATTTAACATTTTTTAAAATGCAGGATGAAGCTGCCGCCGCCGCCTCATTCTCATTGGATGACCTCACTGGAGATGAGGGCGGATGGGAGCCAGCTAGCCCCCACCGACCGCAGTATATGGAGCCCAGACAGCACGACGGCGAGGCCAGTGGGAGTGGGGCACAGACTGCAGATGGCTTTGCCTCTGCTATATTTGGCACACCGCCTCCGGCCACGTATCCTCCTACTTGGGAGGCCGATCCGTGGGTGTTGCGTACACAGGCGGGGATCCATGGGGAGCATGCATTACACCTGGGGGCGGACCCATGGGCGCGTGAGGCCGTACACGATGACATGCAGGTGGATGAGGTTCACCAGAGGCGTCTGCCTTCACAGAGGGACCGCCATGCACCTACTAGATTGGAGCTCTCCGGACCTCGCCCTCGTCGTCGCCGTTAGGGTTTTTATATTTTTTTAGTTTGATAGGTTTCTAGTATTTTAGTTTGGATTATTATATTTCATGTTTGGACTGTTATGTTTCATGTTTAGACTTACCATTTAGATTACCTACTTTTGTTGTTTAGACTTACTATTTAGATTACCTTTTAGAAACATTTAAACATTAACAAACTTAATATAAAACTAATCAATTATATTAAAACTACACAATTACATAACATATAAAAATAATCGTCAATTATAAAAATATAATCGTCAACAAATAATAAATATATATCATAATAAATGTAAAACATTCAAACAAATCATTACAACAATTTAATATAAAACATTCAAACAAATCATTACAACAATTTAATATATAAAACATTCAAACAAATTAAAACATAAAACCTTATAAAAAAAAAAATAACAGTGGACCGCCCAGCAGCTGGGCGGTCAGATATGATGAGTGGACCGCCCGGCTGCTGGGCGGTCAGGTGGGGAAATAGGACCGCCCAGCCCACGGGCGGTTAGGGTAGAAATAAAAATAAGTTTGGGGTGGGAGCAGATTTGATAATTTGTTTTTTTTTGGGGGTTTTAATAAAAATATCGGCATACTCTTCACATGCAAATTGTATTGTATTTCTGATTGGTCATGATTTCTTTCTATTTTTTAAATATCATTTAGAGAACTTTTGAATTGATTAATAATTGATTGATCATGTATTCATTTCTTTCTATTTTTTTTTATATAATTTAAGAAATATTATTTGTCATTTAATATGTCATTTTGTTTGAGATTTTTTATGAAAATATGTCAAAAAGATAAAAAAAAAAATATATGTCATTAAGGAATGTTATTTACGTGTAGATGTCTATTTAAAATTTGTTATTCGTCATTTAGTATAATTATTTTATGAAAATATATCATTTTGTATGAGATACTTTTTATTTTCTTATAGTATGTTTCCGTTACAATGCAGGAACACCATACTAATATAAGATTATTTCTATAACTATGCACAACTGAAAAAACTTTCTAAGAACATCTCGATGGTGGAAATACTTTCTTTCCCATCAGCTAAAAAGAAAGCACTCCCCAAAGATGAATTTCTCTTCTTCCTCTCTCTAGCATTTCTGTATTACCTAGATCCGTTTCTGAAAAGTGTTTGCTGACCTATCGAAAACTTGATTAATAGGATAAAATGTTCGACAAAATAGACGATAGACCGGCTCACTGTGGCCAAAATTGTGTTACTTGCAAATTGCAATGCATCTACCAAGTTCATTACAAAATTTACAGTGCATGTACTGCATGTGTTAATTACAATGCATCTCTTGTGTGTTTGAACGCACTATATCAAATATTACATCAATACATTGCTCTGTTGTAAATGTTGTTTTTGATTCCCAATTGATCCAACTTCTTTAGTTTTTATTTTTGAGGAAAAATAAGAGTCTAGCCCATATTTATATTGATAATTGCGGTTATAAGAGTTTGTAGTTCCAATCGAAAATAAACACAAGTTGCTCAAGTAAGCTTGAGCAAAATAAAAGAAAGCTTAGTAAATAAGAAATGTAAAGCAAAAAGTCTAAGAATATAACAAAAGAAAAACAAAATGTTATTCGATAGTCAAACTTCTCTCGGTGGTTCCTCGTGGCGATGCATCATTTGCGCCACTTCCTCTATTAGATCTCTGTGTGGCTTGTTGGTATCTCTGAAGATGCACGCACATCTTTCTCTCTAGATTACAAACATTATCACTAGTAAAGTACCTCTTTCCCTTTTATTATTGTCTAGCCACAGTATGGCTTCAATCGGTTGTGCTCTCATTTGTGTTTTTTTTAGTTTTATTCAAACTCATTCCAAATATAATCTAAATACCTTTAAAATAATTTATCATATTATCTCCATACAAAAAATTTCAAACATACATGCATGTGAACACATAACACAACCATTGAGTTGGGATCCTACCCCGCATTGCATGTATAATTGTAAAATTTTAATGGCAGCTGCCATGTATATCTCTCTTCCTATCTCTCAGTTTCATACATACAGACACAACTTACAAATTTACACACACATCTAGGTATCTCTGTCATAATCAATTCTCATAGTTCTTCTATACAGACTTTAAGGGCCTGTTCGGCGCGGTACTGTGCGTGTGGGAAAAAAAAATTCACTCAGACATAATATTATGTTAAAAAATTTTATGTTCCCAAGTCCATTCCTGTTCCCTCTTGGTGCCGAACAGGCCCTAACTGTTGGAATGACATGTAGATATATAGTCCAAACGTGATAAGTTTATTCTTGTACGAAGTTGACTCTAATAAAGATTGAAGGAAATATGTTCAAGAATGCACTCATTTTGGTATATACTTGAGTGGGACATTTGACAAAAAAAAAGTGCATTTTTTTTAAAGATAACTAGAAGATTTGTTCTGATTAGGACAGCTTTCTGTGTAAGGAGTTGCCGATTTAATAATCTATTATATATATTTTTTGTGAATATTTGAAGTTGGAAAACTTAATTTCATCTCCATCTAAAAAGTTTGACGATTTACCTACTAAGAAATTTCATTAATACAAAACATTACAAATGATACAAAGTTTATATGTACAAATAGAAGATAGATCCAATGTCTGTGGTCATTAATGTCAAACGGTGCAACTTTTTATTTGTGCATAAATTTATAAATTTAAATCATCAAATATATTTTAAATCATCTCAATTACATGCATATAAGAAAAACAATGAAAATTTGACTTCATTCCGATAGTCATCAAGTGAGGTGATTAAAACGTCCAAATTTCATCTGTTGATTATGTTAGTTTTTGTTGCATATAAAAAAAATTGAAATGATATAATTTTTTTTGTGTATCAATATTGCAAGATATATACAATATACCATTATTCTTTCCGTTTGATAAAGAGTTATCAAACAACGTTGGAGGGTTTTCCAACAAAAAAAGTTGTGAGATTTTTTTTTTTTATCTCGCATAACATTAATTAAACACACTAGGTTTCTAGTATAAAATATGCAATCAGAAAGTAGCCTGAAACTATTTTTAAATAAATTGATTCCATTCAACGTTCAATTAAACAGTTCCTTAGGTTCAGATTTTAGTAAACAATTCTGTTTGTTTTAAGAAAAGATAGCTATCTTTTTTTTGAAAATTCTGACAGCGGCAAGAAAAAGAAAAAAAGAAAAAAGATAGCTATCAAGATTTATAAGATGAAGCAAGTATTTCGACAAAATTATTGGTATTGAACAAGCACAAACTTTTCCATTACCAGAACTCAGTATTGCATTTTAACTTTGAGACAATAAATATTAAGTTAAACAGTGAGAAATGCAATCATAAAATGGCTAAAAAAAATTAGCCTAAAATAATAGGCCGAACAATGCAATATCTCTGCCATAGTATATATGTTCAAGGTACATCGAACTGGCAATTTGCATAAACTAGAAGAAAAAAAATAAAGAAATGAACAACTATGAACAGACAAAGAATACTTATTTCATAGAATATGTTTTTTCTAAAAGAAGTTTCTGAATAGCAGATTTAGTTGAGGGAAGACAAATATCAGTGATAGCATCACCTAAATTGTCAGATGAAATTCTTTAAATCTTAATAAAATAACTGAATCAGAGTGAGTATTCCTAAAGTACCTGACTGTGTAGAATATTAGCAGCTGAACCAAATAGGGTTATGCTTTGAGATTCGTGTCAGATTAAAACGGACGGCTCGGATCTCATTCCTAGGCATAGAATACTAGGTAGGCCCATGTTTTTACAACAGGTCCAGAAACTGACTGTATTGGAGAAGGCCTAAATATTTTCCTGATGGGTCCGTGGCAATTTCAGCGTTGGAGGAGGCCCAAATTATAATCTCGGTGTTCACGCTGTTCTACCATCGTTTGTTGTCGGCCCACATGGGGCTTCGAGTATTTTGCTATTGATTTTAACACGCATTCTTAGAAACAAAGGCATAGAGATGAAATTAACTTACTATTACCAACCAACAAGCTCAAATGGCAAACAAACAAACAAAAAAAAAAAGGAAAAAAAAAGCCTCCTGAAAGGGTAGCAAAACAAAAGCATTTATTCCAAACACCATTTGTTAAGATAACAGAAGACATATCCAGTTTTGCTCCAAATGGAGAGGATCCCACTCACTCTCCAACGACTTCAACAGCATATTATTCTCTTTGTTCTATTCCAGCAACTTCTATAAACTTCTAGTGATTTACTTTTACCAGTACTATTTACAATAGTAAATGTAATTAGGTTTAGGCTAAACTCTATTATAAATACTGTAGCAATCGTCTCTTTGTAAATCAATCAAAAACAATGAATAAAATATAGTTTAGCATATTCTTCTATCTCCTCTTATGGTATCAGAGCCGCCATAGTCAACCGACATGGACGCACCTCCTCCTCCTGAATCACCCCAAACTCCTTCTACCAAAACTCCCTCCAGCAGCCCTATTGTTCTCCTGAATATCCCCATCTCCACCAAATTAACTCGAACCAATTATCTTGCTTGGAAATCCCAAATTGAGCCCCTTCTTCTTGGCTATGGCCTTCATCAGTTTCTTTCCCCTCCTTCTCCAAGTCCGACCATTACTGTCAACGGCTTGGAGGTCGAAAATCCTGCTCACCGCCAAGACCAATTTCTCCTTGGATGGCTCAGATCTTCCCTTTCTGAAACTCTTCTGAGTCAGGTGGTTTCGTGTCGCTCTTCTTCTGATCTGTGGCTTCATCTCCAGCAAACCTTTTCTGCGACTTCGCGCGCTCGCCTTGCCGAACTCCGTCGCAGCCTTCAAACCACTGTCAAAGGCGGCTCTAGTTGCAGCGATTATCTCTCTCGAATCCGGTCTATTGCCGATGAACTTTCGTTCATTGGTCATCCGGTTTCTAACGAAGATCTCATTCTTTACACCCTCGGTGGTCTAGGTGCTGATTTTAACTCGTTTGTGGTGTCCGCCACTACCAAGGATCATCTCACCTTACCTGAGCTTCACGCCCTTCTTCTCAGTCATGAGGCTCGCCTCCAGACCCAGCACACCACCGATGCTTCCCCCTCTGCCTTCGCTGTCTCTACTCCGCGCCACCATAAGACTCAGTCCCGAAACTCCTACAGACCCCCAGGATCTAATACACCCAGTCCAAGGCCTTCTTATCAGACTTTTACTGGGCCTCACAATTCTGGGCCTCACATCTCTGGGCCGCGCAATCCCTCCACTAACCCTCCTCTGCTGCCTAATCCTACTGGACCTCCTTGTAGGGCGCAGAAAGTTGCACAGCGGTTTGGAATGAAAGGTGTGTGCATATGTATTTAAATGTCTCATGGTTCAGTGTTCTCGATTGGTTAAAGAACATCGAACTTGAAACATTCATTTCTTTCTTTCTGCTATTCCTTCCGGTTCACCCTCGACAGACCTACGATTCATAATCAGTCCATCGAGAGAGTTTAATGATTGTGGGGACGTTTAACTCCCAGCGGGCGCAAGCCCCCGCTGTTAATTACATCAGATGACCCTCCCAAGCCATACTGAATACCTCGTTCATTCCAGGATTTGGAGCATATTTGTTGTGAATTGAATAAAGGGGCTAAAAGGGGAAAACTCATGTACTTGGTCTTTATGTATTCCTTTGATTATCATTGTTTTAGGTATTTAATTAATATGTATGCACAAGATGCAATGAATGTTACTAAAATACATTTATTATGCCTTTTTATTTATTTTAGAAACCTATTCGTATTTGAGAAAATCTATTTGTGCTTTATTTATATTTTATTTAAAAGGAAATGATTTGAGCATGAAGAAAAGTGGAGAAAGGGGCATTTTGGTCATTTAACATGTTATGTGATGTCTAATTATGCTTGATTTTAATTTAGAAACATGAAGGGTTTGATTTGGGTTCATTTGGAACTGGTTTGAGTTGATTTGGGTTTGAAACGAAGAAGTTATGGCCAATAAGGGTTGAAAAGGGCTTATTTGTGAAGTTTTATACTTTCCAGGGACCTATTTATAAAGCTGGAGGGACTGAGGTTTGTAGTTTGGGCTTTTAGCAAGGTCTGAAGTGAAAATTGGGCTTCCAGGGACTCATTTGAGGAGATTTTAGGCAGTCAGGGGTTTATTTGGAAATAGTCAAGGGCTGCACTGTGAGGAAATTTTGTTAGAGGGGCCTCTTTGTAAAAAGTCTTCTTTTATTAAATTCTGGGCCTTTGAGATGTGTGTTGGGGTTTTGAGATTTGAGTTGTGCTTCAGGATCTGTGCAAATCAATGAATTTAGATAATGAGCTTTAGGATGGGTTTAAAGGGGGCTTTAAGATTCGTGCAAAAACTTTGAGACTTTGCTCGGGGATTTGATTTAGTCCGACAGGTGGGCCCCTCTGGCAGGGGATTATCCATTCGGCGCTGAGCCCTTGGATTTCTCTCTCGCATCATGATTCAGATTTTCATTTAAACTTTATATTTTGGCGCCGAGATCAAATGGCTCCTGGTGCTTTAATATTCGCGCTTGACTTGATATGAGCTGGGGTTTGAAACCCGAGTCTAGGGTTTGGCTTCCGGCGAGCTTCCGGCGAGCTTCTGGCCACGGCAAGGCTGAGGGGCGACATCATTGAGGTCGCCTTAGTCCTGTGAGTCCATTGAGCACACCGTCGGCGGTGGTTGATCACCGGAAATGTCAGAACGGGGTGGGTCTTAACATTTCGGTACCGGTTGCGGTTTTAATCAAATTTCATCTGTTTTCTCACTTTATTCTTCAATTGCTTGTTCATTTGGCATCGCCTGAGTGCAAGAGAGCTTCATGTTCATTCAATTTCGTATTTCATAGAGATTTGGGTACTTTTCAAACTTTGAAATCTCGGTTTGATATCGGGTTGGTGTTGACATATGATGTCTTGATTTGATGAGTGTATCTGGGATTGAATTGATGTAGTTTGAGCATGATTAGAAGATTTTGGAGAGGTATCAAGCTTAAAAGGGACTATTATTGGGTATGAATATGATTTGGGTATGAACTCCACTAATGGGTTTCGGGTTTGAGAAAGAAACATGAATTTCTCATGAATTTTATTAAGTGGCATGCAGGATTTCATGATATTCTTGTAGCACAACATCTCAGGAATAAATATATGAAATCTGGGAATTTTATGATTTTTATTTCTATTTTTAAGAGAAGCAAAAGGACAGAGGGGTGTAAATGCAAGTGTGCATATTGCTGTTTTCTTATTTTCTGACATCCAACTTTGAAAATGACATCCAACTTTCTGACATCCAACTTTATCCTCTATCTTCTTATTCAAACAGATTTTGATTTGGTTTTTTGATCAGCCTGCACTGGCTGATCTGTACCAGCAGGTCATTTGGGCATTTTCTATGCTTATGCTATTTTATTGAGCATGGTATTTTATCCTTAAATGCTATGAGTGAAAAATTGCAAAAAGATCAAAGGGGTACTAGCATCACATTTGTCACTTGCTAGCAACTATGAAAATATGCATATAAGTCCTTGATCATTTGCATATTCATAAAAAAGGATCTTTGAGCATCATGTCATTAATCCCTCTCTGGAATGATTTCAACCTTTGGATTAGCATCAAATGTTGTGTATCACTTAATGGCCATTGATTAACCGGCCAAATAAGGAAACATTCAATTTTCGTGCCCCCTGCATCTCTGGAGCAGATTCTTCTATTTTGTCACTGTCCAAAGGTAGCATAACACGTGTCTTGGGGACCAGGGAGCCAATTAACAGCTGTAGCATGAGGGGTATGTTGTATTGGCGGTACACCGAACTCAATTTGTTCTTTTCTTGATTAAGAATGCTTTTAAGCATGAGGGATTGACAGAGAGTGTAACAATTACTCTCTTAACATGGGCTCAAGTCCAATTTATCACTTAGGCCATTGAGCATGCACCATTGCCATAATTCGGGTCTGACATGGCTCTGGTTCATGGCACCTACCAAATTGACCTTTCTCGGCTTCTGTTGGTATTCAATACATGGTCGTGCGACCCCTTTTATGCAATTCCTCTAAGTTTCAGGGCTTGAACCGAGTCCTATTGCTCATTTCCCATTTTCATTTCTTTTCTTTTTCGGGTGTAATTTGGGCTTCACCAGAGGCATTCGGGTTGGCAGCTTTGGTTAAAGGGGGAGAGAATATAAGCTCTCAACTATCTCAGGTAATTAGTCTATCAAAAGCCCTAACTCTTAACCCGAATTTTAGGCTTGGTTTTTTTTTTCGGTTGGAATCGGGAAGCAAAGAGGAGAAGAAGGGACTGACATGCATGGTCCCACTGTCAGTCTCACTGACCCGAAGCAATGTGCTTCTTTTTAATTTCGGATGATAATCAGCCGCACTCGGCACTTGGTAGACCACGCATTGGGCTTTATGCGGTGTACCAAGCACCGAGCGTATATAAAATGAAGGGGTCAATTTGCACCCCACGCCGAGTTTCAATTCTCGGGCGCATGGTTTGGCTGGGATCGGTGTAACATACTCCATGTTGCTAATCTCGGTCTATGAAGTTGTATCTGTGTAGACCGAGTTCACCTATCTTGGCCGATCAGCAAAAATGATATTATTTCACTGATTTGTGGGCCCAAGGTGTTAGTGTACTGCTAAGCATCTCTTAACTTGCACCCAGAGCCGTTTAAAGCATATTTTGGCTAGGTGTTACCATGATTTTGTACCCAGAACATTATCCATGCATTGTTTAATTCTTAAAGAATTAATTACATCATAGTTTTGACCATTGTGCACATTAAAATTCAAGGTTTTCTATGTGGATCCTCACCACGAGTTTTAATATGTCATTGTGTGACCCTTTGACACTTTGCAGACATGTTTAAATGCCTTAGCAGTAGCTACTCACTGCATTTAAATGTTAAGTAGTAACTTTTTAGGGTCAAACACTCCTCAAGCCCGACCTCCTCAAGCCCGACCTCCATTTGATCCAAACAGAAACCCCAATGAAACCTGCCAAGTCTGTTCTAAAAGAGGACACACTGCCTTAATTTGTTGGTACCGGTATGATGCCCGGTATGCTGCCCCTTCTCCTCAAGCACCACAGCAGCCTCATGCCTTTATTGCTCAGCCGAACCTACCTTCTTCTTCAACCTCCGAGTGGCTTCTAGACTCGGGTGCCTCTCACCATGTCACAAGCGACTTAAACAACTTGTCGTCTTTCATTCCGTATGAGGGTATGGATTCTCTTCACATCGGTAATGGTACCGGTATGCCCATTCATCACATTGGTTCCTCTTCCTTTCAATTTAATTCTTGCACTATTCATCTCAAAGATATTTTACATGTGCCCCAATTCACCAAAAACCTTCTTAGTCTCTCTAAACTATTACTTGATAATTCACTAATCATTGAGTTCTCCTCTTCTTGTTGTGTTCTTAAGGATTCCCGCACCAAGCAAACCCTTCTTCAAGCTAAGCTCCATCAAGGTCTCTACTCCGTCACTATTCCATCTTCACCTTCTCCTCATGCTTTCTTTGGTGTTCATGTTACCGCTGACACTTGGCATGCCCGCTTAGGCCATCCCTCCGCTTCTACTACTCTTCATGTTTTACATTCTAATAAATTACCTTGCTCTTCTAAAACTTTGTCTATGTGTCATGATTGTTGTCTTGCTAAGTGTCACAAATTACCCTTTTCTTATAGCACTTCCTCTACTTTTTCGCCTCTTGAACTTGTGCATTCGGATTTATGGGGTCCGGCCCCCGTTTGCTCCACTAACGGTTTTCGTTATTATGTGGTTTTCATTGATGATTTTACACGATTTACGTGGATCTTCTTTATGCGCTCTAAAGATGAATTAGTTTCTATTTTTACTCGTTTTAAAACCCAAGTTGAGAACCTCCTAAACACTACCATCAAAACCTTACGGACCGACAATGGAACCGAGTTCAAACCTCTTTCACGCCTATTTCCTCAACTCATTTACCAAACCTCTTGTCCCTACACACCTCAACAAAATGGTGTTGTCGAACGAAAACACCGTCATATAGTCGAACTCTCCCTTGCAACTATCAATCGAGCTTCTATTCCTCTTACTTTTTGGGACGAAATTTTCGCAAGCATAGTCTATCTTATTAATAGACTTCCTACCGCAACCAACTCTCCTTCTCCATATTCTCTCCTCTTTCACAAAACCCCCGACTACTCCATGCTCCGCATTCTTGGTTGCCTTTGTTTTCCATTGACTAAACCATACAACTCTCACAAACTCGAAAACCGAAGCTTGCCTTGTGTCTTCATTGGCTATGGTTTGTCTCAAAAGGGCTACAAATGTCTTCACATTGAAACTAATCGAATTTTTGTTTCTAGACATGTGTCCTTCGATGAGGACACCTTTTCTTTTCAGGTGGCTGCATCTTCTTCTCAACAGAACAACTCCTCCAGCGCTAATACCTCTCTGTGGCTGCCTTTAATTTCTGCTCGGCCTACACATCTCCTTTCTACAGCTGCCTCTTCACCTAGCCCACATTCTCGGCCCAATTCCAGCTCTCCTCCTGGGCCGCCCTCTTCTCCCACTACACTCCTTCCCTTATCCTCTACTGGCCCGGTCCACTCCCCTGCTGCTGGACCGAATACCACCCCACCCATTGGACCAACTCCCACCCCTCATCCTGGACCTAATATCACCCCACCCACTGGACCGACTCCCACCCCACCTCCTGGACCGACCCAGTTACCACTTCCTGAACCGAACCCCTTATCCTCTGCCGAGCCAACCCCTCTGCCAAATCTCGGCCTTTCATCCGCTTGCTCTCAGCCTGCTGCATCAACTCACTCCATGGTGACACGCACTAGAGATAAAACACGCCGCCCTAAATTATTTCCTGACCATATTGCCCTTACTGCTTCCACTTCCTCTCCCTCCGATCCTTTAACCTATTCTCAAGCACAACACTCTAAGCATTGGCGTGATGCCATGGCACTTGAGATCGATGCCTTAGCTCGAAACAAAACTTGGACCCTTGTTCCCCCACCTTCTCACCAACACATCATTGGTTGCAAGTGGGTCTACAAAACCAAGCGTAAACCCGATGGCTCTCTTGATCGATACAAGGCCCGACTTGTAGCCAAAGGTTTCAATCAACAAGAAGGTATCGATTACTTCGAAACATTTAGCCCCGTTGTCCGTGCTACAACAATTCGCATTGTTCTCACACTTGCAATTTCTCGCGGATGGCTCCTTCGCCAATTGGATGTACAAAATGCCTTTCTACATGGCGACCTACATGAAACGGTATACATGCAACAGCCCCCGGGTTTCATTGATCCTTCACTTCCCAACCATGTATGTCTTCTCTCTAAGGCACTCTATGGTTTAAAGCAATCCCCACGTGCTTGGTTTCACACCTTGAGCTCCGCCTTACTTGCATACGGGTTCAAAGCCTCTCAATGTGATCCATCTCTATTTGTGCTTCACTCTCATGGCCGCACAATCATTTTCCTTGTCTACGTGGATGATATCATTGTTACCGGCAGCCATCCCGACTCTATCTTTCATCTCATCACCCACCTTCAAAACAAATTCGCTCTCAAAGACCTTGGCCCCCTTCGATACTTCCTTGGCATCGAGGTTTCCTCTTCCCAAAATGGCCTTCACTTGAGCCAATCCAAGTACATCCATGATCTACTTGGCCGTGCCAACATGCAAGATGCTCGCCCGTGCTCCTCTCCTATGGCCTCCTCTCTCTCCCTTTCTAAACATGATGGCGATCCCATGGATGATCCTTCTCTCTACCGCTCGATTGTTGGTGCGCTTCAATATGCCACGATAACTCGACCCGACATTGCCTTTGCCGTCAACAAAGTTTCTCAATTCATGCACTCTCCCTCTACCTCTCATTGGTCAGCCGTCAAAAGAATTTTGAGATATCTCAATGGCACCCACACATTCGGCCTCTCTCTCAAACCAGCCCCCGACCTTACTTTGCATGCTTATTGCGATGCCGATTGGGCTGGTTGCCCCGACGACCGTCGATCCACATCTGGATTTTGCATCTACTTGGGCCCCAATCTCATTTCTTGGAGCTCTAAGAAACAACCAACAGTCTCGAGATCCAGCACGGAGGCCGAGTATAGGAGTCTTGCCAACACGAGTGCTGAATTAATTTGGGTGCAATACATCTTGGCCGAACTTCAAGCTTCTTCTTCCTCTCCTCCCGTCTTATGGTGCGACAACATTGGTGCTACCTTTCTTGCCTCCAATCCTATGTTCCATGCTCGTACTAAACACATTGAATTGGATTACCATTTCGTTCGAGAAAGAATCACCTCTTCTCAACTTCAAATCCAATTCTTGTGTTCCAAAGATCAAATTGGTGATATCATGACTAAAGCCCTCTCTACACCTCGCTTTCTTCTTCTTCGGGACAAGCTGACCGTGACTCTCGCCCCATCAGCTTGCGGGGGGGCTGTTAAGACAATAGAAGACATGTCCAGTCTTGCTCCAAATGGAGAGGATCCAACTCACTCTCCAACGACTTCAACAGCATATTATTCTCTTTGTTCTATTCCAGCAACTTCTATAAACTTCTAGTGATTTACATTTACCAGTACCTTTTACAATAGTAAATGTAATTAGGTTTAGGCTAAACTCTATTATAAATACTGTAGAAATCGTCTCTTTGTAAATCAATCAAAAACAGATGAATAAAATATAGTTTAGCATATTCTTCTATCTCCTCTTACCATTTTACCTGAATTTCATCGCAAAGAAGATTTCCCTGCTCCAATACATATACCATTAAACTTTTTCAAATTCTCACTCACCAAATACTAGTAAGAATACAAAAGAAAAAAAACAAAAAAACAATCTCAACCCCGCAGGCAACAACTTCCAAATCAAAACCATCTGAAGATAACTAATTCAAAACGTTGGCATACTGTCTGACCAGCTTACTAAGAAGCATTTACTGTGGACAATGGCAGGGCCATATTCGTCATACTCTGTCTTTGATATTCCAACTTTACCATACCATATCTTTAGACTGTTCGTTTTACTTTGTGGGTTTTCCTAATTACTTTAAACCCTAACCAAGATCTACTCATTTGTAAGAAATTAAACTTAATGCACAGCGGAACTTACTTTCCATCTTCAAAGGCCTCCGTATGCTATCAATCAGACAGCTTCCAAGGCTCTGGGTTGATACGCTCCTGGTCTTGACTTGAGTTGTTGGCTCTCGAGTCCTTCCAAGAACTTGCAATCCTTTTCTCTGGCTATCCTAAATATTATGACAGAGTATCTTGTTTTCAATGGAGCAGACAATTATGATGGATTGATTGCAAGCCTTGGAGACTCAGCCCTTTTATAGCAGTGCAAAACCCTAAACCTAGGGCAGCCGAAAATTGGCTAATACTTGGAAAACAAGTTTGCCAAGAAATCTTGATTTCGGATTTCAAGGATCTGGAAATCAGGAACCTCCAGAAAAACTGAAATAAATCAGAATAAATTCTGATTTTCTTATTTAGCCTATATTTATTACTGCTATTATTTTAATCAACTATAATCGGTCCATTAACAATTATATTGATTAACATTGTTCTATATGTATTCGTATCCAAAACCTTATATATATAAATACGTATAATGCCATGACTTAATTAATCACATTATTTGGCATATTTTAATCATTACATAAATGTAATCTTGCGACAGTATTTGATATCATAATCATAATGCACGCATGTCCAACTTTATTATTGTAATTAGACGTCTCTAAATCCAACAATCTCCCACATGGACAAGTGCAACCTTTTGATTATATATCCTTAACTTTATTGCATGCAACTTTTCTGTCTTTACTTATCATATTTCTTAAACAATTTCGTCCATCAATTATGCTAACAAAGGACTTAAGCGGCATTTGTCACATTTATTCGCAACTAAACCGACATAAATCACGCTGCCAACATAACTGAATGACATGAATCTGATTTGGACATATAGTTTAGAAATTACACGCAAGTGTGATTAGACGTGCCTATTTCTAATTGAGTCACCTTCACTTTACTGTATGAGGCCAAGAATTTAAACTTTAAAGAAAGAAATAATGAAACTGAAACTGAATGCAACTTGTATATATATCATCAAAATTGTTTACAATTGCATTACATAGAACATAAAAAAAAAACATAACTTAAAACATATTCAGACTCCCACATTTTCTAATTATCCTAAACATATATTACACCCATACAAGCAACATGTTGGTGAAACTTCTTGGGTGGTAGTCCTTTAGTAAGAGGATCCGCAATCATGGAGTCTGTACCTATGTGTTCTATACATAATTCATTTTTCTGCACTCTCTCTTTTACAACCAAAAACTTAATGTCAATGTACTTCGACTTTGACGAACTTCGGTTGTTGGTGGCGTATAACACTGCTGAATTGTTGTCACATAATAATTTGAGTGGTTTCTGAATAGAATCCACAATTTTCAGACTTGTGACGAAGTTCTTCAGCCATACGTCATGATTAGATGTTTCAAAGCATGCAACAAATTCAGCTGCCATAGTGGAGGAGGCTACCAATGACTGCTTAGCGCTCTTCCATGACACAGCACCACCTGCCATCATAAAGATGTATCCTGATGTTGACTTCATGCTGTCGACACATCCTCCAAAATCAGAATCGGTATATCCAATGACCTCGAGCTGTTCCGATCTCCGATACGTGAGCATATAGTCCCTTGTTCTCTTTAGGTATCTCAACACTCGCTTGGCTGCCTTCCAGTGTTCCATACCTGGGTTACTCAAATATCTCCCTAGCATTCCGGTAATGAACGCAATATCCGGACGCGTGCATACTTGTGCATACATGATGCTACCCACGGCTGAGGCATAGGGAATATCTTTCATGATGTTTTTATCCAAGTCAGTTTGGGGACATTGTTTCAGACTAAACTTATCTCCTTTTGATACAGGGGTATCTCCTGGTTTGCTGTTTTGCATGCCAAATCTTGTTAGAATCTTATCGATATAGTTCCTCTGGGATAACCTCAGAATACCTTGAGATCTATCTCTAAGTATTTCCCTAGAAAATAACAAATGATGCATCACCAAGATCTTTCATTTCAAAGTTCTTAAATAAAAAATTCTTAGTTTGATGCAACATGTCCTTATCGTTACTGGCAAGCAATATGTCATCTACATATAAAACCAAGAAAATAAATTTACTCCCACAGAACTTAAGGTATATACATTCATCTACTATGTTAGACTCAAAACCAAATGAGCTAACAACTTGGTGAAACTTATAATACCATTGTCGAGATGCTTGTTTTAGCCCATAGATAGATTTCTTAAGTCTACAAACCATAGACCCTGCATCACCTGATACAAAGTTTTATGGCTGCTTCATATATATCGTTTCATCAATGTCACCATTGAAAAATGTCATCTTTACATCCATTTGATAAAGTTCTAAATCATAATGTGCTACAAGCGCCAATATAATCCTTAAAGAGTCTTTCGATGAAACTGGAGAGAATATCTCTTTATAATCAATACATTCTTTTTGTGTGAAACATTTCGCAACAAGATGTGCCTTGTATTTTTCAACATTGCCTTTAGAATCCCGCTTAGTTTTAAATATCCATTTGCAACCAACGGATTTCTTGCCTTTAGGCAACGAAACGATATCCCAAACGTCATTGTCATACATAGATTTCATCTCTTCATTCATGGCATTAATCCACATTTGAGAGTTAGAGTTTTCCATAGCTTGTTTGATATTAACAGGATCATTTTCAAACATGCCAATGTCAAACTCATGTTCTTGAAGATATGCATAATCCTTTGATTGTGTAGATCTTTTCTCTCTAGTAGATCTCCTAATTGGCACAGGCTCTAGATTTTCTTGAGGTTCATTTACAACTTGATCTTCAACAGGAGGAGGAACATCATTACCAACTTCTGAATCTCCCACAGGCCCTAGGCCATCAACATTTGTCATGTCAATGTCAGGGTTTGGGTTGGGTTCAGGTCCATTTGTGTTCTCTATTCCATGTTGAGTTTCTAACTGAGTTGTTTGGGATGATGAAGTTTGCACATTGTCAAAAGATGTATTTCTAAACGCAATCGGAATTTGAATAAAACTAGGACTTTGGTCCATAGTCTCATTCGCATTCGTCTCTTCTTCAAAAATACTATCTTTTGTCATATCTCCCCCCACAAACTCATTATCCTCAAAAAATTTTGCACTTCCTGACTCGAAAACTGTATGTTCTGTTGGATTATAGAATTTGTACCCCCTAGATCGTTCAGAATAGCCTATAAAGTAACAACTAACGGTTCTTTCGTCCAGTTTCTTTTCGCTTGGCTTATAAGGCCTAGCTTCACATGGACATCCCTAAACTCTCAAATGATTCAAGCTAGGCTTGCGCCCAACCCCATAACTCGTAAGGGGTCTTGTTAGCTGCTTTAGTAGGCATTCTATTAAGTATGTATGCTGCAGTCTTTAAGGCTTCTCCCCACAAATTCTCTGGTAGAGTTGTACGAGCAATCATACTTCTCACCATGTCTTTAAGGGTGCGATTTCGTCGCTCAGCAACACCATTCATTGCAGGCGAACCTGGCAACGTATACTGAGGCACAATTCCACATTCCTCTAAGTATTTTGCAAAGGGACCTTGACACTGTTCTCCTGATCCATCATAACGACCGTAGTATTCACCACCATGATCAGAACAAATAGACTTTATACGTTTGTTAAGTTGTAACTCAACTTCCGTTTTGAACTTTATGAACACGTCTAATGCTTCCGCCTTTTCTTTTATTAAGTAAATATGACCATATCTTGAATAATCATCTATGAATGTGATAAAGTAACGGTGACCATTTCTTGTAGCCTTTGGAAAATGACCACAGATATCCGTATGAATCAATTCTAAGACATCATTACATCTTTTTGCATCATACTTACGTTTATTAGTTTGTTTTCCTTTTATACAATTTACACAATCACTTAAGTTTGTAAAATCTAAAGGTTGGAGAATATCATTAGACACAAGACGTTCTATCCTTTTCATAGAGATATGTCCTAATCGCTTGTGCCATAATGTTGCAGATTTCTCGCAAGTTAATTTACGTTTTCTATTATCTATATGCAGTGCCTCTGAATGTGAAGTGTCTATATCTAGAAAATAAAGATTATCATAAGAAGACAGGATACCAGAAGCAAGAAGCTTAGAATTTTGACACAAACTGAAATTTCCATTACTAAATGAACATACATAACCATTTTTGTCCAAATAAGATACAGAAATTAGGTTCCTTCTGAAGGATGGAACCACTAAAGCATCAAAACTTAAATAAAATCCTGTCCTACATAATAATCTAAATTTTCCTATGCTTTTCACTTCTACTTTGTTGCCATTTCCTACGTAAACGTAGCGCTCCGCCTCATTTGGCTTGCGATGGCTTAGGCAACCCTGCATCGATATACTGATGTTAGACGTTGCACCTGAATCTATCCACCAAGTATATCTAGATACAGAACTTAAATTAACTTCAGAACAAACTAAAGCGAGAGACATACTTTGTTTTCCCATGAGGGGCTTAATCTGACTTAGATTCGACATTATGTTTAGATCTGAAAATTCAAGAACAAAGAAATAATTTAGATACATGCTTCACGATTTGATCCTTAATCATAATTCTAAAATCTATCTAAAGGCATGTGTAAAACTATTTTCTCCATTAAATCTTTATCCAAAACACCATTCAGTAATGAAACACCTTTGGGTGCAATCATTACCTTCAGGCACTTCGGCGTAGTGAATAAAGTACAAACATGTAACATTTTTGTCAACCTTTGGGTCAAATTAACATATCCATGAACTAACGACCAGGCCAGTCAACGGGGGGAGGAGGATCATAGACGGATCGCTTATGTTCCAAGCCCCTGATGCTTTTCTAGACATCGCTAGTCCATGTGTGTTGCAACTTATTTTTATTCACTACCCTTATGCACCAAACAACTTAGTAGGCGCCAACCCTCCTTTGGGAAAGCTAACACCCACGTCCATTGTCAGCACGTCATTTCAACTTGTCATGAGTCATCCTTGCAATCTTCTTACAAAGAGCGGTTCGTTTGCGAACATCAATGCTTGACTCATGCGAAAACAGCACATGTATACCTAAAACGCCTTTAGTTAGATTTCAAAATTATGCCTAAAACCTAATCTAGGACGTACCTATAGTATCTACTCGTCCTAAATAGAATACAGTATCTTATAGCACTTTTAAATTAGAATATACTAATTTTATATGTCAACTATATTCATCAAAATAATTATTAGGTTTTAGTAAAACTTTAGCAATTTCTACTATGATTATCTTTTAGAAATGCTTCAATAATTTTATTGCTTCCATACTTAGTATAAATTTTATGCCATAATAAGCGTTGGCATAAAAGGTAATCTTAAAATTATGAGGCAGAAGGTATTAACGTTAATACAAATTTTTATGCCATAATAAGCATTATTGTTATCAAATCAGAATTTAGTATTATAGCCTTTAATTGGTGTTAATACCAATTTTAAATAATATCTAAATTCTAATAATTAGGCTAAATATAGCATAATATATATATATATATATATATATATATATATATATATATATATATATATATATATATATATATATATAGTAATTATAGTAATTATAGCAATTATAATTATTATAACCTAAACTACAATCACTTACAATTACTCACAATTACTCCTAAAGTCTGAAAATTTGGTAACCGAAAAATAATCTAGAGTTAATAAATTTTCAGATATGGAATTGAGGGAAAACCGAAATTTTAAGGGTCGAAAAATCTAAAACAGTCCTTTTGAGGGCTTAAACAGCATTTTTTAGGCCTGAAAAATCGTCTTTAACAACAAAGTGTTAATGGCTGGCTAGATCCTTTTTCAAGGTTTCCGAATTGTGGTCGTGCGTCCAAATCGGAGTTACGAGTCAAAAGTTTGGTCTGTTTTAAGATCACTACCTCAAATCAATTGTTTATGACCAGATCTGAAAATTCAAACCTAAATTACTTTCTCTAATTCGAATTTAAAACCTTAAATTGTTGCATAATTAATCCTTTCTTATTTTGAAATTAAAATTTCAAATAAAAACTTCTCCAAGATCGCACGAAGCGCAAGGATGGGTTCAAATTCAAGATTTTAATTCAAAACCGCATGGAAAAACGGTTAAAGCAAAATTTTAACAATTCCTTTTGCAACAATTAAATTCGATATGAAAAATAGAAAGCAATTAAAACCGAATTAAACTGCAATCCTTACATAAGGGTGCTCTGATACCACTTGGTTTTATTTTGTGGGTTTTCCTAATTACTTTAGACCCTAACCAAGATCTACTCCTTTGTAAGAAATTAAACTTAATGCACAGCGGAACTTACTTTTCATCTTCAAAGGCCTCCGTATGCTATCAATCAGACAGCTTCCAAGGCTCTGGGTTGATACGCTCCTGGTCTTGACTTGAGTTGTTGGCTCTCGAGTCCTTCCAAGAACTTGCAATCCTTTTATCTGGCTATCCTAAATATTATGACAGAGTATCTTGTCTTCAATGGAGCAGACAATTGTGATGGATGATTGCAAGCCTTGGAGACTCAGCCCTTTTATAGCAGTGCAAAACCCTAAACCTAGGGCAGCCGAAAATTGGCTAATACTTGGAAAACAAGTTTGCCAAGAAATCTTGATTTCGGATTTCAAGGATCTGGAAATCAGGAACCTCCAGAAAAACCGAAATAAATCAGAATAAATTCTGATTTCCTTATTTAGCCTATATTTATTACTGCTATTATTTTAATCAACTATAATCGGTCCATTAACAATTATATTGATTAACATTGTTCTATATGTATTCGTATCCAAAACCTTATATATATAAATACGTATAATGCCATGACTTAATTAATCACATTATTTGGCATATTTTAATCATTGCATATTTTAATCATCATAATCATAATGCACGCATGTCCAACTTTATTATTGTAATTAGACGTCTCTAAATCCAACATAGACATCCCAAAACCCCCTACTTATCCAATTGCATTATTATAATGTATCATTTTGTTCTATGAAGGAAAAACAAAACAAAACAACCTATAAACCCTTGCTCCTTCATGCATGAATTAAAGAGGGACAAAAGAAACACATTTTGAAGTGAAGTGATTTGTTAAGGGTGTGATCATAATTTCCACATTGTGCTCCAATGCAGAGAATACCAACCAGTGAAGAGACTAGAGAGTCACAAGTCACAAAAAGATTTTGCCTCTTAACTAGCACCAGTTTGCAGCTTGATACCCATATTGTTTATCGCTTGTTTAGCTTAAATAAAAAGGAAAAACCAACCTGTTGGAAAGTGCTAAGAGATGCGAGAATTGAACCACCGATCCAGACACTGTACTTCCTTTCAGGTCTTGGTGAGTTTAACTTGAAAATTATTGGAATGAATATAAATAATGAATTCAAACCGTTGAAATTAATCTGCTTCATGATTGATGAGTTTATATGTCAAATTTGTTAATTTTCGACTTAATTTAGTATAAAATCAATCGGTAAAAAAGAAGAAGAGTTTTATAAGTTAATTATACTGCATTTATTTTTCATCATATTTTAACTATTTGAGGTAAAAATAAAATAAAATATAACTGCCTCAAGACATGAGGCAACTAATGGATATGTGACGCTAGATAGATAATATGTTAATATTTTGAGTAGAACTAGGGTGTTCTTAAGCTCACTAATTTTTTGGTGAGCTTAACTACTCCAAAATCTATATGAATAACTTTTATTAAATGACGAATCCAAAATGTTAAAACTAATCTATTTCACAAGTAATGTGTCTACACATCAATTTTATAATTCTCTGAATTAATTTAGTCTAAAGTCAAGCGGTAAGAAGAAAATATGGTTTATAAGTTAATTTTGCATTGTTTTTTGACTGCTTGACTTTATACTAAATTAATTCAAAAATTTATAAATTGGACATATAAACACATCACCGATGAAGTAGATCGATCGGTTTCAAAGGTTTGAACCGTCGTTTGAATCAGTTTGATAATTTTTGAAGTTGAGCTCACAAATAACTTGGTGAGCTTAAGAGCACCCTAGTTCTACTTAAAAGAGTTTGTTGTCTAGTAATTGTTTTTTGAATAAATATTAGGAGTAGAACTAGGGAATTATTAAGTTCACCATGTCTTTTGATGCGATTAACTTCATAATCTAGCGGATTGACTTCAAAAGATAAATTCTAAGTCTTGGGATTTGGCTGGCATGTACCTTGTAAGTAATTATTGCTTAATCAGGGGTTTATAGATTGTGCGTGCTTTTCTTCTTCAAATAAAATTTCCGATCATGTTGTGTATCAGAGGCTGGCTTCCTTTGCCTAGAAATAAATAAATTGCAAAATGAAATAAAAAAAAGATACAGAAGTACGTGAAGTATATTGACACATCCAACTTATCAATGTCTTGAAAAAAAGAAGGGAAGACGAACAGATTAGGTTGTTGAAAGTAAAATAAATAGCACCGTTGCATCCCAAAAATGTAATAAATAAAGGCTGGTGTTTGCCTTAGGAAAGGAAATTAAATGAGCCTTTGATCAACGCAACCGGCCTTTAAGTTTGGAGATGACACATAATAGTTTACTCAACATTTTTGTTTCTGAGACGGAGAACGGTTTTTTCTTTATAGATAAAAATGAGGTAAATTCATCTAATTTTAAAAATTCACAAGTGATCTTTTATTTGAGATTCAAACATACGAATTTTTACACGAAATATATATATTATCTTAGTTACTAGACTGAATTTTTTTTAACACAAAACATATATATTTATTAGTGATTTAAAAAAACCAAAATGAGCATTTAGATAGAATGACACGGTTGTAATGATAAAATACTTTTCTTATGAGACCAATTAAGTAACATGATACTTTGGAAGTTGGCTCATGTATTTTGCAATTTACATACACCGCTGGAGAACTATATATCTAGGACAAAAGTCACTGCATTTTCAGATAATAATTAATTAAAATATATATGTATTCAATTAATTAACTACAAAAGTATATATATGTCTGTGTGTGTTTTTAGGAAAAATTTAGCAATTATATTGAGATATTGGAGAAAACAAATAAATATAGAACAACTGAAAGCTAATTTAATTAATTATCAGGGATGATAAGGAAGAGATAATTTGTCCATTGCTGAGTTGGATCCATTAAAGAACAAACCATTATCGTTGGTGAGAATAGCAGATTGCTGGAGGAGATTCCACGTCCATCAAAGGTTCAGTTAATTTCGCCGGAGACATCTGAAAATGTGGCACTGCTGTGGAATTTGAGGAGGAAGACAACAAAGAGCTACAAAGTCGAATCTTTTAATATGTTGTTGGCTCTTCTACAAATCCAAAGGAGAATGCAAAGATAAAGTTCTCGGTCTCTCTCTCTACAAAGGAGATTGAGGCAGATTTTCTTTTGATGACTGGGGAAAAACCCCATAGGCGACCCAAGAAGCGTCCGAAGCAGGTGCAGAAGCAGCTTGATGTAAGTCATCTGTTCGATATTTCTCTTCCTCTCGCTAATTTTATTTTGTGGTTTTCTGATTCAATCGATGAATTATCTAGAGGATGAGTGAAATTAGAAATAAAACAAACCATATTCTAATAATTTAATTAAATATGAAACTCTCTTCTTTCTCGTGGAGTGTTTTAAACAATTAGAAAGAAAAATATCAATTGCTTCCTTTTATCTAATTATTTTCTTGATTTCTTTGTTTTTGGTTGATTGATGTTTTTCGTTGATTTGCAGGATGTTTTTCCTGGCATGTGGTTGTCTCAAGTATCCCCCCACCTGTACAAAGTTAAATAGGTACATATGGTCTTCTGTTTTTTTTGCTTATTTTTACACATTTAACGTTCTTTTCTTTTCTTTGATTTAATAAGGTTTAATTGCTAATTGGAGAAAAAAAATATTTCATTTGCAGAGGCAGAGAGTGTGCAAGGGTCATCAGCTAATCCTACGGCTAACAAGAAAACAAAATATCAATCTCATGATTGCGTCGCT
Source organism: Carex littledalei (assembly GCA_011114355.1). NCBI lineage: Eukaryota > Viridiplantae > Streptophyta > Magnoliopsida > Poales > Cyperaceae > Carex > Carex littledalei. Next base: position 11,425,245 of record CM022090.1, on the reverse strand, counting down.
CGCATGCCCTATTAATGTTTAATTCTTTAATTTTTTTTTTGGTTAAAAGACCGCAGGCGATATTTCATTAATCAGAACATAAATCAGTTACACATTGTTTCGTACCAGTATGTACAACATTTGTACCAGTATTTATATTATTACTAAAACCCCTTTTTAAAGTAGACAAGAAAAATTAGAAAAAAGCAGAACCAAGAGTTACTGTGCTCAGATTAGCAGATGGTGCGCCTGCAGGATTTTCTGTGCTCATGCTCATATTGGTAGGTTATGAGCCTGCATATTTCTTGTCGTTAGCACAGGGCAGTGCTGTTGTAATCAAAGCGAGGCAGGGGTATCCTAGAGAGTCTTCATGCTCAGATAAGGTTTGTGCATGAGTTATTTAAAAAGAGACACAAAGAAAGGAGATAGGAAGAAGGAAGGAGAAGAAGAGAGGGAGGAGAAGGGAAGGAAAGAGATCGCCATCAGCTCATCATCATCATTACTAACCGTAAACATACTTTATTTAGTAGATACTACCCGAGCAACACGACTCAAGACAGGACGGAGAAGCGACGAGGTGGATTGACAGAGCTGCGACCAGATTCGAACCGTAGACGTAGCTTAACCACTCTATCTTCCATCATCGAAGAAGAGAAGACAAATCTAAGCCCGAAACGAAAACACTGCTCAGTGGTGGTTAGGGTGACGGAGGTCAGCGAAGAGAAATGGCGGAGAGGGTTGGCGGGGCGGAGGGAGAAGCATTGCTCAGTGGGTGAGAAGTGGTGGAGAGAGGTGGCAGGGGCGAAGGGGTGCCGCAGCAGTCGTCTTCGACTCTCAAAACAATATTTTTTTTTCGCTGATTTTCCTCAATTTTATTTTTTTTCACAAACTTCAAATAGGTGTAGTTGCATTTTTAATTCTTTAATTTTGATGTATCATAAATGTTAGGAGTACGTTAGAAGTACACATTTTAGGTAAAAGTAAGTGGGAAAGGTAACTGGAATATTGCGATAACAGAAAGAAAGAAAAAGTGATAAACAGATTAGTTAGTTATTACACTGAGATTGTATTACTGACTAGATACAATGTATCTCTTGTATGCTTCATTATATATACCCTGTACTCCTCTGTATTTATGTAATGAGAAACATAATACAATTATTCAAGATTCTATCTTCTCTCTATTTCTCTATTTCTCTCCATCTCTCTTACTGGTACAAAGTGTTTTATGGTATCAGAGCCTTATGGATTCCAATTCCAATTCGGCTACCACCTCTGTCTCTACTCCCACAGTTTCTAGCGATCCAATCATACTCATAAATCTCCCAATTGCTACCAAGCTGACCAAGAGCAATTACCTAGCATGGCAGTCGCAAATCATCCCAATTCTTCACGGATATGGCCTATACCGGTTTCTTGATTCTTTGCCACCATCTCCGACCATAGTCACCACCACAGGAGACCAATCGATTTCTTGCATCAATGATGCTTATCTTTCTTGCCATAAGCAGGACCAATTATTGCTTGGGTGGCTTCGATCGTCTCTCACCGAACAACTCTTAGCCGAGGTGGTTTCTTCCAAGACTTTAAGAGAACTTTGGCAGATGCTTCAAGGTTCCTTTTTAGCCACCTTTAGGGCACGCCGATCTGATCTCCGTTGCCGACTTCAAACAACTACAAAAGGAGGCCTCACCTGTGCTGAGTACCTTAATCAGATCCGGTCAATAGCTGACGAGCTAGCCTTCCTAGGCTCACCGGTGTCAGACGAGGACCTGACGATGCACATCCTACATGGACTCGGCCCTGAATTTAATCCTTTTGTCATGGCTGTCACCACTCGCCAAGAACCGTTCTCGGTAATTGATCTTCAGGCGATTCTCTTGAGTCAGGAGTCTTTACTCAATTCGCAACTCAGTACTGGTAATCTCTCTTCTCTTCCTTCAGTTGCAGATCTGACTACTCTCTACACCCGTTCTAATTCTAATTAGCAAGAGAATTCGGGAAGACACAATTACATGCCTAGAGGAGGATATTCACAGCCAAGCTACTCCCAGCACAGACCCAACTATGGGCCTTGTACTTCTAACACACCACCTTTCCTCCCTACGCCTTCTGACCCAAGAGCACAATTTCGCTCCACTTCCCACCAAGCCCCTGGTGCTTACCCTCACAGCAGGCCACCTAATCCTGCAAAGGATATAATATGCCAAATATGTTTCAAGAAAGGCCATTCTGCTAGGCAATGCTGGCATAGGTGTGATCCGCTTCCTGAAGACCCAGCTCCCTCTCAACCTGCGCCTTATTCTTTTCAAGCTTACACCACTCTCTCTCAACCTCCGTCTGCCTCTTCTTCTCAAACCGAATGGTGCCTTGACTCCGGCGCAACCCACCACGTCACCAACGATTTAAACAATCTCTCGAGCTTTTTGCCATATGAAGGCATGGACTTGCTTCACATTGGTGATGGTACGGGTATGCCAATTAAACATATTGGCTCTTCTCTCTTCTTTCTTCTCTTTGTCGAATTGCAAGTTTGTGTTAAGTGATGTGCTTCATGTTCCTTCTTTTACCAAAAATTTATTGAGCCTTTCTAAGCTTCTACTTGATAACTCTCTTCTCATTGAATTCTATTCTTCCTTTTGTGTGATCAAGGACCGCCTCACATCGACCCCTCTACTTCACGCTAAGCTTGTTTTAGGTCTTTACACAATAAATTTTTCTACATCTCCACAAGCCTTTGTTGGGATTCGAGCATCGGCTGATTGTTGGCATGCAAGACTCGGTCATCCTTCTTTATCTACTACCTCACATGTGTTGAAAGCTTTTAGTTTACCTTGTAATTCTAATAAAATTTCTTTATGCTACGATTGTTGTGTGGCTAAAGCTCATAAGTTACATTTTTCATCTAGTACTTCTTCTACTTCTTCTCCTCTTGAACTTGTACACTCCGATTTATGGGAACCTTCTCCTATCTTGTCTCATAATGGATTTCGATATTATGTTGTGTTCATTGATGATTATACACGTTTCACTTGGATTTATTTTCTTCGCTCCAAAGATGAGCTTGTTAAGATATTTTCTCTTTTCAAGTCTCAAGTTGAGAACTTGCTTAGCACCTCTATTAAATCCTTACGAACCGATGGGAGTACCGAATTTAAACCCCTCACTCGTCTCTTTCCCTCTCTCATTCACCAAATTTCTTGTCCCTACACTCCACAACAAAATGGTATCTCCGAAAGAAAACATAGGCACATCATTAACTATCACTTGCTACTATGACACATGCTTCAATCCCGACTTCCTATTGGGATGATATCTTTGCAAGCATCGTCTATTTAATAAATAGATTACCCTCTTCTTCTCTTGAGCCTTCTCCTTACAAGTCTCTATTTCATCGAGATCCCGACTACACTCTTTTGCAGGTTCTTGGATGCTTGTGTTTTCTGTTTACTTGACCTTATAACGATCACAAGCTTCAAAATTGAGCTCTTCTATGTGTGTTTCTTGGCTACCTGCATTCTCAAAAGGGCTACAATTGTCTTCATTTGGCTACTAATCGGGTATTTATCTCACGACACGTTATTTTTGATGAATTTAATTTTCCCTTCAAGAAATCTTCTTATACAGCAGCTGATCTGGAGAGCCTTCAATCACTCATTTTGCCGATTTCCATTCCTCAACCCATACTTCCTGATGATGCTACAGCCCAGTCACGACCTCCCATTTCTCCTTCTATTTTTGCACTTCCCCAACAGGCCACTATGCCTCCTCTCTGTGCTGAACCTCCTACTCAACAGGCCGCTATGTCTACTTCGGCCCAGTCACAACAGGCCGCTCTGCCTACTTCGGCCCAGCCTACTTCGGCTCCATAGCAGGCCGCTATAACCCAGCCGACTTTGACACAATCTCCTCTTTCTTCGGCCCAACCTGTTGTCTCTCTTACTCGGATCCAGCACTCTCTTGCACAGCCCAACTGCTCCACTTAGCTTAATTCTTCTGCGCAGCCCACTTCTCCAGTACATGTGCAGCCCGATTCCTCACTTGATTTCCCTCAGTCAGCAACTTTGCCTCCTCTATCTCAGACCGAATCACTTTCCAGCAACTCTTCTACTGCTTCATTAGTTGCTGCCGATCCAACTCTACCTCTACCCGACCTGGTTTCTGTTCCTTCTGCTCATCCTATGATTACACGCACTCGTAATAACACTCGACGCCTCAAAAACTTCCCGGACCATGTTGCCTTTCTTTCTACACATGATCAAGAAACTGAACTGAAAACCTTTCTTCAAGCTCAAAAGCATTCCCATTGGATTGAGGCTATGACTAAAGAGTTTGATGCCTTACAACAAAATCATACTTGGTCCCTCGTTCCTTCCTCGCCCGACCTCAACATTGTGAGGTGTAAATGGGTCTTCAAGATCAAACGTAAGGCCGATGGGTCCATTGAGCGATATAAGGTGTGTTTAGTGGCTAAGGGATTTCATCAAGAAGAGGGTCTTGATACTTTGAGATGTTTAGTCTGGTGGTTCGACCGCCTACTATCCGTCTTGTTCTCTCTCTTGCAATCTCGCTTGGATGGTCTATGCGGCAATTGGATGTCCAAAATGCCTTTCTTCACAGAGGTCTCAATAAGACCGTTTACATGCAACAACCTCCGGGGTTTGTCAATTCTTCTCGGCCTAATCATGTTTGATTGCTATCCAAGGCATTGTATGGTTTAAAACAATCTCCAAGGCATGGTTTTACACACTAAGTAAGGCATTACTTGATATTGGTTTTCTTGCCTCTCATTAGGACCTGTCCTTATTCATTCTCTACTCCCATGGCCGCACCCTAGTTGTGTTGATCTATGTAGACGACATTATTGTTACCGGGTCTCACTTGGAGTCTATTTCCGAGCTCATCACTACTCTCCAATCTAAGTTCGCAATTAAAGATTTAGGCCCTCTCACCTACTTCATTGGCATTGAAGTCACTACCTCCTATAGTGGATTACACCTCTCACAAGCTAAATACATTCGTGATGTGCTCTCTCGTGCTAACATGCTCTCTACCAATCCTTGCCCCTCTCCTATGATACCCAATGCTCCTCTCTCTAAATTTGATGGTGAACTCGTTGCGGATCCTTGCCTATATTGCACCATTGTTGGTGCATTACAATACGCAACCATCACCCGCCCCGATATTGCCTTTGCGGTCAACAAAGTTTCCCAATTCATGCACCGGCCTACATCTTCGCATTGGACTGCGGTTAAAAGAATATTGTGATATCTTGCCGGCACGGTTTCACATGGCATCACCTTAAAACTGGCCTCTTCACTTGTTCTTCATGCCTATAGTGACGCCGATTGGGCGGGATGCCCGGACGATCGCAAGTCCACTTCGGGATTTTGTATTTACCTCGGGCCGAACCTAGTCTCTTGGAGTTTGAAGAAACAACCAACTGTTTCCCGTTCGAGCACCGAATCCGAATACCGCAGCCTCGCATTGGCAAGTGCCGAGATCATATGGCTTCAATATATTTTGACCGAACTTCACATTCCTCTTCTATCTCCGCCGGTTTTGTGGTGTGATAACATCGGCTCCACATTCCTTGCATCTAATCATATGTTCCACCAAGAACGAAACATGTCGAGATCGATTTTCACTTCATACGTGAGCGGGTTGTCAACAAAACTCTACTAATTCAGTTTGTCACATCCCAAGACCAGCTAGCCGATGTCATGACCAAGGGGCTCTCTTCTTCTCGTTTTATCTCTTTGCGATCCAAGCTGACTGTCTCTCCTAGACCATCAGCTTGAGAGGGGCTGATAAACAGATTAGTTAGTTATTACACTGAGATTGTATTACTGTTGTATTACTGACTAGATACAATGTATCTCTTGTAGGCTTTATTATATATACCCCCTGTACTCCTCTGGATATGTAATGAGAAACATAATAATACAATTATCCAAGATTCCATCTTTTTGTCTTTTCTCTATTCCTCTATTACTCTTCTTCTCTCTTACTGGTACAAGGTGTTTTAAAAAGGCATATCGTAGCATACGGCATTGAAATACTAAAGGCGTTCCTAGGTTTTTTACTTTTGGGCTAATGGGCGGAGGGGTAAATATTATTGAAATAATTTCGCAGATTTATCTCAAGTACCTTAACAATATTGACATATTATAGATAGAGAAAAGGTTTTTATACCGGTCCTTTGTAACCAGTTTGTACTCAGAGATTTTGGATAAGATTTCAACTGCATTTAATCGTTGGCCTCCAACTTTTGCTTATTTAAGAATCTTCCTCTGTATATAATTCCAGATCTTCTCTCTAAAACATTGATTATCTATTCCTCTCTAAAATTCCAGCACTGTCGCCACCTCAGTGTCTATTTTCTCCTCGCCAAAACCAATCGTCTTCGTCCGATCAGGTCATCATCGTCATCGTTCTCCTCGACTGTTCGACGAAACAGATCTGCTTGTTTATGTGTTTGCATTCTCTCTTCTTCTCCGCAATTGGCTTTACGAAGGTTTGGCATTTGGCATTCTCCGCTTAAATCAATTGAATTTTTTAGAAGGTTTTCCATCTGGCAAAATCCGCTGATTGTTGTAGTAGGAAATCAATTTTTTTGTTTTTAAAAAAAGCCCTTAGGCAGAATTCTTCCTGGAACTGCTAGAGAAGTCTTCATGAAAAGGCCCTTAGCAGGAAATCAATTGATTCATACATTAATAGCTTGATTTTCAAAGGTTGAAGCCGCTAGAGGCTAATTCATAGAACCTCCTCACTGCCACATCCAAGTGCTACTTGTCACGATTCGATTCGGTGAGTATAAGTAAAATTAGAAAGATATGAGTATTTTAAAGTTTTTGTCGGTTATCAACATTTAGGTGTTGTTCTTTTTTTGGATTTTTCATGCCATGATAATTCAATTTTCCCTTTGAAATCTCCTGCAAGTTGTAACCAAAACTTTGTTACTGCACTTTATGTATTCGGCAAGCTATATCGCTACCGATTTGCTGCTTCTCCCGCAAGTAATAAAAATAGTAGAACTAGGGTAACTTTTAATCTCACCAAGTTCCTTGAAAATCTTAACTCCAAAATATATGAAATTGATTTCAAATGACGATTTCAATTATTTTGAAAATCACAGCTTTTCATTAAATAAAAAATAATAAAAAATTCAGCAAAATAATGATTTTCAAAAATTCTGAAAAAATAATAAAAAATTTGGTCCCCAAGCACATTTTAATATGATGATTATGTTGGAAGGTTCGAATCGACTATTTGAACTTTGAAAATAAAAATATGAGCGGAAAGTAAAGCACCCTCTTTAATTTCCAAAGCAAGTTGGCCCATCTCTCTCTCTCTATATATATAGAGTAAGACTTAGGTGTTATGGATAGCATAATGCCTTTCGTGCTACGGCCTCAAAAGCTTATCGTATAAACTTCAAATTTCGATCTAAGTAGCTCAGTAAATTTGTTATAATAAACTTGTAGAATTCCAATTTTTACCATTTTTTGAATTTTTTTACTATTTTTTATGATTTATGAAAAATGGCAAAAAATGACTTAAAAATAAAAGAAAATTACCAATGTTTTAGGTCATTTTTTGTCATCTTCCATAAATAAAAAAATAGTAAAAAAATTCCAAAAATAGTAAAAATTGGTATTCTACAAGTTCATTATAAAATCAATTTACAAAGGTACTTAGATCGAAGTTTGAAGTTTATACGATAAGTTTTTGAAGCCGTAACACGGAAGGCCTTATGCTATCCATAACACATAAGCTTTACTCATATATATATCTATGAGCTAACTTGCTTTGGGAATTAAAGAGGGTGTTTTACTTTCCGCTCATATTTTTATTTTCAAAGTTCAAATAGTCGATTCGAACCTTCCAACAAGATCATCATATTAAAATGTGCTTGGAGACCAAATTTTATATTTTTTCCTACTTTGCATTTTAGATTTGAATCCATTAGGTTTCAAGATTTTTTTTTTGTTGAAAGTCCATAGGCGATGCATTGATTCAAAAAATTACAAGATAATTGTTACATGAGATAAGACAACGATTGTTTTTGAAAGCATTCAACTGTAAAACAAATAAAAAAACACACAGGGATATGTACATCCCGTGGATACAAATTTGATCATCCTTGCTTGATTGTAATTATAGGAGCCTAGTGATTGTTTTATCTGTGCGCTTATTTGTCTTATTTCTTTTGGCAGATTACACCGAATCGTAGCCGATAAGGCACTGAATCAAACCGGACTGAAAACTAAATCAATCGGATCAGGATAGTCAGCGCTCAGAGGAGTGTGCAACCGAGAAGACACTGAATCAAACCAAACCAGAAACTGAATCAATCGGACCATGACAGTCACCTCTCAGAGGAACAACCAGTGTGGAAGCCAGAAAAGAAGTAGGAGAAGAAGAAGAAGAAGGAGAGGATGAAGGAGACAACATCTGAGCATCATCATCATCATCAACAACCACAAAAACACGTATCTTATTCATATACAGCTATAGTAGATACTACGGGTGTGGAACAAATTCACAGCACCCTCAGTCGAACCCGGAATCGATACGGATCGAGAAGCAGTGGTCAGATCCACTAGACGGAATCACCGAAAGTGGCTAGATCCACTAGTAGAAACACCTGCTCAAACAGAGTAGAGGAAGAGAAAAGAGAACGGGGTGGGATCAGGGTGAACGCGGGGGTGGGGGGTGCGGAATCGCCTTTGGTTCCTCTGAGACTCTCAAAGCGGCGTGACTAGAGGTGGCAACGAGCTGCTAAAGAGCGAGCTAGGTCTCACTCGTAATCAACTTGTTTGTGAATCAAGCTGAGCGAGCGGGTTTGGATTTTAGGTCTCGAGCTGAAACTGCTACTCAAGACTGACTCGTGGCCTGTCCGAGCGAGCCGAGTTGGCTCGTTACCAACTTGGCAGATTCATAAATTTATATATTTTCTTTCCTTCTATATCTTAATTTTTCATAGAACATCTTATTAAGTATAGTTAAAACAAAATGATATTTAGTGAGTTACAGCTCTCTTTTTTCTACCGATCAAAAGGCTTTTTGAAAGTTAGAAATCCGCTGGAAACTAATTATTGAGGAATACTCTTAATTCAAGTGTAACTAAGCAAATCAGCTACCATAAATTAAGTTTGCAGCTAAATTCATACATACTACAATATCAAATCTCTAAATTCATACAAACATAGTTCATATAATAAATTCATGCATACCAAATCAAACAAATTCATACAAATTAACTTAGTTGCTTATAATTAATTCACACATATTCTATACAAAATTACCAATCAACTTAAGCACAGTCCAAAGTGTAATTACCATAACACTGACTATAACTTCCATAGACTATAGTATCCCCCAACCTGAAGTGAACGGATCTGATTAAAATATTAAACTACGTATATTAAATAGCTCGTTAATGACCAAGTTGGCTCGTGTCGAGCCAGACCAAACTCAAACTCATTAATTCTGGCTCAAGTCCGTGGCGAACGAGCTAGTTTTAACTCGGTCCACTAACGAACGAGTTGTTACCAATCGAGTCACGGACTGATACCAAGCGGGCCACGAGCCACGGGCTTTTTTGCCAGCACTAGGCCTGACCTTATCCCCTAAACAAATATTAAACTGACAAAAAAATATTAGGTTTCAAGATTCATGTAAATGATGGGATCGTTATTTTTCCTTAAAATGGCTCGTCCGAACTTCAATCCGGTAGTTCGGTTGAACCAAGTGCAAACTAAACCGAATAAACTGAACTTCAATCCAGTAGTTCGGTTGAACCAAATTTGTATGCAATTTGCAAACGTGAACCGACTGTTTCTCTCTTTCTATTTCTTGCACTATACAATTTGAATTTGTTTTATTCACTTTTATTTTAATGGTTTAGGATCTAGAGAAAGATTTGAGCAAGTGCAAGGAAGATTGCAAGGTATATGAGAAGAAGGCAGTGGAACATGTTGAGAAGGAAAAGCATCTCAAGCAAGCATTAAAAAACATTGCTTCTTTATATTACTTGCCACCTAATGCTTTGGTTATTGTTCCTATCTGTTCTGTTGGTGTCACTGTCACGGACACATAATAATGAAGTACAACACATCAAATTGATTCTATGGACTACTGTCCAAGCAAGTACACTAAATTAGTGTCATTTTGTGCAATTGTAGATTTTTTTGATCCAATTATTTCATTTCCGACTTGTTCTCATCAAGGAAACTATAGATTTTTATTTTGTTGTAACAATGAAACTTAATGTTGTTATTTTTTATACTGCTGTTAAACATTAAAGGGTAGTCCCATTCAAATAATTAGCCTGGACAATTCAAACTCTATTTGCATGCGTATGTTGGTGAAGTATTTACGTGGACTTTTAAAATAAAATAATATAAACATATTCACACGTGAATGAAATTCTTGCGGTTAGCTGGGATTTTTTTTAAAAACCATAATTAAAAAAAAGATTTTTTTGGAGAGTAACAAACATAACTTCCTCCAAAAGTTCTTTCCTTCCCTTTCATCCCCTGTCCTTCTCTTCTCAACTCAGGAGCAGACCCTTAAGTGAAGGAAAAAAAATGCAAAGTGGGAATGGGCTTCATTTATTTGACCAGAGAAAGATTAATTAGTTCAAGATGCAAACAAATTTACTTTCTTGTGCAAAATTCAAGTTTAAAACCCCAACTAAAAAGAAAACCCAAAACACTATCAATTCCCGTTGGTTCAAAGAATCAACCAATCTCCATTGGTACTGAGTAAAGCTGTGAAGGCCAATGATTTAGCCATCAGATCAATTACCAGCTAGCATAACAAGCTGACCTTTTCACCAGCATTTAATAAGTTCTAACTTCTAAATCCTTATATTTTTCTGATATGAAGCGGTCACAACTTTTTAGAGCAGTTGTCTCTTATAAATGAAAAACTTACCTGGGAACGAAGAGAAATGAGAAAAAGGAAAGATGAAGAAGGGTAAAATGAGTAATTTATAAATTTAAATGAATTTTATTAGAAAAATCAATAAATTGGATAAATATGTGAGTTTTTGAGGGAATACATGAAATTCCCCCTTAGTAAAATATACTATATAGCGTGTTTGGTGGGTGCTGGCTCTTCAAATTTTACTTGCATGAACTAATAGGAAACATTTGCATGAATAAACATTATAAATTTTCATACTTGACTATTTGCATGTAACTACCTTTACAAAGTTTTACAAAATCAGAAAAGTAATTTTATTTTTTACATGGATCCTTCACTATCATGCAAATGATAAGTGTTATTCTTGATAAAAAAAACTCAGATTCTAATACTGTTTCTATCATGCGCATCAAATTTTATTTAATTCTTTTTTCATGTAAGGGGATTTGTTCTAGACGTATATACGTCTATCAAATAAACTCAAAATTTTAAAAAATTTAGTAGACAAATATATTTTATGGCATGCAGGGACGAGGAATTAAAAGATAGTCAAAATAGGGTTAAAGCCCCCCCTATAAATAAAAATCAGAAATTTTATTCTTTATACTTTATAATTTTTTAAGTGTTAATATTGTTTAGCTCTTTTGTAAAATTAAATTACTTTACAGTAACTTATCCAGTTCAATCTTAATTTTCTAATTTTGCTTCTCATGTTGAAAAAACTTCGATAACTTGGACAGTTTTTAATTTTAGTTTTAATTTAATCATAACATTAATTTTTTTTGTCATAATATGTTATAATGTTGTAATTTGAAAAATACGTACTGAGCCGAGCCCAATATTTTATGCTGTTTAAACCAAACTTATGCAAGTGCACTAAAGGGTAAGTGCTTCATTAATCAATGTAAAACTAGTACTACATTAGCCCACAGGATTGACACGTAATCATCAGTGTAAGCAGTGGAAATACAGCGTAGCCAAGCTCAACCATCGGTGTATAGACACATCAGCGGTGACTTGGCATAAATGATGACACGTGTCAATAAGAGATGCATTTAGAGGCGCGGGTCCAGGATTTGAGTTAATGGAGACTCCATAATTAAAATACGAGTAACATGATGAATCTTGTCTTAATGAGGATGTGCATATTAATTAGTGCTTATTAGTGGCAGAAAGTCATTTCCAGGTAAGACGTACGCCTATTATAATATTGTAATATTTTAAGGACTAATAAAGCTTATATGTATATCGAATATCAAAAATTAACTTTCCTAGTGTTCTCTGTTGTGCCAGCCGTACACATTTAATTATGTAATTAAGTTTTCAAAAGACGTTGTATTACGAGAGATGTAATAATGTTAGTTAATAAAAGGGATTAGTTCCAAATATAGATGATGTTAAAGCATTTAAATTCATTTACATGCAAGTCAAATACACACACACACACACATATATATATATGAGGAGGGATCCACTTACAACAAATTTGAGTTACAACAAAGTTACAACATTCATTTTTTTCATTTTCAAAGTCCAAATCGTTGATCCAAACCGTTCAACATGATTATCTAAATAAAATGTACTTGCAGATCAAATTTTATATTTTTTTGAATTTTTTTACTATTTATTAAGATGGGTACAAAATTCAATGGTCTAAGTATGGCTATTTTTTGTAAAATACTTAATAAATAGTAAAAAAATTCAACAAAATGTAAAATTTGATCTGCAAGCACATTTTATTGTGGAGATCATGTTGAACGGTTTGGATCGACGATTTGGACTTTGAAAATGAAAAAAATGAATGTTGTAACTCAAATTTGTTGTAAGTGGATCCCTCCTCTATATATATATATATATATATCCTTGAAACCTTAATATGAGCAGGAGCCAGGAATAAAAGATTAATCATCACATCAAACTCCAGTTACCCACAAAAGATTAATCGGTTAAGTATCGATTTTTTTTTTTTTGTAAAAGCCGCCACTCATAATAAATACGTGGTAACATTTCAGTTTTTGTGCGTGCATAATTAAATACATCCTAACTTCGATGCAATTAATTCTTAATTAATGAACCACTGAAAAAAATATCCGCGCAGGTGATTAACAACCCACATAAATAAAGTTAAATACCCACATATATAATGCAAATTCTAATAGTATACGTAGTTTCTTTTATATATTGTTGTGTACATTATTCAAATCTCAAGCTAGCGATAATTAGTTGACGCACGTACATAATTAAGTATTGAAATTCGAGATCCATGAACAATACTCTTGAAATCCCTGAAATCTCTGAAATTCTGAATCCAGCCGTCCAATTTTTTCTGTGCACGAATCTCGAAACAGTTTGACGGCTGGATTCCGGATTTCAGAAATTTCAAGGTTACTGTTCACGATCTAGAATTTCAGCAGATTTGAATCGATGAGGAGACATAATCCTCTTTTGGAAAGACAGATGGCTGTCAGGATCTAATCCAATTGCTGGAGATGGCAGAGGAAGAGGAATCCAACAACCTGTCACTAATTTCTGGGTCAAGTACCCCTATATCTGATACAGAGAGACCTGATTCTCCCTGTAGTTTGCATTTTGTAGCAATGTGGATTTATGAGGGGCTGATGTGCATCATTTAGCTCATGTTTTTCTTGTGATTGTACTATGGTAGTATGGTTTTTGAAAATTGTGTATGCATGGGCTGTAGTTCTATCTAGGTTTGATATGTACGTACTCTATGTGCTGGTACCAGTAGTTTGGTATCTGCAGTATCCATAAAATACTTTTGGTTTCAGTAATAAAATAGGTGGGTGTATTGTATATCCACTTTTCTCAAAAAAGAAAAACAAAAAGTATACTTGAGCTTGTATATACAAAAAATGCAGATATTTTCTCAACTAGCTGGTGTACGATCTGTTGATGGAAATCTTATTCTATGCATCTCTCAAGTTAGTCCCTTAACTCTGAAGCAGCCTAAGATGAATATATATATTCTCTTTGAGTGCGTTCATTGGCTAGTCAATGTCGGATGCATGGACCCAATCTGTTTATTTTATATTTTTTGAAAATCCACTCTTAATTATGTCTTTTTGAGGAATTATCAGTTTTAACGGAGAGAAATAAAAATCATTAGAGTTTATTTCTCTTTTATGAATTTTTTGTTAGTTAATTACACAATATTAAAAATAAGTAGCTCTAGTTAGAATAGGTAGCTTATGTGAATCGTTTTTTTTTTTTCTAGACTCGAGTGATAATCACTATTAACGATCTAATCCATTAAAATACTTGAATTGTTCATTAAGTATTAGTGCATGCATAAAATCTCATTGTTTTTATATTAATGATGTCGGGACGTGCTATATATAATCTGATATATAATTTCGATTTGAAACTTAACTTTTCATGACAAACATCAGCAGGGGCGGAACTAGAAAATTTTAATAGAGGTAGCTAAAAATTAAAATGTACAATTGTGGTGAGTGGAATTTGAACCCAAAACCTCTCAACCATAAAATAAAGCTTTAACCACTATACTACAACTAAAAATATGTTATTTATTGAGGGTAGCTAGACTATATAAAAAGTTTAAAAAAGATAAAATTCAATTAAATTTCTATACATATAATTAAAATTTTCAAATTATAGGAGTGGCTTAGCCACCTTTGGCTAAGCTTTAGATCCGCTCCTGAACATCAGAATTGTCAAATCAATTAATTAATTGTATAAATCTTGATCATATCTTGATATTTTGTTTTGGGTACTTTTTTGTCAATTATTCTATTCTTATCTTTTGAAAACTTAAAAAGGATAAAGGTTATCCACCACCTAAAGCACACAACAGAACACCAGGGTCACATTAATTTGCGATATATATTTCCAAGTACGTACAAATAAGCTTAAGTCATTAAAGTGTTATAATATTATATATATAATAGGTGTCTGACCATTAAAAGACTCCATTCTATCCACCATTCAATGAGCACTAACTAATTAATAATGCATGCACATCCTCATTAAGACAAGATTAATTCATCATGGTACTCATGCATGTATTGTGGAGCCTCCACTAACTCTTAATTAAGTCCTGGACCCACGCCCTGTAAATGCACCTCCTGTTGACACGTGTTATCATTTATGCCAAGTCACTGCTGATGTGTCTATACACCGATGGTTGAGCTTGGCTACTTTGTACTGTCACTGCTTACACTGATAATACGGTCAATATCCTGTGGGCTAATTGGCTTAGGACTTAGGGGCTATATACATATGGGTGCACATGGAATTAGATATGTTACGTAGTAGCTTAACATTGATTGATGAAGCATGCACTTCAGTGCACTTGCATAAGTTCGATTTAAAAAGCAGCAATTATTGGTCTCGGCTCAGTGTTTCTCAAATTACAACTTAATAGATGTTATTATGACAAAATATTAAATTTTATGACTAAATTAATTTTAAATTTTAAATTTTAAAAACTAATTAAGTCCAAATTATCGAAGTTATTTCATGTCATCAAATATGTTTTCTTACTAAAATTATAAAATTTAGAATTATACCGCTTACATCTAACGATTTCATTGATAAAAAAACGTATTTACAATGAGTCAAATGATCCACTTTTCTAGATCTAAACTCATTCATTCTTATGAAATAATATAAATTACTCTAATCATCTAATCATACTTAATTATCTACACTCTTAGCTCCGATCGGCTCTGCTCCCTCCTATCTCCCGCATTCTCCTCTCCGTTCGAGGAGGTAGAGATGAGGGAGAGGAGAGTATCAATCGTTGTGTCGAAAGTGAAACCTAAAAAGAGTAGGAGAGCAGAATGAGGAGACTATCGTTTTAACACAACTATTGACTTGATGGATTTATGAGCTAAATTTTAAACACTGCCTATTTAGATTTTATGGTGTGTATTAATAATAAACTAGTATCATACCCGTGCGTTGCAATGGAAACATATTATAAAATTGAATAGAATATGGAGAGACCTTTTTGTTGACATTAACTTGTTTAACTAATACGGACATCTTTTTTGTAAATGTAGTCTATTTTTGTTTTTTGTTTTTTTTTTGCTAATTTGAACATGGTACTGATACTCCATTAGTTTTTATTATTATGATTAGAATAAATCCAAAGGTCAATAACTTCAATACATATATGAATTCAAAAACCAATTTTGCGACGAGTTAAATTTCTATTTCCAATTCCAATTAATTTGCAAATATCAACATCATATCGAATATATCATCACAATTCCAGTTAATATCTTTTGACCCCCAAAAGACTTGCTGTCATCTTTTTTTTTTGTCAATCGTAGGAGTAGCTGCAATTGAAGTTCTTAATTAAATTATTAAGCAAAAGCCGAATGCAATTTTATTAATTGACTTACTTAACTATAATCATCTATTTAAGAATCACCAACTTACTCATGTCAGGTAAGACCCAGAATTCGCTCTCCGTCAGTGACCACAATTACCTGGATGCTCTTCTCATGCCAGTTCTTCAGCACTTCTAGTATTTTCCCTCTATAAATAATGATGATGACCATATATTATCATGATATGATCCAACAATAAGCCATCCTAATTTTCTAATTTAATATATTTTAAATTTTCTATAAACTTTTAATTTTTTATACCTCTCTTTAAGACTAATATAATTCTGCCAACAGTACAAATCCTGAGTTGTATCAGTAGAAACAAACTTTCTCATGACTCAGAAAACAGTAAAATAAAGAAATCGATAATTGCGTAGTGAATTAAAGAAAAATGAAGAAGCTAACATCAGGTGTCTAGTGAATTAAAGAAGCAGTAAAGTACAAACAGATAGTTGCTTCCCCAAAAATGACAGCCTTTCAAATTTCTAGAGTTTTTCCTTCTATCGCATTTCTTGGTGACCTCTCTAATTTTGTTTTGTTTTCTTCTTTCCGTCCGGTTGCTTTGTGCTTCTATGAGTTTTTCTTGGTTTTATTGGAGGGCTTCTATGATTTTCAAAGGGCCGTAGGTTTGATCTGTATAGAAACAAAATTGGAAATATATTCTAGATTTTCTACAGCAATATGTTTAGAAACAAAGAAAAAATCGATTTCCATTGTGATCCGTATAGAAACGAAGAAGGAAACAAAAATAAAATAAGAAAACGGAAAGTGGAGTCTGTTAAATTGAATAGGGAGAAATAAGGAAACAAAGAAATAAGAAAACGGAGAAATATATTGCTAAATTTTGTAACATATCGTGTGGCAGTATGTGTGGCGACTGGCGAGTATGTTTTTAACTAAATTTAGACTTCTACACATAAATTAAACAGACGTATTTAATAAAAAAAAAGACAGATTATCTGATTGGAGGGCTGAGATTAAATCTGAAATTTCATCTTCAATCATAGCCGTTGGCGGATCGGATATCCAACATGCTTAATAATGAAATGGAGAAATGGAGATATGTTGCTTTAAGATTCATGCTGATCGGTTCAGTTTTTTACACTTATCAACTTAAAAGCTGAGTTATCTCAGAGGATGCGGATTCAAGACAACTAGGGGTGCCAATATTGGGTATATATAATATATAAGGGATCGATGGGGCAAAATATTTATATATCCATACTCATATAGAATTAATCTTATCTATATCCATTAAATTTTGGCTTTATCGAAATTCTACCTTTACCCGTTAACATAATTAATATATATTTTATATAATTTAATCTAACGGGTAAACATAATTAATATATATTATAACAAAAAAAATAATAAATATTAAATGTACGTAGTATCATAAAATTTAAATATTATAATTTCTTATTAAAATATATAAATTAGTACTCAAATATGGCGGTGTAAATGTTGTATAATTTAATCTTGTCATAATTTACTAATTAAAAAATAATATTAAATATTGTATAAATAATCCAATTGAAATAACAAAAAAAAATATAGCACACAAATAAAAATGTCATATATAATTTACTATTTATCAAGCATCTAATGGGTACAAAAATATTGCTCTTATTCATATTTTTATCTGATAAGTTAAAAAGAAAAATTTCTTACTCATACTCATACTCATTAAGTTAGAAAAAGAAATTTTTTATCTATATCCACTTTGTAATTTCGTTTACACCCCTAGAGCCTACTACTGGATATGTGAGTGGGTTGCCAAAAAAGCTTGTAGTTCGTCGATTGACTTCGATTCAAAAAAAAGTTTGCATTTAACTCGTTCGATTGAAGTCCGTTCTGAAACAAATCAAACTTGTTCGGTTCGAATCTTATTCAAACTCAAACTGGGAATAGTTCGTTCGAAATTGGTACGCGAACTATTTAGGTTCGAATCTCAAATTAACATGTACCGTTCAAATTAGAGCAACGCCAGTGGCTAAGTGCAAAATCAAGGTTTCATTTCAAATAAGTACAAATAGATATCTGATATGATCAGATAAGTTCCAGTGCAATGTTTTTTTTTTTTTTATGGTTGACGGCATGTCGCCAACAGATATATTGATACTAAAAAAGGTTATTTGCAAAACCAAATTATAAAAACATCAAAATCCCTAAAAATTCAAAGCTATTCAACTCGCAAAAATAGCCAATGCAATGCAATGCTTAGTTTAAGCTATCCAATTTTCAAAAAATAACTAAGGGCGGTAGGGCTGCCAAAAAAGCTCGTAGTTTGTGATTCGATTGACTTCGATTCGAAAAAAAAATTCACAATTAAATCGTTCGATTGAAGTCTGAAACAAATCAAACCAGTTCGGTTCGAATCTTATTCAAATTCAAACTCAATCTTGAGTAAATTTGATTTGGTTTGATTCGTTTGCAGCCCTATATGTGAGGCTAGCTAGACCTCTCTCAAAAATGAAAAAGAAAAATAGTTTTTTTTTTTTTTTTTTTTTGTATATATAATAGCTTGTAGGCTTTACTCATTCACATACACACTTTATTTCTACACATTTATAATTCGAACTCTTTATCTTTTAGGAAGATTTACGTCACTACCAACTACACTAAGCTAAGCAATGGTGGCAAAAATAAATTAGCTACTAGACAACTTGTTAATAAAGATCCTGTGCTTCCAATAATTTGACGAAAATAGTTCCGCACCACGTACGGACACCACAATTCAAGTTGTGAACTCCATCTCCATAAGGTACAAGTTTCTTTATTTTAATAGGTCTAATTAATAATACATAACTTTTAGCTGGTGCTCCTCTAACTTCTAGTATATATATTTCTGTCTCCTCGAGCTATAATTCAGCAACATATACATCTCCATCCAAAAGGAAAGCAAATCTTTCTATGGAAGTACACTCCAGAAAGCTTTTATCCCAAACAAATATCAACAAATTATTAACTAGCATGCCACCCCCTCCTTCCCTCTCACCAATCACCCAAGACAAACTTAACCAGACCCGATCCGAAGCACTAGCCCAAACTCGACTCGGTGGCCAGTTCAGCACCTTCAATGCCGACATTGTGCTGATCCTCTCCATTCTACTATGTGGCGTAGTATGTGCTGTAGCCGTGAATGTGGCAGTACGCTGTATCCTTCGTTTTACAAGTCAAACATGCAATCACGGATCACCCGACTCATTAACAAATGACGAGATCCAAACCCAATCATCGACCAAAATTAAAGGAAAGGAGGCGTTGCAAGTCTTACCGAGATTAGTATATTCATCTAGGCTGGAACTCACTGGGTCTGGATCTGAGTGCACCATATGTCTATCAGAGTTCAAACACGGGGTACATGTTAGAGTATTACCCGTGTGCAACCACGGTTTTCATGTACGATGCATCGACAGGTGGTTGTCGACACGGTGCACCTGCCCTACCTGCAGACGGTGCCTGGTTGGGATTAACCAGCAGGATGTTGGTCAGGTGGGTCCCACAGTTAGTCAGGTTAGAGTTGAACCCGTAGAGGAGAGTATGCAAGTATAGAAGAATGGGGGAAATCAGGAAATATCTCTGTTTATTTGACTATTTGTGCATAAAGGGTAGTTTTACTTCTACATTAAGTGTCAGAGTGTTTTAGTGCAGGAGCCCAACTCTTTAGATTTTTCACATTTTTAGAACTTGTTTGGGCTTTTTTGTAAAATTTTGTTGGGCTGGGGATTGGTTATTTTATATACATATTCTGCTCTAACGTTTTTAGATTGTTATTGTGCTTTTAGTTTTTTCATCTATTGTTTAAACTAAAATTAAAATTATAGATGTATTTCTAATTATTAAAATAATGGTACGTATTAAATTTGGAGTTGGGTTACGGTGCTTTATGAAGTAAGGGTCCTCTTTTACTTTACTTCTTTATCTTCGTTCTTCAAGTTCAAATAGTCGATCCGAATCGTTTAATGTGATCTTTATATGAAAATATACCTGTCAATTTAACATTTTTTTTGAACTTTTTTACCATTTTTTTATATGTAAAAAATCTATTAATTTGAAAGTTTGTGGAGCATTTAAAAATAAGAATTTTCTACTTATAGAAAATATAGTAAGAAATTTCTAAAAAATGTAGAATTTGGTCTCCCAACACATTTTCATTTGAAGATCATGTGAGCATATCGACCTTTTGAACTTTCAGAGTGAAAATGCATACGTGAAGATAAAGATGACCATTACTTCATGAAGCACCATAGCTAACTCACTAAATTTGAATTAATTATAAATTTTAGATAATCGTCTTTCATTCAATCATTAAAATTTTACCGTTAAATTTTTTAATTCGTTTGATGAAACACTAAAAATATTTCGAATAGGTCCCAATTTGGTATGCATAATAAGAACATATTACTTTTGTTCTTCAGATAATTTTTTACAAGATTTCAAATAAATCTATATAAAAGTTGAATATATGTTAGAACTATCAAATTAATTTGCTTTTATTTTATGACATGGGCATATAAATTTAGCGCAGGAGTAAAGCTTAGTGAGAACTAATTAAAGCAGGTGATGGCTTCCTAACTCGCTCTCTATTCAGTTTAACAAACAATACATGAATGAGGAATTAATATTGAGTACAAAAAATTTATTGGTTTGACATCTTATAAGCCTTCAATTTTCATATAAAAGGTTGAATTTTAGGAATTAATATTTCGTCACCATATATACATCGGCCTCTTCTAAAAATTCATCCAACCATTGATACTGATGAAGAGAGATTTTGATCTCTAATTAATTCGAAAAGTAAATTGATGGCAATACAAGTTTATGAATCAATTTTATTTTTCTTAAAAAAAAATTCCAAGGATCAGAACCTGAATTTTTTCTACTATTCAAACATATAATAACAAATTAACTTCGTTACGACGCGCCATCCAAACAATATATGTTGGGGAAACAATAAGTCACATATTATTTACTTGCAATGATTTGGGTTCCAGCTCCCTCAGCTCAATTCAAATTCCAACTATTACATGCCATATGTTGTGAAATTTGGTACGGACTATGGAGCCTCATTAAGCACTCGCCTGCTGGATCTGTTAGAATAACTACTATTCAGAAATGTGAAATGAAAGAAAAAAATATTTCTTTTTTGAATTTCTGTTAACACAATTCCGGAATGACAAATTTGATACCACTTTCCGCTATCTCCACGCCGTGACAATTATTCACTATTCCACATATACAATCCAAAACAACATTTTTACTAATCCGAATAGCACCATTTTCACACTAATCTGAAAATCACTATTTTTTCTCTATTCTCATTTACTATTCTAAAATTTCGCTATTCTAGCTATTCTAATTCTCATCCAAACGTAGCCTAATATTCCAAGGGAATAACATGAATCTGTTATTTCGAGCCCAACCGTTCAAATTTTTCAATGCACGGATCTAAAAAAAAACTTTTTTATGTACGAATCTCACTGATGATTAACAGTTGGGATCAGACTAAGCAGATTTATTTCCCCTAATCAGATATTCTACCTAATCTGCTTTATTTTTTGGAAGCAAAATCGTACAATCTGCGTACACAATATAAAGACACCAAAAGGCCCAAAGCAAACCGAATCGTGACAACATTAATTTGGGCCTATTAGGCCCAATATAAATTTTCCAAGGATAACACATTCCCTTTTAAACTCAACTATGATAAGTGTGACCTTCCATTTTGAATGTCAAAAGTTCAGCTAATTGACGGTTTGGAATTTGGATGCATTTTAATACATTAGCGAGTCAAATTGAACTGAAATTAGGCCAATTTGACGCACATTTTTCCTTAGTAAGGAACTGAATTTAACCCTGTTACGTGTTTGCATTAAATTTAGATTGAAATCACCTCATCAAAATCTTGTCATTTTGAAAATTCAACAATTTCATCTACCAAGTGTGGTAAATTATTTCTAAATTTCCATTTTTTAAGGGCTTAGTAATTAAAACCAGAATTTTGAAATATCAAAATTCTTAAATTGAAATCAAATAGATTATGAATTAAATAAATAAATAAATTCAACACAAGATTGAATAACTGATGACGTGCAATCTCTAAAATTCGCATTCCGAACAAATATTCCTTCTTTATTTTGAAAGAACGAAATCATACACCAAATTTGTCTACTAAAGCCAATAAATTTTTATTTGAAATGTGAAGAGTATATTTACAGGAGGAGGAAAACTGAAGAAGAAAATGAAAATCCTCTCCTTCTGCTTTCTATCTCATTCTCGCTGAAATTGCTTTTTCCCTCCGCGCTGCCTCCTGCGTTTCTCGAACAGATATCCTCCCAGGTACCTGACTCAAGCAAATTGCAACGGCCGGCCCAGATTAATTCTATCTGGGCCAAACTCAATCCGGTGCCTATTGAGACTGTAGGGGTCTGTTTTGAGATTCGTGTCATGTTAAATGAGCCGTCCGATCGTAATTTGCTTGAGTCAGGTAACCTGAGGTGATGTGAATTATTTGTTGCATTGGTTCAGTATGTTTGTCAAATACTCTATATCATAGTGTGTTTTTTAAGCCCGAATTTTTTATAATAAATTGGATAACTCTTTGTGTACATATATTTCTAAAAATATTATTTAACTCAAAAAATTAAAATTATCGATATATTCTCAATTATCAAGATAGGGTGTGTATTAATTGTCTCTACTTTAAACAAAAAAGGAATAAAATCGAAAGTCTTGTCATCTATAAAATGAGTCCGTTTGAAATTTGATTGGTTATTCGTCATAAAGCCATTAAAATTACTGTTTGAACTTTTAAATTGTCTGATAAAATACTAGACATTTTTCAAATCGATTCCAGTTTGATAAATATATTATCTAAATAATTAAAAATACATTTAATTCAAATAATATTTTCAAAATAGATGGGCTATGGTAACTTGTGAAGTAAGGATTTTGTTTTACTTCAAGCTCATATTTTTGCAATTTCAAATTCGATATAGTCGATCTAAACCGTTCAACATGATCTCCATATTAAAATGTGTTTGGAGACAAAATTTCTACATTTTTCGTAATTCTTTTATTATTTTTTAGATAGATAGAAAATCATTGTTTTTCGATGGTCTAGAATCTTCTAAAAAATAGTGATTTTCTACCAATCTAAAAAAAATAGTAATTTTATTTTCAAAAAAAATATAAATTTAGTATTCAAGTATATTTTACTATAGAAATCAGTTAAATTGTTCGAATCGATTGTTTTGAACTTTACAAACAAAGATGCATACAGGAAAAAAAAAAAAAGACGCTCACAACTCACCATAGGCCATAGCCCATCTCTTTTTAAATATATATGTCATATAAATTGAATTTAATATAAAAGTTAAATGGATGCTATAATTACCGACATTTTTATTAATATCCAAAGTTTAATACAAATTATTAATTATACCCAGAATCGGACCAATTATCGAAATATACCCAAGTCGGCCATTTTATGGCCGGCTATATATGTACTTTTTTTTTTTCCCGTTTTTTAGAGAGAGACACTATGAAGATCAAAGTATTGAAATTTAACACTGAAAATTTGAAATTTTTTGTTTAAATTTTTTGGTATATTACTTCTTTTGATATATAATTAGCATATTTATACTAAAATATGCTATATTAATTGAAATTATATTGAATAACACTATATTATGTTAAATTACGCTAAATTACATTACATTACTTTACAATACGCTATATTAATTGAAATACGCTATATTGTGCTACTATTTTTTATGTTGTGCTACTATTTTAATGTTGTTATATTTTCTGTTTAGCATTATCATGATAATTTATTTTGATCTGTAAAATATAAAAATAGTACCATAAAAGCACACATACACAAGAACCGAAATATATGATAATCCAAATATACCAAACATAAATAGTATATCAAATATAAATAGTACAAAACTAGTAAAAATACAACTAAAACGGAGAGGGGGAATATCGCTGAGGCGGTACTCCGGCGTTCGCCCGGCGCCAGCGCGGCCAGGCTCTCTCTCTCTCGGCCTCCCCACTAGCATCGGCAGACCTGAGTATCTGGTCGGCAGTATCCCATCTGGCATCGCCCGTGGAGACTGTCGGTACTGGCGGAGGTGTAGCGAAGGTAGATGCGGCAAATCCAGTCCCAAAGTCAGGCTGAGTATGAGACCCGCTACCACTAGCCTCTCTATCATGCGGCATCTCTGTGCCATATCGGGGCCATGCCGGTGCCGACATGAAACTCTCATCGAATACCCCGAAGTCCTGGAGACTGCACGAGAGGGACTCATACTCAGAAGTATCGGTCTCCGCAGGTGGTGGCTGTGGTGGCATATCTGCTGGACCCTGCAATCATACACATAAATTATTAAATTTGATCTGAATGAAGAAATTTATTAAAACCTGACAGATACTGAAGTATGACATACATGAGGCTGCACCGGACGTCCATGCTCGTCGTACCATGCCGTCCACCCAATGTCGGACAATACCCAACGATGGTAGTCCCACTCTGGATGTGAATCGGGGGAAGATGGCATATCATCAAGCAGAACCGGGGTCGGATCGGGCTCCTGCGGATCTATCTCACGCCAGTTGATGTTCTCTCTGGCGTCTCGCAGCATACCGATGATCTTTCCACCGTGCCCGGCATCCTCAACCACATTCGCATTCTTCTTGAGTGTGCGGTACCCAAGCCGTCTCCAGTTCTTCCTTCCTAGCATGCGGATCCCATGCCCGCACTCCTTGATCGCGGCCAAAAGCTGAAAAAAAATTGGCATGTCAGATCAAACCTTGATATACTACTAAGTTAGACCAAAACTATGTGGTTTTAGGTGCTTTACCTGGCGAGCCCATGCACGACCGTTGGGATGGTAACCATCATCCGTTTTGATCCTGTCGCGGAGATGGGCACCGTAATCACCCTGCAGATAGACACTCGCCATGCAGACCTGCGTGTACCATACATCGTACCTCAACTGGGGATCCCCCTGGGTCTGCAGAAGCACATCTGGCTCGTGATAGAAGTCTATATACTGAGGATCCTGGGCCGTCCTGTAGTATGGATCGAAATGAGTGCTCCAGTCCTTATCCAGTCGGGATCGGTGGGTAACGCTGTAAGGAAGATGTTAGTTGCAATAAAAAGATATCAAGTAATATGATGTATTTAACAATAAATACAATAGACTACGACTTACCTGTGCAGGTCTCTGTGCGTGGAACTCGGCAAAGATGGGTCTATGGGAATCAACGCCGCTCGACCAAACTGGCGGAGCACCCGATCTGGATAGTGGTGCTCCACTGTCCAGAAATGTATGAGTGGACCTCGATAGAACCACATCTCCCGCTCCTGCTCGTCAGTCACACTGCCCGGCAAGAGGAACTCCTCGTACAACTGATCGTACGGCGTCCACTCAACAAGAGGCTCAGGCAAACTCTGAAGCTCTGACCGGACTGGCCTGATCCCAACGGTAGCACCGTGGGTCCGATCCTGGTAGTGGTGGAAACCGTACCACTTCTTGGCGTATGCCGGGCAGTGAAACACATCTGGCTCTCTCCAATCCGGCGCCTCATTGGGGATAGGACGGCCCACCGGTAGCCGTGACCAATACCAGTGCTGAAGCAGGAGTACCGGCCCGTACATCTACTTCGCCGTCGGCTTCATTTTCAAGAACATTACACGTCAGTGTATTTTGATGGATTGATTGATTAAATAATTTACACTAAAATAAGAGTTGGTGACTTACCTCACTACTACGACACATGTGGTAGTACAGATACACCAGGACAGCTCCACCCTAGTTGTACGACGACGGCCGCTCAATGTTCATCAGCAACGGGAGATACATCATCGGCATCTGATCACCGCTGGAATCAGGAAACATGACAGAACCAAAAAGGTCCATCACGTAGCCCCGTGTATATCTGCAATACAAAACATATAAAAATTCTAATAGAATCATCGTATTATAAATTAATTAGTAGATATTAATAAAAATTTACCTCTGAATCTCCAGCTCGGTGGAATCTGCCGAGAGACCCGCGATGAAGTGCTGCCGTAACCTCGTCATCCGTAAATGGAACTTCGACCTCCCATGTTCCCCAATGATATAGGAAGGATCAGCTCCCAAAAACTCCTCGACATAACCTGCGAATCTGGTGCTGTCAGAGACGCCGCCGACGGGTGTGCCACGGATAGACAAACCCCAGAGAGCACTCACATCCTGGAGAGTCACTGTCATCTCTCCGAGTGGCATGTGAAACGTGTGCGTCTCGGGACGCCATCGCTCCACCAGTCCAACGATGAGAGATGCATTGATGATGCTCTTCTCTGTCCGCACGATGTCCACAACCTGGTAGAGACCCAGGTTGACGAGGTACGGCTCCATCACCTCGTAGTACCTCATGTGAACGCACCTCAACTTCACATCTAGAAGATCCGTGTCCTGCGTTGAAAAATGTAATCCGCATGGTGACAACATAATAAAATTTAAATCCAACAAAATTTAATGAAAATATAAGAAAAGGAACGTACCTCACGAGAAGCCAGTGAGTCTCGGTGCTCGCTGTGGGGAATCCACAGGAGAGGACTGATGTGCTCCGTGCTGCTAGTACTGATCGGCTCGTCCACTGCTGGACGCTGGGTAGGCCGTGCTCTAGGCATCCTGATATCTAAAATAACCTAAATTCGGTGAAATTACGCTTGATCAGCATAATTATGGTAAAAAAAGCCAAAATACCCTAAATATTGGTCATCTGTGCTAATTACACTAAATTATGCTTAATCAGCCTAATTATGGTAAAAAAGACCAAAATACCCTAAATATTGGTCATCTGTGCTAATTACACTAAATTATGCTTAATCAGCCTAATTATGGTAAAAAAGACCAAAATACCCTAAAAATTGGTCATCTGTGCTAATTACACTAAATTACGCATAATCAGTCTAATTATGGTAAAAAAGACCAAAATACCCTAAAAATTGGTCAAACGTGCTAATTTCGGTAAAATTACGCTTAATCAGCATAACTATGGTAAAAAAGGCCAAAATACCCTAAAAATTGGTCAAACGTGCTAATTTCGGTAAAATTACGCTTAATCAGCATAACTATGGTAAAAAAAGCCAAAATACCCTAAATATTGGTCAAACGTGCTAATTTCGGTAAAATTACGCTTAATAAGCATAACTATGGTAAAAAGGGCCAAAATACCCTAAATATTGGTCATCTGTGCTAATTACACTAAATTGCGCTTAATTAGCCTAATTATGGTAAAAAAGACCAAAATACCCTAAATATTGGTCAAACGTGCTAATTTCGGTAAAATTACGCTTAATCAGCATAATTATGGTAAAAAAGGCCAAAATACCCTAAATATTGGTCAATTATGCTAATTACACTAAATATTGGTTAACTTAGCTAATTACACTAAATTACAACAACATAATCTAAATTATAACACCTAAAACCTAAATCCTAAACCCTAAAATAAATAAATTACAAATTAAATTAGATAAAAAAAAAATTTACCTTAAAGAAGAGAGAATTCGGTTGAAGATGGGAGAATTGTGAGAGGAGAGAGAGAAAAAGGGGTATATAAAGGGTGAAATGCGGAGAGAAAAAAAAAAAAGGTACATAGCCGGCCATAAAATGGCCGGCTTGGATATATTTCGATAATTGATCCGATTCTGGGTATAATTAATAATTTGTATTAAACTTTGGATATTAATAAAAATGTCGGCTATAATTATTCTTACAAATTACGGATGACTTTACAAGCCATATCTAAATTCCTTTATTTATATGACTTGCAGTGAAAGTTCAATAATATTAAATTGGAAGAAAACAACAGGCGCCGCCTTTCAGTACGATCAATATTCAATAACACTGCGGGGTTAGAGGAAAAAAAAACAGAAAATTATGATCAAGTATGCTCTGTGTGGATCAGTGTTGTAAATAACGGTATGCGCTCGTCGGACGGACAGGGTACCGTCAAGCGATTAATCGGTATGCGGCCGATTAATCGGAATTATGCAGCCAATTAATCGTTTTCATTAAAATTATGTGTATATATTTATAATTTAGTAAAAATGATTTATTTAACTCATCAAACTTATCAAATAAACTTAATTTAACTTAGTTTTATTATTATAACATGACACTACGCTTATTTCTTCTTAACAACACATACACATTTTACATTTGTAAGTAACACATTTATTTAATGCAAAAATAAATTCGAAAATTAAGCTTTTTCAAATATTAATAATATATTATTTGAAAGAAATGAACATTCCAACATAAAATCACTAAATTTAGTTAATAATAACAACTTAATTTTATATATGAACATGTCGTACTAATTGAAAAAATTACATCAGTAAGTAAGAAAAACATATGCTATATAAATAATAGAAGAATTAATCAATTTCAAAATAATTAAGAAGAAAAAACATATATAAAAAATATTGGATGTATATCCAAGTACAAATAAAACTACAATACAATATCACACACAGTCACAAAAAAAACAATGTGAAAATAAATATTCACTGGAATAAACGGGAATAAACAGAAATAAACGGAAATAAACGGACGATTAAACGGGAATAAACGGAATAATCAGCCAATTAATCGGAAAAATCCGTTAATAGACCTCCGATTAGTGTATTCATAACGGTTTGACCGCCGTTAACGATTAAACGGGCGTTTAATCGACCGTTAAGGCCGTTTTTTACAACACTGGTGTGGATACAGAACACCACAATTGGGATCCACAACTACATTTTCAAGGGAATTTTATTGTATCAGCAAATCACAACACATATTTCACTAGCGCATTCGCCACAGAGAAACAAAAAGTTGGAATTCTTTCCTCTCAAGTTTTGTATGGATGAATCTGGAGCGTTAGATGGGAAGCCAAGGAGAGCTGGCAGCACACGTGACCATACGTCAGTCTATTCATTCCAGCCGACTCTGCTGACGTGTACACACGATTTTCTAATGGCCCCACTGTCTGCCGAAAGTTATATCAGGGCGGTGCATTTTCCACCGTCATCCTCTCCATCTAATGGCCCACAATTCCCTTCTTAGTCACTGCCAGCTCACCTTGCCATTTTCATTCATACCAGAGCAGCAAATTAGCATAGAAACCGTTGGACCTTTTGATTGCTTGTGTGGCGTTTTAGATACAAAACCGGTCATCTTTCCATTTTCTTGACTAATAATCAATACTGGCAAAATTATTGGGATCCAATGTTCTTACTTCTTAGTGTAATGGGGATTGCCACCTTTTGCTGTCAAAAATATACAAAATAGACATGCTAAAATCAAAGAAGCATTCTGTGAAATGTTATGCATTAAATTCATAATAAGTACCCAATTTCTATTAATTTGATTATTCGATAGAAATTTTTGAAGTTTGATCAAAACACAGTACAATGAAATTATGAAGGATCAAATTAATTATGTTCTTAAATTAACAATATGTCCCAGGAGAAAGTATAAGGTTGTAATTAAGAAGTTAATACATAACAATCATGTTCTTAAATAATAAAAATATTGTTTTGTAAGAAGTGAATACATAAAAAAAAAATTGAAGAAAAGATATATATAAGATGAGGTTGTATCTCTAGTATGTCTTTATTTTTTAATTATTGATAGCTCCAATATGATATGATTTATATTATTTTTTATTTGTACATTTTTTCACAGGAATCAAGGTCTTGAAAAAAAAATATCCATGGATATTTTTTTGAGATAGAAAAAAAGATGTCTTGCCATACTAACTTCTATTTAATTGTCTATATGAGTTTCAAACCCACAACAATCTACACTGAGAGTGTTGTTTTTTGCCACTAGATCAAATGTTAGTTCTTACCAATGAATATTTTTAGGACATTATTTTTTTCAAGTCTTTAGTTATCATCTAGTGGTTATATAGACCATATCTAGATGTGTTATTTTATTATTTGAATTTCAAAAATTTATCATGGTTGAATTAAAATAAAAAGAATTAAGAAAGAATTAATATACATAAATATATTATTTCAAAAAGAATATACATAAATATAAATATTTGTAGGATAAATTATGGGCATTTTCTTAGTAAAAATATGTAGTAGCACACCTCACACTCACCCTCCTCTTCCAACAAAATAAAATAAACATTAATTTTATTGCTCAATCTTACTAGATTTGATTTCTGAAATTACACTATATGAAAAACTTTTTTTTTTTTTTTTTTTTGCAAAAAAAAAAAAAAAAAAAAAATTTCAAATGCTCTTAACTTCAAAATAATACAATATTTAAAGCTAAAATAACAAAATAAAACTTGTCAAAAACAATTTATTATTTTATTTTTTTGTAAAAAATAAAATATTCACGATTACTACTAGAAGTTTTCACGCGAGTATTTACACGCCTAAGAAGAGAGAAGCGTAGATTCTTCAGATGAAAAAATGCTAAACTTCTACATGGGTCCCATTTGGAATATCTCACGTGGCATCGAAATTTTGGTAGCGTAGGACGGCGGTATACGATGGACGGTGTCGAAATTTGAAAAGAAAGAAAGGAAAAAAAAAAAAGGTAAAGTTGGTAAGTGGCTGTATAAAATGCTCTTGCCTTTTCCTCTCTATTCCTCTTTAATTTTCTCTCCTCCCCATTGTTAAATTCTCTCAGCGCTCTACTCTTCTCATCCGATTTATCTGAAAAGGTGAGGTTTAATCTCCACGGTAGTTTATTTTGCATGCTTGTTTGATGGCTTGATCTTTTGCTCTTTTGTTCGGAATTGTTCGGGAGTACAATTCAACAAGGGTCTGATTTAATTTTTAAAGTAGTATTCAACTGACCTAAGATGATCGATCTCGATCATACTTCTAACATAGTTTTAGTTAAAAGGAAGGTTCCGGAGAATTTGATTAGGTTTTATGGTTGGATTTGATCTATCATAGTTTCAGTTAGCACCTTTTCTTGAGAGTGTAAGCAAATGAAGTTTCAATTCTTTTCTCTTTCTTTTAGTTCAAATTCAGTGTTTTGAAATATGGTTTTGTGACAAGTTACTTATTTTTTAATACATGTATGTATATAATATAGGTTATATTTAAATTATTTTTTGTAAATAAATTGACAAATTGAGCATAAAATTTATTTTTCGTATTCTGTTTATGAGAAGTAATATCTGATCTTGCTTTGGCTCTATTGATTTGAGAGTAGAAATTTTTTGATAAAAGATTTATCAGTAGAATTTAACTTATGATTAAGTAGCTAATTAATTTCTGATCTTGATTGTTGTTTTGATAGATTTGACAGTTGCTAACTTTTAATTGGCTTCAAATTGCAGTTACGGTGAATCGCTAACCTTCAAAAAAAATTGCAGTTACAGTATCCTGAAAAAATGGCAGATGTAGAAGAAATTCAACCCCTTGTATGCGATAATGGAACCGGAATGGTTAAGGTTTGTTACTTACCATAGAACTCAACATATATTATGTTAATCAATATATTTTGGGGGCAATTACAATTCAGTTAGGTCAAGGATTTTTTTCATCCCCCTTATATGTGCATGCAGAGGCTTGAACTCATGACCCCGTTAGAGTCATTCTAGTGAACTACCACTTGAGTTATTAGGCCATTGTCAATCAACTTGTTTTTGGACAAACAAAAGGTCTTAACTTTATTGTTTCATACTAGGCTGGTTTTGCGGGTGATGATGCACCAAGAGCTGTATTTCCGAGTATTGTTGGCCGACCCCGTCACACTGGTGTGATGGTTGGTATGGGTCAGAAAGATGCATATGTAGGTGATGAGGCACAATCTAAGAGGGGTATTCTCACCTTGAAATACCCCATTGAGCATGGGATTGTCTCAAATTGGGACGACATGGAGAAAATTTGGCACCACACTTTTTACAACGAACTCCGTGTCTCACCAGAGGAGCACCCGGTACTGCTCACTGAGGCCCCGCTCAACCCAAAGGCCAACCGAGAGAAGATGACTCAGATCATGTTTGAGACATTCAATGTGCCGGCTATGTATGTGGCTATTCAGGCCGTGCTTTCTCTCTATGCTAGTGGTCGTACAACTGGTATGTGGTTAAACTTATTTTTAGAAAATATCAAAATATCCTTTAGTTAAGATTATACTATTATTTCAATTGGGCCATGGTTAGTGTCTAGTTTTTTATGGTTGCCAAATAGCAAGGAAACACTAGATTGTCCAGTACAATTCCAAATGGGCTATTTAAATTACAAATAATTTAAAACATTGATGAAAGTTCAAATGGAAATTTAAGTGATAAATTGACAATGATGATGACAGTAATGAATGAATGAATAAGCAAAATAGATAGAATTAATAGAATATGAACTACCATGGTGGCACTGATTGTACATAGTACATTTTATTGACAGTTATTAAACATCTAAAAAAACAGAAAACATATTTTACTACAAATTTATGCCTGGCTAATTCGAAATCAACTATTTTTATAGGCATTGTGCTTGATTCTGGTGATGGTGTGACCCACACAGTCCCAATTTATGAAGGATATGCTCTTCCACATGCCATCCTTCGTCTTGACTTAGCTGGTCGTGACTTGACAGACTGCCTGATGAAAATTTTGACCGAGAGAGGCTACACCTTCACAACCACAGCCGAGCGGGAAATTGTTAGAGACATCAAAGAGAAGCTTGCTTATGTTGCATTGGATTTTGAGCAGGAGTTGGAGACTGCAAGGAGTAGCTCCTCTGTTGAGAAGAGCTATGAGCTGCCTGATGGCCAGGTCATCACAATCGGTGCTGAGAGGTATGAATTTAGATGAAGAACTATTATAGGAGTAGATCTAGGGTGTTCTTAAGCTCACCAATGATAGGCTTCCAAAACCTATCGATAGCTTTTAAATGACGAATCCAAACCGTTGAAACCAGTGTACCTCATGAATGATGCGTTTACATGTAAAATCTATAAATTTTTGAATTAATTTAGTATAAAGTCAAGCGGTCCAAAAATGATGAAAAATGAATGTATTAAATTAACT
This sequence comes from Carex littledalei, assembly GCA_011114355.1. Classification (NCBI taxonomy): domain Eukaryota; kingdom Viridiplantae; phylum Streptophyta; class Magnoliopsida; order Poales; family Cyperaceae; genus Carex; species Carex littledalei. The sequence continues at coordinate 11,391,892 of CM022090.1, read as the reverse complement.
TATAAACCTTATTTTTCTAACTACTTGATTTTATACTAAATTAATTCAAAAATATAAAATTTTGGATGTAAATGCATGACTCAGGAAGTAAGCTCGCCAAGGACATTGTGAGCTTAAAAACATCCTAGTTTACTCATATTACAACACACTTAACTGATACTTGATATGGAACAGAGTAATCTTCCTGTTCACTCATACATATCCTTTAATTAATTTGTTTGTAAGATTTGTTTGAGAAACTATATAAAGGTGGAATTGAAAACTTCTAGCTCATCTTATTCAAATGTAAAATAAGAGCACATCAAGTATTGTACAAGTTTCTCAAATAAGTGTTTTTTTTTTTGGGTAAAGCTTTGTTCTTGTCAGTACCTGTCATTAATTTACCAAATTTTTTTATTGGATTTTCTTTCTTCGAAGAAGAGAATGTCATTTTTAAAATTGATTGAAAGTTGATGGAATTAAAAATTTTATCTAATAACTTGATTAAAGAATTGCAATCTAACAGCATCAAACCACAAATTTCAGGTTCCGTTGTCCAGAGGTTTTGTTTCAACCATCTCTGATCGGCATGGAATCCCCTGGTATCCATGAAACAACCTACAACTCAATAATGAAGTGTGATGTGGATATCAGGAAGGATTTGTACGGTAATGTGGTGCTGAGTGGTGGGTCCACCATGTTTCCCGGCATAGCTGATCGTATGAGCAAGGAGATTACCGCACTGGCTCCCAGCAGCATGAAGATTAAGGTGGTGGCCCCGCCTGAGAGGAAGTACAGTGTCTGGATCGGTGGTTCAATTCTTGCCTCTCTCAGCACTTTCCAACAGGTTGGTTTTTCCTTTTTATTTAATCTAAACAAGCGATAATTAATATGGGTATCAATCTGCAAACTAGTCCTATTTAAGCGATAATCAATATAAATTGGTATTTAGCCTCTTTAATTCATGCATGAAGGAGCAAGGGTTTATAGGTTGTTTTGTTTTGGTTCTCCTTTATAAAACAAAAGGAGACGTTATATGAATTGTAATTGGATAAGTAGGGGGTTTTGGATTGTCTAAAGACTGAAGATTTGGTATGGTAAACTTAGAATATTCTTTTTTTTTTATTCCAATATCAGATCTGAGTTGAACAGTGGGTACTACTGAACTTTAACTAACAGCCTTTCTTTCTCCTTGCTAACAGATGTGGATATCGAAGGGAGAGTATGATGAGTCTGGCCCTGCCATTGTCCACAGGAAATGCTTTTAAATAATGTTAGCTTGTCAGACCGTATGCTATAGGTTGAATTAGTTTTCTTGAGATGGTATTGATTGAAGTTGTTACCTGCGGGGTTGAGATTGTCTTTTTTTTTTTTCTTCTTGTTTTGTTTTTTACTTTTTTGTTTGCTTATATTTAGTGAGTGTGAATTTCACAAGTTAAATGGTACATAATTGTTTCAGTGAAGTATTCTTTGAGATGAAAGTTAGGTTAAATGGTGTTTGGAAAAAATGCTTTTGTTTTGTTAATTACCATTTCAGGACGCGTTGTTTCTATTTAATTGGGCTGTTTGGTTAAATTAGCTGCTGTGTTGTTAATATGCTGTGCGCAATTCAGAGTTTTAGTTTTGGAGTTTGGGAGCTCACATCGTTTTATATGTGTTATTATATATAGTAAAAGGGCAATGGGGTGTTACTGTAGCGAGAAACAGTGACACCCCCATTCCCTGCCGTCCGATCTTCGATGGACTAGCCGGATAAATTTCAGTGACATAGTCTGATGTCATCGCCAAGAAAATTCTTACCACAGCGTATCTTAGCGTCCATCCAGCCATTCAAGTTCTTCACCGCTCACTTCCTCAGCTCGACGACGCGTGTCTCTCCGATTGAATGCCGCGTGCCCCCACTGTGACTCCTGACTGAACTTCTCCACCGTCAATAGAGGCCGCAAATCACTCTCGTCCCTAGCTGCTCATCTTCCCACCCTCTCCTCCTCGTCCGACACTGCTTACTTCGCCACGTGGGTTGCCAAGTGACGAAACGCTAAAACGGAGGTACTGTCTCTTGCGATTCATTCTTCCTACTCTGATTTTCTTCCCAATTTAGTTATTAGAAATAGATGTTCTAAGTGCAACAATTAAGGTGACGTAAGTCAGCTCTAATACCACTCCAATGCCAGAAATGTATTTTGGCAAGGTCTTCCGTGATTATCATTTCTCCCAGTAGCAAATAAGTTCTCCACCTAAGTGCAAAATTGATAGTTTCAACTGGCATTAACTACGTCGCAATACACAAAAAGGTATAAACATTTATTAACAGCCCCAAAAACCCTACTATTTAATCATTGGTCCATGTCAGTTCTGAACCGTGCCAGAATCGGAGGACTGTACCGAACGGGTTCCAGTCTACAAATACATATGACTTCAACGAGGACAAGCTGAACAGCTACTATACATATATTGACTAGAAAATTAGCTTAAAGTAACAATTGGTTGTTTATGTGAGATATTTATTATGAAAAAAGAAATATCTCATATAAGATAGTCTCTTTTCTTCAACTTCCATGATCCAATTAACTTCCAGTATGCAATAACTTCAATCTTTCGTTGCTTATTTTATAAGGAAAAGGCCAAATCACTTCTTCATATTTGAAACATATTGAAAACCAATACTTCACTTATTCCAGTAATTCCCATCCATGATTTGCTTATTGAATGAAGATTAAGTCTTTCTTATTTCACATTCATTGTAATATTTAGAGCATGCATCTATATCCCAATTGCATACGGAATTCACATCACTTAAGGTAACTCGAACGATGTGTTAGTGCAGAGGATACAGACTCATCTGCATGTGTACAATTCGAAGAAAAAAAAATATCACACACAACCATACATGTCTCAGTTGAATCTGAATTGTTTAGGTATGTCCACTGCATGAAGGCAAAACTTACTTTCCAAAAGTAAGTTAACACAACACTAATAGGTTCATAAATCCCTGACTTTGAGCAATCATGTAGAGAGATGTAGAGGTGTTAAACAGTTTACTCAGGCTGGTCATATTCAGATGCAACTTCAATTTGATGGTACCAGTTGAGATTCTTATGTAATTGACTGAACTGGTGGTACAAAGGCACTCACTTGAAGTCCCTTCATGTCCAAATTTTACTCCCATCTGAGATGGCAATTCCATAAAATCAGATTCGTACCAAGCCTGACCAGTACAATATGACACAAATCATTGTTTCGTAGGAGCTGCTGGTTCAGCTTTTGTGTCAAAATTTTGAAGACCACCGAGAGCCAAAACTATGATCATACCAAGCTAGCACTGCAACAAAACAAGAGTGAGTGCTATTCTGCCCTTTTGGCAGGAATAAGATTTTAAGGCCTCAATATGACTGCATGCTTATCTCCATGGATGAAACTTTTCTCAACCATACGAGGAAAACTGAAAAACAACTTCCAATGTTAACTTGACCTAAAAGCATTATTAGGGAAGCTGAAAATGATTCGCAAGCAAATACAGATGCGTACATTGACAGCTGCATCCCTGTTCTGTACTAACTTGATCAAGGCATGGTATTACATATAGTAGAAGGGCAATGGGGTATTATTATTATGTATAGAGGCATAGTACATTTCTTGTAGGAATTTTTCGAAAATTTTAGTATTTTATTTTGAGCTTCAAATCTACTGTTGTTTCAGTTTAGGTAATTTCGACAGCCAAACTTCCCAAATTATTTTTGAGCAATCTACTAAACCTAAATTTCTATTCCTCATAGGGAAATGCATGTCTAATCATGTTATAAATGCTCAAAAAATTCCAGAAATTTTGGGGCTTAGGAGCTATTTCTAACATGCAGTTCAGTAAAGGGCAGATTAGGGACAGTATGACTATTTATAATAGTTTTTTAAGTTTCTCGGAGGATGAACTTCTCACATCCATTATTTTCGTGTGTAGTTCATTGTCTTCAATTGATCATACTGATATATGATGTTGTATGTATTGCACGACAAAGGTCAACAGTGATATACCAGCAAAGGTTGTTCAGGCAGTCTCCCATATTCGTAAGGTAAATATCCTTCCTGTAGCTGTTATTTTCATCTCCCATTACATCGGTACCAATACATGCCTATATTTACTTAGTGCTTCCCTTAAAGTTCATATCAATGTATGCATGGACGAAACTTTTTTGTCCATCTTTTGTTACCCTTAACATGACTCCTTCTAATGCTTCTCATCGGGCTTATGCTCGATTGGTTATCTGCCTTCCCCAAACTAGCATTACCAACTCGTCTCTCCATATTTCTCAATTTTTCCTCCGACTCCTTCTTGTACTACATTGCCTTCGCACGATGAAGAGACATTGCAGCTCCCGTAATCCACCGTTATCAATTGGTGTTCCCGAGATGCCGTCATCGAGTCAAATCCCTCATCGGTCACGGCGAATATTACCATCATCGTCATTAGGAGTTAGAGTTACCCTCCAAATTTCGATGATGGTTGCATGCACCACGATAATACACACTTCCCCAAATCGCAAAATCTTGCCCCTCCGTTACCATCTTCGCCAAATCACGGTTCCCAAACTGATACGTCTTCCGCCCAAGGGAGACGAACATGCAAGCGGCAATGTATGTATTCTTTCACTCACAAGTAGTCATCCCACAATCTAATTATAAAAGTGTATGTTCGCACCATCCCTTGAAGATTTGGTCAATTTCTCTAAAAATTCCCCTTCAATTGCAAAAATCCCCAACCAACAATTTACATCTCCCAATTTTGTTCCACCTCTTCAGCTCGTCACCCAGATGTTCTGGATGTCGGGTTTCCCGAGCACAATTGCGGCTTCTGTGGTGCATTCTTCTGGTACAGAGAACGCTGCATTGCAACATCCACGAAATCTGATGTGCATTACAATTTGTGCTGTCGGGAAGGTCGTGTACGCTTGCTATCACTACAATTTCCCCCTCCTTTGTTGAAGATGTTGTTATCACCAGGTGGTTGTGATGATTCTAACCACTTCCGTGACCTCATTAGGACATATAATTTTCTTCTTTCAATGACCTCGATAGGTTGCCATGTTGACGAACGTATAAATAATGGCTCAGCTCCTTACGTATTTAAAATTTCAGGTGAGGTCTACCATCGAATATGATCCCTTCTTCCATTACTTAATTGTCGCCCATCATTCCTGCAGTTGTACGTCTTTGACACCGAGCATGAGATCAAAAATAGGATTGCCCCTTTCTCAGACGCAGCAAAAAAACAACAAATACGTCCCCCACTTGTCAAGGCCTTGATGGAGATGCTTAACACTCACAATGTTTTAGTCCGTCATTTTCGTTGTTTACGTGACCGTTACCTATAGTCGAATTTATGCGATTTTCAAATCCGAATATATTCTGACAGGAATTAGTTACCCCCTCAATATTCGATGCCGACCGCATCATAAATTGTAGGGTTCGTTGTTGGTGACCTATCAGCCGATCAGAAGGGCAGGGATATCATTGTCGAACACCGTTCACAAGGGTTGAAACGTGTTAGTGCGGATCACCCTTCTCTCATGGCAATGCAATACCCTCTTATCTTCCCATATGGTGAGGATGGTTACCATCCGCACATTAGCTACGTATCGGAGTCTATTGGTGGAACGAAAACTGATCGGAAATTTGTCACCATGTCCGAGTATTATGCCTACCGTTTGCACCCTCGCAATAATGAAGCAACGACCTTATTCCAAGGAGGTCGATTGTTCCAACAAATCCTTGTCGATTGGTATGCCTGTGTTCAACAAGCTAGGTTGGATTTCATCGAACGGAATCAATCAGTCCTCCGTTGTGAGAGGCTATGCAACATAAGAAATGCTGTACTCGAAGGTGATATGTTTGGTGAAGAAGTTGGTAAACGTATTGTCTTGCCAGCTCTCACGTTAGCAGCCCACGTTATATGTACTAAAATTATCAAGATGCTATTGCACTTTGTCGTTATTTTGGTCCTCTTGATTTGTTTGTTACCTTTACCTGCAATCCTCAATGGTCTGAGATCGAAATATTACTATTGGACGGACAGCATGCGAATGACCGAGCTGATGTTGTTTCCTGGGCTTTCAAGATGAAGTCTGACGAACTCTTAGTAGATATTAGGCAGCGTAACTTTCTCGGAAAGGTTGTTGCAGGTAATTTCTACTTCCTTTCGCTTCATCCCCCACCTCAACTTATGTTGCATATCTCACCACACATTTAATCCTCCGACATTTTTCTGTGACCTTCCTCATATCTTACTTTTGTTTGCTCCTGCAGTGGTATCTCATATTGAGTTCCAAAAAATAGGGCTCCCACATATCCATGTCGTGATCTGGCTAGATTCGGATGACAAACTGCAATGCCCCTCAGATGTGGATTTCATTATTTCTGCTGAGATGCCAGATCCTGTAACTGATCCCCTTGGTTATGATGCTATCACAAAATTCATGCTCCATGGTCCATGCGGTCACCTAAATAATCGCAGTCCATGTATGAGAGATGGCGTTTGTTCTAAACATTTCCCAAAATCTTTCTCATTATATACATCTATTGAGGAAGATGGTACCCCTCTTTATCGCCGTAGGGACAATGGTATCTGTTTCGAAAAGAATGGGCATCTTTTCAGCAACGCACATGTCATTCCGCACAACTTATCCCTAATTATTAAATACCAAGCCCACCTTAATGTTGAGAAATGTTACAGTCCTGATTTGGTAAAATATCTTTTTAAGTATCTCTACAAAGGAGACGATCGCCAATTGATATCTATAACTGCTTCCAATACACATGACCCTTCGACACTGCACGGACACCGTGCCGCCCCCAATGAAGTCCGAAATTACCTCGACTGTCGTTGTTTAACTCCTCCCGAGTCGACATGGCGTATCTTTCATTACGATTTGCACCACAGTTACCCAACTGTCGAGCGACTACCTGTTCACCTACCTGATGAGAACAATGTCACCTTCACCGATTCACATTGTATAACCTACATCCCATCTAATGATGACTTCGTCCATACTAAGTTGACCGAATGGTTCGCATTAAATCAACATGATGCATCCGCACATTCCTTAACTTATGTTCAAACACCTGAAAAATTCGTATGGGATCAAAAGGGGAAAATTTAGACACCGCGAAAGAAACAACAATGTTTAGGTCGTATATACTATGTTCATCTGAACAAGGGGGAGTTGTACTACTTGCGATTGTTGTTGGGTTGTGTTACTGGTGCTAGATCATATGAATCACTCCGTACTATCAATGGCATCTTACATGTCACCTTCAGAGATGCGTGTAAAGCTCTTGGTTTATTGAGTGATGAAAATGAATGGGTTGTGTCCATAGAGGATGCTGCCTCATGGGGTTCTTCACACCAACTACGAAAATTATTCGTATACATTTTATTGTATAGCGAAGTATCCAACCCCCCCCATCTGTGGGACAAGACATGGCATCTGCTAGGCGATGATGTGACCCACCAACTTAATCTGCTACATCCCCACTTAAAGCACAATTTACCTGAGAACCTACTAAAGAGTTATATTTTTTCCTTCCTAGAAAACGACCTCGCTCAATTAGGCACATCTTTGTCCAGTTTCCATTTGCCATTACCATCGCCAGATCTTGCCACCCCCCTTAGACAACCATTTGTTGAGGGAACAACTCTCGTACAACGGCAGTGGATTACTTGTCGAGACTGCCGCTCTGTGTGCTTCTCTCAATATAGATCAACGAACAGCTTACGATGATATCATTGCATCTGTCACGGAAAGTTTTGGTCAACTATTCTTTGTTTATGGGCATGGTGGCACAGGCAAAACTTTTCTTTGGCAGGCTATAATTTCCACGATAAGGTATTAGGGAAAATAGTTCTCCCTAAACCCTATATTTAGGGTTAAATGCAGTAATTTTGCTAGATGTATTCCTTGTTTGGCAGGCTCCCATTATGAAACCGTTAACTCCTGCATTACAAGGTCTAAACTATGGTCTTCTTGTCGGGTCTACCATTTACATACTAACATGCGTCTGCTTTCTTCATCTATGCCAATCAATGAATTAGAACGTGCCAGATCATTTGCCTCATGGCTTCTTGACCTAGGCAATGGCAAGATAGAGGGACAACAACTATTTGATACAGCTGAACCTAATTGGATTTAGATTCCTGACCCGTTGTTGGTTCCCAACGAAACAAATAACCACCTATCCATCATCCTATCTGTTTACGATGAGTTCCCGTCTAGATATGCTAACCACGAATACCTACGTGAACGAGCCATTGTCACTCCGAGAAATGAAGACACTGACATCATTAACAAGACGGTTGCCGAGATGGTACCTGGAGAATGGTCCACATATTACAGTGCAGACATTATTCAGGAAACTGCGAATGTTTCCGCCGAGCTTCGAGACATGTACCCTCCCGATTACTTGAACATCCTTTATCCGAATGGTGTACCCAACCATGTTTTATCCCTTAAAATTGGAATACCCGTCATGTTGCTTCGTAACTTAGACCAATCATCTGGGTTATGCAATGGAACTCGTCTAATCATCACAAAATTAGGGTTGCACTTCATCGAAGGAGAAATAATTACGGGACATGGAGTGGGTAATCGATATGTAATTCCCCGCATCATATTCATAAAGAAAGAAATGAAATGGCCTTTCACTTTACGAAGGAAACAGTTCCCCATTAAAGTTTGTTACGCAATGACAATAAATAAAAGCTAAGGACAAACACTTTCAAAGATAGGTATCTATTTACCCCGTTCAGTTTTCTCCCACGGTCAATTGTATGTTGCGCTTTCACGTGCCAGAAGTGTTGACGGTGTAAAGGTTCTCATCCGTAACCCTGACAACGAACATCCTCATTTCACCCAGAACATTGTATACACAGAAATTTTTGCTGATCTAGGTATATATTTCTCCAAGTGTACTTTGTTGTTTCAAGCAATTCTCTTTTAGTCTATTTGACTAATTTGCAAAACATACAATTATTGAATTTTACGATTTTCTCTATTTTAGAAAGCATGCAGGTTCAAGACGATTGGAATTGCAATATAGAGTGCTTGAACTGAAGAAATCATCAAGACATTTATCAAGAATTTAAATTGTAAAATTATAAACTTGGTAAAGTGTTTTTGATGTTGTTTTTACAGGGACAAAAGTTGAGACGTTTGATAAAAAGTTAAGACGTTTTAAATGTCTGAAAAAGTACTTAGAAATCAATTGATAAAAAGTTGAGATGTTTTAAATGTCTGAAAAAGTACTTAGAAATCAATTGATCAAAAGTTGAGACGTTTGATAAAAAGTTGAGACGTTTTAAATGTCTGAAAAAGTACTTAGAAATCAATTGATCAAAAGTTGAGACGTTTTAAATGTTTGAAAAAGTACTTAGAAATTAATCGATCAAAAGCTGAAAAACACATTAAAATGTTGGAAACGTTTGTCAAAACGTTGGGACGTTTTAATTCAATTCTCAAACTTCAAAATAGCATTTTGATCGATAAATTTCCAGAGAAAAACGTTTTGGAACATTTGTTAAACGTTGGCAACGTTTTAGGAACTCTCACAGAAATTTGAATTTTTGAACTAAACGTTTTCTACGTTTTACAAAACGTTGCGACGTTTTATGGCAGATAGCTCATTTGAAAGCTGCCACTATAAATAGAACCTTAGGGTTCTTCTCTTCATTAACACAGCCGACCCTAATCATTTCAAAAGCGATTTTCTGTGAGCTTGAGTTCCTCCATTGTCGTGAGAGCTTAAAACTTCAATATCCATCAAACAACCTCAAATTCACTTCACTAATTTTGAGTTAGATTAGGTTAGAGTGAGCTTTTGAGTGTTCATCTTGAGATTTCGAACTTAGAGACTTCGTTCTCGATTCTAGTTGGCCGTGTGACTTCCCGTTGGTTGTAAGGGCTCACCGGTTCACAAGTTGTAACCTTTCTCTTTTGGGTAATAGAAAGGCGCACCGAGAAGCGGTTGCGACGCCCCGGAGACGTAGGCATTTTAAGCCGAACTCCGTTATCACTCTTTGTGTCAAATCTCTCTAAACTCATCTACTTTATTTTACTTATTTATTTTCGAAATTAGTGGTGCCTAAGGGACAACATACTTCTCCTACCCGCTACACCTTACCCCCTTTACCTCTCCCTGCTGTCATTTGTTACATTAATATTTACTGTGATCTTCAGCATCATTACTTTCCTCATGTTTCGTGTTACACTTCCCTCCCAACGCCCGTGTCTGGATTGCCCTTATCTAACTACAATGTTGTTACTTTCCTTCACCAGATGGAACCTACAGTGATGCTTAAGCAGCTCACAGAAGACACTGCTAACCCATCCATCCTCTGCCGTGTAGTGAAGACATGAGATGTTATATATCCAACTGGTGGACGCCCGCACAGCATGCGTTACCTTCTCCTTGACACTGAGGTATGTGACACTACTTTCTATTTCTCAATATATTAAAATCTAACTTCCCCAAGTACCCTATAAGACTATGTCTCAGAAAGTCGAAGCAGTAATATGAGTTTAATATTTTTTTGGCAAAAAATTTTCCACCGTCGGACATTTGTCCAATGTGTGATATGTGAGACAAGAAAATTCTTACTTTTTCTATCATGCACAAATGAACATGAAGGCATTTCAGTGCCAACAATTTCACATACTTGCTTTGGTAATTTCAACATCCTCATACAATTTTCACTTCCAACAAATAACCTGGCAAGCCATCCCAATATCAATATTTTTTTATCGTATCATCCTTTCATTTTGCCCATTTTTTTGTTGGAATATAAACAGCTCGGACAACATTTTTCCCGCATGTTCACATATGCATTGAATGGCTACATGCCAGTATAAATTTACCGAAACAAACACATATTGAAACCTATTCATTAGATAAGTGTAGAAAGATAGATATTCTTCAATTTTTATGAACATTTCTCTTCATAGAGTTCTGTTCATTACCTTAGGTCATCTGTTTTTAATATATCATACAATTTGCTCGATACTATTGTTCTAATTTTCAAATCTGTCCTCTAATTGCCCTATTTTATTTTGCACTATTTCTATTAGTGTGCTGATTTTTTGAGTTTTTTTTTTAAAGGAAATTTGTCCGGACTTGGTCCACTGGGTTGAGCTCTTCCCATTTCCAATTACACGTGCTATTTTTTACTCAGCAAAGAACAATTTCCTTCCCTCATTGGCCCAGAGATAACAACCATTGGAATAATACTTACTAATTTAAATGCTCCTGCGTGTCAAAATTATGTCCTCACAATAACTCCATTTCTTGTCGTTATTAACCACTCCACTTAATTGCTCTTCAATTGGTAATACTCTGTTGCTGCTTCCACCTTAATCCTTACTGTTTCTATCTACCGATGATCGACTAATTTTTTATTCGCTGGCATTTTTCACCACTGCGCTTGTCATTAATACCTACACTATTTTTTCCAACAGGGAACGGCCATCAAGGCTGAAATTAACAAAGCTGACCAAAGCTTGCTGCCAGTCAAACCATCTGACGGTAATGTGTACCTCTTCCGACAATTCCGTGTCAATCTTTCAACTGCAGGTTACAAGTATAACGAAGTGGACCGAAGTTCAACGAGTGGATAATCTAGCAGTTCAACCCCCCTCTGTTCTACTTCAACTTCCAAGAATTCGAAGATATTGGAACAGCCATTACAGGTTCTCGCGTTGTTGTCGGTTAGTTTCTCCCCTCACTCTCTACTTCCTTCAAGTTTCTTACGAGGTTCCGGAGGAAAATTAGATAATTTCTGCCAATCAAATAGCTCATGTAATCTACTTACCCGATTGACTATAGAAAGGAATGTACATCAAATTCTATATTGCAGATATTATCGGCTGAATTACTTTAGTTGGACCTATCGAATCCGTCAACACATCGAATGGTCCAACAGAAATTCGAGACATCTTAGTGGAAAATATCAGGTACATGATTAAAGTTTCCATATAATATTCCACTCAGTTCCCACGTTTTTACTCTGCCAAATACTCAGCTTACTTTGCCATTACAACCCTTCTGTAGGGGAAGGACTCTAAGAATTACACTATGGACGACTTTCATTCCACTCATCGATGAAGTCGCCCTTTCGGAAGCATCACACCAAGCTCCAGTTGTCTATGCTTTCAGCTCTCTTGAGCTCAGAACTTTTAACAGTAAGAACCTCTGATTCCTCATGGTACTTATCCGTAAACAAGTCATTGGTATTAACTGCGCTCGCATATTGACATATTGCAACTCCATATGGAGAAATACATACCCTTTCATGATAGATGTATCTCTCATGAAGTCCTAATTTAGTTCTCTCCATTCATCAATGTAGGAGAACCTCTGCTGAAGACATACAGTGCTACTAAAATTTACACTGACCAGAGCCAACCACATATTGCTAACTACTTACAACTGTAAGTTCACGAATCATTCAAATTTACACAGCCGTACCTATTCTCACTACAACTCACTTTTCCTCTCATATTTTCCTATCTTCACTCATTCCCAACTTCCTACATTTCAAGGGGCAACTTTTAGGCTCCAACCTATTTTACCTCACTTTCCTTCTTCTACAATGCATAGTAACACCGAGTACAGAGGTGATACCCTTCCATTCACTGTCCACCTAGACAGCTAACCATTTGAGATTATGACATATTTCATTCCCACACTAACATGACCATCAACCTGACTTTCCCTACTTGTATGCAACTACATATCTCCGCTACCGAGGAGAAGAAGAATCACCACTTACAACATAAAAACTACCTAACACGAAATATCTGTCTCCGCCTATAGTCTTCCTCTTTCCTACTTCTAACTTGCATTGCAAATAACAATTCACTTTCCTCTTCAGGTTTCCAAGAGAAAGTTGCTCTGTCAATATACTCCAACCAAGGGTATTCCATCCTTCAAAGGCATCGAAATTGACAACTCCAATAAACATATCCCTGGAAGACCTAATCAATCTCGATCCATACAACAACAAGGTTCACTATCTTGGTCACACAAATTACATACAATCCACAATTGACATAGTTCACTATATGAAAATTACCTAACATATGTGCTGATTTCTGTAGGATCAACAATTCTCCCGTCTTGCTACTATTGAGGGAATTGTCAACCAAGATAGTTGGTCCTACTCTGCATGCCCCGAATGCAAAATCTCCACTTACTGCGATGGAGATCCAATGGCCTGCCACAATTGTCAAACAATGGTTACATCAACAATCCAATGGTATGTGTGCATTATTTCTGCCACAATTACCGAATGGTCTACCAACACATTAGTTATATCCTTCATTAATCTGGACATACTACTAATCACAACATTAAAGTGTACACCTTCACATGTAATGCCATGACAACATTAGTAACACATAACATACACTACTTTACATACCCTCAAATTGTTCCCCAACAACAGGGTCATTTATATTAGGGAGGCAAAGTGTTGTCACAGATCATTTTGACATTTGTCAGCTTTCCTACAATTTCATTCATGTCATGTACTGCAACCTACGGCCACCAGAAAATAACGCCTCCTTCCACACTCTAGGTATCGTCTACTCTTACGAGTTGCTGACGGAAGTGCTACGGCAGAATTTATGGCAATGGGAAAACAAGCTGAATATATCATCAACAAGAAGGCTGACATGGCTTTTGTAGAATCGAGGCGTACCGGCAAAATGGTTCCTCCCTCACTTGAGAATATTTGCGGCAAGCGTTTCCTATTTACTATTGAAATAAATGTAACTCAACTGCATAGACAAGCCTGTTCCAGCAATCCTCCCCCATTATCCACAAACTCACCTCCTGCCGCCTATCGTTAGTGAGGACCATTTCTCCACTGAACCTCCAACACATACATCTACCCCAAAACGAAAATCAGACCACACTGGGCTCTCTCCACAGGCGGCTCATCTCTTCATTGGGTATGTCAGCCCCAATATTTACAACCAATGATGTTACATTTGTTCCTTTTTTTATTCCATATATGTATCGCCAACCTTGTCTCATACCATCTTCTTTACTTTATTCCAATTGTATGTAGTTCGTCCAGCTCCCCACAAGACAACCCTGCATCATCCCAGTCGTCTGGCACCAGAAGAAAGATTTCACTTCCACTGGATGACGAAAAAGCCACCAGCAGGTCGCCTACTCTTCTTCATATTTGAATTTATTTTTCCCTCTCTTCCACCGTTGCTCCCACCAATACTTTGTTTATTTACTTGCAAACAAGATACATGTGACATTTCCACCAACAATTCCACTCCATCCGATGACCTTCAATCTCACTACAGTACCCCCCACAATGATTTAATCGGTAAATACATCTCCCCAATAAATTACATATTACATTACTTACATCTAATATGACATTCTTCTCTCTACTGCTATCCTTCCCAGTGCTTCACGCCCAACTAATGATGTCAGCTCCAGCGCGACCACACCGTAGATGACCTGCCCACTATGCTCCGCCGTGAAATCTGGCACTAGCCAATGTTTTGATCTACTACTTGTAATATATAACTATGTTCTTCCTTGTAATGACATCACATGTAAACAATGTGGTATCCCTGCCACAACTTTTGCCCTGTATGATACCAGTTTACATCTTTTGACAAGAAGAATGTCTTACTTGGAAATATTTTGTACTAATTTTCTGGATGCACAACCACTCCTACTCCGTAATATAATTTGCTTTGCATACAACTACACACAGCTGCATCTTTCTTTTTAAAATTTCAAATTAATTTACGGCAATCTCTGAGAACATATTATTTCCCCCCCAGAGAATTTTTCTGCTATTTAGGCTGTTTTTTTTGTCACATCATCACATATTTCATTCCCAAAGGGGAAAAAACCAATTTATATTGACGCGCACTTGAGCTTACTGTACTCGGGTCTAAATTGGGAAACACAGTTGCTGACCATCAAATGTACGTTGCAAAATGGGAAAATTGTGAGTATGGTTGATGGAGTTCAAAACCCTGAGAACTAAGAGAAGCTTCTGGAAGGTATAAAGAAAATGAGATTTTCACAAGATGCACCAGCCAACACTAAGTGATGTTAGGAAGCCGGCAACCTTCTACCTCATGAAGATAAATTCAGCTTCTCTCAACCAATCTTTTATTTTGCATGTTTTTGGTTTTGTTGTTCCATTTGAAATGTATGAATTTCTTCAAAACAAGTTGTTGATTTAACTTTTCAAAGAAGGAAATTTGGTGTTCACTTCATCAATATTCACCAACTGACACCAAGGACTGTCAAAAAGCCTCCTAAGGTAATGTTGGCTTCTCTCAGCTAATCTTTTCTTTCCAAGTTTTTTCCCCCAAATGAGATGTATGTATTTTTTTCCCAAACAAGCTGAAGATTTAACTTTCCAGGAAGGAGATTTTGTTTCTTTCATTTTATCAATTCTACCATGTCACTCAACTAAAGGTCTGCTGCTCCTCTTTCTGCCAACAGAGTAAGTGATTCTCGAATTTCTGCCTTCACATTATCATTGTCGTATACTTCTTAAGTTCACTGGATTCATCTCTTCAAGTTGATTGAGCACTAAAAATTTTACGTATCTTGACAAATCTCATAAAAGGGAACTATATCAGTATATGAACTATTTAGTCATGCTGAAATATTTCTCTTCCAAGCAATTATTTCATAAGTTACAATTGTTTTCTCTAATTCTCTATTACAACTTCTGAGGATATTCTTATTCAACAATAGATTCAGAGAGTATTTCTTCACAGTGTTTCATTTGTTACCTTCCTACACTCGGTTTATATGTTCAGATCTGACAACTTTGTCCTCGCTTATTTAACTATTAATTACAGAAGTGAATAAAATGCAAGTGCCAGTTCATGGACTGCATCTGCTATTACGAAGCTATATTACCAGCGAATAAGTTGTAATTTCTTCTCTCAAATATTATGTTCTTCCAAACTGGTACAAATTAGTTGCAAACAATTTAGATAGCATACAATCACATCTGACAAACATATCATCAGATTGTTGGAAATAATTACATGCTAAATCTGCGGAATAGTCCTTCTCAGATTTCATTGACTACTTACAAGATTTACTTGATTGCCCACTAGAGCATCCATCAGTCCTCCTCAAATAGAAATACATCAATTGTACTTCATCCATTCATCTTTGACATTTACCATATATACCTTCCCTTCCAATTACAAGCCCAAATAATTTATTTAGAGCCCATTAACATCATCCCTATCCAACTGAAACAGAAGGCCCAACTGAAGGTAATCCAGCTAACCGAACTCATCCCACAAAACATATTAAAATATGTTCTTCCAACCTCCTCCACAGTTAACATCTGTCCCCCACTTAAGCTCACAACTGAACAGTTGGCACTCTCCAATGACCATCAACAGCCACCTGTCCTATTTACTCCACTACCTCCATCCACTACACCATCCACTACAAACCTTGTCTCCTAAGTATATCCGCCCTTGAACCTATTTAAATCAACTTAAACTCAATAACACTGAGAACACCTTCACATAATCTCCACTGTAACTACCACTTCCCTTCACACATCTCTCCAACAAAATCTCCTTCCCCACCAACCCCTCACGCAACTCTCACATTAAATCACCTAACTTACCCAACTTAAAAAAAGAAAACAAAATGGCATTGATGCCCCTCCAGGCCCGTCAACTTCTAACAAGACTTACCATAGACCTATGTATGCAACTTCCCACCTACCGACATGACACTAATTTCTAGGCCTCACCATGGTGATGGTGACAGTTAACGTCTGACGTCCGACTGTACCACCGCTAGAGAAGACCTTCTCCTCAGCATACGAAGATAACATCACCCTAGCGAAGACCTGGCATCTCGAATGGCCTTGCATTTCATCCAGGCCTATTACGTGTGAGATGACCGAGTTACCACGTACTTCAACACTCACATCATCAACCAAACTAAGAAAACGTGGCAGCGGTCGCAGAGCGCCTGGCAAATCAACTTGACATAGCGAGAGACTCAATCCGCCTACTCCATGACAAACTATTCCAGTCTAGAATCGAATACAACAACTTATCCGACAAAATGAGGCACACTAACATGTTTGAAACTCTGAAGAATAATGCTCACTTCAGAGAGCTGACTGACGAGGCAACAAAATAGCGTTGCCACATTGCTATGCTCGAAAATCATCTCCAGTACATGGAGAATATGAATGCTATGCTCTACACTACCCACCTCCAGCTACTGCAACTACCTAGGCCACATGAGACATCAATCTCCAGTGGCAGTGTGCAGGCCATAGGGGTGCAAACGGGTCGGATATTACCCGTCAGAATCCGGATCCGTATCCAAATTTATGCGGATTCGGATATTCGGATACGGATAGTTGCGGATTCAGATACGGATACGGATTTTTTTATGCGGATTCGGATACGGATACGGGTTGAGTTTTAGAATTGGATACGGATACGGATTCGGATACGGATAATTATCCGTATCCCTATATTTTAATTTTTCGAATATCCGATAATAATCCCACCTCTCAGATCCGACATCTTTCTCTTCTAATTTCATTTCCTGTTTCACACGTCGCACCCGTTCGACTTCTGACTTCTCTCACACGACTCACGGAGTTCACCTAATTTCGTGTTTCCCAATCCCTAATTCTTCGACTTCTCTCAAGCAGTCAAGCGGCGATTTCTTCATTTCTCTCACGGAGAACGGGAGAAGCCTCAAGCAACGAACAGGTATGAAATTCCATGCATTTTAATAGGGCGATTGTGTCAGAAGTCTAGAACTATGGTTCTCTTTTATAAGCGATGTGAATTTTGCTGTCAATGATCGTTACCAAAATCTCACCTCAGTCAATGATCGTCAATGTTCTGTTACCAAAAGCATATATTTTTACCTCCTTACCATAATTTGTCAATGATCGTTGATAGCACTGAGCCACTGACTGAGTTCGCTAAAAAATAAAGGATCGTTTAATTTGTTTCAACATCAAAGTCATTTTTTTTTTTAAACAAGGACCAAGTCAAAACTTCTCAATCACATGTATATTTTTTTTAGTAGATTAAGCCTAACTGAAGTATATGAAGACATAGTCAAAGTTGATAGCAGCAATGACTAAAGTCCAAAACTATGCATTCAAATCTGTTTTTTTTTTCCTTCTCCAGTACTAGTGAATGTGAATTTTGCTTTATATATAGTTCTTGGACCATAATTTTTTTACTAATGTTATGTAAATGTTAGAATATTGAAAAAAAAATAGGCATGTGAAAATATGGTTTCTAAGCAAAGGGCATACCTGACTAATATTAGAATAAATTTGCACTTTCTTTTCTTTACTTTAACAGTGAGTATTATTCAATTTTCTGCAAAAATACTAAATTTACTATGTATCACTTATATTCAATTTCTATTTTTTTGTAATTTGCCTCTAATTATTTTCTTTCCAAACCTTGTATTCCAGTTGGGTATAAGATTCATATGCGCATAATAAATTTTGTTTGAAAAGATTCTCATAAATCAAGATGGTTGACTACTTGACATTTTAAAATTGATTAATACTACTATTCTGTAGCTCAAGCTCTTCACACCACAAATCTTTCTCAAATAGCTGATTCTTTTACTATTTCAGGTACTCTAAATGGCATCATCGAGCATGCCTATCGAAAGTGAGACGCTTCAAAATTCGGTTCCAACACCTGCTGCTGCTAATGTTGGTACTGAAGGTTCTACAAGCGAAAACCAACCTAGTAAAAAGCAAAAAAAATTGAGTTCAGAAGTTTGGGAATTTTTTAATAGAGTTGTGACCACTAATGTAGTAGATGGAAAGAAGGAAGAATGTGTCACTGCAGTTTGCAAAGTTTGTTCTCACAAGTTTGATGCAAATAGCAAATATGGAACTTCACACTTATGGAATCATCACAGGGCAAAACATCAAGTTAGTAAGGGGCAAAGGGTTTTTAATAAAGTTGGAGAAACATTCAAGTATGATGAGGAGTTGAGTCGTAAAAAATTGATACTTGCTATTGTCATGCATGAGTATCCAATTCGCATTGTTGAACACGAGTATTTTGTTGATTTTGTTCAATCTCTCCGTCCCTCTTTTCCTATGAAATCACGGACTACATGTAGAAATGAAATATTGGACATGTTCAAGGAAGAAAGGGAAAGGTTTTATCAGTTCTTTGGGTCACTTTCTTGCCGGTTGAGCTCCACCATGGATTTATGGACTTCACGGCAGAATAGAAGCTACATGTGTGTAACGGTCCACTTCATTGATGAAAAGTGGACTATCCAAAAAAGGATCATTAGTTTCGCACGCTTGCAAGGGAGGCATACGGGTGCAAACTTAGCTTTGGTGGTTTTGCAAGTTTTGTTTGATTGGAACATTGATAAGAAAATGTTTTCACTTACATTAGATAATGATGGTGCCAATGGTGTGTGTGTGAGGGAAATGGTCGAGCGACTCAACCAAAGTGGAGGCATTTGTTGTGGTGGAAAGCTCTTTCATGTGAGATGTGCCGCTCACATCATTAATCTTGTTGTACAAGATGGGATAAATGTCATAAGAGGAGGGTGTGATAAAATACGAGAAGTGGTGGTAAAAGTGAAAAACTCTCCTCAATTGAGGGAAGAATTTGAGAGAAGAGCTAAGGAGTGCAAGCTAGACACAACGAGAGCACTCTCCTTGGATGTCTCTACAAGATGGAACTCGACCTATATGATGCTAAGAGATGCTACCTACTACCGAGAGGCATTAGAGAGGATCGATGCACATCCTCAACCATGCACAGTTTCCTAATTTTCCTTCAAGTGAAGAGTGGAAAGAGGTAATTGAGTTATGTAAAATTTTAAATAACTTCCATAAAGTAACAGAGATTCTCTCGTATACTTCTTATCCAACCTCTAATTTGTTCTTTCAAAAATTTTGTGAAATCAAACTAAGAATTAGAGATTGTCTTACATATGAAAATCCAATTTTTGTTCAAATGGCTTCTTCAATGAAGCAAAAATTTGACAAGTATTGGGATCAATCGAACATCGTACTAGCAATAGCTTCTTTTCTAGATCCACGCTACAAGATGGGGTTTATTGACTTCTATTATCCCCGAATATATGAAAATGGAGGATCACGCGAATTGGAAGAATTCAAAAGGGTTTTAAAAGATTTATATGGAGAGTATGTATTGAAGTACCAAAGTAGTGTACAACAAGTAGCACATGTTGGCGGGGGTTCTGTTCCCGGTGGTAACTCGGGTGATGGTGATGAGGATGGAGAAAGTGAGTTCGATCAATTTATGCCGGAGAGAAGTCAACCATGGAATATCAAATCTGACCTAGATCAGTACATAGAGAGACGTGCTACTGCGTGGCCTCGAGGTCAAGATTTTGATGTGCTTGGTTGGTGGAAAACAGAAGGTCAAGAATATCCAATCTTGTCTAAAGTTGCTCGAGATGTGTTGGCTGTACCGGTCTCGACGGTTGCTTCAGAGTCGGCTTTCAGCACCGGTGGTCGTGTCATTAATGCTTATAGAAGCAAGCTAGACTCAGAAGCTGTTGAAGCGTTAGTGTGCGTACAAGACTGGGTCAGAGGTGATAAAAAAGGTATTGTTTTCTTAATTATATCATTTTTCTATTAACTTGATAAAACTGGCTTTTGAAATTCAAAACTAAAATCATATATAGTAATGTTGAGGCTCTACTGTTGACTGCTGATCTGTTGAGACTTTATTATTTTTCTATTTTTCTAACTTAGTCTATTGTTGTTCTGTTAAGGCTCCAGTAACTAAGTGCAGAAAAACTGATAGCACACTTATGTTTGTGCTATGCATATCCTAACTGATAGTACACTTAGATGTGATCTACCTTTTGAATATAATGTTGGCATAATATTCCATATAGGTCAAAATAGAAATATGCTAGTAATATGCTTCTTTAATCACAGAAATATTAAGGTTCTTTAGTCTAGTAAAAGATTGAAAAAAAAAATGAGAACAATCTGGAATATTTAGTTGTACTGAAAAAAATGATAACAATCGGATTCAGAGAGAAGTTGCTTTATGGTTGAAGTTCTGTTAATTTAAATTGAGATTGTATGCTTGGGTACCACTACAATGTAATTATTTGATTTCTTTGGATTACTGGTAAACTGGTACGTGGGTTGGGACATGCTCTTCTCATACATGAAATATGTAGTTGTATTGTTTTACTTTTATACTTGGATAGAGCTAAAATAAGTATCTTTGTTCTGTAAAAAATGATGTACTTCGATATTACTTTTACACTTTCTGAATTCAGTTTCTTAATTCATATGTTATAGGTATTAAGTTCATGTTATTTGGATAAGAGACAATATGGATTCTTAATTTTAAAAATCAAATATTAATTCCAATTAATATTTTAATTTCAGGTCGTGCGACATCAGTTCTTGATTTTATTGAGGAGACAGAAGGAGATGATGGATCTTGCTTTGAAGATGGTGATAGTGATTGATGTGTTAAGAGAATATCTTTTGTGTTCATTTATCTTTTGTTTTAGAATTATTTATGTTTAGAGAGAATATCTTTTGTGTTGGTATATTTTGATTAAAAATATGATTATGTTGGTGACTAATTTTTGTTAATTAGATATATATTTTGTAATAGCCTAACAAGTTAATTAGACATATCTTTTGAATTAGAAATCCGAATTATATCCGTATCCGTATTCGTATCCGTTAATATCCGATCTGTATCTGTATCCGATTAATATCCGATCCGTATCCGTATCTGATTAATATCCGATCTGTATCCGTATCTGGAAAAAAATATGGATACGGATATGGGTTGAGCACTATCCGATCCGTATCCGATCCGTTTCCACCCCTAGCAGGCCACATTCCACGAAAATGAAGGAAGGCATGCTCCCCCCTATCCATCAAATCGTGTCAATATAACTGAGGTTTGAAGTGCCCAGCTTCGAAGTAACCTCCTCTGTTAGGACTGAATGTGCAGCTACCTTATCCTACAAATCAATATTTTGTAACCATCATTTTGTAACCCACTACTTTTGTACCAATATTTTTCTTTTTTAACCAGCATTTTGTAACCTACTAATTTTGTATCACTATTTTGTAACCTACCCTACTATGCAGTGGGAAATCAATGGAAATCACTTTCCACATATTTGGTGTCTTTTTTTTTAACCCCTCTTAACCTTTGGGACGATTCGATCTACAACTTCATTACCAGAACATACTGCCTTCTAACTGTCACATATCATACATCTCAGTGCAACTAACATTTCCAACTAATCGTTCTTTCTCTTGCATTTAACAAACTACAGCTCACCTCTTAAAGTGTTCATATAATAGCATTAAGTTGCAAAATATTAAAATATTGAAGGATTTCTTTGCAAAAAAGAGAGGAAGAGGATGAAATTGCAAATAGGCATTAGTTCATATCTGAGACATGTCATTTGTTGCTAAATAATTAATCCAACGATTTCTCAATGATATGTCCATCGAATCAAGAGAAAAGGTCATAAAAAAATGTAAACAAATGAAAACCAAAGACCTTCATGGAAAAAATCCTTCCAGCTTTGGTTCTCACAACTTCATTACTTAATTAGATCTTTGATTATATCATTTTTTCTATGTTCCATCTTGCTTTACTCCTTTTCTGGTATTGAAATCAGCAGCTTAAACCCACTTCAAACCTGTTCTGCAACCAACCAGGCATCAAACCAAATTGTAACCATCCCTAACTAGTCCCTGGTACTCAGGCATACATGGCACTAGTATTGAAACATAAGGAAAATGCTACTGGTATAGCATTGGCATTAAAAATACCCTCATTGCCCTCTTCTGCTAAAATAGTCAGTGCAAACTGATCCAAGGACCAAGCTGAAAATGCAAAATCACAATCCAATAAAGGACTCAGAAACAAACAATTTAGAATCAAACTTTTCATTTATATCATATTTTGATGATTTATTAGCTATTTTTTGAAGTTCACTTCTCAAAAATGTAACAAAAATAGTAATTTTACTACATTATTACCCATACTGCCCCTGCATTGCAAACCCGTTTAGGCACAACTATAAACCTTAAAAAATTATCTGTAGTAAATTTAGTTGAAAGAATTAAAGGTATTTCTTTATCTAATATTAAGATAATTTTATCGATTGCCAAGAAATTGATCCATACAGTGACGGCATTTCATTCGAAAAGTTGGCTAGGTAGCTAACCCTATGAGTCCGTTCTTTCAAAAAGGAGCATGCTTCCTATAATGGAATGCTATTTCCTCTGCTTAATGGATACCTTTTTGCTACCAATAGAGAATTGTTTCTTATTTCAAATCGAAAATGATTGGATTTTTACCAATGGAAACCATAAATTTTCTAGAATAAATAGGTATATAATATACCTTTATGTTACTATCCGATTCATCAGCACGGGTCGTTGATACTGGAGAAATTCTACTGGCAAATTTTATCTATGTTTGTTTCGAGTAGATCCTTTCTCATAAGTTCTTCTTCCTCTGTAGGTTTTATTTTCTTAAGAACATGATATCCCATAATGTTTACCCCAATAACTGGTATAGTCAAATTATACCAGTAATATGTTACTGAATATTCAATGCATTGTGAATAAGAGGTAACATATTATTAGTACTTACAAATATTATAATAATTTGACTTATAACAAATTATATGATTGTGAATTATAACTACACCAGTACCAATTTTATTGGTATAATTCAAGTATTGGTACTTATAAATATTTTAGTATTATACCAGTACTCAATGCATATAGTACGAAATATAATAAAATAATGGTATTAATGCATTGAGTACTGGTACAAGTCAAAGTATACCAGTAAAGGACAAAATAAATATATAGTTCATACTTCATAATATAATAGCAAAGCATTATCAATTATAACCATATTGAAATCAAATAGTCCTAAATTATTGGAATATCCTGGTATAATATGACTTGTAAATCTTACAACATTTACACTTGTATGATGTATCAAAATTAAGCAAATATACCTATTTAAGCAAAATATACCTATTCCATATACTTGTATTTTCCAGGTCAAAGCAACAACTGAGAATGTGGATGGAACTGTGAGGGGAACTTCCTGATCCCAACTTGGTAAGGTACATTTAATTGTCCACTTTCCATTTGTTTCTTAAATTAATCTCACATGTGTGGAGTAAGCACCATTCATTGACATACCAATTTAAATCCACGTTCTTCCCAATAACAGAGTATATTTATGTTATGTAGATTTGACGGGAACTCAGAATTGGTTGCCGATCTGATGACAACTAAAGCTTGAAGGCTGTTTACACAATAGACCACGAGGCTGGCAGGTATTCCAATAACTCCCAAATATATATTAGATTTTATGTTTTCCAATAACTCTCAAATATATATATCAGAATTTATGAATTTTGAATTTTACAATGTGCAATATTTACACAAAACTTGCAAGTTCAGATTTAACACTTTGTCGTACATGCATGTGTGTGTGCGTGTGTCAATCTGTTTCTATGTGTATGTGTATTTTCTCATGTGCATGTGTATTTTCTCATGTGCTTTATATTGATCACAATAGTTGGTTGTTATTTGACAGTTAGAGCAGATGATATATTTCTATGGTGCACTAGGGCTGGTAGAGTGCAAAATTATACTATAGGTGGTAGAGTGCACTAGGGCAAGGTGGCAGTTGTGGATGTATACGCGGCTAGGTGCACTCTAGGGAAGTCCCCTTTATGGAGAGACACCCTTCAACCACACACCTCTTACTCTTGAGTCTAAGATATAATAAGCCCATCATCACATTTAATTTAAGCTATATTGTATTTACATGAACATTTTGGTATTATTATTTGTCCATGTCATTCAATTTTGGAAAGGAGAATTATTAAGCGCCTCTCAGTCTAACAAAATTTCTAATGCCTATATTTATTTGCTCTACGTGTAGCGATTGTGCATAAATTTTGGCAGAAGCTCATTTGGCCGCGCCAAGTAGCAGAAATAAATTGAGAGTGGTTTATACTAATTATATGCTCAAAGAGTATGGGGGTGTTACACTCTACCCACCACCAGCAACTCACGGTTGCTACTTGAAAGGCAAGTATTTTGCTATTAATTTATAAGTTTAATTTTGAGAGAGGAGAGTTGGGCCCAAACAAAAGCCAGTTGCTCAGTCCCAAGCCAACCTATCTAACACTATGATTAAATGAAAAGAGTACATATTGTAAATTTGTTGTATATGCATTTTAATGGTTCAGGTATGGAGGGGAACTGACCCGATGGTAAGGAGAGCGGCAACATCAAACAGTCATTGAAATGATGAATTTGTCTAGACACTCGCTTCTCGAAAGCATTAAAAGTTGTCTGATATTTGTATTATTACTGGGCTATCAAGATAATGTCAGATGCAATGATATTTATATGTGAATATTTTTCAAATATTTAAATATTTACCTGCCATATACAGAAGGAAAAAAAAAATCTCTCTCATGTATGCCAACATACGTTAAAAAAAGTCAATGCAAACTGATCCAATGATCGATTTTAATATAGAGGCAAACTTTATCTATGGGAGACTTATGTTCAATCGTTCATTCTAGTTATTCAATTGTTCGAAATTTAATTATGAGAGACTTATGTCCATTCTGGTTGCTGCGATGCTTCCTAACAAAGCCTTCACAGTTATGCGCAATTCCTATGATGCAACAAAGGGGTAGTGAAATAAGAAAGCTGCTATTTCTATAATGGAAGTGCTAAATACAATCAAAAGTGTGAATTTGTAAATAATATTTAGGTAGAGAAAATTAACAAAATAGTACTGTTATGGAATGGTTGAAGGTTACAGTATATTTGGTTTACTTGGTCTGAGAAAAATTCCACATATTTTTTCCCTTTTTTCCCTCCATGTGATAAGGAGAAATGAATTAGTTGAGTACAACGAATAAATATTGCTATTTTGTTCCAAGTGATTAGGACAGATACACTCAGCTGATATAAATAGCAATCTACAATTAAAAATTAGGCATCCAACTATCAATCGGTTTGTACTAATAGAGATAAACTGGGAAGTCAAATTCATCATGTGTTTCGCTAGAATGACAGCAAAGATGCATGTCACTTCCTTTTCCTCCTGACGTTAAACCACTTTATTGGAATTTCCAGATTCTTTGTTTGGTAGTT
Source organism: Carex littledalei (assembly GCA_011114355.1). Lineage (NCBI taxonomy): Eukaryota > Viridiplantae > Streptophyta > Magnoliopsida > Poales > Cyperaceae > Carex > Carex littledalei. The sequence continues at coordinate 11,365,641 of CM022090.1, read as the reverse complement.
CCCCACCCCAGTTTATTTGCTTGTCGGCACGAATGGTGTTTTTAGTTTGCTTTTCTTTTCTGTCTGATCGTCCTTAGTGATCAGTATGCCGTTCATAATATTATTCGCCGTGGGATGGGTTTGGTGGCTTGAATGCCGAAGCATAGAAAGTGCATTTGCTTCCTACTGGTTTAGTAACCATGGTTTTCATTATCCAGCTCCATAGGTATGAAATTACCGAACACTTCTCTTTCTTCCTCTTGCCCAATCCACAATTATCTTCAGCGATACACTGCACAGAAAGCCAGTACTAAGTTACACAACAAAAAAAGGGGGAAAAATACATTGTCCAGAAAAAATATCGTCCCAACAAGACAGGACATCGCGCTTAAGCAGAGAGCATTTATTTTGCACATTGTGTAATAGTGTTTGTTTATTGTTGTCTCGAGGAATGGAATGACATAGTACATCCAACATAGAATGTCTCCAAATACAGGATTTACGCTTAAAACTGTGAGAACTACATTACATGTCTCCAAGGAACAAATTGGTACTAAGCTTGACACGGTCCGGTCTGGGAAATTCACAAAGACACAAGTTAGTTCAACTAATACTCAATATTGGATAAAGATTAGATAAACTCAACTCAAATAGATAAAGTTCGTATATTTTAATAGTTTTTCTACAAACTAACTTGGGTCATTTCTTCCTCTAGAAACTACCTAACAACTATTACAACTCTCAACCATTTTTTCTACAAACGACATCTTTTCCTGAATGCTCAAATCAAATCTAAATTGTGCCTAAAGAGACCCAAATTTTCAAAGCTCAAGCCTAATATAAATTGAGTTTGTAAGGAACCCCAATTCTATACAAACTCAAATCAATGGATAATCAAAATTGACATAGCGCTTCATGTTTAGAATCCTATCGTGCACAATTTGATTACCTGAGTTGACATAGTGCTTCAGATTCAGACTTAAGTTGCAAAAATTATGCATGCCATGTTAATTAGCCCTTCTAAAGTCAATATGGAATTAAAAATCCTGACCTTCAAATATCCTAAACCCGAGACCGATAAGGAGGAAAATCCTAGTCTCTGATACCGAAATCCTCAATTGACAAAGGCATTAAAACCTAAGTCTATGGAGTGTCAATGCCTAGAATAATTAAGATAAAACATCTCTAATCTGCATACACATCATGGCATAACATGGTTTTGATGAAAGAGGGAGAACAAATGAAATTCACGACCCCTTTCTATGTAATTCATTGGCCCTAAATGAAAGTCCAAATGAATCTTTTCCTTTTTTTTTTGCAGAAAGATCACCCAATAGAGCCCAAATGAATCATTACCGAGAGAAGAAAAAAATAAGCACCAACAATATGTAAACACATCACTTATGAAATAGATCGGTTTTAACTGTTCGGGTTTATAAATTAAAATCATTTTGATAGGTTTTGGTGTTAAGGTCAATAACTAATTAGTAAGCTTAAAAACATCTTAATTCTACTCTGATAAGTTTTCCATTTTAAGGTAAATTAATTGATTTTAGATAACTACTTGAGTTCTTTATAGCTAGTAAGTTTGACTAATTGAGTTGATCTTTTATTCTACATGTCGAAGAAAACCTCCACACAAAAAAACTAAATAATATGCCTCTTTGCAACTTGTGGTTGTTTCCAGCTTATACTTGATTAAATTTATTGGTCGACTAGCGCAGCAACTTTATCTGATGTGTATAGCACACTAAATTATACTAGCTTAATTAAGTTTAAATGGAAACGAGAGGAATGTTTAATAGCTCTCTTGTACAAGTTATTTTTCATCTTGTACGGATTGTCTTTCATGTTCTACTAGTTATATTTTATCTTCTTCTGATTGTCTTTAATGTTTTTGTAATTGTCTTTCATCTTTTACTAGTTCTCTTTCATTCTAATCTAGTTGTCTTTCATCGTGTACTAGTTGTCTTTCATCTACAACTGGTGATTGTACTTCATCTTTTTCCAGTTGTATTTCACCTTCTTATAGTTGTCTTTCAACTTGTACTTTTCATCCACTTCAGGTTGTCTATCATCCTCTCCTGGTTGTTTTTCATCTACTACTGGTTGTATTTCATCTTCTTCTAGTTTTTCTTTCATCTTTTACCAGATGTATTTCATATTCATCTAGTTGTCTTTCATGTTTTTCAAGTTGTCTTTCATCTCTTTCTAGTTGTCTTTCATCTTCTACTAGTTGTTCATGTAGTTGTCTTTCATCTTCTTCTAGTTGCCTTTTATCTTCTACTAGTTGTTTTTCATATTCTTCTAGTTGACTTTCATCTTGTACTGGTTGTCTTTTATCGTCTTCTAGTTATATTTCATCTTCTTTTAGTTGTCTTTCATCTTCTACTGGTTGTCATTCATCATCTTCTAGTTGTCTTTAATCTTCTTGTAGTTGTCTTTCATGTTCTTCTAGTCAAGGGCGAAAGGTAATAAAATCAAAAGGAGGCTAAGCCACCCTCATGCATTGAAAATTTGTAATTTTCTCCATTGAATTTTATAATTTTTATATGTATTAATACTATTAGCCCCCTCTATAAAATAAAATTACACTACACTTTATTTTCTAGCCCCTCTCATCTCAATTTTCTAATTCCGTCCCTGCTTCTAGTTGTCTTACATCTTGTACTGGTTGTCTTATGTTCTACCAGTTGTCTTTCATCTTCTACCGGTTGTCTTTTATCTATTATTGGTTGTATTTCATCTTCTTAAAGTTGTCTTTCATCTTGTATTGGTTATCTTTCAACATCTTCTTGTTGTCTTTCATCTTCTTCAGGTGGTTTTTCCTCTACCATTGGTTGTATTTCATCTTCTACCAGATATTTTTCATGTTTTTCAAGTTGTCTTTCATCTTTTTATAGTTGTATTTTACCTACTTCCAGTTATCTTTCATCTTCTCCTAGTTGTCTTTCATCTTCTTGTAGTTGTCTATCAACTTCTTATAGTTGCTTTCGTCTTCTACTAATTGTCTTTCGTCTTGTACTAGTTGTCTTTCATCTTGTACTAGTTGTCTTTCATCTTCTTCTGGTTTTCTTTCATCTTTTACTTCTTTCACCTTTTTCTACTTGTCTTTCATCCTCTACTAGTTGTCTTCTATCATCTTCTAGTTTACTTTCATTTACTACTAGTTGTCTTTCATCCCCTTCTAGTTGTCTTTCATCTTCTACTAGTTGTGTATTATCTTCTGCTAGTTGTATTTCATCTTCTACTAGTGGTCTTTCATCTTCTACTAGTTGTTACTCATCTTGTACTAGTTGTCTTTCATGTTCTACTTTTTATTTTTCATCTACAATTTTTGTATTTCATCTTTTTCAAGTTGTATTTTACCTTCTTCGAGTTGTCTTTTATCCTCTTTTGTTTGTCTTTTATCATCTTCTTCGAGTTTGTCTTTTATCTCTTCTGTTTGTCTTTCATCTAGTTGTCTTTCATGTTTTCCAAGTAGTTTTTCTTCTTCTTCTAATTGTATTTCATCTTCTTCTAGTTTTCTTCCATCTTGTACTAATTGTATTTCATGTTCTACTGGTTTTATTTCATCTTTTTCTAATTGTTTCATTTTCCACTAGTTGTTTTTCATCTTATTCTAATTGTCTTACATCTTGTACTGGTTGTATATTATGTTCTACTAGTTGTCTTTCATCTTCTACCGGTTGTCTTTCATTTACTGTTGGTTGTATTTGATCTTCATCTAGGGTTTTTTCATCTTTTACTAGTTGTTTTTCATCTTCTTGTATTTGTCTTTCATCTTCTTGTAATTATCTTTCATCTTCTACTAGTTATTTTTCATCTTCATCTAGTGGTATTTTATCTTGTATATGTTGTCTTTCATGTTCTACTGGTTGTCTTTCAACTTCTCATAGTCGTCTTTCATATTTTTCTAGTTGTCTTTCATATTCTACAAGTTGTTTTTTTATCTTCTTCTAGTTGTCTTTTATCTTCTTCTAGTTGTCTTTCATCTTCTACTAGTTGTCTTTCATCTTCTAATAGTTGCCTTTCATCTTCTTATGGATGTCTTTCATCTACTACTTGTTTCATTTCATCAACTACTGGTTGTTTCATCTCCTTCTTTAGTTGTCATTCATCTTGTATTGGTTGTCATTCATCTTATTCTAGTTGTATTTCATCTTGTACTGCTTGTCTTTTTTGTTCTACTAGTTGTCATTTACGTTCTACTAGGTGTGTTTGATGTTCTACCAGTTGTCTTTCATCTTCTATTGGATGTCTTTCATCTTCTACAGGTTGTATTTCATCTTCTTTTAGTTGTCTTTGTACTGGTTGTCTTTCATCTTTTACCGATTGTTTTTCATCTACTACTGGTCGTATTTCATCTTCATCTAGTTATTTTTCATCTTCTTTCAGATGTCTTTCATCTTCATCTAGTTGTCATTCATGTTATTCTAGTTGTCTTTCATCTTCTATTAGTTGTGTTTCATCTTTTTGTAGTTGTCTTTCATCTTCTTCTGGTTGTCTTTCGTCTTTATCTTGATGTCTTTCATGTTCTTCAAGTTGTCATTCATCTTCTCCTAGTTGTATTACATCTTCTTCTTGTTTTTATTCATCTTGTACTGATTGTATTTCATGTTCTACTGGCTGTCTTTCATCTCGTTCCAATTGTATTTCATTTTATACTAGTTGTTCTTCATCTTCTTCTAGTTGTCTTACATCTTGTACTGGTTAAATGTTCTACTGTTTGTTTTTCTTGTTCTACCAGATGTCTTTCATCCTCTTCTAGTTGTCTTTCATTCTCTACTAGTTGTTTTTCATTCTCTTTTAGTTGTTTTTCATTTTATTCTAGTTGTATTTCATCTTCTACTGGTTGTCTTTCATCTTCTTCTAGCTGTCTTAGATCTTGTATTGGTGGTATTTCATTTTCTATTGGTTGTGTTTCTTGTTCTACTATTTGTCGTTCATATTAACCGGTTGTCTTTCATCAACTACTGGTTGTATTTCATCTTCTTCTAGTTGTCTTTAATCTCGTACTAGTTGTTTTTCATCCTCTACTTGTTGGCTCTTGTCTTCTTCATGTTGTCTTTCATCTTCTTCTAGTTGTTTTTAATCTAGTATTGGTTGTCTTTCATCTTCATCTAGTTGTCTTTCATCTTCTTCTAGTTGTCTTTCATCTTCTTCTAGTTGTCTTTCATCTTCTACTAGTTATTTTTCATCTTTTTGTTGTTGTCTTTCATCTCATTCATGTTGTCTTTCGTCTTCTATTAGTTGGTTTTCATCTTCTTCTAGTTGTATTTCATCTTGTACTGGTTGTCTTTCATATTCTTCTGGTTTTCTTTCATCTTTTCCTGGTTGTCTTTCATGTTCTACTTGTTGTCTTTCATCTTTTTCTTGTTGTTTTTCATCGCCTACTAGTTGTCTTTCATCTTCTACTAGTTGTCTTTAGTCTTGTTCAGGTTGTCTTTCATTATCTACATATTGTTTTTTATCTACAACTTTTTGTATTTCATCTTCTTCCAGTTGTATTTCACATTTTTCTAGTTGTCTTTCATCTTGTACTGGTATTCTTTCACCCTTATATGGTAGTCTTTCATCTACTACAAGTTGTCTTTCATCTTCTTCTGATTGTCTTTCATCTACTACTGGTTCTATTTTATCTTCTTATGTAGTTGTCTTTCATCTTCATCTAGTGGAATTTCATCGTGTTCTAGTTGTCTTTCATCTTCTTCTAGTTGTCTTACATCTTATATTGATTGTATTTCTTGTTCTACATGTCTTTTATCTTCTTTCGGTTGTTTTTCATTTTCTACTGGTTGTATTTCATATCCATCTAGTGGTCTTTCATCTAGTACTAGTTGTTTTTCATCATCTTCTGGTTGTCTTTAATCGTCTTCTGGTTGTATTTTATCTACTACTTGTATTTCATTTTCTTTTAGTTGTCTTCTATCTTGTACTGGCTGTCTTTCATTTTCTTCTAGTTATTTGTCATGTTCTTCAAGTTGTCTTTCAACATTTTTTAGTTGTCTTATCTTCTACTTGTTGTTGTTCATTTTCTTGACTGTCTTTCATTTTGTACTGATTGTTTTTAATGTTTCACTGTTTGTTCTTCATCTACAACTGGTTATATTTCATCTTCTTCCAGTTGTATTTCACTTTCTTCATCTTATATTGGTTGTCTTTCATCCTCATCTACCTGTCTTTCATCTACTAATGTATGTATTTCATCTTCTTTCGTATTCTTCTTGTTATGTTTCATCTTTTTCTAGTTATCTTTCATCTACTACTATTTCATCTTCGTCTGTAGTTGTCTTTCATCTTCTTCTAGTTTAATTTCATATATTTGTCTTTCATCTATTACATGTTGTCTTTTATCTTCTCTTGGTTGTCTTTCATATTCTTCTACTTATATTTCATCTTCTACTGGTTGTCTTTCATATTCTTCTAGTTGTCATACATCTTGTATAGGTGGTGGTATTTCAAGTTGTACTAGTTGTCTTTCTAGTTCTACCAATTGTCTTTCATCTTCTACCGTTGTCTTTTATCTACTACTGATCGAATTTCGTCTTCATCTAGTTGTTTTTCATCTTCTTCTAGATGTCTTTCATCTTCATCTAGTTGTCCTTCATGTTCTTCTAGTTGTATTTCATCTTGTACATGTTGTCTTTCATCTTCGTCTAGTTGTTTTTCATCCTTCTTCTGGTTGTCTTTCATCATCTTCTGGTTGTCTTTCATCTTATATTGGTTTTCTTTCATCTTCTTATTGTTGTCTTTCATCTTCATCTTGTTGTCTTTCATGTTTTTCAAGTTGCTTTCATCTTCCTCTAATTATATTTTATTTTCTACTAGTTGTTTTTCATCTTCTTCTAGTTGTCTTACATCTTGTATTGGTTGCATTTCATATTCTACTTATTGTCTATCTCGTTCTACCACTTGTCTTTCATCTTCTACTAGTTGTCTTTCATCGTCTTCTAGTCTTTCATCCTATACTAATTGTTTTTCATCTTCTTCTAGTTGTCTTTTATCATCTTGTAGTTGTCTTTCATCTTCTACTAGTTGTCTTTCTTCTATTCTTCTAGTTGTCTTTCATCTTATTTTTCGTCATCTACTAGTTGTCTTTCAACTTCTTTTAATTGTCTTTCTTCTTGTAGTAGTTGTTTTTCATCTTCTGCTAGTTGTTTTCCATCTTCTTCTGGTTGTTTTCATCTTGTACTGGTTGTCTTTCATGTTCTACTGGTTGTTTTTATCGACAACTAGTTGTATTTCTTTTTCTTCCAGTTATATTATAGTTGTTTTTCATTTTCTTATTTTTGTCTTTCATTTACTACTTGTTCCATTTCATCTATTACGGGTACTATTTAATCTTCTCATGTAGTTGTTTTTCATCTTATACTGGTTGTCTTTCATCTTCTTCTAGTTGTCTTACATCTTGTAATTGTTGTGTTTCATGTTCTATAGGTTGTTATTCTTATTCTACTACTAGTTGTATTTCTTCTTCTTCTTGTTGTCTTTCATCATCTTGTAGTTGTCTTTGATCATCTTATAGTTGACTTTCATCTTCTACTAGTAGTTTTTTATCTTCTTCTAGTTGTTTTTCATCTTATACTGGTTGTCTTTCATGTTCTACTGGTTGTTTTTATCTACAACTGGTTGTATTTCTTCTTCTTTCAGTTATATTTCACCTTCTTCTAGTTGTCTTTCATCTTTTTCTGTTTGTCTTTCATCTACTACTTGTTCCATTTCATCTATTACGGGTACTATTTAATCTTCTCCTGTAGTTGTATTTCATCTTGTACTGGTTGTCTTTCATATTTTTCTAGTTGTCTTACATCTTGTATTGGTTGTGTTTCATGTTCTATAGGTAGTTATTCTTATTCTACCGATTGACTTTCATCTTCTACTAGTTGTCTTTCATCCTCTACATGTTCTCTTTCATCTTCTTCTAGTTATCTTTCCTCTTCTACTAGTTATCTTTCATCTTCTACAAGTTGTTTTTCATCTTCTTATAGTTGTCATTCATCTTGTATTGGTTGTCTTTCACCTTGTACTAATTGTTTTTCATCTTGTATTGGTTGTTTTTCATCTTATACTGGTTGTCTTTAATGTTCCACTAGTTGTATTTTATCTTCTTCCAGTTGTATTTCTTCTTCCTCTAGTTGTATTTCACCTACTTCTAGTTGTCTTACATCCTCATCTATTTGTATTTCATCTTCTTCTATAGTTGTCTTACATCCTCTTCCAATTGTATTTCAACTTCTACTAGTTGTCTTTCATCTTCTTTCAATTGTCCTACATCTTGTATCAGAGGTATTTCATTTTCTAATGGTTGTCTTTCTTGTTCGACATGTCGTCTTTCATCTTCTACTGGTTGTCTTTCATCTTCTGCTAGTTGTCTTTCATCGTGTACATGTTGTCTTCCATTTTCTTCTAGTTGTTTTTCATCGTCTTCATATTCAACTTGTTGTCTTTCACCATCTTCTAGTTGTCTTTCATCCTCTACAAGTTGTCTTCCATCCTTTACGAGTTGTCTTGCATCATCTACTAGTTTTTTTTCATTTTCTTCTCGTTGTCTTTCATCTTATACTGGTTATCTTTCGTATTGCACTGGTTGTTTTCATCTTCTTCCAGTTGTATTTTATCTTCTTACAGTGGTTTTTCATCTTGTACGTCTTTCATCCGGTTATGGTTGTACTTCATCTTCTGTTGTAGTTGTCTTTCAAATTCTTCTAGCTGTTTTTCATCTTCTTCTAGTTGTCTTTCATCTTCCTCCAGTTGTCTTTCATCTTGTACTGTTTGTCTTTCATTTTATTCTAGTTGTCTTTCATCGTCCTAGTTGTTTTTCATCTTATACTTATTGTCTTTCACCCTCTTCTAGTTGTCTTTCATGCTCTACTATTCATGTTTTTCTATTTGTCTTTCAAGTTTTTCTGGTTGTCTTTCATCTTCTACTAGTTGTATTTCATCATCTTCTAATGGACCTCTATCCTCTACTAGTTGTCTTTCATCCTCTACTTGTTGTCTACTAGTTGTTTTTCATCTTCTTCTCGGTGTCTTTCATCCTGTACTTGTTGTATTTTCTTCTTGTACTGGTTGTTTTTCATCTTCTTCGTGAAGTCTTTCAGTTTCATCCAGTTAACTTTCATGTTCTTCAAGTTGTAATTTATTTTGTTGTTTTTATCTTCTTCTCGATGTCTTTCATCTTGTACTGGTTGTCTTTCATGTTCCACTAGTTGTTTTTATCTTCTTCCAGTTGTATTTCACATTCTTATAGTGATCTTTCATCTTGTACGTCTTTCATGCTCTTTGGTTGTCTTTAATCCACTACTGGTTGTATTTCATCGACTACTAGTTGTACTTCATCTTCTGTTGTAGTTGTCTTTCATATTTTTCTATTTGTATTTCATCTTGTACTAGTTTTCTTTCATGTTCTTTCTGGTTGTCTTTCATCATGTACTTGTTGTTTTTCATGTTCTTCTGGTTGTATTTCATGTTTTTCTTGTTTTTTTCATCTTCTTCGTGATGTCTTTCATCTTCATCATGTTATCTTTCATGTTCATCTTGTACTTGTCTTTAATCTTCTTCGACTTGTCTTTCATCTTGTACGTGTTGTCTTTAATCTTCCTCTAGTTGTCTTTCATCTTCGTCTAGTTGTCTTTCATCGTATATTAGTTGTCATTCATTCTCTTATAGTTGTCTTTCATCCTCTACAAGATGGCTTTCATCTTCTACTAGTGGTTTTTCATCTTCTTCTCGATGTCTTTCATCTTGTACTAGTTGTCATTCATCTTCATCTAGTTGTCTTTCATCTTGTACTGTTTGTCTTTTATCTTCTTCTAGTTGTCTTGCATCTTGTACATGTCTTTCATCTTCTTCTAGTTGTTTTTCATCGTCTTCATATTCAACTTGTTGTCTTTCACCCTCTTCTAGTTGTCTTTCATCCTCTACAAGTTGTCGTCCATCATTTACTAGTTGTCTTGCATCATCTACTAGTTTTTTTTCATTTTCTTCTCGTTGTCTTTCATCTTATACTGGTTATCTTTCATATTCCACTGGTTGTTTTCATCTTCTTCCAGTTGTATTTCACCTTCTTATAGTGGTTTTTCATCTTATAGATGATTCATCCGGTTTTGGTTGTATTTCATCTACTATTGGTTGTACTTCATCTTCTGTTGTAGTTGTCTTTCAAATTCTTCTAGCTGTTTTTCATCTTCTTCTAGTTGTCTTTCATCGTCCTCCAGGTGTTTTTCATCTTGTACAGTTTGTCTTTCATCTTCTTCTAGTTGTCTTTCATCTACTACTAGTTGTATTTCATTCTCTTCTAGTTAACATCTATCCTCTACTAGTTGTCTTCCATCCTCTACTTGTTGTGTTGCATCTTCTACTAGTTGTTTTTCATCTTCTTATTCTTGTCTTTCATCCTGTACTGGTTGTATTTTCTTCTTGTACTGGTTGTTTTTCATCTTCTTCGTGAAGTTTTTCATTTTCATCCAATTAACTTTCATATTCTTCAAGTTGTATTTTATTTTGTTGTTTTTTATCTTCTTCTCGATGTGTTTCTTCTTGTACTGGTTGTTTTTTATGTTCCACTGGTTGTTTTCATCTTCTTCCAGTTGTATTTCACCTTCTTATAGTGGTCTTTCATCTTGCACGTCTTTCATTCTCTTTGGTTGTCTTTCAGCTACTACTGGTTGTATTTAATCTACTACTGGTTGTACTTCATCTTCTGTTGTAGTTGTCTTTCATATTCTTCTAGTTGTCTTTCATCTTCTTCTAGTTGTATTTCATCTTGTACTGGTTGTCTTTTACGTTCTTCTGGTTCTTTCATCTTGTACTTGTTGTTTTTCATATTCTTCTAGTTGTATTTCATCTTTTTCTTATTTTTTTCATCTTCTTTGTGATGTCTTTCTTCTTCATCTAGTTATCTTTCATGTTCATCTTGTACTGTTTGTCTTTAATCTTCTTCGAGTTGTCTTTCATCTTGTACATGTTGTCTTTCATCTTCGTCTAGTTGTCTTTCATCTTATATTAGTTGTATTTCATCCTATTCTAGTTGTCTTTCATCCTCTCCAAGATGGCTTTCATCTTCTACTAGTTGTTTATCATCTTCTTCTCGATGTCTTTCATCTTGTACTGATTGTCTTTCATGTTCCACTGGTGGTTTTCATTTTCTTTCAGTTGTATTTCACCTTCTTATAGTGGTCTTTCATCCTCACTGGTTGTCTTTCAGCTACTACAGTTTGTATTTCATATACTACTGGTTGTACTTGATCTTCTGTTCTAGTTGTCTTTAACATTCTTCTAGTTGTCTTTCATCTTCCTCAAGTTATATTTCATCTTGTACTGTTTGTATTTCATCTTCTTCTAGTTGTCTTTCATCTTGTACCTGTTGTCTTTCATGGTCTTCTAGTTGTTTTTCATCCTCTACAAGTTGTCTTCCATCCTTTACTAGTTGTCTTGCATCATCTACTTGTTGTTTTTCATTTTCTTCTCGTTATCTTTCATCTTGTACTGGTTGTCTTTTATATTCCGGTTGTTTTCATCTTCTTCCATTTTTATTTCACCTTCTTATAGTGGTTTTTCATCTTGTGCGTCTTTCATCAGCTTTTGGTTGTCTTTCGGCTACAACTACTTCATCTACTAATGGTTGTACTTCATCTTCTGTTTTAGTTGTCTTTCAAATTCTTCTAGCTATCTATCATCTTCTTCTAGTTGTCTTTCATCTTCCTCTAGTTGTCTTTCATCTTGTATTGTTTGTCTTTCATCTTTGTTTAGTTGTTTTTCATCTTATACTTATTGTCTTTCACCCTCTTCTAGTTGTCTTTCATGCTCTACTATTCATGTTTTTCTATTTGTCTTTCAAGTTTTTCTAGTTGTCTTTCATCTTGCACAAGTTGTATTTCATCCTCTTCTAGTTGACCTCTATCCTCTACTAGTTGTCTTTCATCCTCTACTTGTTGTCTTGCATCTTCTACTAGTTGTTTTTCATCTTCATCTTGTTGTGTTTCATCATGTACTGGTTGTATTTTTTTCTTGTACTAGTTGTCTTTCATTTTCATCAAGGTAACTTTCATGTTCTTCAAGTTGTCTTTCATCTAGTTGTTTTTCATCTACTTCTCGATGTCTTTCATCTCGTACTGGTTGTCTTTCATGTTTCGCTGGTTGTTTTCATCTTCTTCTAGTTGTATTTCACCTTCTTATAGTGGTCTTTCATCTTTTATGTCTTTCATCCTCTTCTGGTTGTCTTTCAACTACTACTGGTTGTACTTCATCTTCTGTTGTAGTTGTCTTTCATCTTCGTCTAGTTGTCTTTCATCTAATACTGTTTGTCTTTTCATCTTCTTCTAATTGTTTTTCATCTTGTACATGTTGTCTTTCATTTCGTTTAGTTAATTTTCATCGTCTTTTTGTTATCTTTCATCTTGTACTGGTTCTATTTCATCTTGTGCTGATTGTCTTTCATGTTCTTTTGGTTGTATCTTTTTCTAGTTTTTTTCATCTTCTTCGTGATGTCTTTTATATTCATCTAGTTGTCTTTCTTGTTCATCTTGTACTGTTTGTCTTTAATCTTGTTCATGTTGTCTTTCATCTTGTACATGTTGTCTTCATCTTCGTCTAGTTGTCTTTCATCTTATATTAGTTGTATTTCATTCTCTTCTAGTTTTCTTAGATCCTCTACAAGTTGGCTTTCATCTTCTACTAGTTGTTTTTCATCATATTCTCGATGTCTTTCATCTTGTACTGGTTGTTTTTCATGTTCCACTAGTTGTTTTTATATCTTCTTCCAGTTGTATTTGACCTTCTTATAGTGGTCATTCGTCTTGTACGTCTTTCATCCTCTTCTGGTTGTCTTTCAGCTACTACTGGTTGTATTTCATCTACTACTGGTTGTACTTCATATTATGTTGTAGTTGTCTTTCATATTCTTCTGTTGTATTTCATCTTCTTCTAGTTGTCTTTCATCTTCCTCTAGTTGTCTTTCATTTTTTACTGTTTGTCTTTCATCTTCTTCTAGTTGTCTTTCATCGTCTTCTTGTTATCTTTCATCTTGTACTAGTGTCTTTAATGTTCTTCTGGTTGTCTTTCATCTTGTACTTGTTGTCTTTCATGTTCTTCTGGTAGTATTTCATCTTTTTCTAGTTTTTTTCATCTTTTTCGTGATGTCTTTCATCTTCATCCAGTTGTCTTTCATGTTCATCTTGTACTATTTATCTTTAACCTTCTTCGAGTTGTCTTTCATCTTGTACATGTTGTCTTTCATCTTCGTCTAGTTGTCTTTCATCCTCTTCTAGTTGTCTTTCATCCTCTACAAGACGGTGTTCATCTTCTACTAGTTGTTTTTCATCTTCTTCTTGATGTCTTTCATCTTGTACTGGTTGTCTTTCATGTTCCACTGGTTGTTTTCATCTTCTTCCAGTTGTATTTCACCTTCTTATAGTGGTCTTTCATCCTCATCTGGTTGTCTTTCAACTACTACTGATTGTATTTCATCTACTACTGGTTGTACTTCATCTTCTGTTGTAGTTGTCTTTTATCTTCTTCTAGTTGTCTTTCATCTTCCTCTAGTTGTCTTTCATCTTGTAATGTTTGTCTTTCATCTTCTTCTAGTTGTCTTTCATCTTGTACATGTTGTCATTTATCTTCTTCTAGTTGTCTTTCATCGTCTTCTAGTTGTCTTTCATCTTCTACTTGTTGTCTTTCACCCTCTTCTAGTTGTCTTTCATCCTCTACTAGTTGTCTTGCATCTTCTACTAATTATTTTTCATTATCTTCTCGTTGTCTTTCATCTTGTACTGGTTGTCTTTCATCTTCTTCGTGATGTCTTTCAACCAGTTTACTTTCATGTTCTTCAAGTTGTCTTTCATGTTGTTGTTTTTCTTCTTCTTCTCGTTGTCTTTCATCTTTTACTGGTTATCTTTCATCTTGTACTGGTTGTCTTTCATGTTCTTCAAGTTGTCTTTCGTTTTTGTACTTGTTGTCTTTCGTGTTCTTCTAGTTGTATTTCATCTTCTTTTAGATTTTTTTCATCTTCTTCGTGATGTTTTTCATCTTCATCCAGTTGTCTTTCATGTTCATCTTGTACTTTTTGTCTTTAATCTTCTTCTAGTTGTCTTTCATTGATGGGTGTGAATGTGATCATGCTAATAAAATTTATAACCTGGTTTGCTATTGAGTCATATTACAAGTGCATAATCCTATCAAGTAGTATAAACGAGTGTCGATTTGTGATCACTTTGGGAGTGATAGTTTTTTAAATTTATAAACTTGGTATGCTATAAGGTCAGATCGCAAGCGCACAATCCTATCCAGTAGTATAATCGAGGTCGATCCACAAGGAATATTAATTTAGAGTCTTGAGCGATCAAATCACAACCTTTCGAAAGACTAGACGAAATTTGAAAATCAAGAGTTGTAGTTGTGATCAGTGTATATTTGGAGAAAATTAAAAGTAAGTAAAACAAAGATAGAGATGTGAATTCCTAGGGTTTTGGCACACCGTTGCTACTCAATCCGCTTTGATACCTTAATCTTTATAGAGAGTGGTTTCCAATTGTTGTAATGGGGTTACTATAAAGACACTGCGAATTTCTTACACAAATATCGGAACTCCAATGAAGATTACTATATAAAGATAATGTGAGTTTCTTACGCAAATGACAGATCTCTTACAGAGGTTACTATAAAGACACTGCGATGTTTCATCTACCGATGCGCAAATGCCGGAACTTTCGTATTGCGTTTTGTTGTTCCAACTAGTGGTTTTCCCTCTAAGGTTTTCTTCACACTAGTCTAATATTTCCCCTTGTCCTTGACTCGTCCATCGTAATTCTACTTACCATCAAGGCACTGTCACTTACCATGACGGATTAAATTAGATCATCGAAACCAAGTAAGAAGAACATAAAATACAAAAACATTCAAATCAACAAAAGGTTTCACAAACATAAAAGTATATATGTATATCAAAGCATCATGAGTAACAAGGTTTACTACCTAACCCTAAGAATCTAAAATTAGCCGCGGAATGACATGTTTACAAGAGGCTCAAAGAAGACACAAACAAGTAGCACTTCCTAACTAGCCTCTACACACTCCTCTCTTTCTCACTTAACAATATAAAACACCAAATGATACAAAGTTGTCTTCCTCTTCAATCCAGAGGGCTTATATATGAGTGAGGGGGCGCCTGGAGATGAGTGGAATCCAAGAAATATGATTTGGATACAGCTGGTTGATGTCCCGGTCTATGACGACCTCACCCGCGAGTTCATCGCCACCTTCTCCTCCGAAAATGATGAAATAAAATTTCAGCTGATGAACAAAGAACATGAGATGCCAATGCGTGACTTTTGCGACATCTTTGGCTTTAAAGATGAAGACACGCAAGCATACAATGACGAGCGGAAATTTTGGAAACTGATCACCAATGACCGCGACTGCGATCCCAGAGTTACAAGCCACATTGTCCATCCGATGCTCCGGTACATGCAGGCGGCTCTCAGCAACTCTCTCTTTGCTCGAGGTGAAACCTGCGCGAATGTCACCTTCCCCGAGCTTTACATCCTCAAATGTATGCTCATTACATCGGAAGAGCCTCCGCACATTGGCCACTTCCTCTGCAACCACATCCACTCTATTGGCCAAAACAAAAGGGGCAGAGGAAACATCTCCATCAGTGCCATCGCAACAATCCTCGCTCGCCAACTCACTATCGAAGTAGATTTCTTGAAAGAGGGCACCGGCATGAAATTCTTAAATATTGAGTGCCTCACCGCGATGAGAATGATCAGTGGCAGACCTCTTGAGCCATACTTATACAACATCGAAAGAAGAAGTGCCCAAATGCCTTGCAAACCACTACCTCTCAAAAACCAGCAAAGGTGGAAGCAAGTGGCCCCTCTCGGCAGACAAGCCGCTCAGGAGGAAGATGATGAGGTTGATTTCGAGGCCCTAGAGGCCGAAGCTGAAGAAGAGGAGAGGGCCGAAACCGCAGCAGCCGCCGCATACATGCAAGAAATGGCGGTAAATGAACAAAGGGCTCGACAAGGGGCGGGACCATCTGATGCCCCTCAGAGTGGATACAACCGAGTTCTCCAAGCCGTCCAAAGGGTCAACGCGAACATGGAGAGGTTCTCCATTGACACCAGGACCACTTATGCCCGGCTTGACCAGCAGTGTGACGCGGCACGTCACTATGTAGGCCAGGTTCGTCAGGGCATGGACGAGCTGCGAGGGTATGCTGCCAACAACAGGCGGGAGGCACAGCAGGCCCGCTACATGTCACAGCAGTACTACCAGCATGCCCTCACCACCGGTTTGCCATACCAGCCACCACCATTCGGACTCTTCGACCCGTCATTCTACGAGGAGATCCAGCGCCCACCACCACCTCCACCACCTCAGGATTGAGGTGCAGTGAGTTGTATCTTTCTCTCGGTCTTTTTACTTTATTACTTCCTTTATTTTTATCTCTCGAGCATTGGGGACAATGCTCAATTTTATTCGGGGGGTAGGAGGTAAATTGACCATGTATCTTTAAATTTTTCGCATTTTAAATTTCTTAGGTGCTAGTAGTTTTACTCAATTTTTGACTAGGGTTGGAGGCTTTACCAAAAATCCTAGGATGATTAAATTGAGCTTTTTAGCTAGCTTGCATTTTTATTTTCTTAGGAGTAGGTTAATCAAATAGGAATTGTTTCGAATTGAGTTAGACTAGGGTTTAGACAATTGGTCATGATACCAAAAATTCGGAATTGTTAAAATAATTAGTGATCTCAAAGTGAACAATTAATTGCTAACCATGAGTGTTGACCAAAATTGCAAACCCTAGAATTTTTATTGTTGAGTAATTTATTTTTGCAAAGTCTTTAAGCTTGATAGTGTTTTAGAATACCCATTTATTATAAATAGACCCCTAGCGAAACTATGCAATAATTTCTTGTATGAATGAATACTTGAAATTGTGTGTAATCATGGTGCTTGTGACACAAAAATATTTTATTTTTCAGAAAATTAGAAAAATACAAAAAAAAAATCAGAAAATGACAAAAATCCAAAAAAATAGAAAAATCCAAAAAAAGAAAAAAATAGAATAAAAGATGGAGGATAAAAAAGAGTACGAGTGCCTACACAAGACTGGTTACCAATAGGCTCGATGAAACCTCCCAAATTTTAAATTCTGTACGTATTTAATTTTTCAAAAATAGTCACAAGTACCAACACACTTAGTTGTCATACTTTGCTCCAATCAATTGGGAAGGAAAATCAAAATTTATATCATTAGAATTCTTATTGATTGGAAGGGATTCATTTATAATCTAAGGGGAAATTAATAGTCTCAAATTTAGGGATATTTGTGAAGATAATTATTCGATAATAATTTTTCTGGGGTAAGCATAATGAGGTCAATCATGGGGTGAATAAATTGTTCAAGGGAGAGGTCATGAATATTTTAGAGTTCTAGATTTTTATTGTCATAACAATTGTACCAAACCCGAGTCCTAATTTAATTTTGAACAAGTCCTTGAGATTGTATGGTTTAACCTAGACTCTGCCTTTGACCAGCTGGGATGTCGTTGCTTAAGGACAAGCAACAATTCAAGTTGGGAGGTGTGATCAGAGTCAAAATAATGATGATTTACATAGGGTTTTGGCTTAGGTTTTGCATATTTTCTCACACTTATGTTTAATTATTTAGAGAAAAAGGCTACTGTCACCCTTCTTTATGTTTTATTGCAGAAAACAGGTTTTGGGACTATTTTACATCAAATGGAGCTAGAATCGAGTCAATCGGATCAGCGACGCTTATCGACGAAGTCTCTGTTACGGTCCGTATTAGCCTAGCACAGACCAGGAGATAGCGTGAGAAGTACTAAAACCCTCAGCGACAAGGTCCTAATACGGACCGTATCACTTGATACGGATCGTAACCGAAGGCGCATTTTAGGAAATAACTGCCAACAGGTGTATCCAGATCAGTTCATTAGCCCCTACTCAATCTCCAGACGTCCCTCCACTCCTATATAAAGCTCCTGGGCAGAAGAATAACTTATCTTTGTAATTAGGGTTAGATTTGATTAATGTAAGAAGAGAGGAGTGATTGTAACTATGCCGTTCCGCAGCTAAGTTCATTTTCTTAGGGCTAGGCAGTAAATCTTGTTACTCTTGATGTTTTGATATATATATTTATGTTGATTATGATTTCTTGTTGTTGAATCAAAATGCTTTTGTGATTTATTATCTCTTCATCTAACTTCAATGATCTAGTTTAGTCCATTAGGGTAGTGACAGTGCTTTAATGGTAAGAGAAACTATTTGTATGAATTAGCCTCGTTGAGATCTATTAGGTTTATATGAAGAAAACTTTAGCGGGGAAACCATAAACCAGACCAACAAAACGCGAACCAAGTTCCATCACTTGCGTAAGGAAAATCGCAGTGATTTGTGTAGTAACTTGTGTATTTAAGAGATCAGTCATTTGCAATAAGGAAACTCGCAGTGTCCTATGTAGAATCTCGATGAAAGATCTGTCATTCTTGCGTAACATAAATCGCAGTGACCTATGTGGTGTCTTTCATTAAACAACAACAGGAAATCAGATGCAACATGAATATATTATCAAGGCAGATTGAGTGGCAATGGTGTGCCGAAACCCTAGGAATTCTCATCTCTATCTTTATTTTAATTACTTTTAATTGCTTCCTAATTTACATTGATCACAACAACATCTCTCAATTTTCAGATTTCGTCTAGCCTTTCGAAAGATTGTGATTAGATCGCTCAAGACTCTGAACCAATATTCCCTGTGGATCGACCTCGAATATACTACTCGATAGGATTGTGCGCTTGCAGTCCGAACCGATAGGCATTTCTGAGTTTATAAATATTAAAAGAAACATCACTCTCCTTTGGGCCTCTGCCATGTGGGGCCCATCCGTCATTAAAACTAATGGAGATAGGATCCCTCTGAACGAATCTCAAAGTCTGGTCATCGATCTCAAAGCCCAAGGCCCAGATCTTAAAGCCAAATGTATATCTAATACCTTGTGCAAATCCTAAAGCCCAAAACACTTATCTTGAAGCTCAAAAATCCAAATCTCAAAGCCCAGATAATAAATAAAATTATTAAATCAAATCCCTTTTTACAAATAGGTCCCTCTGACTTTTAATATTTATAGCAAAGTCCTTGCAAATTTACAAAAGGGTCCCTAGCTGCTCAAAATCTCTTCAAAATGACCCTTGAAAGCCCAAATTGCAATTCCATATCCTTTCAGCTCTGTAAATAGGCCCTTGAGGAAACATAAAAATTTACAAATAGGCCCTTCTCAGTCCTTTTCAAGCATAACTTTTTCATTTCAAGTCCAAATTGACTCAAATCAGTCTCAAGTGAATCCAAATTAAATCCTACATGTTTCTAAACCAAAATTAAACATGTTTAAGTATCCACTAAATCCTGAAATGACCAAAATACCCCTTTCTTCAAATGGTTTTATTTTTATTAACAAAATGCAAATAAAATATGTCATGAATCAAGAATAAATAAAGAATGCATATGTACTTCTCAAAAATCCAAATTCTATTTAAAAATATAATAAACATTATTTTAATATAAAATCATACACACACACATGTGTCCAAACAGAGAAAACAACCAAACCAAATCCAAAGTCAGTACATGAGTCCCCTTTTTAGCCCCATTATTCAATTCACAAAAAGATAGGCACAAATCCTGGAATGAACGAGGTATTCAGTATGGCTTGGAAGGGTCATCTGATGTAATTAACAGCGGGGGCTTGCGCCCGCTGGGAGTTAAACGTCTCCACAATCAATAAACTCTCTCGATAGACTGATCATGAACAGTAGGTCTGTCGGGGGTGAACCAGAAGGAATAGTAGAAAGAAATAGATGTTTCAAGTTCGATGTTCTCTCCATGTCGTAAGAAAACAGAGAGCATTGAACCCTGAGACATTTCACACATATGCACACACCTTCCCCTTTTGTGCAACTTTCTGCGCCCTACAGGTTTCAAGATCATAAGACTTAACATACATATACCCTTTTGGATCACAGTGATGTAGCAGCTGCCCATTTTTGAAAATCTTTATTTTTTTTTAATTGTGTGTGTTTCTACTTCTCATTCTTTTATGTACTTCTTGTATATTCCGTGCAATTTTCAAGTACCATGACTTAAGCTAAACTACGAGGTCCTTGCAGTTGCATAAACCTTAAAAGCAACCTTATTTCAATTTTCAACAGATATTTTTAACAAAACAAAGAGATTGTCTTGCAAACATACCAAAAAGCTGAAGACACCCGAGATGCCAAGTATAGAGGCTCTCCTACAAATAACCTGGTGGTTCTTGATTATATATAAGAAGTTATAATACCTAGAGAAAAACAAATAAAAGAACATGATGTGAAGTACTAACTGGGTCAGCTTCAATTGGCCTTCCAAAGAAAGGAGATAAAGCCTCAATAAAGCGTCTTCTCTTAGCAACACCAGCTACTGCCTCCACATCCTTCAATAAATTAATTGAGAATACTTTACAGTTTTGTCCATTCTTATTATTTTTACCTCATTTATGCAAATAAATTTGAGCCACTATTTCATGAGATGAAAACATCAACTCGGACTACCAATTTGGACTTCTAGCATTTCAAGATTCGCAACACGAGATTTTAATCAAAAGTACAAAAGCAAAGAACTTCAAATGTAAACTTATTCATCATCTTAAGTTACTGACCTGGTCAAGTAAAATGAACGAGGAACAAGTTGCCTTGAAAGGATGAAATTACGCTTCACAACCATCCAAATGCAGAACCTATCATCTAGCATCCAAACTCAGATTGGTCGATTTCAGTTCAATTTGCAATGATATTAAGTGAAGAAAAATGTCTTTTTTAGAGGAGGCAAATCTGTAAATATCTGACACATCCGCATTTCCAATCACACTAGTTGAATCATCTAGTGTTTTTCAAAAGGATTCAACTGTCAACAGTACACATCCAAAACAACTTTATCTCTAGCATATTTTTGAATCCTTAAAAAATATGACAGATTTTAAAGATACAGCACAATCCATCACACGATAAATTAAGATGAAAAGGAATAAGGAGGAGACTAACACTTGACATTGTCGAGGCAGAACGGGATGAATAGAGCGAATCTATCACAGTAGCGCCCATTCCTACAACCAGACCACATCTGCTCTACTTAAATATACAAGGAGAAAAAAATTGCAAAAAGGTAGGACTCAATAGAAAGAAATAGCAGGAATTATCCAACTGGCACGGGAGATTTGATATTTTCTTTCACTGCACCTACTTGGGTTTTGATTTTGGTACCGTACCAGTGGCAGCAGTGAGCTCCTTAGGCCGCGCACTCCTCCTCCGCGCACAACGCACTCCTCAGCGTCGCTCCAGCGGGTGCTCAGGTGCTTGGGTGCTCGGGCGCACAACGCACTCCTCCTCCGCGCTCCAGCGGGTGCTTGGGTGCGAGTGCGGGGCGAGGCAGCAAGGTGACTCGGGTGCTCGGCAGAGCCGGATGCAGCAAGGCGGGGTTTTTGGGAGATCGTGAAGCCGATCGAAAGAGATAAACCTCGCTCAAAATTTTGGGAGGGTTTTTCGGCAAAGAAGAGGGAAATGAAATATTTCACGGTAGATCGAAAGTTATAAACCGGGAACGAAAATTTTCGGAAGGAGAATCACTGACGGCTCGCTCAAAAAAAAAACAGTCAGTAATTGAAAAAATCACTGACGGTTAAATAAAAAAATAGTCAGTAATTAAAAAAATCACTGACGGTTAAATAAAAAAACAGTCAGTAATTGAAAAAAATCACTGACGGTTAAACCAAAAAAACAGTCAGTAATTGAAAAAATCACTGACGGTTAAACCAAAAAAACAGTCAGTAAAAGTATCAACACTGACGGTTCTGCAATAAAAACAGTCAGTGAATAAAAAATTACAAAAATATTGACAATAAAATCAACATATAAGGAAGTTTGGAATCGGACCGTTCATTTTCACGCGGGAAATCAACGGTCGATCTTCAGTGAAATCATTCCAGATCTTTTTTAAATTGATCAAGGGAGAACACTAAATGTAACCAACATATATTATGTATGAGTTTCGATCCAACACAAAGTGTTTATGGCCATACGATGCTTCAATTTTCAGTTAACTAGATGGATGGGTAATTAAAAACAAATTTTGATCAAACTTGGATGCAAGACAATAAATGCAGTGCTCTTTAATTTAAACGGTTCCGATCGACCCACGGACGACATATTCTCGTGCGTCTTCATTAACTCACGAAACAAGAGTTTATGTTTCATGTTCATGCATGAAAGATGTAAGTCATATATGCAACATGCATGTGATGCTATATAATTTAATGTATCAAAATCATTTAATTAATCAATAAACATGTTATAACATTAATTATTGCATAAATATTACTAATATAATTTTCATTACAAAATATTTTTCTAAAATTAAAGTCAAAATTTAATGTTAATTGCTTAAATTTCACTAATCACGTAAATTACTAATCATACTTATTAAATAGAATATGTTCATTCTAATAAACAAGCATTGCAATTTTATTCTCAAATAGTTATAATTTTTTATTCCCGTGTGTCTTCATTAACTCATGAAACAAGAGTTTATGTTTCAAGTTCATACATAGAAGATATGAGTCATATAAACAACATGCATGTAATGCTATATAATTTAATGTGTTAAAAATCATTTAATGAAGCAATAAACATGCTATAAAATTAAATATTGCATAAATATCACTAATAAAATTTTCATTACAATTTGGTTGCTGAAATGCGAAAAACGAAAAAAAAACAAACAGATTAATACACTACTACAAAAAAAGAGATTATACACGGACAATAAAGGAAGAGCTACACGGATTTCCTACCGTGTTTAAATCGAGGGTGTACGATTAGTTCAATAACTACACACGGACTTTTGGCCGTGTGCAATTTTAAAGATTCTACACGTATAACTTCACAAACAGCCGTGTACAAAGACCAGAATGTGTCGCGCTCCATTTACCGAGCTACACGGATATTACCTAAAAAACCGTGTACGATTCTTTTTGTACACGGACTTTTAACTAAAAAACCGTGTAGCTTGACTCTTTCTACACGGACATTTAGTTAAATGTCCGTGTAGCTCTCCTCTTTCTACACGGACATTTAACTAAATGACCGTGTAGCTATCTTTTTTCTACACGGACTTTAGTTAAATGTCCGTGTAGAAAGTACATTTTTTTTTTTTTGTATTTTTTGTTTTTCGGCTAGCCTCCAGTTTTGCTAGCCATTTTTGTTACAGAACTATATATTCCAGATTTTCCAGATTTCATATAACAAGAAATCCATATTTTCCAGATTAGCAATAAATCCATATTAGCAAGAAATTCATATTTTTCAGATTAGCCAGAAATCCATATGCAATAAATTATACAATATTCATATACACCAAATTATACAAAATTATGCAAATCCATATCGAGGATTACAAAATTCCATGGCAAACCACCTTGCCCACATGCACCGCACATCGTCGATCTGATCCCAAGAGTAATGATCTTGCTTTGTCACATTCTACAAAATTATAATTTTATAATAGTTAGTATTTCAGAAAAGGTAGATATCAATTGCTTATTATATAGGAAATTCATATGAAGTACATACCGCTTTTGGGAATTCGAATTGTATTCTTTCGACAAAGTCAAACATGAATATCATCGTGTAATAAGCGCATTCCCAACCCTCCTTCTGTTGCGGGCTCTGAAATTTACATTTAGCGGCATTTGTTAGAATGACAATAATTTTTTTAACAAGATATGAAATTTCTAACTCAAGGCCGTGTGCTCACCTTCAAGTACTTCCAATTCAACTTGCTTCTCTTGCCCGGGCCCGTGCTATGTGATCCTCCCTCTTTAATATATTTCACAAAAGCCCTTACAAAAGTGAGTGAATGTAATTAGCAATTTTATAATTTGATATGATTGAAAGAAATGCAAACCTATAGAATTATTATTGCTTACTTATTCACAAAAGGCAAGATAACTTTGCAATTGGCAGCCGCGGTCCTTCCTCCTGGCTTACAAGAATCAATAATTATGCCCGTGCTTAAGTACGGCACAATGAGAATCATGCACCAATGTTTGCTGTTGGATCGAGGAGAAGAATTATAGTACTTTAGCATATAAAAGTCACACGAGTATTTGCTATGATTGATGGTGTGATTTTATTTTTTTATGTTTAACTTTTAATTCCTTTATACAATTCTTTAATTAAAATATAAACAACACATAAGTTAAGATTAGAACTAACCCCTCGTGGTATGGCATGAGAATGAATTTCTTCTCCTCCGCCTTAGCACGATGCATCGCAGAACACATGTACTCGATAGCCATATCCGGATAATATGTCGCTGCCGTACCACTCACTTTCTCGGGGTCCAGAAACACGCACACGTTCTTCCTTTCAACCATCTCATCACAGTTTCGGATTAGCTTCCTGAAAACTCATCATATTGTAATTAGATATATATTTGAGTTCTATACAATAATGAAAATGTTTTAATATCACTAACATGAGGAAAATGGTGATGTGTGAAACATCGAGCCATTTGTCGGATGATGAGTGGTGGAAGAGGTCCTTGAAGTCTCTGAACGACAGCAGGAGCTCCCTGCCTTCGTGTAGAAACATCCCAGGTGGGACAGGGATGACGATAGCCTCCATGCTGTCGGGCGCCGTCATCAAGTAGTCGTGGAGAAGGCGCAAATCATTGGGCAAACGGATGTATTCTTCTTCTGTGACCATAGGACGGGGAGGTGATTGTGGCGCGTCAGGCGCGACGTCGCAAGCCACCTCCTGACGTACCGGTGAGAGAGTCGTACCGGTAACATCATCTCCTCGTGTCTGTATCAAGTTATAGATGTATTATTCTAGTATTTCAAAAAGAATGAGTTGAATGTAACAAAATAAATGAGTTATTTTATGGATTACCTGATCCAAAATAATCTGACTCTTGGGCCATTGGACAAATGACATCCGTGCGTCATCAAGCACAACCGCGTCGTCGGTAGGGACAGGAAGGGGTACGCGCTGCCATCCATCCACGACTAACTCAACCTGCACGCATGCATGGTCGGGTCTTAGCTGAGTATTGTGTACACTTTTGGCGAGTGGATGTACAACGCCCTTAGCAACGATAATAGAAACACTGTTATTCCGCAGGACGAGGTCGCATGCTCTGGGGTCCTGCAAATTTATAGGAAAGTTGTTTATTTTAGTGATGCGATATTGTATAACAAGGTTGCAAACATGTTTTAAATACCTTTAGATTATGAAGAAGTATTGATTACCTTGAGATTATCCAAATCGTCGTTCGCGCCCCACGTGCCGGATGCTTGACTACTTCGCCGAATTCCCGGCGAAATGGGAGGTGGTTGCTCGGATGGCTGCGTAGTTGCTGATCTAATTTGTGTCAACATTGCATGCATCTCAGCAAACCTTGCGTCGTACTCTGCGCTCACCTCCGCGCGTATCTGCGCAACTATCTCGTCTTTGTTTACCTTGGCACGAGATTTTCTTCGAGGTTTTTGTCCCTCCACTCGGAACACCTCCTTCCAGCCCCTGTAGACCCCTACACCTCTTACTCGACCCGGGTGTTCTGGATTCTCGAGCGCTGCGGACAAGGAATCATTTTGTCGTTCGACACTCCGGGCACCCGAGTTGACCTCCTCCTCCACTTCCAACTGTTCAAGTAGAAGAATTAGTTAAAGCAAAAGAACAATTGACGTACTTTCGGAGTTATAAATGACTCTTACCATTCTTTGAGCCATGCTTTGCAAATCCGTTGGGAGTACTATCCTCCCGTCAGCGGTTACCTCGGCTCTACCCATGACCCAATCTTTGCCCCTAGGATTTTGGATCCTAACCACGGGTGAGTCAGAATCCTTGTTCGCGTCCAGGACTTTCCTCCATTCTGCCGTCTTACCCTCGTAACCACCTGACCCTAGATGGTGTGGATACTTGTTAAAGGCAACGGTCCTCCTGCCTTTATCACTCTTTGCCTTCACAGAAACAAGACAATAACGATCAGTTAGTTTTAGAAAGATAAGTACATATCGAGAAAGAATAAGCATAAATTTGGCACGAGTTAGATACCTGGAACTCTTCGGTAGACTTCAAAGCTTGAAACGCATCCCAGTCCTCTTGTTTTAGCCATTTGTAGTAGCCGACCGGATTTTTCCCTTTCTCCATGAAGTCCGTCTTCAACGTGCTCTTGTATTGCTTCCAACCATTGTTCATAATCTTCAACGTCTTATCCTTTGGAACATCACTCTTGATGTTCCACTGAGCCTGATTGACACAAAAATTTAGTGTATTTAAGTATAGATCATACATAAGTGAAAATTCAAGAGAAGAGTTGTTAGGCACTTTACCTTCACCGTGTTCCACCACTCGCCTTCACCTTATCCTCGAAATGATCCCATCTCTCAACAAGGATACTCGCATTTTGCTTCACGAAGCTCGTACACCAATTTGAGTATTTCTGCTGTTTTGGTCCCTGCGCACACCCGTCTTCTGTGAACCAGATTTCTTGATGGGTCTGCTCAGAATGGCTCGTGCACATTGTCGGCCCTCTTCTCCTTCTTTCTGACGAGGCAGTAGCTTGCTACTCCTCTTCTTCCATCATATCCTCGTACTCATTTTCATTCGACATGGTGCTGCATGAAATTAAAGATCAAATCATTTGACATATAACCTAGATTAATCAACCAACTTTTGACATATAACCTATATTCATCAAGAGATTAATCAATCACTTGTTGACATATATCCTAGATTATTTGAATTAACCTACAATAATTATGGTACAAGCACAATGTATTCAAGCACAAATTAACCTAAAATAACCTAGGTTATATGCTAAAATTATGGTACAAGTACAATGTCAACAAGTACAATGCTAAAATAACCTAGGTTATATGCTAAAATAACCTAGGTTATATTCAAGCACAATGTATTCAAGCACAATGCTGAAATTATGGTACAAGCACAATGTATTCAAGCACAAATTAACCTAAAATAACCTAGGTTATATGCTAAAATAACCTAGGTTATATTCAAGCACAATGTATTCAAGCACAATGCTGAAATTATGGTACAAGCACAATAATTATGGTACAAGCACAATGTATTCAAGCACAAATTAACCTAAAATAACCTAGGTTATATGCTAACGGGTTCAATACTAATCATGTCTAACGGGTTCAATACTAATCATACACGGTTGAGAGAGAGAGAGCTAACCAATAAGAAAAATAACAAATACCAACCATGTCTAACGGGTTCAAACCCAATAAGAAAAATAACGAGAGAGAGAGAGCTAACCACGGGTGAGAGAGACCACTGGTTAGAGAGAGAGAGACCGAGGTGGAGAGAGACCGAGGTGGTGAGGCGGCGAGGCGGGGAGGCGGTGAAGAGCTCGGAGAAGGCTCAGCAAAATCTTCTCTGTGAGGGTTTTTGAAACTAATGTTTATTCTCTTTTCGGACTTGTGAAAATTTTGGAAGAGAAGGATTTCGAATAATAGTGTTTTTCTCATTATACACGGACTTTACTCTAAAGGCCGTGTGCAAATACCCTTTCTACACGGACATA
Organism: Carex littledalei; assembly: GCA_011114355.1. NCBI lineage: Eukaryota > Viridiplantae > Streptophyta > Magnoliopsida > Poales > Cyperaceae > Carex > Carex littledalei. Next base: position 11,337,989 of record CM022090.1, on the reverse strand, counting down.
TAGCTAAAAGGCCGTGTAGCTCTCTACCATTTCTACACGGACTATTAGCTAAATGTCCGTGTATAAATTGGTCCGACAGGTGGGTCCCAGGTTCAGTAAAGTTCTCTGAATGGTTGCGGGCCGCAATACTTCATAAAGTTGTTTGACAATTTTAACTAATATTTATTTTAACTAATATTAAATGTTTGATAAAGTTGAACATAATATTTTAAACATAATATTTTCATTAAACATAATCCTTCCTTAAATATTTTAACTAATATTAAATATTTTAACTAATATTTAGTGAAAACTAATATTTTAACTAATATTTATTTTATTTTATTATTAAATGTTTTAACTAATATTTTCAAAAACTAATACTAATATTTGATAATATTATAAGCATTAAACATAATCCTTCATTATAAGCATTAAACTAATATTTGATAATATTTGATAATACTATTACTACATTATGCTTTTTTCTTTTTTTCCCTCTTTTTTTTATTTTTTTATTTGATATATTACAAGCTAAAGTTGCAATATTAAAAGCTACACGGTCTTAAACAAAATAAATATTACACATTATGCTTTTTTTTTCTTTTTTCTCCTTTTTTCCACTATTTGAACGGTACCCTCGGCCCATAATCCTTCATTGTGGTCGGACCGCATGTAGTCAGCTTCGTCTACCCCTTCAAGTGTTGCTACCTCAGTTTGCACATCGGTACAAAATGGAGGTACTTCGTCGAACTGGTCGTACTCTTCTTCATCGACGACATTTTCTACCCCGACAATCCTTCTTTTTCCGGATAGGACGACGCTCAACCTGGCATCACTCGGGTCAGTGGCATAAAAGACTTGGGTGGCTTGCTTGGCGAGTATAAACGGATCATCAACATGCCCAACCCTGTTTAAATCAACGAGTGTGAACCCGTCGTTATCAACTTTAACACCTCGGTCTTCGACCCATTGACACCGAAACACGGGAATGCTCAGGCGAGGACTGTAAATGAGCTCCCAAATTTCTTGAATAACGCCATAATATGACTTTGATGCTATTACAGCCCGGCCATCTCCGGATCTACTGAATTCTTGAGAGGTCGCCACCAACGTCACCCCACTGTTTTGCATCGTGCTCTTATCACTCTGGGATTTAGTATAAAATGTATATCCGTTAATCTCGTATCCTTGGAATGTTCTAACAATAATTTGGGGTCCTACGCCAAGTAGTTTAACAATTTCAGGTATGGGGTGTGACTGCACTCTTTCTTTCAGCCATCCTATAAAAGAACGATTATGCTCGTTAGTAAGCCACTTCTGACTCCTCGTGTAGTTTTGTTGTTGAAGGATTGTCATGTGCTCATCTATATAGGGAGCAACATCTGTCATGTGTTGTAGTACAATAAAATGTGCCTTTTGTAGTTCATTTAGATCAGCAACTACGGCTCTCAACCCAATTGTCCCGACTCCTTGGAGCCTTCCCTCGTATCGAGATTTTGGAACGCCAATAGGATCCACACCGGTCAAGTAGTTGGTGCAAAAATCAATCACCTCCTCCGTAGAATATCCTTCTATAATGCTGCCTTCGGGTCGATGTCGGTTCCTTACGTATTTTTTCAAGATGCCCATGTATCTCTCGAATGGATACATATACCGAAGGAACACGGGACCACAAATCTTAATTTCTCTCACAAGATGAACAACAAGGTGAACCATGACATCGAAAAAAGATGGCGGAAAATACATCTCAAGTTGGCAAAGAGTAACGACGACCTCCTTTTGCAAAGAGTCCAATTTTAGAGGGTCTATCACTTTGGAATTTATTGCATTGAAGAAAGAACAAAGCTTCGTAATGGTTTGACGAACGTGCTTTGGTAAAATTCCCCGAATTGCAACCGGAATTATATGTGTCAGTAAAACATGACAGTCGTGAGATTTCAGACCGACCAGTTTCAAGTCCTTCATCGACACCAACTTCTTAATATTCGAAGAATATCCTGATGGGACTTTTATACCATTGACGCATTCACAGAAGCTTGTTTTCTCTTTCTTTGACATTGTGCACAGTGCGGGGGGTAGGTATGTGCGCTTCCCTTTCTCCTGCGGTGCGAGCTCGGGTCGTATTCCCATCTCTACCATGTCTTTTCTCACTTTAATACCATCTTTCGTCTTCCCCAGAATGTTCAATAATAAACCAATTAAACTGTCACAGACATTTTTTTCGACATGCATGACATCTAGGCAATGCCTCACTTCTAAATATTTCCAGTACGGTAGCTCCCAAAATATGGACCTCTTTTTCCAAATATTCTTCGGTAGTGCTTTGGCGCATTTTCCAAAAACAACATCAATGTTTTTTACCCGTTCGAAGACACTCTCCCCGTCTAATGGATGACGAGCCACTCCAAGCTCAATTTTCCCGTTGAATGCCATCTTCTTCTTACGATATGGGTGATTAATAGGAAGAAACCTACGATGCCCCATGAATACATTCTTTTGACAATTTTTCAACCTCAGCACCTGCGTGTCATCTTCACAGATCGGGCACGCTTTTGCTCCTTTACAAGTGTAACCCGACAAATTCCCGTACGCGGGGAAATCATTTATGGTGCAAAACACCATGGCCCGCAAGGTAAAGGTCTCTTTCATATACGCATCCCACACCGGGACGCCATCACGCCACAATTTTTGGAGGTCCTCGATTAATGGTGCGAGATATACATCTATGTCATTTCCGGGTTGTCTGGGTCCTTGGATTAGTAATGACATCATTATATATCTGCGTTTCATGCACAACCAAGGAGGAAGATTGTAGATGCATAAAAGAACTGGCCAAGTACTGTGCCGACTGCTCATACTTCCAAACGGACTCATTCCATCTGAGCTCACCACAATCCTAAGGTTCCGCGGTTCAGAACCAAATTCTTTGAAATGTCTGTCAATGTTTCTCCATTGAGGAGAATCAGCCGGGTGCCTTAGTTTACCGTCATTTTTGCGCTCTTCTTCGTGCCAGCGCAATAATTTTGCATCTTTGGGATTCGCAAACAACCGTTTGAATCTCGGTATTATCGGCAAATACCACAACACCTTAGCCGGAGGTCGACCACTTGTGTCCTCGTTACAATCATCAGTGTCCTGGTCCTTACGACGTTTATATCGTGAAACACCGCATTTAGGACAGACATGCATGGCCTCGTACTCGTTACGATACAATACACAGTCATTCGGACATGCATGTATTCTTTCGATCTTCAACCCCATTGGACATATCAACTTCTTTGCCTGATATGTGGTACCGGGTAACTCGTTGTTATCTGGGAGCATTTCTCCTAAAAGTTGTAATAAGGACGTGAAACTCTTATCGCTCCAACCATTGTCTGCTTTTAAGTTTAATAATTTCAACACAGCTGACAGTTTTGTAAATTTGGTACACCCGGAATACAACGGCTTCTTAGATTCATTAGACAAATTTTGAAATTTATCATAATTTTTATCACTAATTTCATCTTCCACATCACGTAACATATCCTCCAAATTTTCAGTAAACTCGTGTTCTACATTTTCATCAAAATTCCTCTCCATCTCATCATCGTCATTTTCGGGTTCGATGTTAATATCAGAATATTCGGCACTCTCATAATCCTCGTTCCAATCAAGTTCAAAATTATCAGAAATTCCAACATTCTCATCATTCAATTTACGATTACAATCCTTATTGGCACTACTACTTTCCCCAAATTTCTCACCATGCATGAACCAACATGTATATCTCTTCTTAAATCCCCGACAAATCAAATGAGCTCTAATTTCTTCGATGTCCAAAAATCTTAATAAATTTTTACAATCTTTACAAGGACATAAAATGTCTTCTTCTTTTTTATTCACTCTATAACTCTCAGCAAATTTTATAAACTCATCAACGCGAACCAAATATTCTTCACTGTCACGTCGCATTTCATACATCCAGCTTCGATCCATCTGTAAATTAAATTAAAAAAATGATTTGATCAATTAATCATGCATGGTCAACATTCTCCTTCGTGTACAAAATTTTGGGCTTACAAAGGGCCGGTTTACAATCCTAACCCACTCTTTGAATATTATGTCTCATATGTGAACACATATTAGCGAGATTTAATTAGTATTTGAGAAAAATTCGGCAGCATTTCCCCTTAACTCCCCAAGTATGCGTACGAACCACATACTCGTAGGAGCAATAAGGGAAAATACTGTCGAACTTTCCTCAAATACTAATTAAATCCCGCTAATATGTGTTCACATCCTAAATGAGACATAATATTCAAAGAGCAGTCCCAAAACGGGGACTATCCAAAATTAATCCCTATTGGATTAATTTTGAACGGGCATGGACCTAAAAGCATCTAAAGGTCGGTTATTGGACCACAATACACTAATTAATTACATCTAAAATTAAGAATTCAAGAATGCATGAAATGACCTAATTAAATAAGCCTAAATAACAGAAAATTAGAGAAAGAAAATGATTTAAATACATATTACTAACCTTAGAAAGATGGAGAGGAGAAAATACAAACTTAATTCAAAGATCTCAGATCTCAGCTGCTGGCCTCGATCAATTCGCAGAAATAAAAAGCTCAGTTCGAGATGTATGAACTAAAAACTTGATCAAAACGGCGCTCTGGAAGGGAAGATAATAAAACCCTACACTATTATATACGGCTATTTAGTTATATATCCGTGTAGCTCTCCACCTATTTCTACACGGCTTTTTAGTTATAAATCCGTGTACAATTATAAGATTTATACACGGCTATATATCAAAAAACCGTGTGTAATGTTCCTACACGGCTTTGTATTAAAAGTCCGTGTAGCTCTCTCAATTATTTGCACACACACTTATTTACACACGGATTTGTGGTTTCTAATAAACCGTGTAGCTCTCTCTAATAATTCGACACTGATTGTTAACTAATTATCCGTGTAGAAATCGTTCAGATCTTTTGAACTCATATTTGGTACACTGTTTTTAATATAATTGCCAAATCCGTGTACAATGTGCAGTGTACAAAACCAGTTTTTGTAGTAGTGATAGCTGGAGTTGGGTACCTTCACTGACGGTTCAATTGAAAAAACAGTCAGTGTAGAGTACCTACACTGACGGTTTTAAAAAACAGTCAGTGAAGAGTACCTACACTGACGGTTTTACAAACCCGTTAGTGTAGGTAACCAACACTGACGGTTCGGAAAACCGTCAGTGTAGCGTACCTACACTGACGGCTGTCAAAATCGTCAGTGTTGGTTACCTACACTGACTGTTTCGAAAAACCGTCAGTGAAGAGTACCTACACTGACGGTTTTGACAGCCGTCAGTGTTAGACACCTACACTGACGGTTCGGAAAACCGTCATTGTAGGCAACCAACACTGACTAGTTTGTAAAACCGTCAGTGTAGAGTACCTACACTGACTGTTTTTTAAAACCGTCAGTGTAGGTACTCTACACTGACTGTTATTTAATTGAACCGTCAGTGAAGGATATGAGCAACACTGATGCTTCCGCTAATAAAACGTCAGTGTTGGTAAGCTGCTCAACACCGACTGTTTAGATAACAGAACCGTCGGTGATTGAGGGTCAGTGAAGGGCTTTTTTGTACTAGTGATTATATTCTTCTTTTGCCGTATCTATATTGATTTGTTACTACTAATTACTAACTATTAGTCTTACTTGACTTTTTAGCAATCGTTGAATGGGCAATCACATGTACTAAAAAATTGCCGATAAGTGTAGGCAAGCAATTGCATGGATTGGTAATTGATTTCTATCCGCAAATCTTAGATTTTTCTCTTTTCCATTCTCTCTGTATTGCCTCACTAATCTCAGTTTCGTCAAGTTAAAACTTGTAAAACAATTGTCATAATGTTAGGCTTTTCATAGTAAAAATCCATCAATAGAGATTTGATTAAATAAAAATGAATCAATAGAGAAAATATTAAATAAAATGAGAAATTTTTAAGTAAAGCAGGTAAACCATCTTATTTGATTTGTCAAGGGAGCCGATCAGACAAGAAAAAGCAAAAACTTAGCCATGTAAATGAGAAAGAGGAAAATGAGAAAGAAGAAAATGAGCAAGTTGTAGCTAAGCCAGTGGTAGCAGAACCTATACCGAATTGCATGAATTGGTACTTGAATTTTCTATTTAGTTTCAATTTGTGTGCTTCCTATATATTGTGTTCATGGATTTCCTAATATTAAGTCCACTTCAATTGGTTTTTAAGAAGTCTGTTTTTTTTCCGTGCGTGGTGGTTAAATTATTTTTCTATTCATATAAAAATATAACTCAAAATTTAAAACTTAAAAGTCAAAATAAAACCGTTGGATATGATCTATATCATTTTACCTATGCACGTGTAAAAAATTATGACATTTCAATTTTGTTTTGGTTGTCATCAAGAGCTTGTAAAAAACGTACTAATGTGGATAATTTCTAGACGTTGATTTTTCAACTTATTGATTCACATAAAAACAAAATCAAAATGTGATAATTTTTTATGAGCACAGAGATAAAATGATGTAGATCATATCCAACGGTTTTATTTTGACTTTTAAGTTTTAAATTTTGAGTTATTAAAGTTTTAAAAATGGAGGCATGGTGGAGGCATGAAAAATGAAGGCATTGGAACCCTCCTCATTTATACCTATTTAACATATTGATAACTTTTGCTTCTTATTTTCTCTGTAACAGGTTATTGAGATCCCAAGGGGGAGCAAAGTCAAGTATGAGCTTGACAAGAAAACTGGATTGATTAAGGTAATGTTAGTGATCTGGCAAGGATAGATCAACAAGGGATTGATAAATTTCATACATTTTACCTACCCCAATAGTACGTTCTTGATAAATTAATGTTGTACAAATGAATTGTACGTAGGTTGATCGGATGTTATACTCCTCAATTGTGTTTGTGTATCCACACAACTACGGGTTCATTCCACGCACTCTCTGTGAAGATAATGACCCGATGGGTGTTCTAGTGCTCATGCAGGTATGCTTATGCTTAACTGCACACTTTTGATCTTTGACACAGTAATTTGATTTGAGGGCATGCTCTTACTTGGTCTGAAAAATATGTGCTTGTTTTAGGAGCCGGTTCTACCTGGGTTGCTTTCTCCGGGCCAAAGCTATCGGTCTCGAGAACGGAGTAGGTCCGATGCCCATCGGACCTACTTTTAGGTTCAACGAGCATGATGACCGTCCGATCTAATTTAAGATTTGTGCGTACGAAATTGAAACAAACACGTACGAAATTTAAAGCGTTCCGCACGAATCTTAAAGCAAATCGACGGTGATTAAACTCATCGAACCAAAGTAGGTCCGATGCCCATCGGACCTACTCTCAAGTGATCGGTCTCATGCCTATGATTGACCAGGTTTTCCTTTCTCTTTTTACTATTTACTTTTTTTGACGAGGTTCCTTATAGTCGAAAATGTAAATGATAGATATAATAAAATCATAACGTGTTTGGCAATTAGAACACAAATAATTCATAATGCGTATATCCAAAATAAAATAGCAAATGTAATATAAATCTTACAGTTTTGGAGTGATGACATCGTTAAGCAGAAGCATAAATACTGATCATCAATGGTTTTACTCAGACGTGATGATGGAGACCTTAGACGTTTTTCTTTTACTTCTCTATTTATTTTTATGATTGTTATTGACGAAATTTTTAAGATATGGTGTGTCCAAATAAGAGAAGAAGTATTTAATAACTCTGAGGCAACCTTTGATACCAGTATAATTTCGTCCATAATTACTTAAAAACTAACAATAAATAGATAATTTAAATTTACTTTTAGAATCCACCAAATAAGCAAAAACTAATTTATGGATAATTTTACCATGGAATCCGAAGGATACATCCAGTAATACCTTTTTCTTTGACTTTAAGCCTTTAACATGGTACATTATTTTTTAGCTAATATCCATTTTGGGTTTATCTAATAGTTTGGGAATATTTTAGTGCTTGCAAGTTTCTTTCACTATTTATATTTTTTTCATTGCTGGTTTCTAAAAATAGGGGGAGAGGGATGACAAGATAATAGCAATTTGTGCTGATGGAGTGCAGCTGGGGTCCGATGTCCATCGGACTCAAATTTGGGTCCAATGGGTTTTGGAACCGTCCGATCATCTTTAAAATTTGTGTGCACGAATTTTAAAGCAGATGCGAAAGTTGCGAACGCAAATCTTAAAGCAGATCGGATGGTCATCCAACCCATCGAACTCACTTTGAGTCCGATGAACATCGGACCCAAATTGACCTCGTGCTGATGACCCAGAATTCAGGCATCTGAATGACCTCTTGGAGCTCTCCCCTCACCCTCTCCAGGAGATTCGCCGCTTTTTCGAGGATTGTATCCTTTTACCACAAGCTTTATTTTATAATGGGACACTCTAATGCATTTTCTGAATAAGAACAATATTGACTATTTTGTGTTTTTCGGGTTGATGTCTGCTTCAAATTACTGTGTATTTTTGTGAAGAAGATTAACTGGTTATTTTTTTATTGTACTTAACCAAATTGGTCAGACAAGAAAAATGAGAACAAGGCAGTGGCTGTGGATGAGTTCTTGTCATCAAACACTGCTCCTGAAGCTATCCAGTACTCCATGTAAGTTTTTGTTTAACTCCCTTTTCATATTTTGAATAAATGTGAACCTGTTTAGACTTTTATATATTAAAGCACCAGCTCACCGGTCTCATCTTTGAGATTTTATAATTATGATCCAATAAACTAATGTTATTACTATACTTTTTCTTTGCAATTGCAGGGGATCTCTATGCGGAGTACATTTTGCAAAGCTTGAGACGTTAGATTGCTGTGGCGAGTATTCTTCAACAATAAGTTGATTTTTGCGGCCTTAAATTTATGAAGTCTTCCATTTTGATGGAGTCGTGGAGTCCTTTTATTTTTGGATTTTGGATTATATGTGAAAGAAAGTATCGAAGCTTCTGCTCATTTATTTTATCTAGGCATTTCCGGGATTGCTCTTCTGCTTGTTTGTTTATTTTTTTGGTTGTATGATACTGGAAGAACAAAATTACTATGGGTCAGTTTTCATTGTTGGCCGGCGAAATGAAATGATTTACATCAAAATTATTTTGGTTGTAAATTATTATTCAGTTTCTCAATTCAAGACGAAATGCAATAAATTTACCGGCCTAAATTTAAGGTACTGAATATTATGTTCTGGCCTACACTTTACTGATATAATCCCACTGTTCAGATTGAAGTGTGATCTATCCACAGCTGTGTGCAACTTTTAACATCATTATTATCTGTCATGTAAAAGTTACATTAAAAATATCCTAATTACATGAAACGATTTGTGAAAGAAATCTGAAAAGACAATTTAAGCTGTGAAAATAGGTACCAATGTCTTCAGTTAAAAATCATTGTGGCTAATAATGTTGTTGCCAATATGTCTAATAATGTTGAATGAGGAGGGTTTAAATGTCTTCATTTTTTGTGCCTCCACCATATCTTAATTTCTAAATTTTTTAATAACTTAAAAATTAAAATAAAACCGTTAGATATGATCTATGTTATTTTCTCTATGTGCTCATAAAAAATTATCACATTTCAGTTTCGTTTTTATGTAATCAATAAGTTGAAAAATCAACGTCTAGAAATTATTCACAATTAGTACATTTTTTACAAGCTCTTGATCACAACCAAAACAAAATTGAAATGTCATATTTTTGTTTATACGTGCATAGATAAAATGATTTAGATCATATCCAACAGTTTTATTTTAACTTTTAAGTTTTAAACTTTGAGTTAGGCATGTTATTCATACCCTTCAAAATTAGATACAGGGAATTAACTCGACTGCTCTAGACGGTCGACAGAAGATGTGGATTCGTGATGGATCCATGCTGAACCCATCTTTTCGGATTACATCTTCATCACAGAGAATCCAGATCCCTAAAGTACTCAAATTTTGAGTTTGATTGGACTGTCTGATCAATCCGGCTCGAGATTAAATTTACGGGACCTCTTTAATATTCAATATAGATTATGATCAGACGATCCAAATCCAAACTCAAACTTTTGAGTTATCTTATAAGATCCAAATTCCATCACAAAGTTATTAAAATGGTAAAATCTGATCTGATTCAAAGGATCTGTCCAATCTGATTCAAATATAATCTTATTTGAGATGATCTGAGATCCGAATATGGTTCAAATTTAGACAATTCTAAATTCGATATGTGACAAGTCACTCAACCATTCTAAAAGTCAAATAAATTCGACCCGACTCAAAAATGATTTGGCATTTCTTATGTTATTTTAGAAGTAATAAATCTTATCCAATTCGAATAACCTGTCCAATCCGACTTGAATCTGATCATCCGATTATTTTGAAAACGTTTAACTAATTCGGCCAAATTTGTTCTACATCCGAATATGATCTAATACTGAACGATTAAAAATTTCAACCCGACCCGTAATCCAACAATTCTCGAAAATCAAATTAATTCAACACGCCCGATTATCACCTCTACAAGTTGCCAACCAAAGAAATCTGACTTCTTTTGTTTATTAATCGGACCACGGTCGGTTTTGATTTGGCTCCGACTTCGGATAAAATCGGATTACAACTTCATTCACAAAAAGTTGCCCGTTACAAAGATAGAAACAAAAAGCTTAAAAAAAAGGGTCCGCCTAGCTCTCCCCCGTGAACAATCCCCCGTTTCATCCCCCGTCAGTTGCATTAATTAAGGTAGTTAGTTAGTTATAATTTATAACTGTCAGTGTATTTTAGGAATTTGCAGAAGTATTCATATGTAGCACAACTAGTATTCATCCATCTATATGAAGGTATTCACATTTGCAATAGAAACATATTTGGATATATTACAACAAGAAAGTAGGGGACAAACAACATGTGTGGGGGACCGCACAACTGTCAGATCATTAATTAAGTAGGGGACCGCATAACCGTCAGTGCATTAATTAAGTGGGGGACTTCTAACTACCTTCAGCTCATTTTAGAAATTTGCAAAAAAAGTATTCATCTGTAACACAACTAGCATTCATCCATCTATATAAATGTATTCATCTTTGCAATAGAAGCATATTTGGACACATCAATCACTCATCTTTTACACGTTTTTAGAGATGAGTTTTTTTTTCTCCGTTCAATCTAACCAATATTTCTGACGATCTGTGAGGAATTTTGCAAATCTAAAACCACGAATGTCTTCTACACAATTTTCTCTTTCAAATGAGATCCATGATGACATACTTTCGAGTTGTCCGTTGCACAAGTATTCACACCTCGTCATGCAAGTATTCATCCTGCATTAAGCAAGTATTCATCCTCATCGTGTAAGTGTAAATAGTTAATGTACCAAGAGTATTACACGTTTTTAGAGATGAGTTTTTTTTTCTCCGTTCAATCTAACCAATATTTCTAACGATCTGTGAGGAATTTTGCAAATCTAAAACCACGAATGTCTTCTACACAATTTTCTCTTTCAAATGAGATCCATGATGACATACTTTCGAGTTGTCCGTTGCACAAGTATTCACACCTCGTCATGCAAGTATTCATCCCGCATTAAGCAAGTATTCATCCTCATCGTGTAAGTGTAAATAGTTAATGTACCAAGAGTATTACAAACATATGTGCATACCAAACAAATAAAAAGTATTCATCCATAAGATATCAAGTATTCATACATATAAGTTAAAGTATTTATGTCTAAGATATTAAGTATTCATCCATAAACGTTGAAGTATTCATCTCTAAAACATTAAGTATTCATCCATATGTACTTAGTACGTACTGTTCTAATTCACCATTAATGAAGCTGCGCCTCTTTGCAAATAACTCGGATCTGACCCGGCGGAGGCGGATCTAACCCGGCGGTCGACAGTGATGGATCTACTCCGGCGGAGGCGGATGTGGGAGAGAGAGGAGGCGGAGGTGGGAGGTGGGAGACGGAGGTGAGAGACGGAGGTGGAGGTGGGAGAGGGAGGCCGAGAGGGAGAGGTGGGAGAGGCGGGCGGAGGTGGAGGCGGAGGTGGAGAGGGAGAGGTGGGAGAGGGAGGGAGAAAGAGGAAAGAAATAAATGAAGAAAATTGGATAATTAATTTGTAAGGCCATTAGGTAGTTAGAATTTTGAATTATAGTTAGAAAAAGTAGTTAGTTAGTTGGAGGATGAAATGGGGGATGGTTAGATGGGGGAGATATAATTACCCTAAAAAAAATACAAATTCAAAACTTTTCAATTTAAAAAAATAAATAAATCTGCAATTGACATCGCGTAACTACGACGACGAAGAACCTATTAGTCCTATTCGCACCGCACGACCACTAAAACATCATTGATCCTCTCCATTTCCATAAAAACGGAGACCATAAGTTCCTTGCAAGAACCGCGTCAGCTCATCGGTCAAATAACTGACGTGTCATCTTCTATAGGCATCCGACCTTCAATTAAGTTGACCTGGCAGTTTCTACGTCAGATCACTCTCTCCGTTATTATTAAGAAACGCAGAAGAACTAGCCGACAGTTTCTTGGCGAAATCTCAACTTCTTCCAGATTCGGTTCCGTCCATCCTCTCTGCTAAGAAAGATCGGAAAGAACAAAGCTAGACTCCATTTATAAGATTCGCTTCTTTCCCTCTCTCTCTCTTTCTCTCTGACAAGATAAAGGAAGTCCTAATATTTTGGTCTGATTTCGTCTTCTATTAATCGATGAAGATCACAGCTTTGCTGGTGTTGAAGTCGGACGCGTCGGCTTCTTCTTCTTCGTCGGCGGCGGGGGAAGGTGATTCACTGGTTCTAGCCAACGCAACAGATGTTAGCCATTTCGGGTACTTCCAGCGTGGCGCCGCCAAGGAATTTATTCTCTTCGTCGCTCGCACCGTTTCCAAGCGAACCCCTCCTGGTCAGCGCCAGTCCGTACAGCATGAAGGTTATTCTCTATTATTCACAGATCTATTTACGTTTCCGAGAAATTTGGGGGAAAAAACTGTGAGGAACAAATTATGGAAAAATATCAGATCTTCGAGTGTGTATTGTTCTCGAGCGACAATATATATTATTAGTTAATAGAATCATTAAGTATTCATTTTGTGAGACTCAGTTATTTCATCAGGCTGATTTGGGATTGTTTTTGTTCAACTCGATTTCTGTGACTGGCATTCAACAATTGACCATCTAATGTGTAATTGAGGGTAAGCAGCTTGAGAGGGGAAATAAGCACAATTACATTTGTTGGGAAAATCCCAACGTGTTTGATCAATGCCAGTCCTATATGAATATCAATTGCAGGAACTGGGATTCTTTTTATTCTCTTTCTGTGCTGATCAGTAAACCAGTCCAGTATTAATTAATGCAGCTGTATAATTAACATCTTTTCCATGACATCGGTTTCATTCTTCTGAAACAAAATAGTACACACAAACCAGAAAGCATTGCTGGGACCAATTTGTATTCTTTCTATATTGATGTTAATAAAGATGGAATCCTCAAACTCTGGTCTTGGTCTTCTCTCTTTACATATGCAGAATACAAGGTGCACTCATACAATAGAAATGGATTATGTGCTGTAGCATTTATGGATGACCATTATCCTATCAGAAGTGCCTTTTCGCTTCTTAATAAGGTATCTAATTGTTGTTGAATTTATTGTTTCCTGTTGAAATGTAGAAGATAAACAAGTCCTCTTTTTCATAAATAAAATTTTCAAGATAGTATTAGAGGATTTGAGCTCAGAATGTTGAATTTCTTGATGCAAGATCTGGTAATTGATGGTGAGTTGTCTAGTACAAATTATCAACAGGTTACTTTGAATTTTAGCTCTAACTTCACAGTTCTGACTGGTACATCTAGCTACCATCCCAAACTCAGTTTGTGATAATATTTCTGTATATTTTTAGGTTCTTGATGAATATCAGAAAGCATTTGGTGATTCATGGAAAGTAACCAAAACTGATGCAACCCAGCCATGGCCTTACTTGACTGATGCTCTTACCAAATTTCAGGTACCCTAATTTTTACCTTTCGCTTGTTGTGATTCCTTCGAGTACTTATCACTTTAAATGCCTCAAATTGAATATATAAAATTAAATTTAATGTGCATCAACTATTATGTATGCAACATTTGCAAATTCAGAATTATTTCAAGAGCGGTTGGTTGCAATTTCAGCTACTTTGTACCATTAGTGCTGACCTGGTATACTGTAGCACAGAACATTATTATAAGTTCTCTCTGTTCTTGGGTTGTGCCTGTTTGTAATCAAATGTTATGTTGAGGTCAATGCTAGTATAGAGCTTATTGGCTGTATTTATATTTTTTTCTTTGTTACAAACTGATTATTGGTTGTAATTACATTTTTTTCATTTAGAAACTATAACCAGATTTTAAATTTGTATCTGTAATAGGACCCTGCGGAGGCAGACAAGTTGATGAAAATTCAGAGAGACTTGGACGAAACTAAAATTATCCTTGTAAGCTCTATATCTATCTTGTGCTGATCTGGAAGCTTTTAAATGATTTGGTTTAGTATATTAATTGAAAAGAATTCTGATGATTTCAGAAGCTAAGAAATTTTGTCTTCTATGCTAGATTTAAAACCAAAAACTCTCTGCGCTTCTCTTAATCGCTTCCTTAGAAAAGAAAATGAGTGAGGCTACGGTAGTATGCATAGCACGGTTTGGTCCGTGCTACGGCTCAATATTTGAGTTTTCAAAATCCTAATGGTCGATCCGAACCGTTCAACATGATTATAAAATGAATATGTACTTGCAAACCAAATTTTACATTTTTTCGAATTTTTTTACTATTTTTTTAGATAGGTAGAAAATCACTTGATCTGAAAATTCTGGACCATCCAAAAACAGTGATTTTCTACCTATCTAAAAAAATAGTAAAAAAATTCGAAAAAATGTAAAATTTGGTTTGCAAGTACATATTCATTTTATAATCATGTTGAACGGTTCGGATCGACCGTTAGGATTTTGAAAACTCAAATATTAAGCCGTAGCACGGACCAATCCGTGCTATGCATAGCACCGTAGCCTCACTCAAAGAAAATTATAGATGTTGCAGAATATTTTGGTTCTTAATCAAATATGCTTTGTCTCTTAGTTTATTTATTTAATTAGTATGTTTCTTTATCTGTTACTTTGATGTGCTTGCATAATTATACTAATTTTAATTGATTTCTCAAATTATAACACGGCATAAGAAGTTGCCAAAACATATGGTTCTTCAAATATATGCTCTTTATTTTCTCATTTTATTAAGTTGTCTCTTGTAAGATGTTATGGTCTTGTTTTGTAGAGTATGTTGGCTTCTGTTTAGCACAGTAGGTATTATACTCAATTATACACTTTGGTATGTGTGCATAATCATGCTAATTTACCCCTTGGTCGGAATCAATTCTTTCCCATCCAGATGAGAAATTATTTCATTTATAATTATTTGGAGGGAGATTTTAGCCCACTTAAAGCTAATGAGTCGGGATGGTATTTGGAGGGAATCAAAATTTTCAAATAAAATTCTATATCCCTACTTTTTCTTTCTTTTCCGGAATTTTTAAGAATGGATGAAGAAGAGAAGGTATAGTTGTCTTTAATAAAAGGAATTCTTCTTATGAACTGGTCTATCCGATCAAAAAGAAATTCACTTCAAAATAATTTATTTTGAACTCTTGCAATTCAATAAATTGGACTCTTTAACAAAAATTTATTCCGATCATTGCATTTATCTACTTAAGAAATTACAATACAGCATAAGAAATTGCATAGTATTTGGTTCTTAATCAAATATACGCTTATTTCTGTTTATGTTTCTTTTATTTATTGTTTCTTTTATGTAAAAGAGTAAGTTCTGATTCACAGAGTCTCTTGTATTTTTTTTTCAGTAAAATAGATATGGGTTCTACTCATTTATACATTTTGATATGCTTGCACAATTATACTAATGTTGATTAAATTTTGAAAATGTAACACAGCATAAAACAATAGAGAGTGTACTTGAAAGGGGTGAGAGGTTGGACAGCTTAGTTGAGAAGAGCTCTGATTTAAGTGCCGCTTCCCAGGTAATTGCAATATATATTTGTAAATAAATATAGCTGTATGGACTGTAAGAACTAGGAAGTTTGTGTTATACATTGCTAAAGAAAATTGTCAAGTTTGAGGTAAATTTGCATAACTTCGGTTAGATTCGCAAAACCTGGTTTTGAGTTGTTTAATCCTCAGTTGCACAATTTGATGCCTAATATTAAATTATTGGAAGTTATAGGGATCACTAGGCCCAAACTTAATTAGGTAAAATATGGGAATGTAATTCACCAAATTATGGTTAATAAAATTGTCAAGTTTGAGGTAAATTTGCATAACTTCGGTTAGATTCGCAAAACCTGGTTTTGAGTTGTTTAATCCTCAGTTGCACAATTTGATGCCTAATATTAACTTATTGGAAGTTATAGGGATCACTAAGCCCAAACTTAATTAGGTAAAATATGGGAATGTAATTCACCAAATTATGGTTAATAAAGCTGTAATTGGTTAGGTTGATCAGAATTTGGGAGTGGTGGTACCATATAGGAATTGAGATCCTTGCTGCAAAGCGTGTTAAATTTTCATTTGTTTTCGTTATTATTTCTAGTTTATCTTGAGTAAATTACACAAATGGTCATTAAAAGTATCCTTGGTTACAATTTTCATCTCAAAAGTTTCAAAGGTATAATTTTAGTCCTAAGTATCACTAGTTTATCATTTTGGTCCATAAAATTTTTTATTTGTAACAAATTAGTCGTACCATTTTCACCGATCAACAAAACTGAATAAAGATTCGTATTTGCATCCATGGAAAAATGATATACTTTATGATATTTATGGTAAGATATATGTAAATGTTATTCTAATTAATTTATGATAACACGAACATTAATACTAATATAAATTCAATTGCTATTCCATGCCATGAATAATACCTATTTTCATATTATTTATATTATTTGATGACTACATCCACACTAGTTTCAATGCTAATAAGTTGTCACTATGATAGATGAAAATATCATTTTTTCGCAATGGATGTTAAATGTACGACCATTTTGATTTAAAATTAAGAACTTTTAAGGACCAAAATGATATTTTTGAAACTTTAAGAACCAAAATAGCAAGCGAATGATACTTTAAGAATCAAATTGTAAATGAGTGATACTTCAGGGACATTTCTGTAATTTATGCTTTTTTATCTTCTAAAATGGAGCACCTTATATTAACTTCTTATGGTACAGATGTTCTACAAGCAGGCCAAGAAAACTAACCAGTGCTGTACCGTGCTCTAATTCCAGTCTAAACATATTTGGTTGCCTCTTCAATATGTAATGGTAGATCTTTGTTGTTTTTTTTTTCCTTCTTTTTTATTACTTTTTTTATCTGCATATCTATTGATGGTGATCGTGAAAATGTAGTGTTGAATGTTACAAATTGATATTATTTGTTTGATCTGTGTGTTTATTATTGTCCACATTTTCCAGCTTTCACCTTCCTACCTTTATAGCAATAAATATCTGAAAAGAAAGATACTTCATAGATCATATTATAGTTTTCCTTATTGTATTGTTGCATTTTTCATATGGTGCGACTAAAATAATTTGTTACAAATTTGCTTGTTTTGTGTGTTACCAACGTGCAATTTTTTAACGTATTGCTCTGAGTAATTATCATTACTGAGTGAGTTGGCATATATGTTTTATTATATAATGGTCAAAGTTTGTGTTCTTTATAATGCCATTTTATGGTTAACTAATATAGAATATTGAAATGTTGAGGAGTATATTGTTGCTGGTAATGATAATAGTTTCTGAACCTTCCATCCTTCGCTATATTTCTTGCAATATATCTTCATCTATTAAGAAGGGAAATATTATTAAGCTTCTCTTATCATCTCAGTGGTTGAGGCATACTTTACATCAAGTCTCGGTGTCTTTTTGCGTTGCAACCACAACAAAAGGTTGTGCAAGGAAAAAAAAAAGTTGGTCTCACAGAAAAGAAAAATGTATGTCTAATTGTTTGCACCAAAGAGAATGCTTTTACACGTTGGTATCATGGTATCCGAAAATTTTATTAATACCATAGAATCCGGCTAAATTACTTCCGGAAGTACTTTGGCTGAAGTGCTTATAGATCAAATTTTAAAATTTTATGTACGAAACGTCAACCTAAGTATCTTAATAAATTAGTTATGTAGTAAACATGTAGAATACTGATTTTTATAATTTTTGGAAATTTTTACTAATTTTTATGATTTTTGAAAAATGGCTTCTTTTGTCCTAAAATAAAAGAAAAATAATTTATTTTTAGGTTAAAAAACCATCTTTCAAAAATCATAATAAATAGTAAAAAAAATTCAAAAATTGTAAAAATTAGTATTCTACATGTTTACTATATAACCAATTTATTGATATATATATAGGAGTTGGCTACGGTGCTACATGTAGCATAGAGGGCCTCCGTGCAACGGCTCAATATTTGAGTTTTCAAAATCCTAACGGTCGATCCGAACCGTTCAACATGATCTCCATATGAATATGTACTTGCAAACCAAATTTTACATTTTTTAGAATTTTTTACTATTTTTTTAGATAGGTAGAAAATCACTTGATCTGAATGGTACAAAATTTTCAGATCAAGTGATTTTCTACCTATCTAAAAAAATAGTAAAAAAATTCTAAAAAATGTAAAATTTGATTTGCAAGTACATATTCATATGAAGATCATGTTGAACGGTTCGGATCGACCGTTAGGATTTTGAAAACTCAAATATTGAGCCGTTGCACGGAGGCCCTCTATGCTACATGTAGCATATTAGCCAGATTCTCTATATATATGTGTGTATGTATATATATACGTGTGTGTATGTATATATGTGTGTGTGTGTGTGTGTGTGTGTATGTGTGTGTATATGTGTGTGTGCGTGTGTGTGTGCGTGTGTATATAGAGAGAGGAGGGTTCAAACGCACCATAATTTTTGTGCTCCAATATGCTCCACATCCTTTATCTCTATTTTCAAAGTCCGAACAATCGATCCAAACTGTTTAACATGATCTTCATAATAAAATATGTTTGGAGACCAAATTTTATATTTTTTAGAAATTTTTTTACTATTTTTTTAGATAGGTACAATATCACTTTATCGGATGGTCCAGAATCTCCTTAAAAAAGTGATTTTGTAAAAAAATAGTAAAAAAATTTTAAAAAAATAAAATTTGGTCTCCAAGCATATTTTATTATGAAAATCATGTTGAGCGATTCAGATCGACTGTTCGGACTTTAAAAATGGAGATAAAGGATGTGTAACACATTGGAGTATGAAAATAATGGTGCATTTAAGCCCTCCTCATATATATATATAGGAGTTGGCTATGGTGCTACGCGTAGCATAGAGGGCCTCCGTGCTACGGCTCAATATTTTGAGTTTTCAAAATCCTAACGGTCGATCCGAAACGTTCAACATGATCTTCATATGAATATGTATTTGCAAATCAAAATTTTACATTTTTTAGAACTTTTTTACTATTTTCTACCTATCTAAAAAAGTAGTAAAATTTTTTTTAAAAATGTAAAATTTGGTTTGCAAGTACATATTCATAGGAGATCATGTTGAACTGTTCGGATCGACAGTTAGGATTTTGAAAACTCAAATATTGAGCCGTAGCACGGAGGCCCTCTATGCTACGCGTAGCATATTAGCCAGTTATATATGTGTGTGTGTGTGTGTGTGTGTATCTATATATCTATGTGTATATATATCTATGCATGTATGTATGTATGTATGTATGTATGTATATATGTATGTATTCATAAAAATTTCGGCATCGTGACTCACTAATAATATTACTGGGATATTTAACTCCACAGAGTTTAAATACATCCATTTTTTGTGAGTTTATTATGCCTTCCCTTCTAAATTTTAGTAACTTAAAATTTGAAACTAAAACATCAAATAGTTTAATAGATATGATTCATATCATTTTCTTGATGTTTATGTAAGAGATTATTATATTTTGACTTTGTTTAAATTGACATCAAGAGCATACACAAAAATACATTAATGTGAATATTTGTTTAATGTTAATTTGTACTTATTAATTCATATAAAAATTTAAAAAGTGATAGTTTTTTGTATCTAGAGTAAATGAATAATATATATTATATTTAACGGTTTATTTTAACATTAAGTATTTATAAGTTTATTATTAAATAATTTAAAAGTGATAAAATGAAGAAAGCATTTATAGAAGTATTTTAACCCTCCTCATCTAACTTATAATTAAAAGTATAAAATATTCTGATGACTTGTTTGATGTGTGCCTCAAGCTTTAAGAAAATTCTTATTCGTCTAGTACAAATTGCAACTTTATTTCAAAAGTATCATCGCAATACAATATATGTTCTTCGTGGTCTTCTTTCTCCGAAACTGACGTGTATTACTTGGTGCATTTTACCTTTTGTATCGCAAAAGTATAGAATATCCATTTTTACTTGGAAGATTCTTGTTAGCATTTTAAGTTTCAAACTTTAGTCGGAAGAAATATTATTTGTTGACCTTAATTTCATTTTCGTATGATATTTTATATCTTGTTTAAAAGTTGAAGTCACGACTTAAATAATCTGACTAGCTAGAAGAGACAAATTGACATCTAGAACCTGACTTTTGGCAACCAGAAGATAAGTTACTAGACTTAGACCAATGGGAACTGGAAAGGCCTTTCACTGAACAAGAATTACACCATGCTGTGTTTGCATCTGAACCAAGTGGGGCCCCTGGCCCTGATGGATTCAGTTTCCACTTTTATCAATTTTTCTGGGAAACACTCAAATTAGATCTTATGCTCCTTATTCACTACTTTTATGAACATAGCTTATATTTACATAAACTCAATAAGTCTTGCATTTGTTTGATTTCTAAAAAAAAAGATGCTACCCTAATAAAAAAGTTTAGACCTATTAGCCTAGTTAATTGTAGCTTTAAGATTATTTTCAAACTACTTACAATTAGAATGGAGCAAGTCATGCCCAGACTTATAGATCCAAGTCAGTCAGCTTTTCTTAGGAATAGATATATTCTAGATAATATGATACTTAGTCAAGAAATCATTCACTCTTGTTAGATTACCAAACAACCAGGGGTAGTTATAAAGGTGGATTTTGAAAAAGCTTATGATAAGATCCATTGGGAATATTTATTAGAGGTTCTATCAAGTAGGAATTTTGGGACTAGGTGGATTCAATAGATTACCCTTTGGTTATATAGCTCACAGTCATGTATCAACATTAATGGGGAAATAACTGAATACTTTTACTGTAAAAGAGGGGTAAGACAAGGAGACCCCTTATCTCCTTTTTTGTATATATTAGCTGCAGATACACTTAGTAAGTTGTTTAATAAAGGTAGGCAGGCTAATGTAATAAGAGGGTTAGGACCAGAATGTTTTAATGATAGAGCTGTCACTAACTGTCACTATGTAGATGACACTATACTGTTCCTGACAGCTCAGGACAGTAATGTGGAGGCTGCATGGTGGGTCATGATGGCTTTTGAAGCCTTGTCTGAAATTAGAATGAATTATGACAAAACTGAACTGTATACTCTCAATTTGAATGAGAGTATAGACGTACATAATATATTTAGATGTCAATTAGGGGAATTTCCTATTAAATACTTAGGATTACCCTTACATAATCACAAATTAATAGTTGTAGATTGGAATTTTCTTATAGACAAAATAGAAAGTAGATTACCTAGTTGGCAAAGTCAACTATTATCTATAGATGGTAGGACTACTCTACTTAATTCAGTGCTTAGCTCTATACCACTTTATACTTTGTTAGTATTTAGAATTCCAGCTACTGTGTTGCAAAAAAATAGATAAAATTAGAAGAAGATTTTTTGCGGCAAGGATCAGATAAAAAATTTAAATATGCTCTAATGAATTGGGAAACCATTTGCATTGCAAAAAAGTATGGAGGGTTGGGAGTTTTAGATCTAAATCAAATGAATATTGCCCTTATGCTGAAATGGTAGTGGAAATACAAGAATTCTAAATTCCAAGAAATGTGGAAAACAATGATTTGGTCACCACATGACACTATCTCATTTCTGGTCTCATATCTTAAATTATAATCAGTAGGGTCTCTTAGTGTTACATATGAACCAGGATTTAATTCCACAGTTAGATTCTGGTCTGATATATGGTTTTTAGACTGTACTTTAGCTACTAGATTCCCTAAGCTCTATCAGTTTTGTAGTACAAAACAAATATTGTTAACAGAGGTCATTCACTCCCAAGGGGCCAACCTGAAATTTAGAAAAACATTAGAAGGGGCTAACCTACATGATTGGGGGGAACTCCTTCACATACTCAGTATCACTTCATTCACTCACACATATGACAAAGTGAATTGGCGATGGGAAACCTCAAGGAAGTTCACTACTCAGTCTCTTTTTCACTTTCTAAACTGTAGATGGGACTTTCCTGTTTTACCCCTTATGTGGTGGACATTACCAGTGCCACCAAAAATTAGGATCTTTATGTGGTTAACTCAACACAATAAAATTCTTACCAAAGATAATCTTGTTATTAAAGGCTGGACTGGTTCATCCAACTGTGCTTTCTGTACTGAATCTGAGACAGTTACACACCTCTTTTTGACTTGTCCCTTATTACAACAAATATGGTTTTGGTTGGATAAAACTCAAGATTATATGCAGCAATGGAATTCATTTTCAGATATAATTGAATTTGCTATTCAACTTCCTGGCATACATAGAACTGGGTTCTTAGTTGTATTCAGTGCATTATGTTGGGTGATTTGGAAACACAGAAATAATATTTGTTTTAACAATTGCCCCCTTCAGACAGCAAGGCCTTTAATTCTTCTTATTAAATCATTGTCTCTTTTTTTGACAGGTAACCGTAAGAAAAAAGTTCAGACCTCGGTTGAAGAGTGGCTCCCAATAGTTGAAGATGCAGTGCCCCTGGCACAGTATATGCCTCTTGAACTAGTGGTTTATCAACCCCCCAAGTCTCAAGCACAGGAATGAAGTTGAAAACATATCAAATTTTGTACTTAGTTTATATCCCCAGCCTTTTACTATGTGGCTTAGTTAGTGCCAACTTAGAATACTTTTGGAGATTGGCAATCTCACTAACTTGGTTTCTATCTTTACTTTCTTGGTTAGTACTTAGTTATGCTCTCAGTATACCTCATGTTGGGAGGTTGTGGCCTAGCTTTGCTGGATAAACTGGTACTTGTATTTAAAATTTCAGTAATGAAATGGGCTTCTGCCTTTTTAAAAAAAAAAAGAGACAAACTGGAAAACAAATCGAGTAAGACTATGGTAATATGCATATTACGGATCGACCCGTGCTATGAATCAATAACTCTATTTTTAAAATTCAAACAATCGATTTGCATCATTAAACATGATCTCCAAAAATATATACAAGTACAAAATTGATAAACATGATCTCATATTTATCAATTATCTTATAAGATAACAGATACGAAATTACTCTTACTTGTACTCTTATCTGATAAGTTAATGAAAAAAATCATTATTCATACTCGTCTCACCGAATACGATATAAATAGAGTAAACAGGTAAAAAAATTTCCTTGACAATCCTAGATAATAGTATATCTTTACTGGCACAGCAAAGTGCACCTGGAGAAGTTACAAAAAATATTAAGTTTGTACCAAATAATTTTAAATCATAACTTATCAATATAAAACTTGACAGCTTCTGTCAAGCTTCTTAAAAAAAATTAATCGTAACCAGTGTTTTCTATGATATGATTTTTTATTTTTATTTTTAAATTATGATTTCCCTTGTTATAAATTTAACTTCCCATAACCATAATTTTGGAAAATTGTTAAAGAATGAGGTAATGTTACTATACATATATACATAGCACAGATTAGTCTGTACTCTATACTATGAATCAATATCTGCGTTTTCAAAGTTCAAACAATTAATATTAACAATTCAACATAATATTCATATTAAAATGTACTAGCTTGTAGATTGAATTTTACATTTTTTTGACAATATTTTTACTATATATATTGTAGAACACAACCTTAGGCACGCCCTCTTTGAAGTAAAGTCCCATTTTAAACAAACGAAACTCTATGAAGACATCCTTCGTTAACTTTTTGTTGGTAAATTTTTAATCCCAACTAGGAACAAATTAAAAACCATACAGTAATTAACGTGGGGATCTTTAACGATATTCTTAGCATAAAGGAATCTCAGTGCACCAAATCAATTTTATGTACATCACCATTGGATCACCTGACAGTCTGACACCCAACTCGCTGTTAGCATTTCTGAAAATACTTGTCAATTTCTTCTTGGCTTTTATAGCCTAATACTATGATCCATCACAGTCATGACGAACTCTCCATCTAATCAAGCATTCTTTGGAAAATAAATAAATAAATTGTTGGCTATTTCTTTTTGCCTGATTAATGGTGCTTTTAGGAAAATTGAATATAGGGTAATAAATTTGGATTGAGATGTTGGCTATCATGGTATTTTATAAAAAAAAATGGTTATTTCAAACATTTGTATGGGCCAACGGGAAATTTTCCCTAATATTTTCTTGTCGAAAATCTCCGGTCCACCGAAAGCAATGTTTGATGTACGTACTTGTCCTTTGAAATTAAGTATAAAGTCCGTACATATTATCATGGTAAATTAAAATGTATATAAGATTTAGAGAACCATTTAAATATTATAAGAATTTACTTAAGCAATTTATCTTCAAATTAAAATATAATAAATATTTAATTTACGTTAGATTAAATTAAACTGAATTAGACCCAAATTGTTCTCACTCAATCGAAACGGAGTCGAACTGACTGAACCGATGAGTATTGTATTCCGTAGTTAATCAATTAAATTCGAAAGCTAAATTAAAAATAGTAAAACGGGAAAAGGGTTACGAGTACTTAGTTTAGATTTTTAATTAATTTACGTACGAATTACATGTCATCAGATCTACTTCGATTCAGATCCGTGGACCGATCCAACGGGCGACTATACCGAAGCAGGCGAGGATTCTGCAGACCGCGCGGGTGATTAGCGCTTGTGTACGCTTTCGGCCTGCTATTCAGGTGTGAGAAATCTGAATTACTTTTTCATGGCGTACTTTTACCAGTCGACCACTTGACCCGTCATCCATTTTAAATTAAATAGTTGCATTGAAAACTGTAGAGCATGTTTATCCTTTCTGAGCTGTAGATAGAATTTGCATAATCCCTGATAAATGATAATTTACTGTATTTTAGGAGTAGAGTAACTTAATTATATATTATATTATTATATTAGTTTAGAATATTAGTTGTCCTCTTCTCGTAGAGGACAGTATATTATTATGTAGTCACGCATGTGCATTGGTGAGTGTTGAGAAGAAGACCGAATGACTGCGTTCCGGCTTGTTATGATGGAACGAGTCGGCCCCGTAGCCACTGAGCCAAGGGATCACTTGATTTCTCGGGAGGTCTTTTAGGATTACTATTATATGTATTAAAGTTGATATTATATATTCTTTTTTATCATTTTACCATTACGTGCGGGCTGGACTCTAGCCCAGAGACAAGAAAACGATTCGAGATTTGTCTCCCCTACATTAGGAGCTACATGCCTAGAACGGTTTCCGCGGTTGCGGTGACATATTTTATTTTATTGCACAGGGCCAGACTCGAGCCTTTCCCATTGATATGGCCGGACGGTGGAGTCTCGTTGTTTGCTCATGAGGAAACAGGTTAACATATTTTTACGACATGCTGGTATGATTTCTCCTATTTTATATGTTTGGTTGAAGAATCGTTTTAGGTGAGTTGATACCCAGAATTGAGATATGTCCATCTGCATTCATAGTACACAGTGGGGCTCAATGCTCGATGTCATTAGGCAACGTGTATCATTGGACTTGCTGACCGATGTACTTGGAACATATCTCGATGGATCGTTTGATCCGATTTGCACAGCACGGGGTGACTTTCTATCCGTATTATTATATTAGCTTCTACACACAGTACTTAAGTACTAGACTCCGAATTGAATGTATATATATACCATTCTCTTTGTATTTTATTTTTGGGAATCCTTTGCATGTTGTCATTATAGAATAATCGTATCATTGCATCTATTATATGTATTTTCTTTTAATAGTTAATTTGTTAGATTCTTTATAATAAATCATGTGCATATAAATTACCATTTATAAAACTTTACGTAATTTGAAATTTAAAAATACTTTGACCAACGAGGATCCTTGAAGGGTAATTCTAGGTCACATACTGGGCGATTGGTCGCTCACCACCTTTTGATGTGGGATTTTAGGTACAGAGACTGGCAATCAGCAGCAGGGTTTGCCAGGAGCTATCCCAGATGACCATGCAGTTTGAGTTAGCTCTGATAGGACTTTTGAGAATTTATGAGTTTCGATACTTTTGTTTGTACATCAGGATCGTACCATTTTTCTTAGATTATGTTTTATTATTATGTGGGTTGTATGGATTATATGTGTATATTTATTTATGGATTGTAGACTGATGTTTTTTATTGATATTATTCACGTTCCGCTTTTGTTATTTATTTATATTTGTTTAGCCTTATGTGTTTATTGATAATAAACACGAGGTGAAAATTGATCATGTCTTAAACCGGAATTTTTGATTTGAGGTGTGACAGTTGAAGATACGCTACGGGATGTTGAAGAAACTGTTTGTAGTGTAGGTACACAATTGCCCTCAAACAGATGGGTACAAGCAATCAACCTTCAACCTTTTTGGCATCTGACGGATGCGGTCGCGTTCACTTTGTACTAGAAAACAAAAATCCATAACTTCCTCTAACCTCAATCCAAAACGGACAATTTGACATCCTTCTCTCCATTTTTCAAAACTTGAAGAGTTCATTCTTCAAAACTTGGAGCACGGATGACACGAATGCAGGTCTCCAATTGAAAGAACTGGAGATCACAAATCAAGTCCGAAGGCTTTAATGTTATCTTCACCCGCACCACGAGGCTAGATTCACTGCAACAACGCCACGTGTCATCAAACTTCCGACTGACCCAGCGGATAGCCCTATCTCCAATCTTCATACAACAACGCCTCGTTTACTAATAACCATTTTGATTAGATTTAATTAACTTATTCATAGTTCTGTGCACACTTAAAAGTATTTTAAAGAAGGTAGCGTCGACCGTCAAAACCTGGCAGTTAAGTGGCAAACTTATCCGAATCCGACCCGTTATTGGGTCCGGATTATAATCCACACCTTCATTAAACCGTAAATACTATATATTTTGTAACATTTAACGGGTATCGGGCGTTGTGTTTAGTGGGAGAATAAAACCCAATTCAACATGCTGGGCGTCTACTTATAATCCCCCGCCATTTGAAGTTTCCTTTGCTCCAACCGTCTGGCTGAGAAAGAGAGAGACACAGAGAGAGAAAGAGAAGAGAGAGAGTGAGAGTTGAGAAATCGAAGCAACCATGGATCATGTGGCGGAGGCGCATCGGACGGATCTGATGACAGTAACCCGGTACGTTCTAAACGAGCAGTCGAGGTATCCCGAGGCTAGAGGAGACTTCAGCATTCTCCTCTCTCACATCGTTTTGGGTTGCAAATTCGTCTGCACTGCTGTCAACAAAGTATTTTGTTTTTCTATCTGTGTTCTTCTTTTAATGATTCTTCTTCTTTTTTGCTGAAATTTGTGAGAAGTTTACTAATTTGGTTTTAAACTTTTAATCAATTAGGCGGGTTTAGCAAACCTGATTGGCCTAGCAGGAGAGACGAATGTTCAGGCAAGCTCTTCTTTTACCATCTCTTGTGAATTTCCTTTTCAAAATAAGACAATTCTTGTTTATTCTGATTTGTTGAATTCTGTTTCAAATGTAAATTCAGGGAGAGGATCAAAAGAAGCTTGATGTGCTGTCCAATGAAGTGTTTGTTAAGGCTCTTGTCAGCAGTGGTCGTACTGTATGTTTTCTTTTTCTGTTTTTATTCATTTAGGAATGAATATATATTTATAAAAAATAAGTAAATTAATTTATCACGCTACTTTTCTTTTTTTGGCATGAACAGTGCATCCTAGTGTCCGAGGAAGATGAGGAAGCTACGTTTGTAGACCCTGCTCTGAGGGGAAAGTGCGTATTTATATAAAATGATTTTTTAGTGACATTTAACTGCCCAGTACTAATAATAAATGATTGCGTTTAACGCGGGGCACAGGTATTGTGTAGTGTTTGATCCACTGGATGGTTCTTCCAACATTGACTGTGGTGTCTCTATCGGCACGGTATTAATTTCTTTCTCTGAAGTCAGAAACCTCTTTAATTTTTTGATGGAATTGGTCAATTAATTGAACCTTGAGCATCACTTGTTTTATAAAATCAAATTAATTAATTTACTGATCAATCCCTAGAATAATTAGGGACACATTAAAATGAAGTCTTTAATTATAAATACGATATGTCAAAAGCTGTTGTAAGTTGTAAAAAAAGGTAGAACATATTCCTATTAAAGGGAAAGAAAGAATAGTGCGTTTGGCAAATTGTTTTTTTCACTTTATCCTCTCCGTTGGAAGTCAAATTGTTGGTTTTATGTCTTGAGTAAATTACAAACAAATCCCTTTTTTTAATATTATTCTTGCTTTGGTCCATGAAGTATGAAAGTTATACTTGTTTATGTAGATATTTGGAGTTTACATGGTCCAAGATACAAAGAATGTTAGTCTAGAAGATGTGTTGCAACCAGGAAGTAATATGCTTGCTGCTGGTTATTGTATGTATGGCAGTTCATGCAATGTAAGTTCACATATCTATCTTAACTTAAATAAGTATTTATTTTTTACTATGTGAATTTTAATTTTAATAATTAAATTTGTGAATACAGCTGGTGATTAGCACAGGTAATGGTGTAAATGGATTCACTCTTGATCCATCTCTTGGCGAGTTCATTCTCACTCATGCTGACATTAAGGTCTCTGTTAATTTCTGATTTATTCAATTTTGTTAATTTCTTACTAACAGTAAGTTGGGCACTTAATTATCTAAAATTGAATCAATGTAGATACCAAAGAAGGGGAAAATTTATTCAGTCAATGAAGGAAATGCAAAAAATTGGGACGAACCGACAGCAAAGTAAGCATTATTTCAGATCTTATATTTTATATGTGTACTCTTTTAAACCTTATGCGAATATATTCTTTTTCGCAGGTATGTTGAGAAATGTAAGTTCCCAACAGATGGTTCATCACCCAAATCTCTGAGATACATTGGAAGGTATGTGTAATTGAAATTCTAAAATTCTACCTAAAATGTATTTTTTTTTTCTCATACAAGTTTACAACTTGATTCTTTTTGCATAAAATGTGCAGTATGGTTGCTGACGTGCACCGTACCTTACTCTACGGAGGAATATTTCTGTACCCTGCTGACAAGAAGAGTCCCAATGGAAAATTACGGTAATATATATAAATTATATCTAACTAGAGGAGGGTTCCACTGCACCCTCTTTTGGTGCACCTAAATACACTCAAAACTCATATGGTGTATTTTTAAATTTCAAATAGTCAATTCGAACCTTCCAACGTGTTCTTCATATTAAAATGTGCTTGGAGACCAAATTTTACATTTTTTGGAAATTTTTTACTATTTTTTCAGAATTTTTGATTAAACTAAACAATAATTTGAAATTCAGCAAAGTGATGATTTTCAAAAATTCTGAAAAAATAGTAAAAAATTTCCAAAAAATGTAAAATTTGGTCTCCAAGCACATTTTAATATGAAGAACACGTTGGAAGGTTCGAATCGACTATTTGAACTTTGAAAATGCACCATATCAGTTTTAGGTGCATTTAGGTGCACCAAAAGAGAGTGCAGTGGAACCCTCCTCATCTAACTAATATGTGCCATATATTGTGTTGTTACTTCTGTTCTGAAATGGGTTCAAATTTTTTTTGTTAATAGTGTTTTGTATGAAGTATTCCCCATGTCATTTCTGATGGAGCAAGCAGGGGGTCAGGCATTTACTGGAAAGGAAAGGGTATGATACTTATATCAGTATGTATTTCTATATACCAGTTATAATTTACTAAGCTAACTATTGGATACTAAATATGAATGTAGGCTCTTGATCTGGTGCCAAGTAAGATACATCAGAGATCTCCTATTTTTCTTGGAAGCTATGATGAGGTGGAGGAGATTAAGGCTCTTTATGCTGCTGAGAAAAAATAAACTTCAATTACAAAAAAAAATTCTTTATTTTTACCTCTTGTTGTAATTGTATTTAAATGTGTCACCTCGTGTATGATAGCCGTGTCGTGACCGATCGATCATACATACAGAGAACAGAAAGTTCTCATAATTCCTCTGGGTTGTATAATAGCTGTTTACTCATAGTGCTAATTAAATATAAATTGTAAACTTCCTGAAAATTTTATGTCGAAAGGAATATTGCTTCTGCTGAACAGCAGAGTACTTGGAGCAAACTCATATATTATAACTAGCACCGTAATTTTTGTTCAGAATGGAAACAACTTATCTAACATGCATATAAATTTTGGTACTTTTAAATGGAAAGTTCTGGCATGATCTGTAAGGAATAAAAGGGGAACCCAAATAATCGATCGCATAGCAGAATTTTTTTATTTTTAGAAATTAATATAAAATAATATGGAAAAATAGAAAGAGTAGCTTGAATTTTTTATTTGATAAAATGATCTGTTTTTTTTTTTCTCGTGAACCAAATTTTGGAGCTAGTTTTTATTTTCGGATTCAAATCATCCCACAGACACCACAGATCATGTGTGGACATGGCCACATGGGATCCGAATTTTTTTTAAAAACTTTGGATTCGTGAAAAATTTAAGGCTCCAACTTAATTATTTCATCCACCCATCCAACCCCCCCGGATTTTTTTTTAAAACCATAATTAAAATAATTAAATTTAAATAAACAACATGATTGTGCCCAGATTTACAAAAACCATCAATACCGAAATGCCAATTCGGTCCGATCACATTTTTTTCCTCCGGACCGAATTGGCATTTCGGTCCCCCTCATTTTCACAACAAATCATGGCAAAGCCGTGTGGCCGACCGTGTGGTCCCTCTGGATTATTTTCACAACAAATCACAACAAATCACACTTAAATTTATTTACACTAAATTTATTAACAATTTATTTACACTAAATTACTCTAAATTACTCTAATTACTTTAACTATTTATACAATTTATTTATACTACAATACACTAAAATACACTACAATCACTAAATAAATAACACTAAAATAAACTAATTTACACTACAATACACTATAATACACTAAATTTACACTACAATACACTAAAAAAACTAATTTACCCTACATACAAACTAAACTAAATAATTCTACAAAAAAAATTAAAATTCGGATTTTTTTTTCAAATTAAAAATTCACATTACAATACATGAAATTACACTACAATACACTACAAAAAACTAATTTACTCTATAACTAAACTAAATAATTCTAGAAAAAAATTATAAAATTCGGATATTTTTTTCAAATAAAAAATTTAACCACATACCCAATGAAACTTGTAGATCTGAAGCTTTTCTTGTTCTTCTCTCAAAACTATACGCAAATATGTGATTAGAATAAAAAATAACGAAGATTTGAGGGGGTTAAAATTTAGTTTTTTTTTGTTTGGTCTCGGGTAGGAGAAGAGGAAGAAGCCTCGGGTAAGGGAAGAAGGAAGAAGGAAGAAGGGGGGCAACAGGTGAAAATATGGGACCGAGTTGCCATCTCGGTCCGGCCAAAATTTATCTACAGTCAGAGTGCGTTGTCCTCCGTGATTTTTATTTTTACCCAAAAAAAAATATTTTAATATAAATAACCACGTTTTTAAAAGAATTTTATTTCTACCCAAACCACATATATTATTTGCGGCTTGAATTAACAATTCAGACCGCACATAATATATGCGGCTTGAAACGGCTTGAATTGAGCAAGTTCTACAAATCAGAATATGTCTATTCATCAACTTTTTTTTTATATGAATCTTTGTCATAACATATGTTATGGTTATGTGGTATTAATATACAATCAATAATGAAAATTTTATTTATTATTTTATTAAATGGTAATTTTTCACCGATAACTCTAGAAATTTATTCACCGATAACCCTAAAGTTATTTTTATTACAAAGAATTATATTATAAAAACTTATCAATAATTTAATCCTATTCCTCATGAAATACCATTTCCATTTCTAATTGTCAATTAACAAATATATTTTGTTTAAATCGTATCAATGATATTCGGATTTCGTATCAATGATATTCGGATTTCGTATTATTAAGTACAAAATCCGAATATCATTGATACGATTTAAACAAAATATATTTGTTAATTGACAATTAGAAATGGAAATGGTATTTCATGAGGAATAGGATTAAATTATTGATAAGTTTTTATAATATAATTCTTTGTAATAAAAATAACTTTAGGGTTATCGGTGAATAAATTTCTAGAGTTATCGGTGAAAAATTACCATTTAATAAAATAATAAATGAAATTTTCATTATTGATTGTATATTAATACCACACGACCATAACATATGTTATGACAAAGATTCATATAAAAAAAAAGTTGATGAATAGACATATTCTGATTTGTAGAACTTGCTCAATTCAAGCCGTTTCAAGCCGCATATATTCTGTGCGGTTTGAATTCACAATTCAAGCCGCATATATTCTGTGCGGTCTGAATTGTTAATTCAAGCCGCAAATAATATATGCGGTTTGGGTAGAAATAAAATTCTTTTAAAAACGTGGTTATTTATATTAAAATATTTTTTTTTTTGGGTAAAAATAAAAATCACGGCGTTGTCCTATATTAATTGCGTTAATTCATGCATTTACAATAGGCATTAATTGAATTCGACTATGCCATATTAACACTAAATATTAATATGGGACCGAGTTGCCATCTCGGTCCGGCCAAAATTTTCCTCCGGACCGAAATGCCAATTCGGTCCGGACTCTTCGTGGGATTTTCTGTGCCGTTGGCTGCGCAACAGGTGAAAATGAGGGGGGACCGAAATGCCAATTCGGTCCGGAGGAAAAAAATGCGATCGGACCGAATTGGCATTTCGGTATTGATGGTTTTTGTAAATCTGGACGCAATCATGTTGTTTATTTAAATTTAATTATTTTAATTATGGTTTTTAAAAAAAATCCAACCCCCCCCCCCTCTCTCTCACTCTCCTTTAAGTCTTCATTTCTTGACTATTTTCAAATTTGTTTTGTGCTTTTAAGCTTCAATTTTAAAAGATGATTTTATACACTATGATCTTGGCAAAGTTTGAAATCGAATTTTTTTTTTTTGGATTCAAAGTGCTTCGTTTCTACGTGTGGTCACTGTGATATTGTGGCCACCAGGTGGATCACTTTGGATCCGAAAAAAAAAAAATCGGCTTCAAATCTGTCTCTGTTTTTAAAATCCCATGCAATCGTTCTATTTCTCTATATTATTTAATAATAATTTCTATAAATAAAAAATTCTGATCAGATAGAGACTGTCCTCTCAACCGCGTTGGGTTGTAGTAATCACTTTTTCTCAAAGGATTAGAAGCCTACTGGCCAACACGAAATCATGTGGTGCGCTACAAGTCTCGCAATAACGGCACAGGAGCACAATTAATTGCTCAATTCTATCCAATTTGCTTTCTTGGTTTTGGCAAAAATGAGGAGGAGGAGCCTTGTATATACTTTTTTTTGTTGAATCTGGCACTGTCAATGGATCCAATTGGGATAGAATTCTCCGATAATCTACATATGAATTTATTTAAATTTTATAAAATTTATATGTAAATTTTATATTCAATAAAAATTTGATGATCTTAATATAAATTCATATTTATTATTATAGCGGATTTCAATACATACGTAACACAAGTAAAACATAATTATTTATATTATAAATGGCTTTACTTCAATAAATTTATATAATTAATTATAATTTAATATCTTTGTATGTTTAGTTATAATATAATACATATAACTAAATACTAAAATAACATTACTTGTCCAATTCTTACCGAATTTAAAATTTGAATCCAATATATAAAAAAGAACTTTTTCTAAATCTATGCAAGGATCTAATTAAAGATTAAATATAAATCTTATATATTCTACATGCAGATTCATTCATATAAATCCGAGTTATATATCCATTAACAGCCCTAGACTACTTCAATCTGAACAGCCGGTTTATATCAGCAAAATTAAGGCCAGAACACAATTTCAGTACCTTGATTTTAGGCCAGTAAATTGTTATTCAGTTTCTCAACTCAAGAAGAAAAGCAATCAATTACCAAACGAGCAGAAAAATAAAAGGAATTCCATATAATGAAAAGCGACCCACAGTAATTATATTCTTTCAGTATCATACAACCAAAAAAATTAAATTAAATAAACAGAAAAGCAATCCCGGAAATGCCCAAATAAAATAAATGAGCAGAAGCCCATATCTATACTTCAATACTTTCTTTCATATATAAATCCAAAATCCAAAAATAAAAGGACTCCACGACTCCATCAAATTGGAAGACTTCATAAATTTAAGGCTGCAAAAATCAACTTATTGTTCAAGAATACTCTCCACAGCAATCTAACGTCTCAAGCTGTGCATAATGTACTCCGCATAGAGATCCCTGCAATTGCAAAGAAATACATCAAGAGACTCAGATTTATTTTTTACAAATTGTTTTGAGTTGTTATCAGTATTGGAAGGTTCCAATTCAATCAGTTTTCAGAAAGAAAAATGAGAACGGTGAGCTGATGCTTAAATAAAAATATATACAGGTTCTCATTTATTCAGAAAATGAAAAGGGAGTTGAACAAGAAGTTACATGGAGTACTGGATAGCTTCACGAGCAGTGTTTGATGGCAGGAAATCATCCACAGCCACATCCTTGTTCTCATTTTTCTTGTCTAACCAATTTCGTTAAGTACAATCCAAAAAAATTATAAAAAATGTAAATTTTGGTCTGCAAGTACATTTTGATATGACGAAAATGTTGAATGGTTCAGATTGACTGTTTGGACTTTTAAAACGGAGATAAGAGTCCATATCCTGGATCGTTGTGTAATATGCATATTACCATAGCCTCACTCTAGCTGAGTCTTATTTTATTTTTATCATAAAGACCCGTAGGTCTAGTGGAGTCTTATTCAACTGAGCTGTCAGAACTCAGAAAAACAGACTTTATTTACCAAAATTTAGGTAGATGGACAACCTTTGGATTTTCATAAGTCCTAAAATACATTAGAGTGTGCCATTATAAAAAAAAGCATGTGGTAGAAGGATACAGTCCTCGAAAAAGCGGCGAATCTCCTGGAGACGGTGAGGGGAGAGCTCGCTGAGGTCATTGAGGTGCCTGAATTCTGGGTCATCAGCACAAACTGCTATTATCTTGTCATCCCTCTCCCCCTATTTTTGTTCAAACCAGCAAAGTGAAAAAAATAAATATTGAAAGAAGACTTCACTAAGGAGTGATTACTTAAATGATATATCTAAAAGTTTTTGCTTATTTGGTGGTTTCTAAGGAGTGCTTACTTAAATTATATAACTAAAAGTAAATTAACAAAATTACATATAACAATCCAAAGAAGACTTCACTATTTACATTAACCTTGTCAGAAATAAGTAAATTGAAATTAAATAGAAAGGAAAACCTGGTCAATCATAGGCATGAGACCAATAGCTTTGGCCCGGAGAAAGCAACCAGGCAGAACCGGCTCCTAATACAAGAACACATTTTTCAGACTAAGTAAGAAAATGCCCTTATATAGTTAATGTCAAATCAAATTACTATGTCAAAAGTCAGACGTGCAGTTAATCAAAAATATACCTGCATGAGCACTAGAACATCCATCGGGTCATTATCTTCACAGAGAGTGCGTGGAATGAACCCGTAGTTGTGTGGATACACAACTGATGAGTATAACACACGATCAACCTACAATTCATTTGTACAACATTTATCAACAGCGTATTATTGAAGTAGTTAAATGTATGAAATTTATCAATCCCTCGTTGATCTATCCTTTCCAGATCACTATCAGTACCTTAATCAATCCAGTTTTCTTGTCAAGTTCATACTTGACTTTGCTTCCCTTTGTAATCTCAATAACCTGTTACAGATAAAATAAGAAGCAAATATTATCATGAATGTTAAATAGATACATATATCAATAATGTGTAAGATTTAGTGAATGTTCCTCAAATAAAAGTTTCATATCAAAAAGCACTTACAACATTGAATATAGCTGGAGCTCCGGGGCCTGCCCTCGATCAAGATAGGAAAAGAAAAGAAACTTACAATTAATTAAAACTGCAATTTTCTTAATTAAAAGTAGAAATAAAAACTTGAAAGAATGAGGGGAGCATGATAGTTGTACCAATTTCAAGGTCATGCCAGGGGTGTGCAGCAACAGATCTTCTTTTGAGGGATGAGAGAATCCTTTCATTCAGTTTTGGCGTTTGTCTTCTATCTAGCACTTTTTTCCCGTTTTCTCCACCATTTTCCTGCGCATTTTCTGATTCTTGCCCATTTTCAAGGGTAAGATTTTCTATTTTTGTTTCAATTTCCTGGCTCATGTTTCCCTAGAGATGAATCAAACAAGATTTTTCTTAGTTTTGATCAATCTCTTCTGTTAAGCTAAATATACATAATCATCACCAACATTTTTCGTACCAGTACTGCTTCTATGTAGATTATATTATTATTACGGTTTATATGAAATTATCATTATGATTACCGTAATCATTATATTTATAGATGAATATAACAATAATTTAACCACAAATGACAAATAAAAACAGACTTTTGAAAACCAATTGAAGTGGACTTAATATTAGGAAATCCATTAACACAACAGGAAGCACACAAATTGGTATCAAATAAGTACCAATTCATGCAAGTTGGTACAGGTTCTTCTACCACTGGCTTAGCTACAACTTTCTCATTTTCTTCATTCTCATTTTCCTCTTTCTCATTTATTTGGCTAGTTTTTCTTGTTTGTGGTTTTCTTGTCTGATCTCTCCCTTGACAAATCAAATAAGATGGTTTACCAGCTTTGCTTATTAATATTTCGTTTTATTTAATATATTTTTCTATTGATTCATTTTTATCTAATCAAATCTCTATGGATGCATTTTTACTACGAAAAGCTTGACTTTATTACAACTGTTTAACAAGTTTTAACTTGACGAAATGAGATTAGTGAGGAAATACAGAGAAAATGGAAAAGAGAAAAATCTAAGATTTGCAAAGGAAAATCAAGTACCAATCCATGCAATTGCTCGCCTACACGTATCGGCAATTTTTTAGTACATGTGATTGCACAAATCGACGATTTCTAAAATGTCAACTAGTAAGACTAATATTTAGTAACTACTAATAAGTAATAACAAATCAAAAGAAGAACATACGAATAGCGATAAATAAAACGAGGTTAGAAGAGAAAACAAAAATTAATCACCTTGGGGGTTGAGATGAGGAGAAGCAAGGAAGTACTAGAGAGCTTGATCAAAGGGGAAATATGATTTTGCTTGAATTGGTTGGTTATTTCTCTCAAGGTCCTCCTTTTTATAGACCTCTGGAATAACGAAAAGTGAAGGGGAGAGAGAGGAGGAGAGTGGGTGGGGTGAAAGTGTGGGATCTGAACTCTAAAGTAACTAAAATTTAGAGTTTAGATGGAAATGCATGTGGATCCTATAATATCCGTGCTATAGAAGATCAGACGGCCTGGATCCAAAATAAAAATTTGAGTTACTTTAGGAGATCTCAATTCGGGTCAAAGGGTAATTATTCGGACGAGACTGCCATGTGGAACTGAGTAAGCACTGGAGAAGAAAATCCTGGAGACTGGAGAGCACGAAACAGATATCGATGCCAGAGCATCTCACGCGCCTAGCGCCGTTTTATTCAACGAATCTGGATCCTCTGGAATTCATACTCTGTAATTCACTAACAGGCGAGTTTGCCAAAACTCTGAGCTGGCCTCTTTCTTCAACGGTAGTTGTAGCTTGTGACATACACTGTTGTAATAAACATGTTGCAGAAAATCAATACAAACAACTCTTCTCAGTTTCTAGCCTTCTCCAGTCCTTACAAAACCAGCGACATCTCGATTTATGCAAGTTCTTTTGAATGATAGAGATGATTTAATTTTATAATAACACAACTTGCATAATTGTCTTTAGTAAGATATTTGTCAGAGAATAAAATTAAAGATTGAATCTTAAAAAAATATGAGAATTGAACTTGAACTTACAAAGAACAAATTGATTCGCATAGTCAAACAAAAGCAAGATAAAACTGCACACTTTCATTTTAAATATTGTCTTACATACCGATTTTGAATCATGATTTTCTATACGCATCTATATAATTACTTAATAAAGCAAAAAAAAATTATGGATCAATGTAATGTCACTTTCTCGTCTAACAGACGCAGGCCGTTTGAAGAAGAATGGAGGCCGCACTCTCTGTATCAAAGCAGGAATTAGAATAAGACTTATAATATTTATGGTCTATGGAACTTGATTTAAATCACTGTAAGGGGGCCAAAAGGCATCTTTTTAGATTCCTTGATGTTCCGAAGGCACGTTCCTTTCAAGAAGTCTTCTACCATTAATTAATTAATTAATTAAATGATATTTTTTTCTAATTTTCTGGGAAACATGCCCACTACGTCAGTGATGGTTACCATGTATTGATCACGTTTTCATGATTTTTTTTCTTTTCGCCAATATCACATTTTCATTAGAATACAAGTAAAAGTTGAACTTTTCATGCAATTGAATGAAATTTTTTAATTATATGAGGGGTTTAACTTACATTGAATCTTTATTATCCGTCATGTTTTTCTTTTTCAAATTAAGAAGATAGCACAAAACCTCCTTGACAGCCTCTCTCAGGTCTTTCAGAAAAAAAAAAAAAAAAGACAGCACAAAATGTAAATCCGAATTTTTTGGTTAAGAGTCCGTAGACAATTGTATTGATTCAAAACGTTACAAGCTAAGTGTTACATGGTATTAGACAATCAATGTCTGTAAAAACATGTAGATGTAAACAAATAAAAACACACAGGGAGTATGTGCATTATGTGGATACAAATTTAATCATTATTACCGGATTATGATGATAGAGTAAAACTGAAATTTTGTTTTATAAGTAATAGATATCAAGGATAATTAATAAGATGGGGGGAATTTCATCAATATCCTTCAAAATAATGGGAAATTGTGTATTTTCATCTCTAAAATTCATAATATCATATTTATCTTCTAAATTTCTAAAACTTACGGATTTACTCAATTATTATCTTTTCTAATAAAACTCATTTTAATTTATAAAATATTTACTTCATTCTTTATTAAAAAATACGTAGCGTGTTTAAGAGAAATGTTCAATGTATATGCATCACAAGTATCAGAAATCGACCAATTAGAATACTGAATATTTTCTTACATATACTATATATTTTTTATTTTTAATAAAGAATAAATGAGTACTTTATAATTTAAAATGAATTTTAATAGAAAATGTAAATTAAATAAATTCATGAGTTTTTAAAATTTAGAACGATAAATCTGATATTATAAGTTTTAACAGAGAAATATGTAATTTCGATATACTTTAAGGTGTATATAAAATTCTCCTAAGAAAGCGTTCAAACATTCTCCTATTGAGAAACTTGTTCGGTGCTCGGTGCATATGTGAACAACAATAAACATAGATAACTACGCGTATGCGCGACTTTTGAGACCTTCACAAAAAGTTATTATGCGACCATTATTTTGTGACTTTTAAGAAGCTTCTCACTGTGAGAGTAAAATATTTAATATGACAAAATTATAGATACTTAAAATTGACAGAATTAATTTTTCTTTTTTATTTTACATAGCAATGCTCAGTCGATTCTTGAAATATTATTTGTTCTTATTCTCCCAATTAACCTGATCTCAAAGGCAGAACAAAATAATTTATATTGAGAATGCTTAAATGTAAAATAAATACATAATGTGTGATAATTCAAATTTGAATTCAAATTTTCACGATTTTTAAGTAAAATTCTGACCACTAAGTTATATGTACAAACTTAATATTATATGAGAAAAGCTTGATCATATATATGTTTAAAAATATATTAATTAAATTATAATATACATAATTAAAAAATTTAAAATTATGAAGATAATTAAGCGTTTCAATTGTCTCTCCTTTTACTCGCATTTTTTAACAGTTTTCATTTTTTATTCATGCTTCTTAATGATGCATTGTTTTCATTTTCAATTGTCTCTTCTTAATCATGCTTCTTAACGATATTTCATTCGGAGAATAATACACTTTACTATTATTAGATCAAAAATTGATTCTATGCTCGAGCATTTTTTTTTTTTTTGTAGTTTAATTCTTTTCTTCGAGTTTCCCTTTGTTCAAAAGGTGATTTATTTTCTTGTTTTTAGAGTTGTAGTGTATATCCTTGTCATCCAATATATTCGCCATCCTTTGTACTATTTAACTTGGTTGTACCGTTCCATCATTATTATAGTTCTGAAAGGGTTGTTTTTACTTTGCAGAGTTGTTACAATAAAAAGTAATTGTATTAAAATAAAAAAGACTCCGTCCTTGGCATTGCCATCAGAAAATGTAACTTAATTTTAGCCAGTCATGACCTGTACTAACATGCGACTTAGCAACGCTTCTACATCCTACGAATTCTTCCAAGTTGATTTGATACCTGAATTCTTCTAAGTTTGATTTGTTGATTTTATGAATCTAAGATAGAGGAGTTTGAATGAGAAAAATATTTGTTTTTATTTTTATATTTTCATGTTAAAATAAAGTGAAAAATAACAGTTGTCTATTGTTGTCTATTTATCTATTCTCGGACCATATACAAAGTACAAACGGTAATTTACTAAAAATGTACATAAAGATTGAGTTGTTTTTTATCTATAATTAGTAACTCTCTTTTTATACATCTAAACTCAATGATGAATATCCTTAATGGATCTGAGGGTAATTGGATCTGATTATTCTCTTTCCTCAACACTCCTCCTCAAGCTAGGGTTGGAGATGTCGATTAACCCTAGCTTCCTCGTATTATTCTCAAATAGTTTTGGATCAAGACCCTTAGTGAATACATCCGCCAATTGATCTTCGTTTCGTACAAAGGGAGTTTAGATTTCTTTGGCTTGAAATTTTTTCTCGAATAAAATGACAATCTACCTGGATGTGTTTTGTTCTTTCGTGAAATACTGAATTGAATGCAATGTGCCGAGCCGATTGATTTATCACAAAACATCTCCATTGGTTCTGAATTTTAATTCCAATATCCTCAAGGAGTTGATTGATCCATGTTAATTCACTAGCGGTTGACGCTATGGCACGATATTCCGCCTCGACGCTTGATCGTGCCACCACGTTTTGTTTCTTGCTTTTTCATGTAACTAGATTTCCGCTACCTGCCCAATCTGCATTGGAATAGCCACAACTTTGTTAGAATTATCACATTTAATGAAAATTTCCATACCGGGTGTCCCTTTTTAAATACTTCAATATTCTATTTATAGCCTCTAAGTGCGGTGTTCGTGGATTATGCATAAACTTGCTAATTTGGCTTACTGAGTATGAGATATCCGGATGGGTTACCGTGAGATAGATTAATTTTTCTACAAGTCGCTGGAATTAGTTTATATCGTCTAATGGCTCACCATCCTCGGTATTTAGTTTGTATTTACTATATATTGGTGTGGAGGCTAGTTTACACTCTAGTTTTCTGGTTTCTTCTAACAAATCTAAAGTGTATTTTCTTTGAGATATAGATAAACCTTAGCTCGAATACGCTACTTCTATCTGTAAGAAATATTTTAAATAGCCTAAGTCTTTGAT
This sequence comes from Carex littledalei, assembly GCA_011114355.1. NCBI lineage: Eukaryota > Viridiplantae > Streptophyta > Magnoliopsida > Poales > Cyperaceae > Carex > Carex littledalei. The sequence continues at coordinate 11,295,948 of CM022090.1, read as the reverse complement.
GTCAAAATTTTCTTTTAATTGGAGTTTTATTGTTTTAATGTTCTCTAGATTGTTTTCGGTAATGATAATATCATCTGCATATACTAAAACAATGTGGTATTTTCCTCTTTAATTTTGACAAATATTGAGTGGTCGGCATTACTAATTTTAAAATTACAAGAGATTAAATGAGAGCTTAATTTTTCATACCATGCTCTTGGAGATTGCTTTAACCCGTAAATTAACTTCTTTAATTTGCAAGCTAAATCACAATTTTGGTCTTTTTCATGCCGGATGGTAATGACATATATACCTCTTCTTCAAGTTTTCTTGAAGGAATGCATTTTTAACATCCATTTGGTACAATTTTCACCCTTGGTTTATCGCAACGGAAAATAAAATTCTTACGGTGTTCATTTTTGCAACGGGGTGCAAATGTTTCATAATAATCTATACCGTAAGTTTGTGTGTAACATTTAGCGACCAAGCGAGCCTTGTACCGTTCCACGGTTCCATCGCTATTATATTTAATTTTGTATATCCATTTGCATCATACAGGTTTTTTTATTCTTTGGTAATTGAAAGATTACCCAAGTTTTATTTTTTTCAAGAGCTCTTAATTCTTCTTTCGTAGCTTTGTTACACATGGGACTTTTTATGGCTTCCTCATAGTGGTTTGGTTCTTGTTTTTTTCAATTGAGGTCAAGAAAGTTCTATGGTTGGAAGAGACATTACCATATGTAATAAAATTTTGTATAGGATATTGTACATTGTAGGTTATAAAATCCCTTATCTTCGTTGAAGGTTGTGTTGTTCAAATCGACCTTCTTAACGGTGTTTCTTATATGTTTTGATCTCCTACATTTGAGAAAATTTCTTCTATTTCCTTCTCATTTTCACTTTCATTTTCATTTCGGTTGTAATTCCAATTTATATTAGTCTTACCTCTTCTATTGATGGATTGAATTGGGATAATGTAATTTCCTTGAAGGATTCTCTAATAAATTCTTCATGAATTTTTTTCTTGTAGTATGGCTCATTTTCTAAAAATACCACATCCCTAGAAATGTATAATTTTTGGTCTTTAGGTTCATAGCATTTATATCTCTTTTTTGTGATGAATAACCCAATAAAATAGCCTTAATCGAGGTATAATCCTCAATTTAAATCAATTTTGTACCAACTAACATCATCTGAACATTTATATCTTAATTGAGAGTCCAGTCAAATCCTTAGACAAAAAACAAAAAAGAGCCAAATAATAAAAATAAAACAATAATTAAGCTTTTTAAATTTATTAATTTGATCATTCATTAAATTTCTTAAATTGTTATTAAACTAATAGTTTAAAATAGATTAATACAAGAATTGAAACACAAAACTAAAAATAACTTCAAATAGCATTGCAGTAGTACAATAATAATTGATCAAACACAACTAAAAATAATTAAACAAAACAGAATTTAAAAGTACAAGAAATTTCAATTAAACAAAACTTCCTAACAAATTTCTCATGCATTTGCCGAACACCTATATTCTAAAATTTTCCATGAGTTAAATGACTTTGGTTTTGACAAATTGAAATTCTCATTCTCATATTAAAAATTCTTATTCCCACAAAATTTCCATATTGCCGAACAGGCCCTAGAAATTAATCATTTTCTCGAAAACCAACCAATTAGAAGATTGAACATTTTTCTTACACAAGCTAAATACTTTTATTTTGGTATTAAAGGATAAAATGAGAAGTTCATAAATTTAAAATTAGTTTTAATTGAAAAGATAATAATTTAGTAAATTGGTGTGTTTTTCAAATTTAGAATGGTACATATGATATTATGAATTTTAGGGGGGAGTACATAATTTCGAGGTTTTTGAGGGATATACGTGAAATTCCCCCAATAAATTTCAGCTATATTTGTTTATCCTCCTCCCCCCAACTACTTCTGCCATAAATTGCTCAAAGAACATGGAGCAAATAAGAGGAAAGACAAAATATTGTCAACATGAAACCAAAAAAAAAATTAAAGCAAGAACTCCACATGTAATACTAAGATATCCATTAGGTGTCATTAAACTTGGAAAAACAAGTTACAAACCATGGTCATAAACTCATAATGCAATAGCATGCTCTTTCATAAGAATCACGCCAAACAATTTTTCAAGAGAATACAACCCTGGTATACTTCATCTCGGTTTAATTTTATTTTAATTTTTACTTGCAGTAAGTCAAATAGTTACTCTTGGGCTTTGTCCTCGGGCTTCCACTGGGCCGGAGTGAGGGCCTTCTTGATGGAGAGAGCATGGATCTGTTTCATCTGCTCGGCGAGAGCGGTGTTAACTAACCGGTGCCTCTCCAGTAGCCTCTTCCCTTCAAACTGCTCTGACACTATCTCCACTTCAAAGCTAGCACCACACCTTACCAATTACAACAAATGTCGGTTATTAGAATAGAAATTGTTATATTTATATAGGAATTCTGAGAAAGAAATTTTTTGGCCTGGACAGATTACAAAGTCCGATCATGTACCAATACTTATATTGATAATGGAATCATAACAAAATGATGGTACATGGAGTGCTTTTAGGGTTTCAGTACAAAGGAGAAATATTCATTTGGGGTTTTAAAGCACTTATCCCTGACCTAACATCAGAGGTTCAAAGTACTTGTGCGGATCCACAAAAATCCAAGTACATAAAAGGGGAATTGGTTCAAACAGAGCTTCTATTCTAGCCGAACAACAATTAAATTGAGTGGAATTGCGAAAATTGGAATAGTGGAATTGAGTTTGAAATTTTTGCAATCAAACCCTGCTTTTTACAAGTCAGTCCCTCCTCTATTCCACTATGAGCTAATTCTCCATTCTGTAGAGGTGATGGAATAGTGGAATTGAGTCTTTTTCAAGAGATGGAATTGGCTCTCTACCCAATACTTTTTTATTTTTCCACTATTCCACTTTTCCACCTTCAACTGAACACAACCAGAATAGTGCGGAATTGAAACCTATTCCAAATTCTACTTATCCTCTATTCCGGTACTTTTCCGAACAGGCCCAAAGAAAATAGATAGAGGATTAATTGGTACCAAAACCAGTACTTACCTATAGAACGCATTTTACTGAACCAAGCTTAAATTCTACCAAAATTCAAAAAATCCGTGACAAACATATTTTTGCCCCAGGTTGTTTACCAGTTTTGGTAAAATGGAACCAGTAGAAGCACACCAGCCCAATTTCAAAAAATTAAAACATTCACACAAATACAGTCTGAACGAAAAGCTATCTATTTTCTGTAGTCAAAATTGAATGGTAATGAATAGCTTAGCTATTCTTGTGTAATACCACATAAAACAAGGGTAGAGAGGAATAATTCCAAACTTTAGGGTAAACATGAAGATTCCCTCAACTAGTAATAACACGATAATCAAGCAAATCAGTTTTGTACACTAAAAACAATGAGATCAACGAAAACAAATAGCAATTAAAAGGAGATGAGATATTTACCCTCCAGACGTATCCACCACTTCCTGAAAATTAGAAAAAATAACAAAAAAGGTTAGGAACAAATCAGTTAAGAGAGATTAAACAACAAAAAGAAAGAACAGGAACAAATTCGAGAGGAGAGCTCAGGATACTTACTAGATGGGTAGGCTTGAGAGTGGAGGTGAGCGTAGTCTCAACATCCTCTTTCGTCACTCCCATTTTTTCTGATCTCTCTCTCTCTCTTGTTTCGTTTCTTTGGTGGTGTGTGTTCTTCTTATTATTACTTTGATCCTTTCACCAATTGGGGTCAACTTGTGTATATGGACGGTCAAGATTGAAAGAATCCTTCAGATATAACCAAACCGGCCTGCGGGCCAGGCTATGAAAACTGTCGTGGGTTTGGGTCGAGTGTGCCAGGTATCCGACAAACCCTAATTCAGTTTCCCACCCTTTGTTTTTAGTTTATAATTTATAAAGGTAGAGTTTCAAATACCACATGTTTTTCATGTTTTTGTGTCTTACAGTTTATTTTCATTTTTTAAACTCAGTGGATTCAAAGTGTTCAATATAATCTCTATATTAAAATATATTTGGAAATCAAATTTTATATTTTGTAGAAAAAATAATTAGATAGGTACAAAATTATAATTTTTTATAAGAATTTAGACCATTCAAAAACAACGATTTTGTATCTATCTAAAACAAATAGTATTGTTTTTCCAAAGATATAAAATTTGATTTTAAGTACATTTTAATATGAAAATCATTTTGAACAATTCAGATCGACTACTTGACTTTTGAAAATAGAAATAAAAATATTAAGCACGATTGAGATATGAAAAATAAGACATTTAAACTCTCCTCTTTATCAAATTTTCCAATTGATAAAGCATTTTTCAAATAAAGCTTAGAGCTTCTCTTGTGCAAGATATTATTGCTACTAATTGTAACATGGCTTATAAACCTGTAATAACCACGAGATGCCTATCAGCATTCAAATTTTCCAATAAGAATTTGATACTCTCTTGTGATACATACTATTGCTACTAATTGTAACATGGCTTATAAACATGTATAATAAACACGACATGCCTATCAGCTTCGCTAATATATTTTTGCTTCCGCATACCGTAAATTTGCCGCACACAAAAAAAAAATGCTATATAAAGTGTCCCCTAAATAGACTTTTCCTGTGATATATCTCATTTTTCTAGATGAATTGCTTCATCACGCTACTATTTTTTCTCGAAAACAAATATAGTTATGACACGAAACATAACTAAATTAGCCTGTAATAAGCGTGACATGACTATCTAATCTGGGGGTGACAAAAAAGCTAGTAGCTCGTGGCTCAATCGTGACTCGCTCATTACTGGACCGAGCCAGCTCGCCACTAGTTCGGTCTAAAATTAACGAGTTCAAGCTGTAACCTAACTTGCTCACCAACTAGCTCGGCCAGGCATCAATTTGTAAATTTGTGTACATTTTATACTGTATACCTCGGTCCAGCTCAGTTCAACTCGATCCAAAAAATTTGTAAAATTTATTTTCTTCTTAAAACAAGATCCAGCCAAACCCAGCGAGCCAGCTCGTCAGCTAGCTCAGGCTGGCTTGTCACGATTTCAAGCTGAGGTTTTAGCTCGGATGTCCTAGGTCCAACTCGCTCAGCTGTAGCTCGGTCCAAAATTAACAAGCTGAGCTAGGGCCTAACTCGCACCGAGCCAGCTCGTTGCTACCCCTAATCTAATCCAACAAAAAATACATATCAGATTGCAAAATAAAATATTACACAAATGGCAAACATTGCATCTACTTGTAAGATCGACCAAGAAAACACAAGAAGAGCATAACAAAATAGCACCACAAAACTAAAATAAATCTCCTACTGTTACACATGCTCATCAGATCAAGTCATCCTCACTTTTGCCATATATAAATCATTTAAAAGATAAAATTACTAGTCTAGATTACATCATAATATGCCAAGTAGGCAAAATCTGAATCTCAAGCCCACCTAGAATCAAACAGTTCTGAGTGGTGGAGACACTAGTATCACTCCATCTCCTCTGACAAATAGAAATGGTATATTTCGCTTTATTGTCTGAAAATTAACGGGAAATAAAAAAAATGGGAAACAATTAGTTACCTCAGTCAAAAACAGAATACAGAACTGGCACTTAAAAGCACTTGCTATAAAATGAAATTCTACATCTTTACATGCTACTAAATCACAGTTCATTAATGTCAAATTTAACAATCTAACACATTATTACTTTGACAACCATATTGAAATTTCCCAACCTAAGGGCAGGTGTGGGAAGACAATGGAGAAATATATTTGTCAACTGAGTATCAAAGAAGAAGAAAAGGAAACCAAGAAATGGTAAACATACCCGAACTATCTCCTCATATGTCTCGTCATCGATTTCAACAGTAGTGACAACCTCTTCCACATCTCCAAGTATCATATTCAAATGCTGATCATATGCCTTAAATTCAACCAAAATGAGATGGAACATGAAATTGGAAAAAGATAAAAAAGGCATCCAAATTTTTCTGAAATTCATATCGTCTTAAAACAAAAACACAAAACTACTGCCCAAAAAACACCAGCAAACTACTAGCTCGTTATACCTAATTAAATTGTTTCATGATAACATATTTCCATTTTGCCTTTAAAAAAATGTCCCAATTCAACTGTTTCAGAACTAAATTTACAATTTCAGAAAAAATTTCCATTGTCCTGTTCACTTATTTGGTACTTGTACCAAGAAAATAACTACATTTTATAGATTTTCCTGCTATTGAATCAGTTAAAAAAATTCCAATGAGGGTACAGCAGAGAAAAAAGAAATAGCATTAGGATCTTGCTAGAATTCAATCTTGGAGGGTTTTCTCTGCTCTAGCCGCAACACTTCCCCTTATGTCTTAGAAGGTCAGATCTTTATAATTGTAAATACAATCAAAAACAAATTCCTAGCTAGACATATTGCATGCATATCATGAAAAAGGAAATTGCAGATATGGCCGAATGGTAAAATGTCTCTTTGCCAAGGAGAAGACACAGGTTTGATTCTTGCCACCCACAGTCATCAAACTCTTGTGCAAAATAACTCAAGGCCATAATCAGTTTAAATCTGACAACTTGGTTTGCAACTAGTCTATATTTTGCTTATCAATTTATCTTCTCTTTCTCTTTATATTTCTATTTCTGAATAAAACTCGGATTTTTTTCAGTTCTTAAACCCTAGATATCTACCCTCCTTTTTTCTGGCCGCACCCTCTAACAAAATACCTCATAAACTCAGCCATACATCAATACAAAGAGTTGCACTTTCTTAGCAAATCATTAGCAATTCTACTTCTAGAAAAGCGCAAAAGCCTCGAATTACGAAATTTTCTAGATATACGAAGAACAAAGAGAAAAGAGAGAAGAAATACATGAAGCTTGCCACGGAGCTCGCGGTCGGAACGAAGCTTAACATAGATGCGCTCGTCGAGACTGAGCCGTATCAGATCCAATGGCTCCTTCACCGCTATTTCCTCCTCGCTCGCCATAGTTTACCTTTATTGAAAAGCTCCAAGCTATAACGAGAGTGCGGGAGAGAGAGAATCAAAACCCTCGTTTCTGCGCCTTTCTAGGTTCCCTGAAGAATGAAAGAGGAAGACATTTAATGTTAGAACCAAATTGGGCCTATACCAGCCCATTAAAGTTTATAAAACAAAACTTGGTCTGATATGGACTTTTTAATAAATGGATCTTAACAGGCCCAGCCCATTTATCAAAAACAGGTGCCGGGCCTTTATGCACTTCAATATTTAGTATTTTTCTTACAATACACCCACATAATTTCAATATTTAGTATTTGTGGGTGACAACTGGCAAGTACCACTCCGTGGTGGTATTTTATTTCTGTACTCAAAATGTTATTATTATAACCAATTTCCCATCCCATTTAGAATTTTTATTTTCGAAGTCGAAATCAAACCATAGCAGTCGTAACATGCAAGTGGAGTATGATACCAAAATACGATTTGTAAACTTTTAGTATAGTTGTGGCGTGTGATTAGATGCACAAGTAATCACGCATGGCATCATGATAATTAATATTTAATATACTACTATTTATAATACATGGGGAAAAAATAATATCACAAGTAGCTTTCATCCGGAATTCCAGAATATAAGTGCTGGCGCCACTACATAACTTGCAAGCATGAAACAAGAATCTTTCTTGATAAAGGGTCTTATAAGATGATAAACTAAATTAGATGAGATTGAAACTTTGTGCTGATTGGGACCCTGATGGCTAGGCTCTTTGACAGAGAAGCACTTGCGGTGCCGTGCACAATTGAGCAATCTAATTTGGATGCTCATAATTGATCACCACAATGTTTGATTTTGAAACATTAAATAATAGAGAACATATACGCTTTCCTTAAACAATTTTACCGAGAGTTTTTTTTACGGAGCTCCAACTTGCACCCAGAAGTGTCTCTTCTGTGCTTTGATTCAAGACCCATAATTTGATGGTTTATTCAGGACGGATTTACATTTGTTAATCAATAGACCTCCACTTAATTTGAAAATTCTCTAAACTTGTACTATAGATCATAATATTAAAGATAAACTTGCTATATGTATGTTAAATTTGACCCCATAAATTAAAATCATTATATGCATATTGACCCCATTGATTAAAATTGCTATATCTGCATTTACTAGAGACCATTATGTGTATATTGAACTCCATTGATTAAAATCCTCAGATTCATCAAGCCAAATTTTAATCCACCTCTAAAGGAGGTACTTTATCTTGCTTACTAATGTGATATCTATTGTAAAAAATGTTTATCAAATTTGGTAGTTTTGAGGAATGCTTATATTAGAGACATTGAGAAACTAAAATAATGTCAACTAATATACAAGAGGGAAAAAAAATATAAACTATCATTTGTTGACAAGAAAAGGAAGATACTTTCCTCAAAATTTTAAAATGATTATATTTCTACAAAGAATTCAGAATTTCACTACATTTCTGATGAAAAAATCTTTTATGATTTCAACAATATCTTTGAATTATGTATTCGAGATCTCCTTATAATAGCATTTTTTGTCTCATAAAAAATAGCATCATTATTCTATGTAATCATGTACAGCGTCAATGTTCCATAATCCATAGCAATATTGAATTTTTAAATAAAGAAATTTCTAGAAGGATCTAAACTAGGAATCTTGAGATATGCACAAATTTTGACAGAATATATTTCCAATTGTTTGACAGCGCAATCGCCTGGAACAAATGATCTTTTTGCGTTTTAAATTCAGAATAACATTATTTCCATTTTAATTATTGAAGAAGACGGTTTTCAGCTTACAATTGCTACTCAAACAGTTGTCAGATACATTTATTTTTAAAAAAATACACAAAAATAATGAAAACCCTATTTATGTGCTACAATTGCTCGTACCTATTAGAGATAATATTTGTTGACTTGCCAGATTGTTAGTTTGCCATTTTCCCAAGTTACTTCAAATGCAAAGGTTTTGAAAATTAAATATTGGTCACACCTGGTAAAACAACGACACCTTTAATTATAAAGAGCTCCTAGACCTTTCATCCCATATATCCAATCTCTCTCATTTTACTTTTGAAAAATCTCTCTGTCTCTTTCTCTTTCTCTCTCTATCTCTAATCAATGGGGAACTGTGGTCTATCATTCGGCAAGAAGGCAGAGGCACCGGCGCCTGAGGCTGCACCGGAGAAAACAGAGGAGGTGGCAGGAGAAACAAGCGAAACTACTGAGGTAATAATTTGCTTTATTTTCTTTGTTCTGAAATAATTACATAGAGTATTTCATTACCATATTCATCTTTCTAACACTAAACAAGACTAACAAAGAGGAGGGTTTCAAATGCCTCTGTTTTTTGTACCTTCATCATGCCACTCACTTTTTAATTTTCAAATAACAAAATTTTGAAACTTATATATTAAAATAAAACCGTTAAATATGATTTAAATAATTTCCTTTATGTGGACATAAAATAAATATCGTTTTCTAGTTTTGTTTTGTTATGAATTAATAATTTGAAAACTTAATGTCTCAAAATTATTTAAATCAGTATATTTTTACAAGTTCTTAATACCAATTAAAATAAAATTCAAGTATTATAATAATTTATATATGCATAGAGAAAATGATAAAGATCATATTGAACCATTTTATTTTAATACACGAGTTTAAAATTTTAAATTATTAAAGTTTTTAAAATAGAAGCACGATAAAACCACAAAAAATAAAGATATTTGAACTCTCACTAATAAATTGAGGGGAAAAGCTCACTAACAAATTAAGGTATACATGCACCAGTGTCGCACCTCTGATTAGAGCAGTTTGTAAGTGTTGAAAAATAAATTGTTCCTTATAATTAAAATAATATATTAATTACTGAAATTTTTAGAAAGATAAAATAGAGCTCAATTGAGATTATGTCTATTTTTGAGAGCTATGTACGTATGTCTGAGGATGTTTATTTTTTAGAATCTAAAATAATTGAGAAAAGCTACATGAAAATTTACCACACAAGATCTAACCATGTGTATTGTTAAAATATATTTCGTTGGAACATTAAACAGTAGAAGCTATCACACTTTTTATTTTTTTATTTTCATTTTTGGAGTTTTGAATGTCCAGCTAAATTGCCTATCCCAACAGTTAGATAGATTTATCTTTTCTAAAAATGATAAAATGAAAAAGTTACTTGTTAACAGAAAAATGTGAAAACGAATTAAATGTGAAAAGCATATGATTATACAAACTCCATTTCAGTAATCCAAGCAATAATTTCTGACCACTTAATAGAAACTCCAAACACTAGATAGGTCATTGTGCCAGAAGAAAAAAGAGGAGAAAAAAATAAAACACAGGCATTTTGTATAGATTCTAAACTTAACTATAGCTATCCATTACTTTGAAACTCATCAAGATACTGCCATAACTGTACACTGGTACCAGTATCCAATATCAGACTGTGTGTGGTAGCGTACTGTTACTCTTGCATTGCTGTGAGAAACTGAGAATTCATCGCGTGCTTTCATGCCAGGCTATTTTAAATAAAAGATGTTACTCAATACCATTTTAATTTCTTCTTTTAAATTAAATAACTGGATATTAAAATTATATAACTGTTTGGATTTAACAGACTGAAGTAAAGGCAGCAGAGGTCACACCTACTGAAATAGTAACAACAGAGACGACCCCTGAGACTAAAGAAGTGGCAGCAGTGGAGGCTGAAAAGAAGGAAGCAACAACAGCTTGAAATGATGAAATCCTCATTTTATAGATCAGTTTGTCAATGATATCGGAACTTCTTTGAATTATTTGTTTAGACAGGATGGATTGTGTATTTACCCTGGTTTTGAATTTGGTTGTGTATATATATTTAAAGTTGGCTGGTGCATAATTTGTCCTACGTAATTTGATTGATTCAATTGTTTGATTTTGTAACATCTGTTTTACACGACAAGTTAAGTGTGTGATAGATTTTTCTTTATTTGTTGCCTGTTGATATATCTAAATGCATGAATTTAACAAATCGTTTCGTCCTGCAACATAATATGGTTCAAATTTCAGAGAAGAAAGTGCACCGTAAAAATCCGCAATATAATATGGTTCAAACTTATAAAATGAGGCAAAAATCAAAAGAAAATAATTCAAATTTCAGAGAAGAGAGAGGGAGAGGAGAAAGTGCACCATAAACTAACGGTCTGATCGGAACCGCCCCTCCCCTTTCAAAACGAGAAATGGAATTGATGTTTACCGAAATTCTCTGATCGGATCAGCATGGACGACAAGAAATGATTTCTTTTGATGCATAACTCAAAACTCAAAACAATCAGTTCCAAGGAAACAGAGAGAAAGAAAAGGCTTTTCGGTAGAAGGAGAGAGAGGATAGTGCGCCAGTTGAAACACCAGTTTGAGAAGATGTAGTTGCTTGCTGGGGTTCAGGTTAAAGAATGAAAAAAGGTATCATCAGCGTACAAGAGAAGATGTAGTTGCGTACTCGTCATTATACCAACTAGTTGGTCCTTGATGTATTTTTTTTGGAATGAATATATTTAGTTTGTTTATGTGAATTAACATAGTTGAGGTCAATTACAAGGAAAGGAAAGAATTATATGATTTAAATAAACTTAAGCAGCAAATATGCAAAGAGAAGTTTGCTTAATTTAGACAAACTTAATTTTCATTCCATTTGCTAGTAAGCCTCTCTTTGGACTTTGAGATGAAATTGTTTGGGGCAAACTTAAATTTTCATTCACTATGTCGAACTGGTACGAGTATTTTTTAAAATTTAGTGAATCCTTTCTTTGGTCAAAGTTTGATTCATGCCAAAACTTGCAAACTATTGACTAACTGTTTATAATTTGAGTACGGTACCAGTGGTATGAGCCTAGGTTGTGCTTCTGGTAAATTAAGGGTTAGAGTGCAAAATTTGCTTCTGACTATGTCAGGATATAATTTTGAAAATCAAAAGGAAAAAAACAGATGGATTTCTATGAGAAGTTTGAGTTTGATTCTTATTTACATCTGTCCATTTGTGGTAGATTGATTGATTGCATTTTGTAAGAAAATAATGTAATTTTTTGAAATACCGTTAAGTAATTTTATACTTTTACGGTTCAGTTCTTATGGTATTTACTGGTACGATTGATCACTTGGTACCGAATAAATATCCTTTTGTGTTAATATGGGCACAAGTGTCATTTTAATTTAAGTGAAATCATTTATCTTGTATTATGTACACTTTCCAATAAAAAATGTGAGAAGAATTCAGTTCTTTTTCATTCTTTTCCGATCAGCTAAATTCAATTGGAATTCATCTCTATTGAACTCTATTGAATTGAAATCAATTGAAATCCATTGAGTAGTGTGTTCCGATCATACCCTAAGTTTCAGAAGGAATTCAAGTGAGACTCAATTGTTTTAAAACTTTAAATAATCTGCTTATGTCAAGAATTCAATATTCGCTCCTATGAAGTGTATTCTCTAGATGGGCCTTTACAGGTTGGGTTTATGCTCCAAAGCAGGCCTGAGAAAACATTCAGCTATTTTTTACTAAATTGGGCCTTAAGGCCTCAAATATAAAAAAAAATCAATTTCGGTTCGGTGAACTTAAGACCTTTAAGTTAGGCCCAAGAGCGGTATGATGCCTCGGATGTAAAATAGACCCTTGTTATGGTACAGTATGAAATACCGAAAGATGTTGCTCTCCAGATTTGGTCACTGTTGAGTGTTGATAGAGATTTGGTATGGTACATTTATTAATGCCATGACTTAGTGTTTGGCAAAGTATGTTAGATTCATAATTTGAAGATATGAACGAATCTTCTAGGTCGTTTATATGCCCCCTCAAGATCGGTTTTAAAATCTGATATTTAAAAAAAAAAAAATTTGGATAAAAGGCCGAAGCCTATTTCATTGCAGAAACAAGTTAAGTTACATCAGAAATTAACAGGAATATCTCACATTATCAAAATGATACCCTGTAGCACTAGCAGTCTGATGTCTCATATAGACATAACCAAAAGCTAAAGTCCAAGATAATATCCAGAACCTAATACTAAGCCACCACCAGGGGCTAATAACACGAGTAACACTAAGCCACCAACAAGGGCTGAGGAAGGTATGTTTAAACTGCTTATTACAAAACTCAGAAATAGTAACACTGCTAAACATTGGCAAGAGTTGTGTCCCTTTCATAAATCACCATCTGAAGATCATCAGGATGCCAGCTGCAAATAGGTATCTCATATGTGCTGTCAGGGATCCAAATGGATGTCTCTTCTCTAATCTGCTGCTGCACATGACCTGACCAGTAATGAATCAAAGACAATATTAGAAATATAATTTGTCTAGGAGATTTCATAGATGTTGTTGTAAAACACAATTCATTTATATATTTTCAAATAGTCCAACACACTGCACTGACTACTAAGAGAAAAGCTTTTTTAGATTTTGTAGGGAGTTGATAAGCAAATTTAATCACATCATAAAAAGAATGCCAAGTGGTACTGATAGACTGACAAGCCCCCATCCAGAACCAAACTTGTTTATAAAATGGACATTGGACAAACAGATGATTAATTGTTTCATGCTGGTCACAGAATTGACATTTGAGATTACCCTTCCACCCTTTTTTGGTGAGTTTATCTTTGATAAGTATTCGTTTTTTATGTGTAAGCCACATGAAAATTCTAATTTTCAAAGGAATTGGTACAGACCACCACAACATAGGTTGCTGAGGTATTATGCCTCTATATCAGCATAGGTTGTTGATATTTTAAAATTTTAATTCTTCTTAAATTAGTGTAGGAAAATATATACTCTATAAAATAACTCAAGTTTCAATGCTTTTCATCTATATCACATTATTATCAACGCTCTCATCTATTCAATTATATTCTTTTCATATTCATTATAATGTAATGGCTCGTATTTTCTCACTAAGAAATAACATGTGTTTGTATTTTCAGTCTTTTCAGCTGAGAAATAACATGTATATTCATCTAGCTTGTTCAATTGATTTGATTTTTAATTGTCAAAATCGAACCGTAAATTGAAAATAAATTATCATAAAATTAAACCGAAATCGAACAAGATAAATTGAACAACTGAACTAGTTTATTCGAAATAAACTTGATTTGATTAAAATCAAACAAATCAAATCATTTGGATGTGAATTGTTTGATTACAAACTAATTTTTTAAATAATTTACAATATAGTACCTTAATTGGCAAGGTACAGTTTGTTACCTTATTTTTTATTTATTCTCTCGCTTTGCATGTAAATTGTTTTTTTTTAGGATAAGATGGCAACCATCTTACAATTTTTATTAATAAGAAAAAATATTTACATCAAAATTTAAACATCTATTTACATCACAATAAGTTTAAATAAAGATAACACTACCCCTAATGGCACTTCTCTGTCAGATTCACTCAATCTGTGCATGATCCTGAATCAACAACTCACCGTCTAATTGCACTTCTTACGCATCAGACCCTCTCGCAAGTAACTTTCGATATGACCTCAAAGGTCAGCAACCCTCACGCGACTTAAAATAATGTTCGGTAAATTGTTCGGTATGGGTGGCTAAAATAATGTTTTCTACTGTGCCAATTGCGATTTAAAATTCATGAATATAATCTTAAATTCATCGTAATACCTCACGGAATGAGCAAAACAGTAATAATTTATTGTAGCTAGATTCATGTTTCAAACTTAGCAACCCAAAAATATTCCTTTTGGGTTTTCACAAAAAAAAAAAAGATATTCTTTTTGCAATTCGAAGATGGAAACTTTCATCACAATTTGAAAATATTTCAATTTAGGAGTCTTATACGAGCTTTACTAGCAACTGGTGGAATCATTTAATCCGAACAAACAAAAAGAAAAAGAAAAAATATAGAGAAAAGGTTTCAAATCCATGATACTTAGCCGCCGCTCTTTCCGCAAATTGAAAGTATAATTTGTATTTTTATGATAAAAAAATTGAAAGTAGAATTATGACCAAATAGAAGAAACCTTTTTGTCAATTAATTATATTTGAAACCGAATTCCGAAAGTGTTACCCATAAAAGAATATTCTTTTCTTTTTCTTGTTCACCTGCAAAATATAACAAATTCTTTTGGTTTAATTTATCTTTTTGACACTCTGCCTAACCATGCTTGCATGGTCCTTACCTCCTTCCTAATTTTTCTAGCTTATCTGATCTTTTTCTGAAAGAGACCTTAATTAATAGTTTACATTTTATAATTTCTCTTAGGGTCATGGGTTGTTCGTTGGAACTTCTCCTCTTAGTTTTCTCATTTCATCATCTATCACAAAAATATTTTAAGCTAATAATTGATCTAGTCTGTCCTCTGACTTCATGTATATTGCTTAATTAAGACCACGTAATTATTAGTACGATAACTTAAAATAAGCCACAAGAAAATATGCATCATTACTCTTGTAATATGCGATAATTCATATCCTAATATAATTATATGAGTGATGCTATGGTACCATAGTATGAATCAATATTTTCATTATCAAAGTTTAAATTGTCATTCTGAACCATTCAACATGATTTTCATATAAACATTTACTTGCAAAATAAATTTTGAATTTTTTGAATTTTTTGAATTTTTTTTGTTATTTTTTAGATAGGTAGAAAATCATTATTTTTTTAATGGTCTAGAATCTTTAAATCAAGTGATTTTCTATTTATCTAAAAAATAGTATAAAGTTTTTAAAAAATTAAAATATTTGATTTACAAATATATTTTCATACGAAAATCATGCTGTATAATTCAAATTAATTTAGCTTATAAATAAGTCTTATTGGTTAGAGGGAGGGTTAAAAAAGAGTTAATTTTATTCTTAGTATATTGCAAAAAAAAATAAGATTAAGTGAGCCATCTTTAGATGAGTGAGTCTCAACAATCACGTTTCATTTTTTATTCTATTAATAAAATCACGTTTCATTTCTTTTAATTTTATTTGTCACTATTTGCAACTTCCGCTATAATATTGTATCAAAATTAAAACAAAAAAAATTCAATTATATCCGTCTAATCTTTATCTTTGTAAGTCCCACTGGCAACTTACCTTAGTATTTTATAACGACAAACCTAAAAACAAAGGTAGACATAGTCCAAAATATTATCAAAATATGCTTACGAAATACATGCAATCAAATAAATTTAAAGTTATTATTTATTTATAATAATTATAAAATTATACCTCACTATGAAATTTTGTCTTGTTCATAGATCTTGACTATGTTTTAAAAAAAAGAGTGCTATACTAAGGGCATCTTTTGTGATTTTGAGAGCTAAGAGATTTTTTTTCTCTAAATACCGATTTTGTCCTTCTACTTTTCTCTCTCACTCATTTAATAAAATAACTAATAAATTAAGGAAATAACTCCAAAGAAAAGTTCCCTTCCTTAGATGAAATAAATATGTATCCTCCTCCCTCTCCCTACTTAGATTTGTGGCAATTTTTTCATTATTTAATTTTACACAAAGATGTGCATGTTTTAACTTGATATTTATCATTAAGACGCTAATTTCAAAGAAGAATAAACGCTTTCCTTTGTGGCACTTCTTTCATATCGGAGAAATTGGACCTATTCTTTCAATGGTACTAGTATGCTTAGATTTCATCAAAATTAACCATAAATATCTATGCAAATAAAGAAAAATGAACAACAACACAAATAAATAGAGTAAGACTTGATCAAGCATAAGTGTGCATGTACATTATAAATGCATACAAAGAAAGAGAGAAAAGAAGAAGAAAAAAAGAAAAAGAAATGCAATCAGAGTAGGGTTCCATGCTTAATTAATTAACTTTGAACCCTACAATACCCTTTTTCAAGAAATGAACATTAGGGGTGGCAAAAAAGCTCGTAGCTCGTGGCTCGATCGTGACTCGCACCTGACTCGCTCGCTAATAGCTCGTTCGTTACTGGACCGAGCTGTTAACGAGCCAGCTCGCCACTAGCTCGGTCCAGAATTAACGAGTTCAAGCTAGGGCCTAGCTTGCTCGTCAGCTCGGCTAGCATCAATTTGTGAATTTGTCTGATTTTGTGTGCATTTTATACTATCTAGCTCGGTCCAGCTCGGTTCAGTTCGATCCAAAAAGTGTGTAGAATTTATTTTCTTCTTAAAACAAGATCCAACCAAACCCAGCGAGCCAGCTCGCGAGCTAGCTCAGGCTGGCTCGTCACGTTCAAGCTGGATTTTTAGCTCGGGTGCCAAAGGTCCAGCTCGCTCGGTAAGAGCTCGGTCAAGAATTAACGAGCTGAGCTAGGGCCTAGCTCGGCCCGAGCCAGCTCGTTGACAGCCCTAATGAACATGAAAAGAGAAAACTGACAAGAAGAATGTGCAAAGTTACAAATCAATCCTTGCAAATATGTGAATTCATTTAACAAAGGTCTAAGTCCCTGATTAATTATATTGTTTTCATATTACTTCTTGTAATGTTTATGCCGAATATATGTGTATTAATGTAAAAATGGAAAGAAATTGAATTCATGAAAAAGAAAAGTGTACTACAAATCAGATGCTTATGCATATTCATTTTATCTATTAGACCCATTATTTTAATTTTATAGCATGATTAATAACATCTTATTATTGTTAAGAATGCAATCGGATGCAAAAGAAAGAAAGAGGAGAAAATTACAGAGTGTTCCTATTCATTTCGATGTATGAAACATCAAAGCACTTATTTCAAGTATTTTTCAAACAAAATCCTTAAAACATTAAGCATACATCAAACAATAAGATCTGTCAAATCCCTTTGAATTTTTGAGATGCAATTTTTTTCTTTCGTGAAGATTTTTTGTGATGAGATTTTTTTTATTTTTAATGTTGTGGTGAGATTTTTCTCACGGTAGGAAACTCTTCTTTCTCCGATATTTTTATTAAAACCCCCAAAAAAAAACAAATTATCAAATCTGCTCCCACTCCAAAGTTATAATTATTTCTACCCTAACCGCCCGTGGGCTGGGCGGTCCACTTTTTCCACCTGACCGCCCAGCAGCCGGGCGGTCCACTGTGCATAGCTGACCGCCCAGCCACTGGGCGGTCCAATTTCCATAGCGGACCGCCCAGCAGCTGGGCGGTCCGCTAGTGTTTTTTTTTTTTTTTTTTTTTTTTTTTTTTTTTTTTTTTTTAAAGATTAGATTAGAGACAATATGAATATAAAGATGCTGAATTCTTAACGCTAAAAGTTCGAATTTTTTTTGTAAATATTAGTTAGATTACTTCTGTGAAGCATATTTATACTAAAATACGCTAAATTACTTGGAATTATGTTAAATTACGTTGAGTTACACTATATTAAGTTAAATTACACTAAATCACATTACATTACGCTAAAATACGATAAATTACAGACGATATCTTCACTGAAAAGGTGAAAAACGACGACGAAATTAAAATCTTAAGTAATTTACTCAATATGTAATTACTTAAGTGAGTTATACTAAATTACTCAATACGCTAAATTACTTAAGTGAACTCACTCAAGCTTTTCGAAAAGTGCTAATTTGATGAAATCGGACACTAAAATACGCTAAAATATGCTAAAATACGCTAAAATACGCTAAATTACTCAATACGCTAAATTACTGAATACGCTAAAATACGCTAAATTACTCAATACGCTAAATTACTCAATATGCTAAAATACGCTAAATTACTCAATACGCTAAATTACTCAATATGCTAAAATACGCTAAATTACTCAATACGCTAAATTACTGAATACGCTAAAATACGCTAAATTACTCAATACGCTAAATTACGCAATACGCTAAAATACGCTAAATTACTCAATACGCTAAATTACTGAATACGCTAAAATACGCTAAATTACTCAATACGCTAAATTACTGAATACGCTAAAATACGCTAAATTACTCAATACGCTAAAATACGCTAAATTACTCAATACGCTAAATTACTTGGAATTATGTTAAATTACATTGAATTACACTAAATTACGCTAAATAACAATAACTTCGCTAATTATGCTGAACTACGCAAAATTACGCTAAAGTAGACCGATTATGTGCCATCTTTCATGAACCATAAAAAATAGTAAAAAAATTCCAAAAATAGTAAAAATTGGTATTCTACAAGTTCATTATGTAACTAATTTACTGAACTACTTGGATTGAATAATAGAAATGAAAATCTTAATCAGAAACTTCAACTCAAGTTTTGAGGCTCTTCCCTTTGTTTTTTGGTGATTCTGAATTTTGGAATCCGGCATAGCCGGCACGGACGCATGCGCATTTTCTCAAGCTTTCCGAAAAGTGCTCATTTGCTGAAATCGGACACTCGAGCGCCGTTTTATGACCGTTTGAAGTTTCGTCGTCGTTTTTCGCCTTTTCAGTGAAGATATTGTCCCTATTCATATGTAATTTACCGTATTTTAGCGTAATGTAATGTGATTTAGTGTAATTTAACTTAATATAGTGTAACTCAACGTAATTTAACATAATTCCAAGTAATTTAGCGTATTTTAGTATAAATATGCTTCACAGAAGTAATCTAACTAATATTTATAAAAAAAATTCGAACTTTTAGCGTTAAGAATTCAGCATCTTTATATTCATATTGTCTCTAATCTAATCTTAAAAAAAAAAAAAAAAAAAAAAAAAAAAACACTAGCGGACCGCCCAACTGCTGGGCGGTCCGCTATGGAAATTGGACCGCCCAATGGCTGGGCGGTCAGCTATGCACAGTGGACCGCCCGGCTGTTGGGCGGTCAGGTGGAAAAAGTGGACCGCCCAGCCCACGGGCGGTTAGGGTAGAAATAATTATAACTTTGGAGTGGGAGCAGATTTGATAATTTGTTTTTTTTTGGGGGTTTTAATAAAAATATCGGCTTCTTTCTTCATTCCTTTATTAGTTGGTCTTATTAATTGGTCAGAGAGAAAAGTAGAAGGTCAAAATCGGTATTTAGAGAAAAAAATTCTCTTAGCTCTCAAAATCACAAAAAATACACTCAGTATAGCACTCCCTTATACAAAAAAAAATAAGACAAAAAATACTATTATGAAACGATAAATCTATCATAGAAGAACAAGAAGAAGAAAAATTGAGAGTAAAGTAAACCATGATATTTTTTTTTTCTCCATGACACCATCTGCAAAAAATAATTTCATAAATACTTATTGATAAGTATCTAATCTTAGTTACAACTTGCAAGATTAGAAAATAGAAAGTAGATTGTAGACACCGTCACAGCTACCAAATCCACCTTGTTATTGTCAAACAGGCGTTCTTTTAACTAAACATTTGTTTTTTTTTTATCCAAGTGGTTACCCGGTTAAAACAGGCATGTGTCATGCTTTTTTTTTATCTTTTCTTTTTGAGAACTTGACAGTGGCTGTATGTGTCATGCTTTCTCAATTGCTAGTATTGATTGACTCCTAGCAATTTATTTTTTGAAGCACATCATGTGCTAATCTTTTGCACTTTGTCCTTTCTTTTGGTTTCGTATCCATCGCAGCATAATTAAGTTACCTTCAGTCCGGTGGTTGGACAATTTTACATTTTTACACAGCAAAAACTTGGAGATTTAATTTCAACCCATCATCTTTTTTCCAAATAAGTCCCCGTGAAGTTAGTAATTAAGCCAGGCAATCATACTTGTTTTGTTTTATTCAACAGCAGCAAGCATTTGTCCAAATAAGAATTTTTTTTTTTTTTTTTGATGGTTATGGACACAGAAGAATTGCAAAGGACAGTCAATATCTAATTCCTTTGATTAATGGAAGAAAGAGTACGGTTCAAATGCATCATTAATTAAATGGTGCTCCAATCATGTTTTATATTCTTATTTTTGTTTTTAAAATTCGAATAGTCGATTTGAATGCTCAACATTATCTTCATATTAAAATGTGCTTGGAGATCAAATTTTTGAAATTTTTTTTTACTATTTTTATATAGGTACAAAATCACTGTTTTTCATATGATTCTGGACTGTCCAAAACAATAATTTTTTAGTCAAAAAAATTCAAAAAATATAAAATTTGATCTCCAAACACATTTCTTTCTATTCTTCTAATCGACAACGTTAGCAAAAAAATATAATAAAGCATAAACAAAAGGTGGTTCTCTGAGGTGCTAGGTTACAAAAACACAAGTTAGGCATCTCTTTTTGTCCCTTGCATTTTTTTTTAAATTAAAAAAATGATACTTCTTTTTTTGTTGTTGCTTTCTCTAACTAATATTCCAGTTCCCAGTGCACTTTTTATGGTTTGGACAAAATATTGTTGTTTGGATATATAAATACTGCTGGAATCTAACGTGTGATTTTTATCAATTTTTGTTGACTGTTTTTTTTATTTTTTTTATAAATTTTAGCGGTTAATTATCATTGAAGGAAAATAACATTAATTTAAAAGGAGATTTTTAATTACAATTATTAATGAGTTTATAAACGGCAGTAGGAAGGAATATTGTAAAAAGAATTAAAAAAATAAAATAAAGGGTAATTTTTGTCCAAAAAAATATTTTGTATGATGGAGGATAATTTTGTCCGAAAATTAAACAGTATGACCGACTGTCCAAAACTATATATTTCTTTGTCCTTAGACGCTGACAAGTATTCTCTCAGGTATTGGACGGTGGGACCCACAACTTTACGGTTCAGATTAACAAAAAAATAGTCCGGATCCACTAATTTTGACTGTTTTTTTTTTTTTTTTTTATAAATTTTAGCGGTTAGTTATCATTGAAGGAAAATAACATTACAACTATACTAATTTAATATTTGTGAAATCCAAAATTTGTCAATAAGTAATTGATGTTGATTGAGTTTTTTACATAACGAAAAGTACCTTTTAGCTATTGACAGTTCTAAAAAAAAAAATACATGATTTTAATGTGTGATAGAGACAATTACTCTACATGTCCTTCACAATTTAAAAAAAAAATAGGATGGCTAAGGAGGCAGCTACTCTCCTATCATTGCTAATGGTGATGATGTTTTTACTTTCATTGATTTAAATTATAATCATCACGTTATTTCATAAATTTTTTGAGTTACTCTTTGTTAGAGCAACAAAAGTCTGATCATCACCATCTCCCTACAGCCAATGGGGGTGTAGGATCCAAGTCTGCTGAAATCTAAAATCATGAACAGTAACGCTGAAATTCTTGAAATTCCGAATCTAGCCGTTGAACTGTTTCGAGATATGTGCACAGAAAAATCAGTTGTTTCGAGATGCGTGCACAGAAAAAGTTGAACGGCTGGATTCGGAATTTCAGGAATTCCAGGGATACTGTTCATGTATCTCGGATTTCAGCTGATTTGAATCCGTGTAAATTTGGAAACATTTGATTTATGATTCTCAATTAAGATCGTATTGCCTGCAATTATTTTAATTGCATTGCCCTTTGCTTTATTATTATTATTATTTTTTGCAAAATTCAAATAGAACCAAATCGAGTTTTAGTTTCACTTCCATTTCACCTTTATTTTTTTACTCATTTTTAAATAAATAAATTCGGTAATCCAAAACTATATATTTCTTTGTGAGTGAGCCTATGGTGCTATGCATAGCAAGGATGGCTAGTGTACTACGGCTCAATATGATATTTTTTAAAATTCTAACGGTCGATCCAACCGTTCAATGTGATAACCATATGAATATGTACTTGCAAACTAAATTTTATATTTTTTCGAATTTTTTTACTATTTTTTTAGATAGGTAGAATTTTGATGGTAAGAATTTTCAGAAAACACTGATTTTTCTACCTATCTAAAAAAATAGTAAAAAAATTTAAAAAAATATAAAATTTAGTTTGCAAGTACATATTCATATGATTATCACATTGAACGGTTGGATTGACCGTTAGGATTTTAAAAAGTACCATATTGAGCCGTAGTACACTAGCCATCCTTGCTATGCATAGCACCATAGGCTCACTCTTTCTTTGTCCTTAGACGCAGACAAGTATTCTCTCAGGTATTGGACGGTGGGACCCACAACTTACGGTTCAGATTAACAAAAAAGATAGTCCGGATCCACTAATTTGTGCTTTGAGATTCATCAAAGTTAAAAGAATGGTCCGGATCCACTAATTCTAAAAGATTATCTTGTCCTGATATGAATTCTTTAGGCGCACCCTTTCTTTTATTTCGTTGTTTTGGATTTTTGTTCTTTTTTTGAGAAAAGCAGGTAGTAGCTTAGGGGGTGAAAACGGAGCACATCGTGGTAAAATCATGTTCATATTCTTTTTTTATTTTTTGGATACGGATCGGATATTAGCCGGATACAGATACGGATACAAATCGGATCGGATATTTATTAAAATAATATTAAAAAATACCAAAGTTCATAATATTTATTTAATTTTAATGGTGAATAACAATTTTTGTCATAATATATATCTACTATTCAGATATGGATAACTGAAACGTAAAACCATATCAGTATTCATATCCACACGGATATTCGAATATCAGATACCCACATCTAATTTTTCGAATACAGATTGAATACGGATCAGATATTATTTATACCGTTTTCACCCCCAAGTAGATAGCGTTGTTTTGGATTGTTATTCTTGGAAAATTTATTTGTTAATAAATTACCTCTCTCCCCACTCGTACTTGTGTGGAAGAGAACCTTAGAATCCAGAATGAAACCAATCAATGCAGCACGGAAGGAATGGAATGTAAAGCACATGTGACAATGAAAATATACAAATTGGAGAATTATTGACATATCTTCTTTTTGGTAGTTTGGATTAAAAAAAAGGTAGGTGTCGGATATATATTTGAATTGGAAAATTTTATGAACTAGAAAGTTAATTCGTAAACTGCATATACATTTGATCCGACCTCAGTTTGCTTTCAATATATGTAAGTTCATGCTCTTTTTATTCTAGCGTTCCTTCTTATATTTCTCTCTCACCTCATTTATTATCTCTTTTCTCGATCAAATTATGTACCTCCATCCCTTCCCCTCATAGTTTAGAGATCTTCACGAACGAGTGTGGTTTTGTCGGTGGTGATGACGATATGACGAAGACAGTCCCTAGCTAAGCTACTTGATATTAATATGGAGATCGTATTCTCGAATTCGGATCCACAGTGAAGTAACTCAATTTTTAGTTTTTTAAATCAGGAGCGTTTGATTCGGATCCGAGACCATCCATTCCGGAGATTCCGATGACGGATTGGAATTCCGAGACAATCTCGTGCGACAGAATCGAATCGGACGGTCCCGATCGAAAACCCAAAAGTTGGGTTACTTTACAAGATCCGGACCCGTATCCTCTGGGTACTACAAATCGAGGTATTGTTTCGTGGAGTAATTGAATCCGGACCGTTCTTTTAACTTTGACACCAATTTCAAAGCACAAATAATACGGCCCCTGCGCTATCCCCAATAGGCACCTTTTTTGAGATAAATATAAAATTGATTAAATTACTTGGTTTATATTTTTAATTGTGATTGAAGAAAATTAATCATAGTTGAGAAACTAATTAGTAGTACGTAAATAAGTTGCATAAATTTGTTGCGGGATAAATATTAGTAGGATTTGTGGAAGTAGGATTAAGATTAAGACTCATACAATACAAAAATATTTCTTAAAAAAAAAGATTAAGGAAAATGATATATGGGGTAATAAGTGTGTAAATTGCTTTAAAAAGCTGTTTTTTTCAAAAAATATTTTTTTTGTCATGTTTTTTTTTTTCAAACATAATTATAAAAATATATGTGTTTTAAAATAATTAAAAGTTCCTGACAGAACCATTATGTGTTATTCTGAAAATTTTGCTTTATCATATTTTAGTTTCTGACTCTCCACTTTGAAAATGTGTAATTCAAAGTTTGAAGTCTGAAGCTTGAAGCTAAAGACACGTAGACATAATTTTTGGGTTCGGAGTTGTACTAAAAGGAATAAATGTAATTGAATTATTCTCATTATTGAAATGGGAATAGGGTGGTTAGAATTGAGGAGGACTTGCCAGTGGTGGTAGGAAACGTGGCGAGTAGTTAGGGACAAGATATTATATATGTTAGATTTTGACTTGGTCATTCAAAGACTTAATTAGCTATGAAATAATTAAATTTATCTAGAAGTTTTACTGGATGATTACTAAAAGAGAATTTTTAAGGTTTTAATACTAACTTAATTTAGCTATTTTTAATCTGAGCAGGGTTAAAAGGCACCATTGGTTTTGTGCTCCAATCATGCTCCACATTCTTATTTTCATTTTCAAAGTCCGAACAGTCAATCCGAACCGTTCACCATAATCTTTGTATTAAAATGTGCTTGGAGATCAAATTTTATTTTTTTTTGGAATTTTTTACTAATTTTTTAGATAGGTACAAAATCACTGTTTTCAGAAAATTCTGGACCATCCAAAACAGTGATTTTGTACCTATCTAAAAAATAGTAAAATTATTTGTAAAAATTATAAAATTGTGTCTCCAAGCACATTTTAATATGAAGATCATATTGAGCGGTTCGGATCGATTATTCGAACTTTGAAAACAGAAAAAAAGACGTGGAGCATGATTGGAGCACAAAACTAATGGTGCATTTTAACCCTCCTCTTTTAATCTTTGTTTCTATCTAATAAAAGGTGTATGTAAACTATTGAGTTAGGAGGTTTTATAAATAAATCTAGTAATGATTTAGAATAATGTCCTAACTAATTTTCATGACAATTATCCTCAGTTAAAAAAAATAGTTGTTAAAATAGTTGGACTAGCTGAGAACTAGTATTTGGTCTAGTGTTAAAAACAATGCACTTTGTGTGAAAATTCATAAGTTCGAAACTCTGATAGAATATTAAACTAGTTAGATAGCTTGATCTTCAATTTACTCAAACAAAAAAAATAGTTGGACTAGCTATTAGAACATAGAAACAAAATCTCTCCGCCTTGGAGTTAAAAAAAAAAAAAAAATGTAGAGATCTCCGCCTTAGAGTTAATCAGACTAATTATTCGAACCGGCTGATTCTTGTAAAGAAACTTGATCTGTACAAATTCTAAAGCAATACGTATAAATTTTGAAGTGAATAAAACAGCTCCGCCGAACATTATACCGATTTTAATCTTCTTCCATGGAATAGTGCACTACAACAAAAAGGAGTTTCAGCGACCGGCATGAGCGACCGGTTAGGTCGCCGGTTGCTGAAGACTCTATAAAAAATAAAAATTAAGTGTTTCAGCGACCGGCGCCCACAGCCTTCAATAGTCGCTGAAGGGTACCCCTAAAAAACCCTGCCAAAGTCTTTCTTCTCTCTCTGATTCCCGCGTTAGGTTTAGTGAAAAAAAAATACACAGAGCCGACCCCGCTGCCGCCCAACCCCCGGCCACCCCGACCTCTCCTCTCTCTAGATCTGTTGCCCACCCCGGCCGCTTGACCCCACACCTAGAATCTCGCCGCGCCGCAGCCTCAGTGCCCAGGTCGCATTGCACTCGTCGAACCTCTTCCTCGCACCTCAATCGTTGACATATCCCAAATTGGACAGATCCGACTCTCTTCTCCTCTCCCAAATCAGACTAGACCCCCAACCCTTTTCCTCTCGACCATAAACAAAAAGGAAGAATAAAGTAAAACAAAACAGATTGATTTCTTGAATAGAGTTTAGGATGAGTTGAGACTAAAATTGGGGTTCAGTTGATCATGTGTTTGTGCGGATTTGAAGATGCCTGTTGTTGGAAAATTGTAGAAAGCATATGATTCACTTAGAGCATTTTGACAGCAAAGAGGTAGAACAATCCGCTAGAAATTCAAATCCATTGTTTTTTTATCAATTGCCTTTGTTTATTAAGGCCTTAGAGCATCTACAACAGGGATTGTTTTTAAATTGCTAATCTGATGTGGAAGATTGCTAATCTAATTGCTGGGTTGTACAATAATTTCTTAATTAGCAAATTTGCTTTAAAAGAAAACGTTTTCTTAATGACACGCTGGCTAATTGATTGGTTAAAATTCTACTTCCGTATCTATACTGCTAATTGATTGGCTAACGTAGCGTCAATTGCTATCATCAGCGATGGAGTGGTTTGCAAATTTTTTGGCGGAGTGGTTTGCAAATTAAGTGACGTGGTTTGCTAAACGTTTTGTGGGTTGTAGATGCTCTTAGCCATTGTTTTTGCAGATTGTGGAGGAGAAGATAGAAAGATACACCCAGGCCGAAGCTACTACTTTGAGGTAAATTTTTACTAAAAATGAATTGTTAGAACTTATTTAAATGGTTAACAAATAGTAGCTTTAACCTAAGAAAAATATTGAAGCGTATCACACACCAATTACCGTAGATTGATTTTTTGTTGTTGTTAACAACCTTTTGTGATATTTGAATGGTTAATTATTTCGAGAGATAGTGGCATGGACAGATATGGATATCAATTAGGATGGATTCAAAACCAACCGATAGAAGAAACTAACAAAAATATCTCCTTTAATCTTGCATTAACCTAACCTAGACATGCCTTATACCAACATCCAATACAATGCCAGGTCCACTTTTGAATCCAATTGCACTAGGCCGTTTGGCTACTTCTATCTTCTATTTTGACTATAAGAAAAAAATATTAGCAAGAAAGGAATATTTTAAATCTTCTCATAATTTTTTTATTGTACTATTGCAAGATGTTGAAACATTGGCTCAAGTCTTTGCTACAAAACTTTACTAAATAAATTCTAAATTTTCTGTTCTCTAAAAAGGAGGATGGGACCTGCCAAGCAGTGATTCTTGATGCAACCATATTGCATCCACAGGGCAGGAGTCAACCCGATTGATACTGGATTTATTGTTTCAACTGAAGATGATGCAGATGGAGAAGTTAGATTCTTAGTTGAAGATTTCATATCAATAGATGGTATGGTAAGAAATTTATATCTTTGGCAGAAAGTTTGATTTGTTATTTGAACCGAAATTTTTATTTTTAACATTTTAAATAAATTAATTAATAAAATAACCATTGTTTCTGGTCAATTCTATATTTAACACGGCCGCAGAACACCGGAGCGGACCCATTTGGGGGAGGCCGCAGTATGCCGAAGCGGACCCCCATATGGGGCCGCACTATGCCGGAGCGGACCCGGGTCCGCAGAATACCGGAGCGGACCCTAGTCTTCATATCCCGAAAATGACAGTAACATTTCATTCCACACTCTCACACCTTCTCTCTCCTGAGTTAGCTCTGATCTGTAAGTTTTTTCTCTCTTCTTTTAAATTTTTTATTTTTATTTCAGTAGATTAATAATTTAATTAGAATAATTAATTTAGCAATAATTTAATTACAATAATTAATTTAAATTAATTAATTTAGTTAATTTTTAATTGTAGGTTTCTTCTGTATTGAATTGAAAAATGGCTCTTATGGTATCCATCTACACTGGTGGGGATGTATTAACAGGTCCTAATGGGGTTTACTACAGTATTGGACCCGTTACTGTGATCCCGGTATTGCCAGGTACGGATTATTTGGGACTTAAATCAAGTATATGTGGGAATTTGGGGTTGGATCAGGGTCAGTATGACCTTAAAATTGATGCCAAAATTAGCATGCCGACTAGTTCGGCACAAACCTGGTTCCAACTATTTCCAATTCAGAATGAGGGAGTCTGGCAGGTATTGTATAACCAAACCATGAGTTTTTCTGGGGGTGCATACAAGATAATTGACCTATATGTGGAGGTTACCAGAGCCCGGCGTTCGAACCCAGTTCAGAGGTTAATCCAGGGTCGTAGTCGGGGTAACTCATCCGGCTCTAGTCCATCCCCTGTCCAAATTGACCAACCGTCCAGTAGTCGGGCCCCAGTTCAGAGGGACCGACCCTCCCGTCGGGCCCCATCCCAGACTGACCACCCTTCATCTAGTCGGACCGCTCATTGGGGTCAAACTTGTAATCCGGATGAATCTGATGAAGAAGTGGATCCGGAAATACTAGAGGCAGAGGAGAATTGGGGTCATATTGATCCTGAGGGTATGAGCGATTATTCTGACCAGGAAGATACCGGGCCTGTGCTCGGACTATCAAGGAAATTCAAGATGGATAGCGGGTTTCAGATAATGGATCGCGGGGTTCAGCACCCGATTCATGCTTTCAACGACACATCAGGGTTTATGGAAGCCAATTCGGGTTTGTTTGGAAGTAGAGCAGATTTTGAGAATGAATTGTCCGAGGGACAAACATATGACTCAAAGGAGGACATGAAGAGCGCAATTGCCAGGTTTCACATCCTTTGCAACAAAGAGTTAATACCTACGCACAGTGACCGCACAAGAATGAGGTTCAAGTGCAAGGACAGTTACTGTGGGTGGTACATACTCGCAAGGGCCACCGGTTATGGAACACAATGGCGTGTCTCCAAATGCCCAACACAACATTCATGCCACGCGGATGCGACAAGAACAGATCACGCCCAGTTGTCAGCTGCTATGGTTGCCGAGTGTATATCCGCTCACATGAGGAACGATGTCGACTTGAGTATTCAGGCTGTCCGAATTGCTGTTGCTGAAAAGTACAACGGTCAGATACCGGCGTACAACAAACTATGGCGTGGCCGTGAGTTGGCAATAGCCCGTCAATTTGGCAGTTGGGAGGGGTCATACGCTCTTGTAGTTCCATTGTTGGAGGCAATGAAAAGAAGCAACCCAGGTACTACATTGTTCCTTCAATTTTTACGTTATTTCATTATCAATCAAAAATTGAACTTATTTTTTTTAATTTATTGACAGAAACATTGTTTGAGGTGACCTCATATCCCACTGGTGAACCTGGACCATGGAGGTATTTTCATAGGGCGGCTTGGGCATTTGGACCGTGCATAGCTGCTTTTCAACATATCAGACCGGTCATCACAGTTGATGCATGTTTCCTGTCAGGCCGGTATAAAGGTAACTAATTTGGTTGTTTTCACTTTATTTATTTTAGTTGATTTCGGCTCTTACAAAATGGGTTTTAACCATAGGCAAGCTGTTGATTGCAACCGGGTACGATGCTGAAAATCAGCTCCTCCCGTTGGCTTTTTCACTGGTAAAATCAGAGAGTTATGACGATTGTGCGTGGTTCATGAAATGGTTGAGGATCAATGTAATCCGCTCCAGATTCATGTGTGTCATCACTGATAGGGGAAAGGGTATCAAGAAGGTGTTCAGACAAGATGATATGGGGTGGAACGAGGAGGATGAGGATCAATGTGTTCACCGTCTTTGTGCTACTCACATAGCCGAGAACATGAAGAAGAACGGTTGCAGTGATAAGGCAATCCGTTTTTTTAGAATATGTGTGGCTAAGAGGAAGATGAGGAGGTACGAGCAAGGAATGCAAGCAATGGGGCAGGCATGTGACATTGCCCTCAATTGGCTAGACGGTGTGGGTAAGTATTTGGATCAAGATGAGAACGAGTGCCCCAAACCATGGAAGATATTCCAAGCACTGGACGGTGGTTACCGTTGGGGCATCATGACTACAAACGGGTCTGAGTCGCTTAATAAGGTCTTCAAGTCCTCTCGTAGGCTACCGGTTGCAGCAATAATTGAAGACACATTTTACAAATGTATGACATGGTTTGCGCAAAGGAGGGCCAAAGCGGAATGGGAAGTCAGTCAAGGTCAGCAATTCTCGTGTCGTGTGCATAAGGTACTTTTATTTGTAGTTATTTCTTCATAATTTTTAATGAAGTTTGTTAAAAAAAATATCTGACTTCTTCATTATTTTTTAATTTTTCGTAGCTGATCAACAAACGGTTCGAGAGGTCCGATAAAATGAAGACGCTGGGGGGCTTTGGAAACAACAACGAGTTCGAGGTAACCGCCACACAGGAGAGAGTTCACGCTTTCATACCTGACGATTCTGGTCGGTTTACCAAGGCCAATTACAAATACACGGTGATAATCGGGGATGATCACACGGTAACTTGCACGTGCCAGAAGCCTCAATTGGAGAGAATACCGTGCTCTCATGTTCTGTCCGTGTGTCGTCTCCGAGGCATCGACCCTAGCGTATTTGTAAGTCACTATTATCACACCCATACACTGATCAACACATGGAGCGCACAATGGCATGTTTATGGAAATCAGTCGGAATGGCCTCCACACGATGGCCCGGTCCTTGTTCCAGAGAAAAAAAATATTGCTGTGGGCAGAAGACAGCACAACAGAATTCCGATGTGGATGGATGTTCTGCATAATAGGAGAAGAGGACACCAAGCCGGCCGAGATACGCAAGAAAGACAAAACAGAGCTGCTCGGGCTGCACGAGATTGAGAGTTAATATTGTTTTTCTAATTGTACTTGTAAAACTATTGTTTATTTTCGGTTAATTAGACGTATTTGTAATTTCCGATAACATTCGCATGTTCTATTGTATGCTTCTTTATATGGCTCATTGTTCTATTGTAATGTTTCTTTTGATCAAACAAACGACGAACAACAATTTCAGATTAAACGACATTTCAAATATAAGTAATTATACACAACTTCCAGACAAACGTTACATTTTTGATAAAAATTTCCAAAACAAAACCATAATCAAATTCAGAATCAGAAAAAAAAAAAAAAGACCAGGGTCCGCTCCGGCATAGTGCGGACCCGGGTCCGCTCCGGCATAGTGCGGCCCCATATGGGGGTCCGCTCCGGCATTCTGCGGCGGCCCCCAAATGGGTCCGCTCCGGTGTTCTGCGGCCGTGTTAAATATGGAATTGACCAGAAACGGTGGTTATTTTATTAATTTAATTCTTTAAAATGTTAAAAATAAAAATTTCGGTTATTTGAATCCTTAAAGCTTGCTTTGTATTTAAATTTGTAACGTAATACTAATTATATTGTGAATTTCTTTTAAATTGATTGGTGCTTGATACGTTTTGTACCAGTATTTTATATTGTATATTTGAATTGCTTATGAATTGTTTGGCACGTTTCATACCAATTGGGGCTGGAGAAAAATAAATTAACAGAATGGGTTCAATGGTTGTTATATTTGTTTGGTACATTTCGTATCAATTGGGAAAAAGAAAAATAACTAAAAAAAAACAAAAAAAAAAATTACCCTTCTGCGACCGATTTTGGGCCCATCAGCGACCATCTAATCGGTCTCTGATGGGCTTAAGCCACGTCAGCATATAGCATCAACGACTGATCTCATCGGTCGCTAGAGGGGCATCTGTGACCAATTTTTAACCCTTCAGCGACCGGTGACGTCAACGGGGAGGACATCAGCGACGGAGCAACTTTGACCGGATCTTTTGCGACTGATTTCGACCTTCTGTGACCGGCGCCTTACCCTTCTGTGATCGATTTGGCCAGTCGCAGAAGGGTATCTCTGCTGTAGTGGTGATAGTATATTCTATGGACAGTCTAAATTAGACAAAACTATCATTTTGGCTTAGATTTGATTCTTCTCAACTATGAATAAATGTAATTGAATTATTCTCATTATTGAAATAGGAATAAGGTGGTTAGAATTGAGGAGGACTTGCCGGTGGTGGTAGGAAACGTGGCGAGTGGTTAGGGACAAGAGAGTATATATGTTAGATTTTGACTTGGTCATTCAAAGACTTAATTAGCTATGAAATAATTAAATTAATCTAGAATTTTTTAGTGGATGATTACTAAAAGAGAATTTTTAAGGTTTTAATACTAACTTAATTTAGCTATTTTTAATCTGAGCAGGGTTAAAAGGCACCATTGGTTTTGTGCTACAATCATGCTCCACATTCTTATTTTCATTTCCAAAGTTCAAACAGTCAATCCGAACCGTTTACTATAATCTTTGTATTAAAATGTGCTTGGAGACCAAATTTTATATTTTTTGAAAAATATTTACTAATTTTTTAGATAGGTACAAAATCACTGTTTTCAGAAAATTCTGGACCATCCAAAACAGTGATTTTGTACCTATCTAAAAAATAGTAAAATAATTTGTAAAAATTATAAAATTTTGTCTCCAAGCACATTTTAATATGAAGATCATATTGAGCGGTTCGGATCGATTATTCGAACTTTGAAAACAGAAAAAAAGACGTGGAGCATGATTGGAGCACAAAACTAATGGTGCATTTTAACCCTCCTCTTTTAATCTTTGTTTCTATCTAATAAAAGGTGTATGTAAACTATTGAGTTAGGAGGTTTTATAAATAAATCTAGTAATGATTTAGAATAATGTCCTAACTAATTTTCATGACAATTATCCTCAGTTAAAAAAATTAGTTGGACTAGCTGAGAACTAGTATTTGGTCTAGTGTTAAAAACAATGCACTTTGTGTGAAAATTCATAAGTTCTAAACCCTGATAGAATATTAAACTAGTTAGATAGCTTGATCTTCAATTTACTCAAACAAATAGTTGGACTAGCTATTAGAGCATAGAAACAAAATCTCTCCGCCTTGGAGTTTAAAAAAAAAAATGTAGAGATCTCCGCCTTGGAGTTTTTTAAATTATTTCTTTATTATTTAAGATTTTACCGAGCATTTTGAATAATTAAAAATTCATTTTAATTTGTGAGTTGAGCAATGTAAATGTAAATATTAAACATTTGATAATTGTAATTTTAAATCAAGCAATTTTTCTATCTATCTAAAAATTAAAATTTATATAAAATTTAATCTGTAAGTACATTTTTATATAAAAATTATATTAAACGGTTTGGATCGATGGTTTGAACATTAAAAACAAAAATAAGTTATAGTGCATACCATTATGCGCACTCTAGAGTTAATACCAAGGTGTTCGGCATTAATGCCTAGTTGCTATTTTTAAACAATTAACGCTAGGTTGCCATAACAATTTTAATTTAAATGTTTATAGTTTGCACAATAATTATAGGAAAGAGAGCTGGACGCTATTGAATAGGGAACCGGAGGATGTGCAATGAGCATCAAACCAAAATCAATTTGATATTTTATTAGAACCTTCTAATTCGAAAGATTCCCACGAATTTTATCTGCACAAATTTTAAAGCAGTACACACGAATCTTAAAGAAAATTGGACAGCTCCGACCCGGACCAATTTCAATTTTGATTCGATATGCGTATGCCCCCTTCTTCCATTGAATAGTGGTGGTGAGTGCATTATGTCGACAGTCTAAATAAATTATCCAAAACTATCCTTTTCACTTAAATTTGATTCCTTTGAATTATGACATATTCTAAAACAATATCTAGACCTAAATTTATATATTAAATTATTTCTTTATAGAGCATATTGAATAATTCAAACTCCATTTAATTTGTGAGTTGAGCAATGTAAATGTAAATATCAAACATTTGATAATTATAATTTACACAAGCAATGTTGCTTAAGAGAATTTTGCCATGTTATTATCACATATGATAGATCGATATGTTAATGCCTAAAACATATTTAATTTGTTGAGATGCAATAATTAATGTACCCATAGTTGGTACTTGAAGAATAACCTTTTAACGATATAAACCTACCTTTTAACGAGATAAAACTTTATGGCGCTAAATAAATAAAGATGTTTAAATTTATAATCTATCACTAATAAGTTTAATTGGCCTAATATTCCTCACGAATCCAAATATTATTCTAATTACTTAAAGAAGATACAAAAGCTTCATATTATAGTAATTTTCAAAACAACTTCTCACTCTCATTGATCTTTATTCCAAGCATGTATTCAAGCTTTCAATAATTATATTATTAAAAAGTTTTATTCAACAGAACAAAAAGATAATTTCCCTAAACCCATAATTATCACTTGGTCATGAATGAAAATATTTGACAATTCAATTGTTTCCTCACATGTAATCAGGGGCGAAGCTAGAATTTCAAATTATAGAGGTCATATGTGAATTGGGAGGGAGAGGTGCAAATCATATAAAATTTTCTTGATGCAAGTGGGATCAATTTTACACTACCAATAATATGTTACTCTAAACTATATGGGTACGTTTGGATCGTGCAAGGATTAGTTCAAGAATATGATTTTTGGGTTAGTAGTTGAGAATAGTGCTAACCCAAGTGGTTTGAGAATAGCGCTAACTTTGGACTATTTGGGTTAGTAAAAATATCGTTTAGATTGTATATTTGAAATAGCAATGGAGGGAATGAATAAAATAATAATTAAACTAATATTGTTTACATTTTTAAACTAATATTTTTTAATACTAATCTAATCTAATCTAATATTTAAACTAATATTATATTACATCTAGATATTTAAATGAGTACAATATGATATTTAATCAAACATTTTATTTAATATTAATCTAATTTAATATTATATTTATTTGATATTAATCTATATTTTAAATTAATATTATATTACATTTAATATTTAAACTAATAGTTTATTTAATACTAGTCTAATCAAATATTATATTTATTTAATACTAATTAAATATTTTATTAATATCACTAATCTCACTAGCTCTATTCTTTCTAACCCACTAGTTGTATGGGTTAGTAGAATAGAGCTATTCTTGAGCTAACTAAGTTTGCTAATTTGTGTTTGGATCACCAATATTTGAGAATAGTGGAGCTAACTTTGGGTTAGCTCTATTCTTGAGTGATCCAAACGCACCCTATATAAATAAGAAACAAATACAAAAGTTTTGAAAAAGAAAAATGAAAATCAATTGACTTCATTCCTTTCAAATGGGTCTGTCACTGCATGTAATACTAAAGCCATTATTTTTCAAGTTAGGTTGCATATCAGATATAAAACAGTTAGATTACCATATTAAATTAAATTCAAAAGGTCGTGTTTGTTCATGAAATAATTAATGAAATAAATCTCTTACTCCATACTTAAACCGTTAAATGAGGAATAAAACAGAGGAATAAAATGAAATAAAGGCATAGTAAGTTAAATTACCTCTATAACAGATTAACATACTCAACACTTACTTCGTCAGTGCGTAGAAACTTATTGTCATAGACACAGTTCATTTTTCAACATCCTACTTCTTCAAATGAATTAATTTACTCCACAATTAATCTGTCAATATATAATGTAAAACATGAAGAATAAAATAAATTGAGTAATTTAATCTTTCTTAAATTTAAATTTAAGTAACAGCCAAACGTGACAAAAAAAACAATATAATTTGGTACTCAAATGCAAGTCTACACGATTATGATACAACTGTTAGAAAATAAGAACTATAAACAGATATATCATTTTCTATTGAACAATAATAAAGTAAGCTCTTATTTTCTGAGAGAATAATAAAATAAGCTAACTTACATTGCGAGCATCACATTTCATCAAGCTATCTTATCTAAAATTCGACCCCTATCTAATCATACAGAATTCATTAGATCCAACCAGTCATTGGCTAGCTATATAATTCATATTTATTGTTCAAATTGGATGCAGTAAAATAGTTTTTAGGTGCTCATTTATGTCTAATTTTAATAATAAGGAATTGCGCACAATTTAACTGTTGAATTGAATAAGATGAATGAAGTTTTATTTTAATTTCTAGTTCGACAAACAATTCATGTGCTTTTAGAACTATTGATTACAACATATGGCTCCAAGGTTTTGCTTCCGGTGGAGGTAAAAAGAGAAGGAAAGTCTTTTTTTCTGATTAAAGAGTTCCGGAGTATCTTAATATTTTTTTATTGTAACCTGCAGAGAGACAGAACTTGTGTCAATGTACTCAGTTTACAGTTCAAAAAGAGAAGTAATGAGAAGAGATGAGTTAGACACACAACAAAAGTTGTTAGAGTTAATTTCTTTTTAGAAATTAAGATTTCTAAAATTTTGAACTCTCACATCCTTGAAATTAATTTTAGAGTTTCTATTAAGCCACGTCAGCAACAAATTAAAAAACAGAAATAATTTGAGCCAATCATTTGATCAGTATGGAGTTTATAAACAGTTTCTTAATAAGAAACTTTACTGCATAATTTCTAATTAGGTTGCGTTTGGATGGGGCAAGAATAGCTCTATTCTTGGGTTAGCTCCACTATTCTTAACTTTGGGTGATCCAAACAACAATTAGAAAATTGGGTTAGCTCAAGAATAGCTCTATTCTACTAACCCATAGAAATGGTGGGTTAGCAAGAATAGAGCTAGTGGGGTTAGTGATATTAATAAAAAAATAGTTTTCATTCCTCTCAATTAGTTTAGATATTAAATTAGTATTAAATAAAATATTTGATTAGTATTAAATAAATATAATATTAGATTAGATTAGTGTTAAATAAAATATTAGTTTAAATATTAAATTTAATATAATATTAATTAATATATTAGATTAGTATTAAATAAATATAATATCAAATTAGATTAATATTAAATAAAATGTTAGATTAAAGATAATAAATATTAATTTAAAATTTTAATATAATATAATATTAGTTTAAATATTAAATGTAATATAATATTACTTTAATATTAGATTAGTATTAAATAAACTATTAGATTAAATATAATATAATATAATATTAGTTTAAATATTAAATATAATATAATATTACTTTAATTAAATGTAATAAAATATTAATTTAAATATTAAATGTAATATAATATTACTTTAAATATTATGTGTATTAAATAAAATATTAGTTAAATATAATATACTATTAGTTTAAATGTTAGATGTAATATAATATTAGTTTAAATATTAAATGTAATATAATATTAGTTTAAATGTTAAATGTAATATAATATTTTAGTTTAAATATTATATTAGTATTAAATAAAATATTTGATTAGTATTAAATAAATATAATATTAGCTAGATTTGAATCGATTAGTATTAAATAAAATATTTGATTAGTATTAAATAAATATAATAT
Organism: Carex littledalei; assembly: GCA_011114355.1. Classification (NCBI taxonomy): domain Eukaryota; kingdom Viridiplantae; phylum Streptophyta; class Magnoliopsida; order Poales; family Cyperaceae; genus Carex; species Carex littledalei. The sequence continues at coordinate 11,258,152 of CM022090.1, read as the reverse complement.
TAGCTAGATTTGAATCGACTAGTATTAAATAAAATATTAGATTAGTATTGAAAAATATTAGTTTAAATGTAATATAATATTAATTTAAATATTAAATGTAAAAATATTAGATTAGTTTAATCAATATTTTATTCATTCTCTCCATTGCTATTTCAAATATACAATCCAAACGACATTTTTACTAACCCGAATAGTCCAAAGTTAGCACTATTCTCAAACGACTCGGGTTAGCACTATTCTCAACCACTAACCCAAAAATCGCTATTCTTGCACTAATCCTTGCACGATCCAAACGTACCCCTCTCCCACATCTCTGAACTAGATTAGAAACTGCTACGTTATATTATAAACTCTAATAGTACCAGGGATGTAGATGCTCTTACTTTCTAAATAGTTTTTTTTTTTTTTTTGGGCCAGAAAGTAGTAATTCAGGTAAATAGGTAATTAATTATGCATTAACAAATCAAGTGCTTGCAACTAACAAACGATTTAGAAGAGTCTGATGTAATTTGAATATAAATCTCCACACTTCTCATCTAATCCGATCTGCTGTCAATATTCTCAATTCTTCTTAATACATAATAAACAACTGGTGCATCTCATAACGCCCGAAGGTAAAAAGTATTAAACGACATAAATATTGATAAAACACAAAATTTTGATTCAAAATTGAGAGCTAAAATTTGATATTTGAGAGGCACCAATATGCAAGTTCTTCGAGGTTACCTGCACTTAACCCGCTTTAACTGTCTATAAAGCACATTTTGACTGCTCTTTTCCAGTTAAAATAGGAAAAGAAATTACAGCAAAAGCGAAAAATTCTCCGTACTTTTGTTATTTCAGTTATCAGAGCGTGTCAATTTTCAGATTTCTGACACTGTCAAAACTTTGTCCTCTTAATCCAATAACACACTCATACAAGGACATAAATACAAAAATCTATGCAAGGAGTGGAGAACCATGAAAGGGGATTCATAAGGGAACAGGCCAAAAACTGTAGTCTTTGACTGGTAGGAAAATCCGGAGGTGTGGACCCACATGTCAGTGATATCACATTGTGTGATGTGTTATCGGTGTCACACAGAATCTGAAACATGAAATGAAATGATGGCATGCACTAGGCAGTGGGAAAGAGAAACTGCCTTTTTTCTGGCGTACACTCCGGGAAATGAACCAAGCATAAAGCTCTTTTTTTTTCCTCTGTAACGCCGTTACTAACTTACTACCAACTGTTATGAAAAGTCAACTCTGCCCCTCCCAACCCCGTAGCGACCATAGAGGGAATACATGAATAGACCTGGTTCAATCATTCAAATAATATATTTACTGTGCTAATTTCTTCTATAAAAACATGTAAAGCTTCCGTAAACGGGTCCAAATCGAGACAAGTCTTTTGTTGTATTCGACGTGAACCACGAGCTTTCAAAAAATAGATCGAGCGGAGCGGATAAACTAATAGTAGAGGCTGCTCCTACTCTCTCCCTTCTCTGATTCCTCTTTCCATTTATTTAGTTTTCTTCATTTCTCTTCCTGTTTTCTTCTATCGCCTTGACCTCGCCCAGGGAGAGAGAGAGAGAGAGAGAGAGAGAGAGGGAGATTTGAAGCGTCTGATGTTGTTCTTGATCCGATCGAATTAGGGGGATCTCAGAGTAGCTCGGGGCTTTGATTTTGTTCTGTTTTTGCGCTTTGATTTGAAGGTGGATTTAAGGTAATATCCCAAATACCAGTACTTTTAGATTATGTAACAGTTTCCTTAGAGTATGAGTGTGGAAATAATTTTTTCAAGTATAATTTTTTCAGATCTCCCAATTTATACGTTTTTGTTCTCTGTTTTAACAAAAATCTTTTGCTTTTTTAGGGTAAAAAGTGAGGAAGTTTGTGTATTTTTAGGATTATCTACATTTGGATTTCTAAAAATGTACTAGGGACAAATCTTTCTCTTGGTGTCTCCTTTTCTTTGTTCTCATCCTTGGTTCTATAGCGTATCTGAGTAATAATCCCTCCCCTCAAGAAAGTTAAGCAAGGTTCAAGCCAAATTTATTAGGTTTCTGTTACAATCTCATCATCTCCCCCTTTTGGTACAACTGAAAATTATGTGCTGCAGTTTCCACTTTTCTACTTTTCTTCTTCTTCATTTGTTTTCAATTACTCATTTATTTATTTATCTGGTGCATTTATACAATTATTATTGCCTTTATCAGCTGTACCTAACTGTTCTAAGTTTCTTAATTAAAAAAACCATCACCCACGAAAATGTTGTGCTATTTAAATATTATGGCTGGATTTGACATTTTCATTGATGGGTTGGGAGGTTGAGTTGGCAATTTCGTTTGTTCATTATTTAAAGAAAAGTAATTCTTAAGATGGTTTCAATCATTGACTTCGTGTAGTTTGTTGAAAGGATTCCATCCATAGATATAAATACCTTGACTTGACAAAATACCCATTCAAATTCATTCTTTATAATAATTACCTCTGTACTTGATTTCAGGTACGTTTCTGTTAATTCCATTTGGAACAAGCATGTGGATGTGACTGCATCTGAACTTTGAAAGAAGGTTTTGTGGCTCTAATTATCTCATCTTTCATGTAGAATTTGTTTTGGTCTGTGACAACTCATTGATTCTTATTGATTCGAGATAACTTACCTAACCTAGTATGTAGTAAATATTTGACAATTGTGCCTTGATAACTAAAACCCTTTCATTGAAAGGTGCAAATGACTACATTAAAGTGGTAAAGACGGTATGGTTGCCATATATATATATATATACTTGCGTTAGTACCTTCAATAGATCAAAAGCTGACATTTCATTTCTTGCATATGATACAGGTTAAATAAATATATGGTGGATGCAGAAATAAATGTCATTTAGAAAGATAACAAGAGATGTTAGGGATGGGGTGGGGTCCATCTCTCGGCGGAGTTTTGAGGCTGCCCTTGCCGGGTTATCAGGTATAACGGGTAATAGCCGGGTCAAATCAGGGAGCTCAGTGCACCAGGTGCAGGAACCCGGACCAGTGGTTCAGGATAGCAAGTGGGCCCATCTCCCTCCCGAGCTTTTACGGGATGTGATAAGACGGTTGGAGGCAAGTGAGAGTGTGTGGCCAGGAAGAAAGAATGTGGTGGCTTGTGCTGCTGTTTGCCGTTCATGGAGGGAGATGTGTCAAGAGATTGTTATCACCCCTGAGTTCTCTGGCAAGTTGACTTTTCCTGTCTCTCTCAAGCAGGTATGGCATTGCTTCTATGGCACTTTGCATTTTTTTTATATAAAGAGTTTTTGTTTGTGCATAAATGCACCTGCATAAATTGTTGATATAATTTGAAGAAATAAAACACTATTTCAAGTTTAAAATATATAAAAAATTTAACACTCTTTTCATTAAATTGTCTAAAGACATCTCGCCGTTAAATGGTGATTAAACAATGATTAAACCTATTAAACCTTAAAATAACACTCCATTGTTATATGTTGTATGTTTTCGTAAAGATTGATTAGATCATTTATTATGAACCAATATTTTTTTCAGCCTGGTCCTCGCGATGGGATGATGCAATGCTTTATAAAGAGGGATAAGTCAAAGCTAACTTATTATCTCTATTTAGGCCTTAGCCCTGGTACGTTCTTTGCTTGATTTTCTCATTACTCATTGATTATTCTTTACATCTAGTTTGATTTATTTGTTACACTTTTCAGCTGTGCTAGTTGAAAATGGGAAATTCCTCCTATCCGCGAAAAGAAATCGCAAGGCTACTTGCACTGAATATATTGTTTCCATGGATGCTGATCATATTTCAAGATCAAGCAGCACTTATATTGGCAAAATTAGGTACTTGATTGAATTTGACCCTAAATAAATAATCTAGTTTATGATCTTCCTTTCATCATAACTATGTTTTCCAAGTAGTTCTTTTTATTAAATTTTATTTCTGGCATTGTTTATCGGAGGTTTTCTCATTTGTTATCATTTTCATTTGTCTCAACTGTTCTAATTCATTTTCATTTCACTTACTATATTTATGAAATTGAAATTCTGAGCTATGATGAATTGGCAGGTCAAATTTTCTTGGTACAAAGTTCATAATATACGATACACAACCCCCATACTACATGGACCCTGCCACAGCCAACCCAGGTCGTTCCAGCCGCCGTTTCACATCTAAAAGAGTTTCCCCAAAAGTGCCATCTGGCAGCTACAGCATTGCCCAAGTGAGTTATGAGCTCAACGTACTCGGCACACGGGGCCCACGCCGGATGCACTGCATCATGAACTCCATCCCGGCTGCATCTCTAGACCCGAATGGATCAGTACCGGGTCAACCTGACCAGCTTATTTCGCGTAATACATTTGAAGAATCCTTTCGTAGCACCACATCCACTGCTATTTCCAAGTCCATCATGGAGCCGTCGGAATTTAATAGCAGCCAATTTAATAGCAGCCGATATTTAGATGACAGCATCTGCTCCTGGGCCAAGGAAAGACCTCTTGTTTTGAAAAACAAGCCGCCTAGGTGGCACGAGCAGTTGCAATGCTGGTGTTTGAATTTTCGCGGTAGAGTTACAATTGCATCGGTCAAGAATTTTCAGCTAATAGCTGCGACCCAGGCGTCAGGTAGTGGGCCTAGTAATAGTGGGGCAAGTGGGCCCCAGGTTCAAGTCCAAGCTCAAGCACAAGCCCAGCCCCAGGTTCAGGCGGGCCAGGCGGCTCCTCAACCGACTGCTGCTCCTGCCAATTCACCGGACCAGGATAAGATTATACTGCAATTCGGCAAAGTTGCCAAGGATATGTTTACTATGGATTATAGGTACCCTTTGTCTGCATTCCAGGCCTTTGCAATTTGCTTGAGTAGCTTTGATACCAAGTTGGCTTGTGAATAGAGGTTGCAACTGTTAATTTATGTCTGAGATTATGCTATTTCTACTGGATGATGTTATGTGTTCTTCCAGGTTTTTTCATCTTTTTTTGTTGTTTTATTATTTATGCAGTGATTTCTGTTGTTGGCCTTGTTCTTGTTGTTGTTGTCGCTTGTTTTTATTGTGTTTTGGTGTAATTTGGATGAAAATATTTCAGGCTACGAAGCATTTTTATAGGCTTTCTTGTCTGCTCAAAGTGAGCGATAGACTTCAGTTTCAAACTTAATGTACAGTTTGACACTGCAATTTGATTGTGATCATAATTCTTCTATTAGGTAAATCTGCAAATTATATTGAATCCCTCCTTTTAGGTCATCTTGATAACCAAGATGCACTCAAATTATAACGATAAAAATATTACAAGCTTGAATTAAAATAAAAGGAGAGATCGCTTGGCAATGATTATTTTAATAATTTTGACAAAAAATTTTTTACAAATAAATTTCATATAATATAATTATATATGAAGGATTATTATTTACGGATCGAAAGTTTTAAGTTATTTAATGTATGATGACATTAAATATCATCATTTTTTTTATAAACATGATACATGAAAAAATGGATTAGTTGGTCAATTTGGACAGGGGATGGACTTGAGCCAGATGAGTTAATCCGACTACGACCCTGAATTAACCTCATAACTGGGTTGGTACGCCGGACTCGAGTAACATCCATTTATATGTCAATTATCTTGTATGCACCTCCAGAAAAACTCATGGTTTGGTTGTACAATACCTGCCAGACTCTTTCATTCTGAATTGGAAAGAGTTGAAACCAGGTTTGTGCTGAACTAGTGGGCATGCTAATTTTGACCTGAATATTAAGGTCATACTGACGATGATCCAATCCCAAACTCTGACAAATACTCGATTTAAGCCCCACATAATCAGGACCCAATAATACCGGAATAACAGTAACAGACCCGATACTATAGTAAACCTCATTAGGACCTGTTAAAACATCACCACCAGTATAAATGGATACCATATGTGCTATTTTGAATCCAATACACAAGAAATCTAAAATTAAAAATTAACTAAATTAAATATTAACCTACTGAAAAAAAAAAAGAAAAAAAACTTACAGATCAGAAGTTGTTGTCCAGAAGAGAGAATGGGTGATAGTGAGAAATAAATTTCTCTCTCCTCGATTACAATATAAGAAACAGGGCCGCAGAACTATTGGACTCCATTAAATGAGGCCGCACGGGTGTTCTGCAGCCTTGGTAGAATCCGAAAAACCAAAAAAACTAGAGTGTTTTGGTTTTTTTTTTTTTCCAGAAAATGTTATATATAAAAATTTCGGTACAGTACATAGCCTCGCACCGCTGACCTCTTTTGTAGTCATTATTATTATACAGGTGTAATGTTAACATCTTTTATTATGAACCAATAGTAGTTGTGTCAAATTAAAGCACATCACAAAAAACGACATCGACTTTTTTGCATGTATGGTCTTCTTTCTTTGAAATCTATCTTATACCAAACCCCACCTTATACCAAAAAGCAAAGAAAAATTATTAAGAAGTAAAAAAAAATAAAAGAAAACAGTGCGCACATATATATATGACCATATTTGAAACAAATTCCATTGTATGTTTCGCCTGAAACAATGAGACAAATCAACAGTGCGCTACAAAATTGTCTGAACTGCTGTTGAAAACAGTAAAATCGGAACTCCCTGCAGTTGAAAACAGCAATTAATGGAATTAGGGAAGTTAAAATTGGTGGATTCATATTTTTATTTTTAAGATTTAAATATTCTTTCTGCTCAACATAATCTATTATATGATTTTACATTTTTTTAAGATTTTTTACTATTCTTTTGCACATGCATAAATTTCTACTTTCTAACATAATCTTTAGATCAGGTGATTTTTTATCGATATAAAACAAAATAAAAAATGCAAAATTTAGTGTTCAAATATATTTTTATACGGAATTCATGTTAAACAATTTACATTAATTATTTTAATTTTAAAAACGAAAATATAAAGTCATAACATAAGCATTGCAGTAAGTACCGACAGAGTGGGAAAAATGGCACGCCGGAGCCGGCTCCGTCACGGAACGGCACGGCTACGGCACGGAACGGCACGGCACGCGTACCATTCGCGTGCCGTGACTCGCGTGTCCCGTGCCGTGACCATTCGCGTGCCGTGCTCATCTTTTGAAACTTTGGCACGGCACGGCACGTGAAAAATTTAGTCACGGCACGGCACGTAGTCACGCGAGTCACGTGTAATTAGGACCATTAGATATTGATTTAATGGTAAATCTTGAATAAACTAACCTAAATTATAATTAAATGGTCACGTGAGTCACGCGAGTCACGTATGGTCACGGCACGTTTAGGCACGGCGTGACTCACGTGGCGTGACCATTCGCGTGCCGTGACCACCCATTGACATTTTGGTCACGGCACGGCACGTGAAAAATTAACTTGGTCACGGCACGGCACGGCACGAGACCAAAGTCACGGCGTGTTAGTCACGGCACGGCACGGCGCGGCACGTTTTTCCCACTCTAAGTACCGTAGCTTCAGTCAATGAAAAAATCGGACTTACACATAATTTTGAAGATATTTTATGGATGGGATTGCTTGGATAAGAAGTGTCTCGATCGTTATATTAAAGTCAATGTTATCAATTAAATTGTTGCTTGAAAAAGAGGAGTCTCGTCCCCTCAAGTCTTTCAGCCTTTCACACTTTTTTCATGAATTTATTGATCCAAACATTTTGATAAGTTTGGATTGGATTTCCTGAGTGGGGGTAAAAAGAGGAGTGGATCCAACTTATAACAGAATAAAGCAAAATATACACAAACAGGGTCCCATTTGTCTATAATGGGTAGAGTACACTGTATTTTACAGAAGAGAATCTACTGCGATTTTTCACGTGTAAATAGTACTATAAAATTTCTATTTTTTCAAATTCAGCTGTTGAATTGTTTTGATATGCGTACACAGAAAAATCAGCTGTTTCGAGATGCGTGCACATAAAAAGTTGGACGGCTGGATTTAGAAAAGCAGAGATTTCAAAGTTACTGTACCCAATCTTCGGATCGCAGCAGATTTCAATCTGTATTTTACACCACTTATACAGTATAGAGATATTAACAAATTGTCGTCAGAATTATATTATAAAATAAAGTCCAGGTAATATGATATCGGTGGTGCATTTCAACTTAAGCAACAAATTTAAATAGTTGAAGTTACTTGAGGAGTAACGTACTATCTATGTTGTTGAATACGGATACGATACGGGATACAGTGATACGGTAATTTTTAACATGATATGAGTATCGGGCGATACATGTATAGATATGGAAAGACGATTCGTATTAGATACGGATACAGAACCATATATGAAGTATTGGGATAACATAGCGTACTATACATACAAAATTTATCAATTTTCAAATTCATTTTGTATCAAGTCAAGCAGTAAAAAAATGATGAAAGTCGACGTTATTAGCATCTTCAAAATTTGTAACACACTATTTTTGTAACTGAAAAAATAATTTATTTTAAAAATCTCCATTCTTATATTAAGTACGTAGATGTCCTGATCCGTCAATAGCTTTGATTAAAAGATAAAATTTCGGATTGAATATCAGCCCTCCAATCAAATAGTATGCCTTATTTTTATTCTATGCATCTTTTTTATATATTTTTTTTACTTGTAGAAATCTAAATTCATTTAGATGCGTACTCGCCACACATACTTGTCATATGTAGATGTCGTGATTTCCTCATTTTGATTTTCTGATTGGTATTTCTTTTTATTTTCAAAGTATCATTTTAAGGGTACAGATCCACAGTAATCAATTCTTGATTTCGTTGTATGTCAATGTATCATGCGTTAATATCTACTAATATAGTTATAAATTAATTAATATTTATCACTTAATTAGTATGCAGTCCATTTGACGAAAATTTCTATAAAAATATGGAGATCAAGTTGTATTTATATAGAGATCAATTGATTAAATTTTTATTTAAAAATATTAATGAAATGTCGGTGCATTATGCTATAATTGGTAATTACCCTTTTTGTTTTTTATCGAAAGAATATTTCTCCGACTTTTTATTTATAATTTAGATTTAGAACCGATCTATTTTAATATCATTTATGGATATTGCTGAATAATTATTCTTTTCATTGATTTATTTATGAAAATATATCATTTTGTATGAAAATTTTTCTTATAATATGCATCCGTTGTAACATACAGGCACGCTACTAGTAATTCTAATATACATCTATATAACTTTTATAGTATATCTATTTGATATATTTAAGAATACCGTTCAAATAATATATAAATTATAATTGTATTCTTCATTTTCTTAATAATACGATATATAAAATTTGGACTTCAGTGATTATTGACTTTTGAGGTTTGATTTTCAACATATGAATTATTTAAATTTTACATGTCCATATGATGAGAATGAAGATCAATTTTACAGTAATAATCACATTTTATTCTATATAATATAGAAAATTATATATAAATATAATAGTTTGTTAAGAAATCATTATCTATGTAAAAAAATAAATGTAAGTTCGAAATTTATTATATATGGTCGGTATTATAAAATTGAAATGGATGAACGTCCGTTAACTCGGAAACAAAAACAAAAAATCACAATATTAATTCTTCCTGTTCCAGATACCTATTCGATGATATCAATAATCAATGTAGATATGATAAGAAATGTCTCCCAACCTAATCCATGCATGGGTCAGGAACCTGTCCGAAGTCATTTGGACAGGAGGTCTCTCCAAAGCCTCTCCAAACCACACGGTTACATCTTATCATATTAAATGACATTTTATCAAATTAATGCTAACAGAGTTTTTTTGACGGTAACCTCTCTCCATCAAATTAATGCTAACAGAGTTTTTTCTTCTTTCTCTGTCTTAAAATTTATCAATTACTCTTAAGACTCTCTCCAGTTCTGTTTAGATCCGGATCGTCTTATCATAATCCGAACCAATCCGGTTTGAAGTGAAATGCACGGGAATGAGGCTCATTTAATATTCGTACGGATCTGATCAAATAGTTCGAATCTAAACTGAAATATTATTAGGTAATATGAATTCAACATTAATCCGGTGATGTTTGATTGTGATCTGAATCATGTAATTAGACGTAAATTTAATTTTAAACCTCTAAATTAAGTCATATATCAGATGACTTAAGAATTAGTCCCTACAATCTCACTATGAGCAACTATCCAAACTTTTTTAATCGATATTAACTTTTAATAATTCAGATCATGAGGTAACTTTTAACTTCAACCAAAAATAAATATTTAGATGCACGTAAATAAAATATGAATTACTTATGTGGTCCAAGCATTCATGGAGAACAAAAAATATGAATAAAAATTGAGCTGTACCGCACGGAAGCAGTGGGCCCATGTGGAGCCAAAATGCATTTTTTTTATTTATAACTTTAGTTAATGGGGCAGCTTGTGAATCATCTTCTGTCTCGTCTCTACTAAAGCTGTGCCACCTCCGTGGCTCCGTCCCTGTCACTTTCAGCATTGTAATATTTTACATATTATATGATGAGTGAGGCTACGGTGGTATGCATAGTAAGAATGACTAGTGTACTACGGCTCAATATGGTACTTTTTAAAATTCTAACGGTCGATCCAACCGTTCAATGTGATAACCATATGAATATGTACTTGCAAACTAAATTTTATATTTTTTCGAATTTTTTTACTATTTTTTTAGATAGGTAGAATTTTGATGGTCCAGAATTTTCAGAAAACACTGATTTTTCTACCTATCTAAAAAATTAGTAAAAAAATTTGGAAAAAATATAAAATTTAGTTTGCAAGTACATATTCATATGATTATCACATTGAACGGTTGGATCGACCGTTAGAATTTTAAAAAGTACCATATTGAGCCGTAGTACACTAGCCATCCGTGCTATGCATAGCACCATAGGCTCACTCTTATATGATAGTCGTTTTCCTTCCAGGTTCCAGCAGTTTCACGGTTGGCCCAGTCCCAGTGGAACTATCTCCAGTTCAGGGTTCACAGTTGTGCACATTTGAAAATGCTCCGCTGTCAAAATAAATTCATAATAGATATCAGGATTGAGGTCTTGAGGAGAGATATGACTCTGACAAAAACAAAATTCTGTTTTTCTTATTCCAATTATTTAAACAAATCTCAACGACTTTGAATGGTTGAGATCGAAAAAGTAGAACTATGTTTTTCTCTAAGAAAGCAGCAGAGTTCATTTCCTTGAGGTGAGGAGGCAGAGCCACTTGAATAAATGGGGTCAATTGATCCTCAATTATTTTCAAAATTTTTGTATTTATTGATAAATTTATATATAATTTAGTAGAAAATGCTATAAAACTGTCAAATTGATTTCATTCCCAGCATATAAATTTTATATGCTTGATTCCTATTCACATTTGACCCTCATAATCTGAAAGTCTTACTCCGCTTCTGTTAAGGAGGTTAATGCCTATATATATTTTGTGCCTTGGATCATCTTCATCCCAGTCACTTTCAAAGTGGGATCATCTTCATAGTGAATCTTGGAAAAATATTTGTAATATAAAATAATAATATTAACACGAATTTATTGAAAAGTTTATTCTAACGCATATTCCACCTACCGGCAACATATAATGAAATTATTCTAAAATATTAATTGGTTGTGCACTTGTGCTATTTTTAGAGACGCGACAAGAGAAACCGAGGGCTTCTTCAAGAAGCGGCCGATTCTAGTGTACTTCAACTTTCATGATTTTAATTTTTTAATTATGTATAATTTAAATTTTTTTTTTTTTTTATAAGTTTTTATATAGCTTAGCCTCATTTGTAAAACATTAAATGTTTACTTGTAGTCTAGTGGTTAAAATTGTTTGTTTTGTTTTATTTTCCAGCCCCTATCTAAATTTTTCAGTTCCGTCCTACGATAGAGTATTTTTTTAATATCCAATATAATAATTTAGAAAGAATTTTTATTGCAGGCTGTGAATGAAATAGAAGAAAAAAAAAAAAATGTTTGATGTTAATTGGTCTTACATCCAACTGCAATTTAATTTATAAATAATATTTGAAATTTACATAAGGGAGTTAACGGCTATTGTATGCGTTGTTTAATTCTGATTGTAATATTATTACGAGGAAAAATTACTTGATAATTATTATTTGACAATTTAAGAAACTTCAAAAATAAAGTTTAAATATATATCAAACATTATAGGCATTATATTATTCACTCAACATATCTATAAAATATTAGATTTTATGTAAATTTCACCATACAACAAGCGATTTAAAATTTCAACAGTTTAAAATTAATGACTCCTGATACATCGTCGAATAACACTTAAATTACAAGAAATTATGTTGTCTATTTATTCAATGACATACCGATGAATTTACTTTTTTACTTTTAAATTCTATATGAATTTTTTTTAATCTATTGTAAGATTGTCAAATGAGTGAGGGTATGGTATTGTGCATATCGCGAATTAGTCCATACTATGGATCAATATATGTGTTTTCAAAGTTTAAACAGTTGATTTGAACCGTTAAACGTGATCTCTACGTGAAAATGTACTTGCAAACTAACTTTTACATTTTTCTAAATTATTTTACTATATTTTTAGATAGATAAAAAATCACTACTTTTAAAGATCAAGCGGGTTTCTATCTATTAAAAAGTAGTAAAAAAATTAAAAAATTAATCTGACCTCTAAACGATTCAGATCAATTGTTTAAACTTTGAAAATAAAGTTATTGATGCATAGTACGAGCTCAATATGCGCTATGCATAGTACCATAACCTCACTATCAAGTGTATGGGTGTTCATTGGGTCCGGTTTAGTCGGTTTTGAACCGAACCGAATTAGTTTGGATCAAACGGTTCAGTTTTTTTGGTTTAATGGTTTGGTTTGGTTCGGTTTGCTTTTTAAAACCGAATTATAATTTCGGTTCGGTTTGAAAATTTTGAAAACCGAAATAACCGAACCGACCGAAATTTTATATATTATGAATTTGGTCCAGACTGCCCCGGTTTATTTCTTAATCAATTGCTTTAAATACTTCGGTTTATTTCTTAATATCCCGGTTTATTTCTTAATATCCCGGTTTATTTCTTAATATACTTCGGTTTATTATAAATCAATTGCTTTAAATAAAAAATTAATATATTTTGGTTTGAACCGAACAAACCGAAATAAAACTTTGGTTCGGTTCGGTTCAGTTGCAATGCTAAATCGGTTCGGTTTATTTTTGAAACCGAATTATAACTTTGGTTTGCCTAGTTCGGTTCGGTTTCAACCGAACCGAACCGATGAACACCCCTAATCAAGTGATCCTTTCTCTACTATTATTTTGTAGAAAGTTAAGAGTGAGGTTATGGTACTATGCATAGCACGGTTTGGTCCGTGCTACGGCTCAATATTTGAGTTTTCAAAATTCTAACGGTCGATCCGAACCGTTCAACATGATTATAAAATGAATATGTACTTGCAAACCAAATTTTACATTTTTTCAAATTTGTTTACTATTTTTTTAGATAGGTAGAAAATCACTTGATCTGAAAATTCTGGACCATCCAAAAACAGTGATTTTCTACCTATTTAAAAAAATAGTAAAAAATTTGAAAAAATGTAAAATTTGGTTTGCAAGTACATATTCAATTTATAATCATGTTAAACGGTTTGGATTGACCGTTAGAATTTTGAAAATTCAAATATTAAGCCGTAGCATGGACCAATCCGTGCTATGCATAGCACCGTAGCCTCACTCGAAAGTTAATGTTACTCGATGAAACGGCCTTAATATGACTTCTTGGCGAGTCAATTACAAAATGAACAATTTGAATGCGGTAATGAAAAAATTTATGAAGTAAAATATTACTAAATTAACCTAATATATATGAGAATTTATAGTTTGTGCTAAATTGTCGATCCGAACCGTTCAACATGATATCCATACTAAAATATGGTTGGGGATGAAATTTATAATTTTTGGAAATTTTTTACTATTTTTTAAGATGTGTAGAAAATCACTGTTTTTTGAACGGTCTAAAAACAGTGATTTTGTACATATCTTAAAAAATAGTAAAAAAAAATTATAAAATTATAAAATTTCATCCTAAGACATATTTTAGTATGCATATCATGTTGAGCAGTTCGGATCCACAGTTTGAACTTTGAAAAAGAAAATATAAAATATGAGGTATGATGAGCTATGAAAAGCATGAGGTATTGGAACCCCTCCTCATAATATAATTAGTTATCCTACTAATTACTGAGTATTATGTAATAATTGTTTATATAACATCGGTATAGAATTCTTTCAAGAAAAATTACATCGGTATAGAGAGTATTTTTATTCAACGTGAATCTTTCATATCATTACACAAAAAATAAGATCGTTATATGAATATATCATTCACACATAAAAAAATAAGATCGTTGTATATAGTTCATATAGATCAGGAAAGCAAGTGATAAAGATAATTTATTTTATACAGTGAATATTTAAATTGAGACTCCAATTTTATTAAAAAAAAAAAAACGAGATCGAGACCATCTATCTTTCATTTTTTTTAAGGTTCCAATTATTCTATTTTGTACTTAGCCTGGACCTAAAATTCTTTTTTCTTTTTTCAAAAGCTTTGCCACTGAAGAGCAGCTTGGGTCCGATGCCCATCAGACTCAAATTTGGGTCCGATGGGTTAATTTGGAGACCGTCCGATCTGATTTAAGATTCGTGCACATGCATTTTAAAACATATGCGAAAATTGTGGACACGAATCTTAAAGCAGATCGGACGGTCATCGAACCCTTCGAACTCACTTTGAGTCCGATGGGCACCGGACCCAAATTGACCTCTTGCCACTGATATAATTCTTGTCTTTACTATGCATTTACCAGTGGAGGCCTGAAGCAGCCCATGTCAGATAAACCATATATTTTTGTTGGGTTTTAATTCTTGTTCTTTGTTAATGGACCAAAAAAGGATCATCCTTCGGAAATGGCGCTGTTGATATTTATATTGAAGGAGGAGGTCCTTTACCATTTCGAACGTACTCAGTACAGGCAGAATTTTTTATTTTTAGAAAATACCATAAAATAATATAGATGAATAGAACGGGTACCATCATTTATTGATTCATAGAAAAAATCGAAAAAAAAATTCGGCATCAAACATTGGATGTGAAGTAGTTTGAAATGGAGAGAGAGAATGAGGATAGAAGGAGAGTTTGTATGTGAAGTAGTTTGAAATGGAAATAAATCTGCTGTGATTCCCTGCGATTCCAAATCCCTCCCCTCACCCTTTGAAATGTACAAATCTTAAAACAGATGAAGGGAGGGATTTGGAATCGCACATAATTGCAGGAATTTTGGAATCGCAGCAGATTTATTTCCGTTTGAAATGTATAGAACTGTACAGGGGGTTATGTTGGATTATGTCAATGTATTCATGAGCGGAGGTAGAAATTTAATGAATATCAAATTCATACTAAAAAAAATTTCGGTGGAATTTTGGGAGAGAGAGTAAAAAAAGAGATTCTGATTTGTGTGTGACTTACATGTGAGTTGTTGATATTTTTTTTATTAAAAAATGTTTTAAAATGCTAGAAGTTCCCAAATTATACAAGTCACTTTTTTCTTGAAAAAAATGAGGGTCAACTTTCTTGTACCTGTATCATTTTACTATAGACTGTATAACAAATGTATATTTCATTACTAGTTTTTGAAAAATGGGGAGGGGGAGTCAATTGGGTCATATATCTTGGATCAGAATATGCTGAAATCCGAGGTCGGTACTGTTCACCCTGAAATCTCTGCAATCCGAATCCAGCCGTCGAACTGTTCCGAGATGCGTGCAAGAAAAAATCAGCTGTTTCGAGATGCGTTCTCGAAAAAAATTCGATGATTGGATTTCGGATTGTAGGAATTTCAGAGTGAACAGTACCCGATCTCAGAATTTCAGCTGATTTATTTCCATATATCTTGGCCTCTGTATGTATTGTGATTGTTTTTTTAATATAATTTATTGGCAGGTCTTGACAAGCGTTAAAAAAAAAAAAAGAGAGAAAAATATTTAGCTATGTTTTGACTATGAGACAAAATAGTGGGCTCTTAGTTAGTATAACGGTCAAGCAATGTTTAGAAGTGTTTAGATAACTCGTGTAATGTTGATGTTGTAAATGACTCATGTATAACCTAATGCGAGAATTGATTTGTATATAGTCAAACAATGAATTAATAAATGAGAGAGTTTCCTAAAAATTTCTAGTAGCCACCTTTATTCTCCTCCTCCTTTCTCTCATTCAATAAAAACACAAAATCTAGAACACAATCATGACTAGGCCAAAAACAATACCTATCATTTCCAATATGTGTAAAAGATTCCCACTTTATGGTTTGAGATTTACTCTCAGCCGCTTTGAGATTTGGGCTAACTCAGGGACAGTATTATTTGAACTTTGAGATTCGTGCAAAGTTAAAATAACAGTCTGGAGCTACTAATTCTAAAAGATTCCCTTTTACGGTACCGGGGAGGATGTGAATTCTCATGAATAGGTCAATAGAAGAGAAGGAGAGCGAAGGAGAGAAATTAATTCAGATTCAATATGTCAAGTCCATTCAACAATTATGGTGCAATTTGAATGTTTAGATCTGAATTTTTTTTTCTAACTTTGAATTCAATTTTTTTTTTTCCGAATCATTCTGCCACATCGAAAAAGAAGAATTCATTCTATTTTCTTTTATTACTAAACAGAGTAAAACTAGGATGTTCCTAAGTTCATCAAGTCTCTTTGTGAACTCAATTATAAAATCTATTGAATTGATTTCAAATGACGAATTCAAACTGTTGAAATCCTTCTATCTTACCAGTAATGCGTCTATATGTAAAAAATTTAAAATTTAAAATTAATTTTGTATAAAGTCAAGTGATAAAAAATGTTAAAAAAATGAATGCATTAAAATTAATTTATAATTTTTTTAATTTTAATTGCTTGATTTTATACTAAATTAATTCAAATATTTGAAGCCAATTCGATAGATTCTAGTTTTACTCTACTAAACATTAATTTCTATATATAAAATTTTCTGCTGTACAGGTGTCCACTTACTGGCGACTAATCACATCTGTCTTCTTCACTCGGCAGTTTCTTGCTGTGCAATAAAATTCGTCCCATTCTAGAACCCTACCTAATCGATTTGCCAACTTTTCTTCAATCGTATCAACTATTTGTCCGATCTATTTGTTTTGTTTTGCTCTGTTATCTACGTGTTTTCGATCAATTGAAGCAAATGTTGCTTAGATCATCTCGGCCGTAAGCTTTGCCTAGATTTGCTTTGTTTTTCTCTGTTGTTCTTTCATTGAAAAACTAAAGGAATAAAGTCCCTGTCTGGTCTTAAGTTCGATGTGTACCTATCCAAACTTTACATCTGATTTTTGTTTTGTTATTGGTATGATGCCAACGGCTTCATGCAATTTCTTATAGGTCTCTCATTTTGATATTTTCACAAACAGTACATGCATTTGAGGGAACTATTTGAGGCCCCTTTCTGTGAAATATGATTTGAATCACTGTATGCACCTATATGGGGCCCCAACGCAGTGACTTGGTACACATGCTTTCAAGAGAAAGAGAGAGCACCAACTCGATCCAGTCCTTGCTGAATTTAACCATTATTACACAATTGACACCTTCTAGTAGCATCCTCTCCTATAGGATAGCAGGTCCTACATGAAGGGATTAGATGAAAAGCACACCTGACCATGTTAGGTTTCCTATCTAACAGTCTGATTTTGATCCAATGGCTCCTATTTGATTAGGCAGGATCCTGTTACGGGTTAGGACAGCAGCTGATACATCTTTTTAATCTTCTCTAAAGGAGGAGGCCCTTGGATTGGATCTGTCCTTGAAAAGCTTGGCAAACAAGAATAGGAAGCTGACAATACAGATTTATCAAGGTATGAGATCTGAGGGCTCTTTTGTAATTTTTATGCTTAAAACCTTTGTTTGATCAAGAAGTTCCCTTCCAGACATAGGTACTGATACATTGGTTGTGTCAGAATTAAGTATATATTAATTTGTCTTGTTCAATATTTGTGTACCAGTACCAGTCTTATCTGTTTCTGGTACCAACCAGCTGATACAGAAACATCAGCTATCCAAAAATGATGTAACAGCAGTGTAATGCCCGATATGGCACTCGCTACCACTAGATATATGCTTCGACGTATGCATGTGCATCAATGCTTAATTTTATAAGCAAATGCAGTGTGTATTTTACCATCAATTAAAATTTTTGGACAGAACTATGAGATCTGTGGGCATTTTCTTTTTTTTTCTTTTGTTCCACAGAGATTAGTCTTTTTGTGGAAAATTATTCTTCAGCTTTCTAAACTGGATTTATCTAACAATTGGGTAAATCAAATTATAGCAAGTATTAAGCTACTTATTCTAATTAGCATATGTTTGTGCAATATATTGACTGTACGAGGCTTCTTTGCATATATTATTTTCTTGTACTGGCTCGATGATGCCAGTATAGTTATCATAAGATGGCACTTGGCTTATAACACAAGTACTGATTCATGAAAGGTCCTTGTCCTCTCCAGTGTAGTAACTTTCTTTCTTTTTTTTCTTTTTCTTTTTGTTTGTTGTATCAGTACTTGCTAAAAATCATGTCATTTGCCATCGATGAAACATATAATAGAACAGATATTACAAAATCTGAGAGCCAACTATTTATAATTTCATTCCACCTGACTAAGTTTCTGAGCAAAGTTGCTAGTGGCTTTTCCCTCAAAAATCAAAGAAAAATAGTTTATTTATTTATTTGAAGTTTGTTTCTTGTTCGTATTTCTCTATTTGGATGGCCGTTGTTATAAAATAAGGCATGTGCCGTCTATGAATGTGCTTATGACAGATATAATGCCACATTTCATTTTGTAATGAGACTATTCATGTTTGCAAATTATTTTTGCTGTTGTACAAGGGTCCAATGTTTGATACTTTCTGATTGTTTGCATTTTTGAAAATTATCACTATGTTACCAGTTTGTATCCTCAGGAGAGTAATTCTCAATACAAGCTGTAAAGACTGGTGCACTAATGATCAGATTAGTCATTGAATGGTTAGAGATAAAATAATTTAAAAGTTGAGTAAGTTAAAATTATGAGCACTAAATAATATAGCTTATAAAAAATGAAGTACAAAAGAATTAAATTATATATACAGCTAAAAGATATGGTCAGAGACAATTCCCTCACGATCTAGATAGTAATATCAACTGCATATCGTATTCTCATCGATCTGTTTGATTTTTATCTTTTTTACTTGTTCCTTTTTGTTTCTCTCTTGTAGTTTTTTGGTTGGATTATCCTGATTCGTGCATAAAGTATTTCGTTTTTTATTTTTGATTTGAATTTATCCAAGAAATTTTACCATGAGAAAATTTCCTTGTTGGGTCTCAAATTTGATACTTACCCAATTTAAACTTGGCTCGTGATATTTTTTGCTGATTGCAATTGATTGTGCATGCACTTACAAAGGTTTCTTGAGGCATCTTCTTCCAATTTCTTTTATCTGAGAATTTTTTTAGAAATGATTCTTTCTTTTATAAACCAATCTTTTTATTCGTCAGTTTCTTTATATTCATATTGAAAAGGAGCCATTTCTTTTTTTTTCGTCGGTTTCTTTATCTTCATATTGAAAAGGAGCTGTTGGCTGCTAAGAACCTCCGTCAAATCAATAAGTACCTCAAAGCCTACACCAAAACCTCCAACAACCCTAACCCCACTGTCTTTTTCCTCTTCACCCGCTTAACCCAAGCTCAAGGATTCAGTTCTAATAGATATACCTATGAGATCTTGATAGAATGCTTATTACAAATGAATCAGGTCAGCCTAAATTTGTGTTTTCTGGGACGGTTCCTCAAAGAGGGTTGCAGACCTAATAATTCTATGATCTTCAGTCCAATAATCAAAGGCCTCTGTTGGGAGAAAAGAACTGGTGAGGCCGTAAATACTGTGCCACTGTGGTGCTCTACAAAATGCCAAAGCTGGGATATGTACCTAATGTAGTCTCGTATAACATTCTTATAAATGGGCTGTGCAAGAAGGGTGAAATTGACAAGGCAATGGATATTGTAAATATCATGAGTTCCAATGGGCTTGAGCCTAATGTCGTGACCTACAACACTCTTATAAAAGTGCCGTGCAATAATGGTGAAACTGACAACGCATTAGATATTTTAGATGTCATGATTGCCAAAGGGCATGAACCTAATGTTAGAACCTACAGCACTCTTATAAATTGGCTGTGCGAGAATGGTGAAACTGATAAGGCGTTAGATTTTCTAGATGTCATGATTTCCAAAGGGCATGAGCCTGATGTAGTGACCTACAACACTCTTATAAATGGGCTGTGCAACAATGGTGAAGCTGGTAAGGCATTTGATTTTGTAAATGTCATGATTTCCAAAGGCTATGACCCGGATGTCGTGACGTACACCACTCTTATAAATTGGCTGTGCGAGAATGGTGAAACTGATAAGGCATTAGATTTTCAAGATGTCATGATTTCCAAAGGGCATGAGCCTAATGTCGTGACCTACAACACTCTTATAACTGGGCTGTGCAAGAAAGGTGAAATTGACAAGGCAATGAATTTTCTAGATATCATGATTTCCAAAGGGGTTGATCATGATGCCATGACCTATTGCACTCTTATTGAAGGGCTGTGCAAGGAGGGTGAAATCGAATACGCATTGGATTTTTTACTTTACATGATTTCTATAGGCTCCTATTGCACACTCTTATTTGAGGGGCTGTGCGCAAGGGACGTGAAATGGAAAAGGCAATTGGAAAGGCGTGGTGATAGAACTGCCATGTCGGGAGTGGAGAAATAAATTTAAGAAATTTGCCGTTGTATTATTATTGGATGATGCTCCTTGATTGTAGATTGATTATTTGAATTATGTGTTGTTTCATTGCCCTCACCTATTGTAGTCCATCCAGGCAAATTGCATTTCTTTATTACTTGATTTTGAATTTACGTATTATTGATATTTTGGAAAGTTGTTATATACTTGTATATTCTTTTTTGTGGTATTAATTTGCGCATGTAATTTACTGTATGATTTTTTTTTTTGATAAAAGACTTTTAAGCCCGTTTCATTAAAGAAACAACGTAACCAAGAGTTCATACAAAAAGAACTACATCCTACCCGATCTAACAAAAAGCAGGCAATTAGTGCCACATAACAGTATATATGGTCAAAGTCTTTAAAGTATATAAGTGAATATATTACAGATAATTCTAATATTCTCAAAGCTCTGCACTAAGCAACAACTACAGTATGATCATCATCCCCATCATCTGGAGGATTGCGTTAGACCACCATTTGGAGATCTGCTGAATTACACTTTTCATTAGGATCCCAAACCTTCAGTGGAATGTCATCCAGATCTTCAGGCATCCAGTCAGCTTGTACGATCTCCCTAGTTTGCCTTTTAACAATACCTGTCCAATATGTAATAAGAGAGATAATAAGTAACACTACAATTTTAAAAGATTTCTTATTGGTGTGTTGAAAACAATACTCATTTCTAAGTTTCCAAAGTGTCCAACATATAGCACTAAGCACAATAAAAAAACCAGTTTGGGACTGTTTTGGGAGGGTTATTGCAAACTGTATTATATCTTGTATAGTGGACCAATTTGTAAAATGTCCCTGGCTCTTACCCATCCAAAACCAAATATGTTGGGCCAATCTACAATTGAGAAATAAGTGATTAGTGGTTTCAAACTCATTACAGAATTGACATGTGTATCTCCCTGCCATTTCTTTTTTCTCAAATTCTGTTTAGTAAGGATTCTATTTCTTGCAACCAACCACATAAAGATTTTGATTTTATAGGGGACAGGAAGGTGCCACCATAACATAGGATGTGGAAAACAAACACCTCTAAAATTGAGAAACTTATACAGGGACTTAACAGTAAATAGACCAAAAACTTTCCATTTCCAAGTAATTTTATCATTGCTATGTGTAAAAGACAAAGTACTAAGGGTATATAAGATGGTAGTCCATTCCTGCACTGTAATTAAGTTAAACTGTCTCCTAAACCTAACAACATCCCCTTGTGACTGTACCACATCTCTTAAAGTGATATTTTTGGTAGCACAAATGTCATATAGCTGAGGATAAAGAATGTTGAGGGGGATATGATTGTTCCAGGTGTCTAACCAAAATCTAAGTTGAGACTGGGACCCTAGCATATGAGTAACACTACATTTACCTAAATCATCTAAAGCCATAATGGATTTCCAAAAGACAGAATAAGATAGATGATGGCTAGAATAATACTTGTGGATTGTAATTGTTTTCTAAAGACCTGTATAAAACTGGTCTTGAAACTTCCACCACCATTTAAAAGTAAAGCTACATTCATTTATTTAAGATCAAGTATACCTAAACCTCCCACCTCTTTAGCTAGACAGGCCAATGGTCAATTGACCAATGCATATTTCTTTCTATTTTTACAAGTACCTGGCCATAAGAACCTACATCTAATTTTATCTAGCTGTTTGAGTACATGCTTTAGAATCTTAAAAATGGACAAAGTGTATAATGTTATGGAGGATAAGACTGAATTGATTAGAGCAAGTCTCCCACCAATGGAAAATATCTGTCCCTTCCAATTCTGCAATATGTGTTCAAACTTGTCAAGGAGAAAATCCCAATCCTTTTTAGTTAATCTAGATTTATGTAAAGGCAATCTAAGATATTGGAGAAGGAATGAGGCATATTTACACCTAAAGATATCAGCTAAATAGGGACCAGCTGTAGTATTAATAGTGAATAATTTTATTTTCTGGAGATTCATTCTGATTCCAGATAAAGCCTCAAAAGACAACATGGTCCTAATTTTCTAATGTAATACTTGTGTAAGCCTCAAAAGCCAACATGGTTCTAATTCCAGATAAAGCCAACATGGAAAATAGTTGTGTAATTAAATAGGAATTTGTTTATTTTCTAATGTATGGCTGTATGTAAAATGGAAGAAATATATGGTAGAAAAATTAAATCATCAACATAACGATAATCGCCCTGAATCATCCAATATTTTGGATAAAATTGTGCCTTTTGGGCATACTGGTTTCTAATTTAGCTCTCTATCAAAAATTGACAACTCTGTTTGCTAATACGAAATTACAGTGCTATCACACAGGATATGTGTAGATCTGAAGCAGGATACTTTTTTTTCTTAGAGCATTGCACCATTTACAAACTTTTTCTTTTTCTTTTTCTTCTCTCCTTTTTTTGTTTTTCTTTTGAATACCGTACCTAACTCTAGTTTTAAAAACAAAAGTTTGTATTCCTCAAGTTTGTAGATTATAGATGGGTATTAGATTTGATCTCCTCCCGTATAACTTGGCCTAGACGAAATGAATATTTGCTTGTTCTTAATCATAATTAGCAAGTAATATATCAGCGAAGGGCCCATTAGTGTTCTAAAATATCAAAGGACAAAAGGGAAGAAAAAATATCTACATAGTCATTCTCAATTAAAACACTCCTTAATTAGCATAGTAGCATTTTAAAAAAGAAACTGTTTTGTATAACATAACACTGCCTAACAAATATGAGAAAAGGTTTCTATACCCACGGAGTCATCCCCGGATTATCCCCAAACTATTCGGATATGGTTCCAACTGATTTAAACCGTGGTTAACGGTAATTGTGGTCCCCACAATAACGTCATTTAAAACCCGTTTTCCCCGCATATTTCCTTTTTTTTGAATTTCCTTTTCTGTTCGCGATCTTCTTCCTTTTCTGTGGCGATTTTGTGGCGACAGCGATAGTCTTCAGGCGGAAGCCTTCAGGCGTACGACGGAACCTCGCCGAGAGCAAAGGATCACGGCGACGGAATCTTCAGGCAAACGACGGAGTCTTCAGGCGACGGATCAAGCTTCAGGCGAGGGATCAAGCTTCAGGCGAGGGATCAAGCTTCAGGCGACGGAAGCTTCAGGCGACGGAAGCTTCAGGCGAAGAAATCGAGGTTGAATTTGAGTGAGTTCTTTGCTGATCAAAATTACACCGATCGTTTTGTTAATTTCATTTTTTTTTATTTGAATTGAATTCCCGATCTCGTTTCTTTTGTTGAAATCAAAATTACACCGATCGTTGTCTTAATATCGTTTTTTTTCCGTTGTTTGATTCATTCTGTATTTTGTTTCACAGTATTCGATTTCACGTTCGAATTCATCAGAGTCAATTTGGATTGAAGGCTAGCAGTGAACTGTAAATTCGGTGAGTTATTTAATGATTTTATTTTACAGGATTGATGGAATATATTTACAGGTTGTAGTTATTATTTTACACGATTGTTTTGTTTAGGATTCACTTTCGATTCTGATTTAATGCCAGCAGTAGTTATTTAGTAATTTACAGGATTCATGGAATACATTTACAGGTTGTAGTTATTATTTTACAGGATTCATGCAATACATTTACAGGTTGTAGTTATTATTTTACAGGATGCATGCAGTAGATTTACAGGATATAGGTACAATTTTACAGGATTCATGCAATAGATTTACAGTTTGACAGTAAATCATAGGATATATGTACTTGTTTAAAATTCCAGTATTTATCTATTAACTTTAATGTATGGATGGATTTTATTACAGGATATATTGATCAGTTGTAAAAGTTATGTACAGTACTTTATAGGATATATTTAACAGTTTTACAGGATATGCAACAGTTTACAGGATCTATTAATACTTTTTAGTTTGTTGTTTTTTACATGGTATAAGTAATATGATGAAGGAAATTACTTTATAGGATATATTTAACAGTTTTACATGATAGAGGTATTATTTTACAGTATATGTCCAATTGTTTTCACAGATTTGTTGTTATCTGGAATATTTGATTGTCTGCTTTTGTTGTGGTGTCTTACATTGTTTATGATTCATATTTACAGTTTGTATGCAATGGATTTTGACTTAAATGAAGATCTGGGAAGTGATATTTCTGTAGCTAGTGTTCTTCAAGTTGATCAAGTTGTAGAAGATAAAGTTGTACGTGAATGGGATTTGAATGTACAACCTGAGATTTTGAATGCAGAAGTAGAACCAGAAGTAAGAGAGGGGTCAGGAGAATCTGAGATTCATCAATTTGATTTGAATGTAGAACCAGAACCGAATGTAATTTTCGATACAGTAAGACAGCAATCAGGAGAGTTAGAAGTTGCTGAAAACCAGATAGTTAGTGCTCCTGTTGTTGGGGATGATTTGATTCTGTTGAGGAAGCGTATGATTTCTGGAAAATTTATGGTTTTCAGACTGGTTTTGGTGTCTGCAAGAGGACATTTCACAAGAAGGGGGGGAATGTGGTTGATTTCAGATTTGAATGCACTAAGTTCAGAGAAAAACGCGAAAAAGTGGAAGAAGGAGAGCCTTTTCCAGAGAGGCGGAGGCCTTCTGGAAACTCAAACTGTAAGGTTTTCTTGAAGATTAAATATTCTCAGTTGACTGGATCTTGGAGAGTAGACAAGTTGTTTCTGGAGCATAACCATGAACTGACTCCCGGTTCATCCTTTCTCATTCCGGGTTATCGGTATATTCCAAAGAGATTCAAGGATATGCTCGAATTTAACTCAGATCAAGGGTTGTCGCCAGCAAATAACATTGAGCTGGTGTTAAAGATGGCTGGTGGTTATTTTAAGGGAACTTTTACACGAAAGGATGCTCGAAACCACATTGATAATTATAAGAGGGGCAAATTGAGGGCTCTTGGTGGGCATGATGCTAATTTATTAGCGGATTATTTCGAGAAGAAGCAGCTGTATGATTCAAATTTCTGGTATACATACAAGCATACAAATGATGCTCATTTATGGAATATATTCTGGTCTGATGGGAGTGGTCATGCAGCCTACAAATATTTTCATGATGTGGTTGTTTTGGATACTACATACCTTACAAACAAGTAATATTTATTGATATCAATTTTCCAGTATTTATCTAATTGTTGTACAGGTTATATACATTGCTTTTACAGGATATATGAATCAAGTTCAAAGTGTATGTACAATATTTTGCAGTATATATTTAACAATTTTACAGGATAGGTGCAACAGCTTACATGATCTATGCATTGTTTTTCTTGTATTCTGTTTTACATCATATGTACTGTATTTTTACATTATATATTCTTTAGTTTACAGGATGTATGCATTTGTCTTCACATATCTCTTGTTATCTGAATATCTGATTTTACCGAATATTAAAAATTGTTTTCCAGGTATGATATGCCGCTTGTTTTGTTTGTTGGTGTGAACCATCAGTGGCAGACAGTAATTTTCGCTTGTGCTCTACTTGGAAGAGAGACTGAGGAGGACTATAAATGGTGCATGGAGAAATTCGTAGCTTGCATGAACGGTGTCAAGCCTGGCGGTATCCTGACAGATCAGTGCCCAAGTATTGAGAAAGGCGTTCGGCATGTTTTGGGAGATGACACTGTCCATAGGTAATGCTTTCAGTGGTTTATATTTGCAATATTTATCTAAGAGGTTTACAGGATATGTACATTGTTTTACAGGATATAGGAATCAAGTTTGGATGTTATGTACAGTAGTTCATAGGATATACTTAACATTTTTACAGGATATGTGCAGTAGTTTATAGGATTGATGCATTTTGTTTTCTTTTATTGTTTTTACATGATATGGTGAATAGTTTTACCCTATATAGGCATTAATTTACAGGATATATCCAATTGTTTTCACAGTTGTCTTGTTAGCTGAATGTCTGGTTTTACTGATTAGATACTATTTCCTCCACCAAATAGGTACTGTGCTTGGCACATTCTTCATAAATTACCGAGTAAATTCGGTGGGCAAGATGATAAGGAGGCTTTAACCTATTTGGTTAAGGCAACAGTATACGAAGCAAAAACTCCATTGGATTTTGAAGAAAATTGGAGGAAGCTGATGGTGGAAATTGGGTACGAAGATGCACCGTGGTTTAAAAGTATATTCAGACAGAGGCGTAAATGGGTGCCAGTTTTTTTGAATGACAGATTTTGGGCTGGTATGAATACCACCCAAAGGGTTGAGAGTATGAATGCCTTTTTTGATAATTATCTCCGGTCTAAGGCAACACTGGCTGAATTCGTGGTCAATTTTGAGTCTGGTTTGAGTAGGATTTGGGAGAGAGAGCATTTTATGGACCATAAGGACAAGACCACAACACCCGTGTTGATTTCTGATTTAGAATTTGAGAAACAATTTTGTAGTTTATACACGAATACGATATTCTATAGGTTTCAACACGAGGTTAGACAATCTGTGAACTTAACTTGTGTTTTTAAACTGCAACTGAAAGACTCTACAAAGGTTTATGAAGTTCAAGATATTTTTGGAAATATCTTTGAGGTACAGTACAAGGATCAGCTGAAAGAAGTTTTTTGTATTTGCAAAAAATTTGAGTCTTCTGGTATTGTTTGCGCTCACTCGATCATGGTTTTGAAGCATGAGAAACAATTGCATCTTAATGATAAGTACTTGGTTGATCGATGGAGGAAGGACAAAATTCGATTTGATTTGATTCCTGCTGCATGTCCTGATGGTGGCAGTGTTGAAATTAATAGGTAACAACTGAAATTTTGAAGGATTTACTTACTATTTTTACAGTATTGGTGTTGATGTGGTTTTGTATTCTTATGTGAAATCATGTTTCAATTTCTTGCAGGAGGTATGATCTGACAAGGAAGATGAATCCAATAGTTGAAGATTTCCTCAACTTTGGTTGTGTCAGTGATGACAATGAAAATAAAGTTCTCAATGGACTAGAAGATCTTCTAAACAGACTAAAAGGTTTACTTTTGAATATTGCAAAAAAATGATTTTTTAATTGTTTGGTATTGCACTTCTTTATTATGTTTCTTATTTCATTTTTATTTGTTTCAGGAGATGTTGAACAGGTTGTAGATGGTACAAGTGCAATTGATAATGGTGGATCTGGAGGAAGGGCTTCTAGAGGGAGGGGAAGTGGTGCATCAAGAGAAGAAGTCTGTGATGGTTCAACAGTCCCCAGAAAACGAGCCAGACGTAGAGGGAAAGGTATTGCAAGAATCTTTTAAAGTATTGTATTAAGTTTTTTACAGTATTTGTAGAAGTAATTTGCAGGATTCACATCACTGTAAATATTTTGACAGGCCAGGCGGTAATTGGTCAAACAAATTGTGATGTAACTTCAACTGGCACAACTACAGGAAGAGGTAATACTGTAATTAATTTGTATAGTTGTTAACATGTTTTTTCAGTATTAATTGTACGATGTTATTGTATTTGTTGAAAGTTTTGAAGTATTGTCCTGTCTTGTTTACAACATTTGTGTAAGTAATTCACAGGATTTGTGCTAGTAATTTACAGGATTGAAACAATTGCATTTTGGCTTGTTGTTGGCATATTTAATCTTCTTCATAATAATTTACTTGTTATATTAGGTGATCCAATCACTCATGATTGGGATGCACTCATTGCTAGACTTGGTACAAATCAAGCTGTAATTCATGAAAGAAATGGGGAGTCAATGCCTGGTTCTGTTGGTAGAGGTATCACATATCTTGTATATATTGTGTTGTTTATTGAAAGATTTTACCACATTAGTCTCTTATATTTACAGTATTATTATTACAGGTGAGCAAATTCTTTTGCATCCTTCGTCAAGTAATCATGAAGAAGTGAATACCACTGCCAATGAAGTACTAAATTCTGCACCATTGATAAATATATTGCCACCGCAGAAATAAAAAAGAAAGGGACGACCACCGAAACATGCTTATAAGAACCCGATGGATGTAAATGTGAAGAAGAATCGCACACAATCAATAGTAGGGAATAAATAGTAGGCAATAAATAATTTTTTGAAGATATAAGGGAGTAATATAATTTTTATGAGAAAAAAATGTAATTTTCAAGATTTTTTTTTTCGAGTGAGATGTTTGTAAATACATTTGTTTGTTTTTTTAACATTGTTGGATGTACAAAATTATATGTTTGCAACTGGCAATTTAGTTGTTGATTTAGATTATTTGTTTGCATTGTTGAAAATAAATTAATTCAGATTTCATTGTTAAAAGTAAAATGATTAATAACATAAATTGGTGCAATTAATAAATTGGTGCAATTAATAAATTGGAATGTTTTATAAGTTTTATAGAATAAATTTACAAGATTTATTGGAATAATTTACAGTTTTCTTATTGAATAATTTATTAAAGCAGCTCTAGTCATTATGTCAATACTGTAAACCAACTATGTGTATATTATAAACCCACTAATTGTATGCTGGTAAAATGATTAATAACATAAATTGTTGCAATTAATATATTGGAATGTTTTATAATTTTTATAGAATAAATTACAAGATTTATTGGAATAATTTACAGTTTTCTTATTGGTGAAAATAATTTATTTTCAGATTTCATTGTTAAAAGTAAAATGATTCATAATATAAATTAATAAATAGGTTGTATAACTTTTATAGAATTAAATTACAAGATTATTCATCATATAAATTGGTGCAATCAATAAATGGGAATGTTTTATAACTTTTATAGAATAAAATTACAAGATTTATTTACTTAATTTACAGTATTCTTATTGAATGAATTTGTCTACAGTTCTGTCAAGTTCAGTTTCAAATGGAGACGATTAGTATTGTGGTCCCCAATTTATTAGAATTTAAACACCAGAAGTTATACTTTGCGCCATTTCATTCGCACCATTTCATATGATCTAACTATATCACCCTAACTAAAACTATATAACACTCTGTTATATATATATGAACCGTTGCGTCATTTTCCGACTGGAGTCCGACTAAACCCCGACTGGAGTCCGACTAAAGCCCATCCGACAAAACCTCGTCTAAACCCTACTCTCTCTCTCTCTCACTCTCTCACTCTCTCACGCTCTCGCAAAATCTCTCGGTGCCGACTTAGCGATCATCACTCTCTCACTCTCTCGCTGTCAATCCATCCCCAGTGGATCGCCATTTCCCTCTATCCCTACTGATTTCGCGATTTGAAGAAAATGAAGAAAACAGCGAAAGGTTGTGAGATTTTACTTTATTTTCATCAGATTTTGAGATATTTTACTTTATTTTCATCAGATTTTGAGATATTTTACTTTATTTTACTCTATTTCCCTACTGAATCTGATATTTTGAGATTTTGAGATATCTATCGCCACTGGATCTGATATTTTACAGTAATGCACTGATATTTTACAGTAATGCACTGATATTTAAATCGCTTTGTCTT
Organism: Carex littledalei; assembly: GCA_011114355.1. Lineage (NCBI taxonomy): Eukaryota > Viridiplantae > Streptophyta > Magnoliopsida > Poales > Cyperaceae > Carex > Carex littledalei. The sequence continues at coordinate 11,227,859 of CM022090.1, read as the reverse complement.
TATTTTCATCAGTTTGTTAGTGAAATGGGAGAAATTGTTATTTAAATCGCTACACTTGTTAATTTCAAGTTTCCATTTGTTAATTTTAAAGTATTGATTTGTTAATTTCTCAGATTTTGCTTTTTCAATCTGTTATTTTCATACTAATACACTCATATTTGAAAGTATTTCACAGTGTTGATTTGTTAGAGTTACAGTAATTATTTTACAGATTTTTTGATCTAATGTTTAATTAAAATTTGTTTTTCAGATGCATCGGCGAAAGGAACTCGTTCTTCTCCAAGATTTGCTAGTAAGCAGTCCAAAGGTAAGTGTTATTCTTTACAGTATGCAGTATAATTTTGTCAAGTTTTGTTATATTGTTTTTTTACAGATCAAATGAAACATTCAAATAAAGGAAAGGGTAAATCTGCAAAGGTTATGTATTAGTGAGTTGTAAAGGTTAGGTATAGTACTTATAAGATATATTTAACAGTTTTATAGGATATATGCAAATAGTTTACAGTATGTATGCAATTTTTATTACAGGATGCAATTTATAGGTTATTTATAACATTTGTACAGGATATGTGCAAAAGTTTACAGTATCTGTTCAGTAGTGTTATTTTACATTATTCATATTTACAGGATCTGTTCAGTAGTGTTATTTTACATTATTCATTGGTAATTTCACATTATTGTCAGAGTTATTTCACAGTATAGTAAACAAACTCTAAATTTTTTCTCAGATGCACAAAAGAGAATGAAGACGGGGAAGGGGAAAGATGCTGTCAATAAAGATTCTCAGGTTCAACAAGGTATTGCTTCTTATTTTTCTTTAAAAGATTATTCACAGTTTGTGCTTACATCATTTTTTAGTAATTTAACAGTAAATCTGTTTAACAGTTGTATTAGAGGATGCAATTTATAGAATACACAGAACTATTTTACAGGATATGTGGTACATTTTACAGTATTCATTTTGATTATTAATAGTTACAGATATGCTTACCAGTAAGTTTAGCAGTTTGTTAAAGGTTGTATTACTCAGTTCTAAAGGTTATGTACAATACTTAATAGGATAAAATAATATTTTTACAGGAAATATGATTTAATTTTACAGTATATATCTAGTAAGTTTACAGTATGGATCCAATTTATTGGAGTATGCAATTTTATAGGATATATAGAACTATTTTACAGGATATGTGTAATATTTTACAGTATTCACTCTCTTGAATCATAGTTACAGGATACATGCAGTATTTAAACCCTAAGTTTACAGTATTGATGCAGTTTGTTAAAGGTTGTATTACTCAGTTCTAAAAGTTATGTACATTACTTAATAGGATATACTTAACATTTTTAAAGGATATGTGTTTTAATTTTACAGTATATAGCTTGTAAGTTTACAGTATGGATCCTATTTATTTAAGTATTCAACTTATAGGAACATTTTTGCAGGATATGTTGACCATTTTACAGTATTCACTTTGTTCATAATAGTTACAGCATACAGTATTGATCTAAAAGTCCAGTATTTATCTACTAAGTTTACAGTATTGATCTAGTAAGTTTACATTATTTATCTCAATACAACTTTGTTTTTGTTTTGCAGCCAAGAAATTGGATAGATATGGCATAGTCACCAACAAATGTGTTGTTGACGTTGCCATGACATTTATCCACAGTCAAGTTTTTCACAAATTGACCGTGGAACATCGCCAGCTCCTGTTTTCCACACCCTTCCTCCATCTTTTTGTAATTCCCAAAAAATTGCAAGTGTCCAATGCGATATTGCATACCATTTTAACCAAATATGACAATGACCACGGTTATTTTGTTTTTCAAGAGAAAAAACTGTACTTCACCTCTGGAAGTGTATCACACTTCATTTGTCTGCCGTCGAAGGGTGACGTTGTTGACCTAAGTTAGGTAAGGAATTCAACGTCACTTCTTCGTGAGAAGTATTTTGGGAGAAAATCCCAAATCAGGAGGCAGGAGCTGGAAAAAGTGATTTCTCAACTTCTAGACAGTGAGGCATCAACACCAAGAGATGTGGTTTCTCTCTTGGTGATGTATTTGTTTACAACAATTCTGTTCCCAAACACTGCTGGGAGTGTCCCTCTGCATCTGTTCAGGTACGCAGAATTAATATGGAAGTTGATATCTTATATAATCTTTTGAATTAATTCTAATATAGTATACCTCAACCTTTTTCAGGTACGCCGAGCGTCTTGAACATTTGCCAAAATACAACTGGGGTGCAGCAGTTTATAACATGCTGCATACCCACATTGCGAATGCTGCCATGTGGTGCAAACTTCAAGATATGTCAGATGTTGACATGACAGATGACGAACCAGAAAGCCAGACGCAGACATCAGTGAGGGAAAGTGGCTACCTGCCAGGCTGTTCACTGGCACTAATTGTAAGTTTTTTTGCAAATATATAATTATAATTTTGATACACTAATTTTATAGGATATATATCTTAATTTTACAGGATTTATACAGTAGGTTTTACAGTATTCTCATTGGTTATGTACAGTGCCTTATAGGATATATTTCACAGTTTTACAGGATACATGAAACCATTTTACAGTATTTAGATGATGAGTTTACAGTATGGTTGCAGTTTAGTTTCATGATGTAATTCATAGGATATATATCTTAATTTTACAGGATTGATACAGTAGGTTTATAGTATTCACATTGGTTATGTACAGTGCCTTATAGGATATATTTCACAGTTTTACAGGATACATGCAACCATTTTACAGTATTTTACATGATGAGTTTACAGTATGGTTGCAGTTTAGTTTCAGTTTGTAATGCATAGGATATATATCTTAATTTTACAGGATTCAAACTGTAGGTTTATAGTATTCACATTGGTTAATCATAGGATATATATAACAATTTGTTTGACTTTTTTATTTTTTTTCAGGTGTGGTTTTATGAGCAAACTGGCTTCGAGAAGATGAGAAGCTCGACAGGACACATTCCCCGGTACCTGGACTGGTACAACGGGTTATGTAATAAAGTCAAGAGGCCAAATTTTGAAAGGCAGCTGTTTACCATTTCAGCATCAAACATACAAGAATCTGCAGTGACACCTTTTATGGCAGATGAACCTTTGAAGGAGAAAGGTTTTGTCGCTGCCAATTACTTGGAATTTGTTTGTGATCCTGTCAAATTCCAAACTGTTCGTAATACGCCAACCTTCGACATGTTGTTGGAAGTCACTCCAGTTTTAATGAAATTTGGAGTTGTACCCTGCCAATATCTGCGGGATTCCATTAACGATCTTAATCCGAAGATAGTGTACATTATTTCAAGTTTTCCAAAACTTGACGATATCGAACCTGAAGTGATGGATAAGATCATCAAAGATGCAGATGAAATTATCTTGAGGTATTCAGCAAAGAAGTTGGCAGTTGAGAACAAGACTCTGGAAGAAAAATGTAAGTTTTACTGGATTCAGTTGGTTATTTTACAGTATACATAAGTTTTTTTACTGGATTGTCTTTGTCATTATACAGTATACATATTATGAAGGTAAAATATTGTAAATGAAAAAGATTCAAGAGAACACATTGTTGTTTTACTGGATTCACCTAGTTATTATACAGTATACATACATTTGTTTTACTGGATTGACTTTGTCTATTCTGCAGGTAAAAGGAAGAGGTTGGACTTTGACAGCAGTCCTGAAGTTAAAAAAAGATATGAAAGGCGAACAAAGAGAGTACATGATACAAGCGAACCTACATTTAGCCTACAAATGGATCTTACACAGAGCCAGAGTCAACCAGAAAGTCCAGAGGTTCAACAAACTGGTCTAGATAGTGATCATGTACTAGTAGAAAGTGCAGAGGAGAGTGAAGAGGATGCAACAGAAGAAGATGACAAGCAAGTTGGTGATGAGAATGACAAGGACAGTGAGGAGAGTCATGAGGAGAGTGAAGAGGAGAGTGAGGAGAGTGGAGATGACAGGGAAGGTGGTGAAGAGGATGCAAAAAAAGATGTCAAGAAAGGTGGTGAGGAGAGTGAAGAGGAGAGTGAGGAGAGTGGAGATGACAGGGAAGGTGGTGAAGAGGATGCAAAAAAAGATGTCAAGAAAGGTGGTGAGGAGAGTGAGAATGTTTTGGAGTCAGAAGAAGTGAATTTGGGGTCAGAAGAAGTGAATGTTGAGGACAGAGCAGAAGATGTAATAGTAGAAAGTGCAGAAGAGAGTGAAGAGAATTTTGTTCGACGTCCATCTTTTTCTGATATTACTTTTTATTCTGATATTTTGTTTTATTGACCTCAAAGTTGTACATTATTCATATTGTTGTTTTATTACAGTATACATACAGTAATTTTAAAATGTTTATTTAATTTATTGAAGAATTTGTCGCTTCAGCCGTATGTGGGGGGCAACTTTCTGGATAGAATACAAGAAGAAATTGTCCACCGTGCGCAAGCGGGTCCAGAGCAGGTTTTTATTCTGATATTATTTTCTATTATTTATTTATAGTATGTTTTACATTTGTAACATACTTATTTTACCAGTATTCATTTACTTTCTTTATAATATTCACATAGCTGTTTTAAAGTATTGACTGATGGTTTTTATACAATTTGTTTTAGGATGCACTACAGGGAAGGTTGAATACCATTCCAGAAGAAGTTGTAGGAGAAGATGAGGTTTTTATTGTTTTTTATTAATTATATTACTTTTCACAGTTGTAACATAGTTATTCTACCAGCATAGATATTTTTACAGGAAATATGTGTTAATTTTAAAGTATATTTTCTAGTAAGTTTACAGTATGGATCCAATTTATTAGATTATGCAATTTTATAGAATATATAGAACTATTTTACAGGATATGTGCAATATTTTACAGTATTCACTCTCTTGAATCATAGTTACAGGATACATGCAGTATTTATCTAATAAGTTTACATGATTGATGCAGTTTGTTAAAGGATGTATTACTCAGTTGTAAAGGTTATGTACAGTACTTAATATGATATACTTATTATTTTTAAAGAATATATGTGTTAATTTTACAGTATATAGCTGGTAAGTTTACAGTATGGATCCTATTTATTAAAGTATTCAACTTATAGGATATATAGAACAATTTTACAGGATATGGTGACAATTTTACAGGATACAAGCAACAATTTACATGATTGATGAATTTTGGTACAATATTTATGTAGTTGTTTGAGTTGATAACTTTGTTATTGTACATTATATATGTGGTCATTTTACAATGTTCACTCTTTTCATTTGAATAGCTTGTACAGAAAATATTTGACATTCGGGACAGCATGAGTAGCCAAGAAGGTGCTCAAAACCCGAAAAGTCAGCAGGTGGGCGTCACCGATGAAGATCAAGAGATTATTATTGATCTAGCAACTATGATTTTCTCCGATGTTGCTAGAAAAACAGTAAAACAGGAGATGTTGATGAAGAAGCAAGAGGATTTGAGCAAAGGGTTTGACAAGGGATCTCAAAGTATTGCAGAGGTTGTCGAAAAAACGAAAGTACCGATGAAGGGATCAAAACGAGAAGCAGTGCCGAAAGGAAAGGGGTCAAAACCACCTCCAACAAAAAAGCAGAATGTGCAAAGGGGGGTGCAAAGGAGGGGAAGGGGGGGGTGCAAAGGAGGGCAAGGGGGGGGGGGGTGCAAAGGAGGGCAAGGGTCATACTGCCAAAATCACCAAATACAAGTGAGGATCAACTAAGAGATCAACTTCAGGATTTTGTGGTTGAACCGTCGTACGAACCACCATTCAACCTCACTGATCAAAATTGGCAAGAGATTGAAGGATTAGTACCTCATATAATAGACAATTACAGCCATCCTAAACCCCTTAACTTCAATCATGATGTTACCGAATGGAGTCATCAGAATTCTTTGTTTTGTGATGGAGGTGACCCAGATGCCGAAAAGCCTCCACCTATAAAAAGATATGGGTACGGACAGAGGGAGAAGTTATCAAGTGAGGTCATCATGATACTTGATGACTGGTGGGTCAAGGTCAAGAACAGGAGGCTCATAGACAATGAAGAAGCTTTTCGCCACAGTCCAGGAGGCTTTCATTGCAGATTGTCAGAAATAAAAGACTTGATGTATCCTGACATGCCAGTTAGCAGTGAGGTATGATTTGTACAATATTTTACATTATTTACTTAATAGTTTTAGAGTATTTATCTGTTATTTTACAGGTTTCATGCAATAATTTCATTCTATTTATTTTTCATATCATGGATTGAATCTGCAGTTTTGATGTAATGCTTTCACAAGATTCATGTACTAATTTTATAGGATATAAATGTAACAATTTACAGTATGGATGCACTTCATAACAGGATGCACTTTATAGGATACATATCACAATTTTACATGATATGTGACACAGTTTACAGTATTCACTTTAATAAGTTTACAGGATCTGTTTAACAGTTGTACTAATTCAAAATTCCAGTATTTATTAACTAAGTTTACATATTATGGATTGATTTTGCAGCTTGTCGATGTGGTCCTTGGTGTGATGCAATTTGAGACTCCGATGAGGGCAGGATGGTTTTTTATTTCTCCATATTTATCCGTAAGTTATGGTGTACTTTTGTATATTATGAATTTAATTTTGAGACTTTAAATTTTCAAATACCTCACTAATATTTTGATGTTTGTGTTTTTTGTGTATTGCAGATAATCATGCATGATTATGATGAACGAGCAGCGCTCAGGGCCATTCCGCAGCTGTTTACCGCTCAATTTGACACGATCAAATGGCTCTTCGTTCCGATATGTAAGAAGAAGCATTGGGTTGTTGTTGCTGTCGATGTTCCTGGTGTGAAGATTCACTACTACACCTCTGCTGGTGGAGAAGATGGATATCTGGAGTACCACTGGCACACGATCAAGTGGCTGAGAGAGTTCCTTGCCTGGAGGACTTGTGAGTGTTTTATTTAAAAAGTTTCAGTTAATTTACAGGTTGTATGCAATTAATTTACAGGATTATGACTTTTAGTGTGCCTGAAATTTGATGATATCCTTTTTTCTATCAGCTAACACGGCTTGGAAAAATCTCGACACTACTCGAGTGAATGGCCCTCAGCAGGTAGAAGGTTCTCTGGACTGCGCGATTTTTGTGTTGTGCTATGTCTACAACCTGATAACCGAGAGCGCTATCAATTTCACGCAGGTAATTTTATTAACTTTAACATTTTATAGTATATGTGCAATTTATGTGTAATTTTACATGATAAATTTCACAGGATACAAATTATGTGCAACTGTACTGTGATTAGATTTAGTTTACAGCAGATGTGCAACTGTACAGGATACATATCACAATTTTACAGGATACATAGTGCAATTTTACAGGTTACATAATTTAAGCAAAGTTTAGTTTTACTGTGATTCAATTTGGTTACAGTATTCTTTTACTGTGATTCACTTTAGTTTACAGCATATGTGCCATTTTACAGGATACATCTAAAAGAGTTACAGGATATATGGGACAATTTTACAGGGTACATATAACAATTTAGATTACAGCTTATGTGCTATTTAACAGGATACATCTAAACATTTTACAGGATATATGGGTCAATTTTACAGGGTACATATAACAATTTTAGATTACAGCATATGTGCAATTTGACATGATAAATTTCACAGGATACATCAACAATTTTGCAGGATACATATAACAATTTTGCAGTATGTTGCTTTGATTGTTTGCATCTGATAATGGTTCATAACTCCAATATTTAACTTTGCTTATTTTTTTTTATTTTTTTTGCAGGATGATATATCAAAAGAGCGTGTCGTTCTGGCGATGAAACTTCTCACTCATCCGAACAATGTGCACCAGAGGGTAATGAAGTGAAGTGAATTTTATGATGATGATGTGCTTGTGAACATGATGAAGTGATATGCTTGTGAATTTTTTTTTGTTGAATTTTATGATGATGTGCTTGTGAACAGTATGATGTTACAGTATGTTATAGTATGATGTTACAGTATGTATAGTATGATGTGAACAGTATGATTTTACAGTATGTTATAGTATGATGTCAGTTTTATATTTTGCTATTATCATATGTCAATTTATAGTTTGCATCTGCTAATTTTACAGTATGTAAGCCTTATTTTACAGTATGTCAGTTTATTCTGTGATTAATATATGTCGGTTTTATATTTTGCTATTAACATATGTCGGTTTTATAGTTTACATCTTCTAATTTTACAGTATGTAAGCCTTATTTTACATGATATAGATCTATATACAAATATTAATAATTGAACAAAAAAGAGAAATACGAAAAAAATAAAATAAAAATATAAAATTTGATGCAAAAAAATTAATTTTGCACAATTTTAGGTTTGTTTGTGAAACCTTCTAGAAGCCGTCAATTTTTCAAGTACAACCGGAAGTACAGTGGCTTTGCAAGTTGCTAACTGTTTGCAACTAACTTGGGGACCACTTCCAACTAACTTGGATTGTTGGACTTTTTAACCTCTTATTATACATGATGTGTCGTTGAATTTACAGTATTGGTTGCAGTGTTTTACAGTATTCGCGCAAGGCAAATGACAGTTTTTTTGGGGATAATCCGGGGATTGAAGCTTGGGGACAATTAGTCGGGTCCAACAAATATACCTAACAAAATCAGTGACAAATTAACAACCCATGAAGCCATATATATATATATATAGAATTGAGCTATGCTACTACATGGAGTAAAACGCGTTGGTGCTCCACGCCGCTATATTTTCATTTTGAAAATCCAAACGACCGATCCGAACCGCTCAACATGATCTCCATATTGAAATGTGCTTGGAGACCAAATTTTACATTTTTTAGAATTTTTTTACTATTTATTAAGCCACTTTGAAAATCACTGATCCGGCAGTCCAGAATTTTTTACTGTTTTCACTGTTCACCCGGATTTTCAGATTTTCAAAGTGGCTTAATAAATAGTAAAAAAATTCTAAAAAATGTAAAATTTGGTCTCCAAGCACATTTCAATATGGAGATCATGTTGAGCGGTTCGGATCGGTCGTTTGGACTTTCAAAATGAAAATACGGCGTGAAGTACAAACGCGTTTTACTCCATGTAGTAGCATAGCTCATCTCTATATATATATATATATATATATATACTACATATGGGTACAAACCATACGCCTTGAATATCAATGAAATCGGAAGCAACGATATCAAATTATTATTGTGAACCAACTAAAGAAATATATATATACAGGGGCGGAGCCACACTTTTGAACTATGGGGATCAGACAAAAAAATTTCTACGGAGAATGGGAGTCGATTTAACAATACCAAGTCATTTTATTATGAATTATATAGAAAATCATACGTAAATACAAAAAATCTAAAAAAACGATAGGGGTCAATTGACCCCATTCTCTCTTCTTCCTTCCGCCACTATATATATATAGAGAGAGAGAGGAGGGTTCAAATGTCTCCATTTTTTGTGCCTCCATCATGCCTTCATTTTTTAAAACTTTAATAACTCAAAATCTAAAACTTAAAAGTCAAAATAAAACCGTTGGATGTGATCTACATCATTTTATCTATACCCGTGTAAAAAATTATGACATTCCAACTTTGTTTTGGTTGTCATCAAGAGATTGTAAAATGTACTAATCTGGATAATTTAAAAACATTAATTTTCAACATATTGATTCACACAAAAATAAAATTGAAATGTGATAATTTTTTATGAGCACATAGAAAAAATAACATAGATCAAATCTAACGGTTTTATTTTGACTTTTAAGTTTTAGATTTTGAGTTATTAAAGTTTTTAAAAAGGCGTGATGGAGACATTTGAACCCTCCTCATATATATATATATATATATATATATATATATATATATATATATATATATATATATATATATATATATATATAATCTGGCTAATATGCTACGCGTACCATAGAGAGCCTCCGTGCTACAGCTCAATATTTGAGTTTTCAAAATCCTAACGGTATATCCGAACCGTTCAACATGATATCCATATGAATATGTACTTGCAAACCAAATTTTACATTTTTTAGAATTTTTTTACTATTTTTTAGATAGGTAGAAAATCACTTGATCTGAAAATTCTGTACCATTCATATCAAGTGATTTTCTACCTTATCTAAAAAATAGTAAAAAATTCTAAAAAATGTAAAATTTGGTTTGCAAGTACATATTTATATGGAGATCATGTTGAACGGTTCGGATCGACCGTTAGGATTTTGAAAACTCAAATATTGAGTCGTAGCACGGATGCCCTCTATGCTACGCGGAGCACCGTAGCCAACTCTTATATATATATATATATATAGAGAGAGAGAGAGAGAGAGAGAGAGAGAGAGATAGACTATGGTGAGTTGTGAAGTAAAACAACGTTTTACTTCACGCCATATTTTCATTTTGAAAATCCAAACAACCGATCCGAACCGCTCAACATGTTCTAAATATTGAAATGCACTTGGAAACTAAATTTTACATTTTTTGGAATTTTTTACTATTTATTAAGCCACTTTGAAAATTGCTGATCCACTGTGAACAGTAAAAAATTCTGGACCTCGGATCAGCGATTTTCAAAGTGGCTTAATAAATAGTAAAAAAATTCCAAAAAATGTAAAATTTAGTCTCCAAGCACATTTCAATTATTTAGAACATGTTGAGCAGTTTGGATCGGTTGTTTGGATTTTCAAAATAAAAATATGAGCGTGAAGTAAAAATGACATCTTACTTCACAACTCACCATAGCCCAGCTCTATATATATATATATATATATATATATGAGGAGGGATCAAGTTACAACAAAATTACAACAATCATTTTTTACATTTTGAAATTCCAAATCGTCGATCCAAACCGTTCAACACGATCTCCACAATAAAATGTGCTTCCAGATCAAATTTTACATTTTTTGAATTTGTTTACTATTTATTAAGTATTTTACAAAAACTAGTCAAATTCGGACCATTGAATTTTGTAACAAAATTCAAAAAAATGTAAAATTTGATCTGGAAGCACATTTTATTGTGGAGATCATGTTGAACGGTTTGGATCGACGATTTGGAATTTCAAAATGTAGAAAATGATTGTTGTAACTTTGTTGTAACTTGATCCCTCCTCTATATATATATATATATATATTCGCATGCACTTTGCCCAATCCGAAATTAACATTTATACCTTGTTATCTAATCCATGTTGAGAAAATAGAAGGTTTAGGATCCAATTACCCTCAGACCCATTAGGAGTTAGTTCATTGGATTTAATTTTAAATAAGAGAGTTACTAATTATAGAATAAAAAGCAACTCAATCTTATTATCTTTTTAGTAAGTTACCGTTATGTATAGGTAGGCAACCGTTGTATTTTTCTTTTCTCCAATTATATAAGGAGACCACTGTACAAGTCATAGAATTAGAATGAAGAGGTTGGCTACTCTACTTATATAAGTGAATGAGTACATATGCTTATAAGTCATTTTTGCATTTTCAATGTCCAAATAGTCAATCTGAAGCGCTCAACATGTTCTCTATATTAGTATGTGCTTGGAGGCTGAATTTTGCATTTTTTGAAATTTTTTTATTATTTTTTTAGAAATTTTGAAAATAGTATTTTTCAGATTTTTTAAGATTTTTTACCATATTAAATCATTGTTTTGAAAATTCTAAAAAAATAGTAAAAAATTTACAAAAAAAAATGTAAAATTTGAACTCGAAGTACATTATAATATGGAGGACATGTTAAGTACTTCAATTGACTATTTGAATTTTAAAAATGTAAAAATAACTTATAAGTATATGTACTCATATACTTATATAAGCATAGTACCTAATCTCTAAGAATGAAATAATAACATTTTCTCATTCATCCCTTCACTGTTTCAATTCCGCAAAAATCAACAATCCATTTTGGCCCAATCTCCATGCCAGCTGTTGTATGGGCGCCTCTTAATTTTCAAGTTTGGTGAAAGCTGCCACTTTTGTTAGAATTTCAGCCTCTAAACCGTTCGATCTTCAATCAGATTCGCACTCGTTATCAGAAAATAATGAAGCATTTCAGCGCAGAGGTTTGTCTCTCCCTTAAATGTGTCAAACGGAAATAAAGATCAATCACATAAAATTTCATGCTGCGAATGAGAATTAATTTTACACTACCTATAATATTTTACTCTAACTTATATAAAAAATAACAAACAAGTACAAAAATTTATGAAAATAAATTGATGTCAATTGATCTCTATTTGTTGAGCCACTGGTTGCAGTTATCATTTTTACTGCATCTTCATCTTCTTTAGTCAACGTGACATCACAAGGGTAAAACCGCAAAATGGAACACTGTTTCGCTCTTCCGTGTAACATTTCAAGTCTACCAGCTTCTCAAAAAAAAAAAGTTTACCAGCTTCTCATATTTCGTTCTGAAAAAAGTTATACATAAAAAATATTTAAAATAAATTCATTTATATATTATATTTTGTAATTAGCAAAGTTTTAACACGACTAATGTACTTCTAAATACTAGATACATATGTATAATGGTAAATTAAATTAACAGTGTATGACCTTTATGAGTTACATTGCACCACACATATCTATTTTAAATAAGAAGGAAAAAAATGATATATTGACTCATTTTTTTAAAATAAATCAAAAGAAAGAAAATCAAATCAGACGAATAAAAATATATGTAGTTTTTTTATGACATGACCAAATAAACTTGAAGGCTTATTCCTCGTTTTGAACTTGGGGAATTAGTATTTAAATGTAACTGTTAAAAACATAGAAATAATTTTTTTACAATGCAATTAATATTTAAAAATTCAAAAAATATAACTATTAATATTATTGTCCTATTATTTTTTATATAATATTTAAATTAGTCGTATTAATTTTGCTATTGCTATACTCAACAATTGTTCTCATCTCCAACATCAACTAGTAAATTCGGAAAACACAATATGAAAAATATTCGTAACATTTGATTAAGTTTGAAAATATTGCGGATGTTAAATTAATAAAAAATTCGCAACTATTTAATTTATGGGAAGTACTATTTTAAATTGCTAACCTGATGTGTTAATTGCTAACATAATTGCTGGGATGTATCACAGTTTTTAAATTAACAAGTTTGCTTTAAAATCAACTCTTTAGAGCATCTACAACGGTGATTTCTTTTAAATTGCTAATCTGATGTGTTAATTGCTAATATAATTGCTGGGATGTACCACAATTTTTAAATTAGTAAGTTTGTTTTAAAAACAACTCTAATTAAATAAGCAACTCTAATTAAATTTTTGGGATGGAGTGATTTAGAAATTATGAATCTCTTTAATTGCTAAACTCAGTGACGTGATTCAAATTAATTGCTAAACGTTTGCTGGAATGGAGATGCTCTATATCACGTGAGTTAATTTGTGTCATAAAGAATATATCATGAGGAGTGCTTGCACCTGTACTGGAATGTTGGTTTTACGTATGCATAAGGTTTTGATTTTTTATTGTTGCTTAGATGGAATTGTTACGATGAGAATTACGTTTATTGGTTTGTTTTGATCCGAAAGACTTGAATCATGCGATCATCTATGTGGGAATGTATTGGCGCATATAATGCTATGTATAACCTCCCTTCATTTATTTCTTCTCATCTGATCTTTCAAATAACTGCCAGATTAGAAATAAAAATGGATAGATTCAAAGAAAACCGAAGACGGATTATGAGCCCAACAAATGCCCAATTCCCATGTTTTTTCTTGTTTTGTTTGTATCGCTCAGCGGCTCAGGCGCGCTCAGCCTTATCGCTTCACACTTTCACAGCTCCACGCTTTTTTCTCCCTCGGACCTCAGTGGGCGACTCCCTTCAACTCAACTCGGTTAGTTTTCTTTTCTGCCCCTCTCTCTCTCTCTTTATTCTTGCTAATCACCGCACTACACCCCAATGATTTCCGAGGTTCCTTCCATCAAAAGAAGTTGCACAATTTTCTTATTTCTGAGTACCAACCAAATTGCATTCATTATTGCTTACATTACACTCTATTCTTAGTCATGTGTTGTTATTCACTTATTCTTGTAGGCAGTAGGTTAACATAGAAGGGCAAATTGTCACTTCCGAAGCAAAACCCCTCAACCTTGTTAGATCAGATTTTACATAGCGACTGTAAGTCTGTAACAAAAACAAATCAGAGTAATTAACAATCATATCAGATGGTGATGGTGATGGTGTCATCAACCTTATCTCTTCCCCCCTTCTTTTCACTTTCACCTTCACCTTCCCAATCCCAATTCCGATCCCCATTTGATTTTCGCCGAGGCCTCTGCCTTATCTGCTATGCATTCTCCCACTCTCAATTTCAACCCGACACACCAATTCCACGCCATCAGCCGCATTTGAAAAAGGAGAAAAGGCGGCACTGGAAGGCAGATACCGTTTCTGTTTCTGACCAAGAGGTGATTCACCAGTTTGATCAGCTGTTGGCTGCTAAGGACCTCTGTCAAATCAATAAATACATCAAAGCCTACACCAAAACCTCCAAATACCCTTACCCCACTATCTTTTCCCTCTTCACCCGCTTAACCCAAGCTCAAGGAATCAGTCCTAATAAAAATACCTATGAGATCTTGGTAGAATGCTTATTACATATGAATCAGGTCAGCCTAAATCTGTGTTTTCTGGGACAGTTCCTCAAAGAAGGTCGCAGACCTAATAATTCTATGATCTTCAGTCCAATAATCAAAGCCCTCTGTTGGGAGAAAAGAACTGATGAGGCCGTTAATGTGGTGCTCTACAAAATGCCAAAGCTAGGATATGTACCCAATGTATTCTCGTATAACATTCTTATAAATGGGCTGTGCAAGAATGGTGAAACTGTGAAGGCATTAGATATTCTAAATATCATGATTTCCAATGGGTATGAGCCTAATGTCGTGACGTACAACACACTTATAAAAGGGTTGTGCAATAGTGGTATAACTGGCAAGGCATTAGCTATTTTAGATGTCATGATTGCTAAAGGGCATGAGCCTAATGTTAGGACCTACAGCACTCTTATAAATTGGTTGTGCGATAATGGTGAAATTGACAAGGCAATGGATTTTGTACATGTCATGATTTCCAAAGGGTATGAGCCTAATGTCGTGACCTATAACACTCTTATAAAAGGGCTGTGCAACAATGGTAAAACTGATAAGGCATTACATATTGTAGATGTTATGATTTCCAAAGGGTATGACCCTGATATCGTGACGTACACCACTCTTATAAATTGGCTGTGCGTGAATGGTGAAACTGATAAGGCATTAGATTTTCTAGATGTCATGATTTCCCAAGGGCATGAGCCTGATGTTGTGACCTACAACACTCTTATAAATGGGCTGTGCAAGAAAGGCGAAATTGAGAAGGCATTTGATTTTGTAGATGTCATGATTTCCAAAGGGTATGACCCTGATATCGTGACGTACAACACTCTTATAAATTGGCTGTGCAAAAATGGTGAAATTGGTAAGGCATTTGATTTTGTAAATGTCATGATTTCCAAAGGGTATGACCCCGATGTCGTGACATACACCACTCTTATAGAAGGGTTTTGCAAAAATGGTGAAACTGATAAAGCACTGAATATTCGAAATATCATGATTTCCAAAGGATATGAGCCTAATGCCATGACCTACAACATACTAATAGATGGGCTTTGCAAGAAAGGTGAAACTGAGAAGGTAATGGATATTGTACATGCCATGATTTCCAAAGGGCATGACTTGGATGTCGTGACCTACAACACTCTTATAAAAGGACTGGGCAACAATGGTAAAACTGATAAGGCATTAGATATTGTAGATGTTATGATTTCCAAAGGGTTTGACCCTGATGTCGTGACATACACCACTCTTATAAATTGGCTGTGCGAGAATGGTGAAACTGATAAGGCAATGGATTTTGTGGATATCATGATTTCCAAAGGGCATGACCCGGATGTTGTGACCTACAGCACTCTTATATATGGGCTGTGCAACAAAGGTGAAATTAAAAAGGCAATGGATTTTCTAGATGTCATGATTTCCAAAGGGGTTGATCCTAATGTCGTGACGTACAACACTCTTATAAATGGGTTGTGTAAGAAAGGTGAAATTCACAAGGCAGTGAATATTCTAAAAAACATGATTTCCAAAGGGCATGAGCCTGATGTCATGACCTACAATACGCTAATAGATGGGCTGTGCAAGAAAGGTGAAATTGAGAAGGCAATGGATATTCTAGATGTCATGATTTCCAAAGGGTATGACCCCGATGTCGTGACGTACAACACTCTTATAAAAGGGCTGTGCAAGAAAGGTGAAATTGATAAGGCAAGGGATTTTCTAGATGTCATGATTTCCAAAGGGGTTGATCCTGATGCCGTGACCTATTGCACTCTTATTGAAGGGCTGTGCAAAGGAGGGTGAAATTGAATATCATTGTATTTTTTACTTTACATGATTTCTAAAGGCCTTGAGCCTGATGTCACGTTATGATGGGCCGTGCAAGGCACGTGAAATGGAGAAGGCAATTGGAAAGGCGTGGTGATAGAACTGCCATGTTGAGAGTGGAGAAAATAATTGTTATTGTATTATTATTGGATGTTGCTCCTTGATTAAAGATTGATTATTTTAATGGTGTATTGTCTCATAGTCCTCACCTATTGCAGTCCATTCAAGCCTATTGGATTTCTTTACAACTTGAATTTACATATTTTTGATATTTTGGAGAAGTTTTATATATTTCTTTTTGTGGTAACTAATTATGAGAGGATATCAATTTTATTTTCTACAACTTCATATCACCATATCACTACGTTACTAGTGAACCTAATAGAGCTGACTTATTACAAGTCTTCAATACTTCAATAAGTATTGAAGACTTCTAATAAGTCAGCTCTATTAGGTTCACTAGTAACGTAGTGATATGGTGATATGAAGTTGTAGAAAATAAAATTGATATCCTCTCATAATTAGTTACCACAAAAAGAAATATATAAAACTTCAATAAGTATTGAAGACTTCTAATAAGTCAGCTCTATTAGTCTTCAATACTTATGGAACGTTACCAGTGAACCTAATAGAGCTGACTTATTAGAAGTCTTCAATAAGTGAGATATTCCAAGTTCCCAACATCACATTTCATGAAGCACCAATTTTTCTGATACTGGTACAGCAGGGTACGTATGCACCTATATTATTTTGTTTTTGTTTTTGTTAAAGGGTCCGGGAACCCGGCATCTTTCAGGTACCTTTTACGGGAGTTGAACATGCACTTCTCCGTAGAGAGACTCATGCGCTATATAAAGTACAAAAATGAAAGCAAACTGTTTCAAACCAACACTTTAACCTTGGACAAATGAGAAGTTTAGTACCGTTTAAAATTTATGGATTACATCTCTATTTTCTCTTTACATTGAAAATATATGGAACGCTATACTTCCAGTGCTTCGTTTTAGTGTTCCAGATGTTAGGTAAGAAAAAGAAGGTACCTTTAATTTCTTGTATGTTGTTTTATATAAGTTTTTTTATTTTATCACAGGAACACGTGTATAATTAGGTAAAAACAATCTTTAATATCAGTTGCTGAAGCTCTCACTACTGTGACAAGCCAACAAGTACCAAGTAGTGGTGTGGCCTACTTGTGCATTAATTTATTTTGTCAAATTATGTACATATTTGGGGAATATCAGGTTAGTTAGCTGGAGAATATTAGGAGAACTAGTGTTTCTTTATAAACCAATTTCTTTTAGGCAGATCCTGTTGTGGAGTTTCTCTAGCATGAGAAACACTAGTTCTCTAATTGAATCCTAGCAGGAGAGTAATTCTCAATATTAGCTGTAAAGACTGGTGCACTAATGATCAGATTAGTCATCGAATGGTCAGAGATAAAATAATTCAAAAGCTGAGTAAGTTGAAATTATAAGCACTAAATTTATATTGCTTATAAAAAATGAGGTACAAAAGAATTAAGCTATACATACAGCTAAAGATATGGTTAGAAACAATTCCCTCAGGATCTAGATAGTAATATAAACTGCATCTGGTATATTCAGATTTGTTTGATTTTATGTTTTTTACTTGTTCCTCTTTGTTTATGTCTTGTAGATTTTTGGTTGGATCATTCTTATCTGTCCATAAAAGTATTTTTTTTTTGTGGTTTTTTGTCCTCCAATTGTAGTTCAGTTCAAATGTTTAGCTGTTTTTTTTATCTTGATTATCCAAGAAATTTTGCTGTGAGAAATTTTCCTTGTTAGGTCTCAAATTTGATATTTACCTAATTTAAACTGGGATCGTGATTTTTTTGCTGCTTGCAATTTATTGTGCTTGCACTTGCAAGGTTTCTTGAAGCGTCTCCTTCCAATGTCTTTTATCTGAAAAATCTTTCAGAAATGATCCTTTTTCTTATAAACCAATCTTTTTTTTCTGTCGGTTTCTATATATTCATATTTAGAGCCTGGTGGTGGAAAAATGTCATGCGGGTCATTGAAAAACATGCTTTATGCCCTGAAATTAAATTTTCATTAAGTGGCTTGGTACATGATGATAGAGAAAGTGCCAGAGAATCATTCCTGAATCATGGTTCATAGTCATCTTGAATCTTTACTCTTGTGCAATTGGAGAGGAGCCCAACCCTATTTTCATTGTTTAGTTTGAGAAGCTAAAATTTAAAGTTTTAAACTGTTGACAAAAAAAGAAAATGAAGTTACAAGATCTGAGGACTCTTTTTGTATTTTTTTTGTGCTTGTCAGAATTTACACAAACACTTGCTTGATCATATTATCTCTTCAAAATTGCTAAAGTTCTTACATTCTATCAGTAGAACTGGTCGAGGTAGGTACTGGTACACTTGGCTGATACTGTTGCAGAGTAAGGAAATGATTTTCTGTTTATTTATATTTTTTGTCTGTTTGGTCGGAAGGTTTAAGGGCTGGATTCAGGCTTATCTGTGGCTACACTAGGAAGTTTTTAATTTTGTTTAATTTTTTTTTTAAACCTATTGTAAGATTGTCAAAATATCTATAATCAAGTGATCCCTTCTCTACTATTATTTCGTAGAAAGTTAATGTTACTTGATGAAATGAAATTAATATGACTTCTTGCCGAGTCAATTGTGAAATGAATAATTAGAATGTTCTGATAAAAAAAATTAATAATGTAAATATTACTAAACAAATAAATTTGAGTTTAAATTATTTTGCTCCAATAATGTAAAATTCAAAATTTGAATAACATATTTGTATTACTAGATACTGATACGTTGGTTGTGTCAGAATTAAGTTATAGATTGTTTTGTCTTGTTCAATATTTGTGTATGGTTTTTGATGATGAAGTAAATCAAATATGGCTTGAAAATTGGGGCTATAAGTGGAGTAGTCTTAACAAATCTTAAAAGAGAACCTTTCAGGTTTCTGTACAAGTACAGTATTGTGTACCGGTCTTATCTGTTTCTGGTACCAACCAGCTGATACAGAAACATCAGCCGTACAAAAATGATGCAAAAGCAGTGTAATGCCTGATATGGCACTCACTACCACTAGATATATGCTTCGACTTATGCATGTGCATCAATGCTTAATTTTAGAAGCCAATGCAGTGTGTATTTATGATCAATGAAAAATTTAGAACAGAACTATGACATCTGTGGGCATTTGCTTTTTTTGTTCGACAAAGATTAGTTCTTTTTGTAGAAAATTATTCTTCGGCTTTGTATTGGTTTCATCTAGCAATTGGATAAATCAAATTATAGCAAGTATTATAGTACTTATTCTAATTAGTATATGTTTGCACAATATATTGACTGTACGCGTGTCTGATTTGCGTATATTATTTTCTTGTACTGGCTCGATGATGCCAGTATAGTTAGCATAAGATGGCACTTGGCTTATAGCACAAGTATTGATTCATGATCCTCTCAAGTCTCAAATCTAGTAACTTACTTTCCTTTTCTTTTCTTTTCGTTTGTTGTATCAATGCTTGCTAAAAATCATGTCATTTGCCCTGCGATCCAACGGAGGTTTAGGAGTCATCGATCTCAGTTGTCAGAATGAGGCGCTCTTGTCGAAATGGCTTTGGAATCTGGAGTCCAACCCGGAGGGTCTGTGGGCAGTCACCTTGAATAGATTGCACCGCATCTCGACCGCAGTGCACCTAGAACGTGCCCGAGAAGCTTCCTTCTTTCTCAAAGAACTGGCCAACCTGGTTCCGTTCTTCAGAGTCTCGGTGGAGAGAACAACGGGCTTGCAGTGGCGTTGGACCTCCTCGGGATTGTTCACGTGCGGATCTGCTTACAAAATATTGCACCAGCCGGGCATCCTGTCAACTTTGCACGAGCATCTATGGAAACTAAAGTTCCACTAAAGGTTAGAATTTTTGTTTGGCTACTGCGGGGAAACAAAATACTAACTCAACAGGTATTGATTAAACGAGGATGTGCGGTTCCGGTGGGATGTAGCCTCTGTAACTCGTTGGACGTCGAAACAAGGGATCACTTACTATGGTCCTGCAGTTTCACATCCAATTTTTGGCGGGGCTTGCTTGCGCATTACAACATGCCTCTTCCGGCAGGCTCATCCATTGTGAGAGTTTGGAAACTATCGGCTGCGGGACGATCAGAAAGAGAAAATGCGCAAAGGAATCGTATATGGGCAGCAGGCGTATGGTCCATTTGGAGAGAAAGGAATAGGCGCCTCTTCTCCAATCGGAGGAAAACAGTGCATATCTTAATCAATGATACGGCATTGGACATTTCGGTCTGGTCTCAGTGGGTATAGATTAGGGTCAAACCATGCGGGAGCATACTGTACCCTCCTGGCGGCAATTTTTGCCAGTTAAAATTGTAAATATGTTCTAGTCTAGTGTGAGGGGCTTATACAAAATCCATTGTAAATAAACATCTTTCTTCTTTGTTCTAATATATATTGTTGACGGCTTTACCGCCAACCTTCAAAAAAAAAAAAATCATGTCATTTGCCATGGACGAAACATATAATAAAACAGATTTTACAATTTTTTTTTTTTTTATTGAGTAAAGCTATGGTACTATACATAGCACGAATTGGTTGGTACTATGGATCAATATCTCTGTTTTCAAAGTTCAAACAGTCGATATGAACCGTTCAACATGATCACCATATGAAAATGTACTTGTAAATCAAATTTTACATTTTGTTTAGAATTTTTTTACTATTTTCTGAAAAAGGTAGAGAATCATTTGATCTAAAGATTGTAGACCATTCAAAATAATGATTTTCTACATATTTGAAAAACAGTAAAAAAATCTAAAAAATATAAAATTTAGTTTGCATATCATATTGAACGGTTTGGATCTACTATTTGAACTTTAAAATAAAAGATATTGATTCATAGTACGAACCAATCCGCACTAACCATAGCCGCACTCCTTTTTTATTTGAAGTTTTGCCGTAAACTTATATGGTCCGTAAATTTTCTGTTTTCTAACTTGTTGACGCAAACTAGCTAGTTTGCATGAGATGGTACCTGCCTTGTTGTATTCACTCTATTAAATTCAGCAATCTTTAATAGAAAAATTGATTTTATTAAGTATATCTCATAATTTACAATGATAACCACTACTCTATTTATACACAAACAGAGGCTAAGGAGCCGTTAGACTACAAGGGCTGTAAAGAGCCGTTAGGCTGTAACAGAGAAAAATAAATATATAGGTAGAAAAATAAATACAAGGACAATAGAGGAACCCTTCATATTCAAATTTGAATATGATGGGTGTTTTATGTTTTTAATAAAGGGTAAAATGGGTATTTTATAAATTAAGAATGAGTTTTAATATAAAAGACAATAAAATAGGTAAATTTGTGAGTTTTTGAAGTTTGAGAGGGAAATACGTAATTTCAAAGTTTAGAGGGGGAAATACGTAATTTTGAAGTTTTTGAGAGGTATATGTCAAATACCCCTATAAAAAAATGCATTTGCCGTCTATGAATGTGCTTATGACAGATATAATATGCCACATTTCATTTTTTTAATAAAACTATTTTATGTTTGCAAATTACTTTTGCTGTTGTATAAGGTCCAATGTTTACCGCTCAAATGTACTTTCAAAATCAAAGTCTCAAAATAATTTAATTGGTGACAAATCACAAGTCTTAGGAAAATATAGAAATAAGTGCACCAATTAATTTATTTTAGCTATACGCTACGTAAAAATTATTCACGTGTAAAATATTCGTGTATATTTTTTTCTATAATATAATTAAATAACCTACTAATTACAAAGTATTACATAATACTTGTTTGTATAACATGGGTATAAGGAGTATTTTTTGTTTCTTCAACCGAACTCAACATGCATCTTTCATATCATACACACATAAAAAAAAATAAGATCGTAATATATAGTTTCTTAGCCTGGCCCTAAATTTTTTTTCTTTTTTTCAAAAGCTTTGGCACTAATATATTTCTTTCTCTTCTATGCATTTACCAGTGGAGGCCTGAAGCAAATTCGGATCACCCCTGGTACTGTACTAAATCCAGACCGTTCTTTGATTGTGGCATAATTTTCGAAAACGAACCCTTTATATCTAAAAAGGCACCAAATTTTTATTGCACGACTGATAGTTAATCTCAACTCATTGGACATAATACAGTATCACATAGAATACATATACTCGGATAAACCATATACTTTTGTTGGGACACGGTTAGTTTGCACAGAGGATACATATCAATAGAGTGGATTCGTGTACATGGATTTCCGATGGACCTTTTCTATTGGGAAGAATTCAATCGAATTCTTAGTCCATATGGTGCCATAGTACTGGAATTAGACCCAGGGACTCGCAACCGGTACGATTACAGATTTGCCAGGCTTCGTATTGGTATTGGGGATATCTCAACTTTGTCAAAACAACACAATATGACACATAGAAATCCCACGGGCTTTGTCTCTTCTTATGATATTGACTTTGAACTTGAAACTGAACACACTGAGAATGTTAATGCCTGGAGGGGAAGGCTGAATGGCCGGCCTTACCCCAATGGCACACTATTTGGCATCAAACCTAGCATCCCTGCTCACCCTGACCAACCTATACCACAGGAGCGCCATGAGCCAATCTCTGAATCCAATCCCCAAATGGAAGAGGATGACCCCCAATCCCAGGGTCACACCAGAGATACCCTTGCCCACTCTTACCAACCTGTCACCCAATCTAGACCTTCCTCCATTCATCTCTCTCCATCACCTGCTCAGACCCCCTCCCTTTTCTCCCCTCTCAAAGGTGCTAGAGACATACCTTCTGACAATCTGATTCAAAGACCTTTGTTAGGTTCTTCTCCACCTGACAAAGGCAAAAAACCTCTCCCATCTTGTACTCAGGAAAATGAATCCCAAGGCTATGGATTTGAGACAGATGAGGACTCTGATGAGGATTCTTTCCAACAAACCTTAAATGCCATCTATCAAATGGAGAGTGTAGTTGGACTTGGCTCCACCTCTGGCAATACTCCCTCTACTTATCCTCAACACCAACCTCATACACAGCCCCCCTCTTCCCACTCACACATGCCCGGTCCATCCCCATCAGCTGCTACCAGTGACATGTATTTCCAGGAACAAGTTCTTCCTCCTACTACCCCCCTCAACCCCCAGTCTAACAAGGAAAGCGACACCGACAGCATTCCCATAGGTGACATCATTGCTAATATACAAGATACTATCCCCCTCATACAAAGATTTAGAAAAGTTCAAGCCAAGAAAACACAATCCATTAAGAAAACCTCATCCAAAAAACAAAAATCAAAACCTAAAAAAAACTTCCAATCCCCTCTGACATCTAGAAAACCAGCTCATTATAGCCCTGCTTCCAAACATAATTCCAAATCTTCACAGCACAGAACTAGGTCTATTACAAAAAAACCTTGTGCATCTTCTTCCCTCCCTACTACACATACCACACCTGAGATAATAGAACTATCAGACACATCCACTGAATATACACATGTGGATACACCCCCTTTTCCTAATGAATGGAGATACAACAAATCAGTCCCAAGAAGGAGCATCAGAATAACTACTAAACATACCCAGACCCCTATTTTACAAAGAGCTCTGAAAAGAAAGGCATCTGGTCCTTCCAAATCTGCAGGTAACAGTCTTATTCATAGTTTTCCTTATAATAGGCTCACTATTCCCCAGATAGAACAACTGTTTAATGTCTATAATATAAAGTTAGGATCTAACTCACAGGATCAGCAGATCATTATTTCTGCCATAAAAAATTTAGAAAGAGCTCAATTTGAGCAGGTGATTCACTCATTACAGTTACAATCACATACCCAGAATAACAAACTGTGTTTACACATCAATCATCTCACTGCCTTGGATACTAATAAGAATGATGTAGATACTCATAAGGACCCTTCAGTCCAGAACCTTCTTAGGGATACAGCTAAGCACCAATGAATATTCTAAATTGGAACATCAGAGGGATGAATGCCCCTAGAAAAAGAAAAGCTCTCACAGAATATCTAACTAAATATCAAATAGATTTGCTAGCTATACAGGAAACTAAAAAAGAAGATTTCTCTTCTCGTATACTTAGAACTTTATCCACTAAATTGGATATTTGGATTTACCTCCCCTCTGTTGGGAGATCTGGAGGTATCCTATTTGGGGGTGATAGCAATAAAATAGACATCCTAGATCATAGACTTTACAAATATTGTGTAGATATACATCTTCTCAATAAAATAGATCAAACTACCTGGCAATACACTATTGTGTATGGACCCACCTTGAGGAACCACAAAAAAGAATTGTGGATAGAATTAAACCAAATTAGAGTAGGCTACCAATGTCCCTGGATCATTAGTGGAGATTTTAATGTCATTAGGCACCCAAAGGAAAAATCAGGTACAAATTTTGATGTCACAACTAGTAAAGGTTTTAACCAATTTATCAACAAACATCAACTTTTAGAACTCCAATTACATACAAGAAAATATACTTGGTCCAATGGGAGAAATTTTGCTCTATTGGACAGATTCCTTACATCCCCTAAATGGAATGACATATATAGCAATATATCCTTACTTGATTTATGTAAAAATGGGTCAGATCATTGCCCCCTTTTACTCCAAATAAATACTAACATTTCTCATTCTATAGCATCTTTCAAATTTGACCCCATTTGGTTAGAACAAGAAGATTTTGTGAGACTTATTCATAAATGGTGGCAGGAAACACCCCTATCAGGTCAAGATATAGGCCATAAGTGGAACCTGAAACTAGGTATCCTAAGAAGGAAAATCAAAGGATGGGCCAAAAATTTCTATGGTCTTAAAAAGAAAGAAAAAAACTTTATTTTAGATAGATTACATATCTTAGACATTCTTCAGGAATCTAGACATTTAGATAACAATGAATTTGAGGAATGGCAATCTCTCAAACATAAATTAGAGGAAATATACTTGGAGGAGGAAAATTATTGGAAACATAGAGCTAAACATAAATGGCTAGAAGAAGGGGATCTGAATACTAAATTTTTTCATACTATAGCCAATCATAGGAAGAATAAGAATAGAATAAATACTTTGGATATCAATAACCAACCTACACAATCATTTCAGGCAATTAAATCCCACATTTTTTACTATTATAAAAATTGTCTAGGCTCTGAAGGTATTAAATATGCTACCTTAGATACTCAATTCTGGGCTGAGTCTGATAAAGTCACCAACATGGAAAATGACTTGCTTATTCAACCATTTACCATTGAGGAAATTAAACAGGCTCTTTTCTCTTGTGAACCCAATGGTGCCCTAGGGCCTGATGGGTTTTCTTTCAAATTCTACCAATTCTTCTGGGATTTACTTAAACATGATCTTCTCTAATTATGCTCTCATTTCCATTCTCAGAAACTCAATCTAGATAAACTTAATAAATCCATTATATGCCTAATTCCAAAGGTTAAAAATGCCAATACAGTTACTAAATTCAGACCCATTAGTCTGGTTAACTGTAGCTTTAAACTACTGTCTAAAATATTAACAAATAGACTGAATGGCATTATGAATAGGATAATTGATGATAGTCAAGCTGCATTCTTACAAAACAGATATATTTTAGATAATGTAGTACTCAGCCAAGAAGTTATCAATTATAGTAAACATCATAAACAGCAGGGAGTAGTCATAAAAATTGATTTTGCTAAAGCCTATGATACCATACACTGGTCATACTTGTTAGAAGTTTTACATAGCAGAGGCTTTCATCTCACATGGATTAATTGGATTCACAAGTGGCTAACTAGCTCACAATCTTGTGTTAACATCAATGGGGAACTCACTCCTTATTTTTATTGTAAAAAAGGAGTAAGACAGGGAGATCCCCTTTCTCCTTTCCTCTTTATTTTAGCTGCAGACATACTTAGTAGGATCTTCCAAAAAGGCAAACAGGCCAATGTACTTAGAGGACTAGGGCCTAACTGTTTCAATGATAGGAATATAACCAATTGTCATTATGCCGACGATACAATTTTATTTCTAGAAGCTAATCATACTATAGTTGAAGCTGCCTGGTGGGCTCTAATAGCTTTTGAAGCTGTTTCAGGTATCAAGCTCAATTTAGATAAAACTGAGATGTTCTTTATTGGTGACAATTCAGATAGCACTCTGGCTCACACATTTAGATGCCAACCAGCTCAATTCCCTATCAAATATTTAGGCATTCCACTCCATGACAGAAAACTTACAGTATCTGATTGGAGATTTTTACTAGATAAACTAGAGAAAAAATTACAAACTTGGAAAGGTAGTCTTCTTTCCATTGGGGGAAGACACACTCTTCTCAATTCAGTATTATCTGCTGTCCCTCTCTATACCTTTTCATTATATAGAATACCTGATACAATTATTAGAGATATAGATAAAATTAGACGTAGATTTCTGTGGCAAGGGTCAGGTCTCAAAAAAAAATACTCTCTACTCAACTGGGATGCAGTTTGTAGAGCCAAACAATATGGGGGATTAGGAATCTTGAACTTAAGAGATATGAATATCTCACTATTAATTAAATGGTGGGTTAAATACAAAGACCCCTCCTATGCCAGTCCTTGGAAAACATTAATACAAGTACTCTATGCTCATAACCATTCAAGAGCTCATATGTCTCCTTTTTGGCAAGATATCCTAGATATAACAGATTTAGGTCAGTGTAGTGTACAATATCAGCCAGGCCAACAATCCCAAGTCAAGTTCTGGGAGGATATTTGGCTAGATAACTGCCCTTTAGCTGCTCAATACCATCAGCTATATCAACTATGCTGTACTAAAAGCATTACCATTTCAGAAGTTATCAACTCACAGGGCCAAAATGTTTTGTTTAGTAATATTCTAACAGGAATTTGCCTCCAGGAATGGAATCACCTACTGCATACTCTCAGCACTATATCCTTTACACACAGCACAGATAGACTATCATGGAGATGGGATTCTTCAGGGACTTTCACTGTCAAATCTACTTATCAGTTTTTAAATTTTGGTGGTATCAGTACTCCTTATCCAATGCTATGTTGGGACATCCCAGTTCCTCCAAAAATCCAAATTTTTATCTGGCTAGTTTTCAAAAATAGGATTCTGTCTAAGAAAAACCTTCAAAAAAGGGGATGGCAGGGATCCACTAAATGTGAATTCTGTACTGAGCAAGAGACTGTTAACCATCTCTTTCTCCAATGCCCCTTGGCTAAACAAATCTGGTTCTGGATGGGTCAATGCCAATTTCATTTTCTTAATTGGCACACCATGAAAAATGTTCAAGACTTTGTCTTTCAATTATCCCCTACTCAACAAAAAGCTTTTCTTATGGTGTTCTGTGCTACATGTTGGACTCTGTGGAAACACAGAAATGAAATTTGCTTCAAAAAAACTTCCATCAAAACTGCTAGATCTTTAATTTTACTAACTATCTCCTTGGTTGTCTACTGGACAGGCAACAAGAACAAAGCAAAAATGCAGAAGATTCGAGAAGGAACTTATCGATGGATGCCGACTGAAGACACTATTGATGCCATTCCTCTGCGGATCTGGCTACCAGGCGATGATCAACTCCAGCCTTTTTATTCCCCATCGAGGGAGAGTGATTCAGGATCTTAGATCTGAATTTGCGATTGAGGATAGAAACTTAGACTATTATAGATCGGGAGATATTATCCACACTGGATGACAGTGGAACTTTATTATTATTTCATTTAGACATATGGGCTATATCCTATTTTGAGTAAAGGCAACTGGGCCTGCTTTTGTGAACTTTGTAACCGTTCTTAAGTTTCAATACAAAATTGGAACTGGGCTTCGGCCTTTTTAACCAAAAATATCAATAGAGTGGAAAAAACGTGCCGTGCTGTGACTTTGGTCTCGTGCCGTGTCATGCCGTGATCAAGTTAATTTTTCACGTGCCGTGTCATTCCTTGATTAAAATGTTAAGGGGTGGTTACGGCACGCGAATGGTTACGCCATGTGAGTCACGCCGTACCTAAACGTGCCGTGACCATACGTGACTCGCGTGACTCGCGTGACTATTTAATCATAATTTAGGTTAGTTTATTCAAGATTCACCATTAAATCAATATCTAATTGTCCTAATTACATGTGATTCGCGTGACTAAGTGTCGTGTCGTGCCGTTACTAAATCTTTCACGTGCCGTGTCGTGCTAAAGTTTTAAAAAATGAGCACGGCACGAGACACGCGAATCATGACATGTAACTGACACGCGTGCCGTACCGTTCCGTTCCGTGACGGAGCCGGCTCCGCCGTGCCATTTTTCCCACTCTAAATTATATCATGATACGGTATCCGGGTTTTTTGGGCTTTTAATGTTGTTTGAACGAGTTGGGCCGAGTTTGAGTTAGGAACCGCTCATTAGCCGTCTAACTGTCACTCACTACTACTACTATCACTCCAGCAAATGTTGCTTAGATTCTCCACATTCTCTTGCCCCCCTCCCTCCTCTCTCTCTCTCTCTCATCATCTCCAAACAGCACAGCAAAATGGGCGACAGAGCGTACGCCACGTCGGGCTCCGCACAAAACCCTCTTCCCACGCCACCTGGAAGAACAGTCAACGGCGCCGCCACAAACGGTACTGCGGCCCCCAAACCGATACCGGCAGTGCCCCCTCGTGTACCGGCAGTGCCTCCTTACCAGTACCGTCCGAAACCCTATCCACCTCCTTCCAGATCCCGCTACAGGAGTCGCCGGAACTGGTGTTGCACATGCTGTCTCTGGTTCACTCTGATTCTAATCGGCCTCGTATTTCTGGCTGCCATAGCCGCCGGTGTGTTGTATGTACTCTACCACCCTCGAAAACCCACATTTAATGTCACCTCTCTTCGGCTCACTAGTCTGAATGTCTCATCCAGTTCGGATCTGCTATCAGCCCGGTTGAATTTCACTGTCACAGCCCGAAACCCAAATCAGAAGATATTCTTCTCTTACGGTGATGTCTCAATATCTGCTTACTCAAATTCGGTGGACTTGGCTGACGGATCTATACCCGCCTTCTTGCTGGATCCAAATAATGTGACAATAATTCCCGTCTCATTATCAAGTTCGGGTCGGAGTGTAGATCCGTCTGAAGCAACAGATCTGATGAAGAGAAAGAGCTATCCATTAGAGATCGTGCTGGATACCAAGGCTGGAGTAAAGATCGGACGGCTCAGATCTTTCAAAATTGCTATTAGGGTTTCCTGTACTGGAATTAGTGCTGGAGTATCTAAGGTAGTGAGTATGGCACCGTCTCCTTCGCCAAAATTACTGCCTCCGCCACCACCTTCAATTGATGCAAAGTGTAAGCCTAAGATCAAGATCTTGAGCTGGACTTTCTAGTAAGATAAAAACACAGAGAAATTGAGGGAACTCGATCTCCCGTGGCTCTCTCGGTGAAGTGTTTCGTGTGCTTATGGAGTGCTACATGGACCGGCAAATCGAGAGTCCTGCCATGAATCGGGACTCGATTGCGGGTTAGGGTGGTGGTTTCATTTTATATCTTTGTATTTTCGTCACATGTTACGGTTAGAACAGTACAGATAAGAGTTAGCTTGGTGTCTGATAAATTTATCTTTTAAAATTTTTGTTTAATTCATTCAAAAAAAAATGTTGCTTAGATCATCTAGTGTGAAGCTTTGTCTAGATTTGATTTCTCTCTCTGTTGTTCTTTCATTGTAAAACTAAAGGAATAAAGTCCCTGTCTGGTTTCAAGTTCGATGTGTACCTATCCAAAATTAAGTTTTGTTATTGTTAAAATGCCAATGACATCATGCAATTTCTTTCAGAAAATTTTCAAAAGGTATCTCATTTTGATATTTTCACAAATAGTACATGCTTCGAGCTGTGCACTTATGAGACGATGGTAATTTTTTAGTGTCCTAAATGGGCCCCAAACGCAGTGACTTGGTACACATGCTTTAAACAGAAAGAGAAAGCACCAACTCGATCAAGTCCTTGCTGAATTTCACCATTATTACACAATTGACACCTTATAGTAGTATCCTCCCCTAGGATAGCAGGTCCTATATGAATGGCCTAGATGAAAACCATACCTGATCATGTTAGGTTTCTTATCTATCAGTCTGATTTTGATCCAATGGCTCCTATTTGATTAGGCAGGGTCCTGTTATGGATTAGGACAGCAGCTTATACATCTTTTTTTAATCTTCTCTAAAGGAGGCCCTTGAATTGGATCAAAGAAGCTGACAATACAGATTTATTAAGGTACGAGATTCGAGGGCTCTTTTGTAATTTTTATGCTTATGGCCATGCTTTTCAGAGCTGAAAACCTTCGTTTAATCAAGAAGTTCCCTTCCAGACATGGGTACTGATACATTGGTTGTGTCAGAATTAAGTTATAGAATGTTTTGTCTTGTTCAATATTTGTGTGTGGTGTTTTTGATAATGAAGTATTAATCAAACATGGCGTGAAAATTTGGGCTATAAGTGGAGTAGTCTTAACAAAACTCAAAAGAGGACCTTTTAGGTTTCAGTACAAGTACAGTATTATGTACCAGTGTTATCTGTTTCTGGTACCAACCAGCTGATACAAAAACATCAGCTGTACAAAAATGATGTAATAGCAGTGTAATGCCCGATATGGCACTTGCTACCACTAGATATATATGCTTCGACGTATGCATGTGCATCAATGCTTAATTTTTTAGAAGCCAATGCAGTGTGTATTTACCATCAATGAAAAATTTAGAACAGAACTACGAGATCTGTAGGCATTTTTTGCCCTTTTTTTGTTTTATAAAGATTAGCTCTTTGTGAAAAATTATTCTTCGGCTTGTAAACTGGATTTATCTAGCAATTTGGATTAATCAAATTATAGGAAGTATTAAGCTACTTATTCTTATTAGCATATGTTTGCACAATATATTTACTATACGAGGCTTCTTTGCATATATTATTTTCTTGTACTGGCTCAATGATGCTAGTATAGTTAGCATAAGATGGCACTTGATTTGTAGCACAACTATTGATTCATGATAGGTTCTTATCTACTCCTTCTCACTGCTCTAGATGTAGGGATTGATTACTGTTTGCTTGCTTAACAACTATGTTTTGTATTAGGCTATTATTTCTGCTACCTAGCATACTTTATAGCTACTTAGTTGTTTCAGCTTAATGGTTCCAGGCTTGTTGTATCCATTCCTTGTAATGTGAAAATATATTTTCCACTAGGTGCTCATAACATTGTTACCTGTTCATTTTCTTGTTCCTATTTCTCTATTTGGATGGTCGTTGTTATAAAATAAGGCATGTGCCGGCTATGAATGTGCTTATGACAGATATAATACCACATTTCATTTTGTAATGAGACTATTTATGTTTGCAAATTATTTTTGCTGTTGTACAAGGTCCAATTTTTGATACTTTCTGATTGTTTGCACTTTTGAAGTTTAGGGTGCATGTTTAAAGAAATGGTCAGAAACAATTCCCTCAGGATCTAGATAGTAATATCAACCGCATCTGGTATAATTGTATTTTCATTGATCTGCTTGATTTTATATTTTACTTGTTTCTTTTTGTTTATCTCTTGTAGATTTTTGGTTGGATCATCCTTATCCGTACATAAAATATTTTGTGGTTTTTTGTCCTCCAACTGTAGTTCAGTTCAAAGCTGTTTTTTTTCTTGATTTGAATTTATCCAAGAAATTTTTCTGTGAGAAAATTTCCTTGTTGGGTCTCAAATTTGATATGTACCTAATTTAAACTGGGATCGTGATTTCTTTTGCTGCTTGCAATTGATTGTGCATGAACTTGCAAGATTTCTTAAAGCAGCTACTTCCAATTTCTTTTATCTGGAATATCTTTTAGAAATGATCCCTTTTTTTATAAACCAATCTTTTTTTTTCGTCGGTTTCTTTATATTCATATTGAGAGCCTGATAATGGAAAAACTAGTACCTTATACCTGAGAACGGCATTAGTCTCTCATCCTCTCTGTAAAATGTCATGCGAGTCACTGAAAAACATGCTTTATGCACTGAAATTAAACTTGCATTCAGTGCCAGAGAATATTTCTTGAATCCTGATACAAAGTCATCTTGAGTCTGTACAATTGGACAGGAGCCCAACACCCTATATTCATTATTTAGTTTGAGAAGCTGAAATTTAAACTGTTGACAGAAAAAATAAAATGAAGTTACAAGATCTGAGGGCTCTTTTTTTTTTTTTTTTTCCTTGTCAGAATTTACACAAACACTTGATTGATCATATGATCTCTTCAAAATTGTTAAAGTTCTTACATGCTATCAGTAGAAATGGTCGAGTTAGGTACTGGTCCAACTTGGCTGATACTGTTGCAGTGTAAGGGAAGGATTTTCTATTTATTTATAATTTTTGTCTGTTTGGTCGGAAGGTTTAAGGGCTGAATTCGGGCTTATCTGTGGCTATATTAGGAAGTTTTGTCCCTAATTTCTAAGACAAAATCCTATTTCAATTTGAGTACAAGTGCAGTAGTAGGTTGTTCTGGTTTTGGTACTAACCAGATACTTTCTGATTTCAATATAAACCAAGTAATGCCCAATGATAATATTGCTAAAAATGTTCATGGCTCTTTTAAGTTTATATTCTTTTACATTATTATGTGCGTGCTTACATTATTTATTGTTCTTCCTCTGTCACTGCCTTCTCTTATGACAAACATTAAGATGTTGTGATGTTCAAGTTCACATAGAAGCCGGTACATTAACTTGTTAAATTATAAGCTAAATTATTAGGGTTATGTATGGTCAAAAGAATAATTTGTAAGGAGAGTCCTAGAAGTTTTTTAGGCTCTTGTAAATGTTTCTTGGAACTTATAAAAACAGGAATTCGGAAATTTATGCAGTGCTTATTAGGAAGTTTAAAAGTTTGTATGTAGAGTCATTTTGTAATAGTATAGGAGAAATTATAATTTGAAATTTGAATAGGAAAGATACTGAATGTGTGGTCACCAAAATTTGTATTGTTTCTATTATAGCCATAATTAGTGAATATATTTAACTGAAACCTATGAAATTCCAGTGGACGTGTAATTTGTTTTTTCTTTATTGGTTCAGCGATGTGAATAATATGAGATGGCATTCAGCTCGTTTTGTAAAGAGATTCTTCATGCCACCTAGGGGTGTTCGTCGGTTCGGTTCGGTCCAAACCGAATTAAAATTGGTAAACTAAAGTTTTATTTGGTTTTGAAAATTCAAATCAAACCGAACCGAAATACAATATGAACCGAATAAGAACCAAACTGAACAAACCAAAGTAAATTTCAGTTTGTTCGGTTGAACCGAAATGAATATTTTTTTGTTATTTTTTTTATTTTTTTAAAGATAATTTAAAATTTTGTTTTAAACCAAAACAAGCAATATATATTATGCCGTAATTTTTGAATTTTTTTAAATGTTTGGTTTGAACAGGAGATGAATTTAAAAAATTCAGTCAGTTTCGGTCTAACTGGTTTTAAAAATATCTAAACCGAACCAAACCGAACTTTTAAATTAAAAAAAAAAAATTAACTGAACCGATCTATTTAACCAAAAAACCGAACCATTTAAACTGAACTTTCACACTGTTCGATTTAAAACGATTAAACCGGACCCATTGAACACCACTAATGCCACCTATTCATGCTTATCCTTTTGTTGATAATTTGGACCCTCAACTTCCCAACCAACTTCTTAAACGATCAGACATTCAGGCCCACAAATGAATTAATTGAAGCTAAAGGGTGTACACACAGGTGTCATCCTTAGTCAGATAGATCCTATTCTAACTTCTAAGCCATATCTCTAACTTCATGTTTGATTGTGGCTTAAAGGGTGAAATAAGAGGCTTAGTTCTCGTTATTTTATCAAACGAGCATTAATTGAGCCGGACTAAAATGACATAAGCTGATTTTTAGATCGGCCTATATATGATGGTTTAATCAACCTAACTCGAATGATTATAACAATATATATTATATAATTAGTATATTATTATTAATAATTATTATTAGTATATAATTATATAATTAATATATTAAATAATTATTATAATCACTCCGCTCTCCATCGCCTCTTTCCCTCTCTCCTCCCTCCTCTCCAACCGTGACCGCTGCACCATCGCCCCTTTCCCACTGCCGAGTGTTCTCCACCGAAGCGAAGAAAATGAAAGAAGAGAAAGAATCCTCTGACCAGCGATTTCCCCACTCCGAGTGTTCTCTACAGTTCTCACGATGCCTCCGACCTCCAATGCTGCCTCCGCTGCCTTTTCGACCTCATCTACCATCGAGCACTTCGTTCTCTTCAAGCTGAGCTCCTCTCTCGGCGCTCTCTCTTCCCTTCCTGCTTTCTACCACCTCTCCGCCGGTCCCATCCTCCGTCTCCGCTCCACAGGCGCCTCCGAGCTCACCTTCACTCACCTCCTCCACAACCAGTACTCTCTCTCTCTCTCTATATATATATATATAATAAGTTCAACTTATTGGTTGCAGTTTGCATCTTTCCTTTTTGCCAGTATATTAGCACCAACTTGTCTGGTTTTCTGCTCCAATTCATCAATGCCTGTTACTGGCACTCATTAATATCTAATAATGATTCATAGTACATTTCAGTACTTACTTTCAGTTAACATATTGCAGTCAATTCCCAATCTGTCCTTTTCATTATATATTAAAGGCTTAAATTTTTTTGAATCAACCAATATCAAAGATCTACCTAGGCAATTTAATTTTGTCTGTATACATTATCTATTTTTTATTTGAAAGCCTAAATTTTCTGGGATCAACCAAAATAGATCTACCCAAGCAATTTGATTCATAGTCTGCACCCATCGTTTGCATATATGGCTTGGTATCAAGACATACCAGCTGGTAACCGTTAAGTCCAAAATGTGGTAGTTGTTCTTTTCTTTTTTCTAAAGAATGAAAGGACTTGATATAGCTAACCTATAGTTACACTGGCTTGATATTTGGTAACCAACAGTGGACTCTTTTATCAAATCCTGAACAAATAAAAGAAAATGAAATGCGCCACAAATGACTATGTAGTTAGAATAAAGTATTGCAATTTCTGATGCAGGATGTGATCAGGTACAACTGCCAGTAAATCCACTCAGTAGAGCTACTGTCTTTTGACAAAATATATTTCTTTTATCCAACAATTTCTATTGCTAAATGGGGGCTTTTCTTGCCTTGCCATTGGGGACCAGGTATTCTATTAGCCGGATCACAGTTGTGTATAAGCATCACGATTTTTTACCTACCGAGTGCAAGGCCAGTCGATAGAATTGAGCAGGGACCAAGCCAAGTAGGACCGGTGAAGTATCAGCCATAGATCAACCTACGTCTGGCAGCTGATCGCTTGAGAGAGAATAGAGGGACCAAGGCTCAGTGAAACCCAAGCAACAATCAGTCGATCTTGACGATGCCATGTGTCGCAGCAAGGATTCGTGACAATTGCCCTGAGTCTGAGATCAATAACAGTGGTTGGAGTTTGTGCTGTCATGTCATCGAGAAAGGAGAAGAGCCCACGTCCACGAATTACAAGTAGCACTTGAGATTTCCATAGCAAAAGGTTTGGTTCGTCTAACTTGAGGTTAGTTGAGTAGTGAAATTGAATTGGATTAATTACTTGAAGAATAAGAGCAGGAGTTGAATTTGAATCTGGAGTAGAAATGCAAGAGTCCGGTGGAGTAGCAGCCACAGTTTTGTGTGATCTTGATTTTGGATGCTGATCAGGTTTTGTGCAAATACTGGTAAGAACAAAAGGTGAATGTTGATTCAGGTTTTGATTTTGGTTGTGGTGATCCATGTGACCTTTTTTGTTGATGCTGGTTTTGATTTTTATTTGCTGAATTTTCCTGCTACTGATATCTGATGCTTGCTGATTTTGTTGTGGTTTTTTCTGATTTTCTGGTAAACAGCCTTGGTGATTTCCGCCATAGCTGAGTTTTCTGGTACTGTTAAACAGTAACTGGATTGGTTGCTAGGGTAATAATGAGTTGTTAAACAGAAAAAAATTTACTTTCTGTGTCTTATTTTGCAGCAAATACCAACTTATGTTTAGTACATAATACCAATAAATTTTTTGCACTGAACCCTTAATAACAGCAAGGTTTTTCTTGCATGAACAGATACCAAATGGTGTTTTGCATAACTTAGCACACGTATTTACAGCTTACGCTGGAATATAAAACAGTCTGCTTTTCTGAATTATGGTTCAGTGCTACTTTACTGTTGGGAATTCTCATTTTAAAATTTTGTTTTGCATATCATTACAGGAAAAAATACACACTATATATCCTTCATCGCCAAATTAAATGTTCAAATATTACTACACAGTTGCAAACAAATTAACACAGCTCTTTATTTCCACAGCAATGAAGAGGGCAAACAAAAAGAGAAGATACAATAGCGACACTGTATCTGCACATTGTAAATATTTCTTTGTTTAGTCTCTCTGTAAAAAGAACACTTACGGTTGTTTTGTAATATTTAGATACAAATACTCCACCTTTACATCTTTGTAATATCCCTATAAAACCTTTTCATATTTGATGTATGCAACTACTATATATAAACATCATGTATATTTTTCCATGCACCCATCTAGTATAAAACTAAGTTGTATTGTATTTGTAGATCTTATAGTGTAGAATATTTCCGTGTCCGGTGATTTATAAAAAAAATCCTACATATCCTTAGCAGAATTATTATTAGTAATTAAGAACCAATTTGTTGTTAAATAAATTGGTTTGCATAAAAAATGGGTGCAGTTAGTAAACAAAGAAGAAGTAACAAAATCACAATCCTGATCAAATTTGAAGTAACGCAACAATGAAGTATCTAGTTTGAATGGAAATTGCAGTCAGACGTAACATGGAGATTTTATCAATTAAAAAAATTATAAACAACTGAATAATCAATTCTGTAACAAAAATAATAATCCAACCAGCACTAAAAATCGTGCTTATAAATTAGGCGGCACTCAACATTTTCAATTTTAATGTTTGCGGAATAAACCAAATTAAAACCGTATTAATTCAATATAGTGTAAATGGCTACTGAAACATTGTACACAAATCGATTATAATTTATAAATAATAATAATAATAATAAAGAAAGCTGATAACAGTACCCGCATTATAACTACCATAACTATCTGGAGAGACCGCAAAAACTCTAGCACAAATTTTTTTTTTAAAGTATTAAAACATATGCAATGAAGTATTTATACCTATGCACGGAAATATTTATACTTATGAGGTGAACAATTTTTACATAAATAATTGTCTCTCCCAAACGTACCCGCACCATATATATCTGTGGGGACCACTCAAACTACATGAGGGGACCATACACGTTTTTAGAGATGGATTTTTTTCTCCATTCAATCTTGTCCATATTTCTGACGATCTGAGGAATTTTGCGAATCTAAAATCACGAACGTCCGCAATTTTCTCTTGCAAATGAGATCCATAATGACGTACTTTCGGACTCATCGCCACACAAGTATTTATACCTCAGCGTGCAAGTATTTATTCTTATACTTGTAAGTATTTTTTACACTATATGACGTTTGAAAGTATTAATATCAAATACTACAAGTATTTATACCTCTGTACTGAAGTATTTATACCTATGTAGTCAGCTATTTTTGTTAGAGAAAGATTTACGCTGGGACAATTGGGTAAGGTTGATGCGGTGATACGGGGTCCCCACTACTTCATTAGAGAAAAGTTGACGCGGAGACGATTGGGGGACTAGAAAATGGATGATCATAACAAGTTACGAATCAAAGTATTAATATCTTATTTTTCAAGTGTTAATATCTTATCTTCCAAGTATTTATATTTATGAAAGTTGACGCGGGAACAAGTGGGGGGACTGGGAAAGGGGGACCATGTAATTAGTGAGGACCATATAATTAGTGGAGATCATAAAGGAAGAGTGTTGCAAGATATTAGAATAATAATTAGTGGGGACCATATAATATCTTTTTAGAATAATAATTTGGGACCATGTAATTAGTGAGGACCATAGTACATAATTTTTCTAAATAGGGTGTGGAGATTTTGAAAATACAGGAGTGAGGATACTCAAATAATTATTCAATAATAAAATGTTAACAATTCCACTATTATGCAAGTGGCACAAAATTAAATAATTTTTTTTTTCTTAAAGAAAGAAAAGGTAGGAGGAAACGACAGTTTCTACTATTTTTTTAGAGACACATCCCTTGTACCACTACCATCTATTGGATTTAAAATATAACAATGATATTTTGACAATAATATATTGCATATCATGATAGTCTTTTTTTTTTAAGCAACCAACCCTAATATTGTTATGCTCTGATTCAAAATAATTCAAACTGAACACAAAATCTGATTGCTGGCAAATGATTAAAGAAGCCACTCTGGTCATATTCATGTTGCAGCAATTGGAAACTAATTATTGATTGAGGCACAGCTATAGCAGTGCACTGACAAACAAAACCTAAGAAATAAATTATAATTTAACAAATTCTAGTCAATTACATTTGTAGCTTGAAATGGATCCTAAGCAACCTAATTTGCCCATAAACCAAACTGAATAAACTAATTTACAAATTATATCACGTGCTGTATAAGTGCACATCAAGCAGTTCTGAACTTCTAATTATGCATACCTCCACAGGAATTCACATCCCCTCGGGTTACCTGATTGAGTACAATTGAAACGGATGGTCTAGTATCCTTCTTTTAACTTGGCACTAATCTCAAAGAACATATAATATTGGCCCCTACGCTACCCCGAATAGGCACTGGCTGAGAGTAAATCTGGACCGTCCATTTCAATTGTCTTGAGTCAGGTACCTGGAAGGGGAAATAAATTTGTTGTTATTCCAATGGAATAACAG
Source organism: Carex littledalei (assembly GCA_011114355.1). Lineage (NCBI taxonomy): Eukaryota > Viridiplantae > Streptophyta > Magnoliopsida > Poales > Cyperaceae > Carex > Carex littledalei. Next base: position 11,188,419 of record CM022090.1, on the reverse strand, counting down.
GTCCTGTTATTCTGATCCCAATCATTCAATTTTATTAAAATTTGTGTGTGAAAAAATTTCTTTATTGAAATTTGCATGTGAAAAACTTTGAATGGTTGGGATCGGAATAACAGAAACCTTCCAATGGAATAACAGCAGATTTATTTCCCCTGGGAGGATACGGATCCCCTCCACAGCCCCAAAATGCGGGTTAAAATGTTGATTTGTGTTATTTTTATATTTTCTGATCCAAGTATCATACCAGTGACCTATGGCCTAATGATGTTTACTAGTTTTGCTTGAGATGGTACTTCTTGGTGTATGCACTAGGCTCTGCTCAAATTGTATCATTATCAATTTATCATGGCGTATTTTGCGTGTTCCAAAAGATATCGCTACTTTTACTTTCTATTCAGATGATGTGTGTTTCTCTATGTACGAGACTACGAGGCTGATGCTACAGGATCTAAAACCTTTTTGTTCCCATATCTAATTGGTATATGCTGTCCATAACTACAATTACAACAGAGGAGGGTTCAAATACCTCTATTTTTTGGAATTCATATCACCGACGGTACCGTAAAAGGGAATCTTTTACAATTACTTGATCTGCACCGTTCTTTTTAACTTGCACGAATCTCAAAGCCCAATAATACTGCCCCCTCAATCAGCCCGAATCCCAAACCGGCTGAGAGTTAATCTCAAACCGTAAATAGCTAATTGTAAAAGGGAATCTTTTACGGTACCGTCGAGGATATGGATCCTATTTTTTGTGCATGTACTATGTTTGTTTTTTAAAACGTTAATAACTCAAATTTAAATTATAAACTCCAAAATAAAACCGTTAGATTTGATATATATTATTTTCTCTCTGTGCTCATAAAAAATTATCAAATTTCGGTTTTATTTTTATGTGAATCAATAAGTTGAAAAATCATTGTTTAGAAATTATCCACATTAATACTTTTTACAAGCTCTTGATGACAACCAAAACAAAGTTGAAATGTTATAATTTATTACAAGTGCATAGATAAAATAATGTAGATCATATTTAACGGTTTTATTTTGACTTTTAAATTTTAAATTTTGAGTTATTAAAGTTTTTAAAAACGGAGACATGATGGAGACACAAAAAATAAAGACATTTGAACTCTCCTCATTATAATATGTGGTTATAATTATGGACATGCTTTTGACGTTCAAAGTTTGTACCGCAGGTTTATGGTCGTGAAATTGTGCATGAATCAACAACACTAACTAACAAATGTACCAGTTGTGATTGGTTTGGTTTAGTTACTGAGCATAAAATTGAGATTAGGGGGACCGAATGCACAAGTATTACGTAATTTCATTTTATGAGAGGCTACTAGTAATAACTTTTGAAAATTTAAAATTTTAAAGGATAAAAGTGCAAAATTTTAATTTATCAGGGATGTTTAGCACCCCTTTCTCCCTTGGTTGCGAGATAAATATTGAACTGGAGAATAATTACTGTCACCATTATCACTAAGCTAAAAGATTTCACTCATTACAAAAATAAAGTTCTAAGTTAAAAAATTTACATCGACAAAAAGAATATCAAATGTAATCACCATCACTATCTTCAAAATCGCTATCTTCGTCGTATTCAGATTCAGATTCTGCAAACTTCTCCATATCAAATGATGATTCTGTCCCTGCATCCATCTCCTCAATGCCAATGGTATCATACCTCATTCTCTCCTCAAATTTGGCATCACTACAATTCAAAAGCCATGCAAGAGAGCACTTGAGTCCCTTTTTAGTCACCATTTTGTGTCTGGGCCGTACAGTTGATTCGAGCCCATACGTAAAGAAAGCTGGGAACTCGACCAACTCCTCTATTTCTCTCTCCATTTCATTTTTGAAAAAATCAAAACTCAACTTCATGATATCCAAATTCAAAGCTAGGATTTGAGGGCAGTGCACCACCATTGTACTAACTTGCTTCAACAAAAACCCACACGTTTTAAAAAATTCTACATGCTTTAATACTGTATCTCTACTTAGACTAACCGCTTGAGGCATTCTCTCAATAACCGTGCCAAACTCCTCTCGACCAACCAAAACTCTCGATTCGAGCAAGCTTTGTTGCACAACAAGCTTTTCCTTCAGTTCAAACCCTAATATATCTGGATACCTTGCTATAATAGAACTCAACACCTCCTTTCTCACACCAAATTCAACCAATGCCACCAAATTGGGTTTGACTTGATCAATGAGATTAAATCCTAGTATATACGGCTGTTGTTCTATCAACCTAGCTATGGCAGCCCTTGGTAACCCAATGCTTTCAAGGTGTTCGACAAAAGGCTTTATAATACGCCCAACTCTCATGCCGAGGATTTCTGGGTAACGAGTGAGAACACTACCGATCTGACGTGGGGCCACACCAATGCCTACAAGGAAGGCAACTGAGGTGCTCATTGTGCCCTCCAATTTGTACCCAAGAACCTCTGGGTAACGCTCCAGTACACGAGGAATGTCAACTGGTTTTATGTCCATTCCTTGGAGATACCTCACCACTGGCATGAGATCAACTACTACACTTGCATGCAGTACCTGAGATTTGTAGCAAAAGTGAACATTGATTTAATGATTAGGATTGATTCTAGAGGGTCAATTAACTTCTTTTAGCAAAGATATATGGTACATACGCTATAAAATGGCCACATTTGTACTAATGGCATTATACAGAAAGCAGGCATGGATTTTTGTCATTGTACTAATTGCTGTTTCGAGGTGTATTTGCTTTGTGCTTAATCGAGGTTATATAAAAAAAATTGGTACTGATGATATTCAATATCAGATTCAGTTAAAGAATTGCTCTATTATGCTGGTACAAGACTGTCAAAGAGAAAACCAAACTAGATCGTAAATTCCTCTTACAATCTAATAACAAAATATTGGACCAGAATATATCAATAATACCTGAGGGTAACGCCTAAGGAATTGAGTGAAAGTGGACTTGCGAACCCCAATCTTGCCAAGATAATCAAGTACTGGCACCATGTTTTTGCGCACACTACACCCCAGCACAAGAGGGTACGCATTGATATCTTCAATCGTTAAACCAACTGAGTGGAGAAAATCAACCCGCTCCTTCATGACCTCCACGGTCACCGGTAATTCAAGCCCCTCCAACTCATCGGTTACTATCCCGAGGCCTTGTAAGAATTCAAACACCACGCTACGGCTGGTGGCGCGTGACTGTTTCATTTGATAGAGGCTGGGTCGCAAGTAAAGGGAAGAAGACGAAGGCGGGTTATCGGGTACGGTCTTGGTGCGTCTGGATGATATTTTTGCCGGAGAGGAAGCAGAGTAAGAGTTGAGTTTGAAGGATCGTCTGCGGCGAGGGAGTGTGGCGAAGGGAGGGGCGCGAATCGAAGAGCAAGGGAAAGAGAAGAGGGGAGAGTTGGGTTGCGAGCTGGAGAGAAGCGCTTCCATCTTTTGTGTGGAGAGTGGAAGGAGACTGAACCAAGAGCAGACGGAGAGAAAAGTCGGGAGATAATCGCACGAAAGGTTTTACAATTTTTATTACACTTTTACCACTACTTTTAATCAAGGCCCACTAGGAGTTGTCGCGGTCCAATAGGCCCAGTCCAGTACAATTAAAACAGACGGATCAATAAAAATGGTAGTCCAAAATGGCAGGAGAGAACTGAATTCATATCACTTAAAGTAACTTACATCTTGAGTTTAGATCTGGACCGTCAGATCTGTTTCGGCACGAATATTAAAGAGGACCCTTGCATTCCACCTCAGGCCTGGATTCTGATCGCACGGTCCAAATATAAACTCAGATTTTGATTTACTTCAGAGAATCTAGATAACCTAAGACAACAGGAGTTCGGATCTCCTAAAGTAACCCAATTTTTTATTTTAGATCCGGACCGTCAGATTAAAGAGGCCCCGCGCTCCATCTCGGGCTGGATTGGTCCGGATTCGAATCGGACGGTCCGAATCTAAAATAAAAAGTTGGGTTACTTTAGGGGATCCGGACCCTGTTAAAAGAATATTTATGTTTATATCAGGACCGTCCGATCAGAATCCGCACGAAATTAAAGGAGCACTGTGCATTCCACATCGGTCTGAATTGGCCCGGATTCGAATCAGACGGTTCATATCTAAACTGAAATATTCTGTTACCTCAGAGGATATGGACTCTACCTCAGGTGATATGAATTCGACTCGGGGGAAACGAGGTAACTCCTAGTAGTTCAGCAACGCCGCTATAAGGGCTGCCGCGCTAAATTGAGAGATGGTAGAAGTGAGGAGCCTGAGAAAGGCGTCGATACCGCCTTCCCTCCTCTCCGACCCTTCTCCTGCTAGCCTTCAACCCACCCGCCTCGCTCTCCACGTATTTCATTTTCTATTTGTTTATTTCTTTTCTCTTAAAAAGCATTCTCTTTAGTTCATTTGACGTGGCTGTTCCTGTGTCTATCTGCTTGTTTTAGGCGAACGAAGATGAGTCATCTTCTTCGGTCTACATTGCTTCCGGGTGCCACGTGTACAACTTGGAGGTGCTTATCTTTATCCCCTTGTCTTGCATTCTTTGTGCAGTACTGGTTCTTTCTGAGTAGGGAGGCTTGCCTGAGCTAGTACAACAGTTGATCCTTCTGCTGCATATAAGTCTAATTTAGTACAGAGTGAGGCTATGGTACTATGCATAGCGCGGATTGGTCCGTACTATGGATCAATATCATTGTTTACAAAGTTCAAATAGTCGATCTGAACCATTCAACATGATCTCCATATGAAAATGTACTTGCACCTAAATTTTACATTTTTTAGAATTTTTTTACTACAGGTAAACAATCACTAGTTCACTACCCATGAATGGTCTGGAATTTTAAGAGTAAGTGATTTTATACCTATCTAAAATTATAGTAAAAAATTGTAAAAAATGTAAAATTTGATCTATAAGTACAATTTCATATGGAGGTCATGTTGAACGGTTCAGATCAATTGTTTGGACTTTGAAAACGGAGATATTGATCCATAGTACGGACCAATCCACGCTATGCATAGTACCATAGCCTCACTCTCTAGTATATGTATTATATAATGCTAATCGGACTTTTGTTTCACATATGGTACGGTTTAGTATATGCATTATATACTGTTTATCAGGTTGTAAGGTCCGTATTACAAATTTTACTATTTTCTTTGTTATTATACTGAAGATATCTATGGAAGGATCCAGGGTTGCTAAGGGAAAGGAGAGCCTCTTGATTCCTATCGAAGCACAGGTGCATATAGCATTACTCATTGTGAACTTTTCACCATTGTCTGCTTATTCAATTTTATGTCATATATTCATTTTTTTATTTCTACTTCAATTCACCTTGAAAGGTTCGGGATGCATCAATTTTGGATCGGTGCCCGCACAGATCAGAAATTTGTAGTGTAGTTCTTGCTGAATCTAAAGGTATGCTTCTTAAATGTAACCTTTTAGATATTTTATAATTTTGACTTCAATTGACTTTGTTTGCTTAAATGTAAAATAATTTAATTTACTTTATATCTTGAATTATCAAAAGCCTTTTATAACAAATGTATTGTGGAATTGCAGGTGATAATTGCTTGATTTTGGGCACAGTCGATTCTTTTGGACATCTTATTGTATCCCAACTAGACACCACCTCTTCTGGTACCAAGTTCATTCCCTGCTAAAAACCGGTTTGAACAAAGGTTTTTTTTACACAATAAGTAAAGTTTTCTTAGACATTGGCAGGCTGTCATACTCTGTACTGCCACATGATTTTGGAGTAGGAGAAGCCAGTTGGGCTGGCGTCAGCTTCAGCCCAATTCACTGGTCCACTGTATGCTTCTCTTCTCTTTTACTTTGATTCAAGTAAAATAAGTATTCACAGTGTCTTCTTAAATGAGTAGGGTTCCAGTACCACAAGTTTGGTAACACAAGTTGCTACAATTTATCTTTTACATGAATATTCCAAAACCAGAAATCTGACCAATTAAAGCGAGCGGGTAATCTTGTTGTATGTCACAAGCAATGTGTAAAATATACGAAATTTGTAAACTTCTTTTGCTGTTTTGTACAAGATTAGGAGACCAATCTAAATACAAAAAATAAATTCTCACATGCTTATTTACTGAGCTTTTGATTTTGTACGCTATAGTCCGGTATATTTTGTAGGTGCACACATCTCTTGTGATGTATGGATAATTTTGTTTGGTTGAATTTCGAAATACTATTGCAAAAGTGAAGTTGTGGCAAATTGTGATGCCTAAAACTTTTGGCAGCAGTACCTTTCTCATCTAATTTTTTTTCATTTATAAACTTATATTTTTCAGGTAGCAGTTGCTAGGAGCTTTTGCAAGAGCATAGATGTCTATGATCAAGACATTCCTATACGTAGCTTTCGCACGTAGGCCCTCTATCTTTTCTTGATTACAATTTTTCTAATTTATGTTATGTTTGTACTTCTCTAAATTAGTGTCTTTCTTATGATTTAGATTATGGTATCCAAATTCATTAACATATATTGGAAATTCAACTCAAATGAATGGGAGCTCTCCCTTACTAGCTGTTGCTGAAGGCTCTCAGGTTAGACTTAATTTAATTATCTATATTTTGTGTTTTTTCCCCTGTCCTGTTATGTTATTAATTTACTCTCTGTAGCTGAGTATATGGGACTCGAGAACAAATAAAAATGGTGGGTGCGTTCAAAGAATTTATAGTTCAGTAGGAGATATGATATATGCTGTCTGTGCATCTCCTTCTGGTTCCATTGCAATTGGTGGGTCCGACCGAAGTTTGACGATTCTTGACCCTAGAAGGTTATTTTTTTTTATTGTGAATTGGTTCATACATTTAATTTAAAATCCTCAAGAAAAAAAAAATTGATCTTTTGTTTAAGTTCTTAAATTCCTTTCTTACTGATGACAGGTGGACAGCTTTATCAAGATGGAGCAACTGCTCCAAGTATGAGGTTGGCTTCTTTATTTATTTTTCAAGTTTGGCACTTGTGTAGAAATATTGGTCATATTGTTTTTTTTTACTCTTGTGCAGATAACAGGGTTGTCATTTTCATCAATTAATCCCTCTTATATTTATATTCAAGGTGTGGATTATGAGGTACGTATCTGCTGCTTGTGTTCTTTTTCCTTAATAGTTAGCCTGGTAGATAAGATAAAATATTCATTGCATTTATGTACTCACAAAATATCAGTATGTCATCTGTACTCATGCAAACTGTCAAATATGGTGTATATTTTGAAATCATAGAGAATTTGTTATGCTTCGTTACTCCCAATGTTTTTTTTTCCTCAAATATACTTAAATTGCTACTTGTCTCTCTTATGTTTTGCGGGGTGCATACAGTATTTCTCTTATTAGAGAGTATACATGATGCTTTTAGGTTTTGCAAGGGCACATTATACTGAGATATTCAAATATCAAGCCCTCTCTATCTAATCATGTTCCTTTGTTATATTGCAAGTGTTCCTTTCTATAACCGTCATGAGTGCTTCATGTAATAGTTTTCTATTAGAAATAATTAAAACCTTTGCAGCTAGTTCTAAGTAAGGATGGCATATTAATCTTTTAATGTGCAATTCATTCTCAGATAATGAATTTTTGTTACAGGTAACATGTGGGAACTGGAAAGAAAGTGAGAAAGCTTTCGCATTTAGAGGAGATTCTAATTGGCTGGGATTTTCCAAGGTATTCTGGCTATTATCTCCTTTTTTCTTTTCTTTTAATAACAGAACTCTCTTATCAGTTTCTTGGTCTACTTCTCGAGATAAAAAAAACAATTAGCTTTCCAATATTCACTTATTGGTAATATGGCACTTAAATTGCTTTGTTCAACTGCAGTGCGCAAGCAAAGATGTAGTTGCAGGGTGGTGTGAATCAGGCAACATATTTATTGCTGATGTAATGAGTTCATAGAGAAACATATTTATTGCTGATGTAATTAGTCAACATATCTTTATGAGACGCTCTTCATAGCTGTATACTTTGGTGTGAAATTTTAGTCTTTGTTCTTTCTTCTTTGTGTTTTGGATTAGGGTTTTATCTAAATGTTTTAGATGCTAACAGAGATATCTCCTAGCATTCTCATGATCTCATCCTTCTTTAATTGGAATTTTATTTTTCTTTAAATGTCTTAGATGCATCTATGGTGATTTAGTTGATTTGTTAATAGAAACTGATTCGATCAAATAACCTGTTAAATCTAATGTCCAAACCTTCTTAGGACATGCTAAAAATAAATTATATGTTCTCATCCGAATTGGAATAAAATCGCAAAAAAGAAGTATTCAAATACAAGTTCACAAAATCTGAGTCGAAATATAATCCAATCCACCTGATTTTAAGTCTGCATCTAAATTATCGGTAGCTCACTATAATTTGAAAGCACGATAAATTGACACTCGAGTCTATCCATATCCACATCAGTTCAAAACTCGATAAAACAAAATTGAGTCCGATGATAACTGACACAATGCAACCAGAATATCGATACTTGTCTCAATCTCTTTTTTTTTAAATACATATACTTGTCTGAATCTCAAAAGAGCTTTCTTTCATCATAGCCAGATAAAAGGAATTCACATCCTCCCCGGTACCGTAAAAGGAAATATTTTAGAATTACTGGATCCGGACGTTCTTTTAACTTTGCATGAATCTCAAAGCCCAAATAATGTACCCTTGCACTAGCCCGAACCTCAAAGCAGCGGAGAGTAAATCTCAAACCGTAATTGAAGGGAATCTTTTACACATACTGGAGAGGATACTCTTCCCAGATAAAGAGGGCAAAAACTACTTAAGAGTAAACTGAAATATATACTTATTTATATTCAGAAAAAAACAATACAATACTTCACATTCTACCAGCTCGCCAGATAAACGGGGCCAAAGAACAACATAGGAGTATGAAGATATACTTCTATATAAATAAAATAAACATATGATACTTCCGCATTCTCTCCTGGCTTGTTCTCCATTCTTACACACCTACTGCTCAAACAAACATAATTTAACAATGGCAAGTAAAGTCATTGCTAGCCTTGTGCCTACACAAATACCCAATCTCTCTCATAAATCCTTTCAGCTCTTGGGTTTCTCTGAGCATCCCCTTGTTATGTTAGCATCTTCAGAAGGGGATGCATTTAAGCAAGACCAACACTTTCTCTACCACTCCATTGAATTAGTTCTTTTAATCTTTCGTTTTGGTCTTTTGCATTCGGTAACTGGAATAAGGTTTTCCATCAACTGCATAAAATTCAAATTATATAAATTAAAATCAGTGAAAGATATTAATGTATTAATGCCCACAACAAATATTAACAGAAACACAATTCCCCACAAGGCGAGATATTGTTTAGGAATAAGCTACAAAATGTGATCTATACCTGCTTAAGCCTCTTCTGTTGCTCCTCCTCCTGTTATTGAATACAAACTAGTGAGTTAAACTCGTTCATATGAAATATCAACTCATAATAAACAAAAAAGGAATATTTTGTACAGCTGAAAGAACATTACTTCCACATAATATTCAAAAATATGCCCACACAAAATCAAATTCACTCATTCTTTTGCCTTCTGAAAACTTAAAAAAAAAACATTTACCTGATATCTCAATAATTGGGCATTCTCTTCCTCCAGTTGTGCAACCAGTAATTCAAGCTCAGCAACATATGCCTACCAAAAAAATGATTCAAACCTTTAGGAACAATAAATCCAAAGCTGCATAACCTGGCTTGAACTCACACATGATTTGAAGTAAAATAAAAAAACGCATAAATAAAACAAAGTGTATAACATAAAATTTTAGGGCTCGGTGTGTTTTAAGGCCAATATCTGAAATCAGCATGAGAAAAGAATGCAAGAGTCTGACTTCAATCCCACTTCGATATGCCTTGATTCTGTCAAAAACACTGATCACTCTATTTCTAATTCAACTAAAACCAACTTCCTACTCCAATTTGATTTTAGGAGCAATTCCTACTTCAATTTGATTCAGAACCAAATTACTATTCCTATCAAGGAAAGGGAAAAAAAAAGAAAGCTAAATCTTACCTGTTTTCTCTCTCTTGATCTCGCAGCTGATTCTCTGTTCTTAATCATTCTTTTCTGTCTCTGAACTGTAGCTCGATCAACCGGATCCAAAATTTGCCTCTTTCTCCCTCTCCCAGTTCCATTATTTCCATTTCCACTAATTCCATCTCCATTAATTCCACTTACAGATCCTACCAATCCGCTCAAACCCCTAACTCTAGGCTTCCCTTCGTCCTCCCTGGCCAGAAAGTCCTCCAGCGTCATCTCCCCTCCGGGAACAGCCCCTCCGGCGGTGCTGACGTCAGCCATGGGCTTTACCGACGAGATCTCCCGCCACACCTCATCCACCGTCTTCCCGCTGCTGACGTCAGTCCGGGACCCACCTGCTATAGCTCCGACCCCACTGCCTACTCCTTCATCGTTGTAGATGTTTCTAAACAGATCTTCCATATTCATGGATCCGAGCGTTTTACCGGGGGAACCCATGGCTGTGGGGCTCTGCATCTCGGAGATCGGAGGGGAGAAGATAGACGGGGGTGACGTCACCCTCGACGACGCCATGGCCGCGATTTTAGGGTTAGGGTTTCTGTTGCTTTCTGATTTCTATTAGTAGTTCGTTCGAGTAGATTCGCTTCAGGTTTCTTCTTCGATTGTTCTTCTTTGAGAGAGTCAAAGAGTAGATTGCACAATTTGCTGGGTTCTACTGGAATGCCATGTCAAACAGCAATTGCTTCCCCACTATTGACCTGTTTGGCTGTATCCCTAATCCCTGAGAACTGGTTCGATGTTCCTTTACCTGTGTGTATTTGTAACGGGTCATATCATATCACTAGAATGACCCGCAACACAAAATTTGGTCTTCTGGAAGATATTTATCGGTCTTATCGGTCTTTCTAGTATCTAATAAAGCGATTGAATGATTGCCGATATGTTTAGCGATTTACACGTACCCGCAACCTTTTTTTCTCTTTTTCCTGTTACTTATCTAATTTTGTACTGATACTTCCGATTCCTCGTTGTTTCGATTAATGACAAAGATTGTTTTAGGCCCAATTTGACAAATTACAAGTTCAAGGAACTCGTGATTTGATAATTTTTTTTTTCTTTTGTTTCCTTCATTTTTCTCTCTTCTAATGTATTTCTCATATATTTCTTAAGGATACGGTTTACAAAAGCCCATTAACCCCAGCAGCGTCCAGAACACAGATGTGTAAGGTATTGAGCTGGCCCATATTTTCCTCTGTCTGATTAGTAATTTTAAGTTGGGTGTATACAGGCTTAATTAAGGTCAGGAAGTAGGGAAGAGAATCTGTTGCAATCCGAAGTCTGTGAACAGTACCCTGAAATTCTTGCTTTTCCAAATTCAGCTGTCAAATTGTTTCAAGATGCGTGCACAAAAAACTAGTTGTTTCGAGATACGTGCACATAAAAAGTTAGACGGCTGAATTTAGAAAAGCAGGAATTTCAGAGTTACTGTTCACAGGCTTCGGATCGCAGCAGATCTCAATCCCAGGAAGTAGAGGTCTAAGCAGGTTTTCTCCCTTTGCGTATTTATTTGTTTATTTGAAAGTAAAAGTTTGAAAAAAAAATCTAACAATTTAAGACGACAAGTATGTCTATTGTTCCCCAAAACAATAAAAAATGGTCGTTTTACATTTAATTAAATTTGTGAAGCTCGTTACTTTTTTTTTTTGTCCCTCAACTCCTTTTGCACCTTGGTATTGACAAGTGCTAATGTGCTATAGAGCAACAAGAGCTTAGAACCTGTTCGTTAAGGGATTGTGCCAGATGAGATTTTATGGGTTTGAAAATCTAATAATTAATTTACGGGATCTCTTACCCATGAATATATACGGAAATGATTATGAGAATATGTCGAAATGATATTCAGTTGTTCTGTGGCATTAGCTGTGGAAAATCCTTTTTTTTCTAATATACTTAATATTAAACAATTGTTCTTATTAATAATACTTTTATCATAACTAAACAAAAGTGAATTAAAAATAGCATAACAATACTTATTAACAAATAACAATTATTTCATAAATAAAAAAATATATTTTTTATAATTAATTTGTTTGATAAATGCTATTGGTTAGTATTTGGTACTAATGTATTTCAACTGAAAATAGAAAATAATGAAAATTAATTAGTTTGATAATTTAGCGCATCAATCCAATGTGCTTTGTGTCTGGTAAGGAGATGCAGAATTAAAAAGTATTTGAGCTGGTACTGGTGCACTTGATTTATTTATTTTTTTGCATTGAATGCACTTGATTAACAAACGACCCAAAACAAAAGAGGCAGAGCAATGTACATCAAAGTGCAATGGCACATGCATATAGAGATCATCAGCTTTGTACCTACAATTTACATCTACTTTGCTACAAAATTTATTCAAAACATTCACCAAAAAATGCATACATATTATATTTCCTTGAAGCGAATCAGCTTATCTTAGAAAGTTAAATATCAGTTGGAACATCATTTTTTTTACATCAAAGAGAAGAAACTACAATATTTATTCAAAACATTCACCAAAAAAATGCATACATACTATACTTCCTTAAAGCGAATCAGCTTATCATAGAAAGTTAAACATCGGTTGGAAGATCATTTTTTACATCAAAAAGTATAAATATAGCTCAGACCACGATCCCTCCTGATTCCTTGTGGCTTAAGAGAGAAGGTTCTTGCTTGGTGGTGGTGCTGAAGAGTGAGAGACATTTGATTGAAGCAGGGATCAGCACCCTCTTTGTACCATCTACCATACATCAATGGGGGTACTTCTGGTATCTGCATCAGTATACACAATGAAATATTCAATTCATATGGTGCATCAATAAAAAAAAATCGCGATAAAATAGAAGTCCAAATTACACTTTTTAGTAGGTTGAGAGCACCGGTATTTTTTAGAAATGCGTACCTCCCCGATTGACCATTTTTCCTTCAACCAAATACCATCCTCCTTGCTCTCCTCCTGCTTCTCCCTATTTAGCAATGCATGTCAGCAATAACAGGTCGTCAGACACAATTCAACTAAATAAAGTAGAGAATGGAGAAGCATATCCAAGAAAATGTGAACTCCAAATCAGCAATTTTATATCTCTAACAATAACTCTGAGAACAGAGACATAATCCAGCAAACCCCCACCCCTGCACCCTTGCCCCCTATGGCTAAGATTGTGTTATGAAGTCGAGTTGTGGTGAAAAGTACTATGTTGATTTGACTCAAGGAAAAGGAATATTGGAAAGGGAAGTAACCTGAAGGCTGATGGAACATTGGCCGCAGCTCCCAGTTGACTAAAACTGGTAAATGCCGGTGCCGCATAAAGGCCGCAGCTGCCACCAGTCTTTAGCGGACTTTCCATACCAAGATCAAAGTTGGGCATGTTCATGACAGCGGTATCTACCATCTTGTTCTTTACTTTGTTGGCCTTTGGTGCTTTTTTGCCCTGATCTGGTGTATTATCAAATTCTGACAATTTTAACTGCATTAAATTCCTCTCCCTCTCAACCTGCATCAATATAAACATTGAACGTAAGTATCTATATTAGTCATGACAACAGCTAACAGCCTACCCCAAAAAGGTAAAGATTATTATGACACGATAAAGTAAGCATTGTTTTAAATGACTATTACTATGAACAGTTTCATGTTGTGAATCATACAAGCACAATTTTCAAGCACAGTACATATTCAATGAATAAAAAACATTAAATTATAAATGTTTGAGTATGAAATTATTGCAGGTCACTTTTAAGATAATAAAAAAGGGAGCCATATAGAACTGCTACCAGTGAAACTACCGAATTAGAGGGGCATATATAAGCTTAAAAATATAGATTAGAGTGATGAGATCAAAATTAGATTTGACAACATAAAAACTTTATAGAAATAGATGAAAGCATTGCACATACGACGCCTTCTAAAATACAGCCTTGCTTGGCTTCTTCATACGCCATAGCGCGTAGTTCTTCAAAGCTCATGTCGCAAGGCAAGCTGCTAATAATTCAACAAAAAACAACATATAAATATATGATCATGGGTATCAGTAATAACAAAAAGTTACCAGCCAATGCTATAGCTGCTTTAGTTCATAAGAAGCTCATGCTAATATTTCAGACAAGTTAGAAATTCTTCATTGTATTAAAAGAGGAAAATGATAACTTTGAGAAATAATTGAAAAGAGATGTACGCATTTTTAAAATAATCAGCAATTATGTTTTGGCAGGACTCAGGATCTGTACAGCTGCAAAAAAACAAAACGTGAATCACATACTGCTTTGATTCCAATTAGAAAAGAGAGAAGATACTACAGAAAAGTAATCAGTACTTTATATAAATACTTACATGTGAGATGATCCTTGTGCCTGTGAATCCATCTGCTTTGAGGCAGTCAAAGTAGAGCGTATCCATTTTTTTCAAATGGCTGGCCAACAGAATTGTTAAAGGAAACTTCAATTATGAAATGATAATTTTCGAATTGCACTACTACAGGATGTGGTATGCATATACATGATTACCAGAAATGAATTTTTGGACAGAACTCATGTAAGGGTCTAAGCCTCCAAAGCAAATCCCTAAGTTGACCATAATAGAACAAGAAACAGAATTAAGAAAAAACAGCACAGAGTGCCTTTCAATTTAGGTGCTGCAAAATATTTGCTTCTAATATATAAAATCCGTTATCTTTTCTATATAAACATTAAAAAAAAAAAACCTAAATCAACGGCTACCTTTGAAAAATCCTGAAATTGAGAGGTAGAAATTTTGTTAATTACAACTTTTCTCGTATCTTGTGGTTTAATTATAATATTTTTTTTTGGTTTAATTATAATTATTATTATTTTTTTCGTTTCCTTTATTTCTCTCTTTTCCTTCTCGTTTATTTCTAACTTTCCGGTTTAACAAAGCCCATTAACCCAAGCAGGATCCAGAACACAAATGTGTAAGATACTAAGCTGGCCCATATTATTTCCTCCGACTAGTAATTTTAATAAGTAGGACTAGGGTTCTTGAGCTCACCAAGTCTCTTTATGATCTTAACTGAAAAATTCATCGAATTGATTTCAAGCGACGCATCCAAATTGTTGAAACCGATCTACTTCACGAGTGATAAGTTTACATGTCAAATTTATAAATTTTCAAACTAATTTAGTATAAAGTCAAGCAGTCAAAAAATGATGAAAAATAAACACATTAAAATTAACTTATAAACCATTTTTTTTTACAGCTTCACTTTATACTAAATTAGTTCGAAATTTTATAAATTTGACATGTAAATGCATCACTCGTGAAGTAGATCAGTTTCAACGGTTTGGATGCATTGTTTGAAGCCAGTTCAATAGGTTTTTTAATTAAGCTCACAAATGGACTTGGTGAGCTTAAAAACACCCTAGTTCTACTCATTTTAAATTATGTATATAAGGAGGGTTCAAATGCACCATGATTTTGTGCTCCAATATGCTCCACATCCTTTATCTCCGTTTTCAAAGTCCGAACAGTCGATCCGAACCGCTCAACATGATATTCATAATAAAATATTCTCAGAGACCAAATTTTATATTTTTTTAATTTTTGTACTATTTTTTTACATAGGTACAATATCACTTTTTCGGATGGTCTAGATTCTCCTTAAAACAATGATTTTGTACCTATTTAAAAAAATAGTAAAAAAATTCTTAAAAATATAAAATTTGGTTTCCAAGCATATTTTATAATGAAGATCATGTTGAGTGGTTCGGATCGACTGTTCCAACTTTGAAAACGGAGATATAAAAATGTGGAGCATATTGGAGCACAAAATCATGATGCATTTGAACCATCCTCTTATCTTAATTTACAAAATTATCTTTTATTTCTTCAAAGCGTAGTTTATTTCGAAGTGAAGTCTAGATTTTCTTAATAATAAATCATGCAATCTTAGAATTGTTCAAAAAAAAAAATCTAACCTGTGACAAAATCTTAAAACACTTAGAATTTAAATTATTTGCATAAAATATAATAAAATAAATGTATTTTTATTAATTATCACTAGCCAGGTAGCAATGACCACTACTAGCTGTCTCGTATGTTGCTTAACTTTACCTTCCAAACAATTGAATTGAACAACAGAGATAGATTAATTAAGACAAGTACAAACGTCTTGATTGAATTATTTTATTTTTTTTGCCAAATTGATTGATTTTTGTTTCATAACATTATTCATATAATTTTACCTAATTTTCTTTTATGTATTTTGCCTACGGCGTTTAAAATTAAGATTGCACACCCATATATAATTAATTTATTTATCTGTACTTCTTTCTGGCTCGATATTTTGTTTAGGCCGTACCATGCAGGCTTGATGATTAACTCTTTAAAATTAGAGATTCTTCCACAACCTTTTAGGTTAGTTTAAAAGCTGGTACCCCAAATGAATATTCATTTTGGGTCTCATTGTAGCTGCTAAGAATTAAACGGTCCCTGAACACTATCGCCATCATAACAGCTGGCAGATGTATTTTTATTTTTAATACCTTCTCTACCTGGATTATTGGTAATTAATACCTTCCTTTTTTTTAAATGGGGGAATTTCACATATACCCCTCAAAAACTTTAAAATTACGTATTTCCTCTCTAAACTTCAAAAACTCACAAATTTATCCATTTTATTGTTTTTTATATTAAAACTCATTCTAAATTTATAGAATACTTATTTTACCATTTATTAAAAGCATAAAAAGTCCATCAGACTCAAATTTGAATATGAAGAGTTCCTCTACCGTCCGATCCACGCGCATCACATTAAGATATGTGTGTAGCTTCAATATATGTGTGTGTTGGCTTTAAGATCTGTGCACGTCGCTTCAATATCCGTGTGTGTTCACTTCAAGATTCATGTTGATTTAGCGTGCATAGATCTTAAAGCAGTTCAGACAGTAGAGGAACCCTTCAGATTTAAATTTGAGTATGATGGGTATTTTATGCTTTTAATAAAGAGTAAAATGGGTATTTTATAAATTTAGAATGAGTTTTAATATAAAAGACAATAAATGGGTAAATTTGTGAGTTTTTGAAATTTAGAGGGAGCAATATGTAATTTTAAATTTTAAAGAGGTAAATACGTAAGTTTGAAGTTTTTGAGGGTATACGTGAAATTCCCCTTTTTTAATTTATCTTCCTGGAGTGACAAATCACACCAGCCTATAACAATAATTTATTATATTTATAATTTTATATCACCAGGCCTCCATATAGTTCGTTCGTTTCTCTTCAGATAATGAGATTGTTATTAAGGGCGGATTTAAGATTTTTGTCAGAGTAAAAAAATATTAAATCAAATTTAAATAACTAATTGAGTTTAAATTCATTAACTAATTAGGTACTCGATAAAAAATAATATTTTAACTTGTACTTTTTAAAGCTTTAATTTGTAATTTATGATACTCTAATTTCTAATTCTAATTACTAATCAAAATTTAACAAATTTATTTCAATTTTAATTCTAAATTTAATCTAAATTATAAATCAAAGTCTAGAGCAGCAGCTGCCCGCATGGACCACGTGGATCCGCCCCTGATCCCTGGTTGTTAAGGAGAAAAGTTGATGATTGCTCCTAGAAAAAGATAAAAAGATCCTCCGAGACCAAAGGGAGTGTTGAACTAGTTTAGTTTGAGAACAATAATTAAAGAAAAGGGCGAGGTATGGACCTACAGGAATCATCGAATCATCGACTGGAAAGGGAGCTTGTCTGTTTGTTCTAAAAATTATATGGGGCCAGGCAGCCAGCTAACTCCAAAAAATATTCATTCCTTTATTTATTTAATTATTGTTGGCCAATTATGCATGTCACATTCGTTTTAGGTTAATTGATAAATGTTCATCAATTGATATGTATGCATTCACAATTGATAATTTGACAGGTAATACAAGTTGGTGTTTACTTTATTTTGATTAATTGATAACTTATGGTATAGTGATAGTTGATACATATAATAATTAGGTATGATAACTAATTGGATATTATTCATCAGTACCCGAAACTTATTTGGATTTTTACGGATACAATTATTAGCAGGTACTATGAGAATGTAGACAATTATTCGAAATAATGATGTTCTTTGTTTTTTTAATTGAACTAATATAATGTTTATGTTTTGTTTTGTCATTAATCAGAGTTATATATTGTGAGGTTGATATTAATTATTAAAAAAATTAATTGATAAACAATTTTACTCCTCAATTTTATTTAAAAAAAAAACAAAAACCGTCCAAAATCTGAGTGGTTCACGGGGAGAGTGAAACGTCCAGATTCTTAGCGCTTCCCTCAATTTTTTTTAAAAAAAATCGAGGGCATTTTGTAAATTTTTTTATTAAAGGGAGGATATGGATAAAATTTCGGTGCGAACTACAATTTAATATTAGAGTGGGATTTTTCCGAATGTTCACAAAACGTGGGGAGCAATATCCAATGATCCAACCGTATCCCTGCAGCAACGTCATCCTCTATGGAGTAATATTTTTAATTTTTTATTCGATTATTGGGTCTCGACCTGATTCCGATCCGGATCCAAACAAAACTCCATCCGGACCCGATTAAATTAGATATAGGTAAAATAATAATAATCGATTGAATTGTGGATACTCTCGTAGAATAAAAATTAATTTCTACATCCAAATATCCAATTCAGACCCGACATTGTAATTTGTATGGGTAGAGCATGATTATAATTTACCTACCAAATTCAAACCACAACCCCGATTCGGTCGTTCTATCTATCAAATATTGTTAAACTTGATATCGGATCTAGATATAATGCTAACTCCGGTTTAAAAATGAAATATATACAAATCAAAATTCTGAATTTTAAGACTTTAAAATACGGATCTAGATATACCGACATTTTTATTAATATCCAAAGTTAATTACAAATTAATAAATATACCCAGAATTTCTTGGTTTTTCGAAAAATGTCCAAACCGGCCAGATTCTGGCCGGTTTCCTCCTCTCCCAGAAACCGGCCAGAATCTGGCCGGTTTCTTCCCTTTTTTTTTAGAGACACTATGAAGAGCAAGATAATGAAATCTAACACTGAAAATTCAAATTTTTTGTTTAAATTATTTGTTAGATTACTTCTTTTGATGTATAATTAGCATATTTATACTAAAATACGCTAAATTATGTTAAATTATGTTGAATTACACTAAATTACATTAAATTATGCTAAATTACACTAATTTCGCTAATTATAATGAAATACGGTAAATTACGCTAAACTACGCAAAATTACGCAAAATTAGGCCGATTTTGTGCCATCTTTCATAAATCATAAAAAATAGTAAAAAAATCCAAAAATAGTAAAAATTAGTATTCTACAAGTTCATTATATAACTAATTTACTGAGCTACTTAGATTGAATAATAGAAATGAAAATCTTAATCGGAAACTTCAACTCAAGTTTTGAGGCTCTTCCCTTTGTTTTTTGGCAATTCTGAATTTTGAAATTTAGCATTGCTAGCATTAACGCATGCGTATTTTCGCAAGCTTTCCGAAAAGTGGTCATTTGCTGAAATCGGATACTCGAGCGCCGTTTTATGGCCGTTTGAAGTTTCATCGTCGTTTTTCGCCTTCTCAGTAAAGATATCATCCATATTCATATGTAATTTACCGTATTTTAGCGTAATTTAACATAATTTAGCGTAATTTAATGTAATATAGTGTAATTCAACATAATTTCAAGTAATTTAGCGTATTTTAGTATAAATATGCTAATTATACATCAAAAGAAGTAATCTAACAAATAATTTAAACAAAAAATTTGAATTTTCAGTGTTAGATATTTGATCAAATAGACTCTTCAGGGTGTAAAAAAAAAAAATTGAGAAAACCGGCCAGATTCTGGCCAACTTATGGGGGAGAGGAAAACGGTCAGAATCTGAACGGTTTGGACATTTTTCGAAAAACTAAGAAATTCTGGGTATATTTATTAATTTGTAATTAATTTTGGATATTAATAAAAATGTCGGCTAGATATAATACTAACTTCTTTTTATTGAAAGCCGTAGGGATATAGTACTAATTAATAGTACCGCCAGTTCCCACCGATGAAAGGAGAGAAGGCATCCAAAGTTATATCCAGAATATCCCGCATCACTTCCTCTCCAGTACTGAATCTGAAATGGGGAGAGCGTTAAGCCAAGCCAATACCTAGAATAATTATTTGGCGGTCACTCTTGTTACAAGCCCAACCCAAATTTCGCCGCCACCTCCCCCTCCCTCCACGTGGCCATACAATTTAAGAGGAAAACAACGTCAAGCAGATACTAGTTGAAAAATTGGGATCTCTCTGCAATTGTTGTCTCCTATTTTATTTTCTATTGAAGTCACCATTCCATACCACATACCACATACCACAGCTGGATTTTTTTTTTCTTCCTTTAAATGCATAGTTGAATGGTCGATGGAGACTGGAGAACATGATTTGCCTTGAATGGTAGGTATGTAATTAAATAGTCATTCCCTTTTATGATTCCGTTACTATTCTGTGTATAATCTGACCCGCTTTAATCAATAGCGATCCTCATCAGACAATTTTGAGGTTTGTGAATTCGATTGTGCGATTTGATGCGGACCTGTGTTGACTGAGATGGCGAGAAATGACGAAATCGAGGTTTTGAACGAGTGCGAGGGGATTGAAGAAAGCGAAGGGAAGAAGGAATTGGGGGAGAGGCCAAGTGCGGCGGGTTCTTCTCCAGAGTTGGTTGGAATTGCGGATTTTATTGTTAGATCGCTTGATGAGAAGTTCTCTGGATCGGCTGAGAGCGATTCTGAATTATATTCTTCTCCTCAACCAGGTTTGTATTTATATCCAGTATTTTGTCTTAAAATCTGCGAGGATAAATAAATTTGAGTTTGCACTTCATTTCTGTTGACATAATGCACATACCCTGATTGAGTCATCTACTCGTAAAATGGGTCATTTTGACTATTGTGAGTAATTATATTACAGAACTGCAATTTTGTGTGTAGTTGCAAGTGCAATGCTGGAAGTTCCAAGATAATTGGACTGGTACTTGTTTTGCACTGGTAAAAGAAGGAACAAGTGGTATATTTGAATTAAGTATAACTTTAGTTGAGAATTGCATGTGCCAATTAAATAATTTAGACAAATGGGCTAAGCATGCATTCCTTTTTCTTAGTTTGTTCTTTTTTATTATTTATTTATTAGTTTACTCACTTATTATTGATATGGTCTAGTTTTGGGGCATTGTAATACTGCTCCGGCACGGCCTAGTAGCTTAAGCCAATCGTCCAGAAGTCATGAGCTTACTGGTACTGAAAGGAGGGGAGTTCTGAAGGTTGATTTAACACTTGACAAATTACCAGAAAAGGAGAAGGTGCATATTTTTATTTTAATAGTTCTGTTTTAGATTTCATCTTCTAGTATGTGGAAGTGGGATTGTTTTTCTTTATTTAATATTCAGAATTATGCCAAAGCACTTTAGATTGCCCATTTATTCTAAAATTTTTATTTTATCAACAAACCACTACTGACAGATTCAATGCACATACATGTAGATAGATGCAAATTAACATGGTTTCAATGAACTAGATATAACAACTTAACCGAGTCTAAAATAACTAACCTGTATATAAAATACTTTTTAAACACATGTTATGGTTGTTTCTCTTCTTCTTTTTCAGAAAAAAATAATTGAAAATCTGGTAAGAATACAACAAGACGGTACAGTAGATGTGGATGTAACAAGTGGTTTTAATGTGTCAGAGCTTTTAGAGCTTGATGCTGTTGGATCCAGCCCTTTTGCTTTTAATGTCAAAGAAGAAGCCTCGGAGTATAACAAGTCAGTGCCAAGGTTAAATGTAGCTATGTTAGTTGTTGGCACCAGAGGAGATGTTCAACCTTTTATTGCATTTGCCAAGAGGCTTCAGGTACCTTTACACTCGCATATCCATCTTTTCTCGTTCAATGAAGTTCATGCTTGTACTGTACAGTTGAGAGAGACAAATTTGATTAATTCTGTTTACTAAATTTCTTTTTTGAAGCTTTGATCTAACATACCAAAATGTTAATTTAATATGAGCATCCAAATTGCGGTACTTTGCATATAAGAACCTCATTGCAACCTGAAGGAAGTTTGAAACTAATATCAGTATGAAAGTGTCTGAGATGCTTGGAATCTAAGTTATAATTGCATTGTGCTTCAATTTTGAGCCTGTTTTGTCATATCTAGCGATCAGTCATAGTACTGGGTAAACAGTACTCTGCTTGCATGATTAAAATAAATTACACTTTTACAGGAGTTTGGCCATAATGTGAGGTTGGCTACACATGTAAATTTTCGTAAGTTTGTGAAGTCGGCCGGTGTTGACTTCTATCCCTTGGGCGGCGACCCCAAAATAATGGCTGCATGTACGTGTCTCCCCTTTTATCTCCTCCGAGATAAAATTCTTTTTGACAACCTTTTGTATTAACTTAGATCTCATAAACATTTTGAAATTGACAGATATGGCTAGGACAAAAGGTTTTCTCTTATCTGGGCCAACAGAGATTTCAACACAAAGGAAGCAGCTGAAAGAAATTATATACTCTCTTCTTCCAGCCTGTACAGAGCCTGATTTAGACACTGGTGCTCCTTTCCATGCCCAAGCTATTATTGCCAACCCTCCTGCTTATGGTGAGTCAGCAAGGTTTTAGGTACCTACGCATAGCGCGGATTGGTACTATGGTACTATGCATAGCGTGAATTGGTCTTTACTATGGATCAATATCTCCGTTTTTAAAGTCTAAATAGTTGATCTGAACCGTTCAACATGATCTTCATATGAAAATGTACTTGGAGATCACATTTTTAACAATTTTTTCACTATTTTTTCAGATAGGTAGAAAATCATTTGATCTAAAAATTATAGACCATTCAAAAGTAGTGATTTTCTACCTAACTAAAAAAAAGTAAAAAATATAAAATTTAGTCTGCAAGTACAATTTCATATGGAGATTTTGTTGAACGGTTCGGATTGACTATATGAATTTTAAAAACAAAGATATTGATCCATAGTACGAACCAATCCGCGCTATGCATAGTACCATAGCCTCACTCCTGGTACATATTATCTGTGGAGTCTTTTTTGTCATGATTATAATTATTTTTTTATATGCTGACAGGGCATGCACATGTAGCTGAGGCTCTGGGGATTCCTATTCATATATTCTTCACTATGCCATGGACGTGAGTCTTTATTTTCATTCCATTCTGAAATTTCTGCAAAACTCACTTGTATATCTTATTTAGCTTATCTCCTAACCGAAGAAAAGGTCTTTTTTTGTTACATCTTATGGTAAACCTAAAAATAAATTTGCAACCAAATCTTGAAAAATGATTTTCCCATGAGTAATTAGTATATACCTAAAGGTGGGGATCCATTGTAAACAAAATAAATCGGCAATTTTGACAACCGTAAAACATAACTTGTAAGTTGGAAATTTGACTTTTAGAATGTAATCTACACATCATATGCGTGAAATAATGATGGATTTTGATGCAAGTTTCGTCGTTCATCAAATGACTTCAAATTTGCTGCGGTCCATAATGTACATCATGATGGAATATTAAATGATTTTCAAATTATATGAAAATTGATACACGGACAATATATAAGGTAAACAAGATATTTATAATTTTTTTTTCTATTTTCTAATTTTTTTTCTTGATTTGATAAAGTGCTGTCAAGGTTGTGGATATAAGGCACTATCAATGGATCTCCACCTGTCTTTAAAGGGTTGGGATCGATTGATCTTGACAATAATTTTACAAATCAAGCTAATTTTTTTTCTAAAGTTAGAAAAAAGTTCATAGACATGGTATTGGCCTTATAGATTGGTTGTGTATCAAATTTTGTGCAATTTGAGTGTTATTTGATATTCTGTCAAAGACCATTATATAGACTGTTAAAATTATAAAATCGCTTGATGAATGGTAAAACTTGCATCAGAGTCCATCATTTTTTGCTTGCATGATACAAATATAACATAGATCGCATTCAAAAATCTGATTTTAAAATTGCAAGTTAGTTGTGACTATTGTCAAGATTGTTATATGGATCCCAAACCAAAATTTTATGTACTTAAAATTGTTTCCATAATGACATGTTCTTAACTGGTACTTATAGTCAGGTCAACTAATGAATTCAAGATTGTTAAGTTAATCCATTGTTAATGGATCCCAACCAAATATAAAGGTACTTGTAATTTTTTTCATAATGATACGTTCTTAACTGGTTCTTATAGGCAGGCCAACTAATGAATTCCCTCATCCCTTTGCTCGTGTACCTCAGAGTGCCGCTTATCGGGTTTTATTTCTCTCTCTCTATCTCTATCTAACACAGACATTCATACTGGCTGACCTTTGCATGCATATCTATAGTAAGCCTTTTTGCAAAGTGAAAGTTTTGCAATATTTCCTATTAAATTGCCGAAGTTCTTTTGGACATCTCCAAATGCTATGTACAAAATCAACTTTAACTGTTTAAGATAAGCACAAATGTCACCTTAATTGAAAAGGCTGAAACTTAACTCGACATTTAAATCAAATTGGTTCAAATTTGATTTGATTTGGTGTAGGAAATAAAAAAAGGACTTTCTGGACACAAGGGGTAAAATTTTAATCAGTTTATATAATAGTTGGGTCCTTTGAACATTTATGTCACATGCTATTTGTCAGTACAATAGAACATAGGAAAAACAAGACATACATAAAATATTCTAATTTCTGTTATGTTACCATTTCAGCTGTCATATTTAATAGTCGACTTGGTTGTATGGTGGGGTATCAGAGGGTACATTAATGAATTTAGAAAAAAGAAGTTGAAGTTGCCTCCAATAGCATACTTCAGCACATACCATGGATCCATTTCTCATTTACCAACCGCCTACATGTGGAGCCCACAGCTCGTGCCAAAGCCTGCTGGTACTTTTTTATTTCATTTTGAAAATTCTCAATTCCTTGCAAATTTAATTTGCACAATTTACAAAGAGTGAGGCTCCGGTACTATGCATAGCGCACTTTGGTCCGCACTATGGATCCATATCTTCATTTATAAAGTCTAAATAGTCGATTCGAACCATTCATCATGATCTCCACATGAAAATGTATTTGGAGGCCAAATTTTATATTTTTAGATAGGTAGAAAATCACTACTTTCGGATGCTCCAGAATCTTTAGATCAAGTGATTTTGTACCTTTTTGAAAAAATAGTAAATAAATTCTAAATTTGGCATGCAAGCATGTTTTCATATGAAGATCACGTTGAACGGTACGGATTGACTGTTTGGACTTGAAAATGAAAATATGCATCCATACTACGGATCAATGTATTGTACGCTATGCATAGTATCATAGCCTCACTCATCTACAAAAGCCTAAGCTGGTTGTAGTCATATGTAATTCTGAATTCAAAATTTAAGCTGAAGCGAAATCATTTTCAAATTGCAGATTGGGGTTCCCTAGTGGATGTAGTAGGTTACTGTTTTCTAAACCTTGGTCCGAAATACCAACCACCGAGAGAGCTTGTAGAATGGATCGAACAAGGATCTCAACCTATATACATCGGTTTTGGCTCTATTGTAAGCACTACATCAGATAATGATCATGCATTTATTTTATAACACTTTCTAGTATGAATTTCTTTCTCATTCCTGCTTTTGGTTGTAAGCCTCTTGATGATGAGAAGAATATAATGGCCATCATATTGGAAGCTCTGAAAGAAACTGGTCAAAGAGGTATCATTGGCCGAGGTTGGGGATCTCTTGGAAGTTGTAAGTTTATTTTAATGACTATTTTTTTATTTTCATTTCCATTTTTTTTATTAAGGCTCTATAGCAAGATACTACACAATTCAAAAATCGGAAAGAACTTTTCCCCTTGGAAAACCTCAAAATAACTTGCTACGTTGCAATGACACAATATTTTGATACTTTGCTGGGATAACCATGAAATTCTCCCGTCTAAATTTTATTTCTTTTTACTTTTTTTTGCAGTATCAGAGATACCTGTAGATGTTTATCTTCTAGATGACTGCCCTCATGACTGGTTGTTTCCTCGCTGTACTGCTGTGGTATGTAAAGAAAATTACCATAAATCTAAAAATGTAATTTTTATTTTATTTTATTCACTAAGTTTATGAAATATTTTTGTTACTATGCTTAGGTCCATCATGGCGGTGCTGGTACTACGGCTACTGGCTTGAGAGCTGGGGTAATTCTCTAACTAAATCTTTACTTTGTTTCTCCTTTGTCTATACAAGTACAATATTTGATTGCAAACTCAAAGGCTTCTTGTTGTAGTAGGTATTGCAAGGGTAGAATATTGTATGGTACGCTTTAATCTGTTAAGGTGTCCACATTATGAGGCAATATATAGTTTATTATATATAATCACACATATTAATGAAGCAATACTTATGCAGTGCCCAACTACGATAATTCCGTTCTTTGGGGATCAGTTTTTCTGGGGAGACAGGATCCATGCAGAAGGGGTGGGGCCAGCTCCAATCCCTATATCTGAACTCACTGTAGAACGCCTCTGCAGTGCTCTCAAATTTATGCTTGAACCAGAGGTAATTATTATTTTTTGTTTACTGACATTCCAAAACAAATTATAAAATTGAATTTCACAACATGTGGATATAGCGTGAATCACTAGTATGAGTTGGATTACACGGTTTAAACTTGATGTATATGGTAGCCATTTTTATTATGTATTTTTACATGCACAAGTAATTCTTATGCGCACAATGATTTATATTTAAAAACTATATTTAACATTTTAATTAGCTCCCTCACTAACATAAAATCAGTGGTAAAGTTGCAATTGTGTTCTATGTAGCAAATGATTAGGACTACAATTTTAGTTGAAGCTTATTGAGATGTGAACACAAGGAACCAGAATAAAAGGAACTTAAATAAGTTCTGATATAATCATTCTTACCCTGCAAAGCTGCTAATGAATATAGGGTAAATTGATCTTTCGACATTTTACGCATGTTTTTTTTTTTTTATATAAGTTGTTTTTCAATGCGATGAATTTTTTTTCTACTTGCAAATATGGATAATTATTGAGAGTCCTTTGAAAAAGGTAAGTGGATTTCTCTCTTATATTAGCACCAATTCATCCCTTCATTTTGCTTATCTGTAGGTGAAGTTGCGTGCAATGGAGCTAGCAAGAGAAATAGAGAATGAGGAAGGAGTTGCCAATGCAGTAAATGCATTTCACCGGCATTTACCTGCTGAAATACCGATTGCACCACCTGAAACTCCAGATTTGGAGCCTCCAAATCCATTTGAGTATCTTTGTCAGGTTTTCGAGAGATGGTGCTGCTTGCCTTTGGCTCCTTAGCTATTAGCTTTAAAAAAAAATACCTTCTGTAGTTAAAGAGTTCTCTTTGTTGATTATATTGTTATTTCATTTTAATTTGTTCTATGCTGTGAATAAGATGATGAGGAAGTAGCAGTGTTTAGTAATTTTTTGTAGGAAATAGTGCGACATGCTTTGACAGTGTTTTGGTTTGATATTTATCAGCTGTTGTGATTGTAATAAGGAAATTTGTTAAGAGTAGTTTTTCTTAGAGATGCCCATTCAAAGGCGGAGTTTTTAAAGATAGGTTGAACTTTTTGTGAAATTGGGGTTCTTTGTTTTAGACTTCTCCTTTTCTTGAACATTCTAGAATAATATCAAGGTCTGCCTCCTGAGATTAGTCGAATCAGAAGTCTTAATGAGTTTTTTTTTATTATTTAGACTATGCATCGAATTTAGTGCAATTTGATAATATTTGATTGAAATGTCAATAAAATCAGGTTATTAGTGTTTTTTTATATTGATTATTTATTTTATTTTTTGAAAGTAGTGGTAATACCACCGATTTTATATTGAAACCAAAAGAACATCTGTAAAGGTATTCAAAATGGAAATCTAAAATAAGCACCGAGAGATTACATCTGTTCTTACAATATATCATATGCAAAATATTAGAACAGCTACTTATCCAACAAAAGCGACAAGCTAATAGAAATAATTAACACTAAAAGACATATAACATAAACTGAAGTCTGAAATCATTCCAAGTCACGCCTCTCTATTATAGAGAGAGTATCTTCATCTTCATTGTCTTGAGCGTTTTCAGACATTGAATCTGGGGGGCCTTTCACCCCAGCAGGCGCCTGAGTGGCAGCAGCATCCTCTGGTAGGTCCCCCTCTATGACTGACATTGCTAGGAGCAGGGCCACTGCCTTCTCCTCCTCTGCCAAGATTTGATCTGGGAGACCCTTGACATCATAGGGTAGTATGAGAGAGAGTTTTAAATATGAATTATCATTACGAGATTGGCACCAAAATGAGGTCAGAGACAGGATTCTGATACCCAAGGACTTGGCAGAGGTTGGTCTGGTACCATTGAAACATACTTTATTTCTTTCTAACCAAACAGTCCAAAGTATTGTACCTCTTATTAACTCAAGTAATAGACTATCTTTTAAGGGAATGACAGCATCAAAGAGCCATAAATCCTCTACTGTTTGAAAAGTAAATGAGAAACCATTAAAATCAGCAATCCATTGTCAGATAAGTCTAATATAGGAGCAATGGATAAATAAATGATCAACACTTTCAGATTGAGAGCAAAAGACACATGTAGTGTCACCCTGCCAGCCTCTTTGAGATAAATTATCTTTAGTTAAAATTCTATTTTACCTGACAAGCCAAAGAAATTTTTTTTATCTTAAGAGGCAATTTGGATGTCCAAATAGTGAGGTACTCCATATTAGGGATACCACCATATTGTAACCATTTGTAAAAAGAGCTAACAGAGAAGAGATTATTAGTAGACCATCTCCAAATCAGTCTGTCTACTAGAGTATCACCAAGTGTAAAATGCAAGAAATGTTGTTTGAATTGCATCCATTCAGATAAAAAGATGCCAATGAGTTGCCTTTTGAACTCCAAATGTAAATAAAACTTTGAAAAGACAGAAGCTACATAAATAAATCTATTATGCACAAGAGAACAAATTTGGATATTGATATTGTAAAGGGTATTCAAAACACCATCTATCCAGCCAAAAAGCTGTAGTTGTACCATTCCCAATTTCTTTATTAAGACCTAGATTAATAATGTCATGGTCTTTTAGAATGCATCTCCAAAAAAGAGAACAAACTGAGAGTGAGGTTCGAGAACTATATTTACTCTTAAGAATATCTTTCCATTTACCATGGACATTATTATCTTAAAAACGAATCCACCATTCGAATCCACTATTCGGCCAAAAGGCCTTATATTGATTATTATTATTATTATTATTAATCATTCAATGAAGTCTTAAATTATACTGAATTTGATAACGTTTTCTATTTAAATTGTAGAAAAGGTAGCTATAGTTTGAAGTTTGAACAATTTTAATATAAATCGTTATTGCGGTTAGAAAAAATTGTTCTTGATATAACTAGTTCCAATAAAATGAGTGTTGAATATGTTGAACTGCTCTGCACAACTGATATTCCCGAAATTTTTATTGTTACCATCTGAAAAAATCAGAATTAAATGAATACCACCCTGGTGGGGCTCTTATCAATACTACCACCCTCGCTAACCCAGTTCGCGCACCAAATAGGCTGGTGCGCGGACTGGGTTGGCGCACCAGGTGGTGCGCGGACCTGGTTAGCGCACCAACCTCTTCTGCCTATTAAACCCTATCTTACGTGGTATAGTTCTGATGATAGTTGTTAAGTTATTTTCATATTACTTCTTATGTTGCGTATTTTAGATCTCATATCCCGCAATACATAATACATTAAAATATAACAACACACCATAGATAAAACATAACACAAAACACACAATAATACATATTCCGCAGTCATAGTATATTAAAACATAACACACAATACATAAAATATTAACGAAAGCCTTAACCTTAATACAAAATCGAAAGTTTGTACCATAATACATAACCGAAAACCCTAACCTTAATATATAAACAGAAAGCCCTAACATGACATTATTGGGTACGGTTCCTAGCATCCCTTCTCCTTCTCGCATTTCTTTCGAGGGTAGCTATGTTGGTCTGGTGATCCCTTATCCTTCCTTCCAGTATGTCCATCCACATTGGGATCCGGTTGTGTCTTCTCCGACCCAACTTCACTAACCGGTGCTCTGGCATTAAGATATCCCCTTCGTGCGGCGGCCAATCACCTTGATTGTCATACACGTGGAATTCTCCACTCCATGTGTCGATAAGCGTTTGAATGTTGTAATAGTAATTTACGAAGACATTTGGATCGTAGTTCCTACATTTTTCACACATTTGTAAGTTTCATCATCCAAGATTAGTATGAAATTTTAACACACATTCGTACCTTATACGACACACTGCCATCACATGAACACATGGTATTCCGGTCAGCTGAGGCTTTTGGCAAGAGCATTCCACCTCATGGTCGTTCTGCACAACGACCTTGTACCTACAGTCTCGGGACGTGTACACCCATTTGCCTGCCTCTATGTCAAATGGGATTTTCTCACCATGTGATGTCACCATGAATTCCCCGGATCTATTGAATGCAACCGCGGTCATTTTGTTAGTCTTCTGGATGTGCTTGTTCAGCTTCAAGTGCATACGAGTGGAGAAAAGTTGACCCTCTTGTTGGCATTCCACGACCTTCTCTCTTTTTTGAACGAACCATGTGACACACTTGTAAAACGTCTCCTCAATAATTGCAGCAACCGGTAACCTACGAGAATTACAATTTACAGTTAAAATAAAGATAACCTAAAATATTTTATTAATTGTAAACTATGGAAATTGTGAATAACAAACCTGCGAGAAGTTTTGAAGACATTGTTCAGCGATTCGGAACCATTGCTGGTCATTATTTCCCAACGACTCCCGTCGTCCATAGTTTGATAAACCTTCCATGGCTTAGCTGGTTCTTCCTCGTCATTTTCATTATACTTGCCACATGTATCCAAGTATGTCAGCCAATCAGGATTTCGCCTTCCGATTGCATCAAGGCCATCTTGTAATCTTCTTCGCTTCTTCTTTTTAACCATCATCTTGAAGAATTTAGAAGCAACTTTATCCTGAGTGTGTTTTCCAAAATTCTCAAACACGTGTTGAGAGCAGAACCGGTGGGCACACTGCCCGTTCTCCTCTGACCAACCCAAATCATCTTGAATGAACACATTTTTATGCCCTTGTGCCGGTCAGAGACCACACACACGAACCTACAACTACTAATTACATTGTCCCGCACCCACTTCATAAACCACCCCCAATTCTCAAACTCTTCGCTCTCTACCAATCCAAATGCTAGTGGGATTAACTGGTTCTCCACATCATATCCGGTGACAATCAACAACCTGCCCTTGTATCTACCTGACAAGAAACAGGCGTCGATACTGATGACGGGTCTGAGGTGACCTACTGCTTGTATACATGGTCCCCATGCCCATGCCAACCTCATGAAATACCGGTACCCTGCCTTTTTTTAAGGCTTCGAAACAACTTCATACACAGTTCCCGGATTTGCCCTTTTTATTACCTCCAACAAAGGGACAATAAGCCCGTAAGACCCCTCACAACTACCAAATGCCCGGGCAATCGCTAACTCTCTACCACGGCACAACTTGTTGTATTTTGGGACGATGCCCTCGTACCTTTCAGCAACCAGGTCCCTGATAGCTCTGATACTAATATCAACATTTTTTTCCAAAGAAAGTTTTATGCAGTTGGCGACCATAGAGGACGTCAACTGCGCATGATCTGACCTGGATGCATCTGCGTGGCATATGTGCGGTACCTCATTCTTCGTGATAGCCCAAGTATTACCAAAGCCTGTGGCCCTCGCAACCAACCCCCACTTGCACTTGTCGCTCTGGCACTTAAACCTCAACCTGCTTGTGTCGCTGTGTGTCTGTTTGATCTCGATATTTGCCTTTATGTGCCAGTGGTGGATTTTTTCTTTCATTTGATCCTTGTTGTTGTACGTCATCCCCTTAGAAATTTCTGTTTTTTCTCCAACCTAATTGAAAATTCAAAAAATTTAAATTATTAAATTTTCAAAGAAATAAAAAATTCATATAAGTTCAAAAACGAACCTCTGAACCCGCAAAAAAAATGTGGTCAGCCTCTTCAAACCCCGAAGTGTCATGAAAAGCTGGAAACGGGTGTCTCTCTCCACGACCCGATATCGGCCACTTTCGCATACCCAGCACGGGACGATTGTCTTCCTCGTCACTGTGATCTACTGTCTGCCCACCGTCGTCACTAGCATCCCAATTTTCCTCTACCTCCCGTTCTTCAGGATCCTCGTCTGTATTGTCAGTATAATAACGTGGTTCTGGGGTTTCAGATCGATTCCGGCTAGAGCTGGAGGATGGAACCCGAGATCGGCCCCGACTAGAACCAACCCCCACGGATGGGGACCGACTAGGACCAACCCCCGTGGATGGGGACAGACTAGTACCAGCCCCCGTGGATGGGGACAGATTAGTACCCGCTAAATTTAGGGCCCGAGTAGGACCCGTCACTGAATGATCCATGCCCCGACTAGGGTTCTGTCTACGGTTTTGTCTAAGGTTCTGTCTGAGGTTGGCAACCACATATAACTCTAGGAACTTGAAAGGTGTTGTCAAATTCAATGTCATTTGGGTATACAACCCCCAACTGTTATCGTCTAGTACAGGGAGCTGTTGGAACCATGTTTGGTTGCCTTGGCCAATATTAATCCTGGCGGAAATTACCATTTCGTAATAATTCGGGTCAATACCAAGTTCCTGGTACACTTCCCTAGTTATACCGCTGAAATCTAAATCCGGACCGATATTGAACATTTTATTGGGTTGGGTACTGTAATAAGCACCATTGGGCCCTTGTAATACTTCACCACCAAAATAACAAGTAATTCCAATCATAGTTACCTGAATTACAGAACAAACCTAACATTTAATAAATTTACAAAAAATTAAAAAAAATTAAATAATTAAAAAAATATAAAGGACTAGAGTGAAAAAAAACTTACTTTTTGGTCTTTGCGAGAATGTTCTTTGCTGCCTGCTGCCTTGCGTCGAATGGAATGAGCACAGTTACCTGAGGTGGTGCCTTAATAGGCAAAAGAGGTTGGTGCGCTAACCAGGTCCGCGCACCACCTGGTGCGCTAACCAGGTCCGCGCACCACCTGGTGCGCCAACTCAGTCCGCGCACCAACCTATTTGGTGCGCGAACTGGGTTAGCGAGAGTGGTAGTATAATAAGGGCTCCAACAGAGTGGTATTCATTTAATTCTGATTTTTTCAGATGGTGACAATAAAAATTTCGGCTGATATTCGGTCCAAGTATATTTGTGTAGCCCAGAAAGTTAGCCACGTATGCTCACTGCATGGCCCATTAAAGAAGAACAAGTATCCTCTCCATTACTGTAAAAGATTCCCTTCACTTTGCGGTTTGAGATTAACTCTCAGTCACTTTGAGATTCGGGCTAACGCTGGACAGTATTATTGGGCTTTGAGATTCGTGCCAAGTTAAAAAGAACGGTCCAGATTCAATAATTGTAAAAGATTCTCTGTTACGGTACCGGGAGGGACAGGGGCGGAACCAAGGCCTGGGCCAGCCTAGGCCTTGGCCCCCCCTTGGCCCAGAAAATATACAGTAATACAGATATATATATCATCTAAAAACAACTACAACAGTGTTATCAGATTCAATTTGTACAGAACAATATCGTCAAAATGCATCGGACCGAAAAAATTTCAAATCTGATAACTAGTTAAAACTCGTTAGGCCCCCCCTTGCCCCCATTTGGTCCAGAGAAACTAGTTAGGCCCCCCCTACCGATCATTCCTGATTCCGCCACTGGGGAGGGATGTGAATTCCATTAAAGAACATACTCGATGCAATCCAATTTGTGTTTTCTTGTCGTCTTGTCTAAATTTCTATATTACCGCCAAGAAATATCCTCTTTTTTTTATTTTTTATAATAGAGCCTCTTTAATAATTCTCTTCGTAAAATGCAAACTGAACAGAGGCGCGGGCCGAGGGCATGCCTCCCTATGAATCAAATTTTTCATAGTTTTTTTATTAAAACAGCTCATTGTTTTTACAATCATACCTCACATTCTTATATTAAAGTTCATATATAATTTTTATGTTGTACAATTTGTATACATAAAAACTATATTAATTTGTATCTAGTGAAATTCAACTTAGGATCATTTATATCTATTTATTTATTAAGAGAGCAATTATAACCCATTTTACTTGAAAACAGAAAAAAAAAAAAAAACACTTAAGATATGCAGAAAAAAAAGAAGAATTGGGATTTCGTTGCTTTTAATATTTTTTAAATATTTATATAAAAATGTATAATTTTTAAATAAAAAAAATTCATGGGATTAACATATAGAACTTATCTGGTGGAGAGCGCATGAATTGTCAAAAAAATTATTTATATCCTCAGAAAAAATAAAGTTACAAAGTTGCTATCACATATTATTTTTTTTTTAAACTGCCTCTATAGTTGGCTTTTTCAGCAGTAGACTACCACTGGAAAAGTCAATAGTAATATATAGTCTACCGTTGCAACTAATTGGATTTCTGATTTTCAAAGTCCAAACAGTTAGATGTGATCTCTATATTAAAATGTACTTGGAGACCAAATTTTACATTTTGTGGAATTTTTTTACTATTTATTAAGACAGTTTTAAAATCGCTGATTTTAATAAACAGTGAAAAATTTCTGAATCATTGAAAACAACGATTTTAAAATTGGCTTAATAAATAGTAAAAAAATTCAAAAAAATGTAAAATTTGGTCTCCAAGCACATTTTAATACAGATTGAATGTTGAACAATTTGGATCGACTTTTTGGACTTTGAAAATAAAAAAACGGAAGCATTTGTTCCACGGCCTAGGAACAAACGTTTTGATATTAGCCAATATCAAAACGTTTGTTTCTAGGCCGTAGAACAAACGCTTTCATTTTTTTTATTTTTGTGTGAATGCAACTTTAGAATTTCTCAAAAAAATTCTTGAGGATATGAATAAAAATTTCGGCTTGAATTGATATCACCCGGGCTAACAGAAAATTTGAGTTAAGATCCGGATCGTCTGATCTACTTAGACACGAATTTAAAGGATTCTACCTCGAGCTATCGGACGGTCCGATCTAAACTCAGCGGATGACTCTCCTGAGAATTGATCCGGTACTTATAAACAAGGAAAATGGAGGTAGAGACTAGAGAGCTCACTTTATCCGCTGCAAAGAGCTCACTTGTCCCATTCATTGTACGAAAATGTTCATAGCAGAGGTATTCCCGCCCCCGATCCCATTATCCGCATTATCCGAAAGCGAAGCCGAGGCCCGTTTTAATTTCCTGTGCAAAGAAGCCCCAAATACAATTTTATTAAAGATCCTTGACCTCGTTGGCTCTTCGCCTGACTCCAACCTCCGCTTCCATGGTGCTTACGCTCTCCGCTATCTCCTCCACCGCCACATCCTCAAACTCTGGCCCCGCTTCCACCCCAGAATCACATCCCGACTGAAAGAATACCTCATCAATATCAATTTTGTTACCCCGGAAAAAAAAAGATGTATTCTTGAACAATTGCGAGGTGCCCTGATTGCACTCGGTTCATATTTGTTACCTGACGATCCTTGGCCAGAGCTTATCAGTTTATTATATCCGTCGCTTGTTTCCACTTCGGCCCGGGTGCGAGGATCGGCACTCTTTATCTTTTCCAATCTTGCCGAGCTCATAGTCATAGAACCGCAGTTGCTTCATCCACACCTTTCAACGCTACGCTCAATGATTGGCAGCTCTTTAGTAAGAGAATTGAACGGTCTGGATATACAGGAGGAGAGAAACGCAGCTTTACTTGCGGCTATTACCTTGAATCATCTTGTACCTCCTTCTGAGGATTGTAAAATGTTCCAAGACCTGTTACCGTACATGATTTCTGTTTTACTAGAAGCATTTACTGGTAACCAACAAGAGCTTGTGAAAGAGGCAGTGAAAAGGTTGACCCTTTTAATCGCTGTTGAACCGAAATACATTTGTCCGTGCTTGCCTGCGGTCGTGGAGGCCATGTTGCAGATAGCAGAGTTTGAAGGGGTAGATGAAGAATTGAGATGCAGGGCTGTGAATCTTGTGGTTACACTTGCCAAGACCCGAGAGAAGGAACCGGGTACTGTTAATTTGATGTTTTTCATATTTAGTTGTTTTATTCAGTAAGAGTTGCCTACCATAGACTGATTTATCTTACAACATAATGATGTATATAACTATTGTATGCTTATATTTTGTAATTTGTAATCATGTGTTGATCATTAATATACTCTTTTGTCTTCTCTAACTAGCTAAACGAGTGTCCTAAAGGAATTTAATACATTTTTGTCCAATTAGTTACGTGTCTGTGGTTTCTTGTGATGAATTTAGTAATTTTTTTTTCTCTTATTGAATTAACTGTACTATCTTGAATAGATGTCTAATCTCCATACAATGTATATACTTGCACTTCTATTGTACCAATCACCTCTGAAGCCATGCAAATTGGCAAGATAGCATCCTCTATGTTGGTGTTATTTCTGTTCCTCATTCTTGTTTTTAGCAGCCTATATATATGGTAAAAATAAAGATTTACTGCTCTTCACCATCTTGGTAAGGACTTCTTCCCAATATTTCTTTCTCTTCTCTCACATATTTGTTTTATTTTCTGGTGGGATAATTGTGGCTAACAGTTATGGTAGAACAGCATTTAGTACCTGTTCTGGAACGGTTTGTTGCAATACTATTGCAAATGTTGTCAGACATGGAGGATGATGAGGATAAGGATACAGGTGAGGAGAATAACTTCTATTGTGCCAAAATATTCTCCAACGCTCTTTCAGCTGCTCTGGGCGGAGACTTGCTTGTACCAGTGCTCATCAGGCTGTTGCCGGCATACCTGACAAGTTCTGATTGGAAGGAGCGGCACGCAGCTTTGTTTTTCCTCAAGGAGATAGCTGAAGGATGTGCTGAGGTTAGTAAAATGTTAGTAGTTTTATGATTTGGATATGGTGTTAGGTCTGATTAGGTGGGTGACTAATTACTATTGTGCCTTTTCTTTTAATATCATAGGTGAAATTTACTAATGGGCATATATATTAGTGTGCCTTTTTTGACACAGCTATAAAGTAAACCTTTTTTTCACTTGGTTTGAGATTTGGGTTTTCATTGATGATTGTATTGAAATTGCATAACTTATTTTAATTACTAACTACAAAAGTTTAACAATATTCTGTTGAAAATTAATTTTTGAATTCAGGCGATGAAAGAGAACCTGGAGCAATTTAAGAACAAGATGGTGCAATTGTTAAATGACAACCACCCGAGGGTCAAGTGGGCTGCGCTAATCGCGATGCATGTGCTTTTAGTAGATCTGAAACCCAATTTGGAGGCCCAATACCGTGGCAGAATATTCCCCATTCTAATCCTACAAGCCGTAAACACATTTAATCGCTCTACTCCTTTGCTTCAGCCTGCTCAGTCAGATTCAGAACTAACTGTTTCTTCAACTAACATGGATAATATTGAGTATGTACAAAATAATAACTCATATTTACATTAAATACACAATCAATGGTATAAATTATGATACGATTACACAATTAAATGGATGCAGGGTTAAAACAGGCAAAGATGCTGGTGAAAAAGTATTGGATGAAAAAGCCTTAGCATGCAACATGCTATGCTGCTATGCTGATGAGCTCAAGGAGGATTTCCATCCATGGATAACCCAGGTTTTTCTCCTTATTTCTTTTTCTTTTGTTTTTAATACAGATTAGCACAGTTAGTCTGATCTCCTGCATACTACACTACTCATTGTAGTTTTGATTTAAATGCAGGTTGCTCTGGTCTTATTACCTTTGCTGAAAATTAAATTCCACAAGAAAGTCAGGAAAGCTGCTATTTCAGGTTTATTCTTTTTGCATTACCTGTTCATCTTTGTATTTCTCTGAATTGCGTGCTTTGTAGACTGATATTTTTCTATTCAACATTTCATTTAGCAATGTCAAAGCTCCTATGCTCGGCCAAATTGGTGGTGGAGAAGGGAGAACCATGTGAGGCAGTTAAACATTGCTGTGCCAAGATGATACCTAATTCTCTAATTAAAGCTATGCATGAGGTTACTCAAGGCTTTTCTTATCGTTCTCTTTTATTCACTGCACCAGTTTTACTGAAATAACAGAACACTTGTATACTGAATTAATCTCTTTATAGGAAGATGACATAGAACTGTGTTGTGAAATGGTGAAGTCTTTGGTGGATTGCATTCAGGTTCAGTTCTTTCATTAGACAAGTCTGTCCTTCTAGTGTTCTACACTACTAGCTTCTTACATAGATCATTTTTCCTCTCCATCAGCTATCAAAATCTTGAAGAAGGCCCTAGTGATAGGCATAGTGAAAGAAATGAAGAATTTGACCATGGAGAGTATATTTGGGAGAGAAAATAAAGCAAGAGCTGTGAATTTGATAAGCAGAAGTATCTACTGCTCAATCAAGTATATACTTTCATATATATTTTTTAATTATTTTGTTAAACTTATTTTTCACACTTATTAGGTCTAAGTGGAATTAACATTGTATTTTTGTCTTTTGCTTTATTTACTGTGTACAGATTGCTAAGTGTTTAGTTATACTCATCAAAACCTTCAAGGGATCTCCTCTTAACTTTATGGTACATTTTCTGATCTTTCTTTGGTTTTCTTTCTCTTTCTTTGGTTTACAAGAAAGAGACAAGTGTAATTGCCCTCAGTTGAAAAGATAACTCCTATCATAACAACAAGATTATGTTAATTTACTTTTCATTTAAGTAAGTTTTCTCTCTTTATTTTAAACTAATATTGTTAATGCGATTTGATTTTTTTTTCGTATGTTGCCATGGAGGACTAAAGGGTGTGATGAAGAGCTGAAGACAAAACTCACTTGACTTTTCTTTTTTTGTTAAACCGTGGTATATGCAAATTACTGTATAAATAGTTAAAGCTATACAAATTTAGTGTACCTACGAAGTTAAAAGCAAATTTTGTATAGAGTTTTTTTTTCTCTCTGAAGTTGTAGTACTATATTTTGTCTATACTATTTGTCATGGCAAATAGGAAGGTTTTCAATTTTTAGCTTTGATGAGTATTTTATTTATGTCATAGTTGGGCTTTTTGAACTCTTAAGCATTGAGGGTATCACCTCGAAGGCTCTAGGTTCAAATCTCTTGCTAATCAACCTTCCTCTGAATTTGGCCCTTTGTTGCGACTCTGCTTCGCAATCTCCTTCTCAAGAAAATCCAAAATGTCATCGTTATATGTGATTTGGTGACAAACCCAACAGCAGCATTTTTCTGATATATATATATTTTTTTTAAATGTTGGTAGAAGCTACCAAACAAAAAGAAACAAAAAAATAGAAAACTACACACTAAATGTATGCACCAAACAAAAAGAGCAAGCAAGGATGTACCGGACCAATTATCGTACCAGAACGCGATTCGTGTCCCATCTCCAATCCGCCATGTTGTGCACCAGTGATAAATATCTCTGTATTTAAAGTCTAAATAGTCGATCTGAACCATTCAATATGATCTTCATATGAAAATGTATCTGGAGGTCCAATTTTACATTTTTTAACAATTTTTTTACTATTTTTTAGATAGGTAAAAAATCACTTGATCTAAAAATTCTAGACCATTCAAAAGTAGTGATTTTCTACCTATCTAAAAAAACAGTAAACAATTCTAAAAAATATAAAATTCAGTCTACAAGTACAATTTCAAATGGAGATCTTTTTTAATGGTTTGGATCCACTATATGAACTTTAAAACGAAGATATTGATCCATAGTACGGACCAATCCGCATTATGCATAGTACCTTAGCCTCACTCCTGATACATATTATCTCTGGAGTCTTTTTTTCTCATGATTATAATTTTTATTTATATGCTGATAGGGCATGCACATGTAGCTGAAGCTCTGGGGGTTCCTGTTCATATATTTTTCATTCCAAAGTTCTTTTGGAGATCTCCATATGCTATTTACAAAATCAACGTTAACTGTTTAAGATAAGCACAACTGCCCACCTTAATTGAAAAGTCTGAAACTTTCACTTAACATTTAAATCCAATTGGTTCAAATTTGGTTTGATTTGGTCTTGGAAGTTAAAAAGGACTTTCCGGGTTCAAGGGGTAAATTTTTAATCAGTTTATGTAATAGTTGGGTCCTTCTGAACATTTATGTCACTAGTTATTTCCCAGTACATGTAGAACATTGGAGAAACGAAACATACATAAAATATTATAATTTTGTTCTGTTACCATTTCAGCTGTCATATTTAATAGTTGACTTGGTTGTGTGGTGGGGTATCAGAGGGTACATAAATGAATTTAGAAAAAAGAAGTTGAAGTTGCCTCCAATAGCATATTTCAGCACATACCATGGATCCATTTCTCATTTACCAACTGGCTACATGTGGAGTCCACAGCTCGTGCCAAAGCCTGCTGGTACTTTTTTTACTGAGTGAGACTATTGTACCATACATAGCGCATATTGGTCCGTACTATAGATCAATATCTTTATTTTCAAAGTTGAAACAATTAATCTGAACCGATCAACATAATCTTCATGCGAAAACGTACTTGTAGATCAAAATTTACATTTTTAAGAATTTTGTTACTATTCTTTTAGATAGGTAGAAAATCACTTGATTTAAAAATTCTAGACTATTCAAAAGTAGTATTTTCTACCTATCTAAATTTTTTTTAAATAAATGTAAAATTTAATATGCAAGTACTTTTCCATTTGAATATCAATTTGAATAGTTCAAATCGACTGTTTGGACTTTAAAAACGAAGATATTGATCCATAGTACGAATCAATCTGCGCTATGCATAATACCATAGCCTCACTCAATTTTATTTGTGCAAAATAGAAAAGCCTAAGCTGGTTGTAGTCATATGTAATTTTGAATTCAAAATTTATGCTGAAGGCGAAACCATTTTCAAATTGCAGATTGGGGTCCCTAGTGCCGACATTTTTATTAATATCCAAACTTTAATACAAATTATTAATTATGCCCAGAATTTGATCCAATATCGAAAAATACCCAAGCCGGCTAGAAAATGGCCGGCTTAGGTAAACCGGCCATTTTCTGGCCGGCTTACTCCATTTTTTTTTTTTTTTTTTTTTAGAGAGAGAGACACTATGAAGATCAAAATATTGAAACCTAACTCTGAAAATTTGAAATTTTTATTTAATTATTTGTTATATTATTTCTTTTGATGTATAATTAGCATATTTATACTAAAATATGCTAGATTACTTGAAATTATGTTGAATTACACTATATTACAATAAATTTTGTTCAATTATACTAAAGTACGTTAAATTACAATAACTTCGCTAATTATGCTGAAATACGGTAAATTACGCTAAACTACACAAAATTACGCTGTAGTAGATTGATTTTGGTCATCTTTTATGAATCATAAAAAATAGTTAAAAATTTCCAAAAATAGTAAAAATTGGTATTCTACAAGTTCATTATGTAACTAATTTACTGAGCTACTTGGATTGAATAATAGAAATGAAAATCTTAATCGGAAACTTCAACTCAAGTTTTGAGGCTCTTCCCTTAGTTTTTTGGCGATTCTGACGGTCGGATCAAGCTAAAAAGTAAGTTAGCTTGGTTTTGGGGCTGTGGAGCTTATGTCAAAATTTCAGCCCGATCCGACGGACGGATCAAAAGTTATGCCCTTTTTTGTGAAGCATGCGCAGGACTTGATTAAACATCATGAGTAAAGCATAGAACAGATCAATTGCAATCATAGGAAATATTCAGTTATTGATTGGTGGCTCTGATACCAAATGTTATGTTATTTTCTTTTCTTTGAGATCTCATGATTAATTATGAACAATTCAATTAATAGCCCAAAGATCACCAATAAATGGTATTTTCATATTTTTCTAGTTTCCTTTCCCATGTGCGGTTTTACCAGTTTGGTTGATTTTTGAGACTTGATATCTTTCAATTCTCTTGGAGGTTTTGGATGAAACTTCACAGTCTTGTTCTATGGCGTCAAGACTATGAGTCAGCCAATTTTCATGATTTTTCATGATGTTTAGCCATGCCAATCAATGGTGCGAAGTGATGACCTGAGCAGCAATTTTACACATTTTTACAGTTTTCTGGATTTTGTCTTTTTCATTGTGATTTATCCACTTGGCCATTTTAGGAGTTCTTTATATGGATTTAAAGCTTGACAGGTGATCTACCAAATGGTCAAGTATCAGATTTTTCTGCCATGGGAGGCTATGATGAACAGTAAATTGAAGTTGTGACCATATTACAATTCATTTACTGGTTTTGCCTTCCTGTTCTTTTGCAGGAAATTGAAGTTGTGACCATATTACCAGTTTTTACTATTTTTCGGAATTTTTTTACTATTTTTTATGATTCATGAAAGATGGCACATAATCGGTCTACTTTAGCGTAATTTTGCATAATTAGCGAAGTTATTGTAATTTAGTGTAATTCAACATAATTTATTGTAATATAGTGTAATTCAACATAATTTCCAGTAATTCAGTGTATTTTAGTATAAATATGGTAATTATAAATCACAAGAAATAATCTAACAAAAAATTTAAACAAAAAATTTCAATTTTTAGTGTTAGATTTTACTATTTTGCTATTCATAAGTCTTAAAAAAAAAAAAAAAAAATTAGTAAACCGGCCAGAAAATGGCCGGTTTAGGGGGGGCGTAAACCGGCCATTTTCTGGCCGGTTTGGGTATTTTTAGCGAAAATTTTGAACTCCGGGTATAATTAATAATTTGTATTAAACTTTAGATATTAATAAAAATGTCGGCTTTCATTATAAAAGTTGAGGGGAAGGTGCCTGGTCATGTGCCACATGCATCAAGTCTCTATCTAACCCACTATCCTTGCAATTTCTGGCAACTAACAAGGAAAACCCATATTTTTTTCCCCTTCTAATTCATGTATCTAACACTGTCTCAGTTCCTTCCCCATATCTGACTGCCTGATATCATTTTCTCGTTGCCAGAAATTGACTATTATTATATAGTGTATGACTGAGAATTCAAAAAAGACTGAATCTGACCAATGACTTAATAGTCTGTATAATGCGTTGATGTAAACTGGAAAATTCACCAGTACTTACTAGTGAATATATAGGAAACTTAATTCGTAGAAGATAATGCAATTTCAGCTCTAATTAAACACCTAACCTTGAATTTAATTATCTGTTATGGAGTTGTTGGGTTATTGGATAAAGAGATTAGTAAAGTTAGTTTGGCTTCATGTAGCACACAAATCATATATTTTTTTTATTTTGTCTTTATCGTTGATGCACGATGTATGAAGCGATGTATGAAATCAAAATAACTTTGTCAAATTATTCGGATTTTTTTTCATACAACTGAAGGGAACAAGTTGATACATATATATCCCGCGGGTCAATTCTATTAGATGGTAACTAATTTAAGGATTAATTAAATGATTCGTGTAGATTAACACAAGTCATGGATTTTTTT
This sequence comes from Carex littledalei, assembly GCA_011114355.1. Lineage (NCBI taxonomy): Eukaryota > Viridiplantae > Streptophyta > Magnoliopsida > Poales > Cyperaceae > Carex > Carex littledalei. The sequence goes on along the minus strand of CM022090.1, from coordinate 11,144,761 downwards.
TTTAAATGTTGCCATCACCAAATTTTATTTAATTGTTTCAAAAAGTTCTCAATTTTTGTGGGGGACTTGGCCACAATCAGTTACCAAACAGGATTATGGGTTTAAAACCCAAAAAATAATCTTAATAAAAAAAACAGCACTATGGGGTTTGGCAAAATAAATCAATAATATTTTATTCATCGCAGGATGGGGTCAATCTCAAGTTCTCAACTAACCCCCGTTGTTTCATCTTGACCCAGAGGAACTGAGGAAGCATGTGGGTAAGTGAGAAATTGTGTATTTATGTGTATTTACTTTAGGGGATCCGGACCCGGTTATCTCACCAACCCGCGCATTCCCGTCCCCTATTTAAGTCCCATCCCATACCTACCATCAGCAATTCATCGTACCCAACCCCAATCTACTTCATTGTCAGCACCATTTCCGGTCCCCAAATCAACTTCTCTCGGTTCAAACAGCACCACTAAATCTCTTCACAAATGGAGTTCCACTTAAACGGAAACACCAACGGCTCAATGACCGACCTGTGCATGTCGAAAAAAGACGCCTTGAATTGGGGCAAGGCGGCGGAGGCCCTGAGCGGGAGCCACCTGGACGAGGTGAAACGCATGGTGGAGGAGTTCAGGGCTCCGTTGGTGAAGCTTGAGGGAGCAGATCTGAAGATATCTCAGGTGGCTGCTGTGGCCATGAAGGAGGCCGAGGCGGTCAAGGTGGAGCTGCTCGAGTCAGCGAGAGAGCGAGTTAAAGCCAGTAGTGACTGGGTCATGGATAGCATGAACAAAGGTACTGACAGCTATGGCGTCACCACTGGTTTCGGTGCCACCTCCCACCGCCGCACCAAAGAGGGTGGAGCTCTCCAGAGGGAGCTGATCAGGTATTTCATTTTGGGTCCAGCAGTAGAAATAGTATACTTTTCTGAAAATAAAAGGTGGTCCCCTTGGTAATGCAAATTTGTTCCCCTCTGAATTCTGAACAACGGGGGAGATATTATTTAAAGTTGAATTAGTAATTATAGTTTATTACATCTCTTAAGAAATTAATTTAGGATTGTAAAATTTTGAATTTGTATTAATATGTTAGAGTTGTAAGCAAAGAGCTATTGCCATTTGAAAAGTCTTAAGGAATTGTAGTATACCTAGGAATCACAGACTCACAGTTGACTGTTGCTATTCAACTAAAGAGAAATTTAGATATATGCCCAAACATAATCACCACTCATCTGTCATAGATTAGACCTGCTGGCTCTAAAAAATATTAAATTCTGTAACTAATTAATTTATGCCCAAATCTCCCTGTTTCAGATTCCTTAATGCTGGGATCTTCGGTGCTAACAAAGAATCAGGCTGCACACTGCCATCTTCGGCCACCAGAGCAGCGATGCTTGTTCGCATCAACACACTGCTACAGGGCTACTCCGGCATCCGTTTCGAGATTCTAGAGGCCATCACCAGCCTTCTCAATTCCAACATCACCCCCTGCCTCCCTCTTCGTGGCACCATCACTGCCTCTGGCGACCTTGTCCCCCTCTCCTACATCGCAGGCCTCATCACTGGCCGGCCCAACTCCAAGGCCATTGGTCCCGATGGTCAGGTCATGGATGCCACAGAGGCCTTCAAGCATGCTGGTATCACTACCGGCTTCTTCGAGCTTCAGCCCAAGGAGGGACTTGCGCTAGTCAACGGTACTGCTGTGGGGTCCGGATTGGCATCCATGGTACTGTATGAAGCCAACATCCTTTCGGTGCTTGCTGAAGTGATATCAGCAGTCTTTTGCGAGGTTATGCAAGGAAAGCCAGAGTACACTGACCACCTCACACACAAGCTGAAGCACCACCCAGGACAGATTGAGGCTGCGGCAATAATGGAGCACGTGCTCGATGGCAGCTCTTACATGAAGATGGCCAAAAAGCTGCATGAGCAAGATCCGTTGCAGAAACCCAAGCAGGACCGGTATGCCCTCCGTACTTCCCCCCAATGGCTCGGTCCCCAGATTGAGGTGATCCGTGCTGCCACAAAGTCAATCGAGAGGGAGATCAATTCAGTTAACGACAATCCTCTGATCGATGTCTCGAGAAACAAGGCGCTTCATGGTGGCAATTTCCAGGGAACACCCATCGGTGTCTCCATGGACAACACAAGGTTGGCAATTGCCGCAATTGGTAAGCTCATGTTTGCTCAGTTCTCTGAGCTTGTCAATGATTTCTACAACAACGGATTGCCATCCAATCTGTCTGGTGGCCGCAATCCAAGCCTGGACTATGGGTTTAAGGGGGCTGAGATCGCAATGGCCTCCTACTGCTCTGAGCTCCAGTTCCTTGGTAACCCAGTGACAAACCATGTGCAAAGTGCAGAGCAGCATAACCAGGATGTGAACTCACTGGGTCTCATCTCTTCCCGTAAGACAGCAGAGGCGGTGGAGATACTAAAACTCATGTCATCCACATTCATGGTAGCTCTGTGCCAAGCTATTGATCTCAGGCATCTGGAGGAGAATCTAAAGGCTACTGTGAAGAATACCGTGACCCAAGTGGCTAAGAAGGTGTTGTCTTTGGGTGTCAATGGAGAGCTCCACCCCTCTAGATTTTGCGAGAAGGACCTGATCAAGGTCATTGATCGCGAGTATGTGTTCGCATATGCAGATGACGCATGCAGCGCGACCTACCCGCTAATGCAAAAGTTGAGACAAGTTCTCGTTGATCATGCTCTCAGCAATGGCGACAAAGAGCTCGATGCAAACACTTCCATCTTCCAAAAGATTAGTTCTTTTGAGGAGGAGCTGAAAATTCATCTACCAAAGGATGTTGAGGCCACTAGAGTAGCATTTGACAAGGGCACTTTGGCAATCCCCAACCGGATTAAGGAGTGCAGATCGTATCCACTGTACAGATTTGTGAGGGAAGAATTAGGCTCGGGATATCTTTCTGGAGAGAATGTCGTGTCGCCGGGAGAGGAATGCAACAAGGTGTTTAATGCGATTTGTGAGGGTAAGGTGATCGACCCACTGCTAGAGTGCTTGAAGGAGTGGAATGGTGAACCTCTGCCCATATGCTAGGAAAACTTGCCTTTTATTATCTGCAATATACCTTTGTTTATTCCTTGAAAATTCTTTGTAAGCAACCTTCAAAAGTTGTTGAAGGTGAGTTTTTGTGATCTTTATAAAACGAAATAAGAAATTCTTTACTATTTTCTATCTTTGTCTCATATTTTATTTTTCCATTAGGGCACATTACGTTATGTTAAACTTAATAAAGAGGAGGATTGATCTCAGTCATTCATCATAGATCAAAGGGTCAAAATTAGATCAAGCATAGAATAGTCCTTTTGTAATTTAAGGAAAATAGGTACAGAGTTGGTATCAATAGGTTCTCAAAAATAGAAACAATACCAACGGTACAATAATATAGCCGTTTAGTTTTTTTTTTATCAAGATATAGCTGTTTAGTTTGTAATATAAATATAGCACTAAGGCTTGTAAACAGAGATCTGAATATACAAAAAAAATCATTCATCATATTATCTTCTCCTCAGATCTTTCTCTATAAAAATGAGAGTAAAGAGAATCAATACCTAAGGCAAGAGTAAAGAGAATCAATACCTAAAGAATAAAAAAAAAAATGAGAGTTTTCATCATTTCAATGTGTTCTCATCATTTTATTTTTCCCATGTTATTTGGTACCAACTTTTCATATTGGATTAAGTGATTGGATTCTATAGCAAAAGGCATTGATGTTATCTGAATTGATACACAGCTAAAGTTTTGATGTGTTAGTTTCTATCGCAAGTAGGACAATATTTAGGTCTTTGTAATATTGTAGTTTCTCAGACAAAAATATCCTTCAGTAATGCTTGGTATTGGTACTGGGGATGGAACCCTTTTTGCTTGTGCTTTTGTAATTAACTTGTACAAAGAAATTCAAGGCAGTGTAGTACCATAATGACTACGTTTTGGTGATATTTATTACATTGGTCATGACTAAATTATGATACTGCTACTTAATTTATGAACGAATTTTCATGTCCCTATACATCGTCAGATTTACTGGTATGAATTCATGGACAGCAGTACTAGTCTTGAGCATATTGCATTACATGACCAGATATCACCATTACTTTGCATTACAAAAATTGGTATCAGCACAGGTCCTGAATTTCATTACTTTGCTATAAATACTGGATAGGGTGGTACTCCTATATCTCAGTAGGTACAATTTATGGTGCAAAGACTATTGATTTTGAGCACCTGATTTTGAGCAAAGTTGGCAGTGGCACTGCTGTCTCCAGTGAACATTACAGAGTCGATGGTACACACAGATACAATACACTAATCATTGTAAACAATTAAATTGATGAAAAAAAATATTAAAAAACAAAATCTGATGTGAAAAGAAACAATAAGGAATTTATCTGTTCAACCATCTACATATGAAAAGGTAAAAAGTAAAAGAACAACAATCAAGTACGGTTCTGTCTCCATTAGAATTCACTAAATAACTGGCCTTTTCTACTAAAGACAGAGATGCAAACATGATATTAATGAAGCTTGCAACATAAACACAATTACTGACCTCTGAGATGAAGCGCACACAACAATTCTTTGATTTCCAACAGAAGTATCTTATCCATTAAGAACTCTGGTAATCATTTGCTCTCGGTTTGGTTGAGTTAGACCGAGCATACTTGACCAGTGAGGCAGTGAGGATGGCATGGAATGAATGACTCGATTTTCTCTCTCTACACCTGAGATCCAAGATAATTTTACTAATAAATAAACTAATGTCGCTATTCAAGCCCCCAAGTAACAACCTCTGTCTTGTCAAATGCCACAACTTTGACATGCAACAGGGCTTGTACAACATCGCCTCCAATTACATGTACAGTAGTAGTAGACAAAACAAGCACCAGCTAGGAGGAGTACCAACGCCAGGCAAAGAGTTTCATGAGTAAATCAGTTTTTTAAATGTTCAAACCGGGAGCACATTTCATCAGAGGCATTTCAGCAAACACATAAGCTGCAACACCAATCGGCAATATGCTTGCTTCGGTGCCCCCATGATAAGGGAGTCCAACATGATGGTACTTGCACCGCATCCATCTCCCAGTATCGGATCAAGCACTCAGAATCCGACATCCACTGAATTCATCCAAAATCAATCTAACTTTCAAACGCTACATGAAAGGTTGTAGGCAATTCCCACTACATACATCTGTGCTAAATTTTGATTTTGTTTATTTTTTCAAAAAAAAAAAGAAACAGTTCCATATATTAGATGTAAGGCATGAATCTCAATAAAATATAATGGTCTTGATTTTATTTTATTTTGGTGAATTTAGTAGTGTTGATGTTGATCTACACCTCGATTCACACAAAATTATATCTGAAATCTCTGAATATACTCGATCAGAGGGTCCTGCAACGGCTCAGGCTGATAATAGATAAGCCCATCAAATATTGCAGATTGCATCCAAAAATATCGACATATCCAGATTTATCATCATTTATTTGCTTTTCTCTTCAAATAGTTGCCACTAATTCAATAAACACTACAAATATGCTGCATTATAAAGCACCTAAAATTCCATGCCACTTGACCAGTGAATACACTACATATCATTTATTTCCTTCCTCAAAACTTTCACCTACATTTTAGGGTTTAGCAAACTCTTTTCATCAAAGCAACTTTTACAAAACTGATATCCGGTCCAAGTATATTTTTGTAGCCCAGCAAAGGTAGCTACATATGCTCACTCTATGGCCCATTAAAGAACATAATCAATTGAATCCAATTTGTGCTTTCTTGTCGTCTTCATATCCCTGTATGGATCCACTAAATTTCTACGTTACCGCTGGGCAGGAATGTAAAGGATCGGATATTATCCTATTTTATCCGGATCCGTTTACACCCCTGCCGCTGCCACTAGGAAATATCCTGATTTTTCATATTGGTATCACTTCAATAATTTCGTTGCTTCATAAAATGCAGCAAACTGGGGACGCGCAGGGAGAGGCATATCGCATATGCCTCCCTATGAATCGAAATTTTTATATTTATTCATTAAATTTTAATTTCTAAAACCACTAATATATTTTTTGGTCATCTCTATAAAATAAAATTACAATGCAGTCAATCTCATTATTCTTACTCCACCCGGACACTGATGAAACACACGTCGGTTTACATAGAACAACATGTTAGTATACCAAGAGCATATATGAATTTTGTATTTTAATCTCTAATCCAACATGGATTTTTTTTTTAAACTTTCTTAGAACGTCTACATCCCTGAAACTCTTAGAGTTTTTAAATAACTGTTAACTGCTTTTAAGAAATTATAGACTCTGGAGTTTCTAAATGTTCACATTCCTTAAACTAATTTTAGAGTTTCTAATAAGCTACATCATCAGTAAATTAAAATTGATAAGCCACATCAGCAGTAAATTAAACTAATTTTAGCGAATACAGGCCAATCGTTTTGCCACGTCAGAGTTTATAAACGATTTCTTAATAAGAAATTATTGAGCAAAGTTGCTAAATAAGAAATCCATCTGCATCTCTGAAACTGGTTTAGCAACTGCCACGTCAGATTAGAAACTCTAATAATTTCAGGAATGCAGGTGCTCTTAGATGTATGAGAATTTCATAATCAGCAAGTTCTTTCTACAAAAATAACTTTCTAGTTCTGACGTTATTAAAATTATGAATTCTCATTTGTTGACTGTTAATTATAATTCTAAATTAAATTTTAATTAAATTTTCTAATTTAACATAACAATTTCTAATTAGTATTTTGCAATGTTCTAAATAGCGCACTATAGCGCCGCTATAGCGTTTTCGGACCAAAAAAATTATGACGCGCTATAGCGACGCTATATGGCCATAGCGCCGTTTTTTTAGCCGTTCCGCTATGACGCGATAAACGCTATTTAAACCTTTGATATTTTGAAATGAAGATATTCTAGATTAATTTTATTATTTATTTGATAGTTATATTGAATTCCATTCTAATTTTATTATCAATAAGAATGGCTTATCGCCTACGAGCTTTTCTTCAAAAAATAAAATAAGAATTGGCTTATTTCCAATTTGGCGCCAAGTTTTTGAAAATTTAAGAGTTCCCGGCTTTTCCAGCAAGGGCATGTTGGACTGTTGGTTCACTAAAAAAGTAAACAGTAAATAAAGCAAATGGACAACTAAGGCAGAAACAAACAAACAGGCAAGTCACCTTTTTGCCCTGGAGTTGAGAACACAGGCAGGGAATCTGAAATTCTGAATATCTTCAAGTAGATCTTTTCAAACAAAATCATTTTTTTTTTTTAATATCGTCTCCAATTCTTACATCGTGCCATCTGAGATTGTCTCATTATCTGGAACTGAATTAATGGGTGGTGATTGGTGAAATATCAAGTTTATTTATTATGAATTTTAACATATATAATTTTTTTATACTTATTATGATGTTTTCTTTGAATAAATGATCGAAAAAAATATACTTACTATTTAAGCTAACGTTTTTTTTTTCTCTTTTTTACTTGTCAGTTTGATGTATATGTGTTGGATTCCTTAATCAAGTTAATGACAATCTCTTGGTCAATTTAATTTGAAGAAATAATTTTCTCTTGATTATTTAAGACCTATTTACAATTTTTATTCTTTAGTCTAAAAGCTTGATATGTATTTAATTTTTCTAGAGGTGTAAAATATTTCAGTTCGTTTAACACCTGTTTACAACGTCTGTTTAACTGTCATCTAATTTCTAAAAGATTAATATCAAAATTAAAGCAATTTTAAAAAGTTTTATCTAGCCATATTTCAAGTTTCGAACAAGAAAAAACGGTTTTCGTATATAAAAGTTAGAACTAGGTTAGAGGTAGGTTAGTATAATTAGGGGCGAGTAAATCGCTCACAACTCGTAACTCGCTCGCTAAATGCTCATTAACAACTCGCTCATTAGCAACTCGTTATAACTCGCTCATTAACTTAATGAGCCGAGCATGAGCATACCCCAACTCGCTCATTAGCTCATTAAGAAATTAGTTACACAAATCCTGCCACATCTAATCCCTAGAATAGTATTTGGTTCTCACAGACTAAAAACTTTAGAGGCAAAACTACAAAAGTGCAAAACTAAAGTCACAGAGAGTTAGAGACACTCTCCGCCAAAACCTAAAGCCATCTTAGAGACAGAGACCAAAACCTAAAGCCCTGTCATTTCTCCGCCAAAACTTTGAGCCACCAGCCGCGTACAGCCAGCCACCCTCTGCGTGCCTCTCCGCGTGCTTATGGATAATTTTTTGTTAAACTTGCTTATGGACAATTTGTTAAATTCTATAAATGAAAATTAGTTTTTGAATGATGTATTTTAAACAACTCGGTAACTCGCTCGGCAACTCGCTCATTAACAACATGCTCATTAACAACTCGCTCATTAAGCTAATGAGCCGAGCATGAGCATACCCCAACTCGCTCATGCTCGCTCATTAATCACCCCTAAGTATAATTATGTCTGTACTCGACATGAGTTGACATCTGAAGATTTTATTCAGCTCATGATTATATAGACTCTGCCGGGTCCACATATTTTTTTTTTTTAGCTGAAGCCCGTAGGCACTGGGTTCACATATAATCTGATGAGAGACGAATTCATTTCACCCGAGTTAAATCAGATTTTGTGTTTAGATCCTGACCGTCCGATCTCATGTGGCACAAGTCTCCGTGCATTCCACCGCTGATCGAACGGTCCTGATGTAATCTCAAAATTTGATTTACTTCAAGGGAGAGGGTCACGTGACTTTCTTGAGGACCGAGTAGTCGCGTCTCTGACTGCAAAATTACCATTTATATTTTCCAAATCCAAGCTGTTGTACGACTTTGGGTGGAAAGAAAAGAAGTGGAGGAAAGAAAAAAAGAGAAAGAAGGAAAGAAAAGAGGTAGGCAGTTGGGTGGGAAAAAAATAAATTGAGTGGTAAAGATTTGTACCGTAAGTATTTACGAACTATCTTTTAAATATATCATTTCATTTTAAATATTTTTTAAATATATCATTTCATTGAGTGGTAAAAATTCGTACCATAAGTATTTATTTTTTCTTTTTAATATATCATTTCATTTTATTTACGAACTATCTTTTAAATATATCATTTTCTTGTAGAGATTATGCCTCTTGAAAAACACCGCAAAAGGAATTAGTATGGTAAAGACACTTGGACAGAAGACTTATGGACTTCAATTGCTTGAAACTAGTAGCGATATGAACCGTTTTGTACACATTTCTAACTGCAAATCAACATGTTTTTATTGACATCTCTATGTCCTCCATAAAACCAGGTTTGGTTATATCTGCAATTATCATAGCAGTCATCTGACGACTGTACAAGCAATACTGTAACAATTGTGCTCGTATGGGTTTGTTGCAATTGTCCAATTATCCGTCTCAGTGGTTTTTGCGTATAACCTCCATGAACACCCCTACGCTCTACATATAACCACATAGGCACTATGATTGCTCTGGATTTGTTGTAATTCTAAGTTATGATCCATGGCAAATCCACTCAACTTGGATTTAAGATCGGCTTTGGATTCGAACATCTGTCCCACCGAAAATGGACCGTTGATTCTGGGTGGATAACCAAAAAAATGCTTCATCCTTGTATGGCATCGGCACATCGTCATTAAATACTGGACAAGGATGTTGCAATCCCCGATTAATAAAGGGAATAGACGTTTAACACTCCTTCATTACATATTGCATCCTAATCTCATCCTCAATTTCGGCCATATCATCTTCCCCGACAATCAGGTCACCAAGGTCAGAGTTTGTGTCTGAGCCAGTATCATTATTCAGCTGGTCAAAATAATTATGCAAATCATCCGTACCGGTATTTCAGGGGGGTCACACAATATATGGGTGAATCAGGCACCGGTATGTCTTTGCTACTTCCAGGTACACTATCCGGGTATGGGTCATAATTGGTCTGACTAACAACTGGTACTGACTCAACCACTAATTCAAGAAGTTTAAAATTCAGTACCAGAGTGGCATGTCTAAGCACCATATCTCATATCATTTCGTGATCTATGTTAAATAACTGGTATTTTTCTACTGAGTTAGGTGGTGCTGTGTTCAAACATGCCCTGATTGTCAGATCGAACTGGTCAGGGAGCAAACGAATGCCAACATATATATGTCTTCTTAGCTCATCAAGTCTGGTTGAGTTAGTAACGGAAAATGTGTAGGCTAGTGCGTCTGTGGTACACATTTATTAATACTTGAAACATTTTTTGAACAAAAAATTTCACAACCTTCGATATTTTTTAATTTTACAACCTGAAATGTGATCGTAATTGAAAAAAAAAACTTACTACAATCTTAGACGAAAGCTAAAAGCAAAATGCAGGGGCCGATCTGTAAATAACATACTTTCTAACACTCAAACTGTGAACCTTCGTTTTCAGCTGGAAGAAAGAAAAAAATGGTGGCAGAGAGTTGGAGGGAGAAGAAGGGTATTTATAAGCAAACCCTAAAAAAAAAAAATTCGGACCGAAATGACATTTCGGTCCGGACTAAAAAAACACTAGACTGAAATGGCATCTCGGTCCATGAGTGTTGCACCAACTGCTACACCTGTTTTTTTCTGAAAAGCTGTGAAACCAATACGTTCGAAAATACCTATGAAAAAAAAATAGCGGACTGAAATGGTATTATGGACTGAAATAGCGGACAGAAGCATTTGCCAAAAAATAATAATGTTAGTTTCATAAAAATATTATTTTTAATTATGGTTTATGAAAAAAAATCTTGTACGACAGTCAACTCTCTGCCAACACGGCGATCTTCTGTAGGATCCTTGTACGGGAGTATAATTGCGGGAACAACCGCAGCAATATCGTGTCAGGAGAGTAAATAGTCGTAAACATTAACCGTGGCGTTTCTGATTGTAGTCAAATTTTTAGTCAGCATCTCTTTTTTTTTTTTTTGGCAATTTACTGACTGACTTGGTGCGAACGCCAAACGTGTTATATTGCTAACTGCATAAATAAGAATGATTTATTTTTGTATAACAAACATAAATACGACGATCAACTAACTACTTTTTGGTACGTGTTATTTTGGTTATAAATATGTAAACTTTGTCATTTATATTCAAGTTTGATTTGATTACTAAATTTTAATTTGTTCCAATCAAGTCACTCTTTAATTTTTTCATCAATATGATCAAGCTCATTTTGATAGTGAATTACGTAGGATTTTGACTTAGATTTTGTTTCATTTTCTCACATTTATGTTCAATTAATCCATAAAAAATGTTATTGTTGCCCAACTTTGTGTTTTAGTGCAGAAATCATGTTTTGAGATTATTTTACATCATTTGGAGCAAAAATTGATTCGATCGGAATAGCGCAGCTCATAGACTAAAGCTCTGATACGTGCCGTATTCACCAATACGGACCAGAGCCTCAATACTTCTACTAGCTAGGTCTTTGAAAAAAAAAAGTCAACTTTCAATGTCTTCCATCTATTTTTCAGAACTTGCAAGTGACGTATGTTTTCACTTCTATAGTTAAATTGGCTTCCGATGTAATTCCACTCGTCTGAAGAAGGGTTAAGGATGCTTTCATTTTTGTTATTCCTTGCTTTTAACATTTCACCTACTAGAATTATAAGTAGTTCGGTCTCTTGTCGAGTAAATTCTGGAGATCGTGGTGCTCAATACTTCTCATTTGTTAGCTCAGATTGGTTGTTTGCACCCTTACCAATCCCCTTCTTTCTACCATTGCCACCCATCCTTGCGCTTGATGAACTTATATTTGAATCCATGAAACTTATCCTTTGAAAGAACAAAGAGAGTTTAATATAAAAATATACATATGTGTGCATAATATTTCCTACATTTTGCTATGAAGTGAAAGTTTTATAGTTTTAGTGGAAATACAATTTACCTGAATGATATGAACTGATCCATATCTAAACTATGGAGCAACGTACATTACTTGCAACTTAGATATATTGTTTATGGAAAAATACTTCATTCCAATATGAATGTCACTTCTAAGAATAACAAACATGCAAATTGTTCCAAATAAACAGTTCAGAGTTTCTTCATTTTTACTTGGTGAGAAAAATAATGCTATTGGCCAAGATAAGAAGATTCTTACATATGAACAAGCCACTTTAGAAAGCAACAAGGATGCATCAGAACCATAAAATTGTACAAGACTTAAGCTAAAAGTACTAATTAGCTAATTAAACAGTAATGGGACTAAACTTTGTATTTTGCTGGGGCAACTAAAAAACAAAACTGAAACGAATTTTTTTATGCTAAAAAAACGAATTTGTTTTAATTTATGTGGCGATATACTTTGGAATTTGAGCATTTTCTTACCTTTCCACGTTGTTCTCAGAAACATGAAGATGGAATCGTCGGTAATCAGACGGTCTTGTCCTGAGCAAGCGTAACAATGGTGATTTAGGTACTAAATCGGTAGAAAACAAAAGGGGGAGAAAGAAGAAAGACAAAAAACCTAGACATATCTCATTTGAAAGAGCAACTCGTGTCCATCTAACTTGTAGTCTTAAATTTCAGAAATATAGATAGTTTATGATAGATGCTCAAGTTACCGGCAGCAGTTGTGTGAGTGTAAGGTCCATATTATTTGAGCATCTATATTTTTGAAGGCAATCAAGTTAGAGTCAAAGATTAATTTTTTTTAAGGTCCATATTATGTTTTACTTCTAAATTAAAAAATATAGATAGATTATGCTAGATGCTCAAGTTATTTTGAATAGAAAATAAATAATTAGTTTATGTCATGATTCTTAAGTTATTTTGAATAAAAAAGACAAATAGTTTATGATATTATTAGAAATATTTTGAATAAAAATTTAGAGTTACATATTGCTCTTTGAGACTTTAAATTATATTATTAATTAGTAGAATTATATAATATAGTTTTAAAAAAATAAAAATGCTATGTAGGATAGCTTTTGTTATAACTATGCTATTCGCGATAGTTTTTTTTTTTAACTTCTCGCGATCACGCAATAATCGCTATTTACAACCTTAATAATATCTAATTTATTGTATATAAAGTGACAAAAATATCTTGGAATTTATAATATAATATTTAAAATATTCATGATTAATGATATTTTGAATTACATATTCACGGTACGGAAAGATTTGCTGTCCTTTATATTTTTCGTTTCATGCTTTATTTTATTTTTATAGCAAAAAATATAGTTCCATGAATAATTAAAATTTTATTTTATTTTTATAGCAAATCAATAACAATTTGAAATAATAAATTGTTGTTAATTTAAATTGATATTAAAAATCAGAAATTATTAATTCTATAAAAATATATAAATGAGGATAATTTTTTAAGAATATTGCGGTCATTTCATGGAGAAAATTCATATAGTTATGTTAGATTAGTTGAGGATTTTCACCGATTAAAAAAGTTTGAGAGAGTATTTGTGCCCGAATAGAAGTTTAACGAGAGCAGGTTGGGTCCGAATTAGTGGTCTGCTGAGGGGTACCTCGGGCAGGGCAGGGGTATGCCCGAGGCGGGCAGCGGGTAGGCGGGTAGGCGGGTAGGCGGGTAGGGGGGTAGGCGGGTACAGGGGTAGCGGGTAGGCGGGTTTTTTTTTTTAAAACTCCGCCCTGCCCGTCTCAAACCCGTGCCCGTTGCGGGTAGACGGGTACAACGGGCACGGGTACAGCGGGCACGGGCAGGACGGGCAGGGGTATTTTTTTTTTTTTTTTGCTGTTAATCTGGACCGTTATTTTTAACTTGGAACGAATCTCAAAGCCAAATAATACTGCTCCCTGCGTTAGGCCGAATCTCAAAGCGGTGAGAGTTAATCCCAAACCGTAAAGTGAAGGGAATCTTTTACACATATTGGAGAGGATCCCGGTTTGGATCCTGCGCTACCAGCCTACCACCCAATAGGCGCAGCGCAGTACCCCACAAATAATACTAGGCCCCTGCGCTACACCAATAGGCACCGTACAATTACTTGAAATTTGAAAAGGGAATCTTTTACAATACTAGGCCCCTGCGCAGGCTGCACTACACCCCTGAAAAGGGAATCTTTTACAATTACTTGATCTGCACCGTTCTTTTTAAATTGGCACGAATCTCAAAGGGCACGAATCTTTTACAATACCTCTGATTCTCTGTGACAGAGGGATCCCAATTTCCGAACCCAAAAAAAAAAAAAAAAAAAATCTAACTCTAATTTGAACAAAAAAATATAACTCTAATTCAAATTCTAACTTATTCAAAAAAATAACTCTAACAAATTTAACTTATTCAAAAATCTATTTTAAAAAAATAAATACAATTTGTTCTAACTTATTTTAAAAAATATAAATCTAACATATTTATAGATTCAAAAAATATAAATCTAACTTATTTATCTAACATATTTAAAAATTAATCCGAAATTAAAAAATAAAATCTAACCTATATTAAAATAAATCTAACATATTCAAATGATCAAATAACATATTCAAAATTTAAAAAATAAAATATAACATATTAAAAAAAAATCCAACATATTTATAGATCCAACATATTTATAAAGAGGAGGGATCCACTTACAACAAATTTGAGTTACAACAAAGTTACAACATTCATTTTTTTTATTTTCAAAGTCCAAATCGTCAATCCAAACCGTTCAACATGATCTCCACAATAAAATGTGCTTGCAGATCAAATTTTACATTTTTTTGAATTTTTTTACTATTTATTAAATATTTTACAAAAAATAGCCATACTTAGACCATTGAATTTTGTACCCATCTTAATAAATAGTAAAAAAATTCAAAAAAATATAAAATTTGATCTGCAAGCACATTTTATTTAGATAATCATGTTGAACGGTTTGGATCGACGATTTGGACTTTGAAAATGAAAAAAATGAATGTTGTAACTCAAATTTGTTGTAAGTGGATCCCTCCTCTTAAAACATAACCTATTTGAAAAATCTAACATACTAAAAAAATCTAACATATTTATAGATAAACCTAAACATATTTTAATATACACACATATTTTAATATACACACAAATTTTATTTATGTTCCCCAGATGAATGTATAGAAAAGAAAATTTTAATATACACACAAATTTTCTCTGGACCACCTGATATATACAAAATAGAAGATGTAATCTACAAAATAAAGTAATAAAATTATTTTACTTAAAAAAAGTATTTAACACTCATTTTTTTAAAGATAAGTTTGAAGGTAACAAATTCATGCACTTTGACCCTGTGAATATAAATATATTCTTAATGAAGAATATAATATATGCTTCAAAAAATTCAAATTTGATTTATTACAGTAATTCGAATTAAATATAAAAATATGATTTATTCAAATTACATACATTATTTATTACAGAATTAATAAATAATTCGAATTACATACATTATTCAAATTAATTATATTATTAAGTATTATATAAATTAAACTCAATTTGAATCTGTACAAAATCTGAACCATTTACATTCTTTCTGTACGAATTACACGGAAAACTGACCCTCCATTTCAAATAGGGTGTATTTCTCACAAATTTTGCATGACCGACCGTGTACGGTGCCTATTCGGGCAGAGCGAAGGGGGCCAGTATTATTTTGCTATGAGATTCGTGTAAAATGTATTTACGGTTGAGATTTACAAAATAACACTCAAAGTTTGAGATATCTCAGAGGATGCGCGCGTGGCACTGAAGTCTCCAGGCTCCCTGCTCCCACGACCCACGTGCATCCGAAATATTCCGAATTCATATAACCTAAAGTACCTCCAATTTTGATTTTAGATCTGGACCGTGCATGTTTTGGGATCTCCACTCTCCAGGCTTCCACGTGCATCCAGGCTCCCACCGTCCCACGTGCTCTCCAGGCTCTCCAGCACAGATGCATTTCAGAATTCAGACGGTTCGGAGCAAAATACGTTAGTCCCACAATCAACACTCAAATTAATCTAAAGTCTATATATAGTACTGCAGTTCAAATAAAGTACTAAAAGTTGAAAAGTAGACTGATACTCGGGACTCGGGAGTTCAAATGTTCCGGTTGCTACAGTAAATAGTCCGGGTTGCTACAGTACAAAACACTAGCGGGCACGGGTACGCGGGTGCGGGCAGACGGGCAGCGGGCACGGGTTTGCCGGGTACGGGTACACCCGGGTTTGGCACCAAAACAGGCCACCTTGCCCATTTCAAGCCCGTACCCGCGTACCCGTTTACCCGTCTATACCCGGGCACGGGTACGGGTACCCCGGGCAGCGGGCACGGGCGGACCGGGTTCGGGCAGCCCGCGGCGGGCAGTGTCAAACCACTAGGTCCGATGGCCATCGGACTCAAATTTAGGTCCGATGGATTTCGGGACCGTCCGATCTATTTTAAGATTCGTGCATATGAATTTTAAAGCAAATGCGAAAATAGCGTGCGTGAATCTTAAAGCAGATCGGACGGTTATTGAACCCATCGAACTCACTTTGAGTCCGATGAGCATCGGATCCAAATTGACCTCAAGTTTAACAGTCTATTTGTCAGAAAGTAAAAAAAAGTTTTTCTTTTTTTCTTCTGTGTGTGTGGTTCGAATCTGCTAAAGGAATTCAAAATTTAAGTTTCGAATCCTGATTAGGCACGTCTTATAATATTCCTGGATTGCTGCCTACAGAGGAGGAGCTAGATATTTACGTAATAGAGACATAGAGGTCAATTATATAACATTTTTATAAAATATATGAGAATTATTTATGATATTTCTAGCAATTTATCGAAAAATATATAACAAAAGCTTCAGTTTTTAAAAAAAATATAGGGTGAATTGTGCCACCGCCTCTGGCTGCCTGGCTGGATGCACATTAGTTCATTACAGGCATGAGTGACATGAATAGTTAAAAACCTAGGGCTCACCGCTCACTAGTGGGTCCGTGCACGTTCAGGTTCAGCTTGGCATTGGACCAACGAATCAGATTTTATGACAGCGACCATTTATTTAGAGTTGGCTGGGGTCCTAATGCTAAGCATCTCCGAGATTTGAACCGTAGCATCAGCTTTGTCAATTGTACATTTAAGATATTAATATAATAAAAATGCTCCTAAGTTTTTGTTCATGAATAAGGTTTCGAAATTTTACAAGTATTAGAGAGAGACTCAACTTTGGAAAATATATTTAGGAGGAGGGAAATTGGTGCTCGTTATATTTTTTTCGCCCCATCATGATCATCTTTTTTTAAGTTAATTTTGTACAAAATTAAAAAGTGAAAAAAATCAATATGCTAAAATAATTAACTATAAATTATAGATTTGAAAGGTTTTTATCAACACTCGGCGTATCGTTGAATTCGTAAAATTATAAATTAAAAATACACAAATTTATCAGGTAAGAGAATAGACAAATAATATCTCAGTCGAGCAAAAAATAACTTATGTATTATTAATCCCGCGTAGCTTTGTAATATTGATTTTTTAGAATATGAATAAATCAGTGACAATAAAAAACATATATAATGAGATAAAAAAATATATAAAATGAAAGAACAAAAATGAAAACCTAATTACGATCTATCGTTTTATAATTTAATGTATTACCGACGGGACTAACGTTGATAATATAAAATTGGAGATGTGTTGATAATACAAAGTTGGGGATAAACCAGTGTTTTTGAAAGCAAAATCACCTAATTATAAAAAAACAAATTTGTTAGCTAAGAAAATAAACAAATCATATCTCATAAAGGAGAAAACGAGATGTGTGGTTATATTTTTGACAAGAACACGTGTGACTATTAATCCAATGTACCTTTATAATATTTTTAGAATGAGGACAAATCGGAAACTAATTAAAACTGCACACAATGAGATAAAAATACAAAAACGGAAGAAAAAAATGGCGACCAAATATTGTGATTTATCTATTTATAATTTAATGTGTTATCAATAGTGCTAATGTTGAAAGTACAAAATTGGAGATGAACACAAAATTGGTGTTTCAAGCAAAAACACTTAGTTATAAAAACACAAAATTTATTAGCTAAGTAAATGGACAAATCATATCTCGATCAAACAGAAAACCGCCTTTAGAATAAGATTAAATTCAAACAAATGAAGAACAGAAGAAATATACAATGAGAGAAAAATAAATAATAAAAGCCCTTGTGATCTATCTGTTTATAATTAAACACTGCTAGGACCAATCATAATCACATAATTATAGTTTAACAATTAACTAATGTTGTTATGTCATTGGAAACAAGTATTTCTGTACTGCCTAAGAAATGTTTTAAATGTTTCAAAGAAATATTTACATACTTGTATAATTAAAAACATTTAGCTCATCACAAAGAAGTATGAAATATATTTATCAAAATTCCAAAGAAGTAGTTGACATTAACATGTAAAAAGTACAGTGACAAAGAGCGAGAATTGTGCAAACGATCGGCGCTGTAAAAACCTCTACAGATAACTCTAAGCATTTTGATTAAATCGACGATCATAAGAGAAAAAATAAAATATATTATTATCCAATTAGTAGCTCGATGGGATGCATAATTAATATAATACAGATGTTTGACGTGTGTTAGAACTGATACAGATTACTTGTTTAGTAAGATATAAGTGCCTCTATAGGCTCTATTTGCCGAAATTTTTATTTCTAACATTTAAAAAAAAAAAAATCAAATAACTATCGTTTGGTGGAATTATGAATTCTAGCACGGCCACACCGATATTCTGCGGACCCATTTCAGCGGGGCCGCAGAATGCCACTGCAGACCCCAAAATGGATCCGCACCGGCATTGTGCGGACTCAGGGCCGCATTTTTTATTAATACTATATTGAATATATTGAATTTTTTATGAACTTTGATCCATTTTATGAATCTATTTTATTAACTTTGCACATATATCGAACTTTGCACTTTTTTAATACTATATTGAACTTTGCACAGTAATCGGACCTTTTTAATACTATATTGAACTTTGACCTATTTTATGAATTTATTGAATTTTTTAATACTATATTTATTAACTTTGCACAGATATCGAGGCATATGAGATAACTCAAAGTTTTGAAAAAAAAATGCGGCCCTGGGTCCGCAGAATGGTTATGCGGACCCATTTTAGGGTCCGCAACGGTATTTTGCGGCCCCGCTGAAATGGGTCTGCAGAATGCCGATGCGGCCGTACTAGATTTCGAAATTCTATTAAACGATGGTTATTTGATTTTTTTTTTTTTAAATATTAGAAATAAAAATTTCGGCTCTATTTGCCCTGGAGATGGCAACAATTTCTAAGAAATAAATGCGTTTTTATCTTTGGATCCGTCGTTGATTACGGACCGCATCTCCACATGGATCCCATATTCTAACTTTCTACAAAAGTAATCCGTAAAAAATTACGAGGCATGAAAAGTTGTGCTTAACAGGGTAAAGTCTCTGTGCTTGGCTGTTGGTTCGGAGTTGCTTCCGTTTCTTTATATATATATTTTTTTCTTGAAATGCAAACCCAAGTTTCATTAAACACATAACCTAGAATTAAGCAGGACTAGAAGGGTACCTGAGTGAATTCTAACCGAGGAAATTCTTTTTTTAAAACCCGTCTTAAATACAAGAAAGGTATTTAAGATTCGTGTCAAATTAAAATAAACAGATCGAAACTCATTCTGTCATATCAGGTATCTAACGAGGAAATAAATCTGTTGTTATTCCGATCTCAACCGAAATAACAGAAATAAATCTGTTGCGGATTTCAAGAAGTAAGTTTTTCATATACAAATCTCAATGTCGAGTTGTCGACGACTGTGATATAATTCTCTCAATTTTAAAAAGTTAAGATAAAAAAATTATACAATTGTGATTTTATATTGTAATGTATTGGTGTTTATTGTGTTGAAGTCTGAATTTAGTTTCTGAACACTCGCTACACTGATTTGCTCCTTACAATTTCTTCATATAAATGTTGTCATAAAATCAATTAATTAATAACATTTATTTATTTCTTTTTTAGTTATTGATGACAACAAAATAAAAAAGTAATTATCATGTTTACTCACTAAAATATTGATTACTTTTGATTACCTTGCTATTTAACGGAGAGGTAAATAGTTCATTTCATTGTAGAAGAAAGAGAAATTATAAAAAAGTAAATATTATTAAAGATGAAAATATTTGACCTGATTTGCTTCTATTTGTTGTATATTACTAGGATTCTAAAAAGCTGCATTATAACTTTTTTCAGACCATAAAAGCTAGAGCGCTATTAGCTGTTTTCGGTGCTACAGCTAGCTATAGCTGCACAATCTTTTTGTGATAATGTGATAATCGCTATTTAGAACCTTGATATTTATTGTTTGAATTTGGAACCCGTAACAAAATACGGGTAAGCTACTAATGATCTGAAATCAAAGGGGATCTGTCTAATAAAGGAGGGAAAAGAAGATTCCGCATTCTCTTTTAAAATACAAAAAATACTTCTCCGAGGGTTTTATGTTAGGTATCTTGTGTGCGTGCATTCCTTTGATTTCTTTCTCTCTAAGTTTTCTCCGCTTCTTTACCGCACAGAGAGAATCAAAGAAGAGAAAATATTCCCCCATGCTCTAAAAGTAAAAGTTAAAAGTCTTGATTATAATTAATTCCTTTCGGGCGGATGCGACTCATTTTTGGGTTGGAATGTAGAAGATGCATGTTCTAAAAAACTATAAACAAAAACTGAGCAAAAAGGTATGAATTTGAACTATGTTCTGTGTTCATTTCTAGTGTCCTCTCTCTCTCTGTTTTTTTTTCTTTATTTTTTTTTTTGGAATTCACCTCTTGCGTTTTTAGAAATTAAAAATTTCTAAAATTTTGTCAAAATAATATTTTTTTCCAATTCAGAAGAACCCTATTTTTTTTTAGAAATTCTTTTATTATTCGAAAAATAGATGGAACTACACCAATAGTACTATCTCGCCAGGTACAGATTTCAGATGTTGAAATCTGATCACATGTTTGTCAAGAAATTGATGGGACTGTATCATTGGTCCGACTCCATTAGCATATTTTGGTAAAACTGCACTATTTTTTTTTTTTTTTGAAAAATAGCGGATATTTCCATCGATTTCATATAGAAACCATATGAACTTGATCGGTACCTAAATTAGGTACCAAAACCAGATACAAGAGTCATACATCGAAATTTATATAAGCACTAGAAACTATCTAAAGCAGCCAAAATACCATATCTAAATAACCTAAAAGCACCAAAATAACCACAGTTCAATACCAAAACATAACTACTAAAAGAAATTAAGCTAATTCATCCCAATTAACTCCATCATCATCATTTAATTTTTCGCCAGACATTCGATTTTGGAGGCTGCCAACTCCAAAATCCTGAGTAGAGGTTTCCTCAAAATCCACCCTGTCTATTGATAACAAAAGACCCACTACCCGAGATGTGTCCGGGCTACTGGTTTTGTCCTCCAAAATGATATCTGGGAGGTCATTAACATCAAATGGAAGCATTAGGCTTAATTTAAGTAAATAATTTTCTGATTTAGATTTACACCAAAAAGTTACTAATGAAATAATCTTAGTACCAATTTGCTTTAATAGAGAGAGGACGAGTGTCATTAAAACTGCACTATTGATTCGGTTTTATCTATTTCTAAAAAAAAATCAGTTCCTTTTCCAAAAGTTCGATTTTTTAATTCTAAAAAGATCAGGATCGTTGCTAATTTCCAGCTCATAATGACCGAGAACGAACTAAAATCCGAAGGTTACCAAAAAATTGGTTCAAATTTTGATAAAATCATTATATATATTATTTTTTCTACACATAGAAAATTATTACTTTCTAATTTTATTTTTATATGAATCAATAGATAAAGAAAAGGTTTATAAATCATCTACGCGGATAACAGTCAAGATAAAATTAAAATGTCATGATTATTAACATTTACGTATAGAAAATAATACAGATGGTTTCTAATAATTTTATTTTGATTATATTTTCTCCTTATTCATTATACTCGAAAGGCTTATATTTTTATTATTTTATAAGTTAATTTTTTTAATAATGTAATCATGTTGTTTTAATTTTTTTGTATAATTTTATAAAATTTAAATAATATTTATACTCCTCACAACAAGTCTCGTTTAAATTTTCCACCATGAAATCTTAACAAAGTTCGTTCGTTCTTTATCTACACTGAGCTATAAATGCCTTGCTCAAGCATTTCGTTATTACGAGTCATAAGAAGCTCCACTTAAACTTTGGTATTTACTACAGGTATGTGGATATGATGTATGCCATATATATTTATGAGCTACAAATGCCTCGCTCAAGTATTTTACTTTGGCATATTACAGCATAGAGTTCCTCACTTCCTCGCACATATGTATATATATAGAATTTGGCTAATATGCTACGCGTAGCATAGAGGGCCTCCGTGCTACGGCTCAATTTTTGAGTTTTCAAAATCCTAACGGTCGATCCGAACCGTTCAACGTGATCTCCATATGAATATGTACTTGCAAACCAAATTTACATTTTTTAGAATTTTTTTACTATTTATTAAGCTACTTTGAAAATTGCTGATCCAGTGGTTGGATGAATAAATATTACGTAATTTTATTTTATAAAGAAACTAATGGTAATATTTTTTTGCAAAAATATAAAAATGGAGGATAAAAATGCAAAATTCAATTTATAGGAGGTGCTTAGCTTTCTTTCTAACACCTTGCTTGGATGGAGAGTACGTGAAGCTAGGGAATGAAAAGAAAAGAATTTTTTTTTCTTGAATCGTGTTTGGTTAGCAAAATTATGTTGAAGGTGACGGGTACATGAGAAAAAGATTTAACCTTACATTATTATAATTAATAAAATCAATTTCTCTCTCAATTTGGAGTATAACGGATAGAAATAAATTTTATTACAAATATTTTCAGAGAAAAGACACAAATCACAAATGTTCAACTCTGTATCTTATCTATATAATTCTCATTCAAGTTTTTTATCACAAATCTATAATAACCACCAAATGTCTCATTAACTCTGAATTTTATTTAACCAAAAAAAAAATAAGGCGAAAAAAAATTCATTTTTCTTCATTAATTATTCAAACACAAAGATATTAAATATTTTAATCTCCATTTCTATTCCATTCATTTCCTTTCTATTCTTTACATTCCCTTCCTTCGTCTGAGTCAGATATCCTCCGTCCACCCCTGCATATTACTATATCTCATTTATTATTTATATTTATATCAAAAATGCCTTTTCTAAATTAAAGGGATTATTCTTACATCTCTCGATTTTAAATTTTAAGCACTGAATTCACATTAAATTCGGATACACTCTAGAATCATCCCAATTAATAATGTAAGAAAGGACGAACATATTAATGAAAAGTAATACATGAATTGTATTTTTGCTCAGCACATTTCTTTTTATTTTTGATATATTATTTTTTTAAGATCAGTTGGCGATGATAATCTGACAAATCTAGTTAAACAAATAAAAATTACGAAATGCAAAAAATTTGGATGTCACATCTAGTGGATTTAAGAAAGAAGCGAGAAAAATAAATTAACAAATTAACAAATTCTCAGCCTTTTTCAATGCACCTAGAACAAAGATAATAATCAACGAGGATGTTAAATTGTTAATTTTTTAATAGTAGTTATAATTTGATGAGGCAGATGAAGGTTAATGGCAAAAGTAGAAAAAAAAAATCATTCTATTCATTTATTTATGACTTATTTATTTCCCAATTAATTTGAAGGACAACAAATTTAACCCTCTTCATTTTTATTTTTCTTCTATTCTATTTACCTTTCTTTTCTTTTGTTAAGGATTAATATAACACTATCCGTAGTTAAATAATTAGTGTGATAATTTTGATAATTAAAAATCTAGACAAGAATCAACATTTCCAACATCATATGTATTTACTGAGGTTATTATTATAATTTCAATCCGTAACAAACATTTATTAGATAATTTCTTACAATCGTCATAAATATAATTTTGATTATAATTACTATTTCGAGCTTGATCTATATATTATATTTGTCATGCATATAAGATCAAAGTTTGAATTTTTCAACAACTCTTCAGCAAAATGAAATTTAAATGGTCCGAATTTTGATTAAAAAATTAGTATATTTCAAACCTCTTTCAATCATTATAGATCAATTCGAAATATTCACAAAGCTGTCTAATAATTTCATCATCATCAGCCTTTATGATTACACTGGAAAATCATACTTTTAGGGCATGTTCGGCCAACTCCTCCTGTTGCTGTGGGAAAAAAAAAATTTACTCAGAGTGAATTTTTTTTCCACACGCTTACAGTAAAATTTTGTTAAAAAATTTTCTGATCCTACACCCATGCCCATTCCCGAGTTGGCGCCGAACATGCCCTTACAGTGTAAAACAAAATCTGCAAAGCTACGTTACATTTCACCACAAAAATATTTTGACAGAACCGTTTTTTTTATTTATGTAACGTTATTTTTACCTAAATAGCAACTGAATTAAAGCTTTAGTTTGAATATAAATTGTCCGATCAAAATTCACATAAATATTAAAGAACTCCGTCAATTTTAATTTGAACCGGGCGGTCCGGATCCAAACTGAAATTTTAAGTTACTTTGGAGAATTTGAACGCCAAATAAAATAAAAAAACAAAGAAAAAAAGGAAAAAGAGGGAAGAAACATGCCCTGTACGGCTGTACTTGAGCTGGAACGCAGCCTATTTCCTTCTGGTTTCCTCTATTGATACATTCATTTTAAGAGGAATTTCACGTATACCCCTCAAAAACTTCAAAATTATATATCTCTCTAAAGTTTAAAATTACATATTTTCCCCTCTAAACTTCAAATGCTCACAAATTTACCTATTTTATTGTTTTTTATATTAAAACTTATTCTAAATTTATAAAATATCCATTTTACTCTTTATTAAAAACATATAAAGCTCATCAGACTCAAATTTGAATCTAAACGGTTCATCTACCGTCCAAACTGCTTTTAGATATGTGCGCGCAAGATCGACACAAATCATGATGCGAACACACACGCATATTGAAGCGATATGCACAGATCTTAATGCGATGCGCGTGGATCAGAATTGCTTTAAGATCCATGTGTGCTAGATCAGCACGAATATTGAAGCGATACGCACATTTCTTAATGCGATGCGCGCGGATCGAACGGTAGAGAAACCCTTCAGATTCAAATTTGAGTCTGATGGGCTTTTATATGCTTTTAATAAAAGGTAAAATGGGTATTTTAAAATTTTAGAATGAGTTTTAATATAAAAGACAACAAAATGGGTAAAGTTGTGTTTTTGAAAAATTTAGAGGGAAAAGACGTAATTTTAAAGTTTAGAGGGAGAAATACATAATTTTTAATTTTTGAGGAGTATACGTGAAATTCCCCCTTCATTTTAAATACACCCCACCAAAATGTTGTTTTAGCATATAGATCCCTTCTCCCAACCAAATTTTTACAGTTTATTTTTCTTATTTTAAATTTTGAAGTATTGCAATCTCTGAAGAAAATTAAATAATTGATAAATTAATAAGATGATTGTTTCTACTGTTGATTTCATATGATATAAAAAAATAGTTTAACGTTGTACAAGTTGTAAATTATGCTAAGTTCTTGTATGAATTATTTATACAGATTGTTCAAGTTGTAGATTATGCTACATTCTTTTATGAATTATCTATACAAATAAACTCAGATATGTATTTTAATCTCAAGAGAGTCCGTAAAAATAGATACAGTTGGAGAAAAAGTTTATCAGATAAGAAAGAACTTGCATATATTCTACTGTCATGAAATGATTTTATCTTATCTTGTAGGAACTAGGAAGGTTTACTGCTGTTTTATTTACTTGAATAATAGAGGTGTTAAAAACTTAAATAGAAAAAAGATATCACATTATATCAGCATATCTTTTTCATTAAATAAGTACAATGTTTAGAATTTTCACATGATAACATCTTTTTTATATTCAAATAAGCAAGTAATATAATATATCGACATTTATAATCTACGAAAAATATAACTTAATTATCAAATATTAGTTAACTTTTTGTATGTAGAAAGATAATTTGTAGCTTAAGTAATTTCATTATTTTTCTATTTTTTGTCAATAGTTTTTGCTATGTATGAATTATATAGGAGACTAAGGACCTGTTCGGCCGTCTAAAGGGAACGGAAACGAGAACGAGAATAGAAATTTTTGAATGGCCAAAATACTGTGAGCGTGGGTTGAAACTTGCAAAGTGTGAGGGAAATTTTTTTTTCCCACACGCACAGTGTTTGGCTGAACAGGCCCTAACTGTTCCTTTTTAAATGGATACCCTTCTCGTATAATCATACTTTTACCATCGCATGGAAAAAAAATATACGTCCCTGCGTGATGGACTAGATAAAAACTCGGAGATTTTGAAGGGACATGGACAGAAAAGTACCTTTCATTCCATATTATACACTATTTTAAATTTTAATATTTTGAAGGGGTTTATACAAAATCGGCTCCGAACTTTTTCACACAGTGTTATGTGTCCTTTACCGCGTCGCCTAGTTCTCGCCTTATTTCATGCGCCAGCGCCACCTTTCTCTCTTTCGTGCCCCTCTCTTCGTCTCCTCCATTCTCTCTTTCTTTCTCTTTGCACCATCTCTTTGCAACAGAAGCTTTGTGCGTAGCGTAAGAGATAAACTCTTCGTAAGGTAGACAAACTACTTGCAAAGGGGAAAAAAACAAAGAGAAAAACAGTTTCGTTTCCACTCTCTTTCCGAGCGGGAAAAGGAATCGCTCTCTTTTCGTGCATTTGCTCGCTTCATGGTGGTTTCTTCCTCTCTGAGCGATTTCTGCGTTTGATTTTGCTGAAAACAGCGATTCATGAAGTAGGCCTTTCAGAAAAAAAGGTGTTATTTTGTAAATTTTGAGCGATTTTAAACCAACTGAAGACGAATCGCTATCGTTTCCTGCATTTTCCGACTTCTTTCTTGGCTTCCCCGCACGCGTCACTGAAGTTGGATTTTGAGATAATTTGGGGCTTTGGTGGTTGTTTTTGGTAGTTCTTCGGTTGGTCTGTTAAAATTTGGGCAATTTTTTTGGGAGAGTCGAGTACTGATGGAGTCTACTAGTGGATATTTTGTCGCAGGGACAAAAAACCAATTTTTAGTGCTCAATGCTGATGATTCAATCAAGGTGAGATCATTAAACTTATAATTTTTTTAAATTTTTTTTTCGTATTTTTCTTTGTAGTATGGATTTGATGCTTTGTGGAGTTTAGTTCACTAGCATGCAGTAGAATATTTCCTTTGCTTTTATTTTCATGTTGTGGTTGTTTGGTATTGAATGTAGCTATTTTCTACAATTTGAAACAATCTGACAGTTTCTTTTTGGGGTATTTCTTCTACAATATTTTAGGATTAATCTCTCCCTCCCTTCTCTTTCTGGGTTTTCAGTCAAAACGGTTTTAGTTTGGTAAATTTGGAGATTTAGTGACCTACAATTTAATTTTACTGCTATACTACAATTAAATTGGTCAAAGCACGTGTGACTTTTTAGCAAATAAAAATTTATCAAATCGACCTCACTAATTTTCTAATAATTTCCCTGCATTTAGTTTAATTTTACTAGTTGAAACGATTTCCTCTCGTACCCCTTAATAAAGTAATTTATTTCGTCATGTACCGTATTCTCTTCCTCCCCACAACCCAATTAAAGAAAGATGTTTAAATTTAGTGAAAATTCTTGAAGAAATATCACCTTTTAATTCGACCCTATCTAATTATGTCTTTTTATAAGAAATGTTCCTTGCACATTCTATAGGTGGCGCTACTAATAATAAAATACCCATTTTCACACCTCTCCATTTTATAATAAAGGCTACAAGCCATGGTCACAATGGTGAATCTCCTTGTGATTCTCTATTTTATTAACAAATTGAAGGATAAAATTTAGGAATTAATGCTTACTGGAGTACTTATTGTGACTATGTGATGTAATATCCACTTTGATACACAAATCAACATCTTTAAGTCACTATTAAATTCATCTGCCGCTCTTCTACATGCAGGCTAGATCCATTCAGCAGCAGTCAGAGCAAAAATGTCAAATCTGTGGGGATGACATTGAATATTGGGAAGAGGAGGGGTTTTTTGTGGCATGTAATGAATGTGCCTTTCCTGTGTGTCGCCCATGCTACGAGTATGAAAGAAGAGAAGGCACCCAAGCTTGTCCCCAGTGCAAGACTAGATATAAGCGTCACAGAGGTTTTAAATTCTTAATTTGACTTCTTTTTGATAGTTCAGTTGCTGCTCTGCAAACATATTCTTTGGATGAAATATTTAATTCAGGCAAATTACAATAAAAGGGGAAAAGGAAGAATATAATTAAAAATAATGGGGGAAAAGATAGATTTGGCATAAGAGTAGATATAGATAAAGGTTATGGCTGTTTTTCTTGTAGAACTGGTTAATTTTATGTTCATATATTATATGGCCATAAAACATTGTTGTGTAGTCAAAGACGTGCCATTTTCTGGACAAAACATTTTAGTTACTATGGGAAATAATTGAATCACAACCCCAAATATTTCTAGTTAGTAATTGACTCTTCCATGAGGCTTCATTAAGTATTTTGAAGACATGAGTAAGATTATATGTAGGCGCTCTAATTTTGTTAAAATACAATTTAAAATTTAGGAAGCCCTAGAGTTGAAGGTGATGAGGAAGAAGAGGGTTCGGACGACATTCTTGATGAACTAAATTTTGGTGGAATTAACGGGTCTAATAATTTTTGCTTACCTCATAATCGGCTTCAAAGCCTGTCCAGTCTCGGCCAAAGCTCTAGCATATGGGCTTCTCCTGATGATTTATATCACGGGAAATCTAGCGTACCACTTCTGACATATGGTGAAGAGGTACTCAAGAAAACTTAACTAACTTTTGAAGTGATTTGAATGGATTAGCCCCTCCACTCTGCTGCCTTTTTTTGGGGGGGTGGGGGGGGGGGGGGGGGGGCATTTGACTTTGATCAGATGGCCTACATGCTGTGCCATACTTTGTGGGAGCGGATTTGAAGTCATGAATTGACTAACCGGGGAGTATGGCACCAGCTGGTATTGTAAAGAAAACAATTTTCACTTGATATGTGAATTTGGTACCTGAAAGAGTATATTTTTTGGCAAGTACCTACAAGAAATTGATTTTGTGAGCCAGTTAAATGGATTTTAACAGACATGTTTGCCCTCTCATAAATATATGTGAACCAATATACATTATTTTTAGTTTAGTTTTTATTTTTTTATTTTTTTTTCATCTTTGAGGAGTTCTAGAGATTTCTGTACTGGATTGTGTAGTTTAGGTTCTGATCCCAGGTAATATTCCACATTGTTTTGCATGAACAATAGTCCTCTTTTACAACTATCTGGTATGTATAAGTAAAGAGAATGAATAATTCAAGAAACATACACGAGCAGAAATCCAATTAGCGGCCCAAAGAAATGCAATTGCTGGTAACCTCTTAGCATATGACTAATATAGTCCGGTACGTGTTAGTATTAAGTTGCTTTTCTTTCTGTCTCCATTTGCAGGTTGGTGGAATATCTCCAGATAGCCATGCTTTAATACTTTCACCAAATATTGGTTTTGGAGGACAGCTTGTCTCTCCTATCCAATGTAAGTATTTTCTGTGTTTGGTTTGAATGTTGCCCTTGGAATATTTTGGTTGTTACAAAAAATAATGCCTCCTTTTGAAAAAATAATTAAAATTAAATAAAATGAAAAGCCGGGACTTGGCATAGATGATTATTATGTTACCAAAAACTGAATTACAAGTGATGTTCACGACTTGCTGTATATGTGCAGATCACAAATCAAGGCAAATAAACCCAAATAAAGACGTGGCATTGTATGGATATGGAACAGTTGCATGGAAGGATAAGAAGGAAGAGTGGAGACAAAAGGACCTTGTTAGATTCCAGAGCTCTGCTGATGGTGGGGGCCACTTTGATGGCGTCGATTTAGAAAACCCCAATTTGCCAATGTAAACATTCTCTTTTGTTTTAACTTAATTTATAACACCCCTGAAAGCAGATATATATTTTATAACACCTCAAATATGGCACTAGGCAGACTGTACCCCCTCCCCCCTCTTTTGCTAAGCTTTTAAAGGAAGTGCCTCCCAGTTTTTGTTCTTTCCCATGATGTTGTGATGTTTTCATGTATTCTAGAGGCTTTGCAGCATCTAAGGCAGTTGAGGCTGTTCTGGTTAGCAAGTGAATTCTTTATTTAATTATAATATGCTGGTCTGGAAACTGCCAATATATGAGCTACTATTATATGAACAAATTGAAGCAGTATCGGCATTGAATGCTTTCATTGTCCATTTTCCATTTATGTCCTTTTGAATTCGTCTAATCAAAACAGGAATGACGAAAGTCGTCAACAGTTATCCAGAAAAATACCTATTCCCTCGAGCAAGATCAACCCATACAGGATTGTGATCCTGCTGAGGCTTGTGATTCTCGGGTTGTTCTTCCATTATCGGATTCTAAACCCGGTAAAGGATGCTTTTGGGTTGTGGCTCACCTCGGTCATTTGCGAAGTGTGGTTTGCCATTTCATGGATTCTGGATCAGTTCCCCAAATGGTGTCCAGTAGAGAGAGAAACGTACCTGGATCGCCTCACTCTTAGGTAATTAATTGATGGCTTGTTTTCTCTATTCTAAATTTCACTAGAAAGGAATCTAGACTTGTATATATTGCTGGAGGCGTCTTTTTTATTAAGACTCGACTGATTTTCCTTCTGCTTTATGCTCAATTAATGGGTGAAGTGAGAATTAAGATATATTCTATATACTTGTTTACCATTATTGCTAGTGTATGTTACCTTTTGAAGTGCAGACTAGAGAATGGAACATTCAAAATAATATTAAAAAATGGCACTAATGTTGTAGTAATGATGAATAAGGTCACTTAGTTTTAAATTCCCTGACATTGTTCTTGCTTAAGGTACAAGTAGCAGCCTCTGAATTTAAATTTTGCATGAATTTTGATGCAGGTATGAAAGAGAAGGGAAGCCATCTGAGCTGGCAGACATAGACGTATTTGTCAGCACAGTGGATCCTACGAAAGAACCGCCTTTAATAACCGCAAATACTGTGCTTTCAATCCTGGCTGTTGATTACCCAGTTGAGAAGGTCTCGTGCTATGTATCAGATGACGGGGCTGCAATGTTGACCTTTGAAGCAGTATCTGAGACGTCACTGTTTGCCAAGAAATGGGTCCCATTTTGCAAGAAGTACAGTATTGAGCCGCGTGCCCCTGAGTGGTACTTTGCGCAAAAGGTTGACTACTTGAAGGATAAGGTGCACCCAGATTTTGTGCGAGAAAGGCGTGCAATGAAGGTTGGATTAGAGTTGCAAATTTCATCACCCTTATTGTTTTCGATTATTTTTTTGTTTACATGTTGGATTATTTTTTATTTATTTTTGCAGAGAGAGTATGAGGAATTTAAGGTGAGGATAAATGCTTTGGTTGAGACTGCACAGAAGGTTCCAGAAGAAGGATGGTACTTGCAGAATGGTTCTCCATGGCCAGGAAATAATGTCCGAGATCATCCTGCCATGATACAGGTCCTCATTTACCCCCTTTTGTGCACTTTTTCATATTCCCATGTAAACATACCCCTCCTTGGATGCACACAAACACAAAACAAGAGAGACTTGACACTTTTTGTCGGCATTGCTTAGGTATTTTTAGGCACCAGTGATATAGACGATGCTGGAAATCCTCTGCCAAAGCTGATTTATGTTTCCCGTGAAAAGAAGCTAGGTTATGATCACCACAAAAAAGCCGGTGCCATGAATGCATTGGTAAATATGCTTTTTCTTTCTTATTTTGATTCCATGTTCTTTCTTGTGCATCTTCTGGGGTATTACATTTCAACTTTCTTAAATGAAAACTATAACAGTGTATAAAGCTGTTGTTCTTCTCTTGGAGCTCTTATTAACTAGTTTGTTGTTGCAAAAAAGTAGGTACGGGTGTCTGCAGTGATGTCAAATGCGCCTTATATATTAAATGTGGATTGTGACCATTACATAAACAATAGCAAGGCGTTAAGAGAGGCAATGTGTTTCCTGATGGATCCAATATCTGGCAAGAAAATATGCTATGTCCAATTTCCTCAGAGATTTGATGGCATTGATCGCCACGACCGTTACTCTAATCGCAATGTTGTGTTCTTCGATGTATGTATATACTATTTCACTATTCATTTTCATTTTAATTCACTTATATTTGCATTCAGAGTACAATTCTACATCAATCTAACGAAGAATAAGGGGAAAAGTCTATTTATTTAGCTAAGGCTTGATTAAGCTCTGATTGCAATTTAACACCAAGTAAGCTAAGAAACTTGAAGAATCCCTGATAGAAGATGAAGGGGAGAAGAAAACCCGTATCAAATTTTCTATTTTTTTTTGTAACAGATAAATATGAAGGGGCTAGATGGAATACAAGGGCCAATATATGTTGGTACCGGGTGTGTTTTCAGAAGGCAAGCACTGTATGGGTTTGATGCTCCAGCAAAGGCCAAGCCACCTAGTAAAACATGCAACTGCTGGCCCAAATGGTGCTGCCTCTGTTTCGGATCGAAAAGGAAGGGGAACTTGGCCAAGAACAAGAGAAAACAGAGTAGGGGGGACAAAGATAAATCAAAGCATAGAGATTCTAGTCAAATTCATGCACTTGAGGAAATATCAGAGGAAGTTCCTGGTCAGGTTCTTATATTTTTCCATTTTGTATTCTAGATTCCTTTTGGAAATCATCAAGTAGCTTTTTAATAACTTTTAGTATACTTGAAAGATATTCTGGTTACTTCTTAATTGGATTACATTAATTTTTGCCAAGTGATATCATAAGACAACCCTTTTCTCTTGCTTAATTTTCAGGGGTGGAAATGAAAAATGAGCCATTAGTACCTCGTGAAAAGCTGGAGAAGAAATTTGGCCAATCTCCAGTTTTTGTGGCCTCAACCTTGAAAGAAAATGGAGGGGTCATTGCCTCTGTTGATCTTTCAGAGTCTCTCCATGTAATTAGATGTGGCTATGAGGACAAAACCGAATGGGGCAAAGAGGTCAGTTTTTCAACTAGTTTGGGTTTATACTTGTGAGCCTTGTTTTCTCTTTGATATCATGGAAGACCTTTCAATTGGTTTTATGTGGAGCATTCAATGCATTTCATGATAAATTCTTCCCATGATTCTTTGAGTTGTGAGTGTAAACTTACTATTTTGTTTTTTTCCTTCCAGAAAAATTGAATTTATGACAGGTCCATGTAAATATTGAGGAGGGTTCAAATGGCTCCATTTTTTGTGTCTCCACTTTTTAATTTTCTAATATATTTTTTTTAAACTTATATGTCAAAATAAAACTTTAGATGTAATCTATATTATTTTCTCTATACGCATATAAAAAATTATCACTTTTCGGTTTTGTTTTTATAAGAATCACTAAGTTGAAAATTCAACGTCCAGAATTTATCCATATCAATATATTTTTGCAAGCTATTGATACCGATCGAAACAAAGTCGAAATGTCGTAATCTTTTATATATGCATAGGGAAAGTGAAATAGATCA
This sequence comes from Carex littledalei, assembly GCA_011114355.1. Taxonomy (NCBI): domain Eukaryota; kingdom Viridiplantae; phylum Streptophyta; class Magnoliopsida; order Poales; family Cyperaceae; genus Carex; species Carex littledalei. Next base: position 11,111,098 of record CM022090.1, on the reverse strand, counting down.
AATCTAACAGTTTTATTTGTTATCTGAGTTTTAAATTTGAAGTTATTAATGTTTAAAAATTGGAGGCATGATGGAGTCACACAAAATGGAGGCGCATTTGAACCCTCGTATATATTGTCTTTTGATAACAATATGGTTTTTTCTGAGAACACTGGAAATATCTTGAGGTGGAACTTGGCCCATGATTTTTCCGTTCTCACAGTTTTCCTTTCCAGGTTGGATGGATATACGGGTCGGTTACAGAGGACATCCTTACCGGGTTCAAAATGCACTGTCACGGCTGGCGATCTGTGTATTGCATGCCAAAGAGACCTGCTTTCAAAGGATCTGCACCAATAAACCTCTCTGATCGTCTCCACCAGGTGCTGAGGTGGGCCCTCGGTTCAGTGGAGATTTTTCTCAGCAAGCACTGTCCTATCTGGTATGGCTACCGAGGTGGCCTCAAGTGGCTCGAGCGCTTCTCTTATATTAACTCAGTCATCTATCCATTGACATCTTTTCCTCTGATTGTGTACTGTACACTTCCAGCTGTGTGTCTCCTTACCGGCAAGTTCATTGTACCTGAGGTATCATTTAGCTATCTTCAACTTTCTTTCTTTCTTATATCCATGACATGGTAATATCATTTATAACTTATAAGCATATCATGACATATGCTTACTAAGTCATATATCCATTTTTAAAGTCCAAATGACAAATCCAAACCGTTTAAACTGATCTCCTTCATGAGAGCTTCGTTTACATATAAATCTTTAAAAATTTTGAATTTATTTAATATCAAGTCAAGCGGTCAAAAGATGAAGATTGTTTAGTTAAATCTTGATGCATTATTTTTTTTAGAAAAATCTTCAATTTCAAAAATTCTAAAAAGATAGTAAAAAATTTCCAAATAATGAAAATTTTGGTTCCAAGCACATTTTAATACGAAGATCGTGTTGAACTGCTCGGATTTTGTCATTTGAAGTTTGAAAATGGACATATGCCCTGATATGCTTATTAAGTAGCGTAGCCGGACTCTTATATCTCATGATGATTCAGGTGCTTATAACACTCAAATAAAAATGCCATGTTCTTTTGCTCTTGTGCAGATTGATATATATGCAAGTATACTATTTATGGCACTATTCGTCTCAATAGCAGCAACTAGTATTCTTGAAATGCGGTGGGGGCATGTGGGAGTAGACGATTGGTGGCGGAATGAGCAATTCTGGGTCATAGGTGGTGCTTCCTCTCACCTATTTGCACTCTTCCAAGGCCTTCTAAAGGTATTAGCCGGGATAGATACAAATTTCACTGTCACGTCAAAAGGAGGCGATGATGAGGATTTCTCAGAATTATACACTTTTAAGTGGACTACTCTGCTTATTCCCCCCATGACTCTTTTAATTTTGAACTTCATTGGGATTATATCAGGAGTTTCAAATGCGATGGCAAATGGGTACGAATCATGGGGCCCACTTTTTGGGAGACTATTTTTTGCAGTTTGGGTAATTTTGCATCTGTACCCGTTTTTGAAAGGGTGTATGGGAAAGCAGGATAGAGTGCCGACTATTGTTGTGGTCTGGTCAATTCTTCTGGCTTCAATTTGTTCATTGTTGTGGGTCCGGGTCAACCCGTTTATTAGCAAGTATGATGGACCTGTTTTGGAGTTATGTGATGGGCTGAATTGCAATTAACAGGAACCTAAAGGGGGGACATTGCTAAAGAGAATATTAAGGGGTGGTTTGTGGTGATTTTTGACTATATTTAGCAAGGGAGTTGCAAAACAATTTTGCAGCTTCCAATCACTAACCTTTTTTACTATTTGTTTTTCGTTTTTCTTATAGCTTTTACCATTTATTTAGCTTGTTCATCAGTAGGTATTGAATTGAAAAGCGAGATAGAATGGTTCTGGATAGTGTGGTAGATATTACTGTCAGATTAGTTGGTAATTTCATATTGTTAATTGTTAATGAATGGTAATGTGGTAATAATTCGCCATCTTCTTCAGTGTATTTCATTACTTCTCTGTGATTTTTTGCATTTGAGTATTTTGCAATACGACAAGTATCTTCTCTTTATCGGGATGTATTTGGGTATGAAATGGATGAATGATGCGTATGTATTGACAGCTCTTCTTAGTTCATACTGTCTAGGTAACGAAAATTTCTCCACTAATTCCTGGAAATTGTATTGTAAATGCTCCAGTGAGATATGCTCATGTTATCATAATAAGAACCGGTATCACCTCCTGAGCGAGACATGATCGGTGCAAATCAAAACAGATACGTTCTACATCAAAATTCGTGCATTTCTTAGAAATGAACAGCATCGAGGACTCATTTATTTCCTTGGTATTTCTGCGTCGCAAGTCGCTACAATGCAAAAGCCACATCGCCACAAATCTATTTCTTTGAGGTAAAAATTATTGTATTATAATGGTCACATTGGTGGTGAGCTTAAGAACACCTTAGTTCTACTCATTTGATTTATTCCACCGGTACACTCCGCAACAAAGAATTTTGGGTAGCGGTATATTCAGGCCAATTTTTTGTAATTTTGAGAGCTCTAACAAATTTTTTTTTTTTTTTTTCTAAATACCTAGTTTATCCTTACATTCTCTCTCTTATATCTAATTAATAAAAAAGCTAATAAAGCCATAAAGGTATCCTTTCAGATTTCTACTCCGTTGTTCTTCAGAGATAAAAATCCCTTCATTCTCTCGGACGCTCCGAATACTACATCGCTCTTTAAATTTTTGTCTCAAAAAATCGCATGCCCCAAAATTCTAAATCTCTTTTCTTTTTAAAAATTCCATCGCAGCAGCTTTCTAAATCTCCTTTCGATTCTTGTCTCTCCCTTCTCCTCCAAATTTCTTTTTAATCCGTCCCAAAATTCTCCTCCAAAATGAAAATGAAACAGACCGTAGAATCAATCGGAGAGGAAACTTGATATGAAATCAAATTGTGATTCTCACATACATTGAAATTCTCCACACAAGCAAGCTTGAAAGGCTTTTACTTCACACGAGAGAACAACACAAGGAGGCTGATTAAATGCAAGTCTTAGTTAGTTTTTCTAATGGCAGAAAATCTAATGAATAGGGGATGGAATCTGCCCAGCATGTGTGTACTGTGCAGAGCCGAAAGCATTACAAGGAAACCTCACCGCTCGGCAAAATGGGCACGCACGACGGCCAGAGTGCTACGGTATCACGGTTACAAGGAAACCATACGAGCATGGAATCCTGGATATTGAACCAAATCTGGATCCAGTTTACTTCACTTTGTTTTAAATTCAGTTTTTGGTACTCAGTTTTAATGTTTTTCAGATTGTTTTCCATCCATGTAGTCTGGATGTATTTTCTTTTCTATGATGCACATCATCTGTGAGAGAACCTTGTTTAGGTAGGGATATATTTCTTTTATGTTTATTAGGCTAGGACAATGTAATAGCAAGTAACAGAGGCGATGGCACAATGCGAGGTCAGCTTCCAAATTTTGCAACTATAGAAATGAGCAACATCACTCGCTGGTACAGAATTGAGACTATAGAGATAGAGCAGGAGTAAGGCCGCATTTACTGGTAAATTAGGCAGGAACAACGGAATCATGCTCTCAGATAGAAAATGTGTCAGTAGAATAGGGAGAAAAGTTTACTTAGATCCTCTACCTTTCCAATTTTACATATTAAAGGGTTCTGGTGGATAAGATTTCACTTTGAATCTATTTCATTTGTGTTTGTTATGATTTCATTTTGAAACCTTGAACTGCTGCTTTTAAGCATCAACAAAAAAAAATAGTTAATATGTCTCACAGTAAAATGAGTAGTCATTATTTCCAGGAATATTTTATGAAAAAAAATCGGGAAGGTATACAGGAGATATTTTAAATTTTTAATGCAATAAATTTGTTCCTTTATTAATCTTTGTATTAATTATGACACAATTAATTGTGACAAATAAGGAAGAGGACGAGAAAATTTTCTCTCAGCTCTCAAATTACAATTCATGCCCTCAATATAGCACTCCCCAAGAATTTATTGTCTTAGTTTGGAAATAAATAACTCACCATTCAGGCATCCAGTTTAGATCAGATGGTTCCCATTTCCCAAAGATTTGACCAAACTCATTAATTGTTCATCTAGTCTGATGTAAACATTAAATACCCCAGGACGAGGCAAGTAGAGAATCTTCAATATAATGCTATCCATCTGTATAAGAAATGAGGCGGAATCGAATCGAATCGAATCTTACTTGGTCTAACATAGTATCTTTTCGTCATATCACGGATATGAATTGATCACTAGATCCAATCCCACACACTATACAACCAGAGAATCACAATCTTGAGTTTATCGTGCAGTGACAACATCCGTTCCCTCTTCAAATTGTACAAAACAGACCCCAACTGATGTTTCTCTTCTATTTCTCTCTCTCTCTCTGTTTTTTTTTTTTTGAAGTCTTTGAAGTGTATCTAGAACTCTGTTTAGCTTATCCAGACCAAAAAGGGAATAGGCTGGTAGTAGTTGTGTTATGATTAAAATCTTTGTCGCATCGATTTCGTTATAAAGGAACCTATAACGGATCTCTTTATGTTGTATTATGCATTGGTCTATTATACAATTACACCAATTCTGTTATAATGGAATCTTATATCGGAACTCTCTAAAAATTAAGTAGTTTCTCGAGTTCACAGCTTGGTTTACTGCCGTTATAATAGAACTCTCTAAATATGAACAAGTTTTACATGTTTTTGAATTCAGATACCTTCAGAAAAGATTCACCACGTATCTTCACACAAAAGTTGCTAACTCTATAGACGGAGATTGCATGATTTTTTGAACCATTTTTCACGCAACAAACCAAAGAACGACAAAGAGAAAAACAAAATTGCAGTTTTCTATGACTACACAAGACTAGAACCACACCTAAAAAAAATGAAAAAATGAAAAAAATAATTTATGAATACTATAAGCCAACTATAAGTATACTGTCATAAACCAAAGTGAATATTGTAACAAACCAATAATAAATATTGCAAATGCAGTAATTGAACTTTGTAAAACTCACTATGAATATTGTAACAATTATTGATGAAGTATGTAAAACAAATTATCACAAATAAAATTATAAATTTCTAAAATTATTTACAATGAGTGCTAGAGTACAGCCTTGCAAATAGCCAGTTTCCTTCGTTTCTATCTCGTCCCATGTCATATTCTGCATCTGGCTTGCAATTTCCTCGCTCCTCTGTCATCTTAATGTCTTCATCTCCTTGTAGTTTGCACCACATAGCAACATTAGAAATGTGCGTATGCAACAAGTTATAAACAGTCACGCCCCAATTGTATTTTTTCAACTCTTCAAGACGCTCTTCGTACCTGAATCACATATGGTATAATATATTTAAATTAATTCTAAAGATTATATCAACACACTTCCATATAATAAATTTGAAAACGTTCTGCGTACCTGAAGAGATGTAATGAGACACTCCCAGCAGTGTTTGGAAATAAAATCGTTGTACAAATACAACACCAACAGAGAAACCACATCTCTTGGGTTTGATTTATCATTGTTTACAAATTCCACAATGACTTTTTCAAGCTCCTTCCTCCTAATTTGAGATTTTTTCGGGAAATATCTTTCACGAAGAGGTGAGGTTGAAGTCCTTGACTGACTTAGGTCAACAACATCGCCTTTCAATGGCAAGCACATGAAATGAGATACATACTATGGATGGTGAATTTCATTTTTCAAAATAATACATATTTACTTTTTCACAAGAGATGTTATAAAATAATTAACAGGAACTTGAAAGAAAAAAATAGAGGAGACTAAGGTATTTTACAATGTGTATATAGGTTTGTGCTATGAATCCATTCTAAATTTAAAACAGTCGATCTGAATCATTCAGCATGATCTTTGTATAAAATGTACTTGAATATCAAATTTTATTTTTTTTAAATTTCTTTACTATTATTTAGATATATAAAAAATCACCAGATTTAAAAATTTTGAACTATCCGAAAGTAGTGATATTCCTATTTATCTAAAAAGGTGGTAAAAAAATTTATAAAAATATAAAGTTTGTATCTTTAATATATTTTCATATGAAAATTATGTTTAACATTTCAGATTTACTATTTAAACTTTAAAATAGAGAGATAAATCCATCGCACAGTATTCTTTTAGTTAGCATTTACAAATAATAAAAATTCAAAGTTACCATGACTTTTTGAAAATCTTAGATGTTAGCGGAAAAACAGATTTAGTTTGTACATCGCTGAGGATGGAAAAGCAGACTAAGTATACGCAGATTAGATCTGACACCCTTTGCCACCTCAGATAGATGAATGTTTGGTACAGAACGACAAACATATCGTTTTAAAAAGTTGAAATATTGTCAAATTAAATTATCTCAAATGGGCCATTTCTATTTGAAATAAAAGAAAAAAAAATATATTACCGAGGATCGAAAACTTCGACAGAAATTTTATGACAAAATGATGATGAAACTTGGCCGTATGAAATCAAAGTTTCCTATCAAAAGTTATATATGTTTAAAGTGGTATCCGAAAAACCGAAAAGTGCGATAAAATTCAGCAAAAAGAAAATGGCTCAAGAAGAAGCAGCAACCTTCTCGAAGCTAACCAATAACTTGCTCAATGGCAGAAATTATGTGTCATGGGCAAGGGCAGCATCTAGGGCCCTGAGTGGTCGAGAAATGTTAGAATTCATTATGGGTGAAGAGAAGAAACCAGCAATTGCAGACACAAACAAGATAACACCCGACGAAACAGTAGCAACAAAAAAATGGAGAACTACAAATGATAGAATTGTTACCTCACTACTCAACTCCATGGAACCGACCGTATCCGAACTCTTCACGCTAGCCGAAACGGCACATGAACTATGGGAAGCAGTAAAGAGTATGTATGGTCAACAAATAATTTTTCTCACATTTATCAACTTATGCAGGAGATCCAACAAGAAAAACAAGGGTCAAGAAGTCATACTGAGTACCTTAGCGCTCTTGAGAAAAAACGCAATGAACTTCAATCTTACCGGCCGCTTACAACAGATTTGGCCACACTTCAAAAACGGGCTGAGGAGGACGATATTTTTCAGTACCTCGCGGGTTTAAACCCGAGCTATGAAGCCGTAAGATCCCAAATCATGACCACGGTACCTCTTCCCTCTTATTCTCAAATTAAAAGTTTAATTCAACAAGAGGAAAGTAGAAGACTTATCATGAATGGTCAAATTGTAAGCCATGAGGGACACGAAACCCATGGTTTAGCCGTAAAAAATTTCAATTTTAATCAAAACCCTAGCTTTCAAAATCGCCCAAATCAATCAAAAAATGAAAAATGTAACCACTGTAAAAAGGATGGTCACACTCAAGATAAATGTTGGCATCTCTATCCCCATCTTAGACCAAAAAAATGGAAAGGAAATGACCAGAATCGAAATTGGGAAAAAAATGGTGAAAAAAACAGAAGTTATGTTGCTTCTGTTGAAGAGAAAGGGTCTAATGGGCTAGTGGGTTCGTCTGAAAATGGATTCGGACCCAATAACACCTTTCAACCAGTTACTGGGTATGGTTTAAGTGCTAATGGATCTGTCAGAGGCTGGGGCGGACCCGGTTTGGTAAATTACGGACCCAATAACAGTGGAGGCGAACCCTTTAACCAAAACACTAGTGGAGCATGGGTTCAAACTGGCGGACCCATTAACACTGGCGGACCCGATAACCATCAAATTTTCGCTGGCGGGTCATTCCCGAACGGGTCAGCAGCAAATTTCAGAAACGGGTCACTCTCAGACGGGTCAAGAAGCCTTCTAGGCGCTGGCGGGTCAGTTTCTGGCGGGTCAGGTGCTGGAGATCAAATGCAGCAGTATTTTCAGCAGTTCTGTGCGATGATGAACAATCAAAACACTCCCAGCACATGTGGTATTGCTTCTAACTCAGAAAATTTCTTTTTTAATCAAATTATTATAGATAGTGGTGCAACAGATCATATGTTCGGGAATAAACAACTACTGTCAAACCTCAACCTGACCAATGGTAATAATTTTGTGTTGGTTGCAAACGGAATGAAGGCAAAAATAAATGGCGTAGGAGAAATTAATCTATGCAATAAACAACTTAAAAACGTTTTATATTTAGAAACATTTCCTGTAAATTTAATTTCTGTAAATAAATTAACACAAGAATTAAATTGTAATGCAATATTTTCTTGTAAAAACGTTGTATTTCAGGACCGGGAAACCGGGGTCAAGATTGGTGAAGGATTTCTAGAAAATGGACATTATCTTTTGAACTCCAAATTAAATTTCTGTGCTTCCGCAAAAGTCGTTAATTCTGATCTGTGGCATAAGAGACTTGGACATCCTTCCGACAAGATTTTAAGTAGTATTTTAGATTTTAAAAATTTAAATTGTACTAATTGTGAAATTTGCAAGTTAGCAAAACAAACAAAGCTTCCTTTTTCTCTTTCTACTAGCAAAAGTAAAGCTCCTTTTGATTTAGTACATTCCGATGTATGGGGACCGGCTCCAATAGAGTCATATAATGGATTCAAATATTTTCTTTTATTTATTGATGATTTTACAAAAGCAACTTGGTTATATTTACTTAAATCTAAAGATGAAGTATTTGATTGTTTTTATGAATTTTTATGTCTCATAGAAACACAATTTGATGCAAAATTAAAAATCTTTAGATCGGATAATGGAACCGAATTTATAAATAGAAAATTTTCAAGTCTCTTTAGAGAAAAAGGTATTATACATCAAACAACTTGTATAAATACTCCCGAACAAAATGGTGTATCGGAAAGAAAAAATAGACATTTATTAGAAATGACACGATCTTTATTATTTCAAAATAATGTTCCTAAAATTTATTGGTCGGATGCCGTACTTTGTGCCACTCATTTAATCAATAGATTACCTAGTGTTAATTTAGAAAACAAAAGTCCATTAGAAATTCTTTATCAACAAAAAATTACTTATGACCATATGAGAGTATTTGGTTGTACAAGTTTCGTACATATCAAAAGAAATGATAAGCTTGATTTTGTATCACAAAAAACTATTTTCTTAGGATATTCATATTATAAAAAGGGCTATAAATGCTATGATCCAATTAATAAGAAATTATATTTTTCTAGAAACGTTTCTTTTTTTGAAAAAGAACCATATTTCAAAGAAAAAGAAATATTTCATCAACCATATTTAAATAATCAAAATGACAATATAGTTTTGCCTTACTTAGATGATTTGAGTCTTATTCCTAAAAATAATCATCAAGTTGAAAATAATCAAGAAAATGAAACTAATGATGACATAAATGAAAATGAAATAGAAGAAAGTCTACCGATTAGAAGAATATCATCTAGAGAACGACAACCATCAACTAGACTTAGAGATTATGTGACATATTCGGTGCAATATCCAATTGAAGATTTTGTTTCATATGACAACATCTCAACCGAGTACCATACATTTCTCACTAGTATTGAAAAAGTATTAGAACCAAAAAATTACCAAGAAGCAATTAAAAGTCCAATATGGTGTAAGGCTATGGATGAGGAATTAAAAGCCTTAGAGCAAAATGAAACTTGGAAAATTATTTCCCTACCAAAAAATAAAAAACCGGTTGGTTGTAAATGGGTGTATAAAACCAAATACAATAGTGATGGAACCATAGAAAGGTATAAAGCAAGACTTGTAGCTAAAGGATTTACCCAAACCTATGGCGTAGACTATAATGAAACCTTTGCACCGGTTGCAAAAATGAATACCGTAAGGATTTTATTTTCTATTGCCGTGAACAATGGTTAGGACCTCTACCAAATGGATGTTAAAAATGCATTCCTTCAAGGAACACTTGAAGAAGAGGTGTATATGACATTACCACCCGGTCATCAATTAGAAACAAATTCTAACTTGGCTTGTAGGCTTAATAAATCAATTTATGGATTGAAGCAATCTCCACGGGCATGGTATGGCAAGCTTAGCTCTCATTTAATTTCTTGCAATTTTAAAATTAGTAATGCCGATCATTCTTTATTTACAAAATGTGGTGGTTTCAATACTACTCTTATTTTAGTATATGTAGATGACATCATAATTACCGAAAATAATTTCGAACAAATTCAAAACATTAAGAAACAACTCAAGGAAAAATTTGACATAAAAGATTTAGGATACCTTAAATATTTTTTAGGAATAGAGGTAGCCACTTCGGATAAAGGATTTTTTATTTGTCAAAGAAAATATACACTTGATTTGTTAAAAGAAACTGGTAAATTAGGATGTAAACCGGCCTCTACCCCAATTGACAACAAATGCAAATTAAATAGTGAAGATGGTGAACCCTTAAAAGACATAAATCAATTCCAAAGACTTGTAGGAAAATTGATATACCTGACTGTTACACGTCCGGATATTTCTTTTTCCGTAAGTCAAATTAGTAAATTTATGCACTCACCAAGAACACCACATTTAGAAGCTGTAAATAGAATCTTGAGATTTTTAAAAAATAATCCCGGCAAAGGTATTTGGATGAAAAATAATAATTCTAATGATATATGTGGCTATTCCGATGCAGATTGGGCCGGAAGCTTTGATAGAAAATCGACAACCGGTTTTTGCACATTTGTAGGCGGAAATCTAGTCACATGGAAAAGCAAGAAACAAAATGTTGTAGCACGATCAAGCGCTGAAGCCGAATATCGTGCCATGGCATCAACCGCAAGCGAATTAACTTGGATCAAACAACTCCTATTAGACATGGGATTTAGAACTCAAGCTCCAATGAAAATGTATTGCGACAACAATTCGGCACGACACATAGCTTCTAATCCCGTGTTTCATGAACGCACAAAGCATATAGAAGTAGATTGTCACTTTGTTAGAGAAAAGGTTCAAGCAAAGAAAATTGAAACACCATACGTCAAAAGTGAAGATCAACTCGCGGATATCTTCACTAAAGGCTTGTATCCGGGTCCATTTGAAAAAATTACAAGCAAGCTAGGATTGTACGATATTTACATTCCTAGCTTGAGGGGGAGTGTTGAAAATAATAAAGCCAACGGCTAGTTTTTAGGAAATTGTAAATAAAATAAATTAGGAGACATAAGTTAATAGTTATAATTAATAGGTAGTTGGTAGTTGTAACGGCTAGTTTTTGAAATCTTCTATAAATAGGAATACATGTAAAGCTCAAATTAAGATTGCAATAATAAAATTGTTTTCTTACATCTATTCTCTCTTACAAATTTAACACTTTTCTATGATGCACATCATCTGTGAGAGAACCTTGTTTAGGTAGGGATATATTTCTTTTATGTTTATTAGGCTAGGACAATGTAATAGCAAGTAACAGAGGCGATGGCACAATGCGAGGTCAGCTTCCAAATTTTGCAACTATAGAAATGAGCAACATCACTCGCTGGTACAGAATTGAGACTATAGAGATAGAGCAGGAGTAAGGCCGCATTTACTGGTAAATTAGGCAGGAACAACGGAATCATGTTCTCAGGGAGAAAATGTGTCAGTAGAATAGGGAGAAAATTTTACTTAGATCCTCTACCTTTCCAATTTTACATATTAAAGGGTTCTGGTGGATAAGATTTCACTTTGAATCTATTTCATTTGTGTTTTGTTATGATTTCATTTTGAAACCTTGAACTGCTGCTTTTAAGCATCAACAAAATAAAAAAATTAGTTAATATGTCTCACAGTAAAATGAGTAGTCATTATTTCCAGGAATATTTTATGAAAAAAAATCGGAAGGTATACAGGAGATATTTTAAATTTTTAATGCAATAAATTTGTTCCTTTATTAATCTTTGTATTAGTTATGACACAATTAATTGTGACAAATAAGAAAGAGGAAGAGAAAATTTTCTCTCAGCTATCAAAATTACAATTCATGCCCTCAATATAACACTCCCCAAGAACTTATTGTCTTGTTTGGAAATAAATAACCCACCATTCAGGCATCCAGTTTACATTAGATGGTTCCCATTTCCCAAAGATTTGACCAAACTCATTAATTGTTCATCTAGTCTGATGTAAATATTAAATACCCCAGGACGAGGCAAGTAGAGAATCTTCAATGTAATGCTATCCATCTGTATAAGCAATGAGGCGGAATCAAATCAAATCGAATCGAATCTTACATGGTTTAACTTGAAATGAACTCTGCTGTTATTTCAATAGAAAAATAGAGTTATGCTTTTCATTTGCGTATCTCGATAAAGAAACTTTTTTTATGCACAAATCTCAATAAATTTAATGATTGAGATCGAAAAAACAGAACCCTGCTTTGCTATTGGAATAACAGCAGAGTCGTATCTAGTCTACATAGTATCTCTTCGTCATATCACGATATGAATTAATTACTAGATCCAATCCCACACACTATACAACCAGAGAATCACAATCTTGAGTTTATCGTGCAGTGACAACTGACAACAAGCGTTCCCTCTTCAAATTGTACAAAACAGATCCCTACTGATGTTTCTCTTCTATTTCTCTCTCTCTGTTTTTTTATTAAGTCTTTGAAGTGTATCTAGAACTCTGTTTAGCTTATCCAGACCAAAAAGGGAATAGGCAGGTAGTAGTTGTGTTATGATCAAAATCTTTGTCGCATCGATTTCGTTATAAAGGAACCTATAATGGATCTCTTTATGTTGTATTATGCATTGGTCTATTAGACAATTACACCAATTCTGTTATAATGGAATCTTATATCGGAACTCTCTAAAAATTAAGTAGTTTCTCGAGTTCACAGCTTGGTTTACTGCCGTTATAATAGAACTCTCTAAATATGCACAAGTTTTACATGTTTTTGAATTCAGATACCTTCAGAAAAGATTCACCACGTATCTTCACACAAAAGTTGCTAACTCTATAGACGGTGATTGCATGCTTTTTTTAACCATTTTCCACGCAACAAACCAAAGAACGACAAAGAGAAAAACAAAATTGCAGTTTTCTATGACTACACAAGACTACGACATATTAGAAATCTTTCGTGTTATAAAAAACAAGATTTTTTTTTTTGAGAAAACAACATGGGTCAAGCCCCTATTACATAGGAGGAGTTTTTGAGAAGAAACTCGGTTAACAAAGAAAGCAAAGGAAAAAGAAAGTAGAAATAAAAATAAAAATAAAAATAGAAAAGAGGAAAAACAGAGTAGGGCATAAGGGAAAAGTAAAACAAATCGGTTAAATTATTTGTCTAATTCTCGCGGTCATTGTTAATCATCTCTGGTCGCGTTATTCCTCCCACGGACCGCCAAACGTCGGATATTTCTTGCAGTAAATCATCCTGCTTCTTCAGTTGATTCTTAAATACTCTATTACAACACTTTCGCCAAATTGTGAAGTGAGAGAGCAGCAAGAGCGACCTTCCTTTCTTGCTCAAGTTGCCTTCTGTGGTTGCTCTGATATCGCACATTTGGGTTGGAGTTGCCTGCACGTTACCCATTTGCATGACCATGCTGTAAATCTGTTTGTTGGAGCTACACTCACTGAATAAGTATTTTACTGTCTCATCGCTTGCTCTACACATGTAGTATATACCGGCCATGCTATATCTGACGAGATCCAACTCGGGAACCAACCCGAATCAGACTCGGATTTGGGTTCAGACTTGCTTTGAGAAGCGCGCAACTGCTATTAAAGAAGGACCTACTTTCAAGATTGACCATTTACATTTTCTAGAGAATATTAATAGTTGTTCGCATTTCCTAGATAGTTCTTTATGTTTTGTTTCTTTCTATGTTTATTCCTAAGTAGTCATTTATGTTTGCCTATTTCTATGTTGCAAATTAAATTACTCCTTATGGCCTATAAAAGGAGAACTTTTGTAAGAGAAGAATAACTTTTGGATCAATATATTTTCTGAGAGAGATTCAATCTCGCCTTTGCTATTTAGCACCCTTTGTTTCTAATTTCCACTAAACTGTTTTCGTGACCCGTCACTAGCGAAGTCGAGATTCGGGACTGAGATTGCGTCAAGTGGTATCAGAGCAAGTTCGACAACCACCTTCGTGCTTGCGTGAAGTTGTATCTCCGACAACCGAGTTCGACAACCACCAAATTCTACAATGGCCGACCCAAACCTTATCGCCATCCTTGAACGGATGCAGCAGAACCAAAAAGCGCTACTCGAGCGAATAAACAACAATCAAACCCAGCTTATCACCACACTCATGCAACAATTAAACCCGAACAACAACCGACAAGAAGAAAGACAACAAAATCGAGACCAAAATCCTCCGATTCGGGAGCGGGATCGAAATTGGGATGGTGGTCTCCGAGTTGAGATTCCAGATTTCTCGGAAAGTCTTAAACCCGAAGAGTTCCTTGATTGGACCAATACCGTGGAAGAGGTCTTCGAATTGAAAGATGTTCCGCCCAAGAAACGCGTGCCGTTAGTAACAATTCGTTTCCGAGAACGGGCCGCAGCATGGTGGCAAAACTTCAAATACTGTCGCTATCTCGACAACCTTCCACCTCTAAATGATATCTCGTCCCATGTACAGGCTAAATGAAGGTTGGCTTGGATCATGTCTTCTCTTTGATCGCCTTTCTTGGGTTTTGCTACCTTCACCTGAGGGAATACTGCCAAAATCCAACTTCTACCTTTTAGCTGTAGAATACACAAAACAACCTTTAAATATTGAGATTAATTCTAAGTTTAAAATCAATATGTATATTGTATAATAACATAGTGAATCCAGTAAAACGACAATGTTGACACTATACAACAATAAGATAAATATTGTTAACACCTATCACAAACAACTTATTTGTAGAATCCTGTAAATATAGATAATACATAATGTAAAACTTACATCCATCTTGCAACATCTTCTTCTCTGCAGACAACTTCTTTGTATAATACCCCATAACTATTTGATTAGCTTCTTCTATGATCTTTTGCATTACTTCAGGTTCAATGTCATCAAGTTTTGAAAAACTCTCCTCCACATAAATAATTTTCGAATTAAGATCTCCGATTTGATCTTTCAAATAATTGCATGGGACAACCCCAAATTTCATGAGAACATGAGTAAATTCTACTAACATGTCATAAATTGGGGTATTATAAACACTCTGCAACTTTTGAGAATCGCAAACATACTCCAAGTAATTTGCAGCGATAAAACCTTTCTCCCTCAAAGGTTCCTCAGAATTCCAATATCTTACTTCTTTTGAATTTATATTTGATTTTATTGAAGTATACAACTGTCTTTCAAAATATGGCATATTTGTTTTACTAGATAACCCCGCGTACCAGTTCAAATAGCGTGGAATGTGTCCTGTGGAAGTTCTCATTTTTTTGAACGAAGTTTGTTCGTAGAACCACACCTAAAAAAATGAAAAAAAATAAAGAAAGAATTTATGAATACTATAAGCCAACTATAAGTATACTGTCATAAACCAAAGTGAATATTGTAACAAACCAACAATAAATATTGCAAATGCAGTAATTGAACTTTGTAAAACTCACTATGAATACTGTAAAAATTATTGATAAAGTATGTTAAAACAAATTATCACAAATAAAATTATAAATTTCTAAAATTACTTACAATGAGTGCTAGAGTACAGCCTGGCAGATAGCCAGTTCATTCGTTTCTATCTCGTCCCATGTCATATTCTGCATCTGGCTTGCAATTTCCTCCTCTGTCATCTTAATGTCTTCATCTCCTTGCAGTTTGCACCACATAGCAACATTAGAAATGTGCGTATGTAACAAGTTATAAACAGTCACGCCCCAATTGTATTTTTTCAACTCTTCAAGACGCTCTGCGTACCTGAATCACATATGGTATAATATATTTGAATTAATTTCAAAGATTATATCAACACACTTCCATATAATAAATTTGAAGACATTCTGCGTACCTGAAGAGATGTAATGGGACACTCCCAGCAGTGTTTGGAAATAAAATCGTTGTACAAATACAACACCAACAGAGAAACCACATCTCTTGGGTTTGATTTATCATTGTTTACAAATTCCACAATGACTTTTTTAAGCTCCTTCCTCCTAATTTGAGATTTTTTCGGGAAATATCTTTCACGAAGAGGTGAGATTGAAATCCTTGACTGACTTAGGTCAACAACATCGCCTTTCAATGGCAAGCACATGAAATGAGATACATACTATGGATGGTGAATTTCGTTTTTCAAAATAATACATTTTTATTTTTTCACAAGAGATGTTATAAAATAATTAACAGGAACTTGAAAGAAAAAAATAGAGTGAGACTAAGGTATTTTACAATGTGTATATAGGTTTGTGCTATGAATCCATATCTTCGTTTCTAAATTTAAAACAGTCGATCTGAATCATTCAGCATGATCTTTGTATAAAATGTACTTGAATATCAAATTTTATTTTTTTTAAATTTCTTTACTATTATTTAGATATATAAAAAATCACCAGATTTAAAAATTTTGAACTATCCGAAAGTAGTGATATTCCTATTTATCTAAAAAGGTGGTAAATTTTTTATAAAAATATAAAATTTGTATCTTTAATATATTTTCATATGAAAATTATGTTTAACATTTCAGATTTACTGTTTAAACTTTAAAATAGAGAGATAAATCCATCGCACCGAATTCTTTTAGTTAGCATTTACAAATAATAAAAATCAAAGTTACCATGACTTTTTGAAAATCTTAGATGTTAGCGGAAAAACAGATTTAGTTTGTACACCGCTGAGGATGGAAACGCAGACTAAGTATACGCAGATTAGATCTGACACCCTTTGCCACCTCAGATAGATGAATGTTTGGTACAGAACGACAAACATACCGTTTTTAAAAAGTTGAAATATTGTCAAATTAAATTATCTCAAATGGGCTATTTCTATTTGAAATAAAAGAAAAAAATATAACTACCGAGGATCGAAAACTTCAATTGAAATTTTAAGGCAAAAATGATGATGAAACTTGGCCGTATGAAATCAGAGTTTTCTATCAAAAGTCATATATGTTTAAAGTTTTCGAAAACAGTGCATCGACACATTATTGCAAAAAAAACAATAACACATCAATGTTTTATACCCTTATTAATTCCGATAGCAGCTATCACTGTGAAAACAAATGTGACAACAATACTTTGTACACTCATATCAAAACTTTAATTTTTTAAAATAAAATCAATCTGGAACGCAAGCTTAGTTTGCACACTAAAAAGATGTGCAAATCTAATGTGCGTGTCGCTTCTCGATGGTGCACAAACTAAGTTTGCGTTCCCGCTAATATTCCAAAATTTTCAAAAATTATGTTAAATTTGTTTTTTTTATGATAACTAAAGAGTTCCATAGCACAGATTGATCATAATATGTATATTAACATAATCTCACTCAAACAAAAAATAGAGTAGAACTAGGGTGCTCTCGAGTTCACCAAGCCCTTGGTGAACTCAAGTCCAAAACTCATCGGATCGGTTTCAAACGACGAATCCGACCGTTGAAATCCGTCTATCTTACGAGTGATGCGTCTACATGCAAAAATTTTAAATTTTAAAATTAATTTTGCATAGAGTCAAGTGGTCAAAAAACTTCAAAAAATAAATGCATTAAAATTAATTTATTAACCTTCTAATTTTGACCACTTGACTCTATGCAAAATTAATTTCAAAATTTAAATTTTTTGCATGTAGATGCATCACTCGTAAGGTAGACGGGTTTCAACGGTCGGATTCGTCGTTTGAAGCCGATCCGATGAGTTTTGGACTTGAGTTCACCAAGAACTTGGTGAACTCGAGAGCACCCTAGTTCTACTCCAAAAAATATATATATATATATATATAAAATATATATATATATTAAGAACAGAAAGCTCGAAAGAGCGGTCAACACAAAACCCGAGCGCTCGAGCCTAACATTTCAGCGACTCAGCTACTACATTTTGTGAAAACTGAGAGGAATAAAAAGGAAAGAAAAACTCAACCCTCTTCTTCCTCCTCGCGCGACCCCTTTCTTCGCGGTTAAGCATCTCAGATCTCTCTTTTCCTCTCTACCCTCCTAACCCCAGATCTCTCCCTCTTTATCCTCTCAACAATGTCGGAAAACGACACGATCCCTCTTCACCCCTCCTCCCAATCCGACATAGACGAGATCGAATCTCTCATCTACGCCGCTCCCTCCGCCACTGTTCTTCCCGCCCGTCCCCCGTCGCCTCCTCGCGCCACCATCCCCATCTCCGTCCCCGTCTCAACCGCACCTAAGCCTCCGTCTCCCGTCCCTCCATCCATTCCCATTACCGTCGTCCCAACCGCGCCCGTCAACCCGAACACTGTTCCCAGTAGTCGTGTCGCGATCGCCTCTGAAGGGTTCGGATCTGCGCCAAATACGCTGACTGAACCCGTTTGGGACACGGTAAAGCGCGATCTGTCGAGGATAGTGAGTAATCTTAAGCTGGTTGTGTTTCCAAATCCCAATAGAGAAGATCCAGGAAAGGCGCTTAGGGATTGGGATCTTTGGGGGCCTTTCTTCTTCATCGTTTTTCTTGGTCTTACGCTCTCTTGGTCCGCCTCAGTGAGGAAGGTTAGATCTGGTTCTTGTTATTCCATTTTTTAATAGTTCATGCTATTATATTTAGGATTTTTATAGTAAATATTAGTTCACTTTGCTCATTTGTGTTTTAGAGATAATTTGTAAGTGGATTGATCTCGGGTAAGTAGAATAGTAGAAATGGAGGGCATTAGTTTAGCGTTTGTGAGAATTTCTTGTTTTCTTCTTTTAATTGGATCACAAGATTTGAATTAAACCAGAACAAAAATTAACTTCATGGATAGAGCACTGCATTCGGAGTTATTGAAGTTCATTTAATGGCAGTGTACGAGCTGTGGATATGGTTATCAAGCTTCTTGACTAGTTTAGGCCAAATTGTGCAAGTTCCACTTTTTGTGGCAATTGAATTATTGTTAATCAAATGGCTCAATTAATGGTTTGGGTTGACAGAATACTGATTTTTCTACTGACCTATGCTTAAAGTTTGGCACCGAGTGATACATATATACTTAACCATGTATTATGTTTCTGTTTTTTGTTTGCTTTAGTCTGAAGTATTTGCGGTTGCTTTTGCGGTGCTTGCTGCTGGAGCTGTTATTCTCACTCTAAATGTTCTTCTCCTGGTATACCCTCTTCTCACCTCTTTTTTCCCTTTTCTTTATCTCCCTGTTTAGTTTTTTTGGTAAATTTGTTTTGAAACTTGTATCCTTCATTTTTAAAAGAATTCCTGCCGTCTGCATAAAGAGGATTACATGATAATAAATACAAAAATCTTAGTTGTACCAGTCAAGTCATGTCCTGTACCAGTTGCTGGACTAGAAATCTGATCCAGCTTTAATGTGAATTACTTCTTTTATGTGATTAATTGTAGGGAGGTCACATAATATTTTTCCAAAGCTTGAGTCTGCTGGGTTATTGCCTATTCCCACTTGACGTAGGTGCTGTTATTTGCATGCTCAAAGACAATGTTATACTTAAAATAGTTGTGGTTGGAATTACACTTGCTTGGAGCTCTTGGGCAGCGTACCCCTTTATGAGTGCAGCTGTAAACCCTAGGCGCAAGGCCTTGGCAATTTATCCCGTCTTTCTCATGTACATTTCAGTTGGTTTTCTCATCATTGCCATCGATTGAGACTTCGAAGGTGGATTTATACATTAGTTTTTTATGAAATTGTAGCCCGGTAACACTGTTACTAGTTTTGTTCCCTGACATGGTTATATGCATATGGTGTTACATGAAGTTCTTTTGTAGAGTTGTAGGTATGAATTTGGGCATAAAAGTTGCAGTGGAAATTGGGATGAGTTTGCATTTCTTACACATGTGGCTAGCATTGTTATTGGTATCTTGAAAAGAAAAATAAGGCGGCATTATATGCTAGGTCCAAGGCAATTGCCTTTTATCCAGTCTTTGTTATATTATCATTGCCCACTTTGCTGGATGATTTCCTTGTTGCCATTGGTAGTAATAAAGAAATAAGTTTTGTGGTTATATTAGATTGGTTTCTGCGAATACGAGTTTCTAGTTGAGCTAATTGTGCAAACATGACACATGACACTACATGTTGGTATTTTGTAATCTTTATCTTTGTTCCGTGACTTCTCGTGCAATGTAGAATGGTTTTATTGAGGTTTTTTTAATTTCCGGATAAAGTTGGTTGATGGAAGTGGAGATGGGAAAGTTGTAAAATTCTATTAAAATTGAGATTATTTTGCATTAATATTGGACTGTACACGACAATACGATGATATATACAATATGCTGAGCACTGTATTCACCCTTTATTTTGTTCTTTTGTTTTAGGAAAAATGAAAAATGCAATGGTCAATTGAGAACTTTTGGAAAATTATAACATTGTTTTCGACATTGTCATGTTAACTTTTGTAATACGGTATATACTCCTGTTTCCTATTTGGTACGCATCTCCTAATATTTCGCAACTGATCTTAAATCTTCGAAAGGATAAATCAATCTGCGCTGCTAAATTCAATCTAAATATTATAAACTGTAGTAAATCAAATTTTACATCTTTAGGATTTTTTCACTAGTTTTCCTATATGAAAAACACAAATATTCCTATTAAGCGGCCTGAACTTAAGTTGCTAAAAAATCAGATCAAGCAGTTTGAATTGATCGCTATAATCTCAAATTTAGAGATTTAGAGTCGTTACACCGGTCAACTGATGATATGCATAGCATTCTGGACTTGCCCCTCAATTCCAATAAAAATGAAATTGATTGGGTTACGACTCGGTGTTGTAAAAAACGGCCGTTTAGGCTAATTATTTATGATTATTACTGATTATTCTTTGATTATTTCCAATTAATCACTTGACGATATCATATCATATCCGTCTGACGAGCACATATCGTTATTTACGACACTGGTTACGCGAGCTACTGCTGTTACTATGTTCTGAAATTTTAATTCATATCAAATCTTGCCCTCATTTCTTTAAAAATTTGAAAAATATCTTTACCGCTGGCATTGTCAATGGTAGGAAATGGCTTCTACTGCTAGTAATGTAAAGTGCCAAAACCGAACAACTCGCAAATTCACAACTTAAAATCTTAATTTTAATCCATTTTTTTTATTGGCAGGTGTTGCGGGCTACGAGGGCATATGCTCACGCTATAATGAGAAAGGGTTGGAGAAAAGTAGGTTGCTGCCAACTCTGGCATATGCCGACGCAGAAGGCAGACTCATGGAGATGCTGAGAAGTTGCCGCTTCACTAGCGTGAGATTCCTTCAGACGAGAGTACAGAGTACACCCCTACACCCGAATGCCTCCCCCCAGCATATGTCAGTCTCTGGCCGGACGAGGACTAATTGTAAAATAGAATACAAGTAGCAGGACCAGCATATCCAACTTCTCCCGCACACGTCAAACAAATTAGTCGGAAATAAATTTTTTATTATTCAAATTAAAGTACTAATAAATAAAAAAGGAAGAGACCAAAGATCATAGATCATATACTTAAAAAGTGGTCACTCGAAAATAAAAAACAACAGTGAATACAAAGATGCAGATTATCCAAGTTCAGAGGTGGTAAAACAAAACATAATATTAACAGAATAGGCATTCTCGTTCATTTTTTATAGAAAAAAAAAACATAAATGTGATAATAAATTTTTTTCATTACCAAACGTTGTCATCATGAAACTGGCAGATGAGTGTGCACTGCATGATATCCGATCCTACACTACATTAGCCACATAATCATGCTCTTATCATTATTAAATGTCATTTAAAACCGTTCTTTATTCTAGTTATGATATATTTGAAGCTGGAAAATATGTATAAAATTAGTACAAAAGTTTTACCTCAGAATAAAGGAATTTGTTTCGATGAACCAATTTATGAAAAGAAAGAAGAAAACCCCCGTGAAAACCATAAATTGAGGAAGAGCACGGAGAATTATTGAAAAAGAGGACCCGTTTTGATGCCTAATGTCTATTGTTACTACTAGTTATGGCATCAAGACAGAGTATATTACTACTGGTTAGATTTAAGATTAAGATTGCAAAGTAATCTTTCATTGCTCAATATGAAATTTCTGTTCATGACCAGAAAAATATTCTCAGATGTCAGATCTCCAAGGGAACAATATTATCCATTTTTTTGGTACTTGGTATTTTGCACAAAATCACATTAACCATAAAAGGGAATATTATATCTTTACTAAGACAACAATTAATAATATAATAAA
This sequence comes from Carex littledalei, assembly GCA_011114355.1. Taxonomy (NCBI): domain Eukaryota; kingdom Viridiplantae; phylum Streptophyta; class Magnoliopsida; order Poales; family Cyperaceae; genus Carex; species Carex littledalei. Next base: position 11,088,846 of record CM022090.1, on the reverse strand, counting down.
ATTAACGAAAAACCTCAAGGACTCGACTGCAAGCCTTCGCTAATCATCCACGTAAAATAGAGCATCCAGCAGCAGGTGTTTTGTTGTCATTTTTCACCCAGCTTTCATCCTTCCTGCATTACTCTTAAGTAGGGTCAGGAGTTGCCTGGGCCTATTGTACCAGAAAGTTAAAAGAGTTGTGCAAGTTATATTTTTCTTATTTTTCTTCATATCCCATAATGCACAATTACTCGTTCAGAACTTCTTTGGTATACATAAAGAGTTACTTATTAAAACAAGAATATTACATAAAGAGTTATTACATAAATGACCATTAAACAAGAATATTACATAAACAGTTATTTATTAAAACAAAAATAAATTATCATTTCAAATTTTTAAAAATTAAATTTTAGTTTTGAGGCACAGAAGATGTTGAAACTAAGGATCTTGATGGATTCGAACCATCACCCCCCTGAAAAATCAGGGACTCTGTCCAAATGCTTTTGAGCTAAAGATCCATTTCAGAAGGAACGTTCATACAACCCGAATAAATTGACAATCATTCCACATCACATGAAAGTTTCATTCATTTCGTTTTAGGATTAGAATCCACACTCCAGAAAACTACCATTTGATATTAGACCATTTTAGCTAACAACAAAAAAGTGTTTTATCAATTCATACCTGCCTGATAAAAATGAAGCCTTTATCAAAAGTGCAACTGAAACTTGCATGCAATAAATGAGCAAATATCACAGCATCAAAAATTCAAAATTCTTTTTTGATTTTCAAACGTCCTTTAGCTGTAAACATTGAAAAAGTTCTTAGTCTTGCTGTCGAAAGTCAGGTTATCCCCACTGCAGAAACAAGTCAGCAAAAAGATATTATTATACAGAACTTTAAAATTCACTTGTTACAAACATTAGCATGAACTTTGATAATATAGACCCTGGATACAAACCAGAACATAGAGATCTATGAAACATCTCCCTATACATACACAAAATAAATTATCAAGATTCCTAATACCTATCAACAGGACCAAAATAAATGATCACTACCGAAAGGAATTCAAAAAGACAAATTTACAAAAAAAGTAGGCAAAAGTAAAATAACAATATCATCAACAAGAGCAGGGCTATTAGAAGTAACTATTTTCAAACTTCTTCCTGCATGCAATGAGCTTCTAATGAATCAATATATTGATGTTCCAACTTTTCATGTAATTATTTTTTCACTCATTGGCATAACAGAACATTGCTAAAAACAATTTCAAATTAATTTGTCACATTAGATATATATCAATCATCTTAATTCAGAGGTTCTCTTTTAATATCATCTTAATTCAGAGGTTCTATTTTTATAGCAGCATCATATTATGTTCACATTACCAACAATTTATTGTACACATTCATTTAAATGTAATTAAAAATTAACTTTGAACTAAACCTTCAAAAGTTATTCAGTAGGCTTTCAATTGAAATGCTTTCATCATCAACGCAATTTATGGAGCAGGCTGTGTAGCAATCAGGTACTCTGTAGAGAAAATGTGAGAAAAGGGGTATAGAGAGGGAGACAGACACTAACATTGGAAAACAATATTTTCCCATCACCCAGAAAAAAAACAACACTGCATAAAAATAGGTTTTCAATTCTAATATATGAGAACATTCTAACTAACAACACAAAGTTCACAATTACCTCATCAAGACACTTGCGAATAAAATCTACCTTGTTACATAAAGAGTTTAAATTGCTTGTTTTTGTAGAAAGTTTGATTAACACCACTGCAAAAACAAAGTCAACATAAAGACAAATATACAATTTTTTACAGAATTCACAAATTAAAAAACAGAATTTCAATAAAGTCTCGACTTACAGATCTATAAAACACTCCCCTATACAAATATCCATCAAATTATCAACCTTTCCAATACCATCACAACAGGAACAAAAATATATGCAGTGGAAATTTTATCCATCCCTACCTAATGAATTATATTACACAAATAGCCAATATTCAAATATTTCTCCACTTACTAAACAGTAGGATAATAGCAAACTAATTATTAACATTTCATCAAACAAAAAGTGAATAAAATAATAATTAAATGAAAAATTGAATCTTCATAATGTTGAGTTATGAGATTACTTATCATTGCAACAAGAACAAAATTCACATCAGACATGTCATAATTGCTCGATATTAGACAGGCACACACATTAAAAGGAAATCATCTGTGCAAATCTGTACATTTTAGAAATAAAAATTAATTATTTCCAGAAACTTGTAAGTGGTTGTCTATGCATTTAACTGCATGCATTGAACTTTCAAACAAATCGACCTATTGAAATTTCGAGGCTTCATGCAGTCATTATATCACTTACAATGTAACAGATCTTTCCTTTTTATAATCAATTAAATTTGTCATGTGTTATAATGCATTCACCTCGATTGAATACTAATATTTTTTTTTAACATCATCAATTAAGGTCTATTACCAGCAATTTATTGAAAATAATTTCATTCAATTGTAATTTAAGTTAACTTTCAGATATACCTCGAAATAGTAGTTCACTAAGCTTCAATTGGAAGGCTTCCATCATCAACGCAAGTTATAAAGCAAGTTGTGTAGCAATCAGGTACTCTGTATAGAAAATGTAAAGAGAAAAGGGGGTATAGAGAGAGAGACGCACACACACAAACACACGACAAGAGGGAGAACCTGGGGGTAAAAAAAACTTCCCCATGCGATCTCCCTCGAACAACAAAATATCTTTTTTTTATTACTATGGTTGACCTGTCATGCGAGCGCACCCAACATGACAAAGGCCTCTAGGTACAAAATATATACAAGATATCAGATCAGAAAGCTAACGACTATTAAGAACATACTTTTTACACACTTACCAAAACCTTCCAGGTGATAGAACCAATCATGATCTCGGACTAATCTAACTCGGCTGCTACTTGTCTGAATAAAATCAGGGAACAAACTATGCAAGTAGGATTCAACTCCTCATAAGAAACCCGAAAATAGCTGACTATGATCATGTTCTTCTCCCGATCCTCCACAATTACCTATTACGATCAATTGCTGAATCACGCATAAGATCATTGTCTTCTTGTCGAGGATAGAGGGCTGACTATGATCTTTTGGGAGATGAATCAAACGGCTTCATTTCTTCAATCGAATAAACACCGTTCGAAATTGCGAAATCAGAGCAGATAACAGGAGGTAAATTTATTTGATCAGATCGATCTGAAACCGATTTCGAAAGTACCGCCGTAATCTTTCAGATCAGCGCCAGATATAACCATCATTCGCGCTGCCTAGAGCAGATCTCCGTCTGCACCGCCGCTCAATTCTCCGATCATTTCGGCCTCATCAAACTTTAATTTAGAATCTATCTTGTGGTTTATAGAGGTCTCTTGTTTTATTTTTGTGGATAGGTTTATGGATTTTATAGCAAATTCTAAAGTCGGTTTATAGGCGTCTCTTGGATTATCAAACCCTAAGTCGGTTCCGTCTTCGACGGATCGGATCTATCCACGCGTAATATTTTGATTGGAAGGACCACGTAATATTCCTTGTTTGTCACGTTTATGTCCGCGTAAAGATTAGACCGACACCCAAGCTAATTACAAAAATAATATAAAAGAAAAGCTGTTTTGGCGTGTTAGTGTATTGAAAAAAAATAGGGCCGTCCAGGACCGGACCCGGATCGCCCGTTCCGTGCACCAAACCCGTTTCGGACCGGAATTAGGCAAGGATCGGTCTGTGGACGAGCCGATTTCGTTTTTTTCCCACAAATCCGTACATACCCACCCCATGTGGACCCGTAGACCTGTTCCGGACCGAACCGGACCAAATCCGGACCGGACCGGACCTAGACCCAGACCCGACCTCACTGGACCCGGCCCCCTAAACCTGACTATAGCAATACGAAATTTTTTGAATCCAATGGCTCCAAAATTACTGTAGCAATCCGAATCCCCCCCTCCAAAAAAAATCCCTATAAATTTGCATCGCATCATTCTCTCATTTTCACACCAAACTCTCATTATTCTCAATCTATTATTCTCTCAATCTCATATTCTCATATTCTCAATTTCTCATACTCTCATTATTTTTATTGTTCCCAAATTTTAATTTAATTATTAGGAAAAAATATAGTTGCAAATTTATTTTATTCTGCAAAGGCGCAAGATTTAGTTGCAAATTTATTTCATCCCGCAAAGGCGCAAGATTTTCCCGCAAGATTTGAAGGTTTGATTTGTTTCATGTTATATTTATTTTTTGTTAGATTAAAATATTAAATAGGTTATATTTATTTAAAATAGGTTAGATTTATTTAAAATTCGTTTTATTTTTTAAATGTGTTAGTTTTATTATAAATAGGTTAGATTAATTTTTAAAATAGCTTAAATATGTTAGATTTATTGTTAATTTTGTTAGATTTATTTTTAATAGGTTAGATTTATTTTAAAATAGGTTAGATTTATTTTTGAATAGGTTAGATTTATTTTTGAAATATGTTAGATTTATTTATAAATAGGTTAGATTTATTTTTAAAATAGCCTAAATATATTAGATTTAATTTTAAATAGGTTATATTTATTTTAAAATAGGTTATATTTATTTTAAAATTGGTTATATTTATTTTCGAATTCGGATATTTTTTTGAATAGTTAGATTTATTTTTAAATATGTTAGATTTATTTTTGAATAGGTTAGATTTATTTTAAATTGGTTAGATTTATTCTACAATAGGTTATATTTATTTTAAATTGGTTATATATTTAATTTAAAATTGGTTAGATTTATTTTAAAATTTTGATTAGATTTATTTTTGAATATGTTAGATTTATTTTTGAAATATGTGAGATAAATAGGTTTGATTTATTTTTAAAATAGCTTAAATATGTTAGATTTATTTTTCAATTCGGTTTTATTTTTAAGTAAGTTAGATTTAATTTTAAATAGGTTATATTATTCTAAATATGTTATACTTATTTTAAAATTGGTTATATTTATTTTTAAATTCGGATATTTATTTCAAGTAAGTTATATTTATTTTTAGAATAGGTTCGATTTATTTTAAAATAGTTAGATTTATTTTCAATTTCAAAAATAAATCTAGCATATTTTAAAATAAATCTAACCTATTCTAAAAATAAATATAACTTACTTGAAATAAATATCCAAATTTAAAAATAAATAAAAAACCAATTTTAAAATAAATATAACCTGTTTAGAATAAATATAACCTATTTAAAATTAAATCTAACTTACTTAAAAATAAAACCGAATTGAAAAATAAATCTAACCTATTTAAGCTATTTTAAAAATAAATCTAACCTATTTATAAATAAATCTCACATATTTCAAAAATAAATCTAACATATTCAAAAATAAATCTAACCAATTTTAAAATAAATCTAACCAATTTTAAAATAAATATAACCTATTGTAGAATAAATCTAACCAATTTTAAAATAAATCTAACCTATTCAAAAATAAATCTAACATATTTAAAAATAAATCTAACCTATTCAAAAAAAATATCCGAATTCAAAAATAAATATAACCTATTTTAGAAATAAATATAACCTATTTAAAATTAAATCTAACATATTTAGGCTATTTTAAAAATAAATCTAACATATTTCAAAAATAAATCTAACATATTCAAAAATAAATCTAACCTATTTTAAAATAAATCTAACCTATTCTAAAAATAAATCTAACAAAATTAACAGTAAATTTAACCTATTTATAATAAAACTAACACATTTAAAAAATAAAACGAATTTTAAATAAATCTAACCTATTTATAATAAATATAACCTATTTAATATTTTAATCTAACAAAAAAATAAATATAACATGAAACAAATCGAACCTTCAAATCTTGCGGGAAAATCTTGCGCCTTTGCGGGATGAAATAAATTTGCAACTAAATCTTGCGCCTTTGCGGAATAAAATAAATTTGCAACTATATTTTTTTCCTAATAATTAAATTAAAATTTGGGAACAATAAAAATAATGAGAGTACGAGAGTATGAGAAATTGAGAATATGAGATTGAAAGAATAATAGATTGAAATATGTTAGATTTATTTATAAATAGGTTAGATTTATTTTTGTTCAAATTAGACTAGCTGGAAAGGTTTTACACTGTTGCAACATTTACGATGCCAGCAGCAGAGGAATGGGACAAGCTTAGGGTGCACAAAACGCTCGTAGTTCGTAATTTGATTGAGTTCCATTCAAAAAAAAATTCAGTTCAAAACGAATCAAATCAGCTCGGTTTTGAAACGAATCAAATCCAGTTCGATTCGAAATTGGTTCGAATCGAACTCGAACTGAGTCTGACTCGGTTAAAAACTCTTCTTTTTAGTTCTAAACCCTGCTTCAATTTCGAACTAGTTCGGTTTGAAACTGGTTCGAATCGTACCGAATCAAACTCGAACTCTTCTTTTCAGTTAGAAATCCTGCTTCAATTTCAAACCAGTTTGATTCGAAATTTGTTCGAACTTAAACTCGAACTGGATTAAGTTTGATTTGGTTTGATTCGTTTGCAGCCCTAAACAAGCCAGATTGATCAAGATCTATATATTCTTCCTGGGCACAATGTACCATTATTGTATTATCATTTTCCATAGGAAACAGAATCATTATAAGTTCGGCAAAATTTGTCAAAGATTTCATGTTCTCATCCGATTGATTAAACTACTTACAGAAACAAAAATATCTAGTTTTTTTTGTGTGTGTTTGTGACTTAAATTCGTACGTACATACATACATACATACATCTTGCCAGATCAGACTTATACTTTCAAATCTTTCATTTCGTAACATATATATTTTTTAGTTGCATTTTCAGAAATGAGAAGCTAAAAGTTGGAAGAAAAAAAATGAGAATGCCAGTGGACATAGACAAGTAGATCAATGGGCCCAAAAATATAAAAATATGATCAAATACCAATCCATGACAAATAATATTGTATAGGCCCAGCTTATAGGGTTCCGTCACATCACATGGTTCCATTCCGCGCTTTTGGTATCTTTACCATACGCTATGTTTGGATGACACAAGAATAGTAAGAATAGAGGCTATTCGGAATAGCAATGTGCATTCAAATAATATTTTTGTTATTCAGAATGGTTATAATAGCTGCTATTCTCTATTCCTTGTAAGGCTACGTTTGGATGCACTCTAAAATAGCTAGAATAGCTACTGTTTAGAATAGTAAATAAAAACAGCTACTGTTTAAGAACAGTGCTAACTCAAGCTATTCGGAATAGTGAAAAAGTTGTTTGGATTGCATATTAGGAATAGAGTTTGGAGGGAATGAATAAAGTAATAATTTATGTGTTAGATTAAATCTTTTTATCAATACGTAATATAAAAATCTTTTTATCCAATACGTAATATAATATTAATTTAATTATTAAATAAAATATTAGATTAAATATAATATAATATTAGTTTAAATATAGTACAATATAATATTAATTTAATTATTAAATGTAATAAAATATTATTTTAAATATTAGATTGGTATTAAATAAAAGATTAGAGTAAATATAATATAATATTAGATTAAATATAATACAATATAATATTAATTTAAATGTTAAATGTAATATAACATTATTTTAAATATTAGATTAGTATTAAATAAAATATTATATTAAATATAATATAATATTAGATTAATTTTAATACAATATAATATTAATTTAAATGTTAAATATAATATAATATTATTTTAAATATTAGATTAGTATTAAATAAAATATTAGATTAAATATAATATAATATTAGATTAAATATAATACAATATAATATTAATTTAAATATTAAATGTAATAAAATATTATTTGAAATATTAGATTAGTATTAAATAAAATATTAGATTAAATATAATATAATATTTGATTAAATATATTACAATATAATATTAATTTAAATGTTAAATGTAATATAATATTATTTTAAATGTTAGATTAGTATTAAATAAAATATTAGATTAAATATAATATAATATTAGTTTAAATATAATACAATATAATATTAATTTAATTATTAAATGTAATAAAATATTATTTTAAATATTATTAGTATTAAATAAAATATTAGATTAAATATAATATAATATTAGATTAAATATAATACAATATAATATTAATTTAAATGTTAGATTTGTATTAATATTGAAAGCTCCAATCGCTATTCCAACTTTTTGTTAGAATAGTGGAACAACGCTATTCTTCTTGTTCCGAATAGCAAGTAGTACGTTTGGTTGCTCAAGCTATTCGAATAGCAATGCTATTCTAAGAATATCACTATTCTTAGTGCATCCAAACGTACCCTAAATGTTGGAATAGCTACTATTCGGAAATGTGAAATGAGAGAAAAAAATGTTTCCTTTTTAGATTTCCGCCACACAATCCCGAAATGACAAATTTGATACCACTTTTCACTATCTCCACGTCGTGACAATTCATTTGAGATCCCACTTGCCTAGTGTATTGATTAAACCCGGGCGGGTCGACCCGGACCGTGCAAACCCGGGACCCGAACCCGAACCGACCCCGACCCGACCTTGAATCCGACCCGACCCGTTCTAAAGTGATGGGTCGGGTTTGAAACGGGTCGGATCCGGTTTCCTGGGCGAAACCCGACCTCCCCCCCGCCGAGTCAACCCGTCTACCCGAACCCGACCCGGACCGGCCTAAAACCGACCCGAACCGTCCGAACCCGACCCAAAACCCGGCTGAACCCGGGTGAACCCGACCTACCCCGAACCTAACCCGAACCCGGGTGAACCAGAGACTTTTATTCAAAAATTTTCCCCCCCCTCTGTAAATATTAACAGAGCTTTTTTGGCTACGGACAGTGCATTTTTATATAGTTTTCATGTGAATATTGCGCTGCATGAAGCTAAAACTGCTCTGTTAATTTTAGCCGGATGTGAAATTGTGAATTTTGCGCCAGTTGTACATTTTTACAATTACTTAATCTGGACCGTTGTTTTTAACTTGGCACGAATCTCAAAGCACAATAATACTGCCCCCTCAGTCAGCCCGAATCCCAAACCGGCTGAGATTTAATCTCAACCGTAAATACCAATTGTTAAGGGAATCTTTTACGGTAGCGTGTGCCGTGCGGTGTGACACGGTTTTTTGGTACCCGCGCCAGCGCCAGCCCCCTCTCCCTCTGTCTGGACCGTTCTTTTAAACTTGGCACGAATCTCAAAGCACAATAATACCGTTCCCCGCGCCAGCGCCAGGCCCCCCCTCTGCATTTATTCCCTATTTCCCTTCACTTTACGAGGCAGAGGCGCAGAGCCTCTCTACTCTCTAGCCTCTAGCCAATCCTCTCCATTAGTGTAAAAGATTCCCTTCACTTTACGGTTTGGGATTAACTCACACTGCTTTGAGATTCGGGCTAACGCAGAGAAACCCAAAAATTGGAATATTGGTACACTGCCCCACAGTGCCCCCCACTGTTCCGAATTTTGACTGAAATCCCCCAATTTCACACCCAGCCAGGCCCCCACAGTTCCGAATTTCCCCATAAATTAACCCCCAAACCCACTCTCCCTCACTCACTAAATTTCTCACTCTCCCTCACTCACTAAATTTCTGATTTTCCCTTCTCATACTCTCTCTCACTCATACTCTCTAATTCTCTATCATTTTTTTTTATTTTTCAGAAATTAATTTAATTATTAGAAAAAAAAAATAGTTGGAAATTTATTTTATTCCGCAAAGGCGCGAGATACGGTTGAGCAAGATTATTTCATCCCACAAAGGCGCAAGTTTTCATCTCGCAAAGGTTAGATTAATTTTTTTGCATTTATTAAATAAGTTAGATTTATTGTTAATTTTATGATAAATAGGTTAGATAAATTTTTAAATAGCTTAAACATGTTAGATTTTTTGTTAGTTTTATTATAAATAGGTTAGATTAATTTTTAAAGTAGCTTACATATGTTAGATTTATTGTTAGTTTTATTATAAATAGGTTAGACTAATTTTTAAAGTAGCTTAAATATGTTAGATTTATTGTTACTTTGTTAGTAGAATTGGTTTGATTTATTTCAAAATATATTAGATTTACTTTTGAATAGGTTAGATTTATTCTTGAAATAAGTTAGATTTATTTATAAATAGCTTAGATTTATTTTCAAAATAGCTTAAATAGGTTAGATTTAATTTTTAATTCGGTTTTTATTTTTAAGTAAGTTAAATTTTATTTTAAATAGGTTTTATTTGTGCTAAATAGGGTATATTCATTTTAAAATTAGTTATATTTGTTTTAAAATTGGTTTTTGAATAGGTAGTTTATTTTAAAATTGGTTAGATTTATTTTTAAAATATGTGAGATTTAGTTTTGAAATATGTGAGATTTTATTTGTAAGTAAGTTAGATTTAAATAAGTTCTATTTATTTTTAGAATAGGTTTGATTTATTTTAAAATATGTTAGCTTTATTTTCGAATAGGTTAGATTAATTTTTGAAATATGTTTAGGTTAATTTTTGAATTGGTTGGATAGTTAGATTTATTTCTAAATATGTTATCTTTATTTTTAATAGGTTACATTTGAATATTTTCAAATATGTTAGATTTTAGATTTATTTCTAAATATGTTAGATTATTGTATTTAATTTTGAAATATGTTAGATTTTACTTTTTCAAATAAGTTATTTTATTTATAAATAGGTTAGATAAATAGATTTGTTTGATAAATATGTTATATTTTATTTTTTAAATTTTGAATATGTTAGATTATTATATTTTATTATTATTTTCGGATTTATTTTGAAATAGGTTAGATTTTATTTTTTAAAATTCGAATTTATCTTAAATAGGTTAGATTTTTTAGTTATTTCTTATTTTTGAATTGGTTGGATAGTTAGATTTATTTCTAAATATGTTATCTTTATTTTTAATAGGTTACATTTGAATATTTTCAAATATGTTAGATTTTAGATTTATTTCTAAATATGTTAGATTATTGTATTTAATTTTGAAATATGTTAGATTATTGTATTTGTTAGATTATTGTATTTTATTTTGAAATAGGTTAGATAAATAGATTTGTTTGATAAATATGTTATATTTTATTTTTTAAATTTTGAATATGTTAGATTATTGGATTTTATTTTGAAATTCGGATTTATTTTGAAATAGGTTAGATTTTATTTTTTAAAATTCGAATTTATCTTAAATAGGTTAGATTTTTTAGTTATTTCTTATTTTTGAAGTGGTTGGATAGTTAGATTTATTTCTAAATATGTTATCTTTATTTTAATAGGTTACATTTGAATATTTTCAAATATGTTAGATTTTAGATTTATTTCTAAATATGTTAGATTATTGTATTTAATTTTGAAATATGTTAGATTATTGTATTTGTTAGATTATTGTATTTTATTTTGAAAGTAGGATTCAACTACAAGAACCACCTATTTATCCACAAAATCCCTCGCAAGTGCAACCGCCGTATCCACAAAATCCCTCCCAAGTGCCACCACCTATTTATCCACAACAATATCCTAACTATCCACAAAATCCATCCCAAATGGCACCACCTAATTACTATTATTCTAACCCTTCATATGGAGCAGGTACGGCTTCTACAGGATCGACTCAATACACCGCCCCTCTAGGAAGCGGTCCCTCGACAAGTGTCCCGGAAATTGAAGTTGTCCCCGCAACCCAAGCCGAAGTTGATGCTCCCATTCCCATCGAACCACCGAAGAAGAGGAAAACCAAGACACCCGAATACAAGGCGGATTGGTGGCGGTATTACGAGAGGACATTGAATGCGAGTGGAGTTGTCCGTACTCTAAAATGTAAGGTACGCGGTTGCAAGGTTATTTACGAGTATAAACTTGCAAATGGTATGTCCACTTTTAAGAAACATGCCGATGGTCATGCGAAAAAGGGTGAGCAACCGCAAGAAAATGCGGACCCGCGGTTAGTCCAATCCCTTATGAACCCGGATGGTAGTAGAACCCACCAACGATATGATGAAAAATTAATGCTTGAAGAATTTGCCCGATATATTGCCCACAAGGAACAACCAATTAGTATGGGTAATTGTAGTAGTTTTGCCCGGCTATGCGTTCGGGGGTTAGCTCAACCATTGTATAAGAAAATCCATCATAGAAAAATGGTACGTGAAATGAAAAACCAGTTTATCCAAAAGAAAAACGACCTACTAGCTACATTTGGATATGCCAATTATAGTGTCTCCATTACCTCCGATATATGGACTGCCGGTAAACACGGCCTAGGGTACTCTTGTATTACCGGTCATTGGATCGATGAGAATTGGGTTTTACAAAAACGGGTTTTAAGTTTTCGGGTGTTAGATTCCCCGCACACTGCACAAGTTATTTACCAATCAATTATTGAGGTTTTACAAGAATATAATCTCAAAAGGGATTTACGGAACAAGGTTTTTTCTATCTCGTTCGATAATGCTAGCAACAATGTAGCGTCCATCAATCATTTCATCCGGTCCCTAAACCCAATCATGAAGGGTGCACTGTTTCACCAAAAGTGTGCTTGCCATATACTAAACCTTACCGTAAAAGATGGTCTTAAGGTAGAAGCCGTAAATGACTTGATAATTAAATTCAAGGGAGGTCTTGCCCATATTTATTCAAACCAAGAAAGAAAACAAAATTTCGCAGCTTTGTGCGAAAGAATAGGTTTGGGCAAAATGAGGGTACCTTGGGATATAGACACCCGTTGGAATTCCACCTACAGGATGCTGCACCGATGCATTCCTTACAAGGCGGCTATAGGGGAGATGTTGAGATCGACGAACGAAGGACAAGCTTTGGATCTCACCGACCTCGAATGGCAGCTAATAATAATGCTTGCACAATTCCTTGGAACCTTTTTCACCGCAACCGTGAAATTATCTTGCTCGTACACACCGACGGCACATGAGTTGCTGCACCATCTCTACTATATTTCCAAGGTGTACCGTGATATGGAGGATAGGGATGATGAGGATTCCCCTCTCCATCCGATCGTAGCAGCCATGAAGGTAAAATTTCTTAAATATTGGGAAGAGGTACCCCTCTTGACCGTTCTCGCAAACTGCCTCCATCCGGCATACAAGAAGAAGTTCACGGTAAAAATACTCGTAGGCTACAAGAAAAATCTAAAATTAAATTGGAAGGACGAGGATCCCCGCGTACAAAAGGCATTGGACGACATGTTTGCCATATATTACGAAAGAAGAAATGCCGACCAACCGCCTTCGACCGGTGGCGTGAGGTACGAATATAAATATACATATGTTTTTAATATTTATTATTTATAATATCTACATTATTTGTCCACTAATTTTTTCTATTGTTTTAATAGTCTATCCACACACAGCAGTACTGGATTGTTAGGCGACTTTCAGGATGATGACGACCCGACGGGATCCCAAGGTAACACGAACGAGTTAATGAGCTACTTATTGGGGACCACCGAAAGTGAAGGAGTTGACGTCATGGATTGGTGGAGGAGGAATGCAACTGCCTATCCAACACTGGCGATGATGGCCCGCGACATATTTGCCGTGCCCGTGTCAACCGTCCCTTCTGAATCCTGTTTTAGCTCGGTGAACAGGATCCTTACCGATAAACGAAGTAAGCTGGGTGCACATGTTTTCGAGAGACTTGTGTGCTTGAAAGACTGGATTGATGCTGAAAATCGCACGCAACATGCCATGAGATTGGAAGTGTCATCATCCGGTGTCGACACTCAAGAAAGCGGTACCGAGGGACCTGAGCCTAACGAGGATTCGGACGGTGAGCAAGAGAGCGACCTATGGTATATGCACAACACCTACTAGATAGGTAGTGTCGGTATAAAATTCTATCCTCTTTTAATTTTTATTTACATTTTTTTAAATTATAATTTCTAAATATTTCAATTGTTTTATTTTAAAGAATAATTACTAACAAAAAAAAAGTTAGAACTCCGCCTATGTTATTTTACATAGCCGGTCCCAAGCCCGGAATAAAGGAGGAGGGTAACTTTTGTTTTTAAATCTATTGTTTTAAAATAATTCGATTTTAAAGATAAAAAATAATTCGGTTTTAAACTAATTCGGTATATCTCGAATTCTCGATTTTAGAATAATTTGGTTTTAACAAAATTCGGTTTTAACTTAATTTGATTTTGTTAAAAGTTATAACAAAAATATATTGAGTTAAAATAAAATAAAAAGAAAAAAAAAAATGCAAAAAAAAAAAAATTGCTCTCTGCCGACTGCCCCTCTCTGCCTCTCTGGAAACAGAAAACCAAAAAAACAGAAACCGAAAAAAAAAAAAAAAAAAAACCAAACCGGACCGGCCCTACCCGGACCGGACCGACCCCTGACCCGACCTAACCCGCCCCGTCCTAACCCGCCGGGTTTAGACCGGGTTAGGTTCGGCCGAGTCAGACCCCAACCCGCCCCCCCCTACCCGACTCAACCCGTTGACCCGGGCTAACCCGTGCCCGAGTCAACCCGGGGACCGGGCGGGTTTGGACCGGACCGACCCGACCCGGCCCCTTTTCAAACCACTACACTTGCCTATCTTTTTTCTTAATTAACACCTTGTTAATACTATTCTTTATTGGTTACGGCTATTCACTATTCCACATATACAATCTAAACAACATTTTTACTAATCCAAATAGCATCATTTTCACACTAATATGAAAATCACTATTTTTTCTCTATTCTCATGTACTATTATAAAATTTTACTATTCTAGCTATTCTAACTCTCATCCAAATGTACCCCAGTGCAAACTGCAAAGAATAGACGAAGTTAACATGAATTTGAAAAAAAAAAAAATACCCAGCACGCAGATAGCAGTTACTCTCAAGAGATGGTACACAGTTATTATCTGCGCAACTATTTTTGATATTTAATCAAAGTTGATACAGTTTAGTGCGCAGACAATAGCTGCTGCATATCACTTCTTGGGTGCGCAAGCGCAACTGTTATCTAAGTACCTGATAGAAATGATTTATTTTTTCAAATTCATGTCAACTTCATCTATTTTTTTTATGTGAAATGATAACCAACAAATTCCAGCTCTGCTAGCGATGGAATTATGTTGAATTATGTTGTCTTCTGAGAATATATTAATGAGGTTCAGGTAACATTTTGTCCTGCTTTTATAAATACTTGAGATATATATTAAAATAAAGAACCAGCAAATACTATAAGAGTTGCAAAATATTTACTTAAATCCATTTCTGCGGAAAAGAAAAATAATTACAGCAAGGTCTGTTGCAATTGACGCTCGAAATTAGAGCAGACCTAGAATTTAAATATGAGAAGAACTAAACATATCCTAGGTGAAAATAGGATGGGCTAGTACATGTATAAAAAATACCAATTAAAAAAATGTGATATGTATGATTTAGATATCAAAATTATGAGGTGACTTATAAATTCATCCCAGCCCGTAATGCGCATCAGGCCATTATGAATTGAATTACATATACTGGTAGTCTGGTACTGAGCTTGGATTATATTTTAAGGTGCCAAGTACTTAAGGTATTCATATTTCAATAATTTTATTCAACCGAATCAATTTTTTTTTTTATATAGGAGGAAGTGCCATAAATGAAGTTGTATTATGATATTAGTTGGGCATTAAGTATTTTTAATTTATCTAAATTTCTCACATATTACAAATAAATAAAATGTGTACCAAAAATAATTAAATGTTGTAATTTTTTTTAATGTTGTATAGATTTAATAGCTATAATTCATGCAAACCAAGGATGTCATGCGTAATTTATTCATGTCAATGCGAATGAGATATATTATTAGTTATCAACCACAAAAGAATGTCTTCATTTGTTTTGTATGATAAGTTCTTCAATTATACGGGTTAGATATGAAACAAACTAATTATTCTAGGAATGCATTATTTAGCTAGAGTTTTGTAATTTACAATAAGATAAGTTTAAAGGGGGTCAATTAAAGCATTAAAATTAACCCGTAAAATATAATCCAAAATATATTATATTAGTTTATAAAATTGTAGACAAATAATTAGATATTGGAGGATAACTATAAGTGTAATTAATTGTAATTTTATATGCAACTATTTTAAATTGTTTAATTAATTGTACTTGGACAAATAATTAGATATTGGAGCAAGTTTGCTTAGTAAATCGACCAGTTTTGATGAGTCCGGCTAATATGACATTGGTGTCATTCCAAATTCAATAACACCACATCGTATACCGTTGGATCTGCTTTAATATCCGTGTTTTGCACGAATATTAAAGACACTAGTGTTTTGCACGGATATTAAAGCAAATCCAACGGTATACGATGTGGTGTTATTGAATTTGGAATGACACCAATGTCATTTTAGCCGGACTCAGTTTTGATACCTTGGACAAATATCGTTTTCTTTGTTGTAATTTATGCGGGTCTAATATCTGAATCCAATGGGTAGTTTGGGCCTCTCAACGGGTCTATTGTCTGAATCTCATTTTGTTTTATCGCTCATTCAGCGGCTCAGCCGTACTTTTCTCCCTTGCTCAGAGTCAGTGGGTGACTTCCTTATCCCTTCAACTAATACGAGTTCGTATCCTCGGTTAGTTTTCGTCCCCTCCCCTCCCGACACTCAGACGCTCCGTTTCTCTCTCTCTATTCCTTGCTAAGGCAGTAGTTGAACCTGGAAGCAAAGCTCAACCTTGTAACCAAACCAAATAAGAATCAGATGATGTCAACCTTATCTCTTGCCCCCTTCTTCTCACTTTCACCTTCACCTTCCCAATCCCCATCCCCATCCCCATTTTTTTCTCGCCGAGGCCTCTGCCTTGTCTGCTACACGTTCCCCCGGTCTGAGTCTCCATGGCGTCAGCCGCATTGGAAGGGTAAGCAGGAGGAGGAGGAGAAAAGGCGGCGCTGGAAGGCGGATGCCATTTCTGACCAAGAAGCGATTCACCAGTTTGATCAGCTGTTGGCTGTCAAGAACCTCCGTCAAATCAATCAATACCTCAAGGACTACACCAAAATCGCAAGCAACCCTCACCCCACCGTCTTTTCCCTCTTCACCTGCTTAATCCAAGCCGAAGGAATCAGTCCTAATGGATATACCTATGAGATCTTGATGGACTATTGTGCACGAATGAATCAGCTCGACCTCATGTTTGGTTTTTTGGGACGGTTTCTCAAAGAGGGTCGCAGAGCTAATGCCATGATCTTCAGTCCTATACTCAAAGGACTCTGTTGGGAGAAAAAAACTGATGAGGCTGCTACTATAGTGCTCTACAAAATGCGTAAGTTGGGATGTATACCCAATGTAGTCTCGTATAGCATTCTTATAAATGGGCTGTGCAAGAAAGGTGAAATTGACAAAGCAATGGATATTGTTGATGTCATGATTTCCGAAGGGTATGACCCTGATGTCATCACCTATACCACTCTTATAAAAGGGTTGTGCGAGAATGGGGAAACTAATAAGGCATTAGATTTTGTAGATGTCATGATTTCCAAATGGCATGAGCCTGATGTTGTCACTTACAACACTCTTATAGATGGGCTGTGCAAGAAAGGTGAAATTGAGAAGGCAATGGATTTTGTAGATGTCATGATTTCCAAAGGGCATGAGCCTGATGTCGTGACCTACAGCACTCTTATAGATGGGCTGTGCAAGAAAGGTGAAATTGAGAAGGCAATGGATTTTGTAGATGTCATGATTTCCAAAGGGATTGAGCCTAATGTTGTGACCTACAACACTCTAATAAAAGGGCTATGCAAGAATGGTGAAATTGAGAAGGCAATGGATTTTGTAGATGTCATGATTTCCAAAGGGCATGAGCCTGATGTCGTGACCTACAGCACTCTTATAGATGGGCTGTGCAAGAAAGGTGAAATTGATAAGGCAATGGATTTTGTAGATGTCATGATTTCCGAAGGGTATGAGCCTGATGTCATCACCTATACCACTCTTATAGATGGGCTGTGCAAGATGGGTGAAATTGAGAAGGCAATTGATTTTGTAGATGTCATGATTTTCAAAGGGAATGAGCCTAATGTCATGACCTACAACACTCTTATAAAAGGGCTATGCAAGAATGGTGAAATTGAGAAGGCAATGGATTTTGTAGATGTCATGATTTCCAAAGGGCATGAGCCTGATGTCGTGACCTACAGCACTCTTATAGATGGGCTGTGCAAGAAAGGTGAAATTGATAAGGCAATGGATTTTGTAGATGTCATGATTTCCGAAGGGTATGAGCCTGATGTCATCACCTATACCACTCTTATAGATGGGCTGTGCAAGATGGGTGAAATTGAGAAGGCAATTGATTTCATAGATGTCATGATTTCCAAAGGGCATGAGCCTAATGTCGTGACCTACAACACTCTTATAAAAGGGTTGTGCAAGAATTGTGAAATTGAGAAGGCAATGAATTTTGTAGATGTCATGATTTCCAAAGGGCATGAGCCTAATGTCGTGACCTACAGCACTCTTATAGATGGGCTGTGCAAGAATGGTGAAATGGACAAGGCATTGAATTTTCTAGATGTCATGATATCCAAAGGGTATGACCCTGATGTCGTCACCTATAGGACTCTTATGAATGGTCTGTATAATCAAGGAAGTAAATTGAATAGGCATTCGGAGTAGTTGAAGTTCATTAAATGGCATGGCAGTGTACGAGCTGTGGATATGATTATCAAGCTTCTTGACAAGTTTAGGCTATATTGTGCAAGTTCCACTTTTTTGTGGCAATTGAACTATTGTTAAGCAATTGGTTCAATTAATGGTTTGGGTTGACAGAATGCTGATTTTTGCCACTGACGTATTCTTAAAGTTGGGCACCGAGTGATACATATATACTTAATCGACATGTATTATGTTTCTATTTTCTGTTTGTTTTAGCCTGAAGTATTTGCGGTGCTTGCTGCTGGAGCTGTTATTCTCAATCTAAATGTTCTTCTCCTGGTATTTCCTCTTCTCACCTCCTTTTCCCTTTTCCCTTTTCTTTATCTCTCTGTTTAGTTTTTTGGTTAATTTGTTTTGAAACATACATCCTTGAATATTTTTTAAAAAGAATTTCTGCCTTCTGCTAAAATAGGATTACATGATTAAAAAAAATACAAAAATCTTAGTTGTACCAGTCAGGTAATGTCCCCTTTACCAGTTTTTTCTGGCAACTAGTATGAATTATCTTTTTATATGATTATTTGTAGGGAGGTCACATAATAATTTTCCAAAGCTTGAGTCTACTTGGTTATTGCCTCTTCCCGCTTGACATAGGTACTGTTATTTGCATGCTCAAAGACAATGTTATCCTTAAAATAGTTGTGGTTGGAATTACACTTGCTTGGAGCTCTTGGGCAGCGTACCCTTTTATGAGTGTAGCTGTAAACCCTAGGCGCAAGGCCTTAGCACTTTATCCCGTCTTTCTCATGTACATTTCAGTTGGTTTTCTCATCATTGCCATCGATTGAGACTCTTCAGAGGTGGATTTATACATTAGTTTTCTATGAATTGTAGCCCGGTAACACTGTTACTTGTTTTTCCCCTGACATGGTTAGATGCATGGTGTTACGTGAAGTTCTTTTGTAGAGTTGTAGGTTTGAATATAGGTGTAAAAGTTGCAGTGGAAATTGGGATGAGTTTGCATTTCTTACACAGGTTTTGTCGTGAATTCCGCTCAACATATTGGTATATAAAAAAAAAAAAAAATTCGGTATTATATGCTAGGTCCAAGGCAATTGCCTTTTTATCCAGTCTTTGTTATATTATCATTGCCACTCTGCTGGATAATTTCCTTGTTGCCATAAATTAGTTGGCATTATATGCTAGGTCCAAGGCAATTACCTTATCTCCAGTCTTTGTTGTATTATCATAGCGACTTTGCTGGATATTTTCTTTGTTGCCATTGATAGTAATAAAGAAATGGGGCTTATTTTGGGATAGAAAAGTTTCAGAAGTATTGTGGGTTATATTAGATTGGTTTCTATGAATTTGAGTTTCAAGTTGGGCTAATTATGCAAATATGCTACATGACACTACATGCCAGTTATTTTTTGTGATCTTTATCTCTGTTCCGTGACTTCTCGTGCAATGTAGAATGTTTTTATTAAGATTTTTAAACTTGCGAATAAAGTTGGTTGATAGAAGTGGAGATGAGAAAGTTGTAAAATTCTATTAGGAGTTGAGATTATTTTGTATTTATCTTGGATTGTTCACGTCAATACGATAATATATAGTACATACAATATGCTAAGCACTGTATTCAGCCTTCCTTTTGTTCTTTTGTTTTAGGAAAAATGAAAAATGCAATGCCCAATTCAACTTTTGAATAAATTATAACATTGTTTTCGACATTTGTCATGTTAATTTACGGTATAGACTCGTGTTTCCTTTTTTTTATTCTGATCTCCAAATATTTCATACTGATCTTAAATCTTGAAAAGATAAATAAAAAAAGAAGATAAATCATTTGCCTTTCGAACACATTATGAGCCAAAATTGTTATTAATACCCTTAGTCTCTCACAACAAAAATAGCAAATCTGCTCTCCATTATGAAATAATTTCAAAAATAACCTAACCGGCTCATGTTTGGACGGTCATATCTCACTACCAAACCGCCCCACTGTTTGTGCGTGTGTGCCCTTTTTTTTTTAAATCACGGCCTCTGTCCCGCCTCTCTCTCTTTCGCTTCGCCCTGCCCCCACCTCGTCTCTCTCTCTTTCGCTCCGCCCTCACCCTACAGAGAACACCAAAACTCTACCCTCTCTCGCCCTCTCTCTCGTAGTGCCACCCTCCTCTATCTCTCTCTCGTAGTGCCACCCTCCTCTATCTCGCCCTCTCTCGCGTGGGTCCGCCCCCACCCTTCTCTGGTGCCCTCTCCCTCCAATTTATCAAAATGTAAGAGAATCTCCAAATGGAAAACTAATTTTTGAAACTAATCAGTAAAAAAAACCTTACTATGACAGCTCGTCGGGCGGGTAGCCAAACAAATTCGCGAATTTGATTTCTATTCTCCGCCAGAGAGGTGGCGACGCGAATTTGATTTCTATCATAATTTTGGAGTGGTGGCGATGGAGAGGTTTTTACTTTTGAAGGTGATAGCGGAGGAACGGGAAGGGGAAGGGGGAAGAGGAAGAACTTTCAACTTTCAGCTCGATCGATGGAGACGGGGCGACGAAGGCGTCTGACTCTTGCGAATTTGATTTCTATTCTCCGCCAGCGTCAGCGATATCAGCAAAATAAAAGGCAAATAAAAGCTTTCATTTTATAAAATGAAAGCTTCCATATTTTGCAATCCGTCTGCATCGCTGGGAGAGGAAGTGAAATTCCACGTCGGAGCCACGTCCGCATATGCAATTCGATATGCAAGCCGTTTGATATTTAAGTACGTAAATCAAATCAAGCAGTTTGAATTGATCGCTATAATCTCAAGTTCGATATTATAGCCGTCACATCGGTCAATTGATGATATGCATAGCATTCTGTACTTACTCTTCAATTCCAATAGAAATGAATTAATTGGGTCATGAGAGCTTCTACTTTAAGTTTGAAAAATAGAAGCCAGCAAACCGAGGGCATAGTTGAATTAACTCAATTAAATAGCCAAAAAATATAGAATTCATCACTTGACTTCACTGGATTCTTTGAAGTACAATTTGAAGGAATGGATATCTTTTAACTTCATGGAATAACATCACTTGACTTCAACTTCATAGTCAACACTTAAGTAGGTTTCTCCTAAACCCTAAATTTAATATGCAGTTGGTTAGGCATCATGTTTCCACCCCAAATGATGTATTGATGTAGCGTGGTATAGAATTACCAATTTTGAAATGCTTGGAAATAATTGAAAGAACAGAAAACATGCAGATAAATAATGTATACAAGTTCAAAAAGTTCCATAGTATATATGTTATAAGCATCGATCCAATGTTACAAGGAATTCACATCACCTCAGGTTACCTGATTCAAACAAATTACAATCGGACGGCCCATTTAACATGGCACGAATCTCAAAACAGACTCTCTACAGTCTCAATAGGCACCGGATTGAGTTTGGCCCAGATAGAATTAATCTGGACCAGCCGTTGCAATTTGCTTGAGTCTTGCTTGAGTCAGGTACCTGGGAGGATATCTGTCCTGTTACAAGAGCTTGTTCTAACTTGTAATTCAATTAATGATATGAATTATGCCAATATATAATATTCTTTTTAAGTACCTTGTTATGTCTGTACTGTATTATCAGATAAATAATTATCAGATAAAGAAATTAAGCTGCCGGTTTGTATTTTATCTGATAATATACTAAGTACATCGTTACTTAGATGGGTTTTTGGCAGCTTGGTCTGTGCATTTTAATCTGAATTCCGGCAATATAGTAAGTAAATTGTATTTGTTGACCTGATACAGAGAAGCAATGTTTGGGGTGAAATAATCAAGTCAAAACTCCATGCCTATTGAAGGTAAAGGCAAAATTGTCCTCTAATTATTTGCTGATATTTATCTTTATTCTTAACTAACCAGATGAAAAAATAGTTAATTTTAAAATTTAGATGGAAATATCTAAATCAAAAGGTTATGATGAGTGCATATAGATGTTTTTATTATTTTTTATTTTTTGAGTTGATTCTACCGATTCAGATTCCAATAGGAGAAACAAGAGACGAGGATTCATTGATAGCGAACTTTTAATGACAGAGAACCAACTCCATTCCTTATATAATAATTAACCACACATTGTTACTATCGGGCTGGCCATAGACGATCCTGACTGTTGTTAATGGCTACGCAATTAGCGCGTTTCAGGTGCAAAACAGTACTGGCTCTACATTCTACCACTTTTGGAATTGGAGGAAGTTACACCCCACTTTTCCTTTCTGATATTATTTTTATCACGGTGTAGTTGACTCTATAAGCGGACTTTTGTTCTTATATATCTTTGCCACTTATTAACTCATTGTTTTCTTTTATTTTGTCCCGAGGTTTTAACCTTTAATATATATTTTTTTTGCCTCTGTGAAAAATAATTAAGGGTACACTACAGCTTGTTGGTACATGGAAATCCCAAAAATCCCAAAACATGGAAAGGTTTGTCTAAAAATGTTAACGAGCATGTGTGATCTTTTTTCTTTTTTTAACGATCATCCGAACGTTAAGAAGACAAACCTTTTCATGTTTTGGGATTTCATTCTGTTGATATGTGCAGTTCATCCATTATATATTTTAATGTATCCATTATAGGGTGAGTTTCTCTAACGAAGAGAAAGGAGAAAAAGAAAAGAGGAAGAAGGGTAAAATGGGTAATTTATAAATTTTAAATAAATTTGATTAGAAAAATCAATAAATTAGATAAATTTGTGAGTTTTTGAATTTTAGAAGGGTAAATATGATATTATGAATTTTAGAGGGGATACATGAAATTCCCCCTAAAATTAACTTATAAAGTTTTTTTGACCACTTAATATTATATTAAATTAAATCTAAAATTTATAAATTTGACATGTAAACGCATCACTCGTGAAATAGATCAGTTTAAATGGTTTGGATTCTGAAACTTTTATTAATAACATTAAATTAAATTAAATAAATTAGAGAATATACCATCAGTTTTTGAAAATTCAAAATATAACATTTTTAACATAATTACCCTTCAATTCAAATTCCGTCGTAAATTTATATTAAATATAACGTTATAATAAAATATGAAAACAAAATGTAATGATAACTTTTTATATTACAAAATCAATTCAAAGTTCGGTTCTAAAATTTTAATATAAAATATAGAAAAGTCAAACGTTAGTTTGAATATAAAAAACATTTATAATATTTTAATATAAATTTAAACGTTATAATATTTGTTTAGCTAGATAATCCAGCATAACAGTTTGTTCCGTTAGATTATCCAGCGGAACAGACAATTCTGTTGAATTATCCAGCAGAATTAGCCCATACAATTCCACTGATAATTTAAAGGAATTGATCTGAATTTCTACTGGATTATTCAGCAGAAATGTTGTTTTTAGAATTATTCGGAAATTAATTTCAGTTTCTTTAATTTAATTTAGTTTATTGTTATTAATAAAATTTTGAGTTTGAATTCATTATTTAAAGTCATTTCGATAGATTTTCGAGTTAAACTCACCAAAAAACTTGACGAGCTTAAGAGCATTCCAGTTCTATTCTATTTTTTTTATTTACTCAATACTAATACTACTACGTGAACAAAATTTTAGAGAAGACCAATATATGATACTAGATACAATTTTCAAAATTAACTTATAAACTTAAAAACTCAAAATTTTAAGCCAATGTGTATTATGCTCACTAAGAGAATTTGATGAGCATAACTTAAAAAAATATCGGATTAGTTTCGAACGGCAAATTCAACTGTTGAAACCAATTTACTCAATAAGCAATGTGCGTACATGCAAAATTTTGAAATTTTAATATTTATTTACTTATAAAGTCAAGCAGTCAAAAAATAAAGGTTTATAAGTTATTTTAATGTATTCATTTTACATTATTTTTTGACTGCTTAATTTTACACTAAATGAATTCAAAAAATTTAAGATTTTATATATACACACATCACTTGTGTAGTTGAGCGATTTCAACGATTTGAATTTATAATTTAAAATCAATTTAATAAATTTTGAAGTTATGCTCAATAAACTTTTTTAATGAATATATTATGAGTCTTATAATTTCATATTCACACGCATATAATTGTTAAAAAATAATAAGACGGTCGCCGTCCATTTTAATCCATAGTCCATACTAATATGAAATGATATTTATAGCTAGTCCTCCTTTTTTTTTTCTAATAGTACGACCGTAGGCGATTATATTGCGAGTCAAATACAAGACGCATCACGGATGCGTTTCTCAGAACAAACGAAGAAAATGAAGGATCGATGCTTCAAAAACTCTTGGTACCTTCCTACCTCCTTCCACGTTCTCGCTTTCTCAATGTCTCGTTAAAAAAAAAAAAAAAAATACAATAAACGTCTTTTTTATTTTATTTAAATAATCAAAAACAAACCTACCTTTCTCTGTCCCCCCTGCCCCACCCCAAAATCAAAATCACGCGTTTTAACTTTCTTATTTTTTTCTATGAAAACCTTAAAATCACACGCGCTTCCCAAACGCTTCTTGTATATATTTATTTACGCGCGCACTGCACATAAAAGTGCCTCCCTTGCTCCATTAATTCTTCAACCTTTCCAGAAATGGAGGAACTTAGTTTACCTGACATGATAGCGGCGCACCGGCTCATGCAACTAAGTGGCAGACAGGAAGAAGGAGAAGATCTTTCTAATTTGCCATTGAAGAATATAATTAAGCTTGTTTGCAACGATATGTTTGAGGAAAATAGGGTGAATTTGAGTTCAAAAAGAAAGGTAGAGGAGATTGAATGCAAAACACCATTGATTAATGCAACAAAACGAAAGCGGTATCGCTCGTTGGATTCGATATACAAGAAAACAAGACCTATTGGAGGTGTGTGCAAAGGAGGTACCACCGTACCAGCTGTCTCATAATGGTGATTATGAGCAAGATAATTGCATGAAGAAGATGCAAGATGCGCGCATTTTTTTTTATTTAGTTGATGATTAAAGTAGGATTTTGTATTTTTTTTTCTTTTTTTGGTTAAAAAGGCCTAGGCCCAGTATTTTGTTATTTTTTTTTTTTTCTAGTGCGCACCCTTCTTTTATGTGATCTGAGAGGCAAAATTTTGAGAAGCAAAATAATTAATTAAGAAAGTGGTTATTTCAGCGTGGAGAAAATTGTAATTGTTAGAGATATCTCCCTGTAATATTGAGAAGTATATTAAGAGAGAGATGAATGCTTGACAATCACTGTCAAGATTTAAAAGAGAGAGAGATGATGTTAGGCTTCTTTTTTTTCTCTCTGATTCGTAACTTACAGATCGATGACTTAATAAACTCGTTCTATTTATGCTTTCTTTACAAATGTATATATCCAAATTCTCTCCGTGTGGGAGGTTGTAGATTCAAATTCCGGATAGAGAAATTTTTTGTGAATATTAAATAGTTAGATGACTTAACTTCTAACATTTACTCAAAATAGTATATATCCAAATTCAGCTGATATTTTTATTAATATCCAAAATTAATTATACCCAGCTTAGCTGGGTTTTAAAAAAAATGCCCAAACCGGCCAAAAAATGGCTGATTGGGATTTAAATTAGGACCGGTCATTTTTTGGCCGGTCAGGAGGGTTTTTTTGAAATATTTGTTAGATTACTTCTTTTGATGTATAATTAGCATAATTATACTAAAATACGCTAAATTACTTGAAATTATGTTAAATTATGCTAAAATTATGCTAAATTACGCTAATTACGATAACAGAAATGATATCTTCACTAAGAAGGCGAAAAACGACGACGAAACTTCAAACAGCCATAAAACGACGCTCGAGTGTCCGATTAAGATGTTCATTTCAATTTTTCGATCTAAGTAGCTCAGTAAATTGATTATAATAAACTTGTAGAATACCAATTTTTACTATTTTTGGAATTTTTTTACTATTTTTTATGATTTATGAAAGATGACACAAAATCGGCCTAATTTAGCATAATTTAGCGTATTTCAATATAATTAGCGTAATTAGCGTAATTAGCATAATTTAGCGTAATTTACCGTATTTTAGGGTAATATAACATAATTTCAAGTAATTTAGCGTACTTTAGTATAATTATGCTAATTATACATCTAAAGAAGTAATCTAACAAATATTTAAAAAAAAAAACCTTCTGACCGGCCAAAAAATGGCCGGTCCTAATTTTTAATCCAACCAGTTTATATAATTAAAAAAAAATGACCGGCCAAAAACAAATATTATTAATTATAATTAGCATCCATACGTCTAATTTACATATTTAAAATATAGTGACCGGAATTTATGTAAAATAATAACATCCATACGTCTAATTTACAGATTTAAAATATAGTGACCGGAATTTATGTAAAAAAATGAGCTTATTTAACCTTTTCCTTTTCTCTAAAGAAGATAATCATTATGTGAGAACTGAGAACTTGACATTCGCAGAGTTCATTTTTTTTGGGGAAAGCGATGATGCCCGTCTGATGAAAATTAGTAATTAATTATCAAAATGAAAGGAACTCTAAAGTTTCTGATGGAAAAAGATTTGGTTAGAATTTACAAATAAAAGGACCAGTGAAATATCGTAAACTAAATAGTTTTAAATTTATTGAATTAAATAAAGTTCGAGATAACTTGATCTAATGCGTGCCCTGACTTCAATAAAGTCATGATTACGGTTTAATAATAGAATAATTTTATCACTTATAAAATCAACCTGATCAACTATCTTTTAGGTTGTTATATAATCAATCTCAACTATCTTTTAGTTTGTTCTAAAAATATAATAATACTAAAATTAGAATAGAGGAATCCTCGTGGATATTAAATAATTAGATGACTTAACATCCAACTTTTATTCAATAAAAAAATATTGAATAATACAAGCCTGTGTTATTGCGAATCATTAATTAAATCTTTTCTATTGATACTATCCAAGAAACTCCCCAGCAGTTTCTTATCCATTATCATGTTTGGCATCTATACAATCACATTTAGTAAATGTTTATGCATGCCAAAGACAAGAGACATCATAAACCAAAATAGCCATACTTCTTGGCTAGATGACATGGATCTCATGCAACATTCAACCATTTTAATACCAACTCTGTCCAGCTCGGCACAGAGATTAAATAGGTTCAGTAAATTTGGGTCTATACTCTATATATACTAGCTAGTTCCTCAAAAAAATTTGGTCTAAATAAATGGTTAAGCCTTGGTCCTGATTCCTGCTTAATTAGGTTACAAAACATGAAATAATAAAAAAAAAAATCAAGAAGAAAGGTGATAAATTATATACTTGTGTTCTACTTGTACTTTAGTCCAGTACCACCAAGTACATGCTGGTGTTATACCAGTACAGATCTGAACTGCATGTCAAAAGATCAGGCAGTGTGATGCTTAAAAGAAACCATCTTCTTACCTTATCCCCAAAGAAAATCTTAGTGTTATTTGCAATAGCTTCAATGAACTTCAGCTCAAGGAACTCGGGTGTAAGTTTAAGCCTATTTGCTTCTGCTTCTTTGACCACCCTTTTAAAATATAAAGAAAATGATCCACAATCATCATTCTAGCACGCTAAAGATATTGAGGAACTCATCAGATCTGATTCAGGTCTTTTTCCCTCTTGCATTGAATTTCATTTACATCTAGTTGTTCACTTTTAACTTTTTTTAAAGACTAAACTCATGTACCATACCATACAGTATAAATGGTAATAGAAAAGCTATGCTCTCTAAATGCCAGAAAATCAGGTTGGCTATTAGCAAGAAAACTTGTATAAAAAAGCATCAACTTCATATAAAGTACACCAAAACATACTGCCTACAATAATAAGCTCTCTGGTACATCAACAAATACTATACCAAAACAGGTACCAGCATCAAAACTAACAGAAAATTTCAGGCTAGAAAATACCAACAGTAAGCTCCCACAGAGGTAGAGATAGTACCGGTTGCCTCTTGGCATTTGGCGCTGTCCTTCTCGATCCATCAGCTTTTGCTCCATTAGAATGAGGCTCACCTGAGCATTTTTCTCTGCCTCTGACAATGCTATTTTCTTCTGTGTCTCGGCCTCCTTCTCTGCCACCTTCTGCTTCTCTATCGCAATAAGTGCCTATTTACAAAACACAACACGGAGTTATTTGAATTAAGTATTCTTTAACAGAAGGAAGGGATGCATCCACACTCTACCCCCACACTCAATCGGGCTAGCCTCTCTGATGGAGTTCACTTTGATTGGGAGTGAAATCTTGAACAGTTATAGTACAGGCCAACATAGAAAAAGAGAATGAAACAAACAAAATTATATATGACTTGACTTATAATTAAAGAGATAAAAAATTAATCCTCTTAATTTATAGATTATGATTTACGAAATAAGTTACTAAGCCGGGTTAGAGGCAAATCTAAGCTGTAGCAATGCATTTAATTTCTAAGCAGCCATATACATAAAATGAATTGGATTGACACCGATCAAAGTAAATTTGAAACGTTATAAAAATTATTGCTGCCAAAACAAAGTAAATTTGATTTACAGAAAACTCCTTGCTCGTTTGTCTCTAAATATTGGTGCAAAATGAGTTTAGCTGGTACAAAGCATGCTCCTTTGACTCGCTCGAAAGGAGTAAAAAAAAAAAACCTAAGACGTGCTAGTTTGGACGCTAATTAGGAATCTGTACTACATGTAAAAAAAAATTAAAATTTATTTTTGAGTAAAGATTAGAGATCAAACTATCTAATTATTTAATATTTATAAAAAAATATTTTTTTTGAGATTTTGAATCTGCAACCTCCTATACAGAAGAGCATTGCGTTTGCCACTAAACCAAAAAATGATAAAAAATGAAAATTTATAAGTTTTTATTCATACATAGTATTTTTTTTTCTCATTCATCTTAATTGAAAGACTAATGTGGTCATACTTTTCTCTATTTATTTACAAGATGCCTAAACTTCAATATAATTTCAAAAACAAAAAAGCAACTCGTGTTTTTTGCATCAATACTGCGTGGTTAATCGTATTACTTGTTATTATATGAGTAAAATTAGGGTGATTTCAATCTCACCAAATCTCTTGATAATTTAAATTCACTCATTTTTCATAATATTTTTACTGCTTGACTTTATATTAAATTAATTCGAAAAATCTAAACACATTACTCGTGATGGAGATTGATTCAACGGTTTGGATTCGTTGTTTAAAACCAATTCGATAGGTTTTGGAGTTAACCTCACCAAGTCACCAAAGTTAATTCCAAAACCTATCGAAGTCGATCTACATCACGAGTAATGTGTTTAGATGTCAAAATTTTAAATTTTCGAATTAATTTAGTATAAAGTCAAGCTGTAAAAAAATTATGAAAAATGAGTGAACTAAAGTTAACTGATAATTTTTTTTTTTTACCTCTTGAATTCATACTAACTTAATTTGAAAATTTATAAATTTACATCTAAATGCATCACTCGTCGCTTGTAAAGTAATGAGTTTGAACGGTTCACCAAAAACTTGGTGAGCTTAATAACACTCTAATTATATTTGTTATTATATATATATATATGTTTTGACATTTGAAATTTTTTTCTTAAAACTTCAATACAAATTTTCTTTTAGAAATTATCTCATTTTAAAAATTCATCCTTCTTAATAGATTTTTTTGTGTGGAAATAAAGTCAGAAAGTAAAGTACGACGTCATTCGTAAACCAAAAGTAAATAAAAAATTAGCACGCTAATCACTTGAGCGCCAAGCTTCTCCTTTGCTAACGGAGCGCCCAAGTTTCCAAGGTCTTAATTATCCTTATAATAAATATACGCATCGCAGCTAATTCCAACTAAACCAAATTATACTTCTGCTGGATATTCAAAGAGTCTAATTACTAGACAACAAGATCATCAAATCAGGTTATTATCTCTAACTCGAATTCAGATCCAGTGCAATACCTGACCGGTAGAATGAAATCTGAGTCGTCATTTTAATCTATCACAAATCTTAAAGCAGATCTTACTATAATCTAAATAGGTCTGAATTCCAATCGTGCGGCTGGGAGCTCATTTTACCAAGTCCGGTACCTGAGGGATATTCTGAACTCTTTACATAATTTCTGTACATAATTAACTTTTAATTAAGTAATAATGTTTGTATTTTAGTGATTCAATAGTAGGGTCTACTGGATCCTTCTTAATAAAAAAATAAAAAAAATTGATATTGATATAATTTTCCACCAGACATAATTATTATTTCTAAAATAATATTTTTATATTAAAGAGAAACTGCTTATTCAAAGATTTATTTCTCTTGGTAAAAAAAGAGAGGAAAAAGATCTAATTATTATTCCTAATCAACTAGTAGGCCAGACATTTTCGTTCAGACGGGCTTAGGCCTGTATTGAGTTGAAACTCTTCAGCTTAGGCCCATTTTACAATTGCAGACTGATATATTTCACCTGGAGTGAGCCTATGGTGCTATGCATAGCACGGATGGGGTCCGTGCTACGGCTCAAAATTTGACTTTTTAAAATCCTAACGGTTGATCCAACCGTTCAATGTGATAATCATATGAATATGTACTTGCAAACTAAATTTTATATTTTTTCGAATTTTTTTACTATTTTTTTAGATAGGTAGAAAAATCAGTGTTTTCTGAAAATTCTGAACCATCAAAATTCTACCTATCTAAAAAAATAGTAAAGAAATTCGAAAATTTAGTTTGCAAGTACATATTCATATGGTTATCACATTGAACGGTTGGATTGACCGTTAGAATTTTAAAAAGTCAAATTTTGAGCCGTAGCACGGACCCCATCCGTGCTATGCATAGCACCATAGCCTCACTCTTTCGCCTGCCTGATTAAAATTTTTGAACGAGAAAAACTACTCTGTGGGTCCCATTTTCAGTGAATCAGTTAAAAATCTTAAAGCCTAACAAAAACCCTAACTGGACCTTTTTTTTAACCGTCTCTGATCCGGCCTCCTGACCTCCTCCTTATTCTCTCTATCCAGAGCGCGCAGTACAATTGGCGACTATATTAACTCACTCATCTCTACATTCTCGCGCCGTTACTAAATCAGGGATCAAAAGGCAGTAAACTGATCGGGAACGATATCACTAACGACCAAACGGGAAGCAGGGTAAGGAAGTGCAATTTTCCCGATCGGATTTGGAGGGTGAAAGAGCGGCCAAAGAATTCGCACGCCAACTGATCTTGTCTTGAAAATGGATGAAATGGTGCGAGTTTTAATTACTTATTGTCAATGTTTTTTTATTTTGAAGTGTATTTATTGTCAATATAATCGTAATATTTTTATAGATGGTAAAATTAGATACAATGCAAACTAGATTGCAACAAGCAGTATCGGGTTTTAACTAGCATGGCATGATCCTTAGTTGAATTCTAGCCTTACTGAGGCCTTTTCTGTCCCTCACTCCCTCAATTGCACACAAATGAAACAAAATTCTTGTACTGGTACAGATTCAGTCCATACTTCCTTCCTCAGAGATCTAAGAACTTGTAAGAATTGAAATATATTTCATGTAATTGGCATATCTGACTATAGTTTTTTTTTGCAAATGCAGCTTGATGAGAAAGAACTAGAAAGGAAGATGAAGAAGGCCCAAAAAGTAATGTTTCTGTATATATTTTTTTTTCAAAGTTGTTAATATGATTGCAGCCAAACAGTTTCGTATAATTATACTTTTCTGACATGCTTATTATCAACATGTTCTTTACCTATTGGTTGTTTAATCCTTCCTTGATAGGCTAAGGAGAAGGAAGAGAAAAAGCTCAAGGCTCAAGAAAAGGCAAAGAAGTTCCAGGTAATGTAAGCAGTACCATTACTTGCAAGTATACCTTGTTTTATATTGTTTTATGCATTTCAATTGTGCTATTGCTGTTTTGCTAGAATAATTGCAAGTATGGACCAAAGTTTTTATGATTAAGATCACATTGTTTACTGTACCATGTTTTCTGTTTTTTTTCTTCCATTTGACATTGACGGTGTATGAAGCATCTCAATGTAACTTTAATTAGGGGATACTTTGAACTAACTAGGAGTATCACGTTCACCTGAATGTATTTTAATATGCAATAGTGGCCTCGCTCATGCTTGATCTATTTTGATATGTAGGCACAAGCATCTGCATCTGATGGGTCAAAAAAGGAAAAGAAAGTTAAAAAAAGGGGCACAGAGGATGAGAATCCTGAGGATTTTGTTGATCCTGTGACACCTGATGGAGAGAAGAAGCAGCTCTCTTCTCAGATGGCCAAGCAATACAATCCCAATATGGTGGAAAAATCGTATGATATTTTACTTTGTATTGTTACTTTTCTCATTGGTGATTACTAACTATGGTATTAGAGATAAATCTTGATTTAAATGGATTTTTGTATCGAGTAGCTACATTTGCTGGTATTTTTGTGGGATGAAATTAGTGCATCTATTTGGTCTATTGGTTTTCTTTTAAGATGTTACATAATCCCCTATGCAAGATGAAGAAAAATGAACTTTATAAGAAGAAAGATACAAAAGATTAGTACAACTTAGGGGCACATACAGCACCAATAGGTTACATACATATGATTCATATTTTAATAGCTGTACTTTTTAACTTCTTTGTTACTGGTTTCAATTATTTCAGATGGTATGGATGGTGGGAGAAGTCAAAATTCTTTGTAGCTGATGAGGACAGCTCTAAACCACCTTTTGTCATAGTAAGTGCTCTCCAGTCATGCGATTTTTCCCTTAAGAGTGAAAAATATCAATATAAGATATCAATATACATATCTTAGATGGAGATAAATATAGATCTAAACAACAGAGATTTTTTTTTTTTTTTTGTATAGGTTCTGCCACCCCCAAATGTGACCGGGGCACTTCACATTGGTCATGCTCTTACTGCTGCTATTCAGGTTAGCAGCTGTTTATTCTCTGACATACTCGGTATGCTAGTTTGTTATCAGGCATCTCTTTTTCATACAAGGGAAAGTTACTTTTATGCTCCATCCATGGCCTCAAATTACCACGTATAGCCCTGCAACTTGAGTAATATTTCAGTTGAGCTCTCCAGAATAAATGTAGAAAACTAGAAAATATGCCTTACAACTTTGTGTCTCTTTCTTTTCTGAAACCATCAACGCTTGGTCTACTAAATCCTATCTCACTTGTTAATATTTCTAACTTGACCTATTGAAGAGTATAATTTTTTTCATTTTGAATGATTTAAGAGTTCTAATTTCTTGATGCGTCCGTGTAATTACTTCCAATTTTCAAATTTTTCCCGCGGCATTGTCTATAATTTAGGATGCAATTATTCGTTGGAGGAGAATGTCTGGTTACAATGCATTGTGGATCCCAGGAATGGATCATGCTGGTATTGCTACTCAGGTACATACTCTTTTGCAACTTCAATTGACAATTTCTCCCCTTAAGATAACCACCTTCATTAAATTTTGCCAAATTGACTTCTTGTTGCACTAACTAAAGTTAGAAAAATAATGATCTTAGGTGGTTGTGGAGAAGAAGTTGATGCGGGAAAGAAAACTATCCAGGCATGACATTGGCAGGGAGGAGTTTGTGTCAGAAGTAAGTACTAATGTTTTCTTTTACAAATATAAATGTAAACATTATTGTCTTTCATCGGCAGTTTGGCTTTTGTGTTCTTTCAAAATGGATTTATTTTTTTGTTTTGCTTTGGAAACTATTGCTTTTACAGGTATGGAAATGGAAAAATCAGTATGGAGGCACTATTCTAACTCAAGAGCGTCGCCTTGGAGCTTCGCTTGACTGGTCACGAGAGGTTAATTTTTTTATCACTTTAGTAGCTCCTTCGTCGTGCTATTTTTAGTTGTGTATGCTAAGAATTTAAATGAACCATAATATATTAATTCCAGTGCTTCACAATGGATGAGAAGAGATCTATTGCTGTGACTGAGGCGTTTGTAAGACTGCACAAAGAAGGCTTAATTTATAGGTCAGATTTGCTTAACTGTTATTTTCCTTGCCCATTTTTTTTTTTTTTGGCTTAGCATATTTCCTTTTATACTTTTGTTAATTGTTAATGACAATGTGAATGAAGCATTCTGTCTTTCATCTAATTTGTAGGGATAACCGCCTGGTGAATTGGGATTGCACCTTGCGCACTGCAATATCAGATATTGAGGTACGACATACAATATCGAGTTCAATAAAGCAATATACAATTATTTATAATGGAAAATTTTCCAGTGGTCTTGAATTTTTGGTATCCTGGTCCGTTGTGCCAAGCCATCGACTATTAATATATGAGCTGGTTTTGATCAAGTTCTGTTTCTTTAATTGTGTTTATGGATTTAATGTGTGATTCTTTGGAGGTCTTACATTGATATGCAAACACATAAGCATTCACAAAAAAGCAAGTAGAAAAAGAAAATGAAAAGAGAGAAAAGACTTCCAAAGCACACAGTAAAATGCCAGTACTACCAATTTATTATTAAAGGAGAACAAAGAAACCTAGAAGGGGCACCTTTGGTGATGCTTATACTTAATTGCTTTCTTGACAGGTTGAATATAAAGAAATAAAGGAAGAAACTTTCCTAAAGGTTCCTGGCTACTCCAAGCCGGTACAGTTTGGGGTTATACATTCCTTTGCATATCAATTGGAAGGAGGTCTTGGTGAGATTGTTGTGGCAACTACTCGAATAGAGACCATGCTTGGTGATGTGGCAATTGCAATTCATTCAAAAGACGAGAGGTACAAGCACCTCCATGGAAAATATGCAGTACATCCGTTCAATGGGAGGCGGCTACCCATTATATGTGATGATGTGTTGGTGGACCCTAGTTTTGGAACCGGTGCAGTCAAGGTAACATCTATTGGTCACAACAAGTTGTTTCAATTGGCCCTATTTTGAATAATCAGGTTAAGGTGCCTTCTTTGTATGTATAAGAATGAGAATGGCATTTTAGCCAAGTTGTACTGGCATACAATGATGATTTTATTCCTTTTGTATTATATTTAAAAAATAAATGGACCAAAGAGATTCTGGATGGCAGATCTCCCTTCCCCTTGATATGGCGGACTACTAAAATATAAATAACCAGATATTAATTAGGAAGCTAAAATTATTATTTGCAAAAAAATTCTACAGCAACTGCAGATAAACTTGGTGTAGAGTGTTCAGCGGTCCTATGTGCAATGTGACATGATCAGATACTCTTTTTGGCCCTTGTTTGTACTAGGGAAAGCTTATTTCTCTAACATTTATCGACTGCTAATTTCCGTTTTCTCTTTTATTTCTTTATCCTCTTGCTTTTAGATTACTCCAGCACATGATCCAAATGATTTTGAGGTTGGGAAGCGGCATAAGCTGGAGTTCATTAATATTTTCACTGATGATGGAAAGATCAATAGAAATGGTGGCCCAAAATTTGAGGGAATGCTTCGTTTCACGGCCCGTGAAGAAGTTATTAAGGCACTTGATGCATTGGTACTTCTCTTTGTACCCTTATCTTTTGCTTTTTTAATTCTCTTTTGCTGTGATCTTATATTTAGCAAGTGATAGTATTTCTTTCAACTAAGAATCCCCTAGTGCATTATATTATCATACTGGCATGAAATCCTTTTGGTTGGCCTGATTTTACATTTTATAGTTTCTACCCTGGTTTTTTTGGTGCTTTGCTGTGTCCTTGGGAGTAAATTGAGAGTTGATTTGGTATAGGTGATATGTGGAATTAATTGTTTTGATTTATCCTTAGCTGAGCTGAACTGGAAGAATAATCTTCCAATATGGAGATGCAATATTGGGCTAATTGAAGAATTTTGTTAAAACCAGGGGCTTTATAGAGATTGTCAGAAGAATGAAATGAATCTGGGACTCTGCTCAAGAAGTAATGAAGTGGTTGAGCCCATGATAAAGCCACAGTGGTTTGTTAGCTGTGATGAAATGGCAAGAGCAGCCGTGGAAGCTGTCAAGTCCAAGAAAATTGAGATCATTCCTCAGCAGTACCAAGATGACTGGTTTAGGTAACTATAACAGTTGATTTCTAGTTATATTTCCCTTCCTAATTATAGTTAGAAAGGATTGGAAAAGGAAAAAGACACCTAAAATTCCTTAACATTTTCTAAGTACCATGTCCTTAAAATATGGAAAGACACCTTTCTTCCATGCTTCTCCAATGTAAAGAGGAAGTTTGGATAGTTTGGGCATGTTTTGAAGAAATTAGATGAGATGCATGTGTGATAATTTTCCATTTTCAAGGAATGTATCTGATAATAATTTATCATTTGCATCAATCAGTAACCTTACTATTATCTTAACAGGTGGCTAAATAACATACGTGATTGGTGTGTATCAAGGCAGCTATGGTGGGGCCATAGAACACCAGCCTGGTATGTGACCCTAGAAGACGACCCAATAAAAGACATGGGCTTTTATAATGACCACTGGGTGGTGGCCCGCAATGAAACGGATGCACTCTCTGAGGCAAAAGCAAAATTTCATGGGAAAGGATTTAAGATAGCACAAGACCCTGATGTTTTGGATACCTGGTTCTCTTCTGGACTGTTTCCCTTAACAACCCTTGGTTGGCCAGATGATACTGCTGATTTTAGGGTTTTCTACCCCACCTCAGTTTTGGAAACAGGTCACGACATTTTGTTCTTTTGGGTGGCCCGCATGGTTATGCTTGGGATGAAACTTGGTGGTGATGTACCCTTTAGAAAGGTATATGTTTGGTAGTTTTCTTTTGTTTATGTTTTGGGTAAGCTGAAGTGCTGAAGCAAAACTGAACAATAAAAAGCATGACCAAAAGGAAATTTGAACTAATTATCATTATTCTAATATTTTTTATCTACTCAAGGGATATAAACTTTTCTTTTACAGCCCTTTTTTTAAGCAATGAATTTCATCATTCCACACTGATCTTCTTGAGAAAGAGGTTCACCAGCTTTTACCTGGTTTATACATAAG
The DNA here is from genome assembly GCA_011114355.1 of Carex littledalei. Classification (NCBI taxonomy): domain Eukaryota; kingdom Viridiplantae; phylum Streptophyta; class Magnoliopsida; order Poales; family Cyperaceae; genus Carex; species Carex littledalei. The sequence continues at coordinate 11,051,247 of CM022090.1, read as the reverse complement.
ACTGCTTAATCCAACCAATTAAAATTTGGGATCACTTTGTAAATGAGAACTTGAGGCTCTGGAGTGAACTAGTGTCATTCGATTTATTATTTTTTTGTTTCAAAATTAAATCCAGGTCTATCTGCATCCAATGATTCGTGATGCACATGGACGGAAGATGTCGAAATCACTAGGAAATGTGATAGACCCACTAGAGGTAATCAATGGGGTTTCACTAGAAAATTTACACAAGAGGCTAGAAGAGGGTAACCTAGACCTGAGTGAATTGGCAATTGCAAAAGAAGGTCAGAAGAAGGACTTCCCTGATGGAATTGCTGAGTGTGGGGCTGATGCTCTTCGTTTTGCTCTCATTGCCTACACTGCTCAGGTTTGCACTGTTTAGGTTTGGTTATATTACATTTTTCTATTTGTTTGCTGAATTTTTTATGCCTGAGTCTCAAAAGAGTTGCTACCTGTACACAACCTAAGTTGAAAAAAAAAGTCAAGAAAATATGTTTGCTGAATTTTTTATGCCTGAGTCTCAAAAGAGTTGCTACCTGTACACAACCTAAGTTGAAAAAAAAAAGTCTAGAAAAGATTAGATAAAAAAAAATAATGGATCAAATTTGTACCTTTGAAGATAATATTTAATTTTAAGTGTAAATTTTCGGGCTTTGCATTCTAAGATTGAAGAGAGAAGATAATAGATGCCCGCTTATAAGAAGAAAGGATCACACTGGTATTTTACCCATTGGTGTCATTTGTCTTGGTCATTGGTTAACCTTTTTTTCTCTAAACCTGATTTTAATTGTCAGTCTGACAAGATAAACCTAGACATACAAAGAGTGGTTGGGTACCGTCAATGGTGCAACAAGCTATGGAATGCCATTCGGTTTGCAATGGGAAAATTAGGTGACAATTATACCCCTCCGACATCAATCTCGGTGCAAATCATTCCTCCTGTTTGCAAATGGATCCTCTCTGTGCTAAACAAGGCTGTACTCAAAACTGTATCTGCCATGGAGTTGTACAAGTTCTCTGATGCCACATCAGCAGTCTATTTCTGGTGGCTGTCGCAACTATGTGATGTGTTTATCGAGGCAATCAAGCCATACTTTTTTAATGATTCAAAGGAGTTTGAGAGTGAGAGAGCAGCATCAAGGGCTGCTTTGTGGATTTGCTTGGATACTGGCCTGAGACTGCTACACCCCTTTATGCCGTATGTTACAGAGGAATTGTGGCAGAGGCTGCCTCAGGCTGAAGGTTCATGCAGGAAGGAATCTATTATGATTTCTGATTATCCTTCTGTAGTAGAGGTATGCACTTTTAGATTTCAAAATAATCTCCTTCTAGATTATAACTTCAAAACTTATTGGAATGACTTCGAATGACGAATCCAAACCGTTCAAGCCGGTCAACTTCATGAGTGATGCGTTTACAAACAAATTTTATAAATTTTCGAATAAATTTAGTATAAAGTGGAGTGGTAAAAAAAAAAAGACTTAATTTTAATGCGTTCATTTTTCATCATTTTTTGACCATTTGACTTTACATTTGATTAATTCAAAAGTATATAAATTTTGTTTGTGAACGCATCACTCGTGAGGTAGATCGGTTTCAACGGTTTGGATTTGTTGTTTAAGAACACCCTAGTTCTACTCTATTATACATGTGCATGATGGAAAATCCTCTTTATGTTATGAGTATATTACTCCTAGTTGTCATCGAAAGATGCCCAAAACCATCCCTCTTTTGCTAAATTGCTTCTCCTATCATTATTGAAGGGGAATGGGGGCAACAAAGTCAGTTTGCCTTTTCCAATTTTCTTGTATTAGATGATTAGATCTCATTTGCAGAAATGAAGGCATTCCTCTGTTAAGTTTACTTTGTATTTTCATTTTCAGGAATGGACAAATGATCAAATAGAAAGCGATATGAAGATAGTATTAGAAACAGTGACAAAAGTACGATCACTTCGTCCTGCAACAGATAAAAATGAAAAGAGAGCTGTGCTTGCACTTTGCTGGACCCCACAAGCTAAGAACCTCATTGAGAGCTATGATTTTCTCATCACTACTCTGGCTTCCTTGTCATCTATTAAGGTACCATTTTCCTTTGGTTCACTGCGTAAATGTGAGTCTGTGAAAATGGAATATTTTATTCTTTTTTAGATATGGACTAAATGTTGAACTTTCATGCAGATTTTGAATGATATGGATGCAATGCCGACGGGATGTGCCATTGGAGTGGTAAATGAGCACCTTTCAGTGTATCTTGAGCTCCAAGGGGCGCTAAATGCTGAGGCAGAAAGCGAGAAGCTCAGAAAAAAGAAAGACGAGCTTGAAAAGTTAGTTTTTTTTTTTTCAATCTCTCTTTCTGCCATATTATCTATTTGTTCGAGAAATATACTAAAGTTATTTGAAGTTCTCAAGTGAGAAGTTTTTTGAAGTTTCTTATTTAATTTGAAAATGGTAATCAACATTGTTATGTTTTTTAATATGAATTATATTTGTACTGTGCCAGGCTAAAAACAAATCTAGAAATGAAAATGAGTGCCTCTGGGTACAAGGAGAAGGCACCACCAAGTAAGCAGGAAGAAGATTTGAAGAAATTGACTTCTCTAATGGAAGAACTAACTATTGTAAGGAAAGCCGAGGAGGATTTAGAATTAGCAATAAATAGAGAAAATTAGATGGCTACAACTGTTGATTTATTTATATCTGAATACTGATTTTTGTCATTTTTGTCCAATTTGTTGGGTTCTCTACTCTAAAGCATTTTTTATGACTCTTGTGACATGTTGAAATATTTTGCATGTCAAACATACCATTTTCTTTATATACGATGCTAGTGCTTTTGGATAAAAATGAAACGCTTCAAGTGCTTTAGTACCTAACAGATGGAAAAGCCAAATGGCGTGCTTTAGTCTTGTCTGGGTCATTTAATATTTGTTTTTACTCTTAGAATTCTTGAGAAGATTGAATGTCTAGCGTGGGACGCAAATTGAAATCAATTTCTTTTTGGTACAATTGTTCCAATTTTGGTTTGGATTTGTCCTATTTCTTATTAATGAAGGGTTCAATTTTGGTTTTGGTTTTTGTGTTTCACATTCTTTACCTCCGTTTTAAATTTCAAACAATCGATCCGAATAGCTCAATATGATCTTCATAATAAAATGTACTTGGAGACCAAATTTTATATTTCTTGGAACCTTTTTTTTACTATTTTGTTAGATAGGTATCTCCCATGAAGGGATCTTTTGAAGCCTTGTGATTTTATCACATCCTGTAAGGAAATATGAGGGTCAGTACAAACTTTATACAGATGAAAAAAGCACAGGACATGGGGCATTGATCATACCAGACATCCCTCCAAAAGCTTAAGGTCTCCCCATTACCTACCTTGTAGGAACAGCTGGTGGACCCTATGTCATTCAATTTCATCAATTCTCTCCAAAATGGAGACATTGAGGATGACTGGTACTTGTGAGCATACTTAACAATCACCATTTGTTTCCATAAGTTATCAAAATTGGTAGATACTAGTAGCCTCTGTTATTTTGATTGGCACTAAATTCGGTAATAATGGGGTTTCTGACATACAAACAGGTCGGTTTGAGGCCACTTTTTTTAAAAACACAAAAAAAAGTGAATACGCAGATCATCGTCATCGCCATGTTTAAAAAAAAAAAACAAACCAAAGTCATGCAAATGAAAGAACAGATGCTGGATGGTAAACACAATTTGTATTTTTTTTTTGTTGAGAAAAAGCTGATAGCCCAATTCCTACAACTAGAAGTAAAATTGTAAGAAAAACTCATTTCTAAAAAGTCCTCACGAGCACCAAAACATGCACCTTAACACACACACCCATATATTTTTTTTTTTTTCATTTTAGCATTCTGGTGCTCCTAAACACAAAATCCTACCCTTCAAAATTTAAGCAACAAAAATTGTGCACAGTAAAACATCTCACAACAAGTTTTATGAATCGACTATAATTTATATCCCGTTTTTACATAAGCAACAAACAAAAATTATTCAACTTCTAGTAATGGCACCTCTAGTTCTCAATATCCTATTACTTATAAGCCGTTGAGAGGTGGCAAATTCGGTAGAGGATATTGTACAATCTATATTACCGCCCAAATCATCAATCAATGCTAAATCCAATCGATTATCCCATTGTCTTCCAAATGCAACTGATGCAACACTTTCGATTGCATTTATTAAATGAGCCTCACTTGACTTGTTGATTATATTACTTGTATCTCTTAAGAACGAGACTCAATTCGACATTCCAAAAGAAAGGGTGGTTCAATACTTCTATTATCATTGGTCTGAAAATTGAGAGAGGAAATCAAATGAGATGAAGGAACAGTCCGATATTTTGTAGTATTTAAATTTCAAAAAATAAAATAGAAACATCAATATGTTTATTTTTTTTTTCTAATTCTTTAAGCTATTAAAACATTATCCTCGTATGTCTTTGTATATGAGGAATGAAGAACAAGTCAGCAAAAACATCTAGACATCTTTTAAAGAGATATCAAAAGAGAAAAGATGTGTCAAATTTTCAATTCTTCACATAAGAACATTTGAAAATTTGAATTTCACAAAAATACATATAAATTTTGTCCAAAAACTTTTAAATTCCCCAACCCCTTTCTCACTAAAACAAGAGGGAGACAAAAAGAATAACAAAAAAATGAAAATAAATATTTAAATTATTCTAATAGTGCAATGTTTTTTTTGCAAGTTATTAAAGAGAAATACCTCATCGCAAGTTTGGGATTTAGCAAAAGATTAAAGAGATACACAACTTCTGGATAAAATCGACCAAGTAAAAGTCAAACTCGTTTCTAATGATCTTTTAATCTCTCTCGAAATAATTGTCCTCAAATGGATGCCTTCCTTTAGTGATATAATAGAACAATATATATCTGAGACTGAATAAATCAATAGCTTTGCTCTGACGATCATGCAATAATTGCTCCGATGCTTACCAACCCAGGCTACCGAATCCTAATAAATAATTTAAAATTCAAATTATTTTACAATCATTTTTCATTATTGAAGACTAGTTCTATTTTTGTAAATTAATTAATCAAACCCACTGTTCAATAAAGTAGAATGACGTGTGATCAATCGCATTTCGGCATTTGGTTATTTTTATTTATTTTAAAAACACGAGGAATGAGCCAAAAAAAATCAATCGCTATATGGTAATTTGAGTGATCCTTTGTTGTCGTTATTTTTTTTATGGAATAAACATGGCAATACTTTTTTATTAAATAATCGAATGTCAAATATGACCAAATAATAAAATAATAAACAAATCTACAAAGTTATTGGCACTAAAAGTTTTTTTATTAAATTATTTTAGTAGAAAGTATAAATAGTCTAGAAAATATAGTCACAAAAAATATTTAGTAACTAAATGGGAACAACTAATTTGTCACTTACCTTTTTTTTTATCGAATATCTTAATTATGTAATTAAGAGCATGGTTTGTTGATTTTCTCTAATATCTTATTATTATAATTATTATTATTATTATGTAATATAAATTTAACTTGTTGATTTTATTTGAAATTAGTTATTATTTTTACATACATCAAATAGCCAAAACAGTAGTTAAATATGAACATATATACTAAAGGCATCACACAAATAAAGTGAAGTTGTCACAAAATACTCATTTTTAGAAGTGACAATGTGTGAATATTAACAAAAAATACATGACAAATAATTCAAATTGTAAATAGCATAGTGTTCCATATAAGATGCGGATATTAAGTTGGTTAAGAAAAAAATATCTCTTGCTAGATTTGTAATAACTATACATAATGTTGCTACTTTGATTAAATAAAATGCGGATATTAACATGAGGTATATGCTTAAGAGTTAAAACTAAAAAAAAACTAAAAAAGAGTTAATGCGGTCACACCAATATGAGATGTAGAAGATCTTAACATTTTTATAATCATCAACTCATCCAAATTGTTTTTATATCATCTTTAAAACAATAAACAATTTAACCAACTTTTTTTTTTAATTCTCCAATCTCCACAGTCTAAACCTGCAAAACAGACAGGTGGTTTTACAGGTTTAAACTACGAAACCAAAGTAGTTCTGCAGCTTAAACCTGCAAAACCACTCCGTTTGATTTTACAGATTTAGACTGCGGAACTGTTGTGCGCAGAAACGTGCAGTCAACTGAGAAATGGAAATGTCATGCACGTAACAAATTCTCATGGTATTTCCAACAATTCAATATTGTAAACATGTATATGAAAAGTCAACTTCAGGTTTTGTTTGTTTCTTGCTTTGGTTAATTCAGGAATCACGTAATTATATTATGAAATCTTGTATGTTGGGTTAGAACTTGAATGCATAATTTTGTTACTTTATATTCATGTGATTCTGACAAAAGTCATTGGAGGGATAAGATAGACTTGTCGTTTTCAAACTCTTGAATCAGATTTGTTTTAGATTTTAGTCTAGACCGTCTTAGAATTACAAGTCACACCAGTGTTTGAATTTTATTTTTATTGGACCGGTGTTTGCTATTGTCAGGTTCGAATTGCAAAGTTCCATGTTAGATCAGACTATTGTCTTGTCTCAAGAAACAAACAAAAAAATAATCGAATTAGCTTATCTTGATGTCAAACCAATTTAATTAAATCCTGCTCTAGTTTGGGAAAGTTCGGAATAGCAGTCGCGCAGCTTAAACTTCTGAAATCCATCAGGGTGATCTGCGGAACTACTTTGGTCTCGTAGTTTAAATTTGCAGAATCAATCTTTCTAATTTCGTAGATTTAAACTGCAGATGTGATAAAATCGAATTAAAAAAACTGATAATTTTTTTTTAAATGGTATAAAAAAATTCGGTCAATACATCTCATTTGTTGTTCGAGTAAAATTGTGACTCGACTTTGTAATCAAAATCCACATTTTATCATTTAATTTATATTTTTATCACAACCTTGTACTCGAAAACAGTCTACCACACATTTTTTTCATCAATACATGCACACCGTGAGAAAAATAGTGTAGGATTAAATCAATGTTGATGGTTTAGGATATATAAATCGACAGTGTAGACTAAACTATTAACACTGAATATTCATTAAGAGAACAGTCATTGTAGGTTGTAAGCAACACTGACGGTTCAGTTGAATCAATCGTTAGCGTTGGTGAAACTATCAACAATGACTGTTCATTAAGAGAACTGTTGTTGTAGGTCGTTATGAGCGACATTGATGGTTCAATTGAACCAACCGTCAGTGTTGATGAAACTATCAACACTGACTGTTCAATAAGGAACCTGCATTTGATCATATCAAGCTGCTTTTTTTTTTTTAAGGCATTTTATATAGAGATAGCATGTACAAAGGAACAACAGTGAGCACTGGATTTAACAATATTATTCTACCTCCAATTAACAATAAAGCCCCTGGCTAGTTTTGTAATTTATCTACCATGCAGTCCCAACCAGCAATACTAAGTTTTTTATCAGTAAGGGGTACTCCTAAGTACTTGAGAGGGAGTTTACGAGCTTCACTCTTGATCTATTCAGTTTTCATTTGGATTTATGATGTTTTCCCCTTTAAGATAATTGATATTTCCACTCTTTTTAATATAATATGTTTCATATTAATTAGAATCACAGCAGCAACCAAATGTACATACTGCTCTATGGCGCACTTGACCCTATTTTTGCCCATTAATAGCTGATGCCTTGACAATATTGTATACTGATACCGCTTTCTGTTCGAACCATTAATGAAACAGGGGCACAACTTGCAAGGTAGGAATTCACGCTGAATTATTCTGTACAATGAGACAAATATTTTTTTTTTCTATTACTTAATGATATATGGATTTCCACGAATTAATTAATAGTATATGCACAACTTCTATGCTAAATGATAATCATCTCATAGATATATACTCACCCTACATTTATGTGATCAGTATGATATTTCTAGCACTCTTTTAAATATATAAAAGTTGTTCGAATAAAAAGAATCTATCAAATGCGTGATAATAGAGTAAATAAAAAATAATTTAGCCAAAAATCTGCTTAATTATTAAACATGAAGTAAATACCATTTGAGTCAGTGGATCCTTTCCAGCTGCCTGACCCAATGGAAAAGGATCTGACACAAAATCTACGGGGGGGGGGGGGGGGGGGGGGGGGTTAATTATGTACCCGTTACTGTTATGCCTGTGGTCGATGGTACCAAGTTGGCGAGAACCAGTGCCATTTGGGTCTATGCATGCCTGTGGTTTGAGCATGATTTTGTGTCTCGGTACCAGTTGTATTAGGTGGTAGGTACTAGTAGCCTCTGTTATTTTGATTGGCACTAAATTCTGTAATAATGGGGTTTCTGACATACAAACAGGTCGGCTTGAGGCCATTTTTTTTAAAAACACAAAAAAAGTGAATACGCAGATCATCGTTATCGCCATGTTTAAAAAAAAAAATAAACAAACCAAAGTCATGCAAATGAAAGAACAGATGCTGGATGGTAAACAAAATTTGTATTTTTTTTTTTTTTAGAAAAGGCTGATAGCCCAAGTCCTACAACTAGAAGTAAAATTGTAACTCATTTCTAAAAAGCCCCCACGAACATCAAAACATGCACCTCAACACACACACCCATATATTTTCTTTTCTTTTAATTTTAGCATTCTTGTGCTCCTAAACACAAAATCCTACCCTTCAAAATTTAATCAATGTCCCATAACACAATTGTGCACAGTAAAACATCTCAGAACAAGTTTTATGAATCAACTACAATTTATATCCCGTTTTTACATAAGCAAAAAACAAAAATTATTCAACTTCTAGTAATTGCACCATTGGTTCCAGTTCTGAATATCCTATTACTGGTAAGTAGTTGCGGTGCAATCTATATCACCGCCCAAATCATCAAAATCCAATCGATTATTCCATTGTCTTCCAAATGCAACTGATGCAACACTTTCCATTGCATTTATTAAATGAGGCTCATTTGCCTTGTCAATTCTGTCACTAGTATCTCTTAAGAACGAGACTCTCAATTCGGCATTCCAAAAGAAAGGATGGTTCAATACTTCTATTGCCATCGGTCTGGAAATTGAGAGAGGAAATCAAATGAGATGAAGGAACAGTCCGATATTTTGTAGTATTTAAATTTCAAAAAATAAAATAGAAACATCAATATGTTTATTTTTTTTCTAATTCTTTAAGCTAATAAAACATTATCCTCGTATGTCTTTGTATATGAGGAATGAAGAACAAGTCAGCAAAAACATCTAGACATCTTTTAAAGAGATATCAAAAGAGAAAAGATGTGTCAAATATTCATATTCTTCACAGAAGCACATTTTGAAAATTGAAATTTCACAAAGATACATATAACTTTTGTTCGGAGACTTTTAAAATCCCCAACCCCCTTTCTCACTAAAACAAGAGGGAGACAAAAAGAATAAACAAAAAAACAAAAAAACATTTCAATTATTCTAATAGTGCAATGTTTTTTTTGCAAGTTATTAAAGAAAAATACCTCATCGCAAGTTTGGGATTTAGCAAAAGATTAAAGAGATATAACAACTTCTGGATAGAATCGACTAAGTAAAAGTCAAACTATCTTTTAATCTCTCTCGAAATAGTTGTCCCCAAATGGATGCCTTCCTTTAGTGATATAATAGACAATATATATCAGAGACTGAATAAATCAATAGCTTTGCTCTGACGATCATGCAATAATTGCTCCCCCAAATGGATGCTTACCAACCCAAACTACCGAATCCTAATAAATAATTTAAAATTCAAATTATTTTACAATAATTTTTCATTATTGAAGACTAGTTATATTTTTGTAAATTAATTAATCAAACCCACTGTTCAATAAAGTAGAAGGACGTGTGATAAAAGGCGCACAGGACTGTTTCGGCATTTGGTTATTATTATTTATTTTTAAAAACATGAGGAATGAGCAAAAATACTCAATTGCTATATGGTAATTTGGGTGATTTTTTGTTGTCGTTATCTTTTTTATGAAATAAACATGGCAATACTTTTTATTAAATAATCGAATGTCAAATATGACCAAAGAATAAAATAATAAACAAATCTACAAAGTTATTGGTACTAATTTTTTTTATTAAATTATTTTAGTAGAAAGTATAAATAGTCCAGAAAATATAGTCACAAAAAAATATTTAGTAACTAAATGGGAACAACTAATTTGTCACTTACCTTTTTTTTTATCGAATATCTTAATTATGTAATTAAGAGTATGGTTTGTTGATTTTCTCTAATATCTTATTATTATAATAATTATTATTATTATTATGTAATATAAATTTAACTTGTTGATTTTATTTGAGATTAGTTATTATTTTTACATACATCAAATAGCCAAAGCAGTTGTTAAATATGAACATATATACTAAATGCATCACACAAATAAAGTGAACTTGTCACAAAATACTCATTTTTAGGAGTGACAATGTATGAATATTAACGGAAATACATGTCAAATTATTCAAACTGTAAATAACGTATCATTCCATATACAAGATGCGGATATTAATAAAAAAAAAATCTCTTGCTAGATTTGCAATGACTATACATACGTTGCTACTTTGATTTAAGAAAATGCGAGATATTAACATGAGGTATATGCTTAAGAGTTAAAACTAAAAAAAACTAAAAAACGAGTTAATGTGGTCACACCAATATGAGACCGAAATTTTTACACATAAGAAAATAAAAATAAATATATTAAAAATAAGAAATATCGCGTGGAAATTTGAGAAATGAGAAAGAAGTAGGGGGACGCCATGTCACACTCAAGACCGTTGGAAAAAAACAAAAAAAAAACCAGATCTGGGCTGCCATGGCACACCCCAACCTGCAAAAAAGAAAAAAAAAATATATATATTAAACTGGGCCGCCATGGCTCAGGCCAACCCAGAAACGAAAAAAAAAGGAAACTGGGCCGCCATGGCTCAGGCCAACCCAGATTCAAAATTAGCGATTTTCAGTGAGAGTCCAATAATTTTGACCAGATTCAAAATTCAATTTAGAAAAAATTGCTACCTGAATTTTTGTGTTATTTATAACAAAATAAATGTATGAAAGTCTAGTTTTCAGATAATATAATTTCTATATATAAAAATGTTACAGATTGGTACAGTTTTAACTATTAACTGACAGAGGTCAGAAATCAGAAAAACTGAAATTTCAGTGAGCAGTCCTATAATTTTGACGAGATTCAAAATTCAATTTAGAGAAAATGGCTATATGAATTTTTTGTGTTCTTTATATCTAAATAGAGGTATGAAAGTCTAGTTTCTTGATAATATAATTTTTCTATACAAAAATATTACAGATTGGTACAGTTTTAACAATTAACTGACAGAGGTCAGAAATAAAAAAAGCTGAAATTTTATTCCTATAATTTTGACCAGATTCAAAATTCAATTTAGAGAAAATGGCTATATGGATTTTTGTGTTCTTTATATCAAAATAAAAGTATGAAAGTCTAGTTTTCAGATAATATAATTTCTCGATACAAAAATATTACAGATTGGTACAGTTTTAACGATTAATTGAGCCTGCGACAGATCTATACAAAAGTCTAGTTTCCAGAATTTTTTTTTTCTTTTTTCGTTTTTGGGTTGGCCTGAGCCATGGCGGCCCAGTTTAATATTTTTTTTCCTTTTTGCAGGTTGGGGTGTGCCATGGCGGCCCAAATCTGTTTTTTTTTTTCATTTTTTTCCGACGGATGGCGTCCCGCAGGGACGCCATGGCCCCCTACTACCTTCTCATTTTTCAAATTCCCACGCGATATTTCTTATTTTTAATATTTTTATTTTTTATTTTCTTATGTATAAAAATTTCGGAATATGAGTTGTACTCTGTCTCATCTATTTGCTTTACTGTGATGAGATCAATAGAAGATCTTAACATTTTTATAATCATCAACACATCCAAATTTTTTTTATATCATCTTTAGAAAAATAAACAATTTAACCAACTTTTTTATAAAATTCTCCGCAGTCTAAACCTGCAAAACAGAAACGTGGTTTTACAGGTTTGAACTACGAAACCAAAGTAGTTCTGCAGCTTAAACCTGCAAAACCACTCCGTTTGATTTTACAGATTTAGACTGCGGAACTGTTGTGCGCATAAACGTGCAGTCAAAAAAAAAAAAAATCGAATTAGCTTATCTTGATGTCAAACCAATTTGAACCGTTGACCTGCAAAATTAAATCCTGCTCTAGTTTGGGAAAGTTCGGAATAGCAGTCGCGCAACTTAAACTTCTGAAATCCATCAGGGTGATCTGCGGAACTACTTTGGTCTCGTAGTTTAAATTTGCAGAATCAATCTTTCTAATTTCGTAGATTTAAACTGCAGATGTGATAAAAATCGAAATAAAAATCTTCTGAAGCCCCTCGACGAAGCGTAGGCGACGGTCCTGTGGATCCGCTACCAAGTCGGGAGCGTATCATGATAAGCTGATGTAGAGTCCTGCCGCCCTGGTAAGCGACTCAAAACTCTACCTCAAGGTACGTACCATCACAGTATCCAAAGCTTCGTACCTTGAGGCAGAGTTTTGAGTCGCTTACCCAGGGAATGCTGGGACCGCCCTTGTACTGAGGCTGCTGCGTAGTCCACCAATGTCGAGCATTCCCGTCAAAGAGTGTCGTGCCAGCTCGGTATGAAACTCTGCAGGAGACCGTGCGAGACGGACTGTACGGATGTAAGCCACTCCTCGGCTACAGTTTAAGTGCCACGCCCGTCATAACAAAGCGTGTGGAGACAGGTAAAGTCACGATGGGCCGTAGTAAATAGGTCGCCTCCAGCGCGACCCGCACCAGCTCCGTGACCCGCAAACTGGGCCAAACCCTCAAGGAACTGTCGCATGAACTGTGTCGGGTCCATACCATCTGGGGGTGGCGGTGGTGGTGGATGAGACGGGGGTGGTGAAGGCAGAGGTTGTTTGTCTGTAGCGCTCTGCGACGAACCTGCTCGACTATGACCCGTCCCTCTACGGGGTGGGGTCGCGGCGCTACGAGTAGTGGCATCGTGACCTCGCACGACAGACAGCTGGGAAATGACTACTAGTGGTCGTGACGAGGCGCTACTCACCGAGATCTCGGGGTGAGGCTCGGGTGGCTGGGATGCGGCCTTGAGTCGCCGCGGACAGTGACGACTGTCCATCGTATGATTGAAAAGAAAAATGAGTGTAAAGTCAGGATACATCAGAAATGGAGCGTATTATAAGAAGGAGACTCTGATTATCGATATCTACGTGAGACGCTCTTTTAAAAGTATCGATTAAGTGCTTTGATTTATATTTATCGACTTATGACTATGCTTCTTATTTGTTTTTTTAGGAATGGTATTTGGTTTATTATATGAAGGGTTACGATAAACCTGCGCTTTGATACCACCCAAATGATGTTACACTCCAAAACTCCAAACCGGAAATTTCAGATTAAGACATGATCAGTCCGCGCCTCGTGTTTATTAAATCCATAAACACACAAGGCTAAACAAATGCCAATATAAATAAAATGCGGAAGCGTGAATAATATAAAGCACAGAGGTAAAAGGAAAAGAGAGAGAGAGACAGAGACTTGTTCTCAACACATGAGCGAAGTAAAAAAGGAAAGCAAAACCAAAACGAGAGAGAGAGGGATATATATAACCCGGGACAACCAAATCGCGCAAGGGTCAAGGGTGCTCAGAGAGAGAGATAATAAGCTAGGGTCAAGGGTGCTCAAAGAAGAAGACCCCTTTACCAAGTATTTTCAAAAAAAAAAGAAAAAAGAAGACCCCAGCGAGAGGGAGAGATAATAAGCAGGGGTCGCTTTGAGATTCGTGCAAAATCAATCAAATGGACAGAATAATTTCAGAAAAGTAAAGGTTCTAGATCAATTAATCAAATGTTATAACTCAAATTAATTTAACGAATTTAAGTTTATAAATTCATACGTGAATTTACCGATTGCTCTCAAATTTATTTTACCATTTACTTATCAATTCATTAATTATCAAATTTGATTTTGTTGTCAATAATAGTAGTTCTAATTAATAAATCCTTACTCGATAAATTAATTCTACAATTTATAAAAATTTCCTATTAAACAAATAAACTTATATAAGTTACTTTATTTGTTTAAGGGAAAATTGATTATTTGCCACTCCAAAACCTTCAAATTGTAAAAATGCCATCCCGAAATTTGAAATTGTAAAAATGCCATTCCAAACTTCATTAATATGTAATTTTGCCACTCCAAATAATTAATGACTAAAATACCCTCCCTTCTTCTCCTCCTCTTCTTCTCCTGCCATGGCGAAAGGCAAGATGAAACCTCTCCGAACTGATGTTGCATATCAAAGAACAATGCACTTATTTGCATTGAGATACTGGCAAGAGTAAAAACTAAAAAGGATCCGCTGAAGAGTTTTATTTCCCAAATGGGTTCTGTCTCTGTTTTTCCATCTCCATACTATATTTTTTTTTTTCAAATTTCAGTGAAAATTAGCCTCTTTATGAAATTGTTGTCTGCGAAATGGGGGTTGCTATGAGGATGAATTTGGTTATGGACTAGAGTTTCTGATTTGGGTTTTTTACTCATTAATTAGTTGAAGATTCACCCTGGGCTGTCTGAGCACCTCTTTATCTCTTTCTTTCTTTATTTCTCTTTTAGCAAATTGGCGTCCTTATACCAATTCTGAAGGATAAATTAATTTCCTTTGGTATAATGGCTTGGACGCAATATTAAATTAGTTTGTGGTGATCCTGATTTTTGGACTTGGTTGTGCCATTTGGTCTTGGAAACGCCTCATATATTTCAATCAATCTCTTTTTTAATTTCTTTAAACAAACACTTGTTGGATTTGAAATGATGATATTTGATTGTCGCCCCAGTCTTAGGATTCACATCTATCAAAAGATGGCGGATCCATGCTGATTGACTAATTATTTCTATCTGAATCCAATTTTTGTTTTCGCTTAATTAACTAGGAAATGAAATGCCATGAGGTATCTGGTACCTTGCTTAAACTCGATATCTAGGTATCACGTTAGATTGGCAGATACAAATTTATAACACTACTTGTGACGCTGCTTGCTCCTTGTTATATCTGTTTACATTTTTCTCAATGCAAATAAGTGCATTGTTCTTTGATATGCAACATCAGTTCGGAGAGGTTTCATCTTGCCTTTCGCCATGGCAGGAGAAGAAGAGGAGGAGAAGAAGGGAGGGTATTTTAGTCATTCATTATTTGGAGTGGCAAAATTACATATTAATGAAGTTTGGAATGGCATTTTTACAATTTCAAATTTCGGGATATCATTTTTACAATTTGAAAGTTTTGGAGTGGCAAATAACTAATTTTCCCTTTGTTAAATTACTTACATTTATTTTTCTTGATAATTCAATTTAAAATTTTAATTAGTTGAATTTTAATTATTAGACTAATTAATTATATTTAAAATTACGAATTATAACAGTTTGTGAACAAGAGAGGTTCCGTTGTTGAACGGTTTCTAGGTATCGTTCATGTTTCCGATACTACATCGTTGTCTTTGAATGCGACACTTGAGAATTTATTTGGTAAGCATGGTCTATCTCTGTCTAGATTGCATGGCCAAGGTTATGATGGAGCTAGTAACATGAGCGGGGAGTTCAATGGTCTTAAAGCATTGATCATGAGGGATAATGGGTCCACATACTATGTGCATTGCTTTGCCCATCAATTGCAACTAACTCTCGTTGCGGTAGCGAAGGATCATGCTCAGGTTGTCTTATTTTTTCAAATGGTTGCTAGATTGCTCAATGTTGCTGGTGGATCTTGTAAAAGACGTGATCAATTACGTGAGGAGGCGAGAATTAATGTTATGGAAGCTATTTCAAGTGAAGAGATAGTAACCGGAAGTGGTTTGAACCAAGAAACGAGTCTTGCACGCGTCGGTGATACCCGATGGAGTTCTCATTTCAAGACTTTAAATAGTTTGGTGATACTATTTTCACGCACGTTTAAGGTAATTAAGGAAATAGAAATGGATGGGTCAACATGGGAGCAAAGATCAGAGGTGCGTGGATTACGTAGAGAAATACAAACTTTTGAATTTGTATTCGTGTTGCTTCTCATGAGGGAAACATTAATCATCACACATAATCTATCGCAAACATTGCAATACAAAAATCAAGATATGGTGAATGCTATTCGCTAAATCTCAGTTTCAAAACATGAGGGATAGTGGTTAGGAATCATTATTCAAAGATGTGTGTGCATTTTGTGAGAAACACCGTATTAAAGTTTCAAATATGGAGGAAGACTACTTCGATAACCCACGGTACCCAACAAACATAACTAATTTGCATTATTATCGTGTTAATCTATTTTACACGGTTATTGATATGCAATGGCAAGAGCTCAATGACAGATTCACGGAAATAAATACCGAACTTCTCATTTGTATGTCATGTTTAGATCCGAAAAACTCTTTTTCATCATTTAACAAAGACATATTGCTTCAATTAGCTCAATTTTATCCCTCTGATTTCAACCGATTCGACATTCCTATCCTAGCGAGTCAATTGGAGAATTACCGTATGGATGTGCAAGATGATAGAGATTTTTTTGAGGTAAATAACTTAGTTCAACTTTCTCAAAAAATGGTGGAAACGAATAGGCATGATGTCTATCCCTTGGTTTACAAGTTAGTGAAATTGAACTTGATATTGCCGGTGGCTACTGCTAGTGTGGGCATTTTCGGCAATGAGTTTGGTGAAAACCAGCATGAGAAGTAGAATGGGAGATCAGTGGATGAACGATTGTTTGATTACTTTCATTGAGAAGGATTTGTTCAAGAGGGTGAGCAATGCAAGAATTATGGAAATGTTTCAAAACATGAAGAATCGTTGAGAAAAGCTCGTTTCATCGACTCGACTGTCTACTATCTAGTAGTACTTTTTTAGTGTTTTTAATATGTAAAAGGATATTAGAAGTGTTGCTTTTAATTATGTTGAATTGTTAATTTTTTTCAAGTAATTTAGGATTTTTATTATGTTGATTGTTATGTTTTTTTTATTATGTTGAATTGTACCCTATTAGCTAACGGGTTTGAATCCAATAAGCTATTTGAATCCGATTACTGCCCTCTAGTGGAAATCCTGCATCCGCCCCTGTCAACCGTTGATCTTCATTGAGATTCATGCATGAAGAAGTTATTTCGTTGAAATTCACTCATGAATAAATTTGACCTGTTGGGATCGGAATAACAGCAGATTTATTTCGCCAATTCTGTAACACTAGTGTGGAGTAAGGAGCTTATTACACCTCGCACTCTATAATTAACATATGGATGCTACTTAAATTTAAAGAGAATTAAATTACTTACTTCATCTTAATCATGTTTTACATCTCGTTTGAAACAACTTAAATCATGATTTAAATTAAATTAATCTATCTGAGGAATAAAAAATAGAGAAATAAATTTATTTCTATGGTTGTGGGTCCTACATGAATGTAGCTAAGAGAATCAAGATGGTAGATTGTGTATTCACAACTATTTCTTCTAGAAGAAATTGAATAAAGAACGAGGTAGGTAGACTTAAGGAATTTTATTTTTTATGATTTCTCTCTCAATTATATATATATTCGAAGAATTATGGTGCAATAAGTGAGAAAATTTTAATTCTATTGCATGTTTTGTTTGGCTGGTATAAGATTATGATGACCTGATCAGAGCATGGAAAGAAATTTCGGATGTGAAACTTGACTTGGGCTCATTCGTTTAACATTAAGAATATTTAAATTTGTCACATCAAAGAGTAATAGAGTATAAATCTATAGTTCGAAAGCAGATCTAGAATATTGAAGTCTTCTCTAATATACACAAACATCTCGTATTTGGGTAAGTTGTAAGTGGATCTAGACTTCTAGAGTTTGAAAGGATGAGAGAACACGTGCACAAAATAGTATGGATATATATATGTGCTGTAGTATTTTACAAGTGGGGTCTACTACTTTACGGTTTGAGATTTAGCCTAAGTCGTTTTTTTGAAATTCGGACTAGGGCATGGAAGTATTATTTGGCTTTAAGATTCGTGCAAAGTTAAAAAAACGGTCTGGATCTACTAACTAGAGAATCATTCTAATGATTCCCTTGTGCAGTACTCTACTAAATACGACAAGTATCTTAGTTCCTAGTTTTACCTCTAGTCTCTGTTTTCAAGGTAAAGCCCATTCCACCTCTGAAAAATACATCAAAATTGTGGGGAAAAAAAAATCATATGGCCATGCAAAAAGTAGAGATCATAACCTCAGCCATCGTAATTTTCTTACTCGCAATTCAATTTATCCTAGTGTCTGCAAAATTAATCCCAGGCAATCTACTAACTAATATATTTCAAACATTGATCTACTTCGCCGTTTTTTCTCTCCAAACCAACCAAATATCAACTACGAAATTGAGGATTTTAATGGTAGCTTTATCCCTGGGTTTAATCACAGTGATATTTGCTAACCATTTCTACATCCGTCCATGGCGATGGGAATTTGTATTCCGTCTAATCTATGCAATCAATTGTGTGGCCATGCTGAATTTTCTTATTATGAAATTTTCACATGATCAGAGAAGCACAATTCTATTCACAGCATTGGTAACAGACGGGGTTCTGATATTGAATAATCAGCGAGATATAGGAATATTTAGTAAAAAATTTACGATGATCGGATTAATTATAGTATATGTATTACTCTCTGCTTTTCATGTAAAGCAAATCTGGGACCGGAGGAGGAAAGTATCAGCGATCGCATCACTTTTCGCTGTGACCTTGGTGTTAGGTATTCTCCTCCGCCTCTACTGGTACGACAATGATAAATTATCTGTATCAATTGCAAGCATCAATGCTTGTTTATCCCTTGTGCCGTGGCTGTGGCTAATGTGTGCCCCAAAAATAAAGGCATGGTGGCAAGCCTACAAAGAGCAGGAAACAACCCAAGACGAGCAATATGATTTCCTTGAGATGCCCGGATTACCCGCAAGGTTCACAATCAAAGATCTTGAAACAGCAACAGCAAACTTTCAAGAACCCATAGGTGAAGGTGCTTCTGGTGCAGTGTTCAAGGGGACACTAACAGATGGCTCTACCATTGCGGTAAAGCGGATCAAATGGCAGCCAAGTGGCGAAACAGAGTTTAGAACAGAGATGACAATTATTGCAAGTCGGCAACATGTCAATTTAGTGCGCCTTCTGGGGTTTTGTCTCTCTCCGAGAGGAGACCACTACCTGATCTATCCATTCCTTGAAAATGGGTCTCTTGATGCATGGCTTTTCACGGATAACGGAAAGAGAAGCCATTTAACATGGCCGTTAAGGTATCGCATTGCAATTGATGTAGCCAAGGCACTTGCGTATCTCCACCATGAATGCCATCAGCGGATCTTGCATCTCGACGTCAAACCAGCAAATATTCTCCTTGATGGAGAATTTAGGGCCCTGCTATCCGATTTTGGTATCTCAAAATTGATTGGGAAGGATGAGAGCAGAGGCGGAGCTACAGTATATCAGGGGTGGGCAACTGCCCACCCCTGAATTTTGATAAACAAGCTTAAATTTATATATATTTGAGTTTTTGCCTACCCCAGATTGTAAATTTTGCCCACCCCTGCAGTGAAAAGGTGCAAATGTGGTCTTCTCAACTCTCTCTTCCTTTGACTACAAGGAATTAATTTGAAAGTTTCGTTTCATTTTTCATTTTCGTATTTTTTCCAGATCTAATTTTGTATCTTGGACAAATACTCCCTAGAGAAGATGACCCTTTTAACCGTTTGAACCTGATGCACATGAGCCATCAAAGAGATTGTAATGGAATTATGTGAACTATGTCCATACAATAAAATATCAAACATAAAGAGACAATATGTGAGATTTATTGAGAGAAGAGCCGGCTCTTTATTTTTTCTCTTCCACTCCATTTTAAATTAATAAGATGTCTCCATTTCCATCCATTTACTCTCATTTTTTTCTCTTTTTCTCTTCTTTCTCTCCATTTAGGAATCCAATACGCCTCCATTTCTCTTAATTTTGTGTTTGCTGATTTGTGTTTGAATTAGTTTTATATTTTTTTTTTCTTTCCTTCATTTTTCCTTCTACATTTTTATTTTCCTATTTTTTTTAATTGGATAAGGATATGGAAGAAAAAAAATATAATTAACATTTAAAATTTTGGATGAAATTTGTAGTTTTTTCATTTTTTCGTTGCCCATCCCTGATCAAAATCCTGGCTACGCCACTGGATGAGAGTAGTGTCATGACCAGAGCAAGGGGAACGGTAATTATTACTGATAATTTCTCCATTGTTCTATCTTTTCAAAGCTTTTTTTTTATTAAAGCTAATTATTTATATCGAGCTATCCAACTTTACTTTGTATATTACAAAAATTTACATCTTACCATATCAACATATTTTGTACCACAATCAGGTTGGTTACCTAGCTCCTGAGATGCTGGTGCCAAATGCTATCTCGACCAAGTCAGATGTCTATAGCTACGGAATGGTGCTTTTGGAGCTGATCGGTGGGCGTAGGAACTTGATGTTGTTGGTGGATGGAGAGACTCAACAAAGACAGAACTCGTATTTCCCAAAAATTGTCAGAGAGAAAATGATGCAAGGCGAGTTAATGGAGGTAGTCGATATGAGCTTGGTCAAGAATGAAGAGATAAGAGAAGAAGAAGTTACGGTGTTATCTCGACTGGCTCTTTGGTGCATTCAAGAGAACCCAATGCTAAGACCCAGCATGACAGAGGCAGTTGAGATGCTGGAAGGTCGCACGCCGGTGCATGTGCCACCCGAAAGCTCGATGTTTATGATGAATTTTTTGGATGTGCAACCGCAGTCTAGTATATTTGGCCGAGCTAGGGAGGATGAGGCCAGTGTAATGTCGGCCAATGCTTTGTCCATTTCCATTCAATCTGGTAGATAGAAAACAATTATATGCTAAGCCCCAAATGGTTCTTTTGAAGATCAGTTTCCAGAACAGGAATCAAATCTTCTGCCCACATATGGACATGAAATTCTTGCCAACAAGATCCATTTGTCCATCCATCTATGATCTGGATGGTCATATTTAAAGTATGAATTTGTCCTCTCAAAATGAAATATTCTTCCTATTTCAATTATGACCGTTTAAATCTGGATGGATGGACGGATGGATCTGTTGGCAGAAATTTCCTGCCCTCGGAACCAGTACTCCTATTGCTGGTATAATTAATGGAGTTTATTGATTCAATTAATAGAATGATTCGAAAGATAATAATATAATTACAGGTGCACCGGCTGGGTTAGAAGTTAGAACACAACCTTTTGTGGGGAAAAAGAGAAAAAAAAATTCCTACTAGAATCTTATTATTGTGTATTTATATGTATAATTGTGTTTTCATTTAGTTTCATTTTTATTGAGTATAAAATTTTACCAAAAAGATATCTACAGAATTATTCAGCAATAACTAAACGCGGATAATACTTATTGCATATGGACTATGGTGTATACAGACGTACCTAAGAAATATATAGCATGTGACATTTTTTTTTTGAGGGTTGGTGGAAATTTTCCACTAAGAAATATATTGATGCTAGAAAAATTATATACAAAACTCATTACTTGTTCAAAGGAACCAGTAATGATTCATAAGGGTTTAAGAAGAAGAAAAAAGAATTTTAACCTACACACACGCTACCCCATTGCTAACGACAATGAAACAGTTTAGTTGTTACAAAGGTTCGCTAATTGAATTAAAAACGCCATAGCAATAAGTAAGCCACTTCTGTGAGTCCGATTACTAGACGAATAACATCCAGTTGTGTATATCCATTGCCGCTGCATTAATTAAGAAGTGCTCGGGTTTCCTTTCCTATGAGAACACGCGCCTGTTCCTTTCCTTCCAGACGGCCCATGTTCCTGTCGCCCACGCGGTATCTCATAGCATGTGACATTTGATTTGTATGAACTGGTAAGGGGTAATATAGTTCTTGCCAGTACGAAAATAGACCAAAACTGTCACAGATCAGCATGCGGTGAACCTATTCAGGGGCTAAGCCCAGTTAGGCGTAAGTGCTTAGCCATCTCAATAATTAAAAAAAAAATTCATCATGTGTATTAAAACTTAATTAATTTCTTTTTTTTCCAAATTGCGGTTTGATTTCCAAATCGATAGCTTTGACTGTGTGAAGAAAAGAAAACCAATCTTTGAATTTTTGAGGTCAAAGATAAAATCGGAAGATAAAAAAAGAAGTAACCGGAGGAGAAAAAAAGGGAAAGTGAATCGGAGGAGCAAAACAGCTAAGCCAGAAAAATTAGAAAGTGAAAATCATATTGGAGTGGAGGTCTCAAGACATTTTCTTTCACTTTTTTTAATTGAGGTTTGTGTTTGATTCATTGACCGTTTGAAAATTGTTAATTGTTATTCGTTATAAGTTTTAGATAAAAATTAATTTCACTTTTATTATAAATTCAGAAATGTTATTTTACTTTCATGCTAAAATATTAATATTTTATTCCACTAATCATGATGTCTATTAGTTTATTAATTTTTCATAAAAAAATTAATTATGTCTAGAATTATTTGTATATGGAATTATGAAAGGGAAGATTTATTTTTGTTATAATTATTTGTATATGATAAAATATTTATGAGGGTAATGAGGAGCCTATTTATTATTTTTCATATGAAGATTGTGCCAAAGAAATATCGACATTTAGGCAATATTATAAAATAGAATTCTAATTTTGTTTACTTCTCAATTTAGCAGGTTGTCTTATATGGTACAAATATTGATTACTAACGACCACTTTGTTACCTTGTTTCTTATTATTTGTCTACCAATACCTCCATTCTTATATTAAACACGTACATATCATGATCTGTCAACGACTTTGATTAAGAAAATGAAATTTTGGATTGAATATCAACCCTCCGATCAAATATTCTTATTCTATGTATCTTTTTTATGTTTTTTACATGTAGAAATCTAAATTTATTTAGACACATACTCATCACACGTACTTTCCACATGCAAATTATATCATATTTCTGATTGGTCATGATTTTTTTTCTATTTTTTAAAAGTTATTTAAAGAATTTTGAATTGATTGATCATGTCTTCATTTCATTTCTATTTTTTTTGTTATTCATCATTTAATATGTCATTTTGCTTAAGATTTTTTATGAAAATATGTTAACAAGATAAAAATATATATTATTGAGATGTTATTTATGTATAGAAGTCATTTAATATGTTATTTAAAAAATATTATTTGTAATTTAGTTTAAATTTTCTATGAAAACATATCATTTTCAATAAAAAAATATATATTATTGAGATGTTATTTATGTATAGAAGTCATTTAATATGTTATTTAAAAAATATTATTTGTAATTTAGTTTAAATTTTCTATGAAAACATATTATTTTGTATAATTATTTTTTTTATCTTATAATATGTCCCTGTTACAACATACAAGTACGATACTAGTATATTATGTTTGTATATCAACCTGCAAGTACTTATCCATTAGACTATTAATTATACCCGAGTTTACAAATGCCATGCAACAGATTGGTCCATCATGAATAATTTTTTAAAGAGTTTGAGATCATGTTTTGATCTATTCGGATGATCTTTTGAAAGGAAAGTCCTACTTGATGACTCACAATGAATTCATCCGAGTACATAACAAAGTAAAATTTAATCATCATTTATTATATTTACAAACTCGAGGATCTAACTGAGTAATCTACATTTATTAAATATTACGTTTCCTTTGTATTCATTATTTGATTCCTTACCGATTTCACAAATCAATTAGTATAAAATATAAATGAATGAAAAGACGCTTAATATGGATACATATTAGTTCTGATTACCGTTTCTAATTTTAATATCTTTTAAGCGTACTCTCTCTTGCTTTCTCTGACAGACAGTAGTCCCTTTCTCATTTTGATACAATGAATACATGTCTCTCCTTTGTTTTTGTATCCGAGAAATAACAAACAAATAATATATTCTTTACAACCCCATTCAATCTTTTTGTCATTTGATTTCAATTCAATTAAAGTCTGATCTATGCTAGACATTGTGGAGTTATCGTAAGTTGCTTTCATAGCATGTCTAAAGAACAACAACTCCGGATTATCTTGGTTGCGATTTCATCTTGCACGATGAGACGGAATACGCTTAAAGACAGTGCTTCGTACGATCCAGGTAACTCTATTTCAATTTGATTTATTGTAATTAATTTATAATTATTCAAAGAAGAAAGGTAATATTCCCCAACGCTTCGTCCCCAGATTATCCCCGAACTACTTTCTAACGCGTTTTAACTGTCGAACTCCAACAACTTCTAACGACCTTTCTTTTTAATGAAATTTCCTGATCTGATCTTCTCTCCGTTTTGTTCAAAATAAATTCCCCATCTTCTCTCTCTGCAAAAACGAAAATTCTGATCTCTCCTCCCGATCTCTCTGCTCCCTCCGCTTTGCTCTCTCCCTCTCCTCTCCTCTCAACTCCGCTCTCTTCAACAGCTTCGATCTCGCCTGGGTCTGCTCCGCCCCTCCCAATCAACACCACCACTTGCGACGGTGACGCGCGATGGCAGCGACGGTGACGCGCACAACGGCAGTGACGGCAGCGACGGATTTCTTGGCTGCATCTGAGCATCTCTTGTCAGATCTGCCGATCCTTTTTCTAAGAAAACCGATGACCTCGCGCCAACCTCTGTTATGACAGTTCCTGGGAACCACACTCTCTGATGCAGCGATCCCACTCCTTCAGACCCTACCTTGCTCGGTCCGATTCGACTGTCAGCATGCCTCTTCTGGAGAAATCGAAGGAAGGACTCCACGTGGATCGTTCTGATGCTAACGATAGTAAGGGGTGAAGCACCCAACGCTTGTGATCTCTCTCAATGTTGCTTATTCTAGGATTGAGCTATTAATCAGGATATTTAATGGTCGTGTAGGTAAGTGTCACTCATAATTTCAAATAATTTGCTACTTTTTGAACCTCAAAGAAATAGGAGACGTACAGAGTTGCACGCTTACACTAGCTATAACTATTGATAATAACTTCAGTACTAAAGAAATTATGCTGATTAAACTATTACATGATCAACTTAACAGTTTTATAGGATTGTCAGGTATTTACAGGTTTTATGCAATAGTTTTATAGAATGTATCAGTTATTTTACAGGTTTCATGCAATAGTTTTATAGGATATATCAGTTATTTTACAGGTTTCATGCAATAGTTGTTCAACTATTTTTTTAGGATTCTGCTAATGATTTACAAAATTAGGATTTGAAGTTTTTATTAATTTGTTGATATTATTTTTTTTCTTTCAGCTAAACATGCTTGGAAAGATGTTGGTATTATTAAATAGGTGTGTCTAAAGCAGTAAGAAGGATCAATGGACTGTGCAATTTCTATTTTGTGCTTTGTCTACAATCTGATCACCGAGATGCCTCTAACTTCCACACATGTAATTTTTATAGTTTGCTTATGTTAGTTTTATAGTTTACATCAGCGAATTTTACAGTATTGAAGTTCTATAGTTTGTACATGTTAGTTTTATTTAAAAAGTTTCAGTTAATTTACAGGTTTTATGCAATAGTTTTATATGATGTATCAGTTAATTTACAGGATTATGACTTGAAGTTTGTGTGAAATTTATTGATATATTATTTTCTTTCAGCTAAACCAGCTTGGAAAGATATTGGTATTATTCATGAGAGGTGCCCAATGCAGGGAGAAAAATCAATGGTTGTGCAATTTTTGTGTTGCGCTTTGTCTACAATTTGATCACTGAGATCCCTATAAATTTCACACAGGTAATTGTATTAACTTTTAAGTTTATGATGTAATTCCAATTTGTAATTTTATTCTCTCAAAAATGTAACTAATTTATAGTTTGTATATGTTATTTTGATAGTTTCAGGTGTCCATTTTACAGTATTGAAGTTTTGCAGTTCACATCTGTTAGTTTTATAGTCTTGCATCTGCTAATTGTTCAGTATTGAAGTTTTACAGTTCACATCTGTTAGGTTTATATGTTACATCTGCTAATTTTACAGTATTGAAGTCTTGTAGTTCACATATGTTGCTTTTATAGTTTGCATTTGCTAATGGTTCATAACTTCAATTTATAGCCTTGTTTATTTTTTTTTTGTAGGATGATATTTCGAAAGAACGTGTGGTTCTAGCGATGAAGCTTCTCACTCATCCAAATAACGTGCACCAGAGGGTTATGAAGTGACAAACGTCATTATTGTATTGATAGTTGTGAACAATTAACCTTGTTTATTGAAGTCTTGTTTGTGGTTGTGAACAGTTATAGTTGTGAACAATTATTATTTGTGGTTGTGAACAGTTGTTGGTTGTGGTTGTTACTGTTTGTTTATGGTTGTGAATAGTTAATTTTGTAATTAGTGAAATTTTATAGTTTGTATATGTTATTTTGATAGTTTCATGTGTTCATTTTACAGTATTGAAGTTTTGCAGTTCACATCTGTTAGTTTTATAAGTTGTATCTGCTAATTTTACAGTATTGAAGTTTTGTTGTTCACATCTGTTAGTTTTATAAGTTGCATCTGCTAATTTTACAGTATTGAAATCTTTGTAATTCACATATGTTAGTTTTATAGTTTGCATCTGCTAATTTTACAGTATTTAAGTCTTATTTTACATGATATAGATCGATATACAAATATTAATAATTGAAGAAAAAAAATTACGTAAAAAAAAAATACGAACAAAATAAAAAAAAATTTAATTTTAATTTTAATTTCCAAAAAAAAAATTTAATTTTGATGCAAAAAAATTAATTTTGCACAATTTTAGGTGTTATTTGTAAATAACTACAAGTTTGAGAAGTGGTTTGTTTTTGAAACCTTCTAGAAGCCGTCAGTTTTTCAAGTACAGCCGGAAGTACAGTGTTTTTGCAAGTTGCTAACTGTTTGCAACTAACTTGGGGACCACTTCCAACTAACTTGAATTGTTAGATTTTTAAACTACTTATTATACATGATTTGTTGTTGAAGTTACAGTATTGGTTATAGAGTTTTACAGTATTCGCGCAAGTCAAATGACAGTTTTTTTGGGAAAAAATTGGAGAAAGAAGCTTGGGGACAATTAGTCGCTTCCTTATTCAAATATTCTGAAAATTTATCCCAACAATCTTTAACGTATTCCGTCTCATTGTGCATGATGTAATAGCAACCAAGATAATCCGAAGTTATTGCTTCTTAGATACGCCATGGAAGCAAGTCAACAATTGACGATAACTCCGTAATATCGAGCAAGAATCAGGAATTGATAAATTTGAGATAGAATAGAAAAATGGGAAAATAAATTATGAAAAGGCATTTTTCTTATTTTGCTTTAGTATCTTTCTTTTGGCTCGGATATAAACAGAGAGTACTCTTAATTAATAAAGAGGTTTTATTTTTAAAACAAAACGGGGAGACAGTTTTAAGAGAATTAAATAGAAACGGCCATATGATATAAATTCAAATTGAGACGTATAACAAAATAATGGATAATAAAAAGGTTTGCTCAATTGACACAATTTTCACAATTTTCAGTTTAGTCCCTCGAACTAACAAATATTACCAATGAAGATTTTAGACAAATATATTTGAAAAGAAAATTTGAGTTTTTAAACTAAAGGTTCAACATAATTGAGACGTGGTAACATTTTCAGCAAAACCAGATACACTTCACCTTCCATACAACTACTGCCTTGACAAAAAAAATTATTTGACAATCTCAAAGTCCTAATTAATTAGTGATAACACTATGGAAAAAAACAGTAGAAAAAAATACATCACCAAGTAGATAAATAAGCCTGAATTAGATGAATGTTGTTTGACATCACAAGGCCAGAACCAGATTGGCGGTTGAATATAGTCAATAGGGAACGGCTCATATGTTCCCTTCTTGAGGTTGTAAATGCCTGAATTATGATAACGATAACCACAGCAATTGAGTTTATGAGCGTAATGATCATCAGTGTAATAAATGCAATTCCCTTGTATGCCATGAAGGCCAACAATAGACGCTATGCGAGAATATCCGGGACCGATAAACACTGCATTATCTCCTATGTTGTTAACAGGGCTCCACAATCGGTCTCTATGGTCAAGGTCCAGGTTATACACACGTATTTTGTTGCCAGGATTTCTCCATTCACTATCCCTACATACCATCATAAGTTTGCCTCTGTACTCGACGAGGTACTTCGTAAGACTGTTCAACATACTATTTCTTATAGTGAGAGCCTTCTCTGCTCTGAAAGAACAACCTTCCAGTTTCCAACAACAGAGAGTGTGAGTTGCCATGGCATAGATCTTTCCACGATAAATGAGGGCATCCTTATAATGCCTTTTGAGATCTAACCAGGTCCACTTGTCGTCTCCAACTTTCAAAACTGCCAAACCATGTGGCCAGAACAAACCTAGTAGCAAAAGCCCGGTATCACTACCAGAACAGTGCTCATTCACCCGGCAAATAATTACTTTCTCAAGTGAGTCCCAATTAAAACTGTTCCCCTCAGAGCCCCATAAAACGGTGAGGTCTCCTTGATAGCCATGGGGGCGTTTAATACAGGGGAGAAGGTGCTTAGTCCCAGTGAGGGGTGAGATTAGGTGGAGTTGGTACTTTATGTTGGTACATACGAGCCAGCCAGAGTTGGAGCCAAGGAAACGAGCGCGTTCGATGGAAGAGAACGGGATGAGACTAGGAATGCAGTAGGATGTTGCGGTGGTAAGATTGTAAAAGATAAAATCGGTATGGTCGGGGTCATATTTTGAGGCACCAGCATAGAGAAGGAGCCAGGGTATGGGTTGTTCGAGGCAGAATAGTGGGAGGGTGGGAAGGCGAGGGCGGATGGTGGAGGCCCAGGTGGTGCAAACAGCAGAGCAACGGAGGCAGCTGAGGATGTCGAGGCGGTCGGATATAGAGATCAGCAAGTCGGATGGGAGATCGGTCCATGAAGCCATTATCGATATAAATTGATGCAAGAAAGAAGGAAGAAACTGTTACAATTTATATTAAAATGAATAAAACATGAGGAAGTACGGTCAAAATTAAGACAATAATAAATTTAATTAAGTGCTCCTTTTGGATGATTTCTAATTTATTGTCATTCTTTTTCTATTTTTCTTTGCGATCTATCGGTATTTAATCTGGAGGTGACGAGATTCTTAATTTAGGATGTACAAAAATATAAGAAGGTTTGCCTATTTTTAATCATAATTAAATTCTTGGGAAAAATATGAGAAAAATTTGAGGTAGTGAAAGGCTGGGTTAATTATAGATCTAGGCGTGTAGTGTACCTTTTGTTAGAGCAATTACCTTCTTTTTAAGCAAAAATGTTTTTAATCAGAGACGGCCTTCTAAATAAAAATTCCGTGTCCAACATAGAAATTTCAGTGGAATTTTGGGTCCAATAGAAATTGAACTAAATTATATATGATAATAATTTGATTAATTTGCATTGTTAGAACTTAGATCAGAACTAGATAGGTGCCTCGCGTTGCTTCGGCAACTACTTTCGGGGTGAATGGAAAAATATACATAATTTTTGTATATGGTAGTTGCATACACCAAATATTAAAAAGTTTTATAGGAATATTACAAAAATGTAAAGGAAGAGTGTTTGTATCTAAATATTACAAAAACTGTACATATGAAAGTAGCATTAGGTTGTTAATTAACTACTTTACGCTGTGATAGCGAAACACAGTTTTTTGTTTTAACCAAGTGTTCTTTTTCATAGAGAGACTAAACAGAGAAATATTTACAATCAACAAAATATTTCAAAAAGTTTGTGCAGATACAGTGCCGCAATTGTATCTTCTCTTTTAGTTTGCCCTCTTCACTGCTGTGGAAATAAAGAGTTGTGTTAGTTTGTTTGCATCTGTGTAGTAGCGTTTGAACATCTAATTTGGTGATGAAGGACATATAGTGTGTAAATTTGTTTTCCTGTAATGATATACAAAATAAAATTTTAAAATGAGAGTCCCTCAACAGTAAATTAGCACTGAACCAAAATTTAGAAAAGCAGACTGTTTTATATTTCAGCGTAACCTGTAAATACATGTGCTATGTTATGCAACACACCGTTTGGTATTTGTTCATGCAAGAAAAACCTTGCTGTCATAAAGTGTTCAATGCAAATTTTTTATTGGTATTATGCACTAAACATAAGTTGGTATTTGCTGCAAAATAAGACACAGGATGTAATTTTTTTTTCTGTTTAACAGCTCATAATTACCCTAGCAACCAATCCAGTTACCGTCTGACAGTACCAGAAAAGCTTTGGCAAAAATCAGCAAGGTTGTTTACCAGAAAATCAGAAAAAACCACGACAATCAAAGAGAACAAAATCAGTAAGCATCAGATATCAGTAGCCGGAAAATTCAGCATTTCAAAATCAAACCAGAATCAACAAAAAAAGTCACACGGATCATCACAACCAAAATCAAAACCTTAATCAACAATGACCTTTTTGTTCTTACCAGTATTTGCACAAAACCTGATCAGCATCCACAATCAAGATCACACAAAACTATGGTTGCTTCTCCACCGGACCCTTGCACGTACTCCAGATTCAAATTCAACTGCTGCTCATATTCCTCAAGTAATTAATCCAATTCAATGTCACTACTCAATTAACCTCAAGTTAGATGAATCAAACCTTTTGTTATGGAAATCTCAAGTGTTACCTGTAATTCGTGGACGTGGGCTCTTATCCTTTCGCGATGGCACGACAGCACCACCACCAACCATTGTTATTGATATCTCAGGTGCAATTGTCACGAATCCTTGTTGCGACACATGGCATCGTCAAGATCGACTGATCGTTGCTTGGGTTTTGCCAAGCCTTGGTCCCTCTATTGTCTCTCAAGAGATCAGTTGCTAGACGTATATTGATCTATGGATATTGGATGATGCTTCACCGGTCCTACTCCGCTCGATCCCTGCTCAATTCTATCGGCTGACCTCGCACTCAGTAGGTAAAAACTCATGATGCTTTTACACAACTGTGATCCGGCTTATAGAATACCTGGTCCCCAATGGCTAGGCAAGAAAGGCCTCCATTTAGCAATAGAAATTGTTGGATAAAGAAATATATTTTGTCAAAAGACAGTAGCTCTACTGAGCGGATTTAGTGGCAGCTGTACCTGATTACATCCTGCATTAGAAATTGCAATACTTTCTTCTAACTAAGTCATTTGTGGCGCATTTCATTTTCTTTTATTAGTTCAGGATTTGATAAAAGAGTCCACTGTTGGTTACCAAATATCTAGCCTGTGCAACTATAGGTTAGCTATATAAATTCCTTTCATTCTTTAGAAAAGAGCAAAAACCAACTACCACATTTTGGACTTAACGGTTACCAGCTGGTATGTCTTGATACCAAGTCATATATGTAAACTATGGGTACAGACATATGAATCAAATTGCTTAGGTAGATCGTCTATTTTGGTTGATCCCAAAAAATTTAGACCTTCAAATAAAAAATAGATAATGTATATAGACAAAATCAACTTGCCTAGGTAGATCTTCTATACTGGTTGATCCGAAAAAA
The DNA here is from genome assembly GCA_011114355.1 of Carex littledalei. Lineage (NCBI taxonomy): Eukaryota > Viridiplantae > Streptophyta > Magnoliopsida > Poales > Cyperaceae > Carex > Carex littledalei. The sequence goes on along the minus strand of CM022090.1, from coordinate 11,019,593 downwards.
TTTAAGACCCTAATATATAAAGAAAACGACAGATTGGGAATTGACTGCAATATGTTAATTGAAAGTATTGAATTTACTATGAATCATTATTAGAAATTAATGAGTGTCAGTAACAGGCATTGATGAATTGGAGCAGAAAACCAGAAAAGTTTGTGCTAAATTGCTAATATACTGAAAAAACTAATTAAAGATGCAAATTATGCAAACTGCAACCAATAAGTTGAACTTAAAAAATGGTTAAAAAAATTTATAGAGAGAGAGTACCCGCTGTGGAGGAGGTGAGTGAAGGCGAGCTCGGAGGTGCCGGTGGAGCGGAGGCGGAGGATGGTACCGGCGGAGAGGTGGGAGAAAGCAGGGAGGGAAGAGAGCGCGCCGAGAGAGGAGCTCAGCTTGGAGAGGTCGGTAGAGGAGCTCAGCTTGAAGAGAACGAAGTGCTCGATGGTAGATGAGGTCGACAAGGCAGCGAAGGCGGCATTGGAGGTCGGAAAGGGTAGAAAGGCATCGCTGGTCGGAGGCATCGTGAGAACTGTAGAGAACACTCGGAGTGGGAAAATCGCTGGTCAGAGGCTTCTTTCTCTTGTTTCATTTTCTTCGCTTCGGTGGAGAACACTCGGCAGTGGGAAAGAATTAAAGAGAGGGAAAGGGGCGATGGTGCAGCGGTCACGGTCGGAGACCTTCCTGTGTCGGGGCTCAGTGAGAGGGGCTAGGGTTCGGGAAGAGGGGATCGCTGGAAGGAGAAGAAACGGCTGGAAGAATTTTTGTAGAAGAAGGCGGGCCCAAAAGGGTAAAAAAAAAAAAAAAAATCCTGTGTCGCTGAATGGTGGGAACCTCCTGTCAGACACACTGTAGAGTGTACTGTAGGTGAATAGTGCAGACCTGATCAAGGATTAGATACTTAGATAGAAATGCTTGTACAGAGATGAAGATATTCAGAAATCTACCGTGTTTGTATTAAATTTGCATTCATTACGCTCTAAAACCATTAAATTATTTATCTTAATATTTTTTATTATGAGACTTTTCAAATATTAAAATAGAAATGATAGGACGAAATCAAATGACTAGTGTGCAGCAATATTTTCTCTATTTTTAAATATTTTTGGGTAATACAACCTAAAATAGAACATGAAATAAAAAATAAATAACTGTCTAATATTTGAATTAGCTAATAAACTGCTTTGATAAAACAGTAAAGTTAAGATAGTAAAAAATAAACAAACATCTTTCTAATATCAGAAGCTACAAATTAAGGGTATGTTCGGTTGCAAATTAAAAATAGCTATAATAGCTATTGTTTGTTTTATTAGAATAGCCAAATTTTAAAATTCTTAGAAATAGTCTATTCTAATAAGACAAAAAGTCTGAATTCACTATTCTAGCTATTTTTATCCAACCAAACACCGAATAGGTTATTCCAAATAGTCTAACTCCAAAAATAGTTTATTCTCAGTCCAACCAAACATATCCTGAGGGGTTGCTTGTGCTTGAAGTACTCCGTTGGTTCCTCGTTCACGTGGCAGAAATTTTTTCCAAGAGAGTCCATCCATTCATGATTTGAATAGTCATAATTAAACTTGATGGACAAATTATGGACAGATAGACGGATACAACACATTTAAATTAATTGAACTTGAATTGGAATAAAAGTATGGAGTAAAACTAAGGTGTTTTTAAGCTCACCAAGCCTCTTTGTGAGCTTAACTCAAAAATTTATCGGATTGACTTCAAACAACGCATCCAAACTGTTGAAACCGATCTACTTCATGAGTGATGCGTTTACATGTCAAATTTTCAAATTTTAGAACTAATTTAGTATGAAGTCAAGTGGTAAAAAAAATTAATTTATAAGTTCATTTTAATGAGTTCATTTTTCATCATTTATTGACCGCTTGACTTTATACTAAACTAGTTTGAAATTTTTTAATTTGACACGTAAATGCATCACTCGTGAAGTAAATCGGTTTCAATAGTTTGAATGTGTTGTTTAAAGTCAATCCAATAAATTTTTAAGTTAAGCTCACAAAGAAACTTAGTGAGCTTAGGAACACCCTAGTTCTACTCTAAAAATATGTAAAAAGAGTAACAAGGCCTAATTTTCAGTCAAGTCAGGTTGTGTGCACCTGCTTTTATCCCAGCCAAACAATCTCCCTTGATTTGCTAAGATATGCGGCATTCTCATCTCCTGTTGCAGTAGATTACTCTCATCTTCCTCTTAGACCCTGCCTGCAGCATCCATGCCTCCCAAATTTTTTCATAAGATCTCCAATCATTTATCTCGGCTTCCCCTTCTCCAATGACTGCACTGTTTCTTTGGAGTCAAACCAGATTTCTCCAACCCCCTCAGTCCATTTTGCAATCATCTTGTACCCTTCCACAACTGCCCTTGCTTCGGTCTTTGCTAGTGACAGAGCTTGGATATGCTTGGAAACCCATTGGATCACCTTTCCTGCTTTGACAAGGACTATTCCAATTCCTGCACTTCCCCCTTCCATCCACGAACCATCCACAAAAACACCTGACATCAATCAGATTGATCGACCCCTAAAACAGAAGTGCAAACCGGATCCTGTGCCCGATTTGACTCCTTTTGTACCCGGTTTGACCCGTTATGCAATGTGAGCATCTGATTTCATAGCTTTGTCATTCTCTAGTATAGTACTGTTGGCATGTCTGCAGAGAGTAGTTCTTTGCCCCCATCACAACATCATTTCTCCCCCGCCAACACGCCCACATAGTATAAACAAAAGAACATACCTGATGGATATTCAGAGATTGATTCATCCAGTCTATGATATTTTTCATTGTTCCTGTAAGCATCCCCACGCGCAGGCCTAGCGGTGATCTCAGCTAGGCAGCCCTTGGCCCGTCATAGTGGAAAAGCATGTGCAAAATTGTTTCATCCTCCTTTGAACACAACTTACAGGTGGGTGATACTGTTGGAATTCTGGCTGCGATCATAGCGCTTGCTGGCAATGCTCCCTTTACACAACGCCATAAGATCTTTAATTTGGGAGTTAAGCCAGGGTTACCCCATACTTTTCCCGGAACACCTTGTCTGTCTCAACACCAACATCACCCTTTACCAGCTGGTAAGTCTTTTTAACCGAGAAATTTCAATTTTTTGCAGCGGTGAATAGTAGTCTGTCAGGGGCTGGTCGAGGGGTTGGTCTTATGGAATCATCTGTTGCTATTAGAAGCGCTTGAGTGAATCCAAAGGCCTGGAGCAATGCTTGGAAATCCTAGTGGTTGGTACCAGGTTCGATTAGTGACCATACTAGCTGTCTTCGCTGTTCCCCATTGCTGGCTTTGAATTGCTTCCAGTTTGGGAACCACGGCTTTGAATTGCATCCAGGTTCGATTAGCGACGATGCTTGACAATCAATCCTCCATGCAGGCATTAAATCGCTTGTATGTCCTCAAAATTTTGGCTACCTTCATATCATTAATCAAAGCTATATAGTTTTCAATTGAAGAGAGTAGCAAAGCTTGAAGCCATCATATTTTCATTTCCTTTCATTCCAAATTCGTTACACTATAGTACACAGATAGATTCTCTCGCTACACAGATGGATTCCTCCATTGGAGGGTCTGGTCGCGTAGTTCTTTTTTCCCGGTTATTGCGTTGTGTTTTGTTTATGTCTAGAGATTTCTAACTCATTGACTATCAAAAGCTACTCGCTACACAATTGTATACATATATTTGATTTCATAGAAATATGAGTTGTTGTTAACCGTGAGATTGAAATCTTGCACAAAATTTATAGGATCCAACGGTTCATAACTACTATCGCGGAGCCATCTTTCTCATGCCTGGTTGCCTGGATGCTTTCCAGCTCTTAATGGGTATATATCAGTAAAATAATAAAAATCAGATTTAATTTTTTTAATTAATTGATCAGTAAAATTAAGGGTTATTCACTTATTCTCATATCCCTATAATTTTTATGTATTTGTGTTCCAAAATTATATTTACTTAAATGAGATTATTAAATGACATATAACATTCCTTATATAATATAAAAAAATGAAAAGAAATGAAGACATGACCAATCAATCTAAAAATCTTTAAATGACATTCAAAAAATAGAAAGAAATGATGACCAAAAGAAGACATAGTAAATAAACTTGTGGGGAGTATGTATCTAGATAAATTTAGACTTTATACGTAAAAAACATGAATAATATTCATAAGAATCAAAAGAAAACAGACTATTTGATAAGAGGGCTAATATTCAATCCAAAATTTTATCTTTTAATCATAATCGTTGACAAATCATGACATCTACGAGCTTAGTATATGAATAGAGGCCCGAATTTTTATTTATACTCTAATAAAAAAAAATAAACCAAATCACCTCAAATTCTGAGAAATTCGAGAAATATCCAGGCTGCCAAATGCCCCTACGGCCCCAAAGACCCCAGTCTAGAGGCCTCCAAATAATTCTGCGGTCCCATTTTTTTTTTTGGTTATAATTTCAATCGTTATTTTAAAAAAACTTTGATTGATCTGCGGCACAGAGAAATTCTTGATATTTGTGCTAATTTGGAAATCAGAACAATAGGGCTGCAGAACTTTGATATTTGTGCCAATTTATTAAAACCTCTGTGCCAATTACAAAAAAATTAACAATGGGACCGCAGAATCATTTGGAGGCTTCTAGACTGGAGCTGCATGAGCATATAGTGGCCCTCAGTCTTTGAAACTGCATAACGGTTTGACGGTCTGGATATTTCTCGAATTCCTCATAATTTGAGATGATTTGATTTATTTTTATTATTATAATATAAATAAAAATTTCGGGAATAGAGGTTAGCCGACAAAATTCAAAGAGGGAACCATACTTCTGGGTAAACTTTTTTAGGACCTGCTTGACTAAACAATGTGCGGCTTTCAAAATAAAACTTCCATTTGTGTGTAAAAAAAAAAGAATCTTTTTTCCGCTCAAATTGTGGTGTGCAGAGCATCTTCTAATTAAATTGGCATTTTCCTGTATCGTAATCCATGATTTACACCGTGTTTTAGGTGACTAAATATATTTATTTGATCCTTTCTGATAGGCATGCTTCTAGCTGTTGGAACATTTTTGCTTTTGGATAAAAATGAAACGCTTCAAGTGCTAGTACCTAACTCTTGGGGGGCGTTTGGTTCGTGCTATAGATCATTCCAAGGAATAGAAGAATTTCAGAGAATGTAATACCAAGGAATACCATTCTAGAGAATATGTTATTACCATGTTTGGTTCGCGTATGGATATAACTTCAACATTCCAAGGAATATGTCATTACTATGTTTGGTTCACACATAACTATTGCAATAGCTATCGAAACGTGTCTTCACTGTTTTTAAATTATCAACTAAATTTTGTTCCATTATGTTCCATACATTAACACACGTTTAAAAATTGACAATAGAGAATCCAGATCATATAATTATAATAGTAAATAAGCATATTATTTGTACATCTTTTACGAAAATGGAGATAGGAATTTGCATAGTATTCCATAACCCTATTCAACACTACTTCAATTGAACACAAATATTCCGTGTCAAATTCTCTCTTGAACTTATCTTAGTTTCCAGTGGAATTTATCTACCAGTAACTTAATTTTTTTTTCTAAATTAAACAATCCCACTACGTATTGAAGACAGCCGACGATTAAACCATCGATTCTTATTCAAAACAATAGTTAAGTCTCTGAATGTGAAAATCTGAAAACCAAAACAAACAAACAAAAAAATTTAATTGGAAGTCGTAGGTCTCTGAGTTCTCCCTCTCGTACCATAATATTTTGTACCAGTCCGGTACGCTTTCCTTTTTGTCAGTGTATCAATTCTCTCACTAGTTCACCAACATATATAAATGAGATATAGCTAGTACCAAGATAAATGGGTAGCCTGATAATTTCTCTTTCAATTTTGTGCCAGAAAAAAAAACCACACACATAAGTATACCAGTGAAACTTTCACACATATCTACACCAAGATATGTGCAGACATTTCAAACCTAAATTAGAAGCCAACAGCCACCAAATAATCATAACTACCGAATACAAGCTTTCCAATCTGCACTAATTACCAGTACATTACCGGTACAACACAGATCCCTTTAGAGTAAAAAACAAAATGCTAAATAGATGAAAATAAAAAGGAAAACCCTACAAAATTGCTACATCTTGCAACCACCTAAGACCCAATTCACATACTCTGGCTTAGCATCATCTGCTAAAGAAAAAAAATAATTGGTTTTGTTAGTGTCTCCTGAAATGACAGCCCCAGCTTTTATACGATCTAACAGAGATAAGCCTTGTATTTTTTCAATCTCTTTAGCCACTCCATCTTTTCTATTTGCATCATCTGCCATGAATTGAAAACAGCCGGCTAATTTTTCGATGTTATCGCTAGCTGTCCCAAACATACTCCCCATAGAGCATATTGATTTAGCAATTGACTCATTAAGCACATCTGCACTTGACATTCTTCTTTTTCTAGGTCTTATAGATGCGCTACCGTCAGTTCTCTGTGTTGGTGAAATGTTTGCTTGGCTTCCATCAACGGGACTATCAACCAACTCCTCATAGCCTAAGTTATCATTCATGTCTACTTCAACATTTCTTGGTCCATCTTCATTAGTTGCTTCCTCTCGTTCAATATCTTCTACTGCATCAGTCAGGGACTCTGCTCCTAATCCATTGGCACGATCCTTGCCAAAGACAACAGACCAATCCTCCAAATAGGGAAATGACTTTCCTCTTAATCGTTTAGCAGTTGGATGGCTCTGTACATTAATTTCAAACGTGTACATAAACACAAGATGCTATGAATTTCACAACAGTTTTCTTAGCAATATCATTCATAACAGTAATGTAAATTTTGTGAGAAAAAGAATAGTTTGGTTCTGACATCAAAACCAACTGTCAAACAAAACATCAAAATATTCATTACATGACTGGTTCTGACCCTTTTTGTTTTTTAGGAATAGTTTTGTGTATGCTCATACAAAACATCAAAAAAGAGATAATTTTGCAGAAATAACTATTGAACAAGTGTTTACCTTAATCCAATTGTCATATACATCTAACTCGCAACATATGGATTTTTCATTGTCATTCCATCCAAATCCGCTTGCACCCAACATTTCGGAAAGTGCATAGTATTATTTCTTCCATAGCTTCACTCGAGAGCTAATGTGAGGGGTAGCTCTTACTTGACAATTTGGAATCTTTTCATGCATTCATTTTTCTAGTTGCTGCAGAAAGCCACTTCGAAATGTGCCATTATCAGCTCTCCAATTTTCAGATTATAAGAGTTTAAGCAAGCAATCTATCAAGGCCTTATCTTCCTCCTTATCCCACATATGCTTAGTATTGTTGTTACTCTTATCGGTTGGATGTCCATCCATGTCTATGCAAGAAAAAATATCTTAATTTTTATGAAGAAAGTAATGTTAAAATATATAAAAGATTCCACATATGCTCTAACTGACATCCATAGCTTTCTTACTGGTTCTTAAAGCCAAACAAATAACTGATAGCACTGTTGCACCAGTGCTATAGATGTCAATTAGGCTATGCGTTGATAATACCGGACTGGTTCTACTATGACCTCTTTGTTTGATTTGAAAAATGCGCTGTAAAATATTTCAGCTTGTTTTAACCTCTCTAATCTTGTAATCTATTCTGATTTTTCTCTAATCGAAGTCAAATTACACTGGCCCATAGCTTTAGTTTCAATCCCCTTTATCAAGTAAACATATTAGATTATCCTTTTAAGAGAGACGGGCTTTAGTTATTGACTCATGACTCAATTCAAGTCAATTAAGCTACAGGAAGCTTAAAAAACAAAAATAAAAGATAGATTCGAGGGTTGAGATAAAGATGACTGGAATTGATGATTCAAGGGCTGAGATAAAGATTCTTCCATAAAATAAATAGCTAAAAGGAAATAGGGCAGTGCGGAGGTACCTAGCTTGCAGAAACGATTGGCGGAGGTGATTTAATCGGAGAACCTCTTTCTGCAAACGCAACAAAAATGATTGATCAGAGGTGTTGACTGCGGAGGTCCCATCCATGGGGTATGTATAGGGAAATGATTGGCGGTGGCGGTAAAAGATGCAAAAAAATGAAAAGATTTGGCCCCGATCAGGAAAGGAAATGATTTCCGCGTAGTGGGAATGGAAAAAATCCATCTCTCGGGTGGTCATGGAAATAGCCACCACCTATGGCATTCTCATCGCCAGGGAATCGCTGATTACCATATGTATGCCCTTCCTGTTTAACCAAACGCGGAAATAAGAAAGAGGGCATTGAGATACCAGGGAATTCCTCTCCGATAGATTGAACCAAACGCCCCCTTGAGAAGATTGGAGGGATCCCTCTAATGTCTAGTAGCTTGAAACTAAAATACTTAATTCTTTCAATTCTATACTCCAAAAAAGAGGTTAAGCCTCAAGATTTTCGCATATGTTATATGTTATCAACACCTTTATTCATCCAATTCTATTCTCTCTTTTTGTTTATAATGATTGGAGAGTTCATACTTTTTTTGTTCATGCTATATCTTCTCATTTAAAAGAGAAGATACGCTTCTATTTCTCTCTGTATGAATTTTCATACACTAATCTTGTTGATTTTTATTATATATGTTTGTAGATTTTTGAAAAATTATTTAGGTTATGTCGAAAATTTACATATGTAAGCTTTTTTTATTTTTGTAGAAATTATCGGTGGGAAATTTTAATTTGTTCTAAAATAAACATTAGCTTTGTCGTAGCGAAACTTGAGAAACATTTATAGTAGATGAAAAATCAACGGTTCAGCCTCACTAAGAGTTGATTCAATGGTTTTTAAATTAAGCTCATGCACCAAGCTTGAACTCATATGAGCTTCACTCTTGAACTAGTAGGTTGAACCGGTCATCTTGAGGCATATCCGGGGTAGGCAAATAAAATTTACTGATATTTACTAGCAGGTTGCGAACGATATTATAAATTAACCAATTCATACTAGGTTGTCAATTAATTTTTATTATAATATTAAAACTCCTTTCCTCTCTCTACCCCTCTTATCTAATGTTGTTGCATGAAATACAAATTAATTTGGTTAGGACTCAAAATTCGTAAAGGTAAAAAGTTTTATGTTCGAAAATATAAAATTTGTAAATTATCATGCTCTATCATATAATAACTTTTTTACTTTTTCGTTTTTGTATTTATGTATTTATCTAATGCACTCATGTTATTATATCATAGAGGGAAAGGAGAGAGGAGGAAAGAGATTGATACGATAGAAGAGGAAGACACTCTTAAACTTTAGTTCATTTTAATAAGAGAAAAAAAAAAGAGTAAGGAGTTTAGAGATATGGATAATATTTTTTATGTACAATTAAAGTAAATATGTATTTTATAAAGAGTCCGGCTACTATACCACTAGTGTCATTTCAAATTAAATAACACCACATCTTAAACCATTGGATCTGCTTTAATATTCGTGCAAGACACTAGTGTCATTCCAGGCTATCTTGTACACGAATATTAAAGCAGATCCAATGGTTTAAGATGTGGTGTTATTTAATTTGAAATGACACTAGTGGTATAGTAGCCGGACTCTTTTATAAATTAAGTTAATTTTGATAGATCGATAAATAAGAAAACTTATATAACTTACATAAAAAGAATGATATTTGTAATGTAGCAACTTTAAGACATTTGAAATGTTAAGATTTAACTAATTATTTTTTTAAGAATAAATACAATATTTATAATTTGAAGATATATATATATAGTTTTGAGATAATAAAGAGGCAAATGCCCGGGGGTTCTATAATTTTGGAGGACAAATTTATAGTTTTAGAATTTTAGAAGGACATATATGAAATTCCGCCTGAAAGAATACGATTGCGTATCCTCTGAGATATCTCATATTTTGCGTGACCGACGTGTCTGGTGCCTATTCGGGGACAGAGCAGGTGGCCCGCATTATTTGAGCTTTTAGATCCGTGCAGAACGTATTTCAACGGTTGAGATTTCCAAAAAGTCACGCAAAATATGAGATATGTCAGGGAATGCGAATTCAAAGAATACAGTGTCTGCGCGAGGGGTTGTAACACATTAAAATCCTTTCATTTTTCTTTCTTATGCGTAAGCCCCCTCTTGGTCTCAAGATCTCACTATTAGGCGAAAGGAGGCTACTTTTAAACCCTATCGAAGTCTCCATTAAGGTATCGAAATCTCCTCTCTTTTTTTATAATTTTCAGTTCCTCCTTGTTTTAGGGTTCCTTTAAACTTGAAATTTCAAACCCCCGTCCTTTTCTGTTCTGGATCTTTCTTTGGGGGTTCCTTTACCCGCTCGAGTAAGGTCTAAATCTTTTCTGGGAATGAATTTATCGTTTCTTTTTTATTATAAGAATTTGTTACTTTTTGTAGGTAATAGTAGTCAATCGAGAGGTCAGATAGAGAGAATGACGGAGCCATCCAAAGTGATTCATGTGCGAAATGTGGGGCAAGAGATATCTGAGGTAATTTTAGTATGTTAAATAACAATTTTAAAGGATTCAAATTGTTCTTTAAATACTTTGATCAACCTTGGTTTCTTGTTACTGTTTTCTTTTTAAATAGGCAGACCTACTTCAATTGCTTCGGCCATTTGGAACTGTCACCAAGGTTGTCCTGATACGCTCGAAAAATCAGGTTAATTTTTAAACTTTCAATAACAATCTTTTTCTTTAATCAAGATGGAAAATTTGCTTTTGATCTGCAGCATTTTGGCATTTTGACAGGTATTTAACTATTTTTTATGTGCTGTTAATTGATGTAGGCTTTGCTGCAAATGGATGAATTAGAAAATGCTGTCAGTGCCTTGGAATATTATACCGGTGTGCAACCCAATGTCAGGTAATCAAGCACCTTTTGTCTCTATATTCAGTCTTTTATTTGGATAATCTTTTAAATAGCGAAAAGTTTTTTTACCTTTAATGCTATTTCAGGGGCAGGAATGTGTACCTTCAATTTTCATCCCACCAAGAGTTAACCACAGCTGGGGATGGAGAAGGCAACTCGCACATGAGACAGTCTGATCAGGTACCTTCTTTAATGGACTAATTATAAGACTAAGTTATATGCTCATAATGTCTTTTTGAATGTTAAAATCTTTTACATTAAATCTGAGAGGTGTTTTGGAATTATATGTTTCCTAATCATATGTTATTGGTAGAAATTATCATTAGGTTTACAAAAGGCCAAATTTGAATAGTTGAAAATTGGCACTTATAGGGTTTTACTTGGGTTTAACCATAGTAATTAAAAAGCGAAATATATTAACACTTGAGTTCCAAATTAAAAAAAAAAATCAACAGTGTCTGCTAGAAAAATGTCCAAGTGCATTACATATTGGAAATTCCTAGAATGCAATTGTTTCCTATAATGAAACAATTCCATTAGGAGCAGTAGTTCCAACTACCCTATTTTTTTTTAAATAACAAAGCCATTTACATTACTACAATAGCAAGTAACATTTATGGTAACATGTGATCCAATGGACGGAACCTTGGTGATAGAATGAATATGACATATATGCATAAGGAAGAGAAAAGCCAACTATATCGAGAACATATGGGCCACTTTCAGCATCTCTCTCTCTCTCTCTCTTTTTGAAACTTGACAGTGACTCTCTATCTCTCTCTCGCCCCCTCTACTTAAGCGTCTTTCTCGAGTTAGATATATATTCCTCTCACCTCTTACTCTTACTCTTCTCTCTCTTTCATCCATCCTGTTCTCTTCTCTCTCTGATGGTGGGTCCTGCTCTGAAAGGAATTGCCTCCGAATCGAATTCTCTTAGTAACGATTCACCACATGACGTATCCTATAACTGTCGACATTCTTCACCAAGTCTTTTCCCCATATGGTTTTGTTGAGAAGATTGTCACTTTTCAGAAGACTGCTGGTATTTCTTTCCCTTTAAATTAAATTATTCCAGTAACTTGTGGGTTTAGTTGGTTCTTTTTGTTATGCATTACAAACATGTTAGACATTTTTGAAAATTTTAAAATAATGTAGGTTTTCAAGCGCTTATACAGTATGAGCTACAACAGGATGCAATACAAGCAAATGATGCTTTACATGTATGTATTTTTTCTTGAATTAAATTTTATTATTTAATTTGTCTATTTGGAGGTATGGTTTTTATTACTTTCTATTTTGTTTTATTTATATCTTTGTGCATGAATTATTGTTTTTTTTTTTGTGTGTGTCCTTACAGTTACATTTCTTCAGGCATCCTTAAGAGTTGTTTATATCAAGATTTGTGCTTCAGTGATTACTAACCAATTTGATTTGTTCTGAGGTATTTTATTGTTCATTTTCAGGGAAGGAATATATATGATGGCTGCTGTCAGATAGAAATGCAATATTCAAAGTATGTATTTCTGATGATAGAACATTAAATTTCTCTCTGGTTTACCTTCTTCTAACCATTTCATTGTTTGTTTTTTTCCTGCTCTTTTAAAACCCAGTCTTCAGGAGTTGCAAGTTCATTACAATGGTGAACGCTCCAGGTATTTATCTTTCAAGCTTTTCAAAGCTTGTGGCTTCTTTTTTTTGTTTTGGCGTCTTTTTATTTTGAATTTTTTTTTACTTGTTCACTATATTTATGACATTGAAGTAATGAAAATTTTAGGTTTAGAGATCGGCAATTTGTTATATATTAAGTTGGTATTAATTATTATATGAGTTTTGAATGTGCCATTGTTCTAATTTGTCAATACTATACTTTTTGTTTATTGATGAAATAATTGTGGAACGGCCTTCTGTTGTTATTTTTTAATAATTATCAAACACTGTAAAGTAACTTTTAAATATTTAATTTTCAAGTGTTCTTTAGTTTGTTTTCAACCTCCTTTTTATGTTGAATTAACTACAGTTGCATTTGTATTGGTCCTTTATTTAATTCAGTTCATTTCTTTGTTCAGAGATTTCACAAACCCTGACCTGCCTGTGGACCAACGAAATAGTTCGTCTCAGGTTTGCTTACCTCTTTCTTCCATCTTGCTTCTCATGTAAAACACTCGGAGTAATCCAAAAGAAGAAAAATGAGAAGAACATCTCTTTTCAGCATAAGATTTTCACAATGGATCTTAAATACTTGCTGAAAATTTGCAATCCTGCAAACAGGCAACACACTTAAAAAAAAGGAAAAAGTATATAACTTTTGTTTATGAATAATTACAAAATTTGTTTTAAGAAAATTTACTCACTGTGAGTCTGCTTACAGTGTAGTGCAAAGAAAACTCTCCCTTCTGGTAGCTTCTTTTTACTTTAGATTATTTAAATTTATTAATTGATCGAGCAGTTCTTTTTAATTTTTTCCTTCCTTGACATTGGTGATATGTAGCCTGCTTATGGCGAAGGAGGTGGTTCCTATGGATACAGATCTCATGAAACTAGAGGTGCATATCACCAGGTTTGTGTTTGTATTTGTGCATTAGGTACTATTTAGCTCAAGCTGCATAGATATAATTAATGCATTGTAGCATGACATTTTCGTATTGACTTGTACAGACGGGAGGTGGATATGGGGGTGCCTCTAATGGCAGGTGTACTCTTTTGATCACCAATCTTGATCCCAGTGTAAGTATATATATATTACCTAACTGTAAATCTTATAGGCTTTGTTACTATAATTAATTTTTTTTTTTTTCATTTTTGCAGAGTATGGATGAGGATAAGTTATTCAACCTGTTTTCCATGTATGGGAATATAGTGAGAATTAAGTTCCTTCGGAACAAGCCTGACCATGCTCTTCTTCAGATGTCAGATAATTTTCAGGCTGAGTTGGCGATGAATTGCTTGAGGGTACCTCGATTGCTCTCTTCTTTACTTAAGATACAATTTATCTTTTGTTTGGGTTGGGACTTTAATCTCTCTTCTTTACTTAGATACAGCTTATCTATTTTTTTGGGTTGGGACTTTTATCTCTCTTCATTACTTTTAGACAGCTTATCTGTCGGTATTCTGTTTATGCGCAAGGCATGCTATTTATTTATTTTTTAACTTGAAGGGTTCGAAAATATTTGGCAAGAAGATGGAAATAACCTTTTCCAAGTACCCTGACATAGCACCCTCAGCCGATGCGCGTGACTACGCAAACTCTAGCCTGAGCCGTTTCCACAGCGGATCTGGCAAGAACTATCGGCACTGCACTGCACCAACAAAAACTATACACGTATCGTCACTGCCTCGTGAGGTGACAGAGGATGATATAGTTGCCCATCTTGGTGAGCATGGCGTTATTGTAAATACCAAGATTTTTGAGGTACATGGTAAGAGGCAAGCTTTGGTTTCCTTTGATAGTGAAGAGGCTGCGACCGAGGCGCTTGTTTGTAAGCATGCGAGTGCAATTGATGGTTCTTTGATAAGGATCTCTTTTTCTCAGACCCATAATTCTTGAGAGGTGAGGTGAATTTGATTGATCAATGGTGTGTTATCACATGTTTTGTTATTTTCTTTCCGTGTTTAAGTTAAATTAATCCAAGTCAAGGTATTTGAGTAGTGTACTGTTCAAGTTTTTACTAGAGTTTTATTGGGAAAGTCATTTGTGTACCTTGTATTAGAAATTTATGATGATTTCGTTTTATACAGGGTTTTATGTCATGTTATTTTGATGTTCTTTTAAAGTCGTTCGGTAATTCTTTTACAGTAGCATTATTAATTGATTACAGAGTACTACTCTTTCAGATATTTATGCTTTATGACTGTCGTGTTTAATACAAAGTGCGGTCCCCTATGCTGGTAAGATGTAAATGACTGCTTCTGTGTGTAGGTACCAATTTCTGGTACCTGTACCTTCATAAGTGCGATCCCACGTATAATATTTTCTCTTTTCTCGGCTTATCAAATTTAATCGAAGTATATTGCATTTTATCACTGCAATATCATGCTATAATGATACGATTGGTAACAATAAAATATGCAACAATCTGCTATGCTAATACAGCAAAATAGGGCATTGTTTTACAGATTAATTGTGCAGGAAATCTTGGCGATAAAATATAGCATCTTCACAAATTGGATATTTTTAGTTTGAACATGCTATACTGACTGTTTTGTGCCACATGACAAGAGTAGATAATAATGGACTTGTATGTGTTAGTAAAGGAATTTCATTTTTTGTTCTTTTATTTCCGGTCCATCATAGAATTATTGAATTAACCTATATCAAGTTAATTATCATAGATAAATTTTACTATATTCATTTTTGATGTGGATGTAATGCTTATAAGAAAAAAGTTGGAGGTCAATCCACCCAACTATTAAATATTTACAAAGGATTTACTCTTTCGGATTTCGAACTTGCGACCTTCCACACGGAGGGCACAGGCATATTTTGATGTTAATTTGTGTGAATTAATTCCGTTTGAATGGTTATTTAATTAAGTCAATTATAGATAAGCATATTGTTAAATAACCGGTTACTGAGCTTTGTAGCTTACTCATATTGTTTCTGTTTGTTTTTGTTCGATGCAGTATAGGTTGACGGGACGAATGATGGATGCAAGGGTGCCTCTCTTGTTGTGTGCCCTGGCTTGGCTGCGGAGGCGTGACAATTTTGATATCAGAGCCTTTGCCCTTAGACCAGGTCTAAGATTAGTTCTCAAAAATAAAGTCACGATGATTCAATGGAATTAATGTTTTTGTGTTACTGAATTCTTTTTCTTCCTTTTTTATCGTTAATGCCTCAGCGGGCCTAGAAATAAATATACATATGCACTGATAATTATCCATTTTAAACAAATATATGAGCACTTGAAAAAACAAAGTAGCATGGCGTATTTGTAGAGATGAGATGTAAAGTTGGAAAAGTTCGTTATTCTGCCATTTTGTTTCCACATGACTAGTTATTTTATATCCTTCTCAAAAATCAACGTTTTTAGTCAAGGGTGGAACCATAAAAATTGATATTGGAGATGTTGGATATATAAGTGTTATGTAGTTTTATTTTATAAACATACTAATAGTGTAATTTTATATAAAAAATAAAACTTTTGAAGGACAAAACTGAAAATTCTTAATTTATAAGAGATACTTGGCTAATAGAATTAAAATTTATTGTATTGAAAATAATTTAAGATATTAATTGATGGCGCCTAACGAACAGTCCCCCGGTATTAGAACTAGTTATTTGCATATTTAATAGCTATTACGATGTGAAACTTTCTAACTTACCTAAATTATATACACCATTCAGCTTGAAACTAGAAATAAAACCTAATTGTAAATAGAATTGACTCGTTCGCAAGCAGAGGCGGAGGCATGTTCAAGCTATGGGGTGAATTGACCCTTATTTATTTTCAAAAAATTTGTACTTATATACAGTTTTTTATATAGTTTCGAGTAAAATGTTATAGATGCGGTAAAATTGATTCTCATTCATAGCATGAAAAATTTATATGATTGACTGTTATGTATTTTAGGTATTGAATTTTAGATCGATTGGATACATTTTTTCACTTTTAAATTTATAAAATCTTAGTACACAATGATAGATTGGTTGCAAGCATACAATCTATCATTATAGTAAAATAGGTATTGATTCAAAGATAACGAGAAATATTACTTCTTACTAAATTAATTAATTCTAAAAAGATGCAAATAAAGTAAATGGGGGGTTGTTGCATCAATTCTTGATCCAAATTTGCAACAACCCCCCATTTACTTCTAAAAAGATGCAAATAAAGTAAAAGATGCAAAAAGATCCTTAGGTATTCATGTATATATTTGGTACCATCAATTCTTGATCCAAATCTACTCAAGTTGTTTAGACCTAAGCGGGACACTAATTAACAAGCAACACAAATCACATAACCACACGAATAATAAAATCAACAAGAACAATCATGCAAACAAACAATCATAATAGAGAAAACCATTCAAGTAAAGTAGATTTTAACACATGTTCATGCTTAAAGCCTAAGCCTTTAGAGAGGAAATCTAGTCTCTCATGGGTGCGCTAACATAAAAAAAAAATACAAGAGTAAACATGATAAAAACTAAAAAAACAAGTAAGAGAATAGATTACACCAATCTCCTCGCTTGCTGCCTTCGTCTTCACTTCGTTCCGCTCGAGCAACCTTCAATTGCCTTGATTCACTTGGAAAAGGGTGGAGAAATGTGGAGAAAATTTGTAGAATAAAAAGTTAAAACAAAGATGCCCTTCTCCTGCTGCCTCCCTCTAATATATAGCAATTTTTGTGTCTTGTGAAGCTTTCCTCCAGAATATGACAGCAAATCTAAGAAGATATCGCGAAATCAGGCAAGATTGGCATTGGTGCGGCCTCCCGTGCGACCTTCATAAAATTCCGTACGGCCCGCATAAAATGAGAAGTCGGCCGAATTTTGCTAAGGAAAGAAGTTTGTGCGGCTAGAGAGACCCGCACAAAATGGGATTTTTGGTTCGTGCGGCCCGTAATGCTTGTACATGCCGCATAACTCTTGGGAAGAATTGGAGATTTCTCTATTTTAATTCCAAATTTCTTGTGCAGCTTCATTTTATTTTTGTGTGGCCCGCACCAGCCTATATTTTGCTCCATTTGCTCGATTTCTGCAATTTAAACAAGGCAAAGGCAGTAACTTGGTTCTTTGGTGCATTATATACTAAACTAAGCTAAAATACAAAGAATTTGGTACAGTTTTAGAGGTGAAACCATAACTGAAAGTATATATAATTGAGGCTTATCATTGACCTCCATTCACGTTTGACCTCTATAGTTCAAACTGGCTCCGCCCCTGTTCGCATGTAACACACATGTGAATTTAAGATGAAATTACAAAATTTCGATGTGAAATAGTGGGTATAGCAATTTTAGACACTGGCTTGTAAACAGAGAGTGTGTAAAGCCACAAGAATGGGAACTTTGTAATTACAATTCAATCTAATAAAGCATGGCAGCCTCTGCCTCTCATTCAAAAAAACAAAATTTCGACGTGCTTAATAGCATAAAGAATTAAAAAAAAAAAAATT
This sequence comes from Carex littledalei, assembly GCA_011114355.1. Lineage (NCBI taxonomy): Eukaryota > Viridiplantae > Streptophyta > Magnoliopsida > Poales > Cyperaceae > Carex > Carex littledalei. The sequence goes on along the minus strand of CM022090.1, from coordinate 11,001,584 downwards.
GGTCTAGCCAATTAAACATAGAAATCCAGCTTGTTCATACACAAAATATATACAATAAATAAAAGTGAACTAACTGAACTAAACCTAACTAGTACCAATAGAGATGACTCACTTGTATATTGGCTATCATATAAAAATTTAATATAGAATATGTCATAGTTATGAGCTGTGTACGATTACAACAGAATTCAAATTAAATATTGAAAATTTAATCCAAAAATTATATTTTCAACATAATTTTGAAAGAGGCGTTATCGTAAGGCGCATATCAGTCGGCCAAGATCTCGGTCTAATCAAAACAGTCCGTATCCTAAGAAGGAATGCACGGGTCCCCTTTAATACGCGTGCTTAAGTAGATCGGACGGTTCGAATATAAACTCAAAATTTCTGTTACATCAGGTGATTTGAATTCATCAAAACAACAACCCTCTAACTACCAAATAATTCCAAGAAGCAAAGAACTGAAGAAGCAACTACTGCCCATGACCGCACAATTCGAGAACTAAAAAAATAATTAATAAAAATTAAAGCTCTTCTTGTTTTGCTGCAAAGAGCCGCGAGCGAGAGCGAGAGAGAGAAAAAAAGAGAGAGATGGCGGCTGCGGCGGCGGAGAAAGAGTCAGTGTCCGTACCGTTGAGCCGGGATGAGGAGGCAGATCTAGAAGATCCCGTCAAGTCTCCGCCTAGTTCCCCCAATTCCTCCACACGCAAGGTTTCTAGTGCGATCTGAAATTTATGCTTGTTTTGCTATGATTTAATATGTTTGAGTTTATTAGATATATGATTGCTCTTTGCCTCTCCGTCGATCTAGATTTGGAATTAGTTGTTATACTATTTCCATAAATAGAGCTAGAGGTAGTTTGAATTAAGATATAAACTTTGTAATTTGATTGGAATTCGAAGCAATCACGTGCTTTCTATGGTTCTGTACGGGTTACACCCCTCTCCTTCTTTTGATTTCCGATCAGGGTCAACAGTACCTCCAGAGTCACCATTTACAGTATTATTTTAGCTAATTTAAATTACAAAAAAGTTGTAGCTGATACAATAAGACCACATTGTTCATTTATAGACTTTAACTGGATGTTACTGTATTTAGGCATGTTGTGCTTTTCTTCAGAGCTGGGTGTCGAGAAAATTCATGACTGGAATGTATGTTGTTTTATTTCTCCTCTAAGTTAATAAATAATGGATTGAATTTCTTCATTTAGTTTTCCTTTATTTTTGTTATCTTCTAAAATGATGTCTTACTTTGTTAATCTATGCTATTTGCAGCGTAGTGTTGTTTCCAGTTGCTATCACATTTTTCATCACATGGTGGTTCATTCAGTTCGTTGATGGCTTTTTTAGCCCTCTATATAGACAGCTTGGCGTTGATATTTTCGGTGAATTCTCCTTTGAAAATATAGCACTTTCTTTACAATAAGGTGTTGTCTATCTATAGAGAACCAGAAATGCATGTAATCGCCTATGATCTTTCTATAAAATTTCTGAGTATATAAAAATGATGTTAGCTGGTTAATAAGCACTCCCATTATATTAAAGGTTAGATATTTAAGGTTTCTGAAAACCTAGATAGGCATGAATTGAAGAAGCATGCAGACAGACAGCAAGTAAGAGGGACAGTAAAGAGATTACTTGCCCAACTAGCTAGATCCTTTCTGTACCAACTTGTATATGCTGTTGGTACCAAGTGAGACGGAGTTTAAGTTAGATATCAGCAAATTAAATTTGTGCCTTGGCATATGTTAACATGCATATCATACTATCTCTTATTTGGTGTCTTCTGTGCTAATTACAGGTCTAGGGTTTCTGACGTCTCTGATTTTTGTATTTCTGGTGGGAATATTTGTTTCATCATGGCTCGGTGCATCCGTATTCTGGCTTGGAGAATGGGTTATAAAAAAGATGCCTTTAATGAGGCACATTTACTCCGCCTCTAAACAGATCAGTACTGCTATCTCACCTGGTATTATTATTGTCATGTCATTGTCATTATCATTTTTGTCACCTCATTTTTTATTTTTTATTAATTTGTACTTTGTACATGTGTGAAAAGAGTGTGAACCATAGTTGCATTGTTTCATAGTTTGGCTATAGGTTTGCTGGAAGCCTTTTTTTTCCCATAAAATGGATTAAATTTTCTTTTCTATTCTTATTACAAATTATGAAATTATGCATTGATGCAAAATGCCCAAGGTGAATTCATCTTGGCAAAGAAACCATGTTGGCCTCTGTCATCACTTAATTTGTTAGTTAAATTCTAAATTCTATTTAATTTAATCGAGTTAGCCATTTCAACATGCACTATGGAACGCCAACAAAACCAAGAAAAAACAAAATAGGAGCCATGTACTTGAATAATGTATGGATGTTATGCTTTAATACAGATCAAAATACAACGGCATTCAAGGAAGTAGCTATAATACGCCATCCGCGTGTGGGGGAGTATGCTTTCGGATTTATTACATCAACTGTCCTCCTTCAGGTAGTAATATTTATAGAGTGAGGCTATGGTAATATGCATATCACGGATCGACCCGTGCTATGGATCCATTTCTCTATATTTAAAATTCAAACAATCAATCCAAATCGTTAAACATAATCTTGATATCAAAATGTACCTGTAGACCAAATTTTATATTTCTTAGAATTTTTAGATAGGTGGAAAATCGTTGCTTTTGGATGGTCCAGAATTTTCAAATCAAGTGATTCTACCAATCTAAAAAAATAGTAAACAAAATTCTAAAAAATAAAAAATTTGGTCTGCAAGTATTTCCATACGAAGATCATGTTGAACGGTTTAGATCGACTGTTGAAGTTTAAAAACGGAGATATGAGTCCATACCGCGGGCCGTTGTGTAATATGCATATTACCATAGCCTCATTTTTATTTCTATATAATTTATTCTATTATTCCAAACTTTCAATTGCATTGATGAATCATGATCTCATACATTAGTTGTTGTAATTTGCAAACGTGATGTATGCACTGCTAATATGCTATCTGTGTCATTTTTAGACCGATAAAGGGGATGAGGAGTTGTGCAGTGTATTTGTACCAACAAACCACCTCTACATTGGGGACATTTTCTTGGTTAACTCTAGTGACGTCATCAGACCTAATCTATCCATCCGCGAGGGCATAGGTTTGTGCAATACCTCTTTTCCTAACTTTGTTTTACAATTGATATATCACTAAAATGTTCTTAGTTGTTTTTTCTAGTTTTGCTTGTACACATGTAACTATCTTTTAATAAGACTTTACTTGATTTGATGTAAATGGGGATGGATAGAGTTTTGTTTATATGCAACCATTTTCATTGCCTGTTCAAAAGAAGCACAAGCCAGAAAGAAATAACACCTTTCTTAATAAATTGATTGTCTAATTCGCTCTTAAATAAATAATTTATAAAATATTAAAAGCATTTGACAGAAATATTGAAACTTTGAGGGGGTTTCTTAATCATTCTTTGAGAAGTAATTATTGTTAGCTTATTGAACAAGAAGAGAGAAATGAACGTTTCAATGGGTGAGTGTCACAATATAGATTTTGAATCTTCACAAGATTGCTCCTTTGTAATGAGTAAAAATTATCATATCTGGTCATAATTGAATTCTGACTTTTTAATTGATGGGCTTGTATAGACCAAGAGTGGAACTAAAATTGAGCTGTACATTTGGTCTCAACATTGCATCACAAATGTACCAATATAGTTATAGATTGAAGGATCTTATGGGAAAGTCTTGGTGCCTGGTATCTTGAGTTACAAGTTGCATGCTCTTTTGACTTTACTAATATAATTATTTTTCATGATATTTTGTAATCTGTGCTGTTTGCAGAGATTATTGTGTCAGGCGGGATGACGATGCCTCAAACAATAGCACCTCTAGAGAGTATCTCACGGACAAGTCAGAGTGTTCAACTCAACAGAATCTCATCATGTTAAGGTTGTTTTATTGATTTGGAGATGCTTAAGGAATCCTTTTTCTAGGTTTATTTGTTTTATGTGGGGTCTATTGCCTCGAATTATGGTTTCTCCATTATTCCTCCAATTCCAAGCCACACAGAACAAATCAATCAGCTGATGTTGTTTATTAAAAAATGGAGGGATGTGTGAGTGCAACTATTGATCTCTTTTACCTTTAGTGTTGCCCCCCACAAAAAGCAGGATGGAATGTCTTTTGTAGTTTTAAAAAAAATAGTATAGAGGGCATTGGTAGGTTTACTTGCTTTTTATTTTATTGAAGAAGAGCATGAAAAGAAAGCATAACAAATTGCATTGTTCACTGCAGTTGTTTGTATATCAGGCTACTTGGGACGGAAAGCAAGAACATACACGGTACCTGTTGTACCAGTCATAATCAGGCTTCAAGAAACACAGTAGTAGCTTGTGAATAGCAGTTTCATTTGTTTTTTATGACTTTTTATTTTTGAGATCATGATTTTCATATGTCAGTATTAGGGAAATGATTTATGCATGATGTCTGTATGTGTTGCGTTGTAGCCTTAACAAATTAATATATTGAATATATTTACGTCTTCGTTAATTTTGGTGTTGGAATGATCTCAGGAACTTGTGCTACATCTGCACCTGAGTTCCAAACTGTACAGATTTCAACTGCATTTAGGAAATTTCTAATTTGACATTTCATACAAGGCGTGATATGAAATTTAGGATTATACATTTCTAGACTTGTTTCAAGCGGGAAACAAGGGATTTTACCTGAGACAGTTATTCTTCTGATAAGTCGAATTATTTAGGTTCATATTGTTTTAAATCCAAATAGCGTCAGGATTCATATTATAAAAAAAAATAATACCGGAGTAATGGTTGAAAATTTAAGGTCAAACTAAATCGTAGGTTGAATTAAGGGGACGTATTCTATTCTAGAACAGAGGCTATTTGGAATAGTAATGTACATTTAAATAATATTTTTGCTATTCGGAATAAGTAGCTGTTATTATTTATTCTTTGTAAATGTTGAAATAACTACTATTCAGTAGTGTGAAGAGACAGAAAAATACTTCTTTTTCGGATTTTCACCAACACAATCTCGAAATAACAAAATTGACACTACTTCTACTATTTTCACATCGTAATAATTCGTTTGAGACTCCACTTACCTATATTTTCTCTTAATTAACACTATTTTTTATCGGTTACAATTATTCACTCTTCTAAATGTACAATTCAAATAACATTATTACTAATATGAATATTACTATTTTCACACTAATATAAAAATCACTATTTTTTTCCTATTCTCATTTACTATTATTAAATTTCTCTATTTTAGTTATTCTAGCTCTCATCCAAACGTACTCTAATTTAGCTCTATTTGGGTTCGAGACACCTCAGGTCTCTACGTGGGCTCTAGTACAAAAAAAGGGGTGCTCATCCTGTGGTTGGAATAGTTCCAACGCATTGTCGATCCATTAGAATGTTAATCCAACACGAATTTCGATACAACATTTGCCTGATCGAGAATGTTAATCCAAAATATCTAACCACCGAGGCCGACCCTAATAGCACTAGCAAGATTTTTTCCCCAGTCCAAATTCAAAGTATTAGACTATTAGGTGATCAAGAGACCTTTAAGGGCCTCAAAGAGATGCTTCTAGAATATGAGCCTTTTGGGTTAATCAAGAGCCATATGCCATAAAAGGGAAAGCTCTTGCATCTTGGGTTATGACGCCAACTATTCTTTGAGTATCGTATTCGATGACGATGAATCTGAGTAAAAATTTTACTTAATGAGTAAGAATATGAATATTTTTTTTTGTTAATTTACCGAATAAGGGTGTTAATAAATAATAATAATTTTTTATATTTTTTTTGTTAATTTACCGAATAAGGGTGTTAATAAATAATAATTATTTTATATTCGTTATCTTAAAAAATAATTGACAAATATAAATTATATATGATAATATTTTATTTGTACATAATTATATAATGAGTAGGGTTAAAATGCACTATTAGTTTGTGCTCCAATCATGCTTCACATCCTTATATTTGTTTTTAAGTCTAAACTGACAATTCGAAATGTTCAATATGATTTTCATATTAAAATGTGTTTGAAAACCAAATTTTATATTTTTTTGACATTTGTTTACTACTTTTATATAGGTACAAATCATTGTTTTGGATGGTTCAAAATTATCAGAGAACAATGATTTTGTACCTATCTAAAAATATAGTAAAAAATTCTAAACATATCTTAAATTTGGTCTCCAAATACATTTTAATATGAAAATTATGCTGAGCAGTTTGAATCGACTGTTCAAACTTCGAAAACGGAGATAAGGATGTAGAACATGATTTGAGCACAATACCAATGGTGCATTTTCTATATAATAATAATAGTTATTATTATATTGATTTATATAGTATTTGTATTATTTTTCATTTAGTAATTTATGGAAATATTAATTTATATTTATCTAATTTCTAATTTAGGAGGGTTCAAATGCTTCCATCATACATCCATTTTTAAAAACTTTAATAACTCAAAATTTAAAATTTAAAGTCAAAATAAAATCGTTGGATATGATCTATATCATTTTATCTATGCACGTGTAAAATATTATGACATTTCAACTTTGTTTTGATTGTCATCAAGAGCTTGTAAAAACGTACTAATGTGGATAATTGCTAGACGTTGATTTTTCAACTTATTGATTCACACAAAAATAAAACCAAAAATGATAATTTTTATGAACTCATAGAGAAAATAACATATATCACATCTAACGATTTTATTTTGACGTTTATGATTTTAACATTTTAAAAATGGAGGCATGGTGAGGCACAAAAAATGGAGGCATTTGAACCCGATATTTTTATTAATACCCTAAAAGAAAAGAAAAAATAGCAAATCTGCCCTCGGTATTTTTTTTTTAAAAGGGCCCTGACCGCGCCACGTTTGGGCGGTCCACTCTCCCTACCAAACCGCTCCATTGTGGGGGCGGTCCCCTATGCATACCATACCGCCCCACTGTGGGGCGGTTTGGTGTTTATTTATTTATTTTCAATGCTATGCCATTTTTTTATTTTGTAATTTACAGTTCCAATTTTTATAATGATTTATGGTTATAATTTGTTATAATTGACAATTATACTCTTATTTGTTGTAATGTTTTATAATGAGTTATGGTTATAATTTATTTGTTGTAATGTTTTATTGTAATTTTGTAATTTATAGTTATAGTTTTATAATTGAAGATTATAATTTTATTTGTTGTAATTTTTTATAATATGTTATATATTTATTGTAGTTTTATTTGTTATAATTTTGTTTAATGTTATAAATTGGTTTTTTTTTACTAGATAAACAACAAAACTAAATAATCTAACTGGTAAGTCTACAACATAAAATCTAACAATCTAAACATGAAATATAACAATCCAAACATAAAATTCTACAAATTCATTTAACTAAAAAAACATAAAAAACCTAACGACGAGGGTGGCGACGACTGGAGAGATCCAACCTAACAGGTGGATGGCGGTCCCTGGGCAGCAGCTAATGCCTCAAGTGAACCTCCTCATCCTCCTCGTCATCCTGGAGACGTCCACATCCATCTCTGATGCCGCACCCGCTGTCCAGGGATCATCTTCCTACAAAGATAACTATGTATGACGGACCCATGGGAGATCCTCCTGGATCACCGCCTGTGTATGCATCTCCCATGGATCGGCCTCCCAGGTAGAAGGATACGTGGCCGGAGGTGGTGTGCCAAATATAGCAGATGCAAAGGCATCTGCAGCCTGCGCCCCACTCCCACTGGCCTCTTGATCGTGCTCTCTGGTCTGTGGAGGCTTTGTACCTCATACCCGGTATCATCTCCAGTAAGGTCAGTCATAGTGAACTCGGGATTGGCCTGCCAAGTAGGAGCCTCATCATGCATGTAAAACAATGTTAGTTTTACTACGTATAAATAACTAGTAAGTTAATTAAATAATAAAGAAACTCACTGACCTCGCCAATCTGCACCGGAACTCCATGCTTGTTGTAGTAAGCGCTCCATGTTAATTTGTAAAGAATGTCCAACCCGAGTCATCCTCTGCAGAATTGAAGATAACTTAATAAGAATAGATTTTTAAAGAGAAATGATTGTGTATGACACATTCATATTAATTTGTAATCACCTGCAGGAGGTGGCGGCATCTCATCCTCATAGATAACGACTCGGGGCTGATCCGAGTTGATGTTCTCCCCACTGTCGTGCAACATGCTAATGAGGCGTCCGTCCCAGCTAGAGTCCTCCACGACTGGTGCACTGTGTTGGAGCATTTGACATCATATCGGTCTCCAACCAGTCTTCGTCATGCACACCAGGCTGTGTGCCACCCCTCTAATACCGAACAAAAGTTGCACAAAATATTTTTTCATTATTATTAGAGAAACGCATAAATAAACATTTAATTTTGTAAATATGTCGGTTTCTGTTAAATTTACTGTGCGAGCCTGGACCAGTCCGAAAGGCAAGTAAGTCCTGCAGGCATCACCCATAAGTCTCCGTCGAAGGGTCTCACCATAGTGCCCCTATAGATATACCAATGGCATGCCCCACATCTGGTACCATACGGCATATCTCAATGCCCAAGGCCCAACCCCCAAGCCGACATCATCAGCCGTAGGCGGGGACCATAAGTGATCATGCGGGTATCGTGCCTTCTGGTAATCCTCCACGTGATGCTGGCTCCAGTCGACTTTGGGGCGGTCAAGGCGTTTTTAAAATAAAAACAAAACCGAGGGCATATTTGCTATTTTTTATTTTATTGAGGGTATAAATAAAAATCTCGGCATTTGAACCGTCCTCTTTTTTAATTAGTAATTTCACAAAATTAATGTATATGGACATTTTATATCACTATTTTGTTAATGTTTTATATTGTTTAAAATACTAAAACAATAATTATAATTTTTTAATTTTATGATAGTAGAGCTAAATTAGTGTTTATTGACATTCTTTTTTTAAGAACTTGTCTGTAGGTCAGTTTATTGACAATTTTATGGTGTGCTCCACAAATTCAAATAGAAGAAGAAAAAAAGGAAGGGAATGGAAAGACTAAGAAAGTGAGTTATCCTTTAGTTTTGAAGGATAGAGGTTGGAGAAAAATTGTATTCATTTTTTTGTCTTGATTCTCCTTGTCTCTCCTTCTCTTATCTTGGTTCTCTTTCAAAATTTTAATTATTGGAGCAAGTAAACTTACTTGGGCAATCTGGTCATTCCTTTCTTTCTCTCTATTTGAGTTTGTAAAGCACATCTTTATGTTGTGCTTCACAAAACGAGAGTAAAATCTCATTAATGAAAAGGGAAGGGAGGGTTCTGTGGGCGAGACTCCCGTCCGAACAGTGAACTTACACTCCAATTTAGAGCGAAGGATTTAACCAAAAACATACACAGTGCTCACTTCGTCTATCCTTCGAACAATAATTGTTCCTCTCTGCTCCTTCTCTGTTTTCTCTTCTGAAACAGGTGAAGTCGCCCTAACCGAACAATCTGAGGTGAAGCTTCCCTCGGCACAGTGAATGTGCACCCCCAATTGGAGCAGAGTCTTAGCGTCTGTTCGATGCATACTTAAATTTAGTTTGGATTTGTGTCACTTGCGTCAGAAACTAACTTAATTCGATTCGCAAATAAAAACTTGTTATATTCACAGCTTTACAGAAGACTTCATTACAATTTTACCGATTTTAATTTGAGTAATATTTTAGACCTTGATCTTAATGTCGCAACACAACATTTGTTATATTATCCATAAATTACAGCAGCTACGGAAGTATCTGAACTCAGAGACCAGGAAACTATTTTAATTTAAGGATAAATATAAGTTACAAAGCACTTATCTAACATGCTTGGCTACTAATATTTAAGAACGTCATGCCTATACCCTGTCTGTAAAAAACAAATAAAAAAATGACATAACCAAAGAAAAACATCCAAGTAAAATTAAAACAACTAAGCCTATATTTAATGGTTCCTCTGATAATCACCTCCAGTAAGAAAAAAAAATACAATAATTCTTTCATTTCACTGTTCTTTCTTACAAAAAAAGAAATGCATATCCACCATCAACTTTTAACTAAGAAGCAAACAAAGATTATAAAAAAAAAATGCAAAGGATAAAAAAAAAACAATCATTCAAACCCTCCTTTTTCCCCCCTTCCTATTCCTTTTGTTTTCTATACTCTTCAAATTAATAAATTGATGAACTACTGACAACCTATATTCGTAACACACATTATCCAAGACATTGATCTCTTGTTCTACTTGGATGATGAAGAAGGTGGGGGATATTGGCTTGAATCGCTCAATGGATTCACAAAATCACCCAAAAAACGCATCAATTCGCTGTCTGGCTCTGTTCCATAGTAAAATGGATAATTAGGCAAAGAACCCGAACCTGAACCCGAACCAGAACCATAACTGGAACCATAATTAAGCAAAGAACCTGAACCTGAACCCGAACCAGAACTAAAACCAGAATCTGAACCAAAACCTGAAACAGATCCAGAACCAGAGCCAGTAGCAGTTGTAGTACTCGAAACAGAACAAACAGATCCCATCGAGTACGGTCCATGACTGCTTCCATGGACCAAGTTTTGACTGTCAAATCCTAAAAGCACTCCTTGTGTACTAATATTACTTCCACTGCCACTATTCCCACTGGTACTGATATATTGAGCACCGGTTTGTTGTGGGCCCTGCGGTGCAGCGAGCCGAACCTCTTCGGGGAAGTTCAGTTTAGCACGGGACCCACGAAAACGAAGCGCAGCAGCATCGTAAGCACGGGCCGCGGCCTCAGCTGTCTCGAAGGTTCCAAGCCAGACACGGGCAGCTTTATGTGGGTCCCGTATTTCAGCTGCCCATTTGCCCCATGGTCTCTGCCGGACCCCACGATACCGACGCTTTGGGGCCGCTTCAGCTGGTACCGGCGTAACCTGTTGCTCATCTTGGTTCAGGTCGCCAGAGGAAGAAGAAGGGGATTGTGCTTCCATTAATGATTGTTGAATCGATGTTGGGCCTGACAATAATATATAGAAAATATAAGATGGAACATGTCATATAAGTTATGGATGAGGAGATAAGTACAGAGATAAATTGAAGATAAATCTGGAAGTTGAGATAAGATCGGAGAAGAGTACATTAGATAACTTCCTCCGCAGGGAGATTATATAGGAGACGTGAAAATATCATATTTGACCCTTGAACTAATTGAAATTGCAATGAATGAAAGACTTCACAGAAATGGAGAGGAAAAGTATTTGGTGATAAGACCAGAAGACTACGTATATTCGTCTCCACGTAAGTGATGCATTCAATACATTCCAAGTACAAAATCCATTTGCACAGTATGATATCAACGACACGAGTTGAATTAGAGAGGAGGTACTAAAAGTAGAGAGAGAGAGAGAGTACCTTGTTTTAAAAACAGAGGATGCGAGGTTTTCAAAGAGGTTAGTGCTGGTTTGAATTTAATGCTGAGAATTTTGAGGTAATATGGTAAGACCAGCGCTCTTCGTCTCCTTTATATAGGATGATGTTCTCTTTCACTTGACCCCACGTTTTTTTAAGAATTAAATATTTTATCTCTCGATGCTCTGTTTTAAAACTTTTAACAACCATAAAAAAAGGTTCGGTCTTCTGGCGGCATGAAACGTTCAATAGCAGAATTGAATAATACCAATATAATAATGGTCTAGATGAGTAGATTTCAAATTTGATTCTCCACACTGTTCAATATTAGTATTTTGATACCCCCTTTCGATATTTGACATCCTGACCGGAGCATTTGTAGAAGTAAAATGTGACTTGCTTACGAAATATAGATATTTAGAAGGTCTAACATAGTAACCTATACACAACAAATATACAAAGGTGGTTGCTTCGATGAAAAGCAAAGGATAATAAACAAAGAGCTGGTACTACTAGGAAAGCTTATCAGCATGCACGCGCAAGCATCCATACAAAAGAGGAAGGAGAATTAAATGCGTGTTTGTCATATATGAGAAATACGGTGAATAAGGTTACAACTTTAAGTGTTGTTTGTCATATGTGAGAAATATACGGTGAATAAGATTACAACTTTTTAAGTTTATACAAATATTACATGCACATCTCTGTGACTCTGTCTCCTCTGTCTTATGCTCAAAGTTTGTTTTTTTATGATGTAGTATTGTCTTGGCGCCAAGCACGAGGCAGGGGAAGCTAAGCAACCTTAACTAAGTTACCAAGTTGCCTTTATTTAAAATATATACTTTAAATCCCCTGCATTTATATCTGTATGCAAATCTATACAAAAGATTCAACATTCAGTTGCAATACATTTTGTCATGAACCGATATGACGTATAGCGATGGATGATATGATGACCTATCCTATGATTTCAGCAGGTACTTTTTGTTAAATCCTGTTAGTTTGCTACATATTGTTAGAATCATATGCATGATTTTTAAGTTATTTTGATAGACAATGATAAATGCATAAACATGTCAAGAGATATATACCTTGCTGGTAAACATGTCCTTGGTGATAGTAATTCATATCTCCACCAAACAGATGAGAAGTAGAAGGAGAAGCAGAAGAAGCCATGTCATATGGCAAACCTGTTGTTTGCCATTGCCAGGCTGGCGCTTCGGCACCGCCAGTCGGGTCCCTTGCTAAGACATGCGAAAATGCAGATACCATCATCTCCGCCTCCTGCGCCTGGTTATAACCCGAGAGCATCGCATTTGTTGTTGACATTGCCATTTGTTCTTGATCTGTTTCCTTCTCCTCTTCTGATCTCACCATATGTCAAACTAGCTAGAGTAGTTGATGCAATAGTAGGTAGGGCTTGAAAACAAGGGTCAAAGGGATTAATATATATATACACACGAGTGAGGAATTTAGGGAATAAAGATGTCTGTTCTAAACTTTATTGTTGTAAAGTTAATGAACTGATTATTAATTATAAGAGATAAAAGAGAGAAATATATAAAACGTGGAGAGAAAGAGAGAGAGAGAGAGGAGCTAGCGCCGTTTTATTAAGTGTGTTTACACTCTACACTCATTTAAAAGGAAGCGATTGAGAGCAAATTCGAAAGGTGCTACGCATGTGTACGTAAGAACTAAAAATATAATGGTTCAATTTTTAAAAACAATTGTATTGTTTATTCGTGTTCATCTAGAGTTCTTTACATGGGTTGACCAGTTAGGCGACAGGAGACTTGAAAACTGAGCGACCGAAATATGGGCAGGGGAAATGAATATGAATTTGGAGGAAGAATCTTAGATCTCTGTTTTGTACCATATTTGGATAAGGCCAAAATAGAGAGAGAGTATGCAACTTGTGCTTGATTTTGATTATTTTGGAATTGGATTAGGTAATATTTGTGTGTGCTGACCTATATATATTTATGGTTTTCGATTCTGGTTTGGTTTAATTAGGTGGATCCTCTGCAGCAATTGCCAGTTCTCCAACTTCTAAGTATCAACTTTTAATTATTCAATTGTTGCCATAGCCATAGCCATATATAGTTCATTTCATTTAATCTATTAATTTGAATTTGTATTTGACTAACAGAAGTTCTTAATTTTTTTAAGAGTGAAAATTGTTTTCAACTAAATAAAAGTAGAGGGTTCAAATACTTACATTTTTTTATGTCTTTATTATATTTCTATTTTTTAACGTTAATAAATTAAAATTTAAAATTAAAATGGCAAAAATAAAATGTTAGATTTAATCTATTTCATTTCTATGCATATATAAAATATTACAATATTTATAATCTCTTTTTGATCGGTATCAAGAGCTTGCAAAAATACATTGATATTGATAAATTCTGGACATTGATTATCACCTTATTAATTTGTATAAAAACAAAACCGAATAATGATATCTTTTTATGTGCAAATAGAGAAATAAATATAAATCACATCTGACAATTTTTTTTTGATATATGAGTTTTAATTTGTTTTGTTTTTAGAAAATTAAAAAGTGAAAAAGACACGATGGAGGCACAAAAAATGAAGGTATTGGAACCTTCCTCATAAAATTATAATATGCATGCGTCTTTGGTAAGTGAAGTAGTCTAAACTAAAATAGTGCATAATTAATTTTATTGCACTCGAATTTTATTATATGCATGCGTTTTAGTATTTCTCATAAGTTTATATGGAAAATGATTATTAGAATATATTGAAATAAATGTTTGGTTGTACCGTGAATATAGTTGTTAAAAATTCTGATGTGTGAAATATTTTAATGGGCAAATGTATTTTCCTTTTTGAAAGATGTATTATCAATATTCTTTCTTTTTATTAATGGTTATTAATAATTTTTTATATAGATGGAAAAAGACACCTTTTTATAGTTTCATGATATATAGATGGGAAAATATACATTTTATATAATTTCATTGCACAATTTGCATTTTAAAAATACACAACTGTCGTTTATACTTACAAATGTTTATATTAAATTGTTTATTTCTATTACTTTATCTAACCTCCTGATCAATTTTAAGGATATACAAACATTGATTATTAATATCCTCATAAAATGACAAAATTAAGAAAAAAAATGAATTAAGCACATTAAAATATTATAATAAAACAACCAGAAGTGAGAATGATTGGGCAAAAATTAATAAAAGCTGAGAATACAAATAAAATATTAAATGACAAAATTAAGAAAAAAATGAATTAAGTACATTATAATATTATAATAAAGCAACCAAAAGTGGGAATGATTGCGCAAAAATTCTCTATACAATCCCTGTTATGATTCACTGACAGCGAGTATCTTGCCCAAAGCAAGCTTTCGACTTTCGTGTTTACTGTTTGCTAATAGATATCCTGTGAGTTCTCAAAAAAGGAAAAAAAAAAAAAAAAAGAAAAATGGAAGTGAGTAATATCTGTAGGTCCACCTGTCAGTGATAAAATAAAATTTCAGAGAAGGTGGAACAGGGAATCCCGACTAGAGAAAGGAAGTAAGAATGCCGACATCGATATGGCTGGGTGCCAATATAGTCAAACCAGCGTCCAGTGAGGCAGTGACGTAGTTAGTACGGTCAAAGTTCTCAATAGCACATAAGCCCCTGTTAGTTTTTATATTTATGATGAAGGTTTTGAACAAAATGGTTGATTGTGTATTATTCTGTATGTCTCGTCTTTTTGTGACAAAATATCCAATTGCTGGATTTTTTTTTATTTTAAAATGTACTTCGACTCTCAATATTCGTACTAGAAAAAATAAATTATATTTAAATTAAATAAAAAGTAAGAAATTGCATTAATATCACATTTATAGAGTTTGTTCCTAGTGTATTACACTTTGTTAGTGTTTGTTTGTTCTACCAAAAGGTGATAGTTTCGATTAGGAGTCCGAATCTGCTGTGATTCCGAGATGGATCCTAGGATTCTAAAATTTCGAGATCAACGGTTCAAATTTTTCCGTGCATGGATCTCGAAAACGTTTTTGAAAAATAAATTTTTATGCACGCATCTCGAGAAAGACCAACAGTTGAGATGGGATCACAGGGTCCTATGATTCTCCGAGAATCACAGCAGATTTATTTCTTTCGATTAGGGGTGTCAATGGTACCTTTTTAGCTATTTATCCAACCCGTATCGTATTTGATAAGGTGGGTATGGGTAAGTTTTTTTTTTCTTCAGCTTATTGGGTATGGGTATGGATAAGAATTTTTTTTCTTTAGCCAAATGAATAAGGGTAGGGGAAATTACTATTTCGTACCCGTTACCCTATAAGGTAATTATAAAATCTAAATATATATTCAATTCAATTTCCAGCTCACCCAAATATATATTCGTGTTTTTGAATTTTCTTGCTTTATAAAAAACAAGTTAGTTGGAATTAATTGCACATTTATTTTTATTTTTTTATTAGAAAAGCAATTATCTATGTGTGAAATGAATGAGTTTTTGATGTTTAATTTGTAAAATATAATAAAACTAATTATTATATTAGTATTATTCATTATTCACCCGCTACCGTTTCGTTACCCGATAATATTAACGGGTAAGGGTAGAGTAGGATAAGGTCAATTTTAATGGGTATGGATAGGATATGAGTAAAGTTAATAATGAATATGGATATGAAAATGTCTCCATCCGACCCGTACCGTACCCATTGACACCCCTAGTTTTGATCATATCCCAGTTTTCTTGCTAAATATAGTTTCGAAGACTTGATTTTTTTATTACGATCATATACTAGAAAGTGATAGTTTTGGAGTCAAAATATTACTACCAAATAGCTTTTGTCTCGATAGGCATCTTTCACTGTTCTTCCTTCTACAGTCATTTTCTCTCCTTTTTCATAGTTACGAGTGATAACAAAGTTTACGGAGCAAAACTAGAGTTAGAGTGTGATGTGCTCATCAAGAGAAGTTGGCGAATACATCTCTAAAAATTTATTGGATTGTCTTCAAACGATGAATTCAAACAGTTGAAATCAATCTAACTCATGAGTGATATATGTACATGAAATTTTTTGAAAGTTTTGAATTCATTTAGTACAAAATCAAGCGGTCAAAAAAATAATGAAAAATGAATATATAAAACAACTTATAAAATAACTTATAAAATGTTTGTTTTTTTGACCGCTTGACTTTGTACTAAATGAATTCAAAACTTCCAAAAAATTTCATGCATGCATCATGAGATGGAATTCAATGGTTTGGATTCGTCGTTTGAAGACAATCCGATAAACTTTTGGAGGTGTGCTCTCCAACCTCTCTTGGTGAGCACATCACACCAACCCCTCTTGGTGAACACATCATATCCTAACTTTGCTCATGTTTATAAGTAATATATGTATGTATTATATTCGTTTTATTTAACATTTAATTGTTCCATGCCTATTTCCGGCTCTGGTTGCATCCCTAAAATTAACATAGGTGTCCCTTGTTTCCGGCTCTGGTTGCATCAATTGTTCCATGCCTATTCTATTTTTTTTTTTTTTTGACAATCAGCATACTTGAAATTCTTGTAAGTTAATGGAATGCATTATCGTTATTCAGACATAATACATATAATTTGGAATTAGCTTGTTTTAATAAATCATAATAATAATATTTGTACAAAATAAATAAAAACTGTATGTTACCGTAAAAAGTTACGTCTTGTGCATATAATTTGTTGAACTCGAAAAAAATTCGGAAAAACACTACAAAGAATAATTTAAGTATAATGTAAATGTTAAATAAAAAACATTATTACAATGGTTATTACAAGTTCATTTAAAAAAGATAATCTACTTATAAATATTTAAAATTGAAATATTTATTGAGTGAGGCTACGGTACTATGCATAGCACGGATTGGGTCCGTGCTACGGCTCAATATTTGAGTTTTCAAAATTCTAACAGTCGATCCGAACCGTTCAACATGATTATAAAATGAATATGTACTTGCAAACCAAATTTTACATTTTTCGATTTTTTTTACTATTTTTTTAGATAGGTAGAAAATCACTGTTTTTGGATGGTCCAGAATTTTCAGATCAAGTGATTTTCTACCTATCTAAAAAAATAGTAAAAAAAATCAAAAAAATGTAAAATTTGGTTTGCAAGTAAATATTCATTTTATAATCATGTTCAAATATTAAGCCGTAGCATGAACCCAACCGTGCTATGCATAGTACCGTAGCCTCACTCATATTTATTTCATTCTCTATCCCAATAAAAAGTATTGAACAAGCTAGCATTGAGCAATCATGGAACGAGTCCATGCAAAACTTCCTTGAAAAGGAAAGAGACCGGGTCCACGGTCTACCGACTTGAAAATAATACTTTAGACCGAGTCTTTCCGGCTGCTGGAGAGTGGAGGTGACCATTTTCTGTGGTCCAAGTTCATCTGATCATTAGCTTAGCTACTTTTACATTTTCAGTCTTCAAAGAAATAGAGAAAAAAATACGAAATTTCCTTCTTTGTCTTGGAAAATAATTAATTCCACTACACGTATTACGTTATGAGATTTTTACAGGATGAAAGCTATTTAACGGGTAATATATCCTCAGTTCCTCTTATGAAATGAATCCGGTTAAGTTCAAATCATAATTAATGATTTCGTAATGTAATAAAGCCAAAATGTATTTGACTACGCAATCAATAAATTATGTATAAAAATGCGAAACATAGTCAAAGATGTTGAAAATATTTGATTAAATTTAGCAGATTATTAAATTGAAAATATTATGTCGCCTCATGGTCCAAAAAATTCAACAAAATATTTTTATTACTATATATCACGTTAACAAACTCCTGTTCATATTACTTATTTGTCAACCAAAATAATTATTAAAAATCTTAACATAGTAAAGTGAATATTTTCAAAACTAATTGGGTTAATTTCATCGAACGTCACTAAATTTTGTCCTTTGTTATGAATTGGTTCTTTAAGTTTGATTTGTTCTTCTGTAGACATTGAACTTTTTTTTATCTATTTCAATCAAATTATTTTATAACTTTTTCATTCAAATATTAAAATGGAACATGCTTATTCCATTTAAAATATTAATAATATATACCAATATGGAAGTTTATATGATTAACCTCCAATATGCGTTTGAATCTCATAGCTTGAATATGTGATTCCGTCCAACTTTCTACCGACATTTTTTAATATCCAAAGTTAATTACAAATTAATAAATATACTCAGAATTTCCTCTCCCAAAAACCGGCCAGAATCTGGCCGGTTTCTCCCTTTTTGTTTTTTTTGAGACAATATGAAGAGCAAGATAATAAAATTTAACACTGAAAATTCGAATTTTTTGTTTAAATTATTTGTTACAATACTTCTTTTGATGTATAATTAGTATATTTATACTAAAATACGCTAAATTACTTGAAATTATGTTGAATTGCACTATATTACATTAAATTACGCTAAATTATGTTAAATTACGCTAAAATACTGTAAATTACGATAAATTACATATGAATATGGATAATATCTTAACTGAGAAGGCGAAAAACGACGACAAAACTTCAAACGGCCATAAAACAGCGCTCGAGTGTCCGATTTCAGCAAATGACCACTTTTCGGAAAGCTTGCGAAAATACGCATGCATCAGTGCTAGCAATGCCGGATTTCAAAATTCAGAATTGCCAAAAAACAAAAGGAAGAGCCTCAAAACTTGAGTTGAAGTTTCCGATTAAGATTTTCATTTCTATTATTCAATCTAAGTAGCTCAGTAAATTAGTTATATAATGAACTTGTAGAATACCAATTTTTACTGTTTTTAGAATTTTTTTACTATTTTTTATGATTTATGAAAGATGGCACAAAATTGGCCTAATTTTGCGTAATTTTGCGTAGTTTAGCGTAATTTACCATATTTCATTATAATTAGCGAAATTAGTGTAATTTAGCGTAATTTAATGTAATATAGTGTAATTCAACATAATTTCAAGTAATTTAGTGTATTTTAGTATAAATATGCTAATTATACATCAAAAGAAGTAATCTAACAAATAATTTAAATAAAAAATTCGAATTTTCAGTGTTAAATTTCATTATCTTGCTTTTCATAGTGTCTCTAAAAAAAATTAACTTTGAATGTTAATAAAAAGGGGAAATTGGTTCCATGCCACCCCAAAATGCCGAATTTAGAAAAATGCCACCCCAAAATTTTGATTTTGTTAAATGCCACCCCAAATCTCATTTATTAAGAAAAATGCCACAAATACCATATTATTATACATTTGTAATAAAAAATAAACAGAATATATTGTATTTTGAGTAGTATTTTCGTATATTCCAAAAATACCCTCACCCTTTCATCTCTTCCGTCGAGCCTCTCCTCCCAGTCGCAGCCAACCATCATCAACAAAAAGGCATCAAGCCACAGGTCATGCAAGAAGGCACAGAGGCCACAGATCAACAAAAGGCTCACAGGCCGCAAGTCAAAGCAACAGCCACAAGCAAGCAAAAGCACAAGGCTACAGCCCTCTGTACAAAAACCACAGGTCAAGGAAGTAAGGCACGAAGGCCTTCACACAGCACACAACTTCAAGCCGCAAGGCTCACAGGAGAGGAAGGGCGGAGAGGAGAGGAAGGGTTTTCAAATTTGGATCAAGGTTATTTCGGTAACTTCAGTTATTATGTAAATTGTTAATTTAAAATTATACATTAATATGGTATTTGTGGCATTTTTCTTAATAAATGAGATTTGGGGTGGCATTTTTCTAAATTCGGCATTTTGGAGTGGCATGGAACCAATTTCTCCTAATAAAAATGTCGGAACTTTCTATATTCTAAATAGACACTAAACTAATTTAACTCAGCTGAGAGTATTCTAACTCTGCATGCATGAGAGATTGAGAGGATATGGAATAATTATGATATGACAATAAAATTACCACGTTTTTAATAGCATGTATTGTATCATTATAATAATAACTAAGTGTCCACATCACTAATTGAGCCCTCAAGTGGCTGACGTGGTCACTTGTGGTCCGTCAAATGATTTGGATGCGATGTGGGCGATCGAGTTCATTTTGTCAGTTTCCTAGTTTAGAATTTCACAAGATAGCCGAAAGATTTTGGTTCGCAGAAATGTAGGTATCAAATTATTTTCATGCTCTTTAAGTCTTTATTCGACACATTTTTATGCAGTATATAGTCCTTTGTTATATGACATATGATTCTGCCTTTATCATTTTGCTATGTTTACCTTATTATATTAGAAGCTAACATATCGGTATTATGATTGTTATTACTTATTACTAATATATAATTGTTATTATCATTGCTAGCAACTTATTTTAATCAGTCAATATATTTTTTACTAATTAATATTTTAAACAATATATCTCTCTTCGGAGCTAAACTTTCAAATTATAAGAATCAAAATATACATTGAAGATAAATAATAGAAAATTTTCATGTTAAGTATGGAGTCAATTTTACAATATACATAATATTTTACTTTAAAATAAATACTTAATATTTCACAGTAATTTTATCCCATTCATTGTACATGGATCCGCCATTGCTCAATTCCGATGAACTTTTGATGGACTTTAATAAAAATATTAAAATTGAATAATAAATTATAAAAGAGAAAAAGTAGCATAGAATATAAAAAATGATGTGGCATAATAAAAGATTTATAAAATTAACTTTATGTATATAATTGTTGGTACAACAATCTTATTTTCCACGTGGTTACAATCGTTTTTCAAAAGTCGGTGACATGGTACGCATATTTATAGTATATTTTTATTTTAATAATACTTTTGGCCATAAAAAAAAATGTTCATTAAACATAGAAATTATTTAATTGTAGATAATGATCTCCTAACTTCTGATAACAAGACACCAAAATGATCCAAACAGGGGACGACAATGCACCCATCTAATCTATCTTTTTCTTCGAGATCCTTATCGATTTATCACCAAAATATTATTGGGCAAATATAGTACGATTTAGATCTCAGGAGCGCACTACTTAGATTGCAGCATGTGATAGGCACAGACAATGCAATTATCAAATGCTGGATCTTCTATGGCACCTACAGTAGTACTTTATTCTGTTGTTATAGAACTTATTTTCTTCACAGAATCACAATACCCTTAGGGCGGAGTACTGTGCGCGTGGGAAAAAAAAAATCCACTCAGGATGAATTTTTTTTTTTCCCATGAGCACAGTAAAATTTAGTTCAAAAATTTTATGTTCCCAACCCCATTCCTGTTCCCCTCTTGACGCCGAACAGGCCCTAAATAATGACAGAAGAACAGATGATTGAGCTCCTTATTACAACATAATGATTTTGGGTATGTTTGGTTGGATTGAGAATAGGCTATTCGGAATAGCCTATTTGGTGTTTGATTGGGTTAGAATAGCTAGAATCGGAAATTCAATTTTTTTCTTATTAGAATAGATTATTCCTAAGAGTTTTGAGATTTGACTATTCTAATATAACAAACAATAGCTATTCTTGATTTGACTATTCTAATTATTCTTGTTTTGCAACCAAATATACCCTTTTTGAATTAGAAATATACCACTCATCAGAATTAAATCCTTTCTTAATGTGATGGTTATAATTAAATTAGTAGGACCAATTAATTATTTTAGCACAAATAATATGCATTTATATTGTTTAACAGGTTCTCTAACCCTACTTTATAATTAACAATAAGTTTCTCTACAATGTGAAGTTTAAACTATATATAGAAGTAATATTGTAAGTCACCATCTAGATAAATTTTATTGCATGACAATAACATTTATTTAAAAATATTGTTGTTAGCCTGCGTAGTGGTGCGAGCTTTATCTCTCTACGGAGAGATGCAAGTTTTAACAATGACAAATGACATTTGAGAGATGCCGGATTGTACTGTGTACTAAGACCTTTTAATAAAAAATATACTGCTGTTATTTTTTTTCTTTGGAATAGCATTAAATTTCCGTCAGTTTATAAGAATAATATATTAGAACTTCTGCAGTACAACTATTCCAAATTATTCAAT
Organism: Carex littledalei; assembly: GCA_011114355.1. Lineage (NCBI taxonomy): Eukaryota > Viridiplantae > Streptophyta > Magnoliopsida > Poales > Cyperaceae > Carex > Carex littledalei. Next base: position 10,979,086 of record CM022090.1, on the reverse strand, counting down.
CCAAATAACAATTATAATAATTTATTCCATATAGTTCAAGATAAACATTCTTTCCACGGTATTAAATTAGTACTTCTTTAGCACTATTTTTGTTTCTGACAATCCAAACACAATTTGCAAATTTAGTACCAAAAGATTCCAATTCTTTAGTTCCTGGCCTTTTGCTCACTTTCTAAGAAGATCAATCGAGAGAGAGAGAGAGAGGTTCTATGAAATCATTTATAATCAGCCTTTCTGTTTTGGCATAAAGACTAGGATGCATCACAATCACATGTAGATGATGTGTGATCCATTACGATTCTGATAATAATAACTAAGAATGCTACCTCAACTGAAAAACATGAATAAGAATCAAAGGAAAAGGATAAAATGGAGCCTACTAGTTGTTCCACTAGTTTTAGATAAATACCAGCGCCAATAAATGCTAGATTCCACGTGGATAGAGTCAGACATATTGAAAAATATATCAGTGCTTTTAATAATCGTACTTTATCACTGTATGTCATGTTTATCGTTTTTTATTTTTACTTTTGTAATTTTGCCGCATTGTAATTACACGTTCACATTTATTTCGACGGAAAAGAGGAATATAGTTGTGCTTTTTTTTAGGTTTGGATCTCACCTTCCAATTTTTTAAGAAGAAAAAAACTGCTTAAGAGCTTCTTTATTTTCCAGTGGTAATATGAATAAGTTATATTATTTACCATAGATAGTTCATATTTATATTGACAATACTTGAGCCGACATTTTTATTAATATCCAAAGTTAATTACAAATTAATAAGTTTACCCATGATTCCCGACTTTTTCCAAAAATGTCCAAACCGGCCATAAAATTGCCGGTTTTTTTTTTTTTTAGAGACACTATGAAGAGCAAGATAATGAAATATAACACTCAAAATTCAAATTTTTTGTTTAAATTATTTGTTAGATTACTTCTTTTGATTTATAATTAGCATATTTATAATAAAATACACTAGATTACTTAAAATTATGTTGAATTACACTATATTACATTAAATTACGCTAAATATGTTAAATTAAGCTAAAATACGGTAACTTCCAGTAAATTACTGTGTGTCTTCATAGTGATGTATAATTAAAAACTATTTTTTGTTTATCTTTTATCTTCGTAGTGATTTATAATTAGAAACTATTTTTTTTAAGAGCCACTATGAAGAGCAAGATAATGAAATCTAACACTGAAAATTTGAATTTTTTGTTTAAATTATTTGTTAGATTACTTCTTTTGATGTATAATTAGCATATTTATACTAAAATACGTTAAATTACTTGAAATTATGTTGAATTACACTATATTACGTTAAATTATGCTAAATTATATTATATTATGCTAAAATACGGTAAACTACGCTAAATTACATATGAATAGGGACGATATCTTCACTGAAAAGGCGAAAAATGACGACGAAACTTCAAACGGTCATAAAACGACGCTCGAGTATCCGATTTCAGCAAATAACCACTTTTCGGAAAGCTTGCGAAAATACACATGCGTCCGTGCCCACGTTGCCAGATTTCAAAATTCAGAATTACCAAAAAACAAAGGGAAGAGTCTCAAAACTTAAGTTGAAGTTTCCGATTAAGATTTTCATTTATATTATTTAATCTAAGTAGCTCAGTAAATTAGTTATATAATGAACTTGTAGAATACTAATTTTTACTATTTTTTAAATTGTTTTACTATTTTTTATGATTTATGAAAGATGACACAAAATCGGCCTAATTTAGTGTAATTTTGCGTAGTTTAGCGTAATTTATCGTATTTCATTATAATTAGCGAAATTAGTGTAATTTAGCGTAATTCAACATAATTTAATATAATTTAGCGTAATTTAATGTAATTCAACATAATTTCAAGTAATCTAGTGTATTTTAGTATAAATATGCTAATTATAAATCAAAAGAAGTAATCTAACAAATAATTTAAACAAAAAATTTGAATTTTCAGTGTTAGATTTCATTATCTTGCTCTTCATAGTGTCTCTAAAAAAAAAAAAAAAACCGGCCATAAAATGGTTGGTTTCTGGGAGAGAGGAAACCGGCCATTTTATGGCCGGTTTGGACATTTTTGGAAAAAGTCGGGAATCATGGGTAAACTTATTAATTTGTAATTAACTTTGGATATTAATAAAAATGTCGGATACTTGAGGCATCAGAGAAAGTTAATTTAATGGATATTGCTGCTGGTATTGCAATTTATTGACCGTTTTATCATAACTGAAACGCTAAATAATTTTAAAATTTTAAAAAATTAGTCTATTAGATGGGCTAGATATGAAGTTTAGAATGAAATTTGCATTGATTGTTTTAACCTGACACGATATCAAAGCAGACCCTTTATAATTCAAATAGGCACAGAAATAATATTAACTGATAGATATTCTATTTCTTGCAGTACCGCAGAGGATAACCCTAAATATGTCACCTCCCATAATAATATGTTTGTAAATCTATCCTTCATTGAAAATTCAGTTTTCTTTATTTGTATCTTTGATTTAGAATACAACAATCCATATAGGAAATAGTAGAGGGGCAGTGTTAGTATGATAGGAGCCTCCAAAATGCACCCAAAAGGCAGGAAACAATTAAGAAAAAAAGTAATAGTTCCATAAAAAATATGAAATGACTAAATTAGCTTTCGCGAAGTGAGAACAAAAGCTATTTTGTAGGCTGCAGTGCAGTTAGAAGGAATTCGGATCTAGTGAAGTAACTCAATCTTTGGGTTTTGGATTGAGACCGTCCGATTCGAATTCACGAAAATTCATCTCCTAAGTAAGCGCACACATCCTGAGGACGAATTTGAATCTTGAGACAACTCGAGCGACGAATTTGAATCGGACGGTCTCGATTCAAAACCCAAAGATTGGGTTACTTCAGGGGATCCGGACCCAGTTAGAAGTTAGAACTCACAACTCTCGGGTAGCTTATTTAACGACTATTTTGGGGGTAAATTTATAATTTTATCAGACAAATTCATCTATATATAAGTACCACAACATAACACTATTTGAATTCCATTCAAAACTCTCTCAATCTCATTCTCTATAATCGGCCAAAAATTCTAAATCATTCAATCTCTCAAAAGTTCTGATTTGTTTTTTTCATTTCTTGAGACAAAATATTTTCTTAATTTATTTACAGATTGTGAGATTGAATTAAGTCATACGAAAATTAATATGGGTTAGGTAAAATTGCTTAGTTGATATAGTGAGCACTGTACTTGTAAATATCTTTTTTTTTTGTGTTCTTACCTCTCTCTTTTTTTTTATCAATTTTCATTAGGAGTCTGCAACTCATAACAATTACGAAAAGTTTAGGAAAATAAATGAAAATCACGTTAAAGAATTTTTCCAAAAACTTATAGTTGGTGGTAACATTAATATGGAAGACTTTTATGCAATCATATAAAAAAAACAAATCGAATATAATTGTATTGATGACATTTTAATATTCTTAATAGAAGGTACAGGAGTTTTAAAATAAAAGAATTGAGTAAAATAGTAATGAAATAGTAACAGAATAAGAATTAAATTGAATGAAAATTTGAAAATAGGAAACAGGAATTGGGAGGGACTTTATGTCCCTCCTCTGTCCACTAAAAGTCAATTTTTCATAAAATTAGGGAATTCACATTCCCTCATGTTACCGGACTGAGTACAATTGAATCGGACGGCCCAAAATTATTCTTTTTAATTTGACACGAATCTCAAAGCACAAATAATACTGCCCCTGCGCCATCTTGAACATGCACCGGCTGAGAGTAAATCTGGGCCGTCCGTTTCAATTGTGTTGAGGCAGGTACCTGGGAGGATACGAATCCAAAATTAGGGGTGTTAATGGGTAGGATATGAGTAGGGTGGAAGCATTTTCATATCAATACTCACTAAGAATTGACCTTATTCATATTCTACCCGTACCCATTAAGAATTGATCTTACCCTACCCTATCCATACCCGTTAAAATTAGCGGATAACAAAATAGTAGCGGGTGAATAACGAATAATACTAATAATCTATTCCATCAAATAAACTCAAAAATCTCAGCCTCAAGTGTTTTACAAATTATGTTTAACTAAATACAAAGATTACCTATGATATTCGAAGGAGGAAGTCAAATTTTGAAGAGGCTTGAAGGAGGAAGCTACAAGCCTACAACCACGCAATACTCAAAGACTGGTTCAAGAGGAAGGAGGAAGAGGATTGAATAAGCCAGGTTGACAACAAAGAGAAAATTGAAGAGAAAATGAGAATCAGATTGTACCGTAGATTATTTCCATTTTCACGATTGAGGAACAAGACAACAATGATGAAGAAGAAAGAAAATTTTATTATTAGATTCAGCATGGATGCAGTGATGAAAAAGGAAAGAAGTGAATATGTATTTACATATTTATGTATAATTTTATTTTATATAATTATCCATTATTCAACGGGTACGAAATAGTCTTTACTCGTACTCATACTTGTGTAGCTAACGAAAAAAAATCATTACCCATATTTATACCCAATAAGCTAACAAAAAAAACCTTACCCATACCCATCTTATCGAATACGATACGTGTAGAATAAACAGTTAAAAAAAAGTGCTACACCCCTACATAAAACAGGTGAAATAAGAAAAAAAAAATTTATTAAAGATAAAATTGGCTCATTTCCTCATTTTTTGTTCACTTTTACTATTTTTTTTTATCTTCAACACGATACAGGTTGAAATAATGAGAAATATAAATCTATTTTAAGTTACATTTTCTTCTATTCCATTGTTTTATCGTCATCGCAAACCGATGATGTTATCTTAATTTATTAGGGTAATTTCATGTACACCCTTCAAAAACTTTGAAATTACGTATTTCGTCATATAAAATGCATGATATCATATTTAATTCTTCTAAATTTTAAAAACTCACAAATTTATTTATTTATTTGCCTTTTTATTAAAATTCGTTTTAAATTGATAAATTACCTATTTTATTCTTTCTTAAAAGAAAAAAAATATGTAGCATGTTTAAGAAAATTGTCAGCCATCTAATTGGTAGGTTTCGGAGAGCAAATGGTTCATTTCTCTACTTTTGATCTATACATAGTGACATTTAGATATACACTTGCGTATGCGTCAGAACTCAGAAGTAAAGAAATTAACCATTTGCCCTCGGAAACTGACCAACTAGAAGACTGTCATTTTCCTTAAATATGTTACATATTTTTTTTTTATCTTTTATGATAATGGCTAAAATTGATACTTTATAAATTAAAATGAGTTTTTTATAGAAAATGCAATAAAATAGATAAATCTGTGAGTTTTTTAAATTAAAAAGGGTAAATATGATGTTATGAATTTTAGAGGGGGGAATACGTAATTTCAAAATTATTGAAGGATATAATGAAATTTCCCCCAAGTTTTTAACTATGCTTACGTTTGTCATTCTTTTATTCTTTGTCCTTTTATTTAATTAATAAATCTGACTAGGATTGGTAAAAGCTTACCAAAATTAGAGACATTTTTAGGTGGTTTCTCCAACAAACGTCGGCTCTTACTAAAATTAGAAAGCAATTCAACTCAATCCTTTTTTAGGGTAGTTGTAAGTTCAAATTTGAATACAATTTTCCATGAACCAAAACCAGCCACAAGTTTTTATATTCAACCAACAGAGGGTTCAATATAGAAAATTCAGCATATGAGCGTTGAATCTCTGAAGCAATACCTAATTCTTCATCATGTCTGCATAAAATGCACAAACTATGGATTCGGATCAGCTGAAATTCCAAAATCAATGAACAGTAATCCTGAAATCCCTGCAATCCGAATCTAGCCATCAAATTTTTTCCGAGAACGCATCTCGAAATAGTTGATTTTTTTGCACGTATCTCAGAATAGTTCAACAGCTGGATTCGAATTGCAGGAATTTCAGAATTACTGTTATTGGTCTCGGATTTCAGCAGATGCGCTTCCCACAAACTATTGGCGTGCAAAATTCAAACTATTTTTTATACCGAACTCGAGGGGTTACTATGCATGTCCACTGATTTTGTGTCAACTTAGTATTTCTTAAGGATCATTACTGGGACAGTATAATCTTATATTTGGTGTTAACTTGTTTGTTCTAACCATGCATATGAGACTAAATTAAAAAATGACAAATTTAATCATTAATTTTTTTTAAGAGCCGCTCTTTAATTTAATGACTAAGACAATATTTTTTTTAAAGTTGCATGTTTGAAATTTAAATAGGAGGATTCTTTTTAAAATTAGAAGGTTTGTGCGAAATTTTTAAGAGTCACTCTATCTTTATTTTTATTTTAAATCTTATTTTTTTATGTATAAAATTTCGTCCAATGCAAAATTAATCATTTTTTGTGCGAACCTAATACATTTGAACATTGAGCCCTGCAAGAAATTTAAATTAAATAATGAGTTAGGCTATGATGCATTGCAAACAGTCCAAATTAACAGTTTAAACTCCAAACATATTTTAATACATGTACCATGTTGAACAGTTTGAATAGACTGTTTGAACTTTGAATTCAACGATTTAATACATTTGATGATCGGACTTAGATATGTAAAGTTGAATTATAATATAGGCAAATTTTGATTCAACTAAACGTGTCAACTATTTCTTCCATAATTTATAATGAAGTATGAACATTGCACGGTGCCAAACGATAAAAATTAATTTTTAAAAGTATGTAATTTTTTACCGACCTAATTAGTCCATTCTTCAACAGCATTCGAATCAAGAAAGAAAAATAAGCATTAAGGATAACCTCAAAATCTAGCACAGTGAAGTTTTTTAGGAAAAATATAGATTTTACCCACATTTGATTGAATTCGGATCCAGTGAAGTAACTCAATTTTTTGATTTTAAATTGGGATCGTCCAATTCAAATTCAAGATCATCCATTCCAAAGTGGAGCGCACACATTCTGACGACGGATTCAAATCTCGAGACGATCTCGAGCAACAGAATCGAATCGGACGGTTCCAATCAAAAACTCAAAAGTTGAGTTACTTTAGGGGATCCGGACCCCATTTGATTGATAAAATTGTAGTTACAGAGTTAGTATCTACCGTAAAAAAGTGAAAAATTACAAGTCCAATACCTTTGGACAAGAAGAGAAAAACGAATGAAATTAATTACAGAAATTTTCCAAAAAGTCCCTGAAAATTTTAAAATAAAATTTAACTAATTAAACAGTCTTTTTGAAGTTCTGTCACATATTTTCTTTATTGACGACGTAGTAAAGGTAGGGGCGAAAACGGTATGGATAATATCCAATATATATATTCAATCCGTATTTGAAAAATTAAATATGGATATTCGAATAAATTAAATGTGGATATCTAATATTCGAATATCCGTGTGGATAGGAATACTGATATGATTTTACGTTTCAATTAAATAATTATGTTATTCACCATTATAATTAAATAAATATTATGAACTTTAGTATTTTTTATGTTATTTAATAAATATCCAATCCAATCCGTATCCATATATGTATTCGGCTGATATCCGATCCGTATCCGTATCCAGAAAATAAAAAAGGATAGTGATATTTACCACTCTCCGCTTCATATCAGCTCCGTTTTCACCCCTAAGTGATGGTCGTTACAAAAAGTGGGAATTGCAATTTGGTCCCGGAACTTTCTTGTATTTGCAGATTTTGAACTTTTATTCAAATAAAAAAGTAATAAATGAAGGCAGCATGCGATGATGCGAAGCGTCCTAACTTTGGTCAACCAAGGAGATGTTTCACAATAAACAACGAATTCTTTATCCATTATTACTTGGAACTCCAAAAGAATGATATAAAAAGAGACGATGGAGGCATGGAGCCTCTTCTGAGTGGGGCACACAAGTCAAATTTAAATGCTCAAGGAGACAAGGACTGCCTGCTTTATATTTTTCTTTGCTACTGGAACTTCTGAATATTTTCAGAATGGCTAGTTTTGCGTTGAAAAATATGATGTATGTGTAAATAAGAATCTGTATTTTTTGCGGTAAAGATTGGAGCAACTATTAAATATTTACGAGGAATATTTTATTTGAATTTTGAATTTTGAATATGTCACTTTTCACACGACATGCATAGCCTTTTTACTAGATCAAAGATTAATTTTTATAGGAATTTTTGTTTCTTTTTGAAAATTTATAATAGGAATGTTTGTTGGGGAGACATTTTTGGCCCGCACACAACACTTAATATAAATTTTGTTTTTACAAACTCAAATTAAAATGTAATTGTTCTTCTATCAGGTGTCAATTTGATCCAATTTATAATTATGTAGAGCTGATAATTATGAGTGTAAATTGTCTTGCAATTGGTTTGCTCTGAATAAACGCAGTATAATAATGGTGATGTGCATAGTTAAAAAAATATTTATTTGAAAATCAGGAAGGTGCTAAAGTAATGCAAAATTAAATCTGCTCTGTAGAATTATGAGGCTACTTGTAACTTTCAGATTATGATAAGATCTTAACATTGATTTGCGCAATTGAATTGATCAGAATATCCATAAACAATAACAATAAAAAGAGAAATACAAACAGTTTCTTTATAGATGGGAAAACAAGCTAAGTTTCAACGATTCCAACAAAAATCCATGATTTAAGTTGAACGGTCAACAATCCAATTCAAAAGTCCTAATTTTTGAATGCAAATTCTTTTGTTTCCTTTTGAAATTTGTTCTCTGTTCCCCTCAAAAGTTGCACGCCAAAGAAGTTCAAAAGAATTGAAAAATAATTTCGCAAGCCCAAAATGTCAAAAGGCTGTCAGTTGAATTAGAACTAGATATTTTCGCTTAGATCCCTTTTGATTTACAGTAGTCAAAGAGAACCCGACATTTTTATTAATATCCAAAGTTTAATAGAAATTAATTAATATACCCAGATCTGCTGGGAAGTTATAAAAATACTCATACCGGTTATTTTCTGGCCGGTATCCAATTTAATCCATTACCGGCCGAAAAATAGCCGGTATCCAATTTTATTTTTTTAATACAGTACTAGCAATTTTCTGGTCGGTACTTAATTTTTTTTTTTTTTAGGATAGGCATAGCATAGTTGGCTAGAAGAAAAAGTCGTAGAAAACTCGGATTGAAGTTTACACTCGGTTTGGCTAAGATCAAACAAATGCATTTGGTTGGATGCGTGTGTTACATCGATTGCATGTATCGGTGCATCATCGATATTTTTGCAATGAAACATCGATGTTTTATTAGCCGGGTAGTACTAAAAAAATATCGGTGCGTCGTTGATGTTTTTGTAATGAAACATCGATGTTTTATTAGACTTAGCATTGGCAATAAAGCAGAGTAGTACTAAAAAAACATCGGTGCGTCGCTGATGTTTTTGCAATGAAACATCGATGCACTTCTGTCGTCGTTAGGCTGTGCATAAAGCATCGGTATTCAATTTTAGGATGCTAGTTATTGTCAAATTAAATTCACTAGCCGCATGCGAACACTAAACTTTAGTGTCATACGACACTATAAAACAAACGTAGTTTAGGGTTCGCATGCGGCTAGTGAATTTAATTTGACAATAACCATTAACCAACATCCTAATAAAACATCGATGTTTCATTACAAAAACATCAGCGACGCACCAATGTTTTTTTAGCACTACCCGGCTAATAAAACATCGATGTTTCATTGCATAAACATCGATGATGCACCAATACATGCAACCGATGTAACACACGCATCCAACCAAATGCATTTGTTTGATCTTAGCCAACGGAGTGCAAATTTCAATCCGAGTTTCCTACGACTTTTTCTTCTAGCCAACTATGCTATGCCCATCCTAAAAAAAAAAATTAAGTACCGGCCAGAAAATGGCCGGTACTGTATTAAAAAAAAAATTGGGTACCGGTCATTTTCCGGCCGGTATTGGATTAAATTGGGTACCAGCCAGAAAATAGCCGGTATGGGTATTTTTATAACTTCCCAGCAGATATGGGTATATTAATTAATTTCTATTTAACTTTGGATATTAATAAAAATGTCGGAAGAGACCGAAAGATGAAAAGTTGAAGGAGACTACTAAATAGAACTTCTTAAAGAGACGGTTATTATTTTTATTCATAAGTTGCAGTTCAATTTAAAAAATAGTAAAATATATATTTAGGAGATTATGAGTTTAGAAGAAAATTTCCATTAACCTTACATGCATATGAAATATCCAATTGAACATTAAATTGTTTTTATGACGCCTTTTGTACGATATGAGATCTTATAATGTGATTTATGAAAATTTACGAGTACAGAACTGTTCAAGAAAATATATATGAAATATTATGTAACATAAAACTTGTGACAGTAATTTATTCAACTTTGAAGAAGTTAATAAGATAAAAATATAATACTGTGAAGTCTAATATAAGTAAGCGAAACTTGATTTTGACCTTAAATAATCTTACTAAATGAATTAAATAATACTAATAAAGTTCTTACAAAATTACTAGTAACACAATTTACAGAAATCATAAATAAAAAATTTGGTCAGAGGAAAGGGAGTACGAAGTGAGGTTAAGAGGAGAAGCATTGTGCCTATTGGTGCATCAAATAAATAAATTTTGGTTTGGCTGAATTTTATTTTTCAGACAGTTATAAAATGGTAATGAAGGATTATGTTGGGTACATATAGCCTAAAATGTAGGACAAATCACGTAGCTCATCAGTCAGCTAATATGGGCAGAGCAGAAAACTTTTAATTAACTCATATGTTGCTAATATATATTTATATATATATATATAGAGAGAGAGAGAATGGCTAATATACAAACGTTTGTTCCTGGGCTCAGGAACAAACAATTTGGTTCTCCGATTTTCAAAGTCCAAACAACAAATTTAAACCGTTAGATGTTCAATCTATATTAAAATCTACTTGGAGACCAAATTTTACATTTTTTGGAATTTTTTTACTATTTATTAAGCTGGTTTGAAAACTGCTGTTTTTCAATGCTGCAGAAATTTAATAAAAACAGCGGTTTTCAAACCAGCTTAATAAATAGTAAAAAAATTCCAAAAAATGTAAAATTTGGTCTCCAAGTAGATTTTAATATAGATTGAACATCTAACGGTTTAGATTTGTTGTTTGGACTTTGAAAATCGGAGAACCAAATCGTTTGTTCCTGAGCCCAGGAACAAACGTTTGTATATTAGCCATTCTCTCTCTCTCTATATATATATATATAGAGATGGGCTATGGTGAGTTGTGAAGTAAGAGGTTATTTTTACTTCACGCTCATATTTTCATTTTGAAAATCCAAACAACCGATCCGAACTGCTCAACATGATCTCTATATTGAAATATGCTTGGAAACTAAATTTTACATTTTTTGGAAATTTTTTGCTATTTTTTAAGCCACTTTGAAAATCGCTGATCCGGTGGTCCAGAAATTTTTATTGTTTTTTACTGTTCACAGTGGATCAGCGATTTCAATGTGACTTAATAAATAGTAAAAAATTTCCAAAAAAGTAAAATTTAGTCTCCAAGTACATTTCAATATAGAAAACATGTTGAGCGGTTCGAATCGGTTATTTGAATTTTCAAAAATATGGCGTCACAACTCACCACAGTCTATCTCTCTCTCTATATATATATATTTCTTTTTGCATATATGAACATGCATTTTGTATTATATTGTTGTTTGAATAAAAGCCTACAGGCAGTTTTGCCAAAAAAATTATCTGAGAGTCCACAATTCACAAATTTCAGATATAAACCCAGCATCCAAATAAAAACCAATATTGATTATGAGCAGTGGGCTAATTTATTTTCCTTCAAATAAAATTACCCTACAATTTCATTTGTAAAATTTAAGAAATTATATTATCGAAAACATAAACACAATAAATTACACTTTTTTTAATAAAATAGATAGGACCGCCACATCAGAACAAATCCAAAAACTACCCAGTAATGAATGTGAAATTCGCACCTCTCCTCCTTTCTTTTCCCTCTTCCACTGGACCTTCAATTACAAGAAATCAATTAATGGAACTGAACCAATAATTCGGTCTTATTGATTTTTCACACTATGCGGTCATTGGTGTGGTACTTGTAAAAATTAGTGGGACCGAATAATTGATTCGATCTCATTAGTCTGTCCTTGATGGGACCAGACGAGACTAATAACTCAGTTCCATTAAAAAGAATCAACCATCGGTAATTTGATATTTTTAATTTCTAAAATACCAAAATTGCCACAATTTTGGATCAAATCAGGGATCCCTCCAAAACATACAAGGGCAAACCTTCAAAAGCACTTGTGCAAGTTGCAAGACTACGCCAATCACTGCCCATAAATAGACATTAATTCTATGCATATCTCTCAACTCAGATCTCATATCATTTGGAATAATTAAGGACTGAGAGGGACAGAACAGAACTACACCTCCAAAAATAAAAAGAAAGAAAGAGAATGACAGCATGATTGACTGTCACTTTCAAATGCAATCATGGTAACTGACTAACCAATACAATACCACCATAACATGTGATTGACAGCGTTTACTCTCATTCATGCATGATCCACACAAATCACAATTTTTGTTTGTACACTTCCAAATTTATACTGGTATACATTTCAAAATCCTACTGAGATATCAAAAGACGTGGATATGGACGTAAAAGGGACGATACGAAGTCAACTCTGACATTAAGCAAGAGAGAAGATGTGAATTTGTAGACCTTGAGCTTGACCTCAACCAATTAAATTAAACTTCTAGTTCTAATAAAAATTCACCAAAATGTGTGTTTCATAATGAAGTCATCTGGTCAGACACTACTACCTCAGTAATATATATATATATATATATAGAGAGAGAGACTGGCTAATGTAATAACGTTAGAACTTCGGCCGAAGTTATAACGGGTCACTTTTTGCAATTTCAAAATCCAAACAACCCATCCGAACCGTTCAACATGTTCTCTATATTGAAATGTGCTTGGAGACCAAATTTTACATTTTTTGGAATTTTTTTGCTATTTATTAAGCCACTTTGAAAATTCTGATCCGGTGGTCGAAGTTCTAACGGGTCGTTTTTGCAATTTCAAAATCCAAACAACCCATCCGAACCGTTCAACATGTTCTCTATATTGAAATGTGCTTGGAGACCAAATTTTACATTTTTTGGAATTTTTTTGCTATTTATTAAGCCACTTTGAAAGTTTCTGATCCAACGGTGAACAGTAAAAAACAGCCAAATTTTCTGGACCACCGGATCAGAATTTTCAAAGTGGCTTAATAAATAGCAAAAAAATTCCAAAAAATGTAAAATTTGGTCTCCAAGCACATTTCAATATAGAGATCAAGTTGAACGGTTTGGATGGGTTGTTTGGATTTTGAAATTGCAAAAACGACCCGTTAGAACTTCAGGCCGAAGTTCTAACGTTATTACATTAGCCAATCTCTCTCTCTATATATATATATATATATATATCTCTGCATCAAGAGGATGTTCAACAATCAAATGATAGATGCCAATAACTGAGCTCTTATTTTCAACAAAGAGAATAATAATAATAATAATAGATAGACCTTTCAGTTGCAAAGAGACTAAGACCCAAGAATAAGGACTCCTGCAAGTTGATTTAATTTGCATGAAAATTCTTGTGTTCCACCTAATATATTATAATTTTAACATGTTCATCCTAGAGAACAGAATCTATGCTCATCCGATCCTATATGTTGGTATAGGAGGCAAACATAATAGAAAGAGAAAGAAGAGTCATCAATGGTCCGATATACACAGGGCAGAGTCAGGATTTCAAGCTATAGGATCAAACGTGAATGTGGATCAATTATATAAATTTTTTATGCTGTATATGGAGGTCAATTTTACATTATTCATAATATTTTACTCTGAACTATATAGAAATCATGCGTAGATATACAAATTTTGAAAATGAATGGGGTCAATTGACCTCCATATGTTGAATGTACATTCGCCTTTGAATACGCACACAATAACTTGAGTGAGGTTAGGGGTGTTCATCGGTTCTGTTCAAACCGAATTAAAATTGCTTAACTATAAGTTTTATTCGGTTTTCAAAAATCAAACTGAGTTGAACCAAAATATTATAAGAACCGAACTGAACAAACCGAAGTAAATTTAGTTTATTTGGTTACCGAAAGATGTTAATCATAAAAATAAACCCTTTTTTTGTTAATTTTGTTAATTTTTTTTTAAGATGAATTTAAAAATATTGTTTGGTTCATAAAAATAAACCTGTTTTATATGCAAATATCTATAGCAAAATGTAGAGAGCATTTTAGTAATGGTGGATGCGCACAAAGCAACTAACAATTTGACAACTTATTTTGGTACAATGGCAATACCTTTCAAATAAAAATAAGTAATTTATTTATGCGCTGCAGAGGCCGATACATCTTTGTTAATTATGCACATATTTTTCTGGTCCGCCTCCACAATAACCCTTATTATTGTTTAAATTTTTTTTTTTTGCTTTTAATAGCATCCTCAGATATTATACAACTCAGTAGGCGGCTGATAAATGTGAAATACTCTTAAGGAATCACAGTGTAGTAGAACAAAAATAAACCAAAAGGGGGGCAAATAAAAGACAAAGGTAAGTTTCATCAGAGGCCCATTCTAGTGATCATCTTTTATAAAATGAAACCGAACTATGATCAATCTAGCAATGTCATGTCATAATACTTTACACTAAACTTACTTGAAGAAAAAATTAAATTAATCATCCATGAGCCTGAAGCCTCAAACCAAACAACTAAACACTATAAACCTTAAGCAACAAACACAAAACAACCAAGGGCACAAAAATATACCAACCAGGTTTTCAAATGCCTAGCCCATTCCTTCCACCAAAAGATAAGAAAATGGATGCAACAAAAAAAAACATAGTACAATAAATACACTAGTTTACTTCTTTCCGACCTGATTCAACATCAAAATCCCAAATCCTATCCCCATCAGCCCCCCTCCCGATTCCCGTCTCCAACCCTCTACCTGAATTGACACCTGGCAAGGATTCTGAGACCACACTTCTCAACTCCTCATCTCCTACGTCCTCAAAATCACGCCGCCTCGAGATCTTCAACAAATCGTCACCGATCTCCAAGTCATCCTCCACCTTGGCACGTGGGGCTCCACATGGCGGTTCATCCTCTTCTGCTTGAGCCTGCCTGTTACTGACAGGTGGGGCCCTTGTTTGTTGCTCCTCTTTTACATAGGCTCGGAAGTTGTTTCTAGAAGGTTTGACCCCTGTGAAGAAGACTTCTAGGAAGTTGTTGAAACAACCTCGGTCATAATAGTTGGGTCTACTATCAGATCGATACCGAAAGTTCTCATACGTGGTCTGAAATTTTAATAACCAATTAAAATTAGTTTAAATAATACACAGTTAACAGTCAGCAAGGAACAAGAAATAGAGCTAGTAGTTTAAACAACTTTAAGGAACTTCGGCATTTTTCTTTTATTTTCCCATAAGATATAGCCCCAGAGTATCTAAGAAACTTATATAATAATGTCTTTTGACTAGTAAGAACCGGTGGCTAACCCAGGTTGCAAATCTCGAGGCACAAATAAAATAGGCCTGGTACCTTACTTAAAAATAGACCCATTCAATAAAAATTATTCATGATTTTAGTACATGGCGAACAAGAACAAATATTAAGCCCAAGAGACTGATAATTGGCCCAAATAATTCAGGTTGGATGTGGGCCTGTTAAGTTATTGGGTTTTAGATCAATAAATGATATTCCCCATCTAAAGGCCATACTGATTTCCCATCCACTTTTGGCAGGTTTGAGGGATCAGGTTTGGATTGATCGTGTTTTATAGTTCAAAAAAATCAAATTGCTAACCTTGTGTTTGTTACTTTTCAAAAGCATACAGATGGTGTTCCTAGTATAGATGTAACTACACTATATGTTCCAGAAAATAAATAAAAAATCAACCAAAGACAAGTAATCAACCCCCCAGTAACCCTAAGTCACTAACCAAAAACAACCCCAAAACCTCCCCTGCATCAATTTCAATCACCATACAACCAGAATATGAACCTACAAAACTATACAAAATGAAGAAATAACCTTTAGCATGCATTATAAAAACAACTGTATGAGATAATAGGTCAGACCCAACTCCGAATTTATATTAAAAGGCTTTCCAACACAAATCTGACACATTGCATCTCCTAAAAGGATCAATAAAGAAGTAAAGACACATAAAATGGTAAATGAAATTGGTAAAAAATGAAACCTGATTGGTGCTGATAAGGTAGAGATGAAAACCGGTAAGGCCACCGACAAACCAAAGAGAAACGAAACAGTATATCATGAGTGCAACTGAGGCAGGAGAGTGTTTCATAGCCTTCCATACAGTGGGGTAATCCCCATCCATCAGAAATTTAATATAGAGTGCTGACATGGCGAACACGTATATACATAGCAGTGTTGATGATGAGACGAACATGAAAAAGAACCGGTAGTTTCTCTGCAGAGATGAGAAAGCCAAACAAAGAAGAGAAATACTTCAGTAAGGTGAATGTATAGACGCATTACATAGAGATTAGCTTAAGCCATTTGATATGGATAATTCACTTCCAGCACCATCTGTTGGGTTTTTTTTTTACCAACCGCTATTCATCCCTCGGATAGTAGTAATAATAGGGAGGTTTCATGTGTATGATTTCAACCTCTACAAACAACCGCAAAAAAAAGGAAAAAAAGGAAGGGCATGAATAACATTTAGATTGGAAGAATCAAATTTGAATAGTGGGGTTGTACAATTGAAGGCATGAATAGCAGCAGATGCAGAATCCTTGATTTGTATTTACTTCTGCTCCAATAATATAGGACTAGTAGGATAGCATCCTTGAAGCCTGGCTTTTAATATTTTCGTTTTGTATTTACTTCTGCTCCAATCATTTTACTAATTATTATTGTTTATTATTTCTCCTTGATACCAGTACTTTTACATGACGCAACGGTGCTTCACAGATTTCCATAATCTCAGAAAAAGATACACTTATATTTATAGATATATCTTTAATTTCATTTTAAACATGAGACTAGTTCTTTTGTTATTCATATATATTTTTTAAGAGTGGAATCCAACCAAATCCAAATTCATTATCCAGAAGATATATACATCGAGATATAAAGATAAGTCATCTGAATGCACAAGTATTTTCTTTATCCGAAAAACATTTTCCATCTGATTTTCCACTTGTTAGAAAAGCTAGCAGTCTATCACAATTGACAGGATACTGTACCGATTGAATTTCTGATGGCTACTAATAACTAGCATATTCAATTACTGAGGTACTCCACTACTACAAATCTAAAAATATACAAATACCCTTTCAAATCACAAAAAATAAATGAGAGTGGAAGCAGAAGTTCCCATATTAGGTAATGTTGATATTTTCTTGTGTACATGGAAATTTTGGCAGATTATAGGGTACTTTCTAAAAAGGAACACCAAAAACTAACCCTTCTATAATATTGGGCCATTATTTGGGTGTTATTTGCACAAAGAAAAATGAGAACCATACATTGAATACCAGTAGCCACTGGATGAAACTACAACCAGGTTTAAACAATTGTATAGATAGACTTTGTTGCCAGGTGTTATTTGCAAATGCAATAAAAAAATGGTGCCGATTTTCAATAGTGAAAAAAAAAAAGATATGTACCTGGCCAATACATTGACCAACCCAGGGGCAGTGATGGTCAAAACGTTCAACACAATTGTTGCAAATGGAGCAGTGAGAACACCGAGGTGGGCGGTATAGCATACACGTGTCGCAATATTTGACCTTGACCTGCATGCCATTGACCGTCACCTCCTTGGTGCGTGGGAACTGTAGACCAGGTGTATGTGAGGAATTGTCATATGAGAACTCCTCCTCAGGTGGATGTGAGTTTCGAGGAACTACCCCTGGATCCCGAGCTGAGGTGAGAAATAGGAGTATAAGTACCTGAAAAATAATGGATGATTTAAAAAATTTGGGCAATTTTATTTACCCAGAAAAAACTTAAATATATCATGTATACTGCTTGGAGAAATTTCATGCATTACCCTGGTAATGCAAGAATTCATGTAATATCCTTTGAAATCGTGGAAGTGAAATTTTTATGGATACCATCCTCATTTTCTTAAAAGATCCAAAAATACCCTCCTTTATAGTATTTTGCTATGCAGAAATGATAAAGGAAAAGCGTAGTTCCAATCTTGTATATAATTACAGGACGAGGGCAACACGGGGCACTTTACATTTCTCAATTAGTAGGGATTATGCATGATATTGTAAGATTTTTAGAGCAGACACAAATAAAGCTAAAAAAATTAACGACAAGAAGGAACTAAAAGAAGCTGTAAAAATTCAGTGAAATTAGTTCCTTCTTAATTTCTAGAAATGAAACAAGATGATTTTTACTAGGGCTAGAACCAGTAGGAGCCTCTGTAATGCTGGCACGATTCTACAAATTTGGCCATTTTATTACACCTTTTGCTGTCTTTATTCTCTTTATGGAATCAACTGTGTAATCAATTATCAATTGTTCATGCTTAATTGAGGTTGCATCGGCCAACTTATGCTTGATTGAGCCTTGCAACTGACGTATGATTAGTTTAGTTGAGGCTTAAAATTCCAGACAGTATGGAATCAGAGCTTGCTTGACCAAACTTTATCATTTCTTTACAGGTTTTTGTCTCAGTAATTTATTGCATTACTTTCATTACATGAGGTAAAATTGGATTGAAATGAGACTTGATTATAAATCAGGGTTAATTAAGACCAAAGCATGGCAAAAGTCAGGTTTTTTTAACAGGTGAGGCACAACTGTTATCTGTCAGTAAGACAACCTGATACCATCTTGCTCAGGCAAATTAAAATCTTTGGTCCAATAAAATTACACAAATAAGCAACTCACTAACAATCAATTATCAACATCCAGAAAATAATTGATGGTGAAAAAAGTACTCACATATATAGCAAAGGCTATGGCTACGACTAAAATAGCATAACCGGCATCGTATGAAGGAAACTGGTGAATTAAATGCCTCGCCACAAATATGCAGAAAATTATAACAGGCACAACTATAAGAGAAACCGTAACAAATAGGGATTTTGCATCAGGTCCAAATATTAATCTTCCCCCCAATATAAATATCTGCATAAAAAAGATAATTAAATGCGTAAATGAAATTTCAATTCTAAATTGCAACAATGTAGCATGACATTGAAAGAATTGTAAGAGTCAATACCAGTATAACAACTATGCCAGTTGCAATGTTTAAATGATTGTAACTATGTGCAGTTCTGGAAGATTTGTTTAATTTTCAATTTTTGGTTACTGGATTGAGTGATAATTGGCCAAAATTAGGGTTTAAGGCTCAAAGCATTCCAAATGACAAATTGGCCAAACTACCTATGCAATCCAGCATAAAATAGACATTTTTTTTTTCTGTTTAGAAGCTTTTTATGTTGAAAATAATCAAGACAAACAATTCATATAATTTTACTATATCCCACTGTTAGTCTCATATCAGCATTGCGAAACAACCTGACCACCCATTTTAATTGCCCCAAAATTTCAAAACAACCATACTATCTCACTGAACTTCACCAACTTAAAATTCGCGTCCCTGACAAAGAAAGCTTTAATCTTTGAAGTGAGTATTCCTTAAATTTGGCTGAAATCAAGGAAAAGAATATGTGCAATTTACGAATAATTTTGTTAGCCAAGTAAACCTACTTCAATACGCAACCTAGCAAATAATTTCGGGCTAGTATCGAGTATAAGCAATCTAAAATTCATCCACGAACGAACAAATTAAGCGCGCACCAAGTAAAACACTACAAGAGATTGTATCGAACAAAAATAATTTAATAACATTTGTAGAGAAAATTATAAAAAGAAATAAAACGATAGAACTTACATTGTTGCCCTTCCAAACTTCGTATACCCGCTTGGCCATCAGAAATTAAAAAATAATTACGTCGAAAAATTTCTATAATCTAAGCTGGAAAAGAATTGAAAATTTGGAAATCATGCATCATATGCTCACTCTCCTTTTCTCTCCACCCGATTCTCACCCTAGAGAATTAACTTCTTCGATGGAAGGCTGCTGGAGAGAGACCAGAGAGTGAGGTGTAAAACGGGGGCTTTTTCGCAAAAGGAGATGTTCTCGCAAATGGGGAAGGAGGGTGAATGAATGTCATTAATTTTCAATTTCAACCTTCCATTTTTTATAAATGATACAGGTTAGAATCATTGGCAATAAATAATTTGACAATCTTAATCATTTTAAAAGTAATTTCTAATTATAAAATCCAATATTTCGAACTACACCATATATAGTTACATTAGCATCTGATCTACAGATGAATGATTTTCATTAATTTTTCATTTGAACCTTCCTTTTTTTATAAATTGATACAGGTTGGCTTCGCTCACAATGAATTAATTGGCAATCTTAATAATTTAAAACATAATTTCTAATTTTAAATTTTAATATTTCAAATATGATCTACACTACATATAGTTACATTAGCACATGATCCACGCTATGTGTGGACAAATGAAAATAATGAAACTTAATATAACATTTATTATTTTTCTTGCAGTTTAAAATTTGCAATGTTCTATATTTAACATTTTTTTATGAAATATAAAATTACTCTTAAATTATATAAAATATGATACATAATCAATATACAAGGCTAACAATATGCTTATAAACTAATTTTATTTATAATTATTAGACTTGATTTAAAAAAAATATTATCAAAATTATCAAGCTATTATCCGTGAATTCCAACTATTGTTTGCAAAACTTTCATCTAATTGCAATCATTTTTGTTGGATACATTAATGCTTATTAGAAAAATTCTTGCACATTTTTGTTCGTCCAAGTTTTTTTCATGATAAAATTTAGGAGTAAGTGTCTCTTAGCATGTACCTTGTTTTGTAAAAAAAATAAAAAGTACTGGTAAACTTATGTTTGATGACATTGCATTGCTTTACTAGGGCTAGGGAGATCACAAAGTTTTACCCTCAAATTAAAAGAACAAGCACATAATTTTTTTTTATAAAAAACAAAATAATATGCAATTACTTGTATGTGAGAAAATATGTATGAGATGGTGTATTATTAGGGGTATATATGGAATGGATATGAAGTAGATATGTTAAAACAATATTAGTATTTGTATTCAACAGAATGGATACGAATATAAAATAATTGTAAAATTCATAACCTATATATTGTTACGAATATAAAATAAATAGTGACAATACAAATCCAGAATTGCTGACAAATCTATAAAAATAAATATAATATTTTTATAAAAGTTTAAAATTATAATTTTGATAACAAATCTGCAAATATTATTTGATAATTGGCAATAAACAGTGAGCATACAACATATGAGGATCCTTCAAAAAAGAAAGAGAAAAAACGAGAATTTGAGATAGGTGGATTAAAATTAGATATTTATATATTTTCAAGCAACGAAAATTATCAATTCTCCGTGTATATTGTTTTTCGTCTTACCTAATAATCATATGTATATGTATGTACACGAATTTATACGAATATATCCATTCTTATCACATCCCTATTTATTATTTTTTCTTCATATAGCACAAAAAAATCTTTTTGAAAAATAATACAAAAATGGAAGGGCCAAGTTGTAAATGTCCGAGAAAAAGTGCCTCATGCTCTCAAAACCATGTTACTGGGGCCAAATCCTTGCTTGCAATCCCGGGTGTCTAATTTAAACAATGATTATTAAATTATTGATTAGGAGAAGAGAGGGTCTTTTTTTCGCAAAACATTTGGTGCGTAAGTGCGTTCATTTCTAAGAGCGCCCATATCCAGCCCTGGCATGTCCCCCAGCGGTGCGCACAAAAACAAATGGAGTAATGATAATAATAGAATCTTAATTTTGGGGACCCCAAATACTTTTGACATTGTTTATTTAGATGATTATATTCTCGTTCCACTTTGTAGCAGTTGAGCAAAATTGTTGTTAATGAGCTTATTATAACTATGTAGCAACTTTTAATATACCTACACGAGTTAGACAAATGAAAGGATGTTCCCAAGTTCACCAAGGCTCTTTGTGAACTCAATTATCGGATTGACTTTAAATGACAAATTCGAGCCATTGATACCCGTTTACTTTACGAGTGATGCGTCTACATACGGAAATTTTAAATTTTCGAATTTATTTTGTATAGAGTCAAGTGGTCAAAAAACGTTCAAAAAATGAATGCATTAAAATTAATTTACAGACTTTCTAATTTTGACCGCTTGACTCTATACAAAATATTCAAAAATTTAAAATTTTCACATGTAGACGCATCATTTGAAGTTAATCTGATAGGTTTTAGAGGTTTGGATTCATCATTTGAAGTCAATCTGATAGGTTTTAGAGTTGAGTTCACATATAAGCTTGGTGAACTTAAGAACACCCTAGTTCTACTCGCAATAAAATAGTGCCATTTGAAAAGTGAATGTAGAATATTATTGTGAATAGTGTTATTTAAGTTTGAACAATGCTATTCTTTTATGAGTGAGGCTATGGTGCTATGCATAGCACCAATGCCTAGTGTACTACGGGTCAATATGGTACTTTTTAAAATCCTAACGGTCGATCCAACCGTTCAATGTGATAACCATATGAATATGTACTTGCAAACTAAATTTTATATTTTTTCGAATTTTTTTACTATTTTTTTAGATAGGTAGAAAAATCAGTGTTTTTTGAAAATTCTGGACCATCAAAATTCTACCTATCTAAAAAAATAGTAAAAAAATTCAAAAAAATATAAAATTTAGTTTGCAAGTACATATTCATATGGTTATCACATTGAACGGTTGGATCGACCATTAGGATTTTAAAAAGTACCATATTGAGCCGTAGTACACTAGCCATCCGTGCTATGCATAGCACCATAGGCTCACTCTTCTTTTATTATTCAAAAGAGTAGAAATACTGTTTGATAATATTAGTTGGAATAGTAAAATGGTAGATTTCATTAATAATAATAATGATGATGATGTTAATAGTAATAATAAATATATTAATAATTATAATTGTGATGATCATGATCATGATGATAAGAAAAAATAAGCTAAATGATAATAATTGTCATTTCTCGCACATTTTAGACTAATTATAGTCAGTTCTAGTATTGTTTCGAATTCTCTAATTTGTGTTTGACAATCATTTTCACTAGAATAGCACATTATTTTGCTATTTGTTACTTTTACTTTTGCTTCCAAAATAGTACGATTCCGTATATATCATCTACATTTGAATTCTTAAATATGTATTTATAATTTGCAGGATTTAATGATAGCTTTATCATAGGTCAGCAACTTGGTACAAATTGGGAGTAATGAACCATTCTGATTACTTAAGTGTCTCCCCAAGAAAGAAGTATACTTTAATAACTTACGAAGGAAGATCATAAAAAATAGTCATGGGAATGATAAAAAAAATGGAATATGGTACGTTTGTTGGGCTGAATGATAGGAACAGGAACTTTACCCTCGTGCTTTCATATTTTATTAATCAGATACTCTCAAGCTAAAACATAATAATAAATACTATTAAACAAACACATTTCGTCACCACAGAGCGTTGCCTTTTCTTTTCCTTGCAATATTCCAGTTTCTTTAACACTCATAAAAACACCATAATATCCAATATCCCCATAAAAATTTAACACTCTTATTTCTATGCCCTTTTAATTATTTAAATATTTATTTAATGGAGGTGTCCATTCTAATTGTTTATTCCTCTCTAGCGTCTCTCTCAACCCCATTTTCCTCATGCGCATCTCTCTCTTTTGATTTTGCTGGAGATCGCGAAAATAAAAATGTTAACTGGAGAAACCTCCAGCACGAGAAATCAATCCTCCATCTCTTCTTCCAGTGTTCATTTGCAAGGAGGGTACGGTTTTTTGTGCAAAGCAATTGGGGAGTCTAGGTCTCTAGGATAATCCCACCAACACTGGTACCATCGGTACACAGTTCAGTTTCTGTTGTTTGGTCCCAATCCAAGAGAGAGCCGTGATTTTTATTTTTACCCAAAAAAAAATATATTTTAATATAAATAACCAGGTTTTTAAAATATTTTTATTTTTACCCAAAACGCCAGGATTATCAGCGTTCCGAATTAAAAATTCGGACCGCTAATATTCCTAGCGTTCCGAATTCTTAATTCGGAACGCTGATAATCCTGGCGTTCCGAAAATTTAATTCAAACCCAACCCGACCCGTGACCTTTCTTCTTCTCTGTGTCTCTCCGCTTCTCTGTGTCTCTCCGCCAGAAAAACCGAAACCCTGGTCGCCAGAAAAAAGGAAAAAAGGAGAAGGCTTCGCCTGAGGAAAAAAGGACCGCCCCTCCGCCTAGCCGACCGCCTTCTCTGTGTTGCCTCGCCCTCCGCCTAGCCGACTGCCTCTCCGCCAGAAAAAAGGAAAAAAGAAGAAGGCCGCGCCTCCACCCCTCCGCCTCGCCGCCTTCTGCGCCTAGCCGCGGCTCCGCCCCTCCTAGGCCGTCCCTCCGCCCCTCCACCTCTTCACTTGGAATTTTCTGTGCAATTTCTGGTTTGTGCAATTTTTGTGCAATTTTTCTGATTTGTGCAATTTCGCAATTTCTGATCTGTGTAAACTTAGAAATAGGTTAATAATGCTTAGTGAATTGTTCAAATTTTTTTTCTGATTTGTGCATTGTGCAATTTCTGATCTGTGCATTTGTGCATTGTGCTTAGTGAATAGGTTAATAATGCTTAGTTAATAATGCTTAGTGAATTGTGCAATTTCGCAATTTTTCTGATTTGTGCAATTTCGCAATTTCTGATCTGTGTAAACTTAGAAATAGGTTAATATACTTAGAAATAGGTCAAGAAATATATATATAGCTTTGTTTAAGGAATTGTTCAAAAAATTGTTCAAGGAATTGTTCAAAAAATTGTTCAAGGAATTGTTCAAGGAAAAAATTGTTGAAGGAATTGTTGAAGGAATTGTCAAGGAATTGTTCAAGGAATATATATAGCTTTATATTCAAATCCAAAATTAAATTGTTCAAGGAATATATATAGCTTTGTTTATGTTCTTATCATGATCGAATGTTTATTTTTCTTGTTATTAGAAATAGTAAGTATGACTGTGTTTGATATTAAAATACAAAAATTGTTCAAGGAATATATAACTTTGTTATATTTTGAGCATGAATGTTTATTTCTCTTGCTATTAGAAATAGTAAGTATGACCTTGTTTGATATTCGATTACAAAAATTGTTCAAGAAATATATAACTTTGTTTATATTATGTTCATGAATGTTTATTTGAGTAAGTATGACCATGTTTGATATTCAAATAAAAAAATTGTTCAAGGAATATTCAATTGATAACTTTGTTCCTATTCTGATCCATATTAAAGGAGATATTCTATTTGCCAAACATAATATTAATGGTTTCTTTTTCATATTAATTTTATATTCTAAAGAGATGATAAATCAATTTCTTTGCTTTTGTTTCATCAACCAATCTAGTTAGCTGTCTCGTTTGAAAACATTGTCTATTTTTCTTCTTCTTCAATTTAAAGCGTGAGAGAAGGAAGACTCAAATTGTAGTGCAAAGAGAAAGCAATTCAAAGCATGAGTTGAATACAGTTATAGTTTTATAATTTAGTATCATGTAATTAGTACAAACTCATAATTTGTAGTGTTGTGGGTGGAAACTAGTAAATTAGGGTTTCTTTAATTGTAATTTTTTTAGTTATGTTGAGATTCAAATACCTTTTTTTTGTAAGCATAAAATTGAATATAAAGTTTGAAACCAAAATAATTCTTTTTTATTATGGTATTGAGGTTGTCATGTGTTGGTACTTAATTTTTTAATTATGTTGAGATTCATATTTTTTTTTAGGTATCATTACTTACAAATAACTATAATGGTCACGTACGGTTTTTTTTTTTAATTTTAATTCTTTCTAGACACAAAATTATATGCGTACATTAGATTTTAGATTAATTGAATTAGTTTATCGTTAATTAGATGCCAAGAGAAGTAATTGACATTGTTGAATAACAAAATTTGAATACATTTTTCTATAATTACTTTCAATTGGTGTGTCTTCACTAAACACGAGAATAAATAATTAAAATATATTTGAAACAAATAAATGAGTTATTTTTGCTGGTTGTATATTTGACAGTTTATTTTGCATTAATTTGTATGAAATGACATTAGTTTGCATTAACTGATTTCATACATTTCTAATGGAAACCTTATCTTTAAAAAAAATACAAATTTATAAAAATATTAGCGTATTAGCGTATTTTAGCATCAACTCCATAGTCATCTTTTTGCATATTAGCATATTTTAGCATATTTTTACCGCAATTAGCATATTGTAGCCAATTGTAGCATGTTTAACCTTTTTTTTAACGCAGGATGGCTAGGGGACGGCCTAGGAAACCACCCGCAGCCGACCCGGTTGATGAGCCCATTCCCACTGACAGCAAGGAGCATTTCAGTCCTTTATTATGGATGCCTCACGGTGAGCACCGAGTCTCAGATGCATCTAAAGAGGTACTTGATTACTTTTTTTTTTTTAAGTTTGGATTTTGTTGAATTTTTGTATTTTTAGGTTTTCATGTTGTTCACTTTTTTGAATGCAGAGTGAGGCAATTATAAATGCCAGGGGTCGGTATCCGGAAATGCAGTACTACTCGGAGATGGAGGCGTATCTGCAAAATTTGGGGGTGCAGCATTTGGTCGATATTCTACAGTCGGAGACTAAGTCCATCAACGCGTCCCAGATTGCAGGACTAGTGGAGCGATGGCGCCCCGAGACGCACAAAATTATCCCTATCCCATCCGTATGCAGGTTTCAATGCAGCTTTGATACCCTTGTGTTGGTCCGATATAACACATACGAATCTATTCACACCAATCACATTAATCCTAAGCCAGTGTAAGAAAAAACCCCAGTTCTCTTCATTCTCCGTATGTACAATTGCAAATGCTAGAGGCAGCAATTGGTTATCGGCATCATAGGCGCAAGCCATCAAAAGTCTGCCCTCATACCGCCCAGAAAGGAAGGCTGCATCTATACTGATCACCGGCCTTAAGTAATCAAATGCGGTAATGCATGGTCCGTAAGCCCATGCCACGGCCCTGAATTGCTGAACACCTTCTTTGACCAGTCCTGTATTTTTATCGATGCTCGGACTTGTTAGAAATTGGTATTTTGAGCCGAGATTCGTGTAACATATCCCGTTAAGCAATAGTTTCATAAAATTGTACGACTCTTCCCAACTCCCAAATTGCCGGGCAACTGCAAGCTCACGACCTCTCCAAAGTTTGTTGTACTTCGGGGTTATACTGCCAAACCTAACCCTCACGCAGTGTGCCACACTCCGGATGCTCATAGTGGGGTCTTCCTTAATGCCGCTCTCGATGAGGTCTGCGATAATTGATGCCGTGAGTTGTGCATGGTCCGACCTTTCAAACTCAGATTCGCATGTGTGAGGCGTGTCTTGCTCAGTTATCATCCATGTATCTCCGGCATTTGTTGCTCTTGCCTTCAGTTTGAAACGACAACCCGTAGTGCTGCATCTAATTTCCAGCCGGGATGTGTCACTTCTCTTCGTATACGTCTCCTTGTTCTTGTCAACATGGTACTCTCTGATCTTTTTCGTCAGTTGCTTTTTACTTACGAAGTATTGGCCTTTCGCGAGCTCACTCCTGTACTCAACCCGACGACCATAGTAAGAAATATCTGCTTCTCGGAAAGCAGATGTGTCATTGAAGTTTACAAAAGGGTGAGTCTCAGAACGGCCACCCAACGGCATATTCTCTCTATTCTGCCTCACAGTGGGCTGTGTGTATTCTTCTTCTTCATCTTCTTCATCTCCTTCATCATTAATGTCACATTCTTCTTCCCCCAATTCATCCCCAGTTTGCAGATTCTCCTCCGGTATCTCGTTTATAAATTCAAATTCTGACTCGTTTGGATCTTCCTGTACTGGTGGCGGTCTGGGGTGAGGATTTGGTTCAGGGCCAGGTAAGGATGAAGGACCGTCATACATGGATATAGGTGGGATAAAAGCTGGAGATTGGGGTGAATTATTGTATATTTCTTGTTCCGGTTCTGCTACAGGCATTACGATAAAAGGAGTGTGTGGTTCATTATCTTCTTGATAATGTTGGGCAGCCGAATTTTGGCCTGAACTTCCGGCCCCTGACTCTTCGCGAATTCTGCGTGCAAAAACTTCCAATAATGATTCGCCAGACCTCAAAACCTGCGCTATTAGACCTCTCAATGCCCCGTTATCTCCCAGTGTGATTTTGACATACTTTCCTGCGTGGACCATTCGGGCCTGAATTTGTAATTGGCAACGATTCCTATTGTAGCCGCTCGCTTCATAAATAAGCGATTGCAACTGCTCAAATGAGAAATTTTCATCAACCCAAAACGTATTTGCTGCAGGCTTGGAGTAACGTACTCCATACTGGTCAGTTATGAACTTTCCTCCAAAATGTATTGAAATTGCAATAGACATGGCCAATAAACTACATTCATAAATAACAAATATTTGGTCAGTTTATTGATTTCAATTGTGAACAGTTGTGAATAGTCGTATATGAACAGTAGTGAACAGTACATACGTATGTGAACAGTAAATGTGAACAGTACATACGTATGTGAACAGTAAATGTGAACAGTAAATACGTATGTGAACAGTATTGTACAGTAAATACGTATGTATTAACAGTAAATACGTATGTGAACAGTAAATACGTATGTGAACAGTATTGTACAGTAAATACGTATGTATTAACAGTAAATACGTATGTGAACAGTATTGTACAGTATGTGAACAGTAAATACGTATGTGAACTGTACAGTAAATACGTATGTATTAACAGTAAATACGTATGTAATTAACAGTAAATACGTATGTAAAAAAAATTACCTGACGACTTCTCCGTCTCCTCCTCCTCCTCTTCCTTCAGCTCCCCTCCCTTCCTCTCCCTCTTCCTTCCTCTCCCTCTTCCTTCCTCTCCAAAGACCTTCTTCTCACTCTTTTTTTTTTTCACTTCTTCTCTCTCCACGCAGCAGTTATATAATTTTTCAAAAAAAAAACAGAGATTCGGAACGCTAGGATTCCTAGCGTTCTGAATTAAAAATTCGGAACGCTAGGAATATCAGCGTTCCGAATTAAAAATTCGGAACGCTAGGAATATTAGCGGTCCGAATTTTTAATTCGGAACGCTAGGAATATTAGCGTTTTGGGTAAAAATAAAAATATTTTAAAAACCTGGTTATTTTTATTAAAATATATTTTTTTTTGGGTAAAAATAAAAATCACGGACGAGAGAGTTCCATCAAGATGGACAACGAAATTTGATGCATGTAATTTGCTGCTTTGGTAAACATCTTTGTTCTTTTCCATCCACAATAAAACTTAATTCGTGATTTTGCTGCTTTCGTTGCTGCCAGGCGATTTAGCAATTAAAGCATTTAAAGTTACAACTTTAAGTTAAATTAAATGAGTCAGAGCATCTATTATGAATTTACTAAGCGGTGCTATTCTTCTTGCAGGGGTATGTTCTTATCAAATTAAGATGGCATCATACCACTCAAATATCATGCAATTACAAATCACCGCACAAATAAGCAGACAAAAGTTTTAATAAATAAAATAATGAGTAGATGTCAGAGTTGAAGAAGAATTAAAAAAAAGAAGAATCCATTAGGTGCTTATTAAGCACTTGAAATGAGGTGTCCGGCTCACCGCTCATCTTGGACAACCAATAATTAAAAGCCAGCAACATGCCACTGAAGGGACTAGGTGCTTTTACCCACTGTTGTAAAATGCAGTTCATGCGGCCGCATATGCGTATGCGGTTGGCAACCGCATAAAAAATCAATATGCGGTTCCGCATATGCGGCCGCATATTCGACCGCATATTACCGCATATCGCATACCGCATACCGCATACCGCATATACCGCATATTGACCGCATATCACCGCATATCACCGCATATTGACCGCATATTGACCGCATATCACCGCATATCACTGCATACTTGTTTATATATATATCAATTCTCATTTTAAAACCCGCATATATAAGTCCGCATGAAAATCCGCATATGCGGCCGCATACCGTATATGCGGTATGCGGTGGCCTTCCGCATACCGCATAGAAACCGCATTTTACAACACTGCTTTTACCCACCACCAAAATTTAACCATGTCATCAATTCAATTTGACAACGCATTTTTTAGATTAAAATTCCCCTGTTACATGTATGAAACCATGCCGGAGTGGGGGCGGTTATGTTGATTTTGACTATATCTTAAAATATTAAGAGTGTTAAATTTGATGGGATTTTAGATATAATTGTGTTTTTATGGGGATATTGGCTATTTCAGAAATTTGTATGGGTACACTGGAAATTTTCCCGTGAATTTTATATATCAGTGCCAAGTAAGCTCGGTGCACAGCCTGTAAACACACAAAAGTAACACGAAACACCCAAGGCATAGATAACAAATTACTAATAGTTATGAGGGTATATATGAAAAAGATAGAAGAAAGAGAAGAATGAGACACCGGTGGCATTAACTTGTAGTACGGTCATGTTTACCATCTTTAAATGTATCTGGTCCAATTTGGTACCTTTATTTTGTGAAACGTATAAATTCCAAACCCTAGTATGAACAATGAACCCTAGTATGAAAAAAATAAAGCTGTTTTTCAGCTTTTGACCAGACGGGTGTTGTAGCCTTGTCGGCGTGTCCCACTGTTACGGTTCCTACAGGCTGTAAAAAATATTGGACAGTGCTACGGTGCTATGCATAGCATAGAGGCCTCCGTGCTACGGCTCACTTTTTGAATTTTCAAAATTCTAACGGTCAATCCGAACCGTTCAGTATGATCTCCATATGAATATGTACTTGCAAACCAAATTTTACATTTTTTAGAGTTTTTTTACTATTTATTAAGCCACTTTGAAAAAACACTAATTTGTACACAACAGTAAACTTTTCTGGACCATTGGATCAGCGATTTTCAAAGTGGCTTAATAAATAGTAAAAAAATTCTAAAAAATGTAAAATTTGGTTTGCAAGTACATATTCATATGGAGATCATGTTGAACGGTTCGGATCGACCGTTAAGATTTTGAAAACTCAAAAATTGAGCCGTAGCACGGAGGGGCTTTATGCTACGCGTAGCATATTAGCAAAATCCAAAAATATATATGAAATTAAATACCAACAATAATAAGAATCGGGCCCGATTTCAAATTTCACAGGCCTCCTGTATTCGGTCCAGTGGGCCTAAATAGCACCAACCGCAATGAGTGTGTCATCCAAATACTATCCGCAAGAAAAGACAAAAAAAGTCCAACACAATCTATAAAATCTCGCAAAAAGAAAATTATTGTTCTTAATTAACTTAATTAGTGTAAAATCATAAAATATGGATAAGATACATCGATACTTGGCAGGAAAATTGGACATCATGCATTTTCTTAGATAGTAACACCGAATTGCGGTATCAAATCGAGATAGGACAATACCATCTTGTTTCATCAAACCATTGACCAAATTACTTATTTTATCAACAAGATAACTCAAATATTATTTAAGACTTGTTAAAAAATGTCGAGGAAACACAAAAAAAAATGAAAAAGAAGAAGAAGAAAAGTACTCTATGCTAACATCCAAGATCAACGGGTCACATCAACATTACAAGCAAAAGAAATAAAACCAAATAAATTATTTAAATTTATCCTTGCAAATTATGTTCAGATCTAGTTCTCAAACTCTTCATAAAAAACAGGCCTGTCGGCTAAGGTCTTCGGTACCCACGGCATGTATGCTCCGTCATGACACAAATTCTGAGCACAGAAAGACATATTACTTCAAATTTGATTGATCTGAACTAAAATCATAAATCCATCTGCATAAATTTTTAGAACAGCGAAGATTGGTTTCTGAATGTATTATTACTTCTGGCTTTTTCACGAATAAAGAATGGTTTATAAATGAAACAATACGAGACAAGCGGGTGCTGTATGGGACTATCAAATAATGATCTGCCATAATAGATCACTAAAATAATCAAGTCACTTGATGACTCATCAGTAGTAAGTAAACTTGTACATCCATTCCATATTCAATTATTCACACTGTAATGTAAAATAAGATAAAGATGTTAGAGGGCTTTTCTTTTTAATTAGTCGATGAAGAGCCTGCTGCTATTAAATATATTAATAAGTAGAAAGAGATTAAAAGAAGAAAAAAAAGAGAGATTGCAACAAGAGGAAATGAGGAAAACGAAAATTAAGGTTTTTTAGGAGAAACTTCGAGTACCTCTAACCAGAAGAAGAATTTACGCAAGAGGTTCAGTCTCTCATACTTGTTTGCTTCAGAGATCTGGATTGTCAGGTCTACAAATTCAAAACAAAGAGAAAGGTGTATAATCACTAATATTAATAGATACCGAAATACCTATTTAATTAAAAAATCTACAAGTGCAGAATTGAATTTCTGCAAGGTTCAGGTCCTGAAGTGCATTTTCCCCAAGTAGATCTTAAAAGGTTTCAAAGAAATTAGTCAAGTCTTAAGCAACTGAAGTGACAAATATATCATAAAGGGTGTCAGAATAAGCAAGGAGTAAATTAGTGTAACATATTGGTGCTGAGTTGGACCAATTACCTCTACCGATCAATTCCATTTATAACCCAACTGCTCCTCAACTATGCTAAAGAACCTCAAGTGTATAAATTAAGCCCACACTAACCCTCTATCTTCTAACTGATAGTAATTGGATTTATGGAAACTTGTTGAATTATGGCAAATTTTCAACTATATGTATAATAAGACAGAGAGTGGTAACAAACAATCAGTCGACAAATGCAGTTTGGCAGGTACGTAAATAAAAAAGGTCCCGGAACAGTACAAAACCTACCACAGTTGACAAGTGAACTATTACAGCTTTGTACAATTTAAAACAACAGTTAATCATTTTATAACCTGACTAGTGATTGCTATCTAAATGCTCCTTCCAACAAAAAGAAGTATCAAAAACAAAAGGTTGCCTGATGAATTGCAGCAGAGGCATCATTACATTCCTTATTCCAGTAACTACAATATTTTATTCCAAATAACAAACTGTGTTTTCACATTAACAATTTTCCATTATTAAACACTGAACAGGCACTTTCCGCGTTGCAGCTAGATTGAAATAAAATAAAGAGATATGGGCAGATACGATGCTAGGGTGAACTTTATATGACAGCCAAGTGTCAATAAACCCATGTTCTCGCTAGGAAAAATTCTAAATCCAACAGAGAGAATTTAGTCGGAACTCCATTTTTCAAAGTCCCAATAAAATGTTATAGGAGGGTTAAAATAATTTACCAGGGTAGTAGTCGAGATAGGATTGGCCGGCTTCATGGGTGTGGTATCGTTTTGACATGTTGCGCAAGTTTCGGTGCTTCATCACCGGCTTTCTACTGACCGCTTCATTCATTAGAGCCTCATACTCATGCTGGTCAAATGGCTCTCTCAGCACTGCTGTCAGCTTTTCATCAAAGGATTGCAGATTGGCTGAAATCACAGCCAAACCATTCTTTTCTCCCTGATAACATTGAAAAATAAAAATCTTATCAGCATTATGCTCTTCTTGTATATTTGGAATTTTCTTATAAAAGTTCTGCAATCTCAGAATGCAATGTAAAAAATAATGTAGTAGGTCCAGTGTCCTGGTACAGAGGACAGAATAATAAAATAATTAGAGGCATGTTTATTTATATAACAAAAGTAAATTACCAAATAAAGAGAAGGTAATAAGGTGGATAAACTCGTAAGATAACATCTTACATGGGACCCAGAAGCACCATTATAAGGCACAAGGCCCTGCTCGTCAGAACGCATGCCATTCTGTTGTGTCAATATCGCTGACATGTTCTTCCTTTGTTCTTCATAAATGACCTTACGACCCCGTTCAAGCTCTAACATCATTAGTCCTTCTCCAAATGTGAGGTGCTTTAGAAACCTCTCATAAGACTCTTCAGATGGACTCGGAGGGGCAATGTGGTCACTTCCCTTATTTTTGGCTTTCTTTAAAGGTTTGGTCTTATGTTTATAATAAGAAGAAGCAGTCTTAATTCCTTCATACTTCAAGTACACTGGTACGCCGTACTCTGTATCATCCATTTGTAAGATGTACGAGGTACCGTCTAGCCTGACATGGTCCAAGAATATTTTGTAGACAGGATCCATGGAGTTAGATGTACGAGGCACCTTCATCTTCCTTTTAGCTTGACAATGTTTCATTCTGAAAAATTGTGATCAATCTGAGGCACTACCAAAGAGATCAAATTATAAGCGAATATTTAGTCAACAGAGTAGTAGCATGCAATGTTAAAATGCAAAAATAACCATAATATAACACAATTCTCGATTCTTTTATTTATTCATTCTTTCTTAGTTTGATTGGGTTGTTGGTGTTTAATTCTACATTTAGAGTTAGACGAGGATTATTGACTCTAAATCTTCAAAAATATGGCAACTGAGAATGCATAGATGCAGAAAGATACGCTTGAATACAGAAGTTACTTTTAACCAATAACACAAATTCTTCAGGCAATAGAATATCAATTCAATCAGATATTTTTTTATTAATAAAGTAAAATACTTTTCCTCAACCAAAAAAGGTAAAATATGCAAGTTTACCCAAATATATAAAAATAGACTAAGAAAAAGTTGTTCTATTTTTTTTTTACCAAGGACCAACAAAAATTGAATCAGTTTTGAATAAGTTGTACTAAACTGAACCCATGCATTTCTTATAAAATGTATTAAAGAAATGAATTTTCTGTACAATCACTCGCAAAGGCTAAAGGTGAGACACTGTAGTCATTTGAAACCTATTTATTTATGCAAATTAGAGTCATTTCTTACTTTGCTGTTGCAGGCTCATAAGTTTCAGTAAGAAGTATTTGTTTGTTACACTTGGCAGCTCCTGCTGAGTTTAAAAAAAAAAAAAGTATTTGTTTAAATCAGGGAGTGCCGGAAGCGAACAAGTTGCAAATGAGAAGGGATTGAAACAAGTATTCTAAGAAATTAGATCAGTGCGATGGAAAAAAAAGGAACAAATAAAATGTAAAGACCTGTCGTTTTTGTTTCGCTTCTCCCGCGATCATGTATAGAGTCGAAGCTGGAGCAAGCGCGGAGTGATCGGGTAATGGTAAAACCGTCCAAGGGACAAAAAGAGAAAAAAAAAAAATAATATATCCCCTCGATTTCTAACAAACGGAGAGGGAGATGTAGACTCGCCTAGCGAAGAAGATAACGGAGCGAAAGTTGTAAAATTTTCCGTTTCCGTCTCATCAGATTGATCTGTGAGCGATCCATGATAGCACAACTTTTACAGAAATCCGACGGCCATAAGGTAAACCTGCGAACAACTGAGTTTTACTCGTAATTTTCAAGTAATCCGGGACCCAACCGGTACCGATCCGGATCCGATTAATTTATATAGGGTATGGTTTAAAAAATATAACCAGTTAAATTATGGGTATAGTTACAAAATTAATAATTTAATATTCGATCTGGATTCGAATGGAACCGATATTGTCATGGATAGAATATGAGTTTGATTTAATTATTTGATCAATAACCAAACCCAACCCAATACCCGTATAAATATCCGATAAAATGATGATATCATTCTTTATAATTATTTAATATAAAAACATATATTAATAACTATGAAAAGACTCTCATTTATTACCGCGATTGACAAAATAGTAATTAGAATAATGTACTTGCAGATGGTGAATCAATAGGATAGTATTTATTTAGATAGATTACAAATTAATTTAGAGTTATTATTTTATTTTGCTTAGCATGTTATATTGTATTATTTATAAACAAGAACAAGTATAATTTCTATTTTGGAGCAACTTTCAATTTATATTATAATGATATATTATGTGAGATGTTTAAGAAATTATAATTATATTTAAATGTGAAGGGTTTCTCAAATGTTTGTGAGTTGTGACATGTACCAGCTTCGGATCCAGACCCGATAATCCACGAATAAGTTATGGGTATCTATCTATCCGGAACTGAAAGACTGGACCGAAATATCTACGGGTAGATAAGTATCCAGATCTGGACCCGACCCGATTTGAAACTAATAAGTATATGGATCAAAATTCGGACTCGAACACTTTTAGAGTACGGATTCAAATATAATAGTATCCGGACCCTATCCGACCCGGTAGCACCTCTAATCACAAACAGTTAGCCTAATAATCCTAGCTAGCAAATACATGTTGTATCATTAATGACAATATCAATTCTTTTATCTTACATTTCCAGAATTGATAATTGAAGAAAAACTCAGAACAGAAGAAGCAAGCAAAAATTGAGTATTATTAATTTCTTATTTCCTGTACTTGGATTCTCTTTTTCCTTAAAAAGAAAACAGAATCTTATGAAAATCAATAATTAATGTAAAGATTTATTACAACTTACAATGAAGAGACAACTAGCTACTCTTTTAACTTACATACATATATCGATCGATCCTCTGTTTAATTTTGGAGGATAAATTCAACTCGATATTAATTAGCTAGCTAGCTGTCATTTTACACCTGTGCTAAAATGATGAAAGATACTCGGACTCCCAGTTAAAACAAGGTGTGCAGATTAATGGAAATAAATTTTTGGATAGGCACGTCGACCCCATTTCAATTATTTGACTTTAAAACTAAAACTATTAGTTGTTATCCATCAATTTCCGTTCAAAGTTCACAATATTATTCTTAAAATAGAACATGCATTTAAGAGAAAATAACATTTATTAAGGAAATCATCCTCACTGTCCAAACAAATATTATATGAAAACAAAAGGAAACATAAATATGCCATCTAGCACTTACAGAACATTAAATAAATTTTACTGGATTATCGATCATCATCAACGCTGTTCTGTAATGTTCTTTACATAAAAGGAGAAAATTTATATAACGCTGGCCTAATTAAGATAGCTTGCAAAAAATACTTATTTTTTTGGGAAATAAAGGTATTTTAATTAAGTAGTATTGAACATAAGTGAAAAGTGATGATCAAATATATTTTACTTGTAGCCTAAATTTTTTTTATATATCAAATACTTACCTTAATTGGATACATTCAGAACAAGTTTTGAATAACAAAATTTACTCACGAAATCATTCATAACCTTATTAAAAAGTAATATATAAACATTCATTAGCATTAAGTTTAACTCATAACATGCACTTTATTTCAAAGAGGCAAATTCCAAAATCCTTGAACCAACTCTTAAAAAACGCCATAAAATCCACGGTGAAATCCGAACCCCGTATGAAGTAGTGGCTGGAAAGCATCTTGCTTAACAGGCACACTGAATTGTGGGACCTGTTGTTGCTGCAGCTGCAGCTGCCTGTAGGCCATTGCTTCAGGCAGGAGTTGATTGGTTCTTTCAGCCATCGAATTGCTCAACTTTACAAGTGCCTTTTCATACGCCTCCAATTCCGACAAATCCAGCTCGTCTACACCGTCAACAATGGCCTTGTTAAAACCACCCTCACGCTCCTTCTTTACAATAGCCACCTCTAGTTTCTCTCTTCGCTTCCTCTCGTTCTCCAACATTCCATTTATTTCAGTGCATTGTCGGCTCAGCTCCCTTGCGGTAGGTGATCCTGCCACGATTCGCCCCACCTTCGCTCCATTTTGGTTGTGGCTGGCTGCACCTATTCAAATCATACTTATCATTACTATTTATTTTTGGATAAATATAATATATAATCGGTTTAAAGAAACAAGAGTATATAAATTAAAGAGCATGCAGCAGAGCTGTTCTAAGAGAATAAATTTGTTGAGCATTGTTCAAAGATATATATCTACAGGAACAAGAAGAAATTAAGGAGGACATATAAATATAATAGACTTAATTAATTACCATGCATGGAGGAAGAGAGGAAGCGGTCAGCAACAGAGTCGACAGAGGGGTGGCCAAAGGAGAAGGCCTTTCCGGCTGGAGAGAAGATGACGATGCAG
This sequence comes from Carex littledalei, assembly GCA_011114355.1. Lineage (NCBI taxonomy): Eukaryota > Viridiplantae > Streptophyta > Magnoliopsida > Poales > Cyperaceae > Carex > Carex littledalei. The sequence goes on along the minus strand of CM022090.1, from coordinate 10,940,924 downwards.
ATCTCGGCCCCACATAGTGTCGACAATTCACTTGCCTTCTTGAACAATCCGTTGCGCCTCTTCGAGAAACACACCTGCCTCGCCTCCTCGTTCTTGATTTTTTTTATCTCTATCTTTTGCCTCCCCATGCTCACCCTTTTCCTCATCTTCTTCTTCTTTAATTTTGTTTTGGCTAGGGCGAATATGAGAGAACTGCGCTGTGTCAATTGTATATATAGAGGGATGGATGAAGTAATTATGGGTAGCTTTATTAGGAGCATTTAATGAGGCGCCAAAAAGTAATTATGTGCACAATCAATGCTACCAAGTAGAAACGGCCAGATCATGAACCATCAACGGTACGTACTAATTAGCATTTATTGAGCAGAGATTTGATGCAGTTGATTATTCGGTATGGTCAGGTTCCAAATGTGAAATTTCAATAATATTTCTTGAGCAAATTTAGGGTGTGATGTGCTCACCAATAGAGTTTGGTGAGCACAGCTCTAAAAGTCTATTTGATTGACTTTGAACGACGAATTTAAACTGTTGAAATCTATCTACTTCATGAGTGATGCATGTAGATGCAAATTTTTTAAAGTTTTGAATTCATTTCTTACAAGGTCAAACGGTAAAAAAAATGATGAAAAATGAATACATAAAACAAATTCTAAAATAACTTATAAAATATTTATTTTTTTAACCGCTTGGCTTTGTACTAAATGAATTCGAAACTTTCAAAAAAATTCATGTACATGCATCACTCATGAAGTGAATGAATTTCAATGGTTTGAATTCGTCATTTGAAGCCGATTAAATAGATTTTTGGAGTTGTGCTCACCAAATTCTCTTGGTGAGCACATCACACTCTAGCTTTGCGCTTTTCTAATATGAAATTAATTACCAACAATAGCTTATGAGCATTGGGCCAACTTTCAAATTTCATAGGCCTCCCTCCCGTATTAGGCCCAGTGGGCCTAAATAGCACCAACCGCAATGAGCATGTCATGCAAGCTGAAAATTTATCTAAGACTAATACTAGTTTATTTGTCGTAAGATCGATCAAAAGAAAGTAAGACAAGCTATGCAAGCTGAAAATTATTGCTTTCAATTAATTTAATTAGTGTAAAATCCTAGAATATGGATAATATCCATTGATACTTGACAGGACAATTGCACATTATGCTATCAAATCGAGACAGGATTTTACACTATCTGATAGAACTCAATACATCTTATATAGGCAGTTTTCATAATGCATGTGCTTGGCGATTCCAATTCGAGTGTCATATGAACATGAGGAGGGTTCAATTTTTTTTTCATTTTTTGTGTCTTTGTCATGTCTTCATTTGTTAAATATTAATACTTTAAATTTAAAAATCAAATATCAAAATAAAATTGTTAGATTTGATCTATATTATTTTTTCCATGCATATATCAAAGACTGCGATATTTTGACATTGTTTTGATCAGTATTATCAAGAGTTTGCAAATATACATTAATATGAATAAATTATGGACATTGATTTTTCAACTTATTGATTCATATAAAAACAAAATAAAAAATAGTAATTTTTTTATATGTATATAGAAAAAATAATATAGATCGATCACATCTAACAATTTTATTTTAACATGGAAATTATAAAATTTTAAGTCATTTGGATCCTTCTCTATAAACCCATGGAATGAATAGTAGTATCGCGGCCGTTTGATGGGATTTAGATAACTAGCAAAGTGATTGAATTGAATCAACACAAAGTCACAAACAAATGGCGTTGCCTACGGCCGAAATTTTTATTTATAACATACTTAAAAAAAATAAACCAAATAACCATTGTTTCCTGAAATTTAGATTTTTACCACGGCCGCACCGGCATTCTGCGGACCCATTTCAGCGAAGCCGCAAAATGCTGATGCGGACCCTTAAATGGGTCCGCACGGGCATTGTGCAGGCCCAGGGTCCGCAATATGCTAGTGCAGAACCCTAGGAAGGTATAAGGGGTCCGCTGTTTTCATTTTTTGTATCAATTCAAAGAAGTTTCAATCCCTTCGACCTCGGGTAAGTTTTCGTTTTCTTTTCTAGTTTTAATTTTTAGTGTAGAGTAGTAATTAGATTTAGGTTTAGGTTTAGGGTTTTGGGTTTAGGTTTAGAATTTAGATTTAGGGTTTAGAATTAGATATTAATTTAGGGTTTAGAATTAGAATTGTTCCAACATTTAATAGAATTGTATCAAATATTAATTGTTTGAGCAAATAGAATTGTACCAAAATGTAGGTTTAGGTTTAAAATTGTACCAAAATTAATGGATTTTGTCCAAAAATTAAACAGGTTTATTATACCAAATTTATTGTTTGAGTTAAATTAGATTTGTACCAAAATATAACTAGGTTTAAACAACATAAAAATACGACATTTCTAAAATACAATACGACCAAAAATATATCAATTTAAACAACATTTGAAACTAAAATAAATAACAGATTTAACAACATAAAAATATTTCTATAACAAATAAACAAATTACAGATTTCAATTTTTTTATTTAAAAAATATGGGTCCGCACCGGCATATTGCGGACCCATTTAAGGGTCCGCATCGGCATTCTGCGGCTCCGCTGAAATGGATCCGCAGAATGCCGGTGCAGCCGTGATGAAATTAAAATTCCCAGAAACGATGGTTTATTTGATTTATTTTATTTTATTTTTAAACATGTTATAAATAAAAATTTCGGTGGCTACGGGCGTGGTTGAAGCAAAAAATAAAAAATAAAAAAACAAACAAACAAATGGCGTTATTTCACTTTCCGAGTGTTGTGCGTTAAAACACGACAACATCCTGAAACTTCCAACTTTTGCAGTTTACGCGTTATAACGCACATGGGTGATGGGTCTAGCTAGTGCATCAACGGAACAGAGCAATACATGCATAGAGTGTGTTTTATAACGCACCTAGTTGGTGCGCTTAATGTACAGTTGGCCAGAGCCAGAGAGGCGTTTCTTTGTCCGTTTTATGTAGCAACATTATCAATTCTATTATTGAGTTCATGATACTCATTACTAAGTTATTCAAAATAATTATGTAAAGCGGAGGAGCAATATCCAGAAATGCCTTAGAATAGAAGGGATCCCTATCCTCCCAGGTACCTGACTCAAGCAAATTGAAACAGACGGCCCAGATTAATCCTATCTGGGCCAAACTCAATCCGGTGTCTATGAAGACTGTAGGAAGCCTGTTTTGAGATTCGTGCTATGTTAAAATAATCATCCGATCATAATTTGCTCGAGTCAAGTAACCTGAGGTGACGTGAATTCGAATAGAAATTGCTCATCCGGGTAATAAAGTGGTCGTGGACATACAATTGAATATGACATGACAAGCTAATGCAGCATCTTTTTTATGATATTAATGAGGCAAAGGGCACTAAGCTGCTGTTTAGTGAGATTTGATCTCCGTCGAGTTTATTCAAAGTTCCACTATAGTTGTGAAACCTTGATGATATTTCGAAAAGTCTGGGTGGAATGGATTTCATTGGCAATTCCTCGCTTTTGAAGCAGTCAAATCCCGAACTGCACTTTCCACAAAGTGTAGGGGTGGATCTAAGGCTTAGTCAAAGGTGACTAAGTCACTATTATAATTTTAAAATTTTAATTATATGTATAGAAATTTAATTGAATTTTTTTTTTTTTACTTTTTATATAATTTAATTAGCCACCCTCTATAAATGACATATGTTTAGTTGTAGCATAGTGGTTAAACCTCTATTTTATATACTGGAATTTTTATTTATAACATAGTTAAAAAAATAATAAACCAAATAACCACCGTTTTTGGAAATTTCAAATTTCACCATGGCCGCACCGGCATTCTGCGGAACCATTTCAGCGGGGCCGCAGAATGCCGGTGCGGACCCTGTTCTCTTATAGCTGAAATTCCAACGAAATTTCATTCCACACTCTCACACATTCTCTTTTCTGGATTAGATCTCTGATCTGTAAGTTTTTTCTCTCTTCTTTTCAATTTTTATTTTTATTTTCAGTAGGTTAATAATTAATTTAGAATGATTAATTTAGTAAATTTTTAATTTTAGGTTTCTTCTGTATTGGATTGATAATGACTCTTATGGTATTCATCTATACTGGTGGGGATGTTTTAACAGGTCCTAATGGGGGTTTACTATAGTATCGGACCTGTTACTGTGATTCCGGTATTGCTGGGTACTGATTATGTGGGACTTAAATCGAATATATGTCAGAATTTGGGGTTGGATCAGGGGCAATATGACCTTAAAATTGATGCCAAAATTAGCATAACGACTAGTTCAGCACAAACCTGGTTCCAACTCTTTCTAATTCAAAATGAGGGAGTTTGGCAGGTATTGTACAACCAAACCATGAGTTTTTCTAGGGGTGCATACAAGATAATTGACCTATATGTGGAGGTTATCAGAGCCCGGCGTTCCAACCCAGTTATGAGGTTAATCCAGGGTCGTAGTCGGGGTAACTCATCCGGCTCTAGTCCGTCTCCTGTCCAAATTGACCAACCGTCTAGTAGTCGGGCCCCAGTTCAGAGGGACCGACCCTCCATAGTCGGCCCTCCTGTCGGGAGGTTACCTCGAACTTTACCGGTGTGATGGCCAATTGGTAGTTGAAATTGAGATATTGTGTGATCAATTTTTGCACTTCTTATAATCTTATCTCTGGTCCACTGCTATTTACATAATCTTCATTTATCATACTCTAAACAGAGAAGCTCTTGTAGGAGTGGAGTTAGACTTTTGAAATATGGTCAAATATATATGGAGTTAATCATATAAAATTTTTGTGTAAAGAATGAGAAATAATTTTACAGTTTTTAACATTTTACTCTAAATTATATAGAAAATTATACATAAATATAATTATTTTTTTTTAAATGGGAGTCAATTGACCCCATAGTTCTTATTTACCTCCGCCTCTACTCTTACTCTTTAATAGAGATTTTTTTTTATAAACCATAAATAAAAAATAAAAAATTAACAAACCAACTTGATATTTTCAGTTTTTTATAAAAACCATAAGTACTGAGATGTCAAATCGGTACGGAATTTTTTTATTTTGTACTGTGCCGAGATGGCATCTCGGCCTAAGAGTTTTCACAAATTTTTAATCAATATGCAACATAAAATCGATTTTTTTCCTTGTGCCGAGATGGGAATTCGGTACCCTAAAAAAACAAAATAACCTCCGTACCGATATGGGAGTTTGGCACCTAACAAATTATACATTTATTTTTAACAAAAAAAAAGAAACAAACAAAAAAAAAATCTCTGTGCCGATATGAAAATTCGGCACATGAAAAAATATGTCACAATTCTAGAATTTCACCAAATCATTTCAAAAGTTGTTGTGTCGAAATTAAAAAACAAAAAAAACCTCTGTGCCGAATAGAGAATTCGGCACAGAGGATGAAAATTGCTAAAATCCAACTGGACCGAGTACCCATCTCAGCACAACAACAAAAAAGAATTTCACCAACAGCCATACAGTTTGATTGAAAAATTATGAAAACATCCACCGAGCCGAGATGCCATCTTGGCACAATTGAAAAAAAAAATCCAGACCGATTTAACATCTCGGTACTTATGATTTTTGTAAAAAATGAAACCATCTTGTTAATTATTTATTTATTTATGGTTTATAAAAAAAAATCCCTTTTACAGGATATAAAGTACGGTGGAGGTCAGGTGTGTACTACTGACACGAGTAATACCAGAACTGGTGGTTCCTGGGTTGTATTGGATTTTGACTGGTCTTATTTATGGAATATTTATTTATAGATTAAAAAATATTATTCGAATTGAAAAGAAAAACCACATTTGTATTCTTAATTTTTATATAAGACATGCATCAAAATTTGAGTTAATTTAAAATTTAATTGATCATCATCGATCATTAAGTCATTAAAATTATATCATTCAAAAAGTTTATATTGTTTGATGAAAAAACTAAACGATTTCGAACAGCTCCAAAATTGATATGCACACTATTTACGAAATAAAAAAGACAGTTATAATTTTAAAATTTTAGTTTGAACAATATAATTAATTAAAGATATTAAATGAATATACATAAAAGTTAGATGTACAAAGAACTACCCTAACCATAATTATTTTGTTTAATAATTAGCTTTGCTGGTTTGATTCCGTACTCATGGCTTCACATTTTATCAGGAGGTAGAATATTTATCAATATATAAAAAACGACAATGCAAAGCTGTAGGTTTTATATCATGATTCTAACTACAATAATAATATTTTCATATTTTCGAAATAAGGAAAGACAGTGAAGAACTTTTATAAAAAGTCCGGGAGTATTTAAAAAAGATACCACATAGATTAATTAAATATTGGAAAATAAATGGAGATTATTTGACTCTTATATTATAATAGAAATCCGTCCTTGTGCAACATTTAATTAGACAATTCTTATTGATATTTAAAATATGAAGGAAAACATCAGCTGTCCATTAAATAAAGTTTTATTCATCATTATTTATATTACAAGTGCATGAAAGAGGGTAGAGATTAAGAGTAGTGTCAAGATGACTCATGTAATAAATTAATTGGCCCAGAGAATTTTGGGGTTTTAAAAAACTACGTATTAAATAGGAAGTAAGGATTATCGATATATGATAAATAAAATATAACTAAAGAATCACCAACTTCGAACGATATATGTTAAAAAAAATGGAACACAAATCGCTTGATTTTACATTTTATAACAGAGGAGGATATAAATGTCTTTAGTAGTTATGCCTCGATATTTTAAATATTTAATAACAAAAAAATATAAAACTCGAATAATAAAATAAATTAGAGTGTGATTGATATTCTTACACACATGTAAATATTTTTTATTTTTTTTGAAAGAAAATACTAGCTTTAAAAATCAATAAATCGTTCACATCATTAGATTTTTATAAGCTCTTCACGTCAATTTAAGAGAAGCCAAAATGTCATACTTTTTCTACCTGTGCACAAAAAATAATATAAGTCATATTAATTTATTAATTAATTAATTATTAAACAGAATTTTAAAATTTAAACTATTAAAGCTTTAAAATGAAAACATAGTGGGGAGTGAAGACGTCAAAAGTGAGGTATTTTACATTTTTTTAGGAAAAAAAAATATTAGGAAAATGATTGATTGTTTTTTTCTTCTAAAAATAGATGAAATCAAACTATTGGTTTAGTCAAGTGTTCTAAATAGTGCGCTATAGTAATTTCAGACCTTAAAAGCTAAGTTATATGATAAAAGTGCAATTCAGCGCTACGACCGTTATAGCGGTAATAGTAGTCGGCAATGATGTGTAACACATGTACAAATAGTGCACGCGAAGCTATATAGGCTTTTATTTAAAGGCCCAAACTGCAAAATTTCTTCAAGAACCAAATTGTTTTTGTTTTTAAATAGAAAACGATAGATAGTTTATACCATGATGCTTAGATTATTTTGAATAGAAATAAGATAGATAGTTTATGATATTACTAGGGATATTTCGAATAGCAATTTAGACTTTATATTAGTTCAATATGAATATTATAATTTATTAATCAATTTGGTGTTATTTATTGCTATATGGGATTTTCGATAATTTTGATAATTAGTAGAAATATAAAATATAATTTTTGAAAGAAAAAAAAAAGCTATGTAGGTAGCTTCTACTATAGCTACGCTATTCGCGATAGCTTTTGTTTTAACATTTCCGTAATGACATGATAATCGCTATTTAGAACCTTGGACTTCAGTCTAAGAAGGTGGAACTGAATTAATAGTTCGGTCCCACTGATTTTCGTAATAACCACGCTAATAGCCACAAAATTTTAAAAATTACTAGAACCGAACTATTGATTTGGTTCCAATACCTATCAGATATACACAACTTTCAACGTTTAATTTAACAAAAATAAAAAATAAAAAAAAGTTCCAAAAACTACAAGTTCCAATAATATTTGAATTTTCTGTGATCGAAGCACACTGCAAATTTCGGAAACTACCGGGTCCCAAAAATAAATTCAGATGGGACCGAACAGAACCATCTATTTTTTTAAGAAATAAAACAATCAATTTTTTCCCTGATAATTTGATTTATTTTTATTTTAAAAAAAACAAAAAATGGGCATTTTATGCCCTCTCTTTATATGATCCGCAAAGAATGCAAAATGCTGCAATTATTGTTCCAGTTGAATTCGGATTCAGTGAAGTAACTCAATCTTTGGATTTTCGATCGAGACCGTTCGATTCGAATCCGTGAAAATCCATCGCCGAAGTGAGTGCACACATCTCAACGACAAATTCGAATCCCGAGTCAATCTCGAGCGACAAATTCGAATCGGACAGTCTAAATCCAAAATCCAAAGATTGAGTTACTTCAGGAGATCCGGACCCGTTCCAGTTACCACGTGCCCAACAGGACCAACACCAGTAACACCACGAATGATCAATTTCAGAAAAGCTCCATGGAAGTAATCCTTTCTAGTGGCCTACACAAATCAAGTCAATCCAAAAGTGAGCAGGGTTAAAGCTGCAACTAGTGCAGCACTAGCCTGTGAAACTGGGCCCACTTAATTATTATTCTAAAGTGTCTATCATGACAGCTAAAACATTTCTTATTAATAACTCAGATCCTCTGTTGCTACTACGAAGATGGACCATCTATGTGGTCGGTCACTGCTGTGCTACTTTTTTGTTAGAAAAGTAGTCAATTATAACCCTACTATATAATTTTTTATTAAAGGACTTCCCTACATTCAGTATTTTTTAAATGTTAGTTTTTTTAAAATTGAACATGCATCTCTTCATAAAGAGACAAAGACACTTGTGTCACTGCGCTAAGCTTGCAGTTAAGAACTCTTTTAATTTTAAATTGGTTCGATCCAACCCGTTCATTTTAGATCGAATGGTCTGATTTAGAATATATATAGACCTTTAAATGATAATTGAAAACTACAAAATTATGTCGTTCCAAAAGAGTAGAAATCTTTATAGTACACCCACGAGGACTTCATTTTCACAGGTCTGGATTTGGCATTTAATGAGAATTAAAATTTGATTAATTTGATTAATAAAATGTTTTCGTACAAAAATATTATAATAATTGCATAACTATCGTGATATTTAATGAGAATTAAAATTAGCTAAACATGGAAATTTTTTATTCTTTCATTCTAATTATAAGATTTACTACAAAAAAATTAAATCATTGTGTTTAATTTTTTAATATTATCTTGATTTATCAATTGGTTGAAATCGACTTTATAATTTGTTTCTCTAAAGTATGACATACTGGAACAAATCTTTTATTTTATATTTTATCGTGGGCGCTTTCATTCATTTTATCCAAAATCATTTTTTTAATTGCTGAAAAATAGGCTTTTCGTCTATTTTATTTTATATTTTATCGTGGGCGCTTTTATTCATTTTATTCAAAATCATTTTTTACTATTATTACATCATTATTCTCGTTGTCATTGTTGTGATGTTGTTGTTATTATTATTATTATGATAAATGGCAATAATTTAAAGTTTGCATAAAATAACTACGGTCAATGGAAATGGGTTTTTATTCGTTTCAATAACTGCAGCTATTGCTGTACAAAAGAATAAAAATTGAATAAAATTGATATAGGATAATTATATATGCATTTTAATCATCAAATTTATTTGTTTTCTTATTGGAATCTCAACATTAAATTAATAGGTAATGACTGGCTTTTTTTTTTTAGATATAAAAATGGAGAACAAGACTTCCAACTTCTATTTAACGTCCATAAAAAATCTTTTTTTTTTCTGAATTCTGAATCCACGATCTTTCACACAGATGATGTTGCCATTTACCACTAGATCAAAAACTGATTCTTAACTTCTTATGACTAACTATTATATATGCCAATATGTACATTGTTGCATCACAAAAAGAAAAAGAAGTTAAATAAATTTGTACTTGCTTGCAGACTAAATTTTATATTTTTTTCAAATTTTTTTACTATATTTTAAGATAGGTAGAAAATCACTTGATCTGAAAATTCTGAACCTTCCAAAAAAAATAATTTTCTACCTATCTAAAAAAATAGTAAAAAAAATTCTAAAAAATAAAAAATTTAGTTCACAAGTATATTCCCATATGGAAATCATGTTGAATGGTTCGAATCGACCGTTAGAATTTTGAAACTAAAAATATTAATCTGTAGTACGGACCAATCCGTGCTATGCATAGTAATATACTCACTCGTTGAATGTCTATCAAAAAGAGAAGATTTTTTTTGGAGAAGTAGATCTATGAGGGAACAGGGATTGTGAGAGTACATGTAACGAATACGATTTCGTACATAGATGAATAGTGTACGGCTAGAAAGAGAGAACAGAGAAGACATACAACATTTAGTCTAATATCAATCATCAATCTCTATTACAAGTTGGACCAAATTTAATTAAACAAGAGAAGAGTTAAAATATCTATATTTTTTTTTATATTTTTATCATGGCTTTATTTTTTAATTTTTTAATAACAGTTTTAAATTTATTTGTCAAAATAAATCGTGAGATGATCTACATCATATCATATGTATTTAAATTTTTTTAATTTTTAATTTTGTTTTTATATGAATCAATATATTGAAAATTAACGTTTAGAAATTATCTACATTGATATATTTTTACAAGCTATTTTTAACAATCAAAAGAAAGTTAAAATATCATAATTGTTTACATATGCATAGAGAAAATGAAATATATTATATCTAACGGTTTTATTTTGATATTTAATTTTTTAAAATTTTAAAAATAAAGACATAATGGATACACTAAAAATAAAAGCATCGGACCCTCATTAAATTAATAAAGTACATAATATATTGAAGATGAAGAATAATCTAAAATATAAAACATATATTAAAAAAAAACAAATATAGGAACGGTAATACATTCCGGCGAATAACATAGTTATTTTAAAGAGTCGCTGTAGCAATAACAGCTGTATTTCTTAAAATTCTTTTAATTTTTTTTTAAATTGCAGTGTCTTGCATTAAAAAAAAAAAGTATAACAGCATTCATTATATCAATTTTAGAAGATAACTAATAAATGGTGATTAAATCTCTTTGGTTCGATGGGTTTAATCACCGTCGAATTGCTTTAAGATTCGTGCGGAACGCTTTAAACTTTGTGCGTGTCTGTTTCAATTTCCATGCACACAAATCTTAAATTAGATCGGACAGTTATCATGCTCGTTGAACCTAAAAAAAGGTCCGATGGGCATCGGACCTACTCCGTTCTCCTTGACTGGAAGCTGCATGTTGCCTGCTTGATATTGATCTACCTCTTTAGCATTTGAGAAATTGTACCACATGTAATCAATCAGTTCGTTAGCAAGCTTGTGAAAAAGAATAAACATGCATGTATTACATAAGAAAAGGCCAAAACAAGGTAACTGAAGATTTCTACCAATGTAAGTGGCCAATAAGTGGAATTCATATCCTCCCCGGTACCACCAGGGAATCTTTTACAATTACTTGATCTGGACCGTTCTTTTTAAATTGGCACGAATCTCAAAGCCCAATAATACTGTCCTCCGTCAGCCCGAATTTCGAAGCGGCTGAGAGTTAATCTCAAACCGTAAAGTGAAGAGAATCTTTACAGTAATGGAGAGGATACTTGTCCCAATAAGTGTTGATTTAAATCTCTCCACTGGAAGCTACTTAATTCCTTCCATACCAAAAGCAAACGCTTTGGATTTCACACTCCTTGTAATTTTATCTTTTCTGAGAAATTAGTTCAACTGTTTCTGTGTCTCTACTCTCCGACTCATTAAATGCCAGGTCCCCGGTTGACCGGTTCTCTGTGGCAGAGTTTACACTACCACATATGTGGTAATTCACTGTCTTATGGGTAGGGGTGTTCATCGGATCCAGTTTAATTGGTTTTAAACCGAACCAAGAGAGTTCATATTAAACAATTCGGTTTTTCCGATTAAATGAATCATTTCGGTTTTTTTAAAACCGAATTAATTATTTGGTTCGGTTCGGTTTAGAAAATTTTAAAACCGGTTAGACTGAACTAACCGAAAAGAGGAGCATAATTGTTTTGAGCCTATAAAAAAAATAATTATGAACGTTTTCATTCTTCTTCTTGAGTATGAAAATCACTAAACCCTAATTCAATTATGTGTATTGAAATAAATAATTTTTTTGAGCCTATAAAAAATTCAAAAATTAACAAAAACTATTTATTTTTTATTAATCTTCTTATTTCGATTCAACCGAACAAACCAAAATTTAATTTGATTTATTTAATTCAGATTTATTTTGATTGATAAGTTTAGTTTGATCAATATAATTGTATTTTGAAAACCGAATAAAATTTTAATTTACCTATTTTATTTTGATTTTAACTGAACTAAATAGATGTACACCCCTACTCGCGGGGCTCATGTTCTTTATTTTATAAGCCGTTCATTTCCTTGTCGTGCGTAAACTTGCCAATGTAACGCTGTATGGGAACGTGCGTCGGCGTCTGCCACATAAGATCTACACTCAATACAAAAAGAACTTTCTTTTTCTATTTATCTGCTCTCCCTGCAGCCTGATTATAAGCAAAAAAAATAAGATGTATCCCCCATATAAAATGGCAATTCCCTTTCAATCTACAAAAAACTGACCTTTCATTTTTCCAGTATTGCTATTTCAATTTCAAAAGAAATAAAAAAACTACAGAGACCCACTATTGGTGCTGTTAGTTTACTATTCCACACTATTCAGTGCCACTTTCTTTTCCCATGCAACATTTTCATAAACAAAACCTTCTGCATTTCCTCTTATCTTCTCCCCAAATCTCTCACATTCTGACATGTAATCCCTCCATTTCTGTTTTTTTCAATTCTTCCTCTAAAAAGCTCTCATCTTTTGTACATGGAATATTTGTTTCCATACTAGTGATGTAGCATAAAGCACATCTCGCATTTCCACTTAGACCCATAATTCTGCCAGAATTACGATCTTAGAAATTAGAGAAAATGTCAGGTTCCAATTCTCCATACTTGAAGGATATACTCTCGAAACACACGGCAATATTCGGCCTTCGTCTATGGGTCATTCTCGGTATAGCCGTTGGTGTTGCATTTGTTCTTCTCTTAATTCTCTTCTCTCTATGGCTTGCCTCGAAGCGCCGCCCAAAGACTCCTTCAATCCCTGTTTTCTCCAAAGAAATACTAGAAATCGAACAAGTCCCTATTGAAACACAGAATCAGAATGCGGGTGAAATCGATCAAAAGGCGGCTTTGTTGAAGGATGAGATTGGAGAGCTGAGTATGAAGAGAATTTATGTGGAGATTGGTAAAGGGTGTCGGATTGAGCACCTAGAGAAACAGGGAAGCTCTGTAGATAACAGAGCTGCCGAAATGGTGAGAATTTTGGTATTATTTCATGCCTGTTTGGTTGTAAATGCAATAAAAATCTCAGTTATCAATACTTAACAGGAAGCATAATTATTAATTGCTAAGAGACACCTTGCTGTATTACTGTCTTTTTTTTTTTTCAATTCTTGGCAGGCGCTACCAAGGGGGTTATAGTTTTAACAGAGCAGTTTTGGCATCATGCAGCGCACTGACTATAGAACCAAATGAACACTGCATATGGTCGTGCGCTGCATGAAGCCAAAACTACTCTCTTAATGTATTACTGTCACTTTACCTTTTTAAACTTCTAACAGGGCCCAGAAGTGTCACACCTGGGGTGGGGACACTGGTACACATTGCGCGAGCTTGAACTGGCAACAGATGGTTTTTCAGATAAAAATGTGATTGGAGAAGGAGGCTATGGTATTGTTTACCGAGGTGTTCTTCATGACGGGGTCCATGTAGCTGTCAAAAATTTGCTCAATAATAGGTAATTATTGTACATGTCTTTATATCTTGTCTCTGTGTGGTTCTCTCTTGGTTATGAAGGATTTCAGATGCTCCAAAATTGAATACTGCAAAGTTCACAGAGTAGGGTTAAAATCCTCATAATTTTCATGCCCCAATTATGCTTCAAGTCTCCATCTCTATTTTTTAAAGTCTAAATAGTTGATTCAAACTGCTCAACATGATTTCCGTATTAAAATGTGTTTGAGGACTAAATTTTATATTTTTTAGAATTGTTTTACTATTTTTTTATATAGGTAGAAAATCAATGTTTTTGACAAGATTTTGTACCCATCTAAAAATAATAATTTTGTACCTATCTAAAAAAATAGTAAATTTTTTCGAAAAAATATAAAATTTGGTTTCCAAATATATTTTAATATAAAGATCATGGTAACATTGAAAACGAAAATAAGAATATGAGGCATAATCGGAGCACGAAAACAACACAACATTTTAACCCTACTCAAGTTCAAATACAATACTAACCTGGTACGAGATTCAATTTCTACACTTTTTGAAAAGAAGTTTTCATGTCTCATAGCATACAAGGTGACAAGGTCTTTGAAACCTAACCGTTCATGTTAATGTTCTTGTACTAATCCGATATATCGGATAACTAATTTTAAAAGTTTTAAACTTGCATCTTATACTGAAACTAAATTTTCATTTGTTTGTAATAAAGTTGTGATAAAGACTTTTATATCAGGGGCCAAGCTGAAAGGGAATTCAAGGTAGAAGTGGAGGCAATTGGTCGAGTTCGGCATAAGAACTTAGTAAGATTATTGGGATTTTGTGTTGAGGGGGCAAACAGGTACTTTTTAGGATAATCATATACAATATTACTAATACTTTCTATTCTAATTTGAGTTTTATATATAAAAATTATATATTACCAGGAGTTCTTATGTTCATCAATCATAACATTGTTTTATATTATTACTTATTAGAATAGAACTAGGGTGTTCTTAAGCTTATAATTTTCTTGGTGAGCTTAACTCTAAAATTTATAGTATTGACTTCAAATGACAAATTTAAACCGTTGAAGCTAATCAACTTCACGAGTTATGCGTTTACTTATCAAATTTATAAAATTTTGAATTAATTTAGTATAAAATCAAGTCGTAAAAAAATGTTTATAAATTAATTGTAATGCATTCATTTTTTATAATTTTTTGAAAATTTATAAATTTCTTGACTTTATACTAAATCAACTCGGAAATTTGTAAAATTTGCATGTAAACACATTACTCGTGAAGTAGATCGGTTGCAACAGTTTAGATTCGTTGCTTGAAGTCATTCCGATAAATTTTGAGGATAAGATAACCAAATAGCTTGTGAGCTTAAGAGCATCCTATTTCTACTCTTAAATTTGTATGCAGACCAGTAAGATCAATTAACCTGTGACCAAACAGATTGAGTAAATTGCACAAAAATGATACTAAATTCAGCCACGCCCAATTTTTTTTCTCTGTAGTTTCTTATTTCCTTCCCTGATCATTATCATCTTCTTTCAGTAAAAGAAAACAAGATAGATCCTTGCTCATCGTAATGTAAAATATGTCATTTTTTACTAAGTCATATTATCTTGGAATGAATCATGCAATGCCAGTGCTCAGATATCTATCCATTTTTAAATTAGATGTGGCTGGACCAAGATAAAGAATATCATAATGCTTAAAAGGGAAACCGCCAAATTTGGAATTTAGGAACCAAATCAGGGACCATTTCTAATCAACAATTTTATAAAATACTCATATGTGGGACTTTATTTAATTAGACAGTCATTAGCACCTTTTAGCATTGCCCTGATTATCCCTAACATCAATTGTTTGTGTAAATCATGTTTTCAATTATCTTTAGGATACTTGTTTATGAGTTCGTGGATAACGGCAACTTAGAGCAATGGCTTCATGGAAATGTGGGATCTACTAGTCCTCTAAATTGGGATATTCGCATGAACATCATTCTTTCAACTGCCAAAGGGTAATTTTTGTATTCCTGCAGGTCAAATTGCAAATTGACCACTTGTATTCTTCAATCTTTATACCAAAGGAATGAATGTGAATGCTCTCTTCCTTCTTGTTTTTGTTCTACCAGGATCACATATTTACATGAAGGGCTTGAGCCGAAAGTAGTACATCGTGACATTAAATCAAGCAACATTTTACTGGATAAGAATTGGAACTCCAAAGTCTCTGATTTTGGATTAGCAAAGCTTTTGGGATCTGAAAGAAGCTATGTCACCACTCGTGTGATGGGTACATTTGGGTCAGTTTTCAGTTAAATCTTTTATAATGGAATCAACTTATTTATTTATCTGAAAAGTCAATCAAAAGTAACTCATAATTCTATCATTTTGAGGAAGAAGAATTAATTAACAATCTGTAGGAATTGGGAAATCTTAACTCAAACTAGTTAATAGAGTGTGTGTGACATCCAATCTCTCTCTCAGTTTACAAGGAGCAAGGATATTTTACAGCGTTGTATTTGTATTCTTCAAATATAATGGGGTTTGCCCTTTTGTGCTACATACCAAAATATTTTCTTGTTGTTTTGTATTTAAATTTTAATGATGGTATGTTTCTATTGTGCAGTTATGTAGCACCAGAATATGCAAGCACTGGCATGTTAAATGAGAGAAGTGATGTGTATAGTTTTGGGATACTTATAATGGAGATCATATCAGGTCGTAACCCGGTAGACTACAGCCGTCCACCTGGCGAGGTTAGTAAAACTTTGCAAAAACCACCCTTAACTTATCACCAAGTTACAACAAAAACCTTACCTATATTTGTTTCCAATCATAATATTTTATTCTGATCAGAAGTGGAACATTTATCTTTTATTTTTTGCCCATCGCTTGGTTGTGCAAAATGACAATCAGTACTAGTAACAATTTCAAGTAGTAGCAATTTCAATTTCACAATGAAAAGAGAACTAGTAGCACTTTCAATTTCACGATGATAATCTGCATACAACTAGTAGCAATTTCAATTATTGATACCCTTTATACCCATACCTATCTTCAAGCTGCCTGTTTTACTTGAACCCACTTCTGAAACTCAATTATTGATGAAGGAGAATTAGAAGCCTAGACATTATAACATTATGTTTTAACAAAAAAAAGGCATCCATGATTTAATCCATATTTAATTTTATGAGGCCCAATATGATTTAGTCCATATCTAATTTCAGAAATTCACATATTAATTTCGGCCCAAAATAATTTGGCCCATAGGACATTTCTAATATTAAACCCCAAACCATACTGAGTCTAGCATACAAAAGATGGTTAACACTGTCATCTTTTTAAAAGACTAGTTATCCGAAATCTACTTTCAGGTTAATCTGGTAGAATGGCTGAAGATTATGGTGACAAATAGGAACTACGAAGGGGTTTTAGACCCGAAATTGCCAGAGCAACCGTCTAATCGGGCATTGAAAAAGATCCTTCTAGTTGCTTTGAGATGTGTGGATCCTGATTCACACAAGAGGCCTAAAATGGGTCATGTTGTTCACATGCTTGAAGTTGATGATTTCCCTTATCGTGATGTAAGTCGCACAGAGATTATATTTTTCCAATACGGTTCCCTACATTAATAAATATCTATCACATATTATGTACAGGATCGCCGGCCTGGTGCAAATTACAAAGACAGCCCCTTGGAGAAGGCAAGCTTGCTACAAAAGACTGTATCAGGTTCTGGTGATAGCAGCAGTTATGAGAGTAGCACACGCACTCAGGTCTATAATATATCATCTCGAAGGAGAAATTAATGTACCTCTCTCTGAGTCTGGCAAGTATCAGGCGGTGACCATGTTTCGTCTGTCAATGGAAGCTTGATTTTCAGTTAATGTAATATTTTTGTGTGCCTTTTAGTCAAATGTTTGTGTTAAATAGAAATAATGAGAAGTTTTTGCATATATTTGAGTAATATGTGTGACTTAATTAAAGAGTGGTAAGGAGTGAGAAGACAATTCATTGATAATTTCTCTCCTGAGAATACAATTCCATTATATATATAGATCTAGTCTGACAATCTAAGATATCCATATCAAGCAACATATTGTTATAAGATACAATATTAAAAAGAAATATTTATCAAATTACTTACCAGTATTTTCAGTTTCTTTGTAACATTTCATTTTTCAGCAGAATACTTTTACATCTCAAGAATTGAAATATTGGCATTTTAGAACTGGTACAGGGTGGTACACACGTTCTGATACAAGACTAACTGCTGAAATTTACAGAATCCTAAATTAACAAATAGAAGATATTAATCACAGTACGAAGAGTTCCATATCCACCTAAGATGATTCGGATTTTGTAATATGGAGAGTGGCGGTTTGAAATGGTCGATGTGAAATACGCGGATAATAAGAAATACTGTTCAAGTACAACCTCAGATAGAAACATGCATTTCAAGTGCGCAGCATTGAAAGGGTTGATTCATTTAAAAGCAAGTCAAATGAAGATAAAAAGGATACCCATATTATTGATCTGCATAAGAATTGTCAAATCATCAGCAATAAGATAATGACCTATATGCTATAAAGTAAAAAGTAGACATGTTCATAACAGTATATTTGATAGAAAAAGATCAGGTGCATTATATCTAAACTAAAAAGAATATATCCTGATACTCAGTAGTGAAGATAAACAGATTTTAATTAGTTTGGCAATGATTTTTAAACGGATGAAAACATTTATACGAATTCATATCCAGTGCAGTACTGTAATAGGGAATCTTTTACAATTACTTGATCTGGACCGTTCTTTTTAACTTGGCACGAATCTCAAAGCCCAATAATACTGCCCCCTCAGTCAGCCTGAATCCCAAACCGGCTGAGAGTTAATCCCAAACCGTAAATAGCTAATTGTAAAAGGGAATCTTTTACGGTACCGTCGAGGATATGGATCCACATTTATACAAGGAGAAAATAGTGGGTGGATCAATTGTCATGCCTCAATCCCTGCAGTGGTCCAGCCCAAATTGTTCCTTGTTTATTCCTTTCAGGGAATTTTTTTTTTTATGATTTCCTTCTGGGAATTATATATGTGTGAAGCTATGGTACTATGCATAGGCGCATAGTGCATATTGACCCGCGCTATGAACTCATTATTTTCATTTTGGAGGTTCTAATGGTTGATCTGAACCGTTCAACATGATTTCCATATGAAAATGTACTTGCATACCAATTTATATTTTTCAGAATTATTGTACTATTTTCTTAGATAGGTGGAAAAGAATTTGATTTGAAAATTTTGCACCATTTAAAAACAGTGATTTTCTACATATCTAAAAAAGTAGTAAAAATAAATCTAAAAAATATAAAATTTAGTTGCAAGTATATATTCATATGGAGATCATGTTGAACGGTTCAGATCAACTGTTAGGACTTTGAAAATGTAAATAATGATTCAAAGTACAGACCAATCTATGCTATGCATAGTACCATAGACTCACTCATTATATATACAAAGCGATTGAGGCTATTCACTACTTTCAGGGTCTAGAATCTTTAGATCATGTGATTTTCTACCTGTCTAAAAAGTTATAAAAAGATTATAAAAAATGCAAAATTTGGTATCTAAATATATTTTCATATGAAGATCATATTGAAAGGTTCAGATCACATGTTTGAACTTTAAAAACAAAAATATGAATTCATAGCGCGTATCTGTTTGCGCTTTGCAAAATATTATAGACTCACTCGTAGAAAGCTACCAACAATTTCTTGCTTCTCCTTTCTATTCATATAATTAAATTATGAAATCATTCAATTTTTGCAGTAAATTAATGACCCAATCTATACGGTTTTCTATTTGTTGAAGCAGAAACAAGACAGTTTGTTTTTCTTTTTCTTAAGATGTTTAATTAATCGTCATAGGTGAAATAGAGCTTTGGGTGTACTAAGCAATGACAAGCGCTGTCATTATATGATTTTCTATAAAATTAATTGAGGGGCCTAAAGTAAAAAAGGTTACGGTCATATTTAAGATGATGCTTCCACGGTTCCATATCTAACTCAAAAACCATACTCTTTCAATTGCTATTATAATAGCAAAAACACCTTATAAGAAAGAGACATGAGAAATGCAGACTTGATTATCTAGCAGTAAATCAAATAGCAATTCACAACTTCCATGTTGCCTTATTTTTGATAAATATTGTTTATTGTTATTTGTTTGCGATTTGATTGGGATTTCCTTTGCTGATATGTTAGTAGTTCTGTTGACCCCCTAAACCCAAAACAATATATAGGAAAATAGAAACTAAATATCTACGCAATTAATTGTAAATATATGGGACAAGCAGACAGCTCCTAAAACAAAAATTCAAGATGTCTGTACCTAATTTGCATGTGCAATTCCATTGCTTAATTAAATAGTGAAGGAGGTTGTTTTTCTACGGGTAATTAATAACGTTATCTTTCCACAATTTTCTATGAATTAAATCATCTAAGGTAGATCCGTGAAGAAATTCTAAACGAGTTTTGGGTCCATGCGTTATACACGCCAATAGTCTCACTCTCATATATATATATTTAAAACAAATGCAAATTGTGACTTGGCATGTAGATATATTTAAAACACAGCTTGGCCTTGGCTTGTACAAATTGTGACTAACCACCCACCAAAAGAGAATGCAAAATAAAATCATATATTCATAACCCATATTGTCTTCTTCTCCTGAACACTGACATGCATGTCTCTCTATTTCTTTATAAGTACCATGTATACTTCCTCATAATTATCATAATCCAATAACCAATACACTATGAAACTCCATATACCAGTAATCACATGCACTGTTACTATACTACTTGCACTAACATGTGTGTCAGCAGATCCTGCCATGTACATTATCTACATGGACAAATCTCTCATGCCGAAAGCCTACTCAACTCACCACGACTGGTACAATGCGATTCTTGCAACCACTGACAACACATCGGATCCCGTGCGGGATATTCTTTATGTATACGACAATGTGGCACATGGATTCGCCGCACGACTCACTCAATCACAACTTCCTCTCCTAAAAAACACACCTGGAGTGTTGTCATATCATTCTGACATGCAAGTGAAACCTGACACAACATACACCCCGAAATTTCTTGGTCTTGATCAGCCAGGTGCTGGTCTATGGCCTGCATCTGGTAGAGGGGAGGATGTTATTATAGGTTTAGTTGATACCGGTGTATGGCCCGAGAGCGCAAGTTTCAATGACATGGGTTTTCCACCAGTACCAAAAAGGTGGCATGGTGTATGCGAAACGGGTCCTGGATTCGGCCCCTCATCATGCAACAACAAACTTATAGGTGCACGAGCATTCAACAAAGGGCTGCTAGCTAACAACCCTAATCTAACACTATCCAACACGACACCACGTGACACCGAGGGTCATGGTACACACACTTCATCGACAGCTGGCGGCAGTGTTGTACCTGGGGCTTCCTTCTTTGGGTATGCTGAGGGGACCGCTAGCGGTATGGCGCCACGTGCAAGGGTAGCAATGTATAAGGCTCTTTGGGATGAGGGCGCCTACACCTCTGATATTTTAGCAGCGGCCGATCGAGCCGTTTCTGATGGTGTTGATGTAATTTCCTTGTCGTTAGGGTTTGATGGGGTGCCTTTATACAAAGACCCCATAGCCATAGCTGCTTTTGCCGCAATGGAAAAGGGTATTGTTGTAATTACCTCAGCAGGTAACGAGGGACCTGACCTAGGGTATTTACACAATGGGACTCCCTGGCTAACTACAGTAGCAGCCAGCACAGTGAACCGGGTCTTTAGTGGAGAAGTACGGCTCGGAGACGGCAGATTGATTGATGCTGAATCTATATACCCTGGAAAACCTGTATTTTTGAAAGATTTGCCTCTAAAGTTTATGGGCAATTGTACGGATGAGAAAAGGTTAAAGCAAACTCAGCATTGTATTGTGGTATGCGACCTGAAAAACTACATCGGTTTTGCCAGACAGACAGTTAGAGCCGCCAAAGTAGATGGCAGTCTCTTCATAACAGATTACATACACAGTGAATTTTTTGTCAGATTCTCTTTCCCTGGGGCTCTTGTAACCCCATCAGATGGGGCCACACTTTTGGGCTACATCAATAAGAGCTCAAATCCTACGGCTACTTTACAGTTTCGAAAGACCATTTTAGGTGTGGGTACCGCTCCTCAAGTGGCAACTTACACCTCGCGGGGCCCATCAGCCAGCTGTCCAAAGGTGTTAAAGCCTGACATAGCGGCACCGGGATCCCTAATTTTCGCATCATGGGCTCAAAACTCATCGGTAGCTTATGTTGGGTCCCGTGAGCTCTTTGCACCATTCAACATTATATCTGGCACTTCCATGGCGTGTCCCCATGTGTCAGGTGTGGCAGCATTGCTTAGAGCCGCACGGCCGGAGTGGAGCCCGGCCATGATCCGTTCAGCAATTATGACAACAGCGAGTTATTTAGATAACACACTCAAGCCAATTAAAGATATAGGAACAAAAGGCCACGTGGCAACTCCTCTAGCCATGGGCTCGGGACATATCGAACCCAACAAGGCACTCGATCCAGGTCTAGTATACGATGCCGGGCCCAAGGACTACATAAAGCTCCTATGTGCATCCAATTTTACTTATAATCAAATCAAGATTATCACCCGTTCTTCGTCAATCGATTGCAGTGATGCTTCGGAGGATCTCAATTACCCATCTTTTATCACCTTTTTCAAGGGTAATAATGGAAGCTCTTTAACAGAAAAGGCTGTTAAGGTTTTTAAGAGAACTGTGACAAATGTTGGGGATAAGGAGGCCACTTATAGTGCAGTAGTAAAGGGGGTTAAGGGACTCTTAATCACTGTTAATCCGGATAAGTTGGTGTTTACAGAGAAGTATGAGAAGCAGAGCTTTGAGGTCAGAATAGAGGGGCAGATTAAGAATAGAGACGAGGAGGTAGTTCATGCTTCACTGACATGGGTAGATGATAAGGGGAAACATGAAGTGAGAAGTCCCATTGTAGCAACTACCTTTATCGGTTATCCTGTCTGATTATTTCAATTTTCATTTTGTAAACGCAATCTCAGTCCTTAAATATGGGCTTAATTATTTGGTGATAATAAATTGCATTAATCAATTACTCGTTAAAGGCTATTGTCTTTAGATGCTGTTTGCAAATTTTTCCCTTGTTACCGAGGAGACTCAGATTAATTAAGAAAACGTTAAATGGGTCGATGCAATAGAAATTGAATAGCCAAATACTGGATAATACCAAACTAGCCCATGGGCTTCTGGGCCCAAAAGACTGTCTGAAAGAGCAATAAAAAAGGATAGGCAAAGATACGACAAAACAGATCTTTAGCAATAATATAATAATTAATCAGACTCGCAAAATTGACTAAGTAATAACACTGGTTCTGATCCATGCTCAGTCTCTCTTTCTCAACATTCCCACGAGAGCACAATAAGTCAGAAAAGCAGACTAGAAGAGAGAATTGAGCGGAGTGTATCAATGTCGAGATTATGTTCAATTAGGCCTCACAGTAACGCCGCTTCAATTGGCATCTCCTACCCCGTTGTGGATTTTGAATTGATCGCGAAAACGATACGCAGTCATGCGATATCACTCTCCATTGAACTGGGCCTTTCCCTCCATTCTCACCTGATTAAAGTAGGTATCTGTTCTGACACTTACATAGCAAACAACCTGATTAATATGTACTCCAGATTTGCCTATCACTCCCACGCACACAACCTGTTTGATGAAATGCCGCACAAAAATGTGGCTTCTTGGACCACCCTGATTTCTAATTACACACGTCATGGAAATGCAAAAGAGGCACTGAGGGTCTTTAGTAATATGCTAAATCATGGTTTAGAGGTGCCTAACGCACATACTCTTTCAATTGCCTTAAAAGCATGTGCCTTGGCCCGTGACCTTGAATTTGGTAGGTTCATAAACAATTTCATCAAGGAGAGAGAAATACAGTGTGATACAATTTTAGGAAATACAATTATTGACATGTATGTTAAATGTGGGGTTTTAAGTGAAGCCCGGAATTTTTTTAATGCATTTCATTTGGCTGACACTAATTCTTGTAACACCATGATCTCGGGTTATTTGCGAGAAGGTTATGTAAATGAGGCAGAGGAACTATTTAATTGCATCTCGCCACCTGATGCTGTTTCATTTAATACCATGATAGCTGGTTTGGCAGAAATTGAGAGTGACAAAGCACTGAATTATGCTTTGCTGATGCATAGGAGGTGTTTAAGATTTGATGGTTTCACATTTCCTTGTGTGCTCAAGGCCTGTGGATCCCTTGAGTTTGAGAGAATGGGAAGGCAAATTCATTGTTACCTTTTGAAATCTGGTTATGGGTTGAACTGTCATACCGGTTCAGCTTTAATTGACATGTACGCAAATTGTGGCAATATTACTGATGCTATTCGTGTGTTTGAATTCCATGTTAATTGTAGTGAGGAAATTTCAGAAAGGCTACCACTTGTGAATTCAATGCTCTCTGGACTGGTGATTAATAGGCATGATACTCTTGCACTTAAAATGGTTAGATGTATACATAATTCAGGTATAATGCCTGATTTCTTTACCATACTAAATGCATTAAAGGTCTGTTCAAGCATGGAAGATATCAAATTAGGGTGTCAGGGCCATGCTTTCATAGTGAAAACTGGATATGATTTAGATCATGTTATCGGGACATCTCTTTTGGATTTTTATGCTATGTGTGGAAGGATATATGATGCATTAAAAATATTCAAGGGTTTAACATGTAAAGATGCTATGGCATGGACCTGTATTATATCAGCCTGTGTGAAACATGGCTCAAACCAACTCGCATTTTCTTTGTTTAGAGAAATGGTGACAATTTTTAAAATAGAAGCAGATCAATACATTGTATCATGCATTCTTAAAGCATGCTCTTCTCTTTCCTGGTTACAAGGTGGTTCACATGTACATTGTTACACTATAAAACTAGGGTTTGAACTAGATAATATAATAACCCTTTGTCTAATAGACCTGTACTCAAAATGTGGAATTATCAAGGATGCCCTTAGGGTTTTTGAATTAGCAAAGACAAAAGATGTAGCTTGTTGGACTGGCATGATAATGGGTTGCAGCTATAATGGTTTATCAGGAAAGGCATTAAATTTGTTTAATGAGATGATGGAATCTGGGGTGAGACCTAATGAGATAACCTTTTTGAGTTTACTTTATGCTTTTAGAAATGCCAGTTTGGTCAATGATGCATGCAATATTTTTGAGAACATGGAGAAAAATTATGGGATAAGGCCTTCACTAGAGCATTATTGTTGCATGGTTGATGTACTTAGCCGGGCTGGGAGATTAGATGAGGCTAAGAATTTACTTTTAAATATGCCTTATAATGTGAGTGCAAGTATGAAGCATTCATTGGTTGAGGCTTCATTGATGAATGGAGGTGGTGGTGAATTTGGTGAAGGATTTTTTTCTAGAGATGATGTATCAGGTTATGTAACACTATCAAATGCATATGCAAGCGTGGGTTTGTGGGATATTTCAGCTAATATTAGAGAGGTGATGAAGAAAGCAGGAACAAAAGGAGCAGGGGTGAGCTGGATTGACTAATGTTTTTTATTTTTTTGTTTTTTACTATTTTTATGACATGTATAATTTACACTTTGCATATACATCAATCAGTGTTCTAAATAGCATGTTATAGCGCCGTTATAGCGTTTTTGGACCCTAAACGCTAAGCTATGGCATCAAAATGGCTAATTGAGCTACGGCCGCTATAGCGGTAATAGCGGTCCGCTATAGCGTGTAGCGCAAATAGCGCGTACTATGCATAATGGGATTTTTTAGGCAATTTATATGGGCTTTAAGTAAAGACCCAAAAAAGTTAAATAAAAGTCCAAAACGAAAATCAATTAAAAACTTTGTTGCTACAGATCTTTTAATTTGCCCAAACCGAGAAGGAAAACTCTTGTCTAGGTTATTTTGAAATTTGAATAGAAAAAAAAATAGATTATGTCATGAATCATGATGCTTAAGATATTTTGAATATAAAAAGATCGATAGTTTATGATATCACTATGGATATTTTGAACCGCAATTTGGACTTTATACTGGTTCAATATGAATATTATAATTTCTTAATTAATTTGGTGTTATTTATTGTTCTATGAGACTTTAGATCATGTTGACATTTTGTACAAATATATAATATAATTTTTGTAAAAAAAAAAAAACGCTATGTAGCATAGCTTCCACTATAGCTATGTTATTCGCTATAGTTTTTTTTGTAGCCTTCCCGACGCTATAAACGTTATTTAAAATATTGACATTAATGTATAGAGTGGCGTGCTACATAAAGTTCCTATTGTCATGATCTTCAAATTACTTTAAATTTCGATACACAATCGAAGTAGTAAAGATTATAGTTATAATTTTATTTGAGTGAGGTTATCCTATAACTATACAAGCTTAAAATGCATAGTGCGGATTGGTCTCTACTATGAATCGAAAATATATTTGTAGATCAAAATTTATATCTAAAAATTATAGACCATTCAAAATAGTGAGTTTTTACATATGGAGATCATGTTGAACAGTTCAAATTAACTATTTGAACTTTGAAAACGAAGTTATTGATCCATAGTGCAGACCAATCCGCACTATGCATTGTACCATAGCCTCACTCATTTTATTTATATATTTCAATTACTTTCAATGTTGTTATCACCGACTATCAAATATACTCATCCTTAATATATCATGAGTTCGAAAAAAAGCAATGCTTCATTCTTTCAACTAAAATAATAATAATAATAATAATAATAATAAAAGAGCTTTGTTCTTTAGTAAAACATGCTATTATACGTGAAGGATGTTGACTACATAACCATAATTGTCGCAGGCTGTGGAATTGGTATATAACGTATTTATTTGTATGGTCCAAAGTTTCAATGGGTCCTCATATATAGATATCTATCCTTGACTACATAACCATAATTGTCGTAGGCTGTGGAATTGGTATATAATGTATTTATTTGTATGGTCTAAAGTTTCAATCGGCCCTCGTATATAGATATCTCAACAGCTTCGTATATATAGCCAAAATGCAAACAATATACTACTTGCAATTGGTTTCACAACTTGCTAGAGGATAAAGCCATATATATGTCATATCCTTTCAAATATTGTCTTTGATCTGAGTTTTGGGATATATGGTCGGTGAGAGAGCACATTCAATCCCGGACCACCAATAAAATTGTAAACCGTTTTGCATATATAATTTGTAGGAGCTTAATATATCATATATAATGATTTTTCTATATTTTTCTTTTTTGCATTTTTCGTTTCACAGATTGTTTAATTAGGTGTAATTTTTTGTGTTAAGTTTTGTTATCAGTACACAACGGTTACTGTAGATATTCTGTATGGTTACAGAACTTTGCATAAAGTTTTATAAGTATATAGGGAGTGCTTAAAATTCCCTTACTATATGTAATTGCCCTTAAAATGAAACTTGAAAGTAATAATGAACCATTGACGTTGAAACTTGAAAGTAATTCTTATGACCAAAGGTAGGAAAATGAATGAACCATTGACGTTAAGAAAGACAAAATAAAAGAGGAAAATATATTCCCCTTAAAAACTTTGCAATGCAACCTTATCGCAAGTATACAATGATTATATTTTCTTCCAAGCATCAAGTTATTTTTTTTAGAATTTTGCATTTCAGAATAAAGGAACTTAAGACTGTATAATAGTAATTGCCACTTTTGATGCAAATTACAAAGATAACCCTCTCTTTGTGTATAATATATACACCACAATCTCTTATGAACGACGATGATTAATCCACTCTTTAGTTCTACTACCTAATCACAGTTACACCTCATAAACTAGTATTTAGGGAGAAGTACAAGAAGCAAAGGTTTGAGGTTATAATACAGGGTCAAATTAGGAATAACAGGTAGGTGGCTCATGGGTGGCTGACATGGGTTGATGATAAGGGAAAGTATGTAGTGAGAAGTTCCATTGTAGCAACCATAGTGACAAATGAATTATTCGGATTCGGTTCGGTGGGTTAAAAAATTTGTGATTCGGGAATGATTTGGAATTATCCGAAACGGAGATCTCAGTCCCACAAGGGAGCAAAAAAAAACCAAAAAAAATAGTCGGGAAAATTTGGGAAAAATTCACGAATAACGTAAATCGGGAAAAATTCGTAAAATTTGTGAATTATTCGGTCAAAGTTCGGTCAACCGAATAATTCAGCGTTCGGTTCGTCATCACCAAAACAACGAATAATTCGCGAATCTTGTGACTATGGTAGCAACTACCTTTAGCATTTATCCTTTCTGATTTAATTTTTTTTTTTTTGGGTTAAGAAGGCCGTAAATTGTATGACTTCAAATCATTTGGTTTAGTGTGACAACTTATCATTTTCTACTATATGTTTGTTTGTTTGTTTGTTTTCGAAAAGGTAGCCGGACCGATTTCATTAAAATGGAACCATTAAACTAAACTTAACCCTCTTAAGACAAAACAAAGAAGCCCAGATGAGTACAAGGCCTCAGCCATCCTAACTATATCTCATCGGCCTCTCTCTAATTAATTGTCAACATACAATTTGTACTGTCCCAGCTTACCAGTACGATATTGGTTAGCTAACAGGTAGGAAAAAGGTTCAAGAATTTTGCTCCCGGCCATCATCGGCCACCCATCAGCCTATCTCCAGAAAGCCTATATAAGACTGGTACCATATGCTGCACCAGTTCATACAAGAACCATAGTAGTGCCGACATTATTACATACCAGAAAGCCACAGCATTAAAACTGTCCTATTTAGAAGTCTTTTTTGAATTTTTGAGGGGCTATAGCCTTGCTCTATCAGAGAATTTTCAGAGCATTGCTCTTTTTGCAATTAGTCCCCTCTCAAAGATCTTGATTACGTTTCTCCAAGCACCAGGTGCCTCCTCATAGACAGTGCCAGAGAAATCGAAATATCTTGATCTCAAACTACAGGACACGAATTTAGGGAAATTATCGAGAAAACCATGGGAAAGAAAAAGCTTAACAAGTAAAGCAGCAAGTTGTACAAGTTATCTTGAGTTTTTTTTTTCTCGGATCTCTGCCATCAAGCCAAGATTTAATATTTGATTAGTATAGCAGGAATAAAGATCTACAAACTAATAACATAACAGAGCTAAAGTTGACAGCACAAATTTGAAACTGGTTTGGAGTTCAAAATTACCCAATCGCTGTCTCAAAATTTTCTAAGTTTAAACATATTTATTTTGTTTTCTATGTACAAGTGATGCCTACACAATACACACACCAACACACGCTATCTTCATCTCAAGGAGGACATCTTCAAATTAAACACTACCATTTGCATGCTTTTGCACTTTCTCTGAATTTGCATCCTCATTGGGATTCTGTGTGGCAGTCATGGAAGACTATTGTGCTATTTTGCTACCATAGCGTGGTAGTATTTTATCTAACAGCCATAGCAATAATGTGTACCGGCCTGTACCATTCCTAATGGCCCATACCAGTAGAATAAATACCAAGCTATAGTATATGAAGTGGTTTTATAAAGAATTTGGAGAAATCAAGTGCTCAATCTTCTTGGATGATCAAATCTGATTGCTAAGGGACTTATTCTCATCCGGTACAACACTGCACTGCTCCAGCAGTATCCCTAAAATGATGCTAACAATCTTAATTGCAATTTTATCAGCCTTGTGAAGAAATTATTTATCAGTCAATTATGGAAGATCAATTATTTGAAAAGGCTGATAAAATAGTTTCTGTTTTCATGATGGTCTAGCCACCAAACTGACAGAACCCAAGATTTTCTACCGAATAAATTGATCAGGATAGATTTGTAAACTTTTGCTGTATAAATTCTGGATATGATTACAATGTTGTTAATGTATTGAATTTTCTTGTTTGCAATAAGTAATATTGAACAAGAAAATTTCACTACGAAAAGATATTAAAATACTTGCAAACTTTATTTTATCAACTACTGTCACTCAAACACAAGTTTAAGCAAGAGAGGGAAATGCATAATTAACAAGTGTGTGCCAAGTCTTAACAAACTTCAGTGCAACTTGAAACAGTATGATACATTAAGATTGTGGGTTCTTTTCAAGCCATTCCTGAATGGCAGAATGAAGCACACGATTTGGAATCAGATCGCAATGTGGAAGTCGCAAGTTGGTCATTGGAGATGTGTTGTGCCCTCTACTGAGCCACTGTTTTATTGCATCTGCTTCATATGTGAACCCATCTGCTGCAATACAAGGCTCCTTCATCACTTCCTGAAACCAAAGTAACAAATTTAGTTAATTATATATACCTTCCATATTTTTCATCAGTTAACTAATTTAATAAACTAAAAGCTATTGAAGTCAGAAACACTATAAATTGGAGGGAGAGAAGCAGTTTGTCATTGACACCCCTACTGCTCAATAGTATATCTTCATGCAATCGTATTTAAGAAACTTAAATGACAAGCATATAATTTAAAAGCTTATTCAATACACAATTAAAAATTGAAATAATATCTTTGAAGTAACTTAACGTGGATAACTGTTTCAGATTATAACGCAACCTAATTGAGCATAAAGATTTTGAAATCAGAGAGAGATAAGATACAGAGAGGCGCTAATAGGTTTAATTCATATCTTTCTATATTGATTCAATTATTCTTACAGCAGCCCTTTATATACAAATGACTCATTAATTGTAACCCTAATTTAGATACAAACAAATCTAATTGCCAGCTCACTGTGATTAGAGAAATATCTTCCATATCTTCCACCTATCTTCCATATGAGGGCTTCGATAAATTACAAATTGGTAACGGTTCCGGTTTGACAATTTGTCATATCGGCTCTACCTCTATCTCTCTTTCAAACTACACTATCTTTGTCAAAGACATCCTACATGTTCCATGCTTTACCAAAAATTTATTGAGTCTCTCTAAATTGCTCATGGATAATTCACTAACTTTTGAATTTTCCTCTCATGTTTGTTTTATCAAGGGTCGCCACACTTCAACTCTCCTTCTTCAAGCCAAGCTCATTAATGGTCTCTACCACCTCTCTCCACAAGCTCCTCTACACTTCCCTCCTCAAGCTCTCCTTAGTGAACACGTGTCGGCCGACCTTTGGCATGCACGTCTTGGTCATCCCTCTTCTTCTACTACTTTGCAAGTTTTACAATGCTTTGCTTTACCTTGCTCTTCTAATAAAATGACCTTATGCCATGATTGTTGCATGGCCAAGGCACATAGACTACCTTTTACTTCTAGCTCTTCTTTTACTACTTCTCCCCTTGAACTTGTTCATTCTGACTTGTGGGGTCCCGCTCCTTTATTGTCTCACAATGGATTCCGTTATTATGTAGTTTTTATTAATGATTACACCAAATTTTCTTGGATTTACTTTCTTCACACTAAAGATGAACTTGTGCATGTTTTCTCTAATTTTAAGTCTAAGCTTGAGAATCTCTTGAATGCCACAATTAAAATACTTCGTACGGATGGTGGTACGGAGTATAAACCCATATCCCGCCTCTTCCCCTCAATCTCTCACCAAATAACTTGCCCTCATACACCTCAACAAAATGGTGTTGCCGAGCGCAAACACCGTCACATTATAGAACTCTATCTTGCTACTATAAACCGTGCTTCTTTACCTTATCACTTTTGGGATGACATCTTTGCAAGCATTGTCTATCTCATTAACTGCCTTCCTTCCGCTACCAACTCTACTTCACCCTACACGGCCCTTTTTCACAAAAACCTGGACTTTACCTTTTTACGCGTTCTTAGGTGTCTATGATTTCCCTATATTAGACCCTACAATGATCACAAATTGCAACCTCGAGCTTTGCCTTGTGTCTTTCTTGGTTATTCATTTAATCAAAAAGGCTATAAATGTTTGCACTTACCCACTAATCGGATTTTTGTTTCTCGTCACGTTACATTTGATGAAAACAATTTTCCCTTTAAGTCTCAGCTCCCTGCTGCTACGGCCTCAACAGAACCGCCCACTTCAAACACCAACTCTATGCCTCTGCTATTTTTCTTACCTGCAGCCCAATCCCCTCCCACTTCTACTGGGCCGCAACCCAACACTCAGCCTACTTCCCAACCTTCAACCCCAAGGCCCAGCCCGATTCCTACCTCCTCTTCACAGCCTACCCGATCCCCTTCCATTGCGGCTCAAGTCCAACAGACTTCCTCACAAGCCGAAACCCCATCTAGTCCTATCTCCACCTCTCCTTTCACACAACAGCCCCCTGGACCTTCTACTTTCACACCACAGCCTTCTACAAATCAGCCAACTGCTCCAACTCATCACATGGTAACAAGGACCCGAGATAACACAATAAAACCCAAGAAATTACCAGATCATATAGCACTACTATCCTATGCTTCCGACGAACCCAAAAATTTCACTCAAGCTCAAAAATCCCCTCATTGGTGCGATGCTATGACCAAAGAATACGAGGCATTGATTCACAATGGCACATGGACCCTCATTCCGCCACCTACAAACCAAAAGATGCAAATGGGTTTTTAAGACTAAGAGGCATGCGGATGGTTCAATCGAACGACACAAGGCGCGACTTGTTGCAAAAGGATTCCATCAAGAAGAAGGTATCGACTATTTTGAAACTTTTAGCCCGGTGGTACGATCTACTACCATTCGGGTTGTGCTTTCACTTGCTATTTCCTTTGGTTGGTCCATTCGTCAACTCGATGTCAATAATGCTTTTCTTCACGGCGACTTGAATGAGACGGTCTATATGCATCAACCGCCCGGCTTCATTGATTCTACTCAGCCCAATCACGTATGTCTTCTTTCTAAGGCTATTTACAGGCTAAAGCAATCTCCCCGTGCTTGATTCAACACCTTGAGCACCGCTCTTCTTGAGTTCGGTTTTGTGGGGTCTCAATATGATCCCTCGCTTTTTGTGCTTGCCTCTAATGGTCATACTCTTGTAGTGCTTGTATATGTCGATGACATACTAGTTACCGGCTCCAATTCTACCCTCATGGCCGAACTTATTGCCACCTTGCACTCTCGGTTTGCTCTCAAAGACTTGGGTCCTCTTCATTATTTCTTGGGTATTGAGGTCTCTTCTTCTACAAATGGCCTTCACCTATCTCAAACCAAGTACATTGGAGATCTTTTAAACCGTGCTAACATGGTCCATTCCAAACCGTGCCCTTCCCCCATACCGGCCAATGCCTCTCTCTCCAAGTTTGATGGTGACCCTCTTGAAGACCCTCATCTTTATAGAACAATTGTGGGTGTCTTACAATACACAACCATAACCCGACCCGACATTGCATTTGCCGTAAACAAAGTCTCTCAATTCATGCACAATCCCACCACCTCTCATTGGTCTTCCGTCAAACGGATTCTCCGTTACTTGGCCGGTTCTCCATCTCATGGCATATTCCTTAAACCCTGTCATACACTTGACATTCATGCCTATTGTGATGCCGATTGGACCGGTTGCCCGGATGATCGTCGCTCCACTTCAGCCTTTTGCATATTTCTTGGATCTAATATCATCTCTTGGAGCTCTAAAAAACAACAGACGGTTGCTCGATCAAGTACCGAATCAGAATATCGAAGCCTTGCACTTGCATGTACTGAGCTTGTATGGCTTCAATTTCTTTTAGCCGAGCTCCATGTTCAACTTCAATCTTCTCCAACCTTATGGTGTGACAACATAGGGGCAACATTTCTTGCATCCAATCCGGCCTTTCATGCTCGCACGAAACATGTGGAGATTGACTTTCACTTCATTCGCGAAAGGGTTCTCAATCGGTCTCTCCTCATTCGGTTTATATCTTCTCACGACCAAATAGCCGACATCTTGACAAAAGGATTGACAACACCAAGGTTTCTCTCTCTGCGCTCCAAGCTTACGGTGGCACCTGTCCCCTCCGCTTGCGGGGGGGCTGATAGGCAAGGTCAACTGGAAGACTCCAGTATCATGAATACTGGATGACATAACCGAGTCGGTTAGAGAGATTTCTCTAATCACAGTGAGCTGGCAATTAGATTTGTTTATATCTAAATTGGGGTTATAATCAATGAGTCATTTGTATATAAAGGCTGCTGTAAGAACAATTGAATCAATATAGAAAGATATGAATTAAACCCATTAGCGCCTCTCTGTCTCTTATCTCTCTCTAATTTCAGATTTCTAAGAAAGAAAAAAAAAACATATTAGTTTTGCTGAACATTAGTTTAATTGGTCAACGTGATTTGTTAATTATAAAAAAAATAATTGAAATGGTTGATGTTGAAAAAAGCATAGTGTGAACTATATCGTTTACTTTTGATTAAAAAAAAAAATACAAACTGATTGAACTTCGGTATGAGAATTCAAACTGAAATTAAATTTCAATATTGCTTTGTTGGGTTGGAACGGGTTGATGATGTTGTCATTTGTACAATGATTTTCGGTATGAGAATTGGATATCGAATTTGATTTTTGATATTGATGATTTTTCAAAAAAAAAAAAAAAAGCAATCAATTTGTTTTCAGATTTTTATTTTTTTATGATGGTTTATACAAAAAAAAAAGTCAGTGACGAGTATGTTGTTCACAAGTCATCACTCACTGCAAGTGAGGCCCCCAAGAACAATGGACTATTGTTTAATTTGATTTGACAGTCACTGTCAAAATTTTCAAAAAAAAATGTTTAATTTGATTAATTAGGGGCTGTTCAATTGGATAGAAAGATTAAAGATCGGCGTGATTTTTGGAATGGGAAGGAAAAAGGTCTAATTAAGATTTAAGATTTAGTTTGTCAGAAAGGGCACCCGATCACCCCTGTTTACATTAGATCCAACGGGTTACGTTTAATAGTACGATATTATTATAACTGAGAGATAACATACGATTGGACTCTAAAAGAGAGGAACACTATCGTCTGCGTAATTAGTTATTATGACGTAAGAAAGCTATGGTTGTTATGACGTATGAAAGCTTTTCCAATTGTTTTTGAATTTTGAATTTTTCTAAAGAATAATTATTACTTTTTCTT
Organism: Carex littledalei; assembly: GCA_011114355.1. Taxonomy (NCBI): domain Eukaryota; kingdom Viridiplantae; phylum Streptophyta; class Magnoliopsida; order Poales; family Cyperaceae; genus Carex; species Carex littledalei. The sequence goes on along the minus strand of CM022090.1, from coordinate 10,905,902 downwards.
CTTTTGGTTGAACTTTTGCTTATGGATTTTAAATTTATTTTTGAAACTATTTTTTTAATGCCGGTTCTTTGTTTATTATAAAGTACAATGTTGTAACATTTACAATTTGATTAGATACATGCTAATAATAGACATCTTTGCGTAAGAATGATTCTTGCTTACAAAAAAATGAGATATTCGTCTTAAACATCATATATTTTTTCTCAATATTGAAGAAATATTTCTGTGTTGAATGATAACTCTATGTTGGTCATAAGAGAAAATTACAATATTACACACATCGTGACTAAAAAATTCTTCCACGCACAAAACAGTCCCTTAGGAAACTGTTTACAATTTGAGATACATATCAGAATTTCAAAACCAAATTTTTCGCTAACCTTAAAAAAAGAACAAGACGTCTTATATACAGTGGCAGAGAAATCGAAATATTTTGTTTTTATACAGGACACGGATTTAGGGAAATTATAGAGAAATCCATGGGAAAGAAAAAGCTTAAAAAGTAATTAAAACAGCGAGTTGTACAAGTTATCTTGAAATTCTTTTTTTTCCTCTCTCGGATCTCTGCCATCAAGCCAAGATTTAATATTTTATTGTATAGCAGGAATCAAGATCTACAAACCAATAACATAACAGAGCTAAAGTATGAGCTGAACAGCACAAATTTGAAACTGGTTTGGAGTTCAAAAATTACCCAATCGCCGTCTCAAAATTTTCTAAAAGTTAAAACATATTTCTTTTGTTTTCTATGTACAACCTACACAATACACACACCAACACACGCTATCTACATCTCAAGGAGGACCTCTTCAAATTAAACACTACCATTTGCATGTTTTTGCACTTTCTCTGAATTTGCATCCTCATTGAGATTTTTTGTGGCAATCATGGAAGAATCAATTACATTACTTTCATATGGTAAAATTACTACAGGTGTGGCATCAATTGATTCCCACTTTTCCTTTATAAAAGTTCGGAATTTCATCACCATTTCCTTGCGAAACTCAAGTTCCCTTGTAAAGAGATCAAAAAGGAGGACAGATAGGATATATTTGAATGGTATCACAAGTAGAATTAAAGACCCAGCTAAAAGCACCAATGCTACTTGTGTTGTGACCTGTAATGCCAAGTTTCAAATTAGAGATTATGTACGTTACAGTTGTTTGAACAAATATAGTTTGGTTTCTCTAGATCTGTGCTTGATGGCACAACTGAAGGTAACAAGGAAAAATCAAGGTTAAATCTGCAAAATGAGTTATCGTACTTTAATTAGTGAACTTACCGGGTGGTATCAAGTTACCTACTTTTCGAAAAAAAAAGGGGCAAAAATGAGGCGTAGTTCAAGACATTGAGATTTGATAGGTTTAATTGCAATTGAGCAGACTGTACCAACTCTATACCGGTAGTATTGGTACAGAGGTAGAATTTTAAATCCTTCAGAAAGTAAAGACATATACCTCAGGTTGACCCGCTAAAAAGATGGTGCGCAGTTTGAGAAGGGCTACATTTAAGTTCTGAAGATAGTTCTCCATGGAAGCCATGGCCTCTTTAAGACCCATTATCTTTTGCAATGTGTTAGAAGGAGGCTGATCTCTTATTGTTACTTGGCCAAAAGATCGACCTAGCCGGCCTTGTTCTTTCAACCCCTTTAGTAAAAGCATTGTAGTTGCCATTACAAGCAAGGACATTGGAAATATGTACGCAAGCATATTCCTGGCATAAAAAAATAAATAACTTGATGAATTTACCTTGGAATTTCTTAATTCTCCATTAGAATAATTTCTTACTGTATTTATTTCTCTTTTTTATTCTTTTTGAGATCTCCATCATTGTAACAAGATTCCTGTCATTTCAAACCTTAAACAATTGGCCTGTTCCTAACTTAATTTAGCAGTTAAAAAGTTGTTTTATTTGAAAGTTAATGGTCGGCTACAGGTACATGGTTCATTTTCCTTCTTTGTACAAAAACTACAAGCTGAATCCTAAATAACTACAGCAAGTTTGCACAATAAATTCTAAGAGGAGAGCACTTACTTGAATATTATCGTATAAGAAAAAAGAAGAAAACATGTGGTTGACTGAGGCTCCTCCCATCGGCGAAGCTTGTTAAACTTTTCAGCTATTATGACTAATGGAAGCATAAGCTCCTAATCAAAACAAGCAAATAATATATCAGTGAAAATAACTTTTTGGTCTTGAACAGCAATATACATATACAGAGAGAGAGGTCTAATAAAACTCCAGAATCTTTGACTGCTAGATCAGTAATAGACAATATAACACTACGAGTTAAACCTCAATTATTCCCAAAGCAATTTAGGTGTACTTTGCAAAATATTGAAAAAAATGTTGGGAATCAGTTGCAGCTATGGTAAAGAAGATTTTAGATGCAAAAAGAACAGTAGAAATGTCCAATTACCTTAAAAAGATCAATGTTACTTGGAATTCCTTCAATTGTAGCTGCAACAATAGTGGCTCTAGTTCTTTCAATCACCTCGCTTCTCTCTTTGCATGTAAATACCGCTTTTTGTACAAGGTTTCTCTCTCCTACCACCAAATGTTTTCCCAAAATAATCCCACTTTTTACAGTACAGTTTTTCCAAAATGCAGCTGAATGTTTTGACCCCCAAGTATGTGACCTCATCCACCTCTTTAAATACACACTACCATCAATGTCATAAACATGCCCATGGCCGATATGCACCTCTTCATAAGGCCGAAATTTTGTAATTAAAGGTCCACCCCAAAATTTCACAGCTAGGGTTTGTAGAACAACATCACCGAAAGGGGCACATCGCAAATATGTAAATGGGACTAGCTTCAAGGGATCTTCGTATAATTTTTGCATATACTGAAGGGATTGAAGTCTTGCTATGGTATTTTCCATGGATTTAGTGGCTCGAAATTTCCCCCTGTGAGAGTCATACACATGACGCACTGTTGGATCATCATCTGATGGACCATATTCACGAATAAATTTATATAGAGATACTACTTCACTTATGAATGCGTGCCACACATCTCGTCTAGTTTCTCCTCCAAAATCAACAAATTCTAACACCCATTTCTCTGACCTGTTTAAGGAGAGTTTAGTTGAGTAGTTTTCCAAGGGTATTTTGGTTTTACTGTGTATCAGTAAAAATTATTGAAGTTATAAAATGCTGCTTTTGTTTTTGGCACCATACTTGCCAGTATGCTTTTCATCTATTTAGGCTTTAAATTTGATTGAGGCAACATTAGTAATTGCTTCCATTTTTGTGCTTTTTTTATTACTTTGCCAGTGAAAAAGTTAAATCGAACACAAATACTGCAAAAGTAATTGCTTTCATTTTTCTGCTTTTTTTATTACTTTGCCAGTGAAAAAGTTAAATCGAATACAAATTTACTGCAAAAGTAATTGATGTGCACTCACGATAAACTAGAAGAAACCTCAACGGCCGAGTCGAAAAGTTTAGAATTGAAGGGCCCTACTTTGGCCTTTTCTACTCTTGTACCTTGATTTGTCAGGTCAAGTCTCATTAATTTTTTCATACCTGTCAATCCAATCGCCTGAAAATATTCATTACTTTAAACGTACTAGAACCATGCCGAATGGAAGCTACAAGATTAAGATTTGGGTCTAACTAGTATTAATAGGTACTTTTAACATTTACCAGGAATTCCCATATCTTATGCTACTGAAAATATGATAATGGTGATGATGTTGATTATGACATAACAACAAAGACAGCATAGTAATACATTATAATAATCATTATTTTACTACTGTGGTGTTCCTTATGTACTACACACAGGGACACAATATATCTTTTGGCAATTTTGCAATTTATAATCATTCTTGGTTTCTTCTTTGATCTCATAATTTAGGTTGTTGGATAGAGTAAATAATTCAAAACACATAATTTGGCAAAGCTCAAAAAAATTACTTCAAAGTAGAGAGCCTTCTCAGTTAATGTCAGGTTTCCTGGCCATGCAATGTTATTTTCCCATTTTAAAACGGGTCTTTTTCTGCTTGAACCAATACATAATATATTCTCATCTGAAATCATATTTTCTCTGCCGTGGTATGTTCTCCTCCCTTGATGCACCCTAAAATTGAAATTCCATAAAAAATTAATAAGTTGTGAGTTTTTGTTACAATTTTCTTATCAATTCAAACATCTCTTTATAGCAAGCAACAAACCTGAACAGTTCATTGAGGTAAGTAGACCATAATTTAAAAGATATTCCTTTTTCGTCCCCCACAAGTACTTTAAATAAATAATGTGATGTCGTCACATCAGCAACACCCTTTACAGCTGGCGCTATCCTTACAAATGCTTCTTCTCCAACTATCTTGCCCTATATTTCAATTCAAGAAACAATTTATATATATATCAGCACAAAAATAATTTAAAAGTAAAAATAAAAATTTGGTTTCCAATAAACTATATACTTGTAAGGAGTAACTATCAACAGAAGCCAGCTTATTAGCAGAGTCTACATACGGGTTCTCCCAAGCTAGCATTGTTATAAATATAAGCCTTTGAAATGCAATATCCTGCACAAAAAGTTAAAAACAAAAAATTGATAAACATAGAAGTTGTACGAGTACCATAATAGAAAGCACTAATTTATAAATGAAGCTTAAAAGGGGGTCATTTCACATCTCCAGAAATTGTCAAAATGTTGTGGATGCCACTCGGAAAAATGAGAAATTGCCGATACAAACAATGGAATTATAAGATGTAAGAAAAAAAATTAAAAAAAAAGCTACCTTCCTTTCTCTGTGCATATTTCTACATAAAAGAGTACTAAAAAGAGGAATTATCATTACTTGAAGATATCAAGAAAGTGGGGGGTGCTGATATATTCTATATCTTAGAACAGCACAAGAGGCATATGAGAAATTATTGACATTTCAAGATATGTCAATTTAATGTTTTGGAGGGGCATACATTAGATTGTTCCTCTTAATACATCAGCATATGGAAGAAAGAAGAGACCTTCAAACTGGGATGAAAATCAGAGCTGTCCTTTGAGAGGTACCTAAAGCAGCAGTACTCCACCAAATTTCGGGCATCATTTTTTATATTTTCAGGTGCGAGGGACTTAAACGTCTTTTGCATTTTCTGACCAGTTAGCCCGTTCAACCTGTTGTCAATTTTAAAATAAAATTAGTAATTGGTAATAATTATTGAGGGTATGAAACCAATCACAAACTAACTAACAAAAGCTTTTTCTTGACAATTCTGGTTGTTGCCATCATCTATTTAGCCATAACAAAACCATCTTTTTTTTGCAGTTGCGCAGAGGTGACGTGTGGCAAAGCCTTAATCTTTTTTTTTTTTTGGAATAATGCAAACTCAAAATAGACTCTATTTAGCAGTCCAATTCTGACTTGTATCCTAGGCAACCAACTTGTACAAAAGTATCAGTGTCTACCTCGCAAACTGCTCAATTGAAATGACAGCATCTAGTGAGAGTACACCACGTGGCGTCTTCCTCTCTATAGTCACTTCGGTATCCAAATAGACCACTTCTTGATCAATGGTAGCTTCTGATTCAGACTCAGATTTTATTATTTTCCCTTGAGTAGGCTTATTAATTAGAGGCACTGCTACTTCCTGGATCAGTGTCCTTGCCTTGTGAAGAAAAGAGTTCATGTTTTCTTGAATACCATCTAATAAATGGAAATGAGATGAGAAATTTACACTTTTTATTAAAACCAATACAAAATAGCTTTTGCAAATATCTAGGAAAGAGAAGCTCTTAAGAACAAAAATGAAAACTGAAAAAATAATATTGTTTCTTTCTGATTGATCATTTACAAAAAGACTAATGAGAGAGACGTAATTTTTTGGATATGTTGCAAGCTAGCAAACTAACAACAGGTACGTCGTTAACCAATGTAAAAGGAAAACTCAATTAGCTCTATTTGACTCAAGAGAGATAATTTATATGAATGGAATTCTTTCCATTGCATCAGTTCTGTACAATCTGTATTACAGGTCATTAATCTATACGGCCATAACTGAAAAGCTCATATTTTTCAATTCAGGACATATATTCAGGTAGTGTTACTATTTTCTAAAAATTGAAATCTCTAGCTTATGCAGATATAATACTACAACTCAGAGAAACAGAGAGAGAGACCTGTGTCGATGTCAGTGGGGAGCTTCAAACGGTCGGCAAGGGAACTGAGCATCTGACTAGCGGAAGTCTGCCATCGGCCGTGATGTTGTTCCGGCGATCCACCGGCGGAGGATCGGACCACTCTCCGGAGCTGCCGGACCCTCCGGAGAGAACATGGGGCAGCGAAACCTGTTGACGGTTGAAGTTGCAGATTCATTATCTACCTATTTGACTTTCTTTTATCATCAAAGTGATTTTCTCACTCGATAAATTCAATCTATTATTTTTTCCTCGTGCTCCTATTGTTTGATTGTGTGAATCTTTAACTAAGAGAGTGGAAGAGAGATGGTTGCTGCCAATAACCGACTAGAGAAGTAGAGAGCCCGACAGAGAGACGGTGTGAAACAAGCGACTGAGCGAGTGGATTTTAATGCGCCACTGGATGGTGACTATGGTCCAATTATCTCCGTTTACGACAAAAATGGAGACGCCAGGATTTGGCACCGTTCGATTGGGATCGGACGGGAGGGGAGAGGAAGGAGCTTGCCTCATCATTTCCACGTGTAATTTGAACATGATTCATATTTCATATCTTTAATCAGAAGATAAACATGACATAAAGAAAATAAAATATAAAAGAGAAGAATCATTTCGGAGACGCTTACCTTGTGTTGTTCGTAGAAGTGAGCTGATTTTCTCCAATCGTTACTGATACATTTTTTTTTTCTCATGTGTTGTGGCTTAAAATCAGGAGTTACAAAAAAAAAAACAGAATTTATACGTATTTTTCCTTCTAACATTATAATATTGTATTTACCTTTCTAAATTTTAAAAACTCACAAATTATTCAATTTATTATTTTTTATGTTAAAACTCATTTTAAATATATAAAGTTTTCATTTTATTCTTTACTAAAAAAATAAAAATATATAGTTCGTGTAAGAAAAAAATATTCAGTCTTTTAATTTATCAGTTTTTAAGGACTTGAATGTTTATGATTATTAGGTCGAGATTAAACAGTTGAGAAAATGTCCAACCTGTATTGCTCCAAATTACTTTATGATTGTCGAATTGATCAAATTAAACCCGTTAAACCAACACAGAGAAAAAAGAAACTTTTTTTAATGGAAAAAATATGGCAAATTTTTGGCACTCAGTGAAATCGTCAGAATTCATTTTGTAATATGAAAACTTGTTTCTATCAACCATATTATAAAATTAGAAATTCCTTTTGTAAAATTGTCAGCCTGTGAAAGTAGCTTGATTCACGACTCACCAAGCATTTTTGAGCCGAAAATTTTAAACATAGCACAGTTAAAAAAAAAAAAAAAAATAAAAAATCATCGTTTTTGGTTAATTCGAAATCTACCATGACCGCTCCGGTATTGTGCGGCCCCATTTCCTGGGGACCGCATAATGCCGATGCGGACCCTGAAATGGGGCCGCACAATGCCGGAGCGGTCCCCCAATTTTTTTTAATTTTATTTAAACCGAAATCTGTTATTTGTTTTTTGTTATTTTTGTTATAAAAATGGTTTTATTTGTTTTAGTTTTAGTTTGTAATGTTGTTTAAATTGATATATTTTTTGTCGTATTGTATTTTAGAAATGTCGTTCGTTTGAAATATTTTATTTTGTAGTTTTATTTGTAGTTTAAAGCCTACGGATCAGGACATCTCGTGTCGTGTACATCCGGTATATTTATTTGTAGTTTTTTCTTCATAATTTTTTAGTAACTTTGTTAAAAAAAATATAACTTCTTCATTATTTTTTAATTTTTCGTAGCTTATTAACAAACGGTTCAAGAGGTCTGATACTATGAAGACGCTTGGGGGGTTTGGCAACTACAACGAGTTCGAGGTAACCTCTACACAAGAGAGAGTTCATGCTTTCATACCTGATGATTCTGGCTGGTTTACCAAGGTCAATTTCAAATACACGGTGATCATCAGGGATGATCACACGGTGGAATGCACATGCCAAAAGTCTCAATTGGACAGAATACCATATTCTCATGTTTTGTCCGTGTGTCGTCTCTGAGGTATCGACCCTAACATCTTTGTAAGTCACTACTACCACATCCAGACACTGATCAACACATGGAGGGCTGAATGGCATGTGTATGAAAATCAGTCGAAATGGCCTGAAAACGAGGGCCATGTCCTTGTTCCAGAGGATAAAAATGTTTCTTTGGGTAGAAGACGACACAACAGGATTCCGATGTAGTTGGACTTACTAAATAAGAGGAGAAGAGGCCACCAAGCCAACCGAGATACACAAGAAAGACATAACAGAGCTGCTCGAGATGCACGAGGTAGTTAATTTTTTTTACTAATCAATTTCAACTTTTAATAAAATATTGAAACAATCAGATTTAACAGTCACTATTTCAAAATTTGCAGGTTGAGAGTCTATCAATGGATTAGATGTTTATCTAGTTTTAATTGTATTCGTAAGAACATTGTTTATTTTCAGTTTATTAGACGTATTTTTAATGTACTCGTGAGAACATTAGCATTATATTGTTCTATTGTATGCTTCTTTATATGGCTCATTTATATTTATTATTAGTGCTTCTTTATATTTGATCAGACAAACGAACAAAAATTTCAGATTAAACGACATTTAAAGCAAAAACAATTAAACAACTTTAAAAAAAAATCCTAACCAAACATTTCTGATAAAAAAAAATATATAAATCGGGGCTGCTTCGGCATTGTGCGGCCCCATTTTAGGGTCCGCATCGGCATTATGCGGTCCCTAGTAAAAGGGGCTGCACAATACCAGTGCGGCCATGGTACATTTCGAAATTTTCAAAAACAGTGATTTTTTTGTTTATTTTTTTTGAAGCTGTGTTATAAATAAAAATTTCAGATTTTTGTGTCTTGGAGTTGATGCTAATAAAAAAAGGGCGAATTGGGTATCTATTCATGGAAATTTCTTATTTCTCCGTCAAGATATTAAAAGGGCGAGTTGATGCACATCGGTTTGTACTATAGTTTAATATTCTTTTTTTTTCAAACTTCAAACAATTAATTCGAATCGTTTAAAATGATCTCTATCTGAAAATATACTTAGAGATCAAATTGTATATTTTTCATAATTCTTTTACTATTTCTTTAAACAGGTAGAAAATTATTTGATCTAAAGATTCTGAACCATTCGAAATTAGTGATTTTCTACCTATCTGAAAAAATAGTAAAACAAATCTCAAAAATATAAAATTTAGTTACTTAGTACATTTTTATATGAAAATCATATTAAGCGGTTCCGATTGTTGTTTGATCTTTGAAAACAAAGATATAAAATCGTAGTGCATATCAATTTGCGCTGTACATAGTACCATAGCCTCACTCTTAAAATATTATATTTCTCCCTAAAAAACTAAAAACCTTTCTTAGTTCCCCGTTCTACATATAATTTGAAATTTTAATTAATTAATTATATATATTCTATTGAAAAAGTTGAAATAACCCATGTAGCATTGGTCGAACGGTTTTTTCCCTTTTTAATTTTTTTTTTAAATCTTCGCAGAGATTGCAAAGTTGTGAACAAGACTCGAATTCTCGACCTTTGAGTAGCTACAGTTTTAGAAAAAAAATCTACTCAACTGTGCTACCATCCATCTCTTGCCCTTTTTATTCTCATTGGTTGTATTTGGAACAAGGTCTCATTTCAATTTTTTTTCTTTATCACCATTTAATTCTTAACGTTGCACTTTTGTATGTCACCTGATTGATCATTCACCCCCAATGTAGGATAGGGACGACTGCCTATACATCAAAAATTGTAATTGTGGGGTATACATTAGTTTAGAAGAAAATTGGTGCATAAGTTAATTAAAAGTAATTAATTCAGTGTTAAAAATATAGGTCACATTTCGTTGTCCCGCAATTTTGTAAGCAAGCCTCTTACGCATTTGCTAAATGCATCTTAAACATTTTCAGCGGCGCAAAACAAGTTTTGACAGTTTCAATAGTACCAAAATAATTGAAATATTATTAGATTTAAAGAAATCCCAAAAAAAAAGTTCAAGAGTAAGGCTACGGCATATTACATATCAACTTGTGCTATAATTTGATATTTTTATTTTCAAATTTTAACAAGTCGATCTAAACGGTTACACGTGATTTTGTTGTAATGTACTGGAGACCAAATTTAATATTTTGAGAATTTTTGTACTATTTTTTTAAATAGATATAAAATCACTACTTTCAATAGTCCACAATTTTTAAATCTGGTGATTTTTTACCTATCTAAAATAATAATTAATTTTTTTTAGAAAATATATATAATGCATTAAATTTTTTTTAAAAAATATATAAAATGCAGTCTCCAACTACATTTTCATATAAATATCATCTTTAATGGTTCGAGATCAACTGTTTGAACTTTAAAAATATAGATCCTTAGCATGAGTCGACCTGCGATATGCATATTACCATAGCCTCACTCAAAAATCAATGTAGATCAGAATTGCCATATTTTGCATTTACAATCCAAGATTTACACCTTCATTTTCAAATCTATAGCATAAAAAACTGAATTTGACAATATTTTAGATTCCAATTTTTTTCTCAAAAACGTAAAACTAGGCCGAATTTGATATCCAAAAGTTAATCATCTTTCTAAAAATTGTAAAATACATAGTTTGAGAATAGGCTACAGGTAATTTATTTCAAGCCTACAGGTAATTTGAAAAAAAAAAGAGCAGAGCTATTTTTTTTTTGTTGATAAACCCCTGAGCTGCAAAAATAAAAACAATAAAAATCATTCACTGGTGCCGGTGGCCATCAGAAATTCTCCTTCACAAACAACTTCACCCCCGACATAGGCTTTACCTTCCATCTTTGCAATACCAAATCTCTTTTGGAGTTTAATAAGTGTCATGCGCATTACAAGTGTGTCTCCAGCAATAACTGGTTTGCGGAATCTAACCTTGTCTATTCCCGCAAAAAAGAAATTTTCACGGGAACCACCAACTTCAGGTTGAAGCATCACCAGGCCTCCTACTTGGGCCATTGCCTTCACCAACAAAAATTGAAGTTAAAAGAGAGAAAATGAAAACGAAAGGCGGATCAATAGATCAATAACTGATCTTGCATCTGGTACCATTTGCTAATAACAAGGTAAAAAGAAGAATCTTTCAAATTTTGATGTATATATTCATGGTGAACAGAAAAATCAATAAGATGTGTGTGCCTACTAAATAATGAAAGGCCTGTAAAACCAATAAAGATGTATAGGGTTGCACAATCCATGTTTCTCCAAAAAAAAATATTACAAAAACTCTTGTCATGTACCTGCCACTCAGTTTAAAACAAGCTACTTTGGCACTTGTATTATTTCTTGTGCTTGTGACAGTTTTTTTGCAGCTGTAATACTTGATTTATACACTTGGTAACTTTATTAGCCAAACTAGTACCGTTTTCTATAAAACTTATATCACTTGTAGTACATAAATAAAGAAATCAAAGAAACAAAAAAAATTGAATAAATAGACACGTAGATAAAATTAATATTGAAACAATAATAAGATTAAGTACCTCAACCATGAGAACACCAGGCATGATTGGGCGTTCGGGAAAATGTCCAGGGAAGAAATTATCATTTATTGTTACATTTTTAATACCAACAGCTGTTACACCTGGCTTGTATTCTATCACTCTATCCACTAGCAAGAATGGAAACCTATGTCCAAAAGATAACAAACAAACAAATAAATTCTTAACATCAAGTTACTGTGAGGAATAAGACCGATACGGGACTCCTTTTAAGTCTGGAATCAGTAGTCCAAGATCTTCAAATATGAACTATGTTAATGTTACTACCATTTGAATGCTCAGAAGTTAAGATCAGCCGCATTTTTTTTCTCTTTTATAACAGTATATTTGACCTCACCTAACCCAAATTCAGCCATTTCACACATATCTTGTTATATCTGCTAGGAGTTTCAGTTATAAATTTAACCCTACAAAATTGGAAATATAAAAGGGAAAGACAAAGATGATGCTCCTATAAGTACTATGCAATATTTATACATTAGACAGAAAAAATATGGTAATGTATGATACATGGCTATTATTGCATATCTCAAATCTTGTAAGATTGCATGCAAACCCAGAATTTACAAGGAGAACACTTCCTTGACAGCTTAAATTTGGTATGGTTGAGAAGTTCATATCACAATGATGCATATAGATAGGTTGCACCTGGTTTGGTGGATCCACAATGCATCATTTGGTGTTAATATTTTTTTTTGACAGGAGTTACCCACCGATTTTTTTATAAAATGAAACCATCTAACAGAGAACTGGTACTAAACAGCTGGTACACAGCCTTTGACAAATGCTTTTACAAAATCACATTGTTCTTACGAACCATAGCACAAAGTATATTAAGCATAGACCTTATAAAATCAAAACATCACAGAAAGAGCATTGTATCTTCAAATCTAAACTTATAGAAAACCAAAATAACCATTGAACAAAGTTCATTTCACTCATTTGGTGGTAAATTGAACGCCCAGAATTTGAAAAATATAAGATGAAGTTACTAAGTTTTGTAACTTAAGTTTAATAAGTTGAATTACCAATTGCAACCAAGATATGCACCTATTGTACAATAGGTTTCTAATTTTCTATTAAATACCTTCAACAAAAACCTGTCTGGTTCGGGTTAGCTTTTTGACCCGAGAATTTTGAATATACAGGCTGACAGTAACACATGATGAATGGATTGGAAAACTAATTTGAACGGATGGAGATGGGAAGTAAATAATTAATGTCCGGTTTGCACTGTAAAACAAGTAATTTTTAAGCATTGACCTTCAAAATGCATTGTGATTAATAGATTTCCTATACGAATACATTCATAAAGCACAACTACCAGGAAAGATAAATTTCTCTCTCTAATCTTATATGCAAGAGAAATAATTAAAAGTTGAAGAATCTCACCTGTGAGGCAAAATCTCCCTGATCTGGTTTATGTCGATCACGGTGGGAAATGCAGCGAATCCTACAACAAATTATCAAAAGATCAAAGTAAAGTCAAAATTCTAGTAAAAGGATCATACCAATAAATAATTTTTTAGTTAAAATAAAAGTAAAATTTCCCGTGAAATTTATAGAAATAAGCAAATCTTACTAAAGAAGTCTGAAATTAATGCTTACTCTTCTCAATAGGAGTCTCTGCTTCAGTTTCACCTGCCGCACTTGGACTACACTTGACCAAAGAGCGGCTCGATTTCATTGATGGGGAGATGGTCCTAGCTTTTGAAATCGATAAAGGCCTCGCCTTTTGAGCTTGAAGAGTTGAGTTAGTGGAAAGCGAAGAAGCGAGTTTCGGACTGGAGAGAGAGGGGCTGGGTTGGAAGACAGCGGAAGGGGCAACGAGGGATCTAGCCATGGTCGTCGCCTCCATTACTGCTCCGATTGAGAGAGTGATTGGAGAGAGGAGGGGAGTTTGGGGTTTTAGAAGGGAGGCGATGAAAACGAGGAGGAAACGACAGCTTTGTTGTTTTAAATTCTGTGATATGGAGTTAAATTAATGGGCGAATTTCATGTATCCCCTCAAAAATTTCAATATTACGTATTTCCCCCTCAAAATTTTGTAATATCATATTTATCCTTCAAAATATTAGAAACTCACATATTTACCAAAAACAATTAAATAATATAATTTAATACTTAAAATTTAATAGATAATATTTATTAATTAAATATGACTATTATACCCCTCCCTTCTCTCTCCCTTCTCTCTCTGACTTCTCCAATTTCTGGCGCCACTAAATTCATTGATTTTTTTGAGACCACTAAATTCATTGATTATACAAATACCTCATGCAAAAATAAAACAGTGCTTTTATGATATGCTCAGTGCTTAATCACATAATTCATTGATTAATAAAAGTATTTACAAAAGACACCTCCTACTTATATAACTATACAATACAAATAAACTTAATCACATAATTATCCTAATCCATTAATTAGAATTTTGTTGTCATTTCTTTCTTCTGAGTTCCTCACGCGAGGTGTACCGGCAGCTCCAACAGATCCAAGCTCAAACTATTTCCAGCAGCATGAACAACCCCTATTATGACTGGTACCAGTAGCAGTAGCAGCTCCAATCTCATACCAGTACCAGCATCAGGTACCAGTAGCTCGAAATGTGCGGAGGCATTAGCAGCTCCAATCAGGTACCATCATACATAGCTCGAAATGTGCGGAGGCATTAGCATTAGCTCTGTGCGGAGGCATTAGCAGCTCCAGAAATTGGAGAAGTCAGAGAGAGAAGGGAGAGAGAAGGGAGGGGGTATAATAGTCATATTTGATTAATAAATATTGTTTATTAAATTTTAAGTGTTAAATTATATTATTTAATTGTTTTTGGGTAAATATGTGAGTTTCTAATATTTTGAAGGGTAAATATGATATTATAAAATTTTGAGGGGGAAATACGTAATATTGAAGTTTTTGAGGGGGATATATGAAATTCCCCCTTAAATTAATGGGGCGAATTTCATGTATACTCCTCAAGAATCTCAAAATTATCTATTTCTTCCTCTAGAATTCATAATAACATATTTGCTCTTTTAAGTTTATAAAAATCACAAATATCCAATTTTTTAATTTGTTAATTAAAACTAATTTTGAATTAAATTAATACCCAGTTTATCCTTTATTTAAAAATAAATATATAGTATGTATAAGAAAATGTTTGAATGTAAATAAGTAGAAATAGAAAAATAGAATAGTTTAAAGGATTTGACGAGAATAAATAAGTGCATCTAGAAATAAGAGTCATTTGACTCGTAATATTTTTTTATCAATAAAATTATTAGTAGGCATTTAAAGTCATTAATCTTAAAAAGAACTCCCGAGCATTAAAGCAGGATGAACTATCAAGTTGGTGTTAGCTAGGAGTGAGAAAATCGCTCATAACTCATGACTCGCTCATAAATTCGCTTGCTAAAAACTTGCTCATTATCAACTCGTTCATAACTCGCTCATTATCAATCCGAATAGGGGTTATGTATTGTTTGGTTGTTAAATTATGTTAAATTTAAAGATTTAGTGTTTTTGTTTTGGTTAAATTTGATTTCTTTTATGTATTATTTAGGACTTTCGGCTTTAAGAAATTCAAATTGCTTAAAATTCAAACATCAATTGGTCTTAAGTCTAACGAGTTACGAGTCAACTCGAGTTGTTAACGAGTTGAGCATGAACACAGTTGTCAACTCGGTATTGTCTTTTTAATTCAAGTTGACTCCCTTATTAACTTAATAAACCGAGCACGAACATACCTCAACTCGCTCAAACTCGATTCATTAACAGTTCTAGTGTTAGCATATTATCTTGTAACAAACAATTAAGTTGTCGTGATACATCACAGACAGAGCTTGGTGCCGAGCCTGATATAGCGTGAAGAGGAAAGATCGATAGATATGTGTTGATTATCTCTAATACGACCAATGTCTCGGAGAATAAAATGCAGCGGCCTAATATCACTTATATTTTCATAATTGCTCAAGTCATTAATCAACTGACCACGTACTTTTTTTCTTTCAAAATTAGTTTCTTGTTATACTCGATATAAGAATTAAAATATGCGACATATGCGGCAAAAACCACATATGATCCTGTAACCTTCCTAAAACTAGGACAAATCAAACACTGAATGATAAATGTTTCCTAAATACAAGTAATTCAAATACACAATTTAATTTAAAGCAAATACAATGTATGTTTGCATGTTTGGAAAATAAGAATAGCTAGAATAGCTAAATCAAAAATAGATATCGTTTATTTTATTAGAATAGTCAAATCTCAAAACTCTTAGGAATAATCTATTCTAATAAGATAAAAAGTTTGAATTTTCTATTCTAGCTATTCTAACCCAACCAAACACTGAATAGGTTATTCCGAATAGCCTAATTCCAAGAATAATCTATTCTCAACCCAACCAAACATACTTGTGCACAGTAGATTGAGTATGGTTAAAGTACACTATTGGCTTTTGTTTCAATCATGTTTCATGTTCTTATCTTTGTTTTTAAAATTCAAACAGTTGATCGGAATCGCTCAACTGATCTTCATATTAAAATGTGATTGGAGATCAAATTTTAAATTTTTTATAACTTTTGACTATTTTTGTAGATAGGTACAAAAACATTATTTTTCATATTATTTTGGACCGTTCAAAATAGTAATTTTGTACCTATCTAAAAATAGTAAAAAGAACTTTAAAAAAATATTAAATATGGTCTCCAAGTATATTTTAATACGGAGATCATGTTGAACTGTTCGGATCGACTGTTCACACTTTGAAAACAAAAATAAGAATGTAGAGAATGATTGAAGCACAAAATCAATGATGTATTTCAACCCCTCTAATAAATTCATTTTCTTATGGATCCTCTGAACAACAAATTAAATCACAATTAGAAACTACAAAATTGATTCATTATTTAATTTGAAGCAAATACAATTAGTGAATTAATCTTGAAAATTTTGATCAATAAATAGAGAAAAATATGAGTAAAGCTAGCGTGCACTATGCTCACCGGAAAGGTTTAGTGAGCATAACTGCAAAATCTACCGGATTGGCTTTAAAAGACAAATTCAAATCGTTAAAACTGATCTACTTCATGAGTGATGTGTGTACATGTAATTTTTTTTTCAAATTCATTTAATACAAAGTCAAGCGGTCCAAACCATAAAGATTTATGAGTTATTTTAATGTATTCATTTTTTATTATTTTTTTACCATCTAACTTCGTGCTAAAAGAACTTGAAAAATTGAAAATTTTCCATGTACATGCATAATCTGTGAAGTGGATCGGTTTCAACTGTTTAAATTCGTCGTTTGAAACAAATTCAATAGATTTTGAAGTTATGCTCACCAAAAAAGGACTTGGTAAGCATAGTGCATGTAGTTTTACTCGAAAAATATTGCTAATAAGAGGTGTTCTTAACTAACTTGGTACTCGTGTGATGAGACTGAAAGACAATAAATCATACAAAATTGCTGGGTATTTGAATTGGTACTCGTAGGAACGAGAAAATACTGGTACTCGTAGGAACGAGGAACGCCATCTCCTTTCTTTTTCTTCCTCTTCTTTCTTCTGACGAAAAACACTCAGCAATAACTGAAATTTTTATTTATACCATTCAAAAAAGAAAAATTAAATAAAAAAATTACGATTTGGTGATAATTTTATTTTTGACACGCCGCAACTTGAAATTGCGAACAAAATTTAAGGTGGTTTTCTTAGGGGTACTGATTGGTATTAGTACTCAATAAGCTAATGGTTTTGAATTCGATAAGCTATTTGAACTCAATTCCTGCCCTTCCTTGGCAGAAATCTTGCATCCGCCCCTGCTCATTATATTCTTTATAAAAAAAATAAAAAATATGTAGTTTGTTTAAAAGAAATATTTAGTCGTCTAATTGATTAGTTGTTAGAACAAATGGTTCATTTTCTTACTTGTGACGCATATGCAAGTATATGCCTAAATACCACCGAGTATGCGTTACACGTAGAGAAGTGAACCATTTGTCATCGAAAACTAATCAGTTAGAAGACCAAACATTTTTCTTACACATACTTCATATTTTTTTTATCTTTCAGTAAAAGATAAAATAGGTATTTTTAATAGAAAATCAATAAATTTGTAAATTTGTGAGTTTTTTAAATTAAGAAGGATAACTATGATATTATGAATTTTAAATGTGGAAATATGTAGTTTCGAAGTTTTTGAGATATATATACGGAATTCCTCCAATTTTAAATGGAAAAGATAACTAAGTGATCAAATTTAAATAAATATAAAAATTCGGTAACCAAAAACGGATAAATAAAAGTTCAGTAATAAAAAACGAATTTAATATTAAATTTAGTGACCTCCAATTCAAATTTATCTCGAAACTAGTACTTTCTCTCGGTAAATAGGCGAGTCCTTTCATTTTCCCGAATTCAAATCCCGAATCTTTTACAATTATTGAATCTGGACCGTTCTTTTTAACTTGGCACGAATCTCAAAGCCCAATAATACTGCCTGTGCTAACCCGAATCTCAAAGTGGCTGAGAATTAATCTCAAACCGTAAAGTGAAGAAAATCTTTTACAGTATTGGAGAGGATACTTGTTCTTCAATTCCCTATTCCACGCATATAGAGTGGGAAAAATGGCACGGCGGAGCCGGCTCTGTCACGGAACGGCATGGCACGCGTGTCCCGTGCCGTGATCATTTGCGTGCCGTGCTGATCTTTTGAAACTTTGGCACGGCACGTAAAAAATTTAGTCACGGCACGTCACGTAGTCACACGAGTCACGTGTAATTAAGACCATTAAATATTGATTTAATGATGAATCTTGAATAAACTAACATAAATTATGATTAAATGGTCACGCGAGTCACGTATGGTCACGGCACGTTTAGGCACGGCATGACTCACTTGGCGTGACCATTCGCGTGCCGTGACCACCCCTTGACATTTTGGTCACGGCACAAAAAAAATTAACTTGGTTACGGCACGGCACTACACGAGACTAAAGTCACAACGTGTTAGTCACGACACGGCACGACACGACACATTTTTTCCACTCTACACGCATACATCTTTCTACAACAACTGGCCCAAATACACACACACAAAGAAGCCCAAATAGTAATAACACGACCGCCAGTACAAGCGCGCGGTCTAATTAATCATGGTGTACGATCTGAATTCACATCACCTCAAGTTACCTGATTCAAGCAAATTATGATCGGATGGTTCTTTTAATATGGTACGAATCTCAAAACATATCTCGTACAGTCTCTATAGATACCGGATTGAGTTTGACCCAGATAGAATTAATCTGGGCCGTCCGTTTCAATTTGCTTGAGTCAGGTACCTGGGAGGATACGGATCCTACTACTTCCGGCCGAACCTCCTGTGCATTAACGCGCCATTTGAGTTTAGATCTAATCCGTTTGTTACACAATAATACGAATCTTAAAGACCTCGTGTATTCCAGGCGTAGTCCGGATTCTGATCGGACGGTCTGGAGCTAAACTTGTGCGTTAATGCAGAAGATGCGGACTCGTCGAGACAGGTAGAACAGCTCTCTCCTGCCTCGCCTTCTCTCCTTCCCTGAAAGACTGAAAACCTGACCCTGATTCATGGAGGCCCACCACGCACGTGCACAGGCCGTTCCTCCGCCTGGCGGGACTCGGCGCAAGGCGGCGGCGGCAACTCGCGAGTGGCTGGTTGTCTCGCCATCTGGCGGCGCATGCCTGGAAGAGGTGGGGAAGCACCAAGTCATGGCCCGTACGGGTCTCCCCGCGCGTGATCTGCGCGTGCTCGACCCTCATCTCTCGTATCCTTCGTCTATACTGGGAAGAGAAAGAGCGATTGTGGTGAATTTGGAGAGATTCAGAGCTGTAATTACTGCACATGAGGTGTTAATCCCAAATTCTAAAGATCCAGTGGTGGCACCTTTTGTTCGTGAATTACAAGCCAGGGTTTCGGATTCCAGTGGGGCAAATCAAACGGTAATTGCTATGCATTTTTTCACGAGTTTCCCTCATCTTTTATTTTTCTAAATTAATATAACTCAGACTGGTTTATTGAATCTGCTAATTGCCAACTTATCCCCAGTATGCTATCATCAAGATTGTGTTTCTTGAGTACTATTATTAATTATAATTTCTTTTGTTGGTGCTTAAGTTGTCGTCATTTCTGTGATTTCCCTCGTCTTCAACTCCTCATCATCACTTAATTATACTAGGGACTACCTTTTAGATCATCTCATATGGATTGTTACTTGCTGCTACAATACCAGCGGGGTTTCCTGGGAATAGACTACTAATAGAGCCTGGTAACCGTCTTTTGATTCGACAAAAACACAATGGACACATGAATGAAATTAACCTATGAACATTAGAGTATATACCCAAGACACCCTTCTATATTTATATTATACATTTTACTTTTGTTCTGGGAAAATTGTTATTACAGAATTACCGGCTATGAAATCAAAATTCAAGTTACGTTAGCAATCAAGATTATTACTAGAAGCTATCTTAGTTTGAAAAAAATGTAAGTACGTCGAATATGTGTGTATGTGAGAGAGAGAAGATTAAGGAAGAATGAAGACTCCTAAGGCTAGTTTCAACCAGTGAATTTATTTATGGAATCACCTCTGATTGAATTGAGAAATCCAATTGCTGGTTATTTGTCATTTTGTCCTAACACTATAGATTACTTTTTGTTTTCATTGTTGGACTGTGGAATGGGGTTACCACATTATTAGGGGAATCTTTTGCTGTCATAGATATTGGTAAGCCAACCTCACATAAGTGTTACCCCTGTTTATAGTCTCATTGAGCACCTATAAATTGTATTGAACATAATAAAAGATAAAAAAGTTATATAACTTTCTTCTGCCCTTTCTTTTCCAGTGTGATATAGATGGAGAAGGTCTGATGAAGGAAACATCTGCCTGGCCCGGGATTGCTGTACCTGGTGCAGGACAGAGAGATGCACTTGGGGCATCCAAACAAAATAATAGCATTCCAACAGGAGAGAACAGTAGTCTACCAGTCCCACCACCTCTAGCACTATGCAAGGATCAAAGCATGAAGAAGGTTCTTCCTTTTGAATTTAGAGCTCTAGAGGCGTGCCTGGAATCAACTTGTAGGTGTCTAGAAGCTGAGGTGCTTTTTCAAACTTTCAAGTTTTAGTATTCGACAAACTTTAATTTGATGCCTTTTCAGTCAGATTCTTAGTTGTATGACTAAGTATCAGGCCAGTTGACTCCAATGTTTCATTTTGGTCTTTCTTGGTTTCTTGGTGCATGGCATCCAATATTGAGTAACTAGTTGCAGCTAAAATGGGTTAAATATTGGACTGCTTTGCTCAAGTGCACAATCGAGGGTTAGTTTACCGCATAGTTCATTTGAATCCCCTAAACCATCTGTAAGAGTTTTTTGTTGTTTCAGGCAGAAAAAAAAAATATTAATTTTGCTCTTATTGTTAGACTTTGACTCTGGAACAAGAGGCATATCCAGCTTTAGATGAGTTGACTTCAAAAATCAGCACACTTAACCTAGAACGCGTCAGACAAATCAAGAGTCGTTTGGTGGCTATCTCCGGTCGTGTCCAGAAGGTAAATTGTATTGTCTGTTTTATTATTTGTAGTACTTTCTTGTTAGAAAATATAAAATGGCATATTGATGGTTATCGGATCGACAGATAGCAATTAAAGGGAATGGTAATTAGGACATGGACCTATAGAAACTAAAATTATGCATAAATTCATGTATAGTATCACTTTTGGTAGCTACCCTTACAATAATGAAGACGTGCACAATGCTGGATTCCCTATTTTTATCCCGTCTATTTAAGCTATGTACTCGAGTTCTTTTGATTTTGATTTATTGGGTGGAAAGGTGAGGGATGAACTGGAGCAACTGTTGGATGATGATATGGATATGGCAGAGATGTACCTCACAGAGAAACTCATGAATCAACGCCTTTTTGAGTCATCTCTACCCCGTATATATGAGAATGGCCGTAATGATGATGGCCATGATGATGATGACGTCACTGAAGAGAACAGGTTAGGCCATCTCTATCTTGGGTAAAACATTTCAATTTCCTTTCTCTTATTGTCTTTTGCAAAATGTCTCCATCTTTATATTCACATTTATCACCTGACTAGCTTGATTGAACTCAGTATTTTTGTATAGCCTCCATATATAACTTCTAGCTGTTTGAACTGCAGTCAAAAGATGCTTAAATTGTGCAGCTTACTCCACTATTCTGATATTTGTTCAAGTAAATTTCTTTGCAAGTAGAAAATTAGAAACTAATTCATTAACTCAGAAGCTTGCAACTGTTTCTGCAATGAAATGTTAACAGGTGATAATGAAATATTAACTTTTTTAACAAAAAACTCACTTAAAATGGTTCTTAATGTTATTTGCTCAGCAAAATGACAAGCATGCTAAGATATCGGGTCTGTTTTAAAAGTTTTTTTTATTAGGTTAATACATTACAGAATGCTTTTAAGAATCTGTTTAAGTATATTTTTAGGGGTGAAGACATACAATCAGATGCAGGTAGCAGCAATGGGAGCTTAACTGCCATCAAGCCTAACATTGAAGAATTGGAGATGCTTTTAGAAGCTTATTTTGTGCAGATTGATGGAACTCTTAACAAATTATCCCATGTATGCGCTTCCTCTTTTTGCTAGAGTTTTTGAAAATAATTATATTGTTTTTCATTCCATTACTGGAATTTTATCATGCCATCTGTTACCCTCAACTTATATGCAATTGCAATTAGATGTCTGTGTGGATTGCTACACGAAGCAATGAATAAGTATGGCTGAGACAATATGGTAACAAGTGGTTTTTACTGGATGAGAAACAAGGGTTTTACCTTGATCATTTTCTGGGGAAAAAAAAAGAAGAGGAAATGGGTTTGCAAATGATAAGGTTCACCTTTCAGCAATGTTTATTTTATCTAGTATATGGAATTTTTATTAAATATTATTCTTATAGTTGAGGGAGTACGTGGATGACACGGAGGATTATATCAACATAATGCTGGATGACAAGCAAAACCAGTTGCTGCAAATGGGTGTAATGCTATCTACCGCAACTGTGGTCATTACTGCAGGTGTAGTTGTCGTGGGTCTCTTTGGCATGAACATCGGAATCTCCCTTTTCAACGACCCCAACACTCCAGAAGAAGCTCAAAAATCTGACATGAAATTTTGGGGCACTACTTTTGGTACAATTGGAGGTTGTGTCATATTATACATTATGGCTATTGGTTGGGGTAAGAAGAGTGGATTGCTGCAATAATTAATAGCTTTGGTCAGTGATAATTCTCCTCTTATGCCTATGGCAGAGTGAGCTTATTGTTTTTCTATTACCATTTGCTTGTTTTCTAGTCGAGGTCTATTGAAGCTAATGTGGCACTGAGCGCAAGTTTATTTGACGGATACATCTATATATGTCCATGACTATGAAATAAGGTACATAATAGAAGTATATCCTAGTGTATTGAAGGAGATAACTTGAGTTGGAATTTATGGTGATGATAGTCTAAAACCCGAAGCATTTACAAAGTGGTATTTTGACTCGTATTGCCCTCATTTCATATACACATTACTGAAAATTGTTTTTTTATCTTTTATATCTATCAGCCTAAATGGGAAAAATGGTGAGGTTATATATCTTCGGTAAAATTTTGTATAGTTTGGACCACCACGCAAACGTGGGTACTAAATGGATTGCAATAATGTAAGTCAGGATGTCTTGCAATTTTATTCAAGGACCAAATCAGAAGCAATGGCATATTTGTGTGAACTAATAAAATTTAGTACGTAGGGGTGCTTTTTTTACTCGTTATCGGGTTGGTTGAACCGAATTTTTGCAATAATGCTGGACCTTACTGAACCCCGAATTTTTGCAATAATATTTGTGTGAACTAATGGCAATTGCAATAATGTACATCAAGTTCAAAATCATGCTGGACCTTACTGAACCCCGAACGGACAGACTCCGCCTAGCCATGCCGGGCCTTGAAGACCTCCCAATCTACTGCTCGTATGAAAAGATCAAAAGGATTTGCACCTTTTGTGGTTTGGTGGGCCACGAACTCCAAGGCTGCTCAGATCGTAATAGGCTTTCCCTGATAGTCAGAAACTCTGAAACAGACCCCCACCTTGACATTCCCTCACTGCTTGCTCCAAAAAAAGAAATATGGATGGTGGACCCCATGTTTCTCCCAAAGGAGGAACCACTACATACCAAAACCCAACCAAAAAACAAAAGATCTTTCTCCCAAACAGGTCACAAAAGTTATCCAGAACACCACCAAGATGACATTCACACTCAGCTGCAGGAAGAACCCCTACTCATTGCACACAGTGCACCCAAAGTGCCGATTAAGAGGCATAGGCCGGCGGGTCCAACTGCGCCGGCGAAGGAAATATGACTAACTTCCTTTCGTGGAACTGTCGTGGGTCCGGAGGCATGACAGGGAGCACGTTAAATCGCTACCTCCATTGTACAAAGTCACATTTTGCTTTTATTTCTGAAACCCGTTGCAAGCTCTCTACTGCTCAGGACAGAATTAACAATATGTCCTTGAAAAAGTCAATAATAGTGCCCTCCCAAGGCAAATCAGGGGGGCTGTGGTTTATTTGGGGAGAAGAGGTTGATGTCTCCTTAATAGAAAAAACAAAAAATTATATTGCGTGCATGGTGAAACAGAGATCAGGTCCTTTCCAAACAATGACTATTGGAGTCTATGGAGATCCCAATAGGGTAGAAAATCAAGCTATCTGGGACAGATTAGAGGCAATCATGGAAGACCACCAAGGGGCGATCTGCCTTATGGGGGATTTCAATGCAATTGCGGCAACCTCGGAAAAGTTTGGTGGAAATTCACAACTATCGGCAAATAACAGAGCCTTTCGGAATTGGTTTCATGGTGCGGGTCTTATTGATATGGGTTATCAAGGCCCCGCTTATACGTGGTCAAACAAAAAGAAAGGGAGAGCGCTGGTCACAGAAAGGCTTGATAGGCTACTAGTTAACTTACAGTGGCACCAAATGTTCCCTAATGCCGCCGTTTTTCATATACCACGCTTCTCAAGCGACCACATGCCCATATTGATTAGAACCGATGCAACTGTCATTAGAAGAGCCCCGGCTTTTAGATGCGAAAACTGGTGGGCCGAAGAAGAGGGTTTCAAAACCATTTGTGAAGATTTGGGCACAACTTCAGGTTGCTCGCGGGATTGGCCGCAACTGCAGCAGACGTTCACCTTAAAGGTCAAGAAGTGGTTGAAGAGTAGACAAACACCCCCTGTCCTTCTCAAACAACTGGAGCTTGAAATGGAACAGCTCCACAATGAACCACCAGGAACTGAAAACGTTGACCGCGAGAATGACCTCCAGCGCCAACATCAGAAGTTACTGTTCATGAATGAGCAGTACTGGTTGCAAAGGTCAAGACTCAATTGGATAATCTCGGGTGACAACAATACACGTTTTTTCCACAGTACAGCTGTTGCAAGAAAGAGGCGTAACACTATTCATGCCATTATCTCGAGTTCTGAAGAATGGGTCACAGATCAAAGAGAGATTCGATCCCTTTTTGTCAATCATTTCCGAGAAATATACCGAAAGCAGCATACAACCCCAATAACCGAAATTTTCAACCCTGAAATCCTTGCCCAAATCCCAAAAATCCCAGATTATTTGCACCAAGCCCTAGCAGCCCACCCATCTGACCTTGAGATAACCCAAGCCTTAATGTCTTTGGGCCCGAGCAAGGCTCCGGGCCCGGACGGTTTCACAGCAAAAATCCTCCAAGATAACTGGTCCCTTTTTGGGCCATCCATCCTCTCTGAAATCCATTATTTCTTCTCTACTTGTCACATGAAACCTGAGACCTCTAGAACCAACCTAATTTTAATCCCAAAAAAAGATACTGCGCTGAAAGTTGAACATTACAGACCAATATCCGTGTGCAATGTTATTTACAAAACTATCTCAAAATTGCTAACCTTGCGAATAAAGCCTTTTGTAGGTACACTCATCTCGCCTGCTCAGTCTGCTTTTGTTCCTGGAAGAGACATATCCGAAAATGTAGTTCTCCTAAGGGAGGTTCTACATTCATTCAAAACTCCGACCTACAAAAACCAGGAATTCTGTTTGAAGGTCGATCTGTCCAAGGCCTTCGACAGAATGGATTGGAGTTACGTTCAAAGTCTGCTTCCGATGTATGGAATTCCGCAAAAAATGGTGAAATGGATCATGGCATGTGTGACATCCGCGACTTTCACTGTGATTCTTAATGGGGCAAGAGATGGGTTCTTTGCACCAGAGTGTGGACTTAGGCAGGGATGTAGCCTATCCCCATACATTTTCATTTTGGGGATGGATATACTTGCCAGGGCCCTGAAGCACCAGTCCGATATCGGGGTCATTAGAGGAGTTAAGCTTGCAAGAACTGCCCCATCTCTCACAAGTTGCATTTATGCTGACGACCTTCTGCTTTTTGGAAATGCAAACGCAGCGGAAGCAGAACAGGTCATGAAAACACTCTATGATTTTGCTGCTGTCTCGGGCCAGAAAGTGGGGCCGGAGAAAAGCTCGGTATGGTTTAGCCGGGCTACTAGTGTCGAGACTCAACATGTCCTTGCTCGTATCATGTCAGTACCCTTGGAGGCAACATCTCAAACTTACCTTGGTGCCCCAATAGCTACAAATCGGGATTCCTTCGAGTTCCTGATTGACAAATTCTCCTCCAAGTTACATATCTGGAAGAGCAAGGTCTTAACTCAGGCTGGTAGGCTGGTCCTAATTAAATCGGTGCTCCAATCTCTACCCGTGTATTACATGGCCACCATTCTTATACCGGCATCAGTCACCAAAAGGTTGAATAGCCTCATACGAAGATTCTTCTGGAGGGCAGGAGACAAATCCAGGTACATGGCCTATATCTCTTGGGAAACCATCACTAATCCAAAAGATTATGGGGGTTTGGCTGTAAGGGATTTAAGCCTTTTTAATGAGGCAATGATCCTAAAATCCCTATGGAAATTGGCCAACAAAGCAGATACACTGTGGGTTCATTTGGTGATTGCGAAATACATACCTAGAAGTGTACTCTGGCACTCTAAACGCACTTACAACTGCACTGTTTTCTGGCGTAATCTAATGGGTCTCAGAGAAAAATTGCTGCCTATGATCCAATGGAAAATAGGGGATGGGAATAGATGTGCCGTCTTTGGAGAACCCTGGTTCGAGCATGCAACCAACCATCTGCCGCTTAGCGGATCCCACAAAATTTTAATGGTTAAAGAGCTGAAAGGGCCGATGGAAGGAACTTGGGACATTGATACTCTAGTAAGCCTATTCGGACACCAAGCCTGTATGAACATCATTGCCGCTGTTAAACCCCCAAGTGACAGCAGTGGCAACGATGTAATCATCTTCAAACCGGCAAAAAATGGAATTTACTCCGTCAAGCATGCCTACAACCACCTCAGTGGAAGCCACTTGGGGCCAAGTGTTTACAAAACACTCTAGAAAGCGGTCTGGAAAAAAGGGAAGGTGGTGCCAAGAGTAAGACTATTTATCTGGAGATTGGCTCAAAATGGTCTTCCATTGGCAAAAACTATTGCATCTCGAACATCTAGGGGAGAACCAGTCTGTGCAAGTTGCCTGCAGGGTGATGAAGACCCAACTCACATGGTTTTCTTTTGCCCCTTTGCTAGAGCATGCTGGTACGCAAGTCCCCTCAGCTTACAGACAGACTACTTTCAGATCCAACCTGACATCAAGCCGGTCCTTAAAAACTTGGACGAAAACTTGACAGAAGAGCAGTGGTCGATGGCCCTCAATACCATTTGGTCAATCTGGCGGGTTAGAAATGATATGGCATATGGTAGAGTACAACCATCCTTTGAACAGTTTGGCAAATATCTCCACATCATAAACTCTGAAACCGCAGTGGCTCAAGCAAGAAAACAATTGCCCGAAGGCCAAAGCATCCCCCTGCAAGAGCCTCAGGTAATTGAAGAAGGTTTCAATTGTGTGGTAGATGGTTCCTGGAACAGCCAATGGTATGGAGGATCTGGTTTTGTTCTCCAATTTGACACTCAGTTGGTGGCCGCAAAATCAGAAGGGATCTCTGCCTGCTGCCCAATTCAGGCAGAAGCTGTGGCTCTGCATAATGCGATTAAATTCGCGATTGACCGAGGCATCACACACTGTGTTTTCTACACAGATAGCAAAACCTTGGCAGAAGGCTGCATGGCACTACAACCACCATTGCACATAGATTGGCGGGCATTCACTGAGATCCTTTCGATCTGGAAAGTTCTAAAGCTCAATACTGGTTTCTCCTGTTGCCATGTTAGAAGATGCCACACTGAGTTGGCAGATAAACTGGCAAGAATCGGCACAAGAGAAAGATGGAATCTCACCTGCTATACCTACCCTTTACTGCTTTTTGATTCTTAGTTACTTATTGGCATTATGTTTTCTTTCATGTTTTTTAGACTTATTGTTTCTGTTTTAGCTGAGCCATATGCTACCATACAGTATTCTGTAATAGGATTTTCCTATGTAATGGCTGATGTTCTATAAATAAAAGTGCCCACGGGCTTCAAATTGCAAAAAAAAAAAAAAAAAAAAAACCGAATTTTTGTTTTTATTTTTGATAAAAATGGCCCACCGATTTCATTGAAATCGATCAAGTGTTTTAAGGGCAAAGATACTAAACAGCCGGTATCATTCTTCCCATTACAAATAGGCACGGTTATAAAATTAAATATTTATGCTCGGATCAAATTCGGCTCAGCCCCGACACTATAACGAAAGGGATATGTAGTAGGTTTTTTTTAACTGGCATAGGGAGGGATCCGAAATTTTTATTTTTACCATTTGAAAAAAAATAAAATCACGATTTAGCTAGAATTTCATTTTTGACACTTGATTCTTTTGATTTTGGTCAAAGTTGAAGAAAAAAAAGGGTCACATTGCGGCCACTCAATTTATGGCTGTAATTTCACATTGCGGCTGTGTCATAAATAAAAATTTTCAGATTTTGTGGATTTTTTTTTATTTTTTTTAATTTTTTTGGAATGGTAAAAATAAAAATTTCGGAGGGACACTCTATTGTACATTGACGACTATTTAGACCTCTCGCATTCCTTCTTACCACGTCAAAACAACATTTACTGCTAGATCTTCTCATCACATTTCAAACTACAATCTCCCAATACCTCGTTACTCTACCACAATGGCTAGCTCCAGTATTTGGATTGTCGCTGCTGCTGCAGTTGCCATCCTCCTCCCGACTGCATCGTATGCATGAATATGTCCATTGTTTTCTTTCGCTTTTGTTGTCGCATTGTTGCTGTTCTTCTTGTGTGCATGACTGCATGGTGCAAGGTGTGAGTGCTTTTATATTATATATTATGATGCTATTCTGGTAAAATATCCCGGTTGTTTTCAAGACTTCGTTCTTTTATTATTATTATTTTTTTTTCATTTTGAGTTTTTTCGTTCATTAGAGCATAATTCTACTTGTGCTAAGAAACAAGGAACCGAATTGACTCGACCTCTAATAGTTAGAATAAATACTTAAATTAATAGGATTCTCTTGTACTGTGACTGATGGAATTAGAGGCAGAGTTAGATTTTAAATGAATGGAGGTAATTATATAAAATTTTTATGTTGCGTATAAATGTCAATTTTACAATATCCGTAGCATTTTATCCTAAAATATATAGAAAATTATGCAAAAAAATTGAAAATAAATGGATCCATTCATTCATTATGTATGTCCGCCATTGAACGAAATGATGCCGCTGCTCTATAACTTCTTTGTTTCTCAAGTGTACTTTAAAACATAATACTCAACATGAATAAAGCATACTTTAAAACATATTCAACTCAACAAGTACTGATAGGTCAATGTTATGAAGTTAACAAGGAAAAAATGTTGGTCTTCTCAAAGCATTGCCTCTAAGGCTGCGCTCCAGAAAGAGGTACGCGAGGGAAAGGGAGGGGAGCGGAGGGAAACTGAGGTTTGATTGAATCTGACCATACTCATTTACTTGTTCTAGAAGGATAAATTTAGGAGGTGAACATATGGGAGAGAAGGGAAGAGGAGATGAAATATGTATCCAATTTGGAGTCTAGAGGAGGTGAAATGGTTGTTTGCTCTCTTCTCCTTCCATCCCTTTTCTTTCTTTAAATGAGTTGTTTCTGGAGCACAACCTAAGAGTGTCAATGACATCCATTTACTCATTTATCTGACTTGTATCATATTTGATAAAGTGGATATAAATTTTAAAAAATATATCATGAACTTCATGAGTAAAAATAAGAGTAAAAAAATGTTAACTTATCAGGTAAGGGTATAGGTAGGAATTATTTCGTACCCATATTGATAAATATAAAATTATATATGATAATTTTAATTTTATATTTATATATAACTATATAATGTGTACTATTATGACTACATTGATTTATACAACATTTTATATAATTTTTTAATTAGTTATTTATAACACAATTAATTTATATAATATTTTATATCACTAATTTAATTAATAAATTATATTTTTTTAAATAATAATATTATTAATTTCAATTTTATATTTCATGATATTACGCACATGATGTGCTTAATATATTTCTTTATTATATCTTTGAATTAAACTATATAAGCTATCAATTTATTCAATAATTACTCATTATTTGTTTATTATCTGTTAATATTACCGGTATGGATACGAATATATGATATATGGATACGAATACGATATATGGATACGAATACGAAAATATCTTCACTCTTTCGTACCGTACAATTGCGATTTCTGGTTCTCTCTATTCTCTATTGTTGTTTATAAAAAAAAAAAAAAACGACCCAAACCTGTTTAGACCCATCCGGCCCACCCCGGCCCAACTCAACCTATTCGTAGTTTCGTACCCCAATTGTAACTGAAAACAAATCCGAGCTCACAAAAAGGAGATCGGAGAGAGGAGAGAGGAGAAAGAGAAACAAGAAGGTGAAGAAAAATGGGGTTTTTGGGGGATTCGATCGAGTCGATCCGTTCTCTCCAGATCAGGCAGGTTCTCACTCAGATCGTCAGTTTGGGTCCGTCATCATCTCATCTTATTATAAACCTTGTCCATTTCTTTTAGTGTCGGGGAGGTATTGTAGCGTTTTCATAGTATAAAATTGCTTCCTAACGTTGTTTTACTTGTTCCTCGACCTGCTATGTGAAGTTTAGTTTTTAAAGATCCTATCTTGTCAGGGATAGTAGCTGGAATAATTTCTGGAGATCAATTACGGAATTAGTAGTTTAATACTGTATTCTAAAATTGCGGGAGCCCCCTTCAAATGAAGCGTTTGTGCAGCACATTGTTGTTACTGGTTTATGTTGATTTATTTATCAAGAAGGCATGGTAGTAGCTGGTACTTGTTAGTCTGTCCATTGTTTCACAATTACTTACATTGGAGGAATAAACTGAATAGAAGTTTATTGTTCTGTTTTTATCCGCTCAGAAAAAATTTCAAAAGAGTTTCTATGTTTTGTCATTGATGTGAAATAAAATAACTTTCAGGGATGATTGTGACATCGGCACTGATAATATGGAAAGGTTTGATGTGTGTAACAGGAAGTGAGTCACCAGTTGTCGTTGTTCTATCAGGAAGTATGGAACCTGGGTTTAAGAGGGTCAGTTTTACTTTTGTATTTCTCAGTAATGTATCTTTTCTTACTTGAATTCAGCAAACTCATAATTTGTTAAATATTGAAGTAGCTAAGCCCTTGATATTCGTTTATTACATTATCATTTCAATGGTTAGGTCAGCATGGGACAGTGAAAATAGGTGTTTTTGTTTTTAATTCTGCTATAGTACTTCTGTTTGTATTTTATAACTGATTCTTCTATGTTATTTTTGCAGGGTGATATACTGTTCTTACACATGAGTAACGACCCGATTCGTACGGGTGAAATAGTTGTTTTCAATGTTGATGTAACTTCCACATCTACATCGCCTGTTTCTCATTATAGAATTAATATTAATAATTAACCTATTCAAATCCTGAAATTGATACTCCTTCAACCAGATGTTATAAAATTGCAAACGAAGAAATATAAGATTACTAATGCTGTTTGTCACTTCATTCAAGTCAAAAGAATTATTATTATTTATTTGATTTTTAATACCTTCCTATGATCCACCCACCATTACCATGGAAGTTTCTAAAGCCAAATACAATCAAAATATCCATCCACTAATTATTCACGCTTGTTATTTACCACTTTCAGGGGAGAGAGATCCCGATCGTGCATCGTGTAATCAAGGTAACTAATCTCAATTCATTTTTATATATGGGGCTAGAGGGTTCTGCTGTCAATGTAAAAAATAAAATGGTTGAGTTGAGCACTGCACCCCTGAACTTTTTAATCTTTGCACAAGAGCCCCAAAACATGCATTTGTGATATATAAATCTGTTGAAATATAATAAGCTAAATGACCTACTTCTGTAAATTACCCTTTTACCCTAGATTAAGTGCAACAAGTTAGTTTTATGGTTGGTGGGGGTGGAGTGATACGTGGAATTGAAGACTGAAATCAATAAATACTACTTGATATAAACCATAATTTTAATTCATTGTTGCAATATGTGTGTCAATTGGCATTTAAAAAAACCAGGTTTTAAATATGACACATTGATACTTCTTTTTTATTAGCATTCTACTTAAGAGGGACCAAATACCCATTATTTCAGTAAACCATCATACCAATTATTCATTTTTGCATTACCAATCGAAATTCAGATACCAAACAACAAATTTGAATCACTGATCTTGTCTACTTCAAAAGCAATGCATTAATGTCAAAAATTGTAAAATTTACTGTTTGTTCTTTACAAGATCAAGAGTTGGATATCAACTCACCAAAATAATGGCAACCAAACCATTGATTTTCCAGCCTCTTGTTCTTATACTAAGTGGAATTAATTTAACAATTACCGACATGTATGTGTTACTCGTAAGTAGAATAAGATGAATGGTTCAAGCTTTATTTTTTGGAAGTTCAATTTTGAATTATAACACAAAAATAAGATGATACGGCAACCAAAAGGTGAGTATTTGATACCTCGACTTTGCTTATTTAGTTTAAGATAATGACCCCATAAATCCCAAATTAAATTTTGATATCTTTGTAGCTCCATGAACGGCAAGAAACTGGAGAAGTTGACATTCTTACTAAAGGTATCTTTCAAAATGGTTGCTTTCATTTCATATCTGTTTCTTAATGTTGTTACTAGTGCTAAGTGTAATACTCATGCCCAACTCCATTTTGATACTAAATATGTCTCCCCCTCATTTTTCTGTATTTGAGGTGATAATAATTTTGGAGATGATCGCCTTCTTTATGCGCAAGGCCAACTGTGGCTTCAGCAGCATCACATCATGGGCCGGGCTGTTGGGTTAGTGCATATATTATACAATTCATGTCTTTCATTGACTAATGATAAATTGATAAATATAAAGTACTAATAAGTAATATCTGATTGGCTTTTGAGGAATAGGTATTTGCCATATGTTGGGTGGGTTACAATTATCATGACGGAGAAACCAATTGTTAAGGTGAGCTATGAGCCCGAAGTCTGATCTAAGGAATACAAGTTTTATAAGACAAATTTCATGTTTAACCCTGCAAAAATGTTAAAATATATTTCATAGGCAAAAGAAGGAATAAATAATACCCCATAAACTGTCGCAAAAAAACACCACTCCACCT
Source organism: Carex littledalei (assembly GCA_011114355.1). Classification (NCBI taxonomy): domain Eukaryota; kingdom Viridiplantae; phylum Streptophyta; class Magnoliopsida; order Poales; family Cyperaceae; genus Carex; species Carex littledalei. The sequence goes on along the minus strand of CM022090.1, from coordinate 10,872,426 downwards.
GACTTGTCTCTAAAATGCCCAACTTCCCTACTTACTATATATCTTTAAGCAAATGAACAAGAAACTAGAGTATAGTATTTAAAAGAAACCAGGAGAAAAAGGCTGTATGTGGTAATTTTCAATTTTATAGTCAGGCTGACGAAATAATTTCACTTTTTGCAAATTTAGACCTGGTAATTTCATAAATTTGAAATGGTGTATATGTTTGCCTTTAAAAAAAGGTTATTTCCTCTTTTTACAAGTTTGCCTATAAAATTGTTGCATTCATACAAGCACTTACTGGCATACTGTCTTATTTCAGTACTTGCTAATTGGGGCACTGGGGCTGCTGGTCATAACCTCAAAGGACTGATCATTATTGGAGCCTTCTGTGATTATTACTGTTATGTTGATTTCACAGTTTTGGCTTAAGGATAATTTTGCAGTACTTTAGAGAAGCAATTTGTTATATACTTTTGTTATCAGACATAGAATGGTAAGCTTTAGCCTTTTCTTTTGAGCATGTTACTTGTGCTGGTTCAAAGGAGAGTTCAAATTGTCTATCATTTGTCAGGTCAAGGTTAAGGTTGATTGGATGTAATTGGCACAAAAGGGATGCAATATCGTTTCGATTTACACCAAACTGAGAAGATTACAAGGTTTAAGGTGTCATTGGTATATTTGTTAAGAACTATTGTTATGGATTGCTGTAGATCTGACTGCTGTCTGTTGCCGTGCGTGATCCAATTGCATGGGATGCACACGCAACTCAAAATACAGTTTGTTGTAAAGGCCAGTCGACAAGTCTATTAGATAACATTTGCACGAGCTTAAGAATCTTGGTGCTAAACTAATATATGAAATAAATAAATGAAGAACTAGAATTTCCCATGTGATTTCATTTTTATGGAAACAAAAAACAAAAAATTAAATCTGAAGCTGCACAACTGGTGTGATCGGAATCGATTTAAACCTTATATTTTTCCATTGCAAAACTATCCTGGTTACAAGCAAAACTCTGAAAACTGGTCTAAGCGGGAACATTGATTCTGTGCCAAAAGCCTGCTAACAAAATTGCCCAATCAAATAGCTGTATGCGTTGACAACATTCTAATATAAGCAACCAAGTCCCTCAAAATTCACGTGCATTAGGGGAAATAATCCAGCACGACATTATTCTCTCAAACGATACATAAAAGCACTCACCTTTAGTCGGAATAAGTGAATCGACAAATACGGAGTGACATCTGAGAAACAAACGAATGGAACGCAGCAGCAACACCGTAAATCCGAATGGTGTAAACTCAGATTCTGTTGGGAATTTGTGTAGGACGAAGTGAGAATCCAAATGGTGCAAACTCAAATTTGATTTTACATTTATTGTAGAATTTGCATTTTTTTTAAATTCTTTTTGTGAAAGAGTTGAACACTTGAAAGTTGAAACCCCTTAATTTAAAAAAAAAAAAATCCCAATCGAAGTCAGATTTCTAATCAACATTTTCAATTTTTTTCACAATTTTGTTGAAAGTTTCAAATACTTAAATAGTCATTATTACGTTGACATCGAAGCGACTTTTGCATTATTTTAATCTTACTGTTTTAAGCCTATTGATTGTGCCATTCCAAGGAAATTAAGTGCAATCCAACTTTGTAAACTATATTCATGCATTTATGTTACTGTTTGTACCATGTCTAGTCTGCAAATATTAATAAAAGTTGGAACTCCCACACCACCAAGTTCGTGTCAGTGCAAACAGTAAAATCAAATGAAATCTTCTTTTTCAATCGAAATGTTCAGCCAATAACAAAAATAACAAAGTTGACCAAATTAAAGGAACTTTTTTTAATTCTCTCTTTGTTACTGGTTTTTATTTTGCAAGATGTTATATTTTTTGTATTTATTTGTGTATTTTATTCACCAATGAGAGACTAATATTACTCTCTTAGGGCTATAGTTTGTAAACTCAATAGTTGATGCAATTTAATTAACATTACTCATTGCTTATTTTTTGTTGTGATTTGATTTATCTTGTGTGCTTATTTTATTTATATCCTTTGAATTAGAATACACCAAATAAAATTAAGTAAAGAGGAAATTAACTTGAATTGTTATTGGGTATTATGACAAGTCAAAAACTTTACGAGCTTGTTTTAACCTAACTTTCTTACGAGTCTAGATAATCAAAATAGTTTAAATTAGTATTCAAAACTATCCATGTGGATCAACCCAATGTTACTATAACAGTACATTGTGCGCTTATAACCCACTTTCTAATAAATTTAGAATTTAATTTTTTTAGCACTTTGACATATCCTAGTCGGACAGAGACTTAACGAGGAATTCACAACATCCTACGAAAGAGACTCAAAAGGATAATAAAATAGAATGGCAGAGCACGACATTATTCTTTCAAATGTATTGGCTGAAATAATCCAGCAATGTTGCTGGGCATTGCAGATTTAGAAAACAGGTCTTGTATGTGGGATAAATTGGCGCAGCTGAACGTAAAAAAGTTTTAATAAAATTTTCACGACATGGACCTTTTTCTTTTTACTTTTATGGAGTTTTCATGGCAAATGGTTTAATCATTATAATCCGAAACAGTTGCCTCATAAAATTTATGAAAAAAATAAGTAATCAAGCTCATGGATTATAAAATTAGAACAACAAACATAAAAACTAACAATAAAATGAGGTCGGCAAGCCATGCTATAAACTATGTGGTGTACCATTTTGTACATCAAAACATCTAATATCTAATATTTTAAGGCAAGTTTTCCTAAGCCGGGAGAAAGATATTGACAATGTATCGTATTACCTCCTAACAGTCTACAATCAATACAAAAATCTTAGGTAAAAAAATATACAATAGTTTATCATTAACTGCTTCCATTCATTGTGTTAGCTTAATTGTAATGCCTATCCCCTTTTTCGAGCTCTTCTGCCCTGAAAGCAATGCAAAATGCAAAAACATGGAAAGGCTTATTAGTTAATGGAAAAAGAAATAAAAAATAAAGAGAAAACAACCCTGAAGCCTGCAAGACCTTTTGAAATGATGAGGTCACTGCCTTGCTACTCAAACCTGCCATAAAATAAATGAATGAATGAATAAATTAAAGATAATGTCTTTAAAATATGGAACTTTTCACAGAGAACAACAAAAGGAACTGTAGTCCAATCTCAAGCAGAAAAAAATGGATATTTAAAAGATTAAAATATTAATCCAGCAGAAACAAATGATATTTAAGATATGTTAAGTTGGGTACTTGGTAATTATCACTTCTGTTTTTAGGGGCTTTGTCAAAAACTATATTTTACGTTAATGGCATCAAATGGCTTTGGCCATTTTCTTCAAAAACACAAAAAGGAAACTCTCTTGATGAAGAATGATTAGCAAAGAAAATAAAAAATAAAAATTTACCTGAAGGAACTTTTTTTTTCTTCAGATGAATTAAAGCTTCATCAGAAGAAGAATACTGCTTTCCTGACTCATCTTCATTACTTTGAGTAGCAGCTTCGCCACTGCTATTAGAAGACTCTGGCCTATATCCGCCATTATGTAAGATGTGTGAATTTTGTAATGACATAAAACAAAGTACTTCTTTGTTTGCATGTGCGTGAGCAGTTGAGGGTTGGAGAGAATAGTGTCATACCTTTCTATTCTACATGCTTCCCTGTTTCTGAGAGTTCTTGACTTGGAAGGATCAGACACTTTTTTGCCCAGATTTTTTTTGGAGCTACTGAAAAATCATCTTAGAAATTAAAGAAAAGGTATTATGTCAACTTTTAAAAAAAAAATTCAAAATCAAATTTAAAACTGCTTACCAGTCTTTGGGACAGAATTTCGACAAGTCCTGAAAGGAATAAAAAAAAAGATGTCAACATTTTGCTCTCTTAGACACAACATAAACAAAAAGATGTCAACCTTATCCTTAAGAGCTGAAGTATCTTCAAGAATTTCCCACTTCTCATCCCCTAGTATGATCAGATCTTTTTCGCCACCATCAAATACAATCTACTAATATAAGAGTTAGCAAGTAGAAACTGGCACATCTCGAAGAATGAAATCAATATATATCAAAAGAAATTATGTACCTCATGGCATGAGTTTTGAGAATAAAAGGATCTGACAGTTCCATAGCTATAACTGGAATAAGAACAAAAATGGCATTTAAGAAAAAAATCAATCAATCATTGTGTATTTACAGATATGTTTCGTGTCCTTGAGAGATCTTACCGCATGTCAAAAGGATCCCATACTTTGATTCTTCGGCCCACAAGTTCTTCACCTGAGCCTAGCTTTTCCTAGTATATAAACAAAATGTATAAAATATATATTTATTCTTAGGTTAACATAAAAAGGAGTTGATAATAATTTATGCACTTGGTTTTCATAGTTTAAAATTTCTTGAAGCTTTCATTGTCCAATGAACTTTAATCGATTGTTGAAATGCCTCCATTTTTTGTGCCTCCATATTTAAAATTTTAATAACTCAAAATTCAAAACTTATGTGTCTAAATAAAACCATTAGATATGATCTACATCATATTCTCTATGCACATGTAAAAGATTATGATATTTCAACTTTGTTTTGATTGTTATCAAGAGCTTGCAAAAATGCACTGATGTGGATGATTTCTCGATGTTGATTTTTCAACTAATTGATTCACATAAAAACAGAACCAAAAAGTAAAAAAATATGTGCATACAGAGAAAATAACATAGATCACATTTAATGATTTTATTTTGGCATATAAATTGTATAATTATTGTTATTAGAAAATTAAAAAATGGAGGCATTTGAACCCTCTTTATTAATTTACAGAAGTTAATTTCCTTATCTCAGTTTTCAAAGTCCGAACAGTCTATCCGAACCGCTCGACAAGATTTCCGTATTAAAATGTGCTTGGAGACCAAATTTTATATATTTTTGGAAATTTTTTTAAATAGGTACAAAACCACTGGTTTTCACAAGATTCTGGACCAACCAAAAACAGTGATTTTTACCTATCTAAAAAAAATATAAAATTTGGTCTCCAAGCACATTTTAACATAGAGATCATGTTGAGCAGTTCAGATGGACTATTCGGACATCGAAAACGGAGATAAGGATGTGAGGCATGAAAAACATGAGGCATTTGAACCCTCAATTTGCTATTAGATCTCTATTCATAGATCCCAACTAAACAGAAACCAAACCTCAACAAGGAAAACAGTGACCAAGTTATTACCAACAAAAAAGGCAATTCCACTTACTCTGCAATCCTTGCTACTATTAGGATTTTCCTTTCCGGCTTGGAAGGTCTTCATGCAATTTCTCTTCTTAACTGGAGGATTTTCATTTTCTATCCGAGAAACAGAGACTGATTCAGTCCCAGTCAAGCATTGAGAATTTACGGTCACAGGATTGGCACTGCCTGATCCGCACGAAGACACCTTGTCCTTTTGTGAATTGTTTTCATTTTTATCGCTTCTATCAGAACTTTCAGTTCTTTTTCTGGAATGAGTTTTTGGTGCTCCGGTATCTACAGGTTTGTTCTGAGAGCCTGATGATCTACTGGTCTTTGCTTTACTATGACCAGAACTTGATTGAGTTTTCACCACCAATTCACTGAAGGCCTGATTAATTGAAATGATTATGTGACAAAGCTGTAATCAGTCATTTTTGATAAGGCAAAATAATTACGATAATTGTAATATGTTTCTGTTTTTATGCATTTCTTTGCATTGTGGTAGTTTCTGGGTCTTATATCACTTTGCCTGGGCTTTACCAGTGCATTTATTTGCATTGTGGTAGTTTCTGGGTCTTATCTCACTTTGCCTGGGCTTTACCAGTCCTTTTTGAGGATATTTTGGTTTGTAAGTTGACTGATAAGCTATTTGTATATTAGATACTGGCTATATTTTAGCGATACTGGTACTGGAGAATCCAAGTCAGCTAGATTGAGATCACCCTATTGCAAAAGCTTGTTTTTTTGTTCTAAATGAAATTAGGTGACCGAAATGATGCCATTTTTTTCTGAAAGATGGAAGAAGGAAAAAAGAGGTCTTCTTAGCAATTGAAGCAAAAGCAACACTCACCTGAGTAGAGATTTCATGAGCTTGAAGGATTCTCTTGACAAAGCTCCCATCAATGATATTGTTGTAGGCGTTTTTTTCCTAAATTAATATAAAATAGACAACAGTCAACATTTTTCCAAAAGAATTTAACTACAAAAAAAAAAGTTTAGAAAAAAAATACAGCTACTTCTTAAGAAATGAAAAAATATCTAAATGACCCCTGCCTTTCCCCTGATTTCTTAGAAGTATGGAACTACCTTCATCCTCATACTTCTGAAGAGAGATAGTTAGGAAAAAGCAAGGAGGACAGTAGGGGAATGATGCAAATGCGTATACGTTTCATGTTTATATGGTATGCAAGTAATTTATGATATTAGATAAGTAAGAATGAAACTGTGAGGAAAAAAAGTGAAAGAGGTAAGGGTAATTTGATAATCTTGGGAAAGAGATGCGAATCAAGGGTTATCAAGCATATGAAAGTTTAATGTCTTGGAGGGGCAGACTTAAAGAAAAAGAGAAAGCAAAATTACCTCAGCATAACTTTCAGGTTTGCAAGCCTTATAATAGGAAGAGGGCAACAAAATTACTAGAGAGTCTGACGACATCTTGCAGCCCTTACTTAGTGCTTTTGTCGCAAGAAAGCCAATTTTTGCCAATTTATGTAATTTCTGCATCAATAAGAAATACAAATTTTAACTTCTCAGACAAGAGAACATGGTACCATTGTACTACACTGATACGGTAATGGGCCTAAAAGGTGCACATTGATTGTCTGGTGCAAGGATCAACCAAAAGGTGCAAAATTTGAGAAGGTCTAAGTGCATCAGCCATGAGATACTGAGAGCCAGATTTGAGGTAATATGACAAAAAGTTAAAACAAACTGCTTGGAGAACTCAAGAAAAGTTTAACCAAGAAACATGGAACCAAGTCTAGAAAAAATGGAAAACTAAAGCTAAGTGAAGGTACTTTGTAGATAATCTTGTACAAATTCCTCGTACATAAAAAAGATTCCAATTAAGATGGAATGAATCTATATAAGAGATCTTGTACTGAGACTGAGCATTATTAGCAGTGGTCGATGCAATTACTCCTACAAGAAGAAGAAAAAAAGTTTACCAAAGGAGATTGAATGAAGGGAAAAGGGACTATTTACCGGAGTACTGCTATTGTCAACAGCATCTTCAGCTTTCAACATAGCAGAAAATATGCCCACAAGAAATAATGCTATGCTATCAACTCCATTTTCAATGCCATCTAAAATATCTGATCCAAGCAGTGCTTTCAGGAGCACAATTAATGGACTGCATTTGAAAACAAAATAGAAATAAAAATATTAATGTATTCCAAGCATAAAAATCTCTGTTGACCCCCACATTAGATGCGAAACTAATACTTCTCATCTTTTTCTTTTCTACAGTTAATGGTTTGGTTCTGAAGTGAGATTTTGCTCAATTCCAATTAAGACTGAGACATTGAAATCTCATACATTGCTACATACAACTCAAGTTGTACCAAATCTGTTGTCTGGACATAAAATCTAACTTGCAGAAAATGTACCTCGAATTGTACTATGCCGAAAGATGAAAAAGTAACAAAGTATACAAAATGAAAAAAAAAAAAAAAATTAAACAGGTACCTAGAAAATTCTACATAGGCACCTTCATCTAGAGAATCATCGGATGGAAAATCCTCCAAATGCGCAAGAACATGGACCAAGTAAACAACAATATATGCCGGATGATTTGTTAATTTTTCTTTTTCTGTTGCCAAGTTTCTTTGACTGGTTAGATATTTTTCTCCCAGTTTCTTTAAGACCTCAGTCATGAATCTTTTTGCCTGCAAGTTGGAAAAATTATAGAATAATAGATAAGATAAATTTACACTAGAAGAATAACCAATTCTATGCAACATAAAAGGACTATAAATTCCAGTTATCACCAGTTTTGTCTCTTTGTATTCTTTTATTTGACTTTGACATTTTTGACACATTTTCTATCAAACCTGTCTACTTGTACAGCTGTACCAGACTAACTTGTCTGTGTGCAGACTACGTGGATAATTTATATATAGGAAGATAACAATTAAAGCAACTACAAATCTCATTTCAATCTTCAGTATTATGTGAAATTTTACACACAAAAAAACATTATATATTATTGAGCTTGTAAAAGTGACACATACATCATTACGAATATCTCCAACAGAATCCATTGACACCAATGCAAAAGCACAAGCATATTTGTTTGGAAGCTTGTTTTCCTTTAGGAGGATGTATAGCTTCTTCATAAAGGATATGCGCACAGTACTGGCCGGGTCCTATAAAATATTCAGGATAAAAAAAGGGGAATTATTTGCAGTCTTTTTTAACTAAAACCACGTTTACCATAGCAAACCCTACTTAGTGCTGTATTACAAATATGCTTAAATTGTCAAACCAAACTTCACATATCACACTTGGCCTCGCCATACACTCAACTGTTCAATTGACTTTATATGCACCTCAATTGTGTAATACAGCACAACAGAAAAGTTAAGATGCAGAATAAAAGAAACTAGGCCTCACATGTATGGTACTAGCACCAGCTGGTACAATGTTTTGATCCGGTATAGAAAATTTCAATGGAAAATTTGAGTCTTAAAATATACACACCTTAGCCCTCAGGATTGTTAAGCAAAAAAGTTTTGGCGAAATGTAGGAATCCCATCTAGTCGCTAATTTCAAAATAGATTTTGCGGCCACTTCTCTTAGGTAAGGCTTGTCATATTCACTACAATTTAATAACACAAATCAAAAGAAAAGTAACCAATGAAAAAATCTTTCATTGTAGCATATTTAAATCAAAGAAACCAGTTTATGAGCATACATACGACAAGGTCAACAACCAAATCTTTCTGTACCATTAATTAATGTTCAAGTTAGACAACAAGGTCAACAACCAATCATTCTGTACCATAAATAACTTAAAAAAAGTTTTAAAGAGGGGAGAGGGGGGCCACCTTATAGCAATTGATTTGAAAATGCCTTCTTCTAGAATTATGCCAGATAGAATATTAAATACTTCATTTATTTGCTGCCTCGCATCAGTTAACTTCTCTGGCAGATAACTCTTCACAAGTGCTTTAACCCCATAAATCTGCATTACAGCTAACATGCTTTCTAAAAACAATAGATCATCTTAGCTACTCGTACCTATATCTGTACAGGTAAGCTACCATTTAAGGATCCCAGCACTGTCCTTGTGAAATATACTCCACGGATATGTTCAGATGGAAAGTGGAGTCAGTGAGATAAGCGTGCTAACCGAGCTGCTTGCAATATTTGCTAACCCAACTTTTGGTTGGAGTAGCAGAACAGCGGGGGTTAGCAACTATTCCCAACAGCTACTCACCCATTCAAATGCAGAACAGGGTCCAGAATAGCTCACTAACCTGGGTTAGTGCTATTGCTCATGCATCCAAAATCCCAAAAGAATTGTATGGTAAAGTAACCGTCTTTTTCTCTTTTCTATTTATTGTTTTTTGTTACAATGCAAAACAAACCAACTTATGACAGCCATGTATCTACCCAGTCAATACCAACTCACCTTATATTTGCAAGAGAGGCTGCAGAAGCCATCTTCATAAGAGCTTGATTCTTCACATGCTGGTACAAGCTGGACATAGAAAATAAAAACATAAAGAAAGTTTAAATTTATGAACAAATATGTAGCAATCTATGGTGCTCTGATCATCATCCTTTGTTGCACAAGGAGGAATTATTGTGAACTTATTAGGATTGAGTCAACAAAGTTTGTTAACCCCCATTAGAAGGAATTCTCAGGTCCCCCTAATCAGGGCGGGTTCAGTGTTAGTGAATGGGGGTCAATTCATTCATTTTCAAAATTTCTGTGCTTATACATGATTTTCTATATAGTTTTAGAGTAAAATGCTATGGGTACTGTAAAATTGACCCCCATACAGAGTATGAAAAATTTATATGATTGAACACCCATTGTGTATTTAACCCCCGTAGCTTGAAACTCGGGCTCCGCCCCTGCCCCTAATAAGGCTTTCTCCAATTTTGATGCACCACAGAAGCTACGCAAGAATTCACCATGAGCCACAGATAGGATAGCATCAGAATCTAAAATTACCTCATCAGAGACAATGACCTTGTTCCTAATAAACGGTACAAATTCCTTCTCGTATTTATCATATGTAGAAGGAGAAAATCGTGCTATATGGCCTAACGACTGCAGTACCGTAGGAACATTGCAACCGTCAAAAAGCGCGTCTTTAACTATCTGCATAATAGATATGAATGATACTCAAGAAACACATATATACATGCAGCGAAGCCTGTACTGAGCATCATACAAGTCGTTGAGGCATCTAACAAATAGAATAGAGTTTTTTTAAGTTTAAACTTTGTGTTTTAGAACAGTATCAAGTTTCCAACAAAAAGAGCAGCAAACTGACAACCAGCTCAGTACAGCACTTAAGGAGTCTTATTGGAGGAATTGTCAATACCTTATACAAAATAGTAAAAGTTTTGTCAAGGGGTTGCACAAGAGAAGAAATCACTGCAATTGCGTATTTGGCTTCAGCACGGGTTCCTTCATGGCATTTTCTTTCCAAATACTGGTAGATATCACTATAAACCAACAGAGAAATAAGTATGTATATTAAAAGGTAAATTGACCTTCTTCCATGCACGAATACCTCAATTTAATCTACTTTAGCCCTTAAATATGAAATCAAGCCCTATGCAAGTTTCAATCCAGAAAACGGGTTACTAGTTATCAAATATAAGGTAGCTTCCAGTATTAGTACTCAAAACAAGTAAAAAATTAAATATATCCAAATATATAAGAATAATAAAATGTTTATTTGCCTGAGCTTAATGGACAGATGACGGCACGATTTAGCTAAAAGCAGAAGACACTTATCACTAGTCATATTTGACTCGTCAGATATCAGCTTAATAAAGTCAACTAAGTACACTTCCGATCGCTTTAGGAAAGATGGAAAAGTTGTTGACACTGCCTGCAAATACAATTGAACACACTACTATAATTTACAATTATACAAGAAACTCATAAGGATAGATTGGCACCAGACCTTGTATGGTATAGGGTTTTTACAGTACATATTCGGCCATTTCTTGATTTTTGTATATCAACTAAGCCCTTGTTAAGTCTAGACTTTGATTGATTCAGAATCAAAAAGAGAAGTACAATAAAAAAAGCAATCTGAAATGCAATCTGAACTAGTACACAGCCGGCTTGAGAAAGATATACAGGGGCTGAGAAAATCTTACAAGCAGCAGCTCAAATATAGAGTCAGCAGCTTTAGTTTCCCTATTTCTGATGCATGTCTGGAGTTGCTCAACAATGCATTGGACAATCTCACAATTAAGCAAAGAATGTGAACACTTCCACGACAAGGCTTTGAAAAAACTATTACTCTGATGCTTGCTCCCTATTCTTTTCAGAAACGAATCCTACGTGTGTAAAACAAATAATTAGGCGAAGTGAAAGACAAGAAAAGTAGCATAAAATAATAGTATATTGTTTTGTGTGTTCAGGGATCAATCCAAAAACGAATCCCAAGAAAAAAAATCCAACAATGTGTTCTACAATAGAAAGGAATAGAAGGGTAATGAAATGCAGAAGATAGGTTTAAAAAAGATGCAGATTCTTAAGAAATAAAAGCATTATAATGAAAAAAGGGAAAAGTGGGTTCAGACATCTGATTAGCAATCTTTCTAGTGACTTCCCTTTTCTTTTTTTTTTGTGCGTGTGCGGCGGGGAGGGGGGGGGGTGGATTTTATCCACTTACACGTGTTGATTTTGCACTAACTAAAGTGCTGGATTCATCGCACAAGTCCTGTAAATCCTTGAAAATGTTCTTATCCTTCATCCGATGCAAGCAATGGAACAATTCGACAGCTTTAGAAGCATCCGGAAAGTGGCATGACATCTTAGTGAAGCATGATAAAATCTTATTCTGTGCTTCTTCTGACAAATGGTCCTAGAAAAGAACAGATAATAATTTACCTAAATAAAGGAACAACCGGGACAAAGGATATGCAAAACACTGCGATCTTATTTTTAAACAGGTACAAAATTAATTCCTATTTCTCTTCGTAGAATTAGCCAACCTAACAGAACTTCAACAATAGAAAGATGTTATATACAGAAAAATTGACAGACCTTTGCTTGTAGTCGAAGAGCCAAGTATGTTTGCATCTCTGAATGCAACCTGTATGAAAACTATTAGGGCAAGGGGAAAGGGGAGGAAGAAAAAAGGGGTTAAAGGATGAAGTAACAGCACAAGTACCTCTTTTTCTGAGAAAGAATAGTACTAAACGCCTTAATATGAGGTTGTATGAAGAGGGAGTAAATAGCAATCCAGTGGCTTGCTCTTTCCTCAGGCGAGAGAGAGGGTGGGAACAGATCCTGAGCAAACAAAAGCTCCAAATTTTTTGGCCTACAACATAAAATAGCCAGGCTTTATATATTTCGTCATAATAAATTATGAATATGCCCCTTAAAATGTAGTTCTCGAACAAAATGAGAGGAGTTTCTAGGAGATAGAACTTACCTGAAAGCATCAGTGTCTTTGTCAAAACAGAGCAGAAGAACATTGCACGGGATTTGTTCATAACACGAGCTAATCAGAATAATACCCTTGGAGCACTCGTCACAATAAAAACGATAGAGATCCAATAAGCTATGCAAGACATTTTTTCGTACCGAAATCTACAAAGAGAGAGTAATGTTCAACTCATGCAAAAGAAAATTATTAAGCTTGTATATTGCTTAGGTTGTATTTCATGTGCCACATCATTTCTATGACAGAGGACCATGATCTATAACAATTGTTTAGGTTGGATCATAAGTTACCATAATCATACCTTCCTGTCACGTAGCCGCTCAGTTGCTCGCAAGACAACTTCTGAGGGAAAAGATTGTATGCTTAATTTAGCCAATTCACACACAGTAGAAACAGCCTGAATTCTCACCTTGTCTTCAGCATCTAATAATCTGCCTTCAATAGCGTCTGGATACATATTTACAATAGTTAAGACACAGTATGTAACTAAGGTTGGTTGCACATTTGGATCCTTAAGTTAACAATATAGCCTTGTGCCCATGTAAGTTTTAAAACAGAAATGCAGACATAAATGCAAGCAACACTATTTGCAGTTTCCACACACTAACTCTAATGGTAATACACACTGGTAAAGATACATAATTTGTTTGTATGTTTTAGCAATTCCAAATTATAACAATGTCCTTTGTGTGCTTGTTTCTTTATATAGAATTTCTTTATAGGTCTCAGAAGAAAGTTATTGCACCAAAATTGAATATTAATAATAAATAATTGCAAGTTATGGACTTACTAAGAACAATAGATTCTTCGCCTCCAGAAGGGTCCGAAAAAATACAAGATCTAACACATTCTACAGCTGCAATTCTGACTTGCATCGATTCGTCAGAAAACCTTTCTAAGAACTCAACAAAAATCATGGGGTAGTCCTTTCCCAAGCGAAACTTAGAAAGAGAAACAAGCTCTCCTATCAACCGTACTGCCTCCACCCGCACATCAACATGATCAGACTATCACAGAAAGATGAAAACATTAAATATTCACTACTAAGCGTTTATTATACTCTTTAAATGTTTGTATTAGTAAGGTCCTAACATCTGGTACTGACAAACAAATTTCCAATTTTTCTTACTTTGTCATTGTAACTTTAGCTTCCTGGTACTACGATGTTCTCAGGTACAGAGATCTTGCAATTTTCAAAGGACAAAGTTGAAAATTTGTAGCTTCATTAGAGATGCAATGCGTACCACTAATTCATTAATCAAGTTTGGAATAACTGAGAATAGAATTCGAGGAGAGCATCTGAACACTTCAAGAATAATTCGGTGGTGAATTTTGCCCAACACCTTTCCTGAAGAGTTCCCACTTCGCAAGCAAGAACTCAGAGAACTTCTGATGAAGGGCTCCAATTTGTCCTCGAAATATTTAACAACCAAGGAAGCGAGCTCGTATGGTTTCCCCTGCAAAAAAAGATAGCTTGCAATTTTTGTACCAAATTTTGAAACTGACAGCAAATGTGCAGCTTATTTCTTAATTCAGGTCAATCACAGCTCAACAGTCTAGACAAAATGACAGAAATACCCTACTAATGGCAGGTACTATAACTAATAACTGACCCTGTGCAGTTTACAGAAACAACTTATTCATCCTAAAATGCCCATTTCATTTAATATCTGAAATCATATTTAACTTTGAAATGCAATAAAAATTGCAGGCAATAAACAAGAGTAATAGAGGTTTACCTTTCCCTCCCTCACTAAGTTCCTCAATATGACATCAACAAGAGGTTGAGATATTTTCTCATCTAGAAGTTGAGTCATGATGGAGAGCATAGCATAGAAAACATTGTTTTGGTGACCTTGGCTGTAATGAGAAAAAAATATTGTTAATTTTAGAAACTAATCTTTGGAGTTCCCTTTGTTTTCCATCAAGCCTACATGATGCACTTGAGGCTAAATTGTCCTGTATTACAGGCAGTTGAACAACTAAGAGTTCATTTTATAGCAAATTGGTTTAAATTGGCTCAATGTTGCATAACAATTCAAAATTGGGTTGACTAACTATATTGTAAGACTTGCTATGTTGCCGGTTGAAGAGGTTGTATGTACATTTAAGTGTTTTAGGAAGAACTTGCCTCAAAACAAAAAAAAAGGTCTTGAACAGTTCAAGAACCAAGTCCTCACAGCCTATATCTAGCAGGATGACGTAGCACTTAAGAGTTGCGGCATTCTCTATTATTTTCATCCTCCTTGGAAGGTAAGGGCTTTTTGTGTCACCAAGGTCATTAAATATTCCAATGAATAACCTAAATATCTCCTGCATATTTATACACATATATCATTCACGAAGAAAGAATTGGGGGGAGGAGGAAGAGAGAGAGAGGCAACAAAGACATTATGCATCAGCTTAGTGTTTCCATTCTTTTTCCTTTCCTACTGTATTTATCGGGTTACAGAGTTTTACTGGGGATAAAGACTTCACAATATTCAAACAGACAGTTTGTTTTCTCAGTGCAATTACGAGTATCAGTAAAACCAAACATGGCAGATTCATAGCTATCTGGTGCATCCTTTTTAGTTTCCTTTTTACAAATGATATCTTAAGTTAAGATCCATAGCTATCTGGTGCATCCTTTTTAGTTTCCTTTTTAGTTTCCATCTTTGCAAATGATATCATAAAATATCAATAATTAGCGACCAAACCACCTACATTAGATGTCTTCATGTTACGTCAGCTGGTAAATAAAAGGTTACCTTAAGTATGGTATCACTGAAAGGGGGTTCAGGCGCAAGAACCCGCATAATTTCACTGCAACAGACGCCAATCAGAAGTCTGACATCCTTGTCCTTGTGATGAAGTAAATCATTTTTTGACAGGGACTTGCATAGAGGGGCTAATTGGGATTGTAACTTAGGATCTTGGTTCAGCACTGACAAAGCACTCTCAGCTTGCTGTGTGTTTTTGTGAGTGTGCATGAGAGAGAGAGATTGCACTTAGGATTCCGATATAGCACAGAAAAACTAAAAGATATTAAACCAGGGATTACAATACTCTAATTTGGCATTTTCCCAGTCAGGCAAGCTACCAGTCACTAGCACCAGGTAGTGACAAGTGAGAAATGCAACCACTCATGCTTGTAAATTGTTTAGGTTTTCATTTTTTTGTATTTTTTTGTATCACATTATCATTTTTGTTCGTCAGGGGATTTTTCAAGTATTCCATTTTATTGTAAACTGGTTTTGAGGGAACCAAACCTAAACCATCCATAGGCTTGATTACAGTTCCATTCAAAGAAAAGATATTAGTCCTTTCACTTGCGCTTCCATTTGACTAATATAAGCTTGAATTAGGATCAACTAAAGGCTTATTCCGCTAGTCCTCACAATCAAACACTGACTGACTGAATAGCACTTAGTCATTCGACAATCCTTTCTCAGATGGCTTAACAGATAAGCGCACATCGCGTAAAGTTGAAGCAAAATTAACGCAAAATTTACCTTTAGTAACTTAACTAGAGTGTCCTTGCTGAGGCGAGGTTGCGAGAGTGATCTCCCCACCTCTTCTATAGTTAGCTCGGACATTGTTATGCTATCTCGATCTTTCGTTTTCTGTAATTTACGCAACCTCCATTCGAATTTCTCGGTCCCCAAATCTAGCCCTAGATAAACCCGAGTTCTCACTTCTCAGATAAACCCGGGCGGGATTCAAGTGTCCATGGAGATGATTTTATTTTTTATTTTTATTTTTTTGCGCGCACCTGGGCGCCTGACACGAAAGGGTTTAGGCTGGACGTGGTCTATTCAAAAGAGATAGACTGACCAACTGAAATGTGGGTCTTCTGCGACGGTAGAGATAAGAGACGGAGAATTTCCCGATACCCTTCAAAAATATGAAATTACGTATTTCTCCTTAAAATTCATAATATCATATTTTCCCTTTTTTATTTTAAAACGCTCACGAATTTATATTGTATTCTATTAAAACTCATTTTAATTTACTGTTTTACCCTTTATTGAAAAAATATAAAATATCTAGCATATTTAAAATAAATATTTAGTCTTCTAATTAGTCGATTTGTGAAGGCAGCAGTTCATTTTCTTATTTGTAATGCGCACACAAGCGTATGTCTAAATATCACTATGTATGCTTTACAACTAGAGAAATTAATCATTTGCTCTGGAAAACCGACCATTTAAAAGACTGGACATTTTTCTTACACGTACTATAATATATATAAACCGTCGGATTTTAAAAGTACAAGTTATTTTTAAATGTTGTCAAAATTATGGAATCCGTTGTCAACGTATGTCCACTTTCTTTACTTTTCCAACTAATAGAATAAAAGTAAATTTATTGATTTTTAAGGCGGTATCACAAGTTTCATTGATAAAAAAAATTAAAATTAATCAATTACAAAACACATCATCCGCGATGCATTCTCCTCAAATGTCATTAATCAGCCAATAAATATACGAGTTAAAGAGGTGCACCAACCCCAGCATAATAACTCACATTCTCACAAGGACATAGTCTCCTTTGATCCTTCAAACAAAAGAGAATATAAGATTTTATTATCGAAACGCAGTAAAAAAAAAAAAAAAATAGAGAGGCCGCTGTTATCGTGTTGCAAAGCTGGTTATGCAGACCATAGTAACATGATTTGATTCGCGTTTTATTTGCGTTTGAAGGTTTTCGAACCAAACAACGAATAAAACGGTTGACCGGATTTTTACCGATTTATTCGTGAATAAAACACGAATAAAACGATTTTTACGAATAATTTGCGTTTTATTCGAAAAATTCGTCGCTCCGTATAAATTTGGTACTCCGTAGTCCGTGCATCGTGAGTGAAATTCGTCACGTGGCAGGACCCCACCACGTGGGGTGGGCTTACCCCAAGGTGACACCGAAGATCTACCCCCTTTCGTGCGCCCCTCACCTCCTCCATGAGGATGATCCACTGGATTCATTGCAACACCACGAACAATGGGGCGTCTGCCTAACCACCTTTGTCCTCATTCTTGATCTGCGGGCTTTTACCATGTCTCCCAAACAATTTCAGTACATATGGCGCAAGACGATTTCACATATCGAGGTCGGAAAGGGATCGGGTGTTTTCACGTCTCACCATAGTGCCCGCCCGTTGTTATGTAGGCACAATTTTTGAATTTTGAAAGACATAAGCGGACCCCACCACGTGGCGACCATCTTGATTTAAATCAAATTTTTAATCAACTAATTTCAGTTCATATCGAAGATTTTAAATGTGAAAGAAAAGAAAATAATATTATATGTATACTCTAAATTATTAGGCACTTCTCAAACTTTTTTTTCCTCCAAATTTTATTAAAAAAGTTAAAAAATAAAATAATTAAAATAAGTACATATACTTTTTTTTTGGATTTTTTTATTCCTTGTGTGACCGAATCATTCCCGAATTATATCCGACTATTTCCGAATCACGAATTTTTGATCCTACCAAACCGAACCCGAATAATTAATTTGTCACTATGATGCAGACTCGTGAACCAGTACAACCCGCACCTTCACACTGCCACCGGAATCCATATCCTCTGAGGTAACATAATATTTCTGTTTGGATCCTGGCCGTCCGACAGAAATCTGAGCCAATCCAGCCCGAGGTTGAATGCACGGAGTCGCTTTAACAGTCATGTAAATTTTAATTGGACAGTCCAGATCCAAACAGAAATATTCTGTTACCTTAGGCGATACGAATTCCTGCCTCCGACCCTTCTGAGTCTTCAAGCTTGTAATTAATGGCAACACATATTGTTGATCATAACAAATAATGTGACCCGATAATAAAATTAAAATAACAACTCTATATTGAATTGTAATATGATGGTGCCTTGATCAAGTTGTTGAACAGATCGTTACTTCTGGTTCATTTTGAATTCCATAATATTATTTCTCAAGGTGGAGGGTTCAAATGCACTATTGTTTTTGTGCTCCAATATGCTACACATCATTTATTCTATTTTTAAAGTCCGAACAGTCGATCCGAACCGTTCAACATGATCTTCATAATAAAATATGTTTGGAGACCAAATTTTTTTTAGAATTTTTTTACTGTTTTTTTAGATAGGTACAATATCACTTATATCGGATAGTCCAGAATCTCCTTAAAAAAATGATTTTGTACCTATCTAAAAAAATAGTAAGAACATTCTAAAAAATATAAAATTTGGCATTTTATTATGAAGATCATGTTGAGCAGTTCAGATCAACTGTTCGGACTTTGAAAATGGAGATAAAGGATGTGAAGCATATTGGAGCACAAAAATAATGGTGCATTTGAACCCTCTGTTTTATACATTAGAATTAACTAATTTACAAAAAAAAAATATTAGAATTACCACGGGTATTTATAAGAGTATTGGGTCGGATCTATCATTTGAATCGGATATAAAACTAACAAGAACCCTAATTCAACCCCTTTTCTTTCTCTTCTCTCTTCTCTTCTAGTGGATTGAAAGACCCAATAGGAAAATACAAACACATAATAAACAAAATTATCTCATCTCTCCTTAAATCAAACCAAACCTTCTTTTTGCAGATTTAGCTCTAAAACACCAAACTTCAAAAACTTCAAGTAAATCAGGATACTGCACATTTTCTGAAGCAAACCATTTTGACAGAATCTCTGCTTGCCACTCTGATGGTAACGTCAAAATAACCGAAACAAGACCCAATTCCAAAGTTTGAAAAATTTCGCCATCGAAATTTTCAGTCCTTTTATCATCCTCCATCCAACCCTTTGTTCTTTGCAAAATTGGAATCCAAATTTTGACCAAATCAAACCGTATCTCAGGCGGTAGAATAACATTTCCAAAATTGATGGATTCCAGCACCTTATTTGTTATCTCAACCACTTTTAACCTCGTCTCAAATTCCTCCCCAACAAATGTATCTACTAATTTTTCCATCTTTGAGGATAAATCTACCCAAATGGGAACAATCACTCTCATCATATCCAATTTTGTCAAAATCTGACAAACCCACAAAATATCAGAAACTACAACACTACATTCTTGGTCAGTTTCAAAACTTACCCCTGCCATGACTAAATTCCCAAAATATTTCATCAGTTCAATCACGCAATTTTTCACCTCGCATTTCAAAACATCATTATTATTTACTGAAATCAAAGGAGAATCGTCATCATCAGTTAATAAATACTCGATTTGTTCTTGATAACTTTTCTTGGCCTCGGTTTTCAGTTTATTAGGTGCGGATGTGGCAAAACGAAAAGCGGAGAGAAAGATTTGTGTGACAGGTGGCAGGTCAACGGGTCGGAGCCTAGAGAGGATCCGCTCGTACTTTAACCCTAGAGGAGGGACATATCTGAGAATATCCTCTTCATCCGTCTCGTCCCATGGTACTGATTCAAGATAGTCAGTACAGCATAAGGCAATTTTGTGTAACCCTAGATGGACAGCGGCAAGAAGAATACCTGTTTTAGGGTTTAGTACCAAAATGGTAGTTAGGTCAAGTGATAATAGTAACAAAAAATTATGACTTGTACCATTACAGTGCTAATAATTCCTAGTAATAGCTGATGAGAAAATAGATGGGACAGAAAAAAAATTAAAAAGCTATTGCATTGAGAAATTGGATATTCTCGTGGTCAGAGACGGATCTAAGAAGATCCAATGGGGGTCAATTGACCCCCATTTAATTTTCAAATCTTTGTATTTATGTTTAATTTTCTATATAATTTAGCGTAAAATTGACCCCCATTCTCCGCATAAAGTTTGTTTATAATTGACCCCCATAGTTTGAAATTTTGTATATGATTGATCCCATATGTATTTGACCCCCATTGTTCGAAAGTCTGGCTCCGCCTCTGCTCGTGGCACAGTATCAGTAGCCAATACTTGGATTATTGCACAGCTAAATTAAGTCTCGTTCTTCTAACCATACCAGGGATGAAGTTGATACATGTATGGAACATATATACACTTGTATAGAATTGGTAGCACCATAACAGGAGTGTTCTGGGACAGAATTGGTATAAATGCAGTAGATAAGACTATGAATCAGTACGTACCTAAAGTGCCTCTGACTCCGTACCAGTGACAGGGCTGTGGTTTATAAATTAGGCGAATGGCATTGACATAAGAGTTGAATTGTGAGTCGGTACACTGGACGTCAACACAGTAGCGTGCATCAAGGATCTGACAGGTGGGCCAGTCATTAGACAGCCTTTTGCGAAAGTAATCACTGTTATCTGAAAGCAGGTGAGAGTGGCAATAGAGACGGTAGTCATGGCCTTCATTGGTACGCACCCTTACAACAACATCACTGGTGGTAAGGTCCCCGATTTGATCCAAATCTGCTTTCATTTTTCATACTTTGTTGGAAGATAAACAAAATATAAAAGAGGGAAAAAAAAAAGAATTATAATTTACAGAATAATCTGGCTAGTTAGATTATGTATGGTCAGTTGTGTGATTAAGCAATTGGTATGAGCCATTAATTTATACCCTTACCCTTAATTGTGGAACCAAATCTACTAGCAGTTGTAGCGTAGCTTAGCTATCTCAATCTGGATTCTGGAGGTGGTATTAATGGAGAGCAGGCGCTTTCCTTTTCCTACTTTGGCTTTGGCGAGCGCTTCTTCACTGTCACTGACGGCTCCTAGCTTCCCACCTACGGAGAAAGACTGGACGAGTCCGGTTCTGTTTTGATACAAATCAGATAGGATTGTGTTTAGGAAAAAAAAAATCTGACCACACTAATTCTGAGAGTTCATCTCTGCTATCTTCTCTAGCAAGAGCACTAAAATCCAATATCAAAAGGAATTGACCAAATCAATGAAAACTTCGAAAAAATAAAAAAGAGCGCAAATTAGAAACTATGCAAATGAAACCCCAATATTTTATATTGCAAATAACACCCTAAATTATTACATTTTCAACATATCTTATATGGGAAAGAAACTAACAAAGTCCCTCACTTCCCCGGCCATCAAACTCATGGCCCATCCTAACACAAAAGAGGAGAGAAATGTGGCAAAGAAAGCAAACTAAAATTTTAATGAACCTAAACATTTTTTTTTTTTGCTACACGTAATAGAAGTATGAAACTGTGTTTTACTTCTAACTTGTCCTGTCTCACTATCATCTTAAGGTTTTTAAGTCCAATATATGAACCAAACAATTCTCAAGTGTTGATCGGCTCATCAAGTAGTTACCCAGGTATTATTAGATTCATAAAGGAACAAAGCAAGAGAATGAGGAACCTCACCTAATTGCTTCGAAATGTAAAATATAGAGCCTTCCCCCTCATGGCCAATGAGATGGGAGAGATACCGGTGAGGTGCTCCTTTGTAATGCAGGATGCCAGGTGTAATCGCCAGACAATTCTCAGGTCCCCATCTGTGGTTGGTATTGCTTTGACAAGAACCTGCACAAACAAAGTGAAGAAAAAAGAATAAATTACACAACTGGTCTCTAAGGTATCATGTATTTCCCATCTTGATCCATAAAAAGGCTCCATCAAACATCACAGTTTGTATGATTGTAGATTTGTAGTCCTTTGTCTAAAAAGTGAATGAAAAAATTAATGATATAATGGTAACTTATTTAATAAAAAAAAATTAGAGAGAAAGGAGGCAACCGGATTCAACAGAGCTAGTTTAAAAAAATAGA
Source organism: Carex littledalei (assembly GCA_011114355.1). Lineage (NCBI taxonomy): Eukaryota > Viridiplantae > Streptophyta > Magnoliopsida > Poales > Cyperaceae > Carex > Carex littledalei. The sequence continues at coordinate 10,850,116 of CM022090.1, read as the reverse complement.
GAGAGAAAGTGAGAGAGTACCGGATGTGGAGGAAGTGAGTGAAGGCGAGCTCGGCGGCAGTGGAGCGGAGGCGGATGATGGGAGGGAAGAAAGCGCGCGGAGATTGGAGGCGTAGGTAGGGAGTGGTGGGAATGAGGAGCGGAGGCGGAGGAGGAGAGAAGGGGCGATCCGAAGACGGAAAAAGTTCGAGGTACAGGACTTTCGGGAGAATGGAGGAAAGGACGGAAATAAAATGTTTCGCTGAAGAGTGGGACCCAGTTGTCATGAAGGACTGCAGTATCCGCTGAAGAGCAGGACCCAGCTGTCAGTGAAAGACTGTAGCGGATACTGTCATTCTGTCAATGAAGGACCATAGTGACAAGATTCGCGTATAATTCGTTTCTTCGACGTTACTGAACCGAACTCGAATAAAACGTAGAAAAACGTATAATACGAAAAAAAAAAAAAATTCCAATTTTTTATTTTACGGTTTTTTTGGGTTTTTTTTTTGTTTCTTTGTTGTACCGAATCATTTCCGAATTATATCTGAATCACAAATTTTTGGCTTCGCCAAACCGAATCCGAACTATTGATTTGTCACTATGTGAAGGACTACCCGGGGGTGACAGTAGCACGCTGCACCTGATCTACATTTTGAAAAGCTTCTGGAGCTGTATCACGCGTGCTTACAAAAATCAATTAAAATTAATTATAAAAGTTAGTTTATATTTAAGTTGTGATTTGTGACTTGTGATCCTCAATTTGCATATATGTAATATAAAATAATCATGTTCGTTTAGGAAATGCATGCCTTTTTCAAAAGGCTTTGGCTAAAATATTTGAATTATAATATGAATTATATGATAATGGATAAGTGTATGCATTTAATTCTCAAATTCTTATTGAATATGAATCCATACGTAAATTGTAGAAATTTTTGTTTTAGACTTACAAAATCTTATTAGACATAAATTTGTACATCAATCTTATAAATTCCTAACAAATTTGAATTTAAATTGGCTAGCATCCTACCCATTGGGGGCTTCACCTAAAGCACTCAAGCACTAGACTTTTTATTCACCTTTGATAAAATGATTTGCGGTTAACATTATGTTGATTTGAATATGTAGATGAATATGCTGGTTGCATGTATTATGCAGTCGCATTTGCAGATGGTTCATACTGAAAAACACAAACAATTAATCTGCAGAAACAAACAATCAATACTGAGATCCATTTAATGTCCATTAAGGACCCTCATCCGGGTTTCAAACTCACAACCTCTTACAAGGAGGGTCTTGCCCTTTGTCACTAGACCAAACGCTAGTTTTTTTAGAACTCAAAACTTTAAGTTTGGTTTTACAGCCGGTTCGGAGTCTGGTATGAATTTCCAAGAAGGCCTCATATCATTAGACCATTTGTAACCAAACTGGAGAAGACCTTTGAGCCACCTAATCTTATTCGCCACCTCTTCCAGCTCCATGATCGACTCGCCTATCATGTCAGGTTGCTCCTCTAGCGATTTTCTCTCTCTAGATTGCTGCTCATCACTTGAAGAAATGCTATCCCTGCTTTTCTGATCACTGTGGTTTCTACAAGAGGTCTTCTCGGGTGGAGTATTACAAGTAGCAGGAGCTTCTCTTGTGATTTCAAGGCACAAATAACTTGGATCCAATGCTTTGTCTGCGGCACCTGTGCTTTGATCTGGGAATAAAGGTTTAAATCAAATATAAAATGTTTACTTCTTTTCCTAAGGCACGGCACATTGTGCTAAGACATTATGTAGTCTGCTTTTGCATTATTTTGTTACACATTTTTACTCAGATTCTACGTTTCTTTTTGCTTCATTCCAGCAATATATCTATGTGAACATAACAGGAAAAGTTTGGATACTGTGACAAAATAGAAGATGCATATTTCTGAATTCTGACAAAATTTAGAAAAACTATGGGTATGCTAGCATATACATTAATTTTTAAGTATTTTATTTTTAGAAATACCTGATTCATTATTCAAGGATTTCCATAAAGGTTGTTGTACTAAACGAGCAGTGTACCAAGATTCTCCATTTGCCTGTTACAGCAAAAAGGGCCATCAGCATTCTTCGCAGTTCTTGCTAGGCTTCATATAGAATTTGAAGAGCTCAAACCAAACCAAAACAACTAAGCCAAACCGAACAGAAGGAAAACACATAAACTAAACGGAGATGAGTTATCAAAAAATTCAAAAAAAAAAAAAATTGCCATTGGCAATTGTATCAATTTTCAAACACTACTATGAAGAAACAATATAAGAAAAAAAAGCGCAAGAGAAAAAATACTGACCTGAGAGAGAGGCACCGACCAGCCCTTTTCCAGTGACCAATTGAGAGAAGGCCTGAGGTCCTTAATAACCCCTTTGTAGACCCCACCTTCCCCAACTGGAGGCTCCGGCAATTCAACCTAACAATGCCCAAAACAAAAAAAAAACTGTCAGGTGCATCGATCTGTTTCATTCCTCCTGATACAAGTGCATAAATCACTTCATTAGGTTGAATTGATACTGGGACTTCAACACCATTTGGTTTGAACTAGTTAATGTAATTATCTAAGGAAATTCACAATAATAGCCTGAAATCAATTAAGTATTGTCTTTTGCAGGCATAACTAAAGAGCAGATGTTTTGCTAATTTTGCATGGTCATGCATTACATTTCATTGTTTTTTTAACGGCGCATATGAATTACTTTTCACCCCGAGTTGAAAACCTCAAAATTACAAAATAAACAGAAAAAAATAAATAAAGAACAAATACTATACCTCAACCAAATCAACAGCATCAAGCTTGATGATCTTTCCAGACCAAAAGCACTCATCGCACCAGAGATCAACCAAATCACCGACTCTCCAAGTATCATTTACAACTACTTTTACCTCACCTGGCAAATGTAGAGGTGGCGGTTCACTCTCTTTGTGAAAGGGAGGGAAGGAAGGCCGAAACATCAACTCTCTCTTCCTCTGCTTCAGATCAGACAACTCACCAGGATCCTTTGGGGAAACCCCATAAAAATTTATCCATGTTGTCTCTGCATAAGATATCTCAGTTGACTCAAATCTTTGACTTAGAGGAGCAGGGGTATATATGAATATAATACTCATGTTGCACATATACATGCTATTTTAATTATTGAACATGCACGCACGAGATGAATGAGGTGGATTGTAGATAGGGAGGGAGTAGATAGAGGGGAAGGAGTGCTAAGCAACCCCTATAAATTGGATTTTTCAGTTTTGTCCTCCAAAAATTTTAATTATTACAAAAGATTATACTATTAGCCCCCCCCCTCATAACATGAAATTACAGAACACTTATTTATCCAGCCCCCTATCGCAAACCTATCTCAATATTTTGGTTCCATCCCTAACTGTAGGCATCATGGACCAGTAGCTTTGCAGTAATGGATTAGAAATATTAGAAGCATCCCCTCCATTATTTTGCAAAACTTTCTCGTAAACTTTACTTTATTTTATTTTTATTTGCATAATTAAGGGTCTATAGTGATATGATCAAGGTATCAACAAAGTTGACTTACTCTCATCAGGGAAGTCACAATATTCTAAAAGACATTCATGAAAGCCCCTTCTAGTGCGAATATTCTTCATCTGGCAAATTAATGAGTTATTGCATGACAGAAAATGACAAATTTGAAAATAATTGAACAGGAAAATAACCCAAATATTTTTTTTTTACTAGAAGAAATCCCAAAATTAGGATTTAAGGCAAATCAGTCATTTTCGCCTCACCTTACCACGGAACCATGCACCGCGGTATCCTTTGATGAAGCTCTTTGATTCAACTATCTGACCAGATTCAAATGGTATATGATTCTTCATGTCCGTTATAATCGATTAAGTTATTCTGCATTACCAGTAAATATCCAACTAAGCAAAAAAAACAACCATTGTAATTGAGTACTTTGAATCCAAAACATTAAGCATGACAACAGTACACAGCGGTAAAGGTCAACTAGGTGTTTGATAAAATGCTTGTGAGAGAAGGACACATTTTACTGAATTCTTTCAATTCAGTAATAGCTGTTGAACGAATGGCCTCTGAAACCAGTAATAGCAAAATAGTCCCAAAAATAAAACAAGAAATCCATAAGCTGCTAAAAAAACCAAACCATGTACTTTCAAACTTCAAATGACAAAATCAGAAACTAAAGAATTTGAAGTATAGCAATAGTTCAAATAAATTTAAAAAAGGGAAATCAAAATCAAACCTCGTTTACGAACCCATTAGCGTGCGCGATTGAAACTCTTAACGGGTTTTGGCGAAGGTTCTCCAGACAAAGAGTAAGCGGCCTAATACTTGGAAAGGTGATTGATTGATTAGCCTCGCAATTTATGGAATTCAGATCCTCCCCGGTACCGTCATAGAGAATCTTTTACAGTTACTTGATCTGGGCCGTTCTTTTTAACTTGGCACGAATCTCAAAGCTAAATAATACTGCCCCCTCCGTCAGCCCGAATCTCAAAGCGGCTGAGAATGAATCTCAAATCGTAAAGTGAAGGGAATCTTTTACAGTAATGGAGAGGATACTTGTCCCAATTTATGAGGGGTTATGGGGGTTATAAGAGGAATTCATATCACCTGAGTTAATTCAAATTTAAAATATAGATCTTCACCGTCCGATCTTCTTAGTCGAATATTAAGGCAGATCAAACGGAACAGATCTAAATTCAAAATTTGAGTTACTTCAGATGATCCGGAATCGTTATAAGAGCTCGAGTTCTAGAAAAGATGGGTTCAAGACTTCAAGCGGAGTCTGAACCGATTTTTTAATTTTAGAAAAGCAATTTATTTTTACATTAGTAGAAATATTAGAATATCTTTTTATATAAACCGCAAATTTTATAATGAGTGAGTTGAAATATAGGGGTTCAGTTTTAAGATTTGTGCTAGATTAAAACGGATAACTCGGATCTTGGTCAAGTATTGCATTGGATCTGAATTTATATGGTGTTGTTCCTTATCATGATATAGTTCCATCTGTTCGACAGTTACAAAAAATTTCATTCGGAAAGAAAATACATAGTTGATTTGATTTTATTGTTTTACGCTATGCCTTTTGTCATTCATCAGTGGCGGATCTATGAATAATCCGGAGAATGCTTAGCTACCTCCATAATTTCAAAAAAAATATCACGTATATTAAAACTTATAATTGAATTTTTATTTTTTTAAATATTTTATATTATTTAGCCCTCTCATAAATTATCATATGTCTACTTGGCGATTAAGAATTCCAATTTGTTATTGTGAAGATTTCAATTTAAGTCCCGACATTCGTAAATAAATCATGTATTTGTAGAAAACAACTATAAGAAACTGCAGCTGGTCTGTGATTTCTTAGAATGAACAACAAATGACATGTTAAGGATCAGTATCCTTAACGAATTCTTAAAAAAATACGGTTCCCTCCATGTCATTAAAATATTTTCGTCATTTATCCAATCCATTAAAATTTATTTATTTTCTAAAAATAAAAGAACGGCGATCTGAATCCCCATAAAATAAATAGTGCGGTCGGATATAATATAAAATTGGACGAGTTACCTTAATAAAAGAACGGATGTTGATAATTAATTTTGAAATAAATAATCATGGTGTCATTTTTTTTAATGAGAAGGAGCTTTTTGCTGAATCAGATAAAAATGTTACCGACATTTTTATTAATATCCAAAGTTAATTAGAAATTATTATTTATGTCTAGAATCTCGCAGATTCGCTAAAAATGTCCAAACCGGCCATAAAATGGCCGGCTTACTCAATTTTTTTTTTTAGAGACACTATGAAGAGCAAAATAATGAAATCTAACACTGAAAATTTAAATTTTTTGTTTAAATTATTTGTTAGATTACTTCTTTTGATTTATAATTAGCATATTTATACTTGAAATTATGTTGAATTACACTATATTACAATAAATTATGTTGAATTACACTACATTATGATAAATTACAATAACTTCGCTAATTATGCTGAAATACAGTAAATTACGCTAAAGTAGACCGATTTTGTGTCATCTTTCATGAATCATAATATTATTCAATCAGGTGAAGAATAATATTATGATTGAATTTTGAAAATAGACCGCAAAATTAGACCGCTAATCTGCTTATTCTTCACCTGATTGAAAGTAGACCGCAAAATTACGCTAAAGTAGACCGCTAATCTGCTTATTCTTCACCCGATTGAATAATATTATGATTCATGAAAGATGACACAAAATCGGTCTACTTTAGCGTAATTTTGCGTAGTTTAGCGTAATTTACCGTATTTCAGCATAATTAGCGAAGTTATTGTAATTTAACGTAATTTAGTGTAATTCAACATAATTTATTGTAATATAGTGTAATTCAACATAATTTCAAGTATAAATATGCTAATTATAAATCAAAAGAAGTAATCTAACAAATAATTTAAACAAAAAATTCAAATTTTCAGTGTTAGATTTCATTATTTTGCTCTTCATAGTGTCTCCAAAAAAAAAAAAAAATTTGAGTAAGCCGGCCATAAAATGGCCGGTTTACTAGGGAGAGTAAGCCGGCCATTTTATGGCCGGTTTGGGCATTTTTGGCGAATCTGCGGGATTCTGGGCATAAATAATAATTTCTAATTAACTTTGGATATTAATAAAAATGTCGGCAAACATTTCAAACGTCGTTTTCAAAATTATGAGTTATATGTATCAATTATTAATTTGTTGAGTTCATTTATTATTAATGAAATTTGAATCTCTAGAATCTCTACTTTTTTTTTTGTTAGTAGATTGATTAAAATTATAACTATCAATCTAAAATGTTCGAGATCCGAATTGGTGAATTGTTTCTAGACAATTACAGAGGGACCGAGCTTATCTAGAAATATCCATTACGCCCATTTAAAACCCAAAAGGCGCAAAGGAAACACATCGCGATCGATCTTCGCGTACAACAACAGATCACAGACACTAAATCAGCGAATAAATGTTCTTCTTCTTTGTCGGAGGAGTTGAGCCCGCCGCTGGACGGGTTCTGAAGGAGGCGGCGGGGCGGTGCCTCCGGTGCGGCGGCGCCGCAGACCTCGTCGAAGTGCAGAAGGTTCTCAAGCTTTTCTTCGTTCCAGTCTGGCGATGGCAATCCAAAGACCCCATGTTCTACTGTCGCGATTGTTCTTTCCTCTTCCCTCATTCTCTGCCTATCAGTGGAGGAGGAGAGAGAGAGGCGTCGTACTTTCCCCGGGATTTCACATGCCACGCTTGTGCGAGAGGAGTCGATCCGAAATTCCGATTCTGCCCATACTGCGGCTCCTCTCTGTAAAAGGAGATTTGGTGCTAAGGAGAAGACGGCGAGGCTGTGGAGCCTTACTGTCGTTAACTTGACCGTTGCTTTTGGTTCTTCTGTTTTTCTTGTTTAGAGAGGATGGTTTGATTAGAGCAATGAACAAATCCTATGTTCCCTTTTTATTTGATAGCTGTATTTGTAATTTGTAAAGGTGCAAGTTCCTCTCTTGTGGCATAGAAAAACATTTTTCAAAGAGGTTTTTGATATAATAAAGTATAGAGTAAATCTATTACGAGCAGCGCTTAATCAAAATTATATTTGTTAATGCAATGTTGACATGTTGTTTATTACGGCTATTTAAGAATGTTCATCATTTTTCAATTTTTGATGGTGAGAAACTCCATACAACTACTGCCGAAATTTTTATTTTTAACATTTTAAAAAAATTCATTAATAAATTAACCATCGTTTTTGGTCAATTCCAAATTTAACACGGCCGCAGAATGCCGGAGCGGACCCATATGGGGGGTACCGCAGAATGCCGGAGCGGACCCCTATATGGGTCCGCACAATGCCGAAGCGGCCCCTGGGGCCGCATAATGCCGGAGCGGTCCCTTTATTTGTTGTTTTAGAAATACGAAATTGTATATATGTTAAGTGTTATTTAGTTTCGAATGTAGTTTAAATTGATTTTTGGTCGTATCGTATTTTTGGTCGTTCGTTTGAAATATTTTAGATATTTTAGATATGTGGTTTCTTTTAAATTATTTTGTGTACTCTGAGATAATAAAATCAACAAAATAAATAAATAACAACAAAATCAAACAAACAAGAAACTAATCAACGAAATAAATAAGTATCTGACAAAACATCTACCAATACTCCAAATAAGAATCTACCAATCTAACAAAACATCTAACAATCTACGGCTCTGGACTAAACACCGTCCTCGCCTTCTTCTTCCTAAACCCCCGACCCCGCCTGCATAGTGGCGTCTCGTCTGTATCTCCGGAGGATGCTGAGCTGGATGCCTGGACATCCGTAGACTGAACCGGCTCATGGGGAACCTCCTCAATCTCGGATGTCTGCTGGACCCCAGGACCAAACACTGTGGTCTGTCCAGACGCAGCCTGCGTGAATAAAAACGCCTGTCTGGCAATAGGGTCATCGAGGAGGGAAGGGTGAGGTACCTGCTGTGAGGACTGGCCAGGGAACGACGGGATGGGCTCTGTCTGAACATACCCTGGCTCATAGGCAGGAGGTACTGTCTGAGTGGGACTGTAACCTGGGGAATACAGTCCATCTCCCTCTGTGCCATAATCAGCGGAGATATGAAAGCCCAGGTCCTCCTCGTGTCCACCCTGTAGTAACTTACAAATTAGATAATGTATTGAATAAGAAAAAAATCACAGTTATGTATTTTAATTTAAATTATACCTCGGTAGGCATCCTAGCCTGGGATCCCATGGCGTCCTGTGCAGCCTGGCGCATCAACTCGGCACCTCGGTCGAACGCCTGACCGACCGTCTCAGCATCATGGACGCCTGCAAATACGTCCTCATCACCAGTGTAGGGGACATAGACATCGGGCTCGTCAGATATGTCGTCGACCGCATCAACACCGCCCAAGCCAGCGCACCTCAGTAGAGAGTCGAGGCGCGCCCTGTACCCATACAGGCACACTACGGGTACATTGTGCTTGAGGATGACCTTCCCGAGCCTCTTCCATCCCTTGGTGACGGCCATCGTAGCCCCTATGACGCAACTCTTGACAAGATATAATGCCTGAAAATATGAAAAAATTATGAAGAAGTTGTACAATTGTAAATATTAATATTTTTGAATTTGAAACTTCAAATTAAAAATACCGTGGCTGCGAGAGGTGCGCCGGCGGGGATAATACCGTGGATCCGTCCTCTACGATCCCTCGGCTTCGGTACCCGCTCGTGCGGGTTGTCGGCGATGTAGCCCTCAATGAAGATGGTGTACGCGCCGTGATCCTGATACCACTCTCTGTAAGGTCTGTACGAATTACAACAAATGTTAGATATTCCAATCAATAAGCCATAGTTGAAGTAATGAATTAATAAAATTTCTTACACTGGCGCGACATCCATCTGACGGTCGGGCTCGGCCAATGGGGGATCTGCCTGTCCTGCCTCGAACACGTAATCGGCACGAGCAATCCCCCAGTCCTTGCCTGCAGTGGTCTCCCTGGCATGGTGCAGAGCTCGCCAGACATCCTCGCTGATCGGTGCCGGGGGCGGAGCAAGCTGGCGCATCCCGAACTGTCTCATGACCCGTCCGGGGTAATGGTGCTCGATGATCTATATATATTAATACGTTAGACTGTTTTTATTAAATTAAGTTGATTGTGTAAATAACTAGCATAAATAAATTACGGTACCTGAAAACATATGAGCGGCACCTCTGCACGCCAGAAACGCTCCTGCTGACGACATCGCTCCGGCAATATCTCAAGATATGAGCGATGTGCGCCATCCACCTCGACCTGGAAGTATAGATTTAATATCATATATCAATTCGAACTGGAAAAAATTTAAATAAAAATAAAAGTAAACTTACATAATCTCTGTAGGGCTCCCAAGTGACAAACTCGGCATCATCTCTGAGGTGCTCGAGCTCCTGTCTCCAAAATGTGATGCCGAGAGACGCGCCATGCCCTGCACCTACCCAAATCTTGGGATAGCAGTACTTGGCGGCAAATGCAGGGCAGTTGTCCGGCTCGGGCTTGCCCCACTGCGGCACATCTGTCTTGCTAGCCAGGACTGGACGGCCAACAATCAGATGTGCATAGGACCAGTGTTGTAGTAACATGCACGGTCCTATGAAGGTCTTGTTCTTCTTCAGGCAGGCTGTGTTAAGACCCCTTTACAAGAAAACAAAGTCAGCTTTACTACACTACGATGTATACTATTTGAAAATATTTATAAGAAGGTGTTTCTTACCTATATAGGCATGCCAGCGTGGCACCTCCCCAGTTGAACCTGCCCGCAGTGGACAGGTCGCGCAGAAGCTCGAGGTAACACAGCCGCACCTGATCTCCATGCGAATCCGGAAACAACCGACAGGTGATCATCTCCAAAATATAGGCGCGCAGATATCGGTCAATAACCACCTGTTATAGATTTAAATTAGAACAATACTTACAAGAAAATATGATTGAATCTCGTACAAGCAAATACCTGATCTGGTCGCTCCGGAAAGACCTGAAATCTCGCCCGCAGCTTTACCAAGCTGATGCAGCTAGGCGAGACCACAGTCTTCTCACCTCTCTTCTTCGCTTTCTGGAGATCCTCGTGCGGGATACCCAATAGCTCTAAGCACAATGCACGAAAATCTCCGTACTCGACGCCCGTGACCGGCTCCCCAATAATAGTCATACCCCACAGGCAACTGACGTCCTGTAGGGTGACTGTCATCTCAGCATGGGGGAGATGAAAGCTGTGCGTCTCCGGACGCCATCGCTCAACGAGGCCAGAAGATAAGCCCTCGTCAGCATTCTCCTCGGCCATCTGGGATATCTGGTACAATCCCATCGAGCGTAAAACCCCCCCGTACGCCGGCTGGTACCGTAGATGCTGGCGGTTGTGACGAACCGTAACCGCATCCAAACCCTGCATTTAAGTAAATAATCAGATCAAGTTCATTCATCAAAATTTCGAGATGACAAATTTATAAATATGACAAATTTACTTACCCCAGTGGCAGCCTCTAATATCCGATGCTCCGCATTCGGATACCACAAGAAGTCGCTGACCCTGTCGGTGCGACTCCGGATACCCGGAACATCCGCCAACGCTGTCTCGATGTACTGAGACATCTCGTATGGCGTGGCTGTAGGAGCATGCTGTGTACCCCTACTGGAGGATGGTATATCTCTACTGGTACTCATGCTGTATTGGATAATATTTGGTCAAATATGAGAGTTTGGTAAAAGTCCGGTTTAAATTTGGGTACAATTCTAATTAAATTTGGGTACAATCTAATTAAATTTGGGTACAATTCTAATTAAATTTGGGTACAATCTAATTAAATTTGGGTACAATTCTAATTAAATTTGGGTACAATCTAATTAAATTTGGGTACAATTCTAATTAAATTTGGGTACAATTCTAATTAAATTTGGGTACAATTCTAATTAAATTTGGGTACAATCGAATTAAATTTAGGTACAATTCTATTTAAATTTGGGTACAATCTAATTAAATTTGGGTACAATTCGAATTAAATTTAGGTACAATTCTATTTAAATTTGGGTACAATCGAATTAAATTTTGGTACAATCGAATTAAATTTAGGTACAATTCTATTTAAATTTGGGTACAATCGAATTAAATTTTGGTACAATTCTAATTCTAAATACTAAATCTAAACTCTAAACCTAAATCCTAATCCTAAACCCTAAACCTACACCTAATTACTACTCTACACTAAAAATTAAAACAAGAGAAGAAGAAGAAAACTTACCCGAGGTCGAAGGGATTCAAACTTCAAAAGAGATGTAATGAAATCGGAATTCTGCGGCCCTATATATAGGCCAGGGACCGCTCCGGCATTGTGCGGCCCCAGGGGCCGCTTCGGCATTGTGCGGACCCATATGGGGGTCCGCTCCGGCATTCTGCGGTACCCCCCATATGGGTCCGCTCCGGCATTCTGCGGCCGTGTTAAATTTGGAATTGACCAAAAACGATGGTTAATTTATTAATGAATTTTTTTAAAATGTTAAAAATAAAAATTTCGGCAACTACTGATAGGAAGAGTCCGAATCCTCTCAAACGCAGCACGGTGCAGTGCTGCACTGGATCGGACCGCTGATTGGAATAACATTTGACATTTTGTATTGGAATTGTAAATCACAGTTAACCAAGGAATAAATAAATAAAAACGGCCAGTTGCAATTGTTACCGACATTTTTATTAATATCCAAAGTTTAATACAAATTATTAATTATGCCCAGAATCGGACTCAATATCGAAAAATGCCCAAGCTGGCCAGAAAATAGCCAGCTTACTTCCCCCCCTAAGCCGGCTATTTTCTGGCCGGCTTACTCTTTTTTTTTTTTTTTTTAACCCGCAAAAAACCCTATATATACCCTTTTTTCTCTCTCTCCTCTCACAATTCTCTCATCTCTCAACCGAATTCTCTCTTCTTTGAGATAATTATTTTTTTTATCTAATTTAATTTTTAATTTATTTATTTTAGAGTTTAGGATTTAGGGTTTAGGTGTTAGAATTTAGAGTATATTGTTGTAATTTAGCGTAATTAGCAAAGTTGACCAATATTTAGTGTATTTTGGTCTTTTTTACCATAATTAGGCTGATTAAGCGTAATTTTACCGAAATTAGCACAATTGATATATATTTAGGGTATTTTGGCCTTTTTTTACCATAATTAGGCTAATTAAGCTTAATTTAGTGTAATTAGCACAATTGACCAATATTTAGTGTATTTTGGCATTTTTTACCCTAATTAGGCTAATTAAGCGTAATTTAGTGTAATTAGCACAATTGACCAATATTTAGGGTATTTTGGCCTTTTTTACCATAATTAGGCTAATTAAGCGTAATTTTACCGAAATTAGGTCATTTTAGACATCAGGATGCCTAGAGCACGGTTTACCCCGCTTCTAGTAGTGGACGAGCCGATCAGTACCAGCAGCACGGAGCACATCAGTCCTCTCTTGTGGATTCCCCACAGCGAGCACCGAGTCTCACTGGCTTCTCGTGAGGTACGTTCCTTTTTTTAGATTTTCTTTAAATTTTGTTGGGTTTAAATTTTATTATGTTATCACCATGCGGAATACCTTTTTCAACGCAGGACACGGGTCTTTTAGACGTGAAGTTGCGGTGTGTTCACATGAAGTACTACGAGGTGATGGAGCCGTACCTCGTCAACCTGGGTCTCTACCAGGTTGTGGACATCGTGCGGGCTGAGAGAAGCATCATCAATGCATCTCTCATCGTTGGACTGGTGGAGCGATAGCGTCCCGAGACGCACACGTTTCACATGTCATTCGGAGATATGACAGTAACTCTCCAGGATGTGAGTGCTCTTTGGGGTTTGCCTATCCGTGGCACACCCGTCGGCGGTGTCTCTGATAGCACCAGATTCGTAGGTGATGTCAGCAAGTTGTTGGGAGCTGATCCTTTCGATATCATTGGGGACCATAGGAGGTCCAAATTTCATTTGCAGATGACGAGATTATGGCAGCACTTCAACGCGGGTCTCTCGGCAGATTCCACCGAGCTGGAGATTCAGAGGTAAATTTTGTAACTTGTTTCTACTAATCAATTTATAATACGAGAATTCTATTAGAATTTTTATATGTTTTGTATTGCAGATATACACGGGGCTACGTGATGGACCTTTTTGGTTCTGTCATGTTTCCTGATTCCAGCGGTGACCAGATGCCGATGATGTATCTCCAGCTGCTAAGGGACCTTGAGCGACAGTCGCCGTACAACTGGGGTGGGGCTGTCCTAGCGTATCTGTACTCCCACCTGTGCCGTAGTAGTGAGGTAAGTCACCAACTCTTAATTTAGTGTAAATTATTTAATTAATCAATCCATCAAAATACATTGACGAAGATGTAATGTTCTTGAAAATGTAGCCGAATGTGAAGCAGATGTACGGGCCAGTACTCCTGCTTCAGCACTGGTCGTGTTCACGGCTACCGGTGGGCCGTCCTATCCCCAATGAGGCGCCGGATTGGGGAGAGCCAAATATGTTTAGATGCCCGGCATACGGCAAGAAGTGGCACGGTTTCCACCACTACTTGGATCGGACCCACGGTGCTACCGTTAGGATCAGGCCAGTCTGGTCAGAGCTTCAGAGTTTGCCTGAAGCTCTTGTTGAGTGGACGCCGTACGAGCAGTTGTACACGGAGAACCTCTTGCCGGGCAATGTGGGTGACGAGCAGGAGCGGGACATGTGGTTCTACCGAGGTCCACTCATACACTTCTGGATAATGGAGCACCACTATCCAGATCGGGTGCTCTGCCAGTTTGGTCGAGCGGCGTTGATTCCCACAGATCCATCTTTGCCGAGGTCCACGCACAGAGACTTGCACAGGTAAGTCGTATTCTATTGTATTTATTGTCAAATACATCATATTACTTGATAGTTTTGTATTGCAACTAACGTCTTTCTTACATGATAAACCACCGAGGGCGACTGGATAAGGACTGGAGCACCCATTTTGATGCATACTACAGGACGGCCCAGGATCCTCAGTATCTGGACTTCTATCACGAGCCATATGCGATTCAGCAGACCCAGGGGATCCCCAGTTGAGGTACGATGTTTGGTACACGCAGGTCTGCATGGCGAGTGTCTATCTGCAGGGCGATTACGGTGCCCATCTCCGCGACAGGATCAAAACCGATGATGGTTACCATCCCAACGGCCGTTCTTGGGCTCGCCAGGTAATGCACCTAAAACTACATAATTTTTCTCTAACTTAGTAGTTCATCAAGGTTTGATCTGACATGCCAAATTTTTTTCAGCTTCTGGCCGTGATCAAGGAGTGCGGGCATGGGATCGCCATGCTGGGAAAGAAGAACTGGAGACGGCTTGGGTACCGCGTCCTCAAGAAGAATGCGAATGTGGTTGAGGATGCCGGACACGGTGGAAAGATCATCGGTATGCTGCGAGACGCCGAAGAGAACATCAACTGGCGCGAGGTAGATCCGATGGAGCCCGACGCGATCCCGGTTTTGCTAGATGATATGCCATCTTCCCCCGATTCACATCCAGAGTGGGACTACCATCGTTGGGTATTTGTCCAGCGTTGGGTGGACGGCATGGTACGATGATCATGGACGTCCGGTGCAGACTCAGGTATGTCATACTTCAGTATCTGTCAGGTTTTAATAAATTTCTTCATTCATATCAAATTTAATAATTTATGTGTATGATTGCAGGGTCCGGCAGAGATGCCGCCACAGCCACCACCTGCGGGGATCGATACTTCTGATATGGAGTCCATCTCGTACAGTCTCCAGGACTACGGGATATTCGATGATGATTTCATGTCGGCACTGAGGGTACCCCGATATGGCACAGAGATGCTGCATGATGGAGATGCTAGTGGTAGTGGGTCTCATACTCAGCC
The DNA here is from genome assembly GCA_011114355.1 of Carex littledalei. Taxonomy (NCBI): domain Eukaryota; kingdom Viridiplantae; phylum Streptophyta; class Magnoliopsida; order Poales; family Cyperaceae; genus Carex; species Carex littledalei. Next base: position 10,834,694 of record CM022090.1, on the reverse strand, counting down.
TGCCTTTGGGACTGAGTTCGCCGCATCTATCTTCAGTACACCTCCGCCAGTACAGCCAGTCTTCACGGGCGATCCCAGATTGGATACTGCCGAGCAGATACTGAGGTCTGCTGATGCCCCAGATGAGCCCGAGAGAGATGGAGCCTGGCCGCGCTGGCGCCAGGCGAACGCCGGAGTACCGCCTCAGCGATGGTCCCCCTCTCCGTTTTAGTTGTATTTTTACTAGTTTTGTACTATTTATATTTGGATTATCCTATATTTCGGTTCTTGTGTATGTGTGCTTTTATAGTACTATTTTTATATTTTACAGATAAAATAAATTATCATGATAATATTAAACAGGAAATATTACAACATTAAAATAGTAGCACAACATAAAAAATAAACAGAAAAATATTTAAAACAATTGCATAAGTGCGTTAAACAGCAAAAATAAACTCATCAAGATTAAACCGACATTTTTATTAATATCCAAAGTTGAATAAAAAATAATGCGGGTTAAAAAAAAAAAAAAAAAAAAAGAGTAAGCCGGTCAGAAAATGGCCGGCTTGGGCATTTTTTGATATTGGATCCGATTCTGGACATAATTAATAATTTGTATTAAACTTTGGATATTAATAAAAATGTCGGCAATTGTTACGCATGAAGCTCCCTTTATCAGAAAACATTGAAATTTCAAACTACAGAAGAAGGAAGCATGTACATCCCCGATATATGAAAAACATTGAAAATAGATCCACAAAGCACAAAATATCACAAACCATTCCAAAAAAAAAAAAGAACTCACTCTATCAACACACTTATGACTAGACAAACAAGGAAAATGTGTTTTGGGGTCCAAAGCAAACTATACTCTGCAAAAGCGGACCTACGACATGATAAAGATAAAAGCAAGTCACAGTTTCTCTCCTTGCTCTCTGGCAACAGAAGTTGAGAGGATTGTGAGGCTTCGATTAAGAAAAGTGAGTGCTGATTCACAATCCATTATTATTTTTGCAACCGACGAGGGTTCGTTTGATGTGACCTGAGATCCTGCGGCCATTGTTGCGTATGACTCACGCAATCCCCTCAAGTCTCCTAAGAACTGTCCAAAAAAAAAACAAACAAACATATTTTAGTTAGTTGCCGGCAAATCAAACAATTTATACAATGCGCCATTACAAAATATAAAAATATACAAGTGAGGTTATGGTACTTTGCAAAGTGCAGATTGGCCCGTGTTATACTAATATGGATCCATATCTTTATTTTCAAAGATCAAACAGTTGATCCGAACCGCTCCATATAAAAATGTACTTGTCGATCAAATTTTACATTTTTAAATTTTTTTACTATTTTTTAAAATATGTAAAAAATCACTACTTTCGGATGGTCAAAATCTTTAATAGGATGATTTTTTACCTATCTAAAAAAATAGTAAAAAGAATTAAAAAAAATGTCAAATTTAGTCTCCATGTACATTTTCATGTGATGATCATGTTAGACAGTTCAAATCGATTGTTTGCACTTTAAAAACAAAAATATCAATCTATAGCATGAACCTATAAGTACCATAACCTCACTCAAAAAATACAATGTTTCCTTGCAAAGTTTCTATAAGGCCCTCCAAAAAATACAAATACCGCTTTTTTGTTCCTTAACAAGTCCCCACACACAAATTATCCCTCCATTGGGCTTGAAAAAAAATGAAAGGGAAAGTGCAGAGGAACTTTTTCATGCTTTGCAAGGGTAATACCTAGTGGCCATGCATGTATTTTTAACAGTTTTCACAGAAAACACAAGATTGCTCATAAACAAAACATTTAGCACATTTTTAAGAAATTGAGGAACTGAGTTCAGTACAAAACTCAAATTACCGCAATTACTGAAGCAACATTATCAACTATTCTGATTAAATTAATGCCATACAAAATTGTTGATCTATCCTATGATGTCCAGTGGATGTACCAGTATATGCACATACCTTTTGGAGAGTATTATATGCCTCCAGTAAGCGATTGGCTGCTGGCCCAAAACCATGCAATTGTGGCACCTCCATCATATGTGTCCATGGTCGAATCTCCTATATAGCCCCATATATAGATTAATAGGATTTTAAAAAAAATACATGTTCTCTTAGTAACCTTAAAAAAGGGAAAGGGAAAGTACCTTGGTATAAATGGAATTGAAGTTTTTGACAGTTTCTAGAAAGGTCTCAAGATGCCCTCTCAGCTTCATCTCAGTTTCCGCATAGTCTTCATTTGGATTGTACTCGTACTGTACCACAGAAATTACAAAGTTGGTCAAATAACATGGCAACTAAAATCTACAAGGAGATGTAGGTTTGGTTCCCACTGGAGGCATTCAAAGGAAGTCAGGGAAAATTATTATTTAAAAAAAAAATACTATAACCTGCAATCTGACTAGCATGTTATAGAAAAGAGATATTTGTGTTCCCTAAACTTGTGAACACTCATTTACTCTACTAATCTCTTATAAAAACCCACATAAGTCCTATTTTCTTCATTTTTCATGTAGAGATGAAAAAAATAAGAGGATTGGTTTTCGGGTAATGAAGTACAATGAATGAAGGGTATAGAAGACAATTCCCTTATCCGCATGTGATATTTTGTATGTTTTGATGGGGTATACATGATATTCCTAGTTTTGCAAGTGCATATATCCTACTTTGACAATATGCAGGGTAAATGATACAATGTGCCTTCCCCACCAAAATGACCCCCCAAAAGAAGTAAAGATAAATTAAAGAACAGAATAAACAAACAGAAACAAAGTGAACCTTAGAGGCTAGGTCTTTAACTGCCTGCTGCACACTTGAGAATTTCTTTGTATATTCAGCAAGTGTCGACTCCAGTTCTGAGATATTTGGCCTAGAAAATATAAAACATTGTGTAATAAATATTATTATTACTCAATCATCACAAGATATACCAGTACCTAGAAATTTCCAGTATGATACCATACAAATTTGGTATGACCTCTACCAGGTTTTGCAAAACATAACATATTACTTTTCTGCTATAACCAGAACAAAAATGGAAATAACAATATTTTACTTGGCAGGAGTTTAATGAGTTACAGTTAAGAATGACACGAGTGAATGCTTAGGAAATATCAGAACTATGAACTTTCAGAATACATCTATTTGTAACGAAAAAAATAAAAGAAGACTTATAATAAAGCTTACAAGGGATAAATTGACTGGATCTGTACATCAGCCGGGAAAAGTTTGAACTCTTCAGAGAATATTTGAGCTTGCTTCTCTGCAATTAAATCTACCAACTGCACATCCTTCGCTAGTTGTTCATCCACACTGCAATACACCAAATATATTTGGAAATTGAAATAGTTTTTTAAGAGCTGTATTTTTATATTTGTAATTAAATGGTCCTTTTGGAGGAACATGTATTTTCAGCTCTTGAGAAAACCAATATTCATCTAAAGCCTCTGAAAGTAAGAAACAAGTCTTAATAAACCATGTTCAAGAATAATTCCTCCTAGTGAGAAATACTATTTTGTTGGGTTGAACTTCTAATCACCAAAGCAATTTTTTTTTGCAACCAAACCGAATTTTCAAAAATTTCTTCATAATTCTTCATAATTGGGTCTTTGTGCAACTCCCCCCATGAATAATACCCTAGTTTCTGACCTCCATTGCGGGTTGTCAGCAAAGGTGCAGGCCTCTACAAGATCTACAATCCTACGAAGCATCTCCACACGATCTTCTATGCTACCCTTTCCCTGTAAAAATATTGCACCAAATAAATTATAATTTTACATATACTTCTTTCAACAGCTAGAAATTAATTGTTATCTGTTCTTAATTAGTAAAAATGTTTTGTACCTGAATAGCTTCTATATCAACTGTAGGAGTGATGCTTAAAAATTCTGCTATCTCAGCTAAGTCTGAAAATATTTAGATGGTATTGAAATGACATGTGTTTTAAAGAAAGGTAAAATAAAAAATAAATAAAAATAAAACTCACGTTGTATTCTGTTATTTTCTTCGTCTCGGTCTAGTGCATCCCCTTGCCAATTTTGCTGTTGGAATGGAGATCTGTCTCCTAGCAACCTATAAAAGCACAAACATCACCAAATTTGTCTAAATTTAAAAAAAAAAATTGAATATGAGGAACCATGTTTCAATTGAGAGTAAATGTACTTTTGAGTGTTTGACACTCAATCAGAAATTGGCTTAATTTGAAAATTAAAATACTCATGGTTGGTAACTGAAGTGATAAATTTGGACTCTAGACCTGCTGCATCTTATATTAACCTATTCATATTTTAATACCAACTTCAGTATTCTAAAAGTTTTTGATTTCACGGGAAGCGATACAATTCCATAACAAAAGGAGGAGAGAAATATAGATAAAGACCTGAAGAAAAGCCACTCAAGAAGTGTGTAGCGCTCAATACCAGCAAATAAAAGAGATTGAGCTGGAGCATCTGCTCTAGGATAGTTCAGTGAAGCCAGTTTCCTTTGAATTTTCTCCATTTGTTTTGAAGCCATTTCTGGATGAGAAGATTTTCTCTAACCTGGAAACATCTAATACATTAAAGATCTGAACTTAATCTATTTAAATTGGTACTTAAAATCTGTAGACACCAAATAAAATAAGAATATTTGAACCGAAGGTAGATTTTGTTTCAGCATGAGTTGGGAAATAGTATGAAAATCAGTATTACCATGGTAGGAGTTTATCACATAAGTAATTCTCCTCACTAAGTTACATGCCATGTAGACTTAACGTAAAAGAATATTTTGGTACATGTATTGTTCATAGTTTCTAATTAGCTACTATTGGGTCTAATATGCTATTTCAGTATGAAAGTACATAATGTACACAACATTGTCTGTGTTTATGATTGAGTCAGGGATGCTGTTATTAAGTCATGTTTAAGCTCTGACATTAAAAGGTCCAAACTGAAAGAAACTACATCCATACAAGAAGATATAAATTAAAATGATATACATGCAATGACATGTGAAAGGCTATTTATGTTTTATTTTCTGTTACCGATTTGATCACCGCCAAACTATTTAAGATTTGGGACCTGTGTCACTAATAATCGAGATTGGATTGAACTAAATCACTGGAAAGGAAACTATATATACCACTGAAAGACTTGAAACAATTTTTATCCCAATAGATAAGTTGAGACTTTTACCTCCAACATTGATTCACAGTTGGCTAAATTTCAGAAATGCCCGACTTAACTCTTTTCTCAAAATTCAACTAATTGTAATTGTACCATAAGGCAGAAACAATTTTTGCTAGAAGCAACTGAACTAACTTAATAGTAGAGAAATAGAATAAAAGAGAGGCATCTTACCTAGATGAGCACCAGTAAAAATGGTGCTGAGAGGTGGCGCTAGGAGGAGAGAGAGAAACGGGCCGTGTAAAACAGAGAGATGACGCACAGCACCAGTAAAGGAGGCCGTATTTTGGTTTAGATCTGGTGACAAAAGCGATTTGGAGGAAGCTTTGGTCGGATTTTGGCCCTGCCCGGACTTGGCATGTACGCAGAGTAGAGAGGAGGATCCTGCCCGTTAGAACGGATATCTACTGATAGTGACCGTCGGAGGTGCAGAGGAGTGGCAGTTGGTAACAAGAAATGTGCTTTATGGTAAGGTGTATTTGATGATTTTAGAATCAACCCACAAAAGATTTCAAATTTGAACTGCCCGTTAGCTCGGCTCGTTGCAGACAGGCCAGGAGCTGAAGGAAGGCGAAGGCGGAGGGGAAGAGAGGGGAATCGTGAAAGAGAGAAAAAAAAGGAAAAATGGAGGGCATCGGGAGAGAAAAAAGAGGCTGCATACGCGGGCCGGGTCCAGTCTAGATTAGGTCGTTACTGGCAGAGGCGAAGACAGCATGGCACAATTTTTTTTTCTTTTCGATCAGGTTATAATTCGGGCTTGCCTACCCCTGGCCTGTTATTTTTTTCATTTACAGCCCAGAACGGAGATGAATTAAAAAAAAAAAACCAGACTACCAGAGTGAAGTATTTTTTTTTTTTTTTGTCTAATCGAAGGAGAACTGGAGAAGTCACAGAGCAGACCGCGGAGGACTGGAGGAGTCACATAGGCGAAAGTTGTTTGGCCATCGCAGAAAGTTAATCAGGTGCAGACACAAAAATAAAGCAAGCAACGAGAAGTACCACCATCTCTCTTCTCTATCTCCTCTACTTTTCCTCTCCTATTCTCCCTCGGTTTGATCTCCTTTCTATTCCCAATATTTTCAAGGATACGCCGTCACGGTTTGTGGATTGAACGAGAAAGAAGGAGAAAGGAAAGGCTGGTTGTATTAATTTGGGAATTTTTATATTTAACCCTAAGGCTTTCTCTAATTATTACTTCTCAATAAAAAAGGAAATAAATAATAAAAGGAGAGTGGGAAAAATGGGAAGTTGCATATGCGGACTCCACAAATAAAAATGATATAGAATGAATAAATTTTGTGGAATAGTAAATGAGAGAAAATTAGTGAGATTAGGTAAACAAGGAGAGGTGGATGACATGTGTCCCTTTAATGTTTGTATTATTATATTTTTTTTAGAAATGCAACCTGATTTTTAAAAACACTAACAAAGTTTTTAATTAACAAGATGCATGCTACAATATCCCGATATTTTTATTAAAACCCCCAAAAAAAAACAAATTATCAAATCTGCTCCCACTCCAAAGTTATAATTATTTCTACCCTAACCGCCCGTGGGCTGGGCGGTCCACTTTTTCCACCTGACCGCCCAGCAGCCGGGCGGTCCACTGTGCATAGCTGACCGCCCAGCCACTGGGCGGTCCAATTTCCATAGCTGACCGCCCAGCAGCTGGGCGGTCCGGTGTTTTTTTTTTTTTTTTTTTTTTAAAGATTAGATTAGAGACAATATGAATATAAAGATGCTGAATTCTTAACGCTAAAAGTTCGAATTTTTTTTGTAAATATTAGTTAGATTACTTCTGTGAAGCATATTTATACTAAAATACGCTAAATTACTTGGAATTATGTTAAATTACGTTGAGTTACACTATATTAAGTTAAATTACACTAAATCACATTACATTACGCTAAAATACGGTAAATTACATATGAATAGGGACGATATCTTCACTGAAAAGGCGAAAAACGACGACGAAATGAAAATCTTAAGTAATTTACTCAATATGTAATTACTTAAGTGAGTTATACTAAATTACTCAATACGCTAAATTACTTAAGTGAGTTATACTAAATTACTCAATACGCTAAATTACTTAAGTGAGTTATTCTCAAGCTTTCCGAAAAGTGCTCATTTGCTGAAATCGGACACTAAAATACGCTAAAATATGCTAAAATACGCTAAATTACGCAATACGCTAAAATACGCTAAATTACTCAATACGCTAAAATACGCTAAATTACTCAATACGCTAAATTACTGAATATGCTAAAATACGGTAAATTACTCAATACGCTAAACTACTCAATACGCTAAAATACGCTAAATTACTCAATACGCTAAACTACTAAATACGCTACTCAATACGCTAAATTACTGAATACGCTAAAATACGCTAAATTACTCAATACGCTAAATTACTCAATACGCTAAATTACTCAATACGCTAAACTACTAAATATGCTACTCAATACGCTAAATTACTGAATACGCTAAAATACGCAATATGCTAAAATACGCTAAATTACTCAATACGCTAAATTACTGAATACGCTAAAATACGCTAAATTACTCAATACGCTAAATTACGCAATACGCTAAAATACGCTAAATTACTCAATACGCTAAATTACTGAATACGCTAAAATACGCTAAATTACTGAATACGCTAAATTACTGAATACGCTAAAATACGCTAAATTACTCAATACGCTAAATTACGCAATACGCTAAAATACGCTAAATTACTCAATACGCTAAATTACGCAATACGCTAAAATACGCTAAATTACTCAATACGCTAAAATACGCTAAATTACTTGGAATTATGTTAAATTACGTTGAATTACACTAAATTACGGTAAATAACAATAACTTCGCTAATTATGCTGAAATATGGTAAATTACGCTAAACTACGCAAAATTACGCTAAAGTAGACCGATTCTTTGCCATCTTTCATGAATCATAAAAAATAGTAAAAAAATTCCAAAAATAGTAAAAATTGGTATTCTACAAGTTCATTATGTAACTAATTTACTGAACTACTTGGATTGAATAATAGAAATGAAAATCTTAATCGGAAACTTCAACTCAAGTTTTGAGGCTCTTCCCTTTGTTTTTTGGTGATTCTGAATTTTGGAATCCGACATAGCAGGCACGGACGCATGCGCATTTTCTCAAGCTTTCCGAAAAGTGCTCATTTGCTGAAATCGGACACTCGAGCGCCGTTTTATGACCGTTTGAAGTTTCGTCGTCGTTTTTCGCCTTTTCAGTGAAGATATCGTCCCTATTCATATGTAATTTACCGTATTTTAGCGTAATGTAATGTGATTTAGTGTAATTTAACTTAATATAGTGTAACTCAACGTAATTTAACATAATTCCAAGTAATTTAGCGTATTTTAGTATAAATATGCTTCACAGAAGTAATCTAACTAATATTTACAAAAAAAATTCGAATTTTTAGCGTTAAGAATTCAGCATCTTTATATTCATATTGTCTCTAATCTAATCTTAAAAAAAAAAAAAAAAAACACTATCGGACCGCCCAGCTGCTGGGCGGTCAGCTATGGAAATTGGACCGCCCAGTGGCTGGGCGGTCAGCTATGCACAGTGGACCGCCCGGTTGCTGGGCGGTCAGGTGGAAAAAGTGGACCGCCCAGCCCACGGGCGGTTAGGGTAGAAATAATTATAACTTTGGAGTGGGAGCAGATTTGATAATTTGTTTTTTTTTGGGGTTTTAATAAAAATATCGGTACAATATCCTTTAAATATTTTTTTATTCCTATGTAGTGTATTATCTACTTATTTCAAACTACAGAGGTTTATAAACATGTTAAAATTTTCATATTATTATTATACGCATTTTGCTTCTATTTAGATAAATTATATTATTATTATTATTATTATTATTATTATTACTATTACTATTATACGCATTTTACTTCTATTTAGATAAAATTTTCAATTGTTTGAATACTAGAATATTACAACAAAAGTTCAAAATGAGTCTAAACATGTTACCACGTTTTAAAGATATCTTCAATTACGTGTTTTATTTCACATCAAATAAAATTTTCATATTCAAAAATTGAGATGTTACAGTAGCCTGGAATGCATATAACCATAGATGAAACTGCGAGATTCTCTGACAAATGCTCGCACCGGTCATTGTTGATTTCAGTACCACTAAGATTGTGATTCAACAATATTTGAGACAAGATAACCCGAACCTGTTTAGAAAAAAGAATCCGAATCCGATTTCTGCCTACCTTTGATTCAAATCCTAACTTCGCCACTGGTTACTGGACAGAGTTGAGTTGAGCTGTGCCTCACATTTCAGACCCGATGACAAGAATTGGACCGGGATCTTGGCACAAATCCGGCTCAATATTCTTGAAGACAACATTTAATGAGAAAGAAAATCTGATCGTGTAGTACAATCTTGCTTGGGACGGTTGTGACGGAGAAAAACAACGAAACAAACAATTTATCATAATCAATTCTCTTTTTTTAGTTCACAATGTATATCTCGTCGAACTTCTCCTCTTCACTTTTCATTTCAATCGCGAAATTGATTAACAGCGAATTTTCTTTAATTATTTTCCCTCTAGTCCAATTAGAGGGCATTCAGTCCAAAAGAAATAGAAAGGTTTGATATGTGAGATTGGTCTTTATATTTAGATGGTTTCTACTCTGTTGGTGCTGTAAACCTAGTGCAAAATCCAAAATTAGATACTTTGCGGATCTTTAAAGAGAAAATTGTGACCCGGATTTTGTAGAAATTGGATCTGCTAGGTTCTTTTTGTTGGAACTTGGAACTAACCTTGACATGCTTGGATTTTTTTTTTTTGTAAATAAACTTTTTTTATTAATCAAAATAATTGTTGGCAGTATCTTACCGCTGACCATAAAAAAAAGATATGCTTGAATTTTTTTTTTAAAATACGGTGCATATAATGTTTAAGCGGCCAGTATAGATCTTTGTGGTACAATATCATACGCATTGTATGTTCAACAAAATGTTATAATTTTTCAAAAAATTTCATTCAATTATAAAAACGAGATGGAAAATTCGATTTTATCATTTAATATATTTAATATTACACTAATCCTTTATTGCATTTTTTTTATCCTCGACAAAGAATTTATATATATTTTTTATAGTTCATAAGTTTTTGAATTTTTTTTTCAAGAAAATCCGACTTTTCTGTACAGACTATTTGTAAGTAGAACTAGAATGTTTTATGCTCATCAAAGAACTGGTGAGCTTAATTCTTAAAATGACGAATACAAACTGTTGAAATTGATATATTTTATGACTAATGTATTTACATGTCAAGCTTATAAATTTGTTAATTAAATTAGTATAAATCACGTGATAAAAAGTTTTATAAGTTAATTTTATTACGTTCATTTTTAATTTGTTTTTGACCGTATGACTTTATACAAAACTAATTTGAAAATTTATAAATTTGACATATAGATGCATCACTCGTGAAGTAAATCAATTTCACTATTTAAATTCGTTACTTCAAATTAATCTGATAAATTTTAAAACTAAGTTCACTAAAAGAGTTGGTGAACTTATCAACACTCTAATTATCATGTACTGAACTGTCACAGGCAGATTTAAAAACCACAATTTAAGACCTCACACCGCCTGGTCTATTAGAGATGGAAGTACAATCCCGGTTTTCTCTCAGCCATGGTTCCCCTAATGGAAAGCCTTCAAACCAGTAGGTAGAGAACAAAAGGAGATGAGGGTCAGTGATCTCATAGACCCGGTGTCTCATAATTGGGTCTTCAGTGGCTCTTTCTGTAGCAACAAACGAGGCAATTAGGCCTATTTTGCCCCCGGCAAAAGACGGATTGCTCTTTACTTCCGCAAGGGATGGCAAATTCTCTACTAAGAAAGACTACCAGTTACTGAGGGGGGCTCAGCTTCTCATAGGAAGCAAAGATTGTTGGGAATGGTTGTGGGGGCATAAAGGTCTTTTACCAAAGTTCAAGCTTTGTATCTAGAGGTGTTATTTCAATGCGATACCGGTACAAGCAGAGATTGCGAGACGAATTCACTCACTGTCGCCACATTGCAAAGTATGCATGTTGGAGGACGAAACAATCACTCATGCGTTGTTCAGATGTCAATTTGCTAGATCGGCTTGGCTGGCATCCCCTCTAGGCCTCAGATCAGACAGGCTAGTTGGCCAATTCCCCGATATCATTCAATTCGTGAGACAGACAATGGATGATCAGCAGTTTCCAAAATTCATGGCAATCACATGGGTTGTGTGGAGAAGCAGAAATGAGGCCATGTACGCAGATAAAAAGCAATCAATCAAAGCATGTCAGGAATTTTGGAATAGAGCAATTGAGGATTCGGAGATACTGGCTGCTGGTACGGGGTGCGGGGGGAAACCAGGTGAGAGATCAGTTGTCTGAGGAGAATGAACTTAGGCTGAATACATGCCTCTTCTTCTTTTTTTGACAGATCTTGGGACCAGGCATGAAAGGCAGGGGTAGGTCTGCTATTATTAGAAAATGGTACCGTTATTCACTTGGAGTCTACTTTGGTTCAGGCTATTAATGCTACACATGCTGAAACTCAGGCGGTTCTGCAAGGGCTGAGAGTTCTGACTCAATTAATAAGGGAAGAGGGGAGGTTATTCTCGGACTCTCTGGAACTGGTAAACTCACTGGCACAAGATCTTCCGTTGGTATCGAATCAGCAAAGAAATATGGGATGCGTGGAGGATTAAAAGAGAATACCCAAATGTTAGAAAAATTGCCTACATGTTCAGACAGGATAGCCTAATTCAAATAGCCCATAGATTGGCAAATTTGGGTAGAATGAACGGTTGGCATAGACAGGGTGTTTCTTTTCCATGTTTTGATGAGACTTGGTAATTGTAATAGGCCTACGGGCTGTCAGGAAAGCAAAAAAAAATCTAATTTGACTGATTCAGCATCAAGCCTGAGGTTTAGAGCGCGCGTCGTGCAGAAACGGACGAAAATGTTTTTCACGAGGGTTTTCTCGAATCTACGCACAAACGGCACGAATCTCAGAGCAATGCGCACCGTACGATTCACATGACGCGCGGTGGAAGATCCCAATTGGAGGACGGATATACTGTAGCATTAGGCGGATCTGATACAGTGATACTGCTGGAGTGCTGGTTAGGTTGGGGGTAAATATTTTAACAGAGCAAATATGGCTTCATGCAGCGCACTGATCATATGCCATATGTTTTGATTCAATGTCCGTCCGTGCGATGCATGAAGCCAGAGCTACTCTGTTAATATGCCTGATCAGAATCTTTGATGGCCTATACACCATTACGCCACTGGTCTAAGGCTAAAAGCCTAGAACAAAGCGCTCTCAAGCTCACCTGTCTTTGCAAGCCAGAAATGGCGAGAGCAGAGGGTGGAGACAGAAGCAGTAACGCCGCCGCTTTCTTCTTCAGCGCCACGCTGTTTCTCTGGGCGGCATCGATAGCCTTCGTAATAACCTTCAACGGCCGTCGTGAGCTGACGGTCATCGCCGTTGGTTTTTTCTTCTTCCAAACGGCGAATTATGTAATTCGTCGCTTCATCTCCAAAGATCCCCTTCTTGTAAATACCTCCGTCTCTCTTTTCCATTCCTCTCTCACTTCCGCCTCAGGTAGGTCAAGTCACAAAATTACTCGTCTTTTGTTTTGTTTGTCGCAATTTCCGGTTACTTTGTGGAACTTTGCTTATATCTCATGTAAGTTTAAATTTGAAATTATAATTCTAGAGAAAAAAAAAAGCTTATTGGTGAAATTATGCATGCATAGCATAACCCCACAAAAGATTAATCAGAAGCATGAGATCTTATGAATTCTTCCAATTGGTAGTTGGTACTGTTACAAGGTGTTATAACCAAATAATCAATTATGATGTTTACTTACTGAAATTTAGCTATCTACATATTTCAGTTGTATATATACTTGTAAATCAATGGATAATGAAAGGCCCGATAGAGATGTTTACACACGAGGAGCTAGTGACTGGTACTTGGTATGGCGCGCATTGGGCACTATGCTTTTCATGTGGGTACTTTGCATATGACCAATTGGATATGCTTCTGTACAGGTTGTATAGCGGGTTCATACCCGCAATCCTTCTGCACCATTTGATCCTTTTGGTTTGTTTCACACTGGCTCTCTATAAGGATGTTACAATCAATTATCTCATTCTTTCGCTTGTATGTGAGGTATATTTGTTTTCAGTTCTGACAATTGAATTTCGAGTTTCTTTTCATTGTATCTATTCTTTTTGAGTTCTGACAATCAATCATTTTTAATCTTCTGTACTTCAGCATTACACATTCTAGAAATATTTATTCTATCCTTTTTTTTTTTTTAAAAAGACCATGGCTCATTTTCATATTACTGAAAACCATATAATTACATCAAGATTCCAGAGTTTATATCTCTGCCAGTAGCTTGCAGAAACAGAATGTACCAGTAGCAACAAGATAATAACATAGCCAACTTTTAGTGGTTGCTAATGTCCAAAAGTATCCTAGATTAGCTAAAGCTAAGCCAATTTATTCTATCCTATAAATAAATTTAAAATAAAACAGGCAAGAACAGGAATACTACAAAACCCCCAGGAGATAATTGCTCTTTTCCCATTTCCTTTTGTTAACTCTTTTATTAATCAATTTCCTTTTATTTCAGCTTCATTCTATATTTCTACATACAAGGAAAGTGAGACGAATGGCGGGGGTACGAGATATAAACAGCCAACTGGTGCTATTTGAATGGGTTCTTAATTGGTGGACCTTCATCACTACTCGGCTTGTATGTCACATATTAATAACTTACAAGCTGATTATAGATGCGCATAAATTTGATGGAGGAATTGAGCTTTCATTAGCTCTCTTTGGCATGGCTGGTATGAACATTCTAAATGTATTTTTGGGTCTTGATTTGTTCAAGGCTTTTAAAAGAGAGTGGAAACAACAAAAGCATCAAGACTAGTTCCTTTGCTTTTCCACTTATGATTGAACTTTGTAGTCACTAGACTATACATTTTATATCAAACCTTTAAATTGTGCTTATTGTTTATTAGCGGCTGGCCATAGTTATTTGGAGTAGAACTAGGGTGTTTTTGAGCTTACCAAGTCCTTTAATGAACTTCACTTCAAAACCTACTGAATTGGCTTAAAGCGACGGATCCAAATAGTTGAAACTGATCTACTCCACTCCACGAGTAATGCGTTTACATGCGGAATTTGTAAATTTTTCGAATTAAATAGTATATAGTCGAGTTTAAAAAAATGATGAAAAATGAGCGCTTTACAATTAATTTATAAACCTTCTTTCTTGACCGCTTGACTTAAAACTAAGTAAATTAAATTTGACATGTAATTGCATCATTCGTGAAGTTGATCAGTTTTAACGGTTTAGATTTTTTGTATGAAGTCAATCCGATAGATTTTAAAGTTAAATTCACTAAGCCTCTTGGTGAACTTAAGAACACTATAGTTCTACTCATTTATTTGCATTATGATATAATTAGTCCTTTTTTTAATCATCTTTTTGGTCTTGTAAGACTAGTTTTGTTTGCCGATTTTTTTATTTATAGGAAATAAAATAAACAAGACATCATAAACTATAGCGTCCACGCGCATAAAAAAAAAGTTGGACGCCACGGTTTATGACGTTCACAGCATGATAAATCTGTACTCCGGGACTGATACATCTCCTGCACATTAAATGTTTAGTATAGATTCCTCCAAATTAGTTCTGTTCTTTAATTAATTGTTTTTAATTAATTAGTTTTGTTCCTAATTTTTTCTGTATAGAATGTATGTACCCTCTATTTTTAGTGTTGTAATTCGTGGTTCTACACTGTAGATACCGGTATTCAGATGACAAGTATTGTAACTGAAATTATGTATTTCATATTTTGTGTAATATAGGTTACGGGTCTTTCTCTAAAAAACAATATTTTTCAGCTCTTAATAATACAAAAATCAGATATGATTCGGTCACAATACAGTACGATACGTAACTCAAATAACATATTGTGACTTGTGTGTCCCATATTGTGATTATCTTTTGAAAAATCAGCACATAAATTGGTTTGGTCATGACACGTAGTCATGCATGATCAAGATTGTTAGATCATGGTAGACCAGTTCACGGGCCGTGACCAGTGTGCCGTGTCGATTTTTTGAAAAATAATCACACACACAGAACATGCGAGTCACGACATATGACTTGAGTCACGTGCCGTGCCGTGACAGAACCGTCTCCGGTTTTGGAATTATTAAGAGCTTATAAGTATTTATTTAAATACTTGAAATTAATTGATGGTAGATGCGGATTCATGAGAAAAATATTTTAATTAATTAAAGACGAACGAAACTAATTTGGAGGCATCCATATACTAACCATTTTAATGTTCATTAGATAATTGATATCAGATCCTGGTATTATTAGACTCCGAACGCTGTACACCGTGGCGACCAGTTTTTTTTTTATTTTTTTTTTATTTGTACGTTGTTTGCTGGACACCATAAAATAAGGGGATTTTTTTTTTAAAACGTAATTAAAATAATTAATTAAAAAAAAACAACTTGATTATCTCGTTTTTTTAGAAAAACTATAAAAACCGAACTGGCAATTCGGTATGAACGTTTTTTTTTTCTATTAATTAATTTTTATAACTCCTTGTAAACCGAATTGCCAATTCAGTTTAGAGGTATTTTTAGCCCAGACCGAATTAGCAATTCAGTCCAGAGGCTTTTTTTTTTTTTTTAGAGACACTAAGAAGAGCAAAATAAAGAAATCTAACACTGAAAATTTGAATTTTTGTTTAAATTATTTGTTAGATTACTTCTTTTGATTTATAATTAGCATATTTATACTAAAATACACTAAATTACTTGAAATTATGTTGAATTACACTATATTACAATAAATTATGTTGACTAATTACGCTAAATTACAATAACTTCGCTAATTATGGTGAAATACGGTTAATTACGCTAAAGTAGACTGATTTTGTGTCATCTTTCATGAATCATAAAAAATAGTAAAAAAATTTAGAAAATAGTAAAAATTGGTATTCTACAAGTTCATTATGTAACTAATTTACTGGCTACTTAGATTGAATAATAGAAATGAAAATCTTAATCGGAAACTTCAACTCAAGTTTTGAGGCTCTTCCCTTTGTTTTTTGGCAATTCTGAATTTCAGAAAACAACATAGTAGTCACGAACGCATGCGTATTTTCGCAAGCTTTCCGAAAAGTGGTCATTTGCTGAAATCGGACACTTGAGCGCCGTTTTATGACCGTTTGAAGTTTCGCCGTCGTTTTTCGCCTTTTCAGTGAAGATATCGTCCCTATTCATATGTAATTTAGCGTAATTTACCGTATTTGCGTAATGTAATGTAATTTAGTGTAATTTAACTTAATATAGTGTAATTCAACATAATTTCAAGTAATTTAGTATAAATATGCTAATTATATATCAAAAGAAGTAATCTATCAAATAATTTAAACAAAAAAATTCAAATTTTCAGTGTTAGATTTCTTTATTTTGCTCTTCTTAGTGTCTCTAAAAAAAAAAAAAAAAAAAAAAGCCTCTAGACCGAATTGCCAATTCGGTCTGGGCTAAAAATGCCTCTAAACCGAATTGACAATTCGGTTTACAAGGAGTTACACACAAAGTTACAGGGAAAGCAGCGGGAATTGTGAAAAAGGCCTATACCGAATTGGCAATTCGGTATAGAAAAAAAAAACGTTCATACCGAATTGCCAGTTCGGTTTTTATGATTTTTCTAAAAAACGAGGTAATCAAGTTGTTTTTTTTTAAATTAATTATTTTAATTACGTTTTAAAAAAAAAATCCAAAATAAGGCGTCCGGTTCAAACACCATACTTTATTGTGTTTTGCTTATGATCCGAGATATTCAAACTTTTTTCATTTTTAAAAATTTATTTATTTTATTTCTTATAAAAATATCGGTTTTGTTTGTATTACTGACGCTGACCTGAGATGCACGAAAAGTTGGAAATTCTTAGGTGTTTTTTTTTTACAAAAAAAGCCAAGGCCCATTTCATATTACTGAAATAAGATAATTACTTCCAAATTTTGAGACCAAAAGCTCTGTCCATCATAGCAAGATAAAAAACGAAAGATTGAAATATAAAAACATAACAGATCCAGCTTATAGTACTTGCTAATGACCAAAAGTACTCTAAAGTAGCTAATACTAAGCTACATAGTAACGGACTGAGGTTATCTAGGCATATAGACAAAAAGTAGTTTTGTTGTAGCTTCATGTAAAACTAGGGAGACTCACGGGTGCTTTAGTTGCAGCTTTTGAGTCTGGTACACTACTATCTCCATTGGCATATACTGATCAAGTGGTATGGCATCGAATTCACATCACCCCCGGTACCGTAATAGGGAATCTTTACAATTACTTGATGTGGATCGTTCTTTTTAACTTGGCACGAATCTCAAAGCCCAATAATACTGCATGTTCACACAAAAGCGTATGCACAAAGTTTCAGTATAGCAAGCTATACTTTTTAACCTTGGTACACCTTTCGAGTCGGGTTGCAAGTGTACAACCCTATCGAGCAGTATGTTCAGGTATCAATCCACATGACGGTTTGAATGTTTCTAGACTCTACTTAAATTATATAAAAACTCTAGAAGTTTTGCAAAGGTTGGTTGTTTGTTTGTTTAAGTTCCTAACAGTTTAATGGCAGTAATAAAATGCAAGAGAGTAAATTAAACTGGGTTTTAATCAATAATAAAAAGGCGTGTCCAGGGTTATGACTTTATCTCAGCTCTGCCTCGAGGTACCCGGTCCGTGTAGTGTCCTACACGGGGCCGTGTCCAGTGTACACGGTCCGTGTGGTCCCCGAGTGAATGTAGCAGCTACTGTTTCTGTGTGTTGTTTCTTTGTGTAGGGTTCTACTGACCAAACCTAATGTTCCTAAACCTCAACTGTCGTTTGTTGGTTCGTTAACTTGGTTTGGAGTTGCAATATGTGCCCTCGTCGGGTTCTAGACCTCAACTGTCGTTTATTGGTCCGAAGTACCTAGTTGCTTGATTGGTATACTAAAGGTAACCTCTATCCGTCGATAGAGAAAACTTTCACTTGTCGGCTACTACTTGGTTTCACCTTTCGGATCACTAATCCTACCTCATATACTTAGTTTGGTTGAGAGATCATAAGGGCCAAAGTACCTTCTAGATGTGGCCATTCATCTAGTGGTAAACCAATATAAATCAAACAATTTAATCTAAGCAATTAAAATACTACTCAATCAATCAAACACAAATTTCAATACAAAGGATAATAACTAGCATGCAAAACAAAGCATTTGATTACATCAAAACCCTAGAAACTGAAAAGTCTACTCAAACATAGTTCTAAAACAAATAAAAGAGATGATAAAGATAGTGCTCATGGCAGAATTCGAAGTAGTAAGAAGATCCGTCGCAAATCTCTCGATTTTCGCCTCTCTTCTTCTTCTCCAAGCCAAGCCGTCAAGCACCAACCCTAGGTCTCCTTTCTCAGATCCAGAATGCCTTTCTCTGGCGAGAAATCCAGCTTATATCCTTAATTCGTCGACCTTCCTTCATTAGCCTTGTTTCCAGATTTCTGGATCTGTTTCCGGAAATGCTTGACACGGGCCGTGTCAGATCTGTCCGGCCCGTGTCACCTGTGCTTCTTCAGTGATCGAGTCAGTGGTCGAGTCGAGGTTGACACGGACCGTGTAGAGACTTCTTAATTCTGGATTTCTCCTCGATTTCCCCCGAATCCTGCAAAATAAGAATAAACTTGCAGCAGTACTACATTCTAAAGATATTCAATGAAATATAACTAATTTAATGAATTTAAACACAGGTTTGGTACAATTTTAAGGTCGGAATTATAGGTCAAATAACGAGACATCACTGCCCCCTCCGTCAACCCGAATCCTAAACCGGCTGGGAGTTAATCTCAAACCGTAAAGTGAAGGGACTCTTTTACGGTACCAGGGAGGATATTTGCCCGTATGGCATCCTCTATAATTGGCATCCAGTCATCTGCTACAGTTTTAACCTTCTGGCGCATGTTACATGTCCAGTAAAATAACAAATATTTTATTAGCAAAATGATAGTTCTAGCAGAAGCAATAACACAATTAGTAAAGCAAATTTCATTTATGTGTTTCCACAGAGTCCAAAACACAATGCACTAATAACAATAAGAAAACCATTTTTGTCAGTTGTTGTGAGAGTATAAGCATAGTCTATGAGATCTTTCCATTTTTTCCAAATATGCATAATGTGTTAATGTGTTGACTTTTCTCTAACCAAAATCAAATTTGTTGTGCAAATTGACATGTGATGTGATGAATAAGTGATCAATAGTTTCTGGTTTAGAGAAGAACTGACAAGATGGGTCTCCTATCCATCCCTTAGTCAAGAAGTTGTCTTTAGTTAAGATTTTATCATGTTCAATAAACCACATGAAAACTTTAATTTTGGAAGGAATTGGTAGGTTCCACCACCATTTGAGAAGGAGTGCTAAATTCATTTGTCTAAGATCTAATATTCCTAAACCTCTAAATTGTTTGGCTATACAGACTGCTTTCCAATCTAACAGAGAATATTTTTTTTTTAGTGGAAGTACCTTGCCAGAGGAATCTTCTTCTAATTTTATCTATTTGTTTAAGCACAGTTAAATGAATTTTATAAACTGAGAGTGTATAGAGTGGGATAGAGGAAAGCAAAGAGTTAAGAAAGGTAATTCTACCTCCTATAGACAACAAATGTCCTTGCTAGTTTTTTAATCTACCTTCAATTTTGTCTACCAAGAATTGCCAATTGCAACTTGAAGTTGCTTGAAATGTAAAGGGAGTCCTAGGTATTTGATAGAGAAAGAACCCCAATGGCATCTAAAATTTTGATTCATTTCTAAAGAGTCATCAAGATGAATAGGATACATTTCAGTTTTGTTATAGTTCATCTTAATACTAGAGAGAGCTTCAAATGACATCATTGTCCACCATGCAGCTTCTACATTCTTCTCCTGAGCTGCCAGGAAGAGAATTGTATCATTTGCATAGTGACAATTAGTAATTGCTCTATTTTATATATGTATGCAGTGTGGTCCTAGTCCCTTAATTACATTAGCTTGCCTATCTTTACATGACGAGTAGTGAATACTTGTGCAACAGACAACCCGAAAGTATGTCATCATGGATCTCATTTGAAAGATAAAATTGTGTAGAAGACGTTCGTGGTTTTAGATTTGCAAAATCCCTCACAGATCGTCGGAAATATTGGTTAGATTGAGTGGAGAAAAAAAAATCACCTCTAAAAACGTGTAAAAGATAAGTGAATGATGTGTCCAGTTTTTTATTTGTGAAATACTTGATATCTTATGTATGAATATTTCAACGTATATGTATGAATACTTTAATGAAGTATGTTTTGTTTTTTTTAAAATATTGTTTTTGTTTTTTTTATTTGTAACATTTCAATTACATGATCTATAAAAATTGATATATTATTTTTGTTTCGACAGTGAAACATGTGGCAACTAATTTTTATTTCTAAAAAATAAAATTGAACTAGAAAGCAATAAATCAATGTTCAATACTATTCAGCTGCTCTTGTAAAATTAATCGAGGTATGCACATATGCTTGTAATACTCTTAATACATTAACTATTTACACTTACACGACGATGTATGAATACTTGCTCGATGAGATATGAATACTTGCGACGAGGTATGAATACTTGTGCAATGGACAACTCGAAAGTATGTCATCATGGATCTCATTTATAAGAGAAAATTATGCAGAAGACGTTCGTAGTTTTAGATTTACAAAATTCCTCACTAATCGTCAGAAATATTGGTTATATTAAATGGAGAAAAAAAAACCATCTCTAAAAACGTGTAAAAGATGAGTGAGTGATGTGTCTAGTTTTTTTTTTTAAATACTTGATGTATTATATATGAATACTTGATGTATTATATATGAATACTTTCGCGCGTTAGTTGTAAAATCTTTCAAATATTAGGCATTAGGCGGTCCCCAAATAGTAAGTGGTACCCCCAAGTAATTAGTAGTTATTCAAGTAGTTAATGACTGGGGGAAGAAACGAGGGATGAATACCGGGGGATAGCTAGTATCTCCCTTAATTGTAAGGCATGACTGTGAACTATATAACCAACTTGTGATCCATTGAATCCATCTAGAACCAAAATTCCTACTATCTAAAACTTTCAGGAGATAGTTCCAATGTATTTTGTCATATGTTTTTTCAAAGTCTACTTTTACTACTACTCCTGGTTGTTTATTAGTATGACATGAATAGATAATTTCTTGGCTTAATATCACATTGTCTAAAATGAATCTATTCTTAATGAAAGCTACTTGACTAATATCTATGATCCTAGGCATTACTGACTCTAATCTAATGGTAAGCATTTTGAAGAGAATTTTAAAATTTTCAAACTATAATAGTTAACTTTTTGGATAAAAAAAGTGACGGAGTGATCTTATCGGAACAAATACAAAGTTTAATAGCCAGTGAGAAACAAATCAAAGTTGAGTAACCAAATCGTGACCAAATGGTGACAAAGATCAAAGTTTAGTGACCTTTGACGAAATTTGCCCTGTAAAATTGTAAAATAGCACAGTTGAAGCCTAATCAAATCATACAAAAAGTACAAAGGACCGTTGAATATATTCTCGACAATGAAAAGCATTTAATTCGTGCAGTACGAACCATGTAGATCAACAAATTCTAGAATGTATAAACTTTTTGACACATAAGAGGATTGATTATATATTCTATAACGTTCTTGGCCGATGGCTGTAAAATAGCATAAATGTGCGCCCAGGACACAGGTTATACATGTGAGAACAAATAAGAGCATCTGCATATCTGATGTGGCAGTTGCTAAATTAATTTTAGAAATGTAGATGGGTTTCTTATTTAGTAATTTTGTTTAATAATTTCTTATTAAGAAATTATTTATAAACTCTGACATGGCAAAACGATTGGTCTGTATTTGCTAAAGTTAGTTTAATTTACTGTTGATGTGGCTTATTAATTTTAATTTACTGATGATGTGACTTATTAGAAATTCTAAAATTAGTTTTAAGAATGTGGACATTTAGAAACTCCAGAGTCTATAATTTCTTAAAAGCAGTTAACAGTTATTTAGAAACTCTAAGAGTTTTAGAGATGTAGATGCTCTAATGACATCATAAACTTCTCTTTATACCAACAGAATACGTACTCAAGACAGATTAATTACCACCTTGTTTGACAACTGTAATAATTAATCCACAGAAAAAGACAAGTACTGAACTGGTTCCCATAAACCTAGCAGGAAGAGTTTTTTTAGGCATTTCGTCAAACACTACACAGCCCATAAATAGGGACTCTCGCACGAACTCAAAACAAATCGATATGAAATTAGCAACCAATCAAAGGCCAAAGGGAGTAATAGAGTCAAGAATGGTGGAAATATTGGAGTCAAGCTTCGTGGTTCCATCCAAGGACATCCGAGCAAGACGAAGGTGCTGCCGAATATAGACCAATCAAATTCTTAATAAGAATTCACAAAAGGCTATTTTTGTCTTTTATTATATTATCCAGATATTTAATTATGGTTAAATTCAGAAGAAATAAAAGAAGAAGTTAAAGGACATATTAAATATTGTAAAGAGTAGAGAGGTAAATAAGAAATTGAAGAACTCTTTGAGGGTATATGAGAAATTAATCCTTATGTGAATAATGTATGTTCTCATTTTCTTATTTTTTTTCCTCACGTTTGAATTTCAAAGTAATAATATTACCCATAAAGGTCAATGATGTACGATATTTCAACATTAAGAAGACTTTTGTATGTATCATCCAATTTAACAAGTCCCTCAGCACAGTTTCTATTACACTTTCCCTGAGGATGAATTTCAATAGAATTCAATGAGTTTGATGAATAAATGAATAATAGAAGTTCATTGAATCCGTCTCCTTTTAGTGACTTGTGATGGAATCTAGCTAGAGCGATACCCAAACTCCAAACTCCAAACAGTTTGCTTCACAACGGAGAAGGCTGTGGCCGTATGTATCTATATTTGCGTGTGCGTGCGACCTCTAAATTTAAATATAACATATAAAATTAGTTGGGTTTTAGTATAGGCTGAGGTCTGTTGAAGAGAGGGGGTTCTATTTTTCTTTTCCTACGTTAACTGGAATTAGCCTTGGGCTTAATTTGTATTGCTTTTAGTTTCATAAAAATAAGTATATGGGACTCATTTTTACTCAATAATACAGTGAAAAAGCAGAATAGGAGCATACTGAAAGCAATTTAAGAAAAAGGTAACAATACTATATAGTCAATTGAAACAAAGAATGTCTAGGTAACATAACAAGTAGGAAACCAGCTACTTAAAAATTTCATAAAAGTGACAAACACAGACAACTTAAAAGCATAATTAATCCTGTAATTATCAAAAACACTCAAGGATAATCAATTTCAAATTAGAAAGTATTTTTAGATGTCTTTCAGAATTGATGGAAAAATCTTAATCAAATTGTAAAATCCATCAGTACGTGCAACAGCTTTAAAAACCTCAGGAGAGCTCATAAATTTGAAACACTCTGCTTTAAGTTGACTGCAATTGTGTTGATTTGCCAAAAGTAATGTAGTTCCAGTGTTGCTCACACAGAGACGCTTGCACAATAAATCTTCACATATCAACCTCAACCTCTGCAGCTGATACCTATCATTCACGTATTTGATCGTCTTTTCAAAATTAGTAAAAAAAATAAAAATAAATAACAAAGAAAAACTTAATACATACCTATCTGCAGCTACGAGCAAATGTTGAGCCATCAAACTCGGATCTTGATTTTTATCATCATCATCACTAGTGCTCTCAAAATCAGGCACTGAATCAGAATAAATGAAGTAAAGCATGGATTTGAAAACCGGTGCTTCAATATCATCAACTGGTATGATGTCTTCCCATTTCTCTTTCATACAACCAAAAAGCTCGGCATTGAAGACAGCTGACCTCGCTGCAAGTATCAACCGATGAGCCTTAAATTTCTCTCCCTTCACTATAAATGTAACGTCAGCCCCCTTTCCACTCTCAAGTAGATTAGCCAAATTTTGGTTCAAATTCGAGGGTGGCACAATAACACCATAGGGGTTGGTTACTTCAAGCTTGGTCCCTTTAATAACAGTAACTGCACACTTCACTGTGAAAGCATCATCTTTCAAATATTCTGATGCCTCAAATTCAGTTCTCTTTGCAAATTGTGTAAGACTCCAATTTCTCACAAAATCGAAAGTCCTGACTGGGGATGCAAGGCTCATGTCAGAAGGGGCACCATTTTGTTGAAGAATGGTCAAAGTTAGTCGTGCCTTCACATCATTAACTGCACTTACAAGTCGCACCAAAATGGATAAAAAATGTTGATCATTCTTAGTGTATCCATCAGGATAGAATTCAATTTTCCATTTATATCCGCCAACAGTAAAAACATCAGAGTCAATATTTTTTCCTATTCCAATCCCTTTAGTCAGGGAATAATCGTAAATCTTGAACAGATGTGTTCCAGTTATTGTCACTGTTCGAATTGCTGAGGTTGTCTCAAGGTTTTGATGACTAATAGCTTGAGCGAATGAATCCATTTGAGTATATCTTCCACTGTAAGTGTATATATATATATGAGATTACAGATTATAGCTCTGTACAGTCTACACTAGAAATCCTTTTCTTGTTATATAGGATTTTGATTAAGTAAAAAAAATTAATATTACCCACTCAAGGGTCAAATAGGAAATTGAGACAGCCAATGTGAGCTAATTAATTTAATTGAAGGATGTATCAGTTTGGAGAAGAGCAACGAACTAGGGAAATTGGACCTTGACAATGTTTATATCCTCAAAACCTTTATTTTCCAAAGCTTTTCCTCTCTTTTTTTCTACTTATGTGTCCCACTTGTATATGGAAAAGGCAAATTATTTAGAATCAATTCTAAAAGGCGAATAATACCAACAGTTAAAAGAGTTTTAGGCAAGTATAAAAACTCAAGGCGCAACCTTGTACGGAGGTGGTCGGAGTTGAGAGAGAACCTTGAAGAAGTGGAGAGGAAGAGACGAAGGGAGCGCGGAGGAGGCGGTAAAGGACTTGGAGAGAAGCGGTGGAAAGGAAAGAAGGCGAACGAAGCAGAGAAGGATGCAATGAGAATTTCAATTTGTGAATGGCAAAGTCATTTGACCCATGAAAATTTTTATATAAAATTTTTAGAATATAAGTGTTCGAAAAGCATGAGTAATTTATTAGAATGTTAATCTTTTTTTTTTATAGAAGATTTAATACTAAAATTAAACGTCATAATAGAAACTTAACTAAAATTAGCTTAATCTATTTAAACTTAACTAAAAATTAGCTTAATTTATTAAATTTAAGTGTTGCTAGTTTAATTATATGCTTGTTCAATTGATTTCTTGTATTATTTTGGTGTGTTTGTTTAATTAATTTTAATCTTTGTACTTGTTTAAATTGTGATTGCTTTATCATATTATTAAAGCAGATCATATAGCTCATGATGTAATGGTATTTAGACTGAAATGACACAAATATCATACAAGCCGGATTCTTCAATAATTACAAAGGGTTAATCCCTTCTAAAAGCACTCATGTAAAACTTTATATCAAGCCTGAAAACATAGTTTGCACTGATCCAACCGAGGCTATGCACAAGGCATAACATAAAAAATGTGAAAAAGGATGTAACAAAAGTTTATATTACAATTGATAATTCCTTGATTCACATTATTAACAACCCGTATATGTTCATTTCTTTAACGTAAAAAGTCAAACGGCTAATTTTTCGGAGTAGGCTGAATGAAGAGACAAATTCGTATCTTTATCAATTTCATCTTTTACTATTCCAGCAGTTTCGATTTCAAGACCAAAATCATCCAAATTTGACAAGGATTTCAACTGCTGGCTAATAGAATCAATTGTTTTTTGACATTCAGCTAGTTTTCCTGCAGCCAAGACACGCTCCTTTTCCTGAAAGAGATGATACAAATTTTAATTTAACATAAATAAAGTGCACATAAGCTAAAAATGAACTGCCCTTTTCTGATTATCACAAGTTGCTTTGTTGCATCAGAAGCTACTTCTATCAGTATGGAACTAAACAGTTTTCATGAAAAAAAAGAGAAAATTCACCTGATTAACCTTAAATTTGCTATCAGTAGGCTCTTTAACACGACCTTCCTCCTTAATCCCATCCAACTCTTTTTCCAGCTTCTTACACTTAACAGTAAGTTCAATTGCAACCCCTCTCTCGTTGGTTACCTCTTTCTCTAGAGTACCAAGTTTTACACGCAATTCTTCAATTTCTCTACAAGTGATCTCATATTGGGTTGCCAATTTATTTCTCTTTGTTTCTGAAGCTTCTAGGCCCTCAGCATATACTAGAGAAACCTTCTTCTCTTCTTCTATTTTTTTCTCTAACGAAGCAACCTTTTCCATTAGTTTATTTCTCTTTTTCTCTTCAATTTCCATGCTCTTGTACTTGGTTAAGAGTTCTTTATACAATTCTCTCTCCTTTTCTAGGGTTTCTTCAAGCAATTGAACTTCTCCCTGCAGTTTTGCCTCATTTTCAGTGCTCCTCTTTTGCAAGGAGCTTACATTCTCTCTTAAAACTCCAACCTCCTCTTTAGATGACAAAAACTGGAACTGGAGATCCCGCTTCTCCAGTTGTGCCGCCTCCATTTCTTGCAACTTGAGTTTCAGTTCTTCTGACAAGCCCCTCTCCTTTTCTAATGTTTCATCAAGTAACCGTGTCTTTTCTCGCCAGGTGGCAACCTCCTTCCGCAGCATGAGAAGTTGTGATTCAAGTTTACGTTTCTCCACTTCCATCAACTCAATTTTCGGTAACTTGGCTTTCATTTCTTTAGATAATGCCTTCTCGTGATCAATTTCCCTTTGTAGAATTTTCACCTTTTCTCTGAATTTGGAATTTTCACCACGAGTTGATTTTAATTGTGATTCCATCTCATTTCTTTCAGCTTTCAGATCTTTTAATTCCAACTTTGCCCTTTCGAGGTGCAACTCGACTTCCCCCTTTTTAACCTCAAGTGACTCTAATTCCATCTCAAGAGTACACTTCTCACCGTTCATTGAATTAAGATTCTTCTGCAACTCGATCGACTTTTGCTCCATTGCTTTCAACTTCACTTTTGTGTCCTCCAATTGCCTTTTCACCTCATTGAATGCGTTCTCTATCCCCACCTTATCCATTTCCTCACCTTTATTTCTGAATTCATCACTAGCAACCATCCTCTCCATTTCAGAAAAATCATCCAACAAGGATGCATCCATCGAAGTGTTGATACTTCTCATAACTCCAACTTTCTCATTTATTTTAAATTGGTCAAGCTCTGTCAGGAGTGCTGAGGCCCACGAGTCAGAGCAGCTCGTCTCATTATCTGATTGGCTGTCAGCTATAGACTCCGTGTAAGTTGAGTTACGTGAAGCCACTCTCTGGAGAGGTGAGTGGGGTTTATGTGATTTCGCACGCAGCTTGCGACACTCATGTTCTAATTTGGCAACCTTTTTAAGGCTCTCTAGCCTCTGTTTACTAGCCTTTTCTGCTGCTTTTATGCTAAATTCTTTCTCTAGAGTGCGTGAGTGGAGTTCTAACTTCAGACTGGATATCTCCTTCTCAAGGGAAACAATTTTTGAATTTGATTCTTGATTTGTTGAAGTGGTATTTCTTGGAGAAGCATTATCGGCTTGAGCTTCAAGCATTGCTCGGAGCTCAGTGACCTATTTTTCATAGTAATAATAATAAAAATAAAAAAGGAAACAATTAGGTTTCACTAATAAATTATAATTGTGTCGAATTGAGACCAAGAATAGTAGAACAACTCAGCCAGTATGGTCTAATAATCAGTTACCTGAAACTCAGCCATTATGGTCTAAAAAAAACAAAACCCATACACCTGCAATCCCATTCCAACTAACTGAAACAACTACAAATAGTCAGCTACCTGTAACTCAAGATCTGATTTGTCTGATTCCCACTTGCAGGATTGCTGGGAAAGGGCTTCTTCCAGTTTCCTTTCTTGATCTGACCTCGCTTGCCGTAGCTCTCTTACACACTCCTTTAAAGCACCATCTAGGTGACGTATTCTGTCATCTAATTCAGAGTTTCTCTGATTTGCAGAATCCAACTGTGCTTTCAAACCTACAATCTCTTCCTCTGCTCTTTCCCAACCTAGCACATAATTGAAGCATTTCATCTAGTATTCTAGTAAAAATATTATATGACAGGTGCAGTTTAGATGTTTTGTCATTTTTTATTATGTGATTTTGGTGGGAACCAATAATAAATTTGTTCGATGGTCCTTTTACTGACAAGTAAGGGTAAACTCCATTAAAAAGAAATAACGTACCCAGTCATATATCATATTTTTGCCCCTAAAAAATTACAACCACAATAGTTTTGGGTTTTGTGTAAGTTTAGTAATTGATTTGGAAATGGGTAAGTCATCATATTTGTGTAACTATACTGGTACATGTACTTTAGTATTGAACCAAAACATGGGTTAAGTTTAGTATTGTATCAGTGGTCCCTACCAGTAATGTAGCACTATCACTCTATCAGCAATAAACAACATGTAACAATTATGGTCTTTTTAATTTTTTGATGGAAGTGTACCAAGAACGGCTTCTTCGGCTACTTTGGCATGCTGCTTCACTATGTCATCTTTCACATTTAGGTCAAGAATCGTAGCAGATAGCTTCTCACTGAGAATTTTTACAGTTTCATCCTTGTTTTCCTCAGAATTACTTTTGGACAACGTTTCAGGCAATTTGGATTCAATGTTGGATGTTATGTCAGGTGATTGGTGATTTGGCGAACCCCTTTGTACCTCCTGTACAGTAATCAGAAAATTATTTATTGATAACTTATTATTAGACTAGTAGATTAGCTAAGCGTGCATTTGTAATGCATTTAAAAGACAGATTAATTAAGGATTCCAACATTAAGGAGACCTTTTTTTCTTTTACCAATTAAGTTTGTTTGCTACCACTTATTAACAGAAGGTAA
Organism: Carex littledalei; assembly: GCA_011114355.1. Lineage (NCBI taxonomy): Eukaryota > Viridiplantae > Streptophyta > Magnoliopsida > Poales > Cyperaceae > Carex > Carex littledalei. The sequence continues at coordinate 10,805,378 of CM022090.1, read as the reverse complement.
ATAGGTGGAGAGAGCAATCATGTATTGTTAAGGAGAAAATGGAAATCAATTAAGACCATGGAAAAATCAGAATCTTTAGGTACCAAGAAATTTATAGAGAGCAAGAGAGGTACACCAACTCTTCAGGTTGGTGTGAGAAACTACATAGTATTGTCATGCAACTAGGGACCAAAACAACCTAACCCATATCGATACAATAAGTTACAGTTCTGGACCAATAACAATCATCCTATATGATAACAGTGAGATATACAAGGATAGTACTTAAAAAGATTTAAAAAACTAAACAAAAACTATGCTTCATTAATTGGTCATGCAACACTATAATACAACGAATGATTACAGCAAAATTTTAACCACCAGACTGAAACTATAAACACTCATTAAATATATCAAAAACAGTTCTAAACTAAAATGCAAATGCATTATTCAAATTAGAATCGAAATGTCTTGCAAAAGAAACATTCTGTCACAGACTTTCTAATTGTTGCTAGTTTTAATTAATATCTTCATTAAAGCTTAACAAACAAAACCTTCTCCATAACCAACTTTTGGTCCAATTAAAGTTGGAATGTTATCTCAAAAAACAAACAAACAAAATCTTTTCACCCAAAAAAGAAAATCAGGCAAGGCAACTCTCTACTAGAGCTAAATACAAACAATAAGCAATCTACTGTACCTACAACTCAAAGATTTCAATTAAGAACTACAGAAATGAAATACCTGTTCATCAGAACATCTTTCAGAAAGAGAAGGGGACGAAGCTGAGCCAGTGCTCTCGGTTTCTCCACTACTTTTTTCTGAAGATTTCTTACGCCATAGCCAGCTTCTCCTCTCCATTTTAGCGATCTAATAGGACTTCCAGTTCACCATTCATTGATAAGAGTTCTCCCACCTTCCACTAAATCAAAGCCCTTTCAGAGAAAGAAACTAAAATAATAAAAAAGGAAAATCGATTTGTTTTTGTTAGATAATCTAAAAGAACATGAATCGAGAGGGATACAACAATCGAACGAAATGTGACGAGTTCATACCACCGAAAGATGAGAACTAAAAACAACAAAGATCAGAAATACTCAGATGAAGAAATACCAATAAAAGGCACGAAAGATCGCTCTAAATCTGAACTCGAGCCACTATATGGTGAATTGGAAGAAAGAAAAGAGGGACAAGAGGAGGCACCTCTCTGAGTCAAACATCAAAAATTGAGGAAAGGTGGCTTTGAAACAGTAAAAGAGAGAGATGGAGTAAAACACAAGAATGACTAGATCAAACGAAAGATAATAAATAACGAGGTTTACTTTTACAAATCCAGGAAATAAATTATTACCTGTTTGAGAGAAAATGGGTATTACTCGGAGAAGAGATGGCCAGATAAAACTTCCAAATGGGTATATTGATTTAATACTTAATAGTGAAAGAGTACACAGAGAAATCAGAAAAGGGGGTTAATTTTTATTTTTTTTCAAAAATGGAGCTTAGCTTTATTCGCGCTCCCGCGCCTCCCTCTTTCATCTCTCGCCATTCTTCCTTTTCAGAGAGAGAGACTTCTCTCACTGCCACTAGAGATTGCTTGGGTTTTTATCATCTTTTCTTTTTTTTAATTCAATGGTCAATTCCTTTGATAGTCGTAGATTCTTTGTGGCGGATATCTGCCTTCCACGTTGCAGAACCATGTGACAGTTGGCGTGGAGCCTATGAGGGTATGACCGGTGGAATTCAGCTCCAGTGCTTCACCTGACCGTGTAGAATGAGATCTGATTCGTCCGTTTTGATCTGACACGAATCTTAAAGCAGATTTTTTTTATATTTTAAATAGGTATCAAATTAATTTTGGTCCGGCCATAAGTATTTTACATGATCAGGTATCTTGGGGATATTCACAATCTTACAGGTGTTCATACAATTCCGGTTATTTTCTCAAAACAATAAACCAAGTTTTTTGAAATATGGGTTAGGATCAAGCCGTCCAACACATTTCAAACTCCTATATATTAATACAGAGAATTTCTCTATTTTGTGGGTTTCGAACTCATGACCTCTCACATATGAGCCATGTACCTTTGTCACTAGACCAAAAACAATTTCTTAACAATAAACAGAGTTGATAAGGTTTTTGTAAAAATTATTTTTATTAGAGACACATATATAATATAATATACAGTTCATTCAGGGAAGGACGCATACTAAATCTACACTGCTTTTTAGAAAGAAACAGTCAAAAACTGCAATTTTTTGTGTTGTTTTTATTGGAGCGTTGATTTAATTTGCGCCTAGGGGTGTCAATGGGTACGATAAGGTTCGGGATAAAGCATTTTCATACTCGTATCCATTACAAATTATTCTTATTTGTATCCTACTCTTTCCCGCTACAAAATAATCTTACCCGCATCCTACCCTTACCCGTTATGGTTGTCGGATAACGAAACGGTAGCGGATAAATAACGGGTAATACTGATATAATAATTTATTTATTAAATAAAACATTAAAACATATACATTCATTTCACACATCACACATGTATAGTACTTTATTGAAAAAAAATCTAATCATGCTAAACGCAAGTAAACCAATTAAAGTACTATTTTTAGTGCTTATTAATATATATAATTTTTTTTATAATTACCCGATCGGGTAACGGGTACGAAATAGGCTTTACCCGTAACCTTACCCGCTTAGATAACGAAAAAAATCTTTACTCATATCCGTACCCGATAAGTTTACGAAAAAAAAATTTTACCCGTACCTGTCTTATCGGATACGGTACGAGTCAGGTAAACGGATAGAAGAGTGCCATTGACACCCCTATCTACGCCCCTCATAACTTTCAAAAAATAAAAAATAAACTGCTAACTTTGTTTATTAACTTTTAGAAGATGGTAACAAAAAAAATCGGCATGCAATTAAGTTATTTTGTGTTAAAGACAATTAATACCTGCGAAATTTAAACCATTACGATCTAATTGTCCCATAGAACGGATGTATTTTTTAATTTTTAGTAATCTAGATATTTATTTGTATATAAATAGTACGATTGCAATGTTATTACATATTATTTGGAGATTTTTTGTAAAAAAATCTAGCATTATTATGGTTCTTTTAATTTCTATTCTTCCACATTCGGTAATAAATTTTTAAGGAACCGTAGCTCTTTCCTTGCTATTTGATTTTTTTTAAAAGAACCGTGCTAGTGTTCGAAAAATCATGCAATCATAAATCACATTTGTTATAAAAAATATCAGTGAATTAAAAAAAATGAGACAGGACCGTTATATTGTGTTTTACAATAACGATATAAAATATGATATCAGGCTGACCTGGAATTTGGCGCCTCCTATTTTTGGATAGCAGCACAAAATTGCTCATTTTTTTTTGGAGGAAGGAGATGCAAATTTCAAATCTAGGTTTAATTAATTGCAAAGCTTATACTTTTTCTGCATAATACGCTATTAGGGGAGTGATTAGATAGTTTAATTAGATTAATGGTCTTAGAAATAAGACCCTTTACCTCATTTGTTGGCCCCTTACAGTGGGTAACTATATTAACAGAGTAGTTTTTGCTTCATGCAGCACAAATCTATATGTAATGTTGTTTTGATTCTATAGTCCGTGTGTTGTATGAAGCCAAAACTACTCTGTTACAAAAATTACCCAGTATAGTTGAATTAATCCCCATTTTGTGCTATTGCTTATTTGGAAAATTTTGTGTTACAAAATTGAGGGGATTAGTTAACAGTTTTAGAAGGAAAATAAGAAGAAACAATTTCATTTATTTTAAGTAACTGACAGAAAGAATCCTGATAGCAACAACAAGCTAGTTGTATATTTTAATTCCTCCTTCATTTTCCCTGGCAAGGTGAGTGGGACCTGACATGCACAGCCTGCCTACCTTATAATTTCAAGTACTAATTTGATTCAATGATGATAGCAATAATCTCAGTCCTAATGATTCATAGTGATAACAATCAATAATAATCTCAATTTGAATTAATAATAGCATGAAGTCGCAACTATGTAATTTGAAGTGCATGCATCAATTAATAATTTGATAAAACAAACATTTAGTGGTACTGTACTGGGTAAGATTAGATCGAAGCTATACATTAAGGATTAATTATAACTTAAAAAAGAACCTGATCTATATATCTTCAATCGTGCATAATTACAATTGTGTATTTATTTCCTACCACATTAAATTAACATAAACGGCACGTGGGTGCTATGGGCTGGCTATGGCATTACCTCAGATTTTGAATTTAGAATCTTGACCGTTGGATCAGAATTTGAGATAATCCGGCTCAAGCATTTATGTACTGGACTTCTTAATATTCGTGTCAATACAAATCAAACGGTCCGAATTTATTCTGCATAAACTCAAAAGTTAAGTTAAAGACGATATGATTTCAGGGAAGCAGCGGTCCTTGGACTTTTCACAATTTTATTTATCACATGAATGAATAAATTATGCATTACATGCATGCACCATGCACGTCTTTCCCATGTCAAATTTTTTAGCATATTTTAATTTTGGAATTTTCTGTAAAATTGGAGCTTTTTAATCCAACATTCAATTCTTGTGGGATATATATTGCGGAAATTAAACCCTTATATTTTTCATAAAAAAAACAATTTATTAAAATTTATGTGAGATGACAATAATAGCTCCAAGAGAACTATTAAATATTTGGAAAAAAACAATAAATTCTTGTGTTCCAATATAACAAACAATAGAGGGTACGTCATATTATTCCATTAGCTGTCCAAAAGAACAAAGCACGATCACATCTAATGCCACATGTAAAAACTAGGGGTGTTCATTGGGTAAGGTTTAGTCGGTTTTGAGAATTAGTTTGGATCAAACGGTTCAGTTTATTCGGTTTAATGGTTCGGTTCGGTTTGTTTTTTAAAACTGAATTATAATTTCGGTTCGGTTCGATTTGAAATTTTTTAAAACCGAAATAACCGAACCGACCGAACTTTTATATATTATGAATTTGGTCCGGACCGTCCCGGTTTATTTCTTAATACCCGGTTTAGTTATTAATCAATTTCTTCAAATACTTCGATTTATTTCTTAATATCCCGGTTTATTTCTTAATATACTTTGGCTTATTATAAATCAATTGCTTTAAATAAAAAAATTAATATATTTTGGTTTGAACCGAACAAACCAAAATAAAACTTTGATTTGATTCAGTTCGGTTGCAATGCTAAATCCGTTCGGTTCGGTTCTATTTTAGAAACCAAATTATTACTTTGGTTTGCCTAGTTCGGTTCGGTTTCAACCGAACCAAATTGATGAACACCCCTAGTAAAAACCACCAAATTAAGAAAGTATTTCAAAGTCGTCATTTATGTAGCACTAATTATAACACTATTTTGGATTTTTTTTTAGTAAAAATAGTATAAAATTATATATGATATACTATGTATATATTGCTGTGAAAATAGAGACAAGAATTGTATATTTTTATGGATATAAAGGATGATTCTAATATATTTGCAGAGTTATATTTTTTGCATGCTATATCACAATATTTTTAATATAAAAGAATGTGATCAACCAAACATAATTTAGCCTAAAATAATGAATGATGGTTAGCTAACCTCAAAAATTAAACCAAGTTTATTAGCCGGTTTAAAAGAACTAATCTTTAATCTAGTGGCCAGGAGTAGAGTCAGACTTTCGAATTATGGGAGTCAAATATATATTAAAGATCAATCATACAAAATTTTCATACTGAGAATGGTGTCAATTATACAGTACCTATGATATTTTCTTTTGAATTATATATAAAATATCACATAAATATCAAAATTAAAAAAAAAATTGGAAGTCAATTGGCCTCCATTCAATATGAATGGATCCGTCCTGGTAGTGACAAAAAGACAATTTTCTCAGCAGATTCAAATGAAAAACATTAGAATTTAAAATACTCAAACCTCTATTTTTCTCATAATAATTAATGCTAAATTTCAAACTTGTACTTCTTTGGAAAGGAAATAACGCTGTAACATGTCCGGTATTGTACTGTTTAATCATGTAGCTAGTTAGGTGTGTAAACCGTGTTGTTACGAGAGAATATATGTTTCATTTGATTGCATTAGTTGACTCTAGGATATACCGTGACAAAAATAAAGCTATTATTCTTTGGCTTTGTTTCAATTTTATTCTCAGACAAAATTATTCAAACCTGGAGTGCATCACGCAATAAATCTCGCATCCTGGTTTCTTGTGAAGTTGCAATCTGAAATTCAAGTACGATGATACATTCAAAATAAATTATCAAGGATGGAAAAAAATATAATCAGGTGATAATATAGAATAGAGAGCAGGTTTGTTTACATTTCACACTCTAAAAGACAAACAATAAACAAATCAAACGGGCTTTATTAATGTCATTTTATTACTACATCAAATATTACCAAATACGAACCTTTACAAGTTTTAAATTATTTCACGAACGGTAAAAAAATTATTTAAATTTCTTCATTTAAAATTTTATTTATTATAAATCGATTTCAACATTTTCCTATGTAATGGTGAAAAAAATAATATTAAAATTTTAATGGTTAAGGCTACGCATAGGCTTGTATATATCTAAAATATTAAAAAAGATGGATTAAATAATCTCGTATCATGTTTTGCTAGATATGTGTCTATATCCATGTTACATAACTTATTGTCTTACATTGACAACTTTATTAGATTAGCATGAAAAAGTGATACAAATATACAATTATCGGTCAACCTAGACAGATCATAAGAACTTAAGGGTATGTTTGGATGCACTAAGAATAGTGCTATTCTTAGAATAGCATTGCTATTCGAATAGCTTGAGCAACCAAACGTACTACTTGCTATTCGGAACAAGAAGAATAGCCTTGTTCCACTATTCTAACAAAAAGTTGGATTAGTGATTGGAGCTTTCAATATTAATACAAATCTAACATTTAAAATAATATTATATTACATTTAACATTTAAATTAATATTATATTGTATTATATTTAATCTAATATTTTATTTAATACTAATCTAATATTTAAAATAATATTTTATTACATTTAATATTAAATTAATATTATATTGTATTATATTTAATCTAATATTATATTGTATTATATTTAATCTAATATTATATTGTATTATATTTAATCTAATATTATATTAAATTTAATCTAATATTTTATTTAATACTAATATAATATTTAAAATAATATTATATTATATTTAATCAAATATTTTATTTAATACTAATCTAATATTTAAAATAATATTATATTATATTTAATCTAATATTTTATTTAATACTAATCTAATATTTAAAATAATATTTTATTACATTTAATAATTAAATTAATATTATATTGTATTATATTTAATCTAATATTATATTAAATTTAATCTAATGTTTTATTTTATACTAATCTAATATTATATTAAATTTAATCTAACATTTAAAATAATATTATATTACATTTAACATTTAAATTAATATTATATTGTATTATATTTAATCTAATATTATATTATATTAATATAATATTTTATTTAATACTAATCTAATATTTAAAATAATATTTTATTACATTTAATATTTAAATTAATATTATATTGTATTATATTTAATCTAATATTATATTAAATTTAATCTAATGTTTTATTTAATACTAATCTAATATTATATTAAATTTAATCTAACATTTAAAATAATATTATATTACATTTAACATTTAAATTAATATTATATTGTATTATATTTAATCTAATATTATATTATATTTAATATAATATTTTATTTAATACTAATCTAATATTTAAAATAATATTTTATTACATTTAATATTTAAATTAATATTATATTGTATTATATTTAATCTAATATTATATTAAATTTAATCTAATATTTTATTTAATACTAATCTAACATTTAAAATAATATTATATTACATTTAACATTTAAATTAATATTATATTGTATTATATTTAATCTAATATTTTATTTAATACTAATATAATATTTAAAATAATATTTTATTACATCAAATATTTAAATTAATATTATATTATATTTAATCTAATATTTTATTTAATACTAATCTAATATTTAAAATAATATTTTATTACATTTATATTTAAATTAATATTATATTGTATTAAAATTAATCTAATATTATATTATATTTAATATAATATTTTATTTAATACTAATCTAATATTTAAAATAATATTATATTACATTTAATAATTAAATTAATATTATATTGTATTATATTTAAACTAATATTATATTATATTTAATCTAATATTTTATTTAATAATTAAATTAATATTATATTACGTATTGGATAAAAAGATTTTTATATTACGTATTGATAAAAAGATTTAATCTAACACATAAATTATTACTCTATTCATTCCCTCCAAACTCTATTCCTAATATGCAATCCAAACAACTTTTTCACTATTCCGAATAGCTTGAGTTAGCACTGTTCTTAAACAGTAGCTGTTCTTATTTACTATTCTAAACAGTAGCTATTCTAGCTATTCTAGAGTGCATCCAAACGTAGCCTAAATATTTTAAAACCATTTGGCATTGGTATTAGATTTCTTCTCTTTAAATTGTACCTTGATATTTGGGGAAGATAAAAGTATTTTTAATCTCATATGTATTGTCCGATTTTGATAGGACAACCAGCATGTAATTGTAGCGAGCTACCATCATTTTTATAATAACTAATTTGGAGTCAAAACTTTTAGTTCTAAAAAAAACTATGAATCCCCAAGCGCGTCCGTACATAAATTTATACATGCATAATTGTTGATATCATGCATATCCATAGTAAGTGGGGTGAGAATCTGCTGCGATCCGGGTACTGTGAACAGTACCCTGCGATCTCTGTTTTTTCAAATCCAGCTGTCGAATTGTTTCGAGATGCGTGCACAGAAAAACTAGTTGTTTTGAGATGCGTGCACTAAAAAGTTGGACGGCTGGATTTGGAAAAGCAGAGATCGCAGGGTTACTGTGCTCAATATTCGGATCGCAGCAGATCTCATTCCTAGTAAGTGTGCATCATTTGTTGATGTCAGTGACCCGCCACACAATGTGGCAATCCCTATCCGCCACAAAAAGATTTGTTTTCCTACATTTGAACTGCCAAGAGCCAACAACTGTATTGGAGAATGGTAAAGATTTTAACAGAGCAGTTTTGGCCATGCAGGAATTTTTTTTAAAAAGAGTAATTAAAATAATTAATGTTAAAGAACCAACATGATTATCGAGTTTTTAGAAAAACAGCAAAAACCGAAATGCCTATTCGGTTAAGGGTTTTTTAGGCTTTTTCTCACTGTTTTCGCCACCACGCCACATAAAATCAGAAAAGTGAGCAAACCGAATTGCCAATTCGGTTTGGGGCTTTTTTAGCCTAAACCGAATTGGCATTTCGGTTAAGATTTTTTTTTTTTTAGAGACTAAAAAGATCAAAATAAGAAATCTAATACTGAAAATTTGAATTTTTTGTATAAATTATTTGACTTCTTTTGATATATAATTAGCATATTTATACTAAAATACGCTAAATTACTTGAAATTATGTTGAATTACACTATATTAAGTTATATTACATGACATTACGCTAAAATACGGTTAATTACGCTAAATTACATATGAATAGAGACGATATCTTCACTGAAAAGGCGAAAAATGACAGCGAAACTTCAAACGGTCATAAAACGGCGCTCGAGTGTCCGATTTCAGCAAATGACCACTTTTCGGAAAGCTTGCGAAAATGCGCATGCGTCTGTGCTAGCAATGCCAGATTCCAAAATTCAGAATCGCCAAAAACAAAGGGAAGAGCCTCAAAACTTGAGTTGAAGTTTCCGATTAAGATTTTCATTTCTATTATCCAATCCAAGTAGCTCAGTAAATTAGTTATATAATGAACTTGTAGAATACCAGTTTTTACTATTTTCGAATTTTTTTACTATTTTTTATGATTCATGGAAGATGGCACAGAATCGGTCTATTTTAGGGTAATTTTCGGTATTTCAGTATAATTAGCGGAGTTATTGTAATTTAGCGTAATTTAGTGTAATTCAACATAATTTATTGTAATATAGTGTAATTCAACATAATTTCAAGTATTTAGTGTATTTTTTTATTTTTTTGCTAATTATAAATCAAAAGAAGTAATCTAACAAATAATTTAAACAAAAATTCAAATTTTCAGTGTTAGATTTCTTTATTTTGCTCTTCTTGGTGTCTAAAAAACAAAAAAAAAACCCGAATAGGCTATTCGATTTAGGCTAAAAAAACCCCTAAACCGAATTGCCATCTCGGTTTAGGGGGATTTACACGAAAGGTTACATAAAAAGGTTACATAGTATGGGGTGTGTTTTTGGTGAAAAGATGGTAAACCGAATAGGCTATTCGGTGAAGCAAAAAAAAAAACCATTAACCGAATAGGCATTTCGGTTTTTGCTGTTTTTTCTAAAAAACTCGGTAATTATGTTGGTTCTTTAACATTAATTATTTTAATTACTGTTTTTAAAAAAATCCCTCATGCAGCGTATAAATTATAAATTAAAACAGCAGTACTGTATATGATTCGTGACTGCATGAAGCCAAAACTGCTCTGTTAAAATCTTTACCTTGGACTTGGAGCCGATATTTTTATTTATAACATTTAAAAAAAAAAACCAAATAACCATCGTTTGGTGGGATTTTGAATTCTAGCACGGCCGCGCCGGCATTCTGCTGACCCATTTCAGCGGGGCCGCAGAATGCCGATGCGGACCCATTTTTTTGTCTTCAATCGCCTTTTCAAACTTTGTTGATATAGGTGTGGCACGGATTTCTAGACATAAAAATATTAAAAATCTACAAATTTGAGTAAAGTCGCGTGTGGCACGGATTCATAGAAAACCAAAAAATAATAAAAAACTAAAAATTTGATATATGTCGCTGATGTAGTGGTGTCTCGGTAAAACAAAAAAAAAGAAAAAAATGGGTCCGCATAACCATTATGCAGACCCAGCCAGGGGTCCGCAGTGGCATTCTGCGGTCCCGCTGAAATGGGTCTGCAGAATGCCGATGCGGTTGTGCTAGAATTCGAATTCCCACCAAACGATGGTTATTTGGTTTATTTTTTTTTTAAATGTTAGAAATAAAAATTTCGGGACTTGGAGAATCCAAACTCCATCCGTTTGTATAATTCACTGTGCTTAATTTTAACAGCGAATGTCATCTAATCCCTCGAAAGTTTTACTATTACGCATTTATTCCTTAGTAATTACATATTTATCTTTAAAATTATAAAAATTCACTTATTTATCCAATCTAACTCTATAATATATCAAATATCTCGAAAAATAATTATATAATATTTTTTTAAACTATAAAATTTATTTTACAATATTAATTAATAATATATTGACTACTATACCCTCCTTCGTTTCTCTCTCTTTAGTCTGTCTGAGTTCTCTCCAAGACGACAAACCTCCCGCCTCTCTCTCCAAATGCACTAAATCACAGATTTCTCCCCATCTTCCCTCATCGCCTCCAAATGCCGTGTAAGTTTAAATAACTAGAATTGATGTTTCTACGATTGTTGTTTGTGCTTTATGATTTGGATTCACTTCCAAATGCCATGTAAGTTTACTTGAGTAAAAACTGAATCTTTTTTTGTTGACAATAATTGCTTAATATGATTCTCGACAAGTACAAAAAAAGCTCGTAGAGATGGGAATTGATTCAGTCATTTACTGTTATTATTTTTCTTGCGTTTATTATGTTATTGTACTATGGATTTTTACTGGTTGATGGTTATGTAATCAACGTGTTTAGAAGAGAAAATAGAAGCCACTGGAAGAAGAGCAAATAGAAATGAGACCAAAACATGTTTAGACGCTTTTTAAAAAGACAAGAACACACCGGTCTTAGAAGGCAAAATAGAAGAAGGGTAAATGGGAATAAATAGAAAGTTAATGTTAAATATGATAGATTTAACCAATATGTGAGTTTTTATAATTTTTAAAGATAAATATGTAATTAATGATTTTGGAGGGATAAATACGTAATATTGAAACTTTTGTGGATACACATGAAATTCCCCCTAATTTTAACGACAGTACACTGCACAAGTAGTTACAATTGTTATCTCCGCAAGAGAACCTAGCCTACACAAATTGAAAATGGTTAGGCATATGCATAGCAGCATAGGAATGCTCATTTCGACCAACTAAAATAAATTACCCTTGGAATGTCTCTATCAAGTGTTATCGATTTCAAACCATTTCTTTTTCAACATATCTCATGGATATTCGTATATTTGATCTGATTATGATATCATTGCCCAGTCGTTGAAATTCTTGTTCTTAGTTTTTTTTTTCATTCTCAAAATATATATATATATATTTTACAAAAGTGGAGAGTGTCCACTTGTTTCATTAAAAACAATAGAACCAGTTCATACAAAAGTGAACAAAGTCACTATACTAATGATTTAAATTGCATAAGGTGTCAAGCAACAAGGGAATATCTAAGAAACAAAAGAAAGCATAACAGCACAGAGACCAACATAGTAGCTAAAACAATATTACAAAACAAAGTCTTAAAACCACACTAAACAATTCTCAAAATATTATAAGTTTGGAAAAGAATAAAGGTTTTACTTTTTTATGTATTTTGACCAGCACCAAAGGAGAGAGAGGAGGGGTTTCAATGGGTGCCGGTCTGCCGGACCAATATTCAGCTTTTGTTCGATCTAAGCCGTTTGATCCACATTGAGATTCGTGTGATTCCCGCAACACACCAAAGTGTCACTGGAGGGGTCTGATGTCAAGTAAAAATTCCCCGCTTCCAACACCAAAGTGCTATATAAATAGAGTGAGGACGGTCTGATATCCGATTGCAGTTGTTCAATCTGCATCAAGATTTGTACGTGCTTGATCCATACGAATCTAATAACTATTAGTGTGAATTTTAATATGAATTGGACGACTAGGACCGACCATCAGACTAAATTTATTCCAATGCTAATCAAACTGTCTCCAATTCCTATAGAAATTCGATATAGAGGTCGTGAGAAATAAATATATTGTTATTCCAAAAGAATAACAGGAACCTGCTATTTTGATCCTAACTGTTAATTTTTGTTGAGATCCGCATATAAAAAATTTCTTTGTTAAAATTCTCGCTTTGAAAAATTTGAACAGTTGGAATTAGAATAAGAGGTTCCTGTTATTCTGTTGGAATAACAGCTGATTTATTTCCAGAGGAATTCAGATCCAATGCAGTACCGTACTGTGTAAAATGAGATATGCAGTCTGTTTTAACCTGACAGGAATCTTAGAACATATGCCCTTATATAATTCAAATAGATATCGTAATATTTTAATTGGACTACGGGGTAGGATATCGCACAAGATAAGCCTAAAAGGTCCCTCCTCAATTATATTCCCCAACAAGGGATATCATCTCAGATATTTATCCACCTGTAGCTTGATTTATTTCACATGCTTGCATTGCTTGCACTTTTGGATGAAGTCTTCGCAACTCTTTATAAACCATGCCATGTTCTCTCTGTCTTTTATCCACCGAATGAGATTCTAATTTTCTCTCACATTTTTAGTGTTTTCAACCTTTTATGTTTGGTCTGATTGTGCTATCATCGTTATGACCTTATATTGTTTTATTCAATTAGAACCAGTCATTATTCATATTATTTGAATATTTAAGTCGATTAACTGAACAATCACTTATATTAAACTGAACAGTAAAGTATTATGTGTTAACCGATTCAAGACCATTGCATATTAAATTTTGGTTCTGACCCCTTCTTTATTAATTTTTCAACATTGGTTCAAAAACTAAAAATATTCAGATTACTAAAACACTTCAATAAAGTATCTTGTATTATTTTGTTCGGTCGTAACCGGTTGAAAACCCCTTTGCATTAAATTTTTCGGTTTTAAATTTTCTTTCCTACTAATTTTACTAATTCAACAATGATTTAAAACGTCATGTTGGCAAATATATTAATTCATATTAGCTCATTCATCTTAAAAATTAATTTTGAGACATATGAGAATTTCTTTTCAATGTCAGAAACTCAGAATGCTAAAAACAATTAAAATTATTTGCATGAGTGTAGTACTTTTGAAAGTAACTTTAAAATTATTTCAGTTATTTTTATTCTAATTTTAGTCTAATTTTATGAATGTAGATACTCTAACGTTAGATGAAATATTAATAATTTTTATATATCGACTTTGAATGAAAAAATAACTTGTATACCATAGAGAGAAAAATTTAACAAATAACAAATAACAAATAACAATTTTTTAAAAAAAAGTGTCCCTATCGATGAACCTTTGTCAACTCTTCATATTCTAATAAAAATAATCGTAACTTTTTGTTGTGTTCGTATAAAAAGTAATTTTATCTCACGTCTATTTAATGGTTTAATTTTGATACAACAACTACCAATTTTTTTAATCTATCTATGAGTTTCATTTCATGAGATAATGTTTGTTTTTCGACCATTGGTCTATCATTGACTCGCCACGCCTATTACGACCCTCCTCCTTTATCCTATTTTGGGACAAGCCGTGCAGAAACTACACAGGAGGAGTTGTTTAATTTTGATAATCGAATCTAATTTTTTTTTATATAATTCTAAAAATAAAGACACAATGGAGGTTAATAAAATAAAATAAAAATATTTAAATCTTCCTGACAAAATTTATTAGTGAGAATTGTTTTCTGCATAATGTTTTCTTCACAACTTGATTTTTATCCTCTTTGTATTTATATTATATTTAACGGTTTAATTTCTTATATTTGTATTTCAAATATAGAATTATTAAAAATTTCAATATTAAAACATAATGTAGTTTAAAAAAATGAAAATATTTAAGTCTTTCTTAAAATATTTATTTTTTGAAGAATTGTTTTCTCCATTATTTTTTGTTGACAACCTGGTTCATGTTCTCTTTAGATTTATATTATAGGCTTGAGTAGTTTTGCTAATGTATTAGTGTTAGCATATCGGATCAAATGTTCAGACATAAAACAACAAAATTTGATCCATTAGCATATCGATCGATATACTAACATTGATACATTAACATAATTCTATAAATCTTAAAATCGCAGTAATGAATATATCGTTGGGAAATAATTTTTAAAACTTATATTTGATAATGAATATATCGTTAATACACTTTTACTGTTTGTAAATTCAACCAAGAGATCGTAAATTAACAGAGAATATATCGTTAGTACTCTTTTACTGTTTGTAGAGGTGCTCCAATATTCCATAGTAGTGTCCGTGCGATCAATTGCTTCCTTTCTCCTTTCTTTTGTGATTTACATGTGAAAGAAGCAAAATTGAATAGTATGTAAAACAAAAAAATTATACAGCAAAAATTACTTGACAATAATTATTTTGACAATTTTGATGATTAATTTTAAAAAAATACATAAATTAAAAATAAAAAGTAAATATAAAGGTACATTATTGAACATATATATAGTCTAACAATCAAATTTAATGCAACTTTCTATGATGTATCAGGAACTATTAAATTTCAATTCACTTGACGACACCAAATGTCATTATATTTATAAAAATATGATATGTAAATAATACAGATCATGTCTATAATGTTGGATTTCAAATTTAAATTTAGTTTTTAAAGATTATCAAGCTTGTCAAAAGAGAAAAAAGATTTGTCAAAGTGATCAGTTTTATTTCAGTATTCTTCCCTTGGTATATAAATAAAAAGAAATTACAGTATTTATGATACATTAAAATGAAGTAAAGAATGAAAGAAAAGAGATGGAGAGATGTTATTACTGATAAAGAGGGATTTTACATAGGAGTTGGCTACGGTGCTACGCGTAGCATAGAGGGCATCCGTGCTATGGCTCAAGTGATTTTGTACCTATCTAAAAAAATAGTAAAATTTTTTTAAAAAATGTAAAATTTGGTTTGCAAATACATATTCATATGGAGATTATGTTGAATGGTTCGGATAGACCATTAGGATTTTGAAAACTCAAATATTGAGCCGTAGAACGAAGGCCCTCTATGCTACGCGTAGCATATTAGCCAGATTCTTTTATATATACATATATTAAAGGCATCTCAGATGAATTATCGATATAACGGTTGGTACTTAACACCTTTTTCATACTCGAGTATTACTTCTGACCAATTTCTCTTCGTGCGTACAAAATTTTGGTACTTAAGACTTTATTTAATATGTTTGAGAAGTTTGTAATTGTATTCATTCATGTGGAAAATTTATGTTTGCTATTTTTCATGCCTTTTCATTTTTTTTTTCATTTAAGTTTTTGTTTCATTGAAGTTATAAAATAAAGATACTCGAATCCTTTTATTAACTGACATAGAACAAATAATAAAACGAGTAGGGTTCTTGATTTTTTTCATTAAGAAATAAAATATTATTGGAGTCGGGTAAGTTTTTGAAATAAAGATAACACCATAAAATTGTTACGGTGTAAACATGAAGATATTGCTTACATTGTAGAAAAATTCCGGTGCAAGAAAAATCCAGTACAAAAAAATAATTAAGAAATTGTTTTTACCGTAGATACTTTTCGGTGTAAGTAGGATCTCCAAGAATACGCCATATTTCGGTGTTATCTATTTTTCGAAAACCCACCCGATTCTTTCTTTACGGGCGGAAAAAAATATTTTATTTCAAAATAATAAAAAAACAAGTTCTTCCTTCGTTTCCAAAATGATAACTTTATCAACTCATCAATAAACAGGGGTGCTATTAGGTCTAGTCAATTATGCTATTATTTCAGAGGAATAGCATTTGGATGACAACTGAAAAGTGTTAAATTTTTAATTCAAATATAGTACATTCAAGACCCCTTGATAGGGAATTCACATCACCCGGTACCGTAATAGGGAATCTTTTACAATTACTTAATCTGGACCGTTCTTTTTAATTGGCACGAATCTCAAAGCCCAATAATACTACCCCTTTGTCAGCTCGAATCCCAAACCGGCTGGGAGTTAATCTCAAACCGTAAAGTGAAGGGAATCTTTTACGGTACCGGGGAGGATATGGATCCCCTTGATAGGGGTGACAAAGGAGCGAATACGGAGCGGATAGGGGTAAAACCATGTTCATATTCTTTTTTAATTTCTCGGATACAGTATCGTATATTTATTAAAATAATAATAAAAAATATCAAAGTTTATAATATTTATCTAATTTTAATGGTGAATAACAATATTTTTCATAATATATATTAAAATATATGATATATATCTACTATTCGGATACGGATAATTGAAACGTAAAATCATATCAGTATCCATATTCACACGGATATTCAGATATCAGATATCCACATCTAATTTTTCGAATACGAATCGGATATTATCCATACCGTTTTCACTCCTACTCCTTGACAATAATTTTCTTTTTACTATTTTAATTTTACAAATAAAATAAAATATATTTAAATCCAAATAAATTAATGCATGTGTTACGAGACACATAAATAACTCATCAATTTTATTTCGATCCAAATATCATGTGATGCCCGATACGAAACGGATTTTTTTTGCTATATTTTGGTTGTCTGGTAGATAGACATACGAATAGGTGAGTCCAAAATTAAGATACTATTTTTGTTAAAATATATACTTTAATTTCATTATGCAAAAAACTCATGATCTTCTTCTCGTCAGTATTTCTGCGTTCTCATATTTGATGGCTGCATTTCGCCATTGGTTCCCTTTTTTTACTGGATTTATCATGCAAATATGGTCGTAAACTAGAATAAATACATAACTATACAAGTTGAGATATCAAACAAATTTAATTTTACACATCAGACAATATAAATATAAACATGTCTCTATAAGTTGATATATCAAATAATTCAAGTTAACTGACACTTCAAGGATAAACACAAGTTTATACAAACTGAAATACCAAATAGTGATATTGTTAATTGTTTAATCCTGTGTTTATTTATGTTGCCCCCATACTGATATTTGGTATTAAATCTTGTGTTTATATTGTTAAAACTGATATTTATACTAACCCCCATACTGATATTTATACAAATTGAACACTAGTTGGTATTAAATCTTGTGTTTATATTGTTAAAACAGATATTTATACTAACCCCCATACTGATATTTGCTCTAATCAGTACCAGAAACAAAAAAAACAACGGTATCAGCAAAGGCTGAGCCTCCAAAATCTGCTCCTCTCAGGTCAGCAAATACCAGAAACAGTGTACCAGAAAAATAAAACCCCCAAACCGTCTGACAGCTTGTTGGCCTAAGGTGATGAATTTGTGGTAGTCTTACGACTAATGAGAGGTATTCTGTACCAGTTTACTGGTATTTATGACTTTCTTGTTGTTTTTGTTTGCTGTTTTGTTTCTTGTTTAAACAAAAGAGAGAGAAAAATAGACAGAAGGATTTAAAAAAAAAGATGGATTTTTCTTGAAATAACTACCCCAAATAATTTGATAATTCTATTATTCTCCGAAAAGCAAGAGGGGTTGATATTTTTCAATTCATAAATAGGCACGGCTAATATTGCACTGCTTTTTTTTCACAATCAAATAAATACTGGTAAATAAAACACTGTGTACTAATAAAAAGTGAGTTAGCATATGTGATGTAATACTAATACTTGCACCGGATATGAAATCTCAACATTTGGCCCCAAAATTAGGTATAGGAACAAAAGAATACCCCTTTCAACTAACAATAATACAAACAACCAACATGCATGTGACATGAACTACACATAACATGGTGATCTTTTTCATGTCTATATAGATAAAGGAAAGAAAGAGTACAGATTGGAGAAACCTTCACCAAAATGTAAAGAATAATTAAGGTGCGTGTGTACCATCTCAGTATAATTTTGGTTATGGCACCAATAATATCAAGTTGAGGTGATTCCATGTCAGAATTTTGGTTCAGAGAATTCAACAAGGCAAAAGATAAGTTCTTGGTTCAGAGAATTCAACAAGGGATCACTTGATGTGGGAATGCGGGTTGGCCGCGACCTTTTGGACGGGCCTCTGTATACAACTGAATATTTCAATAAGAGGAGGAGCGGACATGGCAGCGGCTTGGATCGAGGGACAGACTAATCTCTCGCCGCGCCAAAGAAAACAATGGATTACGGCTTGGGCGTCAAGGGTTTGGACCATCTGGAAAGAGAGAAATAGAAGATACTTCTCAGGCGAGCGAAAACCAACACAATGATTGATTATGGAGGCTGCAATGGTGGCAGACCTGTGGTTGAGACATATTTAGCGAGGAGTTTAATGATTGCTTGAACCCCTTTCTTTTTGTTTTTCTATGTTTCATTGAGCTTTAATTTCCTGTATATATTACTTACAGAGGATAATTAGGTTGGTGTAATTAACTTTTTTAATGAAAATTATTGTCAGTGGTTTCTTTACCGCAGACCATCAAAAAAGAGAATTCAACAAGGCAAAGATAAGTTCTAAAATTGATACAACCAATGTGTTTTACCCTTAGATTGATGCAGTTTAGATAATTTGAATTCTGTATATGATATAACTTTCCAGGAGTGAGGTTATGGTACTATGCATAACTTTTCAGAGTGCAATTTTTCTGATTAGCTACTTATGAGAACCAAGTCTTAACCAAAAAAATTGGCAAGATAACCAGAATTGAGCAAGCTAGATAGTACAAAAATCTATATCAGAAATGCAAACATGAGCAACATCAAGTTCTCATCCATCAAATTATCTTATATCCAACCAACATAAAAACTAAAACAAAATAAAAAAACAACAACAAATGAAAGTGCTTAGCCCTTAAAAGACAAACTCATTATTTAAAAAGGATCTAACCATGAAGAGGAAAACTCTCACAAAAGAAAATTTATTTTGGTTTTGCCTCTTCATCCTGTTCTAGTCCATACCGGCGGTTGAATTTGGCAATTTGGCCAACGTTCTGAGCCATCTGACGCTTGGCCCGCAAATGGTAAACTTTCCCCACATCATGAATCTTTGTCATCATGATATTTATCAACCGGCCACTTTGGGTAACATAAGAGACCCATTGCATTTGTGGGTGTATCCCCTTTTTCATATTTTTATCCTAGTTATAACAAGAAAAGAACAAAAAATTAACAGCTTGTGAGGAGCAATTTAAACCAAGGACTAAACTTTGGCACATATCAGATCTATATTGCATTGCCCAATTAGTAGTCTGCTTCCATTATTGAGGTTCATTAGACATTAAATTGAAAATGTTGTTGAGATCAGGCTCACTGACACAACTAAATCATTCAGGCCGTCAAGTACTAAATTAACGACGATTGAAAATAGAATGGCAAATTGGGTAAATCTGGTAGCGAATAGAAATAATACGGGTTAATTTACACAAAAACAGGTCAACAAAATTAATTTCACAGGCCTAATTGGAACAAATTGATCTAAATCAGGGCTAGATGCATCAAGGCCAAGTAAGGTACCGGAAAGGTGTTAGAACGGCTGAGATTTGCAAGGCATTGGTTAGCTACCTGAGAGGATGTAGAAAATAAACCAGTGAGGAGGGAAGGGGAAGGAGAGTGAACCTCAGTCGGAGAAAAGAGACCGCCGATGACGTTGATGGAAACACTTACTCGAAAACCCTACCGAGAAGATTTTGGAATTCCAGTGCGACGTGTGTTTCAAAAGAAGGAATCCCTCAGAAGTAACTCAAATTTTGAGTTTACATCTGGACCGTACAAACATAATCTGTGTCCGAGGAATGTATTGCCAAAGCAGATCTGACAGTCTATAATTTAAATCAAAATTTGAGTTACTTTAGGTGATATGAATTCTCAAAGTTATGAAAAGAGGATTTAAATGTCGAGCAAAACTAGAGTGTGATGTGCTCATCAAGAGGGATTGGTGAGCACACCTCCAAAAAGCGCATTTTCAAAGTTCAAATAGTCGATTCGAACTTTTCAACGTGTTCTTCATATTAAAATGTGCTTGGAGACCAAATTTTACATTTTTTGAAATTTTTTTACTATTTTTTCAGAATTTTTGATTAAACTAAATAATAATTTGAAATTC
This sequence comes from Carex littledalei, assembly GCA_011114355.1. Lineage (NCBI taxonomy): Eukaryota > Viridiplantae > Streptophyta > Magnoliopsida > Poales > Cyperaceae > Carex > Carex littledalei. Next base: position 10,784,259 of record CM022090.1, on the reverse strand, counting down.
ATCAAAGTGATGATTTTCAAAAATTCTGAAAAAATAGTAAAAAATTTCTAAAAAATGTAAAATTTGATCTCCAAGCACATTTTAATATGAAGAACACGTTGGAAGGTTCGAATCGACTATTTGAACTTTGAAAATGCGCTTTTTGGAGGTGTGCTCACCAATCCCTCTTGGTGAGCACATCACACCCTAGTTTTGCTCTTAAATGTCTTCTCTCAACTCTTATGTGGTTACATCTTCGTTATTTTTTCATTTTTTTAAATAATTTAAATATCAAAATATTATTGTTCAATATGATTTATATTTTTTTTCTCGTAAATACGTAAAAAATTATGATATTTCAACTTTATTTTGATTGCTATAATAAACTTGCAAAAAATGTTTTGATGTTAGTAATTTTTGAATATTGATTTTTGTAACTTATTAATTTATATAAAAACAATGCTTGAAAGCCATAATTTTTTATGTGTGCGTAAAAAAATAATATATATCACATTTGATGATTTTTATTTAGCATTTGAGAAATGGAGTGTATCATATATTTGCCAGCATATTTGTATTAACAACTGAGTGCTAATTAAAGAGAAAAATCACTTGATAATTATTTATTTTGACAATCTATAAAAATAAAGTTTAAATTTGAATCTAAAATTATAAGTATGATATATAGTGTCCATGTATCATCTTTATAAAAGAATGATAATATTTGATATATCTTTTATTATACAGATTTAAAATCGAAATAGTTCAAAATTAACAGAGTAATACTTAAATTATATGAAATTTGATTGTTAGACATCTATTTGTCTAAAAATGTATCTATAAATTTATTATATTAGTTTTATGTTACACCAAAAAGGTATGCACAAAGTTTCAGTACAGCAAGCTGTACCTTTTAACCTTTAATACACTTCTGGTTCAGACTGCAAGTATACAATCCTACCGCGTAGTATATCGTCGGGTATCGATCACAGGGACGGTTCAAGTGTTAACCGGACTCTACTCAGATTAATTAAAAACTAGAAGTTGGAAAAGGTTGATTTTGGTTGTTTAAGTTTCCTACAGATTTTAAGACAGTAATGAAGTGCAATAAAGAAGATTAAACTGGTTTTAAACAATAATAAAAAGCGTTTCCAGGGTTTAGACTTCATCTCAGATTTGCCCTCTGACTGTCCTGTCCGGGCCGTGTCATTTCTTATACGGGCCGTATCAGTTTACACGGGCCGTGTCATTTAGCTACACGGTCCGTGTCAGACTCGGGTTAATGCAGCAGCTATTGCTTCTTTGTATCGTTCCTTTGTGTAGGGTTTTACTGACCAGACCTAATGTTTCTGTACCTCAACTCTCGCATGTTGGTTCATTAACTTGGTATGGAATTGCAATATATGCCCTCGTCGGGTTCTAGACCTCAACTTTCGTATGTTGGCCCCTACTACCTAGTTGCTTGATTGGTATACTAAAGGCAACTCCTATCCGCCGATAGAGAGTAACTTTCACCTTCCGGTTACTACTTGGTTTCACCTCCCGGATCACAAATCCTACCTCATGTACTTAGTTTGGTTGAGAGACGTTAAAGGGTTCTAATGCCTTCTAGATGTGATCATTCATCTAGTAGCAAACCAATATAAGTCAAACACTACAATCTAAGCAATTAAAATACTACACAATCAATCAAACACAAATTTCAATACAAAGATTCAATAACTAGCATGCAAGACAAAACATTCGATTACATCAAAACCCTAGAAACAAAGTAAATTACTCACTCATAGTTCTAAAACAGTAAATACAAATAGAGATAGAGTTGATCATGACAAAACCCAAAGTGCAAAGAAGATCAATCGAAAGTGCAAGAAATTCGCTTCTCCAATTCGCCTCCAAGCTTAGCCGCCAAAGACAAACCCTAGAACGTGCTCTCCTGTTCCAGAATGACCTTTCTTGGAGAGGAATCCCGATTATATGCTCATTTGGTCGACCTTCCATCAATAGCCTTCTTTCCAGATTTCTGGATCTGTTTCCGGATTTGCTTGACACGGGCCGTGTCAAATCTTGTCCGGCCCGTGTCAACTTGTGTTCCTTAAGTGGTCGAGTCAGCAGTTGTATGTGGTCGGATCAGCGGTCGAGTCGAGGTTGACACGGCCCGTGTGGAATGTGACACGGCCCGTGTAGAGACTTCTTGATTCCAGATTTTCTCCTCGATTTCGCCCGAATCCTGCAAAATAAGAATAAACTTGCAGCAGTACCACATTCTAAAGATATTCAATGAAATACAACTGAATTAATGAATTTAAACACAAGTTTGGTACAATTTGAAGGTCGAAATATAGATAAGTTTGCGAGATATCATTTTAAATTTTATTTATTTTTTAAAATTTATTGTCAAAATAGTCATTATCTAACAATCCCTATTCCTAACTAAAATCACGACAATATATTTGAGAAGTGGAAAAATAATGTCATTTCGAGGAAATGCCAGCATGTGTAGTTTTTGTTTCATATGGAAAAATAAACATTATCGAGTAATCCCTCTTCCTACGTCTCTGCTTCAAAATGGTACATGTTTCAAATTATAAATAGGCTATTTAAAACACGAAAAAGAAAAAAGAAGAAGAAGAAGAAGCAGCATATATCGATGATATAAAAGTGCACCTAAAACAACGTCTACATGGAAAACAAATAACCTCTTAAAGAAACATGCACGCTCTAATACATGCCTGCAAGTTTTAAAATATTGTCATGAAATTTGCAACATCAATACATCATGCCCCGAATTTTTTTTGTATAAACCATAAATAAAAAATAAAAAATTAACAAATCAACTTGATTGATTTAATTTTTACAAAAAGTCTATTCGGCACTAAATTTTTTTTTTTTGCTGGACCGAATAGGCATTTCGACACAGCCTAATTTCACATCAAATCCACACAATCCGTGTGGCCTGCGTGAAACACCTTGAATTTTTTGCTGGACCGAATAGGCATTTCGGCCCACCTTGAATTTTTTGCTGGGCGGGATAGATATTTCGGCACACCTTAGAATTCTGGTATTCAACATGCTTTGTATTAATGTGTGCATCTGCATATATACTATATATTTGAGCTGTCAATTTAAATATGACACATGGCATACCATTTTGATATTGTTTATTTATATACTTTTATTATTTTTTGAATGTCTTCTCACCTTTTATTTCCTTTTAAGAACCAGATGGGACGAAAACCTAAGTCCAACAATTTACGAAGCTGATCCCAATTTTGATAACGTGATAATTTTAGAAATAGTTTTATTTTAGAAAAAATATTATAAATAGATTATGCACCTTATAAGTAATAAATTATTTTATGCAACTTAAATGTTAATTAATATTTTACTAAAAATCACCCAATATAATATTTCTAAATTTTAAAAAGTTAATGGACGATAGAACAATATTTAGCTGGAATATTATTCCTAATTACAAAGAAGGAACAATATTTCATCTAAATATCAGAAGACATTCAAAAAATAGTACTTGAGACTGAGATGCAGATGTGTCATATTCAGAAGATATTCAAAAACTTATAAAAGTATATAAATAAATAATATCAAAATGGTATGCCATGTGTCATATTTAAATTGAACACATTAATATAATGCATGTTGGGACCGAGATGGGTGGGGGTCCGGATCCCCTAAAGTAACCCAATCTTTGGGTTTCAGATTGAGACCGTCCGATTCGAATTCGTCGCTCTGGATCGTTTCGGGATTCGAATTCATCGTCGGGATCGTCTCGAGATTCGAATTCCTCATTGGGATGTGTGCACTCATTTCAGAGATGGATTTTCGTAGATTCGAATCAGACGGTCTCAATCCAAAACCCAAAAATTAGAGGTCCGGATTCCCTAAAGTAACCCAATCTTTGGGTTTTGGATCGAGACTGTCCGATTCGAATTTGTCGCTCGAGATCGTCTCGGGATTCGATTTCGTCATCGGGATGCATGCGCTAACTTTGGAGATGGATTTTCACGGATTCGAATCAGGACGGTCTCGAAAGATTGGGTTACTTCACTGGATCCGAATTCAGAGCCTATTAGGCACAGAAAGGAAAATCGATTTTCCGGAGCGGGTGTCTCAAAAATTGTGATCAAATGCTGTTTCGAAATGACTATTCGATCCAGCACAAAAAAAAATGTTTAGTGCCGAATAGACATCGTAGTACTTATGATTTTTGTAAAATCCGAACTAATTAAGTTGGTTTGTTAATTTTTTATTTTTTATTTATGGTTTATAAAAAAAAAATGCCCCCATCGCAATTAATTTTCCCGAGGCGAATTAAATCCCCAAGCCCAAACACTAACTATACTTGTTGCTTTTAAAATTGGGGAGGTCTAACTGGGCCTAACTGGCCTATTAACATGAAAAAGGCTAGATCCCAATAGATCCCAATAACTTGATGCAGATCAAGACTGAATATTTTTCATTTCCGACAATCGAAGAATTAGATGAAAATAAGAACAAAACTTGACCGAATTTTCTTTAGTTACGATATCGATGGGTAAAATATTGACAGAGCTATTATGATTTCATACAACGCCACGGTTAATATAGACAGAATAAGAAAATATATATCACTAGTGTGTTGTGTGGAGACAAAATAGCTCTGTTAATAATATCTTCACTCGATATCAATTTATCTATTACAGGCTAATACGCCTCTTTATTATATTATTTTTATGTGGTCCAAGTAGTTACGAAAGAATAGATCTAGGAGTCGCGTTTTGTTATAACAGATTCCATAATGACATCTTGTGTTTCCTTAATTACAATACAAAAATCTCGCTCTCTCAGATCCATCTATTTTTTCTCATTCCCATCCATATCATATAAAAGTATAAATATCTTTGATGCATGTCAATATCGTTATCTTTAATCCTTCAACTACTTTAGATACCAACCGTAGATATCATAGACACATCGCACTACACGGTCTACACCTGTCAGGCTGACAGCATTACAGTACATGAAACCTTGCTTAGAGGCAATGACATTGGCCTCTAAAAAGAGCACTTGTCCGTTATGACGCCATGCTGTTTGAGCTGTATAGCTAGTATGAAACTATGAAAGGTATATTTGCATTAATTATTCTTTAATTGAAGAGGTTTTCGATCTCAAGCAAATTCAAAGGATTCATTATTAACTATTTATTTTCCGATGCAACACCACTGTTCGGAAAATTCTGTGGATGCAAAAATATACAGGGACGAAACAAGATTTTCGAATTATGGAAGTCAAATACAAATGAGATCAATTATATACAATTTTTCTACAGAGAATGGATCAATTTTACAACACCATGACATTTTACTCTAAATTATATATAAAATCATATATAAATAAAAAAAATTTGAAAAAAAAGGCAGTCAATTGACCCCATTCCTCCTGCTTAACTCTGTCTCTAATAATATATCTTTTTTTATCGTAATATGTATTTTCCTCTTTGATCTTTATTTATTTTTTATTATTAAAGAGTCCGGTTCCCGACATCTTTCAGAGGCCTTTCTCAAAATCGAGCATGCGTCTCTCGGTAAAGAGACATATCTTGCGCCATTGTGCTAAGCCTGCAACTCTATTTTTCTCAGTGGAGAAAGGCTTGGGTCCGATGCCTGTCGGACTCAAATTTGGGTCCGATGGGTTCCAGGACCGTCCGATTCATTTTAAGATCCGTGTACACTAATTTTAAAGCAGATGCGAAAGTTACGGACGCGAATCCTAAAGCTGATCGGACGGTGAGCGAACCCGTCGAATTCACTTTGGGTCCGATGCCCATAGGACCCAAATTTCTCCCTTCTCAGTGATCTAATGTTACGTTTTATCTTATTGTGTATCTTATAGACATGTTAATTTGAGTTTTGAAATAATTAAAAAGATATAGAAGAAAGAACTTTAAGTTTTTATGGGGATATTGGATATTATGGTGATTATATGGGGAAATTGGCTATTTTGAAATTTTGTATGGGTACACTAAAAAATTTCCCCTTTTTTTTAAAGAGTAATTAGGAGGTCAAGAAAAAAAATTGTTGTTCACAAGCATAATTTATCAGCCGAAATTTTTTTAGTTGACACCCCAAAAAAATCAAATTAAATGAATACCACCCGTTTGGCCATTTTTACAATACTACCACCCTCGCTAACTCAGTTCGTGCACCAAATTGGCAGGTGCGCGGACTGGGTTGGCGCACCTAGGTGTTCTTGCCATAAGGCCTATCTTATGTGGTGTAGTTCTGATGCTATTTGGATTCTTATTTCGATATTAGTTTTTATGTTATTTAGATATTATTTGGATATTAGTTTTTATGTTGCGCATTTTAGATCTCATATCCCGCAATACATAATACATTAAAACATAACAACACACAATACATAAAACATAACACAAAACACACAATAATACATTAATTTTTTTTTTCATACCAAGTTAGTTACAATTAAAAGGGTACGTAGGTGTCAGACTGTCAGCTGATGACACCATGGATTAGCTCAAAAGCCAAAGGAAGGCATTTTGAGTTGTCTATGCATAAGAAGCTAGACGTGCAATTTTATGATTAATTAATTATCTAGTTGGAAAAGGTCTCATGCAAGGACAAAGTGGTCTTTATATCCTGTTGTGCTTAGCTGGTAGGTGCCAAGCTCTTTTTTCTCCTTTTGCCTTGTGTTAAACTAAGATAACATATAACTATATAAGCTATATATAATCAGAGTACATACATCATCACATGTAATACTGCAATTAAAGCTTCGTTCTTAAGTAGGGGTCCATCCATATCCTGTTATATATGTATTTTGCTTTTATGCGCCTTAAACAAATGCTTGTACTATCAGTGTATTCTAAATTAAATTTGACACCGTGTGCATGCCTCACAAAGTGAAAAAGATGATCAAATACAATCAAGGCCGCTTGTTGGAATTAAATTAAACTGTCCTTTGTCTTTGGATTCATTATTCTGTTTTGATATTTAATTTGCCAATGTCCTTCAATCAATTACTTTTAGGATAAATATTTGTTTTCTTTTCTTTTTAACCTTTTTTTATTAGCCATGGGTTATCACCTTGGGGTGAATTTATCTTTTCTATTGCCTAATACTTTGTTTGATTATACAATTTAGGAAGGAGATGGATTGCTTGCATCCATATATATACCTGTTAATAGATAGTTAACAGGCCTGATTCCTAAACTCAGAAAATTTATTTTTCTTTTCATTGCTTGTATTGTTTCTAATTTTGATACACATTCATAAGATGCGTTGTCAATGTGCTTTGGCGTGGGTGATTACATCTTAACTTAGATTTAATTTGTACTTATATTCTATTTGAAGCAGACATTATCATGCCTTGTAGCTATAGGAAGAATATTTTTGGTTGTAAAAAGAAAGAAAAATGATTTCGCGCTTAAGCAATTAGTACAGCTTTCTTTTTTATTTTCATCATAATGTACTCTTCCTTAGGCAGCACCTCTCTTTTTTCTTTCAGCTGTATACTTTTGTTTTTAATAAACTTGGAGAATTTTCTGAATTCAGATCCAGTCAAGTATCTGACCTGGTAAATATCAGAGAACCCGTTGTCAGCAGTTATTTATAGTTATTTATTTTCATAGGGTTCATTTAAAAAACGGAGAGGCAAGTAATGAAGTAAAGCTCCCGTCAGATCTAATATGGAATAAGTGGCAATGTCAATGTAACTATTGTGTTGCATAGATAAAAGTTATCAATTACGCACTTTTACCCATAAGAAACACAAACTATGGTAGCAGAAAAAATCGAAAGAGTAAAATAAAAGATTTTGTGAGCTGTCTACTGTTGGTTGGCTCGAGAGAGCGTGGTCTCTGGCTAGACAAGCGGGCCATGCTCTTCTTGTTTGTTGATTTTCTGCGGCATGGTTTTCCTATAGATCTAGAACACGATGTCATTTATTCCAACCCATCATGTCAAACTGTACTACTCGCTACATTAATTATCTGTATGGTTATTATTGCAGAAGATCTGAATAATACTGGGTTCAAAATCAGAAAAAAAAAAAAAAAAAAAGCTGCTTGGACTGCTTGGTAGGGCTTCAATATTTAATACAAGGTTGATTAGTCATTGTATTTAATTTGCTTTTTTTAGACATAGAATTTTAAATATATTTGCTATACTTCCTTTCAAAAGCTAATGGAGGGTTAATATCAACATTGACATCTACCCAAAAGCATGTTATATATCAACAAAAAGGTATGGCCACTTCAACTAAAGATTATTCACATCAGCAAAAAAAATATTCATATTATCAAGCTACATCTATGCCCGCACGTAATTTATTTGTTATTCTGTAGGGTTATAATTGAGGTTGGCAAAGATCAAAGTAGTATGATCAAGATCTTGGTACTATCAATTTGTTTTACAATTTTAAAGTTCAAACAGTTGATCTGAAGTAATCAATGTGTTCTTCATATTAAAATGTGCTTGGAGATCAAATTTTGCATTTTTTTTATAACTATTTTACTATTTTTTATGAATTTTTTAAAATCTCTGTTTTTCATAATAAAAAATATGAAAAACAGTGATTTTTAAAAGTCCATAAAAAATAGTAAAAAAATTTCAAAAAATTATAAAATTTGGTCTCCAAGTACATTTTAATATGGAGAATATGTTGGACACTTCAGATCGACTATTTAAACTTTGAAAATCACAAAAATGAATTGGTAGTACCAAGACCATAGTCATATCACTTTGATCTTAGCCAACCTCGCTATAATTAAAATTACTTAAAAATTCACGAACTTATGAATAGCAGCAAATTTCAAAGATCAATTTATATTTAAAAATAAAACAAGAGAAACTAATTCTTAATCTAGTCACTAAGATAAGATATTCTCTGGTGAGTGGTTCATGATTAAAATTCGGTTGGAGAATTGCTCATAGATATATAAAATTAACAAACATGACCCATCTTTATTTCGACAAAAAAGTATTAAAAATGACAAAGTTTTGATTTTTAATCAAGAAGAAGGCAAAGTTTGATGACCTCTAAGATAAAGAGTGAGGCTACGGTGCTATGCATAGCACGGATTGGTCCGTGCTACGGCTCAATATTTGAATTTTTAAAATCCTAACGGTCGATCCAAACCGTTCAACATGATTATAAAATGAATATGTACTTGAAAACCAAATTTTACATTTTTTCGAATTTTTTTACTATTTTTTTAGATAGGTAGAAAATCACTGTTTTTGGATGGTCCAGAATTTTCAGATCAAGTGATTTTCTACCTATCTAAAAAAATTCGAAAAAATGTAAAATTTGGTTTGCAAGTACATATTCATTTTATAATCATGTTGAATGGTTTGGATCGATCGTTAGAATTTTGAAAACTCAAATATTGAGCCGTAGCACGGACCAAACCGTGCTATGCATAGTACCGTAGCCTCACTCCTAAGATAAATTACCTATAACGATAGTACAATTATTGTAGCAATATGATAGACATATATCTTTTAGAGGTCATTATATTGTGTGTTTTGTAATACATCGGTCATCAAATGTTGATGCATCACATAAGCCACCAATTATTAATATGTTATAAACTTATAATGTTATGGCTCAATCTAAATACAAAATAAGTATGATGATATACCAAACTTTTTTGTTGAATGTTGACAAACCATTTGTGGATGTAGACATCTTTCATTGACATAGATAACACTTACAAATCTAATGAGTTTTGATTAAAACATAACAGAATAATTTGATGAACAATTTGAGAGTTCAATGGCTTATTAAAGAAATAAAGTTCGGTGAGCTATTTTTTTAAAATAATTTTAATGATCTAATGAGAAATTTATTTCTTTATAATTATTTTTATTTGTCTATATGTATATATAAGGATAAAAAGTACTGATAACAAACTTATATGATAGCTGAAACAACTAACTTGAGCTTATGAAACTTAAAAAAAAATTCATAATAGATATGTTCATTATGTTAAATTAACCATATATTAAATTTGACATATATAAAAATAAATCATGTATCTAACAAATTGAAATTCAACATTTTTAATTTGTGGACGTCTGATTGATGATCAAACAATCTTAATCATATTAAACTGGATCTATTTGTTTTATCTATACGTAGCATATTTTAATTTTGTCAAACTTCATTACTGATTGTGATAGGGGTCCAGATAAATTTTATCATGCTGTCCGCCCTCCCCGAATTTTTAAAAATACCCTCAATAAAAAAATAATAAATAAAAAAACCACAGATTTGTGAAAATTTCATATTTACCCGAGCCGTAACGTGGAATGGTGACCCCATTTTTGAGACCGCCGTTTCACGTTGCGGCTCCGCAAAAATAAAATAAATCTGGCCAATTCAACTGTTGCAATATATTTGTTTAATGCTTTTAAAAAATAGAAAGAACATTATAATTTGAATATGTTAGAAAGATCATCAAACAAAAAAGATAAAACAACTTAAAATGTAGAAGTAATAAAAGGACTCCGAAACATTTTTCAGGCAGGATTTTTCCCAACTGTAAAAAAAAAACAAACTATATCTTGGTGTGTTACTGGAAAAAAATAAAAATTCTTTGAATATAAATTATTGATCCCGGTTCAAAAGTCACTTCTAGTAAATAAATAAATTATCGTGGTCCTTCTAGTACATTCAAATTCTAAGTTACTCTATCTAATTTGAAAAAAAATGATTTGCCATCATTACGAAATGTCAAATCAATTTTTTTTTCAAATATAGATGGAGTATCTTACAATTTGAATGTACTAGAAGGATCACGATAATTTTTTTATTTACCTAGAAATGACTTTTGAACCTGAATCAATAATTCAGATCCAAAACATTTTTATTTTTTTTCCAGTAACACACTAAGAAATAGTTTAATTTTTTGTACAGTTGGAAAAAATCATGCCTGAAAAATGTTTCAGAGTCATTCTAGTACATCTAAATTTTAAGTTGTTTTATCTATTTTGTTTGATGTTCTTCTAACATATTCAAATTATTATATATTATTTCTATTTTTGAAAAGTATTAAACAAAATATATTGTAATTCAACTGTTTGGCCGAATTTTTTTATTTTTGTGGGCCGCAATGTAAAATGGCACCTCCTCAAGAATGGAGATGTCATTTTACGTTGCGGCCCAAATAAATATGAAATTCTCACAAATCTGTGATTTTTTTGTCTATTAATTTTTTTGGCAGGGGTATATTTAAAAGTTTCGGCCTCCCTCATCTTATCAAGTGTCTCCCTTTGGGTATTGGAGGAGTGCAATAAGTAAACGGACAGTTCGTTTAATTTCAACCGAACCAAATTCAATCTGGTATGTAAAAAAACTATACGAGTCCGTCTTGAGATCTGTGCCAGCTTAAAAGAACGGTCGGATCTACTTATTGCACCTCAGATATTGCACTGGATGTGAATTCACTCTTATCGCCGGTCACAGTGGCAGTACTTTTCCAAATAATGATCGAGAGTTAGAGTCCGGCTAATATGACATTGGTGTCATTCCAAATTCAATAACACCACATCGTATACCGTTGGATCTGCTTTAATATCCGTGTTTTGCACGAATATTAAAGACACTAGTGTTTTGCACGGATATTAAAGCAGATCCAACGGTATACGATGTGGTGTTATTGAATTTGGAATGACACCAATGTCATATTAGCCGGACTCGAGAAAAAAAGGAGAGATTAGTAGAGCGGGTATCCCTCAAGGTACCTGACCGTATTATTAATACTCAACAGTTCAATCAAAATCAATTCAGTATCTAATTATAATATATGGGTGTCTGCTTTGAAATGCGTGCCAAATTAAAGCTGTGATCAAAATCAATTTAGTATCTATCTATTTAAAATATAGGCATGCTTTGAAATGCGTGCCAAATAAAGAAAAGGACGATTAAGATCTCATTCTACACGGTCAGGTGTTGCAGTGGATCTGAATTCAGACTGGTATGGGCAGAATTTTGGAAGAGAGCAGAAATATGGCCCACACGCGCACAAGAGCAACTACTGTATGATTGGTGGGGCCCACTTATCACATGAAGAGCGAATATCAAATGCGGGTCCCATTTTCTGGGGATATGTGTCCTTGAGCCCTTCGCATCCACTAGGAAAATGACAAGGCGGCACAAGGGTGTAGTCCTATTCATGTATTATCATGCTTCCTTTTATTTGACTAGGTACAGTTTTTATTATATAACTATTATCAACATTTGCCAGCAGGAGAGTTGTTGCCTTGTTGGTACGGGTGAAAACGGTATGAATAATATTCGATTCGTATTCGTATTCGATTCGTGTTTGAAAAATTAGATGTGGATATCCGATATTCAAATATCTGTGTGGATATGGATACTGATATGATTTTACGTTTTAATTATATGTATCTAAATAGTAGATATATATCATATATTTTAATATATATTATGAAAAATATTGTTATTCACCGTTAAAATTAGATAATTATTATGAACTTTGATATTTTTTAATATTATTTTAATAAATATCTGCTCCGATCCGTATCCGTATATGTATCCGGTTGATATCCAATCTGTATTCGAAAAATTAAAAAGGGATACCGTTTCGTATTCACTCCGTTTTCATCCCTACTTGTTGGTCTTCATTTCCAATTTGTTTTTTTTTTCTCATCCGGCCTTTTCAAAATAAATAGGAATAATTTTTTTTGTATTTAAGTATTTATAATATTATTGTCTATTGCAATGATATTACATCTGAACTATCGTACTTTGAAAAGTAAAGTCCATATCTTATTTTCCGCTCGTATTTTGTGATTTCAAAATCTAGACAGTCAATCTGAACCGCTTAATATGATTTCATATTAAGATGTGCTTGGAAACCAAATTTTACATTTTTTTTGAAATTTTTTTTACTATTGTTTTAGATTTTTGAATTTTTGAAAATCGTTGCTTTTCAAAAAACAATTATTTTTTATTCTAAAAATATAGTATTTTTTTTCAAAAAATAAAAAATTTGGTCTCAAGCACATTCCAAAAAATGAAAAGTAAAAAATTGATCTCAAGCACATTATTTTTGAAAATCATGTTGAACGATTCAAATCAGCTGTTTAAACTTTAAAAATAATAATATGAAAAGTAAAAAACAACATCTTTACTACCGTAGCCCACCTCTTACAATTTATGAATATATTTGTGAACATGTATGTACTAAAAATAAACATAAAACTGTCATATATAGAGAAACGAAGAGATTATTATTATCGTTTATTAAAAGAAAATCGGACCAACAAAAACACTGGTTCTAATTTTCGCGATTGATATAATCAAGAAATTCCATTCCGCATTACTGTACCGTACTCTTTTAAAAAAAAAATTGAGATGTTAAAACCTGAAAATTGGAAATGGATGCTTGTAGGGGACTGGTTAGCATTTTTTTTTGGTAGAATGCCCGTAGGCCGGGTCCAATGAACCATCTAAAAAAATAATTTTGTACCTATCTAAACAAATAGTAAAAAAGTTTCAAAAACTATAAAATTTTGGTTTTTAAGCACATTTTAATATGAATATCATGCTGAGCAGTTCAAATCGATTGATTAAATTTTGAAAAATAAAAATAGAGACGAGGGTATTGAAGCACAAAACCAGTGATGCATTTTAATCTTACTCATCATTTTGACTCAAATTTTAAAAAATGTCTTTCAAATTTACATTGTGCAGCAAAATTATTGACGTGGACGTAAAATATATTGCATATTGGACTTGTTTTACTCTCAAGGCAAGAGAAACAAAACATATTTAACTTGATTTGAAATTTTAAACTGAACATACATATCTAACTTCATTTAATATTTTCGATTACAATAGAATACTATATATATATATATATATATATATATATATTTTTTTTTTTTTTTAGAGGAGGGATCTAGTTACAACAAAGTTACCACAACTATTTTCTACATTTTTAAAGTCCAAATCGTCGATCCAAACCGTTCAACATGGTCTCTACAATAAAATGTACTTGCAGATCAAATTTTACATTTTTTTGAATTTTTTTACTATTTATTAAGTATTTTACAAAAACTAGTCAAATTCAGACCATTGAATTTTGTACCCATCTTATTGTTGTTAACAAATAAAAAGTAAACGCAGGATAAAAATACAAAACATAATACATTTGATTCCTCCTAAACCAAAATACTAAACTTGAAAAGTCTCAGAATATCAGATGAAAATTTTCCAGTAAACATCATTTTCAAATATGATTCGTATCTTATGTACAATAACACTAGACGACTCTGACTAAAACACCAATATTAATGCACACGTAGAAAAAGCAAAACCGAACTCAAACAAGCCGTTTAAATTTCGTACTCTTGTCTTTGAACTTGGAAAGAAAGAGAACGATTGCAAGATCTTAGGTGGGGTCGACGCTGACAGATTCGAAATTTCACAAATGACTAGGCAAGGCACCATCTGTTTGAATGTCTATAACAGGTCCAAAATATCATCGACTTGTAGTCACCATTTGTGCCCCCTTTCAGAACATGTTGCATTTGGAAGTATTCCTTGATTCCTTCAGCTTGGAGAAATAATTCAGTGTACCAAAATGTTGTATGGTATGTCAAGTTAATTATTTGAACATATTTGCATGCGAGTAATCTGCCATTTATCTATTGAGAAAAATTAAATCATATTCCGATTGACATAAATCAAGCACTCTTCTCTTCTGGAACTTGTTGTAGTTTTCACCATTTACAGTTTAGATCAAAACAAAAAATAAGATTACAGAAAATTTTCCACAGTTTAGAAAAAATATGTACCAAATTTAGGTACAGTTTGAAAATCAATTGGTCAGCTATTGAGTGAATTAAAAAAAAATAACGGTTGAAAGGGGAGGTAGCACAGTTAGCTAGAAAAAAGTTTTAGAGTTGTTGGTTACTCAAAGGTCAGTTCGATTCCCCCTCACGACTTCACAGCCTCTGCGAATGTTTTAAAAAAAAAAATAACGGTTAAGCTTTATCAACACTTGATTGGTGACCAATTAATTTTCAAATGTTAACAAATTCAACATATTATATCTATATTATTCTGAGCACGTCTAATTTTTTTTTTTTAATTTTAGTAGTTATACTGTTCACAAATATATTAGTTGTAATTATATTTCTTCCCTCTATACAAGATGGGACCACATAAAATTTCAATTTTCTATCAAACATTCAAACGACAATAATTTGAACTTGAATAATATCTATGTCATTGCATTAAAACATGCAGTTTAATTATAAATTTATTGGATGATTCTAGTGTATGTTCAACGATTAATGTATATTTTATTTATGATGCATCTTAAATTTGAGCAGTTTAAGAGCAAATTCTTCCTTTTTGTCACAATCTCGATCAAAGATTGATTCGAGACTTAACAATTAGAAAAGAAGAAATCGAAGGAATTGAAGGATTGATAATGACGGAACAAAGAAAGTGAATGAAAAAGGACAAACAAATTCTCTTTAATTACAGTGATATTACAACTAGAATGGTACTCTTTAACTATTTATGACGGGGAGAATGGGGAAAGAATTAAGAAAAAGATCATGTAAATCTCTGTAATTAATTCTAACTCGAAGAATCCTTTCTCGTTCTCCAGTAAAGACAACCTTCCGATTGTCCAGTAACTGACTAAGCGGGCCCAACTGCGCAGTGATGTAGTCTCTTAATGCCTTCCTTGTCGGAAATAAATCTGCTGCAGGAACCTGTTCTTCCGATCCCAACCGTTTGATCTTCCATGTCCCTCTTGTTAATGCTTCCGTTACGGACCCTAATTCCAGAGATAGTAGATTTAATTGAATAACGGCGTCGTTTGGTTCTCTTCGTGAACTGATGAAGTGGGTCCCAGAATTCAGCGATACACCTTTTATTCCGTGACCCTTTCTTTCTTCCTCTTTGACGCATTTGACTTGGTCAAACTCGCCTTCAGCTATTCCTAAATTAGTAAAGGTTAGAGGTCAAATCACCTAACTATTTAATATCTACAGATAATTTTCTTTTCCGACTTTTAGAACCTGCAACTTTCCACACGAAGGGTATTGCCTTTGTCACGAGATCAAAGGTCGATTCTCTGTTATATTTATACTCTTTTTTCGTCCTTTGTTTTTAGTTTATCTTACTTGTATGTTTGAAGAAAACTGAGGATTGCAAATTGCAAATTAAATAATACCTCTAGCATCCCTGTTTAAATTTATGATTTCAGACTTAAATTGAAATGGAATAATTAAATTGTGTATCTCGTTGTAAATGTGACTGCTTGGATTTGGTTTGGCACATACTGGGATTGAGGTGATTTTTAAGTTGAAATAGAGCGTACTAGTTTTGTAAATCAAATTATTTTACTCTTGCTTGAACTGTAAAAAAAAAAAAAACGACCAAAAATTTAATTCAACTGTAACATTTAGTGCCAAATGATTTTTTTGACAAGTTGGCAATAATAAAAGTCTTACACAAGTATAGTTTAGTCAGAGCAAAGCTAGGGTGTGATGTGCTCACTAAGAGGAGTTGGTGAGCACAACTTCAAAAGTCTATCAGATTGTCTTCAAACGACGAATTCAAACCGTTGAAATCCGTCTACTTCATGAGTGATGCATGTACATAATTTTTTTTGGAAGTTTTGAATTCATTTAGTACAAAATCAAGCAGTCAAAATAATGAACTTTTTATAAGTTATTTTATAATTGTATTTATTTTTCAACATTTTTTAACCGCTTGATCTTGTACTAAATGAATTCCAAATTTTTAAAATTTTGCATATACATGCATCACTCATGAAGTAGATGAATTTCAACGGTTTGAATTCGTCGTTCGAAGCCAATCCGATAGACTTTTAGAGTTATGCTCACCAATCTCTCTTGGTGAGCACATCACACCCTAGCTTTGCTCGTCTAACCACATATTTAAGCTTTCATTGAACTAATATAAGTTATATAACCTTGCTGATAAAACAAATAAAATACACTTACATATAAAAATATTGAGTGAGTCTATGGTACTATGCATATCACGATTTGGTCCGTTATACGAATCAATAATTTCATTTTCAAGGTAGAAAATCATCGTTTTTGGATAGTCCAGAATTTTCAGATCAAGTGATTTTCTACCTATCTTAAAAAAAAGAAAAAAAGAAAAAAAATAAAAAAATTCGGTCTTCAAGTACATATTCAAATGGGGATCATGTTGAACGGTTCGGATCGACTGTTAGAATTTTGACAACGGAAATATTCATCTGTATTATAGACCAACCCGTAATATGCATAGTACCATAGACTCACTAAAAAATAATTATCGGTAAGTTTTGTACTTGTTGCGGTGATTTTTTAGTTCATCATCTAAGAACTGATTAAAACAATCTTAATTAAAAATTTAAATTGTAGATGAAATACACATATTATAAAATTAATTGCCTGGGCCTCTAGTTTTTTGAGATGGCGTACGCCGTGTATAATGCATTACTTTCGGATTAAATAATATAACTTTTTGTTGGATATGTTGTTTTGTACTGGAATAATTTGCAGCAAACAAATATGGATTGCTTGATTTAACTAGTAATATTTATAATATTGCATGCAATCTTCATTTTTCACGGCCGGTTTTCATGGCTATAGCATGAAACAGGAACAAGGAACCGAAAAACAAAATTGAAAAATATAAGCAAAACAAGGGTGCTATTTGCATATTTCCTTTGTGCAGGTCTGTGTTGTTTATTCTTCTCAGAGAGAAGCGATCTGTGATTATGCTACTTTATTTTGCTACAGCTTAGAAGTTAATGACTCTATTAATCTTGAATTAAATAGGTTTTCTCCTTCAGAGTTACGATTCTTCAATGCACCAAAACTATTTCCAATTATATTTTCTTCATGTGTCAAATCTTCACTATTAAAAGGATATACAAAATTAGAATGGAAAGTTTGTATAAACTGTCATGATGTGATTTCCACATTATTGATTGTACTACTGTAAAAAGAGGATGGATCAACTTACAACATTTGAAAATTACAACATCTTATAATAATTTGGTTTTGTAATTTTTAAAGTCCAAACAGTCGATTCAAACCGATAAATATGATATTAATATTAAAATGTGCTTGGAGATCAAATTTTACATTTTTTTGAATTTTTTACTATTTATTAAGTATTTTACAAAATTGATGTTTGTCAGTGGTCCAAGATTACTATTTAAAATTGTTGTAAGATGTTGTAATTTTAAATGTTGTAAATGGATGTACAATAATAGTTGGAATGTACATCATAATTATTCAAATTTGTAATCCTATAATTTTGATTGTGAAATGAAATCTTTATTATTTCCAAAATAATTAGAGATAAATAAAATCATGATCTGGAACCATGGGATATAGAGCTAATTAACTAATATTTTATTTAAGTTCAAAGTTTATAGTACGAGATATAGATTGAATATAGTTCTATAACAGCTTATGAGAAGGTCACAGGTTCGAAATCCGAATGAGAGAATTCTTTGTGGATATTAAATAGTTAGGTGGCTTGACTTTCGAAACCCGAATGAAAAAATTTCTTATGGATATTAAATTGTTGAGTTGGCTTGATCTCCAACTTTTACTAAAATATAATAGCTTAGGAGTATTTTCACCAAAAATAAAAATCTAACTCTCTAAAAATATAATAAAAGACTATTCTGAAAAAAGAATAAATTTTGTTTTTTAAAGTATATTTTTTTATAGAAATTATATTTAACAGTTCATATCAACTGTTTGAATTTTAAAACTTAAAATATGAATTTATAACATAAACCAATCCGTAACATATATATTATCATAACCTCACTCCATATATTTTCTGTTAAAATATTCGCCATGATAAAACAAATATGTCGGAAACTTGGATATAATTTTGTTGTACCAAACATTGGAACTTGACGTGGCCTGAATCTTATGCAAAACCAAATGTGCTTCTTTCTCTTCCTAATTTAATATGCGCTAGCTGTATATTTTTTAGGTAATTATATCTTCCCCATCTATCCATTCCCCATTTCATCCCCCAACTAACTAACTATATTTTCTAACTATAATTACAAATTCTAACTACCTAATGGCCCTACAAATTAATTACCCAATTTTCTCCCTTTATTTCTTTCCTCTTTCTCCCTCCCTCTCCCACCTCTCCCTCTCCACCTCCGCCTCCGCCCCCCTCTCCCACCTCTCCCTCTGCGCCTCCGCCCACCTCTCCCTCTCGGCCTCCGCCTCCCACCTCCCACCTCCGCCTCTGCCGGGTTAGATCCATCACTGTCGACCGCCGGGTCAGATCTGTCATGTCTATGTTCCTCTTCCTCATGCAGTAGCGAGTTATTTGCAAAGAACAAAGCTTCATTAATGGTGAATTAGACCAGTGCGTACTAAGTACTAAGAAATGACAGAAAAATAAATTTTGAAAAAAATTAGAGGTGTATGAATGAATACTTGATGTTTTAGAGATGAATACTTCAACGTTTATGGATGAATATTTAATATCTTAGGTATAAATAATTTAACTTATATGTATGAATACTTGATATATTATGGATGAATATTATTCGGCTGCTCTTGTAAAATTAATCGAGGTATGCACATATGTTTGTAATACTCTTGGTACATTAACTATTTACATTTACACGACGATGATGAATACTTGCTCGATGAGAGATGAATACTTGTGACGAGGTATGAATATTTGTGCAACGGACAACTCGAAAGTATGTCATCATGAATCTCATTTGAAAGAGAAAATTGTGTAGAAGACATTCGTGGTTTTAGATTTGCAAAATTTCTCACAGATCGTCAGAAATATTGGTTAGATTGAACGGAGAAAAAAAAAATCCATCTTTAAAAACGTGTAAAAAATGAGTGATTGATGTGTCCAAATATATTTCTATTGCAAAGATGAATACATTTATATAGATGGATGAATGCTAGTTGTGTTACAGATGAATATTTTTTTGCAAATTTCTAAAATGAGCTGAAGGTTATGCGGTCCCCCCACTTAATTAATGCGCTGACGGTTATGCGGTCCCCACTTAATTAATGCTCTGACAGTTGTGCGGTCCCCCACACATGTTGTTTGTGGTCCCCTACTTTCTTGTTGTAATATATCAAAATATGTTTATATTGCAAATGTGAATACATTCATATAGATGGATGAATACTAGTTGTGTTACATATGAATACTTTTCTGCAAATTCCTAAAATACGCTGACAGTTATGCGGTCCCCCACTTAATTAATGCAACTGACGGGGGATGAAACGGGGGATGGTTGACGGGGGATAGCTAGGCTCTCCCTATTTTTTAATCTAAAAAGGTCCTTTCTCACCGCTTCAGATTTGTCCATGTATTTCGATTGCCAGACATATTTTTACCTCCAACAAAAAAAATTCATATTAAATATTTTTTTTTCCAGGAAATTGTGGTGTTACTGTTACAATAGTGCTGGCGTGTCACTGCCCATGTGAAATTATTCCTTTATTAGAAAACGGCATCGAATATAACTAGCAAATGAATAGTTATATTATACACCATAATATTGTTATTTTAGAGTTATATTTAAATAAAATAAATTATTAATGTGTTTTTATTACATGATGATTTAGAGCAGTTGAAGATTTAAATCGTTTATTGGATAATCATAAGTTAAATTGTGCAAATTTTGATGTATAAATAATATTTTACACATCTACAATCCTTAATTTCTAATTTGAATAGCTTTAACACCCAAAAAAAAAAATCAAGGGTTACCATAACAGAAAGTACGATATTTTTAATACTCTTCGTGCAGGCTACACGTCAATATATATTTTTGTCTCTAGCTCGTTTTATAAAAAAAATGTCTACTAAATTTAAATTTGTATATAATTCATATATAATATAACAGATGATTATTTATAGGGAGTTGGCTACGGTGCTACGCATAGCATAGAGGGCCTCCGTGTTATGGCTCAATATTTGAGTTTTCAAAATTATAACGGTCGATCCGAACCGTTCAACATGATCTACATATGAATATGTAATTGCAAACCAAATTTTACATTTTTTAGAATTTTTTTGCTATTTTTTTAGATAGGTAGAAAAGTACAAAATTTTCAGATCAAGTGATTTTATACCTATCTAAAAAAATAGTAAAAAAATTCTAAAAAAATGTAAAATTTGGTTTGCAAGTACATATTCATATGGAGATCATGTTGAATGGTTCGGATCGACCGTTAGAATTTTGAAAACTCAAATATTGAGCCGTAACACGGAGGCCCTCTATGCTACGCGTAGCATATTAGCAATTTTATATTTATAGATAATACAAGGCAAGTTTATTAATGGAGTCTAGACGGACTATTCAAATTATTTCTCAATGCAAAACAGACATTTTATTTTTTGACATATAATTTTAAGATATTTTTTTGACAAATTTTGTCATGTTAAATTCATGATGATCAATGTGCACGATGATCAACGTAAATCTTTATCCTACTAGTTTAAAAATAGAAGAACCTAAATACGTAAATCAAAACTTATTATATAAAAAGTTCTTATTATGTACTTGTATCTTTAGTAAAGCTATAAAAGTATATTTTCATATTTATTATTAGTAAAATGACATTTTCAGGCGGATGTATGCACTGGCGAGTGGTGCGATGCCATTTCCCAGCAATGCCTTCCCTGGCAAAACCGTGACAAGGAATGTTAAGTCGCACCAACGCCTTACCCCAGAAAGGTCCATTCAATTCACGAACAACTACCGGCACTTCGGATCATGATCACTAGCCGTTTCATTAGGCGATACTCTCGGAGCAACCTATTATTTCGACCCAATCCCGCACTAACAATCGAATTCGGGTGCTCTTGGACCATGACTGCAGAAAGTTTCACTCCACTGTTTATTGGACCCCACCGTATTAGAAGGGACTGTACATGTGAATCCGGTCTATGAATAAAAATGAATAAGAATCACTGCTTTGCGGGGCCCAGTACGGGCCTCTTTTTATACCGAAACCGTCAAACGAGCATGCTATCTCTATGGTCTTTGAGTGTTCCGAAAGCACCCAATATCCCACCAAATCAGCCAGGACTGTCGAAAGAGTCTTCCTCAGGCGGAAATTCTGTAAAATATTATAAAACGGGTCGTTTAATGAATTTTCTAACCTGCAATATATTTTATACTAATAATTAATGCACCGAAGAATATTTACACTTTAAGTTCTATAAATCAGAGAAAGAGAGAGAAGGGGTCTTGGGAAACAAATATTACCGCCAGCGCCACCCGTAAGATTTTGGCGCAGCTTTTTATTATTTGTCGGATTTACCCTCCTCGCATCTCTCCCAACTCTCTCTCTCTCTCTATACCTGACTCTCCCCAAATTCGGAACAAATTCGATTTGCCTATCCTCCCGCATCTTTAATCTGGAATTCGGGCTCGTTATCGTTGAGAGATACTTGCGAGGATCAGATAGAGACGGGAATATTTATAGAATTTAACGAAGAAATAGAAGAGGAAGAAAAAAAGAGAGGCGAACATGGAGAAGTACGAGATGGTGAGAGATATTGGGTCGGGTAATTTCGGGGTGGCCAAATTGATGCGAAATAGAGAAACTAAAGAACTCGTTGCCATGAAATACATCGAGCGTGGTCACAGGGTAATTAATTTCTCTCGTCTTCTCTTGGTGAATTTTCTATAGTTTTATTTGTTTTGTCGATCCTCGTTTTCATCTTCAATTTTCGTACCTTTGTTTGCCCTTTGTTTTTGCTGTTTTCGTTGGATTGGGGATGCTATCAGCTCTGTTCAGAAGGAATCTAAATTATCTTTGGCTCTTGTGGTGTGGTTGTACGTGTAATGAGTTAATGCACTTGAGATAGTGTTGCATTGGAGTTGGACCTAGTATAACACCTCTTACATTGATGGCCGCACCACAAGCGCAACACGGAACCTGGGCTGTTTCCTCAGAATTCTGATTTAGTATTCATCGCGCTCTTTTTGATCAATTTGACATTGAATTCCGTGTTGTTGGATTGATCATAGAATTTGTTTTTTTTATAAACGATTGTTGTATTTTAAGAAGAAATTAATTAGACTAAAATTGTCAATTAGGGGTTTGTAGAAATAAATTGTACGAACTTTCTCTATCTCATCTCTGATCGGTTTATGAGATAGTACTTTTGTCTGATTTCAGAATTGAGCTTAATTTACTTTTAGAATATCTCGTAACTAGGTTAATTGGGATTTTGTTGAGGTCCTTGTCCTTCTCTGTGCGATTGAGATTATGTCAATCGGAAGTATTATAAGTAATAAAAGGTATGCTTTTGAAGAGCACGTAGGGTTACTTTTTTCTTTTTCCTTCCAAGCGTAAGACCACAACTTCTATGATTTTTAAAAGGAATATATTATATTTGAAATATAGAGGTTGGGGGAGGGGGGTTAGTTATTCTTATAACAATTAGGACCATTAGGAGAAGGGGATCTAACAAATGTTAGTTAAACAATCTAATATTTGAAGCTAACTTTTTTGGATTGTCGATTAAAGGCTTTTAAAAAAAGTTTTGCTGGTGCTTTAGACAATTGTCTCATCTATGCTTTGTTCTCTGGTTAAATTCTTTTATCTATTTGTTTGGGTTAATTATTTGGGAAAATGGCAATAATCTAATTGGTCTTTTTGGGAACTACCTGAATAAAGTGATTTTTTGGGGTCATTTTTGTGCAAGTTTTTCATTGTTTTATTTTCTTTTTCTTTAATGCAGGTTGATGAGAATGTATATCGAGAAATCATGAATCATAGATCGCTTCGTCACCCGAACATCATCAGATTCAAAGAAGTATGTACTTGTATCAAAATAGATAAATAATTATGAGATTGTCAGGTTTCACTAAGGAAAATTTGAAAATAAGTCATTGATTTGTAATGATCTTTATTATGTGAAGGTTGTCCTGACACCAACTCATCTTGCAATTGTGATGGAGTATGCTGCTGGTGGAGAGCTTTTTGAAAGAATTTGTGATAGGGGTCGATTTAGTGAAGATGAGGTTGAAATTTTAGTAGCTTGAATATTTTCTGAATATAAAATATTGTGCTATTTGAATGAACTCTGCATCTCTAACTTGTTTTCTTAGTTTGGTACAGGCGAGGTATTTCTTTCAGCAGCTGATATCAGGAGTTAGCTACTGCCATTACATGGTGAGTTTAATTAACATCTTGGGGAAGCATTACTTTTTGTGTATTATTTGGGGGGAAGGGGAATTGGTTAAGAAAATATCTTCCCTTTCTATCTTCATTTCATTTAACAAATGTTTTCATCCTCCCCAGCAAATATGCCATAGAGATCTTAAACTGGAGAATGTGTTACTAGATGGAAGCCCGGCTCCTAGACTTAAAATATGCGACTTTGGTTATTCCAAGGTTCTTTTTCCCAACATGCACAGCTTAGTTATAGTTTCATAAACATTCAAATACTAAGAAAGGACTACCAATTAATTTCAGTCGTCAATTCTTCATTCACGGCCAAAATCAACAGTTGGGACTCCTGCATATATTGCTCCTGAAGTACTTTCTCGACGCGAGTATGATGGCAAGGTTAGTCATTGCATATATATATATATATATATATTTATGAAGTTCCTTTGATGCACCTACCACAAAAAAGTAGAAACAAAATCAACCGAGCTTGAGAATGATGACTTTTGGTTAATTTGGCAACATTTAGAAGAGAATTAGGTATTGGATTGTTTGGTTGATTTTTATTAATTTTTGACATGCTTTATCTATATTTACATTGGTAAAAATAATTTGCAAGATTATGGTAATTAATTACCATTTATGGACTATTCTTCTAGTATATTTGCCTTGAGAAGTAGAACCCCATTTTAATAATTTGGCATCTTTTTGTATTCAATTTTTCTTATTCAACAAGGAATCTTTACCATAAAAGTGGGGTTAATTAATTGCAATACCAAGAATACCTAGGAAAGGTTGGTGTTGAACTATTGCTACACATCTTGTTCATGCTTTCTTTTCCTTCCTTGAGAAGAGGATC
Source organism: Carex littledalei (assembly GCA_011114355.1). Classification (NCBI taxonomy): domain Eukaryota; kingdom Viridiplantae; phylum Streptophyta; class Magnoliopsida; order Poales; family Cyperaceae; genus Carex; species Carex littledalei. The sequence continues at coordinate 10,759,185 of CM022090.1, read as the reverse complement.
TTACTATTATAGATGCTCATAAATGATCCCTGTGTTCCATTTTTTACGGCATTAAATGCTATTCTTTCCCCCATGTACCTTGACCCTTCCTCTCATGCCAGTACAGAATCCTGCACCTTGACAGCAGTAATTTCTCCAAACACAGCACATGACAAGAGATTTGTCATTTAGTTCCATGAAAGTCTTTATATTCTATGGGTGATTCATACAGTTACTAATTAATGCTTGAAAACGGATCCATTTCTTTTTTAGCTTTTTCTCACCAACTTTTCCAATCCTTTGAAATTCTCCAAATGATTGTCATAATGTCCTTGTTTATTTAATTTTTCTGTAGCACTTCTGATCTTGCTATTGGTGTTGTTTGCCAATGCAGCTTTAGGTAAAAATAAGGACCTTAGGACCATACAGACTCTGACTGTACATATTAATCAAAATGGAAAACAAGTATACAGTGACTGCATAGTTGTTTACACATTTGTCATGGGTGTTTTTATTAAAGTGACCCACTACACATAACTCAACAAGACTGCCATAGGAATGGCATTGTCTTTGTTGGAGGCTTGCTTGATAGGAGATGTGCAGCTAAAGTTGGATATGGAGTCCTTGTCTGGAATCTCTTTCATTGTGAAGTAAAATAAGTTGGGTGGGTTATGATCCAACTAATATCACATGAGAAAGGCTTAGACATATATAAAATCCTCTCAATAAAATCCAAGTAGAATTTCTCATTCCTCTAGTCAAATAGCTTGAAACAAGAAATTTAAGTAGTAACTAATTTTAAAGTTTAATAATATCACTGGATGCTATTCGCCTAGTAAGCAGTCCGAAAGAGGAGGCCTACTTCTTGCTATGGCTTTTTTAATTCTGTTAGCGGATCTTTTTATTAATTGAGCTATGTAATAATTGTGGACCTTAGGTTGCGTTAAAATTTCTTTTTTTAGATAATTAGGAGTCATTACAGGTTCATTTGAACAGGTAATGAGCATTGTAAGTATTTTTTTAGCATCAATATATTTCTTAGTGGAAAATTTCCACTAACCCTAAAAAAAAAAGTTTAATAATATCACTCAAGATTATTACAATTTTATAAAATTTTAAACTTCTTGTTATTAGGGCCAAAACTTTTGTAAATAGTATAACCCCTTCCTTGATTCCATAAATTCTATAGCTTCAGTGATAGGCAATCTATTTAACTTTTTAAATGATTTTTATTCAATATTTTGGATTCCCAGTTTTAATTACATTAGTGAACAAATGTGGATGTTCAAGGATAATTCTAATGCACTCTTTGAGGAGTCAACTCCAGGAGACCAACATGAAAGGTGTTTAGGGGTCATTTTAGAGGGAATCTCCTTTTTTTTGGGTCTTAATCCTTGGAAAATAATGGGACATGTTTGCACATAAGTTAATTTAAACAATTATCTTTCAGCACAAGCATTTATTATGAGTTGTTTGAGCCTATTTGGTGCATTTGTAGTGGGCCAATTATTCACCAACTGATTACACTTTATTAGATTCTCTTTCCACCAATCCATTCAAGGTGGTAGTATAACTCAACAAAAAATGAAAGAAAGAGATAACAAGAAGTTTCTAGTGGTACTTGGCTTTAAGTCTACGAATCGTCAACTATCAGGACAGTTAACTAACTTGTGAGGGGCATTGGATTTTTTGTAGCTATTTACATGTTGTTACTTGTGTAGTATTCCTTTCATAGGTCGTAGACTAATTTTGCGGCTCTTGATTCAGGACAACTTTATATCCAAACTTTGGATGCTTTTAAAAGATTCCTAAATTTGGTGCAAACATAATTTCTTCTTGTGGTGTCCTTTCCCTGAATTTATCATATTTTGCTATTCATTATTTTAGTAAGGACAAAGCAGTAATTAAAATATAAGTAGCAGCTTTTAGCACATATGCTCCATCTGTACTGGAGCAAATGTCAAGTTCAAGCTAAAATTAACTCTTAAGTACATGACATTATTTCATTTCTTTTTTTATATCTAGTCAAGTGCTTACTTTTAAACAGAGATACCTGGTATTTTATGATGTATTTGACAAGGACCTGTTTGAGAAAAGTGTCTATTCATGCTTTATGCATCTGTATTAGTTCCCTCAAAAAATCAACATCACTAGGTTGACTGAAAAAGCAAACTTACCAGTTGATTTGTCATAGTGTAAAGCTGGACATCATCTATTACTTTTTAATATTTTTCTTCATCAGTTGCAGTTCAGAGTTCAGGAGCAATTGATATAATGGACTTGGTATAAGTCACTAGTTCATACCCCAATCTCCGTTTCTCTATTATAACCATATGTTTGGAAAATATTTGAAGTACGAAATCCCTAAATATATCACACTAACCTAGTGAATTGTTTGTCTTAACAATTTGTTGCTTTTCCTAGTTGTTCTCAAATACTTCTAGATTTCTTTGCTTGAATTGTTTATTAGAGTAGATGCGTAAAGGGTTACATACTTCGATAGTAATGTACTGCAAAGTCATGTAAAGTGACCAAGAAAGATTAAATTTTTTCTCCAAAAACTGATTTCATAACTAACTATCTAAAAATGTTTGCTTTTTCTCCAGTCTATTGTTGCATTTTCTTAACTCTCTGACATCCTTGAACTGGTAATACAGCTTGCAGATGTGTGGTCATGTGGTGTAACCCTTTATGTGATGCTTGTCGGAGCATACCCATTTGAAGATCCCGATGACCCAAAAAATATTCGCAAAACGATAGGGGTATATTTATCTATTGTCCTTTTGAATTTTGATACCTTCTGTTTCCTGTAGTATTTCCTAAACTAGCATTATTACCTTTTATTAATCCAAATCCAAAAAATTGATTTATTGCGGATGAGGGATTAAATTAACCTGTTACCATGTATGCAGAAAATAATGCAAGTCCAGTACAAAATGCCGGATTATGTGCACATTTCACAGGAATGCAAACAACTTATTGCGCGGATCTTTGTTCCCAACCCTGCAAAGGTAGTGAATGGAATTTTTGTAATACTTTAAATATCAGGTACTTGTTGATGATGTTACAAGTCATAAGGAGACTTTTCATTAATTCCAATTTTAGATTCTTCATGCTTATGAGGACCTTGCAAATTACCAAAAAAAAAAAATGCATACCCTACAAATATCATCAACTATTATGTAATGCCAAATGCCTCTTGCAAAATTACCAATTTGACGATACCTTACAAATATCATGGACTATGATGATATTGTTGTATGTTATTGGGTTTGTTATGATAATTTCTATCCTTTTCTCAGGCATGCATGGTATGAATAAATTTGCAAGGGTCATGAAAATTCTAAGATCTAACAAAAACATATTTTGATTTTTTTAATAGAGAATTACTATAAAAGAAATTAAGACTCATCCATGGTTCGTGAAGAATCTCCCTAGAGAACTCACCGAGACTGCACAGGCCGCGTATTATAGACGGGACAATAGTGCCCCCATATACTCTTTTCAAAGCATAGAAGAGATAATGAAAATAGTGCAAGAAGGGAGGACTAAACCAAAAGAATCCCAAAGCCCGTTAGGTTATGGCTGGGGTGATGTTGATTCTGATGAAGAGGAGGAGAAAGAGAAAGAGAAAGAAGATAAAGAACAAGAGGAGGAAGAAGAGGATGAGTATGATAGGCAGGTGAAAGAGGTTCATGCAAGCGGAGAACTTAATATGAGTTCCTTGCATATATGATTTGTAAGATTAATAAAATCCAGGGGTTACTCTGAGGTGACTTGTAAATGAGTATTCTGCTTCTTTCTTTTTTGGTTGGGGGTCTTATTTGGTATTTGAACGGTTTATGACTTGGAGGTGTTTGTAGGAAGTTTTCATGCAACTCTGTGAGCTTGTTTAGTTGTTTCTAATGTAATTATATTCCTTTTAATAAACCCCTTTAGTTGTTTCTAATGTAACCTTCTCTCCACAAGAAATATCAAGGTGATATAGGCAATGTTTGGTTGTGGAGTAAGAGGTGGAATAAACGCTTAAGGAGTCAAATGAAGAGTAAAATAGAAGTAAGATGTGAGTTAATCTGAAATAAGTTACTCCACCTTTTCAGGTGGATTAACTTACTCTTGTAGGGCTCAATAGACATGAATTCATTTTTTAATATCTTACTCTTTCATTTGAGTTAATTTATTTCATGACTTAAAATACCAAACAAGATGTAAATATGAGTAAGATGGAGTAAGTAATTTAATTTTTTATCAACTTTACTCCAGATTCCAGAATCAAACATAACCATAGTGAACTCTCAATTACGGAAAATATTCATTTCATTAGTTGGTCACATTGAAAACTTAAAAAATAACCAAAAATTAATATAAACAAGAGCAATTTTGCAGAGAAGATTTGGCTCATCCGAAAAAATTATAATCGCTCGCAACCAATTCAATCATGTCATGTGTGAATTATTATGCTAAGCACAAAATTGAGCGTGATAGATATAATTCTCTACGTGTATAAACTTTGTACAAATTTAAATTTGTAAGATGTTTGCACTTATGAACGAAAATGTAGAAAATACTTAAAAACGACAGAACTGGTAAACGAGTCTGAGGTCAATGAGCAGCCTCTAATTAACTTAACAACATATCCAAGCTGCCATCGATACTTAGAGGCCCTGTTGCGTCATCATCCCTTGATGAAAACCTCCATAAAAAATTTCATTAGGTTTGCGTATTTGAAGTCTCTCTCCATCTTCGATAATCTTTTTCCGAAAATATATTTTGGATAATCTTGGCACCGCTGCCAAGTTGCTCTCTCACTTTGGCAAAGGCTGTCAAGACTCTACCTCTTTTTTTCAAAACTTAGGCAGTGGCTGCCTTCTAGGAGAGTGCTCTTTATGGGCGGATCCAAATAGGTTTAGGATCCGTATTCCCTCAGGTACTTAGGTATACTTCAGAAAGAACGGTCTGGATTTAGTCTCAGTCGAATAAAAAAAAATTGATACCTATTGTAGACAATGTAGTAAAATGCGGTTCATGCGGCCGCATATGCGTATGCGGTTGGCAACCGCATGAAAAATCAATATGCGGTTCCAATATGCGGTTCCGCATATGCGGCCGCATATTCGACCGCATATTACCGCATACCGCATACTGCATACCGCATACCGCATATACCGCATATTGACCGCATATCACCGCATATCACCGCATATTGACCGCATATTGACCGCATATCACTGCATATCACCGTATATCACCGTATATCACCGCATATCACTGCATACTTGTTTATATATGTATCAATTCTCATTTTAAAACCCGCATATATAAGTCCGCATGAAAATCCGCATATGCGGCCGCATACCGTATATGCGGTATGCGGTGGCCTTCCGCATACCGCATGGAAACCGCATTTTACAACACTGATTGTAGATATGGAGTGATTGTATTGAGATTCGTGCTAGAGTTAAGAAATGGTCTGAATTTTCTAATTATATCCTCAGGTAATACGAAGAGATACATATTTAGCTCATGATTTTATGGTTGTTTCTGATGAATAATTTTGAATACTTCTGTTGAAGTCGGATATTTCTTTCTTGTCTAACTCATTTTCTTTCCAGCTACTGACTTGTTCTTTTTTGTTTTTCCGCAGAACACCTTTTTTTTTTGTGAAAAATAAAAAATCTATCCATGAGAACACTCTGGGCTTTCTTTTTGGGCCTGTTTGTGAAAATGTTCCAATTGCCCAACTTGACGACCATAGCATTTGGTACTGTTGCGCATCAGAATTAATTCATTAATGTCAGTTACTATTTGGGAAAAAATAAATATAGAACTAGCCTGATCTAACTCCTACTAAAACTATCATAATTGATTTTATATCTCAATTAATACATTTTTGCAATAAAAAGTTATTTTTTTAGAATTCATATCACAAGCATTGCTAGGATGACAGTGAGAACGAGAGGGGTTTTGAAAAGCAATTGAAATTACAAAAAAAAATGTTCAAAAATCAATGTTGTTTGTAATGTAAATACACTGTAATACCTATCAGTTAGCATAAATTAGTGTTACACCTATGCTACAATATGCAAGTTTTATTCTCTTTTCTTTTGGATTAGTATCATTTGCCTTTGTAAATTATAACAAATACATCATCAAGTGACCACTTTCTAACCTCAGTTTTTAAACTGGGATTTATTATAGCATGGTCCGTGTGAGCCAGGCGGTATCCAATTACAATTTCTTCCCTACCCCGAGCCCGTACCATTATATCATAAAAGCTCAACTCCTCTTGTTCATATAAATAATATTCAGCAGACCTTATGCACATTTCATTTCCCTGAAAAGCACCAAAAGTTGATGGGCTATTATTAAGCAATGATGTAATTTTCATATAGACCAGGTCTTTTTTTTTACCATTTTTCAATTGGGGCATTCTCATCTCTATTTCTGGGATTTACATTTATCACGCTTGTTTTGTCAGACAGTTTGGTACCAGTGAAGGTACAGACACTACCAGAAAGTATAATCTTAAAAAAATCTTTTTCTTCATATTCTGAATAGCACAGTACTGTACTAGTGTCTACCAGCAGAAACTATTTCTTATATATTTTAAAAATTGACTTTCATGTATTTTTGTGTGCATGTTTTAGCACAATTAATCAAGTGTTCATACCTGTTCAGCAAATAATTCTTCTAAGACGCGATTAATTTGTTTATCTTCAGCCACCATAGCCAATGCCATGCTAACCAACTCGTTAGACAAAATGTAATCACTGATTTTGGAAACAGAAACGAGATTTCTGGTTCTGGAATCGAGAATTTCACTTATGATGATCGACTTGTCAGATGCATGTTGCATCTCTCTGATCCACGACCGATGTGAGTAGCCAGCGAACCGGCATGGAGACCTCGCCTCTTTTGAAGGAAGCCTTTTTGACTGAAATTTTTATAATTATAATAATAGTAAGAGGTTTAATATATGGCACTATAGAAAAAACATACTGTGGCGCAGTAATCGTTTTCTTTCCAACTACATATCATTTTTGTTTGCTTGAGATGACTGGTTTGTGCTTTTTGAGGGTTTGATTTTTGTGTTTCATTGGAACGCAGGGGGAGTGTGTGTGTGTGTGTGTGTTGGGAGGGGGGGGGGGAGGAGAGAGAGAAAGGTACTTGAATATCACGAATAAGTAGAAGAGTAGCAAGTGAGCGAGAATCAGACTGTACAACTGAATCCTCAACCGATTCATCAGCTAGAATCAAAATCTGTAATTTGAAAAGATAAATGTTCAGTTTGTTCAATCTCTTGAAAATCAAATTTTCTTTCTATGAGGTTCACTCTCACATCCCATCATACCCTTGGTTTTCACTACTTCCTTGAGGTTTTCAAGAATATAAGGGGGGTATCTACAAAAAGAATTTTTGCGGTCATATATGAAATTTATTGTAAATACTCACAGAATCAAAGGTTTCTAGAGGCAAGCTCTCCAGATGTCGTCTAATAACAGCATTTCCCTCGTTGTGCACAAGTCTAATATTTTTTAATCCAGAGAGGATCAAACCACCATCTGTTAGTTTTCTCTCTCTTTCCTTCTCTGGCACCTCATTAAACATCCATAGCTCTGATCCAGGAGCAAGAAATGCCTCCAATACCTGATTATATAAAAATAGTATTTTATGAAAATCTGATTATGCTATGTTGACTTTGGATTTTTTTTTTCCAATTTTCAATGAATGCGATGTCTCTGTAAAAAACAAATAAATGGATAAACCAAAAGGAAAATACCTTTATCATATCATGGATGTCACGGCGCCAGCCACAAAATAATATTTTTTCTGGATATTTAGGGGGGCTTGGTATATTTGGCACAAATCCCTTCCGCATCTGCAATGAGAAAAATATTTAGGAGTCCGGACAAAACTGTATCACACACTTCAAAGGTTTAGTCATTTTTATTAGATTTTATTTATTTACCTATTTAAGAGATTTTTATTATATTTTAATAACATGTGAAACTTTTACCAGACTTTAAGCCAAGGAACAAATTACCATGCTACCAAACTGTCTCAGTGGTAAGCAAGCACTGATACCCAAAAAGTACTGATCAATAAAACCAGATCCTTGTCAAATGCCAATACAAATATAACAGATAAAATCGGGCATTCATTATCTTTAAGAACCACAAATTTGTGTACACATCTGCAAACTGTGAAAATATCAAACCATAACCATACAAAACAACAAATAACACAAATGTCCCGTGCAATCCATTATGATAACCTATGTACCCCTCCCCTTCCAATTCAATGTAAAATATGCCAGAACTACACCTCTTCCTATGAACCATCACATCAATAGAAAAAGGTACTTATATTTGGGTATTCCAAATTAAAGAATTATGTATTATGGGTGATATTTTTCATGCTTTACAGGGAAACATGGGACCTTTCCAGTTTTGTATAACAATTAAACATAAATGGAATTGCACGTACCACAGGTAAAGGAGCTGGGGAATATGTATCGTCGTCTTCGGCTATAACTAGAATTTCATCACCTTCTCTAATAATATAATTATCGTCCGGGTTAATAATAATTTTTCCTGATTTCGAGGCAACCTTGACCCCACAAGGCACTGCATCAGGAAAAGAGACTAACACCTCATCAAATCTCATCCCATCCAGCTGCGGCCACCTCTTTATGTAGAACTCGGCATTCTCAAAACCTAGTATGTCCTCCCATATCTGTAATGTGGCCCAACACAACAAACAGATACTTTAATAACCATTGTATAAAGGAAATCAACTGTAACGCAGCAGTCAGCATATCATGGGCATTAATCATCCAATATGCACCAACCAACAAATAAGAGAGCTTCAACAAATAATTTACTGTGGTTAACTAGATTGAAATGAATTTGAGAATCAAGTCATAATTTCCAGTTAGCAACCGGGCATTTTTTTTTTCTTTTTGCAAGTTGCCCAAAAAGAAGGTAGCGGGGAAGTTACTGGATCCCTAAAAGATTCCCAAATCTGGATGAAGCTTTTTTGTTGGTAAATTAACTATCTTTTTTACAATAAACAAACGTTTCAACAATTTGAATATCTTAGTTAGAATAGACATTGTCTTTCTTAGTATAAGCCTCCTTTCTTTATAAATAAACATAATACTTTAAGAGTGAGGCTATGGTACTATGCATAGTGCGGATTGGTCCATACTACGGAACAATATTTTCGTTTTAAAACTTCAAATAGTCAATGTGAACCGTTCAACATGATTTTCAGATGAAAATGTACTTGCAGACTAAATATTACATTTTTTAGAATTTTTTTACTATTTTTTTAGATAGGTAGAAAATCACTACTTTTGAATGGCCTCTATCTTTAGATCAAATTATTTCTACCTATCTTAAAAAATAGTAAAAAAATTCTTAAAAATATAAAATTTGATCAACAAGTACATTTTCATATGAAGATCATGTGAACAGTTCAGATCGATTGTTTGGAGCTTAAAAACGAAGATAATCGATCCGTAGCACGGACCAATCTGTGCTATGCATAGTACCATAGCCTCACTCTATTTTTAATACAGAGAGAGCCTTCCACATGTCTGGCATGCTCTGCGGGATCTTTACCAAATGAATTTTGTACCTGGGCAAGGCCGGGTTGCAATGCACATTGTATCATTAGCCGACCGATAACATCATGAGCAACCACCGTCTCTATTAGTTCACCACCAACCAGCTTTACAAGTGGTTCATTATCTAAATCGCTCATTTCTACTACTACATGACCTCTTAGGCCCTCTTTTACCCCTGTTAAACTCAGCACAACTCGCAAAGCACGTGCATCGCTCTGCTGATAAGGACAATACAAAAAAATAACTTTAATCCTATCTTCAGAAAGAGTTCTAAAAAGAATGTAAAAGCAAATGAAAGAAAAAAAAAACAAAAGTAACCAAGCAAAAATTGTCCCAAGTTCATTTCTGGAATTTTAGTGCCTATTCTTTCTTACGTTTTTCAAGTCATAATATCATATCCATAGATGTGCAGGAAGTTTGCAACAGAGAAATGACCAAATGAGGGTATAGATGTAAATATATCTTACCACAAAGATTTACTGACCTGATCTGCATTCTCATCAGCAGCTAAAACTATAATGGCCCGTGCCTTTGAAACAGAAACCTGCCAGTAATGGTTGAAAAAAATAACAAATGAGAAGCCTTAAAAGGAAAACAATATTATCTCTGGATAATCTTTATGTGCTGCTGCTTTTAAAAAAAAGAAAAAAGGTAACAGTTATGTACCTTTTTTAAGTCGGCTAAAATTAGAGGGCTGCCACTTCGACAAATCACAGAAGTACCCATGAAGTCAAACTCTAATTTGGCTATATCCATTTCCATCTCCTCTTTGTCTCTTTCAGCAAGAACTACTATCACACCACCACCTATGCTCTTATTAGCTATTGCTAACTGCTTCAGAAGAGATCCCTATTTTTACCCAAAATAGAGTTAATAAATTATAAAAAAACAGCAATATTGAAAGAGCATTAACTACTAAGTAGTCTGTACCTTCCAAGTTCAGCAAACTGGTTCTATAATTGGAGTTGCTTTCTCGTTTAACTAATTGTTGCATTTGTTTGACAGGGCCTTTTATTTCAATTAGGGAATGTGGATGTTAATACTAAAGGGGTTTATTAGATTTACATCACCACATTGCAATGACTTTTTTATGGCGGTAAACTTGACAGCAATGATAGCATGGTACTAATAAGTACTGGTACCAGATAGCTAGCTAAAGATAACATCACCAACTCTTAACTGGTGGGGAAAGGTACAATGGGTGCAGCAGTATATTGGATCAGAGAACTTATAATTAGTCAAAGTAAAAGTAATGTGGGAACAAGACTAGGTTTACTAGAATAGTTCGGTTGGCAATAAAAACAATTTCCTGTACCAAATACCAACATATAAACAATGAAATCTTTAAGTAGAGAAAAGTTACCAATTTATCGCTCCATCCAAGAATAAGAATATGATTACTCTCTATCACCTCGCTCTTCCCCTTTCTCCAAGAATCAACCTTCTCTGAAATTGCATCTGACACAAGCCCCAGCATAGTCGCAAAAACCAGCATGCCACCTGAGCTAATTGAAACAGATACAATTCGTGGGCCCAGGCCGACCTGATCTGCATGGTGACCTGAATCTGCCACAAAGGTCCATGATAACCACAGTGCCTCCACAAAGCTACCTGACTCATTATTGACTGTGTACAAGGCAACTCCGCCAAAACAGATTAGGAGAATGGTAGCGACTAGAAGGGCTAGGAGCTTTGCATATGGGTGAATAGAGAAGAATATGTCAACCCGGTATGCAATCCGCTTTTTTAGCGGCACCCCCTCTTCAGTGGAGGCAGAGTTTGAGTTTGGGTTTATGGAGGTTTGTCCGGTTCTGGTTAGTTGGTCAAGTAATTTGAGGATGAAAAATGGGGAGAGGAAAGATAGAGCTATAGTGTAGAGAGAGATATTTTTGTTTTCTGGTTTGTCAGAGAAACTTGACATTTTGGAGATTTTGCTACTGACGGAGGCGTTTATAGCGATGCAGCAATTATGTAAATTCTTCAACTCTTCCTGGAAAGAAAGAAAAAAAAAATCAGGTGATACAAATTTCAAAAGAACACAGTGGAGGTCAAACCTGATATGCAGGGTTACCTTAAGATCTAGAACTTTCTTCCTCTGAGAAATTGCGAAAGAAGCAGTTGAGATTGAGAAGATAAGTAGCTGAAATAATATAAATATAAAGATCAGAAACATTATTTGGAACTGAAAAATAATTCTAAACTTTCTAATGCACTAGCTTGTAGCTAATAAGTTAATTAACAAAAGTATTAGACTTGAGACTGCTTGCATGACCTCCTAAAAGAAGCAGTCTAGTGTTAGTTTTCAGTTCCTGTGGTTAAAAAAAAAATATTGTAATTCCAGATATCATAAATGGAAAGGAATATTAAAATACTCCAGCACCACCAGCTGGTTTGGCGTAGAACATTGAGTACTGTACAAGATATTATACCGGTACTGATACCAGTATGAGTACTGTTATGAACAGGTAAGGCTCTGTTTGGTTTTTCCATCCTAATTGTTACAGAGTAAATTTTCACATGACAGTCTCAATTCATCCCAATTGAACCTCATATTAGTATGTAGCTGGTATACTTGTGCCCTTGTATTGGGACGCAGCTATATTATAATTACTTCAGATCAATAACTGAATTGAATTGAGTACCTATGTAAGCTTAAAACAATGTACTAAAGATGAGATATTCAGACTTACAACCACAATAATCAAAGAATGATCAAATTGGCCCCCACACTTCCTAGCCTGAAAAGGCATGCCCGGCACAGCTCCTTTCTTCTCTATTTTCCCCTCTAGCCTCTCCTTATCTCTAACCTGCTCCATCGGCTTTCCAAATGGCACTAAGCTATCTGCAGCCTTCTTCACCTCTGGTGGCACTCTAGGCAGCTTAACTCTTGCCGGGTGTGATCCAACAACAGATGGATAGTACCAATCTCGATCACACATGTCACTCTCTGTACCTCTATTGGTCGACCGTGGCAAGTATGTGGCGATTGTTAGTGACCTCGTTAGCTCAGGCAATCTAGGTCTAGGACCAGGGTTAGGATTAGTAGTAGTTGCATTATCATCTCTCTCCTGCATCTCTCTCTCTCTCTCCCTCTGATTTTTTTTGTACAGTTGAGATCAAGCTGGGTTAAGGACTTTGAAAATAAGTGTTAACTGCTAAGAAATGAATGAATTAAATCATAACGTTCTTGGTTTCTTGATATTTGCTCTGTAAGGCAGCTAGTAAGAAGAGAAGAAACTGTTGCAGAGATAGAAACAAACTGGAGTCCACCCTCTCCAGTTCAGCCTATCCGACTAGACTACTGCGCTGCCGAAGCTTGGCAGACGACACAGCCCCTCAATGATCCGATATTTTGGTGCAGGTCTGATATCAACTGGAGGTAAGAAGTACACGTAGACGGGAGAAAAGGAGAGAGATGCTGAGCTTCAAGTTCAAGTGGTGGGTTCCGGGGGGAACTCCGACGGGGAAGGTAAAATGTCCGAATCACGTGCCGAGCACATGATATCTGGATATGCGTTTTAGACTGTTTCTTCGCGAGTCCACATCCTCTGCATTAATGCACCATTTGATTTTAGATTTGGACCGTCCGATCAGAATCCGAACCAATCCGATCGACGCCTGTAATGGACGGGTCCCTTTAATATTCGTGCGGATTTAAATCTAACGGTCCTGATCTAAACACAAAATTTTAGTTGACTCAGAGGATTAGCTTGTAATCGCACGGGGCCGAGTGTACGCTTGCTTCACGGATGAGCGGAAGTGCGGAACAGTCTCCTTTGGGTGTCTTACTGTCTTTAGCTTCTTTTCTGAGGCCCACTTTCAGTGTTACGAAAAAGCGTGTACGCTGTTACATCGAAAGCAACTGATGTTAGCTAGACGACAAAGTGGAGCAATTTGGTAGGTTCAGAACTTCAGATGATAACGACAGAATGACCGAATGAGCTCGGTGCAACCTCCGAATAGTAAAACAGTATTGTATTGAACTGTTTTAGCCCTTCATGAAAATTCTTACGCTAAAATATAATAAAAATATATTAGTAAAGGGAAAATTGATTATTTGCCACTCCAAAATCTTGAAATTGTAAAAATGCCATCCCGAAATTTGAAATTGTAAAAATGCCATTCCAAACTTCATTAATTTGTAATTTTGCCACTCCAAATAATTAATGACTAAAATACCCTCCCTTCTTCTCCTCCTCTTCTTCTCCCGAAATTTTTGTGCTTTGAGATTCGTGCAGAAAGGATTTGACCAGTCCGAGAATGCAGGGGGTCAGTATTTTTGTGCTTTGAGATTCGTGCAGATATTGATCTGTGGTAAATTCAAACACATGAAATATCTCACGAATCTCAAAGCACAAATCTCAAATATTGGCTGCGGGAAATTCGAACACATGAAATATCTCAAATATTGATCTGTGGTAAATCCGGACTGGTCAAATCCTTTCTGCACGAATCTCAAAGCACAAAAATACTGACCCCCTGCATTCTCGGACTGGTCAAATCCTTTCTGCACGAATCTCAAAGCACAAAAATTTCGGGAGAAGAAGAGGAGAAGAAGGGAGGGTATTTTAGTCATTAATTATTTGGAGTGGCAAAATTACAAATTAATGAAGTTTGGAATGGCATTTTTACAATTTCAAATTTCGGGATGGCATTTTTACAATTTCAAGGTTTTGGAGTGGCAAATAATCAATTTTCCCTTAAGTAAATTATTTAGAATGTAATGATAAAGTTGTAAGTTTTACGTATAATATAATTATAGCAACTACATATTTATTTTAGATAAAATCGTAATAGGTTTGATAAATTGAGATGAATTTTAGACTTGTACTCTTTTGAACTCCATGTGTTTAATTTTTTGTCAAAGCGAATTATTACATACAGATTCATATTAGATGTAAAAAAATTATTAATTTTAATTCATATTATGCTTGATTCTCATTTTTGGTAGCATTAAAAAAATTCATGATATTAAAATTTTCATATTCACTAAAATAACACACATTGTCTACAACATCTTTCTCATCTACAAAAACACTATATACTACATCATCTCATCGAAATCAAATTTATTTTTTATGTGAATGCATAGACATGCAGCATCTATATGAGAGAGAGTAACGCATGCTAGGCTACTCAATCTAGTTAATGACCGATATGTTTTTCTTATCAAATCACTTATTTGTTGCTTTTTAGTGTTTACTTAAGAAGTACAGAAAATTATGCATTCGCTCGTGAAGAATTAAAAAATATTAAATTCAAGCTACTCGAAACTACGTTGTTCTAAAAATCTGGTTTGAAATTATTGTATCGATTTAGTACAAAGCCTACTTATTAGACGGTCGTTGAAATTTGAATGTAGGCAGTCCATACACCACATCAAGTAGCTCAAGAATGAAGAGCAAGTTGAGTCCTAAATAAGCCACATAATTCACAAATTATTGTGTTATAAACTTATAATCGATACTGTAATCTACAAAATCTTCTTCTACGATAGTTATATTAGTATAATAAATAAAATTCTGATATCATAAATTTAATTTATCAATGCTACTAAAAAATTGTACTTGATAGCTTTAATATTTCTTATATAGAACTTCAAATTCCCCTATCTTCAATTGTGCACTTCTCTCTCTTTTTTTTTTACCATATGCAGGTTTAAATTCTACACCTGGTCCAAACATCTTAGTTTGAAAAGAGATGTCATGACGGTGGTTAAAGCACATGCTTTTTGGGATCGCTGCTTTTCTGAAATCGAGACCGTCCATAAAACGTGTTGATGGATATAGAAGGATCGTGTGCCGTCTAGGTGGAATCTGCACCGAGTATAGAATAATACAAAAGGTCTCCTCCAAAAAAAAAAAGAATAATACAAAAGGGAACGGAAAGTAATGTAATTTATTGTGTTGTAACTTGTAAGAACATATAATATTATATAAGTCACATTATTCCGGGTAATTAGCGGTTGATTATTCTAGTTCTCCTGTTCAGTGTACTGCGCATATGGCCACTTGATTCCACTCCTTTTGGTGGGCAAATTTTCAATTCGCATCCTTAAGTAAAGATAATAGGAAAGCCATCCCCAGGAAACAAAAGGTGATTTAACTGATTAAAAATGTGGTAAACTCAACTTCTAATATTTCTAGCAAAAAGGAGCAACTTAAAAATTAGAGAGAGATACTTATTCTGATTCTTATTCTTAACAGTGAATTTTCAAATCGCGACAAAAAAAGGTGCTTTGTTGAATAGTGTTATTGGTCTTATATACATTAATTAACTATCTTATTTTGTGTTGTTGTTGCAAACTTAGTTTCTACAAAAAAAAAAAAATTACATAATTTTTAGGTTGAATTTTTAAGTACGAAATGAGAGTTAAATTTCTAATTTACTGAAACAAAACATATAATAATTTCAAAATGCTGATTAAAACTTCAGTAAAATACAAACAAATTAGCTTTTGTTAATCCGGATACAGCTGAATTTTTTCTTTACAGTGTATTTTCCATCACATCAAGCATGAAACAATAGCGAAATGGTGATTTCGCTCTTTTAGTGAGACATATTTGCGGAGAGATATTGTGAATAAAGAAACAAGAGGAACAGTGGGAAGCACGAGGCCATGTGAGTTCACAGGGCTGCTCATGAGCCGAGTTGAGTCCGAATCGAGGACAACTTGGATTCAACTCGCGAACTCATGAGCCGAGTTGAGTCCGAATCGCTAATCCAGTTCCGAGTCAGAAACTCCAATTTGGAATCAACTCGCGAGTAACTCGAGTCGAGGTGAGTCGACTCGTGACTCATAATATAGTACACAGTGAGACAATCTAATTTAATTATAACAAAAGATATATTACATAGTTTACTAAAATAATACACAATTAAAGACAATACAAAATATAATAGCCAATACATAATTAAAAATACACAGTTCTCTTCTCTACTTCTCTTCCTCTTTCTTCTATACTTCTTCTATACCAAATGTATCAATCAAAAAAAAAAAAAAAAACTGTACCAAATGTAAAAATTAGAAATATATATATTAGAATTTGATGTGAGTCAAACCGAGTTGATTCCGAACCGAGTTAGGAGTAATTTGGAATCGACTCATAAATCAACCGAGTCAATAAACTCGAGTTAGTTTTGACTCGAGTCAGTTTTAACTCGAGTTATTAGTGAGTTGAATCCGAATTGATTCCGAATTGAGTTTCGAGTCGTGAGCTTTTTGTGCACCCCTAGTTCACAGTGCCAACTTCCACGTGGCCCCAAGAGATCTTGTTGTTAGTTAATGTCGCTAAGAAATGTCAATGATCTGGGAATAACTACCATGAAATCGGTTAATATTACCCTCCGGAGCTCGCGCTGTGGCGATTCGAGCAGAGCGGCCAGACCATTCTTTAGCCGCCCAGCCACACATTTAATACACTTAATCTTACAGCAATCGCCCACCTGATTTTAAATAAGAGAAGGGATCCGATTACCACAATTTTGAGTTACTACAATTATTTTTTTACATTTTTAAAGTCCAAATCGTCAATCCAAACCGTTCAACATAATCTCCACAATAAAATATTCTTCCAGATCAAATTTTACATTTTTTTTTATTTTTTTTACTATTTATTAAGATGGGTACAAAATTCAATGGTCTGAATTTGACTAGTTTTTGTAAAATACTTAATAAATAGTAAAAAAAGTTCAAAAAAATGTGAAATTTTATTTGCAAGCATATTTTATTGTGAAAATCATGTTGAACGGTTTGAATCGATGATTTGAACTTTGAAAATGTAAAAAATAGTTGTGGTAACTTTGTGACAACTCAAAATTGTGATAATCGGATCCCTCCTCTTTAAATAATTAGTATTTTCGAAACAAACTCCTTGAACAGTCATAATACTAGATACTCCAGAACTTATAATTTAATTTGTTTTACCTGTCTTAACACATGTCCGGGAAGCTCTTTAATTTTCTTTTATTAATTGTACAAGGTGAAAGCCCACGTCAATATTGATAATATTTTAGTAATTATACCATATCACTGTTATAAAATTAAAATGAAGTTGCAACAAAAGTAAGTAAATAACAAAAGAGATAGAGAGCAGTAACATAATTTTATTCTCTTCTAATTGTATGTTTTATCTTACTTTTACAAAGCATCTATTTATAGGCTAGAAATATATGTTACAATAATAAAGAAGAAAATGAATGTCCATAGTAGTGGAGTAGTGAATTGAACATCCACATAAATCATATTAAATTTTATTTACAACACTTCTCCTTGGATGTTTATCTTTCATTATACGCTATTAATATGATACTTCAGGATCAATATTAACATGATACTTCAGAATCAATATTAACATTATACTTCAGAATCAATATTAACACGATACTTCAGGACCGTGTACTGCCTCATTAAAAAATTTATCAAGAAAAACCCATTGGGATAAAAACTTGATTAAGGGAAAAAGAGTACAGTACGTATAACGCTTCCCCTCATTTAGATATCATTGAATATTCTTCAATCGGTGTAGACCTATCTTCTTTGTGAGTTGTTCAAAAACCTTCGTCGGCAAAGATTTTGTGAATAGGTCTGCCAAATTATCGATTGATCGGACTTGGCAAATATTGATTACGCCTTCCTTTTGTAGGTCATAATGTGTCGAAAAGAACTTTGGCGCAATATGTTTAGTCCGGTCTCCTTTGATATATCCTTCTTTGATTTGTGCAATGCATGCTGCATTATCTTCATGCAGCGGAGTAGGATTTTCCTTGATGTTTTCAAGTCTGCATTCTTCTTGAATGTTTTGAATCATTGACCGTAACCAAATGCATTCTCGACCCGCCTCGTATAAGGCGATCAATTCGGCATTATTTGAAGATGTTGCCATTAGAGTTTGCTTTGTCGATCGCCATGAAATTGTAGCTCCACAATAGGTGAATACGTATCCCGTTTGGGATCGTGCTTTATATGGATCCGACAAATATCCCGCATCTGCATATCCAATTAATTGGATTTTGTATCCTTTTGATAATATAACCCCATATCTCTAGTTCCGCAGAGATATCAAAATATGTATTTAATTCCATTCTAATGTCTTCTGGTTAGTTTGGAACTATATCTTGCTAACATATTTACTGCAAATGCGATATCGGGTCTTGTATTATTTGCAAGATATAATAATGCTCCGATTGCGCTTAAGTATGGTACTTTAGGACCAAGCATTTTTTTCATTATTTTCTTGCGGGCGAAAAGAATCATTTTCTGTATTTAGCGATCGTATGACCATTGGTGTGCTCAAAAGATGAGCTTTATCCATATTGAATCTCTTTAGTATTTTTTCAACATGATTTGATTGATGGATAAATATTCCATTATTTAGATGCTCGATCTGCAGACCGAGACAAAATTTAGTTACAACAAGGTCTTTCATCTCAAACTCATTTTTCAATAATTTACGGTATTTTGAATCTCTTCAGGAGATAAAAAAATATTCAAATCATCAACATACACTGCAATGATTGCAAAACCAAGATTTGATCTTTTAATAAAAACACACGGACTAATTATATTATTTTTATATCCTTTTTTTAGAAGGTACTCACTCAGTCGATTGTACCAATTCGGCCTGATTGTTTTAGTCTATATAAGGATCTTCTTAATTTTATAGAGTACATTTCTCTAGGATTTTATTTATATGCTTCAGGCATTTTCAATCCTTCGGAGATTTTCATGTATATGTCATTATTAAGCGAACCATATAAATATGCTGTTACGGCATTCATAAGTCGCATTTTTAGATTTTCTGTAACTATGAGACTTATTAGAAACCTTAGAGTTATTGCATCTACTACTATTGAATACGTCTATTCATAATCAACTCCAGGTATTTGTGTAAAGCCTTTCACCACTAGTCTTGCTTTATATCTCACAATCTCATTTTTCTCATTTCTTTTTATAACAAATACTCATTTGTAACCTACAGGGTTAACATCTTTGGGCGTTTGGACTATAGGTCCAAGTACTCGTCGTTTTTCTAATGAACTTAATTCAGCTTGTATGGCATATTTCCATTTAGGCCAATCATTACTGTATCTACACTCTTCCAGAGTTTTTGGCACATTGTCTTCTTCGTTTATACATTGCTTGCTATAGCGAATGCAAAGATTTCATTAACATATGTTTCTTCTAGAACTTGATCAACCTCTTTTAGAGTTTTATCAACTTCTTTAGGAGTTTTACCATTATCTCTTCTGGGATTTTATCAACTTCTTCAGGAGTTCAACTATCAACCTTTTATAGGATTTTATTGACTTCTTCAGGAGTTCAACTATCAACCTTTTATAGGGTTTTATTGACTTCTTCAGAAGTACTATCATCAGCCTCTTCTGGGGTTGGACCAACTACTTTATTATGCTCTTTCTTTTTACGTGGATTTACATCCTTAGAACCAAGTGGTCTTCCACATTTTCTACGCACATTAGATTCATTAGATATTTTTGTAATGTCAATTCGAGCAGGTGTGTTTATAGCTGAAATATGCGATATAGTAACTCTATTTGTATATGTAAAATGCATCAGGCAATTCATTTGCAATTCTTTGTAAATTTATAATCTTTTGAACTTCAAGTTCACATTGACCACTTCGTGGGTCAAGATAAGATAATGATGAATTCCAAGTTACTTGTTTATTCATCTTTTGTTTTTCTTCTCCTAAATTTGGAAATATTGATTCATTAAAATGATAATCAACAAATCTTGCTATAAAAATATTTTTTATTAATGATTCTAAATATTTAATAAAAAAATAATAATTAAAATCATTATAAATTCTCAATCTTATTTGAGGTCCTATATTTGTGCGTTGTGGAGGAGAAATTGGAACATATACTGCACAACCAAATATCTTTAGATGGGACAAATTTGGTTCTCTTCCGGAGGCTAATTGTAACGGAGAATACTTATGATCTACAGTTGGCCTTAACCTAATTAGTGCAACAGTATGTAATATGGCATGTCCCTATGCAGAAGACGGTAAATTAGATTTCATAAGTAAATGTCTAGCAATTAATCGCAACCTTTTAATAAATGATTTTGCTATATCGTTTTATGTATGAACATGGGCCACTGGATGTTCTACCGTAATTCCAATAGACATACAATAATCATTCAAAGTTTGAGAGTAAACTCACATACATTATCAAGCCTGATTCTTTTAATTTGACAATCCGGGAAATTGGCTCTCAATTGGATAATTTGTGCTAATAGTCTAGCAAACGCAACATTTCTTATTGCTAACAAACTCACATGTAACCAGCATATTGATGCATAAATTAACACTATAAAGTATCTAAATAATCCACATGGAGGTGTAATAGACCCGTATATATTTCCTTGAATTCTTTCTAAAAATGAGGGAGTTTCAGGTCCAATTTAATTTGGAGATGGCCTTGTAATTAGTTTTTCAAGAGAGCATGCTTCGCATGACAATTCTTTTGATAATAGGATCTTCAGGTCCTTTAAGGGATGCCCATTTGCACTTTCAATTATTCTCCTCATCATTATATTCCTGGATGACCCAATCTGTCATGCCACAAAGTAAATAACTTTGGATTAACTAACTTCGGTTTAGTAACCATATTTGATTCTATTGTACTTATGTAAGTACTATATAGTCCAGAGGACATTGCTTGCATTTTTTCAATTATGATTTTCTGGTCATTCTTAATAGATGTGATATGAAGATATTCGCAATTTTTCTCATTTATAGTTTCAATATGAAAACCATTCTTTCGAATATCTTTAAAGCTAAGTAGATTTCTTCTGAATCTACTTGAATATAATGCATCATTTATTATTAATTTTGTTCCTTCAGGTAACAAAATACAAGCTCTTCCAGAGCCTTCTATTAAATTACTTGTGCCAGATATAGTGTGAATATTAGTCACACCAAGATGCAATTGTGAAAAATATTTCTTACTTTTCAATATGGTATTAGTTGTTCCACTGTCCACTATACATGGATCTTCTTTACTTATCATTGCGTCAGTCATTTTCCTTTAAAATAAAAGAATGCAAGAATAAAAATAGAATAAAAATAAACTACTTTTATCCCTAAGTAATAATATCAATTTCTTCATCAATATTCTGGAAGAAATCTGATACATCAAGATGTGTATCCATATGACATTCATTTTCGGGGTCATTTTTAGTAAAATTAGTTTCTACATTTTCTCTTTTTTTTCTTGATTGAGGCTTGATAAAGCTCTACAAAATGCTTGGGCGTACGACAGGTACGCGACCAATGATTTGTCATCCCACATCTGTAACAAACATCTTTAGGACGTTTGTCTTTCTCATTTTTCATTAATACGTATTTATAACAAAATACAACTTCAGGTTATTAATACCATAACTTCGAGTTATGATAAATGAAAAAAGAGATAAATTCAAGCTTTATGAGATTTGCCATATGTACTACAAAATAGATATGTATTAATAATTTCAGATTATTAATGTCATAACTTCAGGTTATCAATGCCATAACTTTAGGTTATTAATATCATAACTTCGGGTTATCAATGCCATAACTTCATATTATAAATGTCATAACTTCAGGTTATTAACATCATAAGTTCAGGTTATGCAAAGGGAGATAAATAAATATAAATAAAAGAATATGTAAATTGCATAAATAAATAAATAAATATAAATGTATTAATAACTTCATGTTAATATTATATAATTTCAGGTTTATAATAAAATATTTATTTAATAACTTATTGTTATTAAATTGCTTGCTTGCGCAATTGTAAAATTTAATTTGAAATAACTTCGGGTTATATTTTCATCCAGTGACCTATAATAACTTATGGTTATTATATTGATTTTATATGAAAATTTCTAATAAAACTTCTGGTTTCTAATTGGGAATTACTTCAAGTTATTATTCATCCAGTGGCCTATAATAACTACTGGTTATTATATTAATTTTATATTAAAATTTCAAATAGAACTTCAGGTTCTAAACAATTATAATAACTTCAGGTTATTATTCTTATTATTCTATTCGAGTAATACAAACTTCGGGTTCTTGATAAATTTTTAGTTTCAATAATAACTTCAGGTTATTATTCCATCATTCACTTCAAGGAATGATTCTTATAAACTAAAACAAATATAATCAAAAATTCAAATGAAATTTAAATTAATGAAAGATATAATAATCACTCATATAAATTACTTACAGAATAACTTTGCAACTTTTTCCGAGCAACTCGTGATAATTACTTTGCAACTTCTTCCGAGCAACTCGTGCTGATAACGTGTTGTAAAATTAAAATGAAGTTGCAACAAAAGTAAGTAAATAACAAGAGAGATAGAGAGCAGTAACATAATTTTATTCTCTTCTAATTGTATGTTCTATCTTACTTTTACAAAACCTCTATTTATAGGCTAGAAATAGATGTTACAATAATAAAGAAGAAAATGAATGTCCATAGTAGTGGAGTAGTGAATTGAACATCTACATAAATCATATTAAATTTTATTTACAATGTAACTCTTAAAGTGACTATTATATCATATTTCTCTATCCTTATTTAAAAAATAAGTCTTCAATGTGTCTAAAATACAATGTAACTCTTAAAGTGATCCAAAACAATATAATTTTAAAAAATCCAACTTCTTACAATCCTCCATTGAATTATTAAGGGAGCTGATAACAGTACCCGCACTATACTTGTACTATAACTACCATAACTATCTGGGAGGCCGCAAAAACTCCAGCACTGAATTTTTTTCTAAAGTATTAATACCTATGCAAGGAAATATTTATACCTATGAGGTGAACAATATTTACGTAAATAATTATCTCCCCAATCAAATCTCCCAAACGTACCCGCACCATAAATACATGTGGGATATGTTTGGTTGTAAAACAAGAATAGCTAGAATAGCCAAATCAAGAATAGCTATTGTTTGTCTTATTAGAATAGCCAAATCTCAAAACTCTTAGGAATAACCTATTCTAATAAGACAAAAAGTTTGGATTCACTATTCTAGCTATTCTAACCCAACCAAACACCGAATAGGCTACTCCGAATAGCCTAACCTCAAGAATAACCTATTCTCAATCCAACCAAACATACCCGTGAGGGACAACTCAAACTATATGGGGGGCCATACACGTTTTTAGAGGTGTTTTTTTTCTCCGTTCAATCTCGTCCATATTTCTGACGATCTGTGAAGAATTTTGCGAATTTGAAACCACGAACGTCTTCTACGCAATTTTTTCTTTCAAATGAGATCAATGATGACGTACTTTTGAACTCGTTGTCACACAAATATGTATACCTCACTGTGCATGTAATTACACCTGTATTTGCAAGTATTTTTTACATATGCTACTAGATGTTTGAAAGTATTAATATCAAGTATTACAAGTATTTATACCTATGTGGTCGACTATTTTTTGTTAGAGAAAGATTGATGTGGGGACGATTGGGGAAGGTTGATGCGGTGATACATGGTTCCACTATTTCATTAGAGGAAGGTTAACACGGGGACTGATGAAGGGGAACCATATAATTAGTGGTGACCATAGAGGAAGAGTGTTGCACGGTTTTTAGAATAATAATTAGTAGGAACCATATAATTAGTGGGGACCGTATAATATCTTTTTAGAATAATAATTAGTGGGAACTATAATATATAATTTCTCTAAATGTGGTGTGGGGATTTTGAAAGTACTGGAGTGAGAGTACTCAAATAATTATTCAATTATTAATGTTTGGAAAAAAAATATTTATTGCTGTAAAACAAATTGATCGTATAATAATTTTCTATATAAATTGTCTTATTTTAAAAACTAATTTTCCGAAATAGATATTTCTTTCAGAAGGAAAACTCGGGAAACAACATATGATAATATATAAAACCTGCATTTTGAAAAAAATAATAATAAATAAACACTTCCGTTTAGGACTGCTAATGAGCCGAGCCGGCTCATGAGCCAATGAGTTGAACAGCTCAATAAATTGTATCGAGCCAGGCCCTAAACTAAATAAAGTCCGAACTCGACTCGGCTCATATTTTATCACTCAAACAGGGCCGAGCCGAGCCGGCTCATGAGCCACTCTATTTTATCACTCAAACATTTACTGTTTGGTTCTAAAATTATGAAAACTTATTATGTTAATGTTGCATTTGCAAAACAGTAAATGTTTACAAATGCTAAACAGTAAATGTTTTATTATACCGAGAGTTGTACATATATTTTTAGAACCGAACAGTAAACGAGTTGAGCTCATGGCCCAAAACAGTAAAGGATTTTACAAATGTTTGTTTTTTTAATGCTTGGCATGAGTTGAGCTCGCGAGTTATGAGCCGAGTTTGAGGCTCAAACTCATTAAATTAAGTCGAGCTTTTTTCTTCAAGACCGAGTCGAGCTCGAGTTGAGTATGTTTAGTTATATGACGAGCTGAGCTGAGTTTTGAGCCGAGCTTGACTCATTAGCAGCCCTACTTCCGTTACATTTTTTTTAAAACTCGAATAAAGCTCGTTTCTTAAGAAATCAAGTAGTAGATCCAGGCGCCCATTCAAATATATGACCATACAATTTAAAACAGATAATTTATACTAATGTCTTATTATGGAGATATTTCAATTGCTGTCCACAAAATACCTACTCCGATTATAAGAATTAATTAAGTTCGTTCATAACTCCTTAATTTTAATAATTTGATACTTCACATCAAAAAGGTTAAGCTTTAACTTTTTCTAGTTATGTTATATCATATGTATTCTCGTTCTTCTGATTCAATTTTTCTCTCTTTATTTTTTTATTGGATGACTGTTTATCATGTCTCTCTTTTTTTACATACAAGAGTATGCGGATGTGTAATAAAATAAATGTTATTCAAAACTTACAAATAAAAAATAATATTTAAGAAAAATTTAATAAAAATTAAGTAAATACAATAATATACTAATATAATCTTAAATCTATCAAATAAAAGTTTAATATCATCAATTTTTATACGCCTGAAAATTTTAAAAACTAAATTATATTCTTGTACAAATCCGGAGCGCTGTGACCCGTTAGCTATAATTCCAATCCGTTAACTAAATTATATTATTGTACAAATTCCAGATAACTCCAATCCAAAGCAAACTTTTAGATCCCTAAGCCAATCCGACCCATCTACCGGCCTATTAGTCCATTAACATCCCGGCCCATTGGATCGAAAATTTGTAGCAGTCTCCCTCGTGTGCGCGCGGAAGTGAGAGGGAAGAGGGAAAGGGAGAGTGTCAGATGAGCGGAGGGAGATGGGAGCGGGAAAGCCAATAGAGTGGATCCGATGCGATGAGAGCGGGAGGGAGATGGTTTCCAGAGTCCTGTCGGGGAGACCTTTTATCGTACCGGTACCCCCTCTTCATCGCGTACCGCTTCGCCTCGGTAACATAGTCGAGATCTCCGGTCCTTCCAACTCGGCCAAATCCCAGGTCCTTCTCCAGGTATGTTCAGTAAGATGGCATTTAGTGAAAAAAAACAGCATGATGTTTCAATCAGATTATGTAATCAGTTATTTGCTAGTTTTATCAGGCTGTTGTGCATTTTATCTTGCCGAAGGAGTGGGGAGGAATCCAATTTGGAGGACTAGAGAGGAAAGCGGTGTTCTTTGACCTTGATTGCCGATTTGATGTGTTACGGCTATCCCAATTCTTGACAAATAGGATCAACGAAACATGTGGTGAGTACTTTCTTTGATGGAACTTCCTTTTTTATTTTTTTCATAGTCATTATAAAATTAACCATATTTTTTTTAGGTTCAATCAGTAAAGCAGCATTTGATAAACTGTTTCACAGCTGCATGAACCGTTTTCTATATGTACGCTGCTACAGTAGCTATGAATTCTTATCTTCACTAAAGGCAGGTATCTACTTTCTATTTAAGCTTTCATCATGTTTCTTTCCATTCAAAATTTCTCATATAACCTATCAAATTCTTGATGTGACATTTTCTCTTTCTAAAGGAACTGTGTTACCAAATTCAAAGGAAAGATGAAGCTGTTGGTAGCGGTGTTCATTTACTTTTGATTGACAGGTGATTTATTTCCATCTTTTTTTTCATTTATTTAAAGTTATTAGTTTCAATGTAGTACTTACTAAATACTTGATTGGAAATCTATTTCTCTGAAACATTTCTAGCATTGGCGCATTTCATTGGATTGATCGTTCTAATCAACTCCGTGGAGTTTGTAAAGGGTAAAAATATATAATTTAGTTGTACCTTGTATTTTTCTATTTATTTATGGTCATTTTAATCTTACTCAGGGACTGATTCTTTTAATATGTAACTTCGGTCATGACTGTAAACATTATGCTACAGTGTAGCTTTATTACCAAATATTCTGTGTAATTTTAGCGTTATTAATATATATTTTTTTTTTGATAAAAAGGCCTAAGCCCGTTTCATTGAAACGAAAGTTAACTTACAACCGAATATAGCAGCTAGATAACCATGTCAAACAACCACATAAGCCAAAACATAATAGCAGCTATAACGTTGGCAAAGTACTGAGTATAGCTAAGGAAAGAAGCCACGCATAGTGGGGCTGAGATAACTAAGACAAGACCAAAAGAAACAACCAGTCAGCAGCTAACTACTAGGTAGTCATCTTCCTTCATGAGGCAGGAGTATCATCCCCAGCAAGTTCTGCGACAGCCAGCTGCTCATCAACATCGTCAGGATGCCAGCTAGCTAAAGGGATCTCATCCAGATCTGTTGGTAGCCAAAGCGCAAGGCAGCGTTATTAATATGAGATATATTTGCTTGGTTGTTCCTCTCTCTCATGTTATTTTGTTTGGTTTCCTGTTTTAATTCATGAAAAAATGTTCTGTGCAGGAAGAACATTTCCCCGCAGAGCTTTCAAGAAGCAATTGTGCATGAATTACACAAACTCTTACTATTGCAACCATTGCTGGTGCTGGCTACAAAAGCATCTCTTTTTCGAACCGAAACTCCAAATGAATTTCAAAGGTGAACTCTTCTTTTGTTCCTGGATAGAAGCCGTCTAAATTCTATGCAACAAGGACCATCAATCAAATGATTTTTCATGAAAAAAGATACCTCAATTATGGTTGTGTTAATTCTTTATGAGAATGGTTTTAAAATTAATTCACTTGTGATTGCATTATTATAATAGGAGCTCCATTTCCAACATCAGTGGAGAGAGAAACCTCTTTTTTCGTGAATATATGCCTGCAGTATGGCAGGTAATCCATTGAGCATGCTTTTTGAGAATTGTTTCATGTTCTTACAAAAGACGGCATATGAATTACTTGATATAATTTACTTTTTTTTTGTTATTATAATGTTTCTTCACTACATATTTTTTTATTATTTTTTCTCAAATTTCAGTCTTTTGTTACTCACAGGATACAACTGCACTCTCCAGGTTTGCTACTTATTTAGTATTTTCAAATATATCCAATTCTTTTTTTCTTTTATGGCCAGAGTTCCGTTTCATTGAAGCAATTTTATTTTGGGTAAAAATAAGGATTTGGATTTTATCTTGATGTACCCAATTTCTCTCTATTCAAAATGTTTTAATGAGCGAAGCTACGATACTTTGCAAAGTGCGGATCGGTCCGTGGTCCGTGGTATGAATCCATATCTCTGTTTCTAAAGTCCAAACAGTTGATCTGAACCACTCAACATGATCTCCATATGAAAATGTATTTGGACACCAAATTTTACAATTTTTAGAATTTTTTTTTCTATTTTTTCAAATAGGTAGATAATCACTACATTCGGATGGATAAATTCTTTAGATCAGGTGATTTTCTACCTATCTAAAAAAATAGTAAAAAGTTTCCTAAAAATGTAAAATTTAGCCTACAAGGACATTTTTATATGGAGATCATGTTGAATGGATCGGATTGATTGTTTGAACTTTGTAAATGGAGATATTAATCCATAGCACAGACCTTTCCGCTCTTTGTAAAGTACTGTAGCCTTAGTCATGTTTTAACAGTTTCTCCTTTGCTGATTTACACACAGATGAGTGTTTATTAAACGGGTCTGAACCCATATCCAGTTATATGTCAGAGTGGCTGCAGCCTCCAGTAAATATGAAAGACAGATTTATGGTCAAAGATGTAAGGGCCACCCCCCCCCCCCCCCCCCCCCCCCCCCCCCGCTCCTAAAATTAAGGAAGAAAATAATAAAATTTTCATTAATGGATTGACTTGAAAATATAATTTTTTATGTATCTCCCCAATTTTTAGAATGGAATCTTCTTGACATAGTTGATGACTGTGCCTGTGTGTGAATGATAGAGCAGTGAAGGGAGAGGTACTTGCTGTTAGTCCTTTTCAGGTTAGCTGGCTCGCAATTTTACCTTTTTAATTTCTTTCGTGATTGAGGGATCCAGGTTGTATATGATGACAATGAATTTTCTATTAATAATTTAATCAGATTCCTAGCTGTAAATCCTGAGGTTGTTCTAACTTGAAAGTAATGTATTTATGTTAAAAATAATAAAATTCAAAGTTTGGATTTTACAGGATTAATTAGGTAGAAACATTGCATCAAAGTATTAACAACGGACTGTTGATAGTCGGGGTTCTTAATCTTGTATAAAATGAACTATGAATTTTACGATTTTTTGTGTATTGTATTACTCTTGAAATAGAACAAGGTCAGTGGTTTACAATTTCATTTGGAATTTAAATGGAAAGAAAGGACATGGTCATGTGATCTCACCATAAACATCTGAATTGGATCCTTTTTCTTCTTTAATAGCAGCTTCTTTGATTTAGATTTATTTATAATGGATGGAGAAGTTTCAGAAAAGTATTGTATTCATCCTGTAAAATTTATGTTATCTATGTTTGCTGACTGTTCTTCACTGAAGAATTGGTATTTTTGTTAGAATCTATCTCTGACTCATTTTGTATAAATAGCATGATGCCATTAATATGAGCGCACTAAAACAAGAACTTGTGTGAACTCGAATCATTTTGTAGAAACAAAGCTGGAACCGGCTCTTTAGCTTCTAGAAAATTTAAACATTCCAAAATCAAAGAGTGTGACAGTTTAGTAGTTCAACTGGATTTTCATCCTCTCAATTCAAAAGCTCAATATACTAAAAGTCAAAGTCATTTGAAAAGTTTGATTGCGTCGGTGACACTAAATGGCATAATGTTTTCATCATTCTGGTGTCATGATTTGCTCATTCTGTTTTGTCCTTATTTGCTTGGAACAATTTTCTTATGCATCCTTACACCTTTGCCAAATATGTTTTTTGGTAAAGAAATTTTGTTGAGTTGGGGGGTGGATTTAAAGAGAGCGCCGAGGTGGGTTAGCCATCCTCATAAATATAAAGTAGCACTTTATCTTTTATATATATAATATTTAAAAGTTTTATATGATTTAGTTTTCCTCGTAAAATACTAAAATGTATAGTTGTAACTTAGTGGTTAGATTTCACTTTCATGGTAGTGGAGACAGAGTTTAAGTTTATACATTTTATATTTAGCTTCTGAATGGAGTGCATAACACGAGCATGTGTGACCCCTTGATAGCCATAGCAGGATGATGGTACGAAAAAACAAGAGATGGTACCAAATGGAGAAACACTGAAACAGTGTTCTAAATAGTTTTCAATGCGTTCAAAATCCGAAAGGGACAATTTTTTGTGAATATTAATTAGTTGGGTGGCTTGATCTTCAACCTTTACTAAAAAAAAATAACTTTCAATGCTTTCATGTTTCAGTACGCGGAAAAAACTTCTTTCTCAGCCGATGGATTAGCTTTCCTTCCTGCCGGACCGATCCCAAAAGTAGCCGATCCTAGCCCAGGAAAAAGAGTCTGAGATTGGAAGCGATCTTTTGTGACTGAACGAAATTCGGAGTAGTGAAAATAGAACTAAACGGATCGGGTATCAATCAATATCTAGTATAGTCTAACAGAAAAAGAACCTTTAGCCTGCTGTTGCTAAGTACGCCTTAAAACACGACCCATAACCGCTTCTCTTCAATCACTCATGGCTTATTGAATTAATAGAAACAATGTTCTAAATGGTATGGTGCTAGGATATAGAAAAACTCGAGCTATAAAAAAGATTTATTAATACATTTTTTATTAATTCAATACTAATAGTATACTGATATAAGGTGGTATTTGTTGGTGCATGAATAATCAGTCCGGTATTAAAAAAGAAAATCATGGAGGTTGAGCTTTGATTTTATATCAAAATGCTATATATATGATTCGTTCTCGATCGATGTACTATTCTATTAATCTATTTCATATTTTAAAATACTATATGATTCGCTATTACATCTAAGGTATCTTCCACTCCCTCTTTAGTTTCCTTCTATTCTTTTATATATGTATTTACTTATTGAATCTTTTTGGTATTAGTTAATTATCTAGATTCATTAAAAGATTATTTGGTTAACGTAACTCACTATATGTGACATAGCTTTTGCTGTAGCAATCATAGCTCGTCATGACCATTATTTCAAATATTCAAGAGATTATAACAAAATCTCTGATACCTGTAAGGCTGTAACTAGGTCAGAAATCAAGTATCTATCTTTCCAAGATGTGTGAACAAAGAATATCTCATAAGAATATACACCTTGATTTCTTCTTCTTTTATTTGTTGCTGTAAAATCAAATCAACCCCAACCGTTCATAAGCAAGAAAATCGGGAGCTTGATAACAACTCTGTTAGTATAATTTGGCATCACCCCAATTAAGACCCCAACAAGAGCCAAAAATTTTGGAGACTTTTTGAACTAACATGAATGTACTAGTCTATTGAGAGACCTTTACCAGAAAAATTACATTTGGTACTTATAAACATGTAATTTTTCTATGAACTTGTTTTCACATTTACATCTTGTTTGGATGGAGAGTAGAGGAAGGGAAGAGAGGTGAAAAATATAAGAGAATGGAATGGAATAGAAAGGAAGATTAACATATTTAACCTCTTCATGTTTGGATGATTAATGAGACAAAATAAATTTAACTTTCCTTTCCAACTTTTTTCTTGTTTGGTTAATTAAAATTTAGAATATTAATGAGAAATTGGATGGTTGTTGTAGGTTTGTGACAAAGAAACTTCAATGAGAATTATATAGGTTACATATATGGTTGGGCATTTGTGTTATTTTTTCTGAAAATATTTGTAACAAAAATTTTTCATCTGTCACACCTCAAATCGGAAGGAAAATCGATTCTATTGATTATAATCATGCAATGTTAAATCTTTCCCCTCCTGTGCCCTTCACCTCTGATATAATTTTGTCAACCAAACCCAATTCGAAGGAAATTTTTATTTTCTCTTCATTCTCTCCCTTTCTCTACTCTCCATCCAAACAAGATGTTAAGAGTTAAGAGTATTACTAAAGCTAGATATATACTTGTATGTTCGTTTGAATATACAAAATAAAAATATAAAGGTTGGAAAAGAGGGGTCTGGGAGGCATTATTTGAAGGTATGAAGCTTATATTTTGAGGAAATAATATCTGTAACCATAATATTAGGGATTTGATACTAAGGTATATGAAACTTATGCGACAGCGTTGTGAGGCCATTGAACTGGTGTTATTAATTATATATTTATGACCCATTCAGTGGGGTTGTCAATACATACAAGTACATAAAAAAGAAATGCCTCTTTTGTATTTATGTTTTTTTTTTCTACTTTCCTTTCAAGCTTTGACTTAGTCCAGCAAACTGCTTAATTATAGCCATGGATTTTACTAAGCGGACACAATCCCTTCAGTGCTGTGCGGTCGTTAAGCCTTATCATTAGAGCCTCAGTACTTGAAAGAATTTGACCATATATCTTTACCTTTTGTTGTATTTTTATGCTTTCCTTTCAACCTGCGACGACTTAATCAAGTAAACTGCTTAATTATAGCCATGGATTTAGTGTCGACGTGTCGTGAGGTCGTTAAACCTTATCACGTGAGCCTCTGTTCTTGGAAGAATTTGATAGAGATTCTGACCGAATTTTCTTTCATTGATTCTACATTTCTAAGAATTTACATTCTGTCAGTAGGGAAGAGCGTCGGAAGACAGATGACACGAATCTTAGGAATCCTTAAGAATAAAAAATATCGTTTTTTTTTAAATGAAAATATATGATATATTTTTTTTATTTGAGATGGGAGTTAAAATTCTCAATTATTATAAACATGTACTAATTTCGAAATATGAATCTTTTTCAAAAAATAATGTTTTAACCAATATTACTAGTAAGTGATTTTTATTAATATATATTAAAAAAAGAATGATTTAACTAATATGACTAGTATTCGATAGTATGATAATCACAATATATCTTTTTTAAAGTGTGAGAAACATGAGCAGGCGTAATTTACACTCTATAAAATTGCTTGAAAATCAAGCCTTTTTATCACTCTATAAAATGTGATAAACAGGAGCAGGCGTAATTTACATTCTTGAGGATTTAGAATCATGGGAGTGAAGGATTTTTGGGATGTGAGTTTTCTGACAGAAGGGAAGGATCTATGGGGCCCATTTTTCTAACAGAAGTAACTTTTCTTTCCTTTTATAACTTCTTTTATTAATTAAGGGGAGATAATTAAGGTGAGAGAGAAAAGTTAAGGGATAAAATTGGTATTTAGAGATAAATTTTTTCTCAGCTCTCAAAATTTCAAATGTTGTTCTCTCCATCTCTGGTGTTATGAGAGTTTCTAATCTGATGTGACAGTTTTTAATCCAATTTCAGAGATGTGGGAGAATTTCTTATTTAGAAATTATGCAGAAATGTTTCTTATTAAAATACTGTTTATACACTCCACGCTGACCAAATGATTGGCTCAAATTATTTCTCTTTTTTAATTTACTGCTGACGTGGCTTAATAGAAACTCTAAAATTAATTTCAAGGATGTAAGAGTTAGAAACTTTAGAGACCTCAATTTCTAAAAAATAGTTAACAGCTATTTAGAAACTCATTTGAGTTGCTGGAATGTAGATGCTTTAGAATCTTAGTATAACACTCCCCAAGTCTTATCCATCTGCTATTACTTATTTGGTAATTGCATCTTGCATGTTCACAGCCGACATTTTTATTAATATCCAAAGTTTAATAGAAATTAATATTTATGTTCAGATTTTTGGGTTTTCGCGAATAATGCTCAAGCCGGCCACAAAATGGTCGGCTTACCCTTTTTTTTTTTAAATCCGCATTTTACCCTATATATATCCCCTTTTTTTCTCTTCTCCTCACAACTCCCTCATCTCTCAACCGAATTTGCTCTCTTCTTTGAGGTAATTTTTTTTATCTAATTTAAATTTAAATTTATTTAATTTAGGGTTTAGGGTTTAGGGGTTAGGATTTAGAGTAATTTGTTGTAATTTGTGTAAGACGGTTGGGTATTTTGGTCTTTTTTAACATAATTAGGCTAATTAAGCGTAATTTAGCCGAATGTAGCATAATTAGGAAAATTAGACCATTTGATCATATTTTACCGAAATTAGGCTATTGTAGCATATTTAAGGTTATTTTAGGCGCAATTTGACCCATTTTAGCATTTTTAAGCGCTATTATAGCATTTTTGTCCCTTGTTAGCATATTTTACCGAATTAGGTTATTGTAGCCTGTTTTAGCATGTTTTAGGTTATTGTAACCGGGGTATACGAGAATGATTTCATGTCAGCACCGCCAGTACCCCGATATGGCACAGAGATGCCGCATGATGAAGAGGCTAGTGGTAGCGGGTCTCATACTCAGCCTGCCTTTGGGACTGGGTTCGCCGCATCTATCTTCGGTACACCTCCGCCAGTACCGACAATCTCCACGGGCGATGACAGATGGGATACCGCCGAGCAGATACTCAGGTCCGCCGATGCTAGTGTGGTGACCGAGAGAGACAAAGTCTGGCCGCGCGAGCGCCGGAGTACCGCCTCAGCGATATACCCCCTCTCCGTTTTAGTTGTATTTTTGCTAGTTTTGTATTATTTATATTTGGTATACTATTTATGTTTGGTATATTTGGATTATCTTATATGTCGGTTATTTTGTATGTGTACTTTTATGGTACTATTTTTATATTTTTCAAATAAAATAAATTATCATGATAATGCTAAACAGAAAATATTACAACAGAAAAAATAAACAGAAAAATATTTAAAACAATTGAATAAGTGCGTTAAACAGCAAAAATAAGCTTTAAAGATTAAAGGCACACCAAAGCGCATCCCGAAATACATTGAGTCGGTGTGACTGACATAAGTATCTAAAAAAATAGTTAAGAAAATAATATTACAATACAATAACAAAATAAAATTACACTATATACAAGAAGAAAATAGTTTGTGTAAAAAAAAAAAAAAAAGAGTAAGCCGGCCACAAAATGGCCGGCTTAAGGGGGGGAGTAAGCCAACCATTTTGTGGCCGGCTTGGGCATTTTTGGCGAAAACCCGAAAATCTGGGCATAAATATTAATTTCTATTAAACTTTGGATATTAATTAAAATGTCGGTGTTCACAGCTAGTTATTAGCTATTTTTAAGTTTTATCCATCTGCTATTACTTATTTGGTAATTGCATCTTGCATGTTCACATCTAGTTATTAGCTATTTTATAACACTTTAGATCCGATGATAGCGGAAGGAATGAAAGGAACATAATTAATTAATCCCTTTTTGTCTCCCCACAAATTAAGGTAAATTGATGTTACTTATTATCTCCTCTATTCTTCAATATGTTATTACCCAAAGTGCAGCATATTGTTAGTGATAAAAAGGTTTAAGAACCAACTAATTAAATAAGAGATTTTAAAAATGTTAAACTTCTAGAAAAGTAAATTTCACAATCGTACTTTTTAGCTTTCTTTTTCGCTGCAGCCTATGATAATCAAAATTTGATCTAGTTTTGATGGAGTCGGTGTCGGTTTGATAAGCATCAAACTAAATCTGGTCCGATGCTTGATCGAATCTGTTTGATCCGTTTTATAATTAACGTGCATTTAATTTCATGAATCTTAAAACATAAATAAATCTGTTGTTATTTTTTGGAAATAACAAGAATCTGTTATTTTGATTTCAACCATTCAAATTTTGTCTTGCACGACTCTCAACAAAGTAATTTTTTATGGACAGATCACAGATCTCAGCGAAAACCAACCGTTGGGATCGGAATAACATAGTTCATGTTATCGCTAGGAATAACAGCAGATTTATTTCCAAAAACTGTTGGCACGAATATTGATGCTAATTGACCGTTTTGATCTGGCGTCGGATCACCCCTATTCAAATTTTGATATACGATATTTTATTGGGCGTTGATATACGTTATTACTCTCATCTCATGTGAGGAAAACTAAATTTTGGGGAACGGTCCGGGCATATTATGGAAACCATGGAGGGTTAATCTGCATTAATGTAAATAAACGAGACATTATTTGGTTTATCACTTCACCAATCACTAGTCATTTACCGCAGGTAGAGCAATTCTTTCTTTAAGATATATCAAACCCTGTAAAGAAAAAAGAAACAACATTCGCACTTTCCAACAACCAACTCTATATATACGAGTTCTCCACTTCTCCTGCTGCAACATAACACTACAACACCCCCCCAATCTCTCTCTGGTCTCACCGGAAAACCAACCATGTCGGTGCCGGTGGCCTACCAGGGCAACACATCATTGGCCGTGGCAGACTGGCTCAACAAAGGAGACAACGCATGGCAGATGATCTCGGCCACACTTGTTGGCCTTCAAAGTGTCCCCGGCCTCGTCATTCTCTACGGTAGCATAGTAAAAAAGAAATGGGCCGTTAACTCAGCCTTCATGGCTTTTTACGCCTTCGCCGCCGTGTGGATATGTTGGGTCACTTGGGCATACAACATGTCCTTCGGCGAAAAGCTCCTCCCTTTCTGGGGCAAGGCGAAACCTGCCCTTGGGCAAAAGTTCCTCATCAAACAAGCCGCTTTACCGGCCTCCACACACTACTACAAGGGTGGAGATACCGTTGAGACGGCCATGATTGAACCTTACTACCCGATGGCTTCGATGGTGTACTTCCAATGCAATTTTGCTGCCATAACACTCATTCTCGTAGCGGGTTCACTATTGGGTCGGATGAACATCAAGGCATGGATGCTCTTTGTCCCTCTCTGGTTAACCTTCTCTTACACCATCGGCGCATTCTCTCTCTGGGGCGGTGGTTTCCTCTTCCAATGGGGTGTCATCGACTACTCCGGTGGCTACGTCATTCACTTGTCATCCGGAATCGCCGGTTTAACTGCCGCTTATTGGGTATGTACTATGTACATAGTTAATTACACAACTCAATCGTCTATAACATATCATGTTATAACATAATAACTAAATATAATTTGCTGGGCAATTAGGTGGGGCCGAGATCGACCAAGGACAGAGAGAGGTTCCCTCCGAACAACGTTTTACTGATGCTAACGGGTGCGGGATTGCTGTGGATGGGCTGGGCCGGGTTCAACGGAGGAGACCCGTACTCGGCCAACATTGACTCATCGATGGCGGTGCTCAACACAAACATCTGCGCGGCTACGAGCTTGTTGGTCTGGACGTGCCTCGACGTGATCTACTTCAAGAAGCCATCGGTAATCGGAGCCGTTCAAGGCATGATCACCGGCCTTGTTTGCATCACACCTGGGGCTGGTACGTACATAATTTTATTTATTTTGAAGAATTTCAAATCTAATATGTTGTCAGTTGACTGACTTGTCTGAAAATGTCCGGTCCGATGTTTGACCGTTTAAAAGGATTTTAGGTTAGGTTTAGTTCATACGGCGCCTTTCCAGAAACATTCAATTATGTTGTCGCTTGCAAGTAAAGTCCAACATTTGTCATTCAAGTTCACTTTCAAACAGAGAAAAAACAGAGGAATTTTCATTCGACGAAATTGTGGTAATTATTTTTCCTCAAAAAAAGAAAAAGAAATTGTGGTAATTATAAACTTGATTTACTCCACCACTTATTACATCCTTTTCCAAATAACCTGTGTAAAAAATTGATGTACTAGTAAATTCACATAAAAATTAGTAACTATTTAGAGCGCCGTAGTTGAAAACAGTGGTAAATTTCCTCGGTAAGAAACAGAGTGCGCTATAATTATATGGTTTTAACTTTAAATAGAAGAGAACGAAGGGTAATAACTTTATTAATTACCTTAGGTGCCTAGGTGGTGTAACTTGGAGACCGTAATGACCCTTGGCCGGAAAAATTGACTAGAATTTTCAAATGTGATAATTAGTTAGATTCTACACTTGCACCCAAAGTATTCTCCCAACCAATCGTCACTCTTTTGACTCTCTTATAATCTTTTAAATATCTCATATTTTAAACATGCCTCTAAATATCATCAGGACAAAATTACTTCCAATTAAATCGACTAATCAATCACTTCGAACTTATCGAGACCTATTACATATGTAAACTT
This sequence comes from Carex littledalei, assembly GCA_011114355.1. Lineage (NCBI taxonomy): Eukaryota > Viridiplantae > Streptophyta > Magnoliopsida > Poales > Cyperaceae > Carex > Carex littledalei. The sequence goes on along the minus strand of CM022090.1, from coordinate 10,721,105 downwards.
TCTATAAAAATAAATAAAAAATTGAAAAAAAAATTATATTTGCTGAAAGTACGCACGTATAATATGTATGATGGACGATTTTATTATTTCATATATATTTATTTGTTTTGTGGGCCTTTTTTAATTTTACCTTGGAAAGATTCCTTTTTCATTTTATTTTGGGTGAAGTACCAAACCAAGCATTCATGATTTCATCTATTTTGTCCTTTTTGAAGGTCGACAAAATAAATTTGTTCCGAACGTCAAACGTCTGGTTATCAACAATACATTGGGTTTATTATTAACAAAAACTCTATTTTTTTTTTCTTTGAAGATGATATTACCTAACATTTTAAGAACTAATAATTTGTCTGTATCTGCTGCCCAAGGAATGACTAAAAATAACAACAATAAGCACTTTATATTTTAAGGGAACGAATCAGATGAGGAAGCACTTTAGATTAATCAAATTGTAGGATCCCATGACTGTTAAGGGTGGCATTCAATTAGGGGTGTCAACGGGTATGATTCGGATCGGGTGAAAGTATTTTCATATTCTGTATCTGTTATGATAATGAATTTTTTTTTACTCTTACATGTACCCGATAAGATAATAAAAAAAATCTTACTCTTATTTGTCTTGTCAAATACGGTACGGGTAGCATAAACGGATATTTTTCAAAATAAGAAAAAGAAAGAAAAAATTAATAATGAATACAACTAATTTGTATACATCACAAAAATATAGCAAAATACAAAACTTTATCGTATCATGTATTCATGTATCATCTCCAAACAAATTAATTTATAAACCTTCTAATTTTGACAACTTAACTTTATACTAAATTAATTTGAAAGCTTAAAATTTTCACATGTAGATACATCACTCGTAAAGTAGAAAGACTTCAACTGTTTGGATTCGTCGTTTGAATCCAATTTGATAAGTTTTAAAGTTGAGTTCACAAAGAGACTTGGTGAACTTAAGAACACCCTAGTTCTACTATGTATATATATATTTGTTTGGAAATTATCTTATAAGATAGTTAATAAGAAATAATTTTTAGATGTACTTTTATTCGTTGTGATAACGAAAAAAAATATTATTTTTATTTGTCTTTTCGCATATGATACAAATCCGGATAAACGAATAAAAGAATATCATTTACATCCTACATTCAATTACTTGCATTAAGGTGGCATTAATGATTTTACTCTTTAACTTTTATGAGAAGAAGGAAAGTAAAAGTCAAACAATTGTACCCAATATAACATTAATTGTTGGTTTGTTGAATAGACAGGACTCATTCTCACAATATAATTTTATTACTAGACAAATATTTTTATTGCAACTTGTTGTTGCATATAATACTTGTGCACTCTCCCACACGGCATCTTTGCTACTTGATATTTATTATATTATCAAAGTACTAACAGGTCATATACTAGTTAAAAACAGTGACGAATTCAAAGAAGGATGAGTGAATTCAACTACTATATAGTGGCGGAGTCAATGAAGAATTATTCATTGGATTCAATTGAATCCACTAGATTCTCAAAATTATTTTTAAATTACATATTTTTTAATTTCACTAAAAATATTAATAAATTTCTTTTCAGTTGACAACACTAATTAGAAATCTTAGCTCTACCCATGACAGACACACACAACACGCTGTAAAATACATTTGAAAATAAAGTTTATGCGTTATAGTCATAGTTGACGTCAGGGGCGGACCCAGGTAGTCTCAGGGGCAACCGCTCTTCTTGGATTTTGAATTTTAGTGAAAATTTATCGGTCCTGACAGACTTTGCTCTCTTTGAAATTTTTTTTGTTCCACTCTGGATGTTTGATTTGTAATTCGGATTAAATTTAGGGTTAAAATTGAAATAAATTTGTTAAATTTTGATTGTTAATTAGAATTATAAGTTAGAATATCAGAAATTACAATTCAAAGCATTATTTTTTATCGAGTACCCAATTAGTTAATGAATTTAAATCCAATTAGCTATTTAAACCCGATTCGATATTTTTTTGCCCCCTATGAAAATCCTAGATCCGCCCCTAATTGACGTATTAGATTTTTTTTCTCACAATAAACTTATGAGCATGTAACGGATAGTTTGAATATTATCCATCATTTTTTATGTTCTTAGAAACATAAATATAACCCAAATTGATTTAAAGCATAAGCAGACACACACCGCGCGCGTTGTGTATGTATTTTAGATAACTTTATGCATGATATTTAACTTGTTTGATTTTTGCATAAATAAACTAATGATGTAAAGACCATATTTTGAATATGATCTTTTTAATTTAATCTTTAAAAAAGTAAAAATAGAAAATTGGACAAATTAGAGTAAAATGGATCGTCCAGACCCGACCAAACTTAAATATATCGACGAGGTTTGATTAGCATCCGACCCATTAAATTATCAATCGTGATCGATCAGGTAAAAAACGATCAGGTTGGTTTGACCACCGAGTCAACCATTGACATTTTTACTCATAAGTCATAATACATACTTGTCACGAAATTATATGATTTAGGGATATTTTTATACAACTTTTAGGCATTGCTTAATTATATATAGTGTAAAATAAGATTAAAAAAATCGAATTGATGGAGCGAAATTTGAACTTTTTAAAATGATTTCATATGATAAAATGCGATTTTGTCATATGACGTGGAAAATGATTTGGCATATATTTGGTTTATGTAATTGCATATATGAGTGACTTATTGGTACTTGCAGCTGTTTTTTTTTTATCGTTAATATTTATAGGAAAATTAAATTAAATTTATGACATCAAATCGTCAGCTCATAACAAAAATGTTGTCGTTGACTATTTTTTTTTTTCTAGAACATTCACAGAGAATAGTTTCTCTCATAAAACAAACATTATTGTTTTTCAATTAGTGATTTTAAATATCTAGTAACGATTTTATTGTAAAAAATATATTTACTACGAATTAAATAGCTCTTATTCTTAGATTTAAACTCTTTAAGTCTCATAAATTCATCTAAACTACTCTAATTATTTAATTCTATTTATCTACACTCTTAAACACTCTATTACTTCATTCTCCATCTCTCTCCACGATGGGATCCACTTTCGTCCAATAGCCCGGCGCTCCGACAACTAGATCTGCTCACTGTCGCGCTCTGATTGAGATAGCTAGAGTTTGTTGGATCATTTCTTTTTCGCTCTGGACGAAAAGAGCAAAACTAAAACAAATATTATTTAAAAAAAAATGAAACAACATAGTGAGAAACGTTGTCAATAACATCATTTTACTTGAGCACATAAATATTATTAGTATTCAGTTATTTACCTAAGCATAGAAATTATGTAAGTGACGATATTTGTGCTATGTTTAAAAAAAAATAATGTTATAGATTTAAATTATTTCTTTTATTGTGAAGAAACCCAAAGATACCAAAGATACTTATGCTCTCTTATGTTTTTTTAATAAATGAATCCAACTCTCATTGCGCGTAAATGTCCGCGTCAATGACTTCCAAGTCTTGAAATATAGTATTCTAATGACTCCAAATGATATTGATTTGAAACCCAGAATAAATGTAGTTATGTATTTGTCATAAATAAAGCCAAGTGTCACCGTGTGTACAAGTCGACATCGAATCTAAAATAGAAGTCTTCTAATGATTCCAAATCGTTACGAGTATTGAATCTAGGGATCTATTGTCTTATTCAATAATTTTGCCTATTAACCACATGAAACATAGTCCTTGATAAGATAAATCTGTTCTAGGGCTGTAATTTAACAAGTAATCTTATATATATGTAAATAGGCTGATATATATATCAAATAAAAATTAGGTGAGTTCAAAATTTTACCAGAACAAAAGACAGATATTGAATATGTTTCTCATTTAAATTAAAAAAAAGTGATATATGTATTAATGAATCAGTTTACAGTGACAAAATTAGAAAATTTAGATTGGAGATCGAAAAAAAATTATCTCTGTGTATTAAAAAAAAGGAAGCTGATATGAGTACCCGCAGTTGAGTACCCCCTCTGTACCCGCACTTAAAACTGCCATAACTGCTTGTGGGGACCAAACCGTTTACAAAACTGCAATTTTGTTTTACAAGTATTAATACTACCGTTGTAAAGTATTTATATCTAACAAGGACAAGTATTTATATCTATACAATGAACAACATATTGTGATATATGATTTCCTAAAATAACCGTACCCGCACCTTTTCTTCAAAATTCATCTCTTCGTACCCGCATTTTGGGGACCATCAAACGGCATGTGGGGACCACTAAAATTGTCAAAAAAAAACGTTGACTGAGCTTACGTGTGTGTAATAAACGACGTGGGGACCACTAAAATTGTCTACAAAAAAATGTTGACCAACAATCAAGTATTTATATCTACAAATCAAGTATTTATATATGAACACATTAAGTATTTAATCTGAACGCATCAAGTATTTATATCTAACTTATCAAGTATAAAATCTGAACGTATCAAGTATTTATATCTATATTACGTTGGATGAATAAGAATCTGAATAGAGTATATTTATATCTACAGAGTTATAACAAACAACAAACTTCACATATAAATTTTCTAAGAAAAATTCAAATCAATTACCAAAAAGCATATCAATTAGCAACATATCAAAATATCAGTTACTACACAAAACATATCAGTTATTCACAAACATATCAGTTATTCACAAACATATCAGTTATCACAGTTCCTAAACCAAATTAAGACAAACAGTTTCATTCACAAATTAAGACAAACAGTTTCATTCACAAACTAAGACAATTCATTTCTGTTATGCACCAAATTTGCAATCATTCTTATCATGGATAAGAAGATTATAAGCTAAGCTATGACGCTCCTTGCTGATAAGATCCTACAATACAAAAAAATAACATTAGTTCATAAAATAAATCAAACTTAAATGAAATAAAATACAGTAAGTCCATAGGAGCATTACTGAAAGAAAATTTACCTGATCAAAGTCCATTTGAACATTCCTTATTAAGCAATCAATGTTACGAATAACAAATATTGCGCAATCAACTGATGCCTTTTGCTTTGGACATTCCTTCCAGGTAATTTCAACATCTTGCCATTGTTCATCACCTAAAAAAAGAATTATATCTGAACACATCAACAAAGTATTTATATCTGAACACAGCAAGTATTTATATCTGAACACATCAAGTATTTATATCTGAACACATCAAGTATTTATATCTGAACACATCAAGTATTTATATCTGCACACATCAAGTATTTATATCTGTACACATGAAGTATTTATATATGAACACAGCAAGTATATATATCTGGAAGTTAATCGGTAGTTTCTGTATATGGCTAATATGTCAAGTATTAATACTTAACATGAGAAGTATTGACGACAAGGTATCCAAGTATTAATAACTGTAATAGCAAAATGTATATGACTACACTCTCAAGTATTTATATTCATAATGAGAAGTATTGACATCTTGGTATCCAAGTATTAATACATGTAATAGCAAAATGTAGATTCTACTCTATATGTTATAAGGCCTGCCAACTGAAGTATTCATAGAGATGTAATGAAGTATTAACATCTATAAACACAATATTATAAGTTTACACATAACAAACATATTTATTCCCATACTTATTATACACATACAGAACTCATAACAAGAAATATCAACCGATTTCTATCAAGAGATTTCTTAATAAAATGATGAAATTAACACAAAATAGAACAGAAACACCGAAATCGCCAGAACATCTTCGCAAATCAAATTGTCAAAAACATCTGAAAATTCAAAATCCAGATTGTGTATATGAAATAGAAACGAAATCACCGAAATCGCCAGAACAAAAACAAAATCACCGAAATAGAACAGAAACAATATTAACCTAGCTGATCACCTTTGAAAAATCACCGAAATCGCTTCCAGTTTCGAAAGCCAGACGATCGCCTCCAAATTGCCTCCAAATCGCATACAAATCGACTCCAAATCGCCTTGAAATCGCCTCGAAACCGACCTAAAATCGCCTCAAAATCGCCGAAGCTTCGAAAAAGGAATAAACGGAGAGAAAGGAAAGTTTGAAATTCAAACTGGAAGTTAATCGGTAGTTTCTGTACCCGCTTACGGTTATGGAAGTTATTCGGAACGGAGTAAGTGCGGGTACGATGCGGGTACGATACTGTGGGTACCAAAATAATTATTCTAAAAAAAAATAGATTGTGGTTCTGAACTCAAATCTTTACAACTTTAAACTAAAATTCTAATCACTTAATACGCTTTTAGTATTTTAAACTATATAAAATCTTAAAAAAATAATTAAATGCATTTAGATCCGTCCATGACAGATTTTGTCGTATATAAGTATAAATCACTCCACTTAACAAGTGTGTGTGTTACATAATTGTTCCGTATAAATGAAGGCAGAAAAGCAACTAAAGTCATGGGGCCGGTGATTTTGTTTTTTCATAAAAGAACAATATGCAATAGTGATATTAATAAATGCTTAACAAAATCAACATTTTGACGAGATACCAAAGTCGGTCAATGTAGAACTACAAAGATATATATTTTCAAAACCAAAAAGGAAAGCAAAGGTGAAAGTGAACGAAAGTAGACTTGGTTGAATGAAAAGGGAAATGAGTCTTTCTTTAATTTGCTGGCCATACCATTAAAGAGAGATCTCAAATCACCATGCTTTGCATATTTAGTGCGAGTCGCCAATCTTGACTTCTCGAAAAAAGGCTACGCACCTATTTAAACTTTTAAAGAGATCACTACTGATTTGGAACTATGACTCGATCGGAAGTTTGGTTGACTGCCATTTGTTTTCTTCCCTTGATTACTAGAAGAAAAGAATTCGCCTAAATAAGTAGGAAAAATGATTCACGGAAGATATTTAAAATCCTGGCAAAAATCAAGATAAGGAGACTATTAAAGATTGTCTTAATCTATGTTAAGAAGTCCGTGTTCGAAGAATTAAATGACTTCAATTTTTTTTTTTTTTTTTAAGTTGTTGCTTCATAGTATTCCCCCTCAGTCTGATTCTTTGTTTATTCTGTTTAGAAGGGGACCAGTACAAATTACAAGTTTACAACATGTTTTATTTAGGACATTATTCTAGAAACCTCATTTGTAGCTGTAGCAGATTTGTTCTCAGTTGGGCCCAATATTTTATGTCAAATCAGGCCGGGCCGAGCTTCAAATTTTAGGCCTGTCCGTTAAAAGTAAAAGAAGAAGAAGTACATTTAGGCTGTCAATTTCCAGCACTTATTAAATGGTTCAACCAACTCAAAATATTTTATTTTCTATTGTTCAACATGATTGTCTTGTGAAAATATACTTGCAGCTACATTTATATTTTTCTATTTTTTTAATTTTTTAGATAGAACTTTTGAATGGTATAAAATTTTTATATTAAGTGATTTTATCTAAATAACAATAAAGAAATTCTAAAAAATGTAATATTTGATCTACAAATACATTTTCATATGAGATCATGATAAATGGTTCGGATTGATTGTTTCGAATTTAAAAATAAAGATTTTAATTGATATACGGACTACGGACCAGTATATGCTATGCACAGTATTATAGCCTCACTCGTATAATTAGTTCATCTAAAAATCATAGCTACATGACAAGCAAATAAATAATCTTTTTAATATTTTGTTTACAGGGCTGGTTCAAGGCTGGGCAGCAATTGTGATGGGTGTGCTCTCAGGCAGCATCCCCTGGTTCACCATGATGATAGTTCACAAGCGCTCTCGTATTCTACAACAAGTAGACGACACACTCGGTGTTTTTCACACGCATGCGGTTGCGGGTTTCTTGGGTGGGGCCACCACCGGTCTTCTAACGGAACCCACTCTTGCCAGCTTGTTCTTGCCCGTCACCAATTCCCGTGGCGGATTCTACGGAGGTGTTGGTGGGTATCAGTTTGTGAAGCAGATAGTCGGTGCGTTATTCATCATCGGATGGAACTTGGTGGCGACAAGTATTATATGTGTATTGATTCGATTGGTGATTCCGCTTAGGATGTCTGAGGAGGATTTGGCGATTGGTGATGATGCGGTGCACGGTGAGGAGGCCTATGCTTTGTGGGGAGATGGGGAGAAGTATGATGCTACAAAACATGGATGGGATTCTAGCAATGACGACACACCACATGACAACAACAAAATTCCGAGCGGTGTTACACAGATGGTTTGATTTGATGAGAAAGGGCATGTATTTTTTTTTAGGGGGAATTTCACGTATACCCCTCAAAAACTTTAAAATTACGTATTTTTCCCTCTAAAATTTAAAATTACGTATTTCTCCCTCTAAACTTCAAATACTCACAAATTTACCAATTTTATTGTCTTTTATATTAAAACTCATTCTAAATTTATAAAATACCCATTTTACCCTTTATTAAAAACATATAAAGCCCATCAGACTCAAATTTGAATCTGAACGGTTCACCTACTGTCCGAATTGTTTTTAAATCTGTGCGTGCAAGATCAGCACAAATCTTGATGCGAACACACACGCATATTGAAGTAACATGCACAAATCTTAATGTGATGCGCGCGATCGGAATTGCTTTAGGATCCGTGCATGCTAGATCAGCACGATATTGAAGCGATGCGCACAAATCTTAATGTGATGCGCGCGGATCGAACGGTAGATAATCCTTCAGATTCAAATTTGAGTATAATGGGCTTTTATATGCTTTTAATAAAGGATAAAATGGGTATTTTAAAATTTTAGAATGAGTTTTAATATAAAAGACAATAAAATGGATAAATTTGTGAGTTTTTGAAGTTTAGAGGGGAAATACGTAATTTCAAAGTTTAGAGGGGAAAATATGTAATTTTGAAGTTTTTGAGGGGTATACGTGAAATTCCCCTTTTTTTATAAAAGTTAAATTGGTTGGGGGGGTTAGTCGGATAGGATTAGTTTTCTCGGTTTGATATTTTTATATTTTATATTATTCAATGTAAGTGGTTGATTTTTAATGTAGGTGGAACCCACTTTGCAAACATACCCTTAATTATACCCTCTCCATTAGTAAATCACGGGCAAAATGAGTCTTTTCATTTAATTTTAATTAATTTTGTATGAATATTATACACAAACTAAGTTCTCTCTTCTCTGTTAGGAAATTATAGGAGGATTCTTGGAGTCTTGCCAATGGAATAATTTCAAGATTATACTTATAATATTGTTAAAAAAACAGTGGAATAATAAATGTAATTCTTAATTAGATAAGGAATGGACAGAAGGGAAAGATATACATTTATTTAATTTGTAAGATGGGTGCACGATTGCCAATGACTTTTAAGTGTTTGGTTTGTTGAAAAGCTCCAAATTAATTAATTAATCCTTCCGGCCCGGCCCAACTAATCACAAAAGTCATTGGCTGTATCAATAATTTTAATACCCATTATTGACATGTAGTAAAATCGCATACACAAGTTCTAGTAACTAGTCATGAACAGCAAAAGAAACATGTACAGTATAGTTTCATATCAATTATAAGTTATAACCATTCATGGTTCAGGATATTTCATATTTGATTTATTGATATTAATTTGTCTTAGTTAATATTGCAAAAATGGCGGTGTTTCTTTTGAAGTCCGGATCCTCTGAGGTAATCACCGTTTGAGTTTCAATCCGCACCGATCATAATCTGGACCGTCTGGTTCAAACCTGTAATATACGAAACCCTCTAAGATTCACGTTATTATATAATGAATGGACCAGATTTAAACTCAAAAAATGAAATACCTTAGGTGATATGAATTCGTTTTTGAATTGCATTTGCCCAAATGCTGGAAATTTTGCATTTCAATTTGAATATTTAGTTAGGTAAATGAAAATCTATACTTTAGAAGGCCCATAAAATCGCGTTTTTGTAAGACTGTACTTGGGCCGACAGGGAGAGCAATTCTTTTGTTTTGTAACCATCTCTCCCTCTCAGTCTCTCTGATCATAATTTGACGAGAAAAGTAAAACTTGGTTTCTATCGTATCTGTTAAGCATCGCCAATTTGTCCCCTTGGCAGCTTTCTATCGTATCTTCACTAATTTAATCCATACTCAGCCACCTCAAACAGTTTGGTTTTTCTATTTACAACTTCTAAATGTAGGATTTCCTCACCATGTCAGACCTTTCAGGGCTTGTTCAGATATTATGGTTACACGGGATGAGATGTGATGGGAATGAGAATTCACTTTTGAAAAAGCGGAAACACATGAGTACAAGTATGCACAAGAATAATTATGAGAATGTGCTGTGAGATTAATTGTGAAAATCCTATTTTCTTTTCTAAAATGTTTGATATTATACAATTTTCTTTATTAATAAATTATCAACAATTCAATTAAATAAATAGATTGAATAATAACATAACATTACTTGTTACTTTTTATTTTATAAAATATAAATATTTTCTTTTCTTTAATGAGAAGTGTTAAATAAGATGTTTCTACGTAGCTGTTGATGAATCCCGTACATGTTTCAAAATTCCTTCGATGAAGATGCATTTATTAGAGGCTCACGGGCTGTGGTGCTCACTGAAATTGAGAATGAGTACAATTGTTTTTCTGACGGCTTATGGGTAGACGGCTGGCGTGGGGGAATTGGAGTGGTGATATGGTACAAAGAAGAGATGATTTTGTACAAGTCCAAGGTAGTGGTAGGATGCTGTCCGTTGCAAGTCGAAGCTCTAGCACTGAAGGAATCGGTTCTGATTGCTATAGGACTAGGCATTGAGGTGGGCTCGTTTCAGGCCTAGGCACTGAAGGAATTGGTAAACATCTGCTCAAGCTCTCAACCACCGATCAATGCAGAATAGAATGCTTTTGAGGAGATCCTTGAAGTCTGGTATTTGCTGCAGGAACATAAATCCTTCTCGTGTGTCCTTATTCATAGAAGCCAAAATGATTTGCCTGACAATTTGGCAAAAGGAGGAAGGGTAAATGGATGGGACTATGTCGGCCACACTTTTCCTTGTTTTAATTTCTAGATTTAACCACTTCCTGTTCATTTCTAAATATGTTTCCTAGGTAGTTCTGAGTGGAATCTGTTGTAATACAAGGTGCCAGTTAAATTTTATGAAAGTTGAGATAGTTGCAAAAAAACAGTGATGAATTTCAATAATAATCATTCTGAGTTTTTAATTGATACAGTGAAGGCTTTTATAGTCAAAATTATAACGGTACCCTATGCTATTTCAACGGTTGCCTATTTGCCTATTTACAGATGTACAACAGCTGTACAATCTATTTATAGAAAAAGATTGAGATGCTTTAATTCTTATTCTAGTAACTTTTTTTTTCTAATTATGGCCAATGATGATAAATCCCTAAACGGATCTGAGGCCCATTTAGCTTCTAATTATCTTTCTTTTCAACACTTCCCCTTAAGTTAGTGGTGTAGATATCGATCATCTCTAACTTGATAACATTTCCTTCGAACGGTCTAGGTTCTAACTCCTCGTAAAAATATCCGCTAGTTGGTCTTCACTTCATACAAAGGGTGTTTCAATTTCTTTGGATTGAATTTTTTCTCGAATAAAATGACAATCCACTTCGTTATGTTTCGTTCGTTCATGAAACACGGGAGACGCTATGTGTCGTGCCGCTTGGTTGTCACTAAACATTTTTATTAGATCTTGCTTTTTGATTCGGTCACACCCTGATCCAGAGGTGCGACAATTCCTACCGCGTCTATTTACCATTCAATATACGTAACATAAGACATAGATCTTTTTATGCATTGCTAATAGCATCCATTATTTTTCCACATCCTAATTTATTTACAATAATTATTTGACATTTTACAGTGGATGATGCTAGAGATATACTCTCTGCACCCTGTCAGATATAATAAACCCAAATCTCATACCTTTAGGTGGCCCTGCTGTCAATTATTATCCCAAAAGCATTTCTCGGTCTTCGTCTAACAAACCTGTGAATCCCACAAGAGAAAACGGGTGAGAAATAATAAATTATTCCTCAGTGTTAATTGCCACTCAGGTTATTTGATTCGAAGAAAATCCATATTCAGAATGAAATCTCCGTACGAGAAATTAACAGTCCATTTCATAATAACGAATGCAATTGCTCAATAACAATATCCAATTGAACAACAAAAATTACATAAATAAATCAGAACTCTAAGAATCTTATCAGAATAAATGGTTTGGATCAAAATCTTTTAAACCATAAAGTCTGGTAACGTTTGGTTTCTTAACTTTATAATTTCTAGTATGGTAGCACTAATAGATACAATAATATGTATATGTCGTGTTAAGGCTTATACTGTTCTAACTATCCTAATACTTTGTTAACAGAAACATTACATAATCAATATCTCAATACTGTCATTATTGGAAAGAAAATAAATGATAATATAGTTCTAACTATCTTGACAATTGGTTAACAGAAACAATATAAAATCAATATCACAATATTGTCATTATCGGAAAGAAAATCATTGATAAGACAGTTACCACAGTTCATTAGGCTTACAATCACAATTCATATTTATTCATATTCAATATCCTCTACCCAACCGGTACTGGGTTCAATTTTGGCCATTCACCATATGCGCATAAGGGCCCTGGAGTAAAGTCTAGTAGCTAGCTAGACTTTACAATATATTAATCATTTTTCTCCACTATATGGAGGTTCAAGGATTACAATATTCAATATTCAATCAATTCAATCACTGTGGTCTAGGATACGATACAGCGATACGACAATTTTCAAAAATCTAAGATACGATACGTCTATTATATATATTATTTTATATTATTTTATATATTATATTTAGATAATCATAACTTAAATCAAATTTGTATAAAACATTAAAGGCATAACATAAGAATATATTAAATACTATACTTACTAAAATATATCACAAATGAAACTTTTGGTGTAGTGGTTAAAGTTTTTGACCCCTCAACAGGAAGCCCCAGTTCGATTCATGCGCGGGGCAGAAGAAAATTCCATTTTCGCTGGTGTAGGCGCGGCTCACGGGCGCGGGTGCAGCTCACTGGTGCGGGCGCGGTTCACCGTATCCACACGTATCCCGCTGTATCCATGAGTTTCAACCGAGTATCGGCAACCGTCTCAGCCAAGTAAGGATACGTCACGTAGGCAGATACGCCAGCTGACATATCAGATACGTATCGGTGCTGTATCAGGCGCGTATCAGTATCCGATATGTGTCCGATACCGATACACTGCGTAAACTGGCGTATCCGTGCAACATAGGTGCCAACACATATCAAACTGTTCGGATTCATTATGCGTTAACTGAACGTTTGAGTTAAATGCAGAGGATACGAATTCATCTATACCAGGTGGAAAAGAAAATGTAACAGATGACCCGGGATGATTGCGGCTAGAGCTGTGCGGTCTGTCAGAGATTATTTAAAAAAAAAATAGAGGGAACGAAGAGCACCGACATTTTTAGTAATATCTAAAGTTAATTACAAATTAATATATATAACCAGCTCATATGAGTTTTGTTAAAAATGTCCAAACCGGACATTAAATGGCTGGTTCTCATTTTAATTCAAAATCGGCCATCGAATGGCCGGTTCCCAAATTTTTTTTTAGAGAGAGAGGGACTGGGAGAGAGAGAAAGATTCTTAAGATGGCATAGTATAGTTGACTAGAAGAAAAAGTCGTAGGAAACTCGGATTGAAATTTGCAATCGGTTTGGCCAAGATCAAACAAATGCATTTGGTTGGATGCGTGTATTACATCGGTTGCATGTATCGGTGCATCATCGATGTTTTTTGCAATGACACATTGATGTTTTATTAGCCTTAGCATTGACAGTTAAGTAGGGTAGTGCTAAAAAAACATTGGTGTGTCGCTGATATTTTTGCAATGAAACATCGATGTTTTATTAGCCTTAGTATTGGCAATTAAGCAGGGTAGTGCTAAAAAAATATCGGTGCGTCGCTGGTGTTTTTCTAATGAAAATCGATGCACTTTTGTCGTCGTTAAGCTGTGCATAAAGTATTGGTGCGCCATCGGTGTTTTTGCACGAAAGTATCATTTTTTTTTAACTTTAAACGGCCATAACTTTGACTAGGAAACTCAGATTTGCGCGTACGACCCCAATTCAGAAAGCTTGGGACGAGACGGGGCAATGGCGGCCTCAGGGTCATTCCATGGAGCCGACGAAATCAAAATTAAAAAAAAAGTCGTTTAATGCCTCAAAAATTGAGTTAAAGTTTTTTATCATCGGTAGACACACAACGACCCGTATGCGGCTAGTGACAGTGTCGTATGCAGCATAGTAAAAGTCAGAACTTGTATCAAAATTACTAATGATTAGGAATGATAGGAAACCTGAATCACATTAAACCAACTGGATCAACCTGAACTAGTGAAATTGTTAAAACGTAGTTTAGTGTTCGCATGCGGCTAGTGAATTTAATTTGACAATAACCAGCATCCTAAAATTGAGTATCTTTCATTTTGTAAGATGCTAAAATCTAACATCTCTCAGTCCCTCTCCTCAACTGGCCACTATAAAGAGCAAGATGCTGAAATCTAACATTAAAAATTCGATTTTTTTTTTAAATATTGTTAGATTACTTAAAATATGCTAAATTACTTGAAATTATGTTAGCAAAATTTTGCGTATTCAGTATAATTATTGTAATTTTACATATTTCAGTATCTTGTTTTTCATAGTATCTAAAAAAATAAAATTGGGAACCGCCCATTAAATGGCCGGTTTTGAATTAAAATAAGAACCGGCCATTTAATAGCCGATTTGGACATTTTTAACAAAACTCACCTGAGCTGGATATATTTATTAATTTGTAATTAACTTTGGATATTAATAAAAATGTCGGCGAAGAGCACTGCGGTTTGTCAAAGAAAAATAAACGAAAAGAATTAAAGAAATAATAGTGAGGTGCTGAAGTCCCCCGTTGCAAGAGAAAGAAAAGTTATATTTTTAATACTTTTCAACGATTACTGTGCCACGCACTTTATCATTTGTTAACAGCAAGCATACATTTTTTTACGTTTGTCGATTTTATTGATAAAAAAAATCAGAACTTTTAACTTTAAATATTTTTATTCTCTATATTATATGAGGAGGGTTCCAATGCATCCAATTTTTATTTTCTCTATTTTCAAAGTCCGAACAGATGATCCGAACCGATCAACATGACCTTCATAATAAAATATGCTTGGAGACCAAATTTTATATTTTTTAGAATTTTTTTACTATTTTTTAAGATAGATACAAAATCACTTTATCGGATGGTCCAGAATTTCCTTAAAACAATGATTTTGTACATATCTTAAAAAATAGTAAAAAAATTCTAAAAAATATAAAATTTGGTCTCCAAGCATAATTTATTATGAAGATCATGTTGAGCGGTTCAGATCGACTGTTCGGACTTTAAAAATAGAGATAAAGGAGATAAAAAATTGGATGCATTGGGAGCATAGAAATTTGGGTGCATTGGAACCCTCCTCATATTATATATAGAGGTTTGAAAGTGTCTTGGGTGACTTGACTTCCAACTCATAACTTCAAAAAAAAAAAAAACTTAAATATTTTTATTATAACTCACAAAGAATCTTTCAAATTTTGAATTCGTCTCTTTTACTCGGTTTTATTAAACTCAAGACTAATTCTAATAATGTCGGTTTATCAAAGGCAGAGAAAGAAATGTTATATATATAATTTTTACCTAAAGATCTTATTGTAAAATTTGATAATTATACTTATAGGTGGCTTTTATTGTGCAACAAATTTTCTTTTCTTTTAGTACAAATTTACAAATTTTAATTTTATACTTTTTTTGCTTTGCTCCATTTTAATCTTTTTGTAAGAAATTTATTTACTAATCATAACAACTGATATTAAACTTAATAAAAATTGGAAAATAAAATTATAAGACGTGTATTTTTCCTATTTAAACAGACAGCGAATCAAATTTAGTACAATTTAACCATTATTTTGATGAATAAATAATCAGATTTAAATTATACCAAAATTTATCCAATTTATTTAGATAAAATGTAAATATTTTTTTCCCAGTTTTCCAACTTAAATCACACATAGAATAAACGGGAAAGAAAAGGTCCAATTTGCAACTCCTTCGCTCACCCAATGGGCCTTTCAAAGAAAAGGTCCAATTTGCACCCAAGATCAGGTTTTACATCAACAGTAAAGACCTAGTTGACCCCACCTACAGAGGATTACGTTTTCTATCATACAAATTTTGGGATTCACATCACCTCAGGTTACCTGACTCAAGCAAATTACGATCGGACGGTCCATTTAATATGACACGAATCTCAAAACAGCCCCCTACAGTCTCAATAGGCACCGGATTTGAGTTTGGCCCATATAGAATTAATCTGGGCTGGCCGTTGTAATTTGCTTGCGTCAGGTACCTGGGAGGATATCGGTCCTACAATTTGCACCAGGTGCAACCAATTATTTAGTCGGCATTTGTTCGCAAGAATAATTACTTGGCGTTGAAGAGAAGCGCGTACTTATCTACAGAACCATCGATAAATTTGCAAATCACAAAATTAATGAAAACCATCGTTTCTGTCCCGCTCGTGCTTTTCTTGTTGTTTTCCTCTGTGCTCGCTTTAATGGCTGACGAACGCGCTGGGGTTGAGGTAGAGAAGGAGACGAAAGAGGAGGCTTCCGTACACATCGTCTACCTGGATCGACCGGAGGGTGTCGATCCGGAGGAATTTCACATCCGTACACTGGGTTCCGTTTTCGGAAGGTGACTTCCCTTTTCCTTTACGATTTTTTACATTTCTAGGGTTTTGGATGCGGTTGTGAAGCCGAAGGTTTTAGTTGGGGTTTCTCGCCGGGGCCAACCCGACACAGACAGCGATGTGACTCGTCACATGGATTCCTGTATTGTTATTTGTTATTGCTATACAGAATTTTGGCTTGAGGCATAAGGTTTAGTTGGGATCAGTTCCAATTTTCCGTTCTTTTGTTAGATTGGAGGTGGAATCATGGTTTTACAAAAAAGGTTCTTAATGTGGATAATCACTTAGAGATTTTTTTACAGATGCAATATTAGATTTGTTTATTTCCGATAACTATTACTAAAGAAATTGGGGGCGGTCCGATGTCTGGTTGAAGCCTTTCGATCTGCATCAAGATTCACATTCACTTGATACACACGAATCTCAATGTGTGTCTATGTGAATCTTGATGCAGATGGAATGGCTCCGATCGGGCATTGGATCGCCCCCGACTCCATTTCTATAAGGTCCGCATACTGTAAACTGGTTGTCTTTTCTTAGTTTGTTGCATTTCTATTCATTTTGGTCCTTGTTTTTGTTGCTAATTATTAGTGAGGCAGCGGCGAAAGAGGCAGTGTTGTACCACTACAAGCATGCGGCTAGTGGTTTCTCCGCCAAGTTGACCCCATCTCAAGTTGAAGAGTTAAAGAGTAAGTTACCAAGTTGTTTCTTCTCGCATTAATTAAAATTTATAGATGTCTTTGGTGAATTATTGTTTGTTTGAATTGATGATGGTTGTCGGCTATATCTGATCAAACTCTTCTATGTCTAACTGCACAAATTTTTTGCTACGTAGCAACTGATGCAATAAAACATTATAAATCCTCTTCAGTTCATTTAAACCTTGTAACTGGTATCATGCCACTGTAACGAGCACCAATCTCTGGTACAATCCACTGATCATGAAAGAAAGATGCCATTCTCTTACACCGAAATTTTTGTGAATTGCAGAGCAACCGGGTGTAATTCAGGTTGTGCCAAGCCAGACTTACCAGCTGCATGGTGGAGCTGGTGCAATGCATCGCACCGGTTTGGTGTGACTTCTGTTGTGTGTCTGTGTTGAAAGTTTGTTGCTGTTATGTGAATATGGATCATGGTTTGGTAATAATGAACTTGGGAAGTACTGAGAAATCGTTTGTCATGTACTGAAATGGTATCCAGGAGTTAGTGAGCTATAAAATATATATTGTTGTGTCTGATTTGAGTTACGATAGCTTTCAATTTTGCATGCTTGGATTTATTGTTTCAGTCGACTTTAGATGGTTTTATCTCAGCGGATGGATCACTTGACAATGGTTATTTTGATAATTTTGACGATAGTTCTTAAATCAGTTCAAATAAGAGTGGGAATTTTTTTTTGCAGGTGTGTTATAGACTTATAGGGGACATAGATAGCCTAATAATCGAATTTCAGATAATTTGATGATATATTAAGGACTATTTGAAACTTCAAATTATTTAATGCAACCATAGCTCTCGTCATTTTGTAAATTGTATAGATTGTCAAAATAAATGATTGTCAATTGATCCCTCCGCTTCTCTCTCATTGTCGTTGCAACTATTAATTCGATTTGCACTAGTTGAGTTACAGGTCCTTTATAATTTTTTGAACTATTTTTAAACTTAATTGTCAAGCAGTTGTTTGAAATCTGCTTAGATTAAGTAGTTATGAGATCCTCTTATTAGATTTTTTTCAAAAATATGCATCTCAAGAAATGATGCATTACACTGAATCTAAATTTAACATCTCTTACATGTTTTTCACGAAAGTCGTCTCTAGAACACTTTGTTCAATGTGCATAAACCTCTCGTCGCGTCAAAATAATTTTCAACCGTGTTAAGTTGCCATTTAATTCGTCGTACATTCAAGCACCAAATCTTTTGATATTAACCCCTCGAATCTAATATTTTAGAGCTTTAAAAAGTGACTTGAACTATTTATTACGATCTAAACCTGTGCATCTATAATATGCTGATGTCTAAATCGACAATTAACCCGAGAAGCTCTTTTTAATTACAAAATACAAAAATTTGAAGTTCGGAATTACGATGACTTGGTGGTGTGGTGTTTAATTAATGCCAGGCTTGCCAGCACATTTTCCACACTTCTTTTTTATTAGGAGATTTTGTCAGAATATTATAAGATTTTTTATATAGAAATTGTCTGGTGGGGACCAAAAGATGTGAATATATTTAGGAGGTTTAATCCTCTATGGACAATTGTTTATGAAAAATATATTTTTTAATAAGGATTTTTATTATCGATATTTATTTGAATTTTTGTATGGAAAAATTTAATTGAAAAAAATGTACAAAAGACCAAATCAGTAGACAATGTTTATGCAAAACTAACAATGTTCAACAAATTACGTCGGATTTTAGTCCGGAAATAGAAAAATATCGGATCTGGTAGTTCCGGATTTGTTAAAAGAGCCACCAGCAATTCAAGATCATTAATTGCGTTAGCATATAAATATTATTATGGGAGACATGGTTTGTCCGGACATCCAACGATTTGACAAATACTGTTATATATCAACTCGAAACTATAGTTAACCTATTCAGATTTAATCCTCGCATCCGACGTGTTATTATGTTCAACCAATTCAGGTACATACATGTTTAAGAAAAGTGTTCAGTATTTTAACTGGCTGGTTAAGAGGGGAAATGAGTTGTTTCTTTGTGACACAGGGGCGGGTTCAGAATTTCTGTCAGGGGAGAGACAAAAATTGAATTTAAACCATTATTTAATTGAGTTCAATATAAAATCAGAATTTAATTGAATACCAATACCAATATAATCACTTGATTGAGGACTTTTTATAAATTTTTGAAATATAAACAATTGAGTTGTTGAATTAGATGAAAAAAATAATAATCACATTAGTAACACAATAATGTTACTTTAGCAAATAAACAATATGCAGGGACATTGATGCAAATAAACCATAGCCTAACTATCATATGAAGAAATAGCTTGACAATAATCAATACTAACGGGTGAGCTTATTGAGTGATGTTCACAAGTTCACCAAATTTAACTTAAATATTTATCGAATGAACTTTAAGCAATGAATTTAAATTGTTGAAACCGATTTACTTTATGAGCGATGCATTTGTATGTCAAATTTATAAGTTTATAAATTAATTTAGTATAAAGTCATGTAATAAAAAAAATTATAATTTAATTTTAATGTGTTTATTTTATTTTTATTTTTTTACTGTTTGACTTAACACCAAAATTAATTTGGAAAATTTTAAATTACGAATATAAATGTATTATTCATGAAGTAGATCTGATTTTAACTGCTTGAATTCGTTATTCGAAGTCAATTCAATAAATTTTTAAGTTAAATTTACTAAATTTCTCAGTGAGCTAAAAACACACTAATTCTACTTGTAAAATATAGCTTTTAGCACGTCTACAGAAATTATGTAAGATAACATGCTGCTCGGAAAGCAACGCAAGTGATCAAAAGCGTCATGTTCAAAACTCTTAGGAGAAAAAAAAGAGGACGATAATAATAAACACAAGCAAAAAATATATATTGCAATAGTAAGAGGAAAGATAATAATTGGCAAAAAAAGGGAAAACACACACACACACACACACACACACACACAAAGAACTGCGATAGTAAGAGGAAAAATATATATTGAACCAAAACAAAGTATTTTGAAGCTTCTTTCTAGTTCAAAACTGACTTTTCTCGGTTTGAAATAACAAAATTTTCTCTTTGAATAAATTTGGTAAAATACAACATAGATTACGATTCATATAGTAAACATCTTTTTTTCTTTTTTGTGTCTGTTGGTTCTTCTCTATGGTTCATCAAAAAGAGAGTATTATAACTGAACAGTAGCTTCATCATATCTATAGTATAACAAGATTTTGATGGAGCAGCGGAGTAACAAATTGCTCTAGATAAATAAAAAAAAAGATAAAAGAAAAAAGAATCTCTACTCTATGTGAGAGGTCATGGGTTCGAAATCCGAATGAGGTAAATCCTTGAGGGGTTTTGAAAATAGATTTTAAAATAGTTTTTAATAATAAAAATGTAGGGTTCAATACCCTTATGGTTTATGCGGTGACGCTAATTGTGCCAAGGTTAGAATTAAACAGTAAAATAGAGATTCTCTAAGGATCAGGTGCTCTACTTCTAAATTATGCAAAAATATAAATTCAGACGTCTCTCTAACCCGCATGTGGCCTGTCACCCCGCATGCGGCCTAGATTGTCCCACAGCTACCCCGCATGCGGTACTGTCACTACCCCGCAGGGCGTGCTGGGTTTCTGTGTACGTGATTTGAAAGGTTTTTCCGATCTTACGATCGGCTCTTGGGATATCAATTCAAAGTATTATAGGTATGCAATTATCTTTCTCACACAAACACAATTGATCAATTTCTATTCTACCCCTCAATTAAATATCCCAAAGACCCTACCTAAAAGGTATTTCCTAATACGATATAAATTACCAATTTACGCTATCCTGCCAAGGGAGCCCACTGGGTTCTAACCCTAGTCTTTGAACCGCTGCCAGGCCTCGTTAGCCGAAGTGTTACATATACTTACATGCATTATCCCCCTCACACCGGGATGCAACGAAATCATACACCTATTGGTATGTGGAGGTAAACTGGCATATAGTAGACTAAACTATGTATACAAGGATTTAATAAAAATGATTTAAACAATAAAGCAAACTCAAATCAACATACACAAAACATAAACTTATATTAAAACATAACTTAGAATTCGAGTACAACCCTCATCCTAGAGATGAGAGAATTAGCTACTCATGGCCATGGAAAAATAAAAGGAATAAAATAAAGAGAACATAAATTACAACCTAATTGAAGATGGATGAACCTCTGCCTCCTTAGATGTGTCTTCTTCTCTTGCTTGGCTTCCGATGGCTACTCCTCTCTCTTTCTCTAAGTACTCTCTAACCTAACCTAGCAATGAGGATTGCTAATCTCTATTCTATGGACTTAACACAATTAAATACGCACACTAAAATCAATTACAAGAGGGGTATTTATAGCCTTCCTAAATGAGAGATGGAGTAGTAGAAGTAGTGGGGGTAGTGCAAAATTGGAGTGCACTTCAAGTTTGCTTAGATGAAGCCAAAAATAGCTATGAAAGCTTGCCGTTGAAGCAATTGCGTCTATCTGAGAGAATTCTGCCGAAATTAGCATCCACGGTGGAGATTTGACCAGAATCTACACAGTCCACGGATCGTGTGGCATAGGGACCCCGCATGACTTCCTGACTTAGCAGATTTTGCTGCAATTTCGCCATTCGGCATGTTGTGCACTTCGTGTGAGGTGTTGCATGCTCCATGTGATGCCCTGATTTGGTGCTATCTTCAGAAATCGCCTAAATTGGACCTTTTACTCTGTTGTTGGCCTAAATTCGCAACTTTCTCAAAAACCTACAAAAAGACCTAAAAACATGTTTGCGGTAAATAAATCAGAAAAATGGCTACTTTGCATTCACTTTTCGCCATTTTTCGGAAGAAAAGATATGGATTTCACTATATGTTTTGGCTTCTCAGTACGAGAACCAACAAACGGGGCTAATACTCTCCTTCGTCAAGTGCGGAAAGACGGTAGAGGCCAGTTCCATATCCAAATTGGCCTTGTATTGTTTGAAATTACCTAAGATTGTACCTTTTTTTACTGATGGTGTCCAAAAATTAGTCAATTATAAATTTACCTTTTTTGTAGTATTTTAGACCAAAATTGATTAGAAATGCACCAAATTGGCCTTGTATTGTTTGAAATTATCTAAGATTGTACCATTTTTTTACCGATGGTGTCCAAAAATTAGGGTGTGGGTGGTATTGATTTAATTTGTATTTTATGGGGTGGTAACAAAAAAAATATCGGCTGGGGTCCTCTTTGAGGCGGCTGAAAATTGGGATTTAGGGTTTCGCGATCTGACTAATTCGGTCGGTTCAGTTAGCTCGATTTTCAGAAATTCTAAACCGAATAACATCAAAAACTAAACTGAATCGGTCCATTTAAACCGAAAAACCGAACCGTTTTGTCTAAACTTTTCCGATTCGGTTAAAAACCAAATAAACCGGACCATTTGAACACCCCTATGCTTATGGACTTTACTTTTAAAAAAACACGATTTCAAAATAACTCAAAAATATTTCTTCATGGATCTTATTTGAAAAAGAAAATCGAGTAGAAAACGTTTGTATTTTTAGATTCAAAATTCATCACGGATCGTCGGAAAAATAAATGAGAATGATCAGAGAAAAATAAAAAAAATTGGTATAAGAAATCTTTTTTGGCTTAGAAAAAAGTAGTTAGGAGTTAAAACTATGCAAATTTAGAATTTAAATGTTTGCGGATAGATGTTTAAATGTTTGCGAGTAGCATTGTAAAATGTTATAAACAAAACTTTAAAAGCTTGAATAGGAATGTTAAAAATGAAAATTAGACAAAATTGAAAAGTTTTTTCTGTTGAAGCAGTTGAGGGGGGAGCTTGAGTACGATGGTTCGAGGGAGTAGAAGATTTTTCTTTTATAAAATATGTCCAACTCATAATTTAATATTCAGTTGATTGATTTTGTTGGATAGCAAGTTAGCAACCCTCAGCAACCTTTTTGCCGCCAGGCCCACTCCATGTCAGATTTTCCACGGTGCTTAAAAACGGATGTATCCATTGATTCCTTTTTGGGTTTCTCGAGATTTTGAGATATACAAATATCCATTCACTTTCTTTGTTTCTCATAAATTGAACAAGCCGCCAGTTTCTTATAGAAACTAAAAATATCCATTCATTTACTTCTGTACAACAAAAAAAAAAAAAGATGACCGTGAATAGTCAATACTAGAAGTCTAGAAGTCATCGGCTTAAGTCTATATGTCGGCAATTTGGATACAGGTGGGGTTTTTGTTCAAGTGGCTTTCGATAAAGTCTTATTTAAAGTTGGACTTAAATCGTCCGATCTGCATCAAAATTCGTATAGATATTTAGATTCAATAAGTCATTTAAATTTTTTAAGTTTTAAATATGTTTGTACGAATCTCAATACAAATTAGACGTTTAAGTTTGATTTTGAATGAGGTTTTGTCCAAAGCCTCTGGACAAAACCCAATCCTTTATAAGGCTTTGGACAAAACCCAATCCTTTATAATTCGGATGCATACAGTGACGGGCTGACGGCCATTACCTGAGAAAAATAATTTGATTTTATATGACAGGAAAAGGATGCTCCAGTGTTTTTGGGATAGGAGAAGATCGGATCTCCTGCCACGAGTGATGCTAAAAAAATAGATTAATAGAACCAATTTGGAGGTGTTGCTTAAATAAACAAAATATTACTTGCGCAAGCTATATAATTATGACAAGGGCTAAACTAAACGAACAACTTCCACTTAGAAATTTTACTATTATATACTCAAATATGATGAAGCACCCACATGCTAATCTACAGGGGCTAAACTAAACAAAGTATCCAACAAAGGAAACTTCGTTTACTTTTGTTTTGTTTTCTTGTTTCAAAATTTATATTTAATAAAAAAAGATTAATCTTGTCGTTTGAAAATGAAATATTAAATATTTGCTAGTAGTAAAGTAATATTAAATTAAAAGAGCAAATCGTCTTAATGTAATATGTTAGCAAGTAGTGAGTCTAAAACGTGCAAAAAATTAAGTAATTTGGTGATTTTAACTTTACTCCACGCCTCCACCCATGAACCCATGAAGTCACTTTAAATTAAATCACTTTAAAATTTCTGTTTGATATATTAAAATGTTTTAATAGAAAAGATGGAAAGATGGAAAATGATGATTACAGTGGAGACAACGATGAATGACAATGATGAAAAGATGGAAAGATGAAAAAAATAGAAAAGAGAAGATTTTCCAACCATGTGGAGAGAAAAAAGTTAATTAATGACGGTTCAATTCCATGTGGGTGGACACTCTGTGTTTCTGTTAGACAAAAAAAAAGTTGAAAGGTCAAAAGAAAAGTTGAAAGGACGTCTAAACTTGTTCTCTAGCTATTTAGTGTTTACTCTGAGATCCACCATTAATTAACTCACAAGAAAAGTTGAAATGACGTCTAGACTTGTCGCTTTGTCTCTCCATTTCAACATGTTTTCTAGCTATTTAGTATTAGTTTATTAATTCTTTGGAGACTTGACACGTGAGATAAAATATACTAGAATCATTCCACATAACCTAATTTAAGATGCTTAGAATACAGTAATAGTTGTTATCTGCTATTTATACGTCAATCCTAAAATCATGCTATTTAAATTTTCACCATCCGCTCTAGTACGTATCTAAACAAAAATAAATCACTGCTGTTTTGAAGAATTATAGTATTCAGTTATTCACATTCACATCAAATCAATTTGGAACTTTTATCAGATAGAATTTAATTTCAAAAGTTATTCTTTTCCTTCAAAAGTCAGCACTTCACTTTATCAATATTCACTAGCTGGCTATTGTAGAAGTTATTTGTAGAAGTTCGTAGAACTTTGCCGTGGTTAAACCATCACTCCAAATAAAATGGCGGAACACTGCGGGAGAGTACCCTACGGTACCGTACCAAATTAAATAACTCCCATCCGAGCCAAAATCTTTTCGGTGCTTATTTGGATCAGGAGTTTGGTTCAAGATTCGTACAGATTAAAACGGACGATGATGATCTCATTCTACACGGTAGAGTATCGCACTAGATGTGAACTCGATCAGTTCTTTCTTCTTTCAAGTAACAGTCCAAAATTAGCGCTCTATAGACTATAGTTCGTCTCCCTCGAACCAGTCGCACCAACCCAACCCCTACCCCCATCTCCCCTCTCTTTCATTGATGTCGAACGACACCATCTCCGCCACTTTCGACGCCTCCGCTTACGCCGCCGGAGAGCTCCTCCTCCGCGTGGCTACAAGCCTGCCTCCGCTTTATTACCTCATCGCTTCTATCCTCGTCGTGGTCGTCTTTCTCTACAATTTCCTTGAATGCCATCTCCTCTCCGATATTTTCCATGGATTTTTTGGCGATCCAGTGGAACTCACCTTTAACCCCAACTCAGATATTTACCATGGTGTTGCCTCTAAGTGTCGCTCTCTCCACGGGAGGTAATTCTATTTGCATCGCTGCATTGATTTTATTTTTTTTCTAGTTTCTAATCATGGTCTGTAACAGGCTGAAGTTCAAATCAATGAATTCCGCGTCAGCAATTATTGTTTGTTTTGTATATGATAGAAAGTGCTGCAATATTTGTTCGAACCAATACATTGCAGCATGGATTTCTTAAATTTCTTATGTTTTTTTCGTATAATCCCCTGAGTGAGGTCTGATTCCAATGAAAAAGTTCTATTTTGTCTTGAGTTTTAGTTCTTAGAATTTGTACATGGGAAAAATCTTTGCTTTGATGCTGTTTAAGTGGTAAGATAAATATAATATACTCCCAAATTATTTTTAAATATTACTGGGAATAAATTTAAAATCAAACTGGATTTCTCTCCTCTTTTAACAAAATTAAATTGAACTCACATGGATTTTTTTCTATTTATTGAGAAGTGATCAAATACCAACTTTTTTGTGCTACATCATGCAATGGTTTTTCCCCAAAATTTTCAAATTTTAAATTACAATTCTGAACTGCTAATCTCATTCTATTACACTGAGCAATGCCTATACTAAAATTAGAGGTTCTTCAATTAAAAATCAAGTGGTTGAAAAATAAATGCAGTGAAGTAGTTACTATTAATGTTGAATATTTGGCCTCTTGACCTTGTACAGCATTAAATCTAAATTTGTCAATTTTCAGCATAGTTGCATTGTAAATGAGATTGTGACATAGAGCAAGACATGAATTTTTTGTAAATCAAATTATTACTGCAAAAGAAATAACAAAATTTGGCTGTGGCATGATATGGTAAAGAAGTTGGTATTCGATCATCCCTTCTCTTTCCAATTTATGGATTTCTATAGTCAGTTGATAGCATATGTGAGTGTTTTCTTTGTTATTTCTATGCACTAGAGTACCCACGTGATGTGTATATTTTCTGTGTTTGTTGGTGCTTGAAAGACAAATTACTAGGAGATCGAAAAAGATTTGTAGATTTCTTGTTTCATTGTGAATTTGCTTTTTGGTAATTCATGTTCAATAACAAGGAATAATCGATTTTCTTCAAACAGGTACTTGGTCACACCATGGCTGGCAAGCCCACATCTTCAGACAGTATTTTTGAATTTCTTCGGCCGTCCCCCGTCTTTTAAGTACAACAGGTCCAGCCTATTTCTGATTTTGTTTTGATTGAAGTTCATATAATTTTTTATTTTAAATAAGCACATAGTTTACTTGTGAAATTTGAGATCAGACTATAATGTAAACATAGTAAATGAATGTCAAATTTTGGACTTGATTGAACAAAATGATAGCATTTCCAGTCTATGCAATCAATTTCATAGAAATAAATAACAAAGTCATATTGTCAAGCTTGAGGTTCAGTTAATTTCAACTTTGTGCCTGTGCAGCAATATTATTCACTCTTGACTTTTTGTTCAGGGTTTAGGGTTTAGGGTAATCTGATAGAGTGCAGCCTTTTTTTTTATCTCCTTTATATTGCATTTATTGTTGTTGTTTATTAGAAACGGTCCTGATATGATGCTTTATTCTTATGTATTGTTTTTTGTTGTCAACTGCTTTTTCAGGCAAATATATAGAACTCGTGATGGTGGGACTATTGCTTTAGATTGGCTCCTTTTTTCTGATGGTGAGTTCCTAAGTTTCATCATGTCTTAAATGTAACTGATCTATTATTGGTTTTATGAAATTCTGAATTAAATGGGGAAAAAGGGCAAGCAGTTAAGAAGGTAAGTTGTCCTCTGCATGTTCAACCATTAAATCCAAATGAATTAAATGGAGTATTTGTGAAACAGTTGCTG
This sequence comes from Carex littledalei, assembly GCA_011114355.1. NCBI lineage: Eukaryota > Viridiplantae > Streptophyta > Magnoliopsida > Poales > Cyperaceae > Carex > Carex littledalei. Next base: position 10,693,352 of record CM022090.1, on the reverse strand, counting down.
GAGGCTCTTCACAAGTGCCAACTGGTATTTCTAAAGAAGACTCAGCACCTCTTATGGTTATGGTCCCAGGTCTAACCAGTGACTCTGCTTCTCCAGTAAGCACTTATTATTTTGAGTTAATGCATAATCAGTGCTAAAAAATCATGTTGTTTTTGCATTATTGTGTTTAGTTATTTCTTGTTTGATTTTGTGCATTATATTCGTTCTTTCCTTTTTTTTCCCTTTTGTTTCAAGATAACTTTTCCAACCTTTATGCACACTTGAAATAATGTCACATACAGATATATCATGCTATAAAAATGCCTCACCTAGTACACTAAAACAGTAGTTCTTGGATTTTTCTCCACACCTTATGATTAGTATTTCTTTTCTACTGTTTCAATCATTTATTTTAATAAAATGCACACATGTTATATTTTCTTTTTGTCCATAATTTGTTCAGTATTTTATGTGCATCAAATGTTGCATTTTGTCATTGTGCAGTATGTGAAACATATGGTGTACAAAATGGCCAAAAACGGTTGGAATGTGGTCGTAGGTAACCATAGAGGCCTCGGTGGCATGTCCATTACTGTAAGTTCTGTAATCATTATTTAAATTTAAATTACTTTTTGTGGTTGTGTGTTTCCATACAGCCTTTTCTTTGTCTTATGATTTGGCATCCTTTAATTTTATTTTGGAAAATTAACATGGTGGTTGCTTTCTTTTATACCTTTGAAGTTAGCAAAGAGAAATATTGGGAAAAATAACCAATAGCCCAAATATATATTTTTTAAAATTAGTCCTCTATATTGTAAAGTTGGTTTATCTTATGCACGTTTTGTACTGAATGATTAAAACTCTGTACTAATTTTGATTCAAAGATGAGTAGTTATTCATGTATGTTATATAGTCGGATTGCTTCTATAATGCTGGATGGACAGAAGATACACGAGAACTTATTAACTATCTTCACAAAGAATACCCAAATGCTCCTATGTATGCTGTTGGAACAAGCATTGGTGCTAACATTTTGGTACGTTAGCTATTATATACTTGGGTGCCACTGGCCTCCTCTTCTAGTTAAGTTTCTTTTGTTAAGCATTTATATTTGACATCTGAGGTTTATCTTTTTCTTTCTTTGGCGAAGGTTAAGTATCTTGGAGAAGAAGGAGAAAATACACCTCTTGCTGGTGCTGCTGCTGTATGTTCTCCTTGGGACCTTGTGGTATGTATCTAGGGTAAAATTAAGATCTTAGCCCCTGCAAATTGATAACTATCGTCCATGCCCTTCTCCTGATCTTACAGGAGGATTATGTTATAACCCATCTATTCTCTCTCCTTGTTGTACCGAAGCAATTAAGATTTAAGAAGTAGCAGTAGGGGTGTCTTTTATTGAAAAAGGCAAAGTGATGATTATTGTGAATATTCTCCTTTTTTCCAGCGGAATATATCCTATTTCTTTTGTCCTACAAGGGTGGGCATGATATTTATTGCTTTATATGAGCTCACACAAAATTGAGATTTCTTAGAGTGCACGAGAAAAGTGATATGTGATAACCAAATATAAAGATGTACTATACCAACCCCACATTTATGCAAATCAGAAGAGGTCAGAATACTGTAGGAATTATGCACTAAGCAGTAACAATGTAATTTAAGGTACTCAGGGAGTCTTGTGTAAATGCTACTGCACCAGCTGTAATTCAAGAACCTGCCTTGATGCTTTCATATTGATTTTGTTAATTTAATGGGAAATTTTTTAGGTGTGTGACCGGTTCATACATCGGAAGTTGGCACAAAGGCTGTATGGCAGGGCTCTGACAATTGGTCTTCAGGGATACGCTGAGCTGTATTGATATTCCTCTTGTTATACTAATTAATTTACATAATGTATTGACATACTTCTTAATTTATGAATAGATGTTTTTACCGTCATTAATTATTAATCTGTTCTGTGTCCAGGCACCAGCATGTCTTGAGTAGACTAGCAAACTGGGAGGGCATAATCAAGGTTTTTTATTCATATATGTACTTTATAAAGGTTTTTGTAGTATTCTATTTTTTTTTAAACTAACAAGTTTAATTGTATTTCTTCTTTGTTGTCAGTCACGCTCAGTTCGGGATTTTGACAATCATGCAACTCGTATTGTTGCTAAATATGAGGTGATTTTCTCTGACTTGCCTTTATTTTTGTTACTGTTTCTTTAGTTCACAAAGTTGATACTAAATAACATTACCGTCGTAGTGTTGCAAAATTTCACTTATTTGCTCTTGCTTTTGATAATATTTTCAGTTGTTTTTTTGTTCTTTCTTTTGATAAGATTCACATGTTTACCAAAAGCGTATCATATACACCTGATACAGAATCACAAATAACTCAATACATAGAATCATAACTTGCAAATCTTGCTTCAGACCGATTATATATAGAGAGGAATCGTAAAGCAGGTTAGTTTTGGAACCTTTCAAAGAATTTGGGTAAGGAGATGGATATGGGATATGCTTTGTGCAATTTTCTAAGTTCTGCGCCTTAAACAAGATGTTTCTTGTTTTTGCAAATGTTTACATCATATTTGAAGGTCTTGGTAGGTACAGATGCTATTTCTCTCTTTCTATTAAAGCAAATAAAAAAGAATGATATGTGCTTTTCCTCAGACAGTAGATACCTATTATAGAAGGTGTAGCAGTGTCAGTTATGTGGCAAATGTATCGGTACCACTTCTATGCATCAGCGCAATTGATGACCCCGTTTGTACCAGTGAGGCTATTCCATGGGATGAATGCAGGTGGATTTATCATTTTCTTCCCCTTAATATTCTAAATGTTAACGACTATATATATCATTTCAAAATCTGAAAACATGGGAAACAAAGTTAGCTTGGGAATTTGTTGAAACTCAAAAAATATGAGGGTAGCGGTACTGAGATATTCTATGTTTATTGTGTAGTACAGATTTTTTGAACTGATTTACAATCTTCTATTAAACCTTTCATTAGAGCAAACAAGAAAATTGTTTTGGCAACTACTACACATGGTGGCCATCTTGGATTCTTTCAAGGGCTGACCGCCAAAAGACTCTGGTAGTTAACATTCTCTCTCTTTTATTTGGTTGTAAAAATTTAAGGCTTTCAAAATTAAGGGAGTTAACATTTCTTCTTCTTTCAGGTGGGTTGGAGCTGTTTATGAGTTTCTCTCTGTTCTTCACAACAGCCCTTTCATGCACTGTCAAAAGAAGGTACTTGAATATTAATTAATTGTTCTGGAACTTGTATTTGATTAGTAATTTTGTATTACTCAATATCATATTGTAAGGGCATTAATGAATATAAAAGAAAGAACGAAATAATGTAATAAGTTGTATAAGGGGATTATGAGATGATATGCATTTTTGAAGCAGCATAGTTTATGAAATTTGATTTTGGTCCCTAATATTCTAATTTATTTAGGTGGAGGCTGTTGGATTGCATTCTTCCCTTGAGTCAGCCATTGATCATAGCCCTTATGTCAATATAACTGAAGATGGGATGCTTGCTCCTGCAACTAAGAATATTCTGACTGAAAACACTGTATCTCCCACAATCAAGGAAATAACTGAATCAGAAATCACCTCAGAATAGATGAGACCGTGGAAAATAGTAGCAAAGATGGTAAGGTCAGAATAACAAAAGAAAATGAAAATTCACTAGAGAAGAACAGAGATGAGAATATTGGTAAACGAACTCACAAAGTATCAGGGGAAGTCGATTTGGTTACTTGCATATATAGCTTTTGTCACAAGTTGGCCTTTTATTGGTTCACTCGGTTTTTTCTTTTTCAGAAAAAGGTTTAATAAGGCACCAAGAAAAAATAATTAATGAGTTAATTAAAAGGTGGGTTACAGGCATAACTTATTGTCACCGAGATGTAGGTAGCATAACTTATTGTCAGAAAAAGGTTCACTCGGTTTTGTCTGTGTCAAAAATTCTTTGTATGGAGGTAGCATAACTTATTGTCACCGAGATGTATAATCCAAAATTTTCATCTTCTTGTTTATTGGTGTAATTGTTGGTAGTACCAGTTGTACTGGTAAACAATGTTTTTGACATTGGAATAAAGGTACTGGTTAGTTGCAATTGTATTTATAAATTAGCTATTTTACAAAAAAAAAAAACGTCATAATTCTCAGTATTTTGTATATCAGATGTTGTTTTGAGTTTTGACACATACTAGGTACCAGATCCCCCTTCTTGTGAGAATAGAGCAGACATGTGTTAGGTATAATCAGATTCCTGTAGTTGAGATTCTAGATAAGGAAAAAATCTTAATAAATTACATCAAATTCTATAAAAGTCAAACCAATTCATTCGTTTATTGACAAGTCATGTGTTACTTATTAGATTTGTGAAATGTATTGGTTTGAGTATTACGAGTTAAAGCTCACGTGAATTTGGGAGCTTAATTTCAAAATTTATTGAACTGGTTTCAAATAACAAATTCAAATTATTCAAGTTGATCTATTTGTAAAAGTGATGTGTTTACATACCGAATTTGTAATTTATTTATTTATTTAGTATAAATTTAAATTATAAAAAAATGATGAAAAGTGAAGATATTGAAATGAGCCCTGCTTTATTTTGTTGACCACTTGTTGAGACGATTTCCAGTGCAATAATCCAGCAGAGAAATAAAAAAAATTATTATAAGAGTAACATTATATATTTGAGCTACATAATGTACACATCTTTTAAATAAAATAAAAATAATATGATATAAGAGTTATTCAATCAAAATAAATAAGATGTTAAAATATGAATTATAATATGATATAGCCAAAAAAATTAGGACTCAACACTATTTATAGAGTTAATATATAACTTGTACAATAAATTGCGAATTTCTTTGATACATGTATGACGATCATGATCATCTATATGATCTACTCATCTTGTTTGATCGTGCAAGACTGCAAGTCAGCAACCTAAAATCACACTCAGGCACGTGCAAGCACGCATCCAAGGGATTTTTTTTTTTTTTTTTTTAAATCATAAATAGAAAAAAGAAAATTAATAATTTGATGGTTTCATTTTTTACAAAAACCATAAGTACCGAATACCTATCTCGGCCCGGACTATTTTTTTTTTTGTGCCGAATTAGGATATTGGCCTCATGAATTTTACAAGTTGTTAGATAAAATGCCACAGAAAATCAAAATTTCTCTTTTGTGGCCGAGTGATATACTATTCCGCCATTCTAGTCCTATTTCGTTCGGTCCATTTCATCCCATTTTTTTCTTGTGCCGAAATAATATTTCGCCTCACTAGCTTTTTCTTTGTTCCGAAATAATAACCAATTAGAAATTTATTTTAACCAAAAAATAAAAAATAAAACCCTTGTACCGAATTGGGAATTCAGCACAGAGGGGAAAATCACTAAAAATTTGTTGGGCCGAGTACACAATTCGGCACAAGAAAAAAGAAAGCATAATTTCAACAATTTCACTCAATTTTCAAACCGAAATGGCTGAAATTTAAAAGAAAAACTCTGGGCCAAATTGGCAACTCGGCACAAAGAGAAAAATTGTGAAAAAAAGGTTGGGCCGAGCCCCTATCTCGGCACGGTCATAAAAAAAGAATGGCCCGAGTCTCTCATCTCAGCACAGTAAAAAAAGTTATTACACCAAACGGTTACACGGTTTTCTTAAAAAAATTGAAAATATCATGGGACCGAGATAACATTTTGGCACACACAAAAAAAAATGGTATGGGCCGAATTCCCATCTCGGTACTTATGATTTTTGTAAAAACTAAAACTATCAAATTAGTTTGTTAATTTTTTTTGAGTGAGCCTATGGTGCTATGCATAGCAAGGATGGCTAGTGTACTACGGCTCAATATGGTACTTTTTAAAATCCTAACGGTCGATCCAACCGTTCAATGTGATAACCATATGAATATGTACTTGCAAACTAAATTTTATATTTTTTCGAATTTTTTTACTATTTTTTTGGATAGGTAGAATTTTGATGGTCCAGAATTTTCAGAAAACACTGATTTTTCTACCTATCTAAAAAAATAGTAAAAAAGTTCAAAAAAATATAAAATTTAGTTTGCAAGTACATATTCATATGATTATCACATTAAACGGTTGGATCGACCGTTAGGATTTTAAAAAGTACCATATTGAGCCGTAGTACACTAGCCATCCGTGCTATGCATAGCACCGTAGGCTCACTCATTTTTTTTTTTCTATTTATGGTTTATAAAAAAATCCCGCATCCAGGTCAAGCGCGCTCTTTTGACTCTTCGACTATTCGCTTCTTCTTTTTGGAGCCTCTTCATGACTTCATTAAATAACTGAGCGATAGGCACCACAAGATCCACAATTTCACACTTTAAAAATTCGAAACAGTGACGGCAACGAAGCTTCTTGCTCTTTTTGAGTTCTGACAGCAGTGTTTCTAACTTTTACTGAGACGTAAATTTGAGAGGCTTTGATCGATACTGTCACTTCAAAATTACATGCAACAAATAATTTCTAGCACCTCTGTGATCGACGTTAGATTATTGTATAAAGTTTCGTAAAATTAATGGTCTTTTTACAGTGACAACATAGGAGTTCAATGAAATATAGAATAAAGATATAGAAATAAGAACCAATCCCAACGAAAAGGCAGAATAAATTGGATTGGTAAGTAATACTACCCCTAGACCCCCTAATACAAGAACTGATCCCAGAAATACCACAAGAATATCATGTATTGGTCCAGGTAAATCCATTATGTATAAAAAAAAAACAAAGAACTTGAAATATATCATGACCGTACTAAAAGGTCCAGGAAAGGAAAAGGGGTTACCCTATTTTCTTCTTGTATATAATATAGTTTATGATACATTTGTCATAGAATGAAATGGGGATATGGATTAATGTAAATAGGATTTTTATCTGAAAAAAGACTAGTTTGAATAGTGGTTCAAATTGTATATTTCTTTCGAAATCATCCCATCATGAAAAATAGATTCTCAGTTTCAATCAAAGAGTGATTTTCGACAATCAATAGTTATTAGTTTTCTTTGTAGTTACTGACTAACCAAAAAAAATCTTAGTAATTAGTAATCGTTCTTGAATCAAAGGAATTCTCTTTGTCTATTTGGATTTGAGTCGAATTCATAACAGTTTGAATTGTGTAATCTCCAATTATTGAGATTGGTAACCGACCCAAAGCAATTTGATTATAATTCAATTCATGACGATCATAAGTAGAAAGTTCATATTCTTCAGTCATTGATAAACAGTTTGTTGGACAATACTCGACACAATTACCACAAAATATACAAACCCCGAAATCAATACTATAATTAAGCAATTGTTTCTTTTTAATATCTCTTTCCAATCTCCAATCAACAACGGGTAGATCTATCGGGCATACACGAACACATACTTCACAAGCAATACATTTATCAAATTCAAAGTGGATTCGACCCCGGAAACGGTCTGACATGATCGATTTTTCATAAGGATATTGAATAGTGACAGGTAAACGATTTGTGTGGGATAAGGTAATTATGAAACTTTGACCAATGTACCTTGCAGCTCGTATTGTTTGTTGACCATAATTCGTGAACCCAGTTACCATAGGGAACATATTGTAAATATCAATGGGAAAATGGGAGTTTCTTTCTCTTGTTTGAGAGAGATTATGAATCGAGAATCTTGTTATCGTATTCTGTTATTTATAGTGAGACAAGTTGAGAAGAAGTTGTTAATAACAGATTACCTAGAGAAATAGGTAAAAGAAATTTCCATCCAAGATTTAATAACTGGTCTATTCTCATCCTAGGTAAAGTCCATCTTGTTGTGATAGAAATTAAGAGAAAAAAATAAGCCTTAGCTAATGTAATAAAGATACCAATTGTCATTCCAAAAATTCCAGTCATTTTATTTATTCTGAAAAGTTCAGGAATAGATATGTACGGAATAGAGAAATTCCACCCACCTAAGTAAAGAATTGTGACAAATAATGAAGAAACTAATAGATTTAGGTAAGAAGCAAGATAAAAGAGAGCATATTTGATACCCGAATATTCGGTTTGATAACCTGCTACTAATTCCTCCTCTGCTTCTGGTAAATCAAAGGGCAATCTCTCACATTCGGCTAGAGAAGAAATTAGAAAAACTAGAAAGCCTATAGGCTGACGCCACAGATTCCACCCCCAAAAACCATATTTGGACTGTGCTTCAACTATATCAACTGTACTTGAACTGTTAGATAATCATAGTCGAAAATAACATCACTGTTTTCATCGCTATTTCAAAACCGTACATGAAACCTCAGCTTCATACGGCTCCTCTATGGCCACAAAAAATGTAAGGACTAGTTCGGTATTATCGGCATCTTTCTTTGGGGGTAGACAGAATAAAGATACATCGGAGAGTCCCAAGACCAATGGAATTCTGTCTGCTAGAATAATCAAAAAGTTGCTTCCGAATTGATCTTATCCTTTATAATGAGAATCTCTCTTTGTTCGGTAATAACTGAATCTTTCAATAAAATACTCGTTATATCAATAAATAGAAAGAATTAGGCATTAGTTCATGAATCATGATAAGAATTGTATATGTATGAATATGGAAGGAAGAATAAAGAAAGATTTTTTTTTATTATTCATTCCATATATGGCATTCCATTTCTTTTTTCCTCTTCTTCTGTCTCAGGGGAGGGTATTTCAAAAAAAAATAAAAGATTAATTCGTTCTTGATAGTCATTTCTTTAATCAGTGAATAGGAGCATACTCTAGATCGGAATCGTAGGGAAGTACTACTTGATCATTTCTACCAATTTCAAGTCCTTATTATGATTCGTTTTATGTGGAAAAACCTCTTTTTTGATACCTTACATTATCTTGATTACTAATCTTTTGTGTACCTTGGTGTTCCTAACTGTCCACTGACTTTTGATTGATCGCCGGTATAGTAATAAATACAAGAAAGTAGTAGAAACTCCATACAGTTGATCTTTTGTTTGCACCCGCTTCAAGATATGATGACTAATCAAAAAATTGGAATCTTGGGGTAAACAGTTTACGCTGCTTATGTTTACTTCAACTTGATTCTTGTACACAGGGAATGAGATTTTTTCTTCTTACTACAAATGGATAAGCTGTTTTGTTTCACTCATATAACTATCTGGTTTAACTCATCAACCTGAATGCTGAATAAAAAAATGAGAATATCTATTCAATACATTGAACCTCTTCTTGTTCTTTGATTTCTAGAAGAAAAAGAGGTAAAAGTTCATATTCCAACGAATCACACGTAGAGATATTGATAATACACATAGAGTTAATGGTATTTCATAACTAATAGATTGAGCAGCAGCTCGTAGACCACCTGAAAAGGAATATTTATTATTCGATCCATATCCTGACATAAGAAGACCAATAGGAGCAATACTCGAAATGGCGATCCATAAAAAAACACCTATACCGAGATCAGCTAAAACAAGACGATACTCAAAAGGAATTTTGTTTGAACCAAAATTGTAAACGATCAGAAAAAGTATAATGTCCTCCCTGATATTTTGAGATATCTGTTTCCAATGGCCTGTAATATGCTTATTTTTTTAACTACCTATATAGCCCTAAAATCTCAAATTGGAATAGAAAATAATTGCAGTAATTTTTACGTTCTCGGCGAATGTACTTGGACCATAATAACAAGTCTGGCTAGTATGACATTGGTGTCATATGACGCTAACTACAAAATTGATTGGATAGACTTCAAACGATTAATCCAAACCGTTCAAACCAATTTACTTTATGAGTGATGTGTTTACATGTAAATTTTTTATATTTTTTAGTTATTTTAGTATCAAATTAAGCGGTCAAAAATGTTGAAAAATGAATCCATTAAAATTAACTTAAAAACTCACACATTTGACCGCTAGACTTGATACTACATAAATTCGAAAAATTATAAATTTTGCATGTAAATGCACAACTAATGAAATAGATCGGTTTGAACGGTGTGGATTCACTGTTTGAAGTCGATTCGATAGATTTTGGAGTTGGTGTTATATAGGCTGAAATAACACTGATGTTATACTAGCCAGACTCCATAATAACCGTGTGAATCACAATAAAACTGCAAAAGTAAATGGACAAAAACACCCTTCTCAAATCCATTCCCCTAATAATTTTCTTTACTCAATAGTCCTTTAATCAATTTCCATATTCGCCTCGGAGACCACCATACAGGGCCACAGGCTGCGACCTGCGAGGAGACGGTGATTTTTCTGGAAATAAAAAAATAAATATTTGGAAAAAAATTGATTTTTTTTATTCGGTAAATAGATGAAATCACACTAATAATCTAATTTCAACCGTTTTCAGATTTGAAAAATTGATTTTTTTTATTCAAAAAATAGATGAAATCACACTAATAATCTAATTTCAACAGTTTTGGATCAAATCTGTGAAATTTAACTGATAAAAAATACTGAAACCGCACTTCTAGTGTCACCACAGAAATCTGCACCATAAAACCGTACCAATTTATTTTTAAAGGAAGAAAAAACGATCATGGCCTTTTCCGAGGGTGGTTCTAATTTTCTCTGTCTACTGTGACGTATGGCATGATCTCACATCAAAATGATCAAAATTTGGGCTTTGTTGATCTTCTGTGGTGTCTGAATTCAGCTGTTGGTGCTGTCGTTGGAAGCTATGGTGTTTTCAGTTTCCCCGCTATAGTTATTACTAGGGCTGCAAACAAACCAAACCAAATCAAACTTACCTTCAGTTCGAGTTTGAGTTCGTTCAATTTCGAATCAAACTGATTCAAAATTGAAGTCGGGTTTCAAATTGAAGAGAGGAGTTCGAGTTTGGTTCGGTACAATTCGAACTAGTTTGATTTGATTCGTTAATAGTTTGAAATTACAATACTTTAATAAAAACTCAGGCATTCTAAATTCTGATTACACATGTACTTTTAAAAACAAAGTACAATCACAGTAACTACAATAGTTTATTACAAACACCAAAGTTTATATCAAAGTACAATTCTGATTACACCAAAGTTCATATCAAAGTTCATTCTGACTACGCTCACTACAATAGTAACTACAATAGTTCATATCAAAGTACAATTTAAATAACAACAGAAGTACAGAACAATCATCAAAGTTTTAAAATTATTACAAACCCAAATATTATCCTAAATAAAACATTAAAGTTCATTACAACTAGCTACTGAAAAACCCTTCTAAAAAACCTCACAGGTATCCAAAGCTTCAGTCATATATTTCGCTTCATTAAACTAGCTACTGAACATCTACAAATGACTTTATAGATGCAGTAGCAAGGTTTTCAACATCCCACACTTTTTTTGCATCATTAGCCTGGATTACTCGAAAAACTCAGAATCCTACCATGAAAAGCAAAATTTCTGGTATCAACATGAACCATATATCATGCGAGTAACATTTCTAAGTTTCTAACCCCTACCTGAAAATGAAAAACCATATTGTGACCCATATTGTTACATTGCACACCTTGCATCAATTTGCCACCTCCAAATTCAGCCCATATTGTGACCCCTACCTGAAAAAAAAGTAATTAAGTTTCAGCCATATAGTCTGGTCAGATGGTGTACCAATATAACATTGATATCTCAAAGTTGCCTTCTTTAGATTTTAACATACTCTCATCAGTTTTTTCCATCGGTATTTGCACTTCAAGGTCCTCTTCTTTGGCTGCTTGCTGAAAATATTAAGAAAAAAAAAGATAAGTGCAAAAACTATTTCAATATCCAAATAAATGAACAATAGATATTATAAGCCTCATATCTTACTTGTAAGGTGTGCAATGTGACAGTTGAGCTTGCCCTTATCCAATCACCTCCATAAACCAAAAGTTCGACCATATCTTTAGTTAGGAAACTTTTGTAGTCATCTAATACACGATCTCCGGCGCTAAAAGCCGACTCAGAGGCGACCGTTGATATTGGAATGCAAAGGATATCTCGAGCAAACTTGCTCAAAATTGGAAACTTCACGCAATTAACTTTTCACCACTCCAACACATCAAAATTTTCTCCTTGCCCCACAACAAGAAACTTTTCTTCTAAATACACCTCAAGGTCTGTTTTTGGAGACTCTTCGGTTTGGTTTTCAATCACAAAATGGAAAAGTCATCCTCGGATTGGGTATTATCTAAAGAGGTACTATCTTGAAGCAAGGTTGAAGAACCAATACACTATTGGAAGCCACATAATCTCTTTCATATTTCTAAAAAAACAATTCAACCTTGCTTCTAACCTCTTCAATACGAGCCTCAACCTCATAACTTTGGTACAACTTTTTGAAACAAAACCCGATCAAATTCATTTTGAACATTGGATCTAATATAGAAGCAACAATCATTAAAAGACTAACTTCCCCCCAATACTTTTCAAACTTCACAAACATGACTTGAGACATCTTACTCAAAAAATCATTTGACGAACCATAAGCCTCACATATTGCCCTTTTAACCTTAAACACTTCATTAAAGAACATATTTGAGGTGGGGTAGGAGGTTCCTGAAAAAATGTTAGTAGCTTTAATGAAAACATCAAGCAACTTCACTACCTTCTCGGTATTTGCCCACTCCAACTCCGTGGGCAACCACTTAAAAGTTGTATCTCTCTTGGCCTACCTTTCAAGCGTGCTCTTGTAATAAAGAGCCGATTGGAGCATGCGATGTGTTGAGTTCCACCTAGTTTTCACATCAGAACACAACGATCGCCTAGTGAATATGCCTAATTGGATAACTTGTTCTCCAAATTTGAAAAGTTTAGCCGGGGATTTTCTAAGGTACTTAACACCCTCTCTAATCTTGACAATGCAATCCACAATTTTATCAAGTCCATCTTGCACTATCAAGTTTAATATGTGAGCACAACATCTCACATGAAAGAAATAACCATTAAAATGCAACATGCCTGTTACCTCAAAGTTGGACTTCAAAATGCTAGCAACTCTATCATTGTTGGATGCATTGTCTAGGATAATTGTCCCAATTTTGTTTATGATACCCCACTTCCTGAGAGAGTCTAATATGGCATCCGAGATTACCTCGCTAGTGTGAGGTGGTGCAAGCTCAATAAAACTAATGATTCTTTTTTGCAACTTCCAATTTGGATCTATGTAATGAGCGGTTATAACCATGTAACCAATGGTTTGATTTGAAGTCCAACAATTAGAAGTGAGTGATATCATTTTGGCATGCTTGAAAACATTTTTAATCTTCTCTTTTTCAAATTCAAAAAGCTTTATGCAATCATTTTTATGGTGGTTCATTAGGACATTAAACCAAGGGATTGTGATCATCTTTGCATATTCAAAAAGCTCTTTGATACAAGAGATTGTTGTACTTCATTAGGACATTAAACCAATGGTATTCAACAAACGAGAACGGCAATTCATGAGCCTTGATCATCTTTGCAATTATCTCCCGACATTTCATGTGATCATAACCCCCGCCCCCTCTCACTACATCATAATCAACTTGGTTACTAGCTTGGAATTTCAACGTACCTGATTGTGATATTCCTTTGACTCGTTTGATTTCATGACAGGTTTCAACATGCCTTAAGAGGTGAGAAGTACTACCACTTGTGTTCAAACCATACTTTTTTCTGCATTGCATACACTTTGCCTTGCGCATCGGCACCGTTGCCCCTTTGGGCCCTTTTACATTCACAGAAACCACTTTAAACCACTGCCACACTTCCGACTTTCTTTTGCGTCCGGCTTTCGAACTTTTTCCTGTAACCTCTTCTTAAATTGGGACAACCACCGCATTCTCCTCAACATTTTCGAGGCTTTTCTCACTGCCGCTATCGATATCTATAACTTCATCCTCTTCTTCCATCTCATTAGTGGGAGTATGAGAAGATTCAACCCGCAACATCCTATAAAAAATTTAGGCAAATTTATTGATCTTTAGCATTTAATGTTACAAATGATGCCATCGTTATCAAAAACAAAAACACGGTCAATTTGATGAGACCAATTTACCACCACTATTAAAATAAAAAGGAAGGTACCCGGTTAGCAACAGACAATGCTACATGGAAAGTGTTAGAGAGAAAATATTGCTCAGTTTGTGAATTTTGATATGAATTTAATATTTTAATTAAGGAGAGTATGGAAGTTTGTGATCCATAGAATTGCCGAGCGGTACTTCAGCTGGTACCAGTATCTGTACCAGTAAAAGTTGGCGAGGCGCAAGAGAAGTGGTCTGATTGCTGTCTGTAGTAAAAAATTATAACAGTAAGAAATAGAGGAGAAATGGAGGAGCAATGGCGGCAACTCCCTCACCAGATAGGCAGATACCCCATGGCGGCAAGAGAAGAAATAAAAACTAAACTAACCGGGAGAGAGAAATAATCAAGAAGAAATTAAAGTAAACTAACCGAGAGAGAGATCCGAAGAGAATCAGAAAGTTGGCGAGGGAGTCGCCGGCGAGAGCAAGAGCGATGGTGACGAGCCGACGACAAGGAAGAGTGATCGTGGTCGCCGAGAGCGAGAGGTGAAAGTCGGCTAGGGTTTTAGAGGCTGAGAGCGAGGGTTAAGACTTATGACTTATGACCTTATGTTTTAAGTTCATTAGCGCTAAGGAAATGAACGGTTCACGTTACTTTGAGATTCGAACTAGAATAGTTCGCGAACCTATTTCGAACGAACCAAACCAAGTTCGAGTTCGAATTAATTTCGAACCAAACTGGTTTGATTCGTTTCACAGAGAACTTTAATCGAACGAATTAAATGCAAAATTTTCCCGAATCGAACTAGATCGAATCACGAACTAAGATTTTTTTTTGCAGCCCTAGTTATTACTTATTAGTTAACAGATAGATAAGTTTTAAATGACTGCACTACACCTACACAACATCAAACCCTGTGGCATGTGCCATAGAAGATCAAGTAAAGCTAATATTATAAATTTATTGATGACCGATTCCATGGTTCTGTGTTCCACATTTCCAGAAGTGCCTGTGATATCATATGCATTCCTGTAGGCTGCTTCAGTGTTGGTGGGGTCCGATAGCCAGTGTAATAGGGATCCATTCAGAGAACATGTAACAGAGGATTTGAACTGGTGGGTAGGTTTAAGGTCCCTGTCAAATTTCTTGATTCTTTGCCTCTTTGGGCAGTGAAATGCCATTCAGCGAAAATGCCAAAAGAAAAAAAATAGTGAAACCAGACTTTCAAGCTACAACATCAAACACACTTTGAAAATCAATTTTACAATATCAAAATTAATTTTACAGTATTAACTATATAAAAAATTCTGTATAAACACACTTTGTCCTCTACCCACTTCTACGTACTCATTTATTTCAAAATAGCACGAGATTCGACAGTAAATTATTTTTTAGTTCTAATGATATTTTTTTCTGAACTAATCAGGCACAGAACTACTCGTTTGTCAAACAAAAATATAGTCTGCCTATTAAATTTTATATTATTTGGATTTTTTAATAAGCCATTAAGTAAGTTAAACAATTTAAAAGTTCAAATTGTTGAATGAATGATAAAATATTCATCAAATTATCATATATGATTTTGTAATCGAAAGATAAATAAATATTTTTATATACAAGATATGTGGACCATCTATATTATCAAGCGTGGAATTACACTTTTTTTTAAATTATCATAATTGTTAATTTAAAAAATTATCAACAATTATAACCCTTAAAAATGTAGAGTAGAACTAGGGTGTTTTTTAAGCTCATCAAACTTCTTGGTGAGCAAAGACCTGTCATATTAGTTTCAAACGACAAATTCAAATCATTGAAACTGATCTACTTCACGAGTTATGTGTTTACATGCAATATTCTAATTTATTTAATTAATATAGTATAAAGTCAAGCCGTAAAAAAATAAAAAATTAATGCATTAAATTAACTTATAAATTTATTTATCGCTTAACTTTATACTAAATTAATTAAAAAATTACAAATTTTGCATATAAACGTATCGCTAGACAGTTTGAATTGTCGTTTGAACCTAATATGATAGGCTTTGAATTTAAACCAATGTTTTAAATAGCGTTTATAGCGTCATAGCGGGAAGGCTACAAAAAAAAGCTATAGCGAATAGCGTAGCTATAGCGGAAGCTATTCCAAATAGCGTTTTTTTTTTTTACAAAAATTATATTATATATTTGTACTATATATTAACATTATCTAAAGTTTCATAGAACAATAAATAACACCAAATTAATTAAGAAATTATAATATTCATATTGAACTAGTACAAAAGTCCATGGTTCAAAATATCCATAATAATATCATAAACTATCGATCTTTTTCTATACAAAATATCTTAAGCATCATGATTCATTCTATTTTTTTTTTCTATACAAAATAAATTTTATGGATATTTATTTAAACCCATATAAATTGTCTAAAAAGGCCCAATATGCATAGCGCGCAAATAGCGCGCTACACGCTATGCGCTATAGCGGACCGCCATTACCGCTATAGCGGCCGTAGCGCAATTAGCGTATTTTCATGCCATAGCTTAGCGTTTAGGGTCCAAAAACGCTATAGCGCGCTATTTAGAACACTGATTTAAACTCACCTGTCTCTTAATGAGCTTAAAAACATCTTAATTCTACTTCAAAATGTATGCACTTTGTTGTCAATTAGTTGAACGCGGTTAAATTCATTTTTCAAATCGATGGATCAGTGGAAGCTAAAGCCCACCTGGAACACAATTCTTATCCAATTATGTAAAACTTATTTGATGGTTTGAAAGATTTGGACGATCTATTTGTTTGATTCCAATCCGAACCCTTAATTTTGAAATTAGGTAACACGATGGGCCAAATTAGAGGAAATTCAGAGATGTAAAGCTAAGGAGCAATAAGTGGCGGATCAAATCACATTTGATCAGATTTGCATATGCTATTAGTGTGACAGCCGATTGTTATTGGTATATTAGTACGCAAACTGTCTGATTAAATTTAAACAAGTCAAATAATCAGTAGATTTCGAGAATTATGAATAGCTCAGTGATAAAGACATTATTATTATTATTTATTTTTTAAGGAGGTCGCACGTCTGAAACTTAGTATTTGAATTGAAAATAAATTAAAAAAAATTGATTCTCATTTAAAAACAAAACAATCAGCAGATTGTATAGAGAGATTTGTCTATTTTTATTTTTGAAGGGGTTTATTGTAGGGGTGAAATGGAGCGAACATATACATCCGGCAACCACTGCCCGATTTAAAAAAAAAAACATGGAACGGATATTGGTAAAATCACATCCATTGTTCTTTTTAATTTTCCGAATATGGATCAGATAGACGAATACGGATTATATTAGATATTTACTAAAAAATATAAAAATATTATTAAAAAATACTAAAGTTCATAATATTTATCTAATTATAATAGTGAATAACATAATTTTTTTATAAAATATATTAAACTATATGATATATCTACTGTTTGAATACGAATAATTAAAATATCAAATCATATTTTGTATCTATATCCACACATAATTTTTCGAATATGAATAAGATTTTATCCACCTTTTTCACCCCTAATTTATTGTTGTTCGCCGAGCGACAAAGTATTCATTTAATGCGATCTGATACATCCTTCATAAATTGGACAGTCAAGTAAAACATGTTTTGTTGAATAAAAAACAAGGAAAACAAATCATTCCGCACCGCGGCCGCGGCAGCGCGGCTACAGCAGCCGGGAACTCACATTTAACACTTGTCGTTAACAAAAGCAGGTATATATTTGACTATGATAAAAAAAAAAGGGTATATATTTGACCCGTATTATATACACAATCTCCATGATATTCTGATTCACCAGAACTTAGTTATTTCGTGTACCTTTACCCTTTTTTTAGCAAGTTAACCCGCTATACATTCGCTAACTCGATAACACTGACATACAAATCGTTGCTCTCTGTTCGTCCACTAAATGCAATCCACCCCAATTGTTATTCATCCTTGCCTACGTTGTCCTCGCGGAACAACTTTGTTATCCTGAACCCCCACGGGATCATCTCTTCAGGAAAAGTTGCACGTTTATCAATTTAACATCGATGCCATCAATTTTAAGGGGGTCAACAAGGGCTTGCGGGTTGCTATAACTTTCAATTGAATTAACAAGTGGTTTAGAGAGACTGCTGCCCTTCTCTTCCTCGAATTGTTTAGTCTCGCTTCTCTTGTCTTTCTGTAAGTGTCTATTTTTTCTTCTTCTTTTGTCTTCCTCGAACTAATTGTGATATACTCAGTGGTGTTTCAAAAATCCGAACAGCATTAGGTTCGGATCTCAGTGTTCCCTTGTTTTGTTGATTTTGGTATTAAGAGGCGTGTTAATTTGGGCGAAATCTTCTTTGATCTAGTTTTTATTTCGTCAATGATTGTTGGTAGAAGTTGTTAGGTTTGGGGATCCATATAATCTCTAACTGAGCTTATTTGATGTTTGCAAGATAAATGATTTGATGAAAAATTTAGAAGTAAATAAATGATTTGGGGCTTGTGAAAAAATGGGATTATTTTTATCCTCCGGTAATTGAGTTGTTTTCAGATGTGATCAGTTTAGTTCCTTCTTCTTCTTCTTCCTTTTTTTCTAGAAAAAATTTATGGGCTTGTCTGATTTTACCTATCTTACGTACTAAACTACCAATTTCATCTTCTTCTTTTTTCTATCTGTGAGATCCTAGATTTTTAGATCTTGTTTACTGGTCTGAGAGAGAAAATATTATCAGAATCTGGGTATATAACAAAGCTAGAGTGCTATGTTTTTTTTTTAATATATCATTTTTTCTCTCCTTTTTTTTCGTGGAGGGTGAATTCAAAGATAGGATTGGTCTTTTTCTGAGGTCAACATTTATTGTTACGAGAACAGCTTTCTCTAACTTGATCCTAGACAAAATTGTTCTACGAAGCATGATAATTCTCAAATTAGTACATTTTTAAATTTTTTACCAGTATATACTTTACTCAACATCGACTTTCCATTTCTCAGGGCGCATGAAACAAACAATTGGTGAGTTGTTACATTGGCTCGAGAGCTTCATATTTTGAAATGGATTTCAAGTCAAACAGAAACTCAGAATCATTTCATAAACCTAATTCATCTAATCACAATCTCAACTCTTTTAATCCAGCACCTCAATGTTTTCCCAATTTAACCCCACCACCTTTCCTAAATCAGCCCCAAAATCTGAAGACCAACTCCACCAGCTCATTTGAACCAAACCCTAACCCTAACCCGGGCAAGGCCACTCAAAACCCAACCCTTGATTGGGACCCTCATACCATGCTCACAAACCTATCTTTCCTAGAGCAAAAAATTCATCAAGTTCAATCTCTTGTTCAATCCATTATAGACCAACAAGCCCAATTTTCAGGCCGGTCCAGTGAGCTTGCGACACGTCAGCAGCTTGCCACAGCTGATCTGACATGCATCATAATTCAGTTAATCTCGACTGCTGGATCTCTCCTACCTTCAATCAAGAACACTCTCTTAAGTAATAACCCTGCACTAAGGCAACTTATTGCCGCTGCATTTAACAACAGTTCAAAATGTGAGGATCTACCCAGAAATTTCCCAGAATCAAATCCAGAGTATGAGGATTTCATCAGAAATTTAGATGATGGAGATGATTGGATCGAAAACCCAAATCCAGCTCCAGAATCCAATATGGCTGATACAAACCAGAATGATGAACATGAGTTAAAGGAGAGTGATGATGGTGATGTAGAGAGAGAGCACTTGCTACCGGGTTCTTACATAGTATTGCAATTGGAGAAAGAAGAAATTCTTGCACCGCATATCCATTTTTGTGTAATTTGTGGAAAAGGTTTTAAGAGAGATGCTAATTTGAGAATGCACATGCGGGGGCATGGAGACGAGTACAAAACCACAGCTGCACTCGCAAAACCAAGTAAGGAACCGGGTTCTGACCCACAACCCATTACCCGTTACTCGTGCCCATTTGTTGGTTGCAAGAGAAACAAGGAGCATAAAAAATTTCAGCCACTAAAAACAATCCTTTGTGTGAAGAACCATTACAAGCGAAGTCACTGTGACAAGAGCTACACGTGCAGTAGGTGCCATGCCAAGAAATTCTCAGTCATCGCTGATTTGAAAACACATGAGAAGCACTGTGGTCGGGACAAGTGGCAGTGTTCTTGTGGGACCACTTTCTCAAGAAAGGACAAGTTGTTTGGCCATGTGGCGCTTTTTCAGGGGCATACTCCGGCTTTACCGATGGACGAGGTTAAGGCCTCGGGATCTGTGAAAGATGATAATGAGATCATAGGGGATTTTGGTGGGTGTAACGGTAACTTTGCATCAGAGGAATGCTTAACGGGTTTGGATGTAAAGGGGACTGATTTCTCACCAATGAATTTGGATGGTTTTGGGTCACTTGACGAGTTTGGACGGTGCGGGTTTGATCTTGAGGACAACCCATTTTCCTTTATTCCTTCTGCGTTTGGACAGAGGAGTGGAGATAGCTAAATTTATGTATGTGTTTTGCATCAGCTTAAAACTTTTATAGGTACTGATGCATATGGTACTATTTTTAAGGCGAAATTGGCTATATTCTCATTATTTTTTTTTGTTTTTAGATATTTTCTTATCCAATTATTCAAATTATATATTTATCCATCAGTTAATTATTCTCTTTGATATTTATCTCTAAATTTGATTTGAACTGAAATGTATTTATACAATTCATATTATTGTAATGATAAATCATTGTGCCGTTTAAATAAGAGCGGAAAGAAATATACTACATGGAACAGAAAATATAAATCACCTGTTCTCTTTTTCTTTCTCAGCTTTGTTTCTTTCTGCATCTCTGACACCTTATCCTAATACTACTCAGTCTGCTGTTTTGCCATAATCAAGTAAAAGAAGCTAATCTCCGTTGCTCTTCAATGGAAGCACTGATCTCGTAAAGAAAAAAAATGTTGTCCAATTATATACGTTTCAGTCTATGTCAGTATTTATCATGCTTATTTAAGTTTTGATTGTTAAGTTGAGGTTTAATTGGGCTAATTTACTTTGATATAATTTATTTAACTATACAAATTTTCTGAAAAGTTATTCTACATTCTTAAACGTATTATCATTTTGATATTTCTGATATTAAGTCATATTTTAATTAAGGAGTAGGGTTAAATGCACCATTGGTTTTGTGCTCCAATCATGCTTCACATCATTATCTTCATTTTCAAAGTCCAAACAGTCAATCCGAACCGTTCACCATGATCTTTGTATTAAAATGTGTTTGGAGACCAAATTTTATATTTTTTTGGATTTTTTTACTATTTTTTTAGATAAGTACAAAATCACTTTTTTCATAATCTAAAAAAATAGTAAAAGAATTTAAAAAAATATAAAATTTTGTCTCCAAACATATTTTTATATGAAGATCATGTTGAGCTGTTCGGATTAACTGTTTGGACTTTGAAAACGGAGAAAAAGACGTAAAGCATGATTGGAGTATAAAACCAATTGTGCATTTTAATCCTACTCTGAATTAAGTTATAATTGGAGGAATTAAAGTTGATATATGCGCCAAATCCTAATTGCATGATCCGATTTAATTTTAATCTGGAAAAAGAAAACTGAAGAGTACGTTAACTAATAAATGCATTATATCTGGATCAAATTTCATAATGATAGTCGTGAAAGAATTTTGATTAGCATGTAGATTTATTTTTCTGTTAATTTGTTTTTATATGATTGGTTTCTTCTATAATTGAAAAGAAAACTGTGGCAGCCTTTAGCACGCGATTTTAAAACATAAAAAAATTATTTTGTATATCAAATTTTATCTACCTCGTTTGGTGGTGAACTATATATAAAAAGTAATAATTTATTGGAACAGTACCAATATCAAATTCAAACGCTTGTATAGCAAAAAATCTTTAATTTTTTTCGTATTTAAAACTTGAATTATATTTTAGAAAAGTAACATTATATTTTTTATCTAAATGTTTTGTGCTTATGTGGAATTTATGCAAATATTGTTGCCTGAACAAAGTTGGTTCCTGCTGGTAAATACTGTGCGCATAAACTACAAGTCCGATAACAGCAAGGGCTGATGGTACACCTTAGAGGAATGCTTATGCTAATAACTATTGTCTGAACATGATAATAAGCAATCTTATTAGCAAACATTTTATTCTTTTTAAAGAGCCAAGGCTAGAGAGCCCGAAAAGAAGCACCGAGAATGTGGATTGAAGCTTGAGCCTTTTCATATTCCAGTATAGTCTCGTACCAAAGATATTAAGGACTTTATTTAGGCTGTTTTGAATTTTCTCGCAGAAAAGAAGCTATTTTGAATTTTCATATTCCAGTTTTCCATTCAGATTCAGACCAACCATGGTAAAAAAAAATGTTTTAAATATAGGTCAGCACTAGTAAGTCTTTTGTGGTTGAGAATTTACAAGTTTAAAGGTGAAATGAAATCAGGTTGATGTTTGTTTCATTCAGAATTGTTTATCGTCATGTCTAAATTCCAGTGTATTAAAAATCGGTCTATTCGGCCGAATATGCGGCCGTATATTCGTATTCGGTTGTAATCCGAATAGAAAATCTGTATTCGGTCTAATATTCGGTTCCGAATATTCGGCCGCATAATTTTTTCCGAATAAAATCTATTCGGCCAAATATATATATCATTTGGAATTATTCGGCCGCATAAAATCTATTGGCCGCATAGTCTTTTGTTATTTAGAGATGAAATACGTTTCTGCAGTCTTGCTCTATCTCCCGTCTCTCAATTTCTCCTCCAAAACAAAACTCCTCCGCCGGCATCTCTCGACTCTCCACCGATCGCCTCTTGATTTGGTGCCTTTCTATTTTCTGTACCGGCCTTTCTATTTTCTCGTGTCTTGATTTGGTGCCTTTCTATTTTCTGTACCGGCCTTGCTTAATTTGGTGCCTTTCTATTTTCTCTTTTGTGTCTTGTACCGGCCTTGCTTAAAATCCGCATATATATATCCGAATAAAAATCAGTATATTCGACCGAATACCGTATATTCGGTATTCGGTGACCTTCCGAATACTGAATATAAACCAAATTTTAAAACACTGCTAAATTCTAATACTGATTATATCAAAAAGCTTTTGTTAAAAGAATCTGCTACCAAATGCCCTTCAGTGAATGTACCATTAATAAGAAAAGTACTTGTCACGCCATACGTAAAAAAAGAGTTGGATATAGTAATCTTCAAATCCCATCCTCACAAATCAAATATACACTATGAAATTCAAAAGGATTAAAAAGACATGCATATAGAAGTAGAACGATTGATTGTCGAAACCAAATCAAAAGCTAGCATCATGAAAAATTGATTAAGAGATGAGACTAGGGGTGCAAACGGGTCGGATATTATCTGGATTCGTATCTAAAAATTAAATACGGATATCCGAATATCCATACAGATACAGATACAGATATAATTTTAAATTTTAATTATCCGTTTTTAAGTAGTAAATATATAACATATAGTTTAATATGTATTATAAATATATTTATGTATTATATATATGAATATTTAATATCTGATCCGTATCCGTCTAATATCCGACCCGTATCGAAAAATAAAAACAGATACAGAATATGATTTTACCATTTACACCCCTATATGAGACCCTAGCAAAAAATCAAACTGGAGGAGACGGAGCTCAATTGGCAATCGGGAAAGATGAAAAATAACGGGTTCGGAGAGAAAATGGGTATAAATCTGGATTTTATTAATAAATCCGCTAATCAAGCGATTTCTTCAGAAATTAAAATCGGACGGTGCAGACTGGCTATCGGAACGCCCCCGGCCCCGCTCCCCTAGGGTTTTGTTACTATGCGATCCAGATTCCAGCCGATAGTTCTCTCTTACAATTCACTCTCTCTCTCCACCACACGCCGTTTCTATCTTTCCGCCTCCCGGCCTCCGCCACTCCAGACAGCCGCGCTCCGCTCCCATTCCTCACTGCAGTCTGCTAGATTATTGATTATATACCTGTGATCTTGATCTGGATCTGGAATTCGCACCTCTTTCTCGTTCATTACTTACCACTACCTATATCTCCAGAAAAGAAAAAAAGCCAAAATGCAATCTCTAATCTGTGCTAACTTACTCAGTATTAACGCGCATCTTTTCAATCGGGTAGCTGCTCACCATTTCAAAGTATATATCGCTGGTTCGAGAAATGGAATTGCTATTCTCGATTCAGACAAGACACAGATTTGTTTACGAAATGCTCTTCTTTTTTTAGGATCTATCATTCGTCAAAAAGGCCGGTTGTTCTCTTTACACACAAATAATCTCTTTGTAAATGAGATCTTTTCTGAAATGGCGGGCTTGATCAAAGATTCTCAGTGGAAGATTGAGGGTACTTTGAACCATTCTTTTTCCAGGAAGAACACCTTGCGTTCCAAAAATACTTTGGGGTTAAACAAAAAACCAGATTGTGTGCTTCTTATGGATGTAGATAGAAAGTCCTCAATCATACTGAGAGCTGATAGATCCCAAATTCCTATTGTGTCCTTAATTGATCACACTATTCCTTTGACATCTTTGAAAAAAATAACTTATCCCATTCCAGCAACTGGAAGCCTACAGTTCATCTATCAATTTGCCAATTTACTTGCCAAAGATGCAAGTTTACAAAACAGCCCACCCACTCCTCATCCCTGGAGGCCCCTTCGTGCTGAAGCTGTGGAGCAGAATCGGGCGGTTAGAATTTCAGGCACCATTGGACACTAATTCGGATCAGACTTCTGCTCTACATTTGATCTACACTGGTAATCACCCAGCATGTTTAAATATCAAGAGTGTTTCTGTTCATTGTTCTTAGTTTTAGATCAGTTGAAATGACTACTTGATGTCTGTATGCATTTTCGATTGACAATTCAAGCTAAATAAATGCCTACAGAATATCACAACCACACGGATGTTACAAATAGTAATTAGTACGATTTAAACTCTGTAACAGATTACCAGAATCGGCTTAGTATCTTTAACAACTGTACCACTTAAAAGTACTAAAGAGGTGGACTTTCTCCTGTCAGACCTTGGTAGCTAATTGTTCCATTACGCCCCCTCCAATCAGTAAGATTTGAAGTCAAACAAATAGAATTGATAGAGGCACTTTGCTCAATTATTACTCCTGGTTAGATTTAAGATTGCAGAGTAGTCTTTCATTGCTTGCATAATCAATAATACCATACCAGAGCACTATTTCAGAGAAAATACTACATAATCACTTTTAGCATTTAAGGGAATATTATAATTTGCTAAGACAACAATTAATAATAAAATTAAAGAAATACCTCAAGGGCTCAACTGTAAATATACCACCATCGGTGCAGGCTACAACCAGCAGCAGGTGTTTTGTTTGTCATTTTTCAGCCTGCTTTCATTCTTCCTGCATTACTGTACTGTTTTATTATCAACACAACAATATATGATCCAAACTTTACTTGACTAGGGTCAGGAGTTGCCTGTGCCTATTGTACCAGAAAGTTAAAAGAGTTGTGGGAGTTAAATTTTGAATATCTAATATCAATATGGTATTGAAAGAGTTTTGAATATCCAATATAAATATTAAGAGTGTTTCTGTTCATTGTTCTTAGCCTTGGATCAGTTGAAATGACTACTTGATGTATCTCATATTTGTATGCATTCTCGATTGACAATTGAAGCTATGGTCATAGTTGAATTCTTAATTGGACAGAAATGAACCAAGCCATGCCAGTTTTGTAATTAGTGAAAATATAACCCACAGGACCGAAAAGCTCTAAATTATATCATGCTTTACACATGATGGAGAACCTAACATATTTTCTAATCTCTGGTTAAAATTGACCAGGTAAGTTTAGTTTGTCTAATTTGGTTTCTCATAAATTGATATACCGTACAACTAAAATTCTAATTGTTGTCTTTTTCAATTTTGCAGTATTCAAAATTACCTTCAGTTGTTGCTGCCTCGGCTGTTCTTGTAAATTGATCAAGTAAAAGGAGCTAATCTCTGTTGCTCTTCATTGGAAGCACTGATCTCATAAAGTAAAAGTCAATGTCTAGTTAAATATTAGGTTTCACTCTATGTCAGTATTTTTCATGCTTAATTGATTTTTGATTGTCAAGTCCAGGTTAATTTGGGCTAAGTTCAACTTGGACCCAATTGAAGTGGTCTTTTTTTTTTCTCTAAAAGGTATTAGAGTTGGATAATATCAATTATTATCAACCAAACTGTCCAATTTTGCTTGTGAATGCTGAAATTTATTTAAGAATTTCCTAACATGGTATTGGCAATCAATATCGATATTTTTGGAATAAACTGGCTCCTAACTTTGCTCTTGATTGCTTATATGAAACTTGTCCTAACTTTGACAATCATGTACAGTTCAGCTGGTACACCATTTTTGCTTCTGTGTCCAAGTTCGTCCTTTAAACCATGGTTCCGAAAATCGGCCGATTCCGAGTTGACTCGGCCGAGTCGGACCGGAATCGGCCGGTGATGATGCGAGTTATGCCCGATTTACTTGCCTCTCTGTAATTTTGTACTAAAAACTCAATTCTCAACTGAAATCAGACCGAGTCTGAGGCTAGGTCATCTGAAAATGATTAGAGGGTGAATAGGGAGACTAATTATACTGTTTTTACTTCTCAATTCCGAATCAATCAGTCGAATTAGCTTCTCAATTTCTGAAAATGCTCCGTCGGGACGAGAATTTGGGAAGAAGAAAGGAAGGAGACGATAGAAAAGGCAACTCTCTAATTAAAATTTCGAATGGACTTGGTGCATAGACGATTCTACACTTCCTTTTCTTTAGATATAGCATTATTTACTGGTTCACCGTGAACCCAGATCAATTTCTATTTGAGCAGTTAAAATAAAATAAGCATTTAATGCTAGGATGTATTACTCTTAGGCTATGTTACTCGGATACTTCTGATTGGGCTTCGTATCCGTATCGGACACGTATCCAATACTGATACGCGTCCGATACGGCTCCGATACGTCAGCTGGCGTATCGGCTTACGTGGTGTATTCTTAATTATTTGATACAGTCTCCAATATGCTCTGACTCGTTTGGATACGTTTAGATTCATTTGGATACGTTTGGTCCACCGTGCGCTGCGCCAAAATTATATATTTTATAGTAGCTGCAGAGATTCGAAGAGGGAATCTGTGGCTTAACACCCATAGACCTCTACCACTAGACCGCTTCACATTTGTTGTTATAAGAGAGTATTTTTTATATTTAATCTATATTTTGCTATAGTGTTGTATTTTAATATTTAATTTATATAATATAGTGTTGAATTAATAATATAATTAAAAATTAAAAAATATTATATATAATAGGCGTATCGTATCCTTGAATTTTGAAAATTACCGTATCGCTGTATCCGTATCGTATCCGATACGATACCCGTATCCATGCAACATAGCTCTTAGTGGTGTCAACGGATATGGTAAGGGTCAGTTGGAAGCATTTTCGTACCCGTATCTGTTACAAATTGTTCTTACTTCTACCCTACCTTTACCCGTTACAAATTATCTTATCCGTATTCTTGCCTTATTCGATATGGTTGTCAGATAACGAAACAGTAGCGGGTAAATAATAGGTAATACTAATATAATAATTATTTTAATCATGTTAAACGCAGATAAACCAATTAAAATACTCTTTTCAATGTTTATTAATATATATATATATATAGAGTGTGGCTAAATTGCTGCTGGCAGCATTTTGGCTGAAATGCTGCCGGGGCTATATTTGATTATGTGATGTTCAAACAACAAATTCAAACCATTAGATGTTCAATCTATATTAAAATCTACTTGGAGACCAAATTTTACATTTTTTTGAATTTTTTTACTATTTATTAAGCTGGTTTGAAAACCGCTGTTTTCAATGCTGCAGAAATTTACTGAAAACAACGGTTTTCAAACCAGCTTAATAAATAGTAAAAAAATTCAAAAAAATGTAAAATTTGGTCTCCAAGTAGATTTTAATATAGATTGAACATCTAACTGTTTGGATTTGTTGTTTGAACATCACATAATCAAATATAGCCCCGGCAGCACTTGGCTGAAATGCTGCCAGCAGCAATTTAGCCACTCTATATATATAAGAGGGTTTCAAATGCACCATTATTTGTGTGCTCCACATCCTTTATCTTCATTTTCAAAGTCCGAACAGTCGATCTGAACCGCTCAACATGATCTTCATAATAAAATATACTTGGGTACCAAATTTTATATTTTTTAAATTTTTTTTACTATTTTTTTAGATAGGTACAAAATCATCTTTTTAAGACGATTCTGGACCATCCGATAAAGTGATATTGTACCTATCTAAAAAAATAGTAAAAAAAATTCTAAAAAATATAAATTTGGTCTCCAAACATATTTTATTATGAAGATCATGTTGAACGGTTCGGATCGACTGTTCGAACTTTGAAAATAGAGATAAAAGATGTGGAGCATATTGGAGCAGGTGCATTTGAACCCTCCTCATATATATATATATATATAAGAGGGTTCAAATGCCTCCATTTTTTGTGCCTCCACTGTACTTTCATTTTTAAAACATTAATAATTCAAAATTTAAATTATAAATGTCAAAATAAAACCGTTAGATGTGATCTATATTATTTTCTCTATGTGCTCACAAAAAATATCAAATTTCTGGTTTGATTTCATGTGAATCAATAAATTTAAAAATCAACGTTTAGAAATTATCCACATTAGTACGTTTTTACAAGCTCTTGATGACAACCAAAACAAAGTTGAAATTTTACAATTGTTTACAATTGCATAGATAAATGATGTAGATCATATCCAATTGTTTTATTTTGACATTTAAGTTTTAAATTTTGAGTTATTAAAGTTTTTAAAAACAGAGGCATGATGGAGACATAAAAAATGGAGGCATTTGAACCCTCGTATATATATAGGTTGGCTAAGATCAAAATGGTAGTTCCTATGTTTTGGTGCTACTAATTCATTTTTGCGGTTTTTAAAGTTCAAATAGTCGATCTGAAGTGCTCAACATGTTTTTCATATTAAAATATGCTCGGGGACCAAATTTTACATTTTTTGAAATTTTTTTACTATTTTTATGCATTTTTAAAAATTACTATTTTTCTGATTTTATTTATTTATTTATTATTATTCAAAACAATAATTTTCAAAAATCTTTAAAAAATAGTAAAAAATTTCTAAAAATATAAAATTTGGTCTTCAAACACATTGAGCACTTCAGATCGACTATTGAACTTTAAAATTGCAAAAACCAATTGGTAGCACCAAGACTCAGGAACTACCACTTTGATCTTAGTCAACCTATATATATATATATATATATATATATAGAGATGGGCTATTATACATTGCAATGCATAGGCACCCTTGTGCATTGGACCATAAATCACCGATTCAAAGTCCAAATGACCGATCCAAAACAATCATCTTGTTCTCCATATTAATATGTGCTTGGAGACCAAATTTTACATTTTTTTGAATTTTTTTACTATTTATTAAGCCACTTTGAAAAAACACTAATTTGTACACAACAGTAAAATCTGCTGGACCATTGGATCAGCGATTTTCAAAGTGGCTTAATAAATAGTAAAAAAATTCCAAAAAATGTAAAATTTGGTCTCCAAGTACATATTAATATGGAGAACAAGATGAACGGTTTGGATCGGTCATTTGGACTTTGAATCGGTGATTTATGGTCCAATGCACAAGGGTGCCTATGCATTGCAATGTATAATAGCCCATCTCTCTCTCTCTATATATATATATATATATATATATATATATATATTTTATAATTATCCGATTGGGAAACGGGTACGAAATAGACTTTACCCGTTCTCTTACCTGTTTAGATAACGAAAAAAAATCTTTACCCGTACCCGTACTTGATAAATTTACAAAAATTATTTTTACCCGTATCCGTTCTGTTGGATACGATACGGATCGGATAAACGGATAAAAGGATGCCATTGACCACCGAAATTTTTATTTATAACATTTTCAGAAAATAAATTAATAAAATAACCATCGTTTCTGGTCAATTCTAAATCTAACACGGCCACAGAATGCCGGAGCGGACCCATATGGGGGGGACCGCAGAATGCCGGAGCGGACCCTAGCCTATATAAGGGGCCGCTGGGTTCCGATTTCATATCAATTCATTTCAAGTTTCAATCCCTTCGATCGCGGGTAAGTTTTCTTCTTCTTCTCTAGTTTTAATTTTTAGTGTAGAGTAGTAATTAGGTTTAGGTTTAGAGTTTAGGATTAGGATTTAGGTTTAGAGTTTAGATTTAGCATTTAGAATTTAGAATTAGAATTGTACCCAAATTTAATTCGAATTGTACCCAAATTTAATCCGGACTGTACCCAAATTTAATTAGAATTGTACCCAAATTTAATTAGAATTGTACCAAAATTTAATTAGATTGTACCCAAATTTAATTAGAATTGTACCCAAATTTAATTAGATTGTACCCAAATTTAATTAGATTGTACCCAAATTTAATTAGATTGTACCCAAATTTAATTAGAATTGTACCCAAATTTAATTAGAATTGTACCCAAATTTAATTAGAATGTACCCAAATTTAATTAGAATTGTACCCAAATTTAATTAGAATTGTACCCAAATTTAATCCGGACTGTACCCAAATTTAATTAGAATTGTACCCAAATTTAATCCGGACTGTACCCAAATTTAATTAGAATTGTACCCAAATTTAATTCGGACTTTTACCAAACTCTCATATTTGACCAAAAATTATCCAATACAGCATGGCATCCAGTAGAGATAGACCATCCTCCAGTAGGGGTACACAGCATGGCCCTACAGCCACGCCATACGAGATGTCTCAGTACATCGAGACAGCATTGGCGGATGTTCCGGGTATCCGGAGTCGCACCGACAGGGTCAGCGACTTCTTGTGGTACCCGAATGCGGAGCATCGGATATTAGAGGCTGCCACTGGGGTAAGTAAATTTGTCATCTCGAATTTTTGATGAATGAACTTGATCTGATTATTTACTTAAATGCAGGGTTTGGATGCGGTTACGGTTCGTCACAACCGCACTCATCTACGGTACCGACCGGCGTACGGGGGAGTTTTTACGCTCGATGGGATTGTACCAGATATCCCAGATGGCCGAGGAGAATGCTGACGAGGGTTTATCTTCTGGCCTCGTTGAGCGATGGAGTCCCGAGACGCATAGCTTTCATCTCCCCCATGCTGAGATGACAGTCACCCTACAGGACGTCAGTTGCCTGTGGGGTATGACCATTATTGGGGAGCCGGTCACGGGCATCGAGTACGGAGACTTCCGGGCATTGTGCCCGGAGCTGTTGGGGATCTCGCACGAGGATCTCCAGAAAGAGAAGAAAAGAGGTGAGAAGACCGTGGTCTCGCCCAGCTGCATCAGCTTGGCAAAGCTGCGGGCGAGATTCAAGGATTTTTCGGATCGACCAGATCAGGTATTTGCTTGTACAAGATTTAATTTAAATAGTATTATATTTATTTTCTTGTAAGTAATGTTCTAATTTAAATCTATAACAGGTGGTTATTGATCGATACCTGCGCGCCTATATTTTGGAGATGATCACCTGTCGGTTGTTTCCGGATTCGCATGGAGATCAGGTGCGGCTGTGTTACCTCGAGCTTCTGCGCGACCTGTCCACTGCGGGCAGGTTCAACTGGGGAGGTGCCACGCTGGCATGCCTATATAGGTAAGAAACACCTTCTTATAAATATTTTCAAATAGTATACATCGTAGTGTAGTAACACTGACTTTGTAAATTGTAAAGGGGTCTTAACACAGCCTGCTTGAAGAAGAACAAGACCTTCATTGGACCGTGCATGTTACTACAGCACTGGTCCTACGCACATCTGATTGGGGCAAGCCCGAGCCGGACAACTGCCCTGCATTTGCCGCCAAGTACTGCTATCCCAAGATTTGGGTGGGTGCAGGGCATGGCGCGTCTCTCGGCATCACCTTCTGGAGACAGGAGATCGAGCATCTCAGAGATGATGCCGAGTTTGTGACTTGGGAGCCCTACAGAGATTATGTAAGTTTACTTTTATTTTTATTTTATTTAAATTTTTTCCAGTTCGAATTGATGTATGATATTAAATCTATACTTCCAGGTCGAGGTGGATGGCGCACATCGCTCATATCTTGAGATATTGCCGGAGCGATGTCGTCAGCAGGAGCGTTTCTGGCGTGCAGAGGTGCCGCTCATATGTTTTCAGGTACCGTAATTTCTTTATGCTAATTATTTACACAAGCAACTTAATTTAATAAAAACAGTCTAACGTATTAAAATATACAGATCATCGAGCACCATTACCCCGGACGGGTCATGAGACAGTTCGGGATGCGCCAGCTAGCTCCGCCCCCGGCACCGATAAGCGAGGAGGTCTGGCGAGGGCTGCATCATCCCAGGGAGACCACTGCATGCAAGGACTGGGGGATTACCCGTGCTGACTACGTGTTCGAGGCAGGAGCTGCAGATCCCCCATTGGCCGAGCCCGACCGTCAGATGGATGTCGCGCCAGTGTAAGAAATTTTATTAATTCAAAACTTCAACTATAGCTTTTTGATTGGAATATCTAACATTTGTTGTAATTCGTACAGACCTTACAGAGATTGGTACCAGGATCACGGCGCGTACACCATATTTATTGAGGGATACATCGCCGACAACCCGCACGAGCGGGTACCGAAGCCGAGGGATCGTAGAGGACGGATCCACGGTATTATCCCCGCCGGCGCACCTCTCGCAGCCACGGTATTTTTGATTTGAAATTTCAAATTCAAAACTATTAATATTTACAATTGTACAACTTCTTCATAATTTTTTCAATTTTCAGGCATTATATCTTGTCAAGAGTTGCGTCATAGGGGCTACGATGGCCGTCACCAGGGGATGGAAGAGGCTCGGGAAGGTCATCCTCAAGCACAACGTACCCGCGGTGTGCCAGTGTGGGTACAGGGCGCGCCTCGACTCTCTACTGAGGTGCGCTGGCTTGGGCGGTGTTGATGCGGTCGACGACATATCTGACGAGCCTGATGTCTATGTCCCCTACACTGGTGATGAGGACGTGTTTGCAGGCGTCCATGATGCTGAGACGGTCGGTCAGGCGTTCGACCGAGGTGCCGAGTTGATGCGCCGAGCCGCACATGAGGCCATGGGATCCCAGTCTAGGATGCCTGCCGAGGTATAATTTAAATTAAAATACGTAACTGTGATTCTTTTCTTATTCAATACATTATCTAATTTGTAAGTTACTACAGGGTGGACACGAGGAGGACCTGGGCTTCGATATCTCCGCTGATTATGGCACAGAGGGAGATGGACTGTATTCCCCGGGTTACAGTCCCACTCAGACTGCACCTCCTGCCTATTAGCCAGGGTATGTTCAGACAGAGCCCATCCCGCCGTTCCCTGGCCAGTCCTCACCGCAGGTACCTCACCCTTCCCTCCACGATGACCCCATTGCTAGACAGGCGTTTTTATTCACGCAGGCTGAGTCTGGACAGACCACAGTTTTTGGTCCTGGGGTTCAGCAGACATCCGAGATTGAGGAGGTTCGCCAGGAGCCGGTTCAGTCTACGGATGTCCAAGCAGACGACTCTGCATCCTCCGCAGATACTGACGAGACGCCACTCTGCAGGCGAGGTCGGGGGTATAGGAAGAAGAAGGCGAGGACGGTGTTTAGTCCAGAGGCGTAGATTTTCATTTGTTGTACTGTTAGATGTTTTGTTAGATTCTTATTTGTAGTATTGGTAGATGTTTTGTCAGATACTTATTTATTTCGTTGATTAGTTTCTTGTTTGTTTGATTTTGTTGTTATTTATTTATTTTGTTGATTTCATTATCTCAGAGTACACAAAAGAATTTCAAAGAAACCACATATCTAAAATATCTAAAATATTTCAAACCAACGACATATCTAAAATATGATACGACCAAAAATCAATTTAAACTCCATTCGAAACTAATAAATAACCCTTAACAAATTACAATTTCGTATTTCTAAAATAAAAAAATAAAGGGTCCGCTCCGGCATTCTGCGGACCCATATGAGGGTCCGCTCTGGCATTCTGCGGTCCCCCCATATGGGTCCGCTCCGGCATTCTGCAGCCGTGTTAGATTTAGAATTGACCAGAAACGATGGTTATTTTATTAATTTATTTTCTGAAAATGTTATAAATAAAAATTTCGGCATTGACCACCCTAATTACTCTGTGCAATTTTTTGAGTTGTTTATTTGGAGAACACCCACGTAAGCTTAATTTTTGCTTGTTACCCTCCCTAGTCATACAGTAGTTAGTACTAAATGAAATATTTTCCGGAAAAATGAAAATAAATCATTTATGCTACCTTCGTTGTGCCACATTCATTTACAGCATTGGCTTTAAAAGCAACATACTGTAAGAAGGAATATACGTACGAAAATAATTTTATTTCATATTTAGCATTGACTTATTTTACAAACTTTTTTCCTATTTTTATTATACAAAATAAGTATTTTAATAAAAAAAATCTGAGTTTCTGAGTTGACTCAGCTTATTCTGTCTGATTCCGAGTCAAGAACCAACTACCCGACTGATTCCGATTCTGATTCCAAACCTTGCTTTAAACTAAATTAATAGTGACAAGTTGTGTGAAATATGTGACAGTTTCAAATTAGGAGCGCTGGTGTGTAAGAGGAAAGGATTCTTTTCCAGTGTTGAAAGGGTGAAATGATTCATCATTTAAAATTTTTTAATTTAATCAACAGATTTTAGTCCAAATTGTATTTATCAATAATATCAAAGATAATAATCAATTGATGGGTAATATCTAATTTGAATAATTAGTAGCGTCTCTCGTTCTATGTCTCTCATCACTTGATTCTAACATTGAAATTGTCATCCAGCTATTGTGATTAGAGCGGTAAATGAGCCGAGTTTGAGCGAGTTATCTCCAACTTGTGCTCAGCTCATTTAGTTAATAATCAAGTCAAGCCGAGTTGGAATGGCAATAACGAGCTGTAAAGCCAACTCGAGTTCAGCTCATTACCAACTCAAGTTGGCTCACAACTTATTTATAACATTTTAGCAGTCAATTTTCTTAGTTATAGTTACATACTAGTAAAAATTTATCTAAATACAAACAATTCAAACATAATTAACAAGACAACTAACAAAACAAACAATCCAAAGAGCAGCTTAGAAGTCATTTAGAAGAGCATTAGATATATTGTGATGAATTTTGTGTAACTCGAGTTATTAATGCACGAGTTGGGGTATATTCAAACTCAGCTCATTTATTAAACGAGTCAGCCAATTCAAGTAAGAACTGACTCGAGTTGTAAATGAGCAAATTAAAACAAACAGTTAGCTAGTGAGTTATGAGCGAATTACGAGTTTAAGCGATTTTATACAGCCCTATCGTTAACTGCGATGTTATTATTTAGTTGGAGTAAGGGTAGGCTACTGTTTTATTATTTAATTGGAGTTTGGACTGCAACAATCATTAATATTTTTGTGTATGTGCTGATAGATAGCTCGAGGGGATTATTGGATGACCTAACGCAAAGAAAGATCAAATTATTTATTTGTTTATTTTGTTTTATAGCCAGCTTGCGTTCAGTTATTTATGAGAAGTCCCGCAAAACTATCGTCTTTTTAAGAAGAAAAAAAAATGGCTGTTCCATTAAAATTCGATTAGATCTAAAGAGAGGGATGCATGTATCGCACCGTTTGGAGTCATTTTATTAGTTGTAATATCATCCACAGCTATTCCTCGGAACTCATTAATATTTAGTTTGGTAAGTGTGGTATGATCCGAGGTTTCGAACACAAATATGGGTTCGTTTAAAACTATGTTTTAACTTTTAATGGAAGTCATGCTAGACTATAGAATCCGAGTTCTATTTTTTTTTCCTGTAATGTTCTACCGAATTGTGTTAACTGATTATTCGGATTTCAAAAATATTAGTTATTTTGTCCATTTTCTCCAACGAAGTATCAGCTCGGTGCATGGTTGAGAAATAAGTATTTCTTATAAATTATGGAATCCACTTGTTTCCATTTTCTTGTGAATATTTTTGTTGGTTTTGTGCGTTCAAATTTTCGTTTTGCATATCTTTTTGCTTTTTTTTTTTTGTTCATTTATCGGATATACATAGTATTTTAGTTTGATGCAAAATTCACTATTTTTTTATGGTCCATAATCTTTTGAAAAACACTGATTTTGTGCTTATCTAAAAAAATAAAACTTAATCTCCAAACACATTTTAATATAGAGATTGTGTTGAGTACTACAGATTGACTGTTTGAATTTTAAAAACGAAAATAATGATGTGAAACATTCTAACCCTACTCTATAAAACACACATGGAGATGTGTATATAAAACGCTTTAAGCTATAGCAAGATTAGAAGGAATCATTCTTGTATTGAATAGAAACAACAAGCTTTACAATGTATCTATTGGTCTATATATAGACATCCTATCTATTACATTGCTGTAACTAACTAACAGAATACATGTAACTGTTTTGTAAATATCCTATTAGCCCCCCCCCCCCCCCCCCCCCCCCCTCAAGCTGAAGGTGCCTCAAGAACTGTCAGCTTGGTTTTGAGATGTAAAAACCGTGGGGTAGCAAGGGGCTTGGTTAGAGCATCCGCCAACTGATCATGAGTAGAAATGAATCGGATTTGTAGAGAATTATTCGCAACCCGTTCTCGAATAAAATGAAAATCAATTTCAACATGCTTCGTGCGCGAATGGAACATGGGATTGGAAGCCAAAAATGTCGCACCAACATTGTCACACCAAAGAGAAGGAGGGCTAGAAAGAGAAATGTGTAATTCGGCTAGCAAGTATTGTAACCAAACAAGTTCGGTGCTAGTAACCGCAAGGCTCCTATATTCCGATTCGGTACTTGAACGGGAAACCGTGGGCTGTTTCTTTGAACACCATGATACTAGATTGGAGCCGAAATACACACAAAAGCCTGTGGTGGAACGTCGATCATCAAGGGAGCCGGCCCAATCCGCATCGCTATATGCATGAAGCGTAAAAGAAGAAGCCGGTTTAAGAAGCAAGCCATGAGATATGGTGCCTTTAAGATAGCGAAGAATATGCTTCACGGCTGCCCAATGGAGAGTGGTAGGGGATTGCATGAATTGAGAAACTTTGTTGACCGCAAAAGAGATATCGGGTCGGGTGAGAGTGGCATATTGTAAAGCACCAACAATTGATCGATACAAGTGAGGATCATCAAATGGATCACCATCATGTTGAGACAACGAGGTATGAGTGGCCATGGGAGAAGGGAAAGGATTCGCATGTTCCATCTTAGCTCGAAGAGAAGGTCACCAATGTACTTGGCTTGTGAAAGATGAAGGCCGGTTTCAGATTTTGCTACTTCAATGCCAAGAAAATAATGAAGAGGGCCAAGGTCTTTGAGAGCAAAGGTTTGTTGAATAGAAGAAATGAACTCATGAATGCGTGCCTCATGACTACCCGTAATGATAATGTCATCCACATAGACCAAAACAACGAGTGTGAATTCATGTGTCGATTGAATGAAAAGAGATGGGTCATAGAGAGAAGCAAGGAAACCTTTTGCAATAAGGGCCGTGCTCAAGGTATTGAACCACGCACGGGGAGATTGTTTTAGACCATATAGCGCCTTGGATAGTCGACACACGAAATTTGGTTTGAGAGGATCTTCAAAGCCCGGTGGTTGTTGCATGAAAACCGTTTCTTGGATATCACCGTGTAGGAATGCATTTTGTACATCGAGTTGATGAATCGACCAACCAAGGGAGAGGGCAATGGTGAGAACAACTCAAATCGTAGTGGGACGAACAACGGGACTAAAAGTGTTGAAAAAATCGACACCCTCTTCTTGATGAAAGCCCTTTGCCACAAGTCGAGCCTTATACCGCTCAATAGAACCGTCGGCACGCTTCTTGATTTTATAGACCCATCGACACCCGACAATGTTTTGATTGGGAGATGGAGGCACGAGAACCCAAGTATTGTTGCTCAATAAGGCCTTGTATTCGGTTGACATAGCTTGAATCCACTGAGGATGAAGTTTTGCTTGGTTATATGTTTTTGGTTCAAAAAGAAGTAGGTCAGTAGATAGAGCTACATGATTTGGAAATAGTTTAGGCTTTCTGGTATGATCTCTAGATCGTGTAGTCATAGGATGGGTGTTCAAGGTAGCAGGTGGCAGTGAAGGAGTGGTTAGAAGAGGGGTTGCATGAGTAGGCAATCTAGAAACAGGAGTGTCGACAGGTTCTGTTTGAGGCAAAATAGAAGAAAGGCGTGGATCCGCTACAGCAGGGGAAGGACCCGCTGAAGAAAGAGGCAAATGCCGACTAGGAATGTTGAGAGGAGTCGGATCCTCTACAGGGGAAGTAGTAGGAGCGGAATGAGTGGTGGTTGAAAGGGGATTCGCTGCAACAGAGGCAGTAGGCGCTCCAGTAAATGAGAGAAGAGCAGGTGGCAAAACAAGTCCAAGTTGAGAAGAGTCAACAGAAACATGAGAAGGCTGAGAACCACCTGTAGCTCTAAAAGAAAAATTAAACTCGTCAAAAGTGACATGTCTGGAAACCAAAATCTTTTTAGTATCCAAATTTAAACACTTGTATCCCTTTTGAGCAATACCATATCCGAGAAATACACAAGGTTGAGCCCGAATTTGAAGCTTGTTCTCATTATAAGGCCGAATGTACGGAAAGCATAAACAACCCAAAACCCGCAAGAATCGATAGTCGGGTGTTTTTCGAAAGAAAGAGAAGTAAGGAGAAGAAGAATTGTGACAAGAGGGAAGCCTATTAATTAAATAGACGACACTCATGAAGATATCATCCCAATAGATTCCCGGAATAGAGGCATGCGACATGGAAGATAAAGCAAGCTCAATGATATGGCGGTGTTTGCGCTCGGAGATCCCGTTTTGTTGCGGCGTATGCGGACACGTGGTTTGATGAAGAATAGAAGGAAATAAACGGGTGATCGGTTTATATTCCGTACCACCATCGGTCCTAAGAGTCTTGATAGAAGCATTAAGAACATTCTCAACTTGAGCTTTAAATAAAGAGAAAATGCGCACAACCTCATCCTTAGTTTTCAAAAAATACATCCAAGTAAATCGTGTAAAATCATCAATGAACAAGACATAGTAACGAAACCCATTATTAGAGAGAAAAGGAGCCGGACCCCACACGTCCGAATGAATAAGCTCGAGAGGAGAAGAAGTACAAGAATTGCTAGGCAAAAATGGTAACCTATGCGACTTTGCCACACTACAATTGTGACACAAGTTCAATTTATTTTAGAATACATCCAAGTTCAATTGCCACACTAGAATGAGCTGATCTTGCTGCATCCAGTGCTCGAAAGCCGAATTTGTTTGAGTGTGCCCTTCGGTTGTGATCTTTTCAGCTGGTGGAGAATCGTGCAAGAATTTGTAGAGGCGATATCCATGGAGGATAGGAACAATCTGAGATTGCCACACCAAGAAATTGCTTCTGTTGAGCTTTGTGGAGATTGGTAAGTTCAATAGAACAATCGAATTGCTGGAATTTTGAGAAGACAAGGTAGAGGCTGTGTTAGAACTTTGAGACCCATTGAGATTAGCCATGAGCTCTGATACCATAAAACGCTTTAAGCTATAGCAAGATTAGAAGGAATCATTCTTGTATTGAATAGAAACAACAAGCTTTACAATGTATCTATTGGTCTATATATTGACATCCTATCTATTACATTGCTGTAACTAACTAACAGAATATAGTGCTGTAACTAACTAACAGAATACATGTAACTGTTTTGTAAATATCCTATTAGTATGGAAGTGTCTACGGTGCTACGCGTAGCATAGAGGGCCTCCGTGCTACGGCTCAATATTTGAGTTTTCAAAATCCTAACGGTCGATCCGAACCTTTCAACATGATCCATATGAATATGTACTTGCAAACCAAATTTTACATTTTTTAGAATTTTTTTACTATTTATTAAGCCACTTTGAAAAAACAGTAATTTGTACACAACAGTAAAATCTTCTGGACCATTGGATCAGCGATTTTCATAGTGGCTTAATAAATAGTAAAAAAATTCTAAAATATGTAAAATTTGGTTTGCAAGTAGATATTCATATGGAGATCATGTTGAACGGTTCGGATCGACCATTTTGATTTTGAAAACTCAAATATTGAGCCGTAGCACGGAAGCCCTCTATGCTATGCGTAGCATATTAGCCAGATTCCTATTAGTATATCATACTATTATGTGAACGGATAGTAATATGGTAAACTAAAACTGAATATATTGATTTTATATAAATTCATATACACGTCAATCATTTAGAAAATCACCCTTGGGGAGACGGTCCTTAGTTTCCTTGGCAACTATTTTTCTTTTCCTCTCGTCAGGTTTGAAAGTATATCCGGTAGGGATGTCCAAATGATTCGATTGTTTTGATTTTAACCAAATCAAATTTATTTTGAATAAAAAGTTCAATAGTTCGATTAATTTGGTTTGTGTCAGTTTAAAAAGTATGATGATTTGATTTTTTATTTGTGGTTTGATTTTCACAAATAAAAATTAAATAAACTGAACAAACAAACTGAGTTGAAATTAGTAAATATTGTACTGGTATTGCAATATATTACATATAAATTCATATATTATCAATTTAATGCGTGCATAGTTAATAAATTAAATTTTTATGGTACTTCGATTTAAGCGAAGAAACCGAAGAAACCAAATTAATTTATAAATAATCTTTTTTGGATTGCTCGACTTATACTAAATTAATGTGAAAATTATTAATTTGACATGTATACACATCACTCGTGAAGAAAATCAGCTTCAACGGTTTGGATTCGTTGTTTGAAGTTATATTGATAAATTTTAGAGTTAAGCTCGCCAAAGAGTTTTGTGATCTTATGAGCACCCTAGTTCTACTTGAATATTAATACACAAAAATAACCAATCGATAAAGAAAATAATGTCTATAATTTTTTTTAATTATTAAAGGGGAGAGTTTAAATGTCTCTATTTTTTTTTATTTTCATCATGTCTCCACTTTTAAATTTTCTAGTATAATGTTGTTTAATTTATATGTCAAAAATAAAGCCATTAGATGTGATCTATATTATTTTCTTTTCGTTCACATAAAAATTATCATTTTTTATTTTATTTTTATATTAATCGATAAGTTTAAAAATGAACATTCAGAATATATCTGTGTCAAATTGTCAATGTATTTTTTCAAGATTTTGATACCGATCAAAACAAAGTTAAAATATCACAATCTTTTATATATGCATAGAAAAATTGATATAGATAATATTTAATGGTTTTAGTTTTACATTTCGAGTTTTAAATTTTAAGTTATTAATGTTTAAAGAAATGAAGATACAATAAAAGACAAAAAAAAATAAAAAAATTGAACCTTCCTCGTTATTAGAATGACCAAGATAATTCGTTGTCAAATAATAATAATTTTAACTTCAACATCTCTTGTAAATATCTTAAAATAATACATCTTGACAAATATCTTAAAATGACATTTCTTCAGTTTTTTACTTGCCGGATTTTGCCAAGGAAAAAGAAACAAAATAAAAATTTCCGATCAGCATTCTTAATTCTAGGCAAAATTGGTTATATGCCCATCAAAACTTCAAAATTTGGATATTTGCCCATCAAATCTTCAAAATGGGTTATATGCCCATCAAAACTTCAAATTTGGATATTTGCCCATCAAATTTATAAAATCTTGGAAATTTATCCATATTAATTTTAAAATTGATAATTTAAGAAAAAAAATCTGTATTAAAAAATTTTATTTCAATTTTGCCCTCTTCGCGCCTCCAGTCACTCCAGTGTAGTGTTAGCGGGTTCTTTTCCGTTAGCGGGTTCATCCCTGTCGCTCCAGTGCCCGACATAGTATGAACGAGAGAGAGAGAGAGCGACTGGAGGCGGAGAATAGTCTAAACGAGAGAGAGAGAGAGAGAGAGAGAGAGCGACTGTGCTTTGAGCGCGATGGAAAAGAGGAGACGAAGGGTCAGGCGAGATTTGAACGAGAGAGCGCGATGGAGAAGATGAGACGAAAGTCAAGCGGGAAAAGAACTGGTGAAGAGGGTAAAATTGGAATAAATATTTTTTTTTTAAATTATCAGTTTTAAAATTAATATGGATAAATTTTCAAGATTTTATAAATTTGATGGGCAAATATTCCAATTTGAAGATTTGATAGGCAAATATCCAAATTCTCAAGTTTTGATGGGCATATAACCCATTTTGCCTTAATTCTAACATCAGCAGTAATAATTTCGGGTAAGATAGAGATAAGTATGGATATCTCCATTTGAATTGAAACGGAGAGTGCGGAGTACCTATACATACCCGTAATAGGCTAGCTGCCACTGTCGTCTCCCCCCAACTTGCTCTCTTTCTCTCTCTCATCTCTGATCTCTGCGGCAGCCCTGCGCCAATGGCGAGGGTCCTTTCTTTAATCCTAGTCCTCCTCCTTTCTATCTCCGCTCTTTCTCTTATCTCTTCCTCCCAATTCGAGGGTTTCGATTCCGACGAGGCCTCTTTCTCTTACGAAGAGGAAGATCTCGAGGCACCGCTCGATCCCCTTCCATCCGCTTCTCTCCCCACCATCTCTCTCTCCTCTCCTCTAGAAGCTACACCCGACCCAGAACATCATCCGAACCCTAGCACACCTACGGAAAAACCTCATCCTAA
This sequence comes from Carex littledalei, assembly GCA_011114355.1. Taxonomy (NCBI): domain Eukaryota; kingdom Viridiplantae; phylum Streptophyta; class Magnoliopsida; order Poales; family Cyperaceae; genus Carex; species Carex littledalei. The sequence goes on along the minus strand of CM022090.1, from coordinate 10,650,533 downwards.
CCCTACCACCACAACCCCATCTCATCTCCAGACCGATTTCTGGGATGAAGATGAGTTCGAGGGTATCCCGTCAACCCCAGAGACTATCGTGATCCAGGAATCAACGGACCGCGAATCAGAAACTAAATCCATACCCGAATCGTCGCCTGATCCGAAACCAGCGACTCCCATTAAGCCATCGTCTTACTGGGTTGAGATCGTGTGTGTATCCTTCCTGATCTGCTTCATTATCAATTACTTTACTGGAAGGAAGGAGAATGAGACGACGGCTCTTGCATGGGCTGCTAAATTTGCGACCAAAGATTCCATTTTTGAAAAGAATTTCAGTCTTTTGGGGACTGGAGATGGGAATGATACGCCCCTTTTGCTGAAGGAAGGTCAAGATGTGTTCAAATTTTATGCAAGTGGGAGAAGGTAATATCTGCATGAAATTTTAATAGCTTATGATATGTAAATGTAAAGATGTGTGCTATTTGGTTGGTTAATTTCAACCCGCTTAGTATAGTACCTTATTTATGCTACCTTGATACAAAGACTTTTAAATCGCAAGCTTGATAGTTTGCCTAAGGTCGGGGTTCTGTCAATTATATTTGCAGATCTGCACACTACCTACTGTTGTTCTACAGAGAAGGGTCATGATCAATAAATCCATTGAAAAGATTTTAACATGGACAATTGTCAAAATAAAATTGAAGTAACAGATCCAACTTTGTAAGCATGGTCTGTGTGGTACATATGTCCTTCTAAATATGATGATACTTGGTATACATTTTATCTTTCATACAATGATCTGATTTTTCAACGTGAGTTAAAAAAAAACAACCCTTGATGTATTATTTTTGAGTGAAACTCAAATTACACATAATTAAATAGATATGCAATCAAATCTGATATCCTAAGATGCACCCAAAAACTTGTTTCTATATTTTGATATTGCCAAGCTTGTCAAATAAAGTTGTCATAGTAAAATCAGTTAATAAATTTCTAGATATGCGTGTACAGATACACTCACCAACTCGTAACAATCCAAAAGGAACGAAGTTTAAGAGATACTCTACTGAACACAATTTTCGAACCACTCAGGTTGGAAAAAATGTGCTTTCATTGTTGCAGAAAGCATTTTAATTGAATTAGCTAAAAACTGTATTGCATATACCTTAATGTTATGTTGATAACTAACACCTATTTTGATGACAGATATTGCCAGGGAATGCTAGCGACCATGTACATGCATAGCCGGCATGACCTAATTGCTCGCGTCTTTGGTTGGGTATTCCCCAAGAAGGACATTATCACATTTGAAGTGATAATGAATGATGATGCGATGGACCATGTGGTCCTTGCTGTGGCCAGAAAGAAGGAAGTGAAGGCGATGCAGAAGGATGAGAAGGACCTTCAAAAGTATGCTTCACCAAATGCCGTGGCAGGCCCTGCTGGTAAGAGGTGGGTCTCTGATGAGCTGGCTGTCATATCCGAGTCCAAGGAGGTTGCCTGGGACCTCTTCAATGAGGCTGTGCTTGATCAGGTCTGACTCTATATATTTGTGTAGTACTTTTTTCTTTATTTGCATAAATGTTTATAATTGATCTAGTCCCAGGGGTTGATATGTTTCAGAAATTGTGCTGGTAAGAGTACAGTTGTGGTAAAAGACAAGAGTCTCTTTTTCTTATATATATAGAGAGGTTGGCTAAGCTCATAGTGGTATGACCAAGGCCTTGGTACTACCAGTTCCATGAGTTTTGTTCAAAAGTTAGGGCCTGATAAAATTCAGCTTAAAAGCACGGCTAAAAGTACATGATTATAAAACTGTGGTACCAGCACATGCAGGAGTGTCGTTCATACCAGCAGTGCTCTCATGGCTTGAATTGTATTACTCAATATCAATTCTCAACTGGGCATGCCTGTTTTACTTTCTCTTCTGTAGGTCTTTGGAGACAAGGCTTTTGAGAAAGTTGGAAAGTGGTTCGTCTCGCTCCATTTCTCAGACCAGCAACCAGGGTTGAATAAAAAAGTATTATTGTTCAAGTTTGTGCTGCCTGACATCAAGCATATGGCTGACATCACCAAATTGGTTGCTCTTGTGCCTTACTACATTGACATCATCGGCCGTTACAAACTCAGCTCTAATGTATGCCCTTTTAATTTTTTATTTAGAAGTTTACTGAAGCTGTTGCTAAGTTGGCGCTACTCTGTTTTAGTTTTCTTGTTTTTTTTTCTAACTACTTATTTACTTTTATCATACCAGATTGGAATGTTCTGGTTTTCCCTTGTCCATACCCAGTTCACTCATAAAACAGTACCTTTGCACCACAAATGAAAGAACTTGGGTGTAAACATTGACCTCTCTATGTTGTTGTTGGTGTTATATACGAGTAAATATAATATGAGCTTGAGCTGATGAAGAGGTTGCGAGCTTAACTTCAAATTTAAAGAACTTTCGGATTGGCTTTGAATAGTGAATTTAAACTTCTGATCTTAATCTACTTGATGAGCCAAGTGTTTACGTATCAAACTTGCAATTCTCGAGTTTGTTTTGTATAAGATCAAGAAATAAAAATGAACTATTTTTGTTTGCTCATTATTTCATAATTTTAACTTGTTCTTATACAAAACATGCTAAAACAAAAAGTTTGGAAATCAATGCTTTTTGTTTGTGTTTGAAGCCGATCCGGTGGTTTTTGAGGTTTAAGCTTACGAACTTTTTTGAGGTTTTAAGCTTCACTCTATATACTTTGCATGGGTAATAATTATACTACAGAAAGAGTTGCATCTCATAGTATTGGAGCAATGAGATATTTTTTCTATGGGTAATTATTATGCTACAAAAAGGTTGCCTCACCATAATATTGGAGCAAACAGATATATTATCCAATACTTTTATAGTAATGCATATTGATAATAGAATGTAGTAACATCAAGCAGTTAATTTGGAATGCTTGCTTTGTTGCAAAATTCATATGTATTGTATTGTTTAAAAGCAAATCATGGAACTTGCCCTTTTCTTCCCCTCACCTCAAAACACTATCTACTGACTAGTGTACTGGACCCAAATGCTGTTAAGGTGTACTCACACAATGATAAACTTGAATGTAGGCACGGGCAAAAACAGAGGCAGCCCGGTCTAAGGTGGCACAGGAGGAGTTCAAGGAGATGCAGAGTGCTCGGCAGGAGGCATTGCAGAGGAGGAAGAGTGAGAGGAGGAAGCAGAGTGAGGAGGCTGAAGCCAAGCTCAGTGCCGAGGCCCTGCGCAAGAGGGAAGAGAAGGAGCGTGCTCGCCAGCTTAAGAAATCCATGCCACGTGTCAAGATGATGCGCTAGTTAGTTGACCCGTCAAGTTTTTATTTATTTTCTTCTCTCTCTTGGTGTACCTTTCTTTTTGACCTCTCATGGGGGGGAATAATAGCTGGGAACTTAGAAAAGCAGAAATTGAAGGAAACTCCTTCCTTTCTTTTTTGGGGAGAGCTACAAGATGTAGGCTATAGATGAGGTATTTACACTGCCTAAATATTTTTAGCTGCATCGTTTGTGTTGATAATTTGATCCAGTTGCCTTCTCCATGGAGTATAGGATCTTATGTGCCAATTAAACAGGGCTGTAATATACTGATCTTGACTAGCTCTTTTAAGTAGCAGTAGTGAATTTTTAAGGACAAATGACTGCTATTTTGGGTACACGTTTTGACAGAGCAGGTTTTAATTCATGCAGCTCACGAGTCATATACAAAGCTGTTTTTACTCTATTTTGCTAGTTATCTAATTTTAAGTTTCGAGGTATTGTGATATTTTTCTTGGGATTTAGACATTTTAGTTGGTACAAAATGATTGTTTAAATCGAGTCAAAATAATATTCAGCGAGTGCAAGCGGTTGTAATGTAATCGCCAACTAACTAATTGCGTACTCTGTCTTAGTTGATAACTTAATTTTTAACAGTGTCATTATCAATTATTTTCCACACAATGTTAAGTCAACTTTATTAATATGATTCCATATATCTATATATTTTAATTTTTAGAATCTGTCATTTTTTTATTCATGTCCTTGCTAGTCTTCCAAATTTCAAATGCCACGTCAGCATCCTTGGTAACTTTGAATCAGCAATTAACTTTTAAGTTCCTGCAACAAACATTGCAATTACATTTAATATACATGCTGTGAAATCTCAATATGCATTGTTCAACTTGCGTTAGCTCAATATATAGTACTGCACAATAATTGCGTGTTTATCCGTGTAATTGGTTGCAGTCACAAGAGGCGGTAAGTGTCACATATGCAACTATATCAATCATCCTTCAATCATTCTTTACAGGTTCATCTCAGTTAATAATTGTAAGACCCACTCAGTATTTTTTAATTTTCTTTTCATATTTTCGATGATAAATCACAATTACGGAATTACCATATCAATTTTTGAAACTACTAAAATAACAAATTTAGCAATTAGTTTACATCGATATTGTAATTGTTACATCAGCGATCGCAATTAATTTGCAATTCCCATACACATGCTCTATGCATTAATTACTTTCATGACACTTTCAAAAATAACATTTTTAGTTGACAAACCTTCATTTTTACTCCAGCAGGCTAAACATATAAATTTCAAACAAAATATTGAGGGCATGGTCATATGTATAGCACACATTGGTCCGTACTTTGAATCAATATCTCAGTTTACAAAGTCCATATAATCGATATGAACCATTCAACATGATCTCTAATATAAAAATGTACCCGTAGATCAAATTTTACATTTTTTTTAGAATTTTTTAAATATTTTTTTAGGTAGGTAGAAAAATATTTGATCTAAAGATTGCAGACCATTCAAAAATAGTGATTTTTTACCTATCTAAAAATTAGTACAAAAATTTTAAACATTAGCACCATTGACTATTTTCCAAAAGACCACACAACAAAAGCCTCACGAGAAGACCTGATTAGCAATTGTGGCTAAAAGAACAATTACAATACTGATATACCTAAATTTGATTGCATTACTGGAGTTCACAAAAATATTATCTCATGTAAACCTAGGACATTGCACAATTTATATTTTACAACACCAAAAAAGTTAAGAAAGCAAAGCAAAAATGTACAGAAAACTTTGAAACTCATATTCTTAGCATATCAAGATCATGAATTCCAGCTTTCAAAATAAAAACATACTTAAAAAACAACTTCATTACGCCCAGTAATTGAAATCCCTAATTTGTGAAAATAATCTCATCAAAATTCCAATCTCTGACAAGGTCTCTTGAGACAGCACGGCTCCTTTGTAAGCGTGGAGCCCCTTCTACACCTTGATTACCAGTTGCTAAGACAGGAAAAGGTGCAACTTTTGATGTGGCAATGCCGCTGCTTTGTGCACCGTTATTGATAACGGGTTTAAGGGTCAGGCAACTGACTACCGCTCCGCATCGGCCTTCTCCTTCTGAGCTCGAGACAGAGTAACTTCTAAAGGAGTGAGAGGGGCTATCCATGCCATGGCATACAAGGCACGCTAAGCTCATTTTTGTGTGTCAGTACACTGGGTCACACCAGCAATTTCAGTTCCTGAAAATTACTTATCAAAAGTTAGAGAAGCAAAGCACTTGCATGAATTGATTTAAGGCCAAATTATAGTAGAATGATCAAATAGCAAGGAAAAGGGTAAATTGGGTTCAGTACATGCCCGTGCCAGTTCCAAGGAAAAATAATTTCAAAGTGTGAAAGGATCTATTACTGCAAGTCAGAAGGAAATAACCAGGGGCAAAAAAAGAAAAAAAGCATCAGTTTCAGACTTCTGTATTTATAGTATGTGTGTGTGATAATTCTCTTTGTACTTATCTTCTCAAGACAAGTCAAACAGTTTACGGCAAACGTTTGGCTATGACACCTTTGGATTTTTTCTATTACCTATAGCGTGAGAAATGTCTAGATACTTTTGCCTTATTGAAGCCAAACCCTAATACCATTTACTCTAGATTTTCACTGAAATTCTAACAAGGAGTCTGGACAATTATGAAGTTTGAACCAAGCTGTTCCTTGATGAGGAACTGGCAAACAGCAAAATGGCCAGAAAATATTATTTGGTACAATAGGAGCTGACAAAGTACATAATATAAAGTTTTGAGAAAAAAAGCCCCAATTACTTTTGCAATTTTTTGAAGTATAGTTTCCATTAGATATCTGATAGATATCGATTGAACTTATGTTCGATATAGATGTAAAAAACATAAATGAATTCCATCATAAGAGATAAAATCGGTCAAGATTAGCCAGTACAATCTTTCCAATGAACTAATCAGAAGAAAGAAAAATAAGGAGAAAATTAGAATGCACCAGCATATAGGCCTAGTCATCGATTTGATTGCTAGTCATAAGAGATCACAGAATTTAAATAATTCAATTCATTCATATCCCTAAAATTTGCCTTTCAGAAGATCTCGTCAATGGAAATCCCGTCAAAAAATGGTGAAAACAACGAGATTGACCCCTTAATTTGTTTAGTAACATTGATTGAGCTAGATCGCTTAAAATATTCCCGCCGCATCATAAAGAATAATCGATAATTCGAAATGTATGCATAAAAATTAAATCTTGAACTACTTAAGATAAAAGCGAGAGAGCTAACCTTCGGTGAAATCACACGGCGTGCCCGAGAGAGAGGGGGCGGGGGAGGAGGAGGTGTCGAATAAGGCCTTGGTTTTTTATTTTTTATTTTCGCAAAAAACAAAATTATAGAACCCTTGCGTTGAAGAGATTAGGAAATTTCTCGTTTATGTCAGTTGGAGCCTTGGAGGAGACTAGGAGGCAATAAAAATGCTATCCAACCCCAAAATATGACTCAAGGAAGTTGTTTTTGTTATGGACTTGTGGATATAAAGGAGAACTTGTGCGAATATATGGTAATAGAAGTTTGGGAGATATTTTTTAGATTTTTTTTTTAATATTATATGATTTTGGTGTCATAAAATGTCATAATTTTATTTTTATATTTATATTTTAAAATATGAAATTCAAATGTCGAATCTGAGTTTGTTGATATTTTATTAGGAAAGATGTGTCGAAGTAAAATTTTAAAATTTTTGAAGTTTATTTTATACTTAATCGAGTGGTCTGAAATGTAGCTAGTTAACTATGATATATTGATGTTAGGTGCATTTATTTTTCACCCACTTGATCAAGTATAAAAAGAAGAAAAACAACGGTTAGATTTTGATATTTAGATTTCTAAATTTTGATATGTTAATAAAAATAAAGTTATGACATCTAGTGACAGTCGCAGTCACTAGATTAGATTGCTTATTATTTATTCTATGTATAATTAGTAAGAAAACATATAGTAAGAAAACAAGTTATATGTATAATTAGTCACAGTCAGCTGTTAATTTTCGATGTGTTGATTTCTAAGAACTTCAAAATTTTATGATACATGGAGTGTTTTGAGCCTTCAAATCTTCTAGCCATACCTTGCTCAATTTTTTTTTCTTGCCATACTAATATACTATATCATCTATACTCTTAAAGCTATTTCTCTCCTCATTTATCTTGATTAGATTGCTTATTATTTATTCTCATTCTCCTTATAAAAGAGTTATGTGTTTGGTATACTTAAAGATATAACATAACTTTCAAAGAAATTCAATTTTTTGTGAGCGGCCTTCAAATTTACTCTTTTTAATAGCATTTTCAAATACTATTTTTTTCATCTTTTAATTAGACTCAATATTGGACTGTTACCAATTTTACAAAAATATAGTAACAAAGTTTGTTGTCGTTATGGGAAATACTGAACGCTGGCCTTTAAGATAAGATCCAACTCTGCTGCTTTTCTTAGAGAAAAGTATGGTTCTGTTTTTCTGATCCCAACCATTCAAAATTTTACATTCACGTATCTCGATAAAGAAATTTTTTCATACACAAATCTCAACGATTTTGAATGATTGAGATCAGAAAAGCAGAACCCTATTTTTTTTTCTAAAAAAAGCAGCAGTCCATTCACTTTTAAGATATGGAGATGGGAAAGAAACAGATTTTGGAGATTTCCAATTTGTAGCCTTGTAGGCACTTTAGTTGGTCCCGCTACTGTATCCACTTGGCAGGATTGAAATCAATAATATAGTGTCATTCAAAAAAAAGTATAGTCTAAGGGAGCTATGCTTATTGCTTTGCTTTAGTTGATAGCTTAAAATAATTGCTTGTGAAAGCTTAGTTTTGTATGCTAGTAGTTTGCACGCATGATTGAAGTGGGTTTCAAACGAGGACCAAATTAAATGATTGATGATTACATATTTTTATTGTTTCCTATTTTAGACCCTACCTACCCAATGATCTTTTCGGTTAGATTGGGTCACACAAAGAAATCCTTGTCCAACTCTTTTGTTTTAGAAATTAAACTCATCTTTATATTCTCTAAATGATAAAACGAAAATGGTCCATTACTTTTGAAAATCCACATTGCTCCTGAATTGTACTGATGAGAGAAATTGGATTAACAATTCCAATCCGGCCCAGCTCAAATTGATTTAGTAGTAGGCCTTTAAAGAAATCATTCATTTTTCTTTGACTACTTTTATTGTAAATTTGCATGTCCTATATATGCACATATATAATTCATTTTTCTTTGTTGTAAATGCATTCATGTAATATTTTCTTGAAAAAAGATTGATGTTTCATTTTTTCAACAAATATTTACAGATACTTACAATATTATATATTTTGGAGGATAACTGTGTGTTTTGGTAATTTATAACTCTAAACGAGGCCAGAGTTTGTTAATTAAAACCGTCAATAGATGCATGAGGTGTATTGTAAATACAAACCTGGAGGTTTTGCTTACATACAATATTTAGTTTAGTTGGTGCTAATAATTTTCTAAAGATATCATATAACGTTTGGAGAATAATTGAAAGTTTTGGTAATTTTCGAACCTTCAAGGAAGCTTGAATTGGTTGAAAATACATTTAGATGCACACAAAATGATACAACATTGAGGTATATATCACTTATAATTTTGGTGATATAATATTACCAAATGACGCATGAATTTATTAAGAACATCACTAAATGTACGTAGATGTTGTAAATGCATTACATCAAATTTTGCTTGCTAAAAAATTAATGTTTCTTTTCGATTTAGTGCCAATAAAAGTCTGTATAGATATATAGAAATAACGTTTGGAGCATAAAAATCATCTTAAAAATCAGTCGATTCAAACCGTTCAACATGATCTCTATATTAAAATTGTGCTTGAAGATCAAATTTTACATTTTTTTTGAATTTTTTTACTATTTATTAAGTATTTTACAAAACTATTTTTTTAGACAATTCTGGATCACTGAAAAACAACAATTTTGTAAAATATTTAATAAATAGTAAAAAAATTTAAAAAAAATGTAAAATTTGATCTCCAAGTACATTTTAATGTAGATATCATGTTGAATGTTTGGATCGACTGTTTGGACTTTGAAAATCACAAAACCGAATTGTTGTAAGATGTTATAACTTACAACTGTTGTAAGTGGATTCCTTAAATAAAACTTGTATTTTAGTTGAAAGTACCAATGTATCCACAACATGTGGAAATGCTTTCCAGCGAAGTTCGTTACACAAAAGTAATGTGTCATCCATAATTAGTATAAACAAAATTTTATGCATGAAGTATATATGTAGTATTTGAAGGGTAATTGCGAGTTTCAATTGTTTATTGATTCTAAATAAGGCCTAAATTTGCTAATTGTGACCGGGATAGCCTAGATAAAATTTAATATGCAGTCACAGATGGGTTAGTACCGGTTTTCATAATTTTTTATATAATTATATATTGAGTTGCACTCATGTACAAGATTTAAGATAAGATTGATACTACAATTTACAATCATCATTTCACTTTTCTATATTCCGCAAAATCAACAACATGTAATAAACATAACGATTGTGCATTATCATCTTTTGGCAGTAAATGAATGATCAATTTAAGAGAACTACTAGTTTTTAAATTGAATAAATTAGGCCTAGGCACTCTTAAATTGAAATTGGCATCGACGTGGGCCCAAATATGAGCAATGGAAGTCAGACAAGCTTTGTTGTTGTTTTTTTCATGGAGTCACTTTAGCATAATAAACTCCTCTTTATATTTTTCTAAATAACAAGGAAAAAGGTCCATTACTTTTGAAAATCCACATTGCTCCTGATTGTACTGATCAGAGAAATTGAATTACCAATTCCAACCCCGCCTAGCTCAAATTGATTTAGTAGTAGGCCCAACTTGCCAGGGCAGAGATACCTAGTTTTTGTATGCATGTGTTCCTTCCGAGAACGGAGTAGGTCCGATGCCCATCGGACCTACTTTTAGGTTCAACGAGATGATGACCGTCCGATCTAATTTAAGATTTGTGCGCACGAAATTGAAACAAACACGCACGAATTTTAAAGCATTCGCACGAATCTTAAAGCAAATCGACGGTGATTAAACCCATCGGACCTACTCTCAAGTGGTTCCTTTGATGTGTTAGAAAATTTGGTAGCAAATTTTTTTGGATCAATATTATTTGACTTATTAAAAATTTAAAACATCGTGTATTTTTCCTTCACATTATTTTCTTCCAATTTTTTTCAAAAAAGAAAAGAAAAAGAAACAAGATCCTAGAAAGTTATAGCTTATATATTTTTTTCAGATTCGTTCTTTTTGCTGCACATCAACTGCTTATTAACAGAAAAGAAGAAATAACAAAGAAAAGAGAGAAGTGAATGGAACCATCTACATTTCTCCTCCCAATTGGTTCTAATTTTAGTTTTGATAAAGTTTTGTGGGTTAGTTTTGAACAAAGCAGTTGTAATTTGGTATATGACGTCATCCATAGAAAAGTTCGTCTAAAGTGCATGCACCATTAAACTACATTATTCTGATTCGATATCCATTTTTGTTTGTGTAGGTAACCTCCTTGTTTTTCTTTACTTTTTAAAATTTTCAATATTATACCCTTTTTTTGGTCTAGTATCCTCTTCTTTACTCAATTGCAGCTTTGGCAATCCCTTGACTGAATCAATTCGCAGGGGCGGCTTCAGGATTTTTGTTAGGGGGACAAAAAAATGTCGAATCGGATTTAAATCCATTAACTAATTGAGTACTCGATAAAAAACAATGCTTTAACTTATATTTTTTAATATTTTAACTTGTAATTTCTAATTCTCTGACTTATAATTCTAATTACCAATCAAAATTCAACATATTTATTTCAATTTTAATCATAAATTTAACTCGAATTACAAATTAAACGTCCAGAGGAGAGCAAAAAAAATTTTAGGGGGACAAAGTCGGTCGGAACCGATAAATCTCCACTAAAACTCAAAATCCAGGAAGGCAGCTGCTCCCTGGAACACTCTGGGTCCACCCCTGTCAATTCGTACATTTTCTTAAAAGTGGTGCAATGAGATAATGCACCATCAGCTATAAAATACAGTTAAAGCAAGATGTAATTCACAAAGAACAACAACACAGTTCCTCTCTCACTCCAGCATGATGTTGTATAAAAACCACAAACTTTATTCATGTAACCTCAAGTAAAACATACACACATAACTGGATCAAGCATCCACAGGAAGTCACCTAAATGTGATCATGTTATATGATATATCAACACGACAACACGAAACATGCCTTTATTTTTCTAGATTTTACGGGCATTTGGGGCGGCCATTATGGGTCTTCATGTTAGCATAACAAGGGCACTCCTCTTTGTGACCGCTTGTACCGCTCGGTACGCATTGGCACCTCTGACAACATGTGTTGCAAGCCCTAATGCACATCTTCGGCCTCCCTGACTTACTGCAACGGTAATTGCACTTCCCGCTACAATCTGCGTTCAAGAGGGAAGAAGAAAATGTCATATTTTATTTGGCCTACACTTATCATTGTATATGTTATTATTCCATTTCTTTATGTTATTTCCATTAATTGTACCATTTCTGACAATCAATTGAGAATGAAAAAAAATAAAATATTGGCATATGAGTCCCATTTTATAGTAATTCCATAAAATTTCTAGTGATATTTACTGTAAGCCTCCAAATTAAAGTAAAGACTAATGAAGCTCAGATATTTCTTTACTGACACAAGAAATCAATTTGAATGGAATCTCAGTATCTCACCTATTGCCTCAACTCCTTGTATCCAGGGCTGCTCCATTATATTCATCTGAAAAACCATATTTGATATTCAGACAGTAATTATTTGAATGTTTACAGAATTAGAATTTGATAAGAAAACTACAGTCAGAAAATTTATATTTTTTTTTTTTTTTGAATGATTTGCATGAATCCTGTTGGAAAAGGCACAGATTTACCTCCACAAGGATTAAGAGAAGCAGCAAACCAAACAGGAACTTGTTAGTTGCCATGGCAAAATACAAATTGAAATAAAACAAAATAAAAACAGAGATGAAAAAGAAAGAAGCAGAGGGACCTAGCGGTGTGAGCAGCAGCTGTGCAGGATACATTGTCCTTTTGTAGAGCAAAAGGCAACGGGTTCACAGAAGGCGCTACTTTTCGTGTGCTTGTTTCTTTTTATTTGTGGGGCCCACTTGCAGAGAGACTGGAACAGAGTTCACGGGTATGTCAATGAAATGAAAAAAAAATTCAATCTCTCTGTTGCATTGTGGCATATTACCACCGCTATCTAAGGATTTACTTTTTTTATTGGGCCTGTTCAAACTGTATTGAAATAGTAGCCCAACAAGAATAAATTTTGATGTGATGGTGAAAAAAAAAAAATTAGAATTGAAATGAAAATATGCAGTTCAATCCTTCTTTTTTGTAACTTTTTTATATTTCACTCCATTATTTTTTGGAGGTGGAATTGTGAAAAATGAATTTTTCACATATTAAAATAGATTATTTGTACTATTTTATTATTTCAAGCTTGTTGAATACAAACGGAATATAGCGAAATAAAAATTTATTTTCTAGATTACTTTTTCATTATTCTACACATTTGATCGACATATACTAATTGTAATGTTTATTATTATTGTTGTTATAATTATATGTTTTCAGTAAAGGAGATGTTCACATGTCTTTCACTTTCAGCATGCTATGTAACTTACCATTTGAATTATTAGTTGAGTTCCTTAGCAGATTAGCAAGTTATTTCGTTTTACTATTAAGCTATTTAAATGGCACAACTAGCAAATTAGATAAGGTTTAAAAATTTAAATAAGTTAGCAACAAAAATCATAATAAAAATATAAACACTTAGTTATTTTTGTATATGCATAATTTTAGGTTTACATTACTACCACTTATGAGCCGATTCGCAAGGTGCGAAAGACAGATTTAGAATATAATGTTTGGCATTTTAATGTTAAAATCAATGATTTAAAATTGTGTGACTGCTATTATTTTGATAATTAATAATTCGATTTTTTAAGATTGATAAAGACGATAATCAATCTATTTTTTCATAATTACTTATTTTATAACCATAAATGTAGCGCATGTGGTGTGATCGTTTTCTTTAGAAAAAAAACTTAATCTAATCTTAAGTTAATTTTTGGCTTGTCTGACAATAGAAAAAGGTCACAAGCTGTTTTTGATAAAATTTTAGAAAGAAAATTCACAAAAATTTAGTATATGCAAGTTTTTATTTTTAGACAATTTAATGATTATCCGACAATTGAACAAATTAAATAACACACATATTTTCTATTTAAATTAGAACCTGCGAATAAAAGAAAACTTAGTTGTGCAGTTTTTTTTAAGACCATTCAATCAATATTTATAGACAGTTGATATCGAAATTACTGTTAATATATTTTTAAAACCACGATTACAGTTTACTTGTTCTCAATTAAGTTTGTTATTAATACAGTCTATTGGCCTTAAAAGAAAAGCTTAGTTTATCTTTGACGCAAAAATCAAACATTTATTTTGTTGTCAAATAAAATTGATGTTAAATTCGATAAAATATATTAACATTATTAATGTTTTGTTCGTGGAACACACGAGTTATATATTTTCTATTTTAATTTTATTATCTGTATACTGCATGAAATTAAAATAACGTTATCAATATCTTTATTCTTAAATTTACTTTAACTCACCAATTAAAAATACCATTCATTTGTTGTGACGTCAAATGTGCGGACACGGTCTCATCGATCGGTAAAAAAGAGGTAAAAAAAAACAATGAACAAACTTTCAAAACCTTTCAAAAAATTGTGCGCGCCAATTGCCTGATGGATGAGGTGCCACGCTAATGCTTTCTTATCAGTTACGGACACCAGCTAGGGTGTCAATGGGTACGGCAAGGATTAGGTGGAAGCATTTTTATACCCATATTCATTACAAATGATTTTTATTCGTATTCTATCTATATCTAGGGGTGTTCATCGGTTCGGTTCGGTTTCAACCGAATTGAACTAGGCAAACTAAAGTTATAATTCGGTTTCAAAAATAAAACCGAACCGATTTAGCATTGCAACCGAACCGAATGAACCAAAGTTTTATTTCGGTTTGTTCGGTTCAAACTGAAATATATTAATTTTTTTATTTAAAACAATTGATTTATAATAAACCGAAGTATATTAAGAAATAAATCAGGGTATTAAGAAATAAACTGGGATATTAAATAAACCGAAATATTTAAAGCAATTGATTAAGAAATAAACTGGGGTATTAAGAAATAAACCGGGGCGGTCCGGACCAAATTCATAATATATAAAAGTTCGGTCGGTTCGGTTATTTCGGTTTTGAAAATTTTCAAACCAAACCGAACTGAAATTATAATTTGGTTTTAAAAAGCAAACCGAACCGAAACATTAAACCGAAAAAACTGAACCGTTTGATCTAAACTAATTCGGTTCGGTTCAAACTAAACCGGACCCAATGAACACCCCTATCTATATCCGCTAAAAGTTATCTTATCTGTACTCTATCTTTATCCGGTAGTGGGTAAATAATGGGTAATACTAATATAATAATTATTTTTATTATTTATTAAATAAAACATATACATTCATTTCACACATGTATAGTACTTTATTAAAAAAAAATTCTAATCATGCTAAACGCAAGTAAGCCAATTAAAGTACTCTTTTCAATGCTTATTAATATATATAATATATATAATTTTTTTATAATTATCCGATCGGGTAACGGGTACGAAATAGACTTCACCCGTACCTTTACCCGTTTAGATAACAGAAAAAAAATCTTTATCCGTACCCGTATCTGATAAGTTTACAAAAAAAATCTTATTAGTACCCGTCTTATCAAATACGGTACGGATCGGGTAAACGGATAAAAGGGTGCCATTGACACCCCTAACACCAGCCAAGCATGACACTATGAGTTCCTCTAGAAATTTTATCTTCATTTCTCATGATGAGTTCTCATGTTATGAATTTTAATGAAAATGTGATATTCGATTTATATTGATATCTTTTAGTTCTGTTTAAGATGCGAATTTTGAAGTTTCAATTATTCATTAAGATTCGGTTGACAAAACAAAATAATACTAAGAAAATAAGATGAGTATGATATAAGGGTGGTTCCAAAAAAATAGTGGAAAAATATTACTTGAAATAATGATAAATGTGTTTGAAATTGAAGTATGAGGAGGGTGTGTTATAACTATCCTTAAAAAAAGTTCATCTAGTACATGGTTCATCATTTTTTACTTAAAAAAAATCATATAGAATTCACTTTTTTAACTGTACAGAGATTGCTTGCGTATAGGATTCGTCATTAATTTCTATCATTTGCATTTTCATTTTAAAAGACATTATTTGCCTTTGTAATTTTGTTTAGAATTAGGTGATAATTATATTTTGTGCCTTCGTGTTTTTATCTTTTCTAACTTTATTTTCTGTTAATAGTAATACTTACGAATTTGGATACAGAAAAAAATAAAATCAATTGTGTTAATAATCATAATCAATTCCCATACTATGGTATATGACAAAAGAAAATATAGAATATAGTGGAGCACGCTTAAAAGTAAATGTAAAGGTAAAGACTAGTGGTTACTTACTGTTACACCATTAGTAGAACATATTTTACAAAAATTATATATTCTCCTTTTGATAATTTCTAGAACCTCCAGTTCTTTTCTTCCTTGATTCTTCTATCTATCTACTACATAAAGCGTATTAATTAGATTATGTAGTGACGGTAGGTCTGTGCTTTTTCCTACGCAAATCTTTTCCAGTATGTTCTCTCCGTTTGGTAGAGAAGAGAGCAGCATGAAATGCAGTGTGTGTGTGTGTGTGTGTGTGTGTATATATATATATATATATATATATATATGGAGTATGGCTAACATGCTTCCACTAGAATTTCGGCCTCGTGCTTCCGGGGCATATCTTAGTGTTTGATGTTCAGACAACAAATTAAAACCGTTAGATGTTCAATCTATATTAAAATGTACTTGGAGACCAAATTTTACATTTTTTGAATTTTTTTTACTATTTATTAAGCCACTTTGAAAATTCCAGATCCGGGTGAACAGTAAAAACAGTCTGGACCATATGATCTGGAATTTTCAAATTGGCTTAATAAATAGTAAAAAAATTCCAAAAAATGTAAAATTTGGTCTCCAAGTACATTTTAATATAGATTGAACATCTAACGGTTTAAATTTGTTGTTTGAACATCAAACACTAAGATATGCCCCCGGAAGCACGAGGCCGAAATTCTAGTGGAAACATGTTAGCCATACTCTATATATGTATTCAACTATATATGTTTATCTAGAGACATGACCTATGTTTATCTAGAGAATATAAATACGCAAGAATTAAGCGTTTAACTTTTGGCAATTTTAAGTGGTGTAAAAATTTACTTACAGCAGCTAAACTAAAATATTAATCTTTTAATCTCTATTGTAATAAAAGAATTTAAATAAAAAAAGTTAGCTAACAAGACTTAATTAAGTAGGGTCATATGTATCATATCCGGACTAAATATTGAATGGAGAGGAATGGAAATTAATTTAGAGATGCTATTTGCGGAAGAAGCCAGAATTCAAAAGTTGTTATTCGGCAATGTAACTTTTTGATATTTCCGGTTGGAATCTTATATTATAGTCCCACAAAATTACCGACACGCTTTTGACTTCAACTTTTTTAAAAAAATAAATTGATAAATTAATTACCTTTCCACTAAAACAATTATGCATAAAAGGAGTGTTTTTTTTTTTTTAGATGAAATCAGTGTGCATTGAGAAGAATTGGAATAATGAGTTTGAAATTTAATAAAAATGGTTGACATTTTAACAGTCAAGCTTAAAGTACTTAATTAGTCACTCTTGTAATTTTAAATTTTTTAATTATGTATATTGAATTTTTTTTGTTAAGTTTTTATATACTTCAGCTCTTTTATTTTGTGCTTTTAGCTCAGTGATTATAATTTTATTTTGTGGTTGTGAAAACTTGAGTTCAAATTTCAACACTATTTGATTTTATCATATCAGTAATCAGTTCCATTGCATGCTCGCCTTTATACGATTCACTTGAAAATTATTTGGTGTCACGTGAAGTTTAATATTAACATAAGTAACTATGAAGCAAGAATGATAAAATTGTAAAATTAGATAGACAGGAGTTTGAGACTAGCCGAATTAAAAAATGCATATGGTTTGATTTGAAATTTCAACCATATTGTTGGAAGTCAATTTTTTTTTTTTTGAAATATACCGAGGATCATACTTTTAAGAAGCCATGCTATTATTTTAAAATTACGGTCAAAATCTTGGAGTTCAGATATTTGATTTTATTTTTTTGGATTTAAATTTATGTGTTATTTTTTACTAATTAATATTATCAAACATCAACTTTTTTTCCATTTAAATTTGTGTCCATTCACGGGCTATGTTTTATGATTAGAACTAGGGTGTTCCTAAGTTTACCAATTCTATTTGTGAACTCAACTCTAAAACCTATCGGATTGAATTCAAATGATAAGTCTGAACTATTGAAAACCCGTCTATCGTAACTACCTTACGAGTGATGCATCTACATGTAAAAATTTTAAAATTTTGAATTAATTTTGTATAGAGTGACGGAGTCTACGGCTTTGTGGTTACCAGTGGATGTGGAGGCCATACCAATTGCCAGCTGGCACCTTGATGAGTACCCGATGGAGATGAACCGAAATTTTTATTTATAACATACTTTAAAAAAAATAAAATAAACCAAATAACCATCGTTCACTGAAATTTAGATTTTCACCACGGCCGCACCGGCATTCTGCGGACCCATTTTTTTTTTTTTTTTGGTGTTTTATCGAGGCAGAATGGTTTTTTAATATTTTTAGTGAAACTAGGGGGTGCTTTCAGGAACCTGTACAATGTACAACCCGGTAGAATGGTTTTTTAATATTTTTTTGTTCTAGGAATGCGTGCCACATATCTCAAAGTTTGAAAAAAAAACGGGTCCGTATCGGCATTCTGCGGCTCCGCTGAAATGGGTCCGCAGAATGCCGGTGCGGCCGTGGTGAAAATAAAAATTTCCAGAAACGATGATTATTTAGTTTTTTTTTTTAAACTATGTTATAAATAAAAATTTCGGGATGAATGAAGGCCTACAGACTACAGATGATGTTGGAGATACTCAGCTGGTTCTTCATGAAGATGCTGCCCTTAAGATATAGTTCATGGGCAAACTTGTCAAATTTTGTTCTTTTCATATTCCTCAGCTCCAATGTGTGGCTTATGCTTACTGTTGAACATGTTTTAGTTTTTGCTTTTGGACTTACAATTCCAGCGAAGCAGCAGATAATGCTAAGTGGTGTTAGGATTTTACGTCTTGCAATTACTTGAACTGTTTGTGGTTGTAAGTTATCTATTTCTTTAATAAAATGGGCTTTAGCCTTTTTATCAAAAAAGTCTAAAAAATAAATGTATTAAAATTAATTTATAGACCTTCTAATTTTAACCGTTTGACTTTATGCTAAATTAAATCGAAAATTTTAAATTTTTGCATGTAAATGCATCACTCGTAAGGTAGAATTTCAATAGTTTAAATTTGTCATTTGAAATCAACAAGATAGGTTTGAGAGTTGATGAACTTAGGAACACCCTAGTTTTACTCTTTAATTTATTAATGATAGTAGGTTCCATCTAAGGAATGGTTCAAAACTTGTAGTACGAAATTTTAAGATTTGGAGGCTGACTTATTTTAGTGTTTCTAATTATTTGATATTTATTACACTTCTAAAATTTAAATTGATTTAACATGAGGTCCGAAACCATGTCCAATGTTGGATCATCGGATCCAAATGAATGTTGGTTGAACTCATCCTTTTATTAGATGAAATTTTTAATAGTTACTGGGCCAACATGTACTTGGGCCCATTTTTGCAACAATTTTGTCAAAGGCTGCGAATCTTTTATAACATATAGATCAACGGAGCTTTCATCTGATAAAAAAACAAAAATCATTGCACATATCTATAGTCCGCCTGAATCGCTAACGGTTGTGATTAAGATATTAAATTTTGGATTGAATTCAGCCCTTCAATTAAATAATCTGCTTTCTTTTGATTCTATGTATTTTTTCTTATATTTTTTTTCTACATATAGAAGTCTAAATTTATTTAGACACGTACTCGCCACATACAAATTGTATCATTTTTTTTATTGGTCATAATTTTTTTTAATTTCTTAAATGTAATTTAAGAATTATTCAGATTGATTGATAATTGATTGGTCATGTTTTCATTTCTTTTCATTTTTTTTATATCTTTTAAGGATTGTTATTTCTCATTTAATATGTCATTTTATATGAGATTTTTGTATGATGAAAAAGTCGGATGATCCAAATTTCTGCCCATACCACATAATGCTCGGTCATTCAATTGAAGATTGTTGGTAAAAATATGTTAAAAAGATAAAAAAAAACATATATGTCATTTAATGAAATATTACATTTAAGAAATGTTATTTATGTGTAGATGTCATTTAATATGTCATTTTGTCTAATTTTTTTATAAAATTATATCATTTTGTATAAAATTATTTTAGTTCTCTTATAATATATTTTTATTGTAACGTACGGATACTAGTTGGTTATTATTCATTTAGTGACCTGCTAATTAATTATTGCTAGGTGTATGTTTGAATCCATATATTTAGGCCCCAATCTCAAAAAATTTATGAAAAACATATGAACATACACAATCATATATCTAAATTCCAAATGTCAAAATATGTACATCACAGGTTAGAAATTTTTTGTTACATGTATTTAATTTGATTACGATATTAGTGATGAAATATTTTAATTTTGACCCTCATATTTATAAAATAAGAAATATTCTTGAATTAATAACTATATGATTCTCAATTAATATATTATTGATTTTTATTACAAAAATTCCTTCATCTGTCTCTAACTAGAAAAATGACTCCCAAGCTAGATTGTTTGTTTCCACACATCTTAGGTCCTATTCGGTTGTTACGGGATTATGCGGAATAGAATTTTTCGGATACAAAAATTCACAAATTAATTTTTAAAATGCATGTTCGGTTGTACTATCGGTTGTGGGCAATTCTAATTTGAGAAAAATATTCAACTTATTTTTTATAATTATTTAAAAAAATCTGATCAATTATAATAATTAAAATATAATCTTTAGAAAATAAATTAAAATTATAAATAGTAAAACCTGCTAGTGATGGTGAATAAATTTATAATTAAATAAAATAAAGAAATCAAACAAAATGCACCCATTGTGAAAAATTGATAAAATGTAAAGGGAGAATGATCAAGAAATATCATGTGGGAAAAAAAATTAAGTTCAACCTGATTTTTTTTTATATTTGTGGAAAAATTGAATTTTCTTATATTTTTTTCGTGATCATTTTTCTTTTCACCGTAGAAAGACCACCAAACAATACAAATTGCATTTCATCTAATTTCTCACAAAAAAATAAAAATAGACCATCCGTAAACCGTGACAGGTTAATTGTTTAATGTGTGATTCTTTGCTTCTGCTTTAGCCTTCTTTTTCAACGAGAGGGTGGAAGATATCGTGTCTATCTTATCAATTTTGGAAAAAGAAAAATAAATTATTGTCCTCATGCTCAAAGTTTACAAAATGATGCAAAGAATAAATGCTTTACCTTGACTTCTCCCAGGCCCCACACAACAGTACAAGTGGAGGAGAGCAGCTTGGGTCCGATGCCCATCGGACCCAAAGTGAGTTCGATGGGCTCTCCTACCGTCCGATATGATTTAAGATTCGTGCGCACCTAATTAAAACAGACACGAAAGTTCTGACGTGAATCTTAAAGCATATCGGACGGTAGGAGAGCCCATCGAACCCACTTTGGGTCCGATGGACATCGGACCCAAGCTGCTCTCCAAGTGGAGACGAAACAATAACAGATAACCACTCCGAAAGTCAGAACTGCTAATTTACAGGAAGAGGCTAATATTTCATTAATTATTCTATGTGTTTTTACACTTGATATGGAATGAATATCTCGTTGGTACCGAGGCAGAATGAAAATATTTCATTACTTATGCATGAAATCTAGTCCACATAGTGATCGAGTTTTGGGTTCAAAAGTGGCGCTAGGCGCTAGCTACCAAAGAATATAAATATTATTTTTTTAAGAAATAAAATGAAACCTCTTACGAGGACCAAATAAATATACACGAGTGATTTTAAGGACCTTTTATGTAACTGACTCGTACAAATATCTTCTGTATGTAATATAATTAATCAGTTGAAATCAGATCGACTGTAAATGACAGGTGGACCCTCAGTGTGACTAGCTGGCTCTCTCTCAAGTCTCATGTTAGTTACTATGCATTGCAAAACTTAGCACAACCAACCAAATCAATTATTGATTGTCCGTTGACCAGAACTTCCCTACAACCGTTTCTTTCATTACCGCGAGATACATGAAAGTAGTACCCAGATACGGTGTGTGAAGACTGGATGTAGCAAAGAATTATCCAAATATCCGGGGTCCAAAATGACAAAATCTCCTCTCCCCACGAAGAAGATATACTCTAGGCCTAATTTAATAGCATTGCCTTGAAGCGAACTATTAATACAAGTGAGAAGAGGAACTAAAATGGAGTTGGATTTGGATTCGGATCCTTTTCTCCCCTCATCTCAACCCGAATCCATGCTCGAGTTTGTCAATTCTAAGGGCCAACCGGCAACCCGATCCACCACCGGTGGTTGGACCTCTGCTCTCTTCATCATTGGTACCAATTCAGAAACTTTACACTTGTTTTTTTGTTCTAAATTCTAAAATCTGTCATTGGAGTAGCCTCATGGCACTTTGTTGGAAACAGTGTATGTGAAGTGGAGTTCCTTGAGATTCGTGCATGAAAAAGTTTGAACGGCTGGGATCGGAATAACAGGGTACTGTGATCCCTTTGGAATAACAGCAGATTTATATCCAGCATAGTATTCATTGGCTTATGCCAACATTGCAGACTTATTTTTTTATATATATAGACTTGATGTTTTTTCTGAAAAATGAACTAAAGAGGTGCATAAATAATTTAGTTTTTTAAAAAAAATGGCAAAATTACTAGTTTCTATTGAAATTGAAAGACAAATGTTCAACTGTACCACAATCCGGTACCCGAGCTTAAACCTAAAGTTACACCCCAAAAGCAAATATAAACTGGTCTTAAAAAATACTCAAAACAAATCATGCCTTGTGCATCAATTAATTATTCATTTTTTTTTCAACAGGCGTCGAAGTAGCAGAGAGGTGTGCCTTCTATGGGATATCATCTAACTTGATAACATACTTGACGGGCCCACTTGGCGAGGGAACGGCTACTGCTGCATCGCAACTGAATACATGGTCAGGTGTTGCCACAATGCTTCCATTACTTGGTGCATTTATTGCTGATTCTTGGCTCGGTCGGTACCGTACAATTGTGTATGCCTCACTTCTGTATATACTGGTATGCATTCCTTTTCTCTGTGCCCAACTATTTTCATAAATTTTGCATGTTTGTCCTTGAAAATTTTGTTTTGTTTTTAAAATAATCCTGTAAATTTCTTCCCCTCAAATTTTGCTTAGTTTGTGAATTTCTCTGAATCTAGTTGGTAAAACCACTGGATTATACCCATGCATGGATAAGAGTTCATTTCCAATTGGTATGGAATAAAAGGATTGTTAGAGTTTATCATAGATTGCTTAAATTTCAAAGAAACCTACATAAACAAGAGTCTTTCTTTTGGTCAATTTTTCAGGCTCGTGCATGTGCTAATATTCTATTTTAAGGAGTCCTTGGTAACATATACACCTACTATTAGATAATAATAACCTAATAAAACTCAATCTTGATTTTTCAAAAATTCCTACTCATTTTCTCTTGATTTGGTTGCTTGCAGGGCTTAGGGATGTTAACTGTCTCCTCAATTATTCCATCTTCCAGCAATTCACACTCCTCTTTCCAGAAACCCCTATTCTTTTTCTCACTGTACTTTCTCGCCTTTGCTCAAGGTGGCCACAAACCATGCGTGCAAGCATTTGGTGCAGACCAATTTGACCAAAATGACCCTCAAGAGAGACTGTCGAAAAACTCTTTCTTCAATTGGTGGTATTTCGGTATATGTGCAAGTGGCGGTGTTGCAGTTGTGACAATGAGTTATGTACAAGATAATATTAGTTGGGGGCTTGGGTTTGGGATCCCATGTGGCATCATGATGCTGGCACTTATATTATTCCTGCTCGGGACGAGGACATATCGATACTTTGTGCTTGAAAAAGAGAATCCATTTATCCGGGTTGGGAGATCTTTTGTGGTACTAGCACGAAGTTGGAAATCAAAAGGTTCTTGCTTGGTGCGCGAAACAGGAGATGTTAATAGGTATGGTTTGACAAATCCTGAGTCCAACTGGCACAATCCAGTTTATAATACGAAGAGATTCAGAATGTCATTTATGAAATTGACCTTTATAATAAAATATTGATGATATATTACCGTAAAATATCTCTAGATCTAGCATAGTTGTTTCATAGTCAGAATTGTAGTTGTTTCATATAATAAGAAGAGATTTCAGTCTATAATAAGCATGTCAATTTTGACTAAAATAGCTGCACTGATCTGGGTAAAATTATATGTGATCCATTGCAGAACACTAAAAAAAAATTTGGCACTGTAATATATAAACCAGAACAAATTCAGAGATTGAAAAATCCACATCAAGCAGAAATTAGTTTTATGGATTTAATTGATTTCATTTCCTCTCATTCCGCACAGGCTGCCAGATGAAGACAATACTGAGCCCTCAGCAGAAGAAGCAAAGAGTCTCCTTGGATTATTTCCTATTTGGGCTACATGCCTAATATATGGTGTTCTCTTTGTACAATCTTCAACCTTTTTTACAAAGCAAGCGAGCACTCTTGATCGAAGAATTGGCAAAAACTTCCAAGTACCCCCTGCCGCACTACAAGTGTTCATCTCTATTGCTATCATTTGTTTCATCCCAGTTTATGATAAACTCCTTGTACCATTAACAAGAAAATTCACTGGGATACCGTCTGGTATTACAATGCTACAGAGAATTGGCACTGGCATGGTTCTCTCTCTCCTTGCAGTGGTAGTAGCAGCTCTAGTAGAGATCAAGAGGCTAAATACTGCAAAAGAGTATGGACTAGTGGATAAACCTAAAGTACCGATACCAATGAGCCTCTGGTGGATGGTACCACAATATGCACTTTTTGGTATGGCTGATGTATTCACCATAGTCGGTTTGCAAGAGTTCTTCTATGATCAAGTGCCAGATGCATTGCGCAGCCTAGGTCTTGCATTTTACCTCAGTGTGCTTGGTGTAGGTAGTTTCATCAGTAGTTTTCTTATTTCTGTAATAGATAAAATTAGCAGTAAAAATGGGAAAAGTTGGTTTTCAAACAATTTAAATCAAGCACATCTGGACTATTTCTATTGGTTTCTCGCAGGGCTCACCTGTTTTGAAATTGTTCTCTTTTTATATTTCTCGAAAATATATGTGTATAGGAAAAAGCTCTGTACTTATGCAGATGTGTAATTTGTATAGAGAATGTTGTACTGGTACTAGAGAAATAAAACTTTTGTGAGATTACTTGATTATCTTTTTAATTCCTTTGCTGATTTTAAAGTTCTTTTTACTTATTACATGAATCAAGCTTTGTATTGATCTTCACTCAGAGTCTTAAACTGCTTACTGAGAAAAGCTTGAATGCATACTAAAATGAAGTTAGAATAGTACATCCAAATATTTGGATCAATTTTTCAATCTCTGTATTTCTCTGAATATTCAAACTAGACATCAGTCTATTCTATTCTATACTAAAATGAAGTTAGAAAAATCCACATCGGGCCATTCTCCTCAAAAGAAAAAAAAAATCTAACTTGAGTGGACAGGTGTTTATCCAGCAAATTGTTTATTTACAAAAATTATAAAAATATTATAGGGTAATTTCGATCGCTAGAAGGAATCGTTCTTTTATGATTTTCTAAAGAAAACTGAAATAAAAGTTTGGGTTTTAAAGGATTCTCTGTGGCGTTTTCACAGTGGGCAGTATAGTATCTAAAGAAGCTGAAAAGAAAAATTTGATCCCTTCTATAGAATCAAAATATGGATTAATCTATCTAATATTTTATATTATCTTTATATAATTTAAAAAAAAAAAAAAATTTGTTTATCCAGCCCTGGCTCATTCCTCATTGTAAAAAAAAAAAAAAAAATTTCCGACCCTTGTTTTACTAGGAATTGCTTGAATGCTTGTACTGCTACATGGCACGTTTTAGATCGTAGGATGATAATTAATAACCCTGTAAATAACCTCTATTAAACATCGAACTCATCTTACCTAACAGCATCCCTACCAAGTTACCAACCATGTTCCCCTTCTACCCGAAGAGGCGAGGAGAACCTTCTAATACAATCTTTAGGAAAATGCTGTCGGTGCTCAGTGCTCACTGCATCTAGCTCTGGCCTTCTCCCATCTCTCCTTCATCTTGATGCCTGATGCCTCCTAATCACTCCCGCTTCCTCTAGAAATCTGAACCGTCCTTTGCTTACGTAATGGCTAGAGATCCGCCGTCACCTTCTCACCTGTCCACCTCTTCCGACGACGAAGAAGACCCCCACCAGACACTGATAGTCCAAAACGAGACCAAGCCTCCTCCTCCATTCAATCCCTCAACTGGACCCTCTGTTTTCGAGATCGGTCGCGCCACCGTCTCGCGCATCAGCCGCAGCGTCGCCTTCCCCAGCAAGCGGTGCCTAATTTTAGCGGTATGCCTTCCTCTCGTGCTCATTCTTCTCTTCTTTTCCCTAGATTTCAGGCGCGCCTTCTCGTCTGTTATCCCTGCTGGGCCCGTTGCCACGTCAGATCGGATGCGCGAAGCGGAGCTCCGAGCCCTGTTCCTCCTCAGAAACCAGCAATTGGCTCTCACGCGCTTGTGGAACAGCACGCTGCTTCCTGATGCGGGTCTCGGATCTCAAATTAACGGGTCGGATCTCTCCCCCACCCCTTCGCCAATTCAGAGGGCGAATCTGTCTGATGTTTCTTTGGCTGAAATTAAATCGGCATTGCTTGATCAAATGAGGGTTAATCGAGAAATCCATGACGTGCTCCTCTCTGCTCACGGCATAGGAAACTTCTCAGAGTTAGCCAACAATTTCGGGCCTGAATTTGATTTTCCCGATTATGGTACTGAAATTTGCAAAAAGACCGAAAAACAGACTGATAGGAGAACAATTGAATGGAAACCAAAGAAAGATCGATTTTTGTTTGCAATTTGCCTCTCTGGTCAGATGTCTAACCACCTGATATGCTTGGAGAAACACATGTTCTTTGCTGCATTACTTGATAGAATTTTAATATTGCCAAGCTCCAAAGTGGATTACGAATACAGTCACGTGTTAGACATAGAACATATTAACAAATGTCTCGGTCGAAAGGTTGTCATGACCTTTGAAGAGTATGAGCAGGAGAGAAAAGGGAAAATTCACATAAATAAGTTTATTTGTTACATGGCTTCTCCACCGTGCTTCCTAGACGAGGAGCATGTGAAGAGGTTGAAGAATGCTGGGGTTTCAATAGGGAGTAAAATAGAGGCAGTGTGGCCTGAAGATGCAAAATTGAAGGAGCCAAAGAAGAGATTTGTTGGTGACATAATGCCGAAATTCTCAAGCAATGAAGAGGTAATTGCGGTTGGGG
Organism: Carex littledalei; assembly: GCA_011114355.1. Lineage (NCBI taxonomy): Eukaryota > Viridiplantae > Streptophyta > Magnoliopsida > Poales > Cyperaceae > Carex > Carex littledalei. The sequence goes on along the minus strand of CM022090.1, from coordinate 10,623,363 downwards.
ACCTGTTTTATGCTGATGTGGAAGAGGAGTGGGTCATGCAGCCGGGGGGCCCGCTCAAGCACAGCTGTCAGACTGTCATCCGGCCCAGTCGCTTAATTGTGCTCACAGCTCAGCGGTTCATTCAGACCTTCTTGGGGGGTAATTTTGTCGCTCTGCATTTTAGGCGCCACGGTTTTCTCAAATTCTGTAATGTGAAGAAAGAAAGTTGCTTCTTCCCAATTCCTCAAGCGGCTCAGTGTGTGAAAAGAGTGGTGGAGGAAGCCGGTTCTCCTGTCATATACCTTTCTACAGATGCTGCTGACAGCGAGACCTCCCTTCTTCAAAAGTTAGTGAAGTTGAATGGTGAGGAGGTCCCGCTGATCAGAAGGCCAGAGCACAATAGTGCAGAGAAATGGGATGCATTGATGTATAGGAATCACATGGGTGGGGATGCTCAGGTGGAGGCGATGCTGGATAAGACAATATGTGCATTGGCTAAGGTGTTTGTGGGGTCAGCGGGGTCCACATTTACTGAGGATATCTTGCGGCTGCGCAGAGGGTGGGGATCTGCTTCTACATGCGATCAGTACATCTGCCAAGGTCACGTTCCTGATTTTATTGCCGAAACTGATTAGTTGGTTGATTGGTTATGCTCGATATAATTCAATTTGTGTTTATTATTTGTTTGTACAGCTTGTGGTTTGTGTACTGTGTTCACTGCCCGTTGTGTATTTTGTAATTTTTTAGGTTAAAATCAGAAATCTCAGTTTTGATTAGTGCATTTATAAGAGAATCTTACATTAATGGAACTACTGAAAATACTGTTTATCAAGTGCTTCTGTCGCTATGTCAAGCCAAAACAAAAATATATATAGACCTTAAATATCATAACTGCATTTTAATTTTTTATTTTCTTTTCTGGGTATAATTCATCGCTATAGTTGAACAATCTCTTTCCGTTGTGGCAAGTAATCTCCATTGAAGCAACAAGACTTCTGGGCCACCGTGCAGTACCAATTCATAAACAAATTATTTTAAAAAAACTGAAATGTAGCCCCACATTTTTATTGACAGGCGATGTAAGACCTAATTGCTTTTTTGAATGCAACATAATGCCTACCTCTCTTTTTTTAAGTTTTTCTGGCAATGTTAGTTACGACTTACTGCACTTTCAAATCTAATTAACAGTGACGATGCTCCAAAGCGCACACAGACACCGAGTAATGGTATACTACAGAAAGAAACGGATTCTAAACATTAGTGAATTGCCAATGTTGCTATTTTTGTAATTGTTGCCTTGTTGGCTAATTTAAATTTAGCCTAATTCTAGTTTCATACATTGCTTATATACCAACGCTTTCACCAGATGCCAGTGCTTCACTGGTATCTTACATTCTGAAGTAATTTCATTATATAATAAGTGCTCCAACAGGAAGTCAACAGAGAAACTACCATTCCTCTATCGAAGATATATATTGACAAATGATTGGTCTATGCATTATTCTTCCATAAACTATTCAAAAGCTGTGCTAATACTCGGTACTCGGTAGTGTTATAATGATCGTCAATCACAAGGGAAAACTTGGCCAGAAGGGGTATTAGAGCATCTTCATTGTAAAAGGCTTTGCAATTGCAAACATCATGTCATAAAATATTTGCAATTTCAATTCATTTTGGTTTCACGGACTCTACACTCATGAATTAGATTTAATTTCATTTTGACCGCCACATTAGCGATCTCTTTTGTTTTTTGTTAACCTCTTTCTTTTCCTCATCTGTGAGTTTCAGTTTTCGTTTCTGATACTTCTCTATTTCTCCGCTCACCCCTTCTTTTTTTGAAAACTTATTGTGCCAGTACCATCCAAAAAATTCTCCGCTGGTATCATCCAAAAAAATAGAGAAGAAGACAAAATACAAAATCCAAAAAATTGAGAAAAATTCTTGTGCCAGTACCGCTGGTATCATTCAAAAATTTCTTGCCAAGCTTGAATTAATAAATAACAAACGTATTACAATAGTTTCAAAGCCTTCCATCTAAAAATAAAAACACAAAATACCACACAGCTAGGCCTACTTCTACCACCTATTACAACTGACAACATTACTTCAATTTGCATCATTTTTAATTAAGTTAGCAAATATTCTCCCAAGCATCCAGATCAATTCTCTCAGCCAATCGTGTGGAGGCAGTTTGCTCCCTCCAAATAGAGCCTCATTTCTTTGGTTCCAATTTGCCCAAACTCCACACAGGACTCTAGCTATACATGAGTTGACGTTTTTACCTCTTGCTTTCTCCTTTTCCTGTATGTCCTCCCAAATATTTTGCACGGAACAAGTACTGTGTTGGTATGATGTTATCTGTAGTTAGCCTCAAGTGAAACCATACTGCAACAACATACATAAAAAAAAAAGATGGCACGCTGACCATCCTGCAACAACATGCTCACCCTACTAAACATCTTGGCAATTAGTCAGTGTTTTTGTTTAGTAGGGGGTGAACCAAGATGTTTAGTAGAGTGAGCATAAATTTATAATCCTTTGTATTTTAAGTATATTTTTATATTTTTTTCTGATAAATGCATATAAATAGAAGTATATTTTTTTTTTAACTTTGAGCCAGATGAGGAAGTTATGTGGCTCCGTCACGGATCAGAGTGGAAAATAATAATGTAAAAACATTGACTAATTGCCAGGACTGTATATAATATACAAAGGGACCCAAATATATATATATATATATAGTGGCTAATATCAAAACGTTTGCACCAAGTCCCTCGTGCAACCAAGTTATTTTTGGATTTTCAAAGTCCAAACGGTCGATCCGAGCCGTTAGATGTGATCTCTACATTAAAATCTTCTTGGAGACCAAATTTTACATTTTTTGGAATTTTTTTACTATTTATTAAGCCACTTTGAAAATTTCCAATTACATGGTCCAGAATTTGATTGCACTGTTTTTACTGTTCACCCGGATCAGCAATTTTCAAAGTGGCTTAATAAATAGTTAAAAAATTCAAAAAAATATAAAATTTGGTCTCCAAGCAGATTTTAATATAGATTGAACATCTAACGGTTCGGATCGACCGTTTGGACTTTAAAAATCCGAAAACGACTTGGTTGCACGAGGGACTTGGTGCAAACGTTTTAATATTAGCCACTATATATATATATATATATATATATAGGGGCTGGCTACTATGCTTATATAAGCAAAAGCCCACATATGCTTATAACTCATTTTTGCGTTTTCAATGTTCAAATGGTCGATCCGACCGTTCATCTTGTTCTCCATATTAATATGTGCTTGGAGACTAAATTTTATATTTTTCTGAATTTTTTTACTATTTATTAAGCCACTTTGAAAATTGCTGATCTGGGTGAACAGTAAAAACAGTGTTTCCAAAATTCTGGACCATATGATCAGCAATTTTCAAAGTGGCTTAATAAATAGTAAAAAAATTCAGAAAAATGTAAAATTTAGTCTCCAAGCACATATTAATATGGAGAACAAGATGAACGGTCGGATCGACCATTTGAACATTCGAAACGCAAAAATGCTCATTTAAGCATATGTGGGCATATGCTTATATAAGCATAATAGCCAAGCACTATATATATATATATATATAATCTGGCTAATATGCTACGCGTAGCATAGAGCCCCTCCATGCTACGGCTCAATTTTTGAGTTTTCAAAATCCTAACGGTCGATCCGAACCGTTCAACATGATCTCCATATGAATATGTACTTGCAAACCAAATTTTACATTTTTTAGAATTTTTTTACTATTTATTTAGCCACTTTGAAAATTGCTGATCCAATGGTCCAGAAGATTTTACTGTTGTGTACAAATGACTGTTTTTTCAAAGTGGCTTAATAAATAGTAAAAAAACTCTAAAAAATGTAAAATTTGGTTTGCAAGTACATATTCATATGGAGATCATGTTGAACTGTTCGGATCGACCGTTAGGATTTTAAAAACTCAAAAATTGAGCCGTAGCACGGAGGGCTCTATGAAGTCGTGCAAGGTTTCCATGATCAAGGCAGCCTCATGCTGACTGGCACGGCCAAAAATAAGCAGATCATCTGCGTAAAGGACATTTGTGATTGGGTTGCAAGCAGGAGCCATTTTCAATCCTTTCAGCTTATGCTCTTCCACCAGTTGCGACAGCCTTCTTGAGAACAAATCCATTCCGAAAATGAACAAGTAGGGAGAGAGCGAGCAACCTTGGCGCAACCCGCATTCGGGTCTAAAAGAACTCGCTTCCCCCTTGTCCATTAAACACAATAGAATACTCGGCTGATCTTACACATGCCATGATCCACCTAGTCATCATAGGCGGTACACCGAATAGTGGTAGGATTGTCTCTAGGTAGTCCCAGTCCATTCGGTCGAAAGCCTTGGATAAATCAACCTTTAAACAGAAATCCTCGTTGGTAAAAATCGTGTTGCAAACTTGTAACGTACTGATTTGCCGAATTCACATCCTCCCCGGTACCGTAATAGGAAATCTTTTACAATTATTGGATCTGGACCGTTATTTTTAACTTCGAACGAATCTCAAAGCCCAATAATACTGCCCCTGCGCTAGTCCAAATCTCAAAGCGGCTGAGAGTTAATCTCAAGCCGTAAAGTGAAGGGAATCTTTTACAGTAATGGAGAGGATACTTGTTCCTGCCTCCTTGACTTGTAGCACGCGGGACCCACAAAAATATATTTATTTATTGAAATCTTTTACAGATTGTGGCAAACCCAGAGCGAAATTTCTCAGGGCGATGGCCGATGGGAACTGGGAAGCCATCTCCATCTCGAATTCCAAAATGCCCCAAAGTCCACAGATCAAAATCCTTTCCCTGATTTGTTTGATGCCTCGCTTCCGTAAGCGTGAGGCCTCAAAAATCTGGTACTAAAGTTAAGCAGAACAAGTTCCAAAAGAATAACGCTCCGACCGTATATACACCGAACACCTCTAGGGCTCTCGGAGTGAGAAGCGGAGAGCCGAGAGCAAGATGGATTCGGCTCCCCTCCTGCTCGGATCCGACCCATTACCAGGAGTGGTGGATTATCAGGGCCGTCCGGTCTCCCGCTCCACCTCCGGTCGGTGGCGCTCGGCTCTCTTCATCATCGGTAATTTATACAACTATTTATTTATCCTGCCTGAGTCAATGAATTCACATCACCCCCGGTACCGTAATAGGGAATCTTTTACAATTACTTGATCTGGACCGCTCTTTTTAACTTGGCACGAATCTCGAAGCCCAATAATTCTGCCCCCTCCGTCAGTCCGAATCCCAAAGCAGCTGGGAGTTAATCTCAAACCGTAAAGTGAAGGGAATCTTTTACGGTACCGGGGAGGATATTTACCCCTGAGTCAATGCCATGTGGGTCCCAATTCCGAGATGTACTTTTAAAAGAGATAGAACCTGCGATTGACCTTAGGCGAATAAATCTTTTGACTTTCGATCCCGATTAACAACCAAGTCTTCAAATTTAGGCTTTAGGTTAGATTCACTTTTGTTCGCACCAGACCAAAAATTACAATACAATATATTACAGTACAGTACTATCGTGCTAGACTTGCTTAGTGCACACACCTGTATATTTTGTGTACTAAATCAGTATTATACTAGACTAATACATGTTGATATCTAGTGAATAGTGATTATATCTCTTCACACAACCCACGTTGTAGGGGTGGAGATAACAGAGAGGTTTGCATACTACGGCGTATCATCAAACCTAATAACTTACTTGACGGGCCCACTTCACCAGTCAACAGCTGCTGCGGCTGCCTCAATAAACGCATGGAGCGGAGCTGCTACCCTGCTGCCTCTTCTTGGCGCATTCATTGCAGATTCCTGGCTCGGCCGGTACCGTACCATTCTCGATGCCTCATGCCTCTATCTCTTGGTTTGCACCAACCCTCTTTCCCATGTTCTCTTTTTGTTGAATTTTTCTATCATTCCATTACTTTACAACATTAGTTGGTGTGAAACCATGAGTTCTTTCCGATTGGATGGTCGGTATAAGAAAATTTTTATGTCTACACCTTGCATCCTTACTATGAGAAATATAACATACAAACCACGGAATCATGAAAAAAAATCTTCCATGCCCTCTGAACAACATTTCTTGAAAAACAACATTTTGTTGTCATATGTTTGATAACTCTTATGTCTATTTTCTAAATGCATGCTATCACAAGTAATATCTGGATGCACATATTCACATCTGATTAGAAGCATTCTGTGAACCGCATGTGCGCCTTTTGTTAAACATTTGTAAACAGGGATATTTTTGTCATTTACTTGAAAAACTAGAATAGACAACAAAAATTCAAAAGGCGGTGATGAACACGGTTTCAAAAATGCATACAGAATTTCTTGCATGAAAAATATATCTTCTTTTTCAAAGGTATAAAATATACTAACTTTTTTCATTTACACATTCATTGCAGGCCTTGCTTATGCTCACATTATCTTCAACTTTACCGTTTCTTCGACCACCTGATTGCAGTGGCATCATGGACCCCACATCCTGTTCGGTCCCAGTTTTCCAATTAATTTTCTTCTACATCTCTCTATATCTAATTGCTGTTGCACAAAGCGGCCACAAGCCATGTGTGCAAGCTTTCGGGGCTGACCAATTCGACCAAAACGTCCCTGATGAGCAGGCTGAAAGAAGCTCTTTCTTCAACTGGTGGTACTTCGGCGTGTGTGGTGCCAATATTTTCACAGTTGGAATTCTGAATTATGTGCAAGATAATGTAGGTTGGGGTCTTGGTTTCGGAATACCATGTTTGGTCATGTTTGTTGCTCTTATTATTTTCTTAGCCGGTACAAAAACATACCGGTTCTATCCGATACAGAAAGAAAACCCCTTTGCTGAAGTCGGAAAATCAATTATGGCATTGGTTAGAGGCCATAAAAAAAATGATATTAGGTAAGATATATTTGTCTGTTTGTTTTATATTATCTATTTAATTATGTTACATTGTTCCTGGACAAGTATAAGCTTTTTGAAACATGACAAAAAAAAAATTGACAGAATTGTGTTGTTAACTTGCAACTCATTTTTTTTTTCTTCTATTAATTATTGTAGGGAAGTAAATGAAGATGAGATCTTGGGTTCAGATTATGCAAAAGAGGCAAAGGAAATACTTAAATTATTCCCAATTGGGGCCACATGCCTAGTATATGCTTTAGTTTTTGCGCAATGGTCAACTTTTTTCATAAAACAAGCTGCCACATTAGACAGACGGATTGGATCCACATTGCAGGTACCCCCAGCTGCTCTCTCAAGTTTCATAAATGTACCTGTGGTAACACTGATACCAATATATGACAAAATTATCATACCAATGGCAAGAAAAATAACAAAAACGCCCTCAGGAATTACCATGCTTCAAAGGATCGGCATAGGAATGGTAATTTCTCTCTTATCAATGGTCACGGCAGCATTGGTAGAAATGAAGAGGCTACAAGTTGCAAGAGAGTATGGTTTGGTGGATAAACCTGATGTGCCAATTCCGATGAGCCTATGGTGGATCATACCACAATATCTCTTGATCGGTACAGCTGATGTGTTCACCTTGGTTGGATTGCAAGAATTCTTCTATGACCAAGTACCGGACCAGTTGAGAAGTTTAGGTCTTTCACTCTACTTGAGTATTTTTGGTGTAGGGAGTTATATTAGTAGCTTTATCGTGTCGCTAATTGACGAAATTACCACTAAAAAAGGAGATAGTTGGTTCGCCGATAATCTAAATCGGGGACATCTTGATTATTTTTATTGGCTTCTGGCTGGTGCAAGTGCTGTGGCATTTATTGTATATTATTTCTTTGCACGAGTATATGTGTACAAAAACAAGGATGCTCGTAGAGTTGGTTGATGGGTTGAAGCTAGCTCGATTCATAGTCATTTTGAAATGGTAAATAGAATTTTATGAGTGTTTGGAAAAATTGTAATTCATGACTTCATGTAATGTAGTTATTGAATTATGAACAATTTATAATTTGATGTGCTAAAAGATGCTAATATTAGCATTTTTCTGAATGCATTTTAGGCCTTTTAGGAATTGGTGCCTTGCTGAGCAGTATTCTGATCTCTCTTATTGATAAAATAACCTCAAACAATGGAGAGACATGGTTTTCTAACAATCTAGACAGAGCACATGTAGACTGCTTATATTGGCTATTGGCTGGATTAAGTGCCATAGAGCTAATCTTGTTTATTTACTTTTCTAGAGATTATGTGAAGGTTAATCTCTTATGAATCGTTGATTTTTTTTTTTTGACAAAAGTGGGTGGTAACCCCGAAGGAGGTAATGGCTATTATAGAAGAGCCTGTGCTGTGGTACAAATTGGAGTATTAATGTATTATTTATTAAAGCATATTTTGTTCCTTGCTAACTAGATAGTCCAAAGGTAGCTGCTCTAATCAATTCTAGTAAAAGGGTATCTTTTAATGAAATTCCAGCATCTAATAATCAAAGGTTAGACAATGTGGTATAATTATATTGAAAACCATTATGAGATACTATCCAACACCAAATAGAGGATATATAAGGGCAGGTTACAAACCATTATAGAGGATCTACAGTTTCAAGCTGACCACAAAAGGAACAGTTAACCTCACATTGCCAACCCCTTTTAGCTAGGTTGACTTTGGTCAACATTCTCTTTTGCCTAATTAACCATAGAAAAATCTTATTTTTAAGGGGATTTTTGCATCCCAAATAGTGCTATAATTATTGTTTGGGATACCACCATACTAAAGCCATAAATATAAGGAGTGTACTGTGAATTTTCCAGAGAAAGACCATCATCAAATAATCAAGTCAGCATTATCAGTAGTGTTAGTAGTGTCTGATGAGTAAAGAAAATGAGAGAATTCTGTTATTGATGCTATTCTTGTGCTAAGATACTAGTCAATTGCCTAGTAAACTGTAATCAGCTACAGCGATATTTGGTTTCCTAGATAACAATATTTACATATCCAGGGTCCTTTAGTATTCTAGTGGGAATGTTTTCTTTTTTAGTTTCCTAGATAACAATATTTATATGATGATCTAACAGGAAATCTCTAAGAGGCTGTTCGGCATGTGAAGTATTAAAAATTTAATCTCTTAAGGAGTATTTGTTCGTTTGATAGTAAGATTAAAAATATGTACTTAACATGAATAAAGCATATATTATAATTGTAAAGACTTAAATACCCTTGTGGATTTCTCCTTCTCTAACTGCGGCCCTTTTCACTTAACAAAAATAATGAGTGAGGCTATGGTACTATGCATATGCATAGTGCGGATTGGTCCGTACTATGAATCAATATTTTTGTTTTCAAAATCCTAACGGTTAATCCGAACCGTTCAACATGGTCTCCATATAAAAGATTGCAAGTACATTTTCATATGTCAAGCCAAAACAGTTTACAAGTACATTTTCATATGGAGACCATGTTGAACGGTAGGTTTCAAACCGAAAACTTGAGTCCATAGCGCAGCCAATATGCGCTATGTATAGTACCATAGCCTCACTCAAACATAATACTCAACAAATATATATATTTGATCTCTACTAGTACACGCATGACCTTGTACTGGGAACCAGCATCCAATAGTTCATTTTAACCAACATGCAATATTTCTTTTTGTGCATACACATCAGGGATAATTCCAATTTTACATTCAAATCCCTCTGACAAGGGATAATTACCGATTCATAGTAATTTAGCACAATGCACCTTTAATTCTTTCTGTGCATATAAATCAGAACTTGAAACACAGCTGGGGTACCAGTACCAGGAAAAAAACTGGTACCATTGGTACCAATGTACAAAGAGGTGCCAAGAGGGGTTTAGAGTGATGTGTCAAGTTGGACAATATGGCCTAACTGAGTCAAATAAAGTACTGGTACAATGTATTTGGGATTGTCATGAGCTAACTTTCAATCACATTCTAATGACTACACAACAGGCATTTGAACCACATAAGCATTTGTCTTTTCTATTTACAATATAAATAAGAAGTAACGAGTTTAAAAGGTAAAAAGATAAACCAGAACTAACTGATCATCAAAATACTCAAATAATTACTTGCTGTGGTATGTTAGCATGGCCTCCTTTTGTTTATCATCCACATCATGCAAGGCACTCCTTGTCATGAACATAACCATACTCATTAACTTTTCATGTTTCTCTCTGATGGTTTCACTGGTTGTTCTCTTGGGCATTTTAACAAACACCTCTTGTGCTAATTGTGTTGGAATTTTCTTGAAGTTAAATTCTTTCATAAAGTCCTCAATCATACTGCCTTTTGCAAAATTGAGACTGCTTGTTGTGCTGCATAGACTATCATTTTTTTAATCTGCACAGTTAAGATTTTCAAAGATCAAATATACCCTACTGCAGATTGAAACACTTGTTACAAAAATAGCAGGAAAAACCAATTTCAAATATGCTCCTTGTAAATGACAAAATATCACATATACTCTTGCAAATAAAAAAAATTACTTTGCATCATCTTTTAAAAAAACTTATCCTTTGTATCCATGTCTACCCTGTGCATCATTTTTGTTTTCTCATTATTTCAAGTTTGAAAAGATGCCCAAACAAACCCCGCTCTCTCACACTATCTTTATATAAAATTGTGTAGGGTAATTTTCACGTTTCAAAAGGACTCACGAGAGCGATATAATTGGACGTTTCCAGCTTCTAAAAGAGGCATAACCATGCGGACATTTCTAGGTTTTAAAAAATTACTCGTGATGGGTTAATATTTTGCAGGGGCATGTATAAAAACTTTTCCTATAAAGCTGGTTATTTCAGGCAAGTATTTACCTCCAACTTGTCTTCTTTGGCACGATGGTTCTTAGGCAATTGTCTGAATTCATTGGTTAGGTTAATGCACTGGCCAATGCTCTCTGGCGAGACAAAATCCATTGCTATTTTTGTACAGCTCTGCAAATCGTACTTTGTGTTAAAAACTATAATAAATGCTGATCTGATATCAGGTTTTCTAATTGGCTGGTTTCCAGTCAAAATTATAACTAATATACGGGTCATAAATGTACCCACCAGTTCATAAATGGAATTGTAACGAAAAAATATTGCAACAAGCAAGCAGGAACAAAAAACTTCTAGTTATTGTAAACATAGAGCTTTCGGGAAAAATGGCAAATACAAAACCTGTTTGTGTACTTTTGTCTTTTAAATATTGTTTACCTAACAAAAAGGTTTTTAAACATACCTTCACGTTACGGACTTGATGGGGGCAGCCAGCAGGTATAAATACGGCCTCTCCGACATGTTGCACCAAAGACCATGGCTCAATCCCTGCAAGTACAAGGATATTCAATATTATCATTCTTAAAAATTAATTATTATCTTAATTTTTTACTCAAGAATGTTTGCATAACTAACCAAATTCCTTCTTGAGCCGTCTCTTATGTTCAGCTGTCAAGTAGAACGTCTCATCATGAACTGGATTTAAAACCTAAAAAAACAAAAGAAACACTGAGTAAAAAATCATGTAATAAATGAAGGTGTGTTTACTCAAAAAGGTACTTTACTATCAGATTATTTTTTGCTTATATGTTGGTTAAGAAACTAATAAATTGTACCATCAGGTAACCAAGGGGTTGTCATATGCAGAAGTGGGTCAGTTTGTAGTCACACTGGTCCATAAATGCTACTAAACCAACGAAGTTATCTGTCCGGCCAGGTCGGGTCAACCACTCGACATACAGATACAGTCCAGTGCATAAATCCTGGGTCACAAGTGCATATCATACCTCATTCACGCGATTACAGTGAATATGCCGAAATTCACGGAAGTATTTCTCAAGGTATGCTTTTAGAAGAGGCACATCATCCCTTCGAAATATGTCCCACAATGCCCCAGCTGTTTCAGCTCGATCATTCACCTCATGTATTATTCCTGTTTCACCCTTCTTAGTTTTCTCACCCCGTTCTGCTCTGGTAATATACCCTTGATTTTCGGAGAATTCCATCTTATCTTGCTCTCTGTGCTTTCTCTTCAAGTGCTTAATTGCTGAATCTTGCTCAAAGGATGTCTCCGCCGCTGAGATATGCATCAGAATGTTTACCTGGTAAAGAAAATCAGTACCATTTAAAGAACTAAAAAAAAAAAAAATCTTTTGACAGATAAATCATTAGAAAATCAGACCAGTTAAGAAAATAAAATAACCAAATTCTTTTGAAATTATTTATTCCCCCTAACAATGCATCGACTATAATTTCTTCCCTGCAAACAGAAAAATATCCAGTATACACCCGCTAAATCATGAAAATATCATCTCAGAAAAACATACAGTATACCCGCTCTAAATCATAAATATGTCATCTAAACAGTGCACCCTGCCTCATCTGTTATTCTTATGATATAGAAGTAAAACGAGAGAGAGAGGGATTGGAAGGATTGAATCTTTATTCATTTCCATCGAATTTTAATGTACAATGCTAATGAGTTTATATAGAAAATGCTTTCCTATTACATCAATCTAATTGTGGTTTAGAATTCTTAATCATAGTTCTAACCACTAACTAACTATCTAACAGTCTTGTAACAAACTCTCTAGAAGCTGTCTAACTAACTAATTGCGCCTCATCAGCTGCTTGCTGTGTTACTCCTTTAAGAAGTACCGCTATATTCCTCTTTTTATGTGGGGATGATAAGTGGAAGAAAGGATAGTTTGAGCATCTCAGATTTACAATTTTCATGTCCTGCTGGGCTATATATGTGATACTTCCATATTTCATACGGGTCGCACACATTTCAATGTCAGTATGCACATTTAACTAACCCTAAGCCAGAAATCTGTAAAAATTTCAAAAAGTAAGAGAATGAATAAAAAAAACTGACGGCATCAGCAACATCACAGTGGAGCTTCGTCACAGAATCACCCCGGCCAAGCTCTTCCCTAAACCCATAAGCAATGTAAGATTTTGGTCCCAGATCTGGTTTCGGTGCATCATCAGGGAGAAAGGTGGCAAGATTTAACGGGCCAGATTTAGGGTTAGTGTACAGTTGGAACGGTAAAGAGCGTATATACTCAGAGCAATGCGATGGTAAGACGTCTTCAAAATTGTTGTAAGTGGGCCAGTCTTTTAACTTGAGCATGGCTGGCCACAAATTAGGGTGCAATCGGCCGTACTTGTATCCCTCAAAGAAGACCTCAGGCTCTATGTCAACCTGTCATAACATAATTCATAGAAATAAGCTTCAAATATCAGAAACCAAATTTGAATATTCTCATTAGTTTCTACAGACAAGAATATATATGACTTGCATGTTTTCATGTACTTACTGTATAAAAGATTTTTGCTTGTTATATTATAACAGATATATCATCACTGAGGGTCAAAATGAAAATCTACTCTTACTAATAGACAAAATTACCAGTAAATAAATACAGAAGAAATCTAAAACACCCACCTGGCAACAGGAGAGACAATCAACAGCCCGGATTTGCGCTAACTCAGAATCAGTTCTGACACCATTAACAGCAGCCCACATATCATCGGGCTTCCAGCTCAATCCTGAAAACCCAAGCAGATTTCTCACTACCACAGGTTCTCCTTTTGACCAGTGCTCTCTAAAATGCCTCAACTCAGAGTTATCAGCACTTGGACAGTATATGTAATTGTCATCAGAGTGTTCCCTTTCAGATGCCTTTCTTGACATGTCACCCGTCCCACAGTTGCAACAATACTCTTCATACACATATGGCCAATCTTCAACTAGTTTTTTTGCATTGTTCCTTATATTAATCAACCATTCGTATGATACTAAGGATTTCAATTCAAGAAGACCTAGGCCGCACCCACCAAGCTCTGTAGGAGGACAGGAGATGACATGATTTTTCGAGTCAGCGCACCAGATGGCAAGTGGGGCCTGGTAGTCAGAGGCACATGAGGTGGTTTCATGCTCCATCTCTTTTGATGGGTCCCAGGTCTCGCCATGTGCATATTCATCACCTCTATATGGGTAGTGGTAAGAAGTTTCAACACAATTGCCTTTAAGATTTCCATCTCTTAATTCCCGACAACAGGTGAGGCAGAGCTCATAATCACAATTTTTGCAGCTTCTGTGAAAGTCAAAAATTGAGGTGCTGCAGTTGTCACTGATTCCAAGGAAAAAAGAGAGCAAGCATTACTTATAATGTACAATTTTTAGAAAAATGAACCAAACATGTGGAAATAACTGGGAAGTAATTGATATCGAATAGTACCAGTAAATTCTCTCTCCGTTGCACTCTGCTTTTTCTATGTCTACCTTATGCAGAAGTACCTCTATACACATGCAAAGGGATAAACATGAAAATAAGGGGACTGATTTTATTGCAAAAAGAAAATGAGAGATAACCTTGCTTAAGTCAATTAATGTGTGAAGTTACCTTTATTGCGTGCTTCAATAACCTTCTCACCATATTCTTCTTGACAGATATTTCTCAGATGAGGTAGCAAATGGTGCAACATGCATCTAGCATAGTCAACTTGGTCAAACTTATTATCCTTACAAATAAAACTCTGCAGAAAAATAAAAAGCCAAAGTAGTTAGTTGACTCAGAAGACATGTAAACATATCATCTGAATCTATACTGCAACGCCAAAATGATTATAGTACTATCCCACAAGTGAATTCAAGGGATTGCTGGTACAAAAAATCATTGAACAACCAAAAAATTACCAAATCAGACCATACTTTACCCAGTTAGTTCCAAATTGGGTAAATTTGTTAAGTATTGTCACTGAGGGCGGCCACCAAGTTTCCTGCAACTGAAAATGATGTGAACTTTAATTTCTAACTCTATTGTTGCAATAGATACTGCTATAATGGACTTCATTTCTTTAAGGAAATTGAATAGTTGAGACCAAAATGCCAAGCATCGTTTTTAGCAAACAGCGCAAAGACAAAGAGTCCGCCAAACTACTTAAAAAGAATCATAAGTACTACAAGAGGAGAAAGAAAAGGATCAAAGTACCTCTTAACACAACCTATCAACCTGTGTATTTCCTTAATTACACTGATCTCCTAAAAAATTGTCTGAATCAGACAATGTCTGATGCAACTCGGGCAAAATGCAGAAGAATAATGTCTGATGCAACTCAGGCAAAATGCAGAAGAATAATGTCTGATGCAACTCATGCAAAATGCAGAAGAATCAGAGGATCCTAAGTAGTTGCTAACCTCTTATGAAACAAATTTTTTTATAATCTGATCTGACCAGACAAAGAAGCCCAACAAAAAACAAAGCCCTTTTTGAAAATGTAGTGACAAAGGATAACTACATCAGAGCCCAAAGCCCAATGAAGTAGACACAACTAAACCTGAAATCTATAAGACTGACATCTAAACAGACAAACCCAAGGGCCTAGGTAACCCAAATTGACGCTGAACAAAATCCAAGGTAACCCAACAATAGCTGAAGAAACCAGGGTCATATCTGAAAAAAAAAACCCTGAAACCGGAGTAATCACAATCCCAAATTGACCAGACACAAAGTCAATAAAACCGTTATTGACCTAAACCCGATATCACAAATACAATTGCAAGAGCTTGAAATTACCAATTCGGTTCTTTCTTGAGTAATGATAAATGCTAGTACTGTAAGAAAATCTGTTTGGAATGACTTAATAATTATCAAAGGAACACAGCAATAAATAGTTATCCCAAATGGAAAAATAGATGTGAACTGATGACTAAACGAAAGAAAGATGTAATCTAAATATCGGAAATGAAGAATAAACATCAAAATAAGTAAATTTCTGAACAAAAAAGTATAAATAATTCAAGACTTTGTCAAATTAAAATGACGATAACACTTTACTCACCGAATAAGATTCAGATTCATCGCTAAAACATGAACTTTGCTTCTTCTTAGGCAAACCTCCTCCGTCATTAGAACGGGTCGACTTCTCTTTAATCTCGGATGCCCCTTTTATGTGTTTTCTGACTTTTCTCACGCGATGAAGACCAATTTGATCATCGTACCTCAATCTTTTCCCCAATGAAATTGGTTTCGATCTTTCTCTTGACAGAAACTCGTGATCTTGAACGCAATTTTCCATTTCAAACCTAGCTCCGGCCGACCCGTACCAGATCGGACTAGAGCTCTCAATCCCAACGGCTCCCATCTATGCAAATTGCGAAGGCTCCCAATTTATATCCTTCTCCGCTTTTTATAAGAGAAAATTCGGCGGAGAGAAATAAATGGAAAACTAAGTTGAGAAATGTCACAAGATAAAATAGAAACAAACGGAGACTTCTTTAAATTCCTTTACTCAGAAGTTGGTAGCTCTGTATTTATTTAACGGGTTGAGTTCGTTGCGGATCTTTATTTATTTTTTCTGGAACCAGAAACAGAAACAGGGGTAAATATATTGACAGAGTAGTTTTTACTCCATGCAGCGCAGGAGTTGTATACAGCGCTGTTATCCGTGCGCTGGATGAAGAAAAAGATTCTCTGTCAATATCTTTAACCGAAAACAGAGTGCGCGCTTTGTTCGGTTAATTTCGGATCCTCTCGCGAACTTTCTCGTGTTACAAGTCGCTGAGTACTGGAAATAAATCTGCTGCAATTCCAAAGAATCGCAGGGACCCTGCTTTTCCGAATCCAACTGTTTATCTATTTTGAGATTCGTGTATAACAACCAACTTCTTTGAGATTCGTGCATTTCAAAAAATTAATGGTTGGATTTGGAAAAGCAGGGTTCCTGCAATTCTTTGGAATCGCAGCAGATTTATTTCCCTGAGTACTGGGTCACTGTCACCCCAAAAGCGCTCAATAAAAATATCTGTCCTTAGCTACCTTTTTATAATTTGTTTATTTGTTTATTCTACCATGTTTTTCACATTCTTCTCATTTGAATGTAGGCCCTTGATACGGCCCGCTCATCCACATAACATTTCCAATTTTGTGTCATATCAGCAAAATTATGCATTTGTCCTTGGAACTATTCCAAATAACAAATTCTACCATGCTGTCTTGCATCGATCCGATGACCAATAATTAATTCTAACGGCTTACGCACCGTTCGGCAACAAAGAATTAAGGTAGTGTTCGGCAGCCCCATCAAACTTAAATTTTAAGCTGTACTAAGGAGCACCCGTTCGGCAATAAAGTTGAAAAGTAACTTTCTTAAAAAAGCTTTAAGCTTGGCAAAATGCTTAAGCCATGTAGAATGGCTCCTTAAAAACATGAGCAAGCTTAAAATTGTGGGCAAAAGGAGGCTTAAGAAAGTGGTTTTAAGTTTTACAAAGGAGCAAGTGTTTAGCAAGCTTAAACCTCCTTTGTCTCTTAAGGAGTTCTAAGGAAGCCTAAGGAGGCACAGCCGAACACTACCTAAGAGCTTACATGCGAAGGATTAAGACATGCCTACATAGACCGTTCGGCTTACATGCGAAGGATTAAGAGCTTAAGGAGCGCTAAGGAACCGATATTCAGTTGTTATGTGGGTGAAAACTAAAAAAGCTAAAGGAAGTGGTAGAGGTGCCTTAAGGTCCGGACAGAGAATTAAGATCCGAGAAAAAGAGGTTAAAAGAGGTATTCTTAATCCGCGTTAAGGAACCGGTGTTCGGCAGGATTAAGCGGCTAAAAAAGCTAAAGGAAACGAATTAAGTTTTAAGAAGACTTAATCCCTTGTTGCCGAACAGCCCATAAAATTGAAGTAAAACCCTATTGAGTTGGACCCATTGCTTATGAACTAATTAAATTAATTGCGGCCTTGCACAAAAATAATGCTACAAATTTTCAATTTTTATTTTTTAATAATATATATAAAATAGTAGGTACGCCGATCATTGAGAATTGTTCCTTGCATTAATTTGGTGACGCAATAATAGTCATTACTTATTATGACAACTCACATTATTTTTTTATTATTCACATTAAAGTGCATGCTTACTATGGAATGAAGCAATCAGGTATTAATGATCATATCTATCCGCAATTTTTGAATCACATGATAAATTTTTGCATATCCATCTCTAACTTTTTAATCTTTCAACTTTCAACCATACAAAATTTGAAAGATTAAAGATTCCATCTAATTACTTTAGCACAGCACCTCTTATATTTTTAAGTAATGATTTTGATTTTCATTGATAATTTACAAATGAAAAATAATAAATTCAATGGAAAAGTTTAAAGTTTTAAAACTCACAAGTTATTTGGTTCAAAACTCAAATTCATTCAATAACATAATATGAGGGAGATTTCACTCATCTCTCATCCAGTATATGATTTACCTTTTTTTTGTTTTAAATTTTGAATTTGCACTTCAAATGTGCAGTGTTTATTTTTTTTCTTGCATTAAAAAATTTGCCAGCGTACTGGACGAAATTTATATTTTATAGCAGACATGTAATAATATCGGCGTATCGGGAGGAAAAAGGCACGCCAACAATGAAAACAGGAAACTATTGATTGCATGTTGATGGTTCCATTAGCACCTGTACACGGTTTTGGACACACTAACGGTGTTAGTATGTCTTTCCGTCCAGATATGTTGGCATTGCAACGTGCCTGATATAAATCAAAATTCAAAGAAAACTGTGCTATGTTTAAATTTTATTTGAATGATACAAAAAAAAAATATCAGGATGGATATGTAAATTCCAAAAATCTATGGGCTTTTTGGAATTTTCTAATTGCACATAAATGTTCCAACTTCCAACCATTAATTTAAGATTCACATAGATCTTTAAAATGTGATGGACGGGGTCATATTTGGCAATAAATGTACAACATTTAATACAAGATCTCATGGAAAATATATCCACAGTTAAAGTTAAAACAACACAATTAAATGTCGCATAGATGCACCTTGCATGGTACGAAAATCTGTTCAAAGATCATAATAATAATCCATCATTTAAAAAATATAATAATGATTCGCATTCCATAAAAATTCCAGAAATTATTTATATCTGACCAATCTCTATCGTAGAATAATATTAACACGGACTCAAAAATGAACCCTCTATTACAATTAAAATTTAGGGAAATTTTCTATTGTATCCATAATTCCATATAAACTTTACAGTAGCAAATTGCTCCATAAAATCATCTTAATTTCCAATATCTTCATAAAATTTAACATTCTTTCATCTATGTCTTTCTATTCATCATGTTATATAGTTGTTTTAAAAAATTAAATTAACAAATTTAGAGGAAATAATATTAATTGCGTTAATTATTTTGCACAACCCTTGCTACTATTGTAGCAATATTAACCAGTGTTATAAGGTATGCGCTCATCGGACGGACAAGGTACCGTCAAACGATTAATTAGGAATAATCGGTCATAATCGGAAAGAATCGGACGATTAGTTGGAAAAATCCATGACAATTTGATCGCCGCCGACTACTAATCGACCGATTAATCGGCCTAAACGGCCGTTATATTAACTTTGTCAGCTTTAGATTAAAACGAAATAATATGGTTACATAAACTCATCCCCGTTCTGCAATTTTTAAATCATGGTCTCACACGTAAATATTTATTTTGGATAATGTCATGAAAGACCTCTAATTTTTTTATTTGTCATAAGTTGACCTCCGAATTTTTAATTTTGACAAGAAGTCCCTCCAACAGTTAATTTACTACTTAATACTTTACAATTATGATCAATTTAAAATATGAAATGACCATAATATTCTTGGTAATTTTATTCTTGTTTGAATATTTTTATCATTTGTAATACTTTACAATCTTTAACATTAATTTGAAATTAATAACAACTAGGTGCGTCGTTTATTTCTTTTTCACTTGTTGTTTTCTGAATAGAATACTTACCGGTCGAAATTCATTTTATATAGCACAAAAAAATATTAATGACATCAAAATGAGAGGGCTCAAATGCCCCATTATACCTCACGTTCTTATTTCTGATTTCAAAGTTCAAACAGACAATTCAAACCGTTCAACGTGATATCCATATTAAAATATGCTTGGAGTCCAAATTTTATATTTTTGAAAAAATTTCACTATTTTTTTGATAGGTACAAAACCACTATTTTTCATTCTAAAACGGTGATTTTGTACCTATCTAAAAAAAAGTGAAAAAGTTTCAAAAATATAAAATTTGATCTACAAACACATTTTAATATAAAGATCATGTTGAACAATTTAGATTGTCTATTTAGACTTTAAAATAGAGATATGATTAGTCATTAGAGGAAAGCAAGTTGAAGCGACTCCCTTGCCGCTGCAGTATGAACCGATTACAGCCCGTCTGCGCTTAAACAATGAATCAAAGAACAGCTAATTTGTTTATCTTAATCAATTTCATCTTTTGAATTTCTGACCGACTTGGAGTTTTCGTTTTAAAATGATTTTTGTTTTCATTCCTTTGGTTTTTCACTTTATTCTCTTAATAGTTAATATAATTGATAACATTACACGATGAATTTTGTTTGATGTCCACGTGGACTTATCAGAAACTAATGATCTTGTTCGTATTAAAAAAAAGTCTAATACTACGCATCTTAACGTAATATTCAATGATTTTTTTTCTTATTTTTCCCTTGCATGTGAACAGGAATTAAAGAAAAAAGTTTAATAATATCCGTGTCAAATAACTGGAGAATAGATGAACTCCCTCAAATATAGCGAGATAAATAATAATTAAAATAATCAAATTTTTAGTTACAAACAAACAAGAAAAATGTGAACCGTATGTACACTGCGCACGGTTGTTGTACTCATAAGATAAAAAAATATTACGACAGTGACAGTAGTAAAGAAAAATATGTAGTATGTATATGAAAAATATTTAGTGTTCTAAATAGCGCGTATAGTGTTTTTGGACACTAAACACTAAATTATGACATCAAAATGCGCTAATTGAACTACGGCCGCTATAGCGCGCGCTATGTATAATGGGATTTTTTAGACAATTTATATGGGCTTTAAATAAAGACCCCAAAAAGTTAAATAAAAACCCAAACCGAAATCAATTGAAAGCTTGTTGCTACAGAATCATGATGCTTAAGATATTTTGAATAGAAAAATATTGATAGTTTATGATATTACTATGGATATTTTGAACAGCAATTTGGACTTTGTACTGGTTCAATATGAATATTATAATTTCTTGATTAATTTGGTATTATTTATTGTTCTATGAGACTTTATATAATGTTGATATTCAGTACAAATATATAATGCAAGTTTTGTAAAAAAAAAAAGCTATGTAGCATAGCTTCCATTATAGCTACGCTATTTGCTATAGTTTTTTTTGTAACATTCCCGCTATGACGCTATAAACGCTATTTAAAACATTAAAATATTAAACTAAGAAAAATGCAAATTTTATGTACGGACGATTTTAGATTTATAAAGTTTTTATTTCACTCTTTATTAAAAAAAACGTAGTATGTATATGAAAAATAAAGTTTGAATTTATAAAGTTTAAACAAGAAAAATGCAAACCGTATGTACACTACGTGCGGTTTTAAATTTATAAAGTTTTCATTTTATTCTTTATTGAAAAAAAATACATATAGTATGTATATGAAAAATATAAAGTCTTTTAATTAACTGATTTATAACAATAAATTATTGATTTATCTACTTATGACTTATACACAATGACTTTTAATTTATTACGTCAAATGTGAACATTGTATTTTACACGTTCCACATGCAAAAATGCACTGCGCTATATAAATAATACCTAAAATTTGTTAAATAAAATGCAAAGAAATATCATGTTGTAATATTGTAGGGGTAACTTCAATAATTTTTGTTGAGAGGGCTTAAATGTCTTATTGCTTCATGCCTCAATCGTATTCCAACATCTTTATTTTCAATTTTAAAGTCGAAATAAAATATTTGAACCGCTCAACATGATATCCACGCTAAAATGTACTTAGAGATCAAATTTTATATTTTTTTGAATTTTTTTTTACTATTTTTTAAGATATGTACAAAATCACTGTTTTTCAGGAAATTGTTGGACTATCTAAAAACAATAATTTTGTACCTATCTTAAAAAATAGTAAAAAGTTTCAAAAAATATAAATTTAGTCTCTAATTATATTTTAACATGGATATCACGTTGAGCAGTTCGGATCAAACTTTGAAATTGAAAATAAAAATATTAAAATACGATTTGAAGATAAAGCAATCGATCATTTAAGCCCTCCTCATTTTTATTATATATGTTATGTTATAAATAATGGTGGAGCCATATGAATCAGTAGTAGTTGTCGACTTATGAATTTTAAAAACCGAATATAGATGTATATAGTAGAGTTATTGTCTACCGGTCAAGTAAATTTTGTCTACTGCACGCAGTATGCAATTCGCTAGTTCTACCTGTAAGAATCGAGTTGCAAACTTGTAACGTACTGATTTGCCGAATTCACATCCTCCCCGGTAACGTAATAGGAAATCTTTTACAATTATTAGATCTGGACCGTTCTTTTTAACTTTGAACGATTCTCAAAGCCCAATAATACTGGCCCTGCGCTAGTCCAACTCTCAAAGCGGCTGAGAATTAATCTCAAACCGTAAAGTGAAGGGAATCTTTTACAGTAATGGAGAGGATACTTGTTCCTGCCTCCTTGACTTGTAGCACGCGGGACCCACAAAAATATACTTACTGAGTGAAGCTACGGTGCTATGCATAGCACGGATTGGGTCTGTGCTACGACTCAAAATTTGACTTTTCAAAATTCTAACGGTCAATCCGAACCGTTCAACATGATTATAAAATGAATATGTACTTGCAAACCAAATTTTATATTTTTTCGAACTTTTTTACTATTTTTTTAGATAGGCTGTTTTTGGATGGTCCAGAAATGTTCAGATAAAAATATTTTCGAAAAAATAGTAGAAAAATTCGAAAAAATGTAAATTTTGGTTTGCAAGTACATATTCATTTTATAATCATGTTGAAAGGTTCAGATCGACCGTTAGAATTTTAAAAAGTCAAATTTTAAACCGTAGTACAGATCCAATTGGTGCTATGCATAGCACCGTAGCCTCACTCATACTTATTTATTGAAATCTTTTACAGATTGTGGCAAACCTAGAGCGAAATTTCTCTGGGCGATTGGCCGATGGGAATTGGGAATTGGGATTTGGGATTTGGGAAGCCATCTCCATCTGACTCAAGCAAATTACAACGACCGGCTTAGATTAATTCTATCTTAGTCAAACTCAATCCGGTGCCCATGGAGTAGTGGTTTGACACAACCCGCCAAGGGCTGCTCGAACCCGGTCTGCCCGTGTCCGGTGCCTGGGGTACCCGTACCCGAGCCCGGGTATACCCGGGTAAACGGGTACGGGTTTCAAACGGGACGGTCGCCCATTTTTGGAAAATACCGGGCTCACCCGTACCCGAATCCCGTGTACCCGAACCCGCCCCGGGTGTACCCGCACCCGTTTACCCGCTACCCGAAAACCCATTTTTTTCAAAAAAATTTCCCTCCCCCAAATAGTAATTGGTTAAAATAATTCATATTTATTTTTAAAGTAATTGATTTAAGAAATTTTTTATTTATATTTTATTGTTTTAAAGTAATTGATTTAAGATATTTTTTATTTATATTTTATTTAACCTATTAAAAATAAATGAACGTTTAGAAAATATATTATCAATTTAAAATGTAAACTACAAATTTCGAGATATAAATAAATTATGAAACTATATAATTAGAATGAGAGTTTGAAAATAAAATAAAATTACTTGTGTAAAGAAATAAATAATTAGACTTGTACTTAGCCGAATAAATATACAAATTTTCGCACAAATAATTTTTATATATAAGTTACAAATTTTATTTATTTAGGAATTATAAAGATGTGACTTGATAATTTTATGTATATATATATACAATATTTGATATTGAACTATTCATATTTTAAAAGTCGAATTATAAACACGTAATAATATTCGTACGACACTGTGAAAAAAAAAAGAAAACAAAAGAAAACAAAACAGAAAATAGAAAACAGAAAACAGAAAAGAAAAAAAAACCCGTCTACCCGGCTAACTGTCTACCCGTCTACCCGGGAACCCGAGACGGGCACGGGTTTGAAACGGGCAGGGCAGACTTTTTAAAAAAAAAACCGTCTACCCGGGTACAACGAGCACGGGTAGACGGGTTTTTTTTTTAAAAAGTCTGCCCTGCCCGTTTCAAACCCGTGCCCGTCCCGGGTAGACGGGTTTTTTTTTCTGTTTTCTGTTTTGTTTTTCTTATTTTTTTTACAGTGTCGTACGAATATTATTACGTGTTTATAATTCGACTTTTAAAATCTGAATAGTTCAATATCAAATATTGTATATATATATACATAAAATTATCAAGTCACATCTTTATAATTCCTAAATAAATAAAATTTGTAACTTATATATAAAAATTATTTGTGCGAAAATTTGTATATTTATTCGGCTAGTACAAGTCTAATTATTTATTTCTTTACACGAGTAATTTTATTTTATTTTCAAACTCTCATTCTAATTATATAGTTTCATAATTTATTTATATCTCGAAATTTGTAGTTTACATTTTAAATTGATAATATATTTTGTAAACGTTCAATTTAAATTGATAATATATTTTCTAAATGTTCATTTATATTTAATAGGTTAAATAAAATATAAATAAAAAATATCTTAAATCAATTACTTTAAAACAATAAAACCTATTCAAAAAATTTCTTAAATCAATTACTTTAAAAATAAATATGAATTATTTTAAAACAATAGATTAAAAAATAAAAGTTACCCTCCTCCTTTATTCCGGGCTTGGAACCGGCTATGTAAAATAACATAGGCGGAGTTCTAACTTTTTTTTTTGTTAGTAATTCTTCTTTAAAATGAATAATTTAAGAACTAATTGAAACGTTTAGAAATTATAATTTAAAAAATAACCATAGAGATTAAAAGAGGTTAGAAATGTATACCGACACTACCTATCTAGTAGTTTGGATTCATATACCATTGTTCGCTCTCTTCCGCACTGTCTGAATCCGAATTAGCCGCGGGCCGCGGCTCGGTACCGCTTTCTTCAGTGTCGACTCCGGATGATGATTCTTGATGATCTCGATGTTGGTTGCGCTCATCAGCATCAATCCAATCTTTCAAGCACACAAGTCTCTCAAAAACATGTGCACCCAACTTACTGCGTTTATCAGAATGGATCCTGTTCGCCGAACTAAAACAACTTTCGGAAGGGACGGTTGACACGGGTACGACAAATACGTCACGGACCATCATCGCCAGTGTTGGATAGTTTCTTTGATTCCTCTTCTACCACGTCATGATGTCAAATTCATCTTCTTTTTCGTTTACCCCCGCAAAATAGCTCACTAACTCGTTTGTGGATGTGTGCGGTTGGATCTCCCTTTGAAAATCTGCTAACAATCCACCACTGCTAGTGCTCCTGGAAGTGGAACTATTAAAAAATTAAAAAAATTAGTGGACAAATAATGTAGATATTATAAATAATAAAGATTAAAAACACATGTATATTTATATTGTTACCTAGGGGCGGCACGGGATGAAGACGGGTTTTGGTTGTCACCCATTCTTGAGTTGTATATGTTAAACATCTCATCGAACTTCGAATTCACGAATTCCTCCACCCCGGTTTTGTCTAAATGTAGATTCTCTTTGTACGCTGCAACTATTTTGACAGTGAAATACTTCTTGTATGCCGGGTTGAGGCAGCTTGCGATAATGGCCAGGAGGTGTACATCGTCCCAATATTTTAGAAATTTTTCTTTCATGGCATCTACGATCGGTGTGAGAGTGGAGTACCTGCTTTCAGCTTGTTCCAATTCACGGTGCATCTTGGAGATGTTATAGAGATGTTTGATCAACTCAAATGCCGTCCGTGAGTACGAGCAGGATAATTGACGGTTGCATTAAAAAAGGTTCCTAATACTCAGGATTTGTAGTTGCTCCCATTCTTCGAGACTGGGCTACAATGCCATTCCCTCGGGGGTGGAGCCTCTCAAAAACTTTCCTATGACGGCTTTGTAAGGAAGGCATCGGTTCAGAAACCTATAGGTAGAGTTCCAACGGGTATCTATATCCCAAGGAACTTTCAACTTGCTCAATCCATAGTTGACGCACATCAAACCAAACCGTTGTTTTCTTTCTTGGTTTGAAACAATATGGGACAGACAATCCTTTAATTTATTGATCAAATCTTTTACGGCTTCTGTTTTAAGGCCCGCCTTCACGACGAGGTTAAGTATGTGGCAAGCACACTTTTGGTGAAACATTGCACCAATCATAATCGGGTTTAGTGACCGTTTAAAAATCTCAATGGAAGCTACGTTGTTACTAGCATTATCGAATGAAATAGAAAAAATCTTGTTATCCCTATCTCTCTTAAGGTTATACTCTTGTAACACCTCAATAATGGATTTGAAAATTACATGTGTTGAGTGCGGGAAATCTAACACACGAAAACTTAATATCTTTTTTTGTAATACCCACTGATCATCGATCCAATGGCCGGTAACACAAGAGTACCCAAGGCCATGTTTACCGGCAGTCCATATATCGGAGGTAATTGAGACCTTATTTTGTTGGTATGCAAATATAGCTCGGAGCTCATCTTTTGTTCTGGTAAACTGGTTTTTAATTTCACTAACCATCTTTCTATGATGGATCCTCTTGTACATTGGTTGAGCACACCCCCAAATGACTAACCGGGCAAAACTCATGCAACCACCCATACTTATTGGTTGTTCTTTGTGGGTAATGTACCGGGCCAATTCACTAAGCATTCTTGATTCATCGTATTTTGGGTTGGTTCTGGTACCATCCGGGTTCATAAGGGTTTGGATTTGTCTCGGTCCAACATTTTCACTTGGAACCTCACCCTTCTTTTGGTGCATTTTGACATGTCTTTTAAAGCTGGTCATACCACTACTTTGTTTATACACAAAAAACGGTTTCTTGCAATTTTTTACCTTACATTCAAGGGTTTGCATGTGGCCATTCTCATCTGTGGTCACCTTGTACCATTTGACCCACGGCTGATTGTATTCAGGAACTCTTCTAGTCTTATTTACCACTTGTTGTTCTGGAGGGACACTTGTCGGAGGAAAGATTGGTTCTTCTTCAATTTCAGTGACACTTCTCGAAGGAGTACCTTCTATAGGGGGGGTGACTTGACTCGATGCTACAGAAGAAGTGCCTCCATATGCATATGGTGGTGTCGGTTGATGTGTTTCTTGTGGAATATACATGTTTGGATCGTTTGAAGTATAATACGGTGCATACATTTTAGGGGGTTGTTGATAATTTAAATCTAGCGTTTGATCCCTTCTTTGATAATTTTGTGGATAATTTTGTGGATAATTAGGTGGTGGCATAGGTGGAGGTGGGCCAAAAATTTCTTATGACATTCTCGCTTGAAAATCGTCTACCTCATCGTGATTAGGAGATGTCATTTTTTAAACCTATTCAAAAAAATAAATGTAAATTACTTCACATATTCAAAAAAACAAATCTAACATATTTTTTTAACCTATTAAAAATAAATCCGAAATTATAAACCTATTTAAATGTAAATCTAAATTCAATATAAATTAAATTAAATCTAAATTGAATATAAATCTAAATCTAAATTGAATCCAAATCTAAATTAAAAATAAATTAAATTAAATATAAAAGAAAAAGAAAAAGAAAAAAAAAACAAGGCATGAAGCCTCTGCTGGCTTTCAGCCTTTGCCGAATTTCAAAAGAAAAAAAAAACAAGGCAGAGGTGCCTCTGCCGAATTTCAAAAACAAGGTAGAGGTGCTTTCAGCCTTTGCCGAATTTCAAGGCATGAAGCCTCTGGCCCTCTGCCTTTGCCGAATTTCAAAAGAAAAAAAAAATCAAGGCAGGAAGCCTCTGCCCTCTGCTGCCATTGCCGAATTTAAAAAAAAAAGAAAAAAAAGTAGAATTTAAAAAATAAGTCTAATTCAAATTTTAAAATTTTAAAAAAATAAGTCTAATTCAAATTTAAAAAATCTATTTAAAAAAAAATAAGTCTAATTCAAATTTTAAAATTCTAAGTCTAATTCAAAATAAATATAACTTGTTCTAACTTATTTTAAAAATCTATTTTACAACAATAACTCTAACAAATTTAACTTATTCAAACAAATAAGTCTACCAAATCCAACATATTCAAAAATAAAATATAAATCCAACATATTTATCTAACAAATCAAACTTATTTATCTAACAAATCAAACTTATTTATCTAACTTACTTATCTAACATATTTAAAAATTAACAAGAATTTAAAAAATAAAATCTAACATATTCAAAATAAATACGAATTTCAAAAATAAAATCAAACCTATTCAAAAAAATAAATGTAAATTACTTCACATATTCAAAAAAAATAAATCTAACATATTTTTTTAACCTATTAAAAATAAATCCGAAATTATAAACCTATTTAAATGAAAATCTAAATAGAATCTAAATCTAAATCTAAATTAAATCTAAGTTAAATCTAAATTAAAGTAAATAAAAGAAAAAAAAAACAAGGCATGAAGCCTCTGGCCCTCTGCCTTTGCCGAATTTCAAAAAAAAAAGAAGTAGAATTTTAAAAATAAGTCTAATTCAAATTTTAAAATTTTAAAAAATAATTCTAATTCAAATTTAAAAAATCTATTTAAAAAAAATAAGTCTAATTCAAATTTTAAAATTCTAAGTCTAATTCAAAATAAATATAACTTGTTCTAACTTATTTTACAACAATAACTCTAACAAATTTAACTTATTCAAACAAATTAAGTCTACCAAATCCAACATATTCAAAAATAAAATATAAATCCAACATATTTATCTAACAAATCAAACTTATTTATCTAACTTACTTATCTAACATATTTAAAAATTAACAAGAATTTAAAAAATAAAATCTAACATATTCAAATCTATTTATCTAACATATTAAAAATAAAATCAAACCTATTCAAAACAAATCTAATTACTTCACATATTCAAAAAAACAAATCTAACATATTTTTGTAACCTATTAAAAATAAATCCGAATTTCAAAAATAAAATCAAACCTATTCAAAACAAATCTAATTACTTCACATATTCAAAAAAACAAATCTAACATATTTTTTTAACCTATTAAAAATAAATCCGAATTTCAAAAATAAAATCAAACCTATTCAAAAAAATAAATGCAAATTACTTCACATATTCAAAAAAACAAATCTAACATATTTTTTTAACCTATTAAAAATAAATCCGAATTTCAAAAATAAAATCAAACCTATTCAAAACAAATCTAATTACTTCACATATTAAAAAAAACAAATCTAACATATTTTTTTAACCTATTAAAAATAAATCCGAATTTCAAAAATAAAACCAAACCTATTCAAAACAAATCTAATTACTTCACATATTCAAAAAAACAAATCTAACATATTTTTTTAACCTATTAAAAATAAATCCGAATTTCAAAAATAAAATCAAACCTATTCAAAACAAATCTAATTACTTCACATATTCAAAAAAACAAATCTAACATTTTTTTTAACCTATTAAAAATAAATCCGAATTTCAAAAATAAAATCAAACCTATTCAAAACAAATCTAATTACTTCACATATTCAAAAAAACAAATCTAACATATTTTTTTAACCTATTAAAAATAAATCCGAATTTCAAAAATAAAATCAAACCTATTCAAAACAAATCTAATTACTTCACATATTCAAAAAATAAATCTAACATCTTTTTTTAACCTATTAAAAATAAATCCGAATTTCAAAAATAAAATCAAACCTATTCAAAACAAATCTAATTACTTCACATCTAACAAATCCAACATAAAATAAATCTAACAAATCTAATTACTTAACAAATTTAACAAATCTAAAGTAAAATAAATCTAACAAATCTAATTACTTAACAAATTTAACAAATCTAAATTAATCTAACATGAAACTAAATTTACTCTACAAA
This sequence comes from Carex littledalei, assembly GCA_011114355.1. Classification (NCBI taxonomy): domain Eukaryota; kingdom Viridiplantae; phylum Streptophyta; class Magnoliopsida; order Poales; family Cyperaceae; genus Carex; species Carex littledalei. The sequence continues at coordinate 10,593,404 of CM022090.1, read as the reverse complement.
AATAAATTAAACTAAATTTACTCTACAAAAATAAATTAATCTAACATGAAATAAATGTAACATTTAAGTCTCGCGGAAAAATCTTGCGGGAGGTGCCGAACTTCGTAATTCCGTTTGCGTATTTGTAGAATGAATTAAATTTACAACTATATTTTTTTTAAACAATGAATTTAAAAACTGAAAATAATAAAATTTTAGATTGAGAGAATGAGATTATGAGAGATTGAGAGAATGAGAGGGTGTGAAGATATTGAGAGGAAGAGGGGTGAATATATATAGTTTTGATTGGAGGGAGAATAAATTTTGAAATTTAATAAATCCGAAAAAAAAACAGAATTGACGGGTGGGACCCACCCATACGGGACAGAAATGACAGGTGGGACCCACCCGATTTGATTGATTTGAACCGGTTACTGTAGAACCGGAGGGAAATTTTTTTGAAAAAAAGGGGTTCGGGTAAACCCGGGCGAGTACACGGGTCCGGGTACACGGGTGCTTGGGTTCGGGTAAACGGGTGCGGGTACACCCGGGGTGGGTTCGGGTAAACGGGTATTCGGGTTCGGGTACGGGTACACCCGGGTTTTTTCCAAAAATAGGTGACCTGCCCGTTTGAAACCCGTACCCGTGTACCCGGGCAGCCCCCCACGGGTAGTGTCAAACCACTAGAGCAAACCACTACCATGGAGACAGTAAGGGGTCTGTTTTGAGATTCGTGTCATGTTAAATGGCCGTCCGATCGTAATTTGCTTGAGTCGGGGAACCTGAGGTGATGCTTGCGTAAGCGTGAGGCCTCAAAAATTTGGTACTAAAGTTAAGCAGAACAAGTATTCCAAAAGAATAACGCTCCGACCGTATATACACCGAACACCTCTAGTGCTCTCGGAGTGAGAAGCGGAGAGCCGAGAGAAAGATGGATTCGGCTCCCCTCCTGCCCGGATCCGACCCATTACCAGGAGTGGTGGATTATCAGGGCCGTCCGGTCTTCCGCTCCACCTCCGGTCGGTGGCCCTCGGCTCTCTTCATCATCGGTAATTTATACAACTATTTATTTATCCTGCCTGGGTCAATGCCATGTGGGTCCCAATTCCGAGATGTACTTTTAAAAGAGATAGAACCTGCGATTGACCTTAGGCGAATAAATCTTTTGACTTTTGATCCCGATTAACAACCAAGTCTTCAAATTTAGGCTTTAGGTTAGATTCACTTTTGTTCGCACCAGCACAAAAATTACAATACAATATATTACAGTACAGTAGTATCGTGCTAGACTTGCTTAGTGCACACACCTGTATATTTTGTGTACTAAATCAGTATCATACTAGACTAATACATGTTGATATCTAGTGAATAGTGATTATATCTCTTCACACAACCCACGTTGTAGGGGTGGAGATAACAGAGAGGTTTGCATACTACGGCGTATCATCAAACCTAATAACTTACTTGACGGGCCCACTTCACCAGTCAACAGCCGCTGCAGCTGCCTCAGTAAACGCATGGAACGGAGCTGCCTCCCTGCTGCCTCTTCTCGGTGCATTCATTGCAGATTCCTGGCTCGGCCGGTACCGTACCATTCTCATGGCCTCTTGTCTCTATCTCTTGGTTTGCACCTAAACCTCTTTTCCATGATCTCTTTTTGTTGAATTGTTTGATTATTCAATCATTTTCATTTCAACACTAATGGTATGAAATCATGAGTTCTTTCCAATTGGATGGTTGGTACAAATGTGTATTGCAACCATACAACAAGAATATAACATACAAAGCACATACGGGATCATGAAAAAATATTCCATGCCCTCTGAACTGCATTTGTTGAAAAATAAAGAATAAAAGACATGGATATTTTTCTTTCTACCTCTTCAGTAGAATGATATTAATGAGAAAGGAGGCATGTTTTTGACGTCTTTCAAGGAAATGGGTACAGGTAAGGAAATATTTTGTCTATCCTTGTTTTTTAAATGAACGAACAGTATCATCCATTTCAAATGTTTGACAACTCTGTGCTTATTTTCTAAATGCACACGATGGCAAGTAATATCTGGATGCATACATTCACATCTTGCCGCATGTCAAATATCTCGATTTTTGTTTTTTAAGTATTGAATCGTTATGGACTACTTCAAAATATTTACACTGCTGTCTGCTTCTGCATTGAAGCATTCTGTGAAACACATGTGTGCCTTTGTTAAACATTTGAAAACAGGGATATTGTTGTCATTTATTTGAAAAACTAGAATAGACAACAAAAATTCACAAGGAGCATAGCCCTGATTATGAGCAAGGTTTCAGTACACATGGAATTGCACCGAATAAAATAGACTAACTTTTTTCATTTACCAATTTAATCCAGGCCTTGCTTATGCTCACATTCTCTTCAACTTTACCATTTCTTCAACCACCTGATTGCAGTGGCATCATGGACCCCACATCATGTTCAGTCCCAGCTTTCCAATTAATTTTCTTCTACGTCTCTCTGTATCTAATTGCTGTTGCACAAAGCGGCCACAAGCCATGTGTACAAGCCTTTGGGGCTGACCAATTTGACGAAAATGTCCCTGATGAGCAGGCTGAAAGAAGCTCTTTCTTCAACTGGTGGTATTTCGGCTTGTGTGGTGGCAATATTTTCACAGTTTCAGTTTTGAATTATGTGCAAGATAATGTAGGTTGGGGTCTTGGTTTCGGAATACCATGTTTGGTCATGTTTGTTGCTCTTATTATTTTCTTAGCCGGTACAAAAACGTACCGGTTCTATCCTATACAGAAAGAAAACCCCTTCGCTAAAGTCGGCAAATCGATTATGGCGTTGGTTAGAGGCCGTCAAATAAATGAAATCAAGTAAGATATATTTGTCTGTTTGATTCTTATTATCTATTTATCTATTTAATTGATTCTTGAGAAGTATAAGCTTTCTGAAACATCACAAAAAAAAAATTGATAGAAATGTTTCGTTAACTTACAACTTATTTTTTGTTCTTCTATTAATTATTGTAGGCAAGTAAATGAGGATGAGATCTTAGATTCAGATTATGCAAAAGAGGCAAAGGAAATACTTAAATTATTCCCAATTTGGGCCACATGCCTAGTATATGCATTAGTTTTTGCACAATGGTCAACTTTTTTCATAAAACAAGCTGCCACATTAGACAGACGGATTGGACCCACATTCCAGGTACCCCCAGCTGCTCTCTCAAGTTTCATAAGTGTATCTGTGGTAGTATTCGTACCCATATATGACAGAATTATCATACCAATGGCAAGAAAAATAACAAAAAAGCCCTCAGGAATTACCATGCTTCAAAGGATCGGCATAGGAATGGTAATTTCTTTCTTATCAATGGTCATAGCGGCCTTGGTAGAAATGAAGAGGCTAAAAGTTGCAAGAGACTATGGTTTGGTGGATAAACCTGATGTGCCAATACCGATGAGTCTATGGTGGATCATACTGCAATATATCTTGGTTGGTATGGCTGATGTGTTCACCATGGTTGGTTTGCAAGAATTCTTCTATGATCAAGTACCAGACGAGTTGAGAAGTCTAGGTCTTTCACTCTACTTGAGTATTTTTGGAGTAGGGAATTATATTAGTAGCTTTATTGTGTCGCTAATTGACAAAATTACCACTAAAAATGGAGATAGTTGGTTCGCCAATAATCTAAATCGGGGACATCTTGATTATTTTTATTGGCTTCTGGCTGGTGCGAGTGCTGTGGCATTTATTGTATATTATTTCATTGCTCGAGCATATGTGTACAAAAGCAAGGATGCTCGTATAGTTGGTTGATGGATTGAATCAAGTTTGATTCAAAGTTATTTATTTGTTAAATATAATGCTATAAGTGTTGGAAATTGTATTTCACGACTTTTATTGAATTATGAACAATTTATAATTTGATATGCCAAAAGATTAAAATATTGGCATTTTTCTGAATACATGTGCATTTAGGCCTTAAACTATATTCGAAGTTTCTTCTTTTTGGAACTAAAGATCAGATGCTATGACTGAGCATTTTTTTCTTTTTATTTTAGGATTAGTGGTCACACACTATACAACCATGGAGAAATATCTCTGGACACATGCCAAAATCTTATTACTTTTTTACTTTTCAGTCGACAAAGTTAAAACAAATTTAATTATATCCAACGAAGATAGGATTCCAGAAAATAAAAACAATCTTACATTTCTATTCGATACGAGGGCCTTAGAATAGCTTTCCATTTAGTGGTCAGGTCTTACCTAATTACAAAATTTCTTTCCTTAAATGGGAATTGCCAGTTGAATTTCAGTGCATGATACGCAAGAAATTTTCAGTGAATTTCAGTTTCAGTTAAGGTTCCTTAAAAGGCTAAAATGTGACAAGAAATTAAACAAAACTTTAGTTGAAAAAACAAAAACAAAGCTGCTGCCGCAATGAAAGATGCAACTCCATTTTCAATACTCTCTCTCTCTCTCTCACTCTCTCTACTTCCAGTCTAGTGAAATAAAGCATTTCACGCATTGGAAAAATCAACGAACAGTTAAAGAAAAAACCTATGCACCAAAAACCAAATTTAGTTAAGAAATTGCCTTGGTTTATATCAATTAGTAAGCGAGCTTCTCCATGACCTTACGCTGTGGAAGTAAATCTCTCTGAAGTTGATTGATTTTATTTGAGTTGAAATTAATTGAATCGGCGATTCTGAAGTGCTTCAATTGCCATTTTCCATTGTGCTGCTCTCTCCTTTGAATCTTCAAATGAAATCACTTTCTTGGGCTGCAATGAAATTACAATTACTTATTTCTTTCTTTCTTTTTCAAAATAAAAAGATTTTTTTTTTATAGCATTGATGCAGAGGCACAAATTGCAGTGTGGGATTGCAACTGGACATAATTGGGTCGGGTATAAATCCAGATTCTCAATCCAACACAACCTAATAAGGTTGATGTGACTATGTAATAATAGTAAGTTAGAAAAAACAAAGAAACTGATAACGAGAAATGAAATATTCACAAATGGTACTCAAATTTTCATATTTCCTATTTTGGTCCTCTATACAGTTTGGGCTCTACTATTAAAATGGACAGCAAGCTGCAACACAGAATGGGCATTCTTATAATTAAAGAATCAATCCCAACGAAATAATTTATTCCATGCCAACTTCAATTAGGAGCTATTGTAAAGCCCAAAAGTTTACAAATTTCAGAATCCTTAGGAGACATAACAGACCCTTTGTGTACTTCACAGTAAAAAGACAGCATGATTTACCGTGCATATCTTAAAATGGGAAGGACTGGTGCACTGCACACTGAGACAGTTTGGATCATCAGACCAGATGATGTTGCACTTCGCTTGCATCTTTGACGGATCAACACATATCAATTTGGGCTTGTCGGTTAATAAAAGCTGTACTTTTTTATTTGTTATTTTCTGAATTTTCTTCAATTTTGATATCATCACTATTGCCTCCCCCGGCTCCAGAAACTCTTGCCTGATAAATTATTACCATGAACAGTTATGTATCACGGATACTAGAATCTCATATGCCCCTCTAGAACATCAAAATTTTCATATTTAGCCCTCAATAACTATCTTCTTTTAACAACCATCCAAATTGCCCTCTTTTCTTTCTCAACAAAGTAGAGTTGTAAAATGTAAGAGACTAAGAAACCATAATCTGGGCATCCTTGAACAAAAATGGAGGATACAAAAGACACCTTTTAATATAACGTAGGATGATTAATGATAGTCCCAGTGTTTGAGGAGTATTCTTATTTTGTTGGGTTATTAAGTGATGAATGACATTTAATTGTGGTAGAGTTGTACTGATGAAACCAACCCCCCTCAAATTAATATTAAATTTGGAGAGAGGCATACCATCTAGAATCAAAAGAGTCAATAGAGGCAAGATGGGAGAGGTGGGGGTAAGCGTCAGAGGATGACGGCGCGGCCCCACCACTGCCGTTATGACCTCCATTAGGAGTAGATGCTGCTTGTTGGTTAGATGTTGTCCCAGCACTTGAACCCGCTCCGTTACCACTATCGCTGCCGCCACTTCCCACATGAGTCAGATTCCACACTGGATCTTGTTCCTCCTCTTCCTCATTTTTCTATTCAAAAGCACAAGGAAAAAAAATTGAATTTTCCTTTTAAATTAAATATGAATTTCTTTCTTTTTTTTAAATAAATTTGCTATACACCCTCCTCTGCAGAAAGCACCCAAGATTTTTTGGTATTTGCAACTATATGCCCATTTAAAAATGGTCAAGTGATAATCCTAGAAAAGATTCTTTTTATCCTTTTGTCCTATTATCTTGGATGCATTTTCACACGACCATGGTTTATTTCAATCCTTTTCTAATGAAATAAATGATTGTAACAGCGACAATTTTGGAGAATGAGACAAACAAAGATAGAAATGAAAACCAGGAGAAGAATGCAATGCAGAGGAGAAAATCATCTATTTCATCTCAATACGGGGCCCAAATCATAAAAAAAAATACATATTTGCAATAAAAAGTCATTACTCTTTCATTCTTTTTCTATACCTGATTATGGGTCAATTTAGTTAAAGAGTACTTTTTGAAATACCAAAATTATGAGTTTATTTTTGTTAATGGTGTCAATAAATGCATCAAGATACACAAACATACATTAGATTCAGAGACAAGTTTCGGGGAAGGAGTGTGTCGCAAGTTTTTCCAATCGATGCCTCTAAAGAAAGGATGCCCTTTTAGGGACGCATAACTGCTCCAACCTGGCCTTTTTGTGGGATCCACGTCCTGCAGTGTACCAGAAGGATATTATATTAAATGCATAATAAGTGAGAACAGTAATAATTTCAATAATTCTCCAACAACCAGTAAAAACTTTGTATGGTCTTCAAAACACGAAAACAGTTACATAAATACCTGCTATCTAGATTTCTTAAATAATCCAACTAACACTTCTTCATCCTTTTCACCTAGCAAATTCTGTCCTATTATTACAAGTATTTAAATTAACCATTCGTAGCCATATATAATTCCATTAATTTTCTAAGAAATACCCAAATAAGCCATTTTTTCTCATTTAAATATCGGTTCTCCTACTTGTTTCTCACAAGTATCTTAATGCCCGCTGCTCATTTACGCAGGGACTCAAACCCTAGTTCTTTGTAAGCCCTCAGACTGCTGATTTCTCTCTTATTTGTAGCGACAACAGTAAGGAAGGAAATCTTACGAGAGGGTAGAGGATGTATTATGTGATATATCTTATACTATGATAGGGTTATGCATGATACTTCTGGCATTCCATCATAGTAATAAGTGAAATCAACCCCAAAATAAAAAAACAGATAGATAGAGAGAGAGAGAGAGTAAAAACTACCCTAGGCAGCCTCTGCCAGGATTTTCAAAAGAGAGAGAGAGAGAGAGAGAGAGAGGGTGAGGATGAAGTGGGAGAGAGATCTACCAATAATTGGTCAATTAGGTCGCGAGCCTTGTCAGAGAAATAATCAGGAAAATGTAGGTCCCGCGCCATAATTCTCTGAAATATAAGCCACTCGCTCGCATCTTTAAAAGGAGAAGAGCCAGAAAGCATTTGGTACAATGTACACCCTAGTGCCCATAAATCATTACTGTCATAAGAACAAAACAAATTATCAATTTGAGAGATGTAACAAAATGTCAGACGGTTTTCACCTATGCCCCTTTATGTCAAGACATCATGTACATGACTGCAATACGGGAAATTTCACATATGCCCCTGAAAACACAAAGGAAGTATCATTTAAATTAACCAACACACCCTCCCTGGTTTACATGAAGACATGTCCACCATGTTTCTCCGTTGATGCAAATGAGAAAGGAAAGAGAGGTAATTAATTTTTTATAAAATGATGGACGAGCGCCATTTGGAATATTTTTCATGATTTGGAGTCCTTGAGATACTTCCTGTTTTAAAGGCATACTCAATTTTTGAAGTTATGTAGGGCCCATGAGAGATTACTTAATAAATTCAATTAATTTATTATCCATTAAGATATTTTTCTGTTGCAAATATAATAGTACCTAAAAGCTTAGCAGTTAGTGTGATGATAACAGTATATTTTGTGCTTGCTTTGCCTCTGGCTCAAAGGAGGTCCCTTATTGTTGAGCCAAAACGGAACTAAATAAAGCCGATATATTTTAGATGTTCATTTCCAAGTTAATATTATATTTGAGATAATTTAGTCATTTTGTAATTCATTGAGACCTTTCAATTTTAACAGCTCAATGTAAAGTAACAGATTATTGGGTTTCGTTTCAATTAAGATTTTTTTCTTATATATTACTTGGTTTGTTTAAAAGGAAAAAAAAAAAAAAAAAAGCAGCAACAAACAACAAAGATAAGAAAAAACAACAGATGATTTATATACAGTAAATTTTTATATCGCACCTGTAAGTAGCAGGACAAGAATTAAGAACTTCAGGGGGGATATATGCTGCTGTGCCAACAAATGTACATGCTTTCTCAGCTGTTAGTTTCATTAAAACAAAACAACAAATAATCAATCAACTCAGCTACCATGTTTCAGATCTTTCACTCAAAATGAAGAAATTGAAAAGATCTTAAATTAAAGCATCATGAACAGGTGTATCAGGCATCATGTACCAGTAAAGTACATAAAAGTACTAAGCCTGACTGTACATAATAATAAAAAAATACCTGTTGAATTAGGAAGAACAGTGAGCGGGGTATCCTTTATCGGCTTAACACTCCCAAAATCAGCTAGCTTTATGTGGCCATCAGATGTTAGCAATAAATTCTCCGGCTGGTATAAACCGACATTTAACACAAACAAGATGTTAGATTATTACAGATGAAAATAGAAAATATTGTATCACCTTTTATATACCTTAATATCACGATGTATTAGGCCCAAGCCATGCAGATATTCCAAAGCATCAACTACTTCTGCTGCATAAAATCGGGCTTCATCTTCTGATAGCCGGCCTTTCTGCACCATGTAATTTTTATTTTTAGTCCATCAAAATACTATAAGTACACTTTGTCATCTAACCGGCACCTGGTGGTTCAATTCTCTTTGTTTTCTTTTATTCTCCTTATCTTATTTTCTTGTGTGTGTTTGTGTGCGTGTTGCTAGTCGAGTTAATCTTTACCTATGTTTCACAGAGAGTGTTGCCTGGTATTACAGTACAAAAGATCGAGTTAAAAAAATTTGCAACTTACTCTTATGATTTGATCAAACAGCTCTCCACCTTCGCAAGATTCAAGTGCCATGTCTATACATGCAAAACAATTTAGAGCAATGAATAAAAGGGCAATCTAAATACAATCTGAAATAAAGAGTGAAAAAGGATGCATACAGAGGGAATAAGTATCCTGGAAAGTGAAGAATAGTCTAATAATGCCAGGATGGTCCAGTTGATCTAGTACAATCCTCTCCAATTTCACATATGAAATCTTATTCTCCTTTGTGATGAATTTTTTATCCATAATTTTCAAAGCATAAACGTTTCCTGTATCTTTCTTCTTCGCTCGCACTACCTGATTGTATCAAAACAAGACCAAAGTTAGCTTCAATTACAAAACCTAAATATGCATTTCCACTGCATCAATAATAATTACATTGACAGGTACTAGATTTAGACTTCCTTTCATGGATTTGTGTTATCTCAAATATACCTAATTTCACAAGTTCCTATGCTATTGCCTTTGGTTTTCACAGGTGAATATCCAGAAAATTAAAGTATAAAAACCAATCAAATACAGAAAAAGAATGCACCTTTGAGTAAGATCCAGTGCCATACATTTTCCCCAGCTCAAAATCATCAATCGCGAACTGCTCTTGAGGGGCTCTAAATGCGATGCTATTGGCTCTCTGCATCGCCTGTTGTTTCGTCCCTTGTTGTTGCTGTTGTAACCTCAGCTTCGATTCGAATTCCTTCTCCATCTCTGCGCCTACCGCCATTAAACGGCCCAATTCACTTATCTAGCAATTGCCATTGCTCCAATTAATACAAATGGGTCTATCCCAAATCTTTAATTTATTTTATCTCTAAAGGCGCGCTAGGAATGATGAAAGAGTGTTTCTTTGGCGCGGCCTCCAATGCAGGAAGGAGCGGTCAACGCCGAATCATAGGATTCTCTCTCAATCTCTCTGCTATGGCCTGATAAAAGCTAGAGAGAGAACAAAAGGAGAGAAACACAGCTTTAAAAATGGAATCTTACGGCGGAACAGAAACTGGGCTTGGAATTCGTCCTTGTTTGAACTGAATTATTTGGATTTTTGTCTTCTTGACAAGGAAATGGGTTTGGATTAAGATCACGATTGGTGGATATAATTTGGATTGCTGTTCGGATTTAGATTAAGAATTTGGAGAAGGTGATTCGTGGGGATGGTGGAGAGGATGCACATGGCGTTGATCACATTAATGGCCTTAGATGATCCTTCCATGAAAATCTTTCACACACCTGGTGTTGCTTTAAATATTTGCACTTAACCTTATCTTTCACCTGCTTAACTGTTTCACTCTTTAAAAGGTTTCTAATGGATCACAAATTTAACAATAGACCATCTCTAGCGCATAAAGCATGATCTCCCATCTAGCTTTACCGTTTTGTAATAAATGTTATTTTGAGGCCTAAACGACGAACAAGGATGCATACATGATTTGTAGCCCATTTCTTTATACCCCCTTTGGTGACAGTTTTGCTAGTACAGCTCTGATATAATTCAGACTATCGATAGGTTCAAAAGTTGTTGCCCAACTTTTTATTTAGACAGTACGTCTTATATAACATGTTAACAACAGTGAGGCTACGGTACTTTTCAATATCTTCAGTTTTAAAATTCAAATAAATGATCCTCTAAACCGTTCGGCCGATCGAATGCATTAGGAGATCAAATTTTATAACTTAAAAAAAATTATTATTTTTTAAGATAGATAGAAAATCATTATTTTTGAATGTCCAAAATTTTTAAATTAGATGATTTTCTACTTATTTAAATAAATGATAAAAGATTCTAAAAGATTCTAAAAAGTATAAATTTGATCTCATCATATATTTTTATATATAAATCATGTTAAACAGTTATATATATATATAAAGGTTGGCTAAGATCAAAGTGGTATGGCCAAGACCTTGGTGCTACCAATTAGTTTTTGCAATTTTAAAGTTCAAATAGTTGATCTGAAGTGCTCAACGTGTTCTCCATATTAAAATGTGGTTGGAGACCAAATTTTACATTTTTTTGAATTTTTTTACTATTTTTTATGGATTTTTGAAAATCACTGTTTTTCATAATAATAAATAAATAAATAAAATCTGAAAAACAGTGATTTTCAAAAATCCATAAAAAATAGTAAAAAAATTCAAAAAAAAATGTAAAATTTGGTCTCCAAGTACATTTTAATATGGAGAACACGTTGAGCACTTCAGATTGACTATTTGAACTTTGAAAATCGAAAAAACAAATTGGTATTACCAAGGCCTTGGTCATACCACTTTGATCTTATATATATATATGGGCTATGGTGAGTTGCAAAGTAAGAGACTTGTTTTACTTTACGCTTATATTTTCGTTTTCAAAGTCCAAACAACCAATCCAAACCGCTCAACATGATCTCCATATTGAAATGTGCTTGGAGACCAAATTTTACATTTTTTGGAAATTTTTTACTATTTTTTTGGATGGGTAGAAAATCTCTGTTTTTGGATGGAATCTGGACCATAAAAAAACAGTGATTTTAAATAATTCTTAAAAATACTAAAATGTTTCCAAAAAAATGTAAAATTTGGTCTCCTGGCATATTTCAATATGTAGATCATGTTGAGCAGTTCGAATTGGCTGTTTGAATTTTCAAATATAGAAAATATAAGCTTGAAATAAAATAAATCTCCTACTTAGCAACTCATCATGTTAAATAGTTTGAATTAATTATAGACTTTGAAAATAAAGATATAAATTCATAGCATAGCATGGAGGTCCATTTGCGTTTCATAAAGTTGTATCCATAGCTTCACTGTGTTAGCAATTGTAGGATATAAATAAAGGTTCTCTTATGCTGTCTCTTATGCTATGCGAAATTAGATACGATAACATGATACATGTGATAGAATAACTTTTTGTAAAGTACGATGCCGTCGATGCATGCATGATAGAGAAACTTAGGGCCTGTTCGACCGTTCAAAGGGAACGGGAATGAAAATTTTTGAATGGCCGAAATACCGTGTGCGTGGACTGAAATTCACAAAATCTGAGTGAATTTTATTTTTTCCCACGCACACAGTATTTGGCTGAACAAGCCCTTAGCTAACAAGTGCGTGCAAAATTGAAGCTTACTTATCCTCTGATCTAGAATTAATTCAAGCAGTGAGAATTTCATTTGGACACTATTTGACAAAGGAGAAAATTCACACAGATCCATAGTACATTGCATCTGTGATTAGAGAGGCCATTCAACAATCTACAGTATTCTTTTCTTGCTAAGGGCAAATTAATTTAGTCTTCGCCGAAACTATGAAAATTAAAATAGAAAATTCAAGGGAAGGTTTAGGTCATACATTATACAGATTGTGTATTAATCTAGTCACTACATTTATTGGGATTTATTCATTCAAAACTGTACTACTAGAAGCCGGCATTTTTATTAATACCCCAAAAATAAAAGAAATTATTAAATCTGCCCTCACTTCAGAATTTTTATTAAAAATGCTCTAACCGCTCCCCGTGGGGCGGTCCATTGTTCATAAGCAGACCGCTCCCCAGTGGGGCGGTTTGCTAATTTTTTTTTTTTACTGTTCATACTGAACCGCCCCACGGTGGGGCGGTTTGCTATGAACAGTATTTTTTTTTTTAAAGACAAAATATGAATATCAAGATGCTAAATTCTACCGCTAAAAATTCGGATTTTTTTTTAAATATTTGTTAGATTACTTCTTTTGATGTATAATTAGCATATTATACTAAATTACGTTAAATTATGCTAAACACTTATTTTGGACAATTTCTAAAACCCTAAACCCTAAAAATTACCGTACAAGTTAGGGTTTAGAGTAATTTTTAGGGTTTAGGACAATTTATAAATATATTATGTGAAAATTGTAAATCATTTAATGTACGGTAATTTTTGGGGTTTAGGGTTTTAGAAATTGTTCAAAATAAGAGTTTAGCGTAATTTACCGTAATTTAGTGTAATTCAACGTAATTTAATATAATTTCAAGTAATTTAGCGTATTTTAGTATAAATATGCTCATTATACATCAAAAGAAATAATCTAACAAAAAACCCAGCTAACGTGGGTATATTTATTAATAAAAAGTCGAAAACTAGGGTTTAGAAATTAGGGTTGAGGTTTCTTTTAAATATCACTAATTTTTATAAATATGTTATGTGAAAATTGTAAATCATTTAATGTACGGTAATTTTTAGGGTTTAGGGTTTTAGATGTGTCCAAAATAAGAGTTTACCGTAATTTAACGTAATTTAGTGTAATTCAACGTAATTTAACATAATTTCAAGTAATTTAGCGTATTTTAGTATAAATATGCTAATTATACATCAAAAGAAGTAATCTAACAAATATTTAAAAAAAATCCGAATTTTTAGCGCTAGAATTTAGCATCTTGATATTCATATTGTCTCTAAAAATAAAAATACTGTTCATAGCAAACCGCCCCACCGTGGGACGGTTCGGTATGAACAGTAAAAAAAAGTAGCGAACCGTCTCACTGGGAGGCGGTCTGCTTATGAACAGTGGACCGCCCTACGGGGGGACGGTTAGGACATTTTTAATAAAAATTCTGAGGTGAGAGCAGATTTGATAATTTTTTTTTTTTTTGGGTATTAATAAAAATGCCGGTACTAGAAGTGCTCAATAGACGTTTCGTTATGTATATGTTTTTTTTTTTTAATTTTAAATTAAACAAGAATTATTATTTCTTCAATTTTAGAACGTGCAATTGATTTTTTTATAATAATTATTCCCGTTCACAATGACTAAAAAATAAGTAAAAAATAAAAAGAAGACATTATCTGCACCAAGTCATCGGCTAGGATTTAGAAAATAAGACAGTCAAAACAACATACAAGTCAGAATCTCAGATCATGACGCCTAAATCTAATATTCTACACTAGATCAAAATTTTAGACGGGGCAAAAAAATAGATTTTCTTTCGTATCAGAAATGTCAAATACCACCTACAAGCATTTTTAAATCATCATCATCATCATCACCATATCAGTAACCCTTAATTAATAAAACAGCTCTGGGAAGAGCGAAAAAATTACAAAATTCCAAAGTTACAAACAATACTGTACTCCAATTCGATCCCCCATGGATCGATCCATCATCCCCTGTAAAACCTTTCGTGCACGACAAAAATCAGGCCTCCATGTAACTTAGCTCCACTTGTTCGTACTTCCTTGGTGGGACCGGGTACTCTTTTGAGAAACACGCATCGCAAAATGTCGGTGCCTCGTCCCCCAACAAATCATGCAACTTACTTAAACTCAAGAACGCAAGAGAATCACTACCGATCTGCCTACACACCCCCGCAGCATCCATCCTATTAGAAATCAACTCTGACTCACTAGGAGTATCGACCCCATAGTAGCATGACCCCACCACGGGCGGGCTAGCAATGCGCATATGCACCTCACGGGCACCTGCATCACGCAGGAGCCGCACAATCTTCGATGAGGTTGTGCCACGAACAATCGAGTCGTCAACCACCACCACTGATTTGCCTTCTAGAACGCCTTTTACTGGAGAGAGTTTTAGTCTAACACTAAGGTCGCGGATGTGCTGCTCGGGCTGAATAAAGGTGCGGCCCACATAATGTGACCTGAGTAGACCCTGTAGTGACAATATGTTTACCCAATTTAGTGCCAAATTGAAACTTCAGTGTACACAAAAAAAAAAAAGGTTAATGGTAATGGTTTAACCCAATCTCTTACCTATATATATGGTTTTGTAAAAAAAAGGTTAGGTCGCTTGAAGGTTTTTTCCTTGCTTCGCAACTAATGAAGGACATAACAAGTTTTATAAAATGCCAAAAAATTTGATAATAATAATTTAACCGAGAACAACTAAATCGGAGTCAAAGTAGGTTTTTTTAAGTTATTATTAAAATTGCCCCCATAAAATAGATGATATACTTTATCAAATGTGGATAGTTCTACAATCATCAATTTGACCACAAGCTTTCAAATTGCCAAAAAGTCCTCAAAATAACTTCAAAATTCCAAGATGATAATGTAAGTTAAGAGACTGCTAAACACTTTACCCGTCATTCCAAAATATTCAATTTTGAAGATGAATTAAAAATTAGCAATATGACCCGGGGCCCGCAACTGTTTTAATAGGATGCTCAATTATGTTTTGTCAGAATAATTACTGAAATATTCATTGTTCCCTTTCAGACCTCCAAATAATTATTGAAGCCAGAGACCCCAAAGTAAAATGCAAAATATAACTGCAAAACTACCAACAATGCCCTTACCTGCTGGAAGGGGATGCCAGAAGCCAGCGAGAACCCAAGCGCTGCATAGAAACCCGAATCTGGCACTGGTATCACCACATCAGCTGGCACTGGCGACTCCTCGGCAAGAGCTTTACCGAAGGCCAACCGGGATTCGTGCACAGCCCGGCCAAAGACAATTGAATTAGGGAGAGCAAAGTACATGTGCTCAAAAATGCATGCTTTGCGCGGTTTTGGAGGCATGAGGCATGCAGAGGAGATCGACATGTCAGCCAAGTCAACCGCTACGACTTCACCCGGGTTTATTTCACGAATATACTTGGCATCAACCAGATCAAGTGCACATGTCTCTGATGCAAAGACTAACGCACCTATGTTTTGTTGGAATCAGAAAGGAGTTAGATTTGGGCTTCAAAACAGAATCAACTTCAAAAGTAAATCACATGGACAGATAGTGACCCCCGTCAAAATCATCAGAAAAATCATCGAAGCAATATTACTTCTAGAATAAGTCATACGAGGGTGTCACATCATTCTCAGTACAGGGTTCTCAGGTCACTACTGATGGACTATATCCAAAGATTCCAAAGTGGTATAACACAAATTCTTCTAACCATCAATTCCTAGAATACGTAAAAGAGTTAGGATAATACCATTGGGTCGGCAGCCTAGTACAAGAGGTCGAAAACCATATGAGTCCCGCACTGCATATAGTTTATTTGCCGTGAGAAAAAGAAGTGAATAAGCACCCTCAAGAGATTCACATGTTTCGATTATCCTTGACAAAAGAGGCCGAGATGTTGAAGACGCGATAAGGTGCAAAATCACCTGCTTACACAAAAATATAAGATAAAGCAACGGTTGCAAGATGCTCTTGTAGGTGTAATGCATCAAAACCGATATGATAAAAGCCAGTTTCCATGTCTTATGTGATTGGTATGATACGTTTGATCAATATCACAGCAATAATTTAGCATAGTAGTAAGTGCAGAACAACACCAATCGTAGAATTGAAAAGGAATCATTCCCTGTTTAGCATAGTTTTTCTTTCCCACAAAAATTAACTATTGATCGAGTATAGAATAATGAAAACATGTATACCTCTGTATCAGATGAAGTATTGAAAATTGAACCACGGGACTCGAGCTCCATCTTGAGCTTATCATGGTTCAACAAATTTCCATTATGTGCTACAGCCAACTGCCCAAACCGGTATGACGCAAGAAAAGGCTGAACATTTTTTAGCGAAGCGGTCGCACCGGATGTGGAGTACCTCACGTGCCCGATAGCCATGGTGCCCGGCAAGGACTTTAGCGATTCGGGCGAGGCAAAGACATCCGTTACCAATCCCATCCCAGTAACGGATCGGAGCTTACTGGATTCTGTGTCAGCCGCAACAATACCCGCACCTTCTTCACCCCTATGTTGTAGTTTTTGTAAACCAAGGTAGCAGAGAGAAGCAGCGTCTGGGTCGCCTATTACACCAAACACACCGCACTCTTCGCGAGGTTTATCAAAGTTATCATCGAAGAAAGGGTTTGTGTCGGGCTGAGAAGCGAGAAGAGGATAGAACCGGGGCTGGGAGCGGAGAGCAAGGGAAGGGGAGGGAAGAGAGAAGAGTTTACGTGAGAGCACCAAGTGGCGGAGGGAGAGAGACGAGGTCTTCGAGGGGAGATGGTGAGGTTCTATGGTGAAAGAGGTGAAAGAGGTGGTAGCCGCCATGGAAAAAGGTGAGAGCTTTTTCCTCTCTTTTTTAGGAGGGAAAGGAAAGGGGCTCTCTTTGGATGAGAGAGCCCTTCGATCTCACGTGAGAGAGAGGATTATATTGGCCTTTGCGGGATGATAATACGATGTACGGCATACACTGTTTCTGTCAAATAGTACGAATTTACGGTCTACGCTTAAAGGGAAGTAAAGCTACTATTGGTCAAGTGCAAGAATGCAAATCCGCCAGTATTTGGATCTCGTAAAGTAACTCAAATTTTGAGTTTAGATTCCGATCGTCCGATCTGCTTTGGCACGAATATTAAAGTAACCCTGTGTATTCCACCTCGGACCTGATTTATGCCGATTCTGATCGGACGGTCCATATCTAAACTCAAATTTAGAGTTAAGTACGGAATCTGGACCCAGTCGACCACAGTCCAGAAGTGAGTCGGTTCAGCGGAGACTGGAGAGTTCCAGGAATAAGTCCAGACCGTTCGTTTAAAGGGATGAGCACCGCAGTTAAAGTTGAAAAAGGCAAAAAATAAAGGAAAGTTCTGAAACCCTAGCAATTGCCTTAATGGGGAATCTTGGTCCTCTAGAATCTCCAAGCGTACAATGTATCTTGATTATTTTGAGCTTTTAGTTGATTTTCTTCCATTTTTCTCTTTTTTATAATTAGAAGCTCAATAATAACTTGGAGAGATTGGCTCAAAATGGAATAAGTGCTAAAATTAAGTGTAAATTATGTTAGAGTACCCGAAACGAATATTTTTAGATTTTAAAATTTAATAATTGCAAAATAGAATTTAAAAAATACAATGGTAGGGGTGTAAACGGATCCGGATTATCCGACAGATATCCGCTCTGAATTCGCTTATAATCTGAATCCGGATTAAACGGATCCTGATATTTAATGCACATAGAGAAGTAACCCGGATACAAATTCGGATAATTTCATGTGGGTATAAACGGAGCGGATATATGCGGGAGCGGATATCCGCATATATCCGGATCCAAAATTTATCTGTCTATGACTCTATATCCGCGTTTCTAAAGAACCAATCCATAACCATAGCGCATTCTCTCTCCTTTGTGCCCTCCGCAAATTCTATGTACTATGCATCAAACCTAAGCAGTTATATACTCACCCAATGTGCTCTTTCCATTTCTTGTGGGACTAACCCACCCATCTGACCGGACAAGTTAAACCCTTGTAGTGGGCCTGGATGCCTGAATATAACTATTGACTTTTGTTTCTTCGTCAGCCCATCACCCATCAATTGATAAATGAAACGTCCTGCTATGGACCAAAAATTGTAGCAAAATTGTTGTTGGCATCCATTACAGCCGTTAACTTTTTAAAAGACAAAATTGATACAATTCTTGTGTTAATTCTCTATCCATAGCAGAATTTGTTTTGACAAATTTAATTTATTAGTTAACGAAATACAAATTCCTTACAAGCTTTTTTTCTTTTGCAAATTACATATTTTATATTTAATTATTCATTCATTTTTATATTTGAATTTTGTTAATTAGTATTTGTATCTTAAACTCAATTATCCGATAATTATTCGTTTTGTATCCGTATTCGTATTCGTATTCGTGGATTATCCGCTCCGTATCTGTATCCGTTTAAGGTGGATTTGATTTTACATTTTGACATCTATTTACTATCTGTATCCGTATTCGTATCCGCTAATTGAAATGTGAATATGGATATGTTATTAGCATTATCCGCTCCGAATTCGCTCCATTTACACCCCTGTACAATGGACATCGATAATCTCTTTTATTCCACCGAATATACATATTCAAACTATATATTAGAAAAATTATGAGTATATTTAATCCATCTAAAAAATATATAAATAATAAGGCGTGAATGTTGCTCATGTCTTTTCTATTTTTCTGAATTCTAATTTTGACAATTTTAAAACATTTAATTTCAAAAGTATTATTATTAGGTAAAAAGGGATTAAAGTCAATGTAATCGATCTACCACTAAAAGAGAATAACGTGACTTTTCTCTTACTAATTTTTTCTGAACCTTACCGTGAATCTGTAATTACCTCTCGGTTATCTTTCTTAAAATTATGTTGTGTCTCGAGTATAAGAATTCTTGTAAAAACAAATTCTTTGAACCCCATCAAAACAAATTATATGCAGATAAAAACATTTAATTGTTGTCAAAACTTGAATCTTGTTTTCCTTGTCAATTAGATTAATAATGAATGCTAATAGTATAATAAATAAAGTAAGTGGGTGAGTGATACGGTACATCCAAAAATATAGTAAAAATATAGCAAAAATGCATATTGTATGAAAAAAAAAATATCTCAATAGATTTTGACGAAAATTTCTATTTGTATTTGTATGAGACGTTGCTAGTTAAAATTTAGAGATTTAGGATTCCGTACTCGTTTTAATAAGATTAAACGAAATTGTGTGATTAAATAAAACATTATTGCGATTAAATTTGGTGTTTTGAAGGATACACTATAAAATTGAGCGAGCACAAAAATAATTTGAGATTATTTCTATTAATTCTCTATCTTTGCATTCAACAACCTAAAATAATCATCGCTCGATTCTTGATGTTGTGTTCACAAGTCAATTTACAAGGATGAAAATACATTTTTTTTGTTGTTGGTGATATTCACGCAAGAAAATGGTAACACATTAAATAATCTTAGTAGAATCTCTAATACAAAATATAAAAACGGTTTGCAATTAATTGCACCGTGAAATACTCCAGAGAAGGTAGGCCTGAGGTCCTGAGCGCAGAGCCGTGCTTCCAAGTTGAGAAAGTTTTGACCAGCTCGAGAAATGGGCCCCATGGGCCGCCTTGAGCTTGGACCACCACCGACTCACTATCGGCGTGTGGGGCGAACGAATCTGGTCAGGATAACATTTAACTCATGGCCCACATGTAACTGTCTCTTAGCAATTAAACAAATAGACCCACATTCACTGGCCACAGGATTCCATGGGAAATTGTCAAATTGCGGATCTCCTTTCATTTTCAGACGCCTTTGGATATTTATCAGATACAAATAAAAAAAAAAAACATCAACTTAACGTAAATTACATTATGAGTCAGCGAAGTAGACTCAAGTAAAAAATAATCTATATGCGGATTTTGTTGAAGTCCGAAATGAATTTAGAACAGATAAAACGCAATTGGATCCGAAGAGATTTATCATACACCGTCATTATCAAGCTTTTACATATTAAAAATTGATACTCCATAAGGGCCTGTTTGGCGCACAGTGGGGAATGGGAATGGGCACGGTATTTGAACTAAATTTTACTGTGCGCGTGGGAAAAAAAAAATTCAATCATACTCAATTTTTTTTGTTCCCACGGGCACATTACTGTGCCCGAACAGGCCCTAAATGTGGCTGATCTTCAAAACTTCCGAAACATGCCAAGTCATCAAGTACTTTTAATTATTGACTTAATTATTAATTACTGTTGAATTTGATCGTATAGCTGAAAATATTTATATATTTAATAAATAATCAACAAGTCTGATTTATTGTTAAAAATTGATTACTTTATTATATGATTGTCTATAAAAGAAATTTATATACTTTTTGTTATTGTATTCGATTTGGTACTATTTGTCTATAAAAGAAATTTATATACTTTATTGCTTTATTAGGTTTTTGTCCGAAGACATTTCGACAGGAGTTCACACCAAAGCGTTTTTAAGCCGCAAGATCATATCTCATCAGACTAATTAAATTAATACTAACCGATATTAGCCTCTCTCCGTTAAGTCAAAAAAATGGAAATGACCCTCCTTTCTTTTTTCTCTTTTTTATCTTTGTTAGTCAAGAAAGGAAACAATTTTT
This sequence comes from Carex littledalei, assembly GCA_011114355.1. Classification (NCBI taxonomy): domain Eukaryota; kingdom Viridiplantae; phylum Streptophyta; class Magnoliopsida; order Poales; family Cyperaceae; genus Carex; species Carex littledalei. Next base: position 10,572,387 of record CM022090.1, on the reverse strand, counting down.
CTTTTCTTTTTTGAAAAAGCATGGCAGAGACAACAATTTTTCTTTTTACGGTTGAAAATCGAAGAATCAACTTAATTACTATGAATATTTCTTCCATTATCAATTTTTTCTCCGAGAGTTTTATGCAAATTATCCGTATAAGGTCTTAAAATTTACACTGCATCAAAATCCCAAATCAAACTTTGAAGTAATAGCCAATACTATATCGTTTAATCTAGGAGACCGTTTCTAGAAATGTTATATGGCTAGCGAATAATATGTTTGCTCTTCCTTTGACAAACCAGATACCATTATCTGGCTCGACATTGCTGAATTTCTGCAGCATTAAAGCATCATTCACAGGATTGAACTTCTTAGGAGTAATATGATAATCTTCTACCAAGAGCTAAGTTGGTTTATTTTTCTTTTGTCATGGTCCCAATTCGATTACCGAGGCAGAGAATATCAAGTGCTCGAAATCAAAGTAAAACTGAATATCTTTCCCATCTTCATTTTTCCTTCAAGAGGAATACATCAACAGAAGACAAATTCTAAGATTCATTACTAAAGTTCTATTCAGGAATATGGCGCTGAGCAATTGCTGATTTCCTTCACACTCTCAATTAATTTTCCTAGTTCCCAATTGATTTTTCTCTCTTCATACATAATTGTGTTGGAGTAGTCTTATAAAGCTTCTTTAGAGAAAAATAGTTTACTTCTTTTAGAGAAAGAAGAGAGAAGAATCGTTTCTTTCTTGCGTAACGGAGAGAGGTTAACTCTGTTAGTATTAATTTAATAATCACTTTTGATCAAATATAATCTTGCGGTCTAGAGACGCTTTGGAGAAATATTCTGTCCAAATACCTTCGGACAGAAACCCAACCCCTGCCGGAGGGTGTCTTGAAATTTCTTGAAACGAAGCCGCCTCCTACTCCCTTCATCTCCACTCCCTAGTCCGCCTCTCTCATCTCTTCTACGGTTCTACCTTCTCGAGTAGAGAGGAGAATGAGGGAGAGGGGAGGGACCGAAGTCGAGCGGAGCCGATCGCAGCCGAGAACGCGGTATTGTCGGAGGTCGGAGCGTAGAGTCTCTATCCCCCATCTTGATTGGAGCACGACGGTGAGCAGATTCGGTCGTCGGAGGGCGGCGGCGGACGAATAAGAGCGGATCTTGCCGTGAAAAGATATATGGATTAAGATAATAGAATAATTAAGAGTGTATACAAGTAGATTAGAGTAGATGAGTGTTTTTTAGTTAATTTCGTGAGAATAAAAGAGTGGATCTAGATATTATGATCATTTGATTCGTTGTAATACTTTTTTAATCAATGAAATTGTTAGTAGGCATTTAAAGCCACTAACTTTGAAAAAAAAAAAAATTGAAACGGCACTTGAAGAATGCACCATAGATACCATTAATTTGGAAGGCCACAACCTGCTCTTTACGCAATCCGGCAATGTTTCTAAATGTAATATCTTTGGCAATGAAGTTGTTTGCGTCAACCGCTGCAGAATGAGCCACACATAGATATGTCACATGTTTTTGTAGTTACAGAAGGATATATTATGGGAAAAAATGTTATAATTAAAAAACATATTCTAATTATTTTGTGTAATAGGAGGAAAAACATTGGTGAAATTTGGTACACATTTACAATAAAAACATTAATATATACTTGTGATTTGGACTAACAAATGTGCAAAAATAGTATTGTGGCCAACTTCAGCGTTACCCTAACCACAGGTATATATAGACTTGACAAAGAGTAGGCAACTTGGCTGTTTCGTTCGTTTTATAGCCATTCTTTTGGGATTTAGAGTCAGTACGTAATTATTGTTTTACGATCCCCATCTCCATACATGCACACATTATACTGGCCCCGTCGGACTCTGATATTTCTTTCAGAGTAAACTCCTGCTTTAATGTATATTACATAAGTGGCATTCTGTAAGGGCCTATTTTTAATTGCATCATGTATGGATTTATGGTGACCACTTCTATCCTTGGCCACCACTACATTCGGCTTCATGTTGTCATATACATGGGCGGAACCAGATTTTCGAATTATGAGTGTCAAACACATTGGAAGTCAATCATATAAAAAATTTCATACCGAGAATGGAGTCAAATTTACAAAAATATGACATTTTATCTAAATTATATAAAAAATCATACATAAATAAAAAAAAAGAGGTCAATTGACCTCATTCACTGCACTTGCTTCCGCCCCTGGTCATACATACATACGCAACCAGTTTCCCAAGCCTTTAATTATATTATTATTTTTTACAGTTAAATATGCCAGCTAAACCACATTGGTTTATTTGATTTGGCAGATTGAAAAATATATATAGATGACTTAATTTTATGAGCTCTTAAACCAATTGAATTAATTAATTGTTCTTTTTTGTTTTTGGATTAAATGGGCGCTATCCTTGTCGAAAACAAATAAATAATATTTGGTACAATTAACATTTCTTATAAATATAACTTACAGGCTTTTATATATAGTCACTGTAGAAATGAAACTGAAAATAAAAATATATATGTTAGTTATTCTAGGATTTGAGAAGAGGAAGAGAGCAAGAGACAACTCAAATTGATTTCTATTAGACTTAATTCTCTCTCTTACAAAGAGTCTATACATATGCAACATATTAAAGATACAAAGCCCAACGGGCCCAAATAGCAATTTGGGTCAAACATAACAATCTCCAACTTGAACCAAATTGCATCTAAAATAAACTAAAACATAAAACAAATGCATAAAGCAAACATAACCTAAACAAAGGTAAACATAAAGATAAACTAGCAACATGCTAGGAACAAAACTAGCTCAAACTAGCTAGAAACAAACCGACACCAAACTTGAACAAAGCTGGAACTTTGCAATTGGAAGAGGCTTTGTGAGCATATCGGTCGGATTCGACTCGGTACCAATCTTCTTCACGGCAACCTTGCCTTCCGAGATCACATCTCGAACAAAATGGTACCGAATGTCAATGTGCTTCGTCTTCTCATGGTACATGCGGTCCTTGGTCAAATGAATCGCGCTTTGGTTATCACAAAACACCGTAATAGGACCCTCGAAAGAAGACATCTCACCAACAAATGCCTTAAGCCAAATAGCCTCCTTAATAGCCTCGGTAATAGCCATGTATTCAGCCTCGGTACTTGAGAGTGCAACGGTGGTTTGAAGTGTAGACTTCCAACTAATTGCACAATCTCCAAGGGTAAAAACATAACCCGTCAAAGAACGCCTCTTATCTAAATCACCCGCAAAATCCGCATCCACAAAACCCGTTAGTGTCTTGCCATTACCAAACTCCAAACGAGCATCAATAGTACCTCTCAAATAGCGGAAGATCCACTTCACCGCTTCCCAATGCCCTTTTCCCGGACAAGAGAGATATCTACTTACCACACTAACGGCTTGAGCAATGTCGGGTCGAGTACACACCATCAAGTACATGAGACTCCCGACTGCACTCGAATATGGAACATTTTCCATATATTTCTTCTCATCATCGGATTTTGGGCTTAAAGCGGCCGAAAGCTTGAAATGCGCCGCAAGAGGTGTTGAAACAACCTTCGCTTTCTCCATGCCAAAACGGCGTAACACTTTCTCGGCAAAACTCTTTTGTGAAAGAAACAATTTTCTTTTGGATCTATCCCTTGTGATCTCCATTCCAAGAATTCTTTTGGTGGCCCCTAAATCTTTCATCTCAAATGCCGAACTAAGTTGCTCTTTCAACCTCCTAACTTCTTTCAAGTTTGAGGATGCAATCAACATGTCATCCACATAGAGCAACAAGTAAATGAAATCTCCACCTTCCAACTTCTTGAAATAGACACAACTATCATAATTGAAACGATGGAAATCAATACTCACCATGAATGAGTCAAACTTCTTGTACCATTGCCGCGGTGATTGCTTAAGGCCATAAAGGGACTTCTTCAAAAGACACACACGGTCCTTCTTTCCCACAACCTCAAAACCCTCCGGTTGACTCATGTAAATTTGCTCCTCCAAATCACCATGCAAGAAGGCAGTTTTCACATCCATTTGCTCCAACTCCAAATCCTTCATTGCCACTAAAGAGAGCAAAACTCGAATGGAGGTATGCTTAACCACGGGAGAGAACACATCATTGAAGTCCACACCTTGGACTTGACTATACCCTTTAGCCACAAGTCTTGCCTTGTATCGAAAATCCGCGGGATTTGAGCCATCAATCTTCCTCTTAAACACCCACTTGCAACCCACAATCCTCTTACCACTAGGAGGCTTCACAAGAGACCAAGTCTCATTTTGTTGCAATGATTGTAACTCTTCATTCATAGCGGCAACCCAATCGGCCGCATCCTTAGAAGAAATAGCTTCCTTGTAGGAAGATGGCTCACTATACTCCACATCTTCGGCAATTGCCAAACAATAAGCAAAGTCGGAGTATCCATACCTTGTTGGTGGTCGAATTTCTCTTCTAGCTCGGTCCCTTGCCAATGCATATGGTTGTGCATCTTCTAGGCCTTCTTCCAAATTAGCATCATCATGTGACATCACATCATCACCTTCTTGGACCAGCACTTCAAACTCCACATTCTTCACAACTGTCTCATTCTCCTTAATAGTCGGCTCGGATGCAACATCTTTTGCCTTCAACATTGCCGACTCATTGAAAATGACATCTCTTGAGATGAGAAACTTGGATGATTCGGGACACCACAATCTATACCCCTTCACATTTTCGGGATACCCAACAAAAACACACTTCTTCGATCTAGGCTTCAACTTTCCTTCATTCACATGAGCATATGCGGGACAACCAAACACCCTGAAATTGGAATAATCGGCCGGCCCGACCACACCTCCTCGGGCGTCTTGCACTCAATTGAAGTGGTAGGAGATCGATTCACCAAATGGCAAGCCGTGTTAATGGCTTCTGCCCAAAACTCCTTACCCAAACCCGCATTTGAAAGCATGCTTCTAGACCTCTCAAGTAGTGTCATATTCATCATTTCCGCAACACCATTTTGTTGAGGAGTGTTAACCACTGTCTTATGCCGAACAATCCCTTCGGCCTTACAAAAGTTATCAAACTCACGGTTGCAAAACTCCAAACCGTTATCGGTTCTCAACCTCTTGACTTTCTTTCCCGTTTGGTTCTCCAAAAGTGACTTCTATTCTTTGAAGGTGTGAAACACTTCGCTTTTTCTCTTTCAAGAAATAAACCCAAACCTTTCTTGAAAAGTCATCAATAAAAGTAAGCATGTAACGAGAACCTTTACCTTTAGATGGCTCACGAGAAGGCCCCCAAAGATCCAAATGGATGTAGTCTAATGTTCCTTTGGTCGAATGAATGGCCATGAAAAAGCTTAATCTCTTATGCTTGCCAAATACACAATGCTCACAAAACTCCAAGTTGCCCGTGCATTGGCCACACAACAAGCCTCTCTTGCTCAAAATGGTCATTCCTCGCTCGCTCATATGCCACAACTTTGTAGCATCCGCATCCGAGATAGAACCCGAACGCGCAATGGCGGTCGAGCCCGTGACCGTGGAACCTTGTAGGAAATAAAGAGTTATAATCCTTTTTGCCTTCATAATTGTGAGAGTCCCTTTAGAAACTCTAAAGACTCCACCTTCACTTTGGAACTTGCATCCCTTTTCCTCAAGAGACCCCAAAGAAATCAAATTCTTTGATAAATTGGGTATATGCCTCACACCCGTCAACCTTCGGACCTTTCCATCATGGAAGTTAATTGTCACCGAACCAATTCCGGCAACCTTATACATATTTTTGTTCCCCATGAGCACCTTACCATCCATAGACTCATAAGTCTCAAACCAATCTCTATTTGGAGTCATGTGTTGTGAAGCACCCGTATCTATAACCCAACAATGCTTGTCATCAACATGGGTGTCTACCACACAAAGAGTATCAATCGTGTCACACTCGGCCACATTGGCCTTCTCCGAAGAAGAACATTTAGTATCCACATTTTGTTTATTTTTAAGCTTGAAACAATCGGCCTTAATGTGTCCCTTCTTCTTACAATAGTTACACGCCAAATTTTTGTGCCTAGACTGTGAACGGGTCCTTGTATCTTTCGAGTTTCGGTCCCATGACCTACCTCGATCAACAACCAAACCAACACCTTGACTCCCTTTCTCACTATTGGTCATTTCACTATCAATGTGCAACTTGGCTTGCAAATTGCTCTTAACATCCTCAAGGGAAATCTTATCTCTACTATAAATCAACATGTCTCTAAAGGCCTTGTATGATGCGGGTAATGAGTACAATAACAAAAGGGCTTGGTCCTCATCCTCCACCTTAACATCAATCTTATCTAAGTCATTCAAAATAGATGCAAACTCCGAAATATGATCGGAAATTGATGTACCTTCAACCATGCGAAGGGTGTAGAGGCGCAACTTCAATCGCAATCGATTGGTGAGAGACTTCTTCATGTAAATGTTCTCCAATTTCTCCCACAAACCCTTAGCGGTTTTCTCCGATAGGACCTCTTGCAATGTCGAATTGCTCAAACACAATTAGATAATGGAGAGTGCCTTGTCATCCATATTTCTCCACTTGATATCCGTTGTTACACCAGAAAGGTATAGTACAAAGTTTCGGTACAGCAAGCTGTACCTTTTAACCTTAAATACACTTTTGGTTCAGATTGCAAGTATACAATCCTAGCACGTAGTATATTATCGGGTATCGATCACAGGGACGGTTGGAACAAATTGGATTCTACTTAGATTATATAAAAATCCTAGAAGTCTGCAAAAGGGTGGTTTTTGGTTTGTTTAAAGTCCTAAACAGAAATGACAGTACTTAAAATAACAAAGTAGATTTTGGTTGGGTTTTTAATGAATAAAAAGGGGTTCCTAGGGTTTTCGACTTCGTCTCAGCTTTGCCTCAAGTGCCCGGTCCGTGCACTTTCATGCACGGGCCGTGTGTAATGTGCACGGGACGTGTATGATCATACACGGTCCGTGTGGCCCTCGAGTTGATACAGCAGCTATTGGTTTTTGTATAGATTTCCTGTGCAAAGTAATTTTGGCCGTACCTAAGTCTATAATCCTCAACTCTCGTTTATTGGCTTAATTGCTTGGTACGAAACTCAATTTATACCTTCTTAGGGTTCTTAAACTTCAACTCTCGTTTATTGGTTTAATTATCCTAAGTTATTTGTTGGTTTACTAAAGATAACCTCGATCTCTCGATACGAGGAAAACTTCGCCTTCCGGCTACCGTTTGGTTTCACCTCTCGGTTCACAAACCTATCTCAAATACTTAATTTGGTCGAAAGAATATCAAAGCCTTGAAATACCATCTAGATGTGGTCATACATCTAACGATAAGCCATTCAATTCAAACGATTTCAACTAAGCAATAAAATACTACGCAACAAACAAGCACAAGATCCAACACAAATTCCAATAACTAGCAAGTAAAACAAAGCATTCAACTACATCTTAACCCTAGAAACTAAAGAGTTTAGCCTAACATAGAAAAACAGAAAATAAAACAAGAGATAAATAAGAAGTTCATGACAAAACTCGAAGATTCAAGAAGAGACGTCGCAAATCTCTCGATTTTCATCGTTTTCCTCTTCTCCAAGTCTAGCCGCCACTTCTCTTCCCTAGGGTTTGTTCTCTGCTCCAGAATGACCTCCCTCTTGTCTAGAGAGGCGCTTTAATGCCCTCAATTCGCGACCTTCCCCAGCTGGCACCAATTTCCAACTTTGGATTCTGTTTTCGGAAATGCCATGCACGGACCGTATGCAAGGGTGCACGGACCGTGTGCCTGTGTCTCTGGCTCATATTGTAGATCTTCTCGCAAGCTTTCCGAAAAGTGGTCATACACTCAAAACGGAATTACGAGTCAAAAGATATGACTGTTTTAAGTTGAGGTGCTGAAATTTCAGCATCATATACAGGTATGTGTCCTGGTCGTCTGTGGTCAGTTTGTGGTCGGGCAGAGGGTGTACGGACCGCATGCATATGGTGCACGATCCATGTATAAACTTTCAGAATTCAGATTCTTCCTCTGTTTTGCCTGTTTCCTGCAAAATAAGAAATAAAAGCGCAACAGTACCACATCCTACAGATATTCAATGAAATAGACAGACTTAAGAGTTTTGGGCACAAGTTTTAACACAAAGTAGGGTCAGAATATGGACAAAATAGAGGGACATCATCCGTCAACGCATCAATCAAATTTTCTCGACCAAAAATGGCATCCTTAACGCCTTGGCTCGACAAAATTGCCGCCATACGCACTTGCCATAATGCAAAACTCGTCTTCCCATCATACTTCTCAATATCATACTTCGCCGACATAGCCATTCAATTTTTCAAACCCCAATTCACAAATCTCCCAATTTATCAAAAAATTACTCAATTCACCAAAACCCCTCAAAAAATCTAAGTTCCAAAATTCCAATTTAATTCAACAAAAGAAATTGAAATTGCCGTATTTAACATAGGCCTAATCAAACTTGATTCATATTTGGTTTCGGATAATAATTAGGAGAATGGGGATGGTGTATGCGCGGTTCACAGAAGATAATCAAAACGCTTAGCCCTGGTCTTGTCGCGGTCTACCAAAAAATCCAAACACCTTGGCGCGGCTCACGCTGTTGAAGCGACAAAGGAGATCGCGGCTCACAGAGGCGACGCGAAATGGATCTGACTGGAGAAGCGAAACTGAAAACCCTAGGGGCAGCGGACACTGATCTGAACTCTGGAACTGCCGATCAAACTGCCGGTAGCGAGATGGCTCTGATACCAATTTGTTAGTTATTCTAGGGTTTGAGAAGAGGAAGAGAGCAAGAGACAAAGAGACAACTCAAACTGATTTCTATTAGACTTAATTCTCTCTCATACAAAGAGTCTATATATGCAACATATTAAAGATACAAAGCCCAACAGGCCCAAATAGCAATTTGGGTCAAACATAACAATATATCTCTTACAAACTATATATCCACAATTTAATTTAATTTGCTTCACAATTTCAGAAAATGAAAAGATATATAAAATTCCTTTTACAATATTAATTGGTTATGAGTATCGTTCTAACATGCAAGAAAACACTAACTAGAGTCCGGTGGCATATGCAGATATTTTGTAGCGGTTTGACACTATTGCAGCTTTGTTTGCATTTATGTATAGGATCATCAAATGTAGTAAAATCATATTTTGTCAGTGATGATCAATGATCATTTATTAATGTAGTAAAAATTCAATAAATTTATATGAAATGGTTGCTACACGTACCTAGAGCAGCCAGTGGTGGTGTTGATAGCAAAGGTAACAATGACTCCGCACTTGCAGGGGAGGTCAATAGCAGCATTGGCATTGACACCAGTTCCCTTGGCAAGCACAACAACAAAGTAGGCACTTATCGCGAGGGAAAAAGCGCATTTATGACGGTTCTCCGTCGCGAATAGAAAAAACACAGTTATGACGGTACTCCGTCGCGAAAAGTCATTTTTTATCCTCACAAAAAGTGCCAGTCTTTTGTAGTGAAGGTTCTTAAGGCAGTTGCACACTGTCTGGTGTTCAACATCCGTAGTTGCTATCAAATTGAGGTTCTTGATGTTGCTGCAGCACTGTACACTGGGGTTGCCGTCACCGGTGAAGGCATACGGCATGCATTGGGCAAGGACTGACACCACCTGGATACATGTGACTGTTGCATGTACAACTAGGAGAAGGATGGGGACGGTTATGGCAACGATGGCACATATGTCAAAGCTAGCTATGATTTAATTTGTAGATGTTGTTGTGAGGTAAGAATAAGTTTGAACTCTCTCATCAAAGTGTGAAGCTCATATGTGAAGTATATGAGCGAGTTAAGTTTGGGATTGGTGTGGTTTGAGAAATGCGTTTGGAGGGTTTATATAAATAAAAAGTACAACCTTAAAAAATGTTTATACAAATTGATGTATACAAATTTCTAAAATAATTAGAGTACCAAAAAATTTATGAAAGAATCTGATCAGAAAAATACCAAAAATAAATATCTTTGAGGGGGGTCAAATTCAAATTTGAAGGTACCTTCAAAATAATAAATTAACGGGGCTTCTATTAGGTTTTATGTAATCCATTAAAATTTCCATTACTGTATATCTCTATTGCCGCATTAATAATGTTTGTTTCAGTTGAAAAATCAAATTATTTTTTCAATATATATTTTTATCGTCGAGCAAAATTTCAAAGATAATCCTAATAACTAATAAAAAGGTGCATCAAAAGAGAACAAGTTACTCCTCACAATCTTTATCGTGTCCTTTTTATCTTCACTAATAAATGGAGAGGCTCAGATGGTCCATCCCACTGCTGTCTATTGTTCTTCATTTTGGTGGAGCTGTTTATTTGATATTAAGTCATATGTATTATTTCAGTTAAGATGGAGACGTACCACATATCTAATAATCTAATCTTCTCATATCTTTCAGCCAATTTCTGGAAATATACTATTTAGTGAATTCTTATATCGCAGGGTTCCTACACTAAATTTAGCTAAAAATTGGAAGTGTCATGTTCAGTTGTCGTCGTTCCGGCGACGATAGTAACAAAGATCGGGATATTATCTATCTATTATATATGAATTATTCTTGATAAAAAAGATACCTCGCCAAATAATTTCTAACCTTAAAGTGAACAACAGGATATTCATCTCATATATATTTCATACAATTTATAATTTTTTTATTTATGTTGTAAAATTATCAAATTTATTATTATATTGTAAAATAACAAACTATTTTCGAATTATATAAATCGTAGTTAAATCACGAAATTTAAAACTGTCAAAACATTTCCTAATTACCAACTTGCTATATTGGTGATACTGATTTATGCATCTATAGCAGGAAGATCTGATATCCCCAACTCACTCCATCTTGGAAAGGTGGCCTATCCCTAAAGGAGTCCAGCATAAAGAAAGGGCCCAAATAAATGACAGGAAGAAAATAACATCTTCAAATTTGTTCTTTTCTGATCTGATTTAAAGCCCTGCATCAAAATCAAAATAGGATTCAAGATTGCAACGCTGAATACGCCAGAAGCGACCATTACGTACAGTTGCAAGAGGATCAGTTTGTCGACAAATTTTGACCAGATTTTGATAGCAGGACTGTCCTTTTTTTTCTTTTTTTTGCTTGAACAGTGTCTTTTTTTCACACAGCTCAGTTACTCACAACAGCTCCAAATGTGCCCCGTGTTTTTAAGTAGGATGAAAACTAATTATAGTCGGTGCCCCATAAAGCACCAGCTGCACCATGTTTAATTGAGGCCTAAATTATAGAACAAGGAGTTTAGATCTCAGTTGTTTCACAATGAGAATTAAATAGGACTAGGCGTAAATCTAAATTTATGCTAGCATAAACTGACCTAAACTAAACTCTCTCCAGGTGCCTTAATTTTGTATTGCGTCATAGACCTGTCAGTGATTATTTGCAAAATTTACGGTCTCCTTTTTATACCTCAACCAAACAATGAATAATTTAGACCGATCTAAATAAAAATAATCAACTTAGACCTTAATTCTAATCCTCAACCAAACACAACCTATCAGGGCACTAAGAAAAGCAATAAAAATCTTAGATCTGATATTATAAAACTCGAAACGTTCATCCACTTGACCTGAATCCATCAACTGATGTTTCTACACATCAAAAATTATTACCAAACCACTTCATCCAAAGGGTATTATAATCCAACCTACCACGTAGAATCTCTCTACACTTTTTTCTACAATTCACCAACAAGAAAGGAGCCCGAGAAACCAATGAAACAAAACAAAACAAGACAAAACCCGTTAAGGTAGCATAATCAACCAGAGGCGGTTTTTCCCTGCTGGAAAACAACAGCATAAACCGGCACAGCAACGCCTATGCTGAAGCAACTGAAAACAAAGAGACTCATCTTCAGCTGCTGGTTTTTCATCCTCCCCAGGTTGTACATGTGCTTTGAATGCTCATAGTTGTAGCCGCCATCATGTCCGTGGCCTCCTCCCATTCTCTTTGCTCCAGTAGCATGAAATTCACGCACCACTGTTTAAAAAGGACGAAAGCAATGATTAAACATTGTTAATAACAGTATAAAAGGTCTGCTACGGAATAGCTAAGTACATGGAGGTGCCAGACTTGATCAGCCTAATAGCAAAAAGGAAATGAGGTTGCACCATTGATTGGAACTCATATAACTAGCCGTGAAAAATTGGTAATGATTTTGCTTCAGAGAAATACTTGATCCAAAAATTAATCGGTCTGACATGTTTAATTAAGATGTAATTTCACCACCATGCTTGCAAACTTTGATCTGTGCAGTAATAAGCGCAAATCCTAAGAAATTTGAGAACCCTAAAAATCTCATAAAACTAGTAACTATTCGAATAAACAGAATGGCACTCTCAGTGTGCTCTCATTGTCTTACTTTATTCAACATAACTAAAATGGTTGTTGGTTCATAACCTAAAACCCGATTTCCTTCCTATCCAGATTCACGTGTAGTTGACTAACCAAAAGTACCAGTTAAATGCCACTCAAGTACAACCAGCTGCCTTCTCCATGGCATTGGCTCTAACCCAACTTCTTAATACAATTCTGGGTCTGATAACAAATCCTTGGATTTTATTTTTTCTACAGCGTTCAAGTTGGATTAAGACTGATGGGAGTACAGGAAAAAAAATGTGCTTTTCATTTCATAGGTAGAAACCCCTCACACCTGGCCCCCTTCACCCGCCAAAATAGTAATAAAAAAATGAAAACCCATAGGTCTAGATGCGCTACAAATTTTAGCGATTCACGTACCAGAACCATGACTCAGGAAATATTGTTTAGGGGTTGTTTATGGGTAGTATTATAGGCTTTAGGTCATAGAACTAGGGATTTGGGGTCAAGGATGTAGAGTTTAGGACTTTGGCCTCTACGATCTATAGTTAGTATTATTATTAGTATTATTACTATTATTATTGGTACCATTAGTGCTATTAGTATTACCACTACTAATACTTCTACTATTATTATTATTTTATTACTATCTACCTTACCTTGTGACTACAATTGGGTTTCATTTCTAACCTACCCCAACTTGTTTCGGACTAAAGGCTTGGTTGTTGTTGTCAAGGAGTAACATCCATTCAAATTGGGGTATATCAATGAGTTATGACTTGCACCTAAGGGTTTGGTCGACTATTCAGAAGACCAAAAGGAAGCATTTCAGTACCAGTGCTAAAAAGCATTACTAAAGGTTATACAGGTAATAACATGGGAAGAGTTGAATTTTTCAACAGGAAATTTATTCAATTTCAGCAAAGTTCCATAATATTAAGCATTCCCCTGCAAACATGAGAAGTATCATGCATATGACTTCAGTAAATTTAGGAAAAGGGATTGATTTCGGTAATTGACTAAGATATTGAGGGCTAAGGGCCATATTTTAAAATGTAAGATGTAATATGATATTGTTATGCTATGAAAGCACACATGAGAAGGTTACAGTGTTAAGTAGGATTGACTTGAAGGTTGTGAAACGTCTATGGATTACTGATGAAAACCAAGCAGATTTTTATTCAAAATACTAATTGTACCTCGAGTTGGGCTACGGTACATTGCAACGTATAGACCATCTTGTGCATTGGATGGTAAATCGTTGGATTCATTTCAAACAGTCGATCCAAACCGTTCAACGTGATACCATATTGAAATGTGCTTGGAGACCAAATTTTTCATTTTTCGGAAACTTTTCACTATTTGTTTAGAATTTTTGAAAATCGCTGTTTTTTATGGTCCAGATTTTTTTGAAAAACAACGATTTTGTACCCATCTTAATAAATAGTAATAAATTTCCAAAAAATGTAATATTTGGTCTTCAGGCACATTTTAATATGGAGAACACGTTGAGCGCTTCAGATTGAATTTTTGGACTTTGAATCCAGTGATTTAGAGTCCAATGCACAAGAGAGTCTATACATTGCATTGTACCGTATCCCAACTCTTGTACCTGTACAGTACAGTGTATAATCGCTAACTAAGAGATTTAGTTCTATTGGAAATGTCAACAGTGAGCTAAATACACATAATTATATTTATTTGAAAATAAATACAGATAGAAACATTCTCAAAATGTTTACTGTATATTTCTGAAAAGGTACTTGGAAGGCATAATAAAAGAACCAATAAAAATAACATGGTAATGATAAACTTCCTAGAGACCACCTGTATAACTGTTTTCCCATAATAATTAATACATGTTCAAGAGCTAGTGTGTTATAAATTATTTTCAACTTCAATTATTTAGTCTGACAGAAACTCATTTGAAGAGAGGCTTATTTAGTCTGAGAGAGAGAAACTCATTTCAATTTGATTTCAAGAATAAAATGGATCTAGCCTGAATACATAGAATAAAGATAAACCGTCATACAAGGAGCACTGATTCTATCATTGACACAATCAAATTCGGAAATCCAATCTAAATTTCACAGAACCAATATATCTCATACCATAGAATAATCAGTTTCTGTTCCCTAATGCTTCTTCACAATACAAACTTTCAACGTTCTCTTTAGGCAATTGCAGGTAGAAATAAATAATTAAATTGGTAAACAAAAACTAACATAGATTAATAAAGATCTGTGAACGTACGCCATTATAAATTAGTAGAGGAGACGACCATTTTACTAATTGCACACTCAGAAAACTAGATCAAGAAGAGAGACTTGTGTATATAAACCAGTTTATTAACAGAATCAATTCTATTTTGTCATCCAGGAGTACTTAGGAACAGAAAGGAGAGAAACAATATGCATAAAACGCCAACAGATCTCCTTAATCGGAGGGAAATCTAGCGAGAAAAGAGGAGCACCTGAGCGGGAGAGAGCCACGTCAGATGAGGAGATCGCCGATTTGATGGCGGAGCGTACGGCGGAGTTGAAAGCCATGAGACCTAATTCTTTTTCTCTAGTTTTTCTTCTTTCTTTTTGTATTTTTTTTTCCAGAGAATGAGCAGGAAGAACACCTCTTCGGCCTAATTTGGGGAACGATTCTGCCGAGTATCTGGTAGCAAGATCCAATTAAAATTTGACACGTGGAAATTAATATTGGTTACTGGGCCTTAATTTATTCTGACCGTTCCAGCTCTTCTGGAGAGGAAGGCAAAATAATTTTGTGCGCCAGTAGATCTAATCTGGGCCATTTTGGGCCATTTTCTGGTTGGCTTGAATTTTATTGGACCTTTGCATTTGTTTGTTTATCCTACAAGTGATTTCCTTCGGTTTTTAAAGCTTTCTTTAGGTGTTTATATCTCAAAACGAAACGTGCTGTATTAGATAAAGAGAGGTTAAAAAATAAATTAATAGGTGCGTTCATTGCTTAATCTTATATAAAAGTAACTTACAAAATAATAAGATTGGAATGTAAATACTTAGCTCGTGATGGAGATCGAGATCAACTGTTCAAATGTCTAATTTATTATTGAATATTGATATAGTAGCTTTATAAAGTCAAGCTCACACATATTTTGAAGAATTTAAGCTATCATTTTGTTTAACTAGCATGCGAAAAGTCTACAATATTTTATTAAGGAAAAGAAAAGCTTCAAGTACACGGAACACGGAATTATTTACAGCGTGACCGAAAAGCAAAAAAACAAAAGGAAAAAAACAAAAATTATCACACCCATAAACAGAGAACGACGCAAAAAAGAATGAGCTAGCGTCAGATGCAAGGTCGGCAGTTCTCCCATTAGTTACTCTTTCTTTTGAAACAACATTTTGCACATAATACAAGTTTATATCCTTAATATTCACCCCAGCATTAAAATAACGATGAATTTAATATGTGCTTTACCTTAAGCTAATTAATTTATTTAATCATGCAATTGAGATATAATGCATCTCCGCTGAAGTTGATCCAAATAAAAAAAGGGCGTTGATGGGAGAATGAGTGAATAAACTTAATGAAATCCATGCTATTTTCTTATATGTAGCATTTTAAAAAAAATAATGAACCTATGGCTTTAAATGTAAAATAATTCGAAACGTGTCAATGATAACATTTTTTATGTTGATGTAAAATTCTGACATTGATGAATTTACAGAAAATACGGACACATTTCACTATACTGATTTATTTATAAAAACATTGTTTGTTTGGGGTAAAATGTTTTTTTAGAGGTAAACGCTGACAAATATTTTCACGCTGTTGCAAAAATTTGATGATTTATCGCTATGTTTAACTTTATTTTAATTAAAATGCTACAAATTCATCCAATAATATATAGACCGTGCATAAAACAAACAAAACATATTTTCAAGTACACAAGGACAAACATGCACATCACACAGCAGATAACTCACATGCACCACAGTCCACAGATCACAATAAAAAGACAACATGTCTGTTCAATTGTACCCTTTCCCACTGTTAAGGTACAAGGGCGGGTTAACATAAGCTAATAATCACAAACATAATATTAAACCAGATATTTAGTTAACATATCAGAAAATTTAATTACTTTTATTACTATTTTATTTAATAAATATTTAAGCTAATAGCCAGAAGTTCTTTTGCCACCTAGTACTGACGAGGTAACCACCTACTCCTTTGCTCTGTTTTCTCACGGCAAGAGTAAGGCACTCTGCTCTGTTTATGCATTCCTCCACAAACTCTTCTTTGCTGCTGTTTATCCAACTGCACAATCATATACAACAGGAAATATAAAAAAATATATATATACCAAAGAATTTGATAGTAAGTCTTCAGTGATGAAAATTAGTTTTTTTTTTTAAGCTCAAGATGTTTTATTGATGTAGACATGTAGTTACTCTAATACAACCTCTTTTGAATACAATATAAACATTTTATTTTAAACCCTTGTATATGTATGATTTTGTGTGCTCGTACAAAATTATGTTATATTTGTCATATTGGATTTTTTGTAGTAAACTCTTTTGTCCTTTATGGTAAATGCTTTCAATAGAAATTAAGGCAGGGACAACTGTCACAACCAATCGGTCAATTATGGCAAAATAGTAAGCTTCAGTGAAATAAATGGGTAACAGAGCTTACTAAATTAGATTCTGACTAAACAATGGTTTTTCTGATCTGCTCTAGTAACCTGTCTGTTTGTGTTAGCAAATAACTTATTGTATGTCAAAATATTTAAAGGTACAAATATACAGATCTTACTGTAGAAACATGACCTGAGATTCATTTTTGAGTGAGTCCATGGTACTATGCATAGCACGGATTAGTCCGTACTACTGAGTCATATTTTCATTTTGAAAATTTTAATGGTCGATCCGAACCGTTCAAAGTGATCTCCACATAAATATGTATTTGCAGAATAAATTTTTTATTTTTTCGAACTTTTTTTACTATATTTTAAGATAGGTAGAAAATCAGTTGATCTGGAAATTCTGAACCATCCAAAAATAGTAATGTTCTACCTTATCTAAAAAATAGTAAAAAAATTATCAAAATAAAAAATTTAGCCCACAAGTATATTCTCATATGGAAATCATGTTGAACGGTTTGGATCGACCGTTCAAATTTTGAAAACGAAAATATTAATCCGTAGTACGGACCAATCCTTGCTATGCATAGTAGCATAAACTCACTCTTCATTTTTTCTTCATTGTTTGCATAACGAAAATTTCAAAGATAATGCACTTGATCTTGATGCAATTGAACGGTTCAGCTTAGGAAACCGAACAAAATTACTTACTGCTGTGTTTAATCTTTCAAATTGATTTAAAAACACCCATAATTACTTGAAGAATAGATCTAAGAGAGAATCATACCAACAGAAAGGAGAGGGTTTGTACTGACTCAAGACGAGAACAGACACCTCCAGTTTCTTTACTTGACTAAAAATAGTTGCTAGCTTTGGTCCCTGGATCACTAATGCTTCCACCTCCACCTGAAAATTACCAAATCAAATTAAAACTTCAAGATCATCCCAGCAAATTATTTTGCTTCTTTTATTTATTTTGTCTTCACTTTTGCCTTTTCTTGTAGGGAATTAGATTCCCCCTGGATAATCACACTGCTGAGCTGACAACACAGGAAAAGTTCATTTCTGCGTCTCTTTTTACTTTCAGAGGTTCACAAAAGAACCTTGGCGAAAAGGACTTCAAAATAAATTTTAATTGCAAATACGAGTAACATATTTGCTATCATTTTATATCAACTTTACACAGAAGCTGAGTTTTGTTATACTCTGATCGTGCAATAATTTCCCCATTTACCCGTAAAAAATGCCAAAAGAAAGACATTAAGGCGTTAAGAAACTTTAAAATCTACTTAAAAAAGTGCACTTTAGTACCTCAGGTTTGCAGGCCTTGCAAAGAGACCCAAGAGAGTTGACTAAACAATGGGCTTCATCCCCTACTCTCTCTTTCCCCATAACATGAATTAGTGTTAACAAATCTCCCTTGTTAGTTACATGCGTAAGAGCCCACATCATGGCATGCTTTGCACCGCTGCTCTGATCTATTACCACCATAACCCTCTTCTTTCCCACCTCTTCCACTTTGCTCCACCCCACTTTTGCATTCTCTCCTCCTCTTCTCTTCTTGCCCCATCTCTTTGAGCCCCTCGTTGACTTGTACTGTGAAGAGATGGAACAATTGTCCCACATTTCACCTCCATTGACACTTAGCTGTCTCAAAAAGGAATCGCCATTGCTCAGATCATCCATCTCTCTACCTCTCTGCGGTTGTGCGTGCGAGTCCGTGTGAGTGTGTGGGTGTGTGTGTAAATCAGTAAAGGATAGCTGAGATGAGAGTGGTGTTTATAGGAGGTGGGAAAAGGACAAAGGTTTTAAAGACAGGCTAATTATGGGATAAAAAGGAGGGTTCACGAGGAGGGACTAAAGTGCAAAAGTGACAAGAGACAGGTAGTGATGGTGAAAGGTGAGAAATGAGAAGGAATCTTATCAGGCCTTTCTTTAAACCTTTCTTTAAATCCAAATGACACCCAGTGGTCAAATCAAAATGGCTAAGGTTTTAGCGGAATCTTAGATAAATCTTTGTTTTAGATAAGTAAATCTAAATCTATCCTACCGATGAATCTGGATTGTAATTTTTTTTTTTCAAGGAAAGATGCAGCATGGAAAAATAATTAAATCTACGAAGAATGGAAGCACGTGGTTACTCAAATAATTTGTTTGCAGTTCTTTGAGAGGCACTTGATACCGGAAATACATTGTTAATCTCGTCTTCACTAGTAATTTCACGTAGCAAAAATTATAACCGCGACTGGAAACGAATCTGCTAAAATTCTCACTGGTGAACAGTGCTTCTGAAATCTCTGTTTTTCTGAATTCAGCCGTCAAGCTGTTTTTAGATGCGTGCACAGAAAAATCAACTGTTTTGAGATACGTACATAGAAAAAGTTAGACAGCTAGATTCGGAATTTCAGAAATTTCAGAAACACAGTTCATGAATAATGGATTTCAGCAGATTTCAATTCTTAATGACAAACAAACCAATATTTTCTTAAAATACTATGCTCGTTTAGTTAATGCGCATTTTAAATTACGATCCTGTATTTTCATTATTATTTTTATTAAAGAGACTACTAGACCAGTTTCATTGATAAAATAGATGTTTTTCTTAAGCCAGTATATGTTGCTTGACTAAGATCGTTCTCCAAATGCATCTGACAGCTTCTGCTACGATTTCTCAAAAAAAAAAAAAGGGAGAGTAAGATCGTTCTTCTAGTAACCTTGTTACCTGATGTAAGCGAGACAATTTGGGTCCGATGTCTATTGGACTCAAAGTGAGTTCGATAGGTTTGATGACCATCCGATCTGCTTTAAGATTCGTGCCCGCAACTTTCGTGTCTGCTTTAAAATTCGTGCACACGAATTTTAAAGCAGATCGGACGGTCCCGAAACCCACAGACCCAAGCTGCTCTCGATGTAAGCATATAAACTATCCAGTAACTATTACATTCAAAATACTGAACCATGTTTAACATAGCATAACAAAAGAACTTAAACTACTGCTTAGCCTAGCTGATCCTTCAGTCATAACCCTCCTCTCCATCAGAGATGCATTGGCTGACCATCAGTAGAGGGGTCCCAAGGTTGAAGAGGGATCAACTTTGTATCCTCTGGCTGTTCGGCTATCCATATTTCCATGGTTTTTTTGGCAAAAAAATTAAATAGGTCATTTTTTAAGAGTATGGCTAATTTGCTGCTGGCAGCATTTCGGCCAAGTGCTGCCAGCAGCAAATCTGCCATTCTGATGTTCAAACAACCGATCCGAACCGTTCAACATGTTCTAAATATTGAAATGTGCTTGGAGACCAAATTTTACATTTTTTGGAATTTTTTTACTATTTATTAAGCCACTTTGACAATTTCAGATCATATGGTCCAGACTGTTTTTACTGTTCACCCGGACCTGAAATTTTCAAAGTGGCTTTTAATAAATGGTAAAAAAATTCCAAAAAATGTAAAATTTGGTCTCCAAGCACATTTCAATATTTAGAACATGTTGAACGGTTCGGATCGGTTGTTTGAACATCAAAATGGCAGATTTGCTGCTGGCAGCACTTGGCCGAAATGCTGCCAGCAGCAAATTAGCCATACTCCATTTTTTAATATAGTGTCCGGTGCAATAGTTAAATTGTCCATTTGCATTTCCATTATTCATTTCTATTCCCAATTCCTCGTATAATTTGTGACAAAAATAAAATTAACTTTGAGCTAAATTTTTTTTCCCAATCACTAGCTGGAGGTCCCAACTCCTCTTTTCAAATTGACTTTGTTTAATATTTATTTTGGTTTAAACAACTTTGAACTTCCAATTTTTTTTGTTTAAAATTTTTTGTTCTTAACAAGAATGATTTGTTAATTTTTTTTAATTATTTCTTCTCCATCAGCAACATAAGCCTATAATTTACTAAACAATATTCAATTAATTGGTCAAATATAAGACCAATATCGTGAAGTTTATTCATTTATATACTAACCATAATTTTAAAAATCAAATTTACTCTTGAAGCTATTTTGTTTTTTCATTAACAACAAACACAATTTAATAATAAAATAAAACACACACTAAGACAGAAATTAATTAAAAAATACAACATAATAATACAAGAAATTAATTAAACAAGTATAATTAAACTAGCAACACTTAATTTTAATAGATTAAGCTAATTTGATCATTAACAGTGATTACTATCAAACTATAAATACACTTAATATACTTTAATGAGAGTATTACATCTTCTATAAAAATAATAAACCAACATCCTAAAAAAAATTCATGCATTTTTCGAACACCAATATTTTAAAATTCGTCATGTATTAAATAACATTGGTTTTGACAAATTAAAATTCTTATTCTCATCCCCATAAAAATTTATGTTGCCGAACAGACCCTAAAATCAAGTTTAGAACAGAAAGGATGATAATTTTACCGGTTTCATAATTTTTGCGATCGAAGAACATAGAGTTTCTTAAATTCCAAATGGTCCCAGTTAAAGCATCAGAGACTAAAATGAAATTCTTTTTGTGCTTTTTAGCTAGTGAATAAGCAAAATTCATTATATCCTGGCCCTCAACTATTAAAATATTGTTGACATTCACCTAACCAAAACCGCACACTTGTCGCACATATTTACATTGTACAAATAAGTAGTCTATGATTTCTAACAGGATCATGTATTATCACAGCACACAATATGCAGTACGATATAATAGTGATGAAGAAATATGGATGATGCTTGGAATATAAATTAGTTCGCTCTTTCTTTTTGAGATAAATATAAAGAGTGAGCCTACGGTGCTATGCATGCATAGCACGGATTGAGCCGTGCTACGGCTCAATATTTGAGTTTTCAAAATTCTAATGGTCGATCCGAACCGTTCAACATGATTATAAAATGAATATGTACTTGGAAATCAAATTTCACATTTTTTTCAAAACTTTTTACTATTTTTTTAGATAGGTAGAAAATCACTTGATCTGAAAATTCTGGACCATCCAAAAACAGTGATTTTCTACCTATTTAAAAAAATAGTAAAAAAATTCGGAAAAATATAATTTGGTTTGCAAGTACATATTCATTTTATAATCATATTGAACGGTTCGGATCGACTATTTGAAATTTGAAAACTCAAATATTGAGCCGTAGCACGGCTCAATCCATGCTATGCATAAAACCGACTCTTATAATTTTAAATATTTACAATAAATGTGTCCACTTTTAGTCTCGAACATGCTATCATCAACGCGAAAACAATTAACTTAGTCGCAGAATCAGAATCTCTAGTACCTAATTATTTTTAATATCCATAAGAGATTCCTCCATTCATATTTCAAATATGTGACTTCCCACACAAGAACATTTTCTTTACCACTATCAAAATCTATTTATTCTTTACATGTGTAGATAACACAAAACCTATTAAAAAAACAAGAGCGAGGCCAGGGGCGGATTCAGAATTTTCGTCAGGGGGCAAAAAAATATCAAATCGGGTTTAAATTCATTAACCAATTGGGCACTCGATAAAAAACAATGCTTTAACTTATATTTTCCAATACTTTGACTTGTAATTTCTGATGCTCTGACTTATAATTCTAATTACCAATCAAAATTCAACATATTTATTTCCATTTTAACGCTAAATTTAACCCGAATTACAAATTAAACGTCTAGAGGGGGGCAAAAAAAATTTCAGGGGGGGGACAAAGTCGGTCGGAACCGATAAATCTCTACTAAAACTCAAAATCTAGGAGGGGCAGCTGGCCCCCCCTGGAACACTTTGAGTCCGCCCCTGAGTGAGGCTATAGTAATATGAATAGCGCACTCTCGTCTGTACAACAGAACCATGTCTTCATTTTCAAAGTTTAAACAGTCACCTACGGATTTTCATTAAAATAAAAAAAAGTGTAAATAGTCAATCTGAACCGTTGATCATGTTCTTCAAATGAAAATAAATTTTACATTTTTTAAATATTTTTACTAGCTTTAAATAGATATAAAATCACTCGATCTAAATATTTTAGACCATTCGATGTTTTTGTACCTATTAAAAAATAGTAAAAAGATTCAAAAAAATGTAAAACGTACAATTTAGTATAAATAAATCCAAATATCTTAAAAATGTACGGTGCAGAATCTCTCACGAAATTGAATAAGATTAAACGGTTGAATCCAACACTTGAGTTTCAAAATTTAAAATATAAGTACAAAAAAAGAGGATAGGGTACTTTGTGGTGTGGCATTGGAATCATCGCCACTGCTTATTTATTTATGTTTACTCTAAAAATTTTTATGGTATTGAGTAATCTGTTTAGTTTAAGGAGTTAAGATTGTAATTGCTGTACTTGTGCCAAATTTACAAAATTAAAATTCAAGGCGGAATTTTCTGTTGCTTTTTGGTTGTTATTGCTGAGATTTGTGGATGATATCTTGATAAATTGACTAAAAATGAAGATGAGTCGCTAATTTTGCTTTGCACGTTTGAAGAACCTGCGCTCGTAGTAACTATAAATGGTGTTCTGAGAAATTGTACAATATTTTGCAGGGCCTTTGCAGAGACTTTGCTAGGTTTTGATGAAAAGATTGAAACTTTTTTACCCGGGGTTGAAAAGTAAAGTTTTGATTCTTTGCTGTAAACAGGAGAATATTTTCGCCAGAGCCCTCGATATTTTCAGACCCAACGATGTATAGTAAATAACACAGAAAGATGAACCCCACACGGCACACCTTGCAATCGAATTTTAAGCGAAATACGCAAAAAGCCTGCAGAGGTCACCGGAGAGGCAGCACCAGAGCTGCCATAGTTTTCATATGAAGATAACCTCACAATTTTGTTATACATGTATAGTTAACCGTAGCCCATTACTTAGTGGCTTAATCTTAACAACTCTTATCGTCTTTTGGAACTTAGTTAATGTCTTTTTGTAGTTGATGTATGACCTTTTAATTAGCTTTTGGTTCAGTTCTGAGTTTAGCAGAACAAAGGGAGACCTCTTCTGAGGTTCAGTCCAGCTTGCTGGATGCAAAAACTTTGTAATTTAACCAAATTTCAGCAATGAAATGGGCTGTTATTGTCTCTTTTTTTTTAAAAAAAAAGCGAAATACGCAAAAATAGAAAGAGTAGGGGGAAATGTTTTGTTATTTTTGTGTCTCAATTATGACTGTATTTTTATCTTAGTTTTCAAAGTTATTGTTGATCTGAACCCGTTCAATATAATCTCCAATTGAATTGTGTTTGAATTTTTTTCATACTTTTTAAATACCTTTTAGATGTATAAAAAATTATTGTTTTTGGATGGCTAGAATTTTCTAAACAATAATGATTTTATATCTATTAAAAATAATATTCAAAAAATATAAAATTTGATCTCAAATAACAATTTAATATAGAGATTGTGTTGAGCAGTTCAAATTAACTGTTTAAACTTTGAAAACATAAACGAGGATGTGCGGTTTGATTGGGACACAAACATAGTGGAACATTTTAATCCTCCTCAGAAGTAATTATGATTAAACACTAAGATGTAGTTTTTAATTGGTTTTAATTTATATTGGGAAAGAAGATAATGTCTGATCAAAATTTTCTTGTCAGTTCAACAAGGAGTGGTCTCTTCTTTTATTTTATATTGAATGATTCAATCTGCTCAGACCATACATGTGCTTTTTTACTTTTTCATTCTGACCAGTTATATTAATATAACAAAGATTAATCTGCCCCATTTTCTAGATCTGCTGAGACCTTTCAATAAAATCTGTATAATAATCTGAGAAGATAAGAACCTAATCCATTTATCTAGCCGAGTTACTGTGGTGCATGAGATTGCTTATATTTTTTCTGTTTTTTTAATTACTGTGGTGGTGCATGAGATTGCCTTCTTATTTATATTTTAAATAGTAAATTAAATTTAGTATATTGATTATTTTTTAATGACTGCAGTTTATACAAATTACAAGCACAGCAGTCATAGGTTATGACAATTTTAATAATTAGAGGATTTTCATAATTGTAGAAATTCTGCAATTATACGGAATAAAACAAATAGACCAAATATCACTATACTCTTCACAAGCAAATTGAAACCATTACAAACATCACAGGATAAAAGTACTTAGAATATTAGTCTTCTTTTCTTTTAAAATGAAAATGAATGTCTCGCTGTATTATTCCTTTTTATGTTAATTTCGCATCCTTAACAGTGGAAAGTAATATTACATCTATATATTTTGTTGGTATATTTTGTATATAACAATGTTACAGATGTTAATTAATGGAAATATAAGATAATTTTGAATTTCACTTTGCCTCTTCAAAATTAATACGAATATTACAACGAGCTTAATATCCTTTTCTTCGTTCTGAAAAAGCTTAATATTGAATTAATGACCGTTCTTTCCGCAGTCAATACGCTCCCGCAAAAAAGAATCATTACCATTAAAGTTACATCATCATAGTTGTTCTTCTATAAACATCATAATGATTGCTTTTTGGTAAACATATTCAAAGCCTCAACAGATATTGCAACAACTTTACGTGGCATCCCAAAAGATATATTTAATACAGATGTTGGATCTAGATAGAAATGCCAATGCCTCCTTCCGGAACCAATTTGGGTCTGATGTTCATCGGACTCAAAGTGAGTTCGATGGATTCGATAACCGTCTGATCTACTTTACGATTTGCATTCGCAACTTTCGCATCTGTTTTAAAATTCGTACGCACGAATCTTAAAGTGGATCATCGGACCCAAGCTGTTCTCCGTCCGGAACTTTCTTTCACTGGAAAAATATAACTGGTTTACTCAAAAAAAAAAAAATATAACTGGAGAATAAAATATCACATGCACTGAGGTCTAAGGACTAAGGTTCAAATCAAATCACGAGGGTAGTGTAGGGTTAAAATTTTACTTTACTTTTACCTTGTTTTAATTTTTAAAGTCAGAAGCATTGGCATTTCTATCTAGATCCAACAAAAAGTCTGTCAGAAGATTTCGTCATCACATCATATCAGAGACCCAATATTAAAGTAGCACTTGATTATTTCATTGAAGAAACTGTACTATTATGTCCTGTGACCATAACTGTATATTAGCAAAGCTGCAAAGGTGTAAGGGTCTAATACGAGTCACAGGTACCTAGCTGCTGTATATAGAAAAATGATATACAGACTTTTGTAAGATCCCTTCTTAACTTCCTATCCTGAAAAAATGACTATTTGATCTTTAGAGTTGCATGCTACCTCATGAGGCCATGTGTAGTAATAATTAATTCGATGACACAGGCGTCGGTATGATAATAAATTGGAAAAAAATAAATGTGTACGGTGTACCTATCAAAGCTTTTATCTTTTAAATAAATATTACCCGTCTAAAGTATATTTGTAAAAATCCCATGATTATTTGATTTCAAAAAGTCACTAAAACATTTCACGGACAAAAAAATTAATTCTTCAAATCTTTTTCTCGTCTACCTCCAAATTTTGCTATAATATTTCAGAAATTATTTTTTTATCCAAATGCTTGTCCACACGTATAATACTCCGAATAAATCGATTTTACTGACCAAACAAAAATAATTGTATGATTTGCTATTTATGTATGATTTGCTTTATATCCGAATAATTTTCAATCTCATACAAAATATAAAAATAGTTCTTTTATTTTCCCCAAGTGTATCCTATTAAGGGAAAATAATCCTAATTCCTCGGTTGAATTAACAAGTTATGCTTGAGAAATAACAATTCTTACTTATAGAAAAATAAATTATACAAGAGGAGGGATTACTTGACAATAATCATTTTTACAAATCATCCAACAGTGATTACACAGACCGTTAATTGTTCAATCCAAATCAGCCATTAAATCGAAATATCGAATCGTTCGGAACTTCGGACCAGTAATCTTTCATGACAAAAGAATAAATAATCAAGCAGCTTCTTTGCTTGGTAGTGAAAAATAAATTAATAATATACCATTACATTTCCTGTTATGTATCCGTAATCCCCTTTTAGGCCTGGAGCTTTTAGAGAGATTTTAAACTTTTGGCACACAAATTAATTGGGAGGGTGGGGGTAATTTAATGCGAGAGGAAGGACCCAGTTGGAATTTGCACTTTTCCTCGTAAGTTGTAGTCTTGTAGTTGTAAATAAGCAAAATAAGGCAAAAAGTCATACTTGCTCTTAAATTACTTCGTCAGATTTGCTCGAGCACCGTATTTTGCTAATATTATCGGTACAGGCTGTATGAAATGCGAATGAATGCTGGTTTAAGCTAAGCATCGACCAAAGATAAATTTTTTTAGGATAAATTTTGCCGGAGTTCACTAAACTTTGTCATTTGTCATGAATTAGTCACTCAACTTTGATTTGTTCCTCCATAGTCACTGAATTTTTAATTTGTTCCAATCAAGTCACCCTATAATTTTTCCATCCAAAATATTAACGGAATATAACTTTTCCGTTAGTATTTTGGATGGAATGAACATATTCCGTTAAAATTTTGGATGGAATGAGCATATTCCGTTATATTTTGGACGGAATGAGAATATTTCATTAATATTTGAATGGAAAAGTTATAGGGTGACTTGATTGGGACAAATTAAAAGTTCAATGGCTATGGAGGGACAAATCAAAGTTGAGTGACCAATTTGTGACAAAGAACAAAGTTTAGTGACTTCCAGCGAAATTTACCCTTTTTTTTTAGTTACGGAGAAGAATCATAAAACTCCTTTTTATATTATATATGGGACCAAGGCTCCAACCTCCTCAAAATCATTCTAATAAGTTATATTTTACCACTTGAACTATTAGATTTCAAATGCAAATATCTTATTTATCCAAGATTTTGAAAAAAAGAAATTTGTAATATATTCTTAACTATTTGATAACTTTATAACTATATACAAACACACGCATTTAAATCACCATTATAATAACATCGCAAGTCAAGAATGAAGGTGGTTTTCAAAAAAAGAAGTCAAGAATGAAGGAAGCTAAGGTAAAGTAAATGCATACTTTCATTTTCATAGCCATCTAAATGCATGTATTTCAATATAAATTTAGAAAGCATGCATTCATTATAAATTATAAACCCATGCACTTTGATGTTCATTCGAAATGAATATTCTTTAACTGCATCATTTTAATAATATTTTCTGAGATCATATATAATAGTTTATACACGGTTCCAAATATCAATATTTTCTAAAATTAATTTATTTTATAATTGATGAGCATGTACATTAGATAAGTATTTTTATAGTCTGGAAAAGAATTTATAGAAATGACAACAATTACAACTTCATCCACTGCATTGCCGGGGAAATTGGTTAGTATCAAATGAATTCATCCTAGTTATGTAATTATTCCTTTCAATTTAAATTAAATCCTAAATTTGTATTCTTATTTTAGCATTTTCAAATTCTTGCTTGAACCAGAATCCCCAAATAATGGATTATTTGGCGTACAACTACACCCATAGAAGCACGACCAGGGCCGCAGAATAACAATCTGTAGAATTAAACAGTGGATATGAATGAATATTTACCGGGAATTCAGTTGCTGACCTCCCTACATTACGGGTGCATATTTGGGTCCACTTATCAATCCTGACGCTCCGATCCAGGGGCTGTAATTGTACGTTGGTTCTGATCAATGGTCATGATTGAACCTCAGCATGGGCCCATTTCCTCATTCTGAATTAATGGTCAGATTGAACATCAGCATGGACCCATTCCCTTGAAATTCGTTGCCTGAGGACCTGGGGGGGTCCGGATCCCCTAAAGTAACCCAATCTTTTGGTTTTGGATCGAGACCGTCCGATTTGAATTTGTAGCTTGAGATTGTCTCGGAATTCGAATTCGTCGTCGGAATGTGTGCGCTCACTTTGGAAATGGATTTTCACAAATTCAAATCAGACGGTATCGATCCAAAATCTAAATATTGAGTTACTTCACTGGATCCGAATTCGACCTGAGGTGGGTCAACTAGTCAACTTGCTCATTATTTCCATACAAACAAAAAAGAAAGAACAATATGAAAATTACAGAAGGCACCAATCTTTTCATGCTATTTAATATATCAGGTCTATGCAGCTTTTCACATAAATTCGTGTTTGGTCGTATAATAGAAATCAAGTTTTACTAAAAGCGCAAATATGTTAAATGCTGCACATAAAATGTAAATTGCAATACTGTAGTCACTTAATTAGTACTTAAAAAGTTGGTACTCCAATACTCTAGTAACTTAAAATTTGAGTTTGAACCTGGACAATATGCTATAAAGTGTCACGCATTTTAAAGCAATCCGCAAATATTTAAATTGATCCGAATTTTCTCATATTCTGATCGAACAATCCGTCAAACTCAAATTTTACATTCCTTTTAATTGGAAACACTTAACACTTATCTTAATTTAAGAAAGCTCGGGGGGCATTGTGCAAAGAATATTCTTAAGTTAGGTAACTAAGCAAGCAATCATCACTGTTAAGTGCTTTCTTGCCAATTAATCCTTAAACTGATCCGAATTGGTTCGGATTCCGAAGTCAAATTTTACACCACTTTAAATTTTTTGTGGAGATCTGAAAATGTAGATTGACAATACTCACAGTAGTGAAGGCACCTAGCATTTATCTTAATTAAATAATGTCCGGGGGGCTTTCTGCAAAGAAGTTTTTTAAATTAGGTAAGCAATGATCACCCACTTGTTGCTGTGCTTTCTTGCGCCAATTTTTCAGGGTCTGGTCCAAAGTGACTTTTAAAAAAAAGGCACCAGATCCCGAACAGTGAATACTGTCACTGTGCCTCCACGAGCACAGCCATTCAAAACAGAATTCATATCACCGACGGTACCGTAAAAGGGAATCTTTTACAATTACTTGATCTGGCCGTTCTTTTTAACTTGGCACGAATCTCAAAGCCCAATAATACTGCCCCCTCAGTTAGCCCGAATCCCAAACCGGCTGAGAGTTTTTTTTTTTTTTTTGAGGTGAAGCCCTTAGGCATTGATTCATTGAAATAAAAAACATTCATGCAGTTACATATTTTCTACTCTACTTGGACCAGAGTCCTTCTACCTGCTACTGGGAGCTACAAGCTCTGTCATACTGAACACATAATACATATAAATCCTAGCTACTGCAATACTGAAAACATAGAAACCTAGTTACTGCAAATTAAAAAACTTCGCATCTAAACTGTGCTGCACTTCTAGATGCGCAATTTGGCACTGTATCGGTGTACCCCCTTCCATTCTGCCGGATCTTCTAGCCCAGTTGGCCAGTGCATGCGGCGTGTTCAAAGCCTCTCTGATTATATGTTGTATTATCACCCTAGTCTCCAACCTCTGATGCACTCTCAGACATTGTTGTACCGTCTCAGCTGCTTGCCACGTTGGTAAGTGCTGTATTTGTTTCTCTTGTATCGCCAATTGCAGCACCTTGCAATCTGTGAATATGTAGAACTGCCCCTCTTGGTTTGCTTGCCGGATATAACACAAGGCTCTCAACATAGCTTCTGCCTCCGCATGGAAGGCATCCACCCCAACCCCCTTGCCGTATTGGACAAACACTAAGTCACCTCTCTTGTTGTACACCGCCATGCCCGTGCCGGCACCGCTGCCCCTATCCCAGGACCCATCCGTCAGAATTACCCTTGCTCCCTTGTCAATTTCCCGTGGCTGGCCTTCACTTCGTATGACTGCTGTGTTATGTAATGGTATGCTTCTCGGAATTGCCAAGGCCTTTTTCAGTATCCCGGGCGGTTGTATTTTGTTGCCTCCGATTACTTCCTCATTTCTTGCCTTCCAGAGCTCCCACATTATATTACAGAACACCACAATTTGCTCACTGTCCAAGGTCTCATCGACCATCAGAATGGTTTCTGGGAAGTTTAGAGGTAGTGCTTCAACCCTTAAAGCAAATTGTGACATGTACCATGTTAAACGCGATATTGGACAGAAGAACAGCATATGCATGACATACTCACTTTCTTGCCCGCATCTTGGGCAGACCGCATTCCCTTTCCGCAATCTACGTGCTAATTCTTGTGTTGTTGCCAAACCATCTTGTAAAGCCCTCCATATAAAAATTGTAACCCTTGGGATAACTCCCTTCCATTTCCAAATAACCGTAAAGGCCCTCCGTTTGTGTGAGTCATAGAATGTACTTACTTGTGATGCCTTTTTGATGAGGTTGTAGCCTTCCTTTACAGTGTACCTGCCGCTCTTCCCCGGCAGCCATATGAGCCGGTCTCCCAATATCGGTTGCTGTACCGGCTTACGTACCGTACTTTGTATTTGTTGTACAGCACGCATACCTAACAAGTCCGCTATTATCTGACCTTTCCATTGTCCCATCCGATGATCAAATAGCTCGGCCACGGTTACACTGGTTTGGGTTTGCCTTTGCCGACCATTGCGCTCCCATCCGTCAAACCACGGCTGTCCTTGGGCAAGGACTGTTCTTCCATCTGCAATCACCCATTTGAACTGCTGCGCCATTTCATCTTTATTTGCCAGTAGGGACTTCCACAGTGAGCTTGTATTTGCCCTTGCCATGCTTTCCCAGAAAGAACCTTGAGGGAAATATTTTGCTCTAAAGATATCTACCCATATTTTTTCTTGACTGGCCACCAATTGCCATACTAACTTTTGTATTAAAGCTCTATTAAACGCTTCTACACTTTTTATGCCCAACCCCCCTTCCTCCTTGTCTGCACACAATTTATGCCAAGCAACCATAGCTAAGTACCTTTGTTGACCGATCTTGCCCCACATAAATCTCCTCATAATTCCTTCCAACTCATTTATTGTTTTTCTAGTTAATTTTTCCACCGACATATAGTAAACCGGAATCGACATTAGCACAGACTTGAGTAATACCAATCGACCCGCATGTGACAGTAGATTTGCTTTCCAGCCTGCCAATTTCTGATGAAATTTTTGTTTCAGAATCTCTCCCGTGTATCGCTGTTGGGACCTCCCCGGCGCCAATACTATCCCCAAATACTTTTCCTTTTCCCCGGCCACCTTCGCATTTAGAATTTGTAGTATCTCATTTCTTTTAGCATCATTGCACCTTTTACTAAACCACAATGTAGATTTCGACGGGTTTACTTCCAAGCCCGAATATCTAGCAAAATTCTGAAGAATTTCTTTGTATGCCGCTGCCTCTTCTCCATTAGCACGTCCCATTACCACCAAGTCGTCAGCGTAGAGCGAGTGAGTCAAGATGGGTGCCGCCGATGTGATTCTGACCCCCTTAATTGTTTGCTGCTGTACCTCCTTATTAAGGCTTTGCGTGAGGCACTCCATAACTAAAATGAAGAGGTACGGGCTCAATGGGCAACCTTGCCGGAGCCCCCGAGTCGGTTTGAAAAATCCACTGCCTTGGCCATTGACCTGTACCGTTATCCTGCTAGTCTCCATGCACCTACGTACCAAATGAATCAAACCGGCCGGGATGTGTACCGCCTTCATGGCTTCCCAAACAAAGCTCCATTTTACGGTGTCAAAAGCTTTGGCGACATCGGCTTTTAGGAGAAACGCATCTTCTTTGTAATCCGGACTTCCAAAAGAATGGAGTATTTCTCTGACCAATATGGTATTATCAGAGATGCTCCGTCCTTTTAGGAATGCCGTCTGTGTTGAAGAGATGATATTTCCCATATGTTTCTGGAGCCTATTTGCAATAATTTTCATTTGTAAACGGTACATAATGTTTCCAATGGTTATTGGTCTAAAATCTTTTGGCTCTGCCGGTTCTTCTATTTTTGGTATTAAAACGACATTGCTGCCCATCCAATCTGCATTCGGTTCGGTTGATCTAAATACTTCCTGTATTTGTTTGACAATCACATGACGGACCGTATCCCAATGGTGCTGCAAAAATCGGGCATGTATTCCATCCGGCCCCGGTGCCTTGTCCGGACCCATTTGGAATAATACCTCCTTGATCTCTACTTCTGATGGTATGCGCACTAGGGTCTGCTGGTCAGTCGCTGGAATTTTTCTCCAAGAGTCATACCCGATTTGGGTAAAAAAATGTTCTGTAGCCTCTTCATTTCGGACCTGACTTGGGCTGTATAGTCTTTTAAAATATGATACAAAGACTTTTCTTACCTGAGCCTCTTCGGATACCCATGTCCCTTCTTCGTTTTTTATTCGTAAAATCATGTTTCTGCGCCTTCTATTTGTTGCTGTTGTGTGAAAGAAAGCAGTATTTCGATCACCTTGACATGCCCATTGCGTCTTTGCCCGTTGGCGCCAATACAATTCCAACTCCTTCTCTGCCTGTTCTATCTGAACTATGCACCACTCTTCTACTTGCGCACTCTGCTGCAGGGGATGCATAATTTGGTTTGTGTACAGAACCTCTTGGGCCTCTTTGAGTCTGTTTTGAGGTGAACGATACTCTTTAGCCCAGGTTCGAATTTTTGCACTCATTTGATCTATTCTTTCCTGCCATGAAAGCCACGTAGATCCCCTCCAAACCTCTTCCCAAACTTCTTTGAATCCCTCAATCTCAAACCACCATGATTCCATTTTGAAATTTCTTTTCCTTGGCTTGTGACCTCGCAACCGTAGCATGATAGCCGCGTGGTCACTATGTATACGCGGCAGGTGCGTTACATATGCTTCTGTGAATAATTGTAACCAACCTACCGTCGCCACGACTCTGTCTAATCGCTCAAAAATTGCCGCGGACGTATTTCGCTTGTTTGTCCATGTGAAGGCCGGGCCTTTAAACCCGAGATCCACTAGCCCCCCTTCAAACAGAAATTTTTTAAATTCCCGGCTATTTTTATCCAACACCGGGTCTCCTCCCACCTTTTCTTCCGCATCCACTATCGCATTAAAATCTCCTAGAACACAAACTGAGCCACCGCATGCAATGATATCCAGAATTTTCTTCCAAATTGCCGGATTCCGCGTGTGGCCCGGATCCCCGTACACACAAACTAATTCCCATTGCTGTCCATCCACTTGCGTTACCGTAGCATGTATAATCGACTTACTCTTTGATTTTACATCTACAGTGGTATTCCTATCCCATAATAAACACACTCCTCCAGACCGGCCTCTAGCCGGGACAAAGGAAAAATTCTCCAAAGGCATGTCTTGGAAAATTTGATTCGATCTAAAACTAGAACATTTCGTTTCCGAAAGAAAACAAATGTTCGCGCGCACCGATTGGAGTAAGGATTTAAGGAACTGAATTTTTCGAGGGCCTCCAACCCCCCGACAGTTCCAAGAAATAATACTCATTGATTCTGTGGAGGCGGTTCGAGACTCGCCTCCACTGCACGTTTCTTACTGACATGGCCACTACTTGACTCATGCTCTTCATTTTCCCCCAAAAAATCTGAATTTTCTCCACTGCCTAGCTGCAAATATTCTATTTGGCCTAGTTCCAAATTGTAGCCCAGTCTCTTATGCGCCATGCCCCTCTCTCCTGGGCCCGAATTCTGATGGCCTTTGCCTTTGTCTAATTCTTGGTGCCCCATTTGGTTGGCAGAGAGGTTTCGGTCCAGTTGCAGGCCCAGCTGCACTTCTTTGTTTACTCTTAGCCCGCTACCCTCTCCCCTGGCCCCTTGCCGTAAACTACCTTTGGGCCGTCGGTCCCTGGTGGTTTCTGCTTCTTGGGTGGGTAGGGGCTGTGGCGGTTGTGGTTCGGTGCTCCCTGGTTGGTAGGCGATCTTTGCCGGTATCAGTGTTTGGTCATTTATCCATCTACCGACCCTTGCCAATGGTATCTGCTTGTACACCTCATTATCCTTGAATCTCGGGTCCAACTTCAGTCTCTGTACCCGAACTTTATCTACACATCCTTCTATATCATGGCCTAGCTTTGAGCAGAACATACATATCCTATTGAGCCTCTCATACACAATGTATGCGGTGAAATTGCCTAGTACCGGATTAGTAACCTCTAGTTTGTCTTTGAGTGGTTTATCTGTAGGTATTGATACTCTGACTTTATAGCATCTATTTCCACTGCTGCAATGCTCGGTTACCTCAGATAGTATGGTCCCTAAGTCCGAGGCCAGTAGTTCGATCCCCTCCTTCTTAACCGACTCCATCGGTAAGCGGTGCCATTGTGTTGTGATCTCGATACGGTCGACATTTGGCTGGTCCAGCTCACCCTGTCCATGAACTCTTTTGATGGCAATCGCGTCCTCGCGGTAGTTCCACATTCCCCGGTGTAACACATATAGTAGGTCTTTTTCATTCAGAAAATTAATTTTGAAGGTATTCTTGGCCACCATAGAGATGTCAGTTTTTGGGTCGGCCCCCCATGCTTTTACCATTATCTTTTTGAAGTTAGTCTCTACAACATTTCTGTCGGTGACTACTGTTGCTAAGGCACAAAGGTTCCAGTTTGTTTGATTTATCGAGCTCTGCGGAAGATCAACGGGTTGTGAGGGATTTAGGGATGCAAACTGCAGCAGGAATTCTTCATCGGCCGCATCCATAATTCCTGTTTCTGTTGGTGTTGGAGGGTGATAGGTTTCTGTTGGTGTAAGAGTTTGTGGGTGTGAGGTTTCTGTTGGAGTGAGTTGAAGAGAGAAAGATGTAGCGAGATGGGGTGGGGTGTACAACTTGTCTCTGGGATTTTTAGTGCAACCCATAACATTCAATTTTTTCTCTGACTTAATGGGCTGGGAGTGGGCTGTTTCCTTTTCATTTATTGCGCCAGCCTGTTTTGAAGAGGGGTGCAATCCGTTAGACATGCTGCCTTGCAACTTGAGGCATAAAGTACATATTTCTTTTGTATGTACAGTGTCCCAGGTATTTTTTGGTGTAAGTAGTACTCTGTCTACAGCAGCTTGTGCAGTGCTACTGTGTCCTTGCATTGCTTTCGGCTGGGATGTAAGGGTTTGAGTACCTTTCTGTCCTACCTTGTTTCTCTTAGCTGGTAGGAGCTCTCTTTTTTCTACAAAAAATTGGTCATGCTCCTGTGTATCCGCTGCCACTGTTTGGGATTTAGTATGGCTTTGGACTACATGAGATCCAACTAAAAGTTCAATATTTAGTAGCCTTTGACTAGCCACAGGGAAATCTCCAATTCGAATGGCCACATGTTGGTTTGTTTCAGCTAGAGCACTCCAACCTTTTGTATTGTTGCTCTCCATTCCAGCTCTTGTCCCTTCTCCAGTTGTAGTTTGCTGATGGAGTGTACTATCCTTTAGTTCTGTATTTTGTCTCCCTGAGCTTGGCATGCCATGAGCCGTGCTAAAAAGTTCTTGGTCTACCACCTGGTGATGGTCCCCTGTCTGAGATTCGGCAGTGGAGGATGTCGAAGATGGTGGTGGGCTTCGCAACTCCTGGTGGTTTATGAGTTTCTCATGAGCGGTGTTGAGCGATGTTCTAGGGTCTTCATTCTGACCCGGCTCATATCTTGCCTCTGGCGGTGGTTCCTCCATATACTCCCATGCTGTGATGTGGAAGTAACACTCTTTCCATTTATGGCTATAGGGCAAAATGCTAGAGAACGGTATTCTTTTTGGATCTATACAAACCACCGAAATGTTGAGTTGTGTTTGATCCGCTCCCCACATGTTGGCATCATTTATGTGATACGCATACCCGAACTGAGCCGCCACCATGTGTACGAAGAAAGGGTGCCAGAATTCCGGTGGGAATTTAGTGATTTTGATGTGGACTTTGAAGATTTTTGGTTGACTGTGAGCTCCATGCATGGTATCCCATGGCTCCATTACCCATCCTGATTCGTAGCACCACTCTGCCCCCTCTGAGATGACCAATTCCCTGTCTAATTCGTGCGGTATATATATGATATGGACACTTAAGGATCTCTGTCTTTGTGTGAAACGTTCTGGCGGCCCCCCATATCTACTTGCTAAATACTGTTGCACTTCGCTTATGCATCCTTGTCCATCGCAATTCCAGTCTACCCCTCTGACCATAATAGCTCTATTGAGGTCGCTGACGATGCTGTTATACATTCCATTCGTTGGGAGGTATGCACAGCCCTTCCTGATTTGTTTGTGGCTAAAAGGAAACTTTCGCTCCATATTCAGTTGCATGCTGGTTGGTGGGGAAATAGTTTACCCTGGTGTGTTTGTTGTGAGGTAAGAAAACCGTGAGGAAGTGGTAACAGTAGTGTATAGTTAGGAAAGAAGATTGTTTACTCAAATCACTGTAGAGCGGGAAGATTTCGCAGTAAAGAAACTAGTGGGAGGAGAGTGGGTTGGCTAGTGCATTCAATGTGTATGCGAGATTAGGTGGTGGCTGTTAGTGGAGGTTGTTAGTGGTGAGATGTCGGTGGTGAATTTTAAGAGATGTCGGTGTAGACGAGTTCGGTCTCAGGTTACTCCCAGAATCGCCCAGCTAATCGCCATCGTTTTTCGCTATATATTTGTCCTTACCGCCTGAGAGTTAATCCCAAACCGGCTGAGAGTTAATCTCAAACCGTAAATAGCTAATTGTAAAAGAGAATCTTTTACGGTACCGTCGAGGATATGGATTCTTCAAAACAGAGGCCGAAAGTTTCCAACAGTCTTTCTCGATTTTGATATTTCCTTTCAAATGTTCCTCAGCTCCTATACTCCTGTGTTCTATGGACCAAACATATAATTATTCCTGTTAAAACTATACTCCTGAAGAATCTGAGATCAAAGTTTGAGGTTTAATTTTGTTTTGACGGGTCCCCAAGGGCATTGGCGGCCCTTCATTTTTGGAGCCGCAGATTAGCTTGGCGGCTTGGATTTTTTAGAAATATTTCAAAATCATGATTTTTTGGTTTATTTTTTTTAGAATATGGTACAAATAAAAATTTTGGGACGCGCTCTGAATGAATCTGTAAAGAAAATAATTCTAAAGATTGTTAACACGCCTCAAAACTATAAGTTTGAGTCGGAGGCACAACAAATAAGAACTGAATCTCCTGCTCATATGTTGACAGGAAAATTCTACCTACGGAGTCCATCTGTTCATCTATTTGATGCATGTTTCAATCTGAATGGTCAATATTAAAGTATAAAAAGTATTTTTAAAAACTCAAATATTTATCATATTTTAATTACTACCGTTCAAATTAGAGCAAACATAAAATGAATGGACGGATTGACTTGTGGGTAGGATAAATTGGTCACACAAGAAAAACTAAAATTAACGATACGGAGATTTGAATATTTCAATGCAGATTGTCTATGCTAATTTATTATTATTTGACGTGGGTTAGATGAGATTAAGCATTTTTTTAATGGGATGATGCAATGCAATTGAATAGAAGCTCATGAAATGTTTTTTTTTTTTTTTTTTGTTTCTATATGAAACCGAAAAAGGAGTTAACAATGAATAGATATGGTAAGAATATACAAGATTAAAAAAAAAAATTATTCAGGAGCGAATCTATATATAGTTCATGTGTGCTCATCCATTATCGTGATTTCAAAATTTTCAATAATGTATATGAAATTTGATTAAATTATTTTTTTAAAGCTTTTATATATTCCAATCATCTTTATAAATTATCATATGTGTGTTTGTAGTCTAGTGGTTAGAATTCTAATTTATTATTGTGAAAACTTGAGTTTAAATCTCAATCATACATTGTCATGCATTTTAAATTTTTCATCCTCATTGTCTAAATTTTTTAATTCTGCCCTTATCTTTATTTATCCAAGGGATTCGGGCATTTGAGGTTTTATAGTTCCTTGATCAAATTCTGATCTTTTCGAAGAAATCAACACCTTTCTATATCAGAAAAAAAAGAAAACTTGCCCTGAATTTCGGAATGCCATTCACTTTTTTTTTGCACTAGATGCGACGAATCTATGCAACTTTTTTTTTTTTTAACAATGAAGGTAGAATTTTACTTACAAATATATCTGCAGAGAATTTCAATTCGATTTTATGAATTGATTCGAGTGAAAAGCCCAATAGAGAGTTTATTAGAATTTGTAACTTTTTTTTTATGATGTGAATTTCAAGCCCGGTGCTGTTGTGAATTTAATGCTACCATAGTTACACTATTAGCAATATTAATGTACAAGGAAGATGAAACGTAGCCGTTGGTGACATCAGTTAGGAAATTTTATGACTTCCTCAAACTATAAATTATGCTGGCTCGTTTAAAACATAGAAAACCTTAAAAGATCATATTGATGATATTTTGAGTATTTTTCCGAAATAAATTCCAACACCAAAACTTTCTTATTTGTTGTTATGCGAATTCTTCGTAAGTACTATGACTTTTTTTTTTTGAAATTTTCGCAGAGACTACGAAGGTGTGAGCATGATTCGAACTCTTGATTTTTAGGTAGCTACAGTCTCAGAATTTTTTTTCTAATCAACGTGCTATGGCTCCATTTTCACCGTGACTTCCGCTATTTATATTAATACCCTTGAAAAAGTAAAAAATAGCAAATCTGCCATCGGTTTTAAATTATTTTTAAAAACGCCATGACCGTCCGACAGTGGGGCGGTCCACTCTCCCAACCAAACCGCCCCACTGTGGGGCGGTTTGGTGTTTATTTTTTATTTTTTTAAATGCTGTGCTTTTATTTTATTTTGTAATTTACAGTTCCAATTTTTATAATGATTTATGGTTATAATTTGTTATAATTGACGGTTATACTTTTATTTGTTGTAATGTTTTATTATAGTTATATTTGTTGTAATTTTTATAATAATTTATAGTTATATTTTTTTAATTGACGATTATAATTTTATTTGTTCTAATGTTTTATAATATGTTATATATTTATTGTAGTTTTATTTGTTATAATTTTATTTAATGTTAGAAATTGGTTTTTTCGACTAGATAAACAACAAAACTAAATAATCTAAATGGTAAATATACAACATAAATCTAACAATCCAAACATGAAATATAACAACCCAAACATAAAATACTACAAATCTCTCTAACTAAAAAAAACATGAAAAACCTAACGACGAGGGCGGCGACGACCGGAGAGATCCAACCTAGGAGGTGGATGGCGGTCCCTGTGCGGTAGCTGACGCCTCAAGTGAACCTCCTCCTCCTCTTCGTCATCCTGGAGATCATCCACATCCATCTCTGACGTCGCACCGGCCGCCCATGGATCCTCCTCCTACAAAGATAACTGTGTACGACGGACCCATGGGAGATCCTCCTGGATCACCGGCTGTGTACACATCTCCCATGGGTCGGCCTCCCAAGTAGAATGATACGTGACCGGAGGCGGTGTGCCAAATATTGCAGAGGTAAAGTCATTTGCAGCCTGCGTCCCGCTCCCACTGGCCTCGTTGTCATGCTCTCTGGTCTCTGCGTATCGTGGTCTATGGAGGCTCTGTACCTCATACCCGGTATCATCTCCAGTAAGATCAGTCATAGTGAACTCGGGGTTGGCCTGCCAGGTAGGAGCCCCATCCTGCATGTAAACAATGTTAGTTTTGCTACATACAAATAACTGGTAAGTTAATTAAATAATAAAGAAAATCACTGACCTCGCCAATCTGCACCGGAACTCCATACTTATTGTAGTAAGCGCTCCATGCGTTGTTATTCAACACCCATTGATGGAACGCCCAACACGAGTCATCCTCTGCAGAATTGAAGATAACTTAATAAGAATAGATTTCTAAAGATAAATGATTATGTATGGCACCTTCATATTAACTTGTAATCACCTGCAGGAGGTGGCGGCATCTTATTCTCGTAGATAGCGACTCTGGGCTGATCCAAATCTCGTGGTGTGGGCTTTATCTCACGCCAATTGATGTTGTCCCTACTGTAGTGCAACATGCCAATGAGGCGCCCATCCCAGCCAGAGTCCTCCACGAATGATGCACTGTGTTGGAGCATTTGACATCCTATCGATCTCCAACCAATCTTCGCCATGCATATCAGACTGTGTGTCACCCCTTGAATACCGGACAAAAGCTACACAAATATTTTTTCATTATTATTTGAGAAACGCATAAATAAACATTTAATTTTTTAAATATGTGGGTTTCTGTTAAATTTACCGTGCGAGCCTGGACCGGTTCGAAAGGCAAGTAAGTCCTGGAGGTATTACCCATGAGTCTCCGTCGAAGGATCTCACCATAGTGCCCTTGTAGATGCAGGGCATCTATCGGCGTGTAGTCTAGTTCAAAAATGAGGCTGATGTGGCATAATAGGCCGAAAGACCGATAGATGTGACCACGACCACTGTTGGACGAGAAGAAGTGGTCCGGCAATCTGCTTATTATTCACTTGAATTTGGACAGTAAGTGCAATTTTGGTAATTATTCAACGCTAAAATTTGAAACGCATAAAAATTACATTATTAGAAGAGACTTACCAGACAAGAATGACACAAGCTCCGGTATAAGTGGGCGATTACAGCTCCACCCCAGTTCCACCTCGATGGTCTCTTAATGTCTTTTAGCAGAGAGAGGAACATAATCGGGACTACGTCACCACTAGAATTCACGAACATGACGCTGCCACATAAGTCCAACACAAACGCCCTAACATACCTGCATTGTAAAATAATCAACACAAATGTTTATGGTTACCTCTTCACCGCCTCCTCGCCAGTGGTATCGGGGGCTACCGGGAGTTGGGAGAAGTAGATGCAGAGCGATGCTAGACTAATACAGTACCCAGAATACTGGAACTCATCCTCCTCCTGTAGCGTCTTCAGTTCGGCCTCCAACAGCTCCCAGATCATCTTCGTCAGGTCTGGATGGTCCGAGACACCGCCTATAGGGTCGCCATTAATCCGTAAACTCCATAAGACGCTCACTTCAGCTCGGGTGACTGTCATCTCCCCAACAGGAAGGTGAAATGAATGAGTCTCCGGGCGCCATCTCTCTACTAGACTGCAAATAAGAGCCTGATCGATCTTACTCTGAGGCATGGTGGTTAGCTGATATAAGCCGAGGTTCATGATGCACCGCTCCATCAATGGATGAGGGATGTACGATATCTTAGGGATGCGATGTCTCACTGTCAACATCGTCTCATCTTGCATTTAACAATGATTTCAATTTAAGCAACTGATTATATGTCATATTAAATAATGTTATTTAAATTACATATAAAAAACCAACGTACCTCCATAGATGTGTATGCGACATGGTGCTTAATATGTGAGATCCACAGAAGAGGACTAAATGTGTCAGCATCATGAGCGGGATACTCTGCACTAGGAGCCTCTGCACCGGGAGCCTCTCCAGCGGGAGCATGTGAATTCTCCCCGGTCTCCAAAGTATCTCGTGATCGTCCCCGTCTTGGTCTGGCCATACTATATTTGAAAATAACCAGTTATTAAATTTCTAACATATTTTTTCAATTTACATTAATTAATAAAAATTATTATTGCAAACAATTTCTAAATAATTTTGGATAATTTCTACAAATGCTAAACAATTTCTAAATCCTAAACCCTAAACCCTAAAAGAAACCCTAAAAAAATAAAAGACATAATTTGTGCATTAAAACCCCAAATGCTGGTGCCCTAAAAAAAACCCTATACCCATAAAAAAACCCTAAACCCTGAAAAAACCCGTAAACTCGTAAACCCTAAACACTGATGTACGATAATTATTACAATCTAAAGAAACCCTAAATCCTAAAACCCTAAACCCTGATGTACGGTAATTATTACAACTTAAACCCTAAACTCGAATTTTGGATAATTTCTAAAACCTAATCCTTTAACCCTAAACCCTAAACCATAATTA
Source organism: Carex littledalei (assembly GCA_011114355.1). Classification (NCBI taxonomy): domain Eukaryota; kingdom Viridiplantae; phylum Streptophyta; class Magnoliopsida; order Poales; family Cyperaceae; genus Carex; species Carex littledalei. Next base: position 10,529,699 of record CM022090.1, on the reverse strand, counting down.
GTGAAATTTTAAAGAAACCTTAAACCCTAATTTTGTCAACCAGATTTTGGATAATTTTAAAAATGGTGTAATAGTAAAATTAATCGTGTTTGGAAAATCAACAACCCGCAAACGATATTCAACAACCCGCACATGATAATTGACAATTCAATTTCTACCAATCGCAAAGTGCAAAACATAAATAAAATAAATTATGTCGGGTTATCCAAAAATAATCGGATGGTGCTTCGTGATTCGTGCTCAGGCCTCACCTAACCTCAACCCTTGTGGATGGGGGTGGCTTTGCGATAGAGAGAGAGGGTGGCCGAGAGGGAGAGGGGGGTGGCCGAGAGAGAGGGTGGGGGGCGGGGATCGATTTTGTGGGGTTTGGGCGGAGCAACAGGGACAGAGAGAGAGGAAGGGGTGGTCTGGTAGGAATAGGTGACCGCCCCACGATAGGACGGTTTGGTTGGGAGAGTGGACCGCTCCACTGTGGGTCTGTCAGGGCGTTTTAAAAAAAAAATTTAAAATCGAGGGCAGATTTGCTATTTTTTTTAATTTTATTGAGGGTATTAATAAAAATTTCGGCCGTGACTTCTTTCAATGTATTGTTATGTATAATACAATCATATACGCAGGGAGTCAAAACTGTACCGTATTTCGGCATGTTTAGACATGTTCGGGACACGTATCGTACCGATTTAGTAAAAACACACACGATGCTGAGAAGACAGCAAATAAAAACAAGAAGGACAAAAATCCAGAACACGTGATTCTTCAAGTTTCTAAGAAAAGTGTGCTTTCGACCAAATTCATCCGTTTTAACTTGATGGATTGGCTTTTGGCTATAGATTTTTGGGTTGACAGTGTTCAGAATTGAATAAATCTTATAATTTGACCAGTCCGAAATTTCTCGTATGCCTAAATAATACGATTAAATATCTCGATATTTTTTAGAAGACTAGTTAGTAATTAGATTTCTGACGAATAATCTAAATGCTGTCTAACTGAGTTTATGAATTGATTAAAGAAATTCTCGAACTTCTAAACGAGAACTATGTCAAGTGGTTCATTTCATTTTCTAAAATCCCAAACAATTTTTTTTAGTTCGACCTTTCGATGACTTAGTAGGATTTTTTTTATGCATGGCGATCCACTAATTCAGTTTCTGCACAGGCGTACACGTTATTATAAATATTTCAGAGGTCTTTACATGAAATTGCGCCCCATGAATGACGAGTCTATGCTAATTTCAAACCTGTACAGTTCATGATCAAAGTAAATTCCGAAATTATTTTTAGTTACCAATCTATAAAATTTTAATTAATTAAACACCACCCCAATCAAGTTTTTTCAATAGTTACCAACCACGCGGACTGGGGGAGCGCACCCTGGGTTAGGGTACCACTTGGTGCGCTTGCTGGAGCGCGCACCAAGTGGTACCTAACCCAGGGTGCGCACCATTCCAATTTGGTGCGCTCCCCCAGTCCGCGTGGGTGATAACTATTGAAAAAACTTGATTGGGGTGGTGTTTAATTAATTTGAATTTTATAGAGCGGTAACTAAAAAAAAATTTCGGAATTTACGAGGTGGTGTTTAATTAACTTGATTGGAGTAGTGTTTAATTAATTTGGATTTTACGAGGTGGTAACTAAAAAAATTTCGGAAGTAAATCTGGAGCCGCCTGATCAAATCACATAGTAAAAATAATATAGTAGGCAACAGTGGATAGGAATAGGATTTTATTCTACCTGACGCAACGCAATTCACTGTTTAGGAGAGAGAAGGTGAATAAAAAAAAATGCAGGCCGGGCCCACAAACTGCATGGTTACAAATCCACCAATGAAATACAAAACAGTTATTCATTTTGGGCCTGTTTTGACCGACTGGCAGGCTAAAAGCCATAACTGGCCCACCAAAATTTGTCTCCTCTGAACACCGTTATTCATTTTAGGCCTATTTTGACAGGTTGGCAGGCTAAAAGCTGAAACTGGCCCACCACAAAATTGTCTCCTTTCAAACTTTTTATTCACACCTTCCGGTCTCTCTGCTTTTGCTTACAGGAAAGGCAAGTGAGAGTGTGACGGTGGCTTTTTCTTTTTTGTTTGGCTGCATGCCTGCATTCATGGTCTCCTAGATTTTTATCTTGTAAGGTCATGGGATGTTGGTCCCGGATCAGATTCTTAAGATATAATTTGGATTATTATGTTATTTTCACCTACTGTACATTTTTGTAAATCATTGTATAACGCATGCTTCAAGCTTAACTTTTCCAACCAGATGATATTGAATTTTCACTATACAGTCAGTAACTTACTGTAAGTCCGAGATTCAGCATCTAGACACCTAGAAAATATTTCATATTCCGATAATTTTTTTTGGATATATTTCACATTTGAACGATTATAATGTGTAAGAGAACACCATTGAAATAATTAAAAAAGGTTTCACTCAGAGGTGTACAAATTTTTTACTTTAAATCTCAATCATGCTCTTCAAAGAATCAAAGAGCAACATTCTTCTTCTACAAACAAAAAACAGGAATACTATGTTTAAGATCTAAATCCTATGTATATACAAATTTCCTTTCTGAAAATAATCTTTTCCAGAAATTCAAACTAATATTTATTCTTTCTTGAAAGGTAATTGAAGATGAATTATTATAAATTATAAAATGTTGCCGCCAGCTCCATTGATCTCACCATCTTCCTTTGTGACTATAAATAATTTATCGTTGTCTCTTATTACTTCAATTGAATCAATTTCTGCCCCTTCTTGATTCATTAAAACTGTATCAGTTGCATCGATCCTCAGTTTTTCACCTACCAATTTATAAATGAAGAAAATTAGGTTAATTCGAATATCAGAGTGCAAGGTTTAAACTTCGTTTTACAACAGGAAGAAGGAAGTGTCTCAATTTTTGTTACGTACAGATTATAACTTTGAGCTCTTCCATTGTTCTTGGCAGACTAATGAGCTTACCAGCATCTGGTTTTCTAATAAAAGGATGTCCCTTATAAATGCTAACTCTTGCACGAACTCCATCCTTCATATTCTTATCCTTCAAAGTCTGAATTTCCTGCGGTGCTTCGACTATTGAAATTGAATAACCAACTTCCCTCTTTTCTAGCACCTTCTCTATTTCTTCCCAAGTCATCTTTTGTGATGTCCATTTTCTTAAATTTGCTTTTTCTATGTTAGCACCATTCACAACCAAGTACTTCACCATTTCTACATTGTCTTCGGTCAATGCCACACGTAATGCGGTTAATCCCTTGTGGTTTACTGAATCGATTTCTAATCCATGCTTTAAGAGGTCCTTCAATGTCTCGAGATCATTTCTTTTTGTTGCCAGGCAGAGGAGATCGCCAGTTACACATGGATTTGATACACGTTCAAAATGATGCAATATGTTGAAAATCTTGTGATGCTTTGAGGTTATGGCTAACCATAGAGGAGTATTTCCGTTATTATCTGTAATTTTCAGAGATAACATCATTAAAAAATTTGCTCAAAGTTGATGAACATAATTACATATAACCTTGCATAAGAAATTGCGAGCTTAATTTATTTATACCGTATTACTGTTTTCAGGTAAAGAGATGCCACATTGTGGAATTGTATTTTGTACCAACATTATACAGATTAAGGGCAAAAAACTTTCTGTTTGGAGACACTAATTTGCTAAATTAACACAATGGAAATTGAATAAAAAAAGAATACGAAACCTGTTTTCTAAAAAGGCATCACTGGTTTTAAATCTGGGCCATTTTTCCAAAATGCAACCCAAAATTGTACATAATCCTTTAGAATCCTGGGCTACCTTTCAAAGCAATGGCCTTGGTTTTTAAGTTTTGAATTTGTACCCATTTGTTTTTCCCAAAAAATGCAATCTTCAGTATTCAGTTTTCTAATGTGTTAATTTTGGAATTTATTGTTTTGAACACAATATTTTTGCCAATTATAGGCATCACTGGTTTGTTTGGCACTTGATACTTGCCAGTGTATTTGCATCAATTAAAGTAGTGTTGTAACTTTGGAATATTCACGTACCATTGGTACATCCAATTATGAAAAAAACATACCTTGAATGTTCACGTTGCATGAATGCTTAAGAAGCACCATAACACAGTTTTCATATCCCTTTAATGCTGCTATGTGCTGTTTTATGAAAAGAAATTAACAAAAATGAGATATAATATGCTGCAAGCATGCATGTTGGTTTAAGTTTTATAACTTGAAATTGGGTCATGTACCAGTGGAGTTCTTCCTTTTGAGTCGCTGATATTCGGATCCATACCGACTTTTAGAAGATCCTCCAAAAACGCACTATTTCCAGTTGCAGTAACAGTCAAGAGATTGCAAGGAATGTTGGTCTCATCACACACTTCATTTTCTCCAACCAAATCCTCTATGCTTACATCTTTAAAATCTATTTGCCGCTAAAACTCAATTAAAAGAAAAAGATCAGAAAATTCAAACTGAAAGTGTACTTAATAAGCTAATAACAACTAATCATTGTCCTTTATTCCGAAAAATGGGAAACTTTTTGATCTAATTAACTGATGTAATTTCATCAATCAACATACTCTTTTGAACGGAAAATTTACAGATGTAATTTCAGAACAATGTATTAGTAAAAATTTAGAAAAGGAAGAACTGGAGAAGCACCTTGAGAAAGTTTTTCATAATTATTATACTGTCCTCTTGTTTGCTTCTCATGGCCTCTTTAAGTGTGCTCTGTTTCAGCCTCAGGAGTTGGCATATTGTTTTCGAACGAAATGTAAAGCTCTGAGGCTGGTCAGAGAGAGCACTTGCTTCTCCAAACATATCAGTCGTTGTCAAAGTTTCCATCATCTTTTCCCCCTCTTCATCACTGCAATGTATTACTTCAACATCTCCTGATACTACTACGTATATGTCATCAGGTGCCTCATTCTGCATTATCACCTCTTCGTTTGGTGGTATATATTCTGGTTTCATTTTAGCTACCTACAGTATCGAAACCAAAAAATATAAAAAAATGGAATTCTTAATATTATGACTGCAAATTTAAGATAATGCAAATTTCTACATTTGTTAACCATGTAGGCATAACATTTTAATTCAACTATTACAAATTAGGATCATCAAATTGATTTTTCTTGGTGCCATTAACTTAAAAATAGATGGAAATATCCTTACAAGGTTAAGAAGGAATTCCTTAGATACACCTTTGAAGAGGTAGACATCCTTTACAACAGGTATAAATAGTTGCTCAGAAATGCTCTTGCATATTGATTTAGGTAATTGATCCATTAATTGTTGCTGATTGAGGCTATCTGCTCTAAACTTAAGGCACATGTAAGCCAAAATCTGCTGCTGCAACCGAGCTGGTAACCGATTCCGGTTCACAAAATTTGAAGCTGCTTGTATGCTATTTCGCTGTAAATTATACGAAAAAATATCAAATAGTGCAACATGTTGTCCTAATTATTATAATCATATCTTCTAATTCCAATATTAACATCTAATGTATGAGTGAATGAACAAAAAATAATGATATAATTAGCTTTTATCTGCATTCTGAAGTATTATAATTGGATTTGTGCTGATATTTAATTCCTGCTACTTTGGTTCTTTGTTTGGCCTAGTTCTCCATAGACAACTGTTGTAGCATACCTGCTTGCCCTTTGCTTGCCAACCCTTGTTTAATACATAAAATACTCAATTTTAAGAATCAATTACTTAATATAGTAATATTAAATAATATAGAGTGATTCTGTAACAGAAAAATTGAGAAATTCAGCATTCTTAATTTCTTTCACTTACAAATTCCATGGTGCGCCGGGTCCCCTCAACAACTAAATTGGTCATGTTACCAATCAAATATGCAGTAAGACTCAAATTGAAGAGCATATAAAATATATTAAATATCATTTCTCGTGTATTCTCTGCATGCATATCTCCATATCCAACGGTCGTCATTGTAGTGATAGACCAATAGATGGATGAGATGTAGCGGATCCATAGGCTAGCCTGTTGAAAGTTTGGTATGACAGCACCGATCCAAGTTTTATCCTGGTGTGGATAGCTCTCAGCAAGTAAATAGTAAGAGCACCCCGCACAATGCACTAGAAAAAGAGTTACCTACAAATGCAAAGAAAAAGGCAATAATTTTAATAAATTTACAACCAAAAACAACATGAAGGAATTAAGAATACCAATAATTTCGATGTCTCGGTCGGTATTTCAGTTTAAGAAAGATTGAAAGCTCCCAATAACTACTGCTCCATGCAACTAAGAAATGCACAAAAAGTTGGAGGAAAAAAAGAGGAGTTTTCTAATGTCACAAGTTTTTTATGCCGTACAAAATATAACAATATTTCAGAATTTGAAACTCAAATGTCGAATCCGAATAATGATCTTTTAAATTCATTTTTATTAGAGATGTTCACTTAAAATGTTATGATATTGAGAGTTCATATAATATTAGATCAAATGTTCATAAATGAACAAATCTAGTTTATTATATATAATAGATTAATTTAATTTGTTCATTTGTTGACATCTTGATCTAGTATGAAATAAGCTAAAAAAATTAATAACATTTTACGTGGCATTGGAATCTTTGTAATGCCTCTAGAGTGCCTAAACTCTTTGCCGTGGTTATAAATTCTATTATGCTATTATTTGAGAAGAGAAAATATAAAAGTTCAGATAACACTGTGAAAACAAACTTTTAGTGATTATAAACCCTCCAAAAAACTTACAAAGAGGAGTCTAGCACATCTTATCCAGAAATAGCTGAACCTGATATCTTTCTCCAGCCTATATTCCAAAAAGAAAAAAAAAATTTAAAAATAGACTTACATGTAAGTCCAGTTATCACTTACAGCAACTATAGTTTATTACCTTGTGAAAAAGACCTTGACTTTTCTTAAACGCCAGAGCCTTAATACCCCCAAAACACTGTAGGAGATACTTTCTCTTACTTGTCTTGTCATAAGGTACTCTAAACCTTGCAATGGTATTGTTGATGCCACATCCATTATGAACCATGTTGACAGGTATCTGTGATTAAGAAGAAAAATGCGCACTTCAGAAATCAAAATTCAATTTGATATTGTTCATATTAATTATCATACATCACATAACATTATCTGCATCATGTCATATATGTGTCCAGCTCTGTACAAGTACCAGCATTTGTTAAGATATTGATATATACATACTTGTCATTTTCAAGCATAGCATAGCATAGCATATCATCCCTGATTCCCTACTTAACCAAATCCAATCTTACATCAACCACAGATTCATGTAATTAATGTGGGACCATTTATTGCTTGGCTCACAGAATCAGAAAATAAACATGTAGGTCCCAGTAGAATTGTTACATTTATATCAGTAGTCTCCAGGCATATATTAATCATGCTTGTAAATGAGAAACACGTGTATCAAGCACGGGCATCCAATTTCAGTTTATTTAATAAGAAATCATTAGTAGCTTCCAATGAATTTTCTAGCTAGTCATATTAGCTTGATAAGATATTTAAACAACTTAAAGGAGACAAGCTACCTTTGTGAATTATTATACAACATAGTCTCACCTATAATTCGCTTTGAAAATAACAGATCTAATAATGTTAGAACTGATTAAGATGTTTGACGTTCATAATTGCTTATAAATCAGCACTGTGGATCAGGTGCGAAGGGGAGCGGGGAAAGTGGGCCAGGGTCATGCTCCTCCTAAAGGTTGGAAAGTTGCATTTTTGTCCTTTATAGTTTGTTATTTCTGCAAGCACAAATTCTCTTTGGCCTAATACATATAATAGGGGATCAAATGATCAATCCGTATACACAGAGAGAAAAAAAAAAATATTACCTAATAGCAATCTTCCTTTGATCTCGAACAAGTAATTGGGTCCTTGAGTCGATATATGCCACAAAAAATGTTAAAAAATATCAATGCCGAAAAATAAATCGACTATATTGTCGGTTATGAAGAGGCCTCCTTTTGGGGCAGAATTCAGGAAAGCCACCTCAAAAGGATATACCCATGCTGAGTAGAAAACTAGTATCACCATAAATGTCTCCCAACACCTAAAATTCATGACCAAATAGACAAAAGAACGGTTTAATAATGTAGCAAGATCTGTATATTTTTCTCGCTTGTTATTTCCAAGAAAAATGAAAAAAATATAGCCAAAGTACGTAAATAAAAGACAAATAAGTAAATTATAAAAAGATTAAGCAATATGTGTTGAAATTTAAAATTAAGCAATCATTAATTGATTGTTGTCATTTTCAAAAGTTTAATTAACCAAAAGAGTTCTAATATGAGTATAATAGTTCTACTTGCTTCTTCTATTACCCTCCCCCAGTTGTACCCAGAAAAGGATTTAACCTTTAATCAATCAGTGAACTTATTTATTTATTTGCGAAAAAAAGTGCAGCCCAACTCTTACTAGTTCCACAAATAGATTCACATGTAAATATAAATGTTCATTACTTGGAATAAATTTGAGCAAAATTGTAACCTGTATCTGGAGTTCATTGGTGAAATGACCAGCTTTGAGCAGGTCAAATCAGACTGTGCCAAGCCATAGCTTGAGACTCCGAGAGGAGGAAGCATCAGTTTTGAGAGATTTCTTAGATTGAAAGAATTTGAGTTCTCCTTTTCATATGACTTTTTACTTGTTGTGCTTGTTTCTTTGCTATAGGTACCACTACTATTACTACCTGCACTGTGTGCTCCATAACTACTGCTGTTGCCGCTGCTCTTGAAGCTGAGGCCTCTCATTTTCAAGATTATTTCTTTTGCTCTATTATTAGATTCTTTTTTCTGTGTGTGTGGGTGAGTGGGTGGGGTGGGGTGGGGCGAGAGAGAGAGAGAAGAGGAGAAGGAGAATTGGTTTGTAAGAGAACGAGAGAGCATGAGAAATAATGGAGCAAGGACTAGGGAGTAAGGAGAGCATCAGCAATCATAAAATCGAGTTGGCCCCAGTTTGATTTTGAAGTGACCCGAGTCGAACTTTTCTATGGAACTACATTCTCTCCTCCATTGTTACTGGAAATGGAGATATCCAGCTCATTTTGATACTTCTAGTCTGGACTCAGGAAAAAGAAACGAGTGAGGCTACGGTACTATGCATAGCACGGTTTGGTCCGTGCTACGGCTCAATATTTGAGTTTTCAAAATTCTAACGGTCGATCCGAACCATTCAACATGATTATAAAATGAATATGTACTTGCAAACCAAATTTTATATTTTTTTGAATTTTTTTACTATTTTTTTACATAGGTAGAAAATCACTTGATCTGAAAATTTTGGACCATCCAAAAATAGTGATTTTCTACCTATCTAAAAAAATAGTAAAAAAAATTGAAAAAATTGTAAAATTTGGTTTGCAAGTACATATTCATTTTATAATCACGTTGAATGGTTTGGATCGACCGTTAGAATTTTGAAAACTCAAATATTGAGCCGTAGCACGGACCAATCCGTGCTATGCATAATACCGTAGCCTCACTCAAAAGAAATTCCTAAAAAGGAAAAAAAAAAAGAATTTGAAAGAAAGAAGGTAGGAGTCCAAATCATCAAACCTATGTTATGATGGCAAGTACCAATTTCACATAAAGATTAGAGTGTTCATGTGGTTGATGTGTAATAATAAAATTCTTACAAAAATAAATCTAAACAATAAAGGTTGGTCAGGTAGTACCAAATATCAATTCTGTAATGGTGAGAAAAGTACTAACCACTTGTTATTGCAAAGCCCTTTAACACAACAAGTATGGTTTTGATGGGTATGAGTCAACAACACTTTAAGCAATGAGCAAAAAGTTAATGACATTGTGGATTTCTCCTGCTCTTTAGGGAAAGATTCACAAACTGCATTTTTAATTGTGTTTAGTGCATTGAGTTTGACCATTTGGAAAGTTAAGAATGAACTATGCTTTCACAAAAAAAAAATCTTTTAGAACAATCATTTTGCTAATTATTGCTTTAGTTAATTATTAGACACGGGGCAGGTCTGGAACCCAATAGACCTACTACTGGTGGTGTACTTAGTGCTGGATGTTTTATTATTTAGCATTTAGTAGTCATGTTTTGTAATAAAACACATCTATGGCTTGTTAAAGTAGTGCTCATGAACTACTCTAGGATTTATTTGCAGTAAGCATGTTGTATCAGTTGTGAGACTATAAACACAACTTTTGATTTGTAATTCTGAACTAGTTTCTTTAATGAAACGGGCGCAAAGCCTTTTATCAAAAAAGAAAAGAAAAATGGTATATGAACTTTTGATCGCGTGTTGCTAAGTGTGTGCTCCACAAGAGGGGAAAGAAGGGGTGACCCGCGACCAGATCTTGTTTACTTGTTGTACAACGTTAAATTTTGAGGAGAGAAGGAGAGAGAAAGAGAGAGGAAATGAACTCTATAGTATTCAAATTTTGTAACTTCCAAATTGAAGTATAGAGTGGTAAATCCTTTATGTCGTCTTTCTTCCTTTTCTCGTTTCCTCTTATTTCTCTCTCTTCCTTTGTAGAGCACAATCTGAATTTCAATCACTATATTGTAGTTATTTACTGATAAATATTTATAAAAGAAAATAAGAAATAAGAAACTAGAGTGAGGTTATGGTAATATGCATATTATATGGCAGCTTAATTACTCTATTTATAGTTCAAACAGTTGATATGAATCGTTCAATATGATTTTTATATGAAACTGTACTTATAGACCAAATTTTGAATTTTGTTAAATTTATTTTTACTATTTTTTAATAAAAAGAAAATCACTTGATTTGAAAATTCTAAACCATCGAAAATCAATTGTTTTCTATCTATCTAAAATAATAATAAAAGTTAAAAAAATATATATATTTTGATTTGAAAGTACATTAATTATCATATGAAAATTTTGTTAAACAATTAAGAACAACTATTTGAACTTTAAAGATATATAGAAATATAGATCCAAAAATATGCATATAAGCATATTACCAATATTCCGAATTTTTTATTAATAATATTAAAATAAATTATATTAAAAAATAACAACAGTTTCGGAAAATTTCAAATATAATATTTGTGAATAATCTAACGAAATTATAATTTAATTCAATTTCATCTGTAATTGGCAATTGGATTCAATTCGTTCAATTCGTTTGTAGTTTTTTGATATTTTAATGAATAAAAACAAAAAATAATATTAAAGTCATGATGACTTTTATATTAAGATATATTTTTCTATTAAAATATTGACTCAATTCGTTCAAACCGTAACATTTGATAATATTTTAATATATAAAAACAAAAGAAGTAATATTCTAATGTTTTTATAAAAGATGAATTGTTGGTTTTACTGGATAATTCAATAAAATTGGTTATTGGTTTTACTGGATAATTTAATAAAATTGGTTATGTATTTCGCTATTTTTTTTAAAAACTTAGTGTCATTTTTTTTAATTTAATTTATGTTAATGTTATTAATAAATTTTCGGACCAATAGCCTCACTCAAGAAATTGTTCAATTACAAAATATTGAGGCGTCACTTTTCGTACATCCTATATCATTGTAGACTTGTTAGGCAATATCAGTTGAGACCTTCCTCCACTCGTGCCAAACATTTATTTGTCTTACAAATGTGCCAGAAACTATATTTGTTCCGTGCAAATAATAGGTTTACAGTAGCATATATACCACACAAGTTAAAATTCATTTAATTTCCAACCACAGAAAAATAAAGACAAACGAGAAAAAAAGAAAAAAGATAAAAGAAAAAAGGAAAGTTAATTGGATCCCATAAATTAACAGTTCCCTCCTTGGTTCCTTCACCCATTTGATGTGGAGCCCCTTCCTCTTCCTAACTTGCACAATAGATCAAATGCCTAACATTCAGCCTGCCATTCAGTCAAAATATATATGTAACAGATGGTGCAAGTGCCACACTGTACCAATGCAGTGTTAAAAAAAATCTATGAGCTTTAAAAGGAATGTACTTGATTTGTTGAAAGAAATTTGTAACGACTAACGACGACACCAAGAAGGCAGCGGTGGAGCATGATGCAAATGCAGTTGCCAAAAATATAATGGCAATCAAGTTAGAATTTAACTTAACTAGTAGAGATGTAAGTGATTTAATTAAGAGTTAATTAACTAGTAACAGAGGAATGAATAATTCTACGCTTCCGCAAACATTTCGTGAAGAACTAAACCGGGAGGTTCTTATGGAATTATAAGGGGATGATATGCTCCTCAAAGAATAGTAATCAGAGTGGAATGAATTTGAATTTTTAAACATGTCTAATTCTCAATTAAGTACATCTATGAACAAACAGTGTAACTTATCATTCCGTATAAAACTAACCAACCCAATTAGATATATATTACTTCTTGAAGCTTTTTTTGGTCATTAATCATACAACATGAGAACTCATTTTATGGTGGTTATAATTAAACTGCGTATATAAATATGTAGTTTAGTTCTGACATAAGTATCGGTGAAGAGATCGACCGAGGTGGGAAGGGAACGTACACACGTCAAAACTTCTTTTCTTTCACTATATATTTCACAATTATGTATTTATGTTAATGCTCTTTAATTTGTACATGGGTTAAACTTAAGACATATACTTTCTCAGCTAAAGCACCGATTAAGGCCCTACTATGTATTTATACTTGTGTATATTTCATTTATGCAATAAAAAACTTAAGATTCTAAACAATATGCTTAGGTAAATTAAGTAATCAAGTATTCTAAGACGGAATAGGCGCGAGAGGAATAGGCGTTATTTCTCCAATCAAAAGCGAGGAGTTCAATTATTAGTTAATGATACGGTACGAGATGTTCAACAGTGGATTACAAATTGTTAGTGAATGGGTCCTTAGATAGAAGTGATTTTGCTATGTGGTTTACCATGAGAATTAGTGTACTGTTTACCATTTAGCAGCTTTTTTTTTCTTTTCTGATGGGTAACCCAGGTACCCCTGGTGCTTTGTAAATAGTTTATATCTATATATATATACAAAGCTAGCTGGCTTAGATCACTATATAACTTAAAAAAAAAAAAGTATTCTAAGACTGCCCTAATTATATAATTCTCATTTACTAAATATTCTAAGACTGCACAACCACGCTAGCTACATCATTATCATTAAAATCCGTATTATATCTTAAAATAAATCATCATCTATGCAATATAACTAATAGGCGGAAACAGAAATTTTTACAATGAGGATCAAATATTTAGTAAATGAGAATTATATAATTATTAATGAGTGAGGCTACGGTACTACTATACATAGCACACATTGGTCCGTAAAAATTTATACACAGCCTCATTCATTATGTGCTGCACTAGTGGTGGCAACGAGCTGGCTCGATTCAAGTTAGACTCTAGCTCAGCTTGTTAATTCCGAATTGAGCTACTGTCGAGTGAGCTGTACTTAGGGCAGCCGAGCTAAAACCTCATATTGAAATCGTGACAAGCTAGCCCGAGCTGGACTGAGCTAGCTCAAGAGCTAAGCAAGCACCTCTAATGTTTTCTCAACCAAAATAGGATTCCCGTTACCAGTGAGTTCTTAGTAAAAAGTGTACAATTTGAGTTCCTCTGTCGTGTTGTTACTAGTGAATTGGTACATTCGAAATTTATTGATACAATTATACTCCATATATTCATACTTGCAATCAACATATCTCGATAAGTGAGCAAATTAGGAGTCAGGAGAGCTTTAGAGCAACAAAAGCTAGAACACTAGAGCGAGATTGGAGAGAAGAGACGAAGCACGTAGTTTTTGGCTAATACCCTAAAACCTACACGGTGATAAATTAATTCTTGAAGAAGGGTCCTCTAGCTCGTTAATGGGCCGAGCTGGCTCCGAGACTTTCGAAACTTCCAAAAAATTTCATGTACATATATTACCAATGAAGTAGATGAATTTCAACGGTTTGAATTCGTCGTTTAAAAAAAATCCTATAACTTTTGGAGTTGTGCTCACCAACCTCTCTTAGTGAGCACATCACACTAGCTATCACACCTTAGCTTTGCTCTTAATTCACCAATAGTTCCATAATTCATAAAGTTAAAACTTTAATATTAAAATAAGTATTTATTTACATATATTTTGTGTTTTCTAAAATAAATTTCTAATAACTTTAACGGATTATATAATAATAAATATAGAGTGAGTCTATGGTACTATGCATAGCACGGATTGGTCCGTACTACGGATTAATATTTTCGTTTTCAAAATTCTAACGGTCGATCCGAACCGTTCAACATGATTTTCATATGAGAATATACTTGTGGGCTAAATTTTTTAATTTTTAGAATTTTTTTACTATTTTTTAGATAGGTAGAAAATCACTGTTTTTGGATGGTCCAGAATTTTCAGATCAAGTGATTTTCTACCTATCTTAAAATATAGTAAAAAAATTCAAAAAAAATATAAAATTTAGTCTGCAAGTACATATTCATGTGGAGATCACGTTGAACGGTTCGGATCGACCATTAGGATTTTCAAAATGAAAATATGGCTCTGTAGTACGAACTAATCCGTGCTATGCATAGTACCATAGACTCACTCATAAATATATGTAATTTTTAGTCTTAAACATATCATTCAGAAGTGGCATTATTTAATGATTTAGATATTTATGGAGACTTGCTCTTCAATATATTGAGTTTCTGTCATAAATTTTGTCAATTTCACACATTCTTCAAATTATTTCCGTTTATATGTCAAACCTAAAGAAGCCCTCAAAATTTATTTTGAGACTAATACATAATATTATCTTAAAATCCTCAAATTAAAATTCGTTTAACAACAATAATATACATGACTCCCTACATTTTCCTCGAGATCATAAGCAGTACGATAAATATTGGATCAAATTTAGTCTTATACTCAGCTATAATCATTTTATCTGCATTAAGATCCGTACACGCTTAATATACACTAATATGGAAACCATCAATATATATCTCTCTACAAGTTGACTTGATCCGATGTCCAACAAATCGCTCTCAATTCCATTATCCTCAAGTGCAATCAACGATCATCGTTCTACAATAATCGTACAACTGCTTTGCCACTTTGGTCCAGCAATGCATGTGATGTGATCTTTATATCTTGTTGTTTCTGTCCGTATATAATTTTCTATCCTTATTTTTCACACCAACTGATTGGGCTCCGCCGCTCCGCCAATTGAATCATTTTGAAGCTTCGACTCTCATAATTCTTATTATATTATACCAAACACTTAAATAGATATCAGAGACACGTGCACACAACATAAGCCCCAAAATTTTAGAGAAATCTGATTTATAAAAATTGTCTACCAACAACACTTTTATTATTTTAGAAATTAAACATAATATGTGTGGCACATTACACCATGAAATGAAGTCTCTTCCTATAAAAAAGACGTATGATTAATTGTGGGGTAACAATTAAGAGAAAAATATGAATTCCCAACAACTGTGCTACTATAATTAATCCCTCCCTAATTTAGATTGTCGTCTAAATTAGTATCCGCCACATAAGCACACTAAAATGTTAGCATCAAACTCCACCTCTATTAATAAATTATTTAAAGTGAAACTAGTATGTTCTTAAGCTAATCAAATTATTTGGTGAGCCTAATTTCAAAACCTATCGAATTGGTTTCCAATAACGAATTCAAATCGTTAAAACTAATTACTTCACGGGTAATGCACATATATACACAATTTTATAATTTTGCAAATTAATTTAGCATCAAGTCAAGCGGTAATTTTTTTTATAAATTAATTTAATGCTTTCATTTTTCATCGTTGTTCGACAGTTTGACTTTATATTGAATTAATTCAAAAAATATAATTTTTTCATGTAAACGCTTCACTCGTAAAATAGATAGGTTTCAATGATTTGAATTTATCATTTGAAGTTATTTTGATATGTTCTGGAGTTAAGCTCACCTAAAAACTTAGTGAGTTTAAAAACACCTTAATTCTGCTCAATTATACCATTAAATGTTATTTATGTATAACTCTTGACCTATTAATTAATAGTTATGATTCCCTAATACTCCTATGTAATATTTGGTGGCTTAAAATAATATTTCATGTTTTACTTTAATTACTCTTCACTTATAATGCAAATTCAACTTTTTTCAAAAAAAAAATTTCCTACATTAATTAATTCAAATACACTTGTTCGCCAATGCAATTAACTCCCCCACCTTTATTGAATGGAGAGGTGGAATTCTAAATTAATTTGATGGATTTTTCAAAGTGTGAAAGGAAAATGGATAATGTTTTTAATAAATTAATAATATTTAAGCACCCATGTGGTAGCTTCTGGTGGGTCGGTTGTGTGTGGTCAAAATCAATCCTTTCTCACACATCTTGTAAACTTTTGACCTATAAAGATGCTAATTACGATAATAAGCCAAGGAATGTTAGTGTTATGGAGCACTACATATAAACAGTTTCTATGATCAGAGTCTTGCACAACTTTAATGCTATAGATGTTATTTTATTTCCTTAAGAATATAAATACCAGTGCAACAACTCTCTAATCTGTGCAGAAAATGGAGAGGGGGAGAAAGATCTGACTGAGACCTGTCAAGATTTTTTTCTTTTCGATCGAGAGAGAGGTCCGAAATTTTTTTAGTTACCACAGTAAAAATTCGAAATTAAATGATTACCATCCTCTCCATGGCTTTTTCAATACTACCACCCACGCGGACCCAGTTCGCGCACCAAAATGGATTGGTGCGCGGACTGAGTTGGCGCACCAAATTGATTATTTTATTATTTTTTTGATTTTTTTTTTGGTGCGCGGACTGAGCTGGCGCACCAATATATATATATAGAGATGAGCTATTGTGCTTTGCAAAGTAAACCCCTCCGTTTACTTCGGGCCATATTTTGCATTTTGAAAATTCAAACAACTGATCCGAACAGTTCAACGTGTTCTAAATATTGAAATGTGCTTGCAGACTAAATTTTACATTTTTTGGAATTTCTTTACTATTTATTAAGCCACTTTGAAAATCGATGATCCACTGTGAACAGTAAAAAACAGTGAAATTTTCTGGACCACCGGATCAGCGATTTTCAAAGTGGCTTAATAAATAGTAAAAAAATTCCAAAAAATGTAAAATTTAATCTGCAAGCACATTTCAATATTTAGAACATGTTGAACGGTTCGGATTGGTTGTTTGAATTTTCAAAATGCAAAATATGGCCCGAAGTAAACGGAGGGGTTTACTTTGCAAAGCATAATAGCCCATCTCTCTCTCTCTCTCTCTATATATATATGTATTTTAGTTCTGTTCTGAATTGTTTGAAATTTTTGAACTAAATTTTTTTTTCTGTTCTATTTTATTTTATTCTGTGGTATTTATAATTATATGTACACATAACATTTGACGGTGAAATTGTAGAAAATAAAACGCACTTGTTTAATAAATAAAATTTTGGACTAAATTTGAACTAAAAATTACTACAACAAATTATACGTACAATCTGAGCGGCGTTTTGTACTAAGTAAGTTGGTGCGCAAATTGCTACAAATTACACGCACAATTCGATCAACGTTTTATACTACAAACTATACGCAGAATAGAAAAACAAATTTAGTCCAAAAATTTCAAACAATTCAGAACAAAACTAATATATATATATAGGAAATTGCTAATATGCTACGCGTAGCATAGAGGGCCTCCGTGCTACGGCTCAATATTTGAGTTTTCAAAATCCTAACGGTCGATCCGAACCATTCAACATGATCTCCATATGAATATGTACTTGCAAACCAAATTTTACATTTTTTTAGAATTTTTTTACTATTTTTTTAGATAGGTAGAAAATCACTTGATCTGAAAATTCTACCATTCAGATCAAGTGTTTTTCTACCTATCTAAAAAAATAGTAAAAAAATTCTAAAAATGTAAAATTTGGTTTGCAAGTACATATTCATATGGAGATCATGTTGAACGGTTCGGACCGACCGTTAGGATTTTGAAAACTCAAATATTAAGCCGTAGCACGGAGGCCCTCTATGCTACGCGTAGCACCGTAGCCAACTCCTATATATATATATTGGTGTGCCAGCTCAGTCCGCGCACCAAAAAATAAAAAACAAAAAAAAAAAATAATCAATTTGGTGCGCCAGCTCAGTCCGCGCACCAACCCATTTTGGTACGCGAACTGGGTCCGCGTGGGTGGTAGTATTGAAAAAACCATGAGGAGGATGGTAATCATTTAATTTTGATTTTTTACTGTGGTAACTAAAAAAATTTCGGGAGAGAGGCAGGCAAGAGGCCTCTTGGTAGCCACTGCCAAATTTACAAAAAAAAAAAAAAACACATTGGCAAGAGGCCTTGAAATGAATCGATATTCCATTTGATGCTTTTAATTATTAGAAATATTTTTTTTAAGATATCTTTATTTTCAAAGTGCAAACAATCGATATGTATTGTTGAACATAATATCCATATAAAAATATACTTATAAACTAAATTTTACATATTTCTAAAATCTTTTTACTTTTTTTTTTATTGGTAAATCACTTGTGAATGGTCTAGAATCACTAGATCAAATATACCTATCTATAAAAATAGTAAATAAAATCTAAAAAAAATGAGAATTCGATTTATAAGTACATCTTCATACGGAGATTACGTTGTACAGTTCGAATCAACTATTTGAACTTTAAAAACAAAAATATTAATCTATAATAAAGACTAATATACGCTTTCTAAGATCATATTTGTGCCACAAGTTAGCATCATAATTGATTTCATGTCAAGATCATGAATACAATTATTTACTCCAAAGATAAAAGCGATTTTGAGGCCATTCATAGATTTTTGGAAACTAAATTTATATATATTTTGTGAAGAATGGAATTGAACGCTGAACGACTATGCAATTTCTTTTTTTTTCGCACGGTTCATGAATTCTATGTATATATAATTCGAGATAGAACTTTATATGAGGCAATTGATGACAATAATGTCAAATACTAACAACAACAACAACAAAAATGTAAAATACCCAGGTTAGACGTATCAATTACAGCAGAATATACGACGTATAGATAAAACATTTATTTTTGACAGGTTATTCGTAATAAACATGTACTTAATTATAAGAGTACAAGATAATTCTAAATATTAATTGACTTGCTTAATTGGAATTAAAAATAATAGCATGAATTATCATTATTAAAAAAAAACAAGAAATGCAAAAAACATGTGAAATGCAGTCATATGAGACATTGGCGTAAATCAATTTAAAAGAAATAAATTAAAAAGAAATAAATTTATGGTTGATTCGTTCGCCTTTTTATGGTTGATTCGTTCGCCTTTATTATACAAAAATATATTAAAAGAAATAAATTTGAGATATTCTATGTTATATTTTAAGAAATCATCATATGAGACATTGGGCGTAAATCAATTTAAGAGTATTGTGATTTATTATACAAAAATTATAAAAGCAATTTGTTTACATATTTTTTTATTATTAAATAAGTTGTTATAAGTTTTGTAATATTAGTCTGAATATACTAAACTCAAACTCTTTCATAATCCCACAAAACTATATTATTAAAATTAGTTTTGTTAAGTTATTTATTAGCTTGTTTTGGTAAAACTTAAAATCTAATTATCCATTTGCATAGTATTATTAATTATTTTGTAAGAAAATTTAAGATAGGTCACATAAGGACAATGACTATTATAGTAATCAAGAAAAATACAAATGAAATATATTATGGGAAATTGTAACAAGAATAAGACAAAATATTTTTATCCAGTAAAGTCAAATGTATAATAATTGGAGGGTGCTATATTATTCTTAATTAAAAAACACCTTGATTATATATCTCTTAAGCACACGCAATACATCCTACATGATAACTATTTTATAAAGTTAGCTGATCTTAGTTAAAACTAGAGATTAGTATCGCGTTGCTTCATCAAAATGAACGAATTTTTTGATTTACTTGTAATTTATTAAGTTATAATTTCATATTTTTTTTATCAATTTTCATTAATCTTTTAAAATATTGCATTGCTTTTTCCTCAAAAAATTACGTCGAATTTATGACCATTTTATATTTTTAATAATAAAAAGCTTACATAAAAATTAGTCGTTTTGTAATGATTTACTTAACTTCTTTTTGAAAGTTTACAAAATTTATTAAAAGACGGATTTGCACGCTGTAACTTGATTTTAATTTTTTTTAGACATTCTGCATAAAGAGTTATGGTTTCACAAAATTTATAAACTTGAATTATTAAATTTTACAATAATAAAAAAAATGAAAATAGAAAACTATGACAAAGAAGAAATGTAAAAAGGAAAAAAAGTTGTATAGTTGTGACAATGTGTTGCCCCCACAAACATGAATTTCATACCAGGATCGATGATTTCTGAAAATTTGACTTTTAGCAGGTGCTAAAAGACTTTTAGTTGCCCATGTATCTCGGGCATGCTAAAAGTGAGTATGAATTCACAATTTCTCTCCTCTGCTTGATAAACAGTGATTTAATTCCACGTGGCATTGTTTCAGGGGTTATGAGGCTTTCATTCCTGCCATTTATTGCATATTATACGTTCTAGAATAAAATGAAAGGTTCTATGTTGGGTTGTAGGTCAAATTATACGATTTTTTTTCTCCTCTTCAGCTTTTCTAAATATCCAATTTATATCTAAATGGCTACTCTCTGATATATACCAGCCTGCATGGACTTGGATATCATTATCATGGCACTGAAAATTGGTACAGTGTCGTAATACCGAGTTCTGGTATTTAGTGTCAGATTTGAATTGTACTTCGTCAGCAATTCTCAACAATACATTACTGGAATCCAAATAAGAAAATTGATTTTTGAAATTCAAAGAATCTTTGAGGGAAAAAAAGGTCTTATGCAGCAGAACACCCGAATATTCCCCGGAAAAGTATACCATCAAGTACATTTTAGAACAAAAAAGCTACTTATAATTTTGCATAAATCTATGAGTTAATTATTACCTTTCAAATTTAAGTATTCATTTAATGCATCTCTCCTGTGTACCATGAGGCCATTTAACTGGACATTTCGTGAAGAAAGCTCATCAACAACATAATATCAAATATAAGTTCTTATACTTGAAGTTTGAATTAGCACCTTACGAAGATTAGAGCTAATTTGAACCTATCTTGAATTTTTTTCCTCGAGATTGGATAGCCAATCTTTTGCGGTGATTGCATATCAGTGATTACCAGCATATGTCGATTCTTGAGGCAATATCGTACACTTATAGAGATTAGCAGCTAATTTTTATCACTTCTGAACTTCCAGGGAAGGCATCATGTGACAGTATATTTAAAATTAACACAAGGACAAATTAGAAGAACAAAAAGAATATAGTAGTGAGCTAGAGGTTGGTGTTAGCAAAGAGCTTTATCTATTATAGCATTGTCAGGGCCAGAGTTAGCATTAACAACAAAATACAACAGTAATAAAGCAACCATTACATTCAATCCATCACTATGCTTATAGCCCTCAAAAGAGTATATACAAAAGGAAGAGAAATACACGTTATAATGAAAATCAAATATTATATGTGTTGAAATAAATGGTGGTCCATATCGTTGCCTATATGGACCGTATCTTCAAAGAAGGAAGGCAACAGCTGGGGGAATCAATCAGAGTTATTACATTCCCATTTTACTACATTCCCATTTTAGATAATTGTATTAGGAAACAAATCTATTTATTCTCTCTAATCTCTCTATATATTCTCTTCTCCTCTATGTAATCATCATCAGAAAAATAATAGAAAAAGTGTGAGTTTGGGTGTGGAGGACGTAGGCACCGAATTGGTGCCGAACCTCGTTAAATCTTGTGTCTTTCTCTATTTCCACTTTCTGTATACTTATACACGGGCCGTGTACTATTATACACGGACCGTACAAAGAGTTACGATTTTCTACATGGTATCAGAGCACCAGGCGTAGGTGTAGATCTAACAGGGGAAATTTGAGATGGACGACCCTAGCATGAAGACGAATGGAGAGAAGATCCCAGACCCCAGCGCTGACATGACCCTGCTTCAAGCGCTGAAGGAACTTCTCTCCTCACAGAAGGCGACTGTCGTACCGATTGACGTACCGATTAACTCGACCACTGTTAAACTCGACGGAAACAACTATGGCCTGTGGCTGTCCATGATGGAGACGCATCTGGCCGGCAAGGGCAAGTTGGGATATGTGAAGGGCGACAAACAAGCACCCCTAGTAGGCGATGTGGGGTATGAACAGTGGAAGATGCACGACTCGATGGTGAAAGGTTTGATTCTAAATTCCTTGGATCCGGCTTTGATTGGTAATTTTCATCGGTATCCCACATCAAATGAGGTATGGGATGCTTTAGCCACAACATTTTTTGATGGATGTGACTCCTCTCAAATTTATGATCTTCAACAGAGGGTTTATATGTTGTATCAAAAGGGGGGTCGTTGGAGAAATACTATAATGAATTACAGGGGTTGTGGAAGGAAATTGACTTCAGGAGGCCAAATCCCATGACATGCACGATGGATATCGAGAGGCACAACCTATGGGTCCAGCAAGATCGTGTGTACAAGTTCTTTGCCGGGCTAGATGATCGTTTGGATAGTCCACATTTATCAGCATCTATGATTAGATATCATATTGTAGAAAATCGTAACTCTTTGTACGGTCCGTGTATAATAGTACACGGCCCGTGTATAAGTATACAGAAAGTGGAAATAGAGAAAGACACAAGATTTAACGAGGTTCGGCACCAATTCGGTGCCTACGTCCTCCACACCCAAACTCACACTTTTTCTATTATTTTTCTGATGATGATTACATAGAGGAGAAGAGAATATATAGAGAGATTAGAGAGAATAGAGAGATTTGTTTCCTAATACAATTATCTAAAATGAGAATGTAGTAAAATGAGAATGTAATAACTCTGATTTATTCCCCCAGCTGTTGCCTTCCTTCTTTGAAGATATGGTCCATATAGGCAACGATATGGACCACCATTTATTTCAACACCCGCCCTCAAGTTGGTAGGTAGACATCTACCATACCCAACTTGGCAATCGAATCTTCAAAGCACTTGGTTGACACCGCCTTTGTTAACATGTCTGCCAACTGTTGTTCTGATCTTACAAATGGAAATGAGATGATCTTTTCTTCCAAATTTTGTTTGATGAAATGTCTATCAATTTCTATGTGCTTGGTCCTGTCGTGTTGTACTGGGTTATGGGCTATCTCAATTGCTGACTTATTATCACAATGTAGTCGCATTTCTCCTTTTGGCCCATATTTCAATTCATTCATAAGTTTTCTCAACCACAACAACTCACATAGGCCCTTCGACATTCCTCTGAATTCTGCTTTTGCACTTGACAGTGCAACCACATTCTGTTTCTTACTTCTCCATGTAACCAGGTTTCCTCCCACAAAGGTGAAGTATCTTGACATTGACTTTCGATCTATTCTGTCTCCAGCCCAATCAGCATCTGTGTATCCCCAAACATCCAAGTGTCCATTTTTCCTAAACTGAATTCCTTTCCCTGGAGTTTTCTTTAGATACCGCAAAACTCTTATCACAGCATCCATGTGTTGTTTTCTCGGGTCCTGCATAAACTGACTCACCATGCTCATAGCATATGCAATATCGGGTCCTGCATAAATGAGTTTACCTACTAATTTCTGATAGGCTTCCCGATCCACCTCCGGATCTTCTGGGTCATCTTCAAACTTCAGGTTCGGAATTGTGGGTGTATCAGCTGGCTTACAATCGATCATCCCCACCTCTGCAAGTAAGTCAAGTGTATACTTCCTCTGTGATAGAGATATACCGTCCTTTGAGCGCAGTACCTCTATTCCCAAGAAGTACTTTAGACCGCCTAGATCCTTCATCTCAAATTCCTGTGATAACTTCTGCTCGAGCCACTTGATTTCCATAGTATCGTCCCCTGTAATTATCATGTCATCAACATAGATAATTAAGATGGTTACCTTGCCTTGACGATGCTTGAAGAACAGAGTATGATCAGAATCACTTTGATTGTAGTTATAGCTCTTCATGGCCTTACAGAACCGCCCGAACCATGCCCGGGGGGACTGTTTTAAGCCATATAGACTCCGTTCCAACTTGCACACCAGTTTCTTGTTGTTTTGGTGGGAATATCCTGGCGGTAGATCCATATAGATTTCCTCTTCTAAATCACCATGCAGAAATGCATTCTTCACATCAAACTGATGTAGGGGCCAGTCAAGGTTTGCTGCAAAAGATAATAAGACTCGAACTGTGTTAAGCTTTGCAACTGGAGAAAATGTTTCCTGGAAATCTATACCATATGTCTGAGTATACCCTTTTGCAACCAACCGTGCCTTATATCGCTCAACTTTACCTGTAGCATCATATTTCACAGAAAACACCCACTTGCAGCCGACTGTTTTCTTCCCATTTGGTAGTTCTACCAAATTCCAAGTTTTAGTGGTTTCTAGGGCTTTCATCTCAGTTTTCATGGCCTCAACCCATTTGGGATCCTGCAATGCTTCTCCCACAGTGTTTGGTACTCGAATTGTCGATAATTCTTTAGTGAAAGTTTGTACTAAGTTGGACAACCCTTTAGTGCTGGTATAATTAGATATCGCATACCCTTCTTCGCTATACCGCTTTGGTCGTACATTTCGGTTAGTTCTTATGGGATACCTTCTTTCAGAGATGAGAGAACTTACCTCAGGAGCATTCTCAGGAGAACTTGAGAAAACTTATGAATGAATTGAAATATGGGCCAAAAGGAGAAATGCGACTACATTGTGATAATAAGTCAGCAATTGAGATAGCCCATAACCCAGTACAACACGACAGGACCAAGCACATAGAAATTGATAGACATTTCATCAAACAAAATTTGGAAGAAAAGATCATCTCATTTCCATTTGTAAGATCAGAACAACAGTTGGCAGACATGTTAACAAAGGCGGTGTCAACCAAGTGCTTTGAAGATTCGATTGCCAAGTTGGGTATGGTAGATGTCTACCTACCAACTTGAGGGCGGGTGTTGAAATAAATGGTGGTCCATATCGTTGCCTATATGGACCATATCTTCAAAGAAGGAAGGCAACAGCTGGGGGAATCAATCAGAGTTATTACATTCTCATTTTACTACATTCCCATTTTAGATAATTGTATTAGGAAACAAATCTCTCTATTCTCTCTAATCTCTCTATATATTCTCTTCTCCTCTATGTAATCATCATCAGAAAAATAATAGAAAAAGTGTGAGTTTGGGTGTGGAGGACGTAGGCACCGAATTGGTGCCGAACCTCGTTAAATCTTGTGTCTTTCTCTATTTCCACTTTCTGTATACTTATACACGGGCCGTGTACTATTATACACGGACCGTACAAAGAGTTACGATTTTCTACAATATGATATCTAATCATAGATGCTGATAAATGTGGAAAGTCCACATAACAAACATTGCTATCCAATTGAGCACAATTTATTTTATGTAACAGGCCAACGACCTCGCAAATGCTTCTATGCTGATGTATATCTTTATGTACATAAAACGCAATAGGTTAGTTTAGTAACTTGAAGAATAACAGCCTACAAGTTTATGTGACACTTTCAAACAAATTACTAATTTGCCAATATACAAAATTAACAAGTTTTCCAACATCCTGCAATTGAAATTGTGAATGTCACATTCATAGTTGTAATTTCTTTACAAGTAGAATGAAATTCTCTGAGTTCAATCTTGTAAGTCATATTTTAGAGTGCATAAAGAAAATGATAAAAAATAATTATTAAATAAAACTTACCTTTTTATTATTTATTCTCTTATTTTATTAAACTCAGGGCATAATGTTGATGGTTTCGGGCTGAGGATCGCTTTTTAAACACCCGGTGCTTATTTTTTTACTTTTGAGGCTTCGTTTGGGTTGGATCAACAATCCAGATAAGGCCCAAAAATGGCCCAGCCCAAATATGCGATCGACATGGGAAGTAAATGATAAAAAAAGATGAAATTCTGGTCAATGTTCTTAATGAGGTGTCTTGAGGAAATATAATAGCAACAATTGCCGCCGACATTTTTATTAATATCCAAAGTTTAATACAAATTATTAATTATACCCGGAGTTCAAAATTTTCGCTAAAAATACCCAAACCGGCCAGAAAATGGCCGGTTTACGCGCCCCCCCTAAACCGGCCATTTTCTGGCCGGTTTACTCTTTTTTTTTTTTTTTTTTTACCCGCATTATTGAACTTCTAGATATTAATAAAAATGTCGGGTATTAGTCTACAGAAAAATGTCGCCATAAAACAATATAGCACATATACTCTTATAACTACATGATATACGTCATTCTATAATTTACGACTTACGATTTATAATCGAATTTTTTTTCAAAATAATTTATAACATGATACGTTTCGAAAGTAAAATGATAGATAAAGAGTGAATTTTTAACATATTTTTCTGTTTATTTTTTATGTTGTGCTACTATTTTAATTTTGTAATATTTTCTGTTTAGCATTATCATGATAATTTTTTTTATCTGTAAAATATAAAAATAGTACCATAAAAGCACACATACACAAGAACCGAAATATAGGATAATCCAAACATACCAAAACATAAATAGCATATCAAATATAAATAGTATCAAATATAAATAGCATATGGTCACCGCTGGAATCAGGAAACATGACAGAACCAAAAAGGTCCATCACGTAACCCCGTGTATATCTGCAATACAAAACATATAAAAATTCTAATATAATCCTCGTATTATAAATTGATTAATAGAAACAAGTTATAAAATTTACCTCTGAATCTCCTCCGCGGTGGAATCTGCCGAGAGACCTGTGCTGAAGTGCTGTCGTAACCTCGTCATCCGCAAATGAAATTTGGACCTCCCATGGTCCCCAATGAGATAGTCCGGATCAGCTCCCAACAACTCATCGACATCACCTCTGAAATTTAGTAGTTTTGTACTATTTATATTTGATATGCTATTTATGTTTGGTATATTTGGATTATCCTATATTTCGGTTCTTGTGTATGTGTGCTTTTATGGTACTATTTTTATATTTTACAGATAAAAAAAATTATCATGATAATGCTAAACAGAAAATATTACAAAATTAAAATAGTAGCACAACATAAAAAATAAACAGAAAAATATGTTAAAAATTCACTCTTTATCTATCATTTTACTTTCGAAACGTATCATGTTATAAATTATTTTGAAAAAAAATTCGATTATAAATCGTAAGTCGTAAATTATAGAATGACGTATATCATGTAGTTATAAGAGTATATGTGCTATATTGTTTTATGGCGACATTTTTCTGTAGACTAATACCCGACATTTTTATTAATATCTAGAAGTTCAATAATGCGGGTAAAAAAAAAAAAAAAAAAAAGAGTAAACCGGCCAGAAAATGGCCGGTTTAGGGGGGGCGCGTAAACCGGCTATTTTCTGGCCGGTTTGGGTATTTTTAGCGAAAATTTTGAACTCCGGGTATAATTAATAATTTGTATTAAACTTTGGATATTAATAAAAATGTCGGCAATTGCCAACATATCACTCGAGGGACACATATTATATCCAGGTAATTGCCATCAACATTAAAGAATCGTTGTACATCTGTCACAGATAAATCAATTTGGAGGAATTTTATCTTTTTTATGAAATATAATTATCTAGGATAGTAGTTGTCATCAGCAATAAAGAATCATTGCACATCTGTCACAGGTAAAATCAATTTGGTTTGATGCAACGTGTGCTTTGTTAGCGGGGTCAACTATTTTTTTTTTCAGATAATATTTTTGCAGATAATATAATCTATTTTTTTTCCCTCCTTTTAAAAAAAAAAAAAACCCCTACCTTCTTTTATGAAAATTTACTATTTTTGTTCAGTTCTTATATTGTTGAGACTTCTTAAAGAATCTCATGTATATCCTTATAAAATATCGAAATTACGTATTTTTTCAACAAAAATTCACAACACCATACTCATAAAAAACATAAAAGTCTCATTTTTATCCTTCTAAAAAATTTAAATACATATTTTCCCTTACAAAATTGAAAATATTATATTTGTACCAGTGTTGTAAAAACGCCGGTAATCGGCCGATTGGTCGTTGGCGGTGATCAAACCGTCACGGATTTTCTCAACTAATCGGTCGATTATTTCCAATTATAACCGATTATTTCCGATTAATTGCTTGACGGTACTCTATCCGTCCGACGAGCGCATACCATTATATACAACACTGATTTGTACTTACTGTTTTTAGTTAAAATATTATATTTGACTCTAGGTCATTTTGGTTTAGGTGGTTTGATTTTGGTCATCCTATTTTCAATCTCCACAGGTTTCATGTTGTTCAAATTTGGAGCGGATTGGGTCAGATTTTCAGTCATTCGGTTTTCAAACGACGAGTCCGCATCTGCTGAAATTCTGAGAGGATTTCAAGGTCGCTGAAACTGAAATCCTGAGCGATGTGAATTCTCAAACGACACCTATTGAATTTTCAAAATTACTAGGTCCGGTCGAATTTGGATTCCAATCAGGTCGGAGAATCCATTAGGTTAGGTCAATAATTGTTATCTATGTTCCGAGATGCACCTAGGACTATTAGATGAGAGCAGAGAGTCAGAGGGACAAGTATTCTCTCCATTACTGTAAAAGATTCCCTTCACTTTACAGTTTGAGATTAACTCCCAACCGCTTTGGGATTTGGACTGACGGAGGGGGCAGTATTATTGGACTTTGAGATTCGTGCCAAGTTAAAAAGAACTGTCAAGATCAAGTAATTGTAAAAGATTCCCTATTATGGTACCGGGGAAGATCTAAATTCGAGCCAGAGAGAGGGGAAGAGATTTTTTTTTTATTTAATATGAGGATAAAAGGTTAATAAAATTGGAGAGTTTCTATATATTTAAAGGATGAATATATATTTTGCAAATTTGGTGGGGAATATGTAATTTTTAAATACAAAGGGTAAATTTGAAAGTTTTTTGTATTTTGGAAGGATAAATATATAATTTGTAATATTGGATGGAATAAAGTATGTAATTTTAAAACTTACAAAGTTAAATATGAGAGTTTTGTGTTTTTCGAGAATAAATATGTTATTATATTGAAGTTTTTATTTATAAATTTTATAAGTATACATAAAATTTCGTTTCTTGTCAAAATATCGGTGGCACGTCGTTGTTGTATTTTTCCAAACAGAATTTCTATTTTCTAATCTGATACGTCATATCTCAGAGAGAGTAGGCCGTATGGGAAATGGGTTGGACTCGTCCTGTTGCGGGATGACATGTCGAGATGTGGATTGAGTTTGAAACTCAGGTTGGTTTGGAGATATTCAGACTCTGACTTATATGATATCTTTTTTAGCAAAAGTTTTCGACCCCTGTTTAATGGGTCTTCTAGCCTTATATATAGGCCGTCTCATAACCGCTATCTCGTGCGGTTATGGGAGACTGGGCGATTATGTTAATCGCACCAACGGTTATCCCGCACAAAGGCAGTGTAAGCTGACTTTGGGCTGAGTCTGTATTCGCGAGGCTTTATGAGGCTTTTTGTTGGGCCTTGTTCAGATGGATCTCGGATTTTTCATATTGATTCCGAGTTAGCCTCTTAAGAAGGTCTAAATCCCAATTCTTTCATAGTCCGTGAAGAGGTAGTTTAAGAACCTTGGGAACATGGTCCTATCATAATCTTTCGATTTTAATGCACAAGAACTCAAGAAGACATCACGTTCAACAGAGTATCTAACCTTCCGATTGTAATGTGTATTGATCTGTTCATTTTGTTGATCGGCAGTTTGTCTAATATGAAAAATTCAATAAGATTTTAATTACAGAATAATGTGTATTTGTGCTTATTTTTTTTTTTAATATGCATATTATGAATTTATATTTTTTTAATGAAAAATATGAAAGTCGAGTTCTCAGATTCCATTAATATGACATCAGATGTGTAAAATATACAACGAAAACAGAAAAAGAAAGAGGAAAGTAGAAAAATATTTACGGAGGCGGTTACAACCAGGTCAAACATGATCTCCAAATGATTAGAATAATTTTGAGCTATTTAGAAGATTTTTTTAGAACAAAGAAGTAGATCTAGTAATTAGAGTCGCTTGACTCGTTGTAAAATTCAATATATAAGTATATTTTCATCAAAAATTCATATTAAACGGTTCAGATCAACTTTTTGCACTTTATAAACAAAAATATGAATCTACAACGTGAGCTGTTGTATAATATACATATTACTATAACCTCACACATTTAGGAATGAGGACGGGGACTAACTATATTATTTAATCTCATTTTACATAAATAAAATAATTCAATTTTCTACTTATCTTTTATTTTCTCGGGTAGTACTGTGGCGTATTGTGAGAAACTTTCGGGTCGAAATTAAGCCTGTAAATCCGTGTGAAAGTTTCGTGACTGAACCAGCTCATAAAACCTCTAATTCATCCCGCTCAAACCTCTAATTTTAGTGGCTGTAGAGTCGGTTAAAAGGAAAACCTTTAATTTTTTTAGGGGAAATTTCATGTATATTCCTCAAAAGTTTCAATATTACGTATTTATTCCTCCAAAATCAATAATTACATATTTATCCTTGAAAATTGTACAAACTCACATATTTGTCCAATCTAACTCTATAACATATCAAATATCTCCAAAAATAATTAAATAGTATTTTTTTAAACTTTAAAATTTATTTTATAATATTAATTAAGAATATGTTGACCATTATGCCTTTCGTTTCTATCTCTTTAGTCTGCCTGAGTTCTCTTCTCTTTAAGGTGCCAAACCTCCCGCCTCTCTCTCCAAATGTGTCAAATCACAGATTTCTTCCCGTCTTCCCTCGTCGTCTCCCCTCTCATAAATTTCTGACGCCCCTCGTTGCTTTAATTTTTCTATCTTCGTTTGGAGAGAGAGGCAGAAGGTTTGATGTCTTAGAGAGAAGAGAACTCAGGCGGACTAAAAAGACGAAAACGAAGGGGCATAATGGTCAAAATATTATTAATTAATATTATAAAATTAATTTTAAAGTTTTAAAAAATATTATTTAATTATTTTTGGAGGTATTTGATATGTTATAGAGTTAGATTGGACATATATGTGAGCTTTTACAATTTTTAAGGATAAATATGTAATTATTGATTTTGAAGGGATAAATATGTAATATTAAAACTTTTGAGGGATATACATGAAATTCCCCCAATTTTTAAATCCATTTAGAGTCCGACTCGTTCAATTAGGTTTCAAGTCCGTTTGAATCTGGCCTATCATGTGTCGGTTCCGACCCGACCCGACCCGTAAGATATTGACTAGGTACGACAAAAATATGAAGCTATCATATCACCTCTGAAAAGCTTCTATTTGGCCGAGGGTTTGTACCTGTAAAACCTCCTTTTAACAAAAATCCAAATGCCTTTTGCATGAAAACCCGGAATATGTATCTGGATTTTCAAAATACTACGGAACAGTGGAACACACATTTTACAGGGTGTTAATAATAGCATGGAACTGTAAAGGTAACCTTTGGCAGGTGTGTGATCCTTTCCAGCTTAGCCATGCAAAAGTCGCCTTATTTTTTTTCTCACCTGAATTTTGTCGGAAATGTTGGATGATACTGGCTTACCATGTCATAAAATCTCAATTTAAGTATTTTGAAAGTTAGAATAATAGAAGAAAAGAGGAGGAAAAAAACAAGTTTCATGAGAGGAATTTCTTCATGGTTGCCATTAAAAAAAAATAATAATAAAGTTGCATGGTTGCCATTAATTTTTTTTTTTAAATGTCTTGTTTTTAAAAAATAAAATAAAAGATGATTTGAAGGTACATCCAATCTTTATTTAACATCCACCTGATACTTTAAGAAATATTGTTCAAACTAAAAAGTTAAATTTGAAAAAACTTAAAAATTTAGTTGGTCCTTCATCATTCAGTCTTTTAAATTCAACATTTAGAAACTTTAAATTGTTTGATGCAAGGCTAAACAACTTTTAAAACTGATTCAAGTTTGATACACCATATTTTAATGACGTAAAATATATTAACAATTTAAATTAGTAGATCAAACAATAAATTCGAAGATATTAAATAAATATATAAAAATGAGATAATTCTTTTGAAGAAAGCGCCATCAAATTCTCTTTGTTTAACCATAAAAAAAAGAAACAAAAACTCTCTGCTTTCATGGTTTGGCCTATAACTAATTCTAAGAACCTTGATAACAAAATTTCAAACATAATAAAACAAGCTCAATTTAAAAAAGAAATATTGTTACCCAAGCCTCCATCTAGAGAGAGAGAGAGAGAGACATATATTGATGAGGTGGTAGTCATGGAACAAGTTACATTTGGCGCCTGATTATTTTTGTCATATAAACACAGAACATGAGACATGATGGTCTGTCCAAAAAAATTAAAACAAATCAAACCATTTCCTCAGCCCACATTAATTGCAGCCTTTTCTTTCTTTTCTCAGTCTATTTTCTCTCAATTTTTTCTCTTTAATTGATTTGTTCTCTGAATAAGACACCAGCATCTTTGGAATCCTCGTGCCATGATCGATGTATAACGACACAAACTTGCTTTTGTTTGATTAACACCAGCTGCATGCTTTACAACGACACAACAAAACATAGCCAGGCAACCATGGTACATGCATGGGATGAGACCTCCAATGGTTCCGTTTTCATTTGTGAGGCATGCTAATTAACAATCATTCGTACTATATATTTTCGTTTTGAACTCGACAAAAAATTTGAGAGCGCTTTACATTTGTAAATTTAGCACAAATTCAAATTTGTAACTAGTTCACATTCGATAAATAATAAGGAGGGTCCTTGTTTTCATACCCCAATCATATTCCACTTGCTTATTTTCGTTTTGAAAATTCAAACAGACGATCCGAACCGCTCAACATGATCTCCAAACAAAAATGTGCTTGAAGACCAAATTTTATATTTTTTTTGAATTTTTTTTGCTATTTTTTCAAATAGATAAAAATAATTATTTTTCAGAAGATTCTAGACCATCTAAAAATAATGATTTAGTATCTATTTTAAAAAATAGTAAAATATTTCAAAAAATATCAAATTTGGTATCCAAACATATTTAATTATAAAGATCATGTTGAGTGGTTCAATTCGACTGTTTGAAGTTTGAAACGACGATTATCTGAATGTCATCCTCTCTGGCCTTATTAAAATAGCAGATACCAAAAAAAAAAAGTAGAATAAGATTTCCTCCAAAAGTTTTCATACATAAAATGATAAATCACATATTAAATCGCTTGAATCATTTATTCGGTTGTTGAAAATTGCAATATGAACGTATAACAAGGAGTATCTTGTGCTTAATAGCATGTAGCCTAGTATATATTATTTACATATTTCTAAGCATTACAATATTATTTTAGTATCAAATTAATATTCTTATGTTGTATCTGCAACATGCAAGGACAAAGTTCCATTTTAAACCGACATTTTTATTAATATCCAAAATTAATTACAAATTATTAATTATACCCAGATTAGCTGGGTCTTTTAAAAATACTCAAACCGGCCAAAAAATGGTCGGCCGGATTTAAAATAAGAACGGCCAAAAAATGGCCAGTTGGGTAAATTTTTTTTTTTTTTTTTCTGTTTTAGACCCTATAAATATCCCTCTTTCTCTCTCATCCCTCTCACAACTCACTCAAAATCACATAAGAGAAAGAGAGAAAGAGAAGGCGAAAATAGCGATTTTGGAGGTGATTTTCCAAGTGACAAAAGGATGAATAGTAGCAACCGAGGTACATCGTTCCATCGTGGCGTATTGAGAAGAGGGTCAATTACTGGTCGAGGTCAAAATGAGGGGAAAAAAAATTGTCAAGTATGCCGTGATAAAAAGAACTGTCAAGTATATCTGATGGAGGAATTTCTTAGATGGCTTATTCGGTATGAAATTTCAGACGATGACTTTGTGAAAAACTCTTATACCTATGGTTTGAAAAAAAAAAGGTTGATCCAGAGCTTCCAACATCAGACGATGAGTTTGTTCCGCGTACTTATACTGGTAAGGCTAGCACTTCGTCTGTTGTCATTGATCCAGATACGGCAACATCGTACGAGGAGTTTGTTCCATGTACTTTCAACACTTGTTCTAAAAGTAATATTATTAGAGTTTAGAATTTAGATGCATTTGAGTTGGATGCATTTTATTTGAATGTAGATTTAATGTTTCTCTACATTTTCATTAAAAGAACTAAATTTTTGATTTAGTAGAAATTGCAGAATTAATTTTTGAATATGGTAAAAAACAGTACAGTTATAAAAACTAATATTCAACTAACTCATAACTTAGTATAAATAAAATCTACACAAATTGCAAATAAAATAGTTCTCAAGTTCACAACCTGCATACAAACATCAATTTAAATCACTTATTATTACGCCTAAACAGTATTACGAGAAACCGACCAGTTTCAGAAGAAGGCCTACCAGATGGCTCTGCTTGGCTTCCAGATGCCTTTGTTGCTTACCAGTTGACATCCTTGGTTGGCTACCAGATGACTCTCCTTGCACCCCCAACCGTCTCTCCTTCCATGGCAACTGCATCTTCCATTGCTTCTGCAAACATAGCAGATGCTTCTAAACGACTTGTAGTTGTGCTACGCTGTGACCCTTGTGACCCAGTTGCATCTGCGATAACTCGGTCATTTTCTGCTGCATTTGCTGTGTTTATGCCGAACTTTTAAGTTTTAACAAAAAGATTAACTAGAAAAAATATTAAAAGGAAACTATCAACTATTCAAAAACAAGTGGCTAAAAAGAAAATTCTTATCGCCACGGAACGTCAGCATTTTGTCATGTTTACATTATTCAATGCCTTAATTTTCTACATATATTCTCTTTCACAAAAAAAAAGAAAAAAAATCTACATATATAGTTTTTGACTGGTGAGTTATACTACCTGGCCCAACGCTCAAGTGTAGCATTTAATTTCAAATTATTATTTTTTTGCTAATTTTAGAACTTAGATGCTCAATTAGTTAGGATATTTTTGGAACAACTAATGAGTGCATTTTTCATAAGTGTGCTATTGGCAGAAAAAAAAGAAAAGAAATAATGAGTACAATAAATGGCCATTATGAAATCAAAGGCAGTCCTTGTCTCTCTGACTCTCTCCATGGTAGTACAATACTACAATGGTATCTTTTCTTTTCCTGAATTTTTGCATCTCAATCCTTTAAATATCACAGTATCAGTAGCATGCGCCTCAGGAAACTGTTATCTTTTTTTATAGCACAGAAAACTTATGTTGACGTAACATGGAAGCTAATTAAAGTTCTTTTGTTCAAAGAGTTAACAAAATGAAAGTAGAGAGGCTATAGTACTTTGCAAAACGTAGACCGGTCCATACAATGGATTCGTATCTTTTCTTTTTTAAAAGTCTGAACAGTCGATCTGAACTTCTCAACTTGATTTCCACATGATAATGTACTTCGAGACCAAATTTTATAATTTTTATAATGTTTTTACTATCTTTTAGATACGTAGAAAATGACTATTTTTGAATAGTTTTGAATATTTAGATCATGTGATTTTATATCTATCTAAAAAAGTAATAAAAATATTTCAAAAAATGTAAAATTTTGTCTTCAAGTATATTTTTATGTGGAAATCATATTGAGCGTTCAAATTATCTGTTTAAAACTTAACTTAAAAAACAAA
This sequence comes from Carex littledalei, assembly GCA_011114355.1. Taxonomy (NCBI): domain Eukaryota; kingdom Viridiplantae; phylum Streptophyta; class Magnoliopsida; order Poales; family Cyperaceae; genus Carex; species Carex littledalei. The sequence continues at coordinate 10,493,926 of CM022090.1, read as the reverse complement.
AATATAAATACATAGTACGTACTGAACTGCGCTTTGCAAAATACCATAGTCTCACTAAAAAAAGATGGGAAGACCTGTCACAAAAATGGCTTGATTAGATAACTAATTTCTGAAAGTTTACATAGCCATTGGAGAAAGGAGCTCCTTTTCAACCATAATTGCTCCTCCCTATTCAACCACATTTGTAGAGACGCTAAAATGATTGTTCAAATGATGATTAAAAGTTAAATGATCGATACCGAACTAATATGATTATCCTAGCCTGCCAAGCATTAATTAGTTGTTACGTATGTGTGTGTGTGTATTAGTCCTATATTTTTCTTCAATATTTGACTTTGACCAACTTTAATATCTGTTATTATTTTGGATTTGAATTACAAGTATGTTTTTCATCTGAATTATTTGTGTTCAAATGTTTTCATTGTGATTCTATTTAAAATTTAAATAACTTAATATGTAAAATTTAAATATCAAAATAAAATAGTTAGACTTAATCTATATTTTTTTTTTTGCAGATGTAAAATATTATGACATTTTAGTTTATTTCAATTGGTATCCAGAGCTTGTAAAAATATACTGAGGTAGATTATTTTTGGAAGTTGACATTTTTAACTATTGTATTGATTTATATAAAAAATAAACCGCAAATTAATATTTTTTTACGTGCATGTAAAGAAAATAATACATATCACATATAACGGTCTTATTTTGACCTATGAGTTTTAGAATTTTTGTCATTAGTGACTTAAAATGTGTAATATGATGACGACACAAAAATAAAGGCATCTGAACCTTGCCCGTTAACTATATAATTTTAAAGAAGTATATCAGATCGCAGAGATTTGGATTAAGTGTAATTGAATAGCAATCTAGTGTGCCCATGTCATCATATAATCTATTGGTGTAAGTTCATGTATACCCCTCAAAAACTTGGAAATTACGTATGTCCCTGTCTAAAATTCATAATATCATATTTATCCTTTTAAACTTCAAAAACTCACAAATTTATCCGTTTTATTGTATTTTTTTTTATTAAAATTCATTTTAAATTTAAAAAGTACTCATTTTACTCTATATTAGAAAATAAAAAACATATGTAGCATGCTTTAGAAAAATATCAGTCTTCTAATTGGACGGTTTCCAAGGACAAATGTGTCGTTTCTCTACTTTTAACGCTTACACGAGCATATATCTACATGTCATTGTGCAAGTGTCAGAAGTAGAGAAATGACTCATTTACCCTTGGAAACCGTCCAATTAGAAGACTGACATTTTTCTAAAACATGTTACATATTTTTTATTTTTCTAATAAAGAGTAAAATGGATATTTCATATATTTTAAAATGAGTTTTAGTAGAAAAGACATCAAAATGGATAATTTTGTGAGTTTTTAAAGTTTAGAAGAGTAAATATGATATTATGAATTTCAGAGGGGGAATACGTAATTTCAAAGTTTTTGAAGGGTATATATGAAATCCCTCCTAATATATTTTTCAAAATTAAAATTAAATCTAATTTGGACCACTTAAGCGGAAATGAACGTGTCTTATCTGCCTCAATAATCAAGATAGGAACGTAATCTCTTTTCCTGTATTTAGAGTTCAGAAGGATTTTATTCCTCAAAACTCAAAAGGAACAAAAAAGGGGATATGAAAATTAAGAACATTTTTATGGCGTGATGCATCACTATCAACATGCCGATTGAACCCCCCCCCCCCCCCCCCCCCCCCCCCCCCCCCCCCCACACACACACACACACAAAAAGGGATCCGTATCCTCCCAGGTACCTGACTCAATACAATTGAAACAGACGGCCCAGATTTACTCTCAGCCGGTGCCTACTCGGGATGGCGCAGAGGGCCAGTATTATTTATACTTTGAGATTCGTGCTAAGTTAAAAAGAACAATTTTGGACCGTCCGATTCAATTGTACTCGGTCAATTAACGGGATGTGAATTCCAAAAAAAGTTAGTAAATTTGTATGAGAGCCGAGCAACAATTAATATAATATTTTTAATTTTTTAATTAATTTTTGGCATAATTGCTTGAGTGTTCATTGTATAGAAGACGAAATGGATTTAGAGAGAATGTCACAGTGCAAGGCTGATTTTAGCACCAATTACAATCATCATTCTCCCCTTGTTTTATTTAACAAAAAACGACAGTAATAATAATAACATTCGATCTAATTTATTAGCCTTCTAATCGTATCAAAACTAGAAAAAAAAAAAACTTACTGGTCAGGAGTTAGAAATATCTATTTCTTGCCAAAAAAAATGTTTCAGTTTGATTTTTTTTTCGAGAACTAACATTTGATCTAGTAGCAAGCATAATGCCCTCCGTGTAGAAAATTACATGTTTGAAATCCGAATGAAAGAATCTTTTGTGAATTTTAAATAATTGTGTGGCTTCACTTCCAACCTTTACCAAAAAAAAAAAAGAATTATTTTTTTCATCATATATCATAAGAATCAATAGTTACAAAATTTAAAATATTTGATGAATGATATAATATATATATACAAATGAAATCAATTTGACATATATCATGCTTGTATTTATACAACAAGGCAACACTATCAGAAGTCATATCAAAAATTGATTTATTTTGTTATAAAAGTAACAAGGATTCTAGTGCCACAAATTGTCACCTCTTATTTCTATTAATATATTTCAAATTTGAGATGATGAGTTTGAGACTTTGAGTCCTTGATCTTGATTTTCTTCACGAGGGATGATGTGATCCAAAAATTAATAATTATTAAAAACATTTCATACAAACTCAATAATTTATAAAATAATGATGCAAGTTAACTTCAATAGACAAATTTAGTGTGTTAAATGTTGAGGCTCTTGATCTTTTACAATACGAACTAAAAGAATATATTAAATTTTGCGTTGTTACATTAAGTTTGGATTCGTCATTTCAGTTTTAACTAAAAAATAAATAAATGACAAAATAAGGTTGTAATAATTTGTGACATCAGAAATTCAAATTCATATGTGTTCTATGTGTGAATTTTTTTAGGATTTTAGCAAATTGATCAGCAGCATTCATTATAGATCGAACAATTACTATTCGATTCAAAAAAAAAAATGACGATTTGAAATCCTCCTCACTAACTATCAAGTTAATTAATTATATTGAAAGGATCACACCCCATAAAAAGAACTCCATATCGAACCCTTTATAACCCCTATAAAAAGAACTCCGTATCAAATCCGGGAGTACGGATTGATAGTAATGGCATAATTTATGCGAAGGTTCTGGATTAAACGTGTTAAATTAGGTCTAAAAATTACAAATTAAGTAACAATAATAGCTCCCGTAGTGGATTTCAAGGTCAAATGAGTGCTTGGGAGTTTGGGTTTGAGGCAAACTAAACTCGGTCTCCAACCAAAATCTAAAGCTTAGACCAACATCCTCTCTTCAAATCCTCCCAATCTCCGATTAAATTAAGCCTTCCAATTTCCAAAACCCCACGAGCACTCGCCTTGTTTCACTACTACGGATTCCCTGTGGCATGTGAATATATAACATACCGTATAATTTTACTGACCGCAAAGGTCGAACTAGAAAATTTAGATTGAGGACGCTGAAACATAATGCAAAAAATGTGAACTAAAATCTCCACAATCACAATGCGGCATTCTAGCCACCAAGTTACAAACACAAATTTGATATTTCACGAGAGATGTTGAACTATATAAAAATTGAATCAAATTTTAAAATTATAGAAGTGGCTAGGCATCCTTTGAATTGATTGCTACAAACTTTCTTCTCTCGTTTTGTGAAAGTCATTGAATGATTCGCTTCACGGTCTAGTGATGTATACTAATCACAAAGGATCCTCAAATATTATTTGTCACGCAGACCATCCTACGGCATTTGGGTTTGTGAACTGAATTAAATATTTGCTGTTCAGCCTCTCTTGGTAACTAAATTTTGAATAAATGCCTCCATCCTTGAATTGCATGTGATAGGAACTTGTGAGGTGATTGTCTTTTTCTGTTTTGTTACTTTTTTTTGAAATGGTTGACAAAAGTTGATGATAAAAAGTTAAACTATGTTATTCATGAAATTTGTTGGTACCAGCTGACTTTGTAAGGTTTTCATGGTAATAGAAATCGGTGGCTAAGACAACTTCTTTCAAAAAGAAAAATTGTATTCATGAAATTACCTGTCAAGATGTATAAATGTAGGATTCGGTATCAGAGTCTATTGCAAACATATAATTACATCTTATGTTTTAATGGATTCGCTTATTTTATAGAAGTTATGATTTTAATAAGTTCAAATTTGATTTTTTTTATTTTTTATTTTTGGTGATGATTGTATGGAAGTTTTACTTGTTCTCTTCCATATAAATTATGTGTACTCTCTCTTCTTATTGATTTAATGAAATTTAGTAGGCAAGAGCCTACGAGAACTAACCTTAATATAATAGTAATTGATGTTTAAAAATATTTGAAATTGGATGCTTAACCTTCATCTTTATCTAAAAAAACCAACTACTTTAAAAAAAAATACATCTCTGATAAAAAAATTCCAATTTCTTTTTTTAGTTGTATTTAAATAACAAACACTAGAATTTACAAATTTTAAGTTGTAAAAGATGCATTTAATTCAACACTCACCCAAATTGCCACGTGTCCCACTATATTAAACAAACAAATGATAATCCTGTTTGGAATAAATATAAATCACATACAAAGTTATTCTGCATATATTTCTCTCAAAAAAGTTATTCTGCATTTAGAGAAGATATGGTGTTTCCTTTTAACAGAAGAGTCAAGACTGACTTCTTTGGATAAGGCAAAGCCTTTTTCTTTGAAAAAAGATATAACAAACAAACTTCTTCTATAAAACTAAGAAACAATACAACTTTTTTACTTAATATACATGAGTATAATTAAGGTGCTCTTAAGTTTATCATGGCTTTTGTCGAGCTTAATTTCAAAATCTATTCGATTGATTTCAAACAACGAATTCAAACTATTGAAACCGATCTACTTCACTAGTGATATATTTACATATCAAATTTTTAATTTTTCGAATTAATTTAGTATAAAGTCAAGCAGTAAAAAAAAATGGTTTATGAGTTAATTTTAATACATTTATTTTTCATTATTTTTGGACCCCTTGATTTTTTACTTAATTAATTCAAAATTTTATTAATTTTATATGTGAACGCATCATTCGTGAAGAAGATCAATTTGAACGGTTTGAATTCATCATCTGAAGTCAATCCAATAAGTTTTAAAATTAAGTTTACCAAGAGACTTGATGAGCTTCATAACCCTCTTGTTCTACTCAAGCTAAGAATATATAAAAGAGGAGAGGATTTAAATAATGTAGGAAAATAAGGATTGATTTGCAAATTTGCAAAGATGTGGAATAAAGAAGGGGAGGCAGATAGGTAGCATAAAAAGACTAGTAGGATACATGTAAAAAAGAAGAGATTTGAGGGGATAGAGAGATATGTAGGGGTACAAGGAAATCCATCATACCGTTGCTAGGAAGGAATGAAACCCTAGTTTCGGGAGTCGTACGGATTGTTGCTTTTGAGTCAGTTCGTGTTAGCCCTCCCAAATCTCTCCACCTAGCACCTCCTTTAATTAATCCTTTCTTCTTTTTCTCTGTCCCTCTATTAATGGCTGAAATCTGCTTTACTTTTCAGTTTTCATTAGACATTTGACAGTGCCCTTAACGGGTAACCCGAACCCGGTCCGCCCGTGCCCGGTGCCCGGGGTACCCGTACTCGTGCCCGGGTATACCCGGGTAAACGGGTACACGGGTACGGGCTTGAAATGGGCAGGGTGGCCTGTTTTGGTGCCAAACTCGGGTGTACCCGTACCCGGCAGACCCGTGCTCGCTGCCCGTCTGCCCGCACCCGCCACGGGTGTACCCGCACCCGTGCCCGTGCCCGTACCCGTACCCGTACCCGTACCCGTACCCGTGCCCGCTGCCCGCCGAACAACTTTAATTCAAAATTTTTTCCCCCCACTGGCTACTGTTAACAGAGCAGTTTTGGCTACAGGCAGCGCACTGAGTACAGCTTTTCATGTGAATATTGCGCTGCATGAAGCTAAACCTGCTCTGTTAACTTGCGCTGCATGTGAAATTGTGAATATTGCGCAAATTACTGTAGCACAGTGGATTTAATTTTTAATTCGGTTTTTATTTTTAAGTAAGTTAAATTTTATTTTAAATAGGTTTTATTTGTGCTAAATAGGTTATATTCATTTTAAAATTAGTTATATTTGTTTTAAAAATGGTTTTGAATAGGTAATTTATTTTAAAATTGGTTAGATTTATTGTAAAATTGGTTAGATTTATTGTAAAATTGGTTAGATTTATTTTTAAAATATGTGAGATTTAGTTTTGAAATATGTGAGATTTTATTTGTAAGTTAGATTTAAATAAGTTCTATTTATTTTTAGAATAGGTTAGATTTATTTTAAAATATGTTAGCTTTATTTTTGAATAGGTTAGATTAATTTTTGAAATATGTTTAGGTTTATCTATAAATATGTTGGATTTTTTTAGTATGTTAGATTTTTCAAATAGGTTATTTTTTAATATGTTGGATTTATAAATATGTTGGATCTATAAATATGTTGGATCTATAAATATGTTGGATTTTTTTTTTAATATGTTATATTTTATTTTTTAAATTTTGAATATGTTATTTGATCATTTGAATATGTTAGATTTATTTTAATATAGGTTAGATTTTATTTTTTAATTTCGGATTAATTTTTAAATATGTTAGATAAATAAGTTAGATTTTAATATGTTAGATTTATATTTTTTGAATCTATAAATATGTTAGATTTTTGAATATGTTAGATTGTAAAGAAAGTTCGAAAACTCTAAGATTGTAAAGAAAGTTCGAAAACTCTATATCCGACGGTCGGATCGGGCTGAAAAGTAAGTTAGCTTGGTTTTGGGGCTGTGGAGCTCATGTCAAAATTTCAGCCCGATCCGACGGACGGATCAAAAGTTATGCCCTTTTTCTTTTTCTTTTCTTTAATTTAATTTAGATTTATGTTAGATTTGGATTCAATTTAGATTTAATTTAGATTTACATTTAGATTTACATTTATATTCAATTTAGATTTAATTTAATTTGCATCTAAATTTAGATTTGAATTTTTATTTAATTTAGATTTATATTATCAATTTAAATTGAACGTTTACAAAATATATTATCAATTTAAAATGTAAACTACAAATTTCGAGATATAAATAAATTATGAAACTATATAATTAGAATGAGAGTTTGAAAATAAAATAAAATTACTCATGTAAAGAAATAATATTTCGTACGACACGTAATAATATTCGTACGACACGGTAAACACGTAATAATATTCGTACGACACGGTAAAAAAAATAAGAAAACAAATCAGAACACAAAACAGAAAACAGCAAAAAAAAAAAAAAAAAAAAAGTCTACCCGTGCCCGTCCTGCCCGTGCCCGCTGTACCCGTACCCGTTGTACCCGTCTACCCGCAACGGGCACGGGTTTGAGACGGGCAGGGCGGAGTTTTTCAAAAAAAAACCCGCCTACCCGTGCCTGTTGTACCCGCCTACCCGTTGTACCCGTACCCGTCCTGCCCGCTGCCCGGGACGGGTACTGCCCTGCCCTGCCCGAGGTACCCGTTAGCAAATGACTAGTTTTCATGATATAATCTCAACTTGATAGATTGTTAAACGAGTGAGTCTATGGTACTATGCATAGTACCGATTGGTCCGTACTACGGATTAATATTTTCGTGTTCAAAATTCTAACGGCCGATCCGAACCGTGCAACATGATTTCCATATGAGAATATACTTGTGGGCTAAATTTTCTTTTTTTTTAGAATTTTTTTACTTTTTTTTAGATAGATAGAAAATCACTATTTTTGGATGGTTCAGAATTTTCAGATCAAGTGATTTTCTACCCATCTTAAAATATAGTAAATTTTTTTTAAAAAATATAAAATTTAGTATGCAAGTACATATTCTATTTATGTAGAGGTCACGTGGTTCGTATTGACTATTAAAATTTTCAAAATGAAAATATGACTTCATAGTACGGACTAATCCGTACTATGCATAGTACCATAGACTCACTCTTGTTAAACACTCTCACTAGAAAGCCCGGGTTGTAATTTGTTTATTCGGAAAAAAAAGGCCCATATAAACATGATTTTTTATTAATATAAAATAATATAGAATATTAAAATGAATGAATGACTGCTTCAAGATTTTGATACATAGATGGAACCGTAAAAAAAGTTTACGACATCAAACAATAGATCAGAATTTTCTTTTCAGCTGTAATATTTGAATTGTTAGTATTCTATGAGGCCAACCAAAATCAAGCAATGTATGATGAATTTAATGAATTCAAATTAAAAATCCGACTCCAGAAAATGAAGCCGATATGGCATATAAAAACTTCGATACTCATTTTTATCCTATATTATTTATATTAATTTCTATAAATAAAAAAATTATGTATATAAACGGGAGATTATTTTATGCTACTGATAGAGAGCTACAAAACAGAGTATCTCTTCCGTTTATCATGAAATCAACAGTACTCTATACCCATAGAGATGTACGAGTTTTATTGCCGATATTTTTATTAAAACCCCCAAAAAAAAACAAATTATCAAATCTGCTCTCACTCCAACTTTATTTTTTTTTCTACCCTAACCGCCCGTGGGCTGGGCGGTCTACTTTTTCCACCTGACCGCCCAGCTGCCGGGCGGTCCACTGTGCACAGCTGACCGCCTAGAAACTGGGCGGTCCAATTTCCATAGCTGACCGCCCAGCAGCTGGGCGGTCCGCTAGTGTTTTTTTTTTTTTTTTTTTTTTTAAAGATTAGATTAGAGACAATATGAATATAAAGATGCTGAATTCTTAACGCTAAAAGTTCGAATTTTTTTTGTAAATATTAGTTAGATTACTTCTGTGAAGCATATTTATACTAAAATACGCTAAATTACTTGGAATTATGTTAAATTACGTTGAGTTACACTATATTAAGTTAAATTACACTAAATCACATTACATTACGCTAAAATACGGTAAATTACATATGAATAGGGACGATATCTTCACTGAAAAGGCGAAAAACGACGACGAAACTTCAAACGGTCATAAAACGGCGCTCGAGTGTCCGATTTCAGCAAATGAGCACTTTTCGGAAAGCTTGAGAAAATGCGCATGCGTCCGTGCCCGCGATGCCGGATTCCAAAATTCAGAATCGTCAAAAAACAAAGGGAAGAGCCTCAAAACTTGAGTTGAAGTTTCCGATTAAGATTTTCATTTCTATTATTCAATCTAAGTAGCTCAGTAAATTAGTTACATAATGAACTTGTAGAATACCAGTTTTTACTATTTTCGGAATTTTTTTACTATTTTTTATGATTCATGAAAGATGGCAAAGAATCGGTCTACTTTAGCGTAATTTTGCGTAGTTTAGCGTAATTTACCATATTTCAGCATAATTAGCGAAGTTATTGTTATTTACCGTAATTTAGTGTAATTCAACGTAATTTAACATAATTCCAAGTAATTTAGCGTATTTTAGTATAACTCACTTGAGTAATTTAGCGTATTTTAGCGTATTGAGTAATTTAGCGTATTTTAGCGTATTGAGTAGTTTAGCGTATTGAGTAATTTAGCGTATTTTAGCGTATTGAGTAGTTTAGCGTATTAAGTAATTTAGCGTATTGAGTAATTTAGCGTATTTTAGCGTATTGAGTAATTTAGCGTATTTTAGCATATTGAGTAATTTAGCGTATTGAGTAATTTAGCGTATTTTAGCGTATTGAGTAATTTAGCGTATTTTAGCATATTGAGTAATTTAGCGTATTGAGTAATTTAGCGTATTTTAGCGTATTGAGTAGTTTACCGTATTAAGTAATTTAGCGTATTGAGTAATTTAGCGTATTTTAGCGTATTGAGTAATTTAGCGTATTGAGTAATTTAGCGTATTTTAGCGTATTGAGTAATTTAGCGTATTTTAGCGTATTGAGTAATTTAGCGTATTTTAGCGTCTTGAGTAGTTTAGCGTATTAAGTAATTTAGCGTATTGAGTAATTTAGCGTATTTTAGCGTACTGAGTAATTTAGCGTATTGAGTAATTTAGCGTATTTTAGCGTACTGAGTAATTTAGCGTATTGAGTAATTTAGCGTATTTTAGCGTATTGAGTAATTTAGCATATTGAGTAATTTAGCGTATTGAGTAATTTAGCGTATTGAGTATTTTAGCGTATTGAGTAATTTAGCGTATTGAGTAATTTAGCGTATTGAGTAATTTAGCGTATTTTAGCGTATTTTAGCATATTTTAGCGTATTTTAGTGTCCGATTTCAGCAAATGAGCACTTTTCGGAAAGCTTGAGAATAACTCACTTAAGTTATTTAGCGTATTGAGTAATTTAGTATAACTCACTTAAGTAATTACATATTGAGTAAATTACTTAAGATTTTCATTTCGTCGTCGTTTTTCGCCTTTTCAGTGAAGATATCGTCCCTATTCATATGTAATTTACCGTATTTTAGCGTAATGTAATGTGATTTAGTATAATTTAACTTAATATAGTGTAACTCAACATAATTTAACATAATTCCAAGTAATTTAGCATATTTTAGTATAAATATGCTTCAAAGAAGTAATCTAACTAATATTTACAAACAAAATTCGAACTTTTAGCGTTAAGAATTCAGTATCTTGATATTCATATTGTCTCTAATCTAATCTTAAAAAAAAAAAAAATATGCACAGTGGACCGCCCGGCAGCTGGGCGGTCAGGTGGGAAAAGTGGACCGCCCAGCCCACGGGCGGTTAGGGTAGAAAAAAAAATAAAGTTGGAGTGGGAGCAGATTTGATAATTTGTTTTTTTTGGGGGTTTTAATAAAAATATCGGGTTTTATTGCAAGCGAACTGCGGAATAGTTGAATTGCCAAAAGTACGGGTAAAAATGGATCAATACAGAACGGATAGTAGAAAAATCATATCCGTATTTTCTTATTTTTTGAATATGAATACGGATTAAATATTAGACGGATGCGAATCAGATTAGATATTTATTAAAAAAATATATATAAATGTTATTAAAAATATCAAAGTTCATAATATTAATTTAATTATAATAATGAATAACATAATATATATATCTACTATTTTGATATAGATAATAAAAATTCAAAACAATATTCATATATATTCGTATTCACACAAATATTCAGATATCATATGTTTGTATTTAATTTTCAAATACGGATCACATATTATCCGCTTCGTTTTCATCCCTAGCCAGAGATTTGCAAATTTCTGAGATGGAAAAAAAAAAAGCACTGTTTGAAAAAGAAAGACAATACTTGTATGTATATATGCGACAGTTGAATCTTGAATGTATTCATGTAAATCTGGCATGAAGATGACAATACATATATCGAATTCATGCACCGGGTTATTTTTCAGAAGCTCTATGTGTGTGGTAGCAAAAATATATAGAAGATAAATAAGAAATTACTTTATAATTTAGATAATGCCTTTTGGCTCACTAGACAAATTAGATTAGTCTTATCTGATATGTATGCATGAAGTTAATGCCAATCATTTTCAAAGAATGATTTTTCATCATCATGGAATATAGTTCCTTCAAAAGAGAACACACTGGAATTAAGAAGAAGAGTCTTGCACTTGAGAGTAGGTCCGATGCCCATCGGACCTACTCTGGTTCGATGGGTTTAATTACAGTCGATTTACTTTAAGATTCATGCGGAACGCTTTAAACTTCGTGCGTATCTATTTCAATTTTGGTGCGCACAAATTTTAAATTAGATCGGACGGTCATCATGTTCGTTGAACCTAAAAATAGGTCCGATGGACATCGGACCTACTCCGTTCTCAGAGTCTTGTTGTTATGGTTTTCTTTTCTTTTTTGTAAATTTTCTTATGGTATGTTTCAACATGATATATCAATATAAAATTTATTCAATCCCCGCCCCCCAATTTTAGCACAAGGATTTAGGATACAATATACGATAAATTAAAGGACCATTAAACAATCAGATACTAAAGTGAGAATATCTGCGTCCAACACTTTTTGGAAAAATGACGACGCTGACATCAGATTATGGCCAATTAGCTCCATATTAGTTTTGAGGAGGGTTAAAATGTACTATTAATTTTGTACTCTAACTATAATTCACATTTTTATTTTTATATTTAAAGTTCAAACAGTTGATCCGAATCGCTCAACATGATCTACAAATTAAAATGTATATAGGGGCCAAATTCTATATTTTTTGGAAAATTTTAATTATTTTTTTAGATAGGTACAAAATCACTGCTTCTGGACCATCTAAAAACAATGATTTTGTACCAATCTAAACAAATATTAATTTTTTTTCCAAAAAATATAAAATTTGATTTTCAAAGCACATTTTAATATGAATATCATGTTGAGCGGTTCGAATCGACTGTTTGAACTTTAAAAATAAAGATAAAATTACTAGATATAGTTAAAGCACAAAACTAATGATACATTTCAACCCTACTTTGTTGTTTATATCACGTTAACTATTTCTTGTTCATGGTTTATTTTAGCTATATATAAACTAACAATTTTCAATCCGATGTTATATGATTTTGAGTGATGTACACTTAAAAGAAATGACATATTTTCATAAAAAAAGTTTCATATAAAATAACATATTTTTATAAAAAAATAAATTAATAAAAAAAATAATTATTTAATAATAAAAAATAGACCAACATATTATCATACAAATGTAAAATATATTCTTCAATGACATGCCTATGAACTTTCTTTTTCTGGTACATAACAGTTTTTTTAAGAAAAAAATCATCAAAATAAGTTGTATTATTTGTTGTTGTCATATTATGCTGAAATTTTTATTTATACCATAATATAAAAAAAAAAAACCAAAACACTCCAGTTTTGGAGGAATTCGATTTCTACCCAGGCCGCACTGACATTCTGCGGCCCCAAACATTAGGGTCCACACAATGTCGATGCGGCCCCAATCAGGGGGCCGCACAATGCCCCTCGGCCCTATTCATTTTTTTTTAAATCCTTTGATTTTAAAGCTATTCATTTGAAGGCTTTGGAATTTGTGCTAGAACCCTCTAAGCCCTCGGCTTTGGAATGTGTGCAGTTACTTAAAAACCAAAAACAAAATATGGGGTTGCAGGTGTTCGCAGCAAAGTGCAACGCAAGTTTCGGTACGCTTGAGAGCGTACCTTTTAAACCTCGTTAACACTCCACGAGTAAAGGATGCAAGTGCACAACCTCTGCCGTGTAGTATAATCGGGTATCGATCCTCAGAGACGGCTAATCACTCGGTTAAGTTCTATCTAAACTTGATTGAAAACTAGAAGTTGAAAGGGTTTTGTTTGGTATTTAATTTCCTAAGGTATCAAATCAAACTGTTCAGACAATTGAAGAAGATGTAACAAAATGTTTAGAACAAATGTAAATTGTGTTTTGATTATGGATAAAAGGTGTTTCCAGGGTTTAAGACTTCATCTCTGATCTGCCTCTAGTGGTACGGCCCGTACTAAGTAGGTACGGCTAGGCCGCACCTCACTTGGTAAGGCTAGGCCGTACCACCCTGGTAAGACCCGTACCGGCTTCCCAGAACAGAACCTACCAGTTCGAGTAAATGCATTTCCTTGCTGGTACCTTGTGCTAAACTCTTTAGAAAGGTTCAATAGACCATACCTAAGGTTCCTAACCCTCAACCATCGTTTGTTGGATCAAGATCTAGGTTGGAATGCAATTGAGAGCCTTTTAGGGTTTCTACACCTCAACCATCGTATGTTGGTACAGATCTACCCTAGCTGATTGATTAGATGTCTAAGGCACCCTCTAATCTGTCGATTAGAGGAGAATTCAACCTTTCGGCTTCAATTCGAACTATTCTACCCTATGTACTTGAATTGGATGAGAGATTGAGATGATCACATGACCTTGATAGGTTCGATCTAAACCTAAAGGGACATCATACAACAATCACAGCAAGCAAAGCAAGATATAACAATGAAAATCACAATCAATCAAACTAAAGAGTTCATACAAAGTAAAAGTCAAAGAAAGTCAAAACAAATCAAGATTCGATCTCTAACCCTAGAAACTAAAATGATCTACTCACAGCACATAGCAATGTCTAAAAATACAATAAGAGGAAGAGAGATAGCCATGGATTGAAGGGAGATGGAGGAGGAAGCTAGATCCGTCGAGTTTCGCCTCTTCCTCTTCTTTCCTTCTTGCTTTCAGCTCCTTAGCCTTCTTTCTCTCTCCTACTGAGCTCTCAGATCTTTCTGGAATGAATTGGATTCGAAATCTGGAGAGTTCCCCGCCTTAAATAGCCTCTGCCCAAATTTGAATCTGTCAGGACGCCTTCATGTACGGCCCGTACCAATTTGGTGCGGCTTGGCCGTACCAGGCGTGAAGAGCTGAAAACGGCTAAGTATGGTCCGACCCGTACCAAGCCTGGTAAGGGTCGTACCTCATCATGTGAATCGCCATTTCTTCGTGTGTTTTGCTCCAAACCTGCAGAAAACAAACAAACACTCAGCAGTACCAAATTCTAAAGATATAACAATGGAATGCACATAATTCTGGTGAATTATGGCACGAATCTGGTACTAAAACAGGCCTAAAATAGACTAAATATGCGAGGTATCAAATTCCCCCAAGCTGAACCTTTGCTTGTCCTCAAGCAAAAAGTTTCAAACTCGGGTAAAAGTGCTGGTCAACTAAATCTAAATGCAGATACAAGTCTAAATGTGAAAACCTACGTGAATTTGCTATAGTCAAGAATTTCTAGAATCGATTCAGTTGTAATTCAAATATCCCTTTATAAACCTTGATTCACTCCACCAATTGGTCAATTGAACTTCTTATTTTGAGATGCTTCTAACAATGGAAAGACTAATTACCTAGGTTTGATCGAAACAATTTCATTCTTTTTCCGAATCAGTGCTTTTATTCAAGGTGATTTTTCTTTTCATTTGCCCTCCCCCAAGCTTGAATCAAGCTTAAGGGTAAGAAAGTTGCGAACGAAGTGTGTTGGTATGAGCAAAATTTTCTTTCTTTATTTCTAATTGGGAGACGAGCTCAAAGGCGCCCATTCGAGGCTTATTGCCAGTACTCTTATGTTCTCCATCTTTTTCATTTCTCTTTTCCCTTTTTTTTTTTTCTTTTTATTCTTTTTCATTTCTTTTTGGTTTGCTCATACCATGAATACACACATCTATTGGTATTCATTCATACCAATGGATATTCCAAACTTTCTTAATTTGAAAATCCCAATTCCTAAAGGCACAGTTCAGTTTTTTCGAATAATCTCGTTCGATTCAATTCTAAGTTTGTTTCATCGTTTCCATTATTAAAAACATCTCAACCTAAGTAGTTCAATAACCAATCATGGGTTAGTTCCAATTCACTCAGGTCTATCCTAATCACAACTAAATTGTTTCAAAGTTATTCTCAATTCTAGCAATTCACGCAAATCTTCACCTAACAATGCACGAAAATATGAAAAAATGCCAGAAAAATAACGATAAAGTAAATATGACCTAAATGCAAATGCAATCCCCCCAAGCTTAGCCTGAGCATTGTCCTCAATGCTTCAAGACTATAAGATAAAAGAGATAAAAGAAGCTCGGGGAAAAGAGAGCGAACCTGATCAGTCCTCAGGGTGGTCGTACCAGAGCCAGTCGCTAAACCGCTGCTCTATCCCAGTCACCCGCCGCGTGAGATCCTGGAGTATGGCGCCCTGCTCACGAATGGCAGCACCCTGCTCATAGAGTGCAACACCCTGCTCCTGACGCATGCCATACATCAGATGGTAGACATCCTGGATGCTGGTCAGGCATGCGCCAAGCCCAAGCACCTCGCCCATCGCGTCCTGCTGCTGACTCGATGAACTTGTAGGTGGTGAACTGAGTGAGAGAGAGAGACCGGGAGCTACGGCACTCCTCGTCGCTGATGATCTGGATGTGTAAGCGCTCAGCGATCAGAGTGACATAGGCCGAGATGTAGAGAGTGCCACCCGGCTTGGGCTGCCTCTGGATGTCGATCCAGTGGCGGATCATGGCGAGCATCAGATCGGGCCGCTCGAGAGTGCTGTCGGGGCGCAGCATATGATCCACCAGCTGCAGATCCTCAACATTAGCACGGGCGAATGTCTCGCCACGTGCAAAAACTGTGCAACCGAGGATACGCAGCAGGACCCGGATGACAGGATGTGGGACGTTGAGCTGCTTGTACTCCTTGTTGAAAGCTGACCCGGCTGGTGCGCCAGAGATCAGCTCCCAGAAGGTGTCGCGCGTCAACTCCCCAGAGAAAGAGAGGGAATCAGTAGTCGGGTTCGGCTCAAAGCCAAACCACTCCCTCAAGTCATGTAGCCAGACGCGGCGGGTCTCACTCAGCATGCGGAACCTGATGAACGGGTGGTGGTTCCGCGAAAACTTGAGCTCCAGAGAGGAAAGAAACTCCAAGGTGAGCTTCTTGTAACCCCTCTGGGCGATCTCCCAGAAAGCTGGAGTGATCCCGACCCGGGTGGTGATGCGGCGGAACTCGTCCTCTAGGCCCATCGCCTGAAGAGCAGAGAAATCGACAATCCTCGTGTTGTTGACCGTCTTCGTCAGAAGGATTTCAAAATTCTTGAGCTGCTGTCGGGTCGAATGAGAGGGAAAAGGAGTGGAGAGGGAGAGAAAATAGAGTGGAGAGGGAGAGAAGAGAGAATAGAGAGAGAGAGAGAGAGAGAGAGAGAGAGAGAGACGCGGCTGGGAAGAAAGGGGAAGGGGTGCGGGGGCGGGTTGGTTTAAATGGAAAAGAAAACGGCAGTTAAGGCAACTGTTCGCGTCTCTGACCTAGGTACGGCCTGGCCGTACCAAATTGGTACGGGCCGTACCAACCCTTCAATTTTCAGGCCGTACCAATGTGGTATGGCCTAGCCGTACCAACCTCAAAATTCTTTTGTTTCTCTTTCTCGTGACTTCTCAAGCCGCTCGTGATGCAATGCAGAAGAATGAATGCATGTCTATCTGTTCCTAAGATGCAAAACAGGTAAAAATGGCTTGGGCTGCCTCCCAAGGAGCGCTCGTTTTAGGTCTCGAGCTCGACCTTCTCTCTTCAGGTTCTGTTTTGAGATGGATCGGAGAGATCCAAGCTCTCTCGCAATTCTTGGGGATGGTCAGCAATGTAGTGCTTGAGACGCTGACCATTGACTTTGAAAGTCTGCCCCTCCTTGTTATCCAATTCCACAGTGCCAAACGGGAACACTGCCCTCACCCGGAATGGACCGGACCATCTGGACCTCAGCTTCCCTGGAAAGAGCCTAAGTCGAGAATTGAACAAGAGGACCAAGTCTCCCTCATGGAACTCACGAGGCATGATGCGCTTGTCGTGAACTTGTTTGGTCCTTTCCTTGTACATTCTCGCGTTCTCGTAGGCATTGAGACGCATCTCCTCTAACTCATGCAAGTCAAGGATGCGTTTCTCTCCAGCTGAGAGCAAGTCCATGTTGATGGCCCGTGTGGCCCAGTATGCCTTGTGCTCAATTTCCACGGGCAAGTGGCAGGACTTTCCGTACACCAATTTGAAAGGGCTCATCCCAATCGGAGTTTTGAAGGCTGTACGGTAGGCCCAAAGTGCGTCACTCAGCTTGAGTGACCAATCCTTCCTCGTGCGAGCCACGGTCTTCTCCAGGATAGACTTGATCTCTCTGTTGGAAATCTCGGCTTGACCGTTGGCTTGAGGATGGTAGGATGTGGTCACCTTGTGAGTGACTCCATGGCGACTGAGGAGATTGTCAAATTGGCGATTGATGAAGTGCTTGCCACCGTCACTGATGACGGCTCTCGGGACTCCAAAGCGAGGGAAGATGGTGTCAGTGAACAGTCGTTTCACTGCCTTGGAGTCCGCATTCTTGCACGCCACTGCCTCCACCCACTTGGAGACGTAGTCAACTGCCACCAGGATGTACTCGTTCCCACACGAGGGTGGAAACGGTCCCATGAAATCAATGCCCCAGACATCAAAGATGTCTACCTCTAGAATAGAGGTGAGAGGCATTGCATTCCTCTTGGAGATGTTCCCGGTGCGCTGACACTTGTCACAAGCTGCGACGAAGGTCCTAGCATCTCTGAAGAGTGAAGGCCAGAAGAAGCCGGATTGCAGGACCTTTGAAGCAGTCTTGGAGAATGAAGCGTGTCCTCCGTAGGCCGAGGAGTGGCAGTGCTCAAGAATGGAGCGCGTCTCGTCGTATGGCACACATCGACGGTAGATGCCATCAACGCCAATCTTGAAGAGGTAGGGGTCGTCCCAGAAGTAGAACTTGGAATCCGATCGCAACTTCTTCTTCTGCTGGTATGACATGTCAGGAGGAAGTACTCCTGAGGCGAGAAAGTTCGCAATGTCTGCATACCAGGGCGCCGACTTGGTGTTCACTCGGTCAGTGGCATGGAACGTCCGATCTTGCAACGCATGAGTCGCGTGCATCGGTGTATCGACCGAGTGGATCTCCTCCATGGCAGTAATCGAATGGAATTGGTCATCAGGGAACGAGTCATCAATTGGCAGGCTACAAGAGCCCTCATCTTCCCAGCGAAGCCGGGACAGATGGTCAGCCACAGTGTTTTCGACTCCTTTCTTGTCCCTGATTTCGATATCGAACTCCTGCATGAGGAGAATCCACCTAATCAGGCGAGGTTTGGCATCCTGCTTGCTCAACAGATACTTGAGTGCGGCGTGGTCAGTGTAGATCACTATCTTGGAGCCAACCAGATAGGATCTAAACTTGTCGAGAGCGAACACAACAGCCAAAAGCTCCTTTTCGGTTGTTGTGTAGTTCATCTGGGCAGGGTCTAGCACCTTGCTAGCGTAGTAGATAGCACATGGCTTGTTCTCCTTCCGCTGCCCAAGAACGGCTCCCACAGCGTAATCACTCGCATCGCACATCAGCTCAAATGGCAAGGTCCAGTCTGGAGGCTGCAGGATGGGTGCTGAGACAAGGGCTTCCTTCAATCGGCAAAACGAATCGACACACTCCTGCGTGAAGATGAAATCAGAATCCTTGATGAGCAGGTTGGTCAATGGTTTTGCGATTTTCGAGAAGTCCTTGATGAAACGGCGGTAGAAGCCAGCGTGTCCCAGAAAGCTTCGCACAGCTTTGACGTTCGTTGGGATCTCCAGCTTCTCGATCACCTCCACCTTTGCTTTGTCAACCTCAATCCCTTTTGAGGTCACCACATGTCCAAGGACGACTCCCTCTTGGACCATGAAGTGACACTTCTCCCAGTTGAGGATTAGGTTGACTTCTTCGCACTTCTCCAGAATTTTGCAGAGGTTGGCTAGACATGAGTCAAAGCTGGTCCCATAGACAGAGAAGTCGTCCATGAACACCTCCATGATTTTCTCAATGAAATCAGAGAAAATGGCCATCATCGCCCGTTGGAAGGTGGCAGGTGCATTGCAAAGACCGAAGGGCATCCTCCTATAGGCGAATGTGCCATAGGGACAAGTGAAAGTGGTCTTTTCTTGGTCGTTCGGGTGAATGGGGATCTGAAAGAATCCTGAGTACCCGTCAAGGTAGCAAAAATGAGAATGAGTCGCCAGCCTTTCAAGGAGTTGGTCGACAAACGGCAGTGGGAAGTGATCCTTGCGCGTGGCATTGTTGAGCTTCCTGTAGTCGATACACATGCGGTACCCAGACACCACACGAGTAGGGACTAGCTCATCCTTTTCATTGCGCACCACTGTCGTGCCTCCCTTCTTGGGCACCACGTGAACGGGACTCACCCACTTGCTGTCAGAGATGGGATAGATGATGCCTGCGTCTAGGAGTTTGAGAATCTCCTTTTTCACCACCTCTTTCAGGTTGGGGTTGAGTCGCCGCTGGTGCTCCACAGACGGCTTGTGATCATCCTCGAGAAGAATCCGGTGTGAGCAGATGGCTGGGTTGATCCCTTTCAAGTCCTTGATCGAGTACCCAATCGCGCCCTTGTGAAATCGCAGCTTCTCAAGCAGTTTGGCGGTTTGATCGGGGTTCAGACTCGCATTGACGATCACGGGACAAGACTTTTCTGGATCGAGGAACTCGTATCGGAGATTGGTTGGGAGAGGCTTGAGTTCGGGAGTCGGACGCTCAGGCTGATCATTGACACGAGTCGCATCTGGGTGATCAGACTCGTGTGCTGTCGAGGTGTCGGCCTTGGCAGTCTCCGCTTCACTCATCGTCTCAGAGTGTGATGTACGATCCTCCAGATCCTCAGGAATCGCATCTGCTGCACAAATCGACTCGCTCGCCTCGCTTGGCAACTTTGAGAGGAATTCAGCGTCTTGGCGCAGCGAGTTGTTGACTTGGTCGAGAAAGTAGTCCTTGACTAGATCAGCCAGGTACTCCTCGGTCCTGTCAACTCGGAAACATGTCTCAGATCGCGACGGATATCTCATGGCACGGTCGATCTGGAACTTCACCTTCTCTCCCCCGAAATTCAGAGTCAGGATGCCCTGCTTCACGTCAATAATCGCGCCGGCTGTACTCAGAAAAGGTCGTCCCAAGATGATTGGGACTTCCTTGTCTTCTTCCATCTCCATGACGACGAAATCGACGGGCACGAAGAACTTCCCGACTTGAACTGGCAGATCCTCCACCACACCAAGTGGAAGTCGGACTGAAGAATCCGCCAACTGCAATGTCATCCTCGTGGGCTTGAGCTCCCCCACTCCTATGCGATCATAGATGGTGCGTGGCATGAGACTCACGCTCGCTCCTAGATCACACAGGGCCTTCTTGATCGTCGCCTTCCCAATGGTGCACGGGATGGAAAACTTTCCAGGGTCGTCCAGTTTGGGAGGTAGCTCACTCTTCAGGATTGCGCTGCACTGCTCCGTCAGCTTGACTGTCGCGTGCCCCTCTAAGCTTCTCTTGTTAGAAAGAATGTCCTTCAGAAACTTGGCATAGGTGGGCATTTGAGTCAGAGCGTCAGTGAAAGGAATGGTGATCTGCAGCTGCTTGATGACGTTTGCGAAGTTGGCAAATTGCTCGTTCAGTCTGGTCTCAGCCAATCGTTGGGGGAATGGAACAGGTGGCCGGTATGGAGGTGGTTTCTCGGCCCCTTTCTTCTTCTGATCACCTGACGCTTTGGATGGAGGTTGTGCAGGTCTTGCCGAGCTGGTGCAGTCTGCACTCGCTTGAGGTCGGGTGACCTCAGCTCGTTCTGGATTAACCTCCTTCAGTGGAATTGACTCAGGGGTCGGGGTCGCGTCAGGTGTCGCGTCGAGAATCGGATCAACTGTGCCCTCACTTGGCATTGGTGGCTCGTCGTATTGGGTCCCACTTCTCAGAGTGATCGCCTTAGCCTCTTCTCTTGGATTTGGTTCGGGTTGAGCCGGAAGCTTCCCTGGTCGAGAGTGGCTTGAGGTGACCATCTGGCTCAGCTGCTCCAGCAACTTGCTTTGGGCAGCCATTTGAGTGCTCATGCTCTGCATCTGCTCCCACATCATCTGATTCATCTTGCCCTGCTCGTGAGTGAAGTCGTCCACTCCGGCAGGCGCATTCGACTTTGAGGGGTCAGAGGGAACTGCTCGGTTGCCTTGGTTGGGAAAGGAAGCGTTCTGGTAGAAGCTCCTGTTGCCATTGTTGCTGTTGCTGCTCGAAGCTTGGGGTCTCCAATCGTTGTTGCTTTGAGGAGGGTAGTTTCCATTGTTGTTCGTCCGATTGTTCCAGTTGTTGTTGTTGTTGTACTGCGGCCTTTGGAAGCTGTTGTTTTGGAAGGGGGGTCTGAACGAAGAGTTGTTGAAAGGCGCAGGGTTGTTTTGGTTCGACCTCCAGTGTTGCTGCTCAACATGGTCCTTGGAATAGGATCGACTGAAGGGAGGTCGTGGGAAGAAAGAAGGTTCGTTGTTGAGAGAGTGGACTTGCTCGTTCTCCTCGTCTTGCTGCACCAGCGGGCATTGCTCGTATGCGTGCCTCTCGTCTCCGCACATGACGCAGACTTGAGGTTGCTGTTCGACAGCCTTGACACTAAGCTTGTCCATTGCCCTCTGCATGGCGTCCATCTTGGCGGTGAGAGCCGTGATGTGGTCTAGCTCGTACTTGCCTCCTCCTTGGCTACCTCCTTGGCCTCCTCGTGGGCGTGACGTGTCGCGGCCGGACCACTGCTGGTTCTGCGCCATATCATCTATCAAGCTCATAGCCTCTAAAGGCTCCCTTGACATCAACGCGCCTCCCGCAACAGCGTCCACGTAAGCACGAGTGCTCTCATTCAGGCCGTCGTAAAACGTTTGAATTAAAAGCCAATCGGGTAAACCGTGGTGGGGACAAGAGTACTGCAACTCTCTAAATCTCTCCCACGCTTCATTCAGGGGTTCATCAAAAATCTGCCTAAAGCTGGTCAGGTCTTGTCTCACCTTGGCTGTCCTCTTGTGAGGGAAAAATCTGGTCAAAAACAATTTGGACAAATCCCTCCAAGTCCTAACAGAGTCCCTAGGCAAAGATCCTAACCACTTTTTGGCCTTATCCCTAAGCGTGAAAGGAAATAAAGCAAGCTTTGTGTAATCAGCATTCTCACCGTTGGTCTTGATCGTAGTGATGCACTCGAGGAATGTCTGGAGATGAGCGTGCGGGTCCTCGTGGTCGAGTCCGTGAAAGCTGTTCTGCTGCACCATATTGACAACACCCGGGTTGAAGTTTGGTTGCTGTCCTGGAATGTGTGGCAGCCGGATCGCACCTCTTGCATCTCCAGCTCTCGGCACGTTGTACTCTCGCAGCGTCCGAGGCATGAAACCATCAGCTTCGTCATCAGTCATGCGGCCTTCTTCTTCTTCTCGCCTCTGTCTTTCTCTTTCCCTGGCCTCTGCCTCCATTCTCAATCGGGCTTCGTTGTCTGCCTCAGCCATCTTTTCGGGTTCTGGTGTGTTGGTACGGGTCGGACCAGTCTTGGTACGGGTCGGACCTGGTTGGTGCGGCCTGGTCGTACCTGAGTCTGTGCGGACCGTACCAGAGAGTGGCTGAGCAGTGTCAGCTGAGTCTGGAGGAGTTTGGTCGAACAGGGGCCCCTTGCTTCTCAGATTGTATGTCAGCCTGTATTTGCCCGCAGGGGGGGGGTTCAAAAGCCAGTTTTTAGTATTTTTGAATAAGAAAAGCAATAAAGATACAAGATAAAATCTAGATCAACTAAGTAAGATAAAACCTAACTAAGCAATTGGTTACCGTCCCCGGCAACGGCGCCAAAAACTTGTTCGCAGCAAAGTGCAACGCAAGTTTCGGTACGCTTGAGGGCGTACCTTTTAAACCTCGTTAACACTCCACGAGTAAAGGATGCAAGTGCACAACCTCTGCCGTGTAGTATAATCGGGTATCGATCCTCAGAGACGGCTAATCACTCGGTTAAGTTCTATCTAAACTTGATTGAAAACTAGAAGTTGAAAGGGTTTTGTTTGGTATTTAATTTCCTAAGGTATCAAATCAAACTGTTCAGACAATTGAAGAAGATGTAACAAAATGTTTAGAACAAATGTAAATTGTGTTTTGATTATGGATAAAAGGTGTTTCCAGGGTTTAAGACTTCATCTCTGATCTGCCTCTAGTGGTACGGCCCGTACTAAGTAGGTACGGCTAGGCCGCACCTCACTTGGTAAGGCTAGGCCGTACCACCCTGGTAAGACCCGTACCGGCTTCCCAGAACAGAACCTACCAGTTCGAGTAAATGCATTTCCTTGCTGGTACCTTGTGCTAAACTCTTTAGAAAGGTTCAATAGACCATACCTAAGGTTCCTAACCCTCAACCATCGTTTGTTGGATCAAGATCTAGGTTGGAATGCAATTGAGAGCCTTTTAGGGTTTCTACACCTCAACCATCGTATGTTGGTACAGATCTACCCTAGCTGATTGATTAGATGTCTAAGGCACCCTCTAATCTGTCGATTAGAGGAGAATTCAACCTTTCGGCTTCAATTCGAACTATTCTACCCTATGTACTTGAATTGGATGAGAGATTGAGATGATCACATGACCTTGATAGGTTCGATCTAAACCTAAAGGGACATCATACAACAATCACAGCAAGCAAAGCAAGATATAACAATGAAAATCACAATCAATCAAACTAAAGAGTTCATACAAAGTAAAAGTCAAAGAAAGTCAAAACAAATCAAGATTCGATCTCTAACCCTAGAAACTAAAATGATCTACTCACAGCACATAGCAATGTCTAAAAATACAATAAGAGGAAGAGAGATAGCCATGGATTGAAGGGAGATGGAGGAGGAAGCTAGATCCGTCGAGTTTCGCCTCTTCCTCTTCTTTCCTTCTTGCTTTCAGCTCTTTAGCCTTCTTCTCTCTCCTACTGAGCTCTCAGATCTTTCTGGAATGAATTGGATTCGAAATCTGGAGAGTTCCCCGCCTTAAATAGCCTCTGCCCAAATTTGAATCTGTCAGGACGCCTTCATGTACGGCCCGTACCAATTTGGTGCGGCTTGGCCGTACCAGGCGTGAAGAGCTGAAAACGGCTAAGTATGGTCCGACCCGTACCAAGCCTGGTAAGGGTCGTACCTCATCATGTGAATCGCCATTTCTTCGTGTGTTTTGCTCCAAACCTGCAGAAAACAAACAAACACTCAGCAGTACCAAATTCTAAAGATATAACAATGGAATGCACATAATTCTGGTGAATTATGGCACGAATCTGGTACTAAAACAGGCCTAAAATAGACTAAATATGCGAGGTATCAGCAGGGACATTGTGCGGCCCCCTGACAGGGGCTGCATCGGCGTTGTGCGGACTTCAATGTTTGAGCCACAGAATGTCAGTGCGGCCTGGGTAGAAATCAAATTCTCCAAAAACAGAGGTGTTTTGATTTATTTTTTGGGAAAATGTTATAAATAAAAATTTCGGCACATTATGACACATTCTGTTATAATATAATGACTTTTGTTATTATTATAAGGGTTATCATCTTTTCCATGTAATTTATATGCATCTGTGTATCTAAAATAGAGAATAAAATTAGTTTACTTAAATGAGATTGACAAATAACTTTTCTTATATGATATAAAAAAATGGAAAGAAATAAAGACATGACCAATCAATTATCAATTAATCAAAAAGTTTCATAAAAAACATTTAAAAAATGAAAAAAAAAAAATCAAGACAGAAAAGACAGACTACATAAACTTGTGGCGAGTATGTATCTAAATAAATTTAGATTTCTACACGTAAAAACACATAAAAAATAATTAAGATGTATAAAATCAAAAGAAAATAAATTATATTGATCGGATAGTTGATATTCTATTCGAAATTTCATCTTTTAATCACAATTGTTGACGGATCAGAACATCTATCTACTTAATATAAGATTAGAGTAGGGCTGCTAATGAGCCAAGCTCGGCTCAAAACTCAGCTCAGCTCATCATATAACTAAACAGGCTCAACTCGGGCTCGGCTCGGGCTTGAAGAAAAAAACTCGGCTCAATTTAATGAGTTTGAGCCTTCAGCTCGGCTCAAACTCGGCTCATAACTCGCGAGCTCAACTCATGCCAAGCATTAAAAAAATAAACATTTGTAAAATCCTTTACTGTTTTGGGTCATGAGCTCAACTCGTTTACTGTTCAGTTCTAAAATCTTGTGTACTATATTTTTGCAAAAATATATGTATAACTTTCGGTATAATAAAACATTTACTGTTTTGCAAATGCAACATTAACATAATAAAGTTTTCATAATTTTAGAACTGAACAGTAAACGTTTGAGTAATAAAATAGAAGAGACTCCTTGGCTCATGAGCCAGCTCGGCTCGACCCTGTTTGAGTGATAAAATATGAGCCGAGTCGAGTTCGGACTTTATTTAGTTTAGGGCCTATCTCGATACAATTTATTGAGCTGTTCAACTCATTAGCTCATGAGCCGTCTCGGCTCATTAGCAGCCCTAGATTAGAGGTATATGTGTTCGGTTTCTAATTAAATTAAATTTTCTTTGTTTACTATAAATTAGTAAAAGAAACACACCGATCATTTCGCATTAATTTCTGCCTTACTCGTACTAGTGCCTCGCTTTTAAACGAATATTTCTTGTTACGTTATTGTCCTTTTAAAGAAGTTGCTTGTACCATGCTTAAGAAAACACATGGTTTTCTTTCTTTTTCTTCTTTTAAGAAAATAGCAAACTATGGATCCAGTACTATTAGACCAATAAAAAGAGTTGCAAGATTAAAATGTACAGGAAATTATATAAGAGACGAAGAAATAAAGGACGAAAGAAGAAAATACAAATTTTAAGAAAAAACTTCTAATTTCCAGAGGACTAAAATGATTTCTCATTGTTATCCTTTTCTTAACTATTAATTTTCCATTTTCCGAAAAGAAAAAGGCTACTCATTTCATTGGGGAAACATGAAAATGGACGCCTCCATTAAAGAACAATGGAGAGCAACTCAATCCTAGCATAACAAACGAAAAACAAAAGAAGAAAAATCCCAAATGACAAATCTTTACTCTTCTGAGCAATCATTAGACTCCTCCTTAATTCCTCATTAATTCCCTAATTCGATTTCCCTCCCCCCATTATCTCTCTTTGTATATAATCAGAGCGAGAAAATGAAAGGAGAGGCGATGAACAGAGGTATACACTCATGAGGTTGGGTTTCCTAGCTTCTTCATGACCTCCTGTTTCTCTCTTTCTCTCTCTCTCTCTCTGTAACAAAAAATAAAATGCAAAACATTGCAGAATTCCCAATCATCCTTCTCCCTTCAAAGGAAACACCCATCATTTCCTCTCATTAATGCCCCAATTCTAACTTACAAATTGTATACTTCCCTTTCTCAGAAAACAGAGCCCCCCTCTCCCCTATAAATTTCCCCTCAATATTCAATCTTTCAATCCACACATCAAACCCAAATCCAAAACCAAATAAAATGAAACCCTCTTCTACCTCCACAAGCTCCTTCTACGCCTTTGTATCTGAGGGGCTTGATGAACTCGAACGTAGCCTTTCGTCGAATACCTTCATGTCAATTGATTTCCTCTGCCACGTCATCTCCTTTCTGAGGTCCCTCCATTCTCAAATCGTAGTCCTGGTGCAAAAGCTCCATCTACCAGTTGGAGATAAGTGGCTGGATGAATACATGGATGAGACCTCGCGAATTTGGAAAGCTTGTGATGCAATCAAATTGGGGATTACGAGTTTTGAAACATACTGTGTGCATGGTTCTACTTTTCTTTCTCGGCTAGACGACTGTCGCCGCCACCCCAACCCCAATTCTGTTCGACAGGTAATTATATATCGAATCAGGGGTTTGCTGCTATATATGGAAAGTTGCAAAAAGATTTTGTTTTATCCTCAGTAACTTAACCTGCACCTAGAATGCTTGTTTGTTCTATCTATAAGATAATATATTATTTATTTCCATTTCAGGTGATATCGGCTGCCTCTGCTACAGTGAGAGAGGCAATAGCCTTAGAACAAGATAACCGATCAGTTGCTAGAACACGAATCGAGCCACTTTCTCTGCAATTCAACGAGTGCCAACCGATGGAATACTCAAAGCTCAATGGATTCAACGGGTTCAGAGGGGTTCTCTATGCATTGTCTAATGCAAGCTCTCTCCTTCTGACGATCACAAGTTGGGTATCTGTTTATTTCTCCCCTGATTTATCGTATTGCCGCACGACTATCGATGCAGACAAAAGTTTCGGATTGGGTTATATCAGTTCAATGGAAAGGTTGAAACAGAGAATTGTTAGTGAGGTAGAGGCAAGTGGAAGCATAAGAGGGGTGATGATGTGTGAATTTAGGATGGTGAAGGAACTGGTAGAGGAGGTAAAGGGAGAACTGGATAGGTGCGGTTGTGTCAGAACTGAAGATGGGGTGGATAAGTTGAAAGGGTGGGTTGGTGTGTTGAGGTCTGGCACAGAGAGTTTGGTGTGTCAGCTAGATGATTTCTTTGATGAGATTGTCGAGGGGAGGAAGAAGCTCTCTGATTTGTGCAGCCATAGGTGAAATGATGAGATTTAAGATAATTAGGGTTTTGTCGGGGAAAAAAAGGCAGAGGGAACTGAGGTTTTTAAATTATATATTTAAGTTTTGTTTTGTAATTTTCTAGAGAAGGTTTAGTGCGGAAGAGATGTTGCCATAGTAAGTTTGACATGACAGATTTTTCATTTTTGAGGTGATCATTAAACTTGTGTTGCAATTTCTAAAGAGATTTTCAACTTGATAACACACTAAATCTTGGTCTTGAAGCTACTAGCTAATTGTGTAGCTAAATATCATGCTAACTAGTTTTATTTTTCCTTGTCATAGTTATCTTATGTCAGATGAAATTGTGATAAATACATAAAGCAATGATATTATATTTTAATTTCTCAAATAGTACTATTAATAAAATGCAACCCAAATAACAAATAAAGAGATGGAATGTTGTTTCTATCTTGAAAAGGAGAAGGGTTAAGAATCAGTCTAGTCATGAGAAGAACAAGGCTTAAATAGAAAGATTGGAAACTTTGTTCTATGTAGCCCAACAAAACAAATCTCTAAAGAGATGGAGCATCTTTTACACTCTTTAAGGGAAAGAAACGAACCTTTTGTTCTCTTCTCATCGCTTTCTTCTCTCTCTTACTTTTGAAGGTTGGTTTGTTAAAATACTATTAGTGGTGTTTCATTCCCTTCTCTGTCATCATTAGTCCTTCCACTAGAACAAGAAAAAGGGGGAGTAATGCAAAATGAGGGTTGAGTTGGAGATTCCTTGTTTCATCAAACATAAGAAGGACAAAGAACATATTAATTTAATTTTGTATATGTATATATAGTACAAACTGGCCTGTGTTGTCTATTTCATAGTTTTTGCGAGGATACATTACATGAGTAGAAGATAACTTTTCGTCATTGCTTAAATTGGAAAGAACATACTAGCTGATTACACAGACCAATAACAGCATACATGTGCAAAAATATTGCTTTTGAACGAAGATAAAGGAGTCCTTAACGCAAAAGGTCACGTTCATCATTTATAAAGCGTGTTCATAACTCCATCCTGCACCTACTATCTTTCTGGTTTTCGGAGAATATGAGCAATAAATATGTATTATGTAAAGTGAGGTTATATATGGTAATATGTATAGAGTATATTGGTCCATATATACTTTAGATTAATATTTTCATTTTCTAAATTTAGATGGTCGATCTCAACCTTTTAGTATGATATTCATATAAAAATATATTTGCAGAATAGATTTTACATTTGTTAGAATGTTTTTACTATATTTTTAGATAGGTAGAAAACCACTACTTTCGATCAAAATATTTTATACATATCTAAAAAAATAGTAAAAAGATTCTAAAAAATATAAAATTTGATCTACATGTACATTTTCATATGATGAATTGGTGATAATATTGAACGGTTCAAATTGACTATTGGACTTTGTAAACGGTGATATTAATTCAAAGTACATACCAATGTACGCTATGTATAATACCATAGCCTCACTCTATACATACATTATGTATATGTAAGCTCTCCCAAAAACCAAAAAAAGAGGAAAAAAGAAAAAGAAAAAGAAAACAAAAACAGATGGGCCCCTTCAGTTATAGTTGTTGGTTAGCAAATGCAAAGCATTTTAGAGGAAAATAAATCTGCTGCGATTCCAATCCCAACCATTTACATGTTTCGAGATTCATGCACAAAAACTGAATTCTCAAAAGAATCTTGAGTTTTATCATTTTATCGTTTGAATGGTTGGAATTAGAATCGTAGCAGATTCGCTTCCATTTTAGGGGCATAAACCAATAGAGTATAGACAAAAACAACTTTTTGAAATTTGAAAAAGACGCAGAAGCAGAGAAGCTGAGCATGTCTGAAAGATTAGATGTACTGAGTAGTAAATAGCAGATGCAAACAATGATTAAATGTTTCTGGAATGGCAGCTGTAAACTTTGTAGGAGTTTGGAAGGACAATCGCTCTTTAGCGCTTTTTGCCAGTGCCTTTGTCTTTTCGTACTGAGACAAAAATTAGAAACAAAAGTTATTTTTTATGTAAAACAACAAGTTATTTCAATTACGAAACTTATTGAATTAATAAAAAACAAAAAATATAAAGAAACACGTCTATTCAGTGGCTAAATCATTATCTTTTATTTGAAAAATTTTAGGTTTAAAATCTTAATTTCTATACTGAAGATAATTTGAAAATTTTAACATTCATCACATTCTTAAAAATAAACAACAAAAATGTGAAACAAACTATCACATTTCCTAAGATTTACTAAGAATAGCGAAGCATCCGATATAAAATGACGAGATAACTATTAAAGGCTACAAATCAAGGGCTAGTTCTCCGTCTTTGAGTCATGCAAATGTTTTCTCATGCTTTATTTATTTTTCGTTTTCAATCTCTTATATATATTCTCTTGCTTTATGTTGAAATATATATAGCCCAAAAAAAGGGGTTAGAATCCACCACATCTGAAGCTCTTCAACAGAAAAACTGACAAAAACGCATACTGCAACATTTGCATTCTACAACAGGTCATAATCTAAAGATAAAAAAAGGTGAAAATATTAGCATATACAATTCAGCATTAATCCTTCACAGAATCGCTATACAACGGAATTTCAGTACCACAAAAATGAATTCTAAGTATTGCTAAACACCAAAGGATGAAATGAAATTCAGGACAATTCATTGCCCGTTAACCCCATGTGCCATATATAACCAACTCCATATCGGGCATCTAGGCAGTTTACATCCCGGAAAGTAAATATAAAAATATTCCAGAGAAGAAGTTGTTGCCAATTACTCTGTTATCTGCAAAATGATTTTTAGGAAGCAGTTGTAAATACTAAGGGCTAACAACAAAATTTCATTGATTATTTCTCATTCTAAAGTTTGACTAAAACTGAAAACTTCTCATACATCAAACGCTGGCAAGGCAAATTGTGATGCGAAAGCCTCAACTTCGTTACGCAACTCAATAATATCATTATTGTTTTGTAGGCCCTTTGAAAAATCCTTTTGAATTTTACCATGCTCCTTTACCACATTGCTTGCTATCTTTGCAGCTCTTAAGAGAAATTCTGCCATTATCTCAAAGTCATTTTCGACACAACCTCTTGTTGTCATGGCCGGGGTACCTGTCATAATATTTTTATTTTTAATAAAAAGAAAAAGAAGGGCAAGACAGCATTTTCCATGATTTTTCAGTGGTATAATACATAATGCAACGGTTGTGCCATAGTGAATGAAAAATCTTACCAATCCTGACACCACCAGGGGATATAGAGCCGTTGTCACCATAAATTGGGGTTTTGTTGATTGATACATGACATGCCTCACACACTTTCTCATAAATTTTTCCTGATTTAAATTAACAACATTGTTAATAAATGACTAACAAATACATGCAGATTATCATAATCCATGACAAAGCTTTATGAAAATTACACCAGGTCTCTGTTGTGCTAATCTGAAAAACAAATATTCTTTAAATGGATACATCAATCAACATCTGAAGCATTTTAACTAATATCTCCTATTATTTCTGTTTTCTTCTTTCAGTTTTTCCTTCCCTTAGTTTTCCATTAGGATATGTAGGCTTATTTGTAAAGTAAGCTTAAAGAGTATCTCTTCCAGAATACCTGCTTTTCTTTGTTTCTTTGAGCAGAAATGGCAGTTTTTTTGGAAACAAACTTTTCAAATAGATACAAAAAAATTTATGGCTTTCATTTCCTTCTTGCAGATCTAAGGCTCTCCAATCGATGCTATACCTCTACTTTGTTTTTCAAGAAAAAAAATGGAGATATTCATAAAATAATTGTATTATACTATCACTCAACTTCTTGTTTTGTAAAATAAAGAAGTAGCTGAATCATAAAAAAAGTTAAATTAGGAACAATTATTGTTCTCAGTCTAAATAAAATAAAGTCATTTAATTTTATTAAAAATCTTTAATCTTTGGCACAAAAATGACACTTCAAATCATTTTTTTTATGCAACTTGCAACAGAATGTACTTCAGATCTGTGTGAAAAGTGAATATTCTAATGAAAAACTCTAAAATGATTAATAAATATCACACAATACCAAACAACGTGTGACACTCAAAAGTCCAAACATGCCTCATTGTTTTTGTGCTCCAATCATGACTCACATCCTTATCTCCATATTCAAAGTTCAAACAGTCAATCCGAACTGCTCAACATAATCTCCTTGTTAAAATGTGCTTGGAGACCAACTTTTTTTTTTTTTTTTTTTGAAACTTTTTTTACTATATTTTTAGATAGGTAAAAAAACCACTGTTTTTGGATGGTCTAGAAACAATGATTTTATACCTATCTAAAAAAATTAGTAAAAAATTCTAAAAAATATAAAATTTGGTCTCAATACACATTTTAATATGGAGATCATGTTGAATGGTTCGGATTGACTGTTTGGACATTGAAAACGGAGATAAGGATGCGAGGTATGATTGGGGCATTTTAACCCTACTCTTTTTAATATACTTATATCCTAGAATTATTATACATTTAACTTTATTACCTTGTTAGCAGACAACAGCCTAATAGGCAGTGTTGAGAAAATACAAGTTTGTGGAAAGGCTTATAAACAAACTATCTTTCATTTGATTCCTCAATTGTAATTTTTATTGGAATAACTTATTTTCATTGAGAAAAACATTGATTGCTTCAACTCCAAATAAAGCACTTCAGAGCTATAGTACTAATGACTGGGCAAAAATATCACCAAAAGGATCAACAAGGTCAAAACAGGTGGATTATAATTACCTGTCAAGCCAAATGTTCTGAGGTCCCACAGAATCAAGTGGTTGTCAGTTCCACCAGTGACCAGCCGGCACTTTCTCCTAAGCAATGCACAAGCCAGTGCCTGCGCATTTTTCTTGACTTGAACAATATATGCCTTGTACTCTGGCGTGGCAACCTGCTTGAGAGCAATCGCCAATGCAGCAATATGGTTGTTGTGGGGCCCTCCTTGCATAGAGGGGAAAACTGCGAAGTTTATACGGTCCTCATAGTCATACTGCTCAGCTGGTGCTTCTTCAGCAGGTCGCTTCGGGTGTTTTGGGGTACCCCGTGCAGGGGGGCCGGCATACTTACGCACAATTCTGCCCCTGCGGAAGAAGATTATGCCACCGCGCGGGCCCCGCAGGCTTTTGTGGGTGGTTGAGGTCACAACGTCGCAGTATTCAAAAGGGCTTCGGCACTCCTACATTAGAGAACAAATGAATCAATTAAAAGGTTAAACAACATTTTAGATGCATGCAGGTGACGATTGTCTCCCAGTGATTACCAGCAAGGAGTAGATTTTATAGATTAGGTAGGAGCACTTATTTCCTTTGTTTTTTGTTTGTTTATCTTGGGTTTACTAATGTTTAGTTGAAGGTCTCAGTGTATGCATCGGAAAACAATTAAAGACTTCAGGATCTAGTTTAGTCCAAAATACCATTAAGATAAAAAAAAAATTATTGGAGTTGAAACCTATCCAGTTGACACATACCAGAATATACCTCCTCACATGTACAAACAACATGGTTAACCTTGATAAAAAGATGTTTTAAATACCAAATCTCAACAGAAATAATTCTGATATCTTTAACAGAAATACCCTATCAGAATTAAAAAAAATGCCACAAACCAACAGATAGTAAAAGGTTTAGTTTTCAAACCTTTGCAGCTACAAGACCGCTTACGTGGGCCATATCACACATGAGCACGGCCCCACACCTCTCGGCTATCTGCCTTAGCCTAGCAAAGTCCCACTCCCTGGGGTATGAGCTGCCTCCACATATCAAAATTCTTGGGTGAAATTCGACCGCCCTCTCCTCCAACTTCTCATAGTCAATGTACCCGGTAATATGATTAACCTTGTATGACAAACTCTCAAAGAATATGGATGCACCTGATACCTTCTTCCCACTCGGTGTATAGTACCTGTATGAACCATGCTTAGCACAATTTAAAACATTGAATTTTACAAATAACTTTCAACAAATCTGAATTTTGCTATAAGCACCTCATATTATAGTTAAAATGATGTCCAATGCAAATAAGCAAATTTTCCTAACTATTCCAAGCAAACTTGGAGCACAACCTCTTGAAAATCTGATTTGGTATTACATCTAATAGTCAAGTATATCATTTCAAATATCTAAAAACAAATTTAGAAAAAATGTTGGGTTCTACATGCCTTCTTTGTAAAAGAAGGTCGAATTCCAACATACCCATGGCTAACGTGGCCGCCAGATGGTGAATCCAGACCCATAATTCTATCCTTGGGCATTAACAAACCGGTAAAAACGGCAAAATTAGCTGAGGTGCATGAATAGGGTTGCACATTGACACCCCAAGATGAAGGGTCAAGATTGAATGCAGCCAGAGCTCGGGAGTGGCACAGCTGTTCGATCTGATCAATGAAGTGGTTGCCGCCATAGTAGCGGGCCCCAGGTAGACCCTCTGAGTACTTGTTTGTCAGGTGGCTTCCGAGTGCATCAAGAACCGCACGGCACACAAAGTTTTCGGATGCAATCAGTTCAATTCCTCTTATCTATTATGAAATAAGCCAAGAATTAACAGATATTAATTTAAGAGTTTCATATCAAGCCCAGTTATTACAGCATATTTGCAATCAACCAGTTAATGCATCTGACCTGTTATGAAATAAATCAAGAATAAAAAAAATTCACTTGGGACTTTGCTTTCAAATGAAACCCTGTCTTTACTGTAGAAGTTACTATTAACACTTCCAAATATGATCCTGCTATACAAACTCTTGGGTTCTTTTGCAAGTACAAGAAAGAATAATTAAAGCAGAAAGTTGCCCCTAGAATAACAATTTTTAATTTGATTAAACATTTCAAAAACAAAAAGGATTTAATTGAATGAATTAAACTCAGTACTCAAGCATTAGATTTCAGTCCCTGATTCCCCTTTTACAGGACAAGAATAAAGCGAGTTCCTCACTTTATTCCACTTCCCTATTAAAAAATCAAACACTACTGCCAGATATGATTTAGACTTTTTATTTTTCTGAGGCAATGACCTTCTAAATTTCATTAAAAAATAAAATTGAAAATACAAGGTGGCATATACAAAGAAGGAAACAGATGGCAAAAAACTTAGAACCTACGAAGTGAAAAAATAATGATGATGAAAAAATACATGTGTGGGCTATATTACCTTAATCTAGCTAGTCGATAATCATCGGTCTCTTTATGATTTAGACTATATTTGTTATGTAGGTTTATAACAGCAAAAATAAAATTTATTGTGCATGCATTCATTAACTGATAATCCCATCATAAAATGGAATTGAAAATCTCAGGGAGAACCTAGTTAAGCAAGCACTACATAAATGTAAAACACCCAATGAGCACTCCTACAGGAGAATAAGCCCAATTCTGGTCTAAACCCACTAATTCCCAAATCAGAAATTACAGAACTTAGACATCAAATTCATTCACTGATAATCCCATAATAAAAACGGAACTGCAGATTACTGCGAGAATCTAGCTAAGCAAGCACTTGATAAATGTAAAACACCCAACGAGCACTCAGGCATAAACCCAATTCTGGTCTAAACCTACTATATTTCAAATCAGAAATAACAGAATCGAGGCCATTATATATCAAATTAAATGATTAAATCAAGTCTTCTACCAAGTTTTAGTAACTATTATTTGGCAAAGGACCTCTCTTAAAGTACAGTTGTTTTAACAGGAACGAAATAAACTCTGGGCAAACCCCCACTGAACAAAACCCTGCCGAAATGAGTAATTTCCAAATTCTCCTCATCAAATAGCATAACTACATGGTTAGGTCTTATAAAACGTTTACAAATTACTAAAAAAATTAATAGAACCTTTATTACCTGGCGATGCTTCTCCTTCTCCATAATTTGAAACACATCAGGATCAGCTAAGGAGAGAGGCAAATTACCCCACGCACGAACAGCTGCACGGCGTGATTCCATACCGGGATCAGGTTCCCGTTCGGATCTCTTGGAGGGAGAAGAACATGAAGAAGAAGATGAGGAACGCGGCCGCTTGAAGCATAACGGGTAACCTAACAAGTTAACCGGGGCGGGTTCGAATTCGGGCTGAGAGGTGGAGGGCATGGAAGACATTGCGCCTGGAGCACGGAGCGCGAGAGAGAGATCGGAGTCGGGTTCTACTCGGGAGATCTCCATTACAGAGCAAAAAAGGGTACGAAGGATAAATTGTGAAGCTTCAATTTGTATTATTAGACGCACAGGAGTTGGGGTAGATAGAGAGAGACCGGTGGGAGAGGTACATAGATTGAAAATGGAGAATCGAATCGACAGAGGTGGGAGGCAAAGGAGAGAGCGAGAGAGTTCAAAATATATACACACATGGTGTACTTCTTCTACAGTTTGAACAACGTCACTTTTGTGGCTTAGATATCATTGCGCCGTGTTTAGGCACCGAATTGACTTGCAAAAGATTTGGAGAAGGAAACGAATATATTTGTTGGTTGAACTTGGGACAGTACGTACTGGTACACCAAGGAGGCTATATTTCTCGATGAATCCGTCACGTTTGTTTGTTTTAAAATTCATACATACATATATATCTTAAAAACTTCCTTATAAAACTAAAGAGAGATATCTGCACGACTAATTCCAAATGAATCCGTCACGTTTTTTTATATCTTATCTTTTAGATTTAAATATGAGGGTATATTCTGATCTAAATGTAAAATTTTACGACTAATTCCAAATGTATAAAAATCAATGCTACTCTATGAACTCGACTAGATCTGTACGCAAAATGCACTGTAATTATTCATTCTACTTGTATTACTAACCGTTTATTCTTTCTGACGGTATATTGCCTCTCGGAGGTCCAGGTTCACTCGACAACATTGTTGTTCCAGAATCTGAGAACCTGGATTAAGATTCGGGTAAAAAACGTGATAGACCGACGAGAGCCAGCAAAATTTCACGTGGCAGATAATAAGTGGTACTGTATCTGTATGCTCTATTCGTGGAACAGTCGCTTGGATTCATGTATGGCTGTGCGCCGTAGTTTGCAACGTAGACAATGATGTCAGCATCTATTGCGGATTGTCTGCTTCTAGAGAACAAAAATACGCATATTGAATCCAGACAGAATACGACACGTGTCCATGATGCTATTATGTGTCTTCATACAAAGAATGTTTCATTGTACAGGATAGCACCGCTATGCAAGCTGTTTTCTTTGTTTGGATATATTGTTCGGTGACCTATGTTTTTGACTTATCTTGACCTCTTGTTCCAATTATTGCAAGGAATCTCTGGTGGGACTACCCCATGTTCACGGGAGCAGCTTGGGTCCGATGCCCATCGGACCCAAAGTGGGTTCGATGGGCTCTATGACCGTCCGATCTGCTTTAAGATCCGTGCGCACGTAAATTAAAGAAGCCGCGAAAGTTCTGGTGTGAATCTTAAAGCAGATCGGACGGTCATAGAGCCCATCGAACCCACTTTGGGTCCGATGGGCATCGGACCCAAGCTGCTCCCCATGTTCACTACCCGGGGAATGCCGGGATAGATAAAGGGGTTGGGTTTACGGATTATGTTAGGCGTCCGGTCCTCCATAACAGGCTGGAACAGGCCAAATGGGGCTGATTGCGGGCTGGGCTCAGAATTGCAACGCAAGTACTAGTGAAACCTACCAATTTTTTGAGATATTTTTCAACATGTTTTGGTCGAATATATAAATGATTGAAAAATTATTTCCGTACCGAAGAAAAAAAAAATGAGCTTGAGAGAGTTAGACATTTTGGAAAAAAAATATGGTGATATATTGTGGTACTTGTAGATGAAATTTGATGGTGAAATTGAATTTTGCTAATATATTAATGCTAACACTTCATCTGAAAATATTAATTGGACAAATCATGCATCTAAAATTTTGTATGAACAAGTACAATTTAAATTTTACATGGCGCGGCCGATTTAAAATCCGCTCTCTCAAATTTGGTGGTGTGGGTAACATTTTGGGCATTTTTGTGCCTTCCTGTGTTGATAAATATCTTATTTAAAATGAACAATATGCTATAATATGCTTATATATGATATTCCAATATCACTTTCACTCCCAAAAGTGCTTATGCGGTTTTAAATTATTCGGGTATATAGATGCTTTTTTTTTTTTTCCAAAGAGTGCTATGAATTTTTTTTTTTTTATTAATTCATGCCCTTAGGCCTCCAATTACAACTATGCGAAAGCAGCATTCTTTTCCTATTACAAACTAAGAGATAGGAATAAAAACATCCTTTTTTTAGACTCCAATGCTATAATTACCAGTAAAGGAAAACTACTCTATCGGACATGAGGGTAAAATGGGAAAAGTGAAGCCAGAATAATCTTCCCCAGTAGTTGAGCCCCTTTTTGCCAGAAAATCAGCCAAGCCATTGTGCTCTCTTCCCTCATAGCAGCACGAGAACTCCCTATTCCACTTCAATTTTTTCCAGATCTGAAAGATCTCTTGGTGAGATCTCCAATCAACCTCAATTGGGGGGTTATGTGCAACACATGCTTCAGCTAGGTTCAAGCAATCGGTGTTGAAACAATATTTAGTGATACCTTCAGAGATTGCATAGTCAATTGCATGTAGCAATGCAGTTGCCTCCGCCTGAAGGGGGGGACATGCCAGAGCCCTTGCTGATTTGTAAACAATCAGTTCACCATTTCTTTTAAACACAAATCCTATCCTTCCCATCCAGCCCCCCAGCCAAGAGCCATCTACATGGAACACCAATGATGAGGAGTTTTGGCATGGAGTTAGTGAATCAGGTACGAGGTATTGCGTGGAGTGATGGCCTTTATACCAGCAAGCATGGTCTCTGTTCGAATTAGCGCGCTGTAGGTATTGAAAGACTAAAAAGAAGGAACTTTTGCTTGGAACGCCATATCATCCGCCAAATGGACCACAATGTTACTTCCACTTCCTGCCACAAGTCAGGCAGTACCAGCTCAATAAGCTAGAGTAAGGACTCCAAAATTGTGGTGTTAAAAGCCTCCGATTTAATCGCTAAGATGCCCGCGAACCAGTAAGCTCGAGAAAACAGACACTGGAACTACAAGTGCATTAACCGTGGTGCGTCTATCAGCCTAATTTTGAGGCAAGTGCGTCAGAGCTTGGGGAAACTATGGTTGGGCAAAAATAGTACATGACCTCACATCTCCTATGTTCTAGGTAACCAAGGGTTGTAGGTCTTATCTCAGAGCCATGATACCCCTCCAGAAAGTTGTACACCTCGAGCCTCGCTTGATGTGCCAGAGATCGCTACGTGGTAGGTATTTCCCTTTCAGCTGTTGCACCCACAAAGCCTGAGAATTTGCCACAATTTTGCACAGCATTTTCATTAGCATAGCCTTATTCATGAGGTTTAGGTCCCGAAAACCTAATCCACCCATTTCAATCGGTAGGGCAATTTTGTCCCATGCCAGTAGAGTCAGGTATCTATGTTTTTCCACCTTGCCCTAATAAAACTTCTTTATCAGTGATGTTAGCTTATCCATAATCTTCTGTGGTATCAAAGTAGTTGCCATGAAGTAAATGGTAACCGCCTGTAGAACTGTTTTAATGAGAACTACTCTTCCTGTTTGGGAGATGAGCCTACTTTTCTAAGAGTTCAGTTTTGAGGAGAAAGACTCCACCAGGAAGTCAAAAGCCTGTGACTTGGTTGCTATTGGGGCACCAAGGTAGGTTGTGGAGATGATTTCTTGCTTGATAGTGAAGATGTCAGCCACTGTCTGCCTCTCTTAAGGCTTAGTCGGATGGCTAAACCAGATGGAGCTTTTTGCAGGCCCGATCTGTTGGCCTGAGACTGCTGAGAAAGCCTCCAAAGTCTGTCTAATTATGGTGGCCTCTTGTGGCTGTGCTTTCCCAAACAAAAGAAGGTCGTCAGCATATAAGATGTTTGTAATCGGGTCACAGGATGGGGCTATCTTGACTCCTTGTAACATACCAGAATCCACCAAATGAGATAGACTTCTTGATAAGAGGTCCATGCTGCAAATGAACAAGTACGACGATAGGGAGCATCCTTGTCTAAGCCCGCTTTCTGGTTTGAAGAAACTCCCTCCTCATTTCCCATTGAGAACAATAGAAAATTCAGCCGATCGAACACAAGTCATTATCCAACCTCGAATTTTTGGTGGAATACCATAATGGGAGAATCGACTCCAAATATCACCAGTCCATCTGGTCAAATGGTTTTGACAAATCCACCTTTAGGCAAAAATCAGCTTTAGTATAAGAGGTTGATTTAAAAAAGTGCAATACCTCTCTAATTAAAATGACATTCTGCAAAATTTTGCAGCCCGAGATGAAAGCGGATTGGGATTTTGAGATACAATCAGCCACATATGGTTTTAAACGGGATGTGAGAATCTTAGATATGATTTTGTATATGACATTGCACACGGAAATTGGCCTAAAATCTCCAACCTGGCACTGGTCATTCACCTTGGGGATTAGAATCATGTTTGTTCTAGCAATATAGTCGGGCATGACACCTGAGATAAAAAAATTCTTGACAGTATTTAATGGTCCAAATAAATCCCATTGTTGCTGCAACAGGTAGGCATTAAAGTCATCAGGTTCGGCGGCCTTGTGAGGGCCCAGTTCCATTGCCACCCTTTTAATTTCTAAGACCGTCGGAATGAAGTCTAGGCCCGGCCCAATGAATTCCGGTATCTTGGGAAGATTTTGAAGCAGTTCTGGCTCGTAAATTGTCTGTACATCTGCCCTGGGTTCTTTAGAGTAAATTGCTTTGAAATGCACGATGAACACTCTTCTTATTTTCAGCATCAGCTGTTATCCAACCCGAACCCAGTACAAAAATAGATACGATCATGTTTCTTCTCTTCCTGGTTATTGCTGAGGCATAAAAAAAAGTAGAATTCCTGTCGCCAAACATTGATCACCTAATTCTAGCATGCTGATGCCAGAATCTTTCTCTCATTAACATGCATCGCTCATGTTCCAGTTGCAACCGACTTTCTTCCTATTTTTGGATCAGATCCGGCCTTGATGAGTTGATTTCCAGCATCTGTTTTTCAACTTCTTTAAGCATTTAATTAGGTGTTTTGGTTTTCTTGACCCAAGCTTGAGCTTCCCTTTTAAAGCAATGCGCCATATCTGACCATGTTGTACCCGGGTGCTGAACCGCCTTTTCACAAACCGCCTTGAAATCGTGGGTAAGAAGCCACCAATCCTCACATTTGAAGGGCAGTTTTGGTGTCTTTTTTATCGGGTTAGGACTTAACAGGATCGATAGATGATCGCTGTTGAATCTTGGAAGATGATAGACCACTGAATTTGGATATTACATGGTCCATGCTAAGTTCCCCAAATCTCGGTCCAACCTCTCACTTATATTTAATCATCCCTACTTTTTGTTCGACCAAGTGTAAGCGGGTCCTCTATGCCCTAGGTCAATGAGGCTCGACTAATGCATTCAATTCCTGAAAGCCATGTTACCCGATTTGAAAACCTCGAATCCTCCCCATTTTTCATCCATAGACGAGATAGCATTGAAGTCCCCAATTACAAGCACAGGTAAGTCGACATCTCTCGTTAGATTGTCAATTTCCTCCCAAATAATCGGGTTGGTAGTTCTTGTTGAATCCCCATAAACTGAGATTGGTATCCAGTCAGTAAGCGACACTTTCCCCTTTACCCTTACCGCAATTATATGAAAATCTTTCCGAAGTAAAGTGAGTTGATAGTCATCACCCCAAATAA
The DNA here is from genome assembly GCA_011114355.1 of Carex littledalei. NCBI lineage: Eukaryota > Viridiplantae > Streptophyta > Magnoliopsida > Poales > Cyperaceae > Carex > Carex littledalei. The sequence goes on along the minus strand of CM022090.1, from coordinate 10,452,105 downwards.
GCCATAAGCCCCCTGATTTTCCACGCGATGGGACCACAATTGAGTTTTGTAAGAAAATGTTGTTAATACGCTGGAGTGCTCTTTTGGTACCACAATGAATTTCAGAGATAAAAGCGAGCTGAGCACCTGTACATTAGGGGTACCGGTTTAGCGTCAGAACTGTCGAGCCTCCATTGCCTCGATAGTTCCAAGCTACAGTACTCATATATGGTTTGTTAGTGGCAATAGCCCTGCTGACCTTGGCTTCTTGGGTTTGTCTTGAGAGGTAGAAGTGCCAGGCGTTGTTTCCCCATCTAAAACAACGACAAACGCATTTAAATTAATGGTTTGGGAGGATTGGGTGGTGAGAGGAGTTTCAGTTGAGCTAATGTGAGGTGGTTCAGTTTGAATAAATTTCCTCTTAAGGCCCATTTTCATTACAAGTATATTGGGCCTAGGTAGAAGGGTGACATTTGTTATCCAATGTCCCCTTGTTGGAGATAAGTGTTGGCCCGGAAAGCGGTTTGAGCCTTTTGGGCTTTGGAGTATAGCTGAAAGCCTGTTATGATCAGCACAGGAACCCAAGTCGTGTCCCACTTTACCATAGAAAACACAAATTCTGCTTACCTTCTCATATACACAGTAGATCGTGAGTTCACCTAGTATCGGGTGTGTAAGCCAGACCTTGTCCTTCAGTGGCTGCTGTAGATCAACAGTGACCTTGATCTTATAGAACCTCTTTCCTCCACTATATCCTCTATCGGCTTTGATACCGAAATGCCTACATCCTTACCCGCCAGCAACAAACCCTCATCCATCAGGGCATTGAAAGGGATATTAAATAGTTACACCCACGGCTGAGCTGTCTTTACCTCCGCTGGGTTGATGTCATCATGGGAGGTTATCTGTTTGAAGGCCACCGGGTCACCTTTAAAGGTCCAGGGCCTACCGTGCAAGGCTGTAGTTAGGTCATCGGGATCATGAAACTCTAAGATAAAAGAGTTATTTGCCACAGATCGCACAATAGTCCTTGGGTCAGCATTCCAAGCTTTCATCATTGCAACTTAGAATTGAGATTCGATTACAGTTTTGTCGGAGATGACTCGAGATATGAGACATTTAGTCCAATCGGTGCTCGTGGTAGCTCGAGACGGGACCTTCATGGACGGCCCTTGTTTGTCATCAGTGTGTAATCCAATAAAGCGCTAGATGAGCGCTTCATCCTCCTCAGTTATGGTCGACATCTTGTTCTCTATTTGGAGGAATAGGGAGAAAGAAGGGTTATGTGATATTTGGGTTTAGAAGCTTTGTTGAAAACTCTGTGTGGGTTTAAGAAAGTGGTGAGGGGAATGAGAGAGGAGGAGATTGGTCTTTGTAAATGAAGGTTGTGGCCCTAGAATTGATGGACATGTTGGTATGGATGGTGTGAGCATGGGTTGATGGAAGGTTCTTGTGATTGTCTGGTAGCGGGGTGGGATTATGTGGGGTTTTGTTGTGCTGGATGAGGAGAGTTGTTTTTGGGGGGAGGATTTTTTCCAAAAAATGTAAAATTTGATCTCCAAGCACATTACAATATGAAAATCATGTTGAGAGGTTCGAATCGACTATTTAAAGTTTGAAATGGAGATATGAGCGGGAATTAAAACACCTTCTTTACTTTTCAAAGCATGATAGCCCAACTCTCTCTATGTATATATTCAAAATTTAATATCAATAGACACAGAACAAACCTTATTTTAAGAGTAACATAAACTCATAAAGACAAGTTTGACATGTGCGATTAGAGAGATAATTTTCAAAAAGAGAGATAAAGAGAGAGAGTGAAGAGAAGAGTTTTGCATGATTTGTCATGCATGTGTTACTTGACTTTTATTTAAAATATCTATTAATTATGTGAATACATTATCACTTGCTATATATTGGAAAAGAGTTGACAACTGACAAGAATGCAATTAATTGGCCTGATACTAGTTTTGGTTAAGTTTGAAAGCCAATTTAGTCATGAACAAGAATGTGGTAGCTTTGTTTGAATTGTTGATACCAGTTAATTAGATTACCCACCAGCACATTTCCATCTTTGATAAATGTGTGCTGGTTGTTTCTTAATTGTTAGCACGTACTTGTACTATTTGTATTTTGGAGTGCTTTCACCCCCACACGTGCTCAATAGGTGGGAAACCAACATTTCTTATATCAACAAAACTTATTGAATTCGATTAGAGCTATCCTGTTAAGTTTCTAAAAGAAGATTGCAATAATATTTTGGCTGTTAGTATCAGAGAAGAATTGAAGGTCCTTAAATTCACTATGAAGAATGAGTTAACTTCTTTGAAGAAAAAGATGTTGCGTCGCATTATTTCCAATGGCAATGTGGATAAGTTCTTAAGTATAGATTTTTCTAATTTTATATCACAATATCATGTTTTAAGGATGAGTTTCTCAATATGGTCGGATCTACTTCGATCCAAATTCAACTTAAATAGACTTTAGATCAGTCAATCTCTTATTTTGTATCTAATGTTATGAAATACTATAATATGGAGTTACAATGAACTTTAGGAGCTTGAGATATTACATTTTTTTTGTCAATTTTCTTTTTGGTTTAATGGTATGAGATACTGTCATCTCGTAGTTTGTTGGTGAGTCCTGTCACATGCACTTAAAATTTGCAAGTCTTATTGATTTTTTTATAAACTTTAATAGAATTTTTTTTTTTAGAAGTTTCCATGTTTGGAGTTTGGACACTAATGTTAATTAATTTCCATCTTATTTCTATTAAATGAGTGTATATCATGCATTTAATTAATTTATGCCATAAAAAAATCGGTAGTATAGAATTACAAATGGAATTCGGAAAAGAGATTGCAAAAGTTAGTTGACTAATGACTACCCACTTGCTTTCATGGAATTCGTTAAATGAGTGTCGAACTTGAACAAACAAAAATTACCAGACGTTGAGCGTCTGAAGTCATAGATCAGTGGTGTCGAGAATAAAGGCTAATTGAGGAGAGTTCAAATATCACTATTTTGTGTCTCTATCATGTCTTCATATTTTAAACGTCAATAATTAAAATTTAAAATTTAAATATCAAACTAAAACCGTTAAATTTGATCTATATCATATTCTCTACGCACCCGAAATTTTTATTAATATCATTAAAAAAATAATAAATCAAATAACCACCGTTTTCTGACAATTATAAATCTAGCACGGCCGCAGAACACCGGAGCGGACCCATATGAGGGAGGCCGCAAAATGCCGGAGCGGACCCCCATATGGGGCCGCACTATGCCGGAGCGGCCCCTGTTATTTTTTTTTTAATCTGATTGTGAAGTTGATTATGATTTTGTTTTGGAAATTTTTATCAAAAATGTAAAGTTTGTACTGGAAGTTGTGTGTAATTACTTCTGTTTGAAATGTCGTTTAATCTGAAATTGTTGTTCGTCGTTTGTTTGATCAAAAGAAACATTACAATAGAACAAGGAGCCATATAAAGAAGCATACAATAGAACAATGCTAATGTTATCGGAAATTACAAATACGTCTAATTAACCAAAAATAAATAACATTTTTACGAGTACAATTAAAAAAACAACATTAACTCTCAATCTCGTGCAGCTCGAGCAGCTCTGTTTTGTCTTTCTTGTGTATCTCGGCCGGCTTGGTGTCCTCTTCTCCTATTATTTAGAACGTCCATCTACATCGGAATTCGGTTGTGCTGTCTTCTGCCCACAGAAATATTTTTATCCTCTAGAACAAGGACCGGGCCATCGTGTTGAGGCCATTCCGACTGATTTCCATACACATGCCATTGAGCGCTCCAGAAGGAACAATGTAGCTTCGTTTCATTTGTTAAACCAGGTACTACATTGTGTTTGATCACCGTGTGGTACTACATTGTTAAACCCAGGTACTACATTGTTCCATACACATGCCGTTGAGGCCATCGTGTTTGATCACACCGTGTATTTGTTAAACCAGGTACTATATTGTTCCTTCATTTCATTTTTTACTACATTCCGACTAATTGGCCTTAGTAAACCGACCAGAATCGTCAGGTATGAAAGCGTGAACTCTCTCATGTGTGGAGGTTACCTCGAACTCGTTGTTGTTTCCAAAGCCCCCCAGCGTCTTCATTTTATCGGACCTCTCGAACCGTTTGTTGATCAGCTACGAAAAATTTAAAAAATAATGAAGAAGTCAGATTTTTTTAACAAAGTTCATTAAAAATTATGAAGAAAGAACTACAAATAAAAGTACCTGATGCACACGACACGAGAATTGTTGACCTTGACTGACTTCCCATTCCGCTTTGGCCCTCCTTTGCGCAAACCATGTCATACATTTGTAAAATGTGTCTTCAATTATTGCTGCAATCGGTAACTTACGAGAGGACTTGAAGACATTATTAAGAGACTCGGACTCGTTTGTAGTCATGATGCCCCAACGGTAACCACCGTCCAGTGCTTGAAATATCTTCCATAGTTTGGGGCACTCGTTCTCATCTTGATCCAAATATTTACCCACACCATCCAGCCAATTGAGGGCAATGTCACATGCCTGCCCCATTGCTTGCATTCCTTGCTCGTATCTCCTCATCTTCCTCTTAGCCACACATATTCTAAAAAAACGGATTGCCTTATCACTGCAACCGTTCTTCTTCATGTTCTCGGCTATGTGAGTAGCACAAAGACAGTGAACACATTGATCCTCATCCTCCTTGTTCCACCCCATATCATCTTGTCTGAACACCTTCTTGATACCCTTTCCCCTATCAGTGATGACACACATGAATCTGGAGCGGATTACATTACGGCGCAACTATTTCATGAACCACGCACAATCGTCATAACTCTCTGATTCTACCAGTGAAAAAGCCAACGGGAGGAGCTGGTTTACAACATCATACCCGGTTGCAATCAACAGCTTGCCTGTGGTAAAACAATCAAATTAATTTCGTAAGAGCCGAAATCAACTAAAATAAATAAAGTGAAAACAATCAAATTAGTTACCTTTATACCGGCCTGACAGGAAACATGCATCAACGGTGATGACCGGTCTGATATGTTGAAAAGCAGCTATGCACGGTCCAAATGCCCAAGCCGCCCTATGAAAATACTTCCATGGTCCAGGTTCACCAGTGGGATATGAGGTCACCTCAAACAATGTTTCTGTCAATAAATTTTAAAAAATAAGTTCAATTTTTGATTGATAATGAAATGACGTAAAAAATGAAGGAACAATGTAGTACCTGGGTTGCTTCGTTTGATTGCCTCCAACAATGGAACTACAAGAGAGTATGACCCCTCCCAACTACCAAATTGACGGGCTATTGCCAACTCACGGCCACGCCACAGTTTGTTGTACGCCGGTATCTGACCGTTGTACCTTTCAGCAACAGCAATTCGGACAGCTTGAATACTCAAGTCGACATCGTTCCTCATGTGAGCGGATATACACTCGGCAACCATAGTAGCTGACAACTGGGCGTGATATGTTCTTGTCGCATCCGCGTGGCATGAATGTTGTGTTGGGCACTTGGAGACACGCCATTGTGTTCCATAACCGGTGGCCTTTGCGAGTATGTACCACCCACAGTAACTGTCCTTGCACTTGAACCTAATTCTTGTGCGGTCACTGTGCGTATTCCTTATCTCTTTGTTGCAAAGAATGTGAAACCTAGCAATTGCGCTCTTCATTGCCTCTTTTGAGTCATATGTTTGTCCCTCAGACAATTCATTCTCATACTCTGCCCTCCTTCCAAACAAACCCGAATTGGCTTCCATAAACCCTGATGTGTCGTTGAAAGCATGAATCGGGTGCTGAAACCCGCGATCCATCTTGAAAGTCCTTGGTAGTCCGAGCACAGGCCCGGTATCTTCCTGGTCTGACTGATCGCTCATACCCTCAGGATCAACATGACCCCAATTTTCCTCTGCCTCTAGTATTTCCGGATCCACTTCTTCATCGGTTTCATCCGGATCACAAGTTTGACCCCAATGAGCGGTCCGACTAGATGAAGGCTGGTCAGTCTGGGATGGGGCCCGACGGGAGGGTCGGTCCCTCTGAACTGGGGCCTGACTACTAGACGGTTGGTCAATTTGGACAGGGGACGGACTAGAGCCGGATGAGTTACCCCGGCTACGACCCTGGATTAACCTCATAACTGGGTTCGAACGCCGGGCTCTGATAACCTCCACATATAGGTCAATTATCTTGTATGCACCCCCAGAAAAACTCATGGTTTTGTTGTACAATACCTGCCAAACTCTCTCATTTTGAATTGGAAAGAGTTGGAACCAGGTTTGTGCTGAACTAGTCGGCATGCTAATTTTAGCATCAATTTTAAGGTCATACTGACCTTGATCCAACTCCAAATTCTGACATATACTTGATTTAAGTCCCAAATAATCAGTACCCCGGCAATACCGGGATCACAGTAACAGGTCCAATACTATAGTAAACCCCATTAGGACCTGTTAAAACATCTCCACCAGTGTATATGGATACCATAAGAGCCATTTTTTCAATCCAATACAAAAGAAACCTACAATTAAAAATTAACTAAATTAATTATTTCAATTAATTATTATTCTAATTTAATTATTCTAATTTAATTATTAATCTACTGAAATAAAAATAAAAAATTTAAAAGAAGAGAGAAAAAACTTACATATCAGAGAGCTAACCCAGGAGAGAGAAGGTGTGAGAGTGTGGAATGAAATTTCGCTGTCATTTTCGGGCTATAAAGAACAGGGTCCGCTCCGGCATTCTGCGGCCTCCCTCAAATGGGTCCGCTCCGGTGTTCTGCGGCCGTGGTAGATTTATAATTGTCAGAAAACGATGGTTATTTGGTTTATTATTTTTTTTAAATGTTATTAATAAAAATTCCGGTCTACGCACATATAAAATATTACGACATTTTAATTTTATTTTGATTGGTATCAAGAGCTTGCAAAAAGATATTGATATGAATAAATTATGAACGTTAGTTTTTCAACTTATTGACTCATATAAAAATAAAATCGAAAAGTGATACATTTTTTATGTGCATATAGAGAAAATAATGTAGAACACATCTAACGGTTTTATTTTGACAAATAAGTTCTAAAAATTTTGTTATTAGAAAATTAAAAAGTTAAGGTAAAATAAAAATACAAAAAATGAAGACATTTGAACCCTCAACAATTTATATTATAAAATATAAATTCCTTAGCCAATTATCCATGCAGTGGCAGATATGGAGTCATAGATCAGTGGTCTCAAGTGTATACTAAATTACAAACCCATAGCAATTTCTATTAGAAAATACATAAATATCAACGGAATTTTCTAATTTGAGTATAGTCGATAACCCTGCTCACCTCCATCTCCCTTCACCACTACTAGTATGTTTGACTAAAATATATCTTCTATACACAGGTCGTAAGTACAAAATTTAGTATTCGTAATAAAGATGATTTAATAATTTTGACTCTCATCTGATATTAAAAAAAAAATTGTAAGATGCTCAGCGAACCAACATTTTATATCTGACAATTGAATTGCAATGACTAATAACATTACTAACAAATTACAATAGCAACAATAAGCTCGATATATCAAACAAAGAAAATCGATAAAGGAAGGGGAAGAGCAAAACTTGGACATGCTGGAAATTCGCCAAAAAAATTGCAAATTTCATGGAACCAATTAAAAGAATGCCCACCTATCTACATGACTCTGCCAACTCTAGCCAAAAAAGAATGCAAAATTCTAGGATACAATCCAGGGGCTGTTAACCATCTCTGAGCCCCACCCATCTGGGACAGTGAGGACATATTGTTGCATGAATTTACGAAATCTCTTCTTGTACTCTTTCGGTGAAATTACAGTAGGTAACTCGTTTTTTGGGACCACAAGAGAAGATTTGACCCAGGTCTCAAGCTGTTTGTCCCAGGTATATTGCCTAAGATAATCTATTATCCCAAAAACTATTGCTCGATTTTCTCTATCTACTCCAAGCAGCAACGAATAATCCATAACATTAATTGACTGAAAAAGGGAAAAAATAAATAAAAAGTAAATCAGATAGTTAGTCCTGACCACCAGCAAGGTATCACACATGAAATACATCTGGTCAGCATTAAATTGGATGTTTAGGCCGAAAAATAAATTAATAAAAGACATCAAAAAAGAAATTGGATGTTTGATGGTACATTATGCATACCGTCAAAAAAGAAGTGTCATTCCAGATGGCACGCTCAAATAGCTTCTTTGTCCTTTGGGAAAGATAGATTGGGCATTCCCGCATGTCCTCTATGAAATTTTGATCCAAGAAAGTAGAAGAACTAGAACCCACAACATGTCGTGCGAATATGGCTCCCTTGAGATCATATGTGCGTGACAAATGGCGCCCATATAGAAGATTTTCCATCACCATTAAATCCATTCGAGTCTCTTTCCCGTTTTTATTTTCCACTATCTGTAAAAAGAATTGGAAATAATTCATTAGCAAATAGGAATTCGATATCTCAGCAGTCAAGGACATGCCAGACTGACATCATTATATTACCAGGTCTAAACTGGTACTAGAAAATATAGCTAGCTTGTATTGGTTTGTTTCAGCACCTGGAAATAGTAGTATGATAATGGTATCATACAAGAGGGAGGCTATGGTACTATGCATGGCGCGGATTGGTCCGTACTATGGATCAATATCTTCCTTTTCGAAGTCCAAACAGTTGATCTGAACCTTTCAACATGATCTCCATATGAAAATGTACTTGTAAAACAAATTTTACATTTTTTTACTATTTTTTTAGATAGGTAGAAAATCACTTTGATCTAAAAATTCTAGACCATTCAAAAGTAGTGATTTTCTACCTATCTAAAAAAATAGTAAAAAAATTCTAAAAATGTAAAATTTAGTCTGCAAGTACAATCTCATATGGTGACCATGTAAAACAATCTCATATGGAGACCATGTAAAACAAAGATATCGATCCATAGTACGAACCAATCTGCGCTATGCATAGTACCATAGCCTCACTCATCATACAATACACATCCGGTGAGTGAAGTTCTGCATACCAGTAGAAAAACAATCACGGTAACAGCCATAATAGGGTATTACACAGCACACTCACACAAGAAAGACAAACTGACCTCATAAATTCCTAGAATCTTGGCAAGGCACGACTGGTTCCCTTTTTCAACAGATTCAGACATGTAATTGAAATAATGTGGTGCAAATTTCAGAAACGAATGATATTCAATTTTCTTAATCTCCTTTATGATAAATCTATCATCCATTGTTTTTGAGAAAAAGGCCTTGGTTTTCCCCCCTTGTGCATCCCACCTCTTGCAACGGCTCAGTGAACCTATATACATAATTTCTGACGGGCAACACTTCTTTCTAAGATCATAAAACTGCTCTGCATACGCACATTTAACGGTATATTTTCCCTTTAGAGAGAGAGGGTCTCCTTTTCCAATAGAAAATTCTTGGTGCAAAGGCTTACAAGCCACTAAAAACTCTTCTGGCGATAGTGATAACATGGCATTCAACAAAACTGATGAATCGAGCTCTGGTTCCACCTTGTTTATTCTATTTTCCTCAGATTTACATAGAGAATATGCAATTAAGCTTGAAATCTCATCCTCTGAAACTGAGAGAACATTTCCACCGGGACCCACAATAAACTGCCATTCTGGTTCTGAATCCGATTTTTGGTTCTGGATTTGGGGTAGGTGATGAGGTATGTATCTGTTTATCTGATTAAATCTTTCCAAGAATCCAACTTGAAGTTCTTTTCTATAAGACATTAGCAGAATGGAAAATGGGGCCCAAATCCAGTCAACTCTGTCTTGGGATGTGGAATGAGTGACATCCAGGGATAAAATAGAGCCTGACACGTCAGATTCTGGTATTCGTTCTGAGTCTGATAATGTTGTTTCCAACAAGGATTCTTCTGATACTGGTACTATCTCGAGACTATGGATCTCACTGGAGAAGGGTGGTTCATCAGAAACCTTACCACTGGTATTTGCTGGGTCAAGAATTTCTGAAGTGGCACGATATTCCACCGGTTTTTCTTCTGAATTGTTGGAACAAGTAGGGTGTTTTTCTTGATTTAGAGGCAAGGAGCGAAAGAGGTGACTGAGGCGACAGTCCCACACGTAAGTCTCAAGAAGTAATGTCTGGTGTAACCAATTCAAACTTAGAATATCCTGAACAGCCAGACCTGGTTTCTTATTAATTTTATTGGCAGAATCCCTGGGCTTTGGTAGAGACACCTGCATTTACAACAAGAATATTAAACAACAACAACTATATGCAAGCTCTCCTTATTGGAACACATAGGCCTCATTTGATACAGTGACAATGGATTGACTTGACAATTTGACAATATTTCTCAAAAATAATAAGAAAAGTATTGTTAACCTTATAGATTGGTCATATATATCAAATCTTGTGTAAATTGAATGTTACTTAATATGGACTGTTGTTAATTCCAAATCATTTGAATGGTAAACCTTACATCACATTAATTATTTTTCATTTGTATGATATTCATATAGTACAGAAAACATTCCAAATATAGGCAAATTTATATGTCAAATGCTGCAATTATCAAGATTGTCAAGTTAACTTATTGCCAATGAATCTTAACCCATAAGAAAAACAAACCTCAATTTGAGCTTCTGTCTCCTGAGCCATCAACAATACTGAATCGTCAGAAATCGCTCCCAAAGCAGTATCAGTTGTATATTTTTGTTTCAATTCTTCTGAAATGCGTTTGACCTCAGAGAAAAGTAGCAACCGCTTCTCATTTACCTTCAATTGGAAAAAGAGGCAAGAAGAATTATACACACACAAATGATAATGAGAAGACTGCAGCGTCAGAGCTGCATTTTAATTTGTAACTAGATATCTTTGGCAACACATGTTGTTGGTTTCATTTGCAAACCAGAGCAAATATCTAACCATAATTGCAAAACATGTCCAACATTTCTCACCTCTAATCATTGCGCTTATTTGAAAATAGCACACGACAGCTGAAATTATGGTCATGTCCCTTAGAAAAAAGACTAGACAGGCATTTCCTTTTAGTTAAAATAAAATGGAATCCCAATATTTAACTTTGTTTGTTTGGGTTTTACTTCAATTGGGCCTTAGGCAAAAAAATGTACACACTTCCATGGAGTTAAAGAGTGAAATTATCAACAATTAATGTATGCGATACAGTCACAATAATCATAACACATAAGTCAATTGTAATAGTGCAAAAAATGTTGGGCTTAGAACAAATATGAGAAAATGTTGGTTTCTATCTAAGAAAAAACTGAGATATTTGGTTTTATCGCAACGTCCTTGTTACATTTCTTGTATAGGACTGAACTCAAACTTTTAGTTAAGCACAAAGAGCAAGTGAGGGAGAGATTCGAGAGAGAGAGAGAGAGCATACGAGTAGGGCTTCTTTCTGAAGCCAATCAAGGCTATTGGGATCATGAAACTCCAACATAGCTGGCGGTTTACATGCTTCATATACTTCAACTGGTGTATATCTCAGCATTGCAACTTTCGAACCCATGCTGGGCAAACAAATTTAAAACAAACAAGAAAATAAGTGTAAAAATGTAAATGGTTCTACAAGTAAATAGCTTACAAATCAAGTAAGGGAAAACTTAATGTCAACGGAAGGGGCATATTGAACCAAACTCAATAGTTCAGGGGACTGATTGAACAAAAGCAAGTTCTGGGGCTTAATTGAACCAAATCAAACAGTTCAGGGACCAAAATCAAACTTTTCTCTTTAGATTTAAGAAGAAAAAAAAGTGAGGCTATGGTACTATGCATAGCGCGGATTGGTCCGTACTATGGATCAATATTTTCGTTTTCAAAGTTGAAATAATCAATCTGAACTGTTCAACATGATCTCCATATCAAAATATACTTGTAGACATAATTTTATATTTTTTAGATCTATTTTAGTATTTTTTATTATAGGTAGAAAATCACTACTTTTGAATGGTCTATAATTTTTAGATCAAGTGATTTTCTACATATCTTAAGAAATAGTAAACAAATTATAAAAAATGTAAAATTTGATCTGCGAGTACATTTTCATATGGAAATCATGTTGAACAGTTCAGATCGACTGTTTGGACCTTAAAAACGGAGATATTGATCCATAGTATGGACTAATCCACGCTATGCAAGTACCATATCCTCACTCAAAACAAAAATACAACAAAAAAAGAAAAGGCTAGACTTACCCAAAGAAACGCAACCCATCACGGTACATCAGATGGCCACATGGCAACTTTGTCCCAGGCAAGTACTTCGAAAAACTCAATTCAAGAAACTTAACGAAAGAAATACTACGTGCTGAGTCAGACACGATAAATCTCGCAGCAGGGCCTGCTGGCCTATTCTCTTTCTTGCAACTCCAGCACCTGGTCCACATCCATATCTTGTCTTGGTCATTAGAGGTCTTACTGGAGAGGTCCAGCTTGGGAGGCAAGCTTGTCACTAGAACTGTTATGCGCCCGTTTTGGTGCGTGTACACATACAAATGTGCCTCTGGTGCATCTCCGCATACTGAGCACCTATGCATCTGACAAATTTTTAACTATATTATAAATTTATAACACTAATAATACATGCAATCATATGGGTGTAAATTTGCTATCACATGCCATGATCTAGTGCCAATAAGCAAAATGCAGAATCTTTTCATTATCTTATGTTTTACATATGATATAACTATTGAAACATGTGCCAAGTAGAAAGGTAATGAGCTTGAGAGAAAGTGAAAAGAAAACTACCTCATTGAGGAATACGTCTGTTAGCTGAGTTCCAAGCGTCGTGTCAGAATTACCATAGTAATTTATTCGCGACACATGTCTCTCCTCACATATTGTCTGCTTTACAATATTTCGAGAAGACACTATGATCAAAGCACTATGTGGGTCCTTTGCATCCTCTCTCTCTTTCTCTGGATCAGCAACGATTCTAATTTCGCCATTCTTAACCGTCTCTATTTCAGTTTCTTCAATTCTCCCATTTATAGTCTCAGCAGGATCCAAATCCGGTGAGGTAGAATCAGTACGAAGTGGTATATCAGCGAGAGTTAAAGGTAATTCTTCATCAGAAATAGGGATGTCCAGGTCTTGTGACAGGGTACTGCTATCAGTGGAGCTGTCAGAGGTGAAACTTCTAGAAGGAGATATGGGCTCAGGTTCAGGGGAAATTATAAGAGAGTTTTGTTTTGTGAGAGCATTTTTGCAAGTTGCCAACAGTCTTTGATCCGAGAGGAAAGATGTTACGCGAACAAGATGGTGTGCGGCAAAGACTGCATAGTGAAGTACCCGCTTGATTCTCTTGAGTTCTTCAATGTCTGCACCTCTTAGCAGTATCTATTGGGAGAAAACAATTTGGGTCATGAGATTGCAACAGGAGATTACTTTTACATAAAAATCATGTTGTTTCCCTGAAAACAGGTGAAACTGTTAAGCCACGGAGCACTATTCAATCCACTGCATGAACATTCTGGTACATACCAGTACTTGAACAAACCCTTATTGTTTCAGCAGTTAAGCACCACATCACTCAGAAAACTGAGATAAAAGAGTATTATTGTTGCGTTATTTTTATAGGATAGTACTGTTCACCAACAAGCATTGGACCAATGAGATGACATGAAAATTAACAATATGAACTAAAATAAGCCACACGAGAGCCAAACCCTCCCATAAACTGCAATAAGTAATAAGTAACAATGAAATTTTAAGATAACTAATGAGATGACATGTACTTACTGTACAGCCCAAAGGTTTGGGTAAACCCTCTAAAAACAACAAATTCTTGATGGATTTCTTCCCTTCGCTGTTAATATCCTCCACAAATTTCTCAATTCGAAAATTATCACATTCTCTTACAACATCAGGCCTTATCAGAGCCTCGCCTAAAGAGACCACTTTGGACCCAGTGCAGCGCACAATCCTCTCCATTCGGTAAGGCTTCATGTCAAGAACTAGGGTAATGCCCTGCTTTCTAAGAAGCTCTTGCGCCTCTCTTGAAGCAGCTTTCTCAACCAGTATTATGTTGGGTTGACAAGTATCAAGCATGTTTTTGATTGATTTCTCCAAAACATCTTGGTCCTGGTTCGTACAAAATAAGAATTAGATAAAAAGGCAGCAGAATGAGCTGATAGTGAAATAACAAAAAATATATATATTTCATATTCTTGTGGCTACTCAGTTTCAAACTTGGTTTTTATTTGGATTTAACGTTTAGTTATATTTAATTGTTATTTCTGACAAATTTCTTTTTCAGAACAAGTACCACATATAACAGCTCGTATTTCATGCACCAGTCAGCAGAACTATGTAAAGACGAGCTAAAGTATGAGGTTTGGAGTAAAGATGTTCAAGTACAATTATCAATAATGCAGAATATCATATGGATTATTTTTAGATTCAATATCTCAAAAGTTACTTCAGATACCAAGAAACAAATGAAATTTCCCAGGAAAAAATAGGAAAATGTTATTGAAAAATGACGAAAAAAATGTAATAGATGTAGGACCCACATGTTCCATAGAACGGATGGATGACAAACCGGAAACGGAATGATCAAGCACTTCGTGAAGAAGAAGCAATCTAGGATTTATAATGCGGGTTGGCATGTGCTTGTGGGCCGCACTCTTTTTAAAAACCAAACCATCTATCACTTCACTGCAACCAAAAACTTCTATTAACAAATAAATTTCCATTTTAAATGAATATCAGGTATCAGGGCCAGACGCCCAATATAATTAACAATTCAGAGTAGCATGGCAATTGTTGTACAGGTAAACTAGAGGTACCGGCTGGTATGCAACTAATTCCCAGGTAACCCATAATTATTATTTTTTGGTGTTTAGTTGTTGGCTCTGTCACACCTTAGTTAACTAATTAAGATAAAATGGGGCGTTTATTATCACATGTTAAGAAAGCATAAAATGGCAATTGTTGTATGGATAAACTACAGGTACCGGCTGGTATGCAACTAATTCCCAGGTAACCCATAATTATTATTTTTTGTGCTTAGTTGTTGAATCTGTCACACCTTAGTTAACTAATTAAGATAAAGTGGGGCGTTTATTATCACATATAATGGAAGCATAAATGCAGATATACCTAAGAAATAATTTGAGCAGTACCAGGTAGAATGATAATCCTTCTGAAAAACATGAATGAACCTATTTTCCAGGTACAACAGTTACCATGTGAAAGAAATATATACAGAGTAAAGGCCAACCTTTGAATGCGGGTACCAGAAGCAATGCACTTTACTTTAACATACAAACTTGGATCCATTTCCTTGCCAGCCACCAAATCAGGTTTGATCAGCAGAGCAGCTTGCCAAGACAATAAGCGCAAAACCCTAAGCCAGCTGTCAGGTGCACCCTCATCTCCAGCCTCAGCAGGCACAGAAAATCCCTCTGCCACCATAAATCGCTTCAACACCCGTTTGAACTCAGCATTCATGATCTCCACCATTGTCTTCTCGTTCACTTCATCCTCAAATTTGGGTTGCAACGGATTCATTCCATATTTAATCTTGTCCTCTTTTTCTTCTTCAATAGCTGCACTTTCTAATTGAGTTTCATTCTCAACTAGTTCAGGCGGGGCCCACATGTCAGGATCGGTGCCAAAATTGGATGTGAGTGGTTCAGGGAGTATGTACTCCACTGGCTTGGGTGGGAAAGCAGCATCATTTTCAATATTTAACACTGAAATTTCAGTACTTCCTGATGATGAGAGAGAATTTTCTTCATTGTTGGGTTTTTTCTCACAAGCATCATGAGGCAAGAGAGCCATATCAGTATTGGTGCAAATGCTGCCTAAAGATATGTTTTCAATGTGTTCCACTAGAATTTCAGTACTTACTGATGAGGAAGAACCATCTTTAGTGTTGCATATACATACATTAGAGGGTTCGGTGCCAACTTGTAAACAAGAAGTTGCGCTGCCTTCTTCTGGGAGGAAACCTTTAAAATTTTCGATGCCGATATCATCTGGAGGATGAGTACCATCTTCTAAAGGTATATGGATACCAACTTCTGTTGAGATACCTTCAATAGGTTTGATTTTAGTGATCGCATCAGAGGTTTCAGTGCCAACATATTTTAGAGAGAGCGTGGTGCCTTCAGAGTTTTCAATCACAGTAGTACATCCAGGTAAATTTTCATTATCAGATAATTCCTCCCCCTTCTCAATTTCATTGGGCAAAGGTTTAATGATAGCCTCATTTTCTGAAACAATTTTGGGTGGGGGCTCGGTATGATCTTCCAACAACTGAAAAGTGGAAAGTTTCTCCTCTAAATATGCGGTAATGTTCTTCTTCAGAAAAGAATTGGTATCAATCTCCCCAGAAGCAGAGAAGGCACCATTTTCGATGCAGGCACCTTCATGCTGCTCAGATTTATCAATTTCCCCACTTTTAGGTATGGTTATATGCAAGGGGTTGGCACCTGTGCCTCTTTCCAAATTACAAATGGCGTCACCCTCTGTTAATACATAGTTGCACAGTTTGAATTTTCCAGTGTCTTTGTGCAAATCTTCATTCTTCTCATTACTAGGCATACTAGTGTGTATGAGCTCCATGCCAGTGTCTTTTGTCAAAAGACCTTCAGACGTGTTGTCTATTTCAATAATCTCAGGTGATACCTGAGAAATAGTTTCATCTTTCGAGACCTCCGTACCAGATGGTACCATGTAAGAATCACCTGGTAATTCTTCAATTTTCTCATCAGCGAACAAATCTTGGCCTCCATCACTACAAAATTTGACAGACATTTGTATTAATGCAAAGCAGCTAGAAATTAAAATAAAAAGGCTTTATAAACTTCTTTTTGATAATATAAAATTATAAACAAATAAACAACAGGTGAATTAAAATGATTCAAATTTCTTACCTCATATCAGTATCTCCGTCAAAAAATGGGAGATCATCTGCAAAGGAGGAAAAACGAAAGGAATCTAGTATTAGTTCAGTGAGATAAAACTTTTATGACGAGCTTGGAAGTAGGATAAAGCAAGTGAAAAGGTAATAGCTATTATCCCGTGTAAAAGTAGTGATAAGAGTTATCCTCTTAATTCCACCCGTAAACATAGCTCTATTTCATTATTATTTGGCTTTTAAATTCATAAACAGTAAGCCAATTATCTCAGGCTTCATTTTAAGATGGTACCACACAAACATAGGTACAGACACTTGATTTTCTGTTCTCACTACATGTCAGAATTTTTCCTTGGTATAAAAAAAACATATCAAGCTGTTTAGTGATGAGAATTTCCAAACATTGAGTTGAAACGTACCAAAAAATGAAAGACAACTCTCATAACCAGAAGAGGAGCTTGGGCTTGTAAGAGGAGTGTCATAAGGAGTACTGTCATCTGATTCTGGTGATTCCACGCCAGAATGATCCATCATATCGCACGTGAAGCAAAATGAGTTACCGCAACTGCAGTTGCAGAAAATTTCAATATCTTGAGTTGCCACTTTAGACAGACAAGCATGACACATTTGTAGTTATCTCAGGCTTCTATTTTGATTATCTCTAATTCCTAAAAACAACAATTCTCACAATTACTGCTTATTTCCAAAAAAAATTGTTTCTTTTGTTATATTAGCAGAATAAATAATATAATCACATCCTTTTAATGTTCTTAATTTCCCACTATTTCTATGTCCCTAATTTAGCTTTCCTCTTTCTTTTGGCTTTCCTTGTCCAAACCACGTTTTTAATACGGAATAATTAACGCCACTAATAAACAAAGGATGATGAGAAGACGCGAAGCAGGCATAATCCGTAAATTTTATTGCCCACGGAATTGAGTTTCGAACATTCAGCGTTTATAAATTTAGTAGCTGAAAAATTATAGGATGGAATACATTTGCATTTCTATTCACCTAAAATTTTACCAGAAGTGTTCATAGAAGGCGATGGTATGAGCTCGAAGATCAAATTAAATATGAAATTATATTAGCAATCAAAATGCAAAAAGGTGATCAAAGTTGAACAGACAAGCATGTGCTAGATGATCAAATTAAATATTTTCAACAAGCAATTTTAAGTTAGGAAGATGCATAAAAAATAACGAATTCGTGCAAATGTAGAAAAATCGACGGAAACAAAAAATAAAATAAAATAAAAATAATAATCAGTCTTAGCTCATGTACGATCTGAATTAAACTCAAATTCTCACCACGGATTTGCTGTCTACATCAAATGCGGAGAGTACATCCAACGCGTCGATGATAATAGATTAAAATCGCAGGGAGAAGGAAAGCATGACTTGAGAAAGAGCCCAAATAATCGACAAAATCACTGTATCTTTTCTCTCGATGCCTCGGCAAAGCAAGGAACCAAATGGCGTTTATAGATCCCAAATTTAAACTTTTGTAAGAACTGGATTTTGATTCAGGAGAACCAAAATGAGAGGGAAAGTGGAGAGCAAGGCATGCGATGGAGATGGTTGGGTGAATAAATTACAGGGTATGTTTAATAGTCCCCGACTTAGCAAAATTAACAGACCGACCCTTCCAAAATCATTCTTACAAAATTGAAAATAGTAACGAAACTTTTTGGGATTGACTGAATATAAATCATAGCAGAAGGTAGCATGAGTGTATGACTACGGGGAAAACTGTCGAAAAATTCAATTTTGCGGGACAGAGGGTAATTTATGACAGGAATTACAGGGTCGTATCCGAATAATGGAGAGGGTCATGTGGAAAGAGTGTGTTTGTTTCGGCTCGTGGGCCCGACAGCATATATAATAGTAATACTTAAGGAAGAAAGATATTACGAGGTTGCTCAGGGAATAAAAAGAGTGTCCCTTTTTTATTTACAACCTACTTAACATTTTATATTGCGGATTTGGTATTTACAAATAAATTATAAATGTAATATTCAATATTATAGATATGATTTATATTATTGTATATCATGTTTATAAAATATGATGAGATTTTTGTGTGTGTTTTGTTATAATAAAATTTTATTTTTTTTAGAAATTATTTTCAAAAGTGTCAAAATATTCATTGTCAAAGTGTCTCTCTCAATAAAATTACTTAATCTCGATTACAAAAGACTTTGCATAAGTGGAAAAAAAAAAAGCAATCTATGCAATATTCATGAATATTCAATTTTCACATGTTTCACGGATTGAGATGAAACAAAGAAAAAGTGGTTTGTTAGTATTTTAAAATTTTCCAACATAAATTAAAACAAATGAGCAAAAAATCTAGAATACTTAATAAAATACTGTTTTTAAAAGTCGTACGATTAAATTAAAAATGAGGACTTCAAAAAAAATGTGTAATAAAGTACTTTTAAGAGGGGCTCTTATGAATTTCAGCTATCTGGAAAGACTGACAGTTTCTACAGCTAACAGAACGCACTAAGCGACAAATATATAATGAATGTCAGTATGTCACATGTTGACTAAGATGCGCCCAATATTAAACCGAAATTTTTATTAATAGAAATAATAATAAAAGAATGTCGATATAGAAGAACGAATTTGTCGGAATTTTAAATCTAACAAAGACGTTATTTTTGGTAACGTCCCAGGGGACGTTACCAACGATAACGGGCCGATTAAAATCGCTAATCGCAGCTCCTTAAAAAGCTGGCCGTCGCCAACGATAACGTCCAGAGGAAAAAAAAAAAAAAAATTTGGCCGTCGCCAACGATGACGGCCAGCCTTCTGTGAAAAAGTTTTGATTTTCTCCGATATCAACTCCAATATTTTTGTGTGAAAATTTTTTTATTTAGACTATTAAATAATAATTAATTTTGAAAATCCAAACCGTTCAACATGTTCGAAATATTGAAATGTGATTGGAGACCAAATTTTACATTTTTTGGAATTTTTTTACTATTTATTAAGCCACTTTGAAAATTACTGATCCAACGGTAAACAGTAAAATTTTCTGGACCACCGGATCAGCGATTGAAAAAATGGCTTAATAAATAGTAAAAAAATTCCGAAAAATGTAAAATTTGGTCTCCAAGCACATTTCAATATTTCGAACATGTTGAACGGTTTGGATTTTCAAAATTAATTATTGTTTAATAGTCTAAATAATTTTTTTTTCACAATTTAAGGAAAAATATGATAGAGGCACATAACTTATCACCGAAATTTTTATCACCGAAATTTTTCTGATCTCCAATATTTTTCCTTAAATTGTGAAAAAGTTTTATTTAGACTATTAAACAATAATTAATTTTGAAAATCCAAACCGTTCAACATGTTCGAAATATTGAAATGTGCTTGGAGACCAAATTTTACATTTTTTGGAATTTTTTTACTATTTATTAAGCCATTTTTTCAATCGCTGATCCGGTGATCCAGAAAATTTTACTGTTTACCGTTGGATCAGTAATTTTCAAAGTGGCTTAATAAATAGTAAAAAAATTCCAAAAAATGTAAAATTTGGTCTCCAATCACATTTCAATATTTCGAACATGTTGAACGGTTTGGATTTTCAAAATTAATTATTATTTAATAGTCTAAATAAAAACTTTTTCACACAAAAATATTGGAGTTGATATCGGAGAAAATCAAATATGGGAGAAAATAAAAACTTTTTCACAGAAGGCTGGCCGTCATCGTTGGCGACGGCCAAATTTTTTTTTTTTTTTTTTTTTTTTTTCCTCTGGCGACGGCCAGCTTTTTAAGGAGCTGTGATTAGCGATTTTAATCGGGCCGTTATCGTTGGTAACGTCCCCTGGGACGTTACCAAAAATAACGTCTTTGTTAGATTTAAAATTCCGACGAATTCGTTCTTCTATATCGACATTTTTTTATTATTATTTCTATTAATAAAAATTTCGGCAATATTAAATGCTGGGAATATGTCAATTCAATTGAATTCAGATCCAATGCAATACCTGACCTTGTAGAATGACATCTGAGTCGTCCGTTTTAATCTGATACGAATCTCAAAACGGATCTTCTAAACTGGAAGTATTTATCTCCTTCGGCAGGGATACTCGTTTATTCAAAATAGGGGTCTAACAGATATGTAATTGTGGAGATAAAAATAGGGGTCTAATTGATCTGTAAAATTACTTCGGGCTGAATTATTATTTCGATCCGGAAAAAAAAAAAATTTGAACCGAAGTGGCATTTCAGTTCTCAAATTTTTTTTTTTAATTATGGTTTATAAAAAAAATTCGAATTATTATGCTCAAAAGAAAAGGTCAAAGAAAATTTCTCTAGATAAAATTTTGTCTGACTAATTAAGTATAACGCGGTTTAATATATTCCATTTTTTATCATTTAGTCAATAAGATCAATTGAATGACATCGAGGAGAGAGAAAATATCTTGGATTTTAAAAATTATCGATATGCTAAAAAGAAAAGGTCAATAATGTATTAATGTTCTTTTCAAATAAGACTTTATCTGACTGAAAAGTATATCATGTTTTAATATATTTCCTTTTTTGTTATTTAGTCAATTAAATTAATTAAATACCGATCGTTCATTCACAATTTCACAGAATTCGGATCCTCTGAGGTAACTCAAAATTTGAGTTTGGATCCGGATCGTACGATCAGAATCATGATCAATCCGGGTGAAATGCACAGACCTCTTTCATATTTTGTGTTAAAACAGATTGGACGGTCCGGATCTAAACCCAAAATTTGAGTTACCTTAGGTGATATGAATTTCCCCTCAAGGCCTCAAGTGAGTTGGCAAACAAATAAATAAATGAGGATGTAAAAACCACATCAATGAAGGTCAACAGTATATAGATGGGTAACTCGTACATTATAAGAAAATATCATGAGTCCATGTTGAGAAGGGGTTTGCATTGCGTACCGGATTGTGCTCTTTGTAATGACTGTCTTATGGAGTCGACTTTTCATTTATTCTTTCAATGTCGCTATGCACTTTAAGTGTGAAATTACTTTGGAGATCTTGTTACTATCTCGAACTCTGTTAAATCAACCTAGGAGCGCTCTTGGCACAGATACAGGGCTATCAAAAATGAGAACAAAAGAACATGGGCTACACGTTTTGTTGGTGTATTATGGGGTATTTGGAGGCAACAAAATGAGCTGATATTTCGTGGTAAAAGGGTGCCTCCATTTATTCTAGCAGACTGAATCAGAGGAGAAATATGGATGTGGCTGCATTGTGGAGAAGGAAGTCAGCACAGAGATGTAATTGTTGCGAGTACAAATTTTGTTTTTCAATACACTGAGTAGGTGACTGTATTAGATTTTGGAGTTGTAATCTCATCTACTTATTGTACACTTGGTAGCTGCTACCAAGCATTTCAAAAAAAAAAAGAGATCAGAATTTTGGACTTGCAATTTCAACGAATTGGGACCTGTTAAACAAAAAATTAAACAATGTTAATTGCTAAAGGTTTTGGGCTTTCTAGAGGGGTAAAGACGAACCGTAGTTGTCTCCCTGGATCCTATTGTGTCCGCCCCTATAATTATGACAGCATTTAGACGATATATTTTTAACTGGAACCAAAAAATCATTTTTATATTATTTCATCGGCGTAAAATACTATATCTACGGAAATATGTTATAATTAGTAAATCACATTCTTACGTCGTCTCTTAAAAAAAAAAAAAAGTTAAGAGAAAGAGAAAAGGACATACTCTTTACGAAGAATTCAGATCCAGTGCATTAACTTAATTTTTGAGTTTTGATCCAAACCGTCCAAGATGCTTAACACGAATCTTAAAGAGCCTGGACCCCACAAATAATACTGGCCCCCCTACGCTACCACCGAATAGGCACCGTACACATCTAAACTCAAAAATTGGGTTACTTTAGGGGATCCGGACTCCTTTACGAAGGGGACAGCCAACAATCCTCGTCTATGGCGTAAAAATAAAGCCAGCTTTTTACAGTTTTTAATGTTTCAATGGATTATAAAGTGAAAACGAAGCAGATTATGGATTATTCAGTCTAATGAAAAAAATCTCGAAGGGGTTTAAAGCGCAGATCGATAAAGTTCCACTAAAAAAATAAATGCGGTCCTTCTCGGAAACCCTGTCGCCGGATCCTCTACAGCGAGGCAAAACTCTACGCGGTGTGGTACCAAATATAGAATCGTGACCTGGTAGAAACTATTAACCAGTAAGGGTGACAGTATATTATTTCCAAGGGGTCACGACACGGTTGCTATATAAATTCTTTATTAGTTGACTTGGTAGCTAAGCTAAGTTAATCCCGAATTATGTAGCAACTAGCAAGACATTCTTCTCTTTGGTGCCTAAAAATCAGGAAACGCGCTTGAGGCAAAAGTAGCAAGCGTTTTGGAGATTAAATATTATTGAAATAGTACGCGGCACAATTTTTGGTCTCTGCAATGGTTAAAGAGCGAAACTTAAAAAAAGAATAACTAAAGAACTTTTAGTGTGCATTTTATTAGGATGTATTATTGATACAATTGCAAAGATTATCTAAATAGATGAATTTAAATTCACGTGTGCTCCGTATCTTTTAGGCTTATTTATCAAATTTGACGTAATTTTGTTTATAGCTTTTCATGAAAGATATACAAAGTTCAACAATTGAGAAAATTGTAAGATAGTTAGAATTGTTTAACGGAGGACTCATCAACTTCAAAATTTATGCTAAATTTGATATATAGATAGATGATGTATACAAGTTTCATTTTTCATTTAAATAATATCTACGAAATTTTTTAATGAATGTATCGTAATTGAAAGCGTAGTAGATTAAAATATAATTTATATCTTACAAACAAGTTAGACATAGATAAGTTAAATCATCTAACAGTCTTTCGTCAAAAAAAAAAAAAAAATCATCTAACAGTCAACGTCGCATTAGGTTAGTGGCAAAGACAATATCGTTCACGTGAGAAGTCGCAGATTCGAAATATGAATTATTGAATAGTTTGTAGATATTAAATAATTAAATAACTTGACTTTCAACATTTACTCACAGAAAAAACCTACTAAATTGCAAATGTTATGCAGCCGCAGAAGCATATGAAAGATGCACAACCTGCAGGATCTTTATATATATTAGTGATCTAAGTCAAGCAATGAGAGTAAAAATTTTAAGTTTCAATCCGGATCGCCCGAATCAAAATTCGAACCAATTCAATCAAAACTTACAATGCACGGACATGAGTCAACCTAAGAATTTGGCAAGAGGTAAGCAAAAAAAAAAAAAAATTACCAGTAACTTACTGAGATTCTAGCCATTGAGTCTGAGCTGACTCCTGTCTCGTTGTCTCCCGTCTGAGCCTTCATCGCATCTCCTCCTTCGTTCCTCGTTGCTTTTTTTCCTTTTGCAAACCGTCCTTTTCTTTCGCAACTCTTTCTTTCGGTTTCTCCTTTCAAGGTCTGAAATTGATTCATTGTAGGTTGTAGCAAGTCTCCAATTGCGCGTTGTAAGCTATAGCGGAAAAAAAAAACAGCGAGTAGCAATTTTGAAACTGTTGGGCTGCAAAAAAGAAAAAAAGAAAAAAAGAGTTGGACTGAAGAAGTATCGGACTCCAACATGCAGTAGAGGCCGAGATTTTTATTAATATCCAAAGTTAATTAGAAATTAATATTTATGTTCAGAATTCTTAACTTTCGTCAAAAATGTTCAAACTGGTCATAAAATGGCTGGTTTATTTTTTAGTTTTTATTTTATTTTAGAGACAACATAATGAAATCTAATACTGAAAAATTAAATTTTTTTGTTTAAATTATTTGTTAAATTACTTCTTTTGATATATAATTAGTATATTTATATTAAAATACGCTAAATTACTTGATATTATGTTGAATTACACTATACTAATTTGAATTACACTAAATTACATTATATTATGCTAAAATACGGTAAATTACGCTAAATTACATATGAATAGGGACGATATCTTCACTGAAAATGCGAAAAATGACGACAAAACTTCAAACGGTCATAAAACGGCGCTCGAGTGCCCGATTTCAGCAAATGACCACTTTTCAGAAAGCTTGCGAAAAGACGCATGCATCCATGATGGCTATGCTGGATTTCAAAATTCAGAATAGCCAAAAAACTAAGCGAAGTGCCTCAAAACTTGAGTTGAAGTTTCCGATTAAGATTTTTATTTCTATTATTCAATCTAAGTAGCTCAGTAAATTAGTTACATAATGAACTTGTAAAATACCAATTTTTATAATTTTCTGAATTTTCTGAATTTTTTTACTATTTTTTATGATTCATGAAAGATGACACAAAATCGGTCTACTTTAGAGTAATTTTGCGTAGTTTAGCGTAATTGACCGTATTTCAGCATAATTAGCGAAGTTATTGTAATTTAACGTAATTTAGTGTAATTCAACATAATTTATTGTAATATAGTGTAATTCAACATAATTTCAAGTAATCTAGTGTATTTTAGTATAAATATGCTAATTATAAATCAAAAGAAGTAATCTAACAAATAATTTAAACAAAAAATTCGAATTTTCAGTGTTAGATTTCATTATTTTGCTCTTCATAGTGTCTCCAAAAAAAAAGAGTAAACCGGCCATTTTATGGCCGGTTTGGACATTTTTGGCGAAAGTCGGAAATTCGGGGCATAAATATTAATTTCTAATTAACTTTGGATATTAATAAAAATCTCGGCAGTAGAGGTACAGTTCACCAAGGATCAGCAATAGCCCAAAAATATAGATGAACTAAAAGTTTTTTTTTTTTTTTCAAAATTCAAACATAAGCAACTATCTATTCCTGAGTCTTATTGGGTCTGCCCATGCCCATGGGTCCGGATTCCCTAAAGTAACTCAATTTTTGGATTTTGGATCGGAACCGTTCGATTCAAATTTGTCACTCGGGATCGTCTCGGAATTCGAATATGTCATCGGAATGTGTGCGCTCCACTTCGGAATGGATTGTCGCAGATTCGAATTAGACAGTTCCGATCTAAAACCCAAAAATTAGGTTACTTCGCTGAATCTGAATTCCATGCGCATGTGCATGAAGCCTTTTTAAGGTTTGTGTCATTACATAACGAACTGGTCGTATTCAAACTCAAAAATTTTGTTACCTCAGATTATATGAATTCGAGCACTGAGGCACAACACAGTTTTCTGATCTCAACATACTGCTCAACGAAGATCATGAATACATGTACATGTGGCTGAGTTCAGTCATCCACTTTTCCTTTCCTATAAAGTATAATTTCTAAAAAGAGCATATACAAAGAAATAAATATTAAAACAAAAAAAAACTCATCTAATTTTATATATAAAAAAAGAGAGATTAAGAGAAAAAAATGCGCGTCTCGCAATGTAGACATGTTTCGAGTTTTCCTCTTTCCCCACTTTTCCTTTCCAAACGAAAACTACATTTTCCTTTATCTTTCCTAATGAATAAAATTCCCGTTCGGGAACGGTCGGTGCCTTTTATCATCCTTTTTATTCTTTCGGCGGTTCGGACATTTTCCTTTTTTTCATGAGACAGTCTCTTCCAGCCATTGACTTGTTCTTCTGTAAAGCAAGTACCGCTGTTGATTCCTTATTCTCTTCTCTTTTTGTTATTTTTTTTTTTGTGTTCCTTTAACTTTATATAATATAAAGTTATGGGCCCGAATCATGTAATACAAATTACAATCCGATCCAACTCGGCCCAATATCACCCCAATTAGGGCCCATCTTAAGAATCTCTATGCTCCAGGTAACGCAATACTTTCCCAATCCTCATCACTCCAAGCTTCATAGGAGAAAATGGCGATTGTCGCGCCACCGAAGAGTACCGCGTGCTCCGCGCCTACGCACCACCTCGCCGCCAGGCGATTGCGTGCGTACACATTTCCAGTCACGTGTTCGTGCCTGCCTTCTTCTTCTACTACATCCGTGACGTCATCTCCTACTCAGTCGGTGACTCCAGTGAAGCATTTCGACAAACACCTCAGGCAAGCGGACCATCTGTTTCCTAGATGTAAATCCTCTCTGTTTTGATGGATCCAGGCCATGTATGAAGTCCTTTGCTTATTGGGTCGGGCTCTTTTTCTCAAAAGTCAGCCTCCAAGACCCAGTTATTGCGGCAAGTGTTCCATATGAACAGTTAAATGGACTAAAGAATGCGCTGTTTATTTCATGAGATGTTAATTTGGAATAGTAAATTTAGAAGTCTTTGATTTCTACTTGCATTAGGTTCTAGATGGTGAAGAAGGGCATGAGTATAAGAAGCGCATCTTACCTTCATATAAAGCAGACAGGAGATGCGGGAATGGTGCTTCTATTGGTTGGCTAAGCCGAGCTGAGCCACAAATATTAGAAATTTTTCAGAAATGCAATGTCCCAGTACGAAAATAATGAATAGATGTACCTCATATTTGGGAGCCATCACTTTTTAACAAATAAATTTAAAGACTTCTGTATACAAATTATAGGTGGTAAAAGTGAAGGAGTATGAGGCAGATGATGTAATAGCAACACTAACGGATCAGGCACTGGAAAGTGGGTACAAAGTTTTGATTGGATCCCCTGATAAGGATTTCAAACAGTTAATTTCTAATGATGTTCAAATGGCAATGCCTGTACCGGAGTTAAGGCGATGGTGTTTTTACAACCTGAAGCATTACATCAAGCAGTATGGTGGAACTGACCCAACTATGGATTTGAGCTTCAGTCAGTAACCTTATATATCATGTTTCTTTCTTTATAGAACTTCTGCAAAAGAGTCTGTATTTTACCCTGCTTGTGAACTACAACTTAGGTATCCAGTTCTAACTAGCGCAAATAATTTGTTGAAATTTTCATAGTTATCCCCTACTAGCATATTGCCCGTGATGAAATAAATACGGCTTTTGCCCTTAAAATTACTGTCTTCTTTGAGCCAAAATTTAGCTAACTGGTGAAACAGAATTAGGTGTGGGCACTAAATTTTACTTAGGCCATTTACTAAACAGTTCGAGCAGAATTAAGCAAGCAAGGTAATGGTACCTTTCTTTGTTTTTTTTGCTTTACTATACCTTCATTTTATAATTCAAGAGTTGGGTGTTGTCCGATAATGCACATAACAATATCCAAATTGGGAAGGTTTTAGAAAAAAACCAAAATTATGTGAACAATTCATAAAATTTGTAAACTTCGTGAATAATTTGTGAAATTCGGAAATCCATTTAATTTTTATGGTCAAGAAGGTGCTAAAATGAAGCTGATCACAAATAACCTTTGTTTATCTTTTCATATTCTCTTAACAGGGTGCTTTATGGGTGATGCTGTAGATGGTGTACCCGGAATTCAAAAGCATGTACCGTCATTTGGCCCTAAAACTGCCAAAAAATTACTAAAAAAACATGGCAATTTGGAAAATTTATTAAATGCCGCAGCAATTCAAATTGTTGGGAGGAACTATGCACAAGATGCTCTTACAAAATATGCAGATTATTTGAGGAGAAATTACCAAGTATTAAGTCTAAGGAGGTATAAAAAAAATCCAGTATTTTGTAGTCATAGTTTATTGTTTTATGCCTTAACTGTGCTTAATTAAAAATAGGGACGCATGTATTCGGCTCGAGGAGAAATGGTTATGTGAGAGAGATTCTAGTAATGATTCATTGGTGCTATCTAAGTTTGTTCACAAATTGTCTCAAGGCAAAGTTTGGAGGTAATATCTGCTTTACTAAGCTAATTTATAACTTATCAATTAATATTAAACTACAACTTGACGTGGTTTTACTGACAAATGATATGACTAAAATCATTTCCAGATCAAGACAGAGAGTGAACAGTACAGCTTGATAGTTTCAGCCCCAGCCAGGGTGTGTTAACTTACGGGAATTGTTTTGACTTGATTGATTCAAAATTAAATTGCATGTAAGAACATCAGAGTATTTTACCGTAACTCTTGTTAGCTATTTTCTTCCTCTTTAGCTAATAAAGAGTCACTTATATGATTAGCTGATGATGATGACTTAAGGAAAGTGAATGATTTGTTTACAGCGTACAACTCAATCTTCTCCCAAGATTATTTTAGAGGAATTATAAAGATTGACTTTGTATTTGTTTTAATTTGCTTCAGGTACTAGTAATTGCCTCAATTGATGCCACAGACCCTGCAAGTTGGGAATGCATTTTTGTAGATGTTTTTTTTTCCTCTCTTTTTCATCAATTCCTTTTTTTTTATTAACCAAAATGAAGCGCTACTGTTACTAGTTACTAGTTATGAAATCTCCAAGTGGATTTGCTCAAATGCTTGGCTTTTATTTTTACCTTGTTACAATAGTTATAAAAAAAGTTAGAAATTACATCTCAAAAAAATTCAACCTTTCCCACTACGTACTAAAAAGGGAGAAGCATGTCAATCCCATTAAGCTAATAAAACATCATATAGTTTTCTACATCCCAAAAATAAAACAATTAGAGTAACACGGCAAGTTCAGCGCAGTTTCCTCAACAGGCAAAGGTTGTCTGAAAGGATTTACTTGAATCTACACAGTTATTAGTTATATATTAGTTAATTCGTAAAACTAACTGTCATAAAACATATCATGGAAAATGATAAATTATCAAGAAAAATTACTGATTCTGTCAGAGGATGTCCAGAAATCGAGCCTATGCAAAGGGAGGCTAGATTAGCAGCTTCTTCACAGTAATCAGTAAAAATTGCTGGCACACCCATCCTTTTTATTTTTTCCTACAATACCACAAGTAATCAGATATTTCTACCATCTTAAAAATATTTGCATTGTGAAGAAACATATAAAAAAAATTAAAACCAGTACGGGCCTAAGCTTGCCTAGGAGGCTTCATGAACCTAACCTCAAACATCATACGATAGCTTCAAATAAATTCAAAATGTTGAACTCGATCTACTTGATAACGCAAGCATTTATGTTTCAAATTTTTATTTTTCTCGAATTCATTTTGTACAAGTTCAAGAGGTTATAATATAAGTTTTTTGAGTAAAAATAAGGATCTAAGTCCTTATTTGATTTTATTAGGTTATAATATAAGTTATTTTGCCACGTCCATTTTCAACAAATTTCGGCCTCATATCCAAAACAAACTAAAATTTTAAAAGTTGGGACGTAAATGCTTGGTTCGTCAAGTATATCAAAATCAATGGTTCAAATTTGTGAAATGAAACCGATTCAATGGTTTGCAGATTAAGTACACTAATCCACGGTGAGCTTAAGCTCGTACCAGCTTTACTCGCAAGAAAAAATGCATACAAGAGTTGGTAGCCAAGTAGAATATGCAGCGATACCAGCATTAGGGGCAACTATAATATTCGGCTTCGATTCCTACACAATAGTAGTAGAACTTTAACATGATACTTAATAAAAAAGCATCACTTCAAGCAATAGTGTAGAATTTTATTTTTCAAAAAAAAAATCACCCTTATGATGTCAGAGTACCGGTCATGGTAGAGACCCTTGCGAAGCTTGATTGTCAGTGTACCTTTTAATGAACTAGAATTTTTACTAGGGTTGTTGGAAGAAGATTTGCAACAGCAATCATCCTCTGAACAGTGGACATATTTGTTAAAATGTCTGGTCTCTCCATCTCTATTAGTAAAGAAAATCATTAGTTAATTACAACAAAACACAAACAATATAAGGTAAAAAAAAAGGAAAGAAAAAGAATGATGGGTCTTAATAGACCTTGAAAGAGGAACTGCAGGCCCGACAAATTCTATATGAATGTTAACTCCTGGAAGTAGTGCTGTCAGCTCACTGAAAACAGGGATTTGTTGTATTTCTCTCTCAGGTCCTTCACATGAGGAACTATCTATTAAAATTTTGTAAATACTTAAGAGAGTAAAACGTGTTAAAAATAATACCTAAATAATGTATGTGCAACTCATCTCCAGCTTCAGAAAGAGGAGTTTGCGCCTGACAAAGTTGGATGCTATGGTATACAGTCAGTGTCTGTAAAATTAACAGAAAAAAAAAATGACAATTCAGGGTGGAAATTGAAATTGTCTGATCTGAAATGGTTAAATTAAGAGGAAAGAAATCACTGCAGAAAGCTGCAACAGACCCAATGAAGCAACACTGCAACAGGAGAATGTAAGGGAAGCCGTCTCCACTCGTAATACTCCTTCCAACTTTTTATTGGAGTCTTTAAATCAGTCTCTGGACCTGTTAACAAGCAAAATTTTGATTTTACACCCTACTTGTGTCATTGCCAAATTCACAGGTTAAAAAACTGTTAATTGTTTTAAACCAAGAAAAAAGTAGCTAATTACCTGTGCATGGGCAGAGTTGACTGAGTAGACACCAGCTATCACTAGTCAATTGAAAGAAAAAATATTTCAACAATCAGGTTATACTCAGAAAGAACAGAAACTGACAAAAAACAATCTTTCAGGGGGTAATATTATAAACCTCGAGAGATCAACAGAAGGTAATTTGAAAAGACAGCTGCATTCATATTTCCACATTCCTCTTTGGTGAAGTCCCATTGATTCTAGAAAGGCACATTTTGCCTTTAAAGCACCAGAATTAAGAAATGATCATCAATGTAAAACACCACCCCCACTTACTGGTAAAGTACTGTATTTAGGAAGTTTATATGCTCCAGGTTTCAGCTGATATGATATAAAGATAATATACCAAGAGAAAAGATTTGTGATTACTTGGAGCGCAAGTGTGTCAGAGAAGGTGAAAGGAAAATCTGATATGAAAGGTGCTCGCCTCATTTGTTCCTCTAGTCGTTTACATTCCTCCTTGTGATATTCCCAATGCAACGTCTTCACATAAACCAGAAGAAAAAATGAATAAGAAAAAGGAAAATCGAGTGCCTAATAGTTTTACTATTGCTATTTCAGCAAATAACAATCCAACTTATGGGACCCGCAGGTCAGAGACCTGATGAGAAGGAGAGCAGTAGGACACAACACCGCACAGGCCACAGCGACGCGTGGGTGGACCAGGCTTACACGGTGTTGCTACGCTGCCTTTGGCCGCGCACTCCATCTCTTCCCGCCGGTTCGCTAATGGAGTCCAAATGGAACAGGTGGGAAACAGCACCGCCTCTCCAGTTTCTCTGGCAGTCTGGCTAGTAGACTAGTAGTCGAGGAATTTAGCTAGCCTACCGTGGGCTTTTAAGGCCCAATAATTCATTGTGCCTTAATTAAAGGACTTCAAAATAGGTCCGATGGACAGTCTGGCTAGTAGACTAGTAGGTCCACTTTAAAATTCGTGCACCGCACTCGAAACTAAAAGTTAATTTGATGCTCATCAGACTTACTCCGCTCTAATAACGACTGACTCCTTTCAGAATCTGTATCCCCCCCTCAAGTCAGCTACAATTAGAAAATTCATATCGTTTTTAACACTGGCATGAATCTCAAAACACTCCTTTATATCTACAATAGGTACAAATTTCTTTTGACTCGGCTGGGTCTAAATCCAGACCATTTTTTAAGGTATATCCTTAGGTAGGGGCGGATCCAAAGAGGCTCACGGATAGGCAAGTGTTTATCTCTGAATTTTGATTTTTTTAAGGTCCAATAGTAATATTTAATTGTGCATATATCCCTGGATCACAATCAGGTCTATCCTTGAATTTTCACGGCCCAGCAGAAGGATAAAAATCACGACCCGACACCTAATAGAAGAAAAAAAGATGGTCTGGGAGGCGTGAGCGCTGATTCAAGAGACACTAATTCAAAAGAAAAATCACAACCAGTCGCTCTTTCTCATACACAGAAAAAAGGGAGAAACCAAATCAGCATTGTTGTGTCTGCGCCTGCGCCATACGCCAGTCGCCATCCCCCAGCGAGCAGTACGCACGCATCGCACCTCGATTCTTCTCAATGAGCAGTGCATCAGCCGCCAGCGAGTCTTTCGGGCTTCAGATCCAGTAACCAGTGCGGACTGGAACACCTCACACAGCTGTACCTTGAAAATAACATGTTCGAAAGTATGATTCCTTCAAATTTTAGTCAATTAAAGTCTTTGAGGAAATAGTAAGGGAATGGATTTGATAATTTGTAACTGTCTTGTCATTACATTTCCTAATTCATGGTTATTTCACGGCCCACGATTAGTGTGGATTTTTCTATTCCTACTTGACGGGAATCACTTCTTTTGGAAATAATTTTCTTTTAGGAAATAAAAGCTATCATTGATTTTCTTGAATTCCGATATCCATTGTAATCTATATTAAATCAAACATTGTAATAATGTATTTCTTGGAATGTATGGAATGATCTATAGCGTGAACCAAACGCTCCTGAAAACATTATCACTAAATGGAAATAATTTCACTAGAGTTGTCCCTTGAAATTGGATTTAATTTCTAGTCTGATACAAATCAACCTTTAAAGCAATCGGTTGGCCGCTCAGACGCTGGCGTGCTCTCCGCTCAACTCTCCTCTCTTCCATCTCTGTTGGCCCGTGGCTATCAGTGGTAAGAACTAATTCTAATTTTGTTTTATCTACAAATTGTTTTGTTAAATTTTAATAATACATTATTTGTAGATTGAAATTGAAAATATACAAAATTATAAGTTGAATTATTTTAATTATAATACTCGATTAATTAATGAATTTGAATCCGATTAGTTTTCTATTTTGATATGAATCCCGAATCCCGAATACAGATCTCTCCTTTAAAAAGTCCTTAACATAATGCGGATCTGTTTGGGTTGGGATGTTGGAACGGACTCTGCTACTTTTCTGAGAGAAAATCAGGATCCTGTTTTTTCTATCTCAACCATTCAAAATCGTTGAGATCTGTGCATAAAAAAGTTCTTTTATCGAGATACGTAAATGAAAAATTTTAAATGGTTGAGATCGGAAAAGCAGAATGCTGCTTTTCTCTAAAAAAAGCAGCAGAGGCTTACCCTGGGATGTTTGGGTTGTGAGATTCAAGATTAGGGCCTGTTCGGCTGCACAGTGGGAATGGGAATAGAAATAGAAATAGGAAATTTTTGAACTGGATTTTACTGTTCACGTGGGAAAAAAAAATTCAGTCTGAGTGAATTTGTTTTTTCCCACGTGAACAGTAATTTCGGGATTACTGCCGAACAGGCCCTTAGTTTGGTACCTACTAGTACGGAGAGTGGGTATCTTTCAGGTACCGTATGTATTTAAGGAAATTTCAGCCGAGCGATTTTAATGCGGATCTGTTTTAAATGAGAAGGCTTTTTGAGATTCGTGTCAGATTAAAATAAACAAATCAGATTTTATTCTACCAGGTCAGGTCTGGATATGAATTCTAGTCCGGGTTGGATTTTATTGCCTATTCTGCATTTGCAGATGAAAACTTTGTTTATTGTACAAAAATTCATTTTTTAGTCAAATATAAATGATTTAAATTATAACTCATATTTAAACGGTCGATTCAAATAACTCTGTGTTTTACATATCAATATCTTATAGGGTGTCAATTTTTTATAAATTTTTGTATCAGTTAAATTGTAATTTTTGGATTTTAAGAAAATGAACCTAAAATGGTAGAAAATAAATTTGTTTAGATATAAGATAATCTTTTTTTTTTTTTTTTTGCAAAGGGAGGCTAGATAGGCAGCTTCTCATTGTAACAAACTTTGTTTACATAATAAATCAGTTAAAATTGTTCTCATTGTAACAAAATTAATTTCGTGATTTTTATTTTGCATCGATTAGATCGTTTCAAATTTTATTTTACCTCTGAAGCATTATCAAAATTATTTATTTATTAGTATCCCACACAACTACAAAAAATAACTTGTTTTAGTTTTTCCGAGGATTTTCCATATTTGCTATCAAAATGTATTCTACATATATGGAAAAGCTAAATCGTTCCCCACTAATCATAATTGTCTATCTATTAACTGGAAATATATAATTATTAATGATAAAGATGTTAGAAAATCTACATAAATCAATGTAAATAAGCAAAGAATTTAACAGAGGTAACATATTTAGTACACCCTGCAAATTAAAAATCCATTTGCAATGCTTGAAAAATATTGGGCTACTGTCGATATTAACTAATCCAATTGGTACAATGGTGTCAATAGGCGGCCTATTTCAATAAATCAGAAGGGATTTTACACTGTACATGTATAGTCAACAATCTCCATATGCAAGTAGCAGTAAACAACCAAATTTCGTATATATCCTTCTCACCACTCAGCATTTTGCAAGTAAAAATTTGACATTTTGAAAATTTACAACAGTGCCTCAATATCTATCACTATCAGCCATAATGTAAAACATAAAAAATTTACCAGCAAAACCTTCTAAAATATAAAAAACAGCCACTTACAAATCACTCATCTCAGTGAGAACATGCAGATAACACATCAACATTCTCAAATAAAAAATATATATATATCAACAATCATGTCTGACACAATAGAAAAAATATTGAAACATCAGCCAATTATGTGAACTTCGCCAATTATCTTGATATGATCATGCAACTTGTTTGTCAGTCGCCATACCTCCATATCAGGCTGTCGTTTTGGTTTTACAATCCTAACAGTCTTAAGGTACTCCCTCTCGAATAACACATTTCTTCTTTTTCTCAATCCCTCCTGGCTTAGCTCTTCTTTCGGATCACCTTTCAGCAGCTTCCATATTTGTATAAGACATTTATAAAATTTATATTATTGTTTCCATAACAATAATACATAGCAGCCTCTTACTAACTTAAAAAAAAAAAACAGAGAGAGATAGAGAGGGAGAGAGGAAGGGAGGATATGAGACATTACTTGGTGCGGCTGTAAACTGAGAACCTCCAGAGAAGGAGAGTGGTTGAGAATATCAACTACAAAGTCTATGTCATCTATCAAACCCCTGTAGTTAATATCTAAATCCTTCAAGTTTATCAAGGTTCCACACTCAGAAATGTCTTTCTCCAATTTTATCTGTCATGTCATTTATAACACAGATGATCACCTCAATTAAGAAACCAACATGATTAGCACCCAATAATTTTTTTATTATTATGACAAGAGAAAAAATATACCTTGAACTGAGTACCCCACAAACCAAACTTCAGATGCTTGACATTTGAAAGACTTTTCAAAAGGTTTGGATCACCATGGATCTTGTCCAAATCTATGTAAATCTTAGCGTACTCTAGGGATTGCAAATTGCAAAGTACAAAGCCTGGGGTTTCTTCATGTGATTCAATGACAAGAGTACAAAGACTGGGACAAGAAATTGTCATTGCTTTTGACTGAGAGCATTTTTCAATAGTTAACTTCTTCAACACTTTAGATGAAATTTCTGAGATATCCAGATCACATAAAGTAAGAACAATAGTTTGAAGGACACTATGTTCTGAGCAGACATTTGTATAAATCGATCATCTAAAGCTATCCCCGCCAAAATAAGAGTCTTTAGTGCGGGTAAATTACAGGCTTCTGGTTTAATTGTATAGAGAGCCAGCTGATTATCTTCAACATTTACAGTTAACTCGAACTGTTCAATGCTTGTGCACGATAATATTGCATCTGGAATATACAATCGGTACAATGAACGTCTAGCAATATCGATACAAATGATTTTCGGATGTTGAGACACTAATTCGTCAAGAAATTCAAGAGAAATTTCCTTTGAATGAAGGTTTTCAAAAAAGTTCTTGTATTCGAACTTGTCCAACCGTGATTCTGCCTCTCGATTTTCCAACAAGCGGTGCATAAAAAGCTTGAAATTTTCCTCGCCTTCTTGAAGTTGTTGTTCTTCAGAATCAAACCAACCACTTAAATCTACCCACTCAGCAATATCAAATTTTAAAACCGGCAGAAAGGCCCATGCATTTTTCCATTGTCTCGAAAGGATGCATGTTTGAACTGCCTCTTTTACACTCATGAAGGACAGGATATGGGTTAGCAATTCATCAGGAAGGGTAAAAAAACAATCCATGCTGTAGTTCTCTTTCAACGTTCACAATGACAATTCACAATTCACATGAACTCCTCTCTGTTAAAACAAGCAAACAAACTGTTAATTAACGGATAAAACTTACAAATTACTCCGTTAATCTTTATGTGGAAGTGGAATCTTGCGAGCGTAGCAGTATCACTGGTTCTGCAAGAAATCACAAGCCGAAGCCGGAAGCCTTGCGTTTTCCACGACCTAAAACCTTAAAGCACTAACAGAGTGTTTCTTGGTGTTCTCTATCTTTTCTCTATTTCTTGGCTGTCACTTTCACTCACGTTTTGACAGAGAAAAGGATATGATTTATATAAAAACCAATGCACCTTTTCATAACGGGTCGGCACCTCTTCATAACGGGTCGGGTTTTGGATTCGAATTTCCCATAACGGGCGTACCATTTAATAAATCCAACATCTCCCACTCGCACAAAATGGGATACCCGCTATAAACTAAGAGAACGTAATCTCTTATCTCTGTTAAAATTCATACAAGGAAATAGGTCGTGACCAGCATATTTTAATTTGAGAGCATATGTTGTTATCCAACTGTTAGGTATGTATAACAACATCTAAGTAGAGTAAATATGCAGTACCCCAGATCATCAAGTCACATTTTTAAGTATTATAGGATCTCTTTTATTTATTGATACAACCATACTTATATATTCACAATTATGTTACATAAACATAATTGGTGCACCAGTGAATATAACCTAATGTAACACTCAAATGATCTTTTTCTTTTATCTAGAATCTCTTCATTCCAAATCAATTGCTATCCAGATATGTTCCATTAGATCGCATCATTCATGATCATTGGCAACATTCCAAAATAACTAATTGAAAAGAAACTTCAAGTATTTAGTAAAAAATCGAAGAGTACTTTGAGATCCTTTTGATCTCGCGGGTCTCACACAACAAAGAAGCAGAGATCATATCTTCTGTTACCCTGTTGGTCAATTGCACATATGGTATGAAACATATGTTACGGTATTACTCTCCATTTCTTATGGAGCGTATGTCTAAACTAAAATCCAATACCGTACAAGTGATAGTTCAGATATACACAATATCTAACTTGAGTCCACAACTCTACTTATCATATAAATCCAATAACAGGACTCCCACTTGGCATAAGACAGTTAAGGTGAATAATGGGTATTTCACCTTCGGTCATAATAGTATATTCATATGACCTCATCTTGATTCTCTATCAAGGCGATATATATATTTTTAAGCACTTGCTCTCACATTTTGTATCATATCTAGCTTAAAATCAATCTCATTTCTATGTTCTACTAAGACATAGAAGCGATTGCCTGTGTGAGAAGGCCAATCAACTGTCTGACATACCTTTCATTTTATATCTCATGTGTTATGCTAAATTATTGGTATTAAATAATTTGTAACAATTATCACATAAATGAATAAGAAAATAACATTCATTGCATTTATCCCACAAATACAAATATACATAATATACTGTTCAATCAAATGTATAATTACAATCTACGTAACCCTAGAGATTTCACATGACCTATAAACACATCTCTAGGTATTGCCTTTGTAAAAGGATCTGCCACCATTTTGTGTGTAGATATGTACTGCATGCAAACTTGCTTTTTCGCCACCATGTCTCTAACAAAGTTATACTTAGTATCAATGTGTTTGGTCTTTGAATGATACTTGGGATCTTTTGTATAAGCGATTGCTGCTTGGCTATCGCTGTGTACCAACACTGAGTTAGTTTCATTCTCACCGAAACCCAAGTGATTCAAAAATCTTTTAAGCCAAACTGCTTCTTGTACTGCTGCTGAAAATGCTACAAATTCAGCTTCCATTGTGGACAAGGATATGCAACTCTGTTTCTTACTACTCCAAGAGATAGCTTCATTACTAAGTAAGAAAACATAGCCTGAGGTAGATTTTCTTTCACTAAATCTCCTCCCCAATCAGCATCTGCGTAACCCATGAGTTGCAGATTTTCTCCTTGGAAACACAATGAATAATCTGCAGTACCTTTCAAATATCTAAGTATTCTTTTTACTGCTTTCCAATGTGACTGTCCTGGATTGGCTTGATATCTGCTCACCATTCCAACGGCGAAACTGATATCCGGCCTAGTACACATCATAACATACATTAGGTTGTTACTTGAGTAATGGACTTTTTCCATTTGTGCTTTTTCGTCTGGAGTCTTTGGACACATTCTTAAACTAAGACCTTCGCCTTTTGCTATAGGAGTATCAATGGGTTTACAGTCTTGCATATGAAACTTTTCAAGTACTTTCTTAATGTAATGCTCTTGCGATAGAGCTAACATCTTCTTGGAACGATCTCGTTCAATCTTCACTCCAAGAATGTATGCTGCTTCACCCATATCATTCATATCAAAATTGGAGGATAACCATTCTTTAATGATTTGCACATACTCTTTATTGTTACTAGCTAACAGTATGTCATCCACATAAAGCGATAGAATCACAAATTTATCCTTGGATCTCTTGACATACACACAGTGATCTTCATCAATCATTTCGAAATCAAATGATATGATTGCTTGATGAAACCGAATGTACCATTGTCTGAAAGATTGTTTGAGACCATAAATAGATCTCAACAATTTGCACACTTTGTGCTCTTGACCTTCGGCAACAAAACTGACAGGTTGTTCCATATATATCTCTTCTTCCAGATTGCCATTTAGAAACGCAGTTTTAACATCCATTTGATGCAATTCCAAATCTAAACTGGCAACGATAGCTAGTATCAATCGTATAGAAGTAAATCTTACAACAGGAGAGAAAGTCTCTTCATAGTCTATCCCTTCTTGTTGTGTATACCCCTTAGCAACAAGACGTGCCTTATACCTTTCAATCGAGCCGTCAGCTAGACGCTTAATTTTGAGAACCCATTTGTTCCCAATTGCCTTGCGTCCTTCAAGGAGATCAACTAATTCCCAAACATTATTTGATCTCATTGACTCCATTTCTTCTTCCATTGCTTTCATCCATTTCTCTTTAGCAGGACAAGTGAGAGCCTCTCGAATATTTCTTGGCTCTTCTTCATCTTGCATGACAATCATGTAAGATTCATTTTCGATTAGAAAATGACGTTTAGGAACTCTAGCACGATTGATATGCCTAATTTGTGATTGTGCTGAACTTGACTCAACATCATCTATTGACTTGCTCCCACTTGGATGAGATACTGTTTGAGGTTCAGGAATTTGCACCAAACGATTTGCAACAGTCAAATCATCTTGTTCCTCTACTTCATATAGAGATAATTCCTGACCTATCTCACCCTTTCTTGGAAATTCAGTTTCCAAGAAAATGACATCTCGTGACTCAAATTCTGTTACACTCCCACTCGATTGTTCACCAATGAACACATAACCTTTGGAATGTTCGGAGTATCGTATAAATATACTCTTTTTACCTCGTGGACCCAATTTACCATGTTGATGATGTGAATCATGAACAAAGGCAGCGCATCCCTAAGGTCTCAAATTACTAAGATTTAGTTTTCTATTATTCCAAAGTTCGTAAGGAGTTGAAGAAACAGATTTAGAGGGTACGCGATTTAGAATATAGGCAGCAGTCAATAATGCATCACCCCAAAAATTAATTGGCAGATTTGCTTGAGCCATCATTGTCCTAACCATTTCCAAAAGAGTCCGATTTCTCCTTTCAGCCACTCCGTTTTGTTGTGGAGTTGCTGGTATGGTTAGCTGCCTAAGTATTTCTTTTTCTTCGCACATTTGTTTGAACTCATCAGACAAATATTCGCGACCGTTATCCGTTCTTAAGGCCTTAACCTTTCTGTCTAATTGATTTTCAACCAAGGTTATAAATCTCTTGAAACATGCAAGAGCTTCAGATTTATGAGAGATCAAATAGACGTGACTGTATCGTGTATAATCGTCAATGAAGGTGATAAAGTATCTACCTCCATGTCGTGCCCTCACATTCATTGGTCCACAAATGTCTAAATGAATTAATTGCAACGGAAATTCAGACCTGGTTCCTTTTCTGAATGGTTTTGTTGCCATTTTTCCTTTTAAACAATTTTCACATGTTGGTAGACTAACTCTTTCAAGGTGGCCTAACATGCCTTCCTTGGCTAATCTATCCATTCTTTGCTGTCCAATATGGCCTAATCTCATATGCCATACATTCACATCAACATTTTCATTAGCATATGATGTAATTAAAGAAAAATGAGTATTATAAGAAGTCATTATATTAATAACATCCAGAATAATAAAACCATTCGATACATATCCATAACCATAACACACATCATCCAGATACAACTTAATACTAGTTCCACACATGTTCAAAGTAAATCCAAATTTAAGAAGAACCACTACAGATACAAGATTTCGTCAAATGTCAGGTGCAAAAAGAACATCATGTAAGAGGAGGGTTCGACCATCACGCATATCCAACTTGCATGTGCCTATACCCTTGACTGGTACACGAGAGTTGTTTCCTACATAAAGCCATTTTGAACCTTGGGGAATTCGACGAAAATCCACAAACAAGTCACGGTCCTTGGCTACATGGTCTGTTGCTCCTGAGTCTACAGTCCACAAAGGATGAGAATCAGCTATAAAAACAGAACTGGAAACATATGAAAAATGTGAAAGTTTTTCTGTAATTTGTACCTTGCGAGGCTCTTTGCATTCACGAGCATAGTGACCCTTTTTGCCACAATTAAAACACTTGATCTTGGCTTTATTATGCTTCTTAAAACTGTTCTGAGAAGCCTTTCCCTTGCCACGATCCTGCCCCTTATGCTTTTTCTCTTGTTTGCCCTTTCGACCATAATTTGACTTACGCTTCTGGCCTTGCCCTCCATGAGAGCTTGAACCAGCCAAATGCACAGCAGTTTCAGTTTTCTGAGGCTTTGATGCCTCAATACGATCTTCCTCAAGTTCCAAATGCCTTGCTGCATCGTTAAGAGTTTTAATACTCTCATTGTGGGTCAGATTCACCTTCATGTGTTCCCATGTATGAGGAAGTGAACGAATCACTGCTTGAAGCTGTTGTTCATCAGTCAAAACATGGCCAGCGTCCTTCAACTCACTAATCATATTTGACATCTCCCTGAGATGTTGTCGCATGCTGTGATTAGGACGTTTCTTGTAAGTGTCAAACTTGATGGTGAGTTGTCTCAATTTGGTAACAGAAGTTCCACCGAACTTCTGCTTCAAAGCAATCCACATCTCTTTGGCATCCTGATATTGCCTAAACTCACGCATCACATCATTTTCCATACTGCTCAGCAATGTAATGCGAGCAATGGAGTTCTTCTTTTTCCAGGACTCATATG
The DNA here is from genome assembly GCA_011114355.1 of Carex littledalei. NCBI lineage: Eukaryota > Viridiplantae > Streptophyta > Magnoliopsida > Poales > Cyperaceae > Carex > Carex littledalei. Next base: position 10,409,925 of record CM022090.1, on the reverse strand, counting down.
CAGCACTGTCAGCAATGTGCTTTGCAGTTGTACCTTTTTCTGGTTCGGTTATAATATGATCCAGGACCGTAAGAACCTCTTGTTCTTCCAGGACATATTGAATTTTCATGGCCCAAATTTCATAATTCTCGCCATTCAGTTTTTCACCCTTATTAAGTTCAGCCACAATATTCCTAGATGCAGATGCCATTTCAAAATTACTCCGTTAATCTTTGTGCGGAAGCGGAATCTTGCGAGCGTAGCAGTATCACTGGTTCTGCAAAAAATCACAAGCCGAAGCCGGAAGCCTTGCGTTTTCCAGACCTAAAACCTTCAAGCACTAACAGAGTGTTTCTTGGTGCTCTCTATCTTTTCTCTATTTCTTGGTTGTCACTTTCACTCACGTTTTGACAGAGAGAAGGATATGGTTTATATAAAAACCAATGCACCTTTTCATAACGGGTCGGCACCTCTTCATAACGGGTCGGGTTTTGGATTCGGGTTTCTCATAACGGGCATACCATTTAATAAATCCAACACAAACAAAGACAAAGCAGAGGAGTTGAAAGAAATGAAACTAAGGTATACCAAGAAAGTTTAAAGAAGGTTCAAGAAACTGGTGAGTACCAATTGCTGATGCCTGGAGTTAGATTCGCGAGAGGAAGCTTTGGGTGTTGCCTTCCCTTCCCTGGAGAACAGAGCAGACTGGTGGTGGTCGATGGAGCTTCAAGTCGAACGGGGGGAGGGAAGTATGAAGAGAGGAGACAAGAGGAAGATTTAATTAGGATTTTGAAGGGTCTGAATGTGGGTCCCGATATCAGAGATAAATTGGTTCTTTCTTTTTTTACGAATTGGGCCTGGTCAAAATGGGCTTTGTTTCTTTTATTTTTAAGAATTGAGTTAGCATCACGAATCCGACGCCCATCGGACCAAATTCGGTTCGATGGGCAGTCAGAGCCGTCCGATTGGAAATAAGATCTGTTAATTGATTAACGAAGGGATATGGTTAAATTAAATCGGATTCATCCTGCCAAACCCGTTTTTCCAATAAATCTGTTTTTTCAGTCACCCCTTCCCCCAAATTAAATCTCTCTCCCCTCCCTCCCTCTTATTCAGGGGCGGAGCCAGACTTTCAGACTATGGAGATCAAACGTGTATGGAGGTCAACCATATTAAAATTTTATACTACGAATGGGGGTCAATTTCACACTATCCATTAATATTTTAGTTTAACAATATTAAAATAAGGTAAAATACAAAAAAAAATTGAAAATGAATGGGGATCAATTGACCATTTGACCCCCATTCATTGTACGTGGATTCGCCACTGCTCCTATCTGTCGCTCGCTGTCATGTCCCGGGTCGCGATCGACCCGGTTTGGATTCGATTTTGACCCAGTCAAAGGGAGACGATGAATCTGGGCTACTCGGTCAGAGAGAAACGGACAGGGCCAGAAATCATTTTAAACGTAGTGTCACTGCGAATGGGTCCCACCAATTAAAACTGCCCAGAGCCGTTGGAGTCGTGTGAAGTGTACGAACAGCTCGGCAGGAACAGCTGAGTTGGCATCTGACGTGGGAGGAAAAGTGGCACACTGTAGTTCATTAGGAAAATCCACTCGATCATTTTCTTTAATTCTTTCTCTGATAGTTTCCCCTATATAAATGCTATGTTTGTAACCGGATGGATTAAGCAATCATATGAGAAATTGAGTACTTTACCATTTCGTTTTTCTTAGTGTTCTTCATTTCCGTTATTTAATATCTTAAAATTCCATCAACTGGGTTGTTCTTTTGTGAAATTGCTGCTTCCCTGAGCTTCGTGAGGTCAAGAACCTCACACTGTCTCGCTCTCAATCGAGCTATTAATCACCATGTATTGGAAGATAACCACGGAGCCACGACCACCATCATATAGGCACACGTCCAAAGAGGAAGGTCGGTCACTGTTAGGTCAATATTCGAGATGGGAGCGATTGTCCAGCCGAACAAGGAATTTGATATAGGGAGAGTGTTAAATTTGTTGATTTATTTTGCTTAATGCTTCGTGAAGAGTGTTAAAATTTCCCCTTTTGTTAGCCACAAGGCAAAATTAATCCTCATTATTTAAGCTAGACTTTTACCAGATTCAAAGTTATCAAATTATAATACAAATCAGCCTTATTGATTTATATGTCAAGAATAATTGATTGAAAATCAATTTATAAAGAAGAATTCTTTGATCACTATAGTATTGAACATGCTCTGTGTCACACCCCAAACCAGAAATTCCGGATTAGGGTGCAACTAATCCCCGCCCCGTGTCTAATAATCGGAAAGACACGCAAGGCTAAACAGAAATAATAATCACACAGCGGAAGCAATAATAAAATAATCAAGCAAAAGTCATAAATATCAAATAAACATCCATACATACATAATATCCATACAATCCACCTCGGGATAAAATAAACACAAACTAGTCAAAGGGATACATAATCTATCGAGTCCAATGCGTATAACAAAAACATCGGACTCGCAAAACCCTAAACAAAAGTCCCTAATCTATATCAGGCGATGTGGCCGTCGGGGACAGCTCCTGACGCCTCCTGCTGCGGACCGTCAGACTCTGTACCTGCCCACATCCATAAAAAGGAGGGGATGAGCGAATGATCGCCCAGTATGTGACCCAGTATTATCCCTTCAGGGATTCTCTTAAGTCAAAGCACATTTTTAAATTGAATTCTACTTAAAGTTCGATAATCGTTTCATTTTTAAATGCACATGTTACGGAAATTAAACCTGTCATACTAACTACAAAAGAAAATACATATAGTATATGATATGATGCGATTATCCTATGATGCCAACATGATTAAAGTTTCCCAAAATAAAATACAAGCATAATGAGTATTATAATCAATCGGAGTCCAGTACAATAGGTACCGTGTGTACAACTTAATATAGTAATAATACGGATAATTTTGTCACCCCGTGCCGTGCCACATTCAACCAAATTGAATTTATATCTCAATGCGACATAACACAAGGACTGCGATCAGGGGAGCAAAGATACCCGATGCCTAACAGCATCGAGCTTTGCCCCAAAGACTTCAACCCGCAGGCTGGTGCACGCTAGCCGATGGTTATATCCAAAAATTCGTGTATTTCCTTACTCTAGACGATTCTTCATCCAAACATATCCAATAGGAGAAAACTACAAGCAGGTCGTAAGAATGAGTTAATCCGTCTCCTCATGAGCAGACGACGGAACTCCACCATCCGGCCAGACTAATGGGACAAGGGCTCGTGATCGGCCCATAACAACAAAAATAAAATCTGCCACCGCAACCTCGGCAGCCGTACTAGGCAAGTAGCTCCTAATGTAGGGGGGATAGCTCCCGAATCGTCTCCGGACTCGAGATCGGTCCGCACAAAATGTAAAATGATCGAAAATGATATAATACCAATTCCATGCATATAATAATAATAATCCTAATAAGACCTCTAAGGGATCAAGTGATCCCTCAGCCCAATGACCCACGAGCCGCCTCGCATCCCATACTACGAGAACGGAAAGCAGTCATTCGGTCTTCTATCTCACACTCACCAATGCACATGCTTAACTACGATAATATGTTGTCCTCTACGAGAAGAGGACAACTAATATCCTAATATATTATTAAATTAAGTTACGCTACTCCTAAGAAAGCATTAAATTTTCAATTTAGAAGGGGTTATGCAAATCCTAAATTACAGTTCAAAAATGATTAAACATGCTCTAATGCAGCTACAAAATTAAAGGTGCGAATGTCAAGTGGTCGACTGGTAAGAGTACGCCACGAAAAAATAATTCAGATATCCCACACCTGTATGGCAAGTAGTGGTCGTACACAAGCGCTAGCAATCTCCGCAATCCGCCCGATCCTCACCTGCTCCGGTATAGCCGTCAGCGGGATCGTACCACGGGTCGGAATCAAAGTAGGTCGACTGACCTGTAATTTAGACGTAACATAATTAAATTCTAAACTAAGTATTCGTAACCCTTATTTCCCGGTTTGATTATTTTCACTAATTATTTGTATTTAATTTAATCAATTAACTAGAGTTCGAAACTGCTCAATCGGTTCGGTCGATTTGACTCGGTTCCGATTGAGCGTAAAATTGGGTCTAACTCTAATTAAATTAATCTATCGTACTTTAATTATTTGTTATATTTTAATTTGAAGATAAACTGTTTATCTATTTAGTTAAATACCTAAGTAATGTCATTTACGTGTTTTTATGATAATTTACTTAAGGTATAATCTACTACGTAATTTAAATTGCTACTATTTAATCCCTAATTAATTACTTGTAATATAAAGGCGTTCCCTAATTAATTTAACTACAATTAATTTAAATCCTAAGTACTTTATTTAACAAACATTAAATATTTAATTATAATATTTCTAAAGTCGTACGAATTTATTTTAATAATTTGTACAAGCCGGTTAATTTATAAATATAAAATAATACGTAATTTTATAATTATTCCTTTAACTAAACTTTTGTAATCGTAACGATTCGAAAATATTAATATGTTGTTAATTAATTGTCCTTTATTAATTAACAACATATTTTAATTGGAAGTCATCTTCTTTAATTAAAACTTCTACTTAATTTATAAAATTCTAGTTACTAAATTTTAAACATCTAATTACTTAACTATTTATTTTAAAAACCTAACTACTTAATTTATTAATTAATTAAAATCCTAATTAATCTACAATGTGTTGGATTTAGAATATTTTAATTTAGTGTTATTGATATATAAGATTAACGAGTCATAAAAATTATCTTACACGACATTTGATAACTAATTTACACTAATCTAGTATATATACCGGCTAAATAAGTATATAAGAAAATTTATATTTAAATCATAATAGGTTGGGTTTAGTAGTTATACTCAAGAGTAATTACACATTCAACATTAAATTCGTTGATCACATTTTCATTGTTTATTTATGCATGTTCTATTAATAAATTTTAGCCCACATTTAAAATCCCAACAGTCACGGCCCAATTTAATTACAAGGCCCAATCCGAAATTGAAAAAGGCCAAGCCCCTTTTAATTAATTATTCATGGCCCAACAGTAACAGAGGCCCAAGCCCCAAATAATTAACCAAGGCCCAATTCGAAATTCAATATAAAAATCCCATATTGCATTTTAGTCCCCGATTTAATTTAAATTACGCAAGGGCCTAAATCTTACATTTCCATCCCTTAAATTTCAAGAATTCATAATAAGGTCCCTATCAATTCAAGGACTGGTAAACAGAGCCGCATAGTACCAGTATCTACACTGGGCTGGTACCACTGGTACCAGCACCGCCCCAGTCAAGCAACACACAATCAATAATCACAGTAACAGCACCGAACCAGTACAGAACAGAACCGCAAAAGCACACAGCAAAACCGGTCACAAGGCAAGGCAAATCAGCCATACACACAGATCAGATCAGCAAAACAGAACAGGAAAGGCACGGGTCAGAGAAGGCACAAGCCATACCAGTAAAACAAAACAACACGGCAGGATAGCACAAAGCCGGTAAGGCACCACAAGGGAAGCCAGAACAAGAAGGGCGAAAAGAAAAGGCAGCATCTGCACCCAAATAAATCGCTACAAAGCGAGTATTGAGACACAACCAAAAATCCAACACACGGTAACTACAAAGGCCGGTCGGGAAAATCAACAACCCGAGCAAGGCACAAATTAATCGGTGTTTGAGTATTTACCCGAGAGAGGCTCCAATGGCAAAAAGGGGCAGCGAAAAACAGCCGGCACCAAGGTAGGCCTCGCCTCACAGCCCGACAGCCGCCAAAGGAAAAAGGGTAAGCACAAAGATAGCACCCGCCGGCACCAGAAAAATCGCACAAAAACACCAAAGGCAACGATCGCGACACAAGAACACAAAAACCGAATTTTAGGGTTTCGGTTATCACAGTAACAAGGCAAACAGAAAGAGCGAGAGAGAGAGATTTTTCTCAGCACATGAGCGAAGGAAACAGAGAGAGTAAAACCGAAATCGAGAGAGAGAGTGAGGGGTTTATAATACCCGAGAGAGAGAAAAACCCCAAAATTCAACGTTCTCAGAGAACAGGTAAGAACCCACGCGCCTCAGCGCAAATCGTCAAAGCCGTACCATCGATGGAACAGGGGTAGTTCGAACGACGACCACGCGGGAGGGGAGGTGATCGCCTCCATTTTCTTCTCCCCGAAGAAAACAGCGAAGGGAGCAACAAAAGGGAAAAGGGGCGGCCCCCAATAGACAGAGAGAGAGGAGAAAGGAATGGAGGGGTCTCCTCTTAAAACCAAGGCATCAAGATTCGTGCAGAGTTAATCAAAGGTTCAATCAGATGGATAGAAAAATTCCAGAATTTAATCGAGATAGATCAATGAATCAATGTTGATAATTCAATTTAGGTTTACGAAATTTGCGTTTATATTGTCTATCTTAATTTGCCGCGCCATCTTGAATTTTAAATTCATGATTTAATAATTTGGCTTAGATAATCAATTTTAGAAATCGATTATCAAATTACTCATTTAATTAACTAAATGTCACAACTCAATTAAATTTGACAATTTGAAATTAAAAATTTTCGTACAGAATTTATCGATTGCTTTCAGTTTGTCAAATATTCAATTCTTAATCTAAATAATGTACATTGAGCATTTTATTTAGTAATCGATTCCTATAAATTATTCCAAATAACATTTTATTTAGTTTAGCTACTATTTATTTATTTATATAAATTTCTCAAGATCAAAAGAAGGTTAATTTGATGAACCCTCAAACTAATTACATCAAACCGAAGAATTTAACGATACCGCGTCTAGAATTTAAGTACGTATTTATTGAACGTTAACCGGGATAATTTGTAAAATTAAATTATATTCTTATCTAGTCAGAAAATTCCGAATTCAAAAATTAAATCTCACGATTTAACGAAGCCAACAATTTTTGATCAATCAACTAACTTTCAACGAGAATTTACGTTTAAAATTCCTACAATTATTCACTGGTATTATTAAATAACTTTATTAAATCTTCGTTTTGGGTTAATTTATTAACCCAAGTTTTTAATTAGTTGTAAAACTCGATCATTAGACTAATTAATTAGGTTTAAATTTACGGGTTATAACACTCTGGAAACTGAAAAATAAAAGGCTTGCTATTTGTGTGAAATTTGCAGAGATTGAAGGAGTTGAGTGCAAAACAGCATCCTTAGAAGGAAAGATGCTTAGGCTAAGTGTCGAAGCTGGGGGGTTGTTGGATCACAGGTAATGGCAACTGTTCAAATTTTCATTTCATTGCATAAGCTCTGCAGTCAAAATAATATATTGTTCGTTATTTCCATAACTTACAATCTGTATAAACTAAAGGGCAAATGTTTCAAGCTTTTCAGAAGTTTGTAAAAACTAATATATGCCGAACGTCAATGATAAAATTGGTAAGATGAGTCTACCAGAAAAATACCAATTTACTGTGTTTTTGGATTCATTTGGGGATTTGGTACTTTAAAAGTATTATTATTTTTAGCTGCTATACTGGTACAGTACTTAATTGTTTCTATTTGGTTAACAAATTGCATTTTCTTTTCCTGTAATAATTGTTTCCCAGGGTATTTGAGAAAGATGGAGTAAAGTTGGTGGTCTCCATTTTACTCCTGCTCATTTATTTCTTGGTTAATTTTATGTTAACCTCTGAAACCTCAAACTATCAGAACTTCAGGACAACAAATTTGATGTACAGGCAGGGGCAGAACCAAACGGGCCTGGAGAATCCCAGTGCAGTTGGAGGTTGTAGTTGCAAAAGCTCAATTCATGATGAAGTAGTATACTTGGACATTAGTTTGTATTGTCTTAGGCTATGTTTGGATGCACTAAGAATAGTGCTATTCTCAGAATAGCATTGCTATTCGAATAGCTTGAGCAACCAAACGTACTACTTGCTATTCGGAACAAGAAGAATAGTCTTGTTCTCCTATTCTAACAAAAACTTGGAATAGTAATTGGAGCTTTCAATATTAATACTAATCTAATATTTAAAATAATATTATATTACATTTAACATTTAAATTAATATTATATTGTTTTATATTTAATCTAATATTTTATTTAATACTAATCTAATATTTAAAATAATATTATTACATTTAATAATTAAATTAATATTATATTGTATTATATTTAAACTAATATTATATTATATCTAATCTAATATTTTATTAATACTAATCTAATATTTAAAATAATATTATATTACATTTAACATTTAAATTAATATTATATTATATTATATTTAATCTAATATCATATTATATTTAATCTAATATTTTATTATATTTAATCTAATATTTTATTTAATACTAATCTAATATTTAAAATAATATTATATTACATTTAACATTTAAATTAATATTATATTGTATTATATTTAATCTAATATTATATTATATTCAATCTAATAATTTATTTAATACTAATCTAATATTTAAAATAATGTTATATTACATTTAATAATTAAATTAATATTATATTGTATTATATTTAATCTAATATTATATTATATTTAATGTAATATTTTATTTAATACTAATCTAATATTTAAAATAATGTTATATTACATTTAATAATTAAATTAATATTGTATTGTATTATATTTAAACTAATATTATATTATATTTAATCTAATTTTTTTTAATACTAATATAATATTTAAAATAATATTATATTACATTTAACATTTAAATTAATATTATATTGTATTATATTTAAACTAATATTATATTATATTTAATCTAATATTTTATTTAATACTAATCTAATATTTAAAATAATATTATATTACATTTAATAATTAAATTAATATTATATTTTATTATATTTAAACTAATATTATATTATATTTAATCTAATATTTTATTTAATACTAATCTAATATTTAAATAATATTATATTCATTTAATATGTAAATAATATTATATTCATTTAATATGTAAATAATATTATATTCATTTAATATTTAAATTATTATATTACATTTAATATTTAAACTAATATTATATTATATTTAATCTAATATTTTATTTAATACTAATCTAATATTTAAAATAATATTATATTACATTTAACATTTAAACTAATATTATATTACATTTAATCTAATATATTATTTAATGCTAATCTAATATTTAAAATAATATTATATTACATTTAATATTTGAATTAATATTATATTGTATTACATTTAATCTAATATTTTATTTAATAATTAAATTAATATTATATTACGTATTGGATAAAAATATTTTTATATTACGTATTGATAAAAGATTTAATCTAACACATAAATTATTACTCTATTCATTCCCTCTAAACTCTATTCCTAATATGCAATCCAAACAACTTTTTCACTATTCCGAATAGCTTGAGTTAGCACTGTTCTTAAACAGTAGCTGTTCTTATTTACTATTCTAAACAGTAGCTATTCTAGCTATTCTAGGGTGCATCCAAACGTACCCTTAAGTAATTATTTTTTACCTTATTTTTGTTATGACATGTATATTTTTGGATATTGTGCTGATTTATATCTGTACTATTGCCCTGAAAAAAATATAATATGTTGGGCATTGTTTTGTAGTATGTATTTTTAGGTGAGGATAATTTTTAATTTTCATTATGAGATGTTGAATAAGAACTTTGTGCACTGCAAGAATTTATTCTTTGAACGACTTTTCTTACTGTAGAAGTTATCAATGCAAGTTGTGCTTCAAGTATAAATGTTGGTACCGGTGCAACCAGGTACCAGTAAATCAAAGAGATTTCTAATGGAATTTCCTTAACAGTTATCAGTATCAGTAAACCCTGTAGTCTGTCAAACCCTAACCAAGCGTTAACTGGAAAAAAAAAAAAATATGATTTTACCCAATTAATTGATTTTTTTTTTATTAAAAATCACTTTAAATTTATAAAGTGCTCATTTTATCCTTTATTAAAAAAATATAAAAATATATATAATTTTATAGAATAATTATTTTAGTACCCACAGTTGAGTACCCGCATCGTACCCGCACTTAATTCATTCCCAATTAACTGCCATAACTGTAAGCGGTCCCCACAACTACCAATTAACTAATTTACATACTTTCCAGTTTGAATTTTAAATTTCCCTTTCTCTCCGTTTCTTCCTTTTTCGAAGCTTCCGCGATTTTGAGGCGATTTGGAGACGATCGTCTAGCGATTTCGAAACTGGAAGCGGGGATTTTTCAAAAAAAAGTGCGGGTACGGTTATTTAAGGAAAATTCATATATCATATATGTAGTTCATTGTATAGATATAAATACTTGTATTGTATAGGTATAAATACTTCACAATGTTTACTATTAATACTTGTAAAATAAAATTACAGTGTTGGAACGGTTGTGTGGTCCCCTAATGCGGGTACGACGCGAGAATTTTTCATATATGTAGTTCATTGTATAGATATAAATACTTGTCTTGTATAGATATAAATACTTCACAATGTTACTATTAATACTTGTAAAATAAAATTACAGTTTTAGAACGGTTGTGTGGTCCCCTAGTGCGGGTACGACGCGAGAATTTTTCAAAAAAAGGTGCGGGTACGGTTATTTAAGGAAAATTCATATATCATATATGTAGTTCATTGTATAGATATAAATACTTGTCTTGTATAGGTATAAATACTTCACAATGTTACTATTAATACTTGTAAAACAAAATTACAGCTTTGGAACGGTTGTGTGGTCCCCTAATGCGGGTACGACGCGAGAATTTTTCAAAAAAAGTGCGGGTACAGTTATTTAAGGAAAATTCATATATCATATATGTAGTTCATTGTATAGATATAAATACTTCACAATGTTACTATTAATACTTGTAAAATAAAATTACAAGTGCCGACAAAAAAAAAATTGGTTTTAAAAAAAATTGGTTTTAAATACTTGATATCTTAAGTATAAATACTTGATGAATTACTATTAATATTTGATATCTTAGGTATGAATACTTTCTATTTTGTATGAATACTTTTCAGATTTGAATATTTGATACTTTGAAAAACGTGTAAAAGTATGTCATCATGGATCTCATTTGAAAGATAAAATTGTGTAGAACGCGTTCGTGGTTTTAAATTTGTAAAATTTCTCATAGATCGTCCCAAAAATTGGTTAGATTGAACGAAGAAAAAAAAAACCACCTTGAAAAACGTGTAAAGATGAGTAGGTATTGTGTCCAGTTTTTTTTAAATACTTGATATCTTAGGTATAAATACTTGATGAATTATATATGAATACTTGATAATTTAGGTATAAATACTTTCCATTTTGTATGTGAATTAATTTAAGTGCGGTCCCCAAAAACAGTTATGACAGTTTAGGTGCGGGTACAATACGGATACTCAACTGCGGGTACTCATATCAGCTTCCAATTTTATAATCACCGACTTCCTCATGTAGATATTTGATAATCATGTCAAAATTTAGTATTTCGTTTTCATCTGGCTTCTCAATTACACTAAATAAACTAAAATAATCTGTCCCTTTATAGATTACAGTGATTAATATCTTTTCCTTTTTTTGAGTCACATTTTTACACGACAAAACTAAAATAATCATGCCACTTTTAGAATCTTTGCATTTTTGGACTTCTCTCTTCTAATTTTAGTTTTCTATTTTCTATAATAGTCATTAATCGTCTGTATAAATGTTAGTAATTGAAGAGGAGGGATGGTAGTAATTAAATCGGAGAGAAGGGAAACGACCACAATTCCACCAATTGGCAGTGGATCTCAATTCATAAATTAAGCTGGTTAGTACCGATTTTTTGTATTAGTACATATTCTTACTTCATTTTCTTGCACGACTATGCTTGCGTATCCAACGTGATGTAAGTAAATCATTTTGATAATTTTTTTACTTGTATGTGTTTAAATCGTTTCAAATATTTAATTTCACTTCGAAGAACTTCTAGTCGTAATTTGCTACAAAATCTCGAAAAATTACAAAAAATCATTCCTTTTTTTTTTCTTTACATAGAGCACATATACTTAAATTACATACAAGTTATGAAAGATAATTAGAGATAATTATTACCTTACTATTCCTTAATTCCTTGCATTTTATATGCTTGAATTGCCTCCTGATCTCATTGTAACATTTTTTTTCATTGATTATCGTTTCAAATTTGAACCTATCGAAATTATTTATTTGATATCCTATATTTGCGATAAAAAATAACCTTGTTTTATTTTTTCCAAGGATTTTCTATATATCTGCTTACAAAATGGAAAAGCTTCATCATCACCCACTTTTGTTGTTCACACCCTTCATTTATGAATCATGTATGGTTGTCTATCTATTAATTGAAAATATATAATTATTAACGATAAAAAATGCTAGAATAGATACATAAATCTATATAAATAAGCAATTTTCTCTATTAGAGAATCGTTAACAATTATAAAGTTTCAATTAACAAATAGACGATATAATTAATAATCGATAAAAGAGGTGAAATAGATGTGGAGAGATGATGAACTATGAGATCTACTCATTGTGGAATTTTTCTTATTGAGATAAAAAACTATTGTTGGGCCCACATAAATCATACTTTAACTTGTATTTGGTAACATGTGTAGCATCCATCCACACCTTCTTGTGCATATATACAAGGTGGAAGATTTATGGCGAACAACTACTGCAGTGTGTCAAAAGATTGGGCCGAACTAAGTTCGGATCTTCTACCTCTCATTGCGCACAAGTTAGATGACATTGTTGATTTTATCCGCTTCCGTGTTATATGCAAGCAGTGGCGGTTGGCCACTAACTTGTCGGATAACCCCCCTCAGTTTCCTTGGATTATGATGCTCAAATTAGATAGGACTCTTAAAATCAGTTTTCATGCCCTTCCCTCTGGCAAAAGCTTCTCTGGTCCTTTCCTTGAATATATTAAAATCTCATGCTTTCATCAAAGATCTAATGAGTTTATGATCTTGGAAAAAGATGAAAAAGACTCATCTCTTCTGGGTAATAAGTTTCCTACTCATGTCTTTCCGCTTACAATTAACCGGTTTGGTTGCAACGTGATTAGTGGTCGTGATCAAGTACCTGTTGGAAATATATCTAAATTTTTATATAGTGCACTATCTAGCAAAATGACACACCTCATAGTGGTAGTCCCTTTGGGAAAAATCTTTGCACACTATAGGGGGAGGAACTTCAAGTTTGTAACTACTAGACCTCATTTAGTTGTTGATGTTAGTGATGGCCCCACTGGAAAAATATTATCAACAATTTCTTGTCCTGTGGATGTTATGGCTGACTCTTGCTTGATTTCAACAAGTGATGGTTTGTTGATGGTCTCAAAGAATTATGTTCGATCTCATGAAGATGATAAACCATACAATGATTATCAATTTGTGGTGTATCGTCTTGAAAATTACAATAATAACCACCCCAACTGGACCATGTTGAGTGGAATTGGAGATATGATGTTGTTTTTGGACGACCGTAATGCTTTTAGCTTGAAGACCAGTGAATATGATCATGGATATAAGGGTAATTGCATATATTTCATCACTCGTTTGAAGAAAACTTGCTCACATTTAAATTCTCTGTCTCGTTATATAGTAGTCGGATATGACATGGGAGAGAGCAAAAGCTTTGAGGTGTGCTCTTTGGGAGAGTATACTAACCGTACAGAGTTGTTTTGGTTTATCCCTTCTCTAGTTTAATGGATTTGCTTTATTTTGCAGCATTACTTGTTATGATTGTCTTAAACCATTCTTTAATGTTGTGCAATGAAATGATTTAATTGAACATTGAAGTATTGAATTGTTGAACCAGCTGGTTGATTTCCATTGTTGCAGTGGTAATTAAAAAGGAAAGAAAAATTAGCAACTCTCCACTAAATTTTAATTGTACGCTTCCAATTGTAATGAAGAATACTATGATATGATCATATATAATTGGACGGGAAAAAGAAGTGTATATAACAGTGAAGAATACCCTTTAATTGATTCATAACAATGGATAGATACGCATGCACTTATTGAATTCTTTCTCTTATTTCATCTCTTATGTATATATTAGAAATTATATTATTATGGAGAAGAGGACAGTAGTATATATTATTTGTACAAATTCTTAATTCTGATTGGGTCCAATATAACAATAACACTTGGTAAATTTTCATCTTTCATTAAAATATACACACATAACATAAGAATACAACTTTAATTAATAGTTAAATGTAACCTCAAAACCTAATCCAATTAAAAAACATCAATTTATATGAATAGATCATTTCTAATACTTTTATCACCGTTTTTTTAATCTAAAAGAAATAGGTTGACAACGGACAAGGAAGTGAATTCATATTTAAATGACATTTTATATAATTTTACGAGGAAGTTGGCAATTAATTGTGAACATCCATGTTATCAATTTTACGCATCCAATTGTTACTCCCTGTTAAATTTTCATCTATGTTTCCGATTGTCAGCGTTTATTGAATGTATTCCAAGCTCAATCTTTTTTTCCTCTAGATATTCCAATTGTTTGGTACTTTAATTAATAATTGTGAATTCTCCAGCATAAATTGGTGGGATCTTGTAAAATTAATAATGTGGATATTGTTTACATGTCCAGATTAATTTGATACCACGGTAGAAGTTGATCGAGTTGACTTTTACAATTCAAAAATAGTATATTTTTTTCTCAGCTAATTCTTATAACAGTGTTATGTCTAAAGACCGCTTAAGGAGTTGTATCGTTTAAAACGCATATAACCGGCTGGGTTCTTATAAAACCGCTGAATAAAACCGTTGAACAAACCCGGTTGAAAACTTATTTCATAAATCTTGCAGACATCGCGTGTTTCTCTCTGATCCTAAAATTTTGTTCCCTTTTTCTCAAATCGTCAAGATGGAAAGCACTGAAAATTTGCATCTCCTTCCTCCTACGAACCTCTCAATTCTCAATTCTTCCTTGTTCTTCACTATTGCTCATCTATTTATGTGTATTTCACGGCGACACAATTAGCTTCAAAGTTGAAACAAAATCGCAAAAGAAGTTGTCAACATCCGATATTGTAAGTAATCTCATTTAATCAATAAATTTGAATCTGAAAAGCTTGAATTTTTTTAGTAAACTTTATTGAATTGATGCATGCATTTTATGTGTTTGATGAAATGTCCAAATGAAAATAGAATTTTAGATGAGAGCTGTGGGGTTGTCAATGATTGCCAATTACTGGTAACATAGAGTGATTAGTTTGGTAATCCTTTAAACAATTCATAGAGGGTAGTGTATTGAAAAGGGGCCGGGTCGGGTCGGTCCGGTCCAAACCCGCCCGGTCCCCGGGTTGACTCGGGCACGGGTTAGCCCGGGTCAACGGGTTGAGTCGGGTAGGGGGGGTCGGGTTTGGTTTTGAGTCGGCCAACCCTTACCCGGCCTAAACCCGGCGGGTTAGGTCGGGGCGGGGCGGGTCGGGTCGGCGGTCCGGTCCGGGTCGGTTCGGCGGTCCGGTCCGGGTCGGTTCGTTTTTTTTCCTATTTTGTTTGAGGGTTTTTTTTTTCAGTTTTTTTTTTCATTTTTTTTTTATTTGAACTCAATATATTTTTGTTATAACAAAATCAAATTATGTTAAAACCTATTGGCTATTTGCCAAATAAAACTTTAATTAATTAATTCCCTATTGGCATTTAAATCTAAATTAAATCTAAATTAATTCCCTATTGTTATAATTTAAATCTAAATCTAAATTAAATCTAAATTAAAGTAAATATAAATTAAATATAAATCTAAATTAACTCTAAATTAAATTAATTTATTTAGCGTTAATTAAATTGAAATTATCTAAATTCTAAGTTTCTAACCTATTGGCTATTTGCCAAATGCCAATTGCCAACAGAGGCAAACCAGCGAAAATTTGCAAACCAAGGAGAAAAAAATGTGGCAAACCAACAGAGGCCAAAAAAAAAAAATTATCTAAATTAACTCTGTACTACATGATAAATTTGCAAACCAACAGAGGCAACACCGCAACAGCTAACAGAGGCCCAAAAAAAAAAAATCCGAATTAAATCAAAAAATTTCAAATTTGACCCGGGTTGGGGCGGGTTGGCTCGGGTCCCGCCGGGTTTTCGGCGGGTCCGGGTCGGGTTTGGGGGGGTTAGGTCGGGTTCGGCCGGGTTAGACCGGTTTGGGGTCGGGTTCGGACGGGGCGGGTCGGGTTAAGGCCTGTCCGGGTCGGGTTCGGGTAGGCGGGTTGAAACGGGTGGGGTATGGTCGGGTTTCGCCCAGAAAACCGCATCCGACCCGTTTTAAACCCGACCCAACCCTTTAGGACGGTCCGGGTCGGGTTTAGGGTCGGGTACGGGTCCCGGGTTTCCTCGGTCCGGGTCGACCCGGGCGGGTAAAATCAATACACTAATAGAGGGATTATTTTTGTTCGGTGTCAGTAATTCTGAACGGGTCCTGTGTACAATTATATGCTGGTGGCCACTGATCCATAATACACACGTTAACAATCAACTAGAATAAGCTAACTTGTTGTATCATTTGCAATTTGCAGTGGTCAGTATCTAACGATATATGATGGAATAGCAATGGTACTAATTCATAAAAAAAGACTATTTTACCTAACAATGTTTCAATAAACTTATTTTTTAAAATATTTTAAAATTTTGACTTGGTATTTAATGAATTTATTTTTGAGTGATCCCTCCCAAGGGTGTTGATGAAACCCATTTATCTGAGTTGGCTCATTTTTGATAAGGTGAGAATTTTGGGGAAGTTTTTTTTTATTAACTTATGGGTAAAATATGTATATATCATTTTATTACTTTATTCAATTAGTTTGTTATTCATCTCTAATGATCTTAATGGTAAGGCTAGAGTATTCTAAAACTAATTTTTAACTAGTAGGATAAAGATTCTGGTACCGATCACTGTACCGCTTGAAAAAAACCAGCAACTGGTACCTAGTTGTAGCGTACCAGTAAGGGGCATCAGAGGAAATAGGAACCCAACTGGGGTCAGGGAGGAGGCTAGTTAGTTTCATTCATTTTTGTAATCTGTTATTATGTAGGAACTCTTTGTAAATAACTTTTTTTATCAGTGAAAATGACAGTGGCAAGTTCACTGTCCTTGAAAAAAACTAGTAGGATAGAGGTGAAGCTAATTCTAACCAATCCAAGTATACATGCTTTATGCCGTACCAGTTGACAGCCTCAAGCCCTTGGTATTTAGCATACATGCTGCTTGTATTTAGCATGTGAAATTGTGTACACTTGAAGAATGCTAATTCTTGGTTTCTAATTTCTTGATTGTGTATATTTTGGGAAGAGTGTTAAAGAGCACATATCAGGTTTTTCAATTTACTATTTTATGTATATTTTTGGGGGTTTTAAGGGATTTTTTTTTATTTCATGTTTTTAACAATTTCTAGGGAATTTTATGTGATGGGACAGTATAGTTGTATGTTTCTTACTTGATCTTATGTGTGTATGTGTACTCTATATAAATTACAATTGTTTTAAAAAAAATCAGTGGTTTGAACCGGTTGACCCAGCGGTTCGATCAATGAACCACTGATCCGAAGCTTTACCAGGTTGATGTCCAATCCGGCTATGATAACATTGCTTTATAATCAACCACAGATTTCTTTTATGCTTGAGAATCACCCCTCTGACCTTCCCCTCTCAGACTTTTTTATCAACCCAAACGTTAATCTTACAAATAGGGTATATTAATTATTGAATTTAAATGAGAAAATGACCAAAGTACCCTTAATGTTTATGGTTTAATTATTAAAATCTAATAATTATATAATTAAAAACAAATAGGGTATTCTTGAAATAATTAAAAATTGAATAATTTATTTTAGAGACGTACAAAATTATTAATTTCTATTATATGTTTTCACTGCATTATTTTGATTTATATTTGATGATCGATATATTTATACTTAATTATTTTGTCAATGGATAATATCTGCACAATGTGACTTGAAAATTAAGAGTATTTTAACTTTTCATATGTTGACATCTCATTTCGGAGTAGACTAATATTTTGCGTTTCGGGTTCGTTCGGACTACATATATATAGTTCATTTTTTTAATTCGCCTGTTTTTAAACAAGAAGAAAGATACTATCTGTTGACATGAAATCTGAACTCTGCCAGTACCATTATGAAATAATCAATTTATATATGACATGTCGTGTTGTCCTTACTCAATGACGAGTTTGAGGGATCATGCCGAGGATATAGATGCTCAATCTGCACCATCCATCTCTATGCTTTCAGAGGCTGCTTCTTATCACAAAATAACAATTATCGGTGGATCAATTTCCGAAATGTCGAGTGATAAACTGTTCAATAGTTGTTGTGTTATCGGCCCAGATGGGAAAATAATAGCCAAGCACAGAAAGGCAAGATGCTCTCCGATCAAACAGAAGATAATTTGGAAACACAATTGCATTCATACTTCCACATTCCTCTTCGGTGAAGTCCCATTGATTATAGTAAAGCACAATTGCCCTTTAAAGCGCCAAAATTAGAAAAATATTACCAAAGTAAAACACTGCCCCACATACTGGTAAAGTACTGTATTAAGGAAGCTTATATGCTCCAGGTTCTGGTTGATATGATATAAAGATCATATACCAAAAGAAAAGATTTGTGATTACTTGAAGTGCAAGTGTGTCTGAGAAGGTGAAAGGAAAATCTGATATGAAAGGTGCTCGCCTCATTTGCTCCTCTAGCCGTTCACATTCCTAGCCTCCTTGTGATATTCCCAATGCAACATCTTCACATAAACCAGATAAACAATGAATAAGAAAAAAGGGAAAAACGGGTGTCTAATATTTCTACTATTGTTTTTTCAGTATATAACAATCCAATGCGTAGGAATGCGGTGCTGGCACTAGATCATGAGGGAAGCCGTGTCACGGACCGGGCCAGAATTAAGGAGTTGTTTTTCAAACAGCTTCATGACACTTTGGGCAAATCGGTCAGGGTAAAGAACTTCAACCCTTCAACCCTATACTGGTCAAACCCTACCCTGATGCACCTTGATACACCGATCATTGATGAAGAAATAGAGGCAGCGGTTCAAGGCATGGCTAGAAACAAGGCCTCTGGGCCGAATGGGATGCCAAGCGAGTTTTTACAAATCTATTGGCCAACTCTTAAACCTGAAGTGTGTAAGATTGTCAAAGGTTTTTTCAATCATCAAATTAAGCTTCATCAAATTAATCTAGCCAATGTGGTCATGATACCCAAGAAAGAAACATCCACAACATTGGGAGATTTTAGGTCCATTAGCATAATCAACCTCATTCCGAAACTGATTTCTAAGATTATGGCTAATAGGCTAAGGAAGGCCATGCCATCACTTATACCCCCTTACCAAACAGCATTCATCCAAGGTAGACAAATAACGGATAACTTTGTGGCCACAAGAGAAGTGATGCACCATATTGTGAGTTCGAAAAACAAAGTGGTATTCATCAAGTTGGATTTCGCAAAGGCTTTTGATTCCGTTGAATGGGCCTTTTTATTCAGGGTAATGGAGGCTCGGGGTTTCCCGATAAGATGGATGAGGTGGACCAAGGCACTGTTGTACATGGCTCAGTCGAGGGTTTTGATCAATGGAGAGGCATCAAACTACTTTGTGCATAAGCGGGGCCTTAGACAAGGCGACCCATTATCTCCTATGTTATTCAATTTGGCTGTGGATGTCCTACAACAAATGATAGCCGCTGCAAACATAATTCTTGTGAATGGAATGACAAGGAAGATAAAAGAGGCGATATTGGCGTTTCAATATGCCGATGATACGGCGCTTGTGGCATCGACTGATATCACCTCTCTTATCACCTTAAAGTTGGTTTTAAGGTTATTCACAGCTGTCTCGGGCCTCAAAATCAACTACAATAAGAGCAACTTCGTGCCTATCAATGTGCAAGACTATGAGGTGCAATGGACACAACGAGTTCTAGCATGTGGCCGCACAAGTTTCCCGGTTCAGTACTTGGGCATGCCTCTAACGATATGTAAACCGAATAGAGAGTCATATCTACCACTTATAGAGAAGGTAGAACGTAAGTTAGGAGGATGGAAAGGCAAAATGTTATCTCGAGGTGGTCGGTTAGAACTTGTTAGACAAAATAAGACGACAGTTCTTATAGGGTAAAGGAGATGCAAATGACAAAGGGTTCTCACTGACTAATTGGCTGGTTACATGCATTCCTAGAAAATGTGGTAGGCTTGGTGTTTCTAACCTCAACCTAGTCAATATTTCACTACTACTGCTGCGTTGGTGGTGGAAAGCTTATCATGACCTAAACGGGTTATGGTCAGTCACTGTAGGGAAGATCAGACTAAAGAGACCAAATGATGTGGGTCCCAAGATCTAGACAGTAACAGGCTCATTCTTCTGGGTTCAGCTCTGAAAAATCAAATACATGTTCAACTGGTGCATTACTTGGGAGATAGGAGATGGAAATCTATTTCGTATTGGTACGACGCATGGCAAGGGGGGCCAAGAGCGCTTTCTACGGTGCCAAGATCTCAAAAGCCTAATATCTCACTCGTTGATGCGTGGCATGATATACAGAGCATCAACCTGCTAGAGATACTGAGCCAATCGTCTGTGACTTTCTCGGAAGCCAATGACAGTTTGGTCTGGACCTGGGATAAGTCTGGGGTGTATTCTGCAAAATCAGCCTACCAAGTGTTTAGTGAAGGGGGAATGATAACCTGGCAATACATATCCATTTGGAAATGGAAGATTCCACCAACCGTAAATTTTTTTACCTATCTCATGCTACATGGGAAGATATTAACAAGAGATGTCCTAAAAAGGAGGGATGAACTTGTCAGTGCATTGTGAGATGTGCGATAATTGTCCAGTAGAGTCCATACTGCACCTTCTCTTCTTATGTCCATATGTTGTTACGTTGTGGTTTGAAATTTCACGAAGCCTCGACATTGCACTCATGACCCCGGCAATGACAGTGGAAACAATTTGGGACAACTCATGGCATAAGGTACGTGGACAGGGCAAACTAAACCAGAAAAGATGGATGGAGATGTTTATTTGTGTATCCTGGTGTATTTGGAAGCAGCGTAATGCTGTTGTTTTTGGAGAACAGCGGTTGCCACCTCGAGTTCTAGCAGGAAGATGCTTGCAAGATATGAGATTATGGCTTAAGTATTGCTAATGATCAGTTAGATCGTTCTTGTAGTTGTTGTTGTTTTTACTCTTCTTTTTTTCATTTTACTTCCATGTTACAGTACGATTAGTTAGCTAAATGTGGTGATTGCCTGTATAGCAAGATTGTAGTGCACTGTACCAGGGATCATGTTGGTTTTACAGGCCGGGTTGGGGTTGTAAGACCCAAGTTGTAACACCTTTTATTCAATGAATTTCACTTGTCAACCTCTGACAAGTTTTAAAAAAAAAAAACAATCCAATTGACGGGACCCGCAGGTCAGAGACCTGATGAGACAATAGGAGACGACACCGCACAAGCTACAGCGGCGCGTGGGTGGACCAGGCTCACACGGTGTTGCTACGCTGCCTTCAGCCGCGCACTCCATCTCTTCCCGCCGGTCCGCTAATGGAGTCGAAATGGAACGGGCGTGAAACAACGCCTCTCCACTCTCCACTATCTATGACTAGTACTAGTAGACCAGTAGTTAAGAAATTAGCTAGCATACTGTGGGCTTTCTAGGCCCAAAAGTTCATAGTGCTTATATAAAGAGCAACCGAGTAGCCTACAGTGGGCTTTTTAGGCTCAAAAATTCATCGTTCTTATAAATAGCAACCAACTCCTTTCAAAAAAACCTTTACAGAAGCGATACAGGCACTGATTGTATTATTTCTTTCTCTATTTTGGTTGGGATGTTTGGGTTGTCAGATTCTCAGGATTAGTTCGACATCTGCTAGTCATGGTAGGGTTTTATTTCCTATTCTGCATTTGCTGATGAACACTTAACTAAACGTTGAATATTGTACAATCATTCGTTTTTTGGTCAAATATAAATGATTTAAATTATTCCTCATATTTGAATGGTCAATCCAAATAACTCTGTGTTTTACATATCAATATCTTGTAAGGTGCAAATTTATAATTATTTAAATCGGTTAAACCGTTCTTTTGGATTTTTAGAAAATAAATTTGTTTACATATTAAAACACTTATAAAGATCTGGTTTAGAAAATGGATTTTTAGCAGCTGATCCTTATAAATGTCTGGTTTAGGTACTTATAAAGATGATATTTGGTTGCTACTTAAATTTTGAGAAGATTAAGTTGTCTATTTCATCCTACTTCTCTTATTTTACATTTTGTTCGGCAGATTAAGTCATGACTCAAATTAATGTCTCGATGAATAAGAAATTAGAAAATGAATCTATGTTAGGTCTTACAAGCAGAGCAAGTGGTAAGTGTATAATAAGTTAATTTGTTTGAAATAATTAACTTACTCTAAATTAATTTAGTTCTTATTTCATCGTGTTCTTTTATCTTACTTTTTATTTTACAACTTAAGGTATGTTTAGTTGCAAAATAAAAATAGTTAGAATAGTCAAATTAAAAATAGCTATTGTTTGTAATTAAATCTCAAAACTCTTAAAAATTTAAATTCACTATTCTAACTATTCTAATCCAACCAAACATCACCTACTATGAATTGCCTCTCTAAAAAAGTCTATTCTCAATCCAACTTTTTTTTTTGGTTGAAAACCCGTAGGCAATTGCATTGATAAAAAAAGTTACAAAGTAGTTGTTACATAAGATTAGACAACGAGTGTCTGTGAAAACATACAGCTAAATAAAACTAAAAAACGCACAGGAATTTGTGCATCCTGTGGATGAAAATTTGATCATCCTTGCTTGATGAGAGTGATAGGAGTCTAGTGATGGTTTCCTCTGTACGCATATCACAGCCGAGAAGGCACTGAATCCAAACCAGACCGGAAACTGAATCGACCGAACCAGAACAGTCACCCATTAGCTGAAAATGCACTAAATCAAACCAGACTGAGAACTAAATCAACCAGTCCAGGACAATCACCTCTAACAGAAAAAGAAGAAAAAAGACAAAAAGAGACAAAAAGCAACACAAAACAACACACAAACATCAAACTAAAAACGGAAGGTATACCTACTGTACACAGACGGGAGACCACTCGCTCTTCCGTCGCCGAAGAGGAGAAGGCACCCGCGACTGAGCTGTTACTTCAGCCCGATACCCATCACGATGAGACTAGTGCGGCACGAGATTGACTATTTCACAGACTGTATAGGCGATCAATAATCAAACGTCATGATTTTTCTTTTTTCTTTTGCCCTTTTAGCACCGCTTTTTATTTCACAGAGAGGAGGTGAGCTGAGTTGTTCTCTCAATCCATCTAAACATATCCAACTAAAGTACTTCTTACTTTACACGTCCACTTAGGATATGTTCTCGATTCAACTAAACATATCCTAAGTACGTGTAAAGTAAGAAGTACTTCACCTCTTACTCTGCGATATATTTGAGATTTTTGAATCGGATAGACTTGTGTCCCATTTGAATTGGATCAAAATTATCATATGAAGCCCGTAATGTCTGTTTGAACAAATTCCGGCCCAGTTTAGAGATATGTCGCTAAAAAATGATCGGATTTTAATTCGAGTAAAATAACTGTTTGATTCGAAGTGAAGCATACAAACAGACATTAACTAAAATCCGGGATTTTTTTTTCATCTGGGAGAGATGCTTTCATCCTTTCGGTACTTTTCGGTAATTTAATATACAAGAAAGAAGCATGTCTCTACAGGCACCAGTGATGCTCTCGAGATTCTCTCTCTAGACCCCCCTCTCTCTCGAACGCGTATCCTCTGCATTAACTAAAAAAAAAATCTTTTGAGTTAATGAATCTGAACCGTTTAATTTTAAACGGAGCCAATCCGACCTCTGACTATAACTTAGGAGTTTTCAATATTCGTGCGGATCTAGTCCGCACGAATCTTAAGACATATTGGATGGTCAAAATTCATTAACTCAAAAGATTCCCTTTTGAGTTAACGCAGAGGATACGAATTCCCTCTCTCTCTGGGCACAAAACCCGAAACCGGAGGCTTAAATCAGGGACCGATGTCTTGTCCTATCATCACGCTTTGTGATTTATATTTGCCAAAAAGAAAAGGAAAAAAAATCAATGGAAAAGAATAGAAGAGGGGATTTTTTTTTAAAACAGTAATTAAAATAATTAAAGTTAAAGAATCAACATGATTACCGAGATTTCTACAAAAACAGCAAAAACCGAATAGCCTATTCGGTTAAGGGTTTTTTTTTTGCTTCACCGAATAGGCTATTCGGTTTACAGGATTTTAACTGGATTGTAGGATACGATGCCACATAAAATCCATTTTATAGGCTTAACCGAATAGGCTATTCGGTTTGGTGTTTTTTTGGGCTTAACCGAATAGATATTTCGGTTTAGATTTTTTTTTTTTTTTTAGACGCTAAGAAGAGCAAAATAAAGAAATCTAATACTGAAAATTTGAATTTTTTATTTAAATTATTTGACTTTTTTTGATGTATAATTAGCATATTTATACTAAAATACGCTAAATTACTTGAAATTATGTTGAATTACACTATATTACATTAAATTACGCTAAATTATGTTAAATTACGCTAAATTACATATGACTAGAGACGATATCTTTACTGAAAAGGCAAAAAACGACGGCGAAACTTCAAACGGCCATAAAACGGCGCTCGAGTGTCCGATTTCAGCAAATGAACACTTTTCGGAAAGCTTGCGAAAATACGCATGCGTCAGTGCCCGCGATGCTAGATTCTAAAATTCAAAATCGCCAAAAAACAAAGGGAAGAGCCTCAAAACTTGAGTTGAAGTTTCCGATTAAGATTTTCATTTTTATTATTCAATCCAAGTAGCTCAGTAAATTAGTTACATAATGAACTTGTAGAATACCAGTTTTTATTATTTTCGGAATTTTTTTACTATTTTTTATGATTCATGAAAGATGGCACAGAATCGGTCTATTTTAGTGTAATTTTCGGTATTTCAGCATAATTAGCGGAGTTATTGTAATTTAGCGTAATTTAGTGTAATTCAACATAATTTATTGTAGTATAGTGTGTAATTCAACATAATTTCAAATATTTAGTGTTTTTTTTTTTTTACTAATTATAAATCAAAAGAAGTAATCTAACAAAAAATTCAAATTTTCAGTATTAGATTTCTATATTTTGGTCTTCTTGGTGTCAAAAAAAAAAAAAAAACTAAACCAAAATGGCAATTCGGTTTAGGCTAAAAAAACCCCTAACCGAATTGCCATCTCGTTTAGGGGAGTTTACACGAAAGGTTACATAGTTTGGGGTGTTTTTTCTGTGAAAAAATGGTAAACCGAATTGGCTCTTCGGTTAAGCAAAAAAAAAGAACCCTTAACCGAATAGCCTATTCGGTTTTTGCTGTTTTTGTAAAAACCTCGGTAATCATGTTGGTTCTTTAACTTTAATTATTTTAATTACTGTTTTAAAAAAAAATCCTAGAAGAGGTCCACCAGATGAACCAATATTTTATTGTAGTCAGTCTGGCTTCTTAACAAATCAATAAACTGATGCATTTAGAATTTGCATGTAACCGAAATTGCATGTGCTTTTGCTGCCAGCAATGTAACAGTCTAGCATGAGCTCACCACATTAATACATCATGATGAAGCCGTTGGTTGCTCTTTTAAATTGTCTTTTTTATTCCTTGAGTGGAGCATGTTGTTATTCTTTAATAAATTTAAGTTGCAACTGCTGAGAATCAAAGAGAGGATTGGTTCTTTTATTGAGAGAAAAGGAATTGAGGGGGGAAAAGAGAAGGAGAAAATAAATTTAAGTTGCAACTGCTGAGAATCAAAGAGAGGGTTGGTTCTTTTATTGAGAGAAAAGGAATTGAGGGGGAAAAAGAGAAAGGAGAAAGGGGAAATAAAGCATGATCTAATGATTAAGATTGTGCTTTTGATTTAATTTATTCTCTTAAGCCAGCTTGACATCCTAAAATTCTGGTTTACTTTTAAGTAATTTTCTTCCCTTTTAGTACGGAACCCCCAAAGAACAGAATTATAAGCTTGTTTTTTTGTAGCGCTTGTGGTGTGGCAATTCATGTAACCGCTTCTTTTTGTACAGCTTGTGTTATCTTTGCATTTACCACGCCAGTCTATGATTATGCTACGACTATGATATAACATTTTGTTACAAAAAAATGTAATTTTCTTAGTTTATGGTATGTGAATTCAGGGGGTGAATCTAAAAATTGAGATAGAAGAAACGGAATGAATAAAGGTTGTGTACTTTTATTTTGTGAGAGAAACTAATAGTGTTAATTTTTGTAAAATTAAAGAAAATAAGGGCAAAAATAATAAAGTTCTAATTTACAGGAATCTCATTTCCCAATGCATATTTCAGTGATGTGTGAATTGATCACACAATAGTTAACGTTTTATAAGTTTTATAAAAGGAATCAGAGGCGATCTGATGAACATCGGATCAAGTTCGGTCTAATATCAGATCATAATCTTCTAATCTGTATCAAGATTCACACGGACAATTTTATTATGCATGTTGAATCAAATGTACATGAATATTGATGCAGATTAAATAACTGTGACTAAATATCATATCAAATTTAATCTGATGTCCATAAAACAACCCCTCACTCCTTGTTGAATCAAAGTGCCTTTTCTATTTATCTATGGTACTTGAAAGGGCCTTTCATCATCATCTAATACACTAGTTTTATAATTAATCAAAACGATTGTACTATATTTCTCTATGGTACTTGTTAGAACCTTTCACAACAATAGTGTGGTATAATTAATTAATTAGTTATCATAAGTATTCAATATCATTTTATGGTATCTGGCAGGGCCTTTGACTGATTATATAATGAGCATAACCATTAACCAACCAATATAGACTAAGAATAATATTTAATTGTCAATAAGATATGACATCATATATTCTCATGTACTTGTTTTAATTGTATTCAACTTTCAACCGCAAGAATATATGTTGAGTGGTGAGTTGGATTCCAGTGCAAAATTTAGATATTTCCAGCTTGAGACAGACTAGACTACCTTGCTTTTCATTTGTTCGTCGCTTTCAAATTTGGTTTTTGGATTGGCTTAATTTATGGCAAGCATATCTATCCAATCATTGATCTACTTATTCGTAGCTGCAACGTACAGGACTACCTTGATTCTTGTAGGTACAATATAAATATATAATTCAACTAATTCAAGAGTACAGCTGTAATAAGACATGGTTTTAGCTTACGTAGAATATTTTTAATATATGAATCGCAAATTTTGTGCGTCTGTGCCCGTCTGCAATATTAATTTGAATCTTATATTTATCACTGTAGCTACAAATACATTTTTTTAGTTTTTATTAACTGGAAGAAAAGTAAATCAAACGCATTTCTAACATATATTTACTCCTATAGCCACAGCTACATTATTTATTTCTTTTTTGTTTTTATCAACAGGTAGAAAAGTAAATCAAACACATTTTCGCGTAATCCATCCAGTACTTAATTTATGTATGTACGTTTCTTCTCTTTATGCATCTTATTTATGTAAAATTCGTTTTCTTGCTCTCCTTTAGTTCGATTAATTAACCAAGCACCCTTTGGGGAATAACTGCTACAACTGTATCTAAAATCAGGTTTCTTGGCCTCCACTCAACTCCAGACGTCCCTTCACTCCTTTATAAGCACCCTGGACAGAAGAATAAATCATCTTTGTAATTTTTGTTAGATTTGATTAAGTGAGAAAGAGAGGAGTGATTGTAACCATGCCGTTCCGCGGCTAAGTTCTTTTCTTAGGGGCTAGGCAGTAAACCTTGTTACTCATGATGCTTTGATATATATATATATATATATATATATATATATATATATATAGAGTAAGGCTACGGTGCTTTGCAAAGTAAACCACCCCGTTTACTTCGGGCTACTTTTTGGATTTTGAAAATCCAAACAACCGATCCGAACCATTCAACATGTTCTAAACATTGAAATGTGCTTGGAGACCAAATTTTACATTTTTGGAATTTTTTTACTATTTATTAAGCCACTTTGAAAATCGCTGATCCGACGGCGAACAGTAAAAAACAGTAAAATTTTCTGGACCACCAGATCAGAAACTTTCAAAGTGGCTTAATAAATAGTAAACAAATTCCAAAAAATGTAAAATTTGGTCTCCAAGCACATTTCAATGTTTAGAACATGTTGAACGGTTCAGATCGGTTGTTTGGATTTTCAAAATCCAAAAAGTAGCCCGAAGTAAACGGGGTGGTTTACTTTGCAAAGCACCGTAGCCTTACTCTATATATATATTCTGTTGATTATGATTTCTTGTTGTTTGATTGAAATGTGATACCTCGCATATTTAGTCTATTTTAGGCATGTTTTAGTACCAGATTCGTGCCCTAATTCACCAGAATCATGTGCATTTCATCGATATATCTTTAGAATTTGGTACTGCTGAGTGTTTGTTTGTTTTCTGCAGGTTTGGAGCAAAACACACGAAGAAACGGCGATTTGGGATGATGAGGTACGGCCCTTACCAGGCTTGGTACGGGTCTCACCGGACTTAGCCGATTTCAGCTCATCACTCCTGATACGGCCAGGCCGTACCACTTTGGTACGGCCCGTACCTAAAGGCGGCCTGACAGATTCAAATCTTGGCAGAGGCTATTTAAGGCGGGGAGCTCTCCACTTTCGAGGGAGATTCATTCCAGAGACATTTGAGAGCACAGTAAGAGAGAGAAAGAGAGCTGAGGAGCTAGGAGCAAGAAGGAAGGAAGAGGAAAGAGGCGAGACTCGACGGATCAAGCTTCCTCCACTCGATCCCTTCGATCCATGGCTTTCTTTACCTCTCTTATTGTATTTTTAGATCAGATCATGTGCTGTGAGTAGTTACTTTAGTTTCTAGGGTTTTGAGATGGATTCTTGATTTGCTTTGACTTTCTTTGACTTGTATCTTGTATGAACTCTTTTGATTGATTGATTGTGATTTCTTTGCTATCTCTTGCTTTGTTTGCTGTGATTGTGTATGGTGAACCTCTAGGTGTAGATCAAACCTATCAAGGTCATGTGATCATCTCAATCTCTCAACCAAATCAAGTGCTTAGGGTAGACTTGTTCGAATTGAAGCCGAGAGGTGAGTTCCCCTCTAATTGACAGATTAGAGGGTACCTTAGGTCTCCAATCAACCAGCTAGGGTAGATCTGTACCAACATATGAAAATTGAGGTGTAGAAATCCCTAAAAGGCAATCAATTGCATTCCAACCTAGATCCTGATCCAATACACGAGAGTTGAGGCTTAGAAACCTTAGGCGTGGTCAATTGAACCTTTCTAAAGAGTTTAGCACAAGGTACCAGCAAGAAATACATCAACTTGAACTGGTAAGCTCTGTTCTGGCAAGCCAGTACGGGTCTTACCAGAGTGGTGCGGCCTTGCCTTACCAAGTGGAGTACGGTCTAGCCGTACCAACTTGGTACGGGCCGTACCACTAGAGGCAGATCACAGATGAAGTCTGAAACCCTGGAAACGCCTTTTATCCATAATCAAAATACAGTTTACATTTCTTCTAGCACTTTATTACATCTGTTTGCATTGTTCGATTTGTTTGAATTGATCTTTTAGGAACTTAAATACCAAACCCAATCTTTCTCACTTCTAGTTTTTAATTGAGTTCGGTGGATTCTAACCCAGCAATTGCCCGTCCCTGTGGATCGATACCCGATTATATTACTCGATAGGGGTTGTGCACTTGCAACCCTTACTCGTGAAGTGTAAGCGCGGTTTTAAAAGGTACGCCCTCAAGCGTACCGAAACTTGCGTTGCGCTCTCGCGCGAACAAAATGTTTTTGTGATTTATTATCTCTTCACCTAATATCAATGATCTAGTTTAATCCGTTAGGGTAGTGACAGTGCTTTAATGGTTAGAGAAACTATGATGCACGAGTTAGCCTCGTTGGGAGTCATTAGATTTATGTGAAGAAAACCTTAGCTGGAAAACTATAAATCGGAACAACAAAACGCGAACCAAGTTCTGTCATTTGCGTAAGATAAATCGTAGTGTCCTATGTAGCAACTTGTGTATTTAGAGATCTGTCATTTGCGTAAGATAACTCGCAGTGTCCTATGTAGTATTTTGATGGAAGTCCCGTCATTTACGTAAAACAACTCGCAGTGACCTATGTAGTGTCTTCTATAAACAACAACATGAAATCAGACCCGACAGAAGTAGAATATCAAAGAGGATTGAGTAGCGATGGTGTGCCGAAATTCTAGAAATTCTCATCTCTATCTTTATTTTAATTACTTTTAATTGTGCCAAATTTACATTGATCACAACTTCAACTCTCAAATTTTCAGATTTCGTCTAGCCTTTCGAAAAATTGTGATTTGATCGCTCAAGACTGTAGACCAATATTCCCTGTGGATCGACCTCGATTATACGAATCTCGAGTCCCTCTCGTGCAGTCTCCATGAGTTCGGGGTATACGAGGAGGGTTTCATGTCGGCACCGCCAGTACCCCGATATGGCACAGAGATGCCACATGATAGAGAGGCTAGTGGTAGCGGGTCTCATACTCAGCCTGACTTTGGAACTGGGCTCGCCACATCTATCTTCGGTACACCTCCGCCAGTCTCGACAGTCTCTAGGGGTGATGACATATGGGATACCGCTGAGCGGATACGCAGCTACGTCGATGCTTGTGTGGAGACCGAGAGAGACAGAGCCTGGCCGCGCGAGCGCCGGGCGAACGCCGGAGTACCGCCTCAGCGATGGTCCCCCTCTCCAATTTAGTAGTTTCGTCGCTAGTTTTGTACTATTTATATTTGATATACTATTTATGTTTGGTATATTTGGATTATCCTATATTTCGGTTCTTTTGTATGTGTGCTTTTATTGTACTATTTTTATATTTTTCAGATAAAATAAATTATCATGATAATGCTAAACAGAAAATATTAAAACATTAAAATAATAGTACAACATAACAAATAAACATAAAAATATTTTAAAAAATTGAATAAGTGCTTTAAATAGCAAAATAAGTACTTTAAAGATTAAAGACACACCAATTAGCGCATCTCGGAATAAATTGAGTCGGTGTGAGTGACATAAGTACCCAGAAAAAAAGTCAAGAAAATAATATTACAATACAATAACAAAATAAAATTACACTATATACAAGAAGAAAATAGTTTGTGTAATAATTAATTATAAGTATTTTTGGCGAAACCTCAGAATTCTGGACATAATAATTAATTTCTATTAAACTTTGGATATTAATAAAAATGTCGGAAATGAGTTCACAAATTGGGAAACTACATATCATATCTTGGAATTTGCATTTATATTACTAACTCTTAGCCAACAAGCGTTTTTATTTATGATATCTTGGAGTGTTTGTTCTATGAATTAAGCTTTCTTAGAACCACAACTGTTAAATCTAATAGAAATATTACTTATTAATTCAACTGTTATTTATTGGACAGGTACTCTCTCATGACAAATGAAGGAATATGTTAAAGAATGAATGCCTAAAGATATGGACTGCATTCCTTTAGAAGTTTATAAGGAGGTGCCACTGGTAGTCATAGATGCAGATTAGTTGATCTTAGTTGTATCAACACAATATTTTGTAATTACCTTAATTTACTATAATATTTACAAACATACCTGATATTATAGTGAGGAGTTATTTTGCTTTATTTTGACTAGCTCAGTTAAGTAATGAGCTGGTGTGTTTTTCAATTTTTGTAATACCTCAGACTATATGTTTCTACATGAAACGGGCTTTCATGCTTTTCTATTCGAAAAAAAAAACATTAAAGCAAAATTAGATTAAAACGAAAGAGAAAGGATGCTTGTCCACAAGATTTAGTATTATTGAAGGTTAGATGTACATATTTTACTTTTGTAGTCGTATTTTCTCCAAATCGAACTTAGGTGTTCGATCGGTTCAGGTTTAGACCTGTACTAGTTCAGGTTCAGAAATTAATATTTTATTGAAGATTAGATGTACATATTTTATTGAAGGTAAGATCTACATATTTGGCTTTCCGTGACCTCTATTTATATTCTATACAATCTATCCCGACAGTTTTATTAATATCCAAAGTTAATTATAAATTAATAACTATATCCAGAATCTATGGGTTTTTCGAAAAATGCCCAAACCGGCCAGATTCTGGCCGGTTTCTTTATTTTTTTTTAAGAGACACTATGAAGAGCAAGATAATGAAATCTAACACTGAAAATTTGAATTTTTTGTTTAAATTAGTGTTAGATTACTTCTTTTAATTTATAATTAGCATATTTATACTAAAATACACTATATTACTTGAAATTATGTTGAATTACACTATATAACATTAAATTATATTCAATTACGCTAAATTACACTAATTTTGCTAATTATAATGAAATACGGTAAATTACGCTAAACTACGCAAAATTACGCTAAATTAGGCCGATTTTGTGCCACCTTTCATAAATCATAAAAAATAGTAAAAAATTTCAAAAATAGTATCTACAAATTCATTATATAACTAATTTACTGAGCTACTTAGATTGAATAATAGAAATGAAAATCTTAATCGGAAACTTCAACTCAAGTTTTGAAGCTCTTCCCTTTGTTTTTTGGTAATTCTGAATTTTGAAATCCAATATCACAGGCACTAACGCATGCGTATTTTCGCAAGCTTTCCGAAAAGTGTTCATTTGCTGAAATTGGACACTCGAGCGCCGTTTTATGGCCGTTTGAAGTTTCGTCATCGTTTTTCACCTTCTCGGTAAAGATATCATCCATATTCATATGTAATTTACCGGAATTTACCGTATTTTAGCGTAATTTAACATAATTTAGCTTAATTTAATATAATATAGTGTAATTCAACATAATTTCAAGTAATATAGTGTATTTTAGTATTAATATGCTAATTATAAATCAAAAGAAGTAATCTAACAAATAATTTAAACAAAAAAAATCGAATTTTCAGTATTAGATTTCATTATCTTGTTCTTCATAGTGTTTCTAAAAAAAACCCAGAATCTGGAGAGGAGGAAACCGGCCAGAATATGGCCGGTTTGGGCATTTTTCGAAAAACCCAGGAATTCTGGGTAAATTTATTAATTTGTAATTAACTTTGGATATTAATAAAAATGTCGGCAATCTATCCTTTTATTATTCTAATTAATATTTTATCAAATAACATTTGCTCCTCCGAATAGTAATTATTGTACCGTTCGAATTGCACTATTATTATTTTTATTTTTAGTTTTTTACTATTCAAGTAACATTATTTTACCATTTTTCCTTAATTTGTCAAACCGACCCTGAATAAAATGGGGTCAATTGCAGCAGCAGCATCCAAAGGGAATAAAAAGGAGAAATAAATCTGCCGTTATTCCAAAGGGATAACAGGATCCTGTTACTCCGATCTCAGCCGTTGACCTTTGTTGAGATTCGGACACAAAAAAAAAATTTCTTGAGATTCGCGCATGAAAAACTTTAAACGGTTGAGATAGAAATAACAGGATACTGTGATCGCTTTGGAATAACAGCAGATTTATATCCATAAAACGGGGTTAATTGCAACAGCATCCAAGGGGAATCATCGGACTCTACTATGCTCGGTTAGACCTATTTATCACCTTTGCTCTGCTGACTGCTGACAGAGATTGATTGATAGAAGTTGGAAGAAATTAGCGATTGTTAATAATTTACGGGAGAAACAAACAAAGCAGCAAGCACAGGCGCCTTTGGGTCAGATTGGTCTCCACTCTGCAAAGTTGTGCTGTTCATTTTGTCACTTGCTTGTCCGTACTTGAAAATAAAACAATTCAATACTCTCAATCAAGCATGCAATCACTTGCTAATAGACTTGATCTCGTTTTTTTTTTCTGTTCATTAGTAAATTTATGTAACCTCGTTCGCAAGTATTAATTTTTTTTTTTAATAAAGATGAACGATGTATAAATTTAAAAAAGAGTTAAAATGGCTCGTGTCTTTTATGTCTTATTGTGTTTTGTATTTTTATTTTAAAGTCCAAACAGTCAATTCGATCCGCTCAACATGATCTCTATATTAAAATATGCTTGAAGATTAAATTTTATATTATTTGGAACTTTTTTACTATTTTTGTAGATAGGTCCAATATCACTGTTGTGGACTGTAAAAAAAATAGTGATTTTGTATATATCTAAACAAATAGTAAGAATTTTTAAAAATATATAAAATTTTGTATCCAAAGATATTTTAATACGGAGATCATGTTGAGCGGTTTGGATCGACTGTTTAGAGTATGAAAACGCAGATAAAAAATGTGAGGCACGATAAGACATAAAAGACATTAGACATTGAACCCTCTCAAATTTTAAATTGAATATATGATTTGAGAGTGGCTAAGGTCAAAGTGGTATGACCAAGGCCTTGGTGCTACCAATTAGTTTTTGCAATTTTAAAGTTCAAATAGTCAATTTAAACCGTTAGATGTTCAATCTATATTAAAATCTGCTTGGAGATCAAATTTTACATTTTTTGGAATTTTTTTACTATTTTTTAAGCCACTTTGAAAATGGCAGATCCGGGTGAACAGTAAAAACAGTGCAACCAAATTCTGGACCATGTGATCAGCAATTTTCAAAGTGGCTTAAAAAATAGTAAAAAAATTCCAAAAAATGTAAAATTTGGTCTCCAAGCAGATTTTAATATAGAGATCACATCTAACGGTTTAGATCGACCGTTTGGACTTTGAAAATCCAAAAACGACTTGGTAGCACCAAAGGCCTTGGTCATACCACTTTGATCTTAGCCACTCTCTATATGATTTATTGAATAAATAAAGTTGTTATTTATTTTTGAATAATGCACTAATGCAGTGGAGATGTATTGGCGGACTAATACGAACAAATGAAATGCTTTCAATTTTCTCAAAATTGTCTCAAAACTTCGTATTCCTAGTCCTATATTATAGTTGTGGCAGTTATATACATTGTCGTGATTAATTAATCACATAAAGATTGTTATTGTAAATAATTATAATATAAGATAAGGATTTAAAATTCTCGTGCTAGAACTCTAAATTCTTTTGTTCTAGAAATTGTACCTTTTTCTTTATTTCTTCACTGAAATTGTACAAAAACCAAAAATTTGTATCAATATCACGATATCGTTTTGTTCATATAATGCTTTTCCGGAAAAAAAAAACGAGAAAAATGAAAGAGACGAAAGAAAATTTATTAATTAATTTTGTTCTGTTGTAATTTTCAGAAGAGCCAATATTAATAGAAGGCCGTATATATCCCTCTAACCACCGAAAACTTATTTACTATTTTTTTTTAAGCGCAACAGTAGGACAAAAAAATTAACAATCAAATAAAGGAGGGTTGGGATTTCTTAATATTTTAATAATATTCTTCAGATTAAGTTAGAAATAGAAAAAATAGAAAAAAAAAAAATCTCACAGATATCTTGTTAATTTATGGATCGACACTGTGTATTAAATTTATATCATTTATTATAATTTTATATTTCACAGTTGATGTTAAGTATATATTGTAATAAAATTAAAGTCATTTGATGAACAATAAAACTTGCATTAACTTTCATCATTTTTCATGTACATATTAAAAAATAGTATAAATCACATTCCAAAAATTGAATCTCAAAATATTAATTACCTTCTCATATTATCAATATATTCATATTAATATATCATACAAATACTGACATTTTTATTAATATCCAAAGTTAATTACAAATTAATTAATATACCCATGATTCCCGAGTTTTTCCAAAAATGTCCAAACTGACCCCCCTTTTTTTTTTTTTAGAGACACTATGAAGAGCAAGATAATGAAATCTAACACTGAAAATTCGAATTTTTTGTTTAAATTTTTTGTTAGATTACTTCTTTTGATTTATAATTAACATATTTATACTAAAATACACTATATTACTTGAAATTATGTTGAATTACACTATATTACAATAAATTATGTTGAATTACACTAAATTACGTTAAATTACAATAACTTCGCTAGTTGATAAAAATGCGGTAAATTACGCTAAACTACGCAAAATTACGCTAAAGTAGACCGATTTTGTGCTATCTTTCATGAATCATAAAAAATAGTAAAAAAATTCCAAAAATAGTAAAAATTGGTATTCTACAAGTTCACTATGTACCTAATTTACTGAGCTACTTAGATTGAATAATAGAAATGAAAATCTTAATCGGAAACTTCAACTCAAGTTTTGAGGCTCTTCCCTTTGTTTTTTGGCAATTCTGAATTTTTAAATCTAGCGTTGCTTGCACGAACGCATGCGTATTTTCGCAAGCTTTCCGAAAAGTGGTCATTTGCTGAAATCGGACACTCGGGCGCCGTTTTATGGCCGTTTGAAGTTTTGTCCTCGTTTTTCGCCTTTTCAGTGAAGATATCGTCTCTATTTATATGTAATTTAGCGTATTTTAGCGTAATGTAATGTAATTTAGCGTAATTTAACATAATATAGTGTAATTCAACATAATTTCAAGTAATTTAGCGTATTTTAGTATAAATATGCTAATTATACATCAAAAGAAGTAATCTAACAAATAATTTAAACAAAAAATTCAATTTTTCAGTGTTAGATTTCATTATCTTGCTCTTCATAGTGTCTCTTAAACAAAAAAAAATAGTTTCTAATTATAAATCACTATGAAGATAAAAGAGAAACAAAAAATAGTTTCTAATTATACATCACTATGAAGACACACAGTAATTTACCGTATTTTAGCGTAATTTAATGTAATATAGAGTAATTCAACATAATTTCAAGTAATATAGTGTATTTTAGTATAAATATGCTAATTATAAATCAAAAGAAGTAATCTAACAAATAATTTAAACAAAAAATTCGAATTTTCAGTGTTAGATTTCATTATCTTGCTCTTCACAGTGTCTCTAACAAATAAAAAAAAGAGAAAAGAAAACCGGCAATCAGTTTCCGGGGGAGAGAGGAATCATGGGTATATTAATTAATATGTAATTAACTTTTGGATATTAATAAAAATGTCGGTAAAAATATCTCAAGCTAATGACAAATAGGACAAATCTTAACATTCCCTTTCCGTTAACCCGTTTTGTTAACATCCCAATCGTTAATATCTCTGTCTCTTTCTGGTAATTGACATCTGACACCTCACACCTAAAATTTGGATATCTTTTAAGACTTTTACCCCTCTTTAATTTCAAAATCAGGTTCAGAATATAATAATTCTTCATTAAGTCTACGAGTATATTTAATGATTGGCACCGAACCTATTAAATGCACCTGTACAAGGACAACTGTGTAGCCTAGGAGCGTTACCACAAAAAAAGAAACCACTTCCATAACAACTAAAATTTAAAACCTGATATAAAAATTTCATACAAAAAATATTTTATTTCATCGAAGTATATTAATTTGATATCAATATACAGACATACATACCACCGAATATCAGCAGACATCATAATAAAATTCGTATCTTCAGAAAAAAAAACATATAATAAAGGGATAAATACGGTTCATAACTAAAATATGAACCATTTCCAGCTAGAAGGGCTAAAAAAGGTCATGATTATGATTTAGCTTAATTACTTTCCTTTTTTTATCCGGTCTAATTCCTTCTTTAAAAGTGGGCCCCGCATAGGAACTTTTCAAAGCTGGCTATCCCCACTCTGACAGCTTGCCTCTTTCTCTCTCTAGCCGTTTCTCTGCCCTATAACACTCTCTCCTTAATCTCCCTTCCATTCCAACTTCACACAATCACACCAAACCAAACCCCCTCTCCTCTCCTTTTTTCTAAGAACTCCGTTTTACTTTGCTTAATACGCTGTCTCTCTCACTGCTCATGGCGCAGGAAACAGCACCGCCAACCTCGGCCGACCCGACTCCGCCACCCACTGATGTGGTTATTGTACCCGAATCCGACTCGACACCACAGCCGCCCGACGAGAAGCCCGCTCTAACCCTAACCGAAACACCCGCTTCAGACGAGAAAAAAACCGAACCGGAGAAAGAAACCAAACCCGAACCCGAAACAGAGATGCCGCAATCGGTGTCATTCAAGGAAGAAAGCAACCTCGTCTCTGACTTATCCGACCCAGAAAAGAAGGCTCTTGAAGAATTCAAGCAGCTAATTCAATCTGCCATAAAAAACCGTGAATTTGATTTGCCACCACCAAGTGCTACCACAACTGTCGTAGAACAAGAGAAACCCAAACCTGAAGAGACAAAAGCCGAGGAACCTAAAGCCGAGGAATCAAAAACCGAGGAACCAAAAGCTGAGGAATCAAAAACCGAGGAAGTGAAAATAGAAGAAACAAAAGAGGAGGAACCAAAGAAGGAAGAAATTAAAACTGAAGAGTCGGTAATCGAAGAACCCAAAGCTGAAGAGAAGGAGGTGGTGATAGAAGAAGATGGGGCAAAAACAGTTGAAGCAATAGAGGAGACTGTTGTACCGGTTTCTGGTACTACCACTGGTACCACTCCAGAAGAGACCGAGGTAGTTGCTAAAGAGGAAGCTGCACCGGCCGCACAAGACCAACCTGTGGAAGCGGCTGCTGCTGTTCAGGAGGTATAAATTAATATAAAGTAATTCCAAACTAGCTTATGTTATAGTTAAAAAGAATTATACTAAAGAGTAGTGTGGTTGTCTTTATTATTTCTCCTTGTCCTGTATTTAATTGACCTTTATACATGTTGTCATAGTCAAAAGCCTGAAGAGTGGAAGTTTTAACCAAAGCAGTAGTAGAGTAGGGGTCAAAGTTGTTTTAATTTAAATTAATGCTTATATTATCTGATTATGAAATAATATTCCATGACCCGTTACAGGAGGTGCGCATCTGGGGTGTGCCACTAGTAGGCGATGAATGTACTGATACTGTTCTTCTGAAATTCCTTCGCGCAAGAGAATTCAAGGTGAAAGATGCCATGACCATGCTAAAGAATGCTGTGCTCTGGCGCAAGCAATTTGGTATTGAATCCCTTCTAGAAGAGGATCTGGATCTACAGGAAATGAATCGTGTGGTTTTTACTTGTGGTACCGATCGTGAGAACCACCCGGTATGCTACAATGTGTATGGTGAGTTTCAGAACAAGGACTTGTATGAGAAGGCATTTGGAGATGAAGAGAAGAGGCAGAGGTTTTTGAAATGGAGAATCCAGTACTTGGAGAAGGGCATTATGAACCAGTTGGATTTTAAGCCAAGTGGCGTTTGTTCCATGGTGCAAGTGACTGATTTGAAGAATTCACCGAGCCTGGGCAAGCATAGGCAGGTCACAAAACAAGCTCTAACACTCTTTCAGGACAATTATCCTGAATTTATTGCAAAGAAGGTGATTTTTTCTTCTAACTGTTGGATTTTGTTTGAATTTTCTTACGTTCAAATAATACCAAATTATGACTATCTTAGAGATCATAAACATATTGCAAAAGATGGTAAATTTAATCAATTGCTGTTTTTTCGGAATCCACTGACAATGTGAATAATTTGTGAATTTGGTTTCCTGAATTATGTTTTGCAAGATTATGGAACTTTGGTTACTCGTTTCACATATGGATTGCAATATTTGGTAGAATTTTCTGGCACATTTGGTATCATTTGATCATGTGCTACACTTTTTAAAAGTGGATTGGCACTTTCTTTGAGGAATGAAATAGAATTTGAAAATGGAGTTGTGATAAATGATTACATCTTCATGCATGCAGCATGCTGCACTTTAAATTGAATTGTATGTTTTGACTGAAGTCATCCTTTGAAGAATTGACTGGCACTTTATATATTCATTTTGCAATGCAAACTTTTCACAATCTTTACTTGCAACTTATGATTACTTCTCTCCCCTCATCTCCCTTTTTTAGCCTGATTAGTGCATTTTTTGTTAGCAATTCTTAGCTTAAGGCAGCACTAAACATTGTTACCTTTATAAGTTAATCTTTATTACTCTATATAGAGGCATTGACAACTGGATATGCTTATGATAGGTGTTTATCAATGTGCCGTGGTGGTACTTAGCCGTGAATCAAATGATGAGCCCATTTCTCACTCAAAGGACAAAGAGCAAGTTTGTTTTTGCGGGCCCCTCCAAATCTGCTGAGACCCTCTTCAAGTGTGTACCTAAACTTTTACTTGAATTTAGTTCTGAAATTGAAAGGTTTGTTGTGTAATTAATCTTTTTTTTGGGTTGATTTAGGCATGTAGCACCTGAGCAAGTACCGGTACAATTTGGAGGTTTATATAGAGAGGACGAATCAGATTTTACAGTTTCAGATGCAGTTACTGAGGTTACAATCAAGCCTTCTTCCAAGCACACCATTGACCTTCCCCTTTCTGAGGTTTGTTTCCAGATTTTTTTTTATTCTGCTTGTTTAATAAAAGTCAAGTTTGAACAATTGAATTTGAAATTTGATCAAGTAGGTTTTTTTTTATACAAGAAGGAATTAAAATAAGAGCTGTCTTTGTTATATTGTTTGCTGGAATTAAAACAACGGGGGTTTTCAAATTCGATGTGTAATAACTCGATTCAGTACCTCAGTTTAAGCATGGGGAACATATCATAGCAATTAAACCATTTAGTCACTGGCGTTCCTCTACAAGTTCCAATAATGCCATAGTCCTTGGAATATAAATCACTATTCCTAATTGTATTTCCAATTTTTTGGTTATTCCAGAATTCCATGCTTGTGTGGGAATTACGGGTTCTCGGAGCGGAGGTGAGTTATGGAGCTGAGTTTGTACCAGAAGCCGAAGGTGGTTACACTGTCATAGTGCAAAAAACTCGCAAATTAACCCTAGCTGATGAACCTATCATGAAGGCTTCATACAAAACAGGTGAAACGGGTAAAGTGGTGCTCACAATTGACAACACTGCATCAAAGAAAAAGAAGCTTCTGTATAGAACCAAGACCAAGTGCTCCACTGAGGAGTAGTCGCTTGCTAAAAGGATAAAAAGTTTAAAAGAATATTTTGTGTTTTGTTCTTTGATTGGTTGGTTTTAGTTTATGCTTTTTTTTGGTCAAATTGATATATGTTTGGATTTGTCAGGTAATTTTGAGAGGTTCTTTTGTTGAGGTAAGGGGTGTGATGTGACATTTGGTGGTGTTATTCCTCTGTATATTTGTTGTACAATGGCGTCTGTTATGTGTTTTAAGTGTAGCTTTTTGTCGTTTAAACTCCAAAGATTTTTTACCTTATTTGTTTGATTTTTTTTGTTTTTCCGTTTTCATGCAGTAGGAAAATAAATCTACGAGAAAAATTATTTTTAAGACATCTTATTGCCATGCATATTTAACAGCTACATTGGGAAATGTAGCACTACTAACAGAAATAATGCGCGTAAGAAACTTCAAATAAACATGCCCGTATTTTGGGTAAAGATTTTAACATTGCAGTTTTGGCCTCATGCAGCACACAACAATTGAGAGTAGGTCCGATGGGCATCGGATCTACTTTGGCTCGATGGGTTTAATCACCGTCGATTTGCTTTAAGATTCGTGCAGAACGTTTTAAATTTCGTGTGCACAAATTTTAAACTAGATCGGACGGTCACCATGCTTGTTGAACCTAAAAGTAGATCCGATGGGCATCGGACCTACTCCGTTCTCAGCACACAAATGTGCTTTGATTCTATAGTCTGTGCCCCCGTATGAGCCGAACTTGCTCTTTTAAAATCTTTAACCCGTATTTTCCACACATTAAGAATAGTGTTTTTTTTATGCAGTTGGCTGTGTGGTTGAATAAAAGAAGGGACCAATAGCTCCTGTCAAAAAACAGGGACAATTTGCCCATGCCTTCTTTGCTTCCTCATTTCCAGTTCATGGTACAATGGCAAAAGCATGGGGCTAAATTAGAATAAACGAATTTAATGCACCGATTCTCGCTTTTATAACCAATATTCTTCATTTATTACGGTTATTATTCTTACGCAGATTCATCCCGAAATTTTTAATGATAAGAAATCATAAAAATTAATATTAAAAAATGAGATTAGTAAGAATATTTTTTTAAAAATAGGTAAACAGCTGTAGGCTATGGCGTCCCTAAGGGACGCCATACAAAAATCTGTTCACGGAGAAAAGGAAAAAATATATTAATTGTCTACTGTTGATTAGAAACTTAGAGCATCTACAACAGCGATTGTTTATAAATTGCTA
The DNA here is from genome assembly GCA_011114355.1 of Carex littledalei. NCBI lineage: Eukaryota > Viridiplantae > Streptophyta > Magnoliopsida > Poales > Cyperaceae > Carex > Carex littledalei. The sequence goes on along the minus strand of CM022090.1, from coordinate 10,367,605 downwards.
ATCTGATGTGGAAGATTGCTAATTTAATTGCTGGGTTGTATCATAATTGCTTAATTAGCAAATTTGCTTTAAAAGAAAACGTTTGTTAATGACACTCTGGCTAATTGATTGGTTAAAATAAATTCTTCCGTATCTGTACAGCGTCAATTGCTAATTGCTGCGTTGGAGTGGTTTGCAAAATTTGGCGGAGCAGTTTGCAAATTAAAGTGACGTGGAGATAAATATGTTTGGTCAATTGTAGATGCTCTTAGGGAATTAAGTAATTAATATTTGTAGTAATGATATGTTGATTTTTAGCAAATGAATATTTAGCTTTTAGTTGATTAAATTAAATTAATAATAGTTTTTTAAATTTAATTGCTTGTTAATCTTGAACGATATGTCAAAATACGACTTACTAAACCGTATTGTATCGTTAAACGTGTTGTGTTTATCTCCAGTACTATGCGGCATGGCACGTGTAGAAATTTTAATGTGTTGGCACGGCACGTGTTATAGGTACGTCGAAACACGTGTGCCGTGTTTCAGACATGTCGTGTTATGTTCTGAACATGTGGAAACACGACACACGTCCAAAGCACGATATTTGTTCTCAACACTCGTGAAGTGTACCGTGTTTCGAACGTGTCGTGTCGTGTTCCGGACACACCAAAAATAGCACTTGTTCGAAGCACGACACAGCACGGGTGTCGTATTCCGGACATACCGAAACACATCACACGTCCGGAGCACATCACGACACAGTACCTGAGATAAACACAACACGTTTAACGACACAACACGGTTTAGTAAGTCGTATAACTAAATATTCATTTGCTAAAAATCAATATATCATTACTAAAATATTTCATTTAATTCACTAAGTTAATCATCACATCATTACTAAAAAATGTTAACAAGACAATTAATTTATTTTTTTCTTTTTCTCTGTGGACAGGTATTTGCTATGGCGTCTCAAAGGGACGCCATAGTCTAGGACATTTTTTCTATTTAAAAAAAAATATTTCGACTGATATCATTTTTAATTATTAGTTTTTATAATTTCTTATCAATAAAAAATTCGGCAGATTCATCCCTACCTCCCTCCTAATTGCTCTACCAAAACTTTGCATCTCCACGGGAGCCCACATGCGTTGCTCTGCTATTGGAGCCTTTGATTGACAATCGGACCGTTGATACTAGTAGGTAATATAATAAGAAGTCCGGCTACTATACCACTAGTGTCATTTCAAACTAAATAACACCACATCTTAAATCATTAGATCTACTTTAATATTCGTGTACAAGATAGCGCTGGAATGACACTAGTGTTTTGTACGAATATTAAAGTAGATCTAATGGTTTAAGATGTGGTGTTATTTAGTTTGGAATGACACTAGTGGTATAGTAGCCAACCTCTATAATAAGCGACCAGCCTTTAATTGACAATCCGTTAGTTTGGTTATGTTTTGTTGTGATTGGCTTATAGACGAGAATTCAGAGTTCAGATGCATCTAATTTTTTTAAAATTTTTATTACTTTTAAAATTCAATGACTCAAATTTAAAATTGGATTATCAAAATAAAGCAATCAGATACTACATATTTTTTTTTATACACACATAAAAGTTATAATATTTCAATTTTTTGATCGGCAAGATCTTATACGGATCCACCATTGTGCAAAATTGGATGTTGATTTTAGAAGTCTTCGAACAACCCCAAAACAAAACAAAATTGAGATAAAATTTTATGTGTAGAAAAAGTAACATAGATAGCGTTTAGAAGTTATATTTTAGTGTTTGAGTTTTAGAATACTTGTTATCAAATTTTCGAAAAATGAAAGATGAAAGCATATGAACTCTAACCACTTTATTTTATTCGATAATAAATATATGCAGAGGTAAAGTCAGATTTTCAAATTATGAGTTCAAATATAAATAGAAGTCAATCACAAAAAAAATTCATGTTGCGAATGTGGTTGATTTTACATTATCCATAAGCAAATTAACTACATTCAATCTAACTAAATCTGTCCTTGGTATATGCATTGTTGTTTTTAAATTTTTTTGAGAAAAGTTTGTTTACACTTCTTTTTAAGACCGTTGCCATTGTAATACAGAGGTTCTATTTTCACACTAAATTGCCACGTGTAGTGCGGCAGTTATTTTAATTCCGCACACAGTAAATTTGAGCATTCACTCATTTAATGTGATTTGAAAAAAAAAATGATTTGGAGGGGTCCTGACATGATATTAAATAGCCAGCATTTGTCTAAACAAGTCATTGATTAAGGTCTTACATTACACACTTATATTGGAATATTGGATACGACTGTTGCGCAATTAAAGAAGTACATGAGGTCATTTGTTGTACTATTATTAAAGTGTTCTGTTCCTCAGAGTAACTTAAGGTAATTCTTTAAGTAGGCCCCACATGTCAGGCGCGTGGTTGAACAAGTCCAAAATAAGATGCGGTGGTTGCATAACTATTTTGCCTCAGATGCTCACCACCAGGCTACATGGGACATGTCTAGAACTCACCTGCTTTGTCTAGTTGTAGACCCAGTTCATTGAACGCTGTTAAGCATGGAGCAGCTTACAGATCTAGGCAAGAAATCATAAAGCTCAATGGTCGCCTGAATTCGGACCAACTCAAAATTTGAATTTAGATCCGGACCGTCTCATCAAAATCTACATGAATATAAAAAACATCTCCTAAATTTTATTTCAGACCGAATTAGTCAGAATTTTAATCAGACGGTCCAGATCCAAACTCAATTTTTGAGTTATTAAGAGATATGGGCGCGCGGTCACCTTGGCTTCAAGCATTGCATAAAGCCCAAAATGATGGATATTATGCAAGGTTCTAAATAGCGATTATAGCGCTATAACTTTTAAGGTCCAAAAAAACTTTAGCGCAATCATAGCTAGTTATTTATAATCATTATAAAAAAAAAAAGCAGTTAATAGCTTTATAACTTTTGAGGTCCAAAAAATTTATAGCGCAGCTATTGCGTAGCTATAGCTAGCTATTTAGAATCCTGATATTATGTAACCCATAACCGGTTCGGATCTTGCGTGTTCTATGCGAATCATACGGTGGGGGTACTTTCAAGATACATGTGTTGTCTTTTAGATCCGCAAACCTCTACTCTTGTAATTTTGTAAACTATCAATGGTCCCTAATTTTGTGCTGCATGTGCATTGCGACCTGCAATCGTTATGCTAATGTAATGAACTGTACAGTTCGTTTTAAGACCGTTATCTTTTTTGAAATCTTCACAGAGATTGCAAAGTTATGAGAGGGGCTCGAACTCTCGACCTTTGGCTTTGGGTAGCCACAGTCTTGAGACTTTTATGACCGTTATCACCGTAAATTTTGTTGTAGTCAGTTTGTTGTCTCATGAATAGTTTGATGAAGAATTTTTTTTATTTGGAATGGAATAGAATCATAAATAATAAATTTATCTATCCGTATCAGGTCAATTAAAATGAAGCTTCAGAATCTTAAATAAGTTTGCAGTTATACTGTTAGATATAAATTATTATATATAATAATTTGAATATCGTTTGATATTGTTCTAGGTGTATTTAACTTTAATGGTCGAAATGTTCAAATTTTACGATGAACAATAAACATCCAATAAGTTTTATTTTATTTATTTATTTGTATGATATGCATACAAATAGACAACCGAAAATATTAAACTCAAATGTAAACTTTGTATATATGATAAATTGTCAGTTAAACGGCTTATTTTTTAATCCGATAATTTCTCAAGTTCTGTCAGAAAGCTTAAGAGCTTCCCCCAGCAGAAAATTAAATTAGATGAGACTATTAAGTAATTCACGTCTACAGAACTTCATCACCTGCGGGCTGCGGCTGCGAGGATCATTAATTAGTTATACAAACAATGCAATAGATAATCCGGACATGGGGAATCGTAATGCTTCCATGTGTGTTTGCCTAGGGTTCCACTGGGCATCGATTGTCATTAATGATGCATGTCAATGCACAATGCTTGTATCGTATAATTTTTCATGCATGTCAATGATGGTATCCTATGATTTTCTAAGGAAAAATCAGATATAAAGCCATAAAGGTTACTTTGTCCCAGGGAGAATTTCTTAGTTCTGAATGGCCGGGTAATTCTAGCTACATTTACAGAGTGAGTCTATGGTACTATTTTCGTTTTTAAAATTCTAATGGTCGATCCGAACCGTTCAACATGATCTCATATCAGTGGCGAACGCAGGATTTCTGTCAGGGAGGAGCAGAAATCGGGTTAAAATAGTTTATCGGGTTCAAACTCATTAACTAATCGGATACTAGATAAAAAAACAATCAACATAATAAGAAACAATAAAAATAGTGTAGTCATACATAATAAAAAAAAACAACAAAATAATATCATTTTACATATTGAAAAAAACAAAGTTGGTTCGGATCCGTAAATTTCTATAAAATTTCTATAAAAACAACAAAATTTCTCATTAACAGTGCTTTTGGACTGGTCTGGTGGGCTTTTCAGTTCCAGAGAGGGGCAAAACAATTTTCAGGGAGGGGCAAAGCAGTACCGGACCCGTATTTTTCCACTGAATTTTAAAATCCAGGGAGGGACAGCTGCCCCCCTTTGGTTGTGTGTGGGTCCGCCCCTGCCCATATGAATATGTATTTGCATACCAAATTTTATATTTTTTATATTTTTTTAAATTATTTTTATTATTTTTTAAGATAGGTAGAAATTCTTGTATTTGGATCCGAAATTTTTATTTATACCATAATCTAAAAAAAATAAACCAAAACATCCTGATTTTAGGGGATTTCCAAAACTACCCAGGCCGCCAAGCCAATCTGCGGCCCCAAAAACGGAGGGCCGCCAAATGAATCTGCGGACCCTGATTAATCAAAAGCAAACCTCAAATTCGTTTGGTTGTATAATATTTGTTTAATAATTTTAAGAAATAGAAAGAACACAATAATTTCTATATTTATTAGAAGTGACTTTTGAACCGGAATCAATAATTCAAATACAAAGTATTTTTATTTTTTTCCAGTAACACACCAAGAAATAGTTTAATTTTTTTTACAATCGGAAAAAATCCTGTCTGAAAAATGTTTCGGAGTCCTTCTAGTAATCTAAATTATAAGATATTTTATCTATTTTATTTAATTTTCTTTCTAACATATTTAAATTATTAATTATTCTTTCTATTTCTGAAAATTATTAAACAATTATTATTTCCCTTTGATCCAAAATAATCAAATTCTGAGGTTTGATTTTGTTGTGTCGGGTCCGCAGATTCATTTGGCGGCCCTCAGTTTTTGGAGCCGCAGATTGGCTTGGCGGCCTGAGTGTTTTTAAAATTCTCCCAAAATTATGGTTTTTTGGTTTTTTTTTTTTTAATATGGTATAAATAAAAATTTCGGTATTTGGATGGTCCAGAATTTTCAGATCAAGTGATTTTCTACCTATCTTAAAAAATAGTAAAACAATTCTAAAAAATATCAGTATTTGTGTTTTGAATTTGATTTGTAAATCATTATAAAATCGTTAAAACTTCAGCGCTAAATTTTTTATATTGTTTGATGAAATGTTACATGTCTTTCAAATAGAATCAAACTTGATACATGTGCTATTAAAAAAACTGAAGAACACATCTACAATTTTTTATTTATAATTTGAACGATATTTCTAATGATATCAAATATTACATAAAAGTTGAATGTATGCTAGAATTATCTTTTTTGACGCCGCCAAAGGATAAAATTTCATCTTTCTGTCTTATGAGTATGCGAACAGTGTTTCCCTTGAGTGGTATATTAATTATGCATATAACAATTTTAGTCTAATATAAAAAAAAAACCAGTCATTCGTTAAAAATAATATATTGAGATATAGCATATCATGACAAATTTGTTGTGATGATGCAATGCTTATGAAATAAATAAAAATATATACATATCTGTATGTGATTTCAAGTGTATGGAATTAAGTGCAATTATAGAAATTGATTGGTCATCTGTTGATCACTTCAAAAAGACAATATTTTAGTTCTATTGGTATTTAATTAGTGATCAAATAATTCTCCAACAAATTTGGTAAGTACATTGTTTACGTTTTACCTGAATATTTGGCGACTATTTGTATTTGGTTTTCACAAAATTTGACGTCTATGGTCAAATTGGTCGAGATAATTTAGTTATCAGTGCATCCCCTTCTTTAAAACTAAATTATGACTATATTTGAAACCTCACTGGATCACTGTTTTTTATCAAACAAATGAAGAACAAGAAAAGAAATCTTGCCTTGTCATCGTTCTTCTTCTTTTCTCAATGCTCATATCAACGATTATAACTCGAAAGTTCATGGAATTTATAAAAAAATGTGAGGTCATTTAGATATTAGTATATTACCCATGCTTCCTATTATTAAAAGTAAATAAGATTTTACAAGAGTACTTCAGGGATGCCCCAATGAAGAGAATTTTTTTTTAGGGGAGACAGAACTGAGTTTGCTCTGACCATTTTACAGAAAGTATGGTCATGTGAAATGAATCCTATGTAGAGAATTAATGACACTAATGATGAAATAACCTAAGCATGTGGGGAATGTTCTCATGTAAGCACCAAACCTACTTTTCAATTTCCTTGGTGTAAGGCGTGATTGCAGGATTAACAAAAGAAGAATCCATCCATGTTCATATTTATTTAGAGAGTATCTCTGTCTAATAAAGTTGGAAGCATTTGTTTGCTGATGTAGTCATTTGGAGCTTAAATTAAGCAATTTTGACTCAGCCCAACCAAACAATGGAAAAGATAAAAAGAGTGTTTTTTCTGGTTTGTCGATTGACAGATAGGCCATGTGCATTGCATTCCCAGGCCTTTAATATGCAACTCTGCACGTATCACCTTTTGCCGACATTTTTATTAATATCCAAAGTTAATTACAAATTAATAAATATATTCAGAACCGCTGGGTATTTCGAAAAATGCCCATACCGGCCAGAACCTGGCCGGTTTCCTCCTCTCTCAGAAACCGGCCAGAATCTGACCGGTTTCTTCTTTTTTTTTTTTTTTTTAGAGACACTATGAAGAGCAAGATAATGAAATCTAACACTGAAAATTCGAATTTTTTGTTTAAATTTTTTGTTAGATTACTTCTTTTGATGTATAATTAGCATATTTATACTAAAATACGCTAAATTACTTGAAATTATGTTGAATTACACTATATTACATTAAATTACGCTAAATTACATTAAATTACACTAATTTCGCTAATTATAATGAAATTACGCTAAACTACGCAAAATTACGCAAAATTAGGCCGATTTTGTGCCATCTTTCATAAATCATAAAAAATAGTAAAAAAATTCCAAAAATAGTAAAAATTGGTATTCTACAAGTTCATTATATAACTAATTTACTGAGCTACTTAGATTGAATAATAAAAATGAAAATCTTAATCGGAAACTTCAACTCAAGTTTTGAGGCTCTTCCCTTAGTTTTTTGGCAATTCTGAATTTTGAAAACTAGCATCGCGGGCACTGATGCATGCGTATTTTCGCAAGCTTTCTGAAAAGTGGTCATTTGCTGAAATCGGACACTCGAGCGTCGTTTTATGGCCGTTTGAAGTTTCGTCGTCGTTTTTTCGCCTTCTCGGTAAAGATATCATCCATATTCATATGTAATTTACCGTATATTAGCGTAATTAATGTAATATTGTGTAATTCAACATAATTTCAAGTAATTTAGCGTATTTTAGTATAAATATGCTAATTATACATCAAAAGAAGTAATCTAACAAATAATTTAAACAAAAAATTCGAATTTTTAGTGTTAGATTTCATTATCTTGCTCTTCATAGTGTCTAAAAAAAAATGAAGAAACCGGTCAGATTCTGGCTAGTTTCTGGGAGAAGAAAAAGAAAAGGAAGAAACCGGCCAGACCGGCCAGTATGGGCATTTTTCAAAATACCTAGCGGCTCTGGATATATTTATTAATTTGTAATTAACTTTGGATATTAATAAAAATGTCGGCACCTTTTGTCACTAAAAATGGGTTTTATACTTTTATTAGCTGAGTGCCGTTTGAACTAGTAGAGGTTAATAAGTGCTAGAGTGAGGCTACGGTACTGTGCATAGTCCGGACCAAGTACGGATCAATATTTTTATTTTTAAAATCTAAATAGTCGATTTGAATTGGTTAACATTATCTTTTTATAAAAATAGACTTGTAGATTAAATTTTATATTTTTTAAAACTTTATTACTATTTGTCTAGATAGGTAGAAAATCACTACTTTTGAATGGTCTAGAATATTTAAATCAAGTGATTTTAAAAAAATAGAAAATAAATTCTGAAAATTGTAAAATTTGATCTACAAGTATATTTTCATATGAAGATTTAGATCGATTGTTTTTAATTTGAAAATAGTAATATTGATTCATAATACGGACCGATATGCACTGTACATGTAAATCACTAAAACAGTTCTCTTTAATACACGCTATTTGGCACACTGTTTTGAGTTCAGAAATTGGCAACAGGTACACGTACTGGGCCTGCTCCGGTACCACAATCAGACAGAGTCAAACAGTACCACGTTGGGTTTGTTTGTATGGTCCCGATTCGTACAGCGAAGAATATCTAAGCATATATCTCTTGTATTCTCGCATCTGCATCTGGTGGAACGAATTAAAAACAAAACAAGAACTTGCAAAGAACAAGATTAGAACTGTAAACTCTGAGAGTTTGGTTTTGTTTTGTATGTCTCTTTGTTATTTTGTATGGGGAGGTGGGGTCATATCGGGTCCGGGTTGGTCCAGAATATAATTTTATCATCAAAATATGCACTACTCGATAATAGGCATTTCAAATTTAACAGGGTAATGTAAAAAAAAATTATAATAGAAAAAAGGGACCATAGCATGAATCTGATTTTATCTCCGTTTTCAGACAAAATATAAATTTTTCTTTTTTCTTCAAAAAAGGCGGTACAATGCATAGTGACAAATTAATAGTTCGGGTTCGGTTTGGTGAGGTCAAAAATTCGTGATTCGGGTATAATTCGGAAATGACTCGGTACAACAAGGAAGCAAAAAAAAAAAAAAACCCAAAAAAACCTTAAAAAAAAAAAATTTCGCGTTTTTATCGCGAATAATTCGTCAACTCGCGTTTTATTCGCGAATAAAACGTATTATACATTTTTCTGCGTTTTATTCTGAGTTCGGTTCAGTAACATCGAAAAACGAATTATACGCAAATTATGTCACTATGGTACAAGCTACCACCTATGTCAATTTTATTGAAACTCTCACACGAGTTTTTTTACAATGGTACATTCAAAATCACTTCGAAGCCTATTTAGGAAGTGGGTGGGGGGAGTGGGGGCGTCCGCTTCGAGATTCGTGCCAGAATAAAACAGATGACTCAGATCTCATTCGACACGGTCAGGTATTGCGCTGGATCTGAATTCCAGTTGAAGATCACCGTAATTCAAGGGCATTTTGTTTTTCTCTGATATTAAGTAAATACTTGAGACTTTCTATTGTACTATTTTTTTTTTTTTTTGGAAGTTTAGTGGAAAAGATCTACTAAAAGATATATTAATAGAAAAGTATTTACAAAGATCTGACTGTTATTCGCAGTTTTATTCCTAACAGTGCTATTCTTATTTAAACATTTTGTTAGAAAAGGAACTTTTACATTAAACAATTTGCTATAGTATCTTTTTTTGAGTAAAGGTTAGAGGTCAAAGCACCAAATTATTTAATATTCACAAGAGATTTTCATCATTCGGATTACAAATATGCAGCCTCCCATACGGAGAGTATTTGCTATAGTATCTCAAACGAGCTAATTAGCAACTGTAAAATCAAATTGAGAAGATTTATGTTTTAAAAGCAAGAACAAGCTCTGAATTTTGAATTTCATTTATTTTAACAAACTGACGCGTCATGATAACCTTATTCTTTTATCAATGCATATTACATTCAATCCTCCTCTATCAAGGAATTAAATTTTGATTTAAAAGAAGAAAAAAAATGTTGAAAAGTACCATATGTTTCGGAGCCAACTGAAGTTAAAAAGGACATTTATTTTTCAAACTTTAACGGTACATAAAAGGGAATGAAGCTTATTCCGGGATAATAACTTTTTTCTTTTTTTGGAGAATAACCACAATACTAAAGTTCTCCCTGTAATTATTTCTTAGGGATAGGGGTGTGAACAGGTACAGTAAGGGTCCGGTGGAAATATTTTCATACCTGTTACAAATTGTTCTTATCCGTACTCTATCCTTATCCGCTACAAATTATCTTACCCGTACTCTACTATTATCCGTTATGGTTGTCGGATAACGAAGCGGTAGCGATAAATAACGGGTAATACTAATATAATAATAATTATTATTATATTTTAAATAAAATATTAAAACATATACATTCATTTCACACATATATAGTATTTTATTGAAAAAAAAATTATGATCATGCTAAGCGCAAGTAAACTAATTAAAGCACTCTTTTCAATGCTTATTAATATATATAATATTTATATAATATATAGAGTGAGGCTATGGTGCTATGCATAGCACGGATGGCTAGTGTACTACGGCTCAATATGGTACTTTTTAAAATCCTAACGGTCGATCCAACCGTTCAATGTGATAAACATATGAATATGTACTTGCAAACTAAATTTTATATTTTTTCGAATTTTTTTACTATTTTTTTAGATAGGTAGAAAAATCAGTGTTTTCTGAAAATTCTGGACCATCAAAATTCTACCTATCTAAAAAAATAGTAAAAAAATTCGAAAAAATATAAAATTTAGTTTGCAAGTACATATTCATATGGTTATCACATTGAACGGTTGGATCGACCGTTAGGATTTTAAAAAGTACCATATTGAGCCGTAGTACACTAGCCATCCGTGCTATGCATAGCACCATAGCCTCACTCTAATATATATATAGAGATATATAGATGGGCTATTGTGCTTTGCAAAGTAAAACCCCCGTTTACTTCGGCGCCATATTTTGCATTTTGAAAATTCAAACAACCGATCCGAACCGTTCAACATGTTCTAAATATTGAAATGTGCTTGGACACTAAATTTTATATTTTTTGGAATTTTTTTACTATTTATTAAGTCACTTTTAAAGTTTCTGATCCAACGGTGAACAGTAAAAAACAGTAAAATTTTCTGGACCACCAGATCAGAAACTTTAAAAGTGGCTTAATAAATAGTAAAAAAATTCCAAAAAATGTAAACTTTAGTGTCCAAGCACATTTCAATATTTAGAACATGTTGAACGGTTCGGATCGGTTGTTTGAATTTTCAAAATGCCAAAAATGGCGCCGAAGTAAACGGGGGTTTTACTTTGCAAAGCACAATAGCCCATCTCTCTATATATATATATATATATATATATATTGTAATTACCCGATCGGGTAACGGGTACGAAATGAGCTTTATCCGTACCGATAAGTTTACGAAAAAAAATTCTTACCTGTATCTGTCTTATCGGGTACGGTACGGATCGGGTAAACGGATAAAAGGATGCCATTGACACCCCTACTTAGGGATAGGCATGAGCAATATATATGACTCAATAGTCATGACTCATGAGTCAGCAGCTATCCTTTCATTTTATCCCCAATTTAAGACTTTCCCGACATTTGTGCTGCTTGTTGGGTAAAAGAGAATGGATAAGTACCAATTAAAAAGCACAGATTCTCTTTCCATTGGAGACATACAGTAACCCACAAATGCAAGATATACGTATGGTGGGACACATATTAATGGAAGAAATCAAGGGAACATCAAGTCATGTTTCTTTCTTAGACCTATCATGCTCCAGTACAAGAACTGTATCATTGCAAATTGCAAGATCAATTCAGCTCAAGACGTGCATCCATGTGCCTACACTGCTAGAGAGAGAAAGAGAGTAGTTTGAGTGCTTAGGTACCAATTTGGTACCGGTAATATAACGGCTTCTGACAGCTATTATATACCCAAAATAAATCGGACTGAAACTAGACTTGTGCAAAATGTGCTTGGTTTAGGTTACCTGAAATGTTAATTGTTGCAGCACTAAGGACAAAAGAAGCAGGAATCAATTTAAATCACCTAAATTAGTAATTCAGCAAAATAAACAATATCATGTGTTGAATTAATAATGTAAGGCCGAATAAAATTCTTACAATTGATAACATAAAAGGCGAGGGTGGGTTATACCGAAGAAGTGTCACCTATGTAGATCAGACAATGAAACAGTGCAGCACATATTTAGTACCTGCCAATTTTCAGTACAGGTAGGCAACTTTCAAATACCACACTGTCAGTTTTTCACGCAAGGAAATTTTGAATTGGCAATACTAGAATCACAACACAAATCAGTCAGGCAGATCCAGGTGACACTTTGCTTTGTCATTTGGAGAGACACTGCCGTCGTATATTTGCTGATGAAAAGAAAACATCACAACTAATAGCGACAGAGACTGGAAAAATTGAGAAACTGGTTTCAAACTTATGGAAAACATTATAGTCGGCAATTTTCTTATTTTTTAATAAAAATGAAACCTGTTAGGTAGTTCTTTTGTTTAAAAAAAATAAAAAAAATCTGTAATTTTCTTTCTTCTAATTGATATTTTGTACAATGTAACAACGATACAACTTGTGTCAATATATATGAAATTTGAGGGCTTGACAATCGCCTTTCTCCTAAAATATATATATAAAATCTGTGAGAGTCGACTGATATTGGCCCAGTGGTAGTATTCCCCTAATCAGCAGCTCAGAGAATTAATTAAAAAATTGCCAACATAATGTTTTTCTGTTATCTGAACTTTCAAATTTTCTACCAGAACTTTGCACACCAGGTGCTGCTACTTTTTATCATGCTCTGTTTCCATTTTCTTTTTTCCTAAATTAAAGAGAAGCCCGAAAACACCACGTAATGAAATCACATGGACCGGAGACTTAGAAGTATGAAATAGTTAATTTCAAGTAATAATGTGGCATATTAAAGTTCAGCAAAATGTAATTCAATTTGCACAAAAGATGAAAGACAAAGGAGGCTCCAATAAGAGTTTGGAGTTTGGCCCATTAATAATATCAGTAGCCCACTTACAAAAAAGGCATAGATGTATAACATGCTATTACAAAAGACCAAATGCTTGTCACACAACACTCTGAACAGCACTTGCAAGCAACTTCTCTTGCAACCAATTGCGTGCAACTCCAAATGCATCCTCTGCATCCTTATCCTCCTCTTGAGACTCAGGCCTATGTGCAAAACCATGCCCCCTCCCACTGTACACCACTAGTTTTGTACCCTTAATGTTCCTCTCCATCTCTTCTAACACATTAACCGGGCATAGCGGATCTTTATCCCCGCTAATGAATAATACCGGTACCTGAATTTGGTTACTCCATGAAGGGTCCATTCTTGCTCCATAGAAACAAATTCCAGTTAGAAAATTGGAATTAGTGTCACGAGCTAGGGTTTCAATCAGGCGGCCTCCACCAAAGCAGAATCCAATTAGTCCAAATTTTTCTGAAATGCCGGCTGATTTAAATTCATCAATTAGCCATTTTGTGCAGAGGTCTATGTCCTTGGATACCCTTAATGGGCTTTGGGCCTGTATCCACTCATCGAAATCAGACTTCGGCCAGTCTTTCTTCCATGGGTTTCCACGAAACAAGTCGGGTACAAGAACACTGCATAGCAATGGCAATTATTTAGATTCTTTTGTGGAGGTGAAAGGATAAATATTTTGACAACTACATCTATTTGACAAGTGCAGCAACCAATAAAATAGTCGTCAAAATAAAAAATGTAAAATTATAGATTAATTCTACAGTTTAGATAGGTTGTGTGTCAAATTTGGTGTAATTATGGTCTCCAATCAAGTGTCAACAAACTAAATTCAAATCGCTAGATGAATGACAAACCGTGTTTAAAATTCCATCAAATTTAATAAATGACCTATCGAATCAAAACTATAGAGAATATATCTAATTCTACCTTTTTCGATTTTTGAAACTGCTTGGTTGGTTGTGATGATTGTCAAATAAGTTTGGTTGTCAACCTAATTTACTTATGACAAGCAATTTGAGGCAATTTTTAAATAAATACTATTGTAATAGAGAACACACTTGAAACCATTACAAGCCACTCGGTAAGCGAAGTCACGTGTAGATGAATCCTCGAACCCGAAAATGTCAGAGAGAAGAAGCACCCCTGCTCCATTATTGTTCTTTACTGCCGTGAGTAGGTAGGCATGGATCGTATCCTCGCCTTCACCAATTAAAAGGTCGTGTCCATTGACCAACTCACATGCCTCATCTTCTTCTTGTTCACTGCTTAATTCATCTGATACCTTGACTTGTGCGCAAAACAATTTTCTGACATCTCTCGGTACATAAAGTAGAGATGCGTAGTTGCGCCGCCTCTGGACCGAAACTGAAAATTGTTACCGTCAGAAAGGAGGTGGTTGGATTCTAATTTCCTAGGCATGTTTCACTATCAGCAATTAGGCATGCCAATAAACTGGCAAGGACCTCGAAACTTAAATTTTGCTTTGTAAAAGGTATTCTATCAGTCCAAACTCTACATCTATAATATTAAAATTGTGGTAAGTAAACTGATTACCCGAGAAAGAGAAAGGGAGCTTTGAGGGAGAGAGGCAGTGAGGGCATTGATTCGCCGTGAAGCGACGAAGGAAACCACGGCGGAGGCGGAGGCTGTCATCGGATTTTAGCACCAGATTAAAATGCTTTATCGAAAGATAAATGTAAGGAAGAGAGCAGCATCTGGCCAGGAAGAAATGTGAGCCTCGCGACAGTGCGAGATATTTTACCCGCCTCCATGGAACAAAATGTCAAAATCCCTCCGATTTTCTTCTATCTGACATGGGTTTACTGCGGTTCTGTTCGAATGACGATTAATGTAGCAACTAACTAAGATATGACATAATTACATAAATAACATAAGATGAAATGAAAATATGAAATATCTATAGTAGCTACACAGATAAGTACAGAGATTGTACACAACGGATCTATATATGGATAAGTTTGCTGGCCCGCATCCCCTAAAGGAACCCAAATTTTTAGTTTGTATCTGAACCGTTCAATCTGACCTGGCACGAATATTAAAGGGGCTCTGGGCATTCCACCACGGACCGGGTAAGCCCGAATTCTGATCGGACGGTCCGGATATAGACTCAAAATTTGGGTTACTTTTTATGGGATCCGAATTCATTTCTGCAGTCCTCGAAATATAAGCCCAATAGCAGAGCTGGAGAAACTATTTATAGGTTGCAATTGGTCCATTTTATTGAAATGGCCTATCATAAGTTCTTTAGCCCAGATAAGCTCAGCGGCCTAAATTTGTTAGATATTCCAAGTGATTATTGTATATTTGTATTGCGCTTTAAGACCATCTTTTATGTAAAAAATGTGTTTCTTCTTTTATTAGAGAAGGGGCCAGAGAAGGCCAGCAAAGAATTTATTTAATTAAGCAATCAAAGACGAATTATCCTGACCCAAAAAATTGGTACCGTACATGCAATGATTGATGAGACACTTTTGTTAAATAGCATTTTTGGAGCAACTTGTGTGGGCAATTAACTAAACATGTGATTATCACAGCAATTTTGACTTGCTCGAATTTCGAATAAAGTTGATTTGCGTAACAATGGATTCTGTTCTATAATTCTATAGCGCTCGAATTTCGAATAAAGTTGATTTGCGTAACAATGGATTCTGTCCTATAATTCTATAGCGCTAATAACCAGTACCGAATCGTTCTCTCCTATATTTTGCTGTAAGTTAACTCTGGTTTTAATATATTGAAACGGCAGTTTCACTGCC
Organism: Carex littledalei; assembly: GCA_011114355.1. Lineage (NCBI taxonomy): Eukaryota > Viridiplantae > Streptophyta > Magnoliopsida > Poales > Cyperaceae > Carex > Carex littledalei. Next base: position 10,351,737 of record CM022090.1, on the reverse strand, counting down.
TTTTATCAAAAAAAAAAAAATAACAAGTACCGAAATTTAGGTAAAAAAGCTACTTATTAATGTTGGTTTGGTAACTATCATCATCAAGCAAAATGCCTTTTAGGCGCTAACCACTTGCCTAATTCTGGGTTACTCAATCAGAAACCCAAAATACAAGAAAAAATGTTAAGCTTGAAGTACAATAGCCTAGCAATTCTTGCTTGTCATGTCTTATATCTGTAAAGAGGAGAATGAAACATCTTTTTATGTGATTCTCAGTGATCCTCTATAGTACTGTCTCAGAGCAATAGTCGGTAGTTAGTTGGCACGTCAATCTAGTACAGTGCAGAGTGCACATTATCTTTTGGTACACTACTAGAGGAGAGCAAAGCAGTTTTGTCCTTCTCTCTTTTGGTATGGAGCAGAGAAAAAGAGACTAGACCTACTACCCATCCTTCCTCGAATCGAGATCCAGTGAAGTAACCAATGTTTGAGTTTTAGATTGGGACCGTCCGATTCGAATCCGAGATCATCCATTCCAAAGTGGAGCGCACACATCCCGACGATAGATTCGAATCTCGGGATGGTCTCAAGCGACAGATTCGAATCGGACGGTCTCGATCCAAAACCCAAAAATTGGGTTACTTTAGGGGATCCGGACCCTCCATCTCAATTCTCATCCCTTGTTAGGTTTTTATTTTAAATGTGCTCTTGAGACTTTTTGGTACTTTGGTTGCGCATGAGAAAGAAAAAAAGAAAGAATAAATGAGTATGCCCCAATTTTTAGTACATATTTCCTCTTTGGCCTTTTGTGTTAGGTAGGAGGTCTAAACGACAATTTATTAAATGATTAGAAAAAATATTATGCTAATAAAAATATACTTTATCATTGACATTTTTAATGAAATGGGGTTGGGTCATAGTCCGACTTCTATAAACTGAAAAATTGTAGAGAACACGTATTAATCATATATTAATTTCGAACAAGCGTGACTTTTATTAAAGTTTCACACTTATAAGACGTGAAGCGCTGAAATTGTTCGATGTGCCTCAGCAAAATTGAATTCGCATCTCGTGAAATATCTCAAATTTTGAGTTGATATGGGGAAAATTCTGACTGTTCAAGTCCCTTGTGAACTGATTTAAAAGCAACAATAATAGTGCTCCATGCATGGAACTGACTATAGCCCAACTTCAGATAAACTGCAATCTATAGTTATCTCATAGGATAACGACAGCCTAATTGAATGGAATGGGTTCCCCAAGTTGGAAATATGCATATGACCTTTTCGTGGCAGTCGTGATTCATATTTTTATTTAGCATGCATAATTCATAGCTGTATTTAGGTGCTCTCAGTTCGGAGTGGAAAGCATATGCAAATTATCATACAGAGCAACCCAAACTTCAGTTCTTTTAGTTTGGTAATTCAAAAACATTTAATACAAAAATGTGAGATTTAGATGAAATGATAGTATTTCCCTAAATCAAGAACTTTTAATTACAAAAATAAATTCAGGTCCCAAGACACCATCACTATTCAACCGCACCAGATTAACTCAGAGATCTAATTAGTAAGATTTCAAGTTCTACCTTTGATCCTTTTTCAAGAGGAGCAAATAATAGAATCGATTATTTCAATTTCCATTTCCATCATTATATTACGCAGGGAATGTACATAACACAGTACAGATTCTTATTAACCAGCACAGTACAGTTTATTAACAAAAAAGACCAAAATAGCAGATCTATCTCCATCAGGCCGAAAGAAGCCTTAAACATTTCAAATCAACTAGAGGCTTGGATTCCACCTCGCAGTGCACTTTCCAAAAATTACCTCAAAAAGAAATTAAATAATTCGATCAAGACCCACAACTCCACGAGGGCAAAGTATTACACCCAAAATGAAAGCTACACAGCAATTTCCTATTAAAAAAATGCATATACTTCAAATCCATTCTCCTGATAAAACCCATCCACATGTAGCTTAAATTACAGGCATCTGTTTGTTCATGCAATCCATCTTAAAACTCTGGTAATCTACAATTCGATCCTCGAAATTTACACCATACATTTTACCAAGGCCCCTCATTTGCTAATAATATACACTCATGTATCGCAAACTGAATGACAAGCAGGTTCCTTTTGTCTTTCCACAGATAAGTATACTATTATTGTTACACCATTATTTGTTTCAGGCAAATGAAACAAGGGGCAAGCAGCATAGTCTCTGGATATTATAAGGCCAAGCATCAGGGACTAAATTAATAAAAATTATATCTAACAGATGTAACAAATAAATCCTCATTTCCTCCCTTTCCGAGAAGGAAACCTAAACCTAACCGTTGATTAGAGGAGGCTGTCGTTCTTGGCTGGAAGTCTCCTGTAGAAATTGAAAGGAACAGATGGCATGCGGCTACGAAATCTTGGATGCCTTAGTAGATAAAGCCCGGCTGCTACTATCAATACTTGAAAGGGGGTCACGTACAGAACTATAGCTACAACTAGAGCAAGAAAGATGAATATGGCTGTTGCACGTGGGTCCCTCCAGCTCAGCAATGCCTGGGCTCGCTCCCCCTGTGTTGCCATGTCACCCACCACTGTCTGCACCCGGCCCGCCACACTCCTCATTCTGTCATACCTGGAAAATAAAAAACATGTTTATTTTGTTTTAGAGTATTCAGTGCAGGTTATTTGTAAGTGTCAATGTGTCATGGATAGTATAGTAAACAATGAATACTATCTCTTAGTTCATATTTGTGTTGAATTTATAATTGAAATATTTTTTTCTACAAGTTTTCGAAACAGGTGGAGACACAAACTTTATATGGTGGGGCAAGTTCTAAAAAGAAGGTTAAACACTTGATTATTGTTGCTTTATTACTTATAGGCTCAGCCGCTCAGGTGACTTTTCATAGTACAAAATGTATACTGACTTTCAGAGGGTGGTAAATTTTGCAATTATACTTGATACAAATGTCATTTTGTATTTTTTTTCTAAACAATCATAGAGGAACAAGTGTTCGGTATTTTTGTTATAAGCCAGGGTGGGGCTGCATTTATGACCACATTCAAATCCCTCTTTTTTCTAATCCACATAAAACATTAGAAAATGCTAAAACCAGTACCACCAGGCTACATTACCTCATTCTGATGATATCAGCTGCCCGAGAAGTAGGAAATGTGTCAAACTCTTCATCCAGTTCATCAGGATGTGCCAGCTCAGCATGCGATAGTTTAGTATCCATGTGAGGAGGTTTCCTTGGCCGAAAGCGGTAATTCCAAATCCCAATCAGAAAGAGATATAGAAACACAGTAGGAAGGATCAACTCAGGGTAACAGACCAATATCACAAACAACACATGAACCAGTATAGTTGTAATCGGATTCCTCCAGTTCCTGACCATGTCAAACCACCTTCCTGCAGCAGCAAATCCAGAAAAAAGTGCGATGATTCGGTAAAAATTGGCCTTACTACGCCTCAAACTAAACATGTGAGAATCAACATCTAGCATGTACTCCACCACCTCTCTGCGTAGAGGTGGCTCGGCACGACTTAGCCGCATCGCAACTATCTGCGTTGCCTGGTGCCGCAGAAAATCAAGCTGTAAAACTGAAATAGGTTGCACATAGTGCATTTTTGGTAGCAACGGCAGTCCATATGACACCACCATGTTTACCCATGCTGTGCAAGTGAACCTAACTGCAAGGTGGAGTTCACCGGTCTTCTTGAGGCCAGAAGGTTGTAAAACCAATAACGGATAAAAATGAGTGTAGACCCGATCCGTTTCAAGGGTGGATAAACGAATCCGAACCTTACCGATCCTTTGGTCACGGGTCTCCCCGTTTTGTCCAACATGACAATTGTCAAAAACAGCAATGGTAACAACAGTGCACGGATCAAATACCTCCCATGTGTATTGTTCGTTCCATTGAGGACAAAGAGAACCTAGAAGGGTACGGGTCCGGACCCATTTGGACCCATATTTAGCAACACAATATGCATCTGTTCCCTTATTGGGCTTCATAGGCATGAGGTTTCGAGCACTCAAGATACCCAATTCGAGTATACCAATACTCGGTTTCTTAAGATTTTTTGCCGATGGTTGAAGGTCACTGCTATAGTGAGTCGATTCATCTAACACATGGTACCCAAATTCTAGGGACAGCCTCAAATGTACCTTGCTCGAAAATTTAGCCTCTTTTTTCTCTCCATTCTCTTCTGCTGAAGTAAACGGCCTGGCCAGACTAAACCACTTGGGATCAACCGGTTTGTTATGATCCAACCTTTGTTGAGCAACTTGTATTGGTAAAATAACTCGACCAATGGGCTCATCCCGATTGGGCCCAATCCGGTCCTCTACAGTTATCACAATTGGCTCATCAAAGGGCTCAGATGCAACAAACATAAATTCCTCATGCCACATTGGGTTAAGTGATGGCGCCACAGGTCGGGTACGCCGTATCTGCTGACCCACCTGAATCCGCATGGCAGCATTTGGGAGGCGTGACTTGTCGGCTGGGATTAGATCTTGCGCGCCAATTGCAGTTACGCGTAAGTACACTAACTTCGGAGAGAAGTACACCTTGGAGCGCGTATTGGAAAGACCTTCTAGGGTACTTACGTTGTGTGCGTCAGAGTGCCATGCATCGGAAAACGCCTCGTCAGCCTGAGTCCCAATCCAGACTGACAGCATTACCTCTCCTTTTAGGAGTTTATTCCCATTTTTGTCCTGTAGCCGATACCTGATATCAAGAAGTTCACATCAGAATCTTCAGTGATGTACCTAATTGTACCATACTAAAATCCCAGTTCAAAATTCTACCTTAATATGCACCAAATTAATGGAAAAGATAGGTTCAGCTAATTGGAATTGGTTGTTTTTTCAAAAACAAAAAGACTGGTAAAAACAATAAAATTCTACCTTAAATGCAATTACATGAAGCATTGGGTTTAGAAATGTAAATCAAAACAAGGGAGTAGAAAAATGTACCATTGTGGTGCTAGCGGGCTATCGGGTGGGACTCGGTGGGGCACATCCGTCATATCAAACAACACGCGTCCAACATAGTCATCCTTGATCAAATCCTTATCCTTCAAAACGACTTCCAGCACGTTGGATTGCATATGATCTCTATTAAATGCAAACACCTGATCCCATACTGGGTATTGGTTCTTCTCTATGACCCTAGTTGTTCCTTTGTAATTACCAAGCTTCACCTCTACATATGGGTCGAGTGACCCGGTAATATCCTTGGATGGCAGGTCACGCGCCTTAACCACAGTCACATACAAGTACCGCATTTGTTCAACTAGGTCATATGTTGAGGCTATTTTTTCACCTTGTAAGACACTACCTGGTGTACCAAATATACCACCTGGTGCATTGAACAAATTACCGGGTGCACCAAAAAGCCGGTTACCGGTTGATCGCCCGGCAAGTGGTGGCCGGGTCTCGGTCAAACCGAACTCGGGTCGGACTTGGCCCCCCATAACAGGAAACGGCGGCCTCATATGTGTCATATTCATAGGAAGAGGTGGTTCGGGTCGAGCAAATTTTTCCTCAAATACCACATTTGGCCTGGAGAAGGGTACCTTAACCTCACCTGGTACGCCTGTATCTGCTGCACCGACAGAGTAAAATGTATGTGTTTCTTTTTCCTTCTTCTCTTTGGCTTTGTTATTCACTTTCTTCTCTACTTGCTCGTCATTGGACCCGACACTCTCGGGTATGGTAAAGGAGGGAATGGGTTGCGGGTCAATAACAGGAATTGGATCGGGATCTTCGAAATTACCCGAATCGGGTAAGAGATATACCCGAAGTGCGATATCACCTCGTATGTGAGAGAACATACCGCGCTTTTCGAGGGGGTACCGCTGTACTTGAGCAGTTTCTGGTGAAAGGGCTATAGACTCGCCTGTAATTTTAACACGTCCAAGGAAATGACGGTTTTGTCCCCCGGTACCGGGGGCTGGGTTGATGGTACGGTCGTGATAAATGGACACCTCGATGGATTGGTTGGAGAGGAGAGACGGGTCATGGAGATTGAAGAAGAGGGTTTGGTTGAAAGAAGGGGAAAGGTCTTTGTGTACAGTTTTGGTGCGCTGGATCTGACCGTCGATTTCGACCTGGACGTACGGACTGGCCGATCCCTGGCCGTCTTTTGGCATGAGATCAACGGCGTTTTGTACTTCAACCGCCAGCTTCATCTTGGGAAATTGGATTTTGTCTCAGCAGCTCCTCTGTTTCTAGTTCGCCTTTGCTTTCTTTGATTTTCCTCTTCTGAGAGAGTACTCAGAGAGTGTAAAGATGATGAAATCGGTAGCCTATGGTCTAGAGAGGCTGAGAGAGAATGGTTACATGAGTGTGGGGGTGTTGTGAGTGAGTGTGAATTTGAGCGCTTGTGGGGAGAAGGGGAAAGGTAAAAGGCAGAGGGGAGGGAAATTGCAAGAGGTGGTGCGTTGGGTTGGTGACGAGGTAGTGTGAGACACTGAAGAGAGAGAGGAGAGAGGTAGGACCGACTAACTTTGGAGGGAGGGAGAGGTGCGCACGTGATTGCATGGAGAATTGGTGATCAATTGGATTTGGATAACAACTATTTTATTTTTGTATTATCTTTTACTGTTTTTATATTATATATTTTTTCCCAACCGAGGTAAGAATTCAGGATCTTGTACGCTTGCTCGGATAGGGACTGACTGACCGCTCGTCACCAAGACTGTAGAAAAAAAGTACTTATTTTCCGCTCTAAAATACATAATATTATATTTATCATTCTAAATTTTAAAAACTCATTCATTTTTTTATTAAAACTCAATTTAAATTTATAAAAAACTCATTTATTCTTTATTTAAAAAAAATACTATGTTTCAGAAAATATTAGTTTTCAATTGTTAGGTTTTCGAAAGAAAACGAATAATTTCTCTACTTTGTAAGCTTACACAAGTATATATTTAAATGTCATCAGAAAAAAAAACCAGATCGAAGACTGTCCTTTTTGTGAAACGTGCTACGTATTTTTTTTCCCTTTTTAATAAAAATTGAATATTTTACGAATTCAAAATGAGTTTAATAAAAAAATACTAAAATAAATAAATTTGTAAGTTTTTAAATTTTAGAAAGATAAATACGATATAATGAACTTTGGAGAAAAAAAACTAAGTTAATTTCAATTTTTTTAAAGAATATACATGAAATTTCTCCATTTTCTAAAATGAGAACAACTGTTCTGCTAATCTAGAAGACTCCTAGGTTGGTTGACTTTGCTTGTTCAAACGTGCAAAATCAGATTTGAATTATCCTACGGGAAAGTAACAACTAACAAGAAAAAATTGAATCCTGTCGTTCGATTTCTTCGGAGAGTCGCGGCCGCCGGCGGTTTCTCTGAAACCTCTTTTGAAATTAGAAGTTGTCATTTCAATTCTCATTCCAAATAAATACTGTTGTTAAATTTTTTTTTAAATGTTTAAAAAAAATAAAAAAAATTATAATCACATCCACATGTGATAATAAAGGATTATATCCTCAGTCATTATAAATCGCGGATTATAATATTGTTGTTATTAATTCTATAAATATGTTGAACAATATATCAAGAGAAATAGTGGGCAATATTTGACAACCGAAGCCTTCCACAAACACATCATATCAACTAAAATATTTTTGAATTAATTGCAATTTAAAATATAATCGAAATCAACAAAGCAATTAGACAAAATGTACAAATAAACAAGCAAAGTTACTAGAGAAAGAAAAAACAACACACAAATTTAATTAAAGGAATTGAAGGCAATATTCAAGTGACCAATTTAGTTAGATCCCTACATCCCTGAAAATTTGCAATAATTGTCTTTTTATTTTTCATAAACTTAAATGTTACACTTTAACTTGTAAATTTTTTTAGTAAAAGTCAGAAATCAAGCCATCTAAGTATTTAATATCCACAAATGATTGCTCCTTTCGAGTTTTAAATCTGCAACCTCCCATATAAAGAGCATTATCTTTATCACTAGATCAAATGTTGATTCTTAACATTTAATTTTTTGTCTTACAATTTGATATTTTTTGTGAAAGCTTTGACAGTGTCAAGATTTTCCTTACAATCTGATCAATCGGCAGAACTTTCTCAATAGATCTATAAAAAATCATAATTCACAAGAGAATAACAATACAAAGGTAATTAACTATTTTGCCGGTAAGGTGGATTTAAACTAGAGGAGGGTTCAAATGACTCCATTTTTTATGCCTCCACCATGCCTCCATTTTTTAAACTTTAATAACTCAAAATTTAAAACTAAAAAATCAAAATAAAACCGTTGGATATGATCTATATCATTTTATCTATGTTCTCATAAAAAAATATCACATTTTGATTTTATTTTTATGTGAATCAATAAGTTGAAAAATCAACGTCTACAAATTATCTACATTAGTACATTTTTTACAAGCTCTTGATGACAACCAAAACAAAATTGAAATGTCATAATTTCTTACACGTGCATAGATAAAATGATGTAAATCATATCCAACGGTTTTATTTTGATTTTTTAGTTTTAAATTTTGAGTTATTAAAGTTTTTAAAAATGGAGACATGGTGGAGGCATGAAAAATGGAGGCATTGGAACCCTCCTCTTTAAACTATAATGAAGGATTACAATATGTAAAGCTCAAAATAAAAAGGAGGTCTGATCGACTGTTTAGATATTTAAAAGAGAGTTCTGCAAAGATTTGAGACCATGAAAACTTTCCAGAAAACCTCTTATTTATAGGAAAAATAAGAATCAATCCAACATGAAAAAAAACCAAAATTATTACAAAAGGTTAATTTATTTTGACAATCCATGGTTTATAAATGACTGTCCCAGTCATTTTTGTAAATCTTATAACGTAGCTGCTTGTCAGCAAACTAGTTCGTTTTATTGGATTTTGTAAACCGACCGTTTGAATTTTTTTCTAAAAGAGAAAAGATTTCTATACTTAGTCTTTTATACTCAATTTTTACCCACGTTGTTTCGAATCCACTTTTAACTGCTTTTAACCGTTCGTGGTCCTCACTCCAATATTGTCTTAGATATCTCTCTTCTGATCTTTCTCTTCTCTTTTTCGTTCTTTCCGTTTTTTGAATTCGATTTCAGATCTCTTCTCTTCTCCCGATCATTTTTCAGATCTCTTTTAACGATCTCTCCATTAGATCCTCCGATCTCTGTACTTTTCATTCTTCGTCTCTACTCCACTAAAAATTAATTGCTCTTTCGTCCCTTTCCCTTTCTCTCAAGAGGAGAACTCAAAAACGAATTCAGTCCAAACTTTCAATTAAAATTTCAGTCTGAACTGCCAATTTCTTTGTCGATCTCCCCTAGAAACAGGCCAGAAGCAACCCCGAAAGAGAGGGGCAACCAATAAAGGAGATGATATGCTCAGAAGAGGCAATGAAACATATGGGAAGGTATCGTACCACTTCAGATTCAATTACATGAATCCGAAATCACCTCAATCCCTCCTCCCCCTCTCATGGTACCTCTTTCTGGAAACACGTTTGCGTTTATTTGTTGTACTTCTCAAACTTATTTTAGTATCTTTTCTTAACCCTGGCAAGGCAACCCAAAAGTCAATTTTACTAGTGTAAACAACTTACAATTATTATTCTGACAATTAAGGTTTAGTTTCTAATTTCCAAAGTATCATATGTACGTAGGAAATTGAATTTAGGTCATGGAATAAGCATGTTCCAATTGTACCTTGTTTTTATTGAATTCATCTTATTCTTATGCCAATTCAATATTGTTTTTTTATATTCATTTCAGTTTTGAAAGAATTGATAGATCCAGAAGCTGCAGCTAGTAGCGAGATATACATTTTAGTTCTAAATACTACATGATCTATCTAATTGGTTTATAAGATCTATACATTATTGTACATGATCTATCAAATATGTTTATATGATCTATACAATATTTTACAGGGTCTAGCTAATAGTTTTACATGATCTATGCAATAGTTTTCAGTTCTTTAATTTACATATATGGACTGATTCATGCAGATTGTTGAGTTAATGGATTGTGCAATATTTATTCTGCGCTTTGTGTATAATATGATCACTGAGACTGCAAATTTCTTCAGCCAAGTAACTTTTTTTTATTCTTTGTAAGTTTATGATGTAAGTTTATGAATTTTACTGAGAATAATATTATGTTGAAATAGTGCATGAAGTATAAGGCTAAAACGCACCTATATATGTTAACAATCAGTTTTTGTTCTTTTATTGATAACTAGCAAGGGATTTTATCCTCTCTTTCCAAGTAAAAGATAAGTCTGTCTTATGTAGTTATGTAACAGTAAGTACGCTTATATATACGCACGCTCGCTTTACTATGCAGTATGGCATAGGATAGGATACAACACTGCTTCTATTGAATTATCTTCTCTAAATTGCCCTGTTTTCATATTTCTCAAGTTATCCGTGTGGTATACATTACCTTGGGAGTTGTAGACGAAAATGAACCATTTCACGCTATTTATTTGAAAATTGCAACATAACATCTTCGAAAACTTTGGCTGGCACGGACATGCCTGAACTTGTAAATTTAAACTGATTCCGTGTTTGAATCTATATACTTTTGCTATGAGTTATAAACTAACTAAAATATGCTACCATAATGTCTAGTTCATTTTTTTAATCAATATAAGTCTAATATATATTAAATACGTATTATATATGCTTTCGTAGTCTTCTCATTTCTTACGCATTAAACTAAAAATTGTCTTAATAACTATTAATTTCATCGTTTTTGTCTTCTATAATGAGAAATTCATATTTTCTTCTAACTCTGTTACAAATATATATTCCATTCTGCAAGCTTTGAGAAATTTATTCTTTTAATATATATTTTGTTATAAATATGATAATATTGATAAGTTTATTCTATCCTGCTATTTTAATCGTGGAATAAAAAAATAATCGATTGTCCTGTTTTACAAATATAAACGTAAAAAGCAACAAGTCTGCACTGCAAGAATGAAGTCCTCAGTTACTTGTAATAAAGATATGGATATATATATTGACAATTTGATGATCATGAAAATGAATACTAATGTTTGTTAAAATAAAAAAGTAATTGTTGAGTAGATTATATACGGAAGCGATTTTAAAAATTAATCCATCACTATTTATAAATTAAATTTTCAAATAGATTTATAGCTAGGTTGCTTATCGTCTTTATGTTGTCCCGAATTAATGTACGGTCTATATAAAGTATAAAAAAAAGTATGTTTATAATTTTAATTTTATTGAATATTACAGACTATTACTGATGTCAAATAAATTATTGTCGATATAATTTATTTAAATCTTGAAAACCATTTCATTATCTTGGTAAACCAAAGTTCTGTAGTAGCAGTAAAACTTTTTGAGGGGACAGAGTTCTTCATCTTGAATTATAGGATCGATCAACAAAATTGGATGGTCCGTAGGAAAGCACCAAACCACTAAAGTCTCGTTTATCCTGTTCAGATAATAATTAATAATGAACAAACGACGCAACTTTTGTTGAATTCGGATTCAGTGAAATAACTTAATTTTTGGATTTTAAATCGGACCGTCTGATTCAGATCTGAGACCATCTATTCCGAAGTGGAGTACATATATTCCGACAAACGATTTGAATTCCGAGACAATCTCGAGCGACAGAATTGAATCGGACGGTCCTGATCGAAAACCCAAAATTGGAGTTACTTCAGAGATCCGGACCCACTTTTGTTTGGAAGCACGGACGAAATGATTTCATCGCCAAAAAATAAAGTCACATTTGTCGATATCTCAAGCTCTCAAGTCAAGTGAGAAAATTGTGTTGTGCAGTTGTGTTGTGATTAATATGTACGTGTTGTGTTTAGGTCAGTTTTTTTACGTATTGTGTTGTATTTAATATGCGAATTGTCACGCTATATGAGTCATGCCGTGATTAAACATGCTGTAATTGTTTTTATTAGTCACGTTTGATCACATATGACTATTTATTTTTTATATTAAATTTGTTTATTGAAAAATTCATAAATGTTTCCAAATATATATAGATTGATTCTTTAAAATATTAAAATGAAGAATTAATGTTAGAAAAAAAAACGTATTGTGCCGTAACTAAGGCGATTTCCGTACGTCGTATCTTTTTTGTTAACAATTGATTACGGCACACGAATAGTCATGACACGGAACACGCGAATTACAGTATGTAACCGACACACATGCCGTGCCGTTAATTTCATAACGGAACCGGCTCCGCCGTGTCATTTCTTCTCCTCTACTTCCATAGTAGACGAGTTCATTTCTTTTATCTCTTTAGCTCAAGATATAATTAATATATTTTTATTCACTCAAAAAAAATAATGCATTTTAAGAAAAGAAAGAGCAAGTCTCTTCTTTCTTTCTCTTTTTTTAAGATTTCAACATGTGCTGAACGATAAACTTATAACTAACTTCCTATATAGAAAATATTGAATCATTAAATTAGAAATTATTTGCTGGTCTCGCTGTACATATATAAATATATCACACTGTGCATGATAGTTTAAAATACACAATGTGCTTGTAGAAGAAATAAATACACTATGAAGATTGTTTTTTTTTCTTACGAGAGCTTCTAGCTAGGATTCAAACCGTGTCATAGTTGTGCATCCATATATATATAAACCCGTCATAGCTGTAATTTGAACTGTGTTTTATGAGAAATTTATCATAAAATTAGGGTAAATATTATAACAGATCAGTTTTAGCTTCATACAGTGCTGTGATTATAGAACTAAAACAACGCTGCATATGGTTCGCGTGCTGTATGAAGCTAAAACTGCTCTGTTAAAATCATTACCCTATTAATTTGTATTGGAAATCCACTAATGAAAAAGAAAGGTCCGTACGGTCTTTCTTTACAGGAAAGCTACCTTTTCATGCATTGTAAACAAGAGGTTGATGTTGAAGCTCCTCGGGCACTCGTTTGATTGTATTGTCACAATTTTCTTTAATTATATTGAAAGTTAGTAACAGGTTACGGTCACAAGGGTCCCATGACAGCTCTTATTGTCACAACTAGTATTAATCACTTCGAAGTTTCCATGTGAGACCAGCATAAGAAACAGAGAGATGCAATTATTACTTGTAAAGCCGAATCACAAGAGGAAAAATATATATATAAAAAAAAAAAAAAACGGAGCAACCCAGAACAAGCTCTAGCACATTAAAAAAATGTACGCCAACTTCCAATTTTCTTCTTTTTCTTATTGAAACTATACCTTTGTTTTTTTTTCCTGAAGAAAAAGATTCTTTGTCTTGTCAATGCTAATTAAAAAGAAAGCTATTGAGTAACATTGCTTAACTAACAAGGCATAGAAACTTGTGATAACAAATATTTTACTTCTAGCTTTACACCAAAAGAATGCGTAACAAATTTTAATTTACTTTAATCTGCACTTGTGTTAAGAATTGCTCGTACTGCCAAATGAAAACCCTTGGTTGCAATAATGGAGTTGGCATATTTGGTATTTAAAAATTACTTTATTATAATTAAATTGTACTATAAAATCTGTGTAAAAAATTAAAAAATATTATATTTTACTTGTATCTCATATTTAAAAAAATTAAAATAATTCTATTTTGAGGAAGCATAACTTGAAAAGTTTTGAATAGTCATTTCAATAAAACTTTATGTTTTTTTTTCTTTTACTTTAAAAAAAACAAAAATATTTTTCTCTCAATGAAATGACCATAGGAGTGAAAAAGGAGCGAATATAGAACGGATAGTGGTAAAATCATATTAATAATTTTTTTTAATTTTTTGAATACGGATACATATCGAATATTAGCTGGATACAGATACAGATCGGATCAGATATTTATTAAAATAATATTAAAAAAGATTAAAGTTCAAAATATTTATCTAATTTTAATGATGAATAATAATATTTTTTCATAATATATATTTAAATATATAATACATATCTACTATTCAGATATAGATAATTAAAACGTAAAACCATCTAGTATCTATATTCACACATATTCAAATATCGAATATTTATATCTAATTTTTCGAATACGAATAAAATAAGAATATTATCCATAACGTTTTCACTCCTAAATGACCATGTTGTTTTCTCTACTCCCTCATGATTACATTTTGACTTTGGAAATTACAAACAATGATTTTCGTTGTCGTTTTCGTAGCTAATGTGAGACCTTTCTCACTTATTTTAATAAGTGAATTCCTTGTTCGGCATTTTACCCACCAACCTTTCATTATGCATGTAAATCGCCGATTAGTGAAAGTAACAATGAATTTCGTCTTTAAAGAGATACAGATTAAATTTTCATAAGAGTACCTTAATAGAAACACAAATGAGTCCAATTAGTATAACATCAATGTTATTTGAAGCTATATAACACTAACTCTAAAACCTATCGAACTGACCTCAAACGATGAATCCAACCTATTCAAACCGATCTACTTTATTAGTTGTGCGTTTACATGCAAAATTTATAAATTTTTGAATTTATTTAGTATCAAACAAGCGGTCAAATGTGAGAGTTTTTAAGTTAATTTTAATGCATTCATTTTTTTAACATTTTTTACTGCTTGACTTGGTACTAAAATAATTCGAAAAAATAAAAAATTTACATGTAAACGCATCACTCTCATACAGTAAATCGGTTTGAACGGTTTAAATTAGTCGTTTGAAGTATGTCCAATAAATTTTAAAAGTCGGTGTCATATGACACAGATGTCACATTCGCCGGACTCAACACAGATACTAAAATTTATTGAGAGTCCTTATTTGAAAAAACTAATTTAACTCAAACCCCATATTAATTTAGAAACAATACGGCTTTTAGCTTTCTTAACAAATATCATTTAAAGCGCTATAAAAGTTTCTCAGAGCGGTGATATTTATTTAATTGGACAATAATATTATTGTTAATGAAATCACTCCATCATATATAAGTGAGATGTTATTATTTTGTTTTTTTGTCTATTAGTTGCTTATAAATCAAATTATGTCACGTTGTCCTGTAAAGATGTTTATAAAAAAATCAACTATATAAAATTTCAAAGTTTTACATGATCAACTTAATTAGAAATTTATATAAAGTTAACGTTTGAGTTTGTGCTTGAAAATTAGAGTTGACACATGCCACACTCTGTATAAAAAGGAAAATCTAAAAACTAACATGCCTATGAATAATTTTCATCTCACAATTTTTTGACAACTTTCTCTTGTATTCATATCTCATACTTTCTACCTTCCTGAAGTCTGTTATATTGGTTCAATAAGAAGGAAAATTATTTGTCTCATAAAGTCAGTCAGCAGGTAGTTAAAAAGAATATTAAGAGATCATAGATCAATTTTTAAAATTGCACATTATAAAAAGATAAAATTATCACTAGATATATATAAAGGGGATAAACTAATCAACTTTGCCTATTTCATTTTCTTGCCATCCATTTCTCCTCATCAATGCAACATGCCCATATACTGGTTCTTAATAAAAAAAAATATCATTATGGATGGTTAGTCTGCTATTTCCCAATTGCAGCACGATGTTACCAGAAAAATTGACTTGTAATAAATAAAGACATTAATGCAATTCAACTATTTATGAATCAAAATTCAGTAGCGGCTCTTAAACAGCTCAGGTCAGGTGGGGATAGATTGGGGAGTTCAGAAGTAATTAATGTGATCAGGTTTGTTGTGTGCTTAAGACAAAAAATTCTAGTTGGAAAGGCATGTGGGGACAAAGACCTCTGTTCCTTTCATGTTTCATCCCTTTAATCTTTGATAGTTGATACACGTAAGATGCCACGTGCATTAAATGCTAGCGGAGTAAACTACAAAGTGAGCTGTTTCTATTTAATTAATTTTATAATGATTTTTCTTGATATGCTAAACTCAGAAAATCTGAGGAAATGTCTACAACTTTGAATGTCATCACTACACAGTAAAAATTCATTTCATCTGCATTAACTTAATGCACTATTTAAGTTGAAATTCAATCAGTTCGTTACATATTAGTCAGGGGCCGGATCAGGATTTTCGTAAATATCGAATCTGGTTTAAATACCTAATCGGATTTAAATCCATTAACCAATTTGGTACTCGACAAAAAACAATGCTTTAACTTATACTTTCCAATACTTTGACTTGTAATTTCTGATGCTCTGACATATAATTTTAATTACCAATCAAAATTTAACAGATTTATTTCAATTTTAACCCTAAATTTAACTCAAATTACAAATTAAACGTCCAGAGGGGAGCAAAAAAAATTCCAACGGAGACAAAGTTGGTCGGAACCGATAAATCTCCACTAAAACTCAAAATCCGGAGGGCAGCTCCCCCGGAATACACTGGATCCGCCCCTGATATTAGCATGAATTTTAAAACGAGTTATGTGCGTTACATACTTGGATCTGATTGGTTTGAATTCTGATCCAACATTCCGATAAAACTCAAACGGTGCGTTGATGTAGAGAATGTGGACTCCAATTTGTGACCCTTCCTGCTAAGTACATTCTAGATTTCTAGTATTTACTTGAGGTACTTCGCCGATTTTTATCTGCGCACTGTTAGTCGGTACTCAGATATCATCTGGTGTACCATCCAAGTTGTAGTAAACATATATTATCTGCGCATTGTTAAAAAATTTTATAATATTTGCGTGTCATAAAAGTAACATCCTTATCCTTTAAGAGGTGCGAAAATAATATACGCATGCTACTTTTAAATTTCTCAATCTATTTCTTTCTTAGGATAGCCCATTTTCCAATAAGAGATCAGACAGCCCAAATTCTACAGAGACTGTAAGCCTTGGATTCAAATTCTATTTTCATCGCTCAACACAAGAAAACATACATTTTAAGAAGTAATTCTAAATAGAGTATCACATTTATTTGAATAACTTCCTCCAAAGTATAACTCGTTTTTTCTGTTAAATATTTCATTTTTTTTACTTGTACTGCTGCACGAACGATTGGCTTACGCAGTATGAAAATAAAGGTTATGCAAATCCAACAGCTAAATGTAGTCTTTTTCCGTACAAGAAGGCCCATGGGCCAAAGCCCATACACAGTCTGTCACAAAGGCTATTATAGCGACGAAGAATAGAAGATCCGATGAGGTCGAAAGGAAAAACCTCTTTATTCTCACATCTCTCCGTCTTTTTTTTTGTATAAAGTAAGATCACATGCTTATTTTTTCCATTAAACGTTACGAATTTAATGGATTACATCACAATAGAAGAAATATTGTCGGACAAATTTGAATACGACGGTGAAGATGAAGATGAGGGGTAGTGAGAGGCATTTGAGGATGCTTCAGATGTCCTTCTTTTTCCTGTTGAAATACCTTTTGTTTTTTCTCATGAAAAAAAAATATTCTTTGTTTTCTTAATGCTTTGAAAAGTAGGATTGAGATCTGCTGCGATTCGAATATTGAGCACAGTAATCCTGCAATCTCTGTTTTTTCAAATCCAGTCGTCCAACTTTTTAGTGCACGCATCTCAAAACAGCTGTTTTTTCTGTGCACGCATCTCCAAACAATTCGACAGCTGGATTTGGAAAAGCAGGAATTGCAGGGTACTGTTCACAGTATCCGGATCGCAGCAGATTCTCACCCTGAAAAGTAAGCTATGTAGTGACATTGCTTAACGAAGAAGCCACATAGGCCTGCAGTTAGGGGTGTTAATCGGATCCGATTTAAAACCATTTAAATCGGACTGAGAGAGTTTGGTTTGTCTGGTTAAAACCATTTAAATCGAACTGAGAGAGTTTGGTCCGATTTAAAACCATTTAAATCGAAATGAGAGAGTTTGAAATTTTGAATTAGATCCTGTCTGTCAGATTTCAACTCTTTACTCTTCTCCAGTAGCTTCGCTTACTCAGTTACTCTTCTCCCTTCTTCCTCTTCACTCTTTTCTCTTTATTTGCCTTCTCCGACGAATTACCAGAACCCCTCACAAAAATCCCAAATCAAAATAAAATAGGAAACAATTAGGATTGTGGAATAGCGACACGTGCAATAACCAAATTTAAGTTCCTCTCTAACACAAAAGGATATTTATTTGAAAAGAAAAAACAAAGAAGTATACTGTCTTAAGGGGTTGTGATTTAATTAATTAATTAATGGTCTCTTTTTCTCGTTCCTTTTTTTTCGTTCAATTATTTGGTGAGGCTTAAGGTCAATTATTCAATTAGTTAATTTAATTAATTGATCCACATAGTTGTGAGTAAATGGTCTCTTCTTCATTTGATCTTTGCCTCGCTAAACTTAATTATTTAGTGGTCTCTTCTTCATTTGCTCCAAGAGGCTTAAGGTCCTTCTCGTCCCTTTTTTGTCGTTCTCTCCATCTCCATTGGCTTTACGGAAGAAGCGTGAGAGGAGGAGACAAGCAAGCTCTCATCGGAAGAATCGGATCCAGATTTCAAACTCTTAACTCGAAGAATTTGATCCAAGATCCTTTTATTAGGTTCCTCCTTTTTTTTCTTCTTTTTGTTTTTATATTGTACAGTGTACACGTTGATCTATTAACATATAATTGCCACTCTTTAGCCTATTTTATTTTCTGAAAACCTTCTGAATGTAGATCAAAAGTAAAAGGGTGAACCATATATATGTCACCTGGATGATTTCATAGAAATTGTATGTTAGCGAGTAATTTGGTATCTCTATTTTTTTATATTATGCAGATGTTTTGATTCAGATAAAATTTCGGATTGAATATCAGCTCTCCAATCAAATGGGCCTGCTTATTTTTTATTATATACATTTTTTTAATGTTTTTTTTTTATTTTTATAGTCTAAATTTATATAGATACTTATTCGCCACACATACTCACAACATATATATGTCTTGATTATTTTATTTTTTTCGAAAACTTTTCTAAATCCTCTTATTTGATTTGATTATAAGATATTTGATTTTCTGATTGATCATGATTTCTTTTTAATTTTAAAATATTATTTAAAAATACAGATTCACAATAATCATTGTTATTATTGATTTAGTTATATGTCAATGTATCATATGCTAACCCGCAGCTGATCAACATCTTTTTTTTTTTTTCCGGCACATCATGCTATTATTGATAATTAATCTTTATTTTATGTTTTCAAATCACCTCTTTGAAGGAAGTGCCTTTTCATCCCACAATCATTGGTAACTAACGCTTGCTCCCTATACTCAAAATAAAAAAACACTTGCTCCCAAACGGGCACAAGGACCCAAAACTTGAATGGGTATTAGTCCAGCGGGTTGGATTCATACCGTAGGAAGCGAGTCCGGGCGTATAGGATCCATACCTGGTGGATCCGGCGGAGTGCCCTGATTCAAATTCAAGGCGAAATCGGGCCGATCCGGGCGATTTCTCGCGGCCCATCGAGATCAGCCCTTGTTTCATTATCGTCTTTTCGCTATGGACAGAAATGTAAATTCCATCCCTAAACCTTTCGTTGAATCGACTGCTCCCTTTTCTCCTCCTTCTCCCTGCCAGTTCGCTACCCTAGCCGCTCCGCCTCTATGCCTCCCCTTCCGTCCCTTCCATTAGCAGACCAGGAGCAGTCGAGACTTGAGACTTGAGAGAACACCAACTACTAAAACCCTGGTCGCCTCTGTGCTGCCAAAGCTGCTTTCTCCTCTCCTCTCCAGCCATGGCGGATTTGAAGGAGAAGAATAGGAAGAAACCAAAGTCCATCAAAGCGAAAGCTAACAAAACCGAATCCACCTTCCTTTCCAGAACAAGCAAAACCGAGAAGAAAGGGAGAATGAAGAATAAGGGAAAGGGGAGAGATGACGGCCAGAGGAAGCGGCAAGGCGGTGGGCCCCGTCTTACAAATGTACTGCGCAAGGAGCTGGGCATGCTAGACCACAAATCGAGCTCGGATTCGGGTACTGAAGGCGAGGAAGGTGTTAGGGATTTGTACGAGCTTGACGAGGAGGTGGCGCAAGAGGAATTAGGAAAGAATAGGAGATTTGATGAGGTTGAAAATTACGAGTATGAATTACCTGAGGATTTTAAGGTCTGTCCAAAGAAAAAACTTCTTTATCTCTCTGTTTTTTTTTTAAAGTAAGACCAAATACTTATCTCTTTCCATGAAACATTACAAATTTGATGGATTACAGGATGAAGAGGTGTCATCAGATGAAGAAATACTGTCCGACAATTCTGTATATGACGGTGAAGATGAAGGTGAAGAGGAGGGTACTGACAGGCATCTGAGGATGCTTCAGGAAATTACTGGCATTCCCAAAGAAGCATTTGATGGTGATTCTCTCATTTGGCAGAAATATTTAAAAAAAGTTTCTAATTTTCTTTGATAAACTAATGTATTTTTCCTTTTGTTTTTATTAAAAGGTGACAAGAAGAAAAGAGAAGAAGTTTTAGCAAGCCAAGCTGAAGTGAGAAACGAAACTGTCTCGGTTCATGACTTGCTGGCGCAACTCCAAGGGAAGTCAGGTTACAGTAGCCTGAGAAAGCGGGTTCAACACCAGGAGAAGCAACCAATGACTATGCTGGCACCACTTCCAAAGAGTGAGCGCGACAAGGTTCAACGCAAGGTATGCTATGTTTTGTTGTACTGGGCTACTCTCTGATTCGGAAATAGTATTCAGTTACAATGTCAATAATGGATGACATTTCTAAATCAAATTTCAGTATCAGTTCACTTTCTCTTTCTTTTTTGTGACCCAAAATTTCAAGGAGGCGCCTGCTTCTTAGTTGGTTCACCACATAATGATTATTCGGTGTTGTTGTGGCTGCTGCTAGCTTTTGCTATCTGTTTTTTATTTGTTGCATTGAGTTCACTTCATACTTGTTTATCCGAGGAATACTTACATATGATAGTGTGTGGTCCCAGTTGGTTGGTATGAGTACTGGCTAGTTGCATCGGTTGGGACCACATCTGATCATCTCTAAAGTGTACTCCTAAAGTATGAAGTACTGAGTTCGTTACCTGTAACTTTTATTTTTCTTCTGATACTCCAAACCAAAATTTGACCAAGTATGGGCTTGGTGCAATTAGTCACCAATTAGTATCTTACTGTTTGTAAGAAGCCATTAATACCTCACCAGTAATCATTAAAATTATAATATGAATCTTATAAATTGAACCATGTTTTATTGTTGATGCAACAAAGGTGTCAGATAAGTTTGCGAGAAAGGAGATAACAAAGTGGGAGGGGCTAGTTAAGAGAAACAGAGAGGCCCCGACACTCTTCTTTGAGCAGGATCTAAATTTGGGCTACTCAACTGTTGGGGCCATTGCTAGTGGATTTGAGCCCCGCACGGAATTTGAGAAGCAGATGGCCCAGCTGAGGCAAGACCCGGAGCTGGTTGAGGCTTATAAAAATGACGGTGCCAGAATGCTAGAGCTCAATAAAGTAATTTCTTTTATATTTTCTCTCTGTTTCTTGATACAGTAGTTTATATGAAAGAATAAAAGCATTAGAAGAGTAGAAGCATTAAAAGAACAGTACAATTGTTATATGAAAGAACTGGCATGAATCCGGTAAGAAGAAGGATGATATGCTTGCTTACAATTTTTTTTATTATTTTACACATGGGGCTGAATTGTGCTGGTACAGGTGTCAAAGGAGGATGTGATAGATCGTCGGAACCGTCTTGCCAAGATGCGGAGCCTCCTATTCAGGCACGAGGTGAAGGCCAAGAGAATAAAAAAGATCAAATCAAAGACTTACCACAAAATAATGAAAAAGGATAGGCGGAAAGTGGCATCCGGTGAACTGGAGATGGATCCTGAGGCTGCTAAACAAAATGCCATTAAACATGAACAAAAACGTGCAGAGGTGATTAGCTTGTTCATTTGTTGTAGTTTTTCTTGTCCTTTATTAGGGGAATTTAATTATTTTCCTCCCAAGAAGAAAAAGAAGAGAGAAAATAGATGTAACCCACAAAAGGAAATTCATGGTAGTACCTAAAATATCTGTCTAGAGTTGATGAGTAAAATTGCTAAATTCCCCTGGCATATGTTTGCTCTGAGCAAAAGAGATTCATTCACCTAAGAAACCAAATTGTTGTTTTAAGTTTGCTATTAGTCTAGAGTATGTGACTGTGCATCTTTTCCTAGCTTTTAATAATCCTAATTTAGCTTTCATTCAATTTTTAAGATAAATGGGGAAACTAGATGCATAGATGATTTTATAGGTGAATGGTGACTATTATTGTTTCAAGCTTTCAACAATACTAATTTAGCTTATATTCATTTTCCAAATGAAAATGGGGTAATTGGATACATAGATGACTTTATAGGTGAATAGAGACTTCTTCTTTTAACGGGTAAGTAGATACGTAGATGGCTTTATAGGTGAATGGAGTAATTGAGACTTATTTCTAAATTCATTGGTATAGTAACTTTTGTATTTCGATAAATTTATTCTAGTTAATAAAGATAATTAACTGATTTGCAGCGGCTTTCTTTACAATCATCCAAAACAAGGAAAAACTAACTTTTCATCCTATAGCTCAAACCACATAGATCCAAACAGTCCTTCAATGCCCCCCCCGCCCTCCTCCTCATATTCTAGACAAGGGGGACAAATGAGAAGTATTTTGGCTTATCATTTGGTTTTTTCCTTCGAAAAATACCATAAGACGGTGAGAAGTACAGATGATATCTAAAACACGGAATTTTCAGTTTTGGACATATGAGTGCGATAGTTGAAATGTTTTTTCTGAGAGACATATTACCACTCTTGCTATTTCCTTTTCTTTGCATTTAGACGGCTATATAGAGAAGCACAAGGGTGCATAGTTCAAATTTTCCATTGCTTGTGTGATTAACTTTTATTGAAATTAAAAAAAAAGGAATATTTGATCATGTATGGCAGCCCGCATTTGACAACTAATTATTACACAAGGAAAATATATCTGCTACCTTCTAATTTGCACAAGTTTTTACTTCCCAACAGGAACGACTTACATTGAAGCACAAAAACAGTTCGAAATGGGCAAAACGGATCTTAAAGCGGGGCCTGGACATTCAGGATGATGCCACCCGTGCTGCCATCTCGGAGCAACTCCAAAAGCACGAAGAATTGAAACGAAAAATGAAATCCATGAAGGAAAATGCAAGTAGTAGTGACGAAGAGAGTAGTGATGATGAAGATGAAGATGAAGACGAAGAGGAGAATGAGAGCAAAAGGGCTGTGAAGGCATTACACAAGGCGAAAGATAAGACAGCTAAGGTTTTGGATGAAGGAGATGAGGTGCCGAAAAAGGGCCTTTTTGCATTGCCTTTTATGGTATGTTTTACATTTAATTGAATTAATTTTACCAAGATGTTAGAGGATGTTACTAGTCTGAGTTCTCAGAATTTACTGGTACTGGTTTTGACATGGATTGTTTTGAAACTTCTTATGATTACTACATATTGCAGATTAGATTCAGTTTAGCTGATCCATGAAATCCTCTTAAGCACAGCTGAATCCAGAATAAAAATATCTCTTACTAATACCAGCATGCTAAACTGAAACATACATTTATTAATCCTGACTGGCATGGAACAAAGATTTAGGAAGCTGTTCAACCCTTTAAAATTTCACTTCTCTTATATTTTTCTACAGGAACGTGGTTTGAAGAAGCGGCAAGAGGAGGCTTACGTGGAGGCTCGTCAGGCACTTGAAGATTATGATGCTACCTTGAATCAACTGCAAGACGAAGAACAAGAAGAAGAGATGCAACAAAACCCTAGTGCGGCAAAAGTGACCGGTAAAAGAACCTTTGGCCCGGCTAGAAAAGATGCACCTCTAGAATCCAACAAAAGGAGAAGATTACGTGATTTTGAAAAGAACACTGATAGTGAAGACGATGATGTGGAGTTTGATGAGGCGGGCCCTCATAATGTTGAAGTGAAGAGTGACAAGGCCGAGGGAGTTAGACTTGGTACATCACTTTTGGATGAAGAGCAAGTCATGGCACAAAATTCTATTTTTAAGGTACTGAAATTGTTTGCTTTCTCTATTTTTAAGGTATTGAAATTGTTTGCTTTCTCTTTCTTTGATGTTACTTGCTATAACTAAATGAAATGAGTGAGGCTATGGTACTTTGCATAGCGCGGATTGGTCTGTGTACTATGGATCTATATCTTCCTTTTCAAAGGTCAAATAGTCAATCTGCACATTTGAACATGATTTCCATATGAAAATGTACTTGCAGAAATTTTACATTTTTTAGAATTCTTTTACTATTTTTTTATATAGGTAGAAAATCACTTGATCTAAAAATTCTAAAAATATAGTAAAAACATTATAAAAAAATGTAAAAATTTAGTCTGCAAGTACATTTTCATATGGACTTCATGTTGATCGGTTCAGATTAACTGTTTGGACTATGAAAACGGATATATTGGTTCATAGTACGGACCAATCCGCGCTATGCATAGTACCAATAGCCTCTCTTGAAATGAAATATGTTTTTTATTTTTACATGTGTAGTAATCCTGCTTCCTTTTCCTTGTCTTTTGTCAGAATTTGGATGATATGGCAAAAAATGTAGGCCCAAAAACAACATATGAAGTTGCAATATTTGCTGGAGATTCCTTCAGAAAGGTTTTAGACTCTAGACATTTGATGTTAATTTTCATCTGTTGCTTTACTTATTATTAGTGTACTCTGTTCAATTAGAATTCATGGAGTTTTGCAGTATATTAAGGGTACTAACGAAATTTATTTATTATATAAATAAAGGTGAGAAGTGATTCTAGATGCAGCAACAAGTCTTCAGATTCATTGATCAAGGATGCATCTAAGACTTCTCAAGACGTTAAGGTATAACAAAAATGAAGAACATATTGACTGTTATATAAAAGACTGTTATATAAAAGTTAACCAACAAAGTAAAGAATACACATCAAGGATACCTTTTGCCAAAGCCCAGGCAAGCGTTAGGAGTGAGGCTATGGTTATATGCATATTACAAATCGACCCGTACTATGGATCCATATCTCTATTTTCAAAGTTCAAACATGATCTCCGGATGAAAATGTAATTGGAGGCCAAATTTTACATTTTTTAGAATTTGTTTACTATTTTTTTAAATAGGTAGAGAATCACTGCCTTCGGATGGTCCAGAATTTTTCAATCAAGTGATTTTCTACGTATCTAAAAAAATAGTAAACTATTCTAAAAAATGAAAAATTTGGTCATCAAGTATATTTTCATACAGGGATCATGTTTTAACAGTTTGAACTTTGAATTAGAGATATGGATCCATAGTACGGGTCGATCCGTAATATCCATAATATGCACATTTTTTACTACTAATTCAGGCACTGACCTCAATCTCTACTATATATTTTAAGGAAACTGATCACTCCTATGACACCGACTCTGACACAGAGATGGTAGAAGGATTCCTAGCTACAAATTCAGGCACTGATAAAAAACCTGACTATGAACTCCCATCACAAGCTGACCTAATACGCCGTGTTTTTGCGGGTGATGACGTGGCGGCAGAATTTGAGATCGACAAATTGGAGACTCTTAACGAGGAGAACCCAGAGCCCGAGAAGCCTGCACTGGTGCCTGGGTGGGGCCAATGGACCCATGTGCAGAGGAAAAAGGGTTTGCCTGATTGGATGGTGAGAGAACACGAGGAGAAGAAAAGGAAGAGGGAAGAAGCACTAAAGAAGAGAAAGGATGCCAAGTTTGACCATGTTATTATATCAGAAACCATCAATAAAAAGGTATTTATTATGAATAAGTTTAAGGTGCTATGCATAGCATTATTTGGCTAGTGCTAATGCTTCAAATCTCAAATCTTTAAGATTCAAATGAGCTTAGCTGCTCAATTCGACCTTCGTCGAAACCTTGTAGGAAAACAAATTCTACATTTCTTATGATTTCTTTTACAATTTTTTTTAGATGGGAGAAAACCATGGATTTTAACATTATGGAGCGTCCAATAGGAATGGTTTTCCATATCAAAAATGGTTTCTATGATTTCTGTTAATTAGAAGGCATAATCTATTATCTAGCAGAGAATGTCATCATTAGGTGTATTCTTTATTTATGTCAAGTTGCTGTTTGTAAGGTATCTCTTGGTGTTAAGTGAGTGTTCACTGTGACCTATAAAGTTTGATCAGGAGTTTCATCTCTTCGTTTTTTTTTAAATTGTCTTTTGAATGATATTATTATGAGGAATAATTTTTTGTTCGCATCGGATTGGTCAAGGTACAATCTGAGGATTAAACATTAGGCAAATAACCCCTCAAATGTGATAGATCGCCTTGAAAATACCAGTCTATGTCCAGTACAGATTATTGCATTTGTTTATTCTATTTATTGGTTATTGACTTATTGTACATTTATTTATTTATATTCTGATCAGCCTTTCGTTTTATAATCTTCAGGCTGAAAAGCTGATGGCAACGAGCCTGCCATTCCCATTCACATCAAAAGATGCATATGAAGGGAGCATGCGTATGCCTATCGGCCCCGACTTCAACCCTGCTAGTGCTATATCTGCTCTAAATCGACCAGAGGTGATTGGCTGTTTTTCTTTTTTCATTTTGTTTATGAGAGTAACCTGATAACTATGAACCGGGAGTTGCATGACTATAGGTTTGCTGAGCTGACTAATTAATTTTTGGGGAACTTTTCTAATTTCAGATTGTTAAGAAGCCAGGTCTCATAATAAAACCGATACAGTATGAAGAGGTGGACCCACATGAGAATCCTGACCAACCTAAAAGGATAATTCAAGGAGCAAAGCCGAAGCAAAGTTCAAAGGAAAAATCAAAGAAAGGGAAACAAGCTAACAAACAAACCTCAAAGACATCTGCGAAGAAGGTGAAGTCAACATGATTTCCTCAATTTTGTGCAGTTTTTACTGCAATTTATGTTCTAATCTTTCTGTGAGAATTTGGAAAGCATCACTGGTAGGGATAGTGGAGGCAATAGTCCTTCAGTTGTGTTGAGCCTAGGAGAAAATTTTGTTTATTTTGTTTTGGGTAGTGTTGAGTTGTATTATTTATTTATTTTGATGTTCAGGTTTTGACCATACGTTTGGGTCAAGCTCTCAAGAAATACTATGATGTTATTGTAATCATTTATTTAAACATTAAAATTGATATGTTAAGAAGTTAATGAAGTTCGTTTTCTTGCTTATTTGAAATGAGAATAATCATTGATGAACTTATGTACTATCTAATAGTATGACTATCATAAACACACTGTTTCGGACTTGTTCATCGAGAAGGAAAGGAATTGAAGAATTTTTTTCTATTCTTAAAAGCAAAAATAAAGAACAATATTTTGTTAGCGCACGTGATTGTTATTATATTTTTAAAGTTAAGGCTAATTTTGTACATAATTGAGGTTCAGAAATCAATTGAATGATTCGACATAACTTTGGATTTTCTTGGGCCTGGAAAGACGAAGGCCCAATTGTGGGTTGAGTAGGTAATCAAGTCGGATTGGGTTGTGGGTCCAATCTGTTAATGGATCCTAATACGAACATTGAAACCAGCTTGCGTCAACGATATTTGTAGAAGTGTAATAATCAAATGTAAAAAGTAGCATCAATGATTAATTGGAATAGAAATTTGTGCGTCTGTGGGCCATTTATAAATGTATTGGCGTAAGAAAACAGTATCTCAGATCAAAGAAGAGGAACCTTAAAATTCAGCCCATTAGGGTTTATATAACACCACTCGCTCTCTCTATTTCTTTCTTCCCGCCGCCGCAGCCTCACGTTTCTACTGCAGCGATGGTATCTTCCCTTTCAGATTTCTCAATTTGTTTCTGGATTGAAAATCATGTTTGATCGATTATTTGTGTGGTTTTTATCTGATGTCAGGTGAAGTACTCGAGAGAACCCGTTAATGTCACCAAGTGTAAGATCTCTCATCATTTTAGTTCATTTTACGGTTTTTTTCTCTCTACGTTTGTTTGAATGGGTCGTTTCTCCGATTTAGTCGGATCAGGACATCATTTCTATTTCGTCAATTCCATGATTTTAACATTGCAGCTTTAACTGATTTATACTTTTCTCCTGTATTTTGCAGCCGCCAAGGCTATGGGCCGTGACTTGAGGGTTCACTTCAAGGTTAGATTATGTTTTTTTTTTTTTAATTTTCTCACTTTTTGGTACTTCTTTGTAAACATATGATATCAAATTATTGTTAGGGGCGGTATAGCGTCTTGCATTTAACAGTATCATTGAAACTAATATAAATCCTCTGTTTCAAAGATTCTCTGGCACATTTGTTGATGACTTACTGACAAATGGGTTCTCCGGTAATTAAAGCGGGTTCAGTGGATCAGCACCCTGACTTTATAACATGAATTGTCCTGTAGAATCTGAAATAGAAAATCCGGGATTTATCCGTGCAAAATTAAGAAATAAAATGAAAATCATTTGTGATCAGCTTTTGTATCTTTCTCGGTCCTGATAAATGTTGTATCTTTCTCGGTCCTGATAAACGATGGATGCAAAGCTAGCCTCCCTATGACCATCCCCATATCAGAATCTTGACCCAGTATGATATTTTATATCTGAGACTCGGTTTTTCATTTATGTAGTGTGGTATCTTACGTATGTATATATAACCCATGTCTTTACCATGATCTCAGGATCGCTGAAACTTATCTATAATTTGTTTTGGGTGTTTCTAGCACGTATCTAATCTTTCGTTCATGTAATGTATATTTAATTCATGAGTTTTGTAAACACTAATCTTATACCTTATTGTTGTATTTTATTATAATAAAACTGTAGCATACCTCGAAGATCACGTTCATAGTTTTGTTGTCAGTAAATTAAATTCATAGAATTAGTTAGTTTCAACAAGGTGTAACCTAAAGTATAAAAGCAGGGTGTTGTTTTGTTTTACTGAACAGTGCTCTCGTAAACTTTAGGGAAAATAATTCGATGTTATTGGGTGAACCATTTGGACCACACAATGCCATCTGGTTCAGTAAACAACGATACATTTGTTGACATTACTTTATTTTATGTTGTTATAGCTTGTATGCCTGATTTCTTAAATTGGTCTTTTGATTGTAGTTGATGTTCATTGTTTTCGTAATAGGTTCAACTGGTCTGGGGAAACATTTGTGTGATAATATACTCTTAGGAATATATTATGTTATGACTTTTTAATATGTTTGATAAAATCTTAATATGGGCTATTTAA
Source organism: Carex littledalei (assembly GCA_011114355.1). Classification (NCBI taxonomy): domain Eukaryota; kingdom Viridiplantae; phylum Streptophyta; class Magnoliopsida; order Poales; family Cyperaceae; genus Carex; species Carex littledalei. The sequence continues at coordinate 10,322,568 of CM022090.1, read as the reverse complement.
TTGCATGTTTAGTTAGATAATTGTGACCTAATGAAAAAGCAGGGTTCTGTTTAGTATCAGTCAGCAGAGCTCTCGTCAAACTTTAGGGATATAAAATCAATGTTATTGGGTGAACCTTTTGGTTAGATTTTTCTATGGCAGAAGGTTCAGTAAACAGTGATACATGTTTTTGCTTATGTGCCCTCTTTTAGTCAACGAGTGTTATTGAAGTATTTAAATCCGTCACAAGGTTCTATTTTTTTTAACTTTTCTGTCTGTAGTCATTTTACAAGTCATTTGATTTATTCATTAGTCAAGTATTTCTTGCACGATAACAAAATACAATTATGAAGACCATGAATATTGTTGATGCTGTCTTGACTCTACACTAACATTAACAGTGCATTCTTTTTTTTATTATAGAACACAAGGGAGACAGCGTTTTCCATTAGGCGTATGCCGCTGGGGAAGGCAAAGAGGTACCTTGAAGATGTTATTGCACACAAGCAGGCAATCCCCTTCCGTCGTTTCTGCCGTGGTGTGGGCCGTACTGCACAGGCCAAGAACCGCCATTCCAATGGTCAGGGACGCTGGCCTGCCAAGTCAGCCCGCTTTGTCCTTGATCTGCTCAAGAATGCTGAGAGTAATGCTGAGGTCAAGGGGCTTGATGTGGATAACCTATACGTCTCTCATATTCAGGTCAATCAGGCCCAGAAGCAGCGCCGCCGTACCTACCGTGCTCATGGAAGAATCAATCGTATGGTTTTCTTCTTATGTTCTATCTTATTTTTTTCTCCTGAAGACCAGCCATTCAAACAGACCAATCTTTATAGTATGCATGCATGTTTTAGATGTATGGCAATCAATGATTGTAGCAAGTAGTGTTCATTTATTTGTAAAAGTCAGGGGTATTCATTAAATTTGATTGAGGTATGGTAGGCGATAGATTGTGACTTTGACATAACTTAATTTTCAGCTTACATGTCTTCACCATGCCACATTGAGCTGATCCTGTCAGAGAAGGAAGAGGCTGTCAAAAAGGAGGTATTTTTCTTTAATCTCTTCTACCACTGAACTTGTTGTGTTATTTAAAGTGACTTGAAAAATGGAGAAAATAGCAGGTTTATTTTGGATTGCCCTCCCTCTTGATTACTCCTTTGAACTAGATAGTTTGATAGAAGATTTAATGACATATAATTTGTTATATTCATTTTTATGAACAGCCTGAGACTCAGATTGCACCAAGGAAAGGAAAGGCTACTCAAGTTCAAGCAGCTTAAAGTCATAATTATGAGACATACCTCTTTGGTTTTTTAGTAATTTTGGAGTTTGTTTAGTTGGACTTGGTAGTTCTAAACTGACCATCTTTTTTTGAGAGACAGCAAAGCAAGTTTTTTGTGTGTTTAGAAATTTTTTACCTTTCAGTTCAACTAGTGTATTACAATGTTTTTGTTTGGTGGTACTGCATGCTCATGTTGGTTTCATCTGTTGCCATGAATCATTTTTTTCATCCAAGCTGATAACGCTGCTAAAGTACTCGACATGCACGAAATCATTTCCAGTTCCTACGCGAGGTTAGCCATAGAACTTTGTGCTGGGTGACAATTTTTATGTCCAAAAGAAATGTGATTTATGTTGAAGCTTGATGAAGTAAATAAAATTGAACTAGAAATTTGAACAACACAAAGTTGAATCATATATTAAAATCGGCAAGAGAAGCTTGATGCGGACGCGGTATAGTTAAATAAAACAAGTACGCTGATCTTAAATCTCATCAGTTCTCAACTTACAGTTGCTACGTTCTTATTTCTAATGCTGGATTTACAAACTATACCAGAGAACTGCTACGTTCTTATTTTCTAATGCTGGATTTACAAAGCATACCAGAGAACAAGTACTATAAAGATCTATTCCTCATTTTCTGAATCTAACTGTTTAATTTTTTTTTAGAACGAATCTCAAAGCAACTTTTTTCGAGAACTGTTTTGTGCACGTATCTCGAAACTGTTCAATGGTTGGATTCGGAAAAAGAGGAATAACAGGATTACTGTTCATGCACAAGGATAACAGCAGATTTGGATCCCTCCTTTTATTTCTTCAGGATTTTTGGGGTGCGGATTGACGTGTCTGTTTTGCATTTCAATGGTCCAATGCAAACTCCACACTCCAGATATGAAGAGCTATTGGCAGTAAATTACCTGAAAATATCATTTTAGTTAATCCATAAAGGTTAGAATTCAGAAAATAAATTTCAGTTGTCTTGTTAAATACATGGATTGTTCACCCCTCGTTAAAAAATATACTGTCTAATGAATAGCAATACATGGAAGTCTTTACCAAATAAATAATGTCTATAATGTCGGGTTTGATATTTCAGTGTATATTAACACATTAAACTTTGTTAGCAACAGGACTTTAATCTGTGTCTTGCAAGTTGCCGCACTTTTAATTGATTCAAGCCCATCATTCATTCGATAAAAAAAAATAGCTACTGTGTGATAATGTGGAAGTCTTTAGTTAATGTAAACAATTTTCATTGCAAGGATAAGTCTTCTCACAATTACAATTTTTGCTGAAAAAGTACATCTAATGTTGACTAAATATTGGGGAAGCCTTTCTGTCTGTCCCCTTCTATAAAATATAAAAATAATTTTTAAAAGAGCAACAAAATTGTTCCAAGATTTGAGTACATAGGTTCAGAAGTTGGTTGAGAATCAAAGTGGATGTCCACACAAAACAGTCAACAGTTAAGCCCCCTTTTAAAACTAAAAAAAATTGATCGTTTTTTTTTTGGTCCATGGCAGACTCACTCTTCTCTTCATACCAGTCTACGCTATCAGCAGTTCAACACATATATAACACGAATTGCATGATTAAAATGTTGCTACAAGCGAAATGGAAAACAATACTATCAATAATTGAATGAGTATTTTCAAATTTAAGGAGCAAATCTTCTAAACCTTCTTTCCAAAATAAGCAAAATATAGAACAAAAAAAAAACAATATCTTCTTAATTTGTAGGGATCCTCAACCATGTTAAAATAATTATCTTTTGCTTATGTACAACCTGAAAGACAGCTGGGAAGAAGGTGAAGTCAACATGATTTCCTCAATTTTGTGCAGTTTTTATTGCAATTTCTGTTCAAATCTTTCCGTGAGAATTCAGAAAGCATCACTGGTAGGAATAGTGGATGCAATAGTTTTGAGCGTAGGAGAAAATTTTGTTTCTTTTGTTTTGGGTAGGTTGAGCTGTATTATTTATTTGTTTTGAGGTTCAGGTTTTTTGGTATATCCAGTGAAGTGGAGCTATATGTTTGGTTCAAGCTCTCAAGAAATACTATGATGTATTGTAATCATTTCATAGACATTAAAATTGATATGTTAAGAAGTTAAAGAAGTTCGTATTTTTTGCTTATTTGAAATGAGAATAATCATTGATGGACCACTGTACTATCTAATAGTATGATTGTCATAAACACTGTATGTGACTTGTCCATTGAGATACCCGTGATTTTTATTAATACCCTCCAAACAATTAAAATTAGCAAATATGCCCTTGGTTTTTTTTTTTTTTTCAAAACTACCCTGACCGCCCCAAGGCGGTCCACTATTCATAGCAAACCGCCCTCCGTTTGGACGGTCAACTATGCATATCAGACCGCCCCATGATGGAGCGGTTTGCTATTGACTATATAATGGGAGTACCCCTCCCGTTTTTCACCCCATTCATTCCAACAAAAATATATCTCTCTCCTCTCTTTCTCTCTTCCTCCAGCAGCAACGAGGTAATTTTTTTTATTTAATTTATTTAATTAATTAATTTTATATATTTTATTTGTTTTATTATAAATAGTTAGAAATTGTTAGAAAATGTCCAAAATTGGTTAGAAATTATTTATAATTAATATAAATTGTTTAATCCATCATGGTCTGATGAAACCCTAGATCTTACCGTGGCACCTAAACCCGAACTTCGAAAAGGAGGAAGTGAAACTGCACGCAATGCTCGCATATCCCTCGCTAATAATTTTTGGACGGGTGAAGCCCGCTTGAGGAGACGTTTATCTCGTTTAGGGTTTCCACCCAACGAGGTTGAAGAATATGCTACCACGGATGATCCGACTATTAGAAGCGTTCTTTACGAGAACTTGGGCGATATCGACCCTCCACCTGATTGGGAAGTGTGCCCCGCATGTCGTGTGAAGGGACATGTAGTACTAGTATTTTTATGTTGTAGACTGGACATGTAGTACTAGTATTTTTATGTTGATTGGCTTGTAGTATTTGATATTGTAGTATTCTATTTATGCTTTGTTGTGGTGTTGTTTTAATTTATTGTTTTAAATCATTTTTTAATTCATTTTTGTAATTCATTTTTAATTAAATTTATTAATTCATTTTAATAATTCATTTTTTATTCTTTTTTGTAATTCATTTTTTTAGAAAAGAAGGATGAACAGTAACAATCGAGGTAGATCTTCTAATCGACAGGTGCCTAGAGGAGGGTCAATGAGTGGTCGAGGAAAGAATGAGGAAAAAGAACTGTCAAGTATGCTTCAAGGATAAAAAGAACTGTCAAGTCTGTGTTATGGACCAATTTCTTAGGCAACCTATTCGGTTTGAAATTTCAGACGATGATTTTGTAGAAAACCTCTATGGTTATGGTTTGAAAAAAAAGGTTGATCCGGAGCCGCTAGCCACGGACGATGAGTTTGTTCCTTGTACTTATACTGGTAAGGCTAGCACTTCGTCTGTTGTGACTGATCCAGATCCGCTAACATCGGATGATGACTTTGTTCCATGTACTTTCAAGGCTCGTTGTAAGAAGTAGTACTACTTATGAAGTGTTTATTTTGTAGACTTTATTTCATCAATTTAGTGTTTTTTTGTAGACTTTATTTCATCAATTTAATGTTTATTTTGTAGACTTTATTTTATCAATTTGTGTATATTTAATTAAGTTATGAAAAAATGAAACTCAAGCATATAAATTAAGTTCACAAACTTCAAATAAAATAGTCCACAAACTTTCAAATAAAATAGTTCACAACATGCATCCAAATAAAATAGTTTACAAACTACCAAATAAAATAGTTCACAACATGCATCTCAAGTAACATGGTAATCAGCGACGACGTCCGAACAAACTAAGTCGACGGGTTCTGGGTCTGCTTCCAGATGGTTGTGCGACTGGACCGGATGTCTCTCCCTGGCTACTAGATGCTTGGGAATCATGAGAGGGTTGTCTTCTACCAGTTGCCTCAGCAACAACTCTAGCATTTTCTCTTTCATTGGCTTCGTTTATGGCATCTGCATTGCATTCCAATTCACCAATCATGGTACAATAATGACATAGTAAAATATAAAATCAGTTATAAAATGTGAAATATACCTGCTCGCTGCCTGTCAGAAGTGGAACGGCGAGCCTGATGTCCCATTCGCCTACCTTGCATCTGGTCCATGGTCATTACTAAACGCTTGTGTTTCCTTCTCCCCATCCTGATCCACCCCTTTGCAGGAAGGATTCTATCCCCAACAAAGGCCGGCCACGCATGCTGGTTGGGATAAGGATGGAAACATGCACCCCAAGTACTCGCAAGGTAGTCGGTACGGTACATGTCGGTGACAAAATCATCCTCGCTGAAGTTTCTCACTCAGCACACCGCCATTACATGAGAACAAGGTAGGTGAGCTAATTGGATTCCTTGGCATGTACATGTTACAGAGTTGTCAGGTCCGAAAATAACAATATACTTGTGTAGGGCGCAGAAAGTTGCATTAAGGGTGTGCGGGTGTGTGAAGTGTTTCAGGGTTCAGTGCTCTCTATTTTTAGACATGGGGAGAGCATCGAACTTGAGACATTCGTTTCTCTCTTCTATCCTTTGGGTTCACCCTCGACAGACCTACCATTCATAATCGGTCTATCGAGAGAGTTTATTGATTATGAAGACGTTTAACTCTCGACGGGCGCAAGCCTCCACCGTTAATTACATCAATAGACCCTTTTGAGTCAGACTGAATACCTCGTTCATTCTAGGATTTGTGCCTATGTTTTTGTGAACTGAATAATAAGGCTAAAAGAGGGCTCATGTACTGGTCTTTGGATTTGGTTGGTTGGTTCTCATCATTTGGACATATGTGTGTGTGTGTGTGTGATGCATATGCAATTTTATATTATGCAAAATGATGTTTATTATATTTATTTACATATTTAAAAAAAGTGTTTGACACTTGAGAAATATACATGTATGTTCTATTCATAAAGAAAGTCATTTAAGTTTGTAGCAAAGGGGTATTTTGGTAATTTCAAGAGTTGGATGTACTTGGATATATTTGATTTTGTCTTGGAAGCATAGAGAATTTAATTTGGGTTCATTTGGAGTTGGTTTGAGTCAATTTGGACTTGAAACGAGAAAGTTATGGTAAAAAAGGACTTGTTTGTGAAGGTTTTGGGTTTTCAGGGACCTATTTGTAAATATATGAGGACCTGATTTGGTAATTTGAGAATTGGATAAGGCTTGAAGTGGAAATTGGGCTTTCAGGGACTTATTTGTAGAGATTTTTCAGATCTGAGGACTTATTTGTAAAATTCCAGGGGCCACGCTGTGAATTATTGTTTATCAGAAGGACTGAGTTGTAAAAGGGGTTTATTCTTTTATTTTTTGAGCTTTAAGATTGATGATGGCATTGAGATGTGTGTATTAGGTTTCAAGATATGTGCAGAGGAGTCTATCTGGACTTGGAGATTTGCATTGGGCTCTGAGATTTATTATTGGGCTTTAGCTTTGATTTGGGCCTTAGGCTTTGGTATTTATCTTTGGGCTTCGAGATTTAATTTTAATGGGCTCGGCCTATACTTGGATTTGGGCTTTCAGGCTTTCGGTTGCTGGGCTTCAAGGCTTTGGAGGTTTGTTTTAAACCGATAAGCTGACAAGTGGGACCCATATGACAGTGGTCCGTTGGACTCTGTGTTCAAATTTAGGCCTTCAGATCAGTCATTGTATTGAGATTCACACTCTTCATTTAAACTTTTGCTTTAGCGCCTTCATCAGACGTTTATGCTTGCTTTAATCTTCATGCAGCCTTGGATATGAACTAGGGCTTTGGCCGAGACTAGGGTTTCAGACTCCGGCGATGATCCTAGTCACGACAAAGGCAAAGACGCCCTGGCGTTAGGAAAAGTGTGGCTAGGATCGCCCTGGTGTTAGGAACCCTTTGAACTTGTTGTCGGCGGTCAAGATCGCCAGAGATGGTAGTTCTCAGCTGGGCTTGAGCTTTGGTTCCAGTTTGAATCATGACCCGATTTCCCTGCATTTGCTTGATGATTTCTTCCAATTGATCGGTTGTTTGCCATCGTATCAAGGCATAGAAGCTGTACGTGGCATCAATTTGGGATTTAATCGAGGTTTGGGCATGTGTCAGGTATTGGCTTCTCGGTTTGGTACCGATTTGGTGTTGGCATGGCTTTCAATCATTTTGTGCATAATCAAAGGCTAAAGGAAGTTGATTTGAACTTCTTAGGAAGCTACAGAGCTGACAAGAACTTGGCATTTATCATGGGATTGGGTTTAGGGTTTAGTGCAACATGGAGCTCATGAAATTCACCCTTTTCTTAATGCTAAATCAAATTTATCTTGTTAATTTTGTTAACAGATGCATGCTTTTCTCATCACTAGTTTACAGAGGGATGCTTAAGCTATATCCATGACAAGTTTCATAATTTTTACAAATTTATTTCTATTTTTAAAGTTGTCAAATGTGCAGAAGGGCAAAATGGTCCATGTACTACAATAATTTTGTATTTTAGATTGACCAACTTTGAAATTCAATATAAAATCGAATTTAAGTCCAAATGATGAAAAGTTTGTGTCCATTTTGATTGTCTTGACGTCCTCTACATACTGGTGTGGTTGATTTTGCACTTTGGTCCCTGTAGCAGTTTATGTTGGCTATTTTACTGACAGAGATCAGTTTTGAGGTTTTTTGGGGCATACCACTGTACCAGTAGCACTCAACTTGTGCTTGGCTGCTGGGACTAGACTTGATATTGTACTAGGGGCTAGTTTAGGGTTATTACCACATGGCACACTGACTGGTTGAGGTCAGAACAGATTTTGATAGCTTGAAAGCTATTGTTTTTTTTGTACCAGTAGAGGAAAAGAAAGATCAAAAGCTCCAAAAATCATTGATTAACATTTCTAAGCATAAAAGGCTGTCAGAGCATGAAAATATGCAGAGAAGCCCCTGTTTTTGTTTGAAATCATGTTTTACATGTTCTTTTATCTTGGATTTTGGGCAAATCATTGAAATATCATAGGATCAAAGATGTAAATGACATAAGACAGCCATAGTTGTTGCCTATTTGCACTTTAACCCTCCATTTCTCACTATTTACATATTATTCTATTTAATTTCCTTGTATTGTGCAATTTAGTACACAAATACACATGCATGTATACAAGGAAATTAAACATCTTTAATATGCAATATAGGCCCATTAAAGAGGGTCTGACAGGGAGCTATCCAGCTTAACCATTGCCAGTCTCTATGTTTCCACTTTATTTATTTCTATTTTTTGTTACTCTTTGATTTCTTCAAATAAAATAATAAAATATGTTAGATATAAGTGGAAGTATCCAGCTCAACTCTCATATCTTTGCTACTTAATTATTTTATACAAGAATTAAAGAGTGCATTTAAAAGAAAGGCACAAGAAAGAGGCAGCAAAAGAGAAATTGCATTTTTGTACTTTTAATACCCATTTTATTCATTTTATTTATAATAAATGCTTATATTTAAAACAAAGCAGCAAAGAAACATCAATCCTTTTATCTAAAATAAAGTATACATTTTTATTATATTTATTTATATATTTTAGTAAGACAGTAAAGGGAAAAGGCACCATTTTTTATCATTAAGCTATATATCTTTATGTCCATCCTAGTATGAACATAAAGAAGAACAAAATAAATCGAAAAAAGGGAATGCAACAGTAAAGAAGATCATGCAAAAATACCAAATTTCAAGACTTTTATTCAACAAAGAAATGGTTTACATGGCTTGGCCCCTGAGGGCTTACAACATACTTAGGTATTTAATTACCTATTAGGTTGCTGTTACAAGGGAGAAGAAAGACGAGGATTGCTTTGAACTAGCTAACTAAAGGGTTTTTTTTGGCAGAGCTTCACTATAGCTTAAAGCTTATGTGTATGTGATCACTCAAAAGAGAGCGATGTTTCTTTTAAAATTATAAACTCAGAAATGCTATCGGTTTGGACTGCAACCGCATAATCCTATTGAGTAGTATATTCGAGGTCGATCCACAGGGAATATTGGTTCAGAATCTTGAGCGATCAAATCACAATCTTTCAAAAGGCTAGACGAAATCTGAAAATTGAGAGTTGAAGTTGTGATCAATGTAAATTTGGAAACAATTAAAATTTATTAAAATAAAGATAGAGATGAGAATTCCTAGGATTTCGGCACACCATTGCTACTCAATCCAGTTTGATAATATACTTCTGTCGGGTCTGATTTTCTGTTGTTATTTTATGAAAGACACCACATAGGTCACTACGAGTTATCTTACGCAAGAATGACAGATCTTTCATCGAGATTCTACATAGGACACTACGAGTTATCTTACGTAAATGAATGATCTCTTAAATACACAAGTTACTACATAGATCACTGCGAATTATCTTACGCAAATGATAGAACTTGGTTCGCGTTTTGTTATTCCGATTAAACTAGATCATCGAATTTAGATGAAGGGATAATAAATCACAAAAGCATTCGATTAAACAACAAGAAATCATAATCAACAAAAAATATATATATCAAAGCATCAAGAGTAACAAGGTTTACTGCCTAGCCCCTAAGAAAAGAACTTAGCCGTGGAACGGCATTGTTACAATCACTCCTCTCTTTCTCACTTAATCAAATCTAACTCAAATTACAAAGATATTAAACTATTCTGTCTAGGGTGTTTATATAGGAGTGAAGGGACGTCTGGAGTTGAGTGGAAGCCAAGAAAAATGATCTGGATACAGCTGTCAACAGTTATTCTCCAAAAGGCGCCTTGGTTACGGACCGTACTGTTGGTACGGTCCGTATTGAGACCATGTCGCTGAAGGGTTTGATGTGTATTCTGTTATCTCCTGGTCCGTATTCGGTTGGATCCGTATTAGGCAATACAGGCCATAACAGAGACTAAGTCGATGAGCGTCGCTTATCCGATTGACTCGATTCTTGCTCCATTTGATGTAAAATAGTACCAAAACCTGTTTTTTGTAATAAAACATAAAGAAGGGTGACAATAGCCTTTTTCTCTAATTAATTAAACATAAGTGTGAGATAATATGCAAAACCTAAGCCAAAACCCTACGTAATTCATCATCATTTTGACTCTGATCAGTATGTAGGGATCTGAACTTGGTTGTTTTTGCTGAGCTATAGGTGCCCTTTTATAGGCAATATTAGGGTTTGAGCTTGATGCCTTGCTGAGGTGTTTCCATCATGTCCATTAGGTGCTTGATTGGCTTTGATTTATTTCCTTTGCTCTATAAGCCTTGCTGGCGGGAGATCATCCATTTACATCTTTACATGTCACCAATTCTTTGCTGTGTTAATCTTGGCCCTTGGATTGAGCTTGGGTACTATGCATTGCTTCTTAGCCCTTGATAGACCGACCAAATATGGTATGGCTTGATAAACGTGCTCCTGCACTCCTGGAGAGGAATCTTCCATTCTTGGCTTCATCCAGGGGGAGGGTAACACATGTTGGAAGGGACCACTGAGCCAATTACAGCTGTAGAGGGTGAGGTGTAGTGCATTGGCGGTACACCAAGTGGTAAACATGTGCCCTCTCTGATATTTGTGCTTTTGGCGACAAAGACGTGGTCTTTAGCGTCGCCTATGTTTACTTAACTTGCTCCAAGGTTCAATTTACCATTTGAGCAACGGATTTGATGACTCTCATTCATGCAATGCACTATCTTGAATCCATTTTAAATTAAATTGAGGATACATATAGCATCGCAGAGGTCCAGTTATCATCCCTTTCAAACTTCAAAGCCCAATTTGCCTTATAGCCCGAGTTTCCATTTTCGTCTCCCTTTCTTTCTCGGCCATAATTGAAGCTTGTGAGATAGAGTTACTTGTAGAGGTTTGAACAGAGAGAAGAAGAAAGGAACTATTGTCAATTTCGGGTGAGCATTGGCTAGAAGTCTTGTTATTTAGTTCGAATTCAAGACCTTGGCTTTGGCCATGACGCGGGCTGAAAGGAGAAGAAGAAGAGAGGGGGAGGTGATGTAAGCAGAGGGCCCACATGTCAGCCTCTCTGTGCTACAGTGTCCTTCTCTTAAACTTCTTCTTTCTTTTAGCTGTGCTTGGCATTTCGTGAGCCATGTATCGGCTTAAGCATGGTGTATGAAACGCCGAATGCACGTAAGTTGAAGGGGTCAGGGTGCCCGGATTTAAACTCAGTGACATTGAGTCGCTTTTGGGTGGTCTCGGTTTATGGTGAGCCATGCGGCTGCTAGCTTGGTCTATGCGGCTTAATGCTTGTGAAGCCGCTGACTTGTGGGCCCCTGGTTGTTAGGATTTGTTTAGTGTCTCCAATTTGCACCCAGAGGCTTTATCGACTGGAATTTGCTAAGTACTACTATGGTTTTGCACCCAGCATATTATCCAGCAATTTTTTATTCATAGGAAATTAATTCCTTTGTGGTTCTGACCATGCTATATATCAAAATTCATGGTTTTGCATGTAGAATATCACCAAGAATTTTAATATGTTGTACCCAATTTATCCTGGATAGCCTATGCATGATTTTGGCATTTTCCAAGCACATTGTCCCAAAATTGCTATCTCTCATGTTGAATTTGAATAGCAACTTTTTAGGGTCAAACAAATGCCCCCCACCGAGGTGTGTTGTGAAGAACATTGGGGATTGAACAATTCAACCCGGTGCCCCCATTGTATTAATCATTCTAGACTCTAAGCTGGCATGTTTCTGTGTTTCTTGCAGGTGCTCAGGGTCTAGGTTGGCACTAAAGGCTTAGAAGCTGGTTTGACCATCATCTTCAGTCATGTCTCGTCGTCAAGGTACACTTCTCCTTGTCTCTTATATACTCGCACTTGCATGGTGTGTTTGTGGTTAAATGCATATTCTTCGGGGTTTGTCTGAGTAATTGATCCCTTAGTCATATATTGGGGGATCCAGAGAGTGACGTATCTCTGAACACACATTCAAGGAACCTGCCCAACCGAGGGGGAAATTACGGGCAGGGGGAAAAGTATATACTTGATCTAGTAGGGGCCATGCTAGTAACCTGTATATTTGAGGGTTTGGAAAGGGGATTGCCTTTAACTTCTTGACAGAACAGTCGGAATCTGCTCGAACTTCTGTTGTGTTTGCTTCTGGGTTGGTTGTCTTTCATGTTCTACTGGTTGTTTTTCATCTTATATTGGTTGTCTTTCATCTTCTTCTAGTTGTCTTTCACCTTCTTCTACTTATCTTTCGTCTACTATAGGTTGTATTTCATCTTCTTTTTCTTGTATTTCATTTTCTACTGGTTGTCTTACATGTTCTACCAGTTGTCTTTCGTCTACTACAGGCTGTATTTCATCTTCTTCTAGTAGTATTTCATATTCTTTAGTGTTCTGCTAGATGTCTTTCATCTTATACTGGTTGTCTTTCATGTTATTCTCGTTGTCTTTCATGTTCTACTCGTTGTTTTCGTCTACTACAGGTTGTATTTCATCTTCTTCTAGTTGTCCTTCACCATGTACTGGTTGTCTTTCATGTTCTTCTAGTCTACTGGTTGTATTTCATCTTCTTTCAGTTGTCCTACATCTTGTACTTTTTGTTTTTCATCTTCTTCTAATTGTCTTTCACCATCTACTAGTTGTCTTTCATCTTCTTATGGTTGTCTTTCATGTTCTACTGGTGGTCTTTCACCTTCTACTTATTGTCTTTCAGCTTTTACTGGTTGTCTTTCGTCTTCTACAGGTTGTATTCATCTTCTTCTAGTAGTATTTCACCTTGTACTGGTTGTCTTTCATCTTCATCTAGTTGTCTTTCATATTCTACTTCTGTCTTTCATCTTCTTATAGTTGTCTTTCATGTTTTAATTGTTGTTTCATCTACTACATGTTGTATTTCACCATTTAAGTTGTCTATTGGTTGTTTTTCATGTTCTACTGGTTGTATTTCATTATCACCTGGTAGTACTTCATATTCTTCTAATTCTATTTCATCTTCTTCTAGTAGTCTTTCAAATTGTATTGGTTGTCTTTCATGTTCTACTGGTTTTTTTCATCTTATACTGGTTGTTTTTCATCTTCTTCTAGTTGTTTTTACCTTAGTAAGTTGTCTTTTCTCTTATTTTAGTTGTCTTTCATGTTCTACGTGTTGTTTTCGTCTACTACATGTTGTATTTCATCTTCTTCTAGTTGTCCTTCATCATGTACTGGTTGTCTTTCTTGTTCTACTAGTCTATTGGTTGTATTTTATCTTCTTAGTTGTCTTTTATCTGATACTGGTTGTCTTTCACCTTCTACTAGTTGTTTTTCATCTTCTTATGGTTGTCTTTCATGTTCTACTGGATGTCATTCATCTACTACATGTTGTATTTAATCTTCTTCTAGTTGTATTTCATCTTCTGTTGTATTTTATACTGGTTCTCTTTCGTCTTCATCTAGCTGTCTTTCACCTTCTACTAGTTGTTTTTCATCTTGTACTTGTTGTTTCGTCTACTACAAGTTGTATTTCATTTTCTATTGGTTGTCTTTCGTCTTCTTTTAGTTGTCTTTCATGTTCTACTTGTTGTTTTCGTCTACTATGTATTTCATCTTCTTCTAGTTGTCCTTCACCATGTACTGGTTGTCTTTCATGTTCTACAAGTCTACTGGTTGAATTTCATCTTCTTCTAGTTGTCCTTCATTTTGTACTTGTTGTTTTTCATCTTCTACTAGACTACTGGTTGTATTTCATCTTCTTCATTTTCACCTTCTACTAGTTGTTTTTCATCTTCTTCTAATTGTCTTTCACCTTCTACTAGTTGTCTTTCATCTTCTTATGGTTGTCTTTCATGTTCTACTGGTTGTCTCTCATATTCAATAGGTTGTTTTTCATCTTCGTCTAGTTGTATTTCTTCGCCTTCTAGTTGTCTTTCATCTCGTACTGGTTTCTTACAAGTTTTACCGGTTGTCTTTCTTCTTCTTCTAGTTATTTTTCACCTTTTACTAGTTGTCAATCATCTTCTTCTATTTTTCTTTCATGTTCTACTAGTTGTCTTTTATGTTCTACTAGTTTTTCGTCTACTACAAATTGTATTTCATCTTCTTCTTAATAGTATTTCATATTATTCTAGTTTTATTGCATCTTCTTATAGTTGTATTTCATATTATTCTAGTTGTATTTCACCTTCTTCTAGTTGTTTTTTACCTTGTACTGGTTGTTTTTCATGTTCTACTAGTTGACTTTTATCTTCTACTAGTTGTCTTTCATCTTCTATTAGTTGTCTATTGGTTGTTCTTCATTTTCTTCTAATTGTATTTCATCTTCTTCTAGTTGTCCTATATCTGGTACTCTTTCATTTTCTTCTAGTTGTCTTTCACCTTCTACTGGTTGTCTTTCAGATTCTACTGGTTGTCTTTCATGTTCTACTGGTTGTCTTTCATGTTCTACTGGTTGTCTTTCACGTTCTACCGGTTGTCTTTCGTCTACTACTGGTTGTATTTCATCTTCTTCAAGTTGTATTTCATCTTCTTCTAGTAGTCTTTCACCTTGTACTGGTTGTCTTTCATCATATACAACCTCTTTCATGTTCTTCTTGTTGTCTTTCACCTTCTACTTGTTGTCTTTCATCTTCTTTTAGTTGTCTTTCATGTTCTTCTAGTCAACTAGTTGCTTCTTCCAGTTGTACTTCATCTTGTACTTTTTGTTTTTCATCTTCTTCTAATTGTCTTTCACCATCTACTAGTTGTCTTTCATGTTCTACTGGTGGTCTTTCACCTTCTACTTATTGTCTTTCAGCTTTTACTTGTTGTCTTTCGTCTTCTACATGTTTCATCTTCTTCTAGTAGTATTTCACCTTGTACTGGTTGTTTTTCATGTTATACCGGTTGTCTTTCATCTTCATCTAATTGTCTTTCATATTCTACTATTGTCTTTCATCTTCTTATAGTTGTCTTTCATGTTCTACTTGTTGTTTCGTCTACTACAGGTTGTATTTCACCATCTTCAAGTTGTCTTTCTTATTCTATTAGTTGTCTTTCATGTTCTACTGGTTGTACTTCAAGTAGTACTTCATATTCTTCTAATTCTATTTCATCTTCTTCTAGTAGTCTTTCAAATTGTATTGGTTGTCTTTCATGTTCTACTGGTTTTTTTCATCTTATACTGGTTGTTTTTCATCTTCTTCTAGTTGTTTTTACCTTAGTAAGTTGTCTTTCATCTTATTTTAGTTGTCTTTCATGTTCTACGTGTTGTTTTCGTCTACTACATGTTGTATTTCATCTTCTTCTAGTTGTCCTTCACCATGTACTGGTTGTCTTTCTTGTTCTACTAGTATATTGGTTGTATTTTATCTTCTTTTAGCTGTCTTTTATCTTGTACTGGTTGTCTTTCACCTTCTACTAGTTGTTTTTCATCTTCTTATGGTTGTCTTTCATGTTCTACTGGATGTCATTCATCTACTACAGGTTGTATTTAATATTCTTCTAGTTATATTTCATCGTCTGTTGTATTTTATACTAGTTGTCTTCTTCTACTAGTTGTTTTTCATCTTGTACTTGTTGTTTCGTCTACTACAAGTTGTATTTCATCTTCTTCTAGTTGTATTTCATTTTCTCTTGGTTGTCTTTCATTTTCTTTTAGTTGTCTTTCATGTTCTACTTATTGTTTTCGTCTACTACAGGTTGTATTTCATCTTCTTCTAGTTGTCCTTCACCATCTACTGGTTGTCTTTCATGTTTTACTAGACTACTTGTTGTTTTTCATCTTCTTCTAATTGTCTTTCACATTCTACTAGTTGTCTTTCATCTTCTTATGGTTGTATTTCATGTTCTACTGGTTCTCTCATATTCAATAGGTTGTTTTTCATCTTCGTCTAGTTGTATTTCTTCGCCTTCTAGTTGTCTTTCATCTTGTACGGGTTTCTTACAAGTTTTACCGGTTGTCTTCATCTCTCCTAGTTATTTTTCACCTTTTACTAGTTGTCAATCATCTTCTTCTATTTGTCTTTCATGTTCTACTAGTTGTTTTTCGTGTTATGCTGTTTGTCTTTCATCTTATACTGTTTGTCTTTGATGTTCTTCTTGTTGTCTTTCACATTCTACTTGTTGTCTTTCATTTTCTACTTGTAGTTTTCGTCTACTACATGTTGTATTTCATCTTCTTCTAGTTGTCCTTCACCATGTACTGGTTGTCTTTCTTGTTCTACTAGTCTATTGGTTGTATTTTATCTTCTTTTAGCTGTCTTTTATCTTGTACTGGTTGTCTTTCACCTTCTACTAGTTGTTTTTCATCTTCTTATGGTTGTCTTTCACCTTCTACTAGTTGTTTTCCATCTTCTTATGGTTGTCTTTCATGTTCTACTGGATGTCTTTCGTCTACTACAGGTTGTATTTAATCTTCTTCTAGTTGTATTTCATCTTCTGTTGTGTTTTATACTAGTTGTCTTCTTCTACTAGTTGTTTTTCATCTTGTACTTGTTGTTTCGTCTACTACAAGTTGTATTTCATCTTCTTCTAGTTATATTTTATTTTCTATTGGTTGTCTTTCATCTTTTTATAGTTGTCTTTCATGTTCTACTTGTTATTTTCGTCTACTACATGTTATATTTCATCTTCTTCTAGTTGTCCTTCACCATCTACTGGTTGTCTTTCATGTTCTTCTAGTTCTTATTCATTTTGTACTTGTTGTTTTTCATCTTCTTCTAATTTGTCTTTCACCTTCTACTAGTTATCTTTCATCTTCTTATGGTTGTCTTTCATGTTCTACTGGTTGTCTCTCATATTCAATAGGTTGTTTTTCATCTTCGTCCAGTTGTATTTCTTTGCCTTCTATTTGTCTTTCATCTTGTACTGGTTTCTTACAAGTTTTACCGGTTGTCTTTCATCTTCTTCTAGTTATTTTTCACCTTTTACTTGTTGTCAATCATCTTCTTCTATTTGTCTTTTATGTTCTACTAGTTGTTTTTCGTGTTATGCTGTTTGTCTTTCATCTTATACTGTTTGTCTTTGATGTTCTTCTTGTTGTCTTTCACATTCTACTTGTTGTCTTTCATTTTCTACTTGTAGTTTTCGTCTACCACAGGTTGTATTTCATCTTCTTCTTGTTGTCCTTCACCATGTACTGGTTGTCTTTCATGTTCTTCTAGTCTACTGGTTGGTTGTCTTTGATGTTATACTGGTTGTCTTTCATCTTCATCTAGTTGTCTTTCATATTCTACTTCTTGTTTCATCTACTACATGTTGTATTTCACCATCTTCTAGTTGTCTTTGATGTTATACTGGTTGTATTTCATTATCATCTAGTTGTACTTCATATTCTTCTAATTCTATTTCATCTTCTTCTAGTAGTCTTTCAACTTGAACTGATTGTATGTTCTACTGGTTTTTTTCATCAACTTCTAGTTGTTTTTACCTTCAACTAGTTATCTTTCATGTTCTACTTGTTGTTTTCGTCTACTAAAGGTTGTATTTCATCTTCTTTTAGTTGTTCTTCACCGTCTTTCTTGTTCTACTAGTCTATTGGTTGTATTTCATCTTCTTTTATTGTCATCTTGTACTGGTTGTCTTTCATTTTCTTCTAGTTGTCTTTCATCTTCTTATGGTTGTATTTCATGTTCTACTGGATGTCTTTCGTCTACTACAGGTTGTATTTCATCTTCTTCAAGTTGTATTTTATATTCTTCTAGTTGTATTTCATCTTCTTGTAGTAATCTTTCACCTTGTACCGGTTGTCATTCATCTTATACTGGTTCTCTTTTATGTTCATCTAGTGTCTTTCACCTTCTACTAGTTGTTTTTCATCCTCTACTTGTTGTTTCGTCTACTATAGGTTGTATTTCATCTTCTTCTAGTTGTATTTCATTTTCTACTAGTTGGCTTTCATGTTCTACTGGTTGTTTTTCATGTTCTACTGGTTGTTTTTTCGTCTACTATAGGTTGTATTTCATCTTCATCTAGTGTATTTAATGATCTTCTAGTTGTACTTCATATTCTTCTAGTAGTTTTTCACCTGGTACTGGTTATCTTTCATGTTCTACTGGTTGTTTTTCATCTTGTAGTAGTTGTCTTTCATCTTCATCTAGTTGTCTTTACCTTCTACTAGTTGTCTTTAATCTTCTTTTAATTGTCTTTCATCTTCTACTTGTTGTTTTCGTCTACTACAGGTAGTATTTCAATTTCTTGTAGTTGTCATTCACCATGTACTGGTTGTCTTTCATGTTCTACTAGTCTACTGGTTGTATTTCATCTTCTTCTAGTTGTCCTTCATTTTGTACTTGTTGTTTTTCATCTTCTTCTATTTGTCTTTCACCTTCTACTAGTTGTCTCTCATATTCATATTCTATTTGTCTTTCATCTTCTTATGGTTGTCTCTCATTTTCTACTGGTTGTCTCTCATATTCAATATGTTAGTTTTCATCTTCTTCTAGTTGTCTTTCATCTGGTACTGGTTTTCTTACAAGTTTTACCGGTTGTCTTTCATCATCTTCTAGTTGTTTTCACCTTCTACTAGTTGTCAAGTTCTTCTAATTTGTCCTTCACCGTGTACTAATTGTCTTTCATTTTCACCTTCTATAAGTTCTTCTATTTCTCTTTCATGTTCTAATAGTTGTCTTTCGTCTACTACAATTGTATTTCATCTTCTTCTAGTTGTATTTCATATTATTCTAGTTTTATTGCATCTTCTTATAGTTGTATTTCATATTATTATAGTTGTATTTCACACGCTTCTAGTTGTTTTTTTACCTTGTACCTTTTATCTTCTACTAGTTGCCTTTCATCTTCTACTAGTTGTCTACTGGTTGTTCTTCATCTTCTTCTAAATGTATTTCATTTTCTTCTAGTTGTCCTATATCTCGTACTCTTTCATTTTCTTCCAGTTGTCTTTCACCTTCTACTAGTTGTCTTTCAGATTCTACTGGTTGTCTTTCATGTTCTACTGGTTGTCTTTCATGTTCTACCGGTTGTCTTTCGTCTACTACAGGCTGTATTTCATCTTCTTCAAGTTGTAATTCCTATTCTTCTAGTTGTATTTCATCTTCTTCTAGTAGTCTTTCACCTTGTACTGGTTATCTTTCGTGTTCTGCTGGTTGTCTTTCATCTTATACTGGTTGTCTTTCATCTTCTTCTAGTTGTCTTTACCTTATACTAGTTGTTTTTCAACTTCTTTTAGTTGTCTTTCATCTTCTACTTGTTATTTTCGTCTACAACAGGTTGTATTTCATTTTCTTCTAGTTGTCCTTCACTATGTACTGTCTTTCATGTTCTACTAGTCTACTAGTTGTATTTCATCCTCTTCTAGTTGTCATTTATCTTCTACCGGTTGTCTATCATATTCTTCTAATTGTCTTTCACCTTCTACTAGTTGTATTTCATCTTCTACTAGTAGTCTTTCATGTTCTTATGGTTTGTCTTTTATGGTCTACTGGTTGTCTTTTATATTCAACATGTTGTTTTTCATCTTCGTCCAGTTTTTCCCCTTGTACTGGTTATCTTTCGTGTTCTGCTGGTTGTCTTTTCATCTTATACTGGTTCTCTTTCATCTTCTTCTACTTGTCTTTACCTTCTACTAGTTGTTTTTCATCTTCTTGTAGTTGTCTTTCTTCTACTTGTTATTTTCGTCTACAACAGGTTGTATTTCATTTTCTTCTAGTTGTCCTTCACCATGTACTGGTTGTCTTTCATGTTCTACTAGTCTACTTGTTGTATTTCATCTTCTTCTAGTTGTCCTTCATCTTATACTGGTTGTCTATCATCTTCTTCTAATTGTCTTTCACCTTCTACTAGTTGTATTTCATCTTCTACTAGTAGTCTTTCATCTTCTTATGGTTTGTTTTTCATGGCCTTCTAGTTGTCTTTCATCTTGTACTGTTTTTCTTTCAAGTTTTACCAATTGTCTTTCATCTTCTTCTTCTTGTTAATCATCTTCTTCTATTTGTCTTTCATGTTCTACTAGTTGTGTTTCGTCTACTACAGGCGCTATTTCGTCTTCTTCAAGTTGTATTTCATCTTCTTCTAGTAGTCTTTCTTCTTCAAGTTGTATTTCATCTTCTTTCTACTTGTATTTCATATTCTTTCAGTTGTATTTTATCTTGTACTTTTTGTTTTTCATATTCTTCTAATTATCTTTCACTACCTACTAGTTGTCTTTCATCTTCTTATTGTTGTCTTTCATGTTCTACTGGTGGTCTTTCACCTTAGACTTATTGTCTTTCAGCTTTTACTGGTTGTCTTTCGTCTACTACAGGTTGTATTTCATCTTCTTCTAATTGTATTTCATATTCTTTTAGTTGTATTTCATCTTCTTCTAGTTGTCTTTCTTTTTCTACTAGTCAATTGGTTGTATTTTATCTTCTTTGAGCTGTCCTTATCTTGTATTGGTTGGTTGTCTTTCATTTTCTTCCAGTTGTCTTTCACCTTCTACTTGTTGTCTTTCATTTTCTTATGGTCTTTCATGTTCTACTGGAGGTCTTTCGTCTAGTACATGTTGTATTTCATCTTCTTATTGTAATATTTCATCTTCTTGTTGTAATATTTCACCTTGTATTGGTTGTTTTTATCTTATACTGGTTCTCTTTCATCTTCATCTAGTTGTCTTTCAGCTTCTACTAGATGTTTTTCTTATTCTACATATTGTTTCGTATACTACAGGTTGTATTTCATCTTCTTCTAGTTGTATTTCATTTTCTACTAGTTGTCTTTCATTTTCTACTAGTTGTCTTTCATTTTCTACTGGTTGTATTTCGTCTACTACAGGTTGTATTTAATAATCTTCTAGTTGTACTTCATATTCATCTAGTTGTATTTCATCTTCTTCTAGCAGTCTTTCACCTTGTACTGGTTGTCTTTTATGTTCTACTGATTGTTTTTCATCTTATACTGGTTGTCTTTATCTTCTTCTATTTGTCTTTACCTTCTGCTAGTTGTCTTTCCTGTTCTTTAAGATGTCTTTCATGTTCTACTTGTAGTTTTTGTCTACAATAGGTTGTATTTCATCTTCTTCTAGTTATTATCCTTCACCATGTACTGGTTGTCTTTCATGTTCTACTTGTCCTTCATCTTATACTGGTTGTATTTTATCTTCTTCTACTTGTCCTTCATCTTATACTACTTGTCTTTCACCTTCTACTAGTTGTATTTCATCTTCTACTAGTTGTCTTTCATCTTCTTATGGTTTGTCTTTAATGGTCTACTGGTTGTCTTTCATATTCAACAGGTTGTTTTTCATCTTCTTCTAGTTTTATTTCACCGCCTTCTAGTTTTATTTCATCGCCTTCTAGTTTTATTTCATCGCCTTCTAGTTTTACTAGTGTTGTTAATCATCTTCTTCTATTTGTCTTTCATGTTCTACTAGTTGACTTTCGTCTACTACAAATTGGATTTCATCTTTTTATAGTTGTATTTCATAGTATTCTAGTTTTATTGCATCTTCTTATAGTTGTATTTAATATTATTCTAGTTGTATTTACCTTCTTCTAGTTGTTTTTTACCTTGTACTGGTTGTTCTTCATCTTTTACTAGTTGACTTTCATCTTCTACTTGTTGTCTACTGGATGTTCTTCATCTTCTTAAATTGTATTTCATCTTCTTCTAGTTGTCCTATATCTTGTACACTTTCATTTTCTTCTAGTTGTCTTTCACCTTGAACTAGTCTTTCAGATTCTACTGGTTGTCATGTTCTATTGGTTGTCTTTCATGATCTACCGGTTGTCTTTCATGTGCTGCATGATGTATTTCATCTTCTTTAGGTTGTATTTCATCTTCTTCCAGTTATATTTCATCTTCTTCCAGTAGTCGTACTGGTTGTCTTTCGTGTTCTGTTGGTTGTCTTTCATCTTATACTGGTTGTCTTTCATGTTCTTGTTGTTGTCTTTCACCTTCTACTTGTTGTCTTTCAGCTTCTACTGGTTGTCTTTTATGTTCTACTGGTTGTCTTTCGTCTACTACAGATTGTATTTCATCTTCTTTTAGTTGTATTTCGTATTTTTCTAATTGTATTTCGTCTTTCAACTTGTACTGGTTGTCTTTCATGTTCTACTGATTTTTTCATCTTATACTGGTTGTTTTTCATCTTCTTCTAGTTGTTTTTACCTTCAACTAGTTGTCTTTCATCTTCTTTTTGTTGTCTTTCATCTTCTACTTGTTGTTTTCGTCTACTACAGGTTGTATTTCATCTTCTTTTAGTTGTCCTTCATCATGTACTGGTTGTCTTTCTTGTTCTACTAGTCTATTGGTTGTATTTCATCTTCTTTTAGTTGTCATCTTGTACTGGTTGTCTTTCATTTTCTTCTAGTTGTCTTTCACCTTCTACTAGTTGTCTTTCATCTTCTTATGGTTGTCTTTCATGTTCTACTGGATGTCTTTCGTCTACTACAGGTTGTATTTCATCTTCTTCTAGTTGTATTTCATCTTCTTGTAGTAATCTTTCACCTTGTACCGGTTGTCTTTCATCTTATACTCTCTTTCATCTTCATCTAGTTGTCATTCACCTTCTACTAGTTATTTTTCATCTTCTACTTGTCGTTTCGTCTACTACAGGTTGTATTTCATCTTCTTCTAGTTGTATTTCATTTTCTACTGGTTGTTTTTCATGTTCTACTGGTTGTCCCTCATCTACTACATGTTGTATTTAATGATCTTCTAGTTGTACTTTCATATTCTTCTAGTTGTACTTCATCTTCTTGTTGTATTTCATCTTCTTCTCGTAGTTTTTCACCTTGTACTGGTTATCTTTCATGTTCTACTGGTTGTTTTTCATCTTCTTCTAGTTGTTTTTACCTTCAACTAGTTGTCTTTCATCTTCTTTTAGTTGTCTTTCATCTTCTACTTGTTGTTTTCGTCTACTACAGGTTCTATTTCATCTTATTCTAGTAGTATTTAACCTTGTACGTCTTTCATGTACTATTGATTTGTCTTTCATCTTATACTGGTTGTCTTTCATGTTCTTCTTGTTGTCTTTCACCTTTTACTTGTTGTATTTCAGCTTCTACTGGTTGTCTTTCGTACTACTACAGATTGCATTTCATCTGCTTTTAGTTATTTTCATCTTATTCTAGTAGTATTTAACCTTGTACGTCTTTCATGTTCTACTGATTTGTCTTTTATCTTATATTGGTTGTCTTTCATCTTCTTCTAGTTGTCTTTCACCTTCTAATAGTTGTTTTTTATCTTCTTCTAGTAGTCTTTCATGTATACTTGTTGTTTTCGTCTACTACATGTTGCATTTCATTTTTTTCTAGTTGTCTGTTATTTTCTAATGGTTGTCTTTCGTCGACTACAGGTTGTATTTCATCTTCTTGTTGTTGTATTTTAAATTATTCTAGTTGTATTTCATCTACTTCTATTTGTCTTTCATCATGTACTGGTTGTTTTTCATGTTTTACCGGTTATCTTTCGTCTACAATAGGCGCTATTTCATGTGGTTCAAGTTGTATTTCATTTTCTTCTAGTTGTATTTCATATTCTTCTAGTTGTATTTCATCTTCTTCTAGTAGTCTTTCACCTTGTACTGGTTGTCTTTCGTGTTCTGTTGGTTGTCTTTCATGTTCTACTAGTCTACTGGTTGTATTTCATCTTCTTCCAATTGTCTTTTATCTTGTACTTTTTGTTTTTCATATTCTTCTAATTGTCTTTCACCATCTACTAGTTGTTTTTCATCTTCTTATTGTTGTCTTTCATGTTCTACTGGTGGTCTTTCACCTTAGACTTCAGCTTTTACTGGTTGTCTTTCGTCTACTACAGGTTGTATTTCATCTTCTTCTAATTGTATTTCATATTCTTTTAGTTGTATTTCATCTTCTTCTAGTAGTATTTCACCTTGTACTGGTTGTATTTCATGTTATACTGGTTGTCTTTCATCTTTATCTAGTTGTCTTTCATATTCTACTAGTTGTCTTTCATCTTCTTCTAGTTGTCTTTCATGTTCTACTTGTTGTTTCGTCTACTTCAGGTTGTATTTCACCATCTTCTAGTTGTCTTTCATGTTTTATTGGTTGTCTTTCATGTTCTACTGGTTGTATTTCATTATCATCTAGTTGTATTTCATATTCTTCTAATTGTATTTCATCTTCTTCTAGTAGTCTTTCAACTTGTACTGGTTGTCTTTCATGTTCTACTGGGTTTTTTTCATCTTATACTGGTTGTTTTTCATCTTCTTCTAGTTGTTTTTACCTTCAACTAGTTGTCTTTCATCTTATGTAGTTGTTCATCAATATGTACTGGTTGTCTTTCTTGTTCTACTAGCTATTGGTTGTATTTCATCTTCTTTTAGTTGTCATTTATCTTGTACTGGTTGTCTTTCATTTTCATTTATCTTGTTTTTACCTTCAACTAGTTGTCTTTCATCTTCCTTTAGTTATTTTCCATGTTCTACTTGTTGTTTTCGTCTACTACAGGTTGTATTTCATCTTATTTTAGTTGTCCATCAACATGTACAGGTTGTCTTTCTTATTCCACTAGCTATTGGTTGTATTTCATCTTCTTTTAGTTGTCATTTATCTTGTACTGGTTGTCTTTCATTTTCTTCGAGTTGTCTTTCATCTTCTTATGGTTGTCTTTCATGTTCTACTGGATGTCTTTCGTCAACTACAGGTTTTATTTATCTTCTTCTAGTTGTATTTCATATTCTTCTAAGTGTATTTAATCTTCTTGTAGTAATATTTCACCTTGTACCGGTTGTCTTTCATCTTATACTGGTTCTCTTTCATCTTCATCTAGTTGTCTTTCACCTTCTACAAGATGTTTTTCATCTCCTATTTGTTGTTTCATCTACTATAGGTTCTATTTCATCTTCTTCTAATTGTATTTCATTTTCTGTTGGTTGTCTTTCATGTTCTACTGGTTATTTTTCGTCTGCTACAGGTTGTATTTAATGATCTTCTAGTTGTACTTCATATTCTTCTAGTTGTATTTCATCTTCTTCTTGTTGTCTTTACCTTCTACTAGTTGTTTTTCATCTTCTACTTGTTATTTTCTTCTAGTTGTATTTCAACTTCTTGTGCTGTCCTTCACCATGTACTGGTTGTCTTTCATGTTCTACTAGTCTACTGGTTGTATTTCATCTTCTTCTAGTTGTCCTTCATTTTGTACTTGTTGTTTTTCATCTTCTTCTAATTGTCTTTCACCTTCTACTAGTTGTCTTTCATCTTCTTATGGTTGTCTCTCATTTTCTACTGGTTGTCTCTCATATTCAATATGTTATTTTTCATCTTCTTCTAGTTGTATTTCTTCGCCTTCTAGTTGTCTTTCATCTGGTACTGGTTTTCTTACAAGTTTTACCGGTTGTCTTTCATCTTCTTCTAGTTGTTTTTCACCTTCTACTAGTTGTCAATCATCTTCTTCTATTTCTCTTTCATGTTCTAATAGTTGTCTTTCGTCTACTACAAATTGTATTTCATCTTCTTCTAGTTGTATTTCATATTATTCTAGTTTTATTGCATCTTCTTATAGTTGTATTTCATATTATTATAGTTGTATTTCACCTTCTTCTAGTTGTTTTTTACCTTGTACTGGTTGTTTTTCATGTTCTACTAGTTGGCTTTTATCTTCTACTAGTTGCCTTTCATCTTCTACTAGTTGTCTACTGGTTGTTCTTCATCTTCTTCTAATTGTATTTCATCTTCTTCTAGTTGTCCTATATCTTGTACTCTTTCATTTTCTTCTAGTTGTCTTTCACCTTCTACTAGTTGTCTTTCATATTCTACTGGTTGTCTTTCATGTTCTACCGATTGTCTTTCGTCTACTACAGGCTGTATTTCATCTTCTTCAAGTTGTATTTCATATTCTTCTAGTTGTATTTCATCTTCTTCTAGTAGTCTTTCACCTTGTACTGGTTATCTTTCGTGTTCTGCTGGTTGTCTTTCATCTTATACTGGTTGTCTTTCATGTTCTTCTTGTTGTCTTTCACCTTCTACTTGTTGTCTTTCATCTTCTTTTAGTTGTCTTTCATGTTCTACTTGTTGTTTTCGTCTACTACAGGTTGTATTTCATCTTCTTCTAATTGTCCTTCACCATGTACTGGTTTGGCTTTCAATGTTCTACTAGTCTACTGGTTGTATTTCATCTTCTTCCAGTTGTCATTCATCTTGTACTTTTTGTTTTTCATCTTCTTCTAATTGTCTTTCACCATCAGTAGTTGTCTTTCATCTTCTTATGGTTGTCTTTCATGTTCTACTGGTGGTCTTTCACCTTCTACTTATTGTCTTTCAGCTTTTACTGGTTGTCTTTCGTCTACTACAGGTTGTATTTCATCTTCTTCTAATTGTATTTCATATTAATTTACTTGTATTTCATCTTCTTCTAGTAGTATTTCATCTTGTACAGGTTGTCTTTCATATTATATTGGTTGTCTGTCATCTTCATCTAGTTGTATTTCATATTCTTCTAGTTATCTTTCATGTTGCACTTGTTGTTTCGTCTACTACAGGTGGTTTTTCACCATCTTCTAGTTGTTTTTCATGTTCTATTGGATGTCTTTCATGTTCTACTGGTTGTATTTCATTATCATCTAATTGTACTTCGTATTC
This sequence comes from Carex littledalei, assembly GCA_011114355.1. Lineage (NCBI taxonomy): Eukaryota > Viridiplantae > Streptophyta > Magnoliopsida > Poales > Cyperaceae > Carex > Carex littledalei. Next base: position 10,295,823 of record CM022090.1, on the reverse strand, counting down.
TTCTAATTGTATTTCATCTTCTTCTAGTAGTCTTTCAACTTGTACGATGTCTTTCATGTTCTACTGGTTTTTTTCATCTTATACTGTTTATTTTTCATCCTTTTCTAGTTGTTTTTACCTTCAACTAGTTGTCTTTCATATTCTTTTAGTTGTCTTTCATGTTCTACTTGTTTTCGTCTATTACAGGTTGTATTTCATCTTCTTCTAGTTGTCCTTCACGATATACTGGTTGTCTTTCTTGTTCTTCTAGTCTATTGGTTGTATATCTTCTTTTAGTTGTCTTTTATCTTGTACTGGTTGTCTTTCATTATCTTCTAGTTGCATTTCACCTTCTACTAGTTGTATTTCATCTTCTGCTGGATGTCTTTCGTCTACTACGAGTTGTATTTCATCTTCTTGTAGTAATCTTTCACCTTGTACCGGTTGTCTTTCATCTTCATCTAGTTGTCTTTCACCTTCTACTAGTTGTTTTTCTTCTTCTACTTGTTGTTTCGTCTACTACAGGTTGTATTTCATCTTCTTCTAGTTGTATTTCATTTTCTACTAGTTGTCTTTCATGTTCTACTGGTTGTCTTTCGTCTACTACATGTTGTATTTAATGATCTTCTAGTTGTACTTCATATTCTTCTAGTTGTATTTCATCTTCTTCTAGTAGTCTTTCACCTTGTACTGGTTGTCTTTCATGTTCTACTGGTTGTTTTTCATCTTATACTGGTTGTCTTTCATCTTCTTCTAGTTGTCTTTACCTTCTACTAGTTGTCTTTCATCTTCTTTTAGTTGTCTTTCATGTTCTACTTGTTGTTTTCGTCTACAACATGTTGTATTTCATCTTCTTCTAGTTGTCCTTCACCATGTACTGGTTGTCTTTCATGTTCTACTAGTCTACTGGTTGTATTTCATCTTCTTCTAGTTGTCTTTCATCTTATACTGGTTGTCTTTCATCTTCTTCTAATTGTCTTTCACCTTCTACTAGTTGTATTTCATCTTCTACTAGTTGTCTTTCATCTTCTTATGGTTGTCTTTCTTGGTCCACTGGTTGTCTCAACAGGTTGGTTTTCATCTTCTTCTAGTTTTATTTCATTGCCTTCTAGTTGTCTTGGTCCACTGGTTGTCTCAACAGGTTGGTTTTATTTCTTGGTCCACAGGTTGTCTCAACAGGTTGGTTTTCATCATCTTGTACTGTTTTTCTTTCAAGTTTTACCAGTTGTCTTTCATCTTCTTCTAGTTGTTTTTCGCCTTCTACTAGTGTTGTTAGTCATCTTCTTCTATTTGTCTTTCATGTTCTACTAGTTGTCTTTCGTCTACTACAAATTGGATTTCATCTTCTTCTAGTTGTATTTCATATTATTCTAGTTTTATTGCATCTTCTTATAGTTGTATTTAATATTATTCTTGTTGTATTCACCTTCTTCTAGTTGTTTTTTATTGTACTGGTTGTTTTTCATGTTCTACTAATTGGTTTTTTTTCTTCTACTAGTTGACTGTCATCTTCTTCTTGTTGTCTACTGGTTGTTCTTCATCTTCTTCTAGTTGTCCTATATCTTGTACTCTTTCATTTTCTTCAAGTTGTCTTTCACCTTCTACTAGTCTTTCAGATTCTACTGGTTGTCTTTCATGTTCTACTGGTTATCTTTCATGCTCTACCGGTTGTCTTTCGTCTACTACATGATGTATTTCATCTTCTTCAAGTTGTATTTCATATTATTCTAGTTGTATTTCATCTTCTTCCAGTAGTCTTTCACCTTGTACTGGTTGTCTTTCGTGTTCTGTTGGTTGTCTTTCATCTTATACTGGTTGTCTTTCTTGTTCTTTTTGTTGTCTTTCACCTTCTACTTGTTGTCTTTCAGCTTCTACTGGTTGTCTTTTATGTTCTACTGGTTGTCTTTCGTCTACTACAGATTGCATTTCATCTTCTTTTAGTTGTATTTCGTATTTTTCTAGTTGTATTTTATCTTATTCTAGTAGTATTTAACCTTGTACGTCTTTCATGTTCTACTGATTTGTCTTTCATCTTATACTGGTTGTCTTTCATGTTCTTCTTGTTGTCTTTCACGTTCTACTTTTTGTCTTTCAGCTTCTACTGGTTGTCTTTCATATTCTACTGGTTATTTTTCGTCTACTATAGATAGCATTTCATCTTCTTTTAGTTGTATTTCGTATTTTTCTAATTGTATTTCATCTTCTTCTAGTAGTCTTTCAACTTGTACTGGTTGTCTTTCATGTTCTACTGGTTTCATCTTCTTCTAGTTGTTTTTACCTTCAACTAGTTGTCACACCAGTGAGAAAGAGTGGTCTATTATGATCAGCCGTGCCTATGAGCAGATCATCATCATTGAATGTGATGGACGTTTGTTATCCACCAGTGCTATCTTCTTTTCAGCGAAGTGCGCTTGAAATTCTTCTGGATGTTGAAGTGCATATATGAGTACTTCCCTCAATTCAGCGGACATCATTAAAATGTCAAACATGCTGATTGCAACTAGTATTTTTCTAAGCTGAGCAAGGACATTGTAATCTTGCACCATATAATTCTTGGGTGTTGGCTCATCTCGAACAACAGGTTCTTTTCCTTTTGCATTGGCCTTTGACCTTCTAATTTTGTCTTCTTGCGGTGGTTGGCGCTCAGAGATATTTGTACCTGAGCAGAGTACAGTTTGGCACTCAGGCTTCTTTGTTTTGACAAAGACGACTTCTTTGTCCTCTGAGTCACTTGGGGAGCTTCCTCCATAGACAACCACATTACATGTTTTGTGGTCATCATTGTTATTTTCTTCTTCTTGAGGGGTTTGACTACTTTCCCCCTTTTTAACTTTAAGGCCTAACATGATGGCCATAACATCTTCTGTTAGGAAGTCTAAGAGTATTGGTGGCAGATAAGTACCCTGTATATGTTTTGAACCTCAGAAGGTAGTTCTACAGGCTTATATGATTTCTTGCCTTTCTGACGGCCGTTCTTGTTTGGCTTGCGACGAATGATCCGTTGTGGGGGTCTTGGCACAGAGGGATTTAAATTGTTGTCCCATTTGACTTGAGGTGCCTTTAGGAGTTGCCTCAACAACTTCTTTGTTTTCTTGGAGAGGTGAAACTCCCATATCCCATTTAGGGAACATTCAGCTTCTTGTTCTTCAGTTACCTCAATATGTGAGATGACGTTGACCTGCTCATGAGGTGCAGGGTTTTGCATGGCACTTGGCACCAATTGTAAGCAACCTTCTTAGATTCTCTTTTCTATCAGATCTTTGAAAACCCAACAATCTTCTATTTTGTGGCCTATTACCCTATGGTATGGGCAATAATTAGGATGATTGACCTTGTCCGCTTCTTCTGGGCGCTTGCATGGAGGTAATTCTAGATCATCCTCCAAGGCTTGCTTGAATATCTTGAACGTTTTCTCATTTTTGAAGGAGTACTTTTTATTTCTTTGTTCTTCAAGAGTTCTAGGATAGTGGTTGTTTTGATTACCGCGAGGAGCTGGTTGAGCTGGTCGACTATCGACTTGTCTCGCCTCTTCATCCGAAGAACTATTATCTTTGTTCTTGTTCTCATTTGTTTTGACAGCGTACACCGTCTTTGACTCCTTCTTCTTAGGGAAGTCTTTCTTTGGCCTGAAAGACGGTGTCGGGGTTTCATCCACCTCCACTTGTCCTAACCTGGCCACGGTGTCTACCAGCTCTTGATAGCTGTTGGGGTTGGCAAGAGTCTGCATTTGTCTCATTTTGCCAGTTGTACTTCTGACCAGCAGGTATACTGCTTCTTTTTTAGGTATTGGATGGCTCGACTTGACACCTATTGGTATGTGGAGGACATTACCATATAGTAGACAGAACTATGTATGCAATGACTTAATAAAAAAGAATTTAAATAATAAAGGAAACACAAATCAACATACACAAAACATAAATATATATTAAAACATAACAAAGAATTCGATTACAAACCCTCACCCTAGAGATGAGGAGTTTAGTTCATCATGGCCATGGCAAAATAAAAGAAATAAAATAAAGAGAACATCTACAACAACCCAATTGAAGATTGAAGAACCCTAGTCTCCTTAGATGACACCTTCTTCTCTTGCTCAGCTTCCGATGACTACTCTCCTCTCTTTAAGTAACCTTCTAACCTAACCTAGCATGAGGATGCTAATCGATTCTATGGACTTAACACAATTAAATAAGCACACAATCCTATTACAAGAGGGGCTTTTATAGCCTTCCTAAATGAGAGGTGGAGTAGTGGGAGTAGTGGAGAAGGTGGAGACTTGGAGTGCACTCCAAGTTTGCATAGAAGGAGCCAAAAATAGCGAGCCAAACTTGGCTCTGAAGCAATCACGCCCTTCTAGAAGAATTCTGCCGAAATTAGCATCAACGGTGGAGATTTGATCAGAATCTGAACAGTCCACAGATTGAGTCCACGGATCGTGCGGCATAGATGTATGCCGCATGCGGCATAGAGTGACCCCGCACGACCTCCTGACTTAGCGGATTTTTTGTAATTTTGCCATTTCGCATGTTGTGCACTTCGTGTGAGGTGTTGCATGCTTCCAGTGGTGCCCTGATTTGGTGCCAACTTCATAAATCGCCTAAATTCGACACATTTGCTCCATTTTTGGCCTAAATACACAACTTTCTCCAAAACCTGCCAAAATAGCCTAAAAACACGTTTGCGGTAAATAAATTGGGAAAATGGCTACTTCGCATTCGCTTTTGGCCATTTTTCGCAATAAAAGATATGGATTTTTGCTATATGTTTTGGCCCGATCACTCACCATTATCTTTTGTCGTATGGAATCAATCAAATTTATAATTGGCTTGTGCCTCTTCAGATATCCAACTATTGAATACTTCAGCAATATTGTTGGTGAGATAATCACACTTTGAGATTGTTCCAAATTTGCTTCTACTCCACAACTTGTTATGCTCCTTATCAAGATACTTCTTAGCTGCTAGACATTTTTTCTCTATCTCAGCAATCAATGCATCAAAAACATATTGGGAGTATGTCCGTGCAGCACCCCATAATCCAAATCTAAAAAGGTCACCACGATAGTACTTCTTGAAATTTTTAAAAAGATGTCTCATGCATTCCCTATGCTCAGCTAAAGGGTATACATTTTCGATGGCATTGTTTAACCCTTTTTGCATGTCGGATGATATGACAAGACCCTCTGGCATTCCTATTGCTTCATGTAACAATCTTAAAAACCATTCCCATGATTCCTCACTTTCATTCTCCATAACAGCAAATGCAACTGGAAACATCCAATTGTTGCCATCAATTGCCGTGGCAGCAGCAATGACTCATTTCCATTTGCCTTTCAAGTGACATGCATCAAGGCTTATGTAGGGTCTACATCCAATGAGAAATCCAGTTGTACAAGCTTCTAGAGCAACAAAGAACCGTTGAAAATGACGACTATCTCCATCGAGAGGTTCGATTTTTAGTTCCACAACACTTCCAGGATTTCTTTCTCTTAACTCCTCTCTTAATGCTCCCGTTTGGACAAATGAATCCTTCCAATTTCCATATATTTCCCCGACTGCTAATTCTTTTCCTTGCCAAACTTTTGATTCTAGTCTTTGTTTTAATACCTTCACAGCTATATCTCCTTCCTTTCTGAGATCATCAATAACTCTCTCTGCCACCCATCCTTGAGTTGCATGTTTGTTTCCACTCTTATTAATCCCATAGCATGTATGTTTTTGTTGCAATGTTCTCACTATGAAAGTTACCCCATCTTCTGCCACGGTTGCATGAATCCTCCAACTACACTGAGGATTTGCACAAATTTCCATCACTCGTGCTGGTTCAGTCTTGCTTAATTCGTACTCAAAATCATTCATAACTGCATAGTGATTTAATGCCCTTCTAAATGCTACCACATGCGGGTACTTCGCACCTACCTCCATCTTAGGGTTATCCTTATCGTATGAGTAGAATTCTCCCTCATAAGCAGCCTCATTTGCTTCATCAATCTCATCTTCAGATTCACTGCAAAGACTATGATAACTCTCTTCACTAGAACAATAATCAGACCATTCTTCATAATTTTCTTGTTCTCCAATACACATACATGTGTCAAGACCTCCATCTTCTCCAACTCTATCCCCCTGGATCATCTTATCTAATGTCACGTAGATCACCACCTTCTTCTTCTCCTCATACATTTTAAGCATCAGCCGGTAACTTTCTTCATCCTCAAGTTGAATAAAGGATTGTGTGGCAACACAGTTATCTAAAAAACATAGTTTTGGACTCTCATCCTCACGATAGAGCCTACTCACATCCTCTAGTAACTCTACAAAATCAGAAGTTACCTCCTCAAAATACAAGGTCCTTTGTTTGCCATAACAATACTTCTCATTTTTTCCATTTTTGATTGGTCTAAATTGCCCACCATATTTAACCTTCAACTTGTAGCGCAATGAGTTTATGCTGAAAATTATAGAAGATTAATAAGATTACATTAGACTAGGGTTGGTGTTTTAATGTAAACTGCCAGTTTCAGTTTTATCTGTCGCTGCCAGTTTGAGTTATATTAGATAAACTAGTTTCAGTTTTGAAATTGGCATTATGCCTTTTTTCAGAAAAATAAGATTACATAGCATCAGAATTTTGAACTGTTAACAAGAAAGTACCTTGAACCATTGACTATTGAATCTTTTTTCTTTCTCACTGACTTCAACTTCTTACGGGTTATGTTGTGCAAGAAATTGTCATCCTGATTATGGTTAGAACTGATAATCAACGAAGAAAATGGATCAATATTGTTTGAATCTTCGTCCATGATATACAATTTTTGTGAGAGAGAGAGAAGAAAGAAAAGAACTGAGATGAGAACAGACGATCGAGATGCACGATGGCCAGCAAAACAACTCAGAGCTGTGACAAGAAAGAAACAAAAGTATTTTAAAAAAAGAAAGAAAATAATTCATACCTAACATCGGAATAGAAGAAAGAAAAATTTCATACCGTAGATTAGAATAGTTGGAGTGTGCTGCGAGAAGAATTGAGAGAAGGGGGAGCGTCACAGCAAAGAGTAGAAATGCGGGAAAAAAGAAAAAAAAAAGTTTTAGCGGGGAGGGAAAGAACGACATAGAAAAGGAAGGGAATTAGTACTATAATTTTGATAAGGGTAAAACGGTCTTTTAAATATTTTATTAATATTTATCTTAAATTTTAAGAGGTCAAATGAAGAAATGGGGATATAAATAAAACAATTGAGTTTTGATGGGATATAACTAAATTTAGAGTTGTGATGGGGATATATCTAAAAAGAGAAGTTTTGATGGGGATATATACAAATTTCTCAAAAAAGTATTGAAAGTTAGAATCATTATTTGTATTTATTATTATGAGGAGGGTTCAAATGCCTTCATTTTTTGTGTCTCCACCATACCTCCATTTTTAAAACGTTAATAACTCAAATTTAAATCATAAACGTCAAAATAAAACCGTTAGATGTGATCTATGTTATTTTCTCTATGTGCTCATAAAAAATTATCACATTTTGGTTTTGTTTTTATGTGAATCAATAAGTTGAAAAATTAACGTCTAGAAATTATCCACATTAGTATGTTTTTACAAGCTCTTAATGACAACCAAAACGAAGTTTAAATTTTATATTTTTTTTACACCTGCATAAATAAAATGATGTAGATCATATCTAACGGTTTTATTTTGACTTTTAAGTTTTAAATTTTGAGTTATTAACGTTTTAAAAAATAGAGGCATGATGGAGACACAAAAAATAGAAGCATTTGAACCTCCTCTATTATTATTATTATTTCCGTAAAAAAATTGAAAGTGTAAACTTAAATATAGATTGAAAAAATGACACTTTTATGACCCATCACGAATGTCTCGTTTATTCTCACCAAAAGCTGGTGGAATGGTTTTTGTAATTTGTTGCTTCAGTTTTGAAATTAATAATGTGGCCATTATTTTTGGAGACGATACTAGTTAGGGATAAAATAAATAGCAAAAGGTCAACAGGAAAATCGAAATGATGAAAACGTGATTGTTATATTTTTAAAGTTGAGGCTATTTTGTACTTAATTAAGGTTCAGACGTCAATTGCATGATTCAACATAATTTTGGATTTTCTTGGGCCTGAAAGACACAGGCCCAATTTTAGATTGAGAGGGTACCCAACTCGGATCGGGTTGTAGGCCCTATCAGTTAATGAGTCCCAATATGAACATTGCAACCAGCTTGCCTCTCTGTGGGCCATTTATAAATGGTGTTGGCGTAAGAAAACAGTACCTCAGATCAAAGAAGAGGAACCGAGAGAACTTTTTTCTATGCAAGAGCCGCATCCCCCCCCACCGAGTCCGGATCCCCTAAAGTAACCCAATTTTTGAGTTTAGACGTGTACGGTGCCTATTCGGTGGTAGCGCAGGGGCCCAGTATTATTTGTGGGGTCCAGGATCTTTAAGATTCGTGTTAGAGCATCAAAACTCAAAAATTGGGTTACTGCACTGGATCTGAATTCATCACACACCCCCCCCCCCATCCCAAAAAAAAAAAATCATGTCATTTAATGAGATCTTCAAATATTGTCGTTTAGTAGATAATTTGAAATTTTCAAAAATCTATATTTAATAATTTTTGTTGGAATGTTAAATGATAATTTGATTTTATAAAGCAACATAGATTAGCTATATAAAATCAAGATCAAAATTATTTGAATTTTGGATTCTTTTACTTGATTTAAAAAATTAGCCATCATGCCTAGATATAGTCTATTAATTCTAACTACAGAGTGAAGAGTCTTTGTTGTCTTACTTTGACCGTCAAAAGAGTTTATGTGTTGCTAGTTGCTAGCTGAATTTGTAACAATTAATTAGTACAGCATCTCTGTTTACCAATCTTAATTGAACTAGTGAAATAAAATAGCAGCCCAGGGGCTCTGACTTTGGACTGATTAAGGCTCTGATTTTGGACTGATTGGTCCAACTTGATTGAACTAAGTAGAAGATTAGTGGGGCAAAAATAAAAAGAAAGACCTTTTCTTTTATACAAGTATCCTGAAAATGATAGATGAGTTGACTATAGGCTGCTAAATTCCTTTTCAGAGAACAATAAATAAAGTTTGTGTTACTAATGTATATGATTAAGACCATAACTAATTAGTCCAATTCCTCAGTGGCCCTCTCAGGTCAATATATTGATTATTGACAATGTCCAAGCATATTCTTTCTTAACTTGATCATAAATGGATCTTAATTTGTTAAATTAAAATATTTACAGTATTGTTTTGGCTTCATTCAATACACGAGTCATATATTTGTAGAGACAAAACCACTGACGGGATAAGCAAAACTGTCTACTTTTGAATTATAAATGTTGGATTTATTGCCAACCTCGTTGGATTTAATGCTAACATTGAGCATATATGTAATCTAATTATGGATTGTTTACTGTCATATATGGTTGTCAATTAAAGTGATATAATATGGAATTAAGATATATTAGACAATCTATGTATTTAATAGGTGTGGTCCATAAATGTGTAAAACAATTTAGGCAAAAATCAAATCATTGATAGACTGATTCTGAGATTTGCAATTCAGAAAAGAAAACTGTCATTTCAAAAGATTGTGTGGGCCACACGGATATCAATGCAGTTGAATAGATTCTGATGCGACAGAACGTGTTTTGATGCAGTCGTACAAAATATTTTTTTCAAGTTGACAGATAACTTACTATATATAATGATTGGTCCCCAAGGTACAAGATAATATAGAAAAACACAGAAACTGAAAATACGTTTTTCTCTTTAGAAAAATACAGCTCTGTGTGTCTTCTCTTCTTCTTCCACCATCAAAGAATAGAGAAGAGAAATACATTAGGAAATTTGGAGATGATTTCTCAAGGGTCATATCTTGCTGTCTTGGAAGACTTGATTCACGACCATACGACGAAAAGGCGAGAAGGGCTTCTTGCCATTGAAGACTTGTCTCGTGCTCACGGAGACGGTTGTTGCTCTACCAAGGTTTTGGATATTCCATGACAAACGGCATGGAATCAGGTATTATGTTCCGCACTTCTGATTTATGTTTTGGGTCTCTTTGGCATAGGACGGTCCTTAGTTTAAGGTGGGAAACTGTTTATCCTTCTTCGGGGTGTAAGTATTTGACCTCTAGATGAGATGTAATTGTTTGATCTTTAGAAGACATAATTGTTTGGCCTTTATGATTTTCCAACAATAAAAAATATTATATTAGACCTGGATTGAATTGGATTTACCTTTAAACTAGGTTTACAATTAATTTGTCTATTTCGAATCTCACTCATGATTTATAAAATTTAAAAAGTTCTCGGCCCTGATTTGTCTATTTTTAACTTCAATTCTAGAGGCGGATCTACATTCATTCATAAGACTGCTATACCACTCATATGATTATAAATTTTAGTTATGTGTATTGAAATTTTATTTGTTTAGAACTTTTTATATAATTCAGATCTTCTTATAAATGTCAAATGTTTACTTGTAGTCTAGTGATTAGAGTCTATTTTGTGGTTGTGAAGAATTTGTATTCAATTCATACTCACCATTATTGTATATTTTAATTTTTAATCGTTTTTATCAAAATTTTGTAGTTCCGCCTCAGCTCTAACTTGTAATGTTTTATCATTTTAACTTTATTGTTTGTCCGTTGCATAAAATTTTACACAGTGTTGTTAATATATTCACTTTGCTAAAAAAAATTATAGTAAAAACGACCACGAAAAAAAAAAAAACAACAATCATTGCAATAAAATAGTCAAACATATGGTTACACTGTTTGACTGATTAGTCGTCGATACCGACACAACCCTTTTACCAGAAGTCTTCCTTTTCCTCGAATTCAGATCCTCTCCGGTACCGACTGTTTGAATTTTAAAAATGAAAATATGCTCATTTTACAAATAGATTCTTGTGTGCACAGAAGCATTTGCCTATTTTTAAATGGTACTTTTTTTTCTACCAATAATTATGGAACCTAGTAGGCTATTTGACTATTTCCTAGTGCAAAGGGCCCGCAAAGAGTAGGCTTTTGCCATTGGAGTGGGAGTTGACCTCGCTTTGTTTTAAGTGGTATATGACTGTGGTTTGATTTCCACTTGCTCAAATTTTCAATCGTTCTAAAAAAAGGTTCAAGATCAGTCATTTTCTAGTCCCAACTGAGCTCTCACATGAGTCGTGCATTTTCTTTTTTTCATTGATCTATATATGCCAAAAAGAATAAAATAATACACAAGAAACAGTTCTTGTCCATGCAATTTGCGCAAATATAACTGAAATTATAATCATGTAAACATATGTTTTTCCAAACACTCGAGTAAAGATGTTCCATATTTTCATAAGTACATTACGAGTGACAGTATGGTAATATGTATATAAAAGATTGACTCATGTTATGGATTTATATTTATATTTTTACACCTTAAATTGGATGGAGAGTAAAGAAATGGAGTGGAGGTGAAAAATAGAATGAAATGAAATGAAATAGAAAAAAAATTAACATATTTAATTTTTTTTTGTTTGAATGATTAATGAGAGAAAATAAATTTAATTTTTTTTCCATCTTATTTTTTGTTTGGTTAATTAAAATTTAGAAGGTTAATGAAAATTTTGATAGCTGCTGTAGGTTTGTGCCAAAGAAATTTGGATGAGAATTATATAGGTAAGATATGAAGAGGGTTCAAATGTCTTCATTTTTTGTGCCTCCACCATGCCTCCATTTTTAAAAACTTTAATAACTCAAAATTTAAAACTTAAAAGTCAAAATAAAACCGTTGGATATGATCTACATTATTTTATCTATGCACGTGCAAAAAATTATGACATTTCAATTTTGTTTTGGTTGTCATAAAGAGCTTGTAAAAAATGTACTAATGTGGATAATTTCTAGACGTTGATTTTTCAACTTATTGATTCACATAAAAACAAAATTGAAATGTGATCATTTTTTATAAGCACATAAAGAAAATAATATAGAAATTTTGAGTTATTAAAGTTTTTAAAAATGGAGGCACAGTAGACGTACAAAAAATGGAGGCATTTGAACTCTCCTCGTAAGATATAGGATTGGGTGTTTGTGTTATTTTTTTTTAAATATTTGCAATAATTTTTTTCCATCCGTTACACCCCAAATCGAGAGTGAAACCGATTCTATTGATTACAGTGATGCAAGGTTAAACATTTTCCATCCTGTATCCTTCACCCCGACATAATTTTGTCAACCAAACATAATTCGAGAGAAAATTTTCTTTTCTTTCCATTCCCTCCCTTCCTCTACTCTCCATCCAAACAAGATGTTAAAGTTCAAAGAGTTAATTCAAACCGTTAAACATGATCTTCAATGACTTTTACTAATTCGTAAATTTGGAGAACGCTTTATCCAGTGATATTTAGTTAATAATTAACTTTTATATTATTTTAGATGATAAAATAATAAGAGGTACATATATTTACTAAAATTTATGTCACCATACCGATCTTATTTATGCAAACTATTTATTAAGACATGATTTGAAACAGTCACTTCCGGTATAGGGCACATTAGTTTAATTTGTACTGAACTGTACAATTTTTGCAGTAGATATATATTTAAGCTGCTTTCGGTGGATTTCCCCGTACCACTTTCAGATTACACCAAAAGTGCTACTTAAAGTGTTGCAAAAATTTATTATCTATATTGGCTGATGTCAGAGTCCGAGTCCGCATCGTCTGCATTAACTCAAAAGATGGCATCTCGGCCGTCCGATTTTATACGGAGCCAATCCGGCCACAGCCTATAATTCAGGGGCCTTCTAATATTAGTGTAGATCTAATCTGCACGAATCTTAAAGCAAATCAGACGGTGCAGATATATTAACTAAAAAAAAAAATTTGAGTTATTGCAGAGGATACGAATTCGCTGATGTCCTGGGTGGCATGATGGACCTAACTTTGTACTGTTCTACAGTTCTACTTGTACCTAATTTTTTTGTTAGGCAAATTTTACAAGTTGGAAAGGCCGACCTCCAGTATTGGAGCTCCCATGTGCAGAGAAAGCCACAAAGCACCCGGAAATATTACAAAATTGCAATTGTTATAGCCTGAAAATTTAAATTCATTTAATTAAACTAACAATTAAAACTTTCAACTAATTAAAAGTTTAGTTAATTAAATGAAAGAATCTAAGTTATATAAGATGTGGTTAATCTAACATGAAACTTAAATTAAAATTTATAAGTAGAACTTTCATGAAATTAAAATACAAATTTTATGACATGTTAGCACTAAGTAAGTTTATAGAATAAAAATGTTAATAAAAGATTTATTAGGAAATAATAAATTAGATCATGAATATAAATAAATTATAATAAAAAATAACGAATATTGGAAATTTGAGTATAAATTTACAAACACAAATACCAATGAAATTAATTTGATTAATGTATTTTCTTATTATCTAAATGGGATCAAATTATAAATTGATTTCGAAATTTTCTCAACCATTCTGATTGATTTTGCACGAATTTTAAAGGAGACATTTCCCCTTTTAAACTCCTCCCCTTTTGCCTTCCTTCTCTGCCGTTGGGGCCGCCCCTTTCAATGCCCCTTTCCCTCTCTCTCGCGAATTGGAGAGGAACCTAGAGTTTAGGGTTTAGGGTTTAGGGTCTAGGGCTTTACTGCCTTTGCCTTTTCTGTTTTGGTTCTGGCTAGGGCTTTACTGCCTTTGCCTTTTCTTTCTTTGTTCCTGTTCTGTGCTGGTTCATGCTACTGAGACTAAATGTGTTGTATGACTTGCTAGTACCAGTGGGTACCAGCCCAGTAATACCTCTAGTACCGAATTTGAACTGACAGGGTGATGAGTCTAAAGTGAACTACTACTTTTAAATATTTATAAATCCTAATTTCTACTTACGTTCAGATCACAAGCGCATGACCCTACCGTGTAGTATGATTGGGGTGTCGATCCACAGGGATAGTGTATTAGATTTTAAATAATTTCCACTAGTCTAGGTTATCGGGTTTTATAAAAGTTTAAGGCGGTGGTGCTAATTGCAATCAAGGTTAAACAGTAGATAGAGAGCCTATAGGGTTCAGGTTTCTGTCCTTCTTAATCATGTTAGTTATACAAGACTCTATTTCTATAACTGAGGTAAACGTCATGACAAGCTTACAATCTCAATCAATTAATTTAGTCATGCAAACCCTATTCGTGGTCATGTAAAAGCCTAGTTATATCCTAAAAATTGAAAAAAAAAAATTAACGCTAAAACCTAAGATACAAGGGTTCAATCCCCTCTCCCAAGCTTAAACCGTGCATTGTCCCCAATGCAAAGGTAAAATCTTCGAAGAAGATCTCGAACCCTGGGTTAGAACTTACAGTCAGAATTGACGAGGCATGCCGTTGAAGGATAAACCTTCTTTGGCACTTGATCACTCAAAAGTGAGCGATGTTATCTTTTAAAATTTTTAAACTCGAAAATGCTATCGGTTCGGATCGCAAGCGCACAATCCTATCGAGTAGTATAATCAAGATCGATCCACAGGAAATATTGGTCTACAGCCTTGAGCGATCAAATCACAATCTTTCGAAAGGCTAGACGAAATCTGAAAATTTGAGAGTTGTAGTTGTGATCAATGTAAATTTGACACAATTAAAAGTAATTAAAATAAAGATAGAGATGAGAATTCCTAGGGTTTCGGCACACTATTGCTACTCAATCCTCTTTGATATTCTACTTCTGTCGGGTCTGATTTCCTGTTGTTGTTTATGGAAGACACTACATAAGACATTCCGAGTTATCTTACGCAAATGACGGGACTTCCATCGAGATACTACATAGGACACTACGAGTTATCTTACGCAAATGACAGATCTCTAAATACACAAGTTACTACATAGGACACTACGATTTATCTTACGCAAATGACAGAACTTGGTTCGCGTTTTGTTATTCCGATTTATGGTTTTCCCGCTAAGGTTTTCTTCACATAAATCTAATGACTCCCAACGAGGCTGACTCGTCCATCATAGTTTCTCTTACCATTAAAGCACTGTCACTACTCTAACAGATTAAACTAGATCATCGATATCAGATGAAGGGATAACAAATCACAAAAGCATTTCAATCAAACAACAAGAAATCATAATCAACATAAAATATATATCAAAGCATCATGAGTAACAAGGTTTACTGCCTAGCCCCTAAGAAAAGAACTTAGCCGCGGAACGGCATGGTTACAATCACTCCTCTCTTTCTCACTTAATCAAATCTAACCAAAATTACAAAGATGTCTTCTTCTTCTGTCCAGGGTGCTTATATAGAAGTGAGGGGACGTCTGGAGATGAGTGGAGGCCAAGAAACCTGATATGGATACATCTGTAGCAGTTATTCCCCAAAGGGCGCCTTGGTTACGGATCGTACTGGCTGGTACGGTCCGTATTAAGACCATGTCGCTGAAGGGTTTAATGTGTATCGCGCTAGCTCCTGGTCCGTATCAGTCAATACGGGCCGTAACAGAGACTTAGTCGATGAGCGTCGCTTATCCGATTGACCTGATTCTTGCTCCATTTGATGTGAAATAGTCTCAAAACATGTTTCCTGCAATAAAACATAAAGAAGGGTGACAGTAGCCTTTTCCTCTAATTAATTAAACATAAGTGTGAGATAATATGCAAAACCTAAGCCAAAATCCTATGTAATTCATCATCATTTTGACTCTGATCAGCACCATAGCTCCTGAAAAATTCGCTCGCGTTAATCATTAGAGCTCTATAAAACTCTAGGCTTTCAAGCCTGCACTTGATTCCTATGAGTTCTTCCATGACTGGGCACTTATGAAGATGATCTGGTATTGTGGAAATACCAGGTTCAGAGGCGGTGGTTGATATGTGCTATTCTCGGTGGCTGAACAGGTTGCATTAGTCGCGATCTGGAAAGCCTGTGGCATAGGCTGAGGTCGCATGCGGCATGCGTGATGTCGTAGGGGCTGTTTCAGTCTGGCTCGGCTGTCTGTCTGCGTGCGGCCCCGAGATGGCCGCATGCGGCATAAGTAATACCGCACGGACTGCAGGTGGCTCGATTGTCTCCTGATATGGCGTGTTGACTGTGTATATCATTTCAGGTAACGCTAGTGCCTGACTAGGTACCTCATATGGCTTGCTCCTGCTTCTAGATCCAATGCGGCGCTTCGATCTAACACTTCGTCCTTCTCTTGCTCGTGAAGGGTCTCGAGTATACGTAATGACTTTGTTGGCTTGTTGATGATCCTCCTCTGGTTCCTCAATAGGTTCACCTTCTAGGGTTTGATGATGATCTCTACTTAGTTCCTTGATAGGCTCATCTTCCAAAGTTGTGGCGGGTTTGCTTGGAGAAGGTTGGACGGGGTCCGAACGGATCAAGCCTAATAGCCTATTTGCCATGCAGATGTAAATATGGATGTGTTTACTTCCTTTATGGTATGCGGTGTATACTTGACTGTTGTCAATCAAGTACTTTAGGTTGATGCATGGATTGTCTACTTCTTTTTCAAGTATGTCTACCTTCAAGTATTTTATAAGAAGAGTGACATAAGCGCCTATAATTATGTCAGGATTTTTGTCATGATTTTGATTTTTATAGGATTTGAATTATTTATTAAAAAATTATAAATATTAAAAATTGTGTAAAAACGTGACATTACAATATGTCATGTGGCCGCATGCCACTATGCGACAACGTGGTATCCTATGACGTGTCAAGACTTATTTTTGAGGTATTTCATTTTAGATTCTCTACTTTAACCTCTGACAATGACAATTTCATAATATTTCATATACGTCACTTTAACCTCTGAATTTCTTTTGTGAGATGCACTAATTAAAGAATAGTCCAATGAAATATCTATAAAAGGAAAAAAAAAAACAGAGAATAAAACCCAGTTTGCAAATTAGTCCTCAATTAGCAAACTGAGTTTTATTCTCAAGTTGAAGTCTCCCGTGCTTTATTTTTAAGTTGCAAAATTCCAAATCACCGGGTTACCCTCTCAATTTCGGACCATTCATAAAATAAGAAATTCCTAAGAAATAAAAAAAATCAAACATGTTGGATATATCGAATTAAACAGATAATGACCTCAGATAAAAATAGGATAAGTACCCGAACCTGACCCACTAAGCTATTATTTGGAATAATAATTGGCATCCCCACTTCTTGATAAGCTTACATATAATCATGATAAAAGAAATAATTATATTTAGTGTTCTAAGTTGCACAATTGAAAAAAATGTTTTTTAGAGTGAGAATTATTGAAAACACATCCAACTAATATACGAGAGTAATGTCGGTATAATGTAGAGAATACTGAAATACATATGAACATTAGGTCTTTAAATTAAGTTTTTTTCTTCTTTTTTTTCATTTGGAATCTATTAGAAAATCCTTGTTTCCTTCAGAGAAATAAAAAAGGAGGTTATGAACGTTGGAGTTGTAGTGGTCTTGCAAATTAAAATTTTCATCTACACCATCAACTTCAATGAAAAGCAAGCAAAGCTTTATTTAATGGATCTTTAACAAATAAATGACATTGCTAATTTTCTATTTACTCTGGACAATTTGTGGAGCTTCTTATTTACATCTAGAGACTTTAATTTATATTATTCACCTCTCAACTCTTGCAACTTTTTTTTATCGGTTATGTAACTAGTCTCATGTTCATTCTAATTATATGATAAAAAAAAATCTTAATTTACCTCTAATTAAGAATTATAAAGTCAAAATTCTCTTTACTATTTCTGTGTTTTTACGGTGTTATATTTAAATAAGAAGAATACACATCTTTCTTTAAAAATAAATGGTAAATATTAATAAATATATCAGGTCATAAAATATACTTAATTTTATAATTTAGACAGATATGTATTCAAATAGAAAGTATTGACGGGTGCACGTCGATTTTTAGTCAAGAAGGAACTGATGGTCATAATTTTACAAGAATTAAAAGTATTTTTGACTTTGTAATTTTTAATCAGAGGTAAAACTAAGATTTTTTAATAAGTTAACTAGAATTAATATGAAACTAATTGCATAAGGAATAAATAAGAAAGAGTGGCAAGAAATAAGAGGTGAATAAGATAAATAAGAAACTCCACAAATTGTAGTTTGTGAAGGGTAAATAGAAAATTATCCCAAAAAATGAGTAACTATGCAATTAATTTTTAATATAAAATATAAAGGCTAAATCTCAATCTTTTCTACAAAATAATAAAATTTATGGACTTGTTAAAATGAGATTTCCAGTTCTTGTCTCGAACAGTATTGCTGATTTTAGGTAAAAACATATCTGAAAACGAAACACATGACTCTATTATTTCATTAATATGACACCATGCAGGATTCACGTTACAAGGGAGAAAATGAAAAACACCCTTCATCTATCTATGGCAGTATTATATGGCCTAATATTTCAGCGAACTGTGTTATTTTGATTAATATAAGGGGAGGTTTAAATGTTTTCATTATGTCTCTATATTTAAAACTATAATAATATAAAATTTAAAATTTAAATGTTAAAATAAAACAGTAAGATATGGTCCATATCATTTTTTTTATGCACACGTAAAAAATCATGATATTTCTATTTTGTGTCGATTAATATCAAGAGTTTGCAAAAATACATTGACGTGAATAAATTTTGGATATTGATTTTTCAACTTATTAATTCATATAAAATCAAAATTGGAAAATGATAATTTTTTATGTTGACAAATTGGATTTTTAACGACACACTTGCCATAACATTTGACAAATAATATAAAATAACTAAGTTTGGTTAACTACTGCTGTACTGCTACGCAGATGACTACATGGAGAAGTGACACAAGATACAAAGAGCACCAAAACTCCAAAAGGGAAAGATGATTAGGTTAGTTGTGGTTTGTGATGCCATCAAGCTACCAACCTCCAACTACCTTCTGATGTGCCTTTCCAAATGTTTCCCAATCCAAACTAATGGCATTATTTTTAGCACAAGTGGGGCACCACACAGGGCATGAAGGTTGGCGCTTGGAAATGGACCCCTTATTGATTGATTGATTTGGGGAAGAGAATAGGTCACCTTACCTAAAGGTGGCACATTTTGGATTTTGTCTCCCCCACCATTTGTTTGCGTTATATCCGTCTTAGCTGTTCTTGTTATGTGATTGCACTGGACACCATTATTTATTTTGTATTATTTCATAAATAAAATAAAATAATCTATTTATATACGAATCAGTGAAACTGAATTTTAAATCAATTTTGAGAAACATATGCATAACACAGATGGTAATATGGGAATTTTAAATCAATTTTGAGAAAAATATTATTTCTGTTGGAGAGAGGAGTCGGGTAGGTTTTCGAAAAATAAATAACACCAGAAAATTATTACAGTATAAACATGTACATATTGCTTACACCGTAGAAAATCCGGTGCAAGAAATTTTTCCCACCTGAGGCAAGAA
The DNA here is from genome assembly GCA_011114355.1 of Carex littledalei. Lineage (NCBI taxonomy): Eukaryota > Viridiplantae > Streptophyta > Magnoliopsida > Poales > Cyperaceae > Carex > Carex littledalei. The sequence continues at coordinate 10,276,360 of CM022090.1, read as the reverse complement.
AAAATCCAGTGCAAAAAAAAAAAAAACCGGTGTAAGAAGAAAATCAGAAAATTACTTACATCGTAGAAATGTTTCAGTGTAAGTAGTATCCTCAAGATTACACCGTAATAATTTTCATGTGTTACCTATTTTTCGAAAACCTATATAATTATTTTCCTTTCCAGTAGATAATATTTTATTTCTAAATTAAAAAAATCCAATAATATACCTCACATTTCTTTAAAACATGCATATTCAATTTCGCAAAAAGCATCTTCACAAAAAAGAAAGAAAGAAAATAATTCCTGCATTATTTGATTATAATCGAGTGACTTTCTGGTAATACGATTACACTCTGCAATGAATATGACAAGATAACGTCTCAATTTAATAATATATTTTGTTGTTGTTGGAAGCATTTTTTTTAAAACATGACATGTTGACAAAAAGTATAAATACAGAGCTAGAACGTAGGATAGGATGGAGTATTTCCTAACTCTTGTTGACTCACAATAATAGTTTATACAATTATTTTTATTAATTACAAGTATAATCATAAAAGCATAATTTTCTAAATATTTCCCGTTAGATAGCAAGTGCCCCCTCGTTAATACGTGGTTTCGCCACTAAAAAAATGTCAATTTTATTTATCTCAATTTTTTATTAGTTAACAACCGAATTGCGGATATAATTATTTATAGATGACAGTTCAAATGTCTCATGTCTTTTATGTTTTAATCATGTTTTATATTTTTATCTTTGTTTTCAAAGTTCAAATAGTTATTCAAAGTGCTGAACATGATCTTCATATTAAAATGTGTTTGGAGACCAACTTTTATATTATTTGGATTTTTTTTAATTTTTTTAGATAGGTACAAAATCAGCATTTTTCAGAAGATTTTAGACCATCCAAAAACAGTAATTTTGTATCAATCTAAAAAAGAGTATAATTCTTTTAAAAGAAATATAAACTTTAGACTCCAAGCACATTTTAATACGGAGATCATGATGAACGGTTGGAATCCGAGGCGGATGCATTAATAACAAATAGGGATCAATTGACCCCTATTTTATTTCTAAATTTTTATATTAATATGTGATTTTTTATACCGTTTAGAATAAAATGCTATAAATTTGTATAATTAACTCCCATTCATAATATAAAAATTGTATATAATTGATCTCCATTCACGTTTGATCCCCATAGTTTGAAGGTCTAGCTCCGCCCCTGGCTCGGATCGATAGTTTAAACTTTGTAAACGGACAATATATTAAAAAAACTTCAGAAATATATAAATGGAGAGTCCTAATTGATGGTGACTCGTCACACCGATAAACTATATCTATCCTGCTAAAGTACAAAGATTAATAAGAAGCCAAAACTGAGGGAAGAGATGAAACCACGTTACCATGGAAGCAACGAAAAATCGGTTGGAAATGTAAAAGTTGTCATGACCCACCTCTTAACTGATTCCGGCCCAACTGAAAATGTCATGTTCTCTCAAAAGCTATTTGACACCAACCAAGCAATTCCAAATGGAAACATCAAAAGTTAGGCATGCCATTCTCTGCCTAATTAAACACGGAACTGGCGTGATATATATATAGGAGTTGGCTACGGTGCTACGCGTAGCATAGAGGGCCTCCGTGCTACGGCTCAATATTTGAGTTTTCAAAATTCTAACGGTCGATCCGAACCGTTCAACATGATCTCTATATGAATATGTACTTGCAAATCAAATTTTACATTTTTTAGAATTTTTTTACTATTTTTTTAGATAGGTAGAAAATTACTTGATCTGAATGGTACAGAATTTTCAGATCAAGTGATTTTCTACCTATCTAAAAAAATAGTAAAAAAATTCTAAAAAATATAAAATTTGGTTTGCAAGTACATATTCATATGGATATCATGTTGAACGGTTCGGATCGACCGTTAGGATTTTGAAAACTCAAATATTGAGTCGTAGCACGGAGGCCCTCTATGCTACGCGTAGCATATTAGCCATATTATATATATATATTAGATGGGCTATGGTGAGTTGCGAAGTAAGGATCTTGTTTTACTTCACGCTCATATCTCCGTATTTAAAGACCAAACAATCGATCTGAACCGCTCAACAAGATATCCATATTGAAATGTGCTTGGAGACCAAATTTTACATTTTTTGGAAGTTTTTTACTATTTTTTTTAAATATTTCAAAATAACTATTTTTTATGGTCCAGAACCATTCAAAAAGAGCAGTTTTCTACCTATCTAAAAAAATAGTAGTTGCCCTCCTCTGAGTTCAGTCAATCTCAAATGCAGCTCTAAAAAATAAATTTGCGTAGGCACAAGCCATTTTGTTTAAAAATTAAGTCAGGCACAACCCAATCGTGATGTGATTAGCCATTTAAAATGGATTCGATTGCTAATCTTGATTTGATTAGAAAGTTTGAGGGTTAGTTTCAATCTAATGGGTTTGAACCCGATTCAATTAGCTATTTAAATTTGATTCGGTAATTTCTTGTCCTACCATGATCAAAATCTTGCATCCGCCTCTAATTGTAGCATCATCAAAGAAAAAAAATATTATATACACAAATATGCACATTGTTGGTGATGCAGTAGAAAAATGATTATGACAAGAGAGATGAAATGATGATAATGATAATAATAATAAGTACTATGGCAATAATAATATATTATGTTTTATGATCATGTTTGGTTGTGGCATAAGTTATTAAATAAGTATCTTATTTTGCACTTATGTTGTTAAACATGGATAAAGTATGATGGAATAGTATAGCATAAGAAATCACTTATACCGTCATAAATTAACCCACATATTTAGATTGCATAATTTATGCCGCGCCTCTCCTCTTAAATTAACTCACCTATTCAAATTTAATCCATAACTTAACATTAACTCACAACTAAATAAAAATATTTTTTACCGTCATTTAGAATAAACAACTTATGCCATTGTAACTTAAACCCACAACTAAACATGGCCTATAAGAGTGATAAATTTTCTTAGTGACGCCAATCTTTGAGGGCTTTGATCCGTTGGAGTAACATCAACGCGTCAAATTGACTTGCTATTCAGATTAACAAATTAAAAACCACACTCAATAAATTTCGAACAATTGTATATCAATTTATTAACATTATAAAGTAAAGCATACAACAATGTCTATTTTTTAAGAAAAAAAATTAAACATTTTTTGTCGTTGATATTCATCAGTCCAATTTTGCTTCTTTAATTCATTATTAATATCGAATGACTTCCAAAAATTTCAAATTATCTCATTTAAAAATGATATGTGTATGGTGCATCTAAGATGAAATATAACTCTTAAAACTATACTATTCCTTTTTATGTTCATCTGTAAGAATTACTGCACAGTTGATCGTATTGTTCTCATTATATATATCTTTAGAATTAAAATAATATTTATGTCCAAATTTTGTAATATACATTTTTTATAGAAACTTTTTCTCAATTTAAATTTCACAATTTTTATTCAATATTTATTTCCTCGAGATGAAGCTGCAATTTCCATACACAGCCAAAAAAAAAAAGCTTGTAGTATTCATAAAATATCAGCGATGCAGTGACTTGCTACAGAATGTAGCACATACTCGCAGGTCACAAAGAAACTAGACACGTTAATGGAAGGTACAACAAAAGCATTGCTGATCGTGCTTCTTTTGAGCATTATTTAATGGTTCATCCATCAAGTAATAGTTCATTGGAAAATGACATCCACCGTCCATACATTTACTTCTAAATATTAATATTTTAGGTCCTCTACGCGTTTTAGAAAATATTAATATTTCAGCTCTCCGATCAAACTGTGATTACTGATAATAAAGTTGACATTAAATATATGTTAATTAATTTTCTTAGGCCAATTCTAGCACACATTCAAGTTTTAATGTACATTTTGTCTTAGTGAACATCTAAAATAATAGCCTTTATTTTTTAAATGGCAGAAAAATAATTACAATAGTAGATAAAAGTGATTATCTTTTATATAAGGAAAATATATCACAAACTTTTAATGCAATTTATTCCTTTCCATCTACGAGAAAGAAACTCACTAAAATATTATTTTATTAATAAAATTAAGGTTATTACATTTTTCAATATTAAATTTTAGCCATATGATATATGTTAAGAGGTGATGTACATAAAAATTTGGATGTGCGTTAGAATTGTCCAATCTTTATAGGATAGTTCCAGCGAACATTCAACTTTTATATACATCTGTTTGATAATTTTAAAGATCTTGTGTAAAATACAAAACTATGAGTCAATGTTTTTATTTTCAAAATTCAAACAGTCGATTTGAACCGTTTAACATGATCTCCATATAAAAATGTACTTGTAGAAGAAATTTACATTTTTTATAATTGTTTTACTATTTTCTATTTTCTAGAGAGGTTGAAACTCACTTGATCTAAAGATTTTAGACCATTCAAAGGAGTGAGTTTCTACCTATCTAATAAAATAAAATTGTAAAATATAGTTTGCAAGCACATTTTCAAATGAAGATCATGTTAAACGGTTTAGATCAACTGTTTGGACTTTGGAAATGAAAATATTGATCCATAGTTAGGACCAATCTGCGCTATGCTATGCATAGTATCATAGCATCACCACATGCCTCGTGTTCTTATGCTCACCAAGCTCTTAGGGTGTTCTTGCACTCACCAAGTCTTTTGTGAGTTTAACTTCAAAACCTATCGGGTTGACTTCAAACGATGAATTCAAACTATTAAAACTGATCTACTTCACAAGCGATGTGTATACATGTCAAATTTATATAATTTCAAATTAATTTAATATAAAGTCAAGCGGTAAAAAAATATTGAAAAATGAACACATTAAAATTAACTTATGAATTTTTTTTTACCTCTTGAATTTGTACTAAATTAAGTCGGACATTTATAAATTTGACATTTAAACACATCATTTGTAAAGTGGATTGGTATCAACAGTTTAATTCACTGTCTGAAGTGATTTTGATAAGTTTTAAAATTAATTGTTAAGCTCACCAAAAAAACTTAATGAGCTTAAAAAATATTCTAATTCTAATTGAATTTTATTATCACAATTTGTTACCAACTACTTAATTAGATTTTTAATGTCTAACATAGATGGCTAATAAAGCCAGATAATCATCGCTGCACTAAATAAATTTGTCTCACAGTAAAGCACCGTAGACAACCGAGTTGGAAAATATAGTGCTTTGTCTAGATAATAGTTCTAAAAGTCGCTTCCGTCCTAATCATATCCAAAACATGATTTTACCTATCTATTTCTTATAGTGTAATCTGGAAAATGTCAATTTAAAAACAGAATAAACTGATAGTCTCACCAAACCACTCAAGAGGTAAACGACTTTTTAACCGTCTCTTTCCCGATTGCATTAGGACAAAATTTGCCCGTGTGATTTTTTTTAATAAATAATGATACAAATAAAATAATTGTAGCTCAGATTAGCAATATAACGTCAATAAAATTGCTTGAGAAAAAAAAGAGAGAGAGAAGAAGATAAACCTAACAAATAGATTCACTATATAGGTAAACCTAACTACATTCTTTGGTTCCTCATGCTTCCCTTATTAATATCTAGCTAGGAAGGTGATGCCTAATCAAAAAGCTAAGTACCTATAAACCCATAAAACCTACCAAAGCGTGTGTATAGTACTCTCCATTGTGTCGACCAACTTGCCTACCTGCACTTAAATTCTGTACCCTATGGTTCCTTTTTCCAATTAATTCTCGTACAAATTAAAGCGGAGTGCCGCTTGTACAACTGTTGTCAATATTCAGTTAATCAATTAATCATGCCGTGTCAAACGGGAAATAAATTAAACATATGTAATAGGCATTCATTTAATTGTAGTTTAGGTCTCGCTCATATTCGACTCGAATTTGGCAACAATTTAACTTGTTCAGTTAGATTTTTTTACTAGATAAAATTCTAATTTGGATTTAAAATTATTTGATTGATTCGTTTGATCCTGACTTGAACATAGCTCGAAATACAATTTTGTTACTCATTCAAATATCTAACAAGTAATAAAGCACAGAATGTTCATTTTATAGTTTTAAAGTTTTATTATTAGATCAGCATAACATTAGTACTTAAATAATTTTTATGTAATAAATAATGACAATTAGTTATATATTTTGCACTTTGTTGACTATAAAATAACACAAGTACAAAAAAAGTTAATAATCAAAGCTCGTGTAGAGTTTTGAGCTAAACTTAATTTCGAATCAGTCATAATTCAATAGCTCGATATATGATTTTCAACTAAAATTTGTTTCTACTTGACTTATAAACAAATCCAACAAAAATTAAAATCAGTTCGTTCCAGTTCAATCCATTTGCAGCCTACTTCTTTCAGACTTGTGATCATAGGCTAGATACGTGTTGATTAATGCCATGAGAATCTATCATCACAATACACACTACCATATTAGCACTTTCTTCTCAAACTATCCTTCGTTTTTGAATTAAAAAACCGAATTTTTTAGGTCATTATTTAAAAAAGAAATAGAGTTGACATAGATTTGAAAAAAAAAAAAAAAATTTACCAGGTAAGTAGATACTATTTGTACACGGCCCAAAAATTTGATAATGTATGCATGTTACAAGAATGTCACCATTTGAGTGTTGTGTAGATATTATTTGTTCAACGGATAATATTAAAATATTTTCCAAATCCATATCAACTTCGTGTATTTATATTTTTGAAAAAAGCGGATTAAAAAACATTTGCATTATGCTGCCAAAAAGAAAATGCACATGTAATATAGGTAGTCTGACAAAGTTAGAATGATCCGAACCCAACAGAGAGATCATTTGAACTGAATGTACTTTCTGGCAGATCAAGATTCAAGCATGGTGCATGGCGAATTGGAGATCTCCGGTATGGTCTTGTACAGATCTGACCAACTGGAGAGGACCCCACTACCCACACATAACATTATAACAAGGCAAATTCTTCTATGCACCTAAGGACCTATTTGTAAAATGAACATATTTTCATTTTCAAAGTTCAAACAGTCGATCCGACCATTAAACATTATCTCCATATTAAAATGTATTTGGAGGTCAAATTTTACATTTTTTTGAATTTTTTTACTATTTATTAAGATGGGTACAAAATTCAATGGTCTGAATTTGACTAGTTTTGTAAAATACTTAATAAATAGTAAAAAAATTCAAAAAAATGTAAAATTTGACCTCAAAGTACATTTTAATATGGAGATAATGTTGAACGGTCGGATCGACTGTTTGAACTTTGAAAATAAAAATATGTTCATTTTACAAATAAGTCCTTAGGTGCATAGAAGCATCCCTCTTATAACAAACAACACACTCACTTTTAAGTTAGGCTACTCCATAGTCCATACTAGTATATGATATTCAAGGGGAGTCCTGATCGGCTGATCTTATCTGAAACTTTCGTCTCATATTAGAATGTGTCTAAATCAGATAATTTTTCACAAGTTTGGATAGTGTTGGCAAGGTATATAACTTACAACAGTTGTTCGGTAAGATCTAACAGTCCGATTTGTTGTCATCACAATTATAGTACTGGATGCAATTCACCTGCTCGTCTCTCTAACCTAATGATATATGTTGGTCATAAAGAGGGAGGTAGAATTTTAATTTATGGGAACCATTATACACATTAAGAATCTTTAGTAAATGTATATATAACAGTTTTAATTAATAAGGGTCAATATATATGCACATAAGGATTTTAGATAAATTAATTTACAAGAATTTGTGAGCGTAAAAGTATTTAACAGCTCGGTATCTTCACGGATATTTTCATCAATAATAGCGATGTCTTCAGAAATAATAATTTTTGTCAGCTTACCTTCGACAATAATTATTTTTTACTCTCGCAAATATTCTCATATATTGAAGTTAAGAGATTAGATAATTTAAATTATCTTATCCCCACCTTCAACATATGATAATCAAATTTAACATGTACATATAATAATTTATCTTTAATATTATAATCTATACTTATAGTATAAGTTTAAAAGATTTGTATATTAAATGGGTTAATTGACCCAATTTAGCAAATGTAAATTCGTCCTTGGTTGGTCACTCTTCATTTGTACGGATTTTGTTAGGTTATGACCGGAATGAAAATTTTAAAAATTCAATAAATGAAATCAATAAAGAACTTTGGATAAAACATTATTCAAAATTGATTCTAAACCGTTCAATTGGTATTAAAATTCACTTGAAAATTCACGGAGTCATTTAAATTTATTAAGTTATAAATTATTCGCACAATCGTAACACTGATCAGAAGGCATGGGCCCGATTTAGGATAGAATTTGTCCAAAAACAAAAGTCTGACAAAACCCAATTCCTAAATTTTATGATGAAAATAAAGAATATAAGATGTTAAGTTTATTATTATTTAATATTAGAGAAGTGAATCTCAATCCGAACCGTCTAATCGAATATCAACGGTACATATGTCTTAGATCATCAAATTATTCCAAACTGTTGAAGTTGAAATTTTTATTTCTACCATATTCACAAAAAAATAAACCAAAATATTCATGTTTAGTGGAAATTCGAATTTTACCCAAGCCGCAAGAGCATTTGGCGGCCCCAAAGACTGGGGGCCGCCAATCGGCTCTGTGGCCCCAATCTAGGAGCCTCCAAATGCCTCTACGACCCATTTTTTTTTATTTTACAAAATTATACGATATCAGTTAAATATACTTTACTTGATATCAGTTAAATAGCGGCCTCATTTCTTGATCTTTGTGTTACTTAGTTTTCAGACAATAAAAACATTGTTACCGGTCGAGGCTCCTAAACTGAAGCTGCAGGGCCAATTGACAGCCCCCGTCTTTGGAGAGCAGAGGAACTCCAACGACCTTGGCCTCACAAGTTACGAACCAATCTCTCGATCTCCAATTTTCAACTTTATATTTAATCAAATGATTGTTACCCATTATAGATAAATTACCCAAACACCCCACATGCTGTCATCCAAAAAACCCATCTCTCACATGCCAAAAAGGTATATGGACCCAAATCAAATCATGTTATTGCACTTGCAGTTGCACAACCACTGTCAGATGCCAGACATGTAAGTTCCTCAGCTAGATAGCTACATATTACATATATTTATAAGGGATGAGATCTTTATGAATATGAAATTTCACAAATTTGTTTATAGGATTTTTTTTTTTAAGGAATTGTTTATAGTATTTCACACTCATGAAATTGCAGGGAAATTATTATGGAAACGTGGAAGAATGATTGTTTACCTATATTGAGGTAATAATTGTGAATTTTTTTATTTTATGAAATGTGATGCTTATATTGTCCTAATTACTATTATAGAGGACTTTTCTAATACATACTCAATGATCCTAATTTTCTAATTTTAAATAAAAATGACATATACTCAGATATTATTTGGGATTAAATAACATATACTATAATATTTTTTATTTAAACAACATATACTTAATTAAAAAGAATAAGCAAAGTTTATAGGTTTCTGCTCAATAATTTAAATAGCATATTCTTTTGGTTCGACATAATATTGGCAAATAGACTAAGACAGTATATTAGATTCAGAGTACATTTATTTTACATAAGGTATAAATTTATATAAAAAGTTGTCTATTTTTATTTCATTTTATGATACTTTTATTTTAAAATTATTGTTATTATATTAAAAAAAATCTGGTTATATCACATTATTTAACAAGGCGTCACTACGAATTAAATTGCAAATTAAGATATTTAAGCAAAATTAGATTAAAAAATAAATGTATATATCATGAGTTTTGAGAGAGTCAACAACATGCATGCATGGAAAAATAATAATTTGGGTGCGTTTGGATGCCGGGAATAACAAGAATAGCAATAATATGGAGTTAGTGCTATTCAATTATTTGGATGGGTTAGCAAGAACAGCGCTAACCTCAGGAATAGCTCTATTCTTAGAGTGATTCAAACATATAATAGTCGAAAAGAATAGTTACTAATCTAAAAACAGTACTAACCCATGCTATGCTTGACGATCCAAACGCACTCATTCATATGGTTGGAGCGAATGTTTTTTCCCCACTATATATTTTGTGAATGATTGAGATGGTGACTGGAATTTTCTTCCAACTTCCAACCTCAAGACAACGAAATAGTTTTACCGAACGGGTTTTGAAATAAATTTACTAATAATTGAACTTAAAATCCCACCAATTTCTTTAAATTTGATAAATAATAACTAAATCTCATCGGCAATAATTGAAGAAGTAATTCTTGGTTCAAATATGGTACTGGTAGTTCTTCCATAGAAGATTAAAAAGAAGAACAGAAGTACGAAATAAGACCACTAAAAATTGTAAAAAACATCAATTATTAATCGATGAGGTCCTGTGGATGAACTGTGTAGAACAGTAGAAGCATAAAAATGCGAAGTTTATGTTCCAAAAAGAAAAAGAAAAAAAGCACCGACGGAACCAAACGCCGAACCAGCCAAATTTGTGGTACAGCAAGAACAAAAGTCCCAATATTGAAAGCGAATCCATATTTGTTGTTAACATAAATAACCAAAAAAAAAAAAAACAAAGTAAGAGAAAACTTAGTGCGACAAAAGAACTTGACATAGCACCTTCCTTTCTTGTTTTCTTTACTCAACAACCTACTCATACTCGTACTTACAAATTCTGGCAGTGTTTTCAGTAATCCCAGGAACAGCTCAACCCAAAGAGGGGGACCATAAGCTAACTAATTAATCCTGTTTCGGACCAAAATACCGACAACTTAAATTTGAAACTTACAGAAAGATTTAACAATTACTCCTCTGAAAATTTCTCTTGATATATAAATTAAATGATTAATTAAGTTACAATCTACAAGTATTGCCCTTCTTCTAAGGGTCTGTAATATCTAAGTCCTTGGAGCTCCGGATTCGCTTGGCAGCTACATGGTTCACCCCCGCGAAAACCTAGATGATAACAAAGGCAAATCACTCTGGTGTGGTTTGAATTTGAAGTCGGCGTAATAGCCTCCGACCCGATAAGCGGTGTCACGACCTCTGATGAAGAACCCGATGTCTTTGAAGAGGGATTTGGAGGGCATATCGAGAGGTCTAAATTTAGATCAGGCAGCCAAGGTTCGTCAGATGTGGTCCCGCTGCTGCTGTGCTGGTCCTCGGCTTGGCTCAGGACAGGTGGCGCCTTATAAATTGTCTCTTGATCGGGATTTTTAGGCGTGCTGAATTGGCTCCCATTGATTGGCCGGTGAGTTTGTGGATCCATGCCGCGACTTATTAGTTTTCTTTTGATGTGAGTGTTCCAGTGATTTTTAATTTCATTGTCAGTTCGGCCAGGTAGCTGACCCGCAATTAGAGACCATCTGTCAAAATTACAAAAAATTAGAAATTTGATAATTTTAAGGATGCAAAGAGCAAAACATAGTTAAGTGCTTCGTCAGATTACATAAATGGACTAATGGTCCATCAGTTGATTTATAAATCTGATGGTTAATGCACTAATATTGTAATACATACAAAAAGAACCCATCCTTATTGGAAATTGACTTCAAACTTATGATGTTAAGTTACAGGAAATAAACACTACATGGATGTTTTTAAAATAGGTCCAAAAAGTACAATTCCCAAAAAAACTTTTTTTTGTAACTATATGCCCAATTGCTCATGATTCAACTTTGAAGAGAATAATTCTACTAGTTCCATACAAATGCAAGGTGCTGTGTGTGTTGGAAAAGGGGGGTGGGTACATACTTGTTGCCAAGCAAGCTATGAAGCTTGATTATAAGTTCATCCTCTTCCTCGGTGAAATTGCCACGCTTTAAATCAGGTCGAAGATAGTTCATCCACCTCAGCCTACAACTCTTTCCACACCTCAGAAGCCCTAATTGATTCAACAAAATAGAAAAGCAAAAGGTAACATCAGTCCCAATTCCAACAAATGATGATCCGAATTTCACATCAAATTCTAATGTGAAATCCAAATGTTCAAGTTCAACTGCGACAACTGAAAATTGAATTTCAGTGCTCAAATCCAATTGTGGAGATTCTTTTACCTGCGGCCTTAGGTAGTGAGCGCCAGCAGCCCTCGCCATGGGCCTTGATATAAGCTATGAGTCGCTGATCCTCTTCCTTTGTCCATGCACCTTTGTTTGTGTGCGCTTTCTCGCAACAAGGCGACCTCCCCATGGCTGCAGTGAGAGAGAAATAGAGAGAAGAGAGAGAAGGAGGGAGAGAGAGGCTTGTGATTAAATGGTTTGAGGGGAGTTAACAGGACATATATACGTGGGGGTTGAGAGAGAAAGAGAAGGTAATTAATTAATGAATTTATTTATTTTTTACTTTATTTATTGAGAGAGCGAGAGTTATAGAGAGAGAGAGAGAGAGAGAGATATATTGTTGACTCGATCCACTTTAGGCCTAATTGACCGGGTTGGTACGAGTGGGTAGCGGTTGCAAAAAATAGGGACGGGTTAAATATTTAAATATTTTAATCTAAACTAATTTAATTCGGTCCTCCAACTAATCAGCTGCCACTAATTTCTTGTTAGCTTGTTTAGTTGCTGTGGTTTAGTTGGCTCCGGGTTTGTAGTTGCAGTTTTTGAATTTCATTTATTTTAGGTATTAGTAATTGAATATGTACTGAATAATTAATTTATTTAGAGAAATTAAGAAAAAAAATGTTTCTTTAGTTTGGTGCTGATACTATAAGAAGAAGTTATATTTTAGTATGAGTGAGGCTATGGTGCTATGCATAGCACGGATGGGGTCCGTGCTACGACTCAAAATTTGACTTTTTAAAATTATAACGGTCGATCCAACCGTTCAATGTGATAATCATATGAATATGTACTTGCAAACTAAACTTAATATTTTTTCAAATTTTTTGACTATTATTTTAGATAGGTAGAATTTTGATGATCCAGAATTTTCAGAAAACACTGATTTTTCTACCTATCTAAAAAAATAGTAAAAAAATTCGAAAAAAATATAAATATTAGTTTGCAAGTACATATTCATATGGTTATCACATTGAACGGTTGGATCGACCGTTAGAATTTTGAAAAGTCAAATTTTGAGCCGTAGCACGGACTCCATCCGTGCTATGCATAGCACCATAGGCTCACTCTTTTACTTGTTTATAATACTTTTTAATATAATAGATTGCATATATGTTTCTCCAAATAATTAGTAGGAATATATTTAGTTGAATGGAAGGATTTGTCTTTACACTTTAATTATTTTACTCTTTAAGTCTCAGTTAGATGATTTGATCATTCGGCGATGGTCTATTTTATGAATGGTCAGAGTACGGTGTATATATATAAAAAAATTGGTGTTATTCGAAAGTAAATATTTCCTTTGAAAATTATAAATTTCTTTCTATAAAGAGGATGGCAAGGATATTCGTTTTGTCATTTATCTGGTCTTATTGAATCAATTAATTATCTTTTTGTTACTTATTATGTTACACAAGTAATATGGTAATAAATTGCTACTTTTAACATAATCTCTTTTACTTATCTTTTTGTTACTTATGATAACTTCTGAAAAATAAATTACTTATTGGGTTAATTACAGGAGTAGTAATTTGAACGATTTGGCAAGAACTTAATATTTTATGTTTGCAAGGGTGTGTGTAAAAATAAAGGAGATGATTCACTTTTTAAGTTGACTTTATTATCGCCGTATGGTGTTAAAAAATTGTTGGTGCAGGTACCGGCAGGTGCAGCCGACATTTTTATTACTATCCAAAGTTAATTACAAATTAATAAATATACCCAGAACCGCTAGCTATTTCGAAAAATGTCTATACCGGTCAGCATCTGACCGTTTTTTTTTTTTTTCCTCTCCCAAAAACCGGCTAGAATCTGGCGGTTTCTTCTTTTTTTAGAGACACTATGAAGAGCAAGATAATGAAATCTAACACTGAAAATTCGAATTTTTTGTTTAAATTATTTGTTAGATTACTTCTTTTGATGTATAATTAGCATATTTATACTAAAATACGCTAAATTACTTGAAATTATGTTGAATTACACTATATTATATTAAATTACGCTAAATTATGTTAAATTACGCTAAAATACGGTAAATTACATATGAATATAGATGATATCTTTACTGAGAAAGCGAAAAACGACGACGAAACTTCAAACGGTCATAAAACAGCGCTCGAGTGTCCGATTTCAGCAAATGACCACTTTTCGGAAAGCTTGCGAAAATACGCATGCGTCAGTGCTTGCAATGCCGGTTTTCAAAATTCAGAATTACCAAAAAACAAAGGGAAGAGCCTCAAAACTTGAGTTGAAGTTTCCGATTAAGATTTTCATTTCTATTATTCAATCTAAGTAGCTCAGTAAATTAGTTATATAATGAACTTGTAGAATATCAATTTTTACTATTTTTGGAATTTTTTTACAATTTTTTATGATTTATGAAAGATGACACAAAATCGGTCTAATTTAGCGTAATTTTGTGTAGTTTAGTGTAATTTACCGTATTTCATTATAATTAGCGAAATTAGTGTAATTTAGCGTAATTTAATGTAATTTAGTGTAATTCAACATAATTTCAAGTAATTTAGCGTAATTTTATGTAATTCAACATAATTTCAAGTAATTTAGCGTATTTTAGTATAAATATGCTAATTATACATCAAAAGAAGTAATCTAACAAATAATTTAAACAAAAAATTCGAATTTTCAGTGTTAGATTTATTATCTTGCTCTTCATAGTGTCTCTAAAAAAAAAGGAAGAAACCGGTCAGATTCTGGCCGGTATGGACATTTTTCGAAATACCCAGTAGTTCTGGGTATATTTATTAATTTGTAATTAACTTTGGATATTAATAAAAATGTCGGCAGGTGCAGAGGCGATAGCAGTGAAATCAGTTCAAAACTTCAAATACTTGAGCATGAACAATATTTGGGTGAAAAGCAATGCCCACAAGATTATGTTTTATGATGGCTATTTGATGTGCCTGGGAACATATTTGTATTTTTGTTATTTTACTTTCTGATAGTTGTTTTTGGTTATGTAATAGTTGTAAGAACTTTATTAGATATCAAAAGTTTAATATCTAATAACAATATTTTAGTTTCAATGAAATCGGTGGGTCATGTTAATATTTAAAAAAAATATTGAATACGTACTTGTTTTTTTTGTATGGTTTCTGTTAAAATGAACAATTTACCTTATTTATGGCTCAATCTGCCTCTCAGTGCTGTATTTTCCGACATTTTTATTAATATCCAAAGTTTAATACAAATTATTAATTATACCCGGAGTTCAAAATTTTCGCTAAAAATACCCAAACCGGCCAGAAAATGGCCGGTTTACGCCTCCCCCTAAACCGGCCATTTTCTGGCCGGTTTACTCATTTTTTTTTTTTTTTTAAGACTATGAATAGCAAAATAGTAAAATCTAACACTAAAAATTGAAATTTTTTGTTTAAATTTTTTGTTAGATTATTTCTTGTGATTTATAATTACCATATTTATACTAAAATACACTGGATTACTGGAAATTATGTTGAATTACACTATATTACAATAAATTATGTTGAATTACACTAAATTACAATAACTTCGCTAATTACGCAAAATTACGCTAAAGTAGACCAATTATGTGCCATCTTTCATGAATCATAAAAAATAGTAAAAAAATTCCGAAAAATAGTAAAAACTGGTATTCTACAAGTTCATTATGTAACTAATTTACTGAGCTACTTGGATTGAATAATAGAAATGAAAATCTTAATCGGAAACTTCAACTCAAGTTTTGAGGCTCTTACCTTAGTTTTTTGGTGATTCTGAATTTCGAAATCCGACATCGCGGGCACTGACGCATGCGTCTTTTCGCAAGCTTTCCGAAAAGTGGTCATTTGCTAAAATCGGACACTCGAGCGCCGTTTTATGACCGTTTGAAGTTTCGCCGTCGTTTTTCGCCGTCACTAAATTACATTACATTACGGTACACTGAAAAGGCGAAACTTCCAACGTTGCGTGGAAGGCATGGTACGACGAGCATGGACGTCCGGTGTCTTTCATCTTGCACTGGTTGTTTTTCATTTACTACTGGTTGTCTTTCATGTTCTACTAGTTGTTTTCATGTTCTACTGATTGTCGTTCATCTTTCACTAGTTGTATTTCATGTTCTACTAGTTGTCTTTATTGTTCTACTAGTTGTCTTTATTGTTCTACTAGTATTTCATGTTCTACCGTTTGAAGTTTCGCCGTCGTTTTTCGCCGTCGTTTTTCGCCGTCACTAAATTACATTACATTACGGTACACTGAAAAGGCAAAACTTCCAAGGGTGTGCATTTATCCTGTCCCATGTGCGGTTTTACCAATTTGGTTGATTTTTGAGACTTGATATCTTTCAATTCTCTTGGAGGTTTTGGATGAAACTTCACAGTCTTGTTCTATGGCGTCAAGACTATGAGTCAGCCAATTTTCATGATTTTTCATGATGTTTAGCCATGCCAATCAATGGTGCGAAGTGATGACCTGAGCAGCAATTTTACACATTTTTACAGTTTTCTGGATTTTGTCTTTTTCATTGTGATTTATCCACTTGGCCATTTTAGGAGTTCTTTATATGGATTTAAAGCTTGACAGGTGATCTACCAAATGGTCAAGTATCAGATTTTTCTGCCATGGGAGGCTACGATAAACAGTAAATTGAAATTGTGACCATATTACAATTCATTTACTGGTTTTTCCTTCCTGTTCTTTTACTGGAAATTCAACATAATTTCAATTCATTTACCAAATGGTCAAGTTATTGTAATTTAGTGTAATTCAACATAATTTATTGTAATATAGTGTAATTCAACATAATTTCCAGTAATCCAGTGTATTTTAGTATAAATATGGTAATTATAAATCACAAGAAATAATCTAACAAAAAATTTAAACAAAAAATTTCAATTTTTAGTGTTAGAATTTACTATTTTGCTATTCATAGTCTTAAAAAAAAAAAAAAAAAAAAAAAAAAATTGAGTAAACCGGCCAGAAAATGGCCGGTTTAGGGGGAGGGCGTAAACTGGCCATTTTCTGGCCGGTTTGGGTATTTTTAGCGAAAATTTTGAACTCCGGGTATAATTAATAATTTGTATTAAACTTTGGATATTAATAAAAATGTCGGCTGTATTTTGGTACTTAAAAATATTAAATTATTTAAGGCTCAATATTAAATTATTTAAATTATCTTATTTAGGGCTGTATTTTCGTCACAATTTGCCTATTATTACTGGAAATTCCGGTTCAAATTCACCGCATGAGCTTGTAGGTAACATAGTTATTGAATTTTTTAAATATAGAAAAATAATCAACTCAATCAAACAAAACATCATTATTACAACAATAAGCATACTTTCCATAAGTGTCTGGGTCACTGATATGAAATTTAACCTAGCTTTATTGGCAGAATCTATTATGATATGGACTTAATATCAAAACAAGTTTGCAAAGTGGCAAACTAAAAGGTTCCATTGCCAAAAAAAAAAAAAAAGTTTCTAGAAGACCTTACATGTGCATATTATTGGGGTCATGTACTCACTGACAGTCAAAAACTTAAAAAAGTTGGTAATTAGGTAAGGAGGTGATACAGAAAGAGACTGTTAGGAGACCTACCTTTGCACTTGCTCTAGATTCTAGAACAACCCAACACCACAGATTTGTTTACTATTCATGCCCTGTTTGACAGGGTTAATTTAACCTTTTTTTTATTTCAGTCCTTGTTTTCACCGATATTTTTATTAATATCCAAAGTTTAATACAAATAATTAATTATGCCCAGAATCGGACCTATTATCGAAAAATACCCAAGCCGGCCAGAAAATGGCCGGCTTAGATCTCTCCCTAAGCCGGCCATTTTCTGGCCGGCTTGGTACTTTTTTTTTTTTTTTAAAACCACAAAAACTCTATATAACGCACCCCTCCCTTCAGAAGAAGGCACACAGCCCGAGGCATCTCGTTAATCACTGTTAAGGTAAAAAAAAATTTTTTTTTTTTTAATTTTATTATTATGTTTTATTTTATAGAATAATTAATTATATTATTAAAAATTTTAATAATAAACCCTATAACCCTAAACCCTAAACCCTTAATAATAAACCCTAAACCCTATAACCCTATAACCCTATAACCCTAAAACCATAAACTCAAAAAGAAGTAGTAACCAGTCAATTGTTTACTATTTAGTTACCTGACAATGTTTATCATTTTCTAAAATGTAGTTTGTTTACCATGGCCTTTATTTCATTACACTATGGTGGGAAGATGCTTAATAGTGCACAAGGGGCGTATTACAACAAAGATGCAGCTCATTCATTAATGATTCCAGATGACATCTCACTTTTAGACCTGAAATCCATAGTTTACACACACACCGGTTACAACCCAGAAAGGTGGGACCTAGAATTGGCAACCCGATATTGCCATCCCTCCAGCGGAAAATTTATGGTTGCGAAACTGGTAGATGAGAGTACGTGGAGAGGCATGTTTGGTTATTTGAGGTCCTCAGGGAATTTTCTAATAGAAATATTTGCTAGAAGAGTTCCGGTAGAGCCCGGGGTTGGAAGTTCGAGCTCTGGATCAGCGGCACCACATTATACCCCTTAACTAGAAACCAACAGATGTGACTCCACCTTACTCCTCAACGAACCTGACCCAGAACCCTACAACTATGTCACTCCACCAGCACCTCAACGAAGACACTTAGTTGCATCCCCGCCTAGACACAATCGAGGCAGACCAAGACACTTAGTTTCAACCCCACCTAGATCCGTAAATGCCACTCCTTTACCGTTACCTCCAGTATCACCTTACCCTAGACCTGCACCAGTAGACGATGCAAGCTGCCCGGACTTTGAAGATATTAATGAAATACCGGAGGACGAGCTGCGGAGCGGGGATGAATTTGAGGGAGAAATGTGGGGGGATTCAGATCACATGGAAGGTTGCAATGAAGACGGGCCGGTTCAAACAGCTGAAAGGCATACTGATGAGGGGGGCGCTTAGTGGCCGGACTGATACGCACCCGTTCCCATACCTCAATGATGTTTCTGAGTTTAGAGAAGCAGATATTGGTTATTATGGGCAACGGATTGAGTACAAAGGTGAGCTGACTGCAAACCAATATTTTAAAAGCAAAGAAGACCTAATGAAGAAGATCAGAGAGCACCATATAACTAAGAATATGGAGTTCAGATCTTGGAAAAGTGACAGGGATCGGGTTACTCTGTTGTGCAAGGACAAGAATTGCTGTTACGATCTTAGGGCAAAGCCGACGGGATGTGGAGACGCATGGGTTATAACTAAGCAGCCCAGGCCTCACACATGTAGGACTGAGAGTACGAGGGATGACCACGAATGTCTGACGGCATCACTCATTGCCGATGTCATTGAGAACGCCATTAAAAAGGACCCGTGTATGAGCATCCAGACGGTGGCAGACATTGTTTTGTCTGTGTATAACAATGTGACACCTAAATACAACCGACTGTGGAGGGGCCGTGAGCTGGCAATAGCCCGACAATTTGGGAGTTGGGAGATTTCATACAGCTTGCTGAGACCACTGTTGCTTGCAATTTGCCACAACAATCCCGGCTCGACCCACCAATTTTTGACCAGCCCGGTACGGAATAAGGAAACAGGACTAATCATACCAGGTGTTGCCAAGTTCAGAGCCGTAGCCTGGGCATTTGGTCCATGCATTGCAGCGTTCCAGTACCTGAGACCAGTGATCAGCATCGATGCCTGCTTCTTGTCTGGGCGATATGAGGGGAGGCTTTTGATAGCTTGCGGCTACGATGCTGAGAACCAATTGTTGCCTATTGCATTTGCAATTGTGCGGCAGGAGGATACTGAGAATTGGGGTTTTTTCTTGCAG
Source organism: Carex littledalei (assembly GCA_011114355.1). Taxonomy (NCBI): domain Eukaryota; kingdom Viridiplantae; phylum Streptophyta; class Magnoliopsida; order Poales; family Cyperaceae; genus Carex; species Carex littledalei. Next base: position 10,256,429 of record CM022090.1, on the reverse strand, counting down.
TGGTTGAGGAATGAAGTGCTCGGATGTAGTAGATTTGTATGTGTCATATCGGACCAGCACAAGGGGATCAAAGCTGCACTGACAGCTGAATACGGGTGGCCTCCCGAGCTTTTTGTGCACATGTATTGTATGCAGCATGTTGCCGAGAACCTGGTCAATAACTGTGGAGGAGACAGATGGTACGGATGGAGGTTCAGGGAAGGAGCAAAGAGGAAGAAGCCGAGAAGATTGAAAGAGATGTTCGAAGAGTTTGCTCATGTATGTCTAACTTATAACATTTCGTTTAATTATCTTATAAGAATTTTATGAAAATGAAATAACACCCCTTTGTTTTTGTGCAGCTAAATCCGAAGTGCAATGCGTATTTAAAGAGAGTGGGCAAAGTATGTCCTAATGATGTGATGGAGCCGTCCAATTATGAGAAAATTTTCCAAACATGTGACGGAGGATACCGGTTTGGTATCATAACAACAAACGGCTCCGAGTCGCTCAACAATGTCTTCCGAATGAGTCGTAGATTACCTGTTTGTGCCATAGTGGAGGATATGTTCTACACGTGCAACAGATGGTTTGTTCAGCGGCGTCAGCGAGCAATGGAATTACAAGACAAGGGGCAGGTTCTGTCTGACCGGGTTTTGCAGAAGATCAGAAAACATTGGGAGAAAGCTGGAAAAATGCGGTTGGTGCGTTACACGCAGGGCCAAGGTCAGTACCAAGTTTCATCCCCAAATGAGTACGTTCCTTGCACCCGTAGCCGAGAAGATTGAAAGAGATGTTCGAAGAGTTTGCTCATGTATGTCTAACTTATAACATTTCGTTTAATTATCTTATAAGAATTTTATGAAAATGAAATAACACCCCTTTGTTTTTGTGCAGCTAAATCCGCAGTGCAATGCGTATTTAAAGAGAGTGGGCAAAGTATGTCCTAATGATGTGATGGAGCCGTCCAATTATGAGAAAATTTTCCAAACCTGTGACGGAGGATACCGGTTTGGTATCATAACAACAAACGGCTCCGAGTCGCTCAACAATGTCTTCCGAATGAGTCGTAGATTACCTGTTTGTGCCATAGTGGAGGATATGTTCTACACGTGCAACAGATGGTTTGTTCAGCGGCGTCAGCGAGCAATGGAATTACAAGACAAGAGACAGGTTCTGTCTGACCGGGTTTTGCAGAAGATCAGAAAACATTGGGAGAAAGCTGGAAAAATGCGGTTGGTGCGTTACACGCAGGGCCAAGGTCAGTACCAAGTTTCATCCCCAAATGAGTACGTTCCTTGCACCCGTAGCGACATGGGCAACATGGAACCCACTCACAGGGAGTTCATGTATATTGTGACGCGCGGTCCCGACAGACAAATGGAATGCACTTGCAGAGGTATCCAATTAACTTCTATTCCGTGCGCTCATGTCTTAGCTGTTTGCCGTGACCGAAACTGGCAAGATGACGACTTTGTTGCAGACTGGTATAAAACACCCTATCTTGTGAGTACTTGGAGCCATGTGTTCAATCCAATTGGCAATATGGGAGACTGGCCTCCTAATGTTGGAGACAGAATCCTTCCGAGTAGTGGTTGGATTAGGAAGGGGAGGCGACAACACACCCGTCGTGTAATGACGATGGATGAAATGGAAGGTAGACGAAGGGGGCATCAGCCTCGCCGTTCCACTTCCGATAGGCAACGAAGAGGTATGTAACATTCATCCAAAATTATTTTCTTTTCAATTTATACCAACTTACTAAGTAACACATGCAAATGCAGAGGCAAGAATCGCAGCAAATGCGGAAGAAAATGAGCGAGTAATGGCGTCGGGAAGTGGGTCCGGAGGGTCACGGCGTAGCACAGCTACGAGTCGTTTAGATGCAACTGCTATGTATGCCGAAGCAATGGGAGAGGCGGTTAGGGTGCAAGGGGAGCCATCTGTCCAACCGAGGATGTCCACTACTAGACGCACAACAAGAGCATCTACAAGCCAAGCAGGGCCATCTGGAGCCTAGGCCGGCCCATCTACAAGCCAAGCAGCTCCATCTGGAGCCCAGGCCGGCCCATCTACAAGCCAAGCAGCGCCATCTGGAACCCAAGCCGGGCCATCTACTGAGCAACCAGAGCCACCTGCTAGGCCATCTTGTAAGGCATCTTTCGCAAGTGGTTTACTTCGGGGATTAAATTTTAGACGTGGTAGTAATAGGTGATTTATATGCATGTTGTAAAAATTGTGTGGACTCTATTTGCAATTTGTGTGTACTTTATTATTTTGTACGAAACTCAGAAATGAAATATTTGACTCTAATAATTTGATCTTCATACTCTTTTGAAAAAAAAAAAAAGGTACCAAGTGGGCCAGAAAATGGCCGGCTTAGGGAGGGACTAAGCCGGCCATTTTCTGGCCGGCTTGGGTATATTTCGATAATTGGTCGGATTCTGGGCATAATTAATTATTTGTATTAAACTTTGGATATTAATAAAAATGTCGGTTGTTTTCACCTTTGACATTTTTCATTTAATTAAGCTTATGATGTTTTGATGTTATAAAATAGATTCGAAGTGCATTGACAAGTTGACACCTACAAAAAAAGTCTAGTAGGTGGCCCAAAAAGAGGAAAAAGGGAGAAAAAAGAAGATAAATTTAATACTTTATAGCACATGATTGTTTCCTTCTGAGTTCTGACCAGGAAAATAACAAATGAGGTGACACGCTTTTGTTCAACAAAAGCAAAGTATTGAAAAGGTTCAAATTGGCAAGCATCAAACTGTGTGGTTTGACCAAACCATGAGATAGAAAGCTATTACGGAAAAAAATCTACGATTTGATTGTTCACCGCTTATTAATTGGTGGGTTTAGTTAGGTATTTGCATGGTAATGATCATGATCTTAGTTAGGTATTGCACATAATTGGTTATCAGAAACAGATTATACTGATGTTGAAAGTAGATTCGTTTCGTTTTAACTTCAAAGAAAAGGAGTCTTAATTATTGATTAATGTTCTATGGCTGAGCAATTAAGTGCGGCAATCGGTATTTAATTGATTTAAAATACTCTCAAAGTCAAATTCTTTCAATATCAAACTACAACTATCTTGTTATATGTCAATTGCACATCTCATACTAAAGCATACGTGAGGCCTTGCTCTTTGATCGTAACGTGCTCGAGTCTATATATGTATCAGTTTTTTTGTTGTGAAATATTGTACTTCGTATTGAAAGTCACAAAATTCAAATTCAGTATTCACATTAAAAATGAGTTAATAATTTTGATTTGCATCTTATACTTCAAAAAATATGTACAGTTGGTAAATTGTAATTTGAACGGTAAAAGTATTACACTCATTATCACTTTTTAAATAAAGAGTGAGGTTGTGGTACTATGCATATTGCAAATTGGTCAGTACTACATATTAATATTTTTGGTTTCAAAGTTCAAATAGTCGATCTGAATAGTATACATGATTTTCATATTAAAATGTACTTGTAGACTAAATTTATATTTTTTTTTCTTTTTTAGATAGTTAGAAAATCATTAATTTTAAATGTTTATATATTTTTTAGATTGTGTGATTTTCTACATATCTAAAAATAGTAAAAAAAATATATAAATTTGACCTCTATATAGACATCATGTTCAATAGTTCAGATCGATTGTGCAAATTTTAAAAATGAAGATACTAATCAATAATATATACAAACTAATATAGGTTATACATGACATGTTAATTATGCATGATAGCATAGCCTCACTCATAAAAATGCCTACATAAATTACTTTCTGTCCTCTTTATGTTATTACGAGGGGACACCAAGTCAAATTTCTGAGTTAAAATTTATTGATTCAAGTCAAAGAGTTTCAAGCTTCTTGTCTTTTCCCTCGTATACTATGCAAACATGTCATCTATTTCTTTATAGAGTCATCACTGCATGATTTGCTAACAAACTCCTAACTAACAAAAATTAACAATGTTGTCATACAATTAATAATTATTGGGATTCCAAACATTTAATTTTCTTACTCCAATTGTTTATCAAAAGTAAAAGTCATCCCTTATCAACCATCAATAATCAACAAAGCCAGCAAGTACCTGAGATATGGGTCTTAGTTTCAGTCCAACAATTACATTCCAAAAAGGCCAATGAAATTTTTTTAATTGCCACCTTAAGATTTCAAAATTCTCATCTCATCATCAAATTTTTGAAATTTCAATTCTTACCACCCACGCTAGCAAGACTTGCACACCAAATTGAACTGTTGCGCCAGCCTGGTATGCGCACCTATTTGGGTGCGCAAGCCCAGCTAGGGCATCAATTTTTTTAGTTTTGTTCTATTGTGTGTATAATTTGTAGTAATTTGCACACCGGCTTACTTAGTACAAAACGCTGATCAGATTGTGCATATAATTTTTAATAATTTTTAGTTCAAACTTAGTACAAACTTTTATTTGTTAAACATGTGTGTTTTATTTTCTACAATTTTGTCTATCTAATTTGATAAGAACATATAATTTTAAACACAACAAAACAGAACTTAAAAAAAAAACAGAACAGAAAAAAAACTTAGTACAAAAATTTCAAACACAACAAAACATAACTTAAAAAAAAAAAGTTGGTGCACAAGAAGCCCAGCTTGCGTGGGTGGTAAGAATTGAAAGTTCGAAAACTGGGTGGTAAGTTGAAAATTTTGAAATATTAGGGTGTTAACTAAAAAATTTCGGAATGATATATCTCCAACTTAAATGCCTTTCTCTGTTAAAAAAATGTTTCATTAGAAAGGTGTGATATTGTCAAACTCTTGTTATCATACATGAACACAAATGATATCTACATACTTTCAAATTTATCATTTAGAGTTAACATTGCGAATTGTTAAGCTGCACAAAAATATTATCAAGTATTGGAATGTTTAACTTTTAACAGATTAAAATTAACAATTTTACCCTCTGAATTTTTTAAATTTATTCTTCAACAAAAAGCTTTTTCAAGCATCCATTTTTTTTATTGGGAAATCTTATGTTGTGTTCACTTCTTTTACCATCCATCCAACTGTCACATTCTCATCTGTTAAACAGGCAGTATTTTTAAATAACCGTTAACAATGATAAATTTTCATTTACTAGATAAACAAGCTTTATCTGTTTATTATTAACAAATAAAAGGATGCAATGGTGTGAGTAAAAAGGTGATGAACTAGGAAGGTACTTTTTCTTATCAACAGCTCGAAGTTTCAAATTAATTTTGTTACACCGTTACTAGATTAATTTTTTTTTTTTAATGGAGAAGACTTGTAAGTCCTCCTGCATGCACATTATATCTATGAAAGCTTAATTTGAAAATTTGAAAGTCATCAGGATATGAACTACTCGCTTAAAAACTTAATACTCTGTTTAAATATTTTTACACCAGATCAATTTTGTACATGAAGTTTCCTACTTAATTTTATCTCCTTTCACTATACTATAAAGGGCAATTTTTTATGTGGAGTTCACAAATAACACTAACAAGTAACAACTTAGACATTCTAAAATAATTAGAAGAGGTCTAAAAATCGTAAATTAGAGACTAATAGAGTTTGTCTTTTGTTACGAATTTGTCACTAAAGTTTGATTTGTTTCTCGGTTGCCATTGAACTTTTTATTTGTTCCAATCAAGTTATTATGTTACCATTTCTATATAATATACTGACGAAATATGGTCACCCATATCCATTATTCATACCACTTTATATTATGTTACTATTTTAAACGAAAATAGTAACATAGTGACTTGATTGAAATAAATAAAAAGTTCATTGACTATGAAAAAAAAATTAAAGTTAAGTTATTAAGTTACCAATTCGTAAGAAATGACAAAGTTTATTGATCTCAAGAAAAATTTACCCTTATTTATATATTTATTACGAGTTCCAGATAACCTATATTGTTTACTTTGTAAAAGAAAAGTATATGAATGTTTTTAAGTATTAACTATACATTCTATTAGAGAATCTGTTGAATATTTTATAGAATGGAATGCCAACCTTGATAAGGAATCAAATATATTTTGTACTGAACATGTACCAATTACAATTATAGTTAATCATTCAAAATATGAGCTTCAAATGAGATTCCAGTCTGGTAATATTATGTATGTTGAATTTGACAATATTAAGTTCATTTGATACAATACTTAAGGGGTGAAACAAAAATCAGACACCCGATTAATTATATCTCATGAGCTGATTATTTTGGTTTCTTAATTATATATATAAGACAAAAATAATTTTTATTATTTTCGACATGTATGCGTTATACACATAATTAAATAAGATTGTCAATTTCTCACATTTCATTTGAATTTCGAATTATATACTTGCCAAATTCGAAATACCTGTAATAAGTCAAGTATATATATTTCCTGCATGCTTTTACAGTGAGGAATGATAAATGACCCCAAGAGGAAACACCTGTAAAGTCAAGTACAGGTTGGTAGCTCTGTGCCTGTCATTCAATACCCTTCCAAAAACCTTGGTTGGTACCAAGTCAATCCATTGCCTCCAACCTAATAAATCCCACAAGAGAGTTGAACCTAACCTAACAGAAATGAACAGAGACAAAATGTTGAACTCGCCATGACCAACTTCTATAAGTGCATTTATGATTAGTTGTACTCAAATGAATTGCCTTTACCAGAAACATTCCCGTGTTTTCACGTTGTGGGTCCTAGAGAACAAGGCTCCATTCTCTTGGCCAATCACAGTGTGACATGTCAGCCATGATGCTGTTTGCTGTGTAGGGTAGAGAGAACCGATTTGTGCCTGCCGACTCTGTGCTCCATGAAAGATTGATCCAAATAATGCCCCATTACTATTTGTACTAGTCCTTAGTCCTTACTGTGAACTAAGAGAGAGTGGTTGTTTGATGAATAAATGTCTTCTCTTTATGTTGGTGACTTGAGTGCATTTAATTTGGAGGTACCGGTACGGTCCTATTTTTTCTATTGCAAATATAAATAGTAGTATTTCTATTGAAAATTGAAAGCATCAGATAAATCTATGGAACGTCAAATATTGTCTCTGAAAATGAGCAAACTATTTCAACTTTAAAGAAAGATATAAACCAGACACCTTGGACAGTGGGACCAGAAAACAGTTGCTCAGTGTGGGTACTGATTTTTTTAGTGTGAACTCCGAAATTTTTATTTCTACCATAACCAAAAAAAAAAAAACACTCTGTTTTTGGAGAAATTCGAAATTTACCCAGGCCGCTCAGGCATTCTGCGGCCTCAAAAACTGGGGTCCGCACAATGCCGCTGCGGCCCTCGTTTTTTTTTTTTTTTTTTTTTTAGCACAGAAATTTATTTAACATAAATTTAGCAATTCCAAAGCTCTGCGGCCCCATTATTTAAACAATTTGCCGAAAGCACAAATTCCAAAGCAATTGAGCGGATAAGGTATAATTATGCACAATTATGTAAACAATTGCTCTAAAGAGAAATTACTGTCACCAGCAAATGCACAAATTCCAAAGCACTTGCAAAAAAAAAAACAATGGGGCCGCTCAAAGACACTCAGAATGATTCATGTGTGCAATCCCATTCAGTATGTGCTGTTGATATGATCATATGAACTATTAATTGTAGAGAATTGGCAAAAGATTACCTAGAAAATATTAAGATTTCATGTACTGGAGAAATATAATAAGGGAGCTGAAGGGGCTCTAACTTGATAATCTCTTTAGTTGATCAATATTTCAGTACTGGGTTTTGCTAAAAATTGCAAGAATTTTTTTGGCTAAAACATTGATGTACTTTTAGTAAATAGCACAATTTCCAAAGAAGAAAAATGTACTTTTAGTTAGTCTCTTTCTAAATTAATTCTAAGACAAATTATCACCCTAAAATGATGTTAAACATAAAAAATATTCTATCTTAACATACTTCAAAGATTGTATGATTTTTCTCATAACAAAAATGCATCCAACTAACCTGAAACCAGCCTAGATGCTCTGTTATGTCTTGGTGGGTTTTATCCTGTTGGGACAAGAAATTAAAACAATAATTCAAACTCAATACTACAAGTTGCCATATAATTACAGAGACCAAATTAGTTGATGCAATCATACAAATGATATATAACTATCTATTTTAATAATGCGTTCTTTAATGTACATCCATTGCTTTGGGCTCCAAAAAAAACCATTAATCAGTTTTAATTATCGAGTTTCGATTATAACAACTTACCAGAATAATTGTACTCTGATAAGTGACCTTGTTCCTAACAAACATTCCGACCTGGCCTATTTAGGGAAAGCATATAGACAATGTTATACAGGTTGCAATACAGTCAAGTTTGGAGTAACTTAATCCAATTTAATTTGTTGGCTGACAGTGATATTGTACCTATTTGTTAGTATTTGTTAGAGGGCTGTGGTATTTACATTTTGAGCTTGGTTCCATCATAATTGCAAAGGTTTTCACATTCCATTATTTATTTTATATCTTGAAAGGGAAGTGACTTTACATATTCTTTTATTATTTTAACAAAAAATAGTTCCAATATATTAGAAAGTGCACAAAAATAAAATAGGATTAAAATGCTCCATTATATTTTAAATTTCAGCCGTCTAAGAGCATCTACATCTTTGGTATTATTAAAGTTTCTAATCTGATGTGACAGTTTCTAATTCAGTTTCAGAGATGTGGAAGAATTTATTATTTAGAAACTTGTAAGAAAACTTCTACTTTAGTTTTCAGGATGATACCATAATAATAAAATCATATTTATCCTGAAATCGCTGGGTTAAAGGATTTATAAATTATTCTTCGCAAAAAAAGAACTTCATTGACTGGTAGAAGAAGGTAAACTTCTGTAATTGCTGTTGTCGTTTCGCCAGTATTTTTACTTGGAAAATCTGTGGTTTATAATTTGTTAAAACTAAAATTTGCATTATTATATCCCTTTATAATTATTTGTCGTGGAGAGGTTTCAAGGAGGTCGACTAAAATTTGCACCGCTGTACTTTTGAGAAAAAAAAATTACAGTATTTTAGATAGTTTTGCATTGCTTGGTACTACGGATTAGGATTTTATAAGCTAGGTTAATGAATAATTTTAATTGTATACACTACCATTCCAAGTTATCAATAATCTAGTATTAGTTTTAGAGGTTCAAGCACCCTCACCTACTTAATCACAATTTATTTTCATAATCACTAAAAGCATCCATCATTATTGTTACTATATTACCACGACCTATATAAAGTAACATAAAAATTAAGCATCATATATATCCTTTATGTGGAGTCACGAGAGATCGGATTGGTTTCAATTAAGTTTTCCCAGCCAAATTACTACAATATTTAGGCAAAAAGTTGACTTATTTGGATGCAACTTTCCCTTCTTCTTTTTTTAATTGATGATCATGTTCTTGGCAATTTGAGGAAAAAAAAAAAGTTACCTCAAAAGAGGTCGAGGCAGTTGACCCAATTTTAAGTGATATGACGGTGCTGCTTATCATCGCTACAATTTTCTTTTTAGTTTTATTTTTTTAATGTTTGTCATTGTTGAACAGGGAACACAAAATTTTAAGCATTTTTATAAAGCCCGCTGAACATTGCCAATTCCGCATTTGTTTTAAAGCGCTCATCAAAGGCTCGTGGTGTATATGATTCAACTATTTGTAGGTTAAGTTATTGTTTGGTAAGTAACACATAGTATCAACAAACACCAGATTCCATTCCATCGGAATAGCAATTGATAATTTATATTGATCAAATACAACTTTACTGACTGGAGCAAAGTTTGAAGCATTTTATAGCGCCGGCTGAAAGTTACTAATTCCGCATCTCTTTTAAAGGGCTCATCAAAGAAATGCGGTGTATATGATTAAAGTATTTGTAGCCTTGTAGGTTGCTCTTCTCAACCGTTATTGTTTGGTGAGTAACGCATACTATAAACAAACAGCACATTTCATGCCATCGGAATAGCAATTGATAGTTTATCTTAATATATAATTTGATGAGAGTTCAATTGTGTATTCATTTTTTTGTTTTCATTATGTCTTTATTTTTAAAACTAAAATAACTTAAATTAAAATTATAAGATATTATCTATATTATTTTCTCTATGCACACGTGCAAGATTATGATATTTTGATTTTGTTTTTATTAACATCAAGAGTTTGTAAAAATACACCGATGTGGATAAATTCTGAACGTTGATTTTTTAATTTATTGATTCGTATAAAATCAAAATCGAAAAGTAATATTTTTTTTATGTGCATGCAAAGAAATTAATATGATCACATTTAATGATTTTATTTTGACATGTAAATTTTAAAAAAATTCTTATAAAAATATTTATAAATGAAAGCATGACAGAATAAAATATTAAAGGCATTTCAATCATCCTCGTATAATATGATGTGATGTACGATGGTAGTGATCCTCCATCACTACCTTTGTAAACATTTTTTTCCTTGTATTATATTCATCATCTTTGTAAACAATATTATATTCATAATTGTTTGACTTTCTTTCTAAACTTCTAATAATAACGATTTCCTACAGATTATGAAATTATCAAACCGAGGCCCTACCTACACCAGGCCCAAAATCAAAACCCATGTAGCTAATCTTGCGCCTCTAGTGAGGAAATAATTTATTAGGCTACCTATGGAAAGATCTTTCGAATGCTTTTTGAGTAGGAAATGGGTCCATACTTTCATTTTGTCAAAAAGTATGTTAGGAGCCAGAGAATTGTGGCCTGCCTTGAACCGGTATTGTTTTCTGAATCAGAGCACATGACCAATGGGCTACTGGCTAGAATTTAGATCCAATGCAATACCTTACCGTATAGAATGAGATCTGAATTCTCCGTTTCAATCTCGCACGCAAAAAATCCTCCTATATTCTAAAAAGATGTCGAATTGATTTTGATTTTTGACTTAGACTGAAAGTATTCTACTCTCTCATATACCTAGAGGATATCGATTCCTATGGCTATGTCAGTGTGTCTCGCTGATGCCTGGATCTTCTGTACGTAACGAATAGACAACAGTCCACATTCACATGGGATTATAAAACCAATAGAAGTAATCTGTTAATTCTCCATTTATATTAATACCAGATTGGGAGTTGTATAACCAATTGGTAATCCACTGCATCCACTCATTTCTAAAATTTCTATTTTTAAGTACTTCCAGGAGGTAGTCCCAGTTAGGGCTGCACAAAAAATTCGTAGTTCGTAATTCGATTCGAGTTTGATTCGAAAAAGTTCGTAAAAAATTTGATTCGAAATTGAGTTCGTTTGAAATTAATTTAAACCAAACTTAGTTCGAAATTAATTCAAACCAAACTCAAACTGAACCTAGTTCGTTCAAAATAGGTTCGCAAACCAAACTTAGTTCGAAATTAACTCAAATGTGAACCGTTGATTTCCGCTGATAATGAACTTTAATGTTTTATTTAGGATAATATTTGGGTTTGTAATAATTCTAAGACTTTGGTGATTATTCTGTTGTTCTATTGATATTTAAATTGTACTTCGAATACTTTGAATATTTGAAAACTTTGGTGATATTGCTTCTGTTGGCTATTTGGAAAACTTTAGATTATGTGATTGTACTGAACTTTGATTGATTGTACTAAACTTTGGTGTTTGATATAAATTTCGGTATTTGTAATGAACTTTGATATAAACTTTGGTGTACTGTGTAATTAGAATTCAGAATGCCTGAGTTTTTATTGAAGTACTGTAATTCGAACTTTGACCCAGCCATAAGTCATAACTCGTAAGTCGTAACAAAGTTCGTAAAAATTCGAAATTGAGTTCGTAAAAAATTTGATTTGAAATTGAGTTGGTTCGAAATTAATTCAAACCAAACTCAAACTGGAGGTAAGTTCGATTCGGTTCGGTTCGTTTGCAGCCCTAGTCCCAGTGGATTTTGTCATAAGCTTTTTCAAAATCCACTTTAACCACCACCCCTTGTTGTTTAGATGTTTGGCAAGAGTGTAAGATTTCCTGACTGAGGATAACATTATCTAAGATGTATCTATTTTTGATAAATGTAGATTAGCTCTCATCTATAATCTTATGCATGATGTGTTCTAGTCTAATAGTCAGAAGTTTGGAAAGGAGTTTGAAACTACAGTTAACTTAACTAATTGGTCTGTACTTGTACTTTTAATAATTTTAGCATTTTTTCATTAGGGATAAAACAAATACAAGACTTATTAATCCTGTGTAAATCTAGTTCATTTTCAAATGTGCGAGTAACATAAAATCAGACTTAACAGTCAACCAGAAGAATTGATAGAATTTGAATGTAAAATCATCAGGGCCAGGCTCCATTAGGTTCAGAAGCAAATAAGGCAGTTTTCAATTCTTCCTCAGTGAATGGTCTCTCTAATGACCATTGTTCTAAGTCTGTCAATTTATCTACTGGGTCCCAGAAGTCCACCCTTATGTTACCAAACTTCAGTCCTACAGTTCCTAGCAAATCCTTATAGAATTTTACTATATGAGTTCTAATTGTTTCTAAATTAGATGTAAGTTGGCCATCTATTTCTAAAGAATTAGTTCTATTTTTCTTAGATCTATGAGTAGCAATTGTATGAAAAAAATTTAGTGTTAGCATCACCAACCTCCAACCATTTTTTGTTTGGATTTAAGTTTTCATTTTTCTTCTTCTTGTTGATATATCTCTTCAAGTTTAGTTTTATATGTAACTCATTGTTCTGCTTTTAAATTTGAGAGAGGTCTATTCTGTTTAATAATTTCTAGCTCATGTAATAATGTTAATAAGGCAGATTTTTCTTTTTTTTGGGCACCATAAAAATTCTTGACCCAGCCCTTGATTCTTTTTCTAACATGTTTCAGTTTTCTATTCCAAGATTTAGCTAAATTTGGTAGTTGTAAAGGAACCTCATCCCACCATTTGGAAGGAGGGTGATAAAGTCCACTTGGTCTAGCAAAAGGGGGCCAAATTTAAATGCTTGTTTTATTTGGGAATAATTCCTATTAGCGTGAAGAATGAGAGGAAAATGGTCTGATGCTTTACTACTAAGATCTGTCAACAAACTATCAGGGTAAGTGAGATCTCAATCTATGGAACTAAGGAATTATCTAAGAGTGCAAAGTGACTACCTTTAGTCCATGTATATTTTCTAGTATGGAGCTTATGTTCAACTAGTAAATGATCATGTATGAAGGAATTAAACTGCCTACTGATATTAACACCAAAGTTGGGACCAGATTTATTAGATTTTTTTCTAATAACATTGAAATCCCCACAAAGTAACCAGAGAGTTTTAGTGGGGTCTCTAATGCTGGCCAACTCCTCCCAGAAAGCTTGTTTTTGGGGTTTTAATAATGGACCATAGACAATAGTCAATTGCCAGGGAGTATTGTCACATTTGCTCTCTAATACAATATTAAGGCAGTATCTATATAGGGAATGATGTAAGATTTTTATTTTGTTGCTATCTCCTTCAAATAAAATACCCCATATCTTCCTATAGAAAGAACCCAAATCCAGATATCTAGTGTATTGGAAATGTTATTTCAGATTCTAGTAGAGAAGGATTTTTTTTTAGTTTCTTGTATAGCCATCATATCAATCTTATGTTCTATGATCATATCTTAATCTCTCTGTCTTTTACTTCCTAGAATTTAAACCCCCTACTGTTCCAATTCAGGATATTCATCAAATAACTAACTGAGATCAGAGCTATGAAGCTGGTCTAGGTCTAAAGTAACTAGTTGTTCTTTCCTAGGTTGACTAAGGAAAGTCTTAAGTACTTGTTCAAATCTAGATATATCCATTTGTTGAATACACTCTATAATTGATCTACAGTCATCTACATGAGAACCTAGCCTTATTTGATAAACTTGAAACAGAGAAACTATTTGATCTGTATTTAATCTAGAGTAAGGAAATCTACTAATCAGGGAAATACCTAAGGTGCTACTACCAGCAGACTGTTTCCTTTTTGTTCCTTGCTCATAGTTGAAGCAGGGTCATCTTGAACAGATACCTTGAGGCTCCTTCTAGGTTGTTTGACAAGTGTGTCTCTGGCTTCAGGAGTGTTGATGTTCTAGGGAGCTTCAGTGTCAGAATCTAATAGGGGAATGGCTTTGTCTGAGGTAGAGCCAAGGCCTCCCCTTCTCAGGTTACTTGCACTTCTGAGTCTACTTCTGAGGGGTACATTTTTTCTTCACAGACTGGTGGTGTGGTGTTAGCTTTTTCTGAGAATTTGATCTGTACTACTGACGTGTTGCAATGTAGTTGATTAGAACAATCTAGATTATCAAAATTTGTAATTCTTGTTTGTGTCGTATCGCATATACAAGGCCAATCCTTTATGGGTTCAAGTAATGTAATAGAAACTCAATTTGTTGTGTTTTTCACTGTATCATACCAGAAGTTTAAAATTCTCTAAATTCACACCATTCTTCTGAGATTTGTGTAACTCATTGTGATTAGGCTAGAGGTGTAACAACACGTTTGACAACAAAAAAAGAAAAGAGTGTTAACTACAAATAAGAAAATTTTCTTCTCTCATCTAATAACTCGTAACTCGCTCATAACTCGCTCGCTAATTGCTCGCTTTAACTCTCTCATTTATAACTCAAGTCAGTTCCAACTCGAGTTAGCTGACTCGTTTAATAAATGAGCTGAGTTTGAGCATACCCCAACTCGCTCATTAACAACTCGAGTTACACAAAATTCATCACAATAAATCTCATGCCCTTCTAAATGACTCCTAAGCTGTTGTTTAGATTGTTTGTTTTGTTAGTTGTCTTGTTTATTATGTTTGAATTGTTTGTGTTTAGATAAACTCTTACTAAGTCATTTCAATTGTTTGTGTTTAGATAAACTCTTACTAGTATATAATTATAACTATGAAAATTGACTGGTCAAACGAGTTATAAACGAGTTGTGAGTCAACTTGAGTTGGCTTTATAGCTCGTTATTGTTATCCCAACTCGAGTTGACTCGCTTATTAACTAAATGAGCTGATCACGAGTTGGAGGTAACTCGCTCAAACTCGGCTCATTTACAGCTAGGGGTGTCAATGGTACCTTTTTAGTCATTTACCCGACCCGTATTGTATTCGATAAGGCGGGTATGGGTAGGGTTTTTTTTCGTTAGCTTATTGGATATAGGTATGGGTAAGAACTTTTTTTCGTTAACTAAATAGATAAGGTTATGGGTAATAACTATTTCGTATCTGTTACCCTATAGGGTAATTATAAAATCTAAAATTATTTATATTCAATTCAATTTCCAGTGCACCTAGATTTACTCTTCTATTTCAATGCCCTAAATTGCATCTTTCTATTCCAGTTCCAGCGCACCAGGTTTGTACCTTTGATATATTTTTCCTTCCCTCTTTGTTTTCTTGCCTTTTAACTCAATCGTAAGAATATAATGTAAAATCTGTAAGAATCTAGCTCACATTTTCACTTTAATTTTCATAGTGGCTATGACTCAATTTGTTTTCAAATTAATTTCAAATTTTGCAAAAATTATAATTAGTGAAAAAACAATTTAAATGGTTATCTTATGTAATGAGTAAAATATAATTTGTAAAACATAATGAGTTTTGATCTGTTGTATTCGTAAAATATAATAAAATTAATTATTATATTAGTATTATCCGTTATTCACCCGCTACCGTTTCGTTACCCGATAATATTAACGGGTAAAGGTAGGGTAGGGTAAGATTAATTTTTAATGGGTAAGGATAGGGTACGAGTAAAATCAATTTTAATGGGTATGGGTATGAAAATGTCTTCACCCGACCCGTACCGTACCCATTGACACCCCTATTTACAGCCCTATACAGGGCTCAATTTTTTGTTTAAAATTCCATGCAGGATTCACGCTTTAAATGTACAGTGTTCATCCTTTTTATATGCATAAAAAAACGTGCCAGCACGAAGTTTAGAGTAAAATCATTCTAATAAAAGGAAGGTACAATATATAGTATTTATTTATCTTTATTCTTATACATGGAAAGTTTTCCGAATTCACTGAGATTAAAAAAATTACAATATTACGTCGTTCATACTCTAAGAATTAATTAAATTCATCAACCAAAAATAAGTTAATTTTTAAAGAAATTAACTTATTTTTAATGATAACTTTCCAACCTAGATAAAATTAGAAACAGCTCATCAGCATGTTTGTTCAATAGATAAAATTTTACTAGAATGTTGCATGATTAAATGAACAGATGAGGTGTATATGCGGATATTCAATTATTATTCCAAAATGATTTGATCAGTACCAAATAAATCAGATGAGTTTGGACATTATAGTAATTGTTTTAGAATGAAGTCAGAAGAGAAAGCGGTCTGGCCGCATCCCATGATGCAATCCGTATCATTCATAGCCTGCAGATTCCTAACTTTAGGAGCTTTCTTTAACATAAACTGCCAAAACTAATATCTAAAGAACTAACAAACAGACTGAAATAGTAAAAAGACTTCCCCTAAAAAGCAGACTGAAATAGTAAAAGCAAATAGAGCCCTTTAGGAGGGATACTAGGTAAAAAGAACTAAACTAACTTTCTGACTGAAATCTCGATCTGTTCCTTTGATTATAACACATGAGCTCAAATATTTCTTGTTTGATTGTGAGCTGTAATTGTCTTTCCCTTCTGAAATTATCTCCCGGCATCCCATTGAAAGTTCCCGAAGTTTGTCTTGCCCAGTTTGCCAAGGTGTGCTATGGTGAAGTGCTACTCTGCTGACATGGTTGACAGTTGCTCTGTCTGTGATCTGGTCACGCTCACGCTCTCGCTCCTGCACCAAGCAGTACTTCCGAATTGGTGCGCGGCATGGATAATCATTTTTTTTATCTGCACAGTTAAGATTTTCAAAGATCAAATATTTTTCATAGTGCAGATTGAAACACGTGTTACAAAAATAAAAGGCAAAACCAATTCCAAATATCCTCATTTATAAAATATCACATATACTCTGCAAATAGAAAATAAATAGTACTTTCTATCATCTTTTAAAATACTTGTCCTTTGTATCCATTGTCTACCCTGGGGCATCATTTTCTTTCTTATTATTTCATGTTTGAAAACATGCCAAAACAAACCCTGCGCTCTCACACTATCTTTATATAAAATTGTGTAGGGTGATTTTCACATTTCAAAAGGACTCACAAGAGAGGTATAATTGGTCGTTTTTAGCTTCTAAAAGAGGCATAACCATACGGACATTTCTAGGTTTTAAAAAAGTACTCATGATGGGTTAATATTTTGCAGGGGCATGTGTAAAAACTTTTCCTATAAAGCTGGTTATTTCAGGCAAGTATTTACCTCCAACTTATCCTCTTTGGCACAGTGGTTCTTAGGCAATTGTCTGAACTCATTGGTGAGGTTAATGCACTGGCCAATGCTCTCTGGCGAGACGAAATCCATTGCTATTTTTGTACAGCTCTGTAAATCGTACTTTGTGTTAGAAACTATTATAATGCTGATCTGATATCAGATTTTCAAATTGGCTGGTTTCCAGTCAAAATTGTAACTAATATACGGGTCAAATGTACCCACCAGTTCAGGGGTGGAGCTAGACTTTCAGACTATGAGGGTCAAACGTGAATGGGGGGTCAAGCATATAAAATTTATATGCTGCAAATGGGTGTCAATTTGACAGTTTCATCACATTTTCTACTAAAATATATATAAATTTACCAATAAACACAAAAATTTTGAAAATAAATGAGGATCAATTAACCCCCAATTATTACAAGTGGCTCCGCCTCTGCACCAGTTCATAAATGGAATTGTAACTAAAAATATTGCAACAAGCAATTAGGAATATAGATCTTCTACTAGTTATTGTAAACATGCAGCTTTTGGAAAAATGTCAAACACAAAACCTGTCTGTATACTTTTGTCATTTAAATATTGTATACCTAATAAAATGGTTTTAAAACATACCTTGAGGTTACGCACTTAATGGGGGCAGCCAGCAGGTATAAATACGGCCTCTCCAACATGTTGCACCAAAGACCATGGCTCAATCCCTGCTAGTACAAGGATATTAAGTCAATATTATCATTCTTGAAAAAAAATAATCATTACCTTATTTTTTTTACTCTAGAATGTTTGCATAACTAACCAAATTCCTTCTTGAGCCGTCTCTGATGTTCAGCTGTCAGATAGAACGTCTCATCGTGAACTGGATTAATGACCTAAAAAGAAGAAAACAAAAGAAACACTGTATGAGAAAGCATGCAGTAAATGAAGGTGTATTTGCATTTATGCCACTCAAAAGGTACTTTTACTATCAGATTATTTTTTGCTTGTATGTTGGTTAAGGAAACTAATAAATTGTTGTCATATGCAGAAATGAGTATACTGCAAGACAATTCCTACGTACATCTATCAGCCAGTTCTCAACAGTACAGTCTAGTGCATAAATCCTGGGTCACAAGTGCTGAAGTGCATATCATACCTGATTTACGCGATTACAGTGAATATGCCGAAATTCACGAAAGTATTTCTTAAGGTATTCTTTTAGCAGAGGCACATCTTCCCTTCTAAAGATTTCCCATAATGCCCCAGCTGTTTCAGCTCGATCATTCGCCTTCTTAGTTTTCTCAACCTGCTCTGCTCTGGAAGTATACCCTTGATTTTGGGATAATTCCATCTTATCTTGCTCTCTGTGCTTTCTCTTCAAGTGTTTAATTGCTGATTCTTGCTCAAAGGATGGCTCCACCGCGGAGATATGCATCAGAATGTTTACCTGGTAAAGAACATAAGTACCATTTAAAGAAATATAAGACCAAAATTCTTTTCACAGATAAATCATAAGAAAATCAGTACCAGTTAAGAAAATAAAAATAACCAAATTATTTTGAAATTATTTCATGCCCCCTTACATTGCATCAACTATAATTTCTTCCCTGTAAACAGAATGTAGACCCTTGACATTCACAAAATGTTTTCAATTTTGGATTATATCATAAAAAATATTGCATTTGTCCTTGGAATTATTCAAAATAACAAGTCCTGCGCTCATCCGACTTTTTATTCATAACACCCGTAGCACCCCTCGTAGTAATTTAATACAAAATTCAAATTCATTCAATAGCAAAATTTTATTCATAATATTATAAAAGGTTTTCCATATAATCTTTCCCTTTATTTCAACTATCTCTCTCGTCACAAGTTTGACAGCATAATAAAAAAGGACAAGAAAATAAAAGTGTGTTAACTATCATAATAAAAATTGCTTCTCCCGTCTAAAACAGGATTCACTTTTTTGTTTTAAATTCCGTGCAAAATTAACGCTTCAAGCATCCTTTTTTTGTGCATTAAAAATCGTGCTAGCACGAATTTAGAGCAAAATCATTCTAGAAAACATGGTACAAATGTACATTTGACATTTCAAAAGAACTTTAGTGTTATTTTTATCTTTATTCGTATACATGGAAAAAATTTGAATTCACAGCAATTAAAAATTTACAATATTACATCATTCATACTCGAAGAACTAATTAAATTCGTCAACCAAAATTTTTGTTAACGCAAGAATTTCAAGGGATGACCCGAATTGTCTAGTGTGCAGTCAAGGTGAGAAAGACGTGATCAGGGGCGGAACTAGAAACTTTAGTTAGAGGGAGCTGAAACTTAAAAATACATAATTATTAATTTGTGGTTAGTGGTATTTGAGTCCAAGATCTCTCAAAAACAAAATAAAGTCTTCACTACTAGACTACAAACACATCTATCATCTTATGAGAGGGCTGAACTATATAAAAAGTTCAAGAAAATAAAAAATTAATTAAATTTCAACATACGTGATTAAAAATTTCAAAATCATGAGATGGCTTAGCACCCCCTGAACTTAGTGTAGATCCGTCCCTGAACGTGATATATATGTTGTTCTTGTGAATTTTATACGGAAGTCTGTCGGATGAGATATATTCAAACTCGTTGGGGAAAGCTATACAGGATACTCTTTTCCTTTGTTTAAACTCTGATCAGACTATGCTCGTCTTTGAAATCTCCATTGGATGCAGATTAGAGAGCCTATAAGAAAGTTTGTGACGAGTGGGGCCTGCTTCAAAAAGGGGAATATAACTGCACTCATGTTAATAGAGGCCAAATTGTCGTGGCCGATATCTTGCGAAACTAGGGAACTCGTTGGAGAAAAGCTATACAAGATACTCTTTTCCTTTGTTTAAACCTTAGCATGTATAGGTTCTGTTGTTGGAGTAGAGTGAGTATTATAAACCATTATGTCTCTATGATGAGTTTGTAACACCAAATTTTTCAGTACTAATGGAAAGCCTACGGGCGTGAAAGTTTGGGAAAAAAAACATAATTGTTGTAATTATGGTAAGTTTACTTAATAAGTTAATATAGAGTCGTTGCTCACGCTGCGCTACCTAGAGACATATCCAGAATTTCTGTCATGATAGGACACTAATTGGATTCAAATAACTAATCAGATTTAAAGTCTTTAACTAATCAAGTACTAGATAAAAAATAATTCAACCCATAATTTTGCATACTTCAATTTCAATCCACAATTCATGTATTATTAATATTTAACATGGCAATTCATAGATAAAAAAAAGTAGAATTACTTAAAAAGTTCCTATGCAATCTAATGATACAATTAAAAAAACGAAGCAAATAGCATAAGGTGTACCTCCGTTTTTCTGAAAATAAGATTTAGTTCAAAAATATCCAAATGAGAACTCACGGAAAATGCATGATACAGAGGCCGAAGGAATCATAATGTGGTTAGATTGTCAATATGTTTTGAGTTTTTTTTTTAAATATGGGTTGGAGTCAAGCCACCCAACACATTTCAAACTCCTATGTATTAATATAGATGATTTCTCCACTTTGTGGGTTTCGAACCCATAATCTCTCACATAGGAGCCATGTGTCTTTGCCACTAGACCAAAGACAAGTTCTAATATGTTTTGAGTTTTGCTTTTATATTTGTTGTAACACAACTTTAATTTGTATGTATCTCTTAAAAAAAAGAGTATACATTAATATCAAACCTACTTTATTCTAACAACAAATATGAGTTGGATAGTGGTAAAAAAGGATGTCGCTCAATCATACTTGCCCGGTTTCGATTCTTGTATGAAAAATAGATTTCTTACTTTATATCCATGCTGGTACCACAGCTCAAGCGGTTGGACCGTGCTTTTCAAAACATTTTGGGCCAAGAATAGACACTAAATTTTATCAAGGGTAGGCACTACAAATAATTAGTGATGGGCCGAAAAAAAAAATTCAAATTACTCATGCTGACCTCCCCGCCACGAGTGGAGAAGAGAGAGGTTTGGCAGTAATCATGTGAGAAGGTAAGTAGTGATGCGAAAGAGAGAGTTGGGTTTTTATTTTTTTGCAAGATGGAGATTTGTGTTGACATAGATATCTTTTGTTGACAGGAGAGGAACCCTGAGTTGAGAGTGAAGGATAATTTTAATGTGTAATTCTCAGTAAGAGTTAAATTAGAATTATTTAATAATTTAATCAGATTTAGCACGAGACTAATTACACGGGTAAATAGAAAAGAGTGTAAGAGTTAAGAGGTAAATTAGAACAAGTGTAAGAGTTGAGAGATAAATAGAATAAATTTAAATATTAAGAGATAAATAAGAAACTAAAATTATTACTTTGACATATGCTTAGTCATAAGCACTCTCATTCATCCAGTTCTATTCTCGCTTTTAGTTACTGTGATAAAAACACTTATATTTTTTCATACCCTATATTTTCATTTAAGGAAAAACCTGTGTTCATTTTTTTAATAAGCATTTTCATGCGGATCATGTTATTTTCACAAGTGCATGACCTTTCTTTCAAAATAAGAAAAGATAAAACTTCAATATTTATCGGCCAATTTTCAATTCTGTGTTATCAGTGGTTACCTTGTCATTTCTATTTTTGATAAGAACAGAATAAATTGCTGCGAAAGAATGTATGTATTAAAAAATTTGTTGGAAAGCAAATTTTATAATCTCAATATGTTTTAATAATACGGAATATAAGCACGTTTTTTTTAATTCTTTAAATGGCGCATTCTTTTTTAACCCACTTACGTAATGTTTGATTTCATAGGTACAAATAAATCTCAGAAGTGTGAATAATTTATTTAATTTTTAAATATAAGTGTTTGTTAATCTCTTTCTTCATTCTTCAGGAGTGGCCGGGTTACATTCTCTCTTATATATATATAAAAAAATAAAGTCTAATTTATGATTTAGAATCTAGAATAACTGAATAACTGTACCTTGTCCTTGTTTATCTATTTCTGAAGTGGCTTAGTGAGCTAATTTATTGGCAAGGCATGATCCAAAATTCGATATACACCATCATTTCCTCATAGAGTCCCACGTAGCAGTTATTCCAGAACCTTCTTTAACTCGTGGTCCACGAGTCCATATCCTCTGAGGTAACAGAATATTTCTGTTTAAATCCGGGACGTACGATCAGGATTCGAGCCAATCCTCCCCGAGATGGAATGCACGGATCTCCTTCACTATTCGTGCGATTTCTAATTGGACGGTTTTGATCTAAACCGAAATATTCTGTTACCGTAGGTGTCACGGGGCACAATTCTTCGAGTCATCACGATTAAAGATCAATGTAAAATTTCGGTCCAGGAGTTTAATGTAAAGCCATATTATAAAGAGAGTCAACGACGAGTCAAGGACGCTTGTGTGGCACTGTGGTTATTACTTTTAAACATGGTGGTATGGTGGTCTACGTTAACAAATATAGACCAAAAGTTCCTTTTTTTTCGCGCCGTTTGGCTTCTTAGCGAGAAATTAGTTTATAGACCCGTTGTATTATTATAGTAACTTTTCTACTCGGTCTTCCCTCCACCAAAAAGCAAAAACCCTAGCCCCCAATTCAAAACCCTAATCCATTTCCTCTATTACTTCCCTGAGTTCCCTCCAAATTAAACTCTATTCCTTATTCCTTGAACGCCATTAATGACCTCCACTGTTAACGATGCAAAAATTCTTCAGAGGCACCTGCTTCCCCGGTAACGCCCTCCTTCCGACCGCCTTTTTGATTGAGCGCCAGGCATCTCTTTGTTCGTCGATGCCTTCTGTTCGTCTCCCCTCATCTGTCCCCTCCCTCCAACGAAGCCCTAATACAAGCCAAAGCGCCGGTATCCGCCGTGCCTTCCTTGCCGGAGCAAACTCTAACTCTCACCGTGGTTCCCCCGGGTTGAGTTGCGGTGGTGGGCGACGAAAGTTTTTGTCTGTGGAGGCTTCGAAGAAATATGAAAACTGTGAGGCAGTGGAGGGGGATGAAATGGAGAAGAAGGCAAAAGTGGACCTACTTTCCATACCAGGTATTGGGCCGAGAAATTTGAGAAAATTGGCGGATAAGGGTTTTCAGGGGGTAGCACAACTCAAGCAACTATACAAGGATAAGGTAATGACTTATTTTTTAAGCGTGTTTAGTTGATAGGTTTTTTTTCTTTGTACTGTTAGCTTTGAGTTTTCCTCTTTTTTTACATTTCTTTCTTTGTACTGTAAAATGTTTTGAAATTAATTGGTACAAAAGTTTTAGTACAACACTCAATGCATTCTATAAAGGTTTTAATTGAACGGTTGAGTTGACCATTTTAGCCTTTTGCTCAGGTGGAGTGAAGAGCTGAAATGGGGTTATCAGGCTTTAAAAGAGGAATATTTAATTCCTGTTATGTTGAAATGCAGAATAATGTTCTGTTGGTTATTTTAACAGATGGTTTATTTTCTGAGAGTCTTTTAAGTTGGCAAAAGGCCCTCCAATAGGTTGCATCAGATCTTTAGAAGACTGTTAAAGGTTTTCGTACAATGTTCTTTATAATATCTAATGTTATCTTAGCTTTATATAGATGTGTTTGTTTGTGGTTGCATTATGTGATCTTATTTTTAATTAACACTAACTAATTAAAATTGTAGATTGGGTTTTGTGGTTATATGGTGATAGGAATCTAGCAACATATCAGTAAAACTTATTAGATGAAAGCTGTACAATTTTATTTGCTTTTTATGGATTTTTCCCTCTTCAAAATTTGCAGTTCTTTGGCAAGTCTAGTGAGAAAATGGTCGAGTTTCTTCAAAGCTCAGTTGGCATAATCCATAAAAACCACGCAGAGAGCATCACTACCTTCATAAAAGAATCAGTAGATGAAGAAATTAAAGATGATAGTGCCGAATCAGGTCCAAAATTGGCAAAAAAGAACCGGCTCACCTTCTGTGTGGAAGGAAACATAAGTGTGGGGAAATCCACTTTCCTCCAAAGAATTGCAAATGAAACCCTAGAATTGCGTGATTTGGTGGAGGTAGTGCCAGAGCCGGTATCCAAGTGGCAGGATGTGGGGCCCGACCACTTCAACATTCTCGGTGCATTCTATGATGAGCCAGAGAGATATGCATATACATTTCAGAATTATGTATTTGCTACGAGGCTCATGCAAGAGAGAGAATCGGCTGGTGGTATCAAGCCTCTTAGATTGATGGAAAGAAGTGTTTTTAGTGATCGCATGGTAAGTGTTTTGTTTTTCTTGCGTGTGTGATTTGAAGATATTTTTGTGATTCTGAAAATGTTTGATTTATGAGAGTCCTGGTTTACCATTAGAGCCCTGTTGTGCTAATAATGACTAAAGGAGGAATAAGCAATACCGACCTGGGATTTTAAACTATTTCAGAAAAGTTATTTTAAATACAGAACTTTCAAGTTTTTATTATTTCTCATAGATTAATATGTGCTATGAACTATGGTTGAATGATTGTTAAAGTGTGTCCATTGCACTTTGTTATTTCAATTTTTCTTTTAAAGGCTGGCAGAATGGGATTTAGAAAATTGCTGATTGTATTAGCAACTCTCGGACGTGTGCATGCAATGAACCTTTTTTGCAGGAAATGACCTGGAAAAAAAATTATTGTTCTTATATCACTCTGTAGTCTGAAGTAACACCCCTCTTGATTCATGTCAGGTGTTTGTCAGGGCGGTGCATGAGGCAAAGTGGATGAATGAAATGGAGATCACCATCTATGACTCATGGTTTGACCCAGTTGTATCCTCCATGCCGGGTCTTGTACCAGATGGATTCATATACTTGCGGGCCACCCCTGACACCTGTCACCGCAGGATGCAACACCGCAAGAGGAATGAAGAAGGTAGGGTCACTCTTGATTATTTGAGAGGGTTGCACGAGAAGCATGAGAGCTGGCTGTTTCCCTCTCAAAGTGCGTCGGGTGAAATCTTGTCAGTTAGTGGTTTGCCAGGTCACTTGGAGAGCTCCCTGCCCCCTAATATAAGTAACAGTGTGTTTTATCTTGAGGGGAATCACATGCATTCTAGTCTCCAAAAGGTAATTTCCATTCAATTGCAGTTAAATATATTTGAATAGTGTTTTAAAGAGCTGTCTTCCTTCAAAATGTTGCAAGTTTTCTTCACACTTCTGCAAAATGCAGATCATCACCAAAATGATTATAACGGAAATGTCATGCTGACTATTCATCACTAGGAGGTTTGTGAATAATTTGGTTTTGGTGTTATGTATGTAGGTACCTGCTTTAATACTGGATTGTGATTCGGACATTGATTTCAACCGTGATATTGATGCCAAACAAAAGTAAGTGACCCGATATTATTTAATATCTCTGTATATGATTTTGATTGTTTGTTGTGCTAATTGAACCCTGAGATTGAATATTTTTCTTCCAGGTATGCACAGCAAGTTGCTGAATTTTTCGAGTTTGTTAAGAGAAAAAGGGTAACTTCAGATGCTCAACCCGGCAATACTGATCCTAAAGCAAAAACTGAACAACAGATTGTGCTGCCGCACGGCACTGGCTTGTGGGTCCCCCCAAGTGGTTTTCCCAGTTCTGAACTTGAAATCAGAAGAGGTATGGCTACTTTGCGGGGTTAGGGTTTAGATTATAGCCTTTTTTTAGTACATGGCTTCTTTGTTGAGTTTTCAGGAGTCAGTTTTGGATTAGCACTATGGTTGGGGGCTGCTTACTGTGTGTTAGCTTGAGTAAGGTATTTTCTTGTAAATGGTTGTTTCTTTTAAAATGTACGGTAATGTACGGAATGCAAGGATCTCTAATGTTCGTTTCTTAATTTAGATGATTGTCTCTTTATTTGGTGTATGTTGGGTTTGATAACTTGTTGACTTGAACAGTATGTGAAAAATGAGTTGCTTGCTGCTGGTGCATTTAAAATAATGAATTGGTCTCTTTATTTGGGGCATATTGGATCTCTAACAATCGTTCTTTTTAGGACCTATGCCTTGTGTATGAACTCGAGTGCAATTATAGGAAAATCCTTGTAATCGACTTTCTTACAATTAGGAGAAAAGTTGCTGGTCTTATTTATTTAAATTGCATGTTCTTTTGGGCCTATAAGCAACATAAAATTACCAAAGCCCAAACATTTACAAAAGATTGCAAATCAAAGCCCAATTCTTTTCCACTTGCATTCATTTTTACTGGAAAACAAAAATTCTGTTCGCTCACAAGATTATCCTGAGACCAAAGTTAAGGATCTGAACCTACATTTGACGCTCTCTTATATAGAAAAGGTGTAAAATTCGTTGTAAGTCGATTTAATAATTTTAAAAAATTAAACTAATTTTATGTAGTGAATGATAAAAGTGTTGTGCCGTGTTACGAGTGTCGTGCCAATGCGCGTCCGGTACAAGTGTTGTGTTGTGCTGCATAGATCTGATTTCGGACAGCACTTGTATTGGCGCAACACAGTATGGTATGTCGTGTTTAGGGATGGTGAAACGAGCTTAGACGTGTTTTTTTCTTCAGTAAAATATGTTTAAATTAATTAAAAATATTTAAAAGTTGTTCATATTTTTGACAAGTTTCATTTTTATTTATTTAAAATAATATGTCAATAATTTTCAATTATTCCCTCCTTTTTTCTGGGCATGGGACCGGTTATGGTTAAAATCGTAGGCAAAGTTAAAAAATTGAAATTAGTATATTGCTTTAAAAAATATATATATAAATTGAAATGTAATAATGAATTTAATAGAAATGCGTACTTTTTTTATTGATATCGAAGCCTAACGAGATTTGACTTTCTTGCTCGATTTAATCGTTGTAGTATACTCAACTATAAAATCGCCTTCATCGCGAAGTGGGTTGTCCGGATCTCATCGTGAAGATCTGGGATTTGATGTGGCGTACTTCGTACTTTCGTACATTTTGAAGGTGTTGTTTCCCAAACGGTTGCGACCATCGTACTTTTTCGTACATCGCTTGAAGCTACGGTAGATATGGGGACTAAGTATATATCACGAGCTACAGAGGCTAGAATAGGCCAAATTTCTCATGCCGCTTCTAGTAATCCATAATATCAAAATCTATCTGTTCCTTCTCTGTAATAAATTCAGGAGCGGATGTAACAATGTAGGTTTGACTTTCGTTCCCACTCATATCATATGAGATGCAGAGGTCGAGTGCAAAATCTTTCTTTTTAGAATACCAATAAGTCCTTTTTTTTTTTTAAATGAAGAATACCCATAAGTCCGATCATAAATTGAACCGTCTTTTGTTGTGTTAGTAGGGATTGAGAATCTGAACCGGTTTGTTGGGTACCAGACTTAGTTAAGTGGTTATACCGCTCGGCATATATGTTTTTTATTTCCTGAATTTTGCTTTAGACATGTTCGTAGATCCATGTCTTCCCGAAAGATCCTTATCAATTCAGATGTTGAATCCAATTTCAGCCTCGAATCCACACAATTTGCAATTATTGTAACCAGGGGTACAAGTTCCTATTCCTTTAAAAACTTCTATCGTATGACTTTAATGATTGATTGTAATACATGTAACAATCTCTATTATTTATTTTAGGGCACATCTATTTTATATATATAATCCTCGAAGGGTTTGGTACTGTTCACAACCTCCCCTCCGTCTGATCCCATCTTACGGTCCTTAGCTGACCGCGTCGCTCTCCCTTTGTTCACTCGACACCTGTTCTTCTTCGTTCCTCGTCGCGCCGCTTATCTCCGCTTAAATTCTTTGCTTAAAGTCTTCTGCCTTTCTCCTAGGATTGCTAATGATCCAAGCTCGGCTCAAAACTCAGCCCAGCTCGTCATATAACTAAACATGCTCAACTCGGACTCGGCTCGGTCTTGAAGGAAAAAGCTCGGCTCAATTCAGTAACCCGATTTAAATAAGTTACTACTTTTGGAAATTATTGGAGAGGTTCAATGTGCAATAAAGCGTAAAATAGAAGAGACTTCTTGACTCATGAGCCGGCTCGGGCTCGGGCTCGGGCTCGATCCTATTTGAGTGATAAAATATGAGCCGAGTCGAGTTCGGACTTTATTTAGTTTAGAGCTTGACTCGATACAATTTATTGAGCTGTTGAACTCATTGACTCATGAGCCGGCTCGGCTCATTAACAGCCCTACTTTCTCCTCCTTTCTATCCAGATTCCAGACTTTTCTAATGTCGTCTCCACCTTTCCGTCTCACATCTTTCCTCTTTTTCGTTCCATCCCAGAACCTTCTAAACCTACTACCCTTAATACTATAAAAAGGAAAGAAGAAGAAGGGAGCATGAGAGGGATGAGGCAGCCATGACTCTTGAGACAAAACCTTCACTGTCAATCGGAGAGTAACTAAATTTCTTAAAACTTACGGTGAGATGTGTTCTCATTTTTATTTTGTTCATGTTTCCCCGTCTGTTGTTCATCTCTTGCTTAGCTTTATTGGCAAAATAAGAGAAATTTGACCTCAAATTTCAGGATGGGAATTGCTTCTTGGGTCAATTGGGCCATTTTACACGATCGTGACTGCCAATCAGCATTTAAATTGTACAAAAACAGTAGCGACTTCCCCATTGCTCAAGGCTGGATTATCCAGTGGTAAAGAAAAAGGGATATGGCCAGTCCCAAGAGAGAGAGCTGAAGACCCACCTTCCAATCTACTCGCTGCCTGATCGGCATTTTACACTATCGTGGTTCTCGTGGTTGCTAATTTTAGTGTATCATTTTTGACTTGGAAGTTGAAGCGAACAAGGAATTCTATGTCTCCCTGGTCCCTGGTCTCCGACATTTTTATTAATATCCAAAGTTAATTAGATATTAATATTTATGCTCAGAAATTTTGACTTTCGCCAAAAATGTCCATATCAGTCATAAATAGCCGGTTTTTTTTTTTTTTTTTTTTGAGACACTGTAAAGAGCAAGATAATGAAATCTAATATTGAAAATTTGAATTTTTTTGTTTAAATTATTTGTTAGATTACTTCTTTTGATATATAATTAGTATATTTATACTAAAATACGCTAAATTACTTGAAATTATGTTGAATTACATTAAATTACGCTATATTACATTAAATTACGCTAAAATACGGTAAATTATGCAATTACATATGAATATGAACGATATCTTCACTGAAAAGGCAAAAAACGATGACGAAACTTCAAACAGTCATAAAACGGCACTCGAGTGTCCGATTTCAGCAAATGATCACTTTTCGGAAAGCTTGCGAAAATACGCATGCATCCGTGATGACTAAGTCATTTTTTGAAATTTAGAATTGCCAAAAAACAAAGGAAAGAGCCTCAGAACTTGAGTTGAAGTTTCCAATTAAGATTTTTATTTCTATTATTCAATCTAAGTAGCTCAGTAAATTAGTTACATAATGAACTTGTAGAATACCAATTTTTACTATTTTTCGAATTTTTTTACTATCTTTTATGATTCATGAAAGAGGCACAAAATCGGTCTACTTTAGCATAATTTTGCGTAGATTAGCGTAATTTACCGTATTTCAGCATAATTAGCGAAGTTATTGTAATTTAGTGTAATTCAACATAATTTATTGTAATATAGTGTAATTCAACATAATTTCAAGTAATCTAGTGTATTTTAGTATAAATATGCTAATTATAAATTAAAAGAAGTAATCTAACAAATAATTTAAACAAAAAATTCAAATTTTCAGTGTTAGATTTTATTATTTTGCTCTTCATATTGTCTCTAAAAAAAAGAGTAAACCGGTTTACGTAAGCCAGCCATTTTATAGCCGGTGTGAACATTTTTGGCAAAAGTCGACATATTAATTTCTAATTAACTTTGGATATTAATAAAAATGTCGGCCCTAGTCCTCCTGGGAGAATCTAGATTTCTTTTTTGAAAAATTCAATTTGAAATTCACCTTTATAAGTTGGGGATAGTTAGAACTCCGACATTTTTATTTATATTCAACATTAAATAAAAATATTAAATATACTCAGCTTGACTGGTTATTTTTAAAACTGTCCAGACCGGTCATTTTTGACCGGTTGGATTAAATATTCGAACCGGTCAAAAAATAGCTGGTCAGTTTTTTTTAAAAATATTTATAGATTACTTCTTTTCATGTATAATTAGCATAATTATACTAAAATACGCTAAATTATGCTAAATTACGTAAAATTACGCTAAATTAAGTTAAATTATGCTAATTACGCTAAATTACGCTAAATTATGCTAAATTACGCTAAATTACGCTAAATTATTCTAAGTTAAGCTAAATTACGCTAAATTATTCTAAATTACGCTAATTTTGAAGTCATTTCTCTCATTTCTAAAGCACATGTATGTTGTACATGTATTTATCTAAGACATCTCTCGTAAACAGACGAGGCTAGAACCATAGTGACATAACTCGCGTATTATACGCGTATAATTCGCATATAATTCATTTTTTCGACGTAACAGAACTGAACTCCGAATAAAACGCAGAAAAACGTATAATACGTTTTATTTGTGAATAAAACGCGAGTTGACGAATTATTCGCGATAAAAACTCCAAAAAAAAAATTTCAAATTTTTTTTCAAATTTTTTTTTTACGGTTTTTTTGGGTTTTTTTTTTTTGCTTCCTTGTTGTACCGAATCATTCCCGAATTATATCCGAATCACGAATTTTTGACCTCGCCGAACCGAACCCGAACTTTTGATTTGTCACTATGGCTAGAACAAGGGATAAGGCAAGAGAGACGATATCTTCACTGAGAAGTCGAAAAACAATGACGAAACTTCACGGCCATAAAATGGCGCTCGAGTGTCCGATTTCAGCAAATGATCACTTTTCGGAAAGCTTGCAAAAAGATACATGCGTCGGTGACAGCTATGCTGTTTTTCAAAATTCATAATTGCCAAAAAACAAAGGGAAGTGCCTCAAAACTTGAGTTGAACTTTCCGATTAAGTTAGCGTAATTAGCGTAATTTAGCATAATAAGCGTAATTTAGTATAATTTTGCATAATTTAGTATAATTTAGTATAATTTAGCGTAATTTAGTATAATTTAGTATAATTTAGCGTAATTTAGCGTATTTTAGCGTAATTTAACATAATATAGCATAATTTAGCGTATTTTAGTATAATTATGCTAATTATACATCAAAAGAAGTAATCTAACAAATATTTCAAAAAAAAAAAACTGACAGGTCATTTTTTGGCCGGTCCGAATTTTTAATCCAACCAGCCAAAAAATGGCCGGTTTAAACATTTTTGAAAATATCCAGCAAAGCTGGATACATTTGATATTTTTTATTTTTATGTTAGATATTAATAAAAATATCGGGCTAGAACTAGATATGAACAGATAAAATTGATTGGATTTGTAAAATAAAGAAATCACCTTTTAAACCACTTCACTTGGCATATTAAGGATAACACAAATTTTCTCCCTTGTTAGGTAAGTAATAAAACATTGACTCCTTTAACCTTTACCACAAAAGTATAAAACGCATTAGATTCCCAACTAGTGGGGGCCGACACTTTAGGCCAATTTAACCCAACTCAACTATCCATAGATTGAACTATATCCAAACCAAGATTCGTTTAACAGTGTCCTTTTAGTCTATTATTGTCTTCCTTTTTTTTTTCTTACAAAAAAATATTAAACTTATTTTTTTTTTCACTGGGGACCTATTTGATTTGTGATAGCCGGAGTGGTTAGGAGAATTACTTGTTATAAATTGAATGATTCGTATATATAATATATCATATTGTTCACAAATATTTTTTTTTGGTTATAATGCATGTAAGTGTATAAAAATTATGATGTTTTAAAGAAAAAAACATATTCTTAGAGTAATTTTTTGAGAATAATTTGGATATAATTTGTCAACAATACAAAAAAAATCAGAAAAATATTAAAATTCATTGAATTCATCTATTTATTAAAAAAATACTGAAAATGAATTATTTACAAATTATTCGCAAATTTTGTTATTATGTTTGTCGCAATTGAAGATTTTCCTCATCTTTCGTATGAAGTATATAGATCACTTATTGTGGTTCACCAAACTACAGTTATTACCTTTAAAACACTTAATTCTTTCATTAAAGGATTTAAAGATTTAGTATTTCAAATTTCAATATTCATTATAAACTCTTCATATCTGATTCGTTGTTTCTCACACAAAAGATATTATATTTTGCTGCTAAGTCAAATTAAGGTCTGCTCTCATATTTACTTTTGTTATTACCGTATTTCATGTTGTTGAATTTCAATTAGTTTGGTTTTTTTTTTGTTTTTTTACTATTTAAAAAGGTGAATCTTGGGCTTGCATTCTATCTTATTTACTTGAAACAAACAATAATGTATGAAATTACCTACTATATATCAAAAATTTAAATAACATTTATCGTGTCATAGCAGAAGGACTAAAAAAATGACGTTATGCTCATATTACACCGCTATAGCGCTGATAGCGTCATAGCTTTCATGGTCCAAAAACACTATAGTACCGCTATAGCGCGCTATTTAGAACCCTGCTATATATGTAGTTTTGTTTTCAATGATTCAGAGATGGCTCCAATTTTTTTTTGAAAGAACCAGTTATACGTCCATTGATTTCATTATTTGAAACCACAAAAATATTGTTTATCTCATACAGAGATGGCCCCAATTAATACTTATAGCACCGAACATGTACTGTCTGGAATCAATTTGGGTACGATGTCCATCGGACTCAAAATGAGTTCAATGGGTTCGACAACCGTCCGATCTGCTTTAAAATTCGCGCCCACAACTTTCACGTCTGCTTTAAAATTCGTATGCACAAATCTTAAAGTGAATTGAACGGTCCCGAAACCCATCGGACCCAAATTTGAGTCCGATGGACATCGGACCCTAGCTGTTCTCGTACTGTATAAGTATCTATTAGCAACTTAGCCTGTGGTCCCATCAAAACATATTTTGAGTGAACAATTGAACCTAAAGCTACCTAACCAATAACCATCAACTTAAACAAAACAAAAAGGATAAGGTCACTTAATTAGCTTCCTTCACCACACTATAACTATTATTGAGCTTTGGGTCTTTGACTATTCAAACAGAGCGAGCTTGAGTGAGACTGTGAAGAGAGAGAGAGAGAGAGAGAGAGATGTGGTGAAGATGAGGAGAAAGAATCAATTGCTCAAGATTTCCCCGGGAGAGCTCAAACTCTAAATCCTAAAGTACAGGTACACAGTCACTACTACATATTATTTCCTCTTAATTTTAAGTTAGAATTGCTTGCTTATGTTTTAGTTTTTAACTTAATTAGATGTTAAAACATAACTGAATTCGATCACTTCCTCTCTAGAGAGAAACTACTTGCTTATTCAGTTCCCTCCCTTTAATGGAAATGACCGTTATTTAACTGATGCAACACACTCCTAACCTTGGTCCTTGCATAAAATGAATATTACAACAGAAAGATCAGATCTATGCTACCTATGTCAGCACACACTGACAACGAATTCATATCACCTAAGGTAACTCAATTTTTGAGTTTCGATCTGCACCGTCGGATCTGCTTTGGCATGAATATTGGGCCCCGTGTATTCCACCTCGGGCTGGATTTGCCCGGATCTAAACTCAAAATTTCAGTTACCTCAGAGGATCCGGACTCGCACACACAACCCTTCAAATTTTTATTTGATTTGGAAAATCATCCTCTCCAGTTTGCAAAAATTGCTTACCCCTACCCCCTTTTTCAACATGATTAATTACAGATAAGATCAAGAGAGGAGAAATGATGTTTTATTTGTCTGAGAACTTTTCAGCCTGTTATGTATTGAATTTTGTTTAATTGTCAGATAAATTTTAAAAAATAAATATGTACTTAATCGTTCTTTATTTTTGGTAATTAGCTAAACAAACAAGGAAATTAATTGGACTAAACTTTAATAATTATATATATATATATAGAAAGATCAGATTCTCTGTTTCAATAGGAGACGCCTATTGACCGTACACTAAAAGCTACCTTTGCATCATGGAATTCAAACATAGAATGAACAAACAAAGTATTAGGAGCATCTGTGGTGCTGTACATAAGATTCTTTTGCTTTTGGTAATGATGGAATTAAAAACAAACTAATAAATATTTGTTCTTGCCCACAATTTATAAATTTTCCTTGGCACTGTTATCTTGGATAAATTAATTTCTTTGATACTACAAATAAAGCATTACATAGATGCAAGAACACAGTAATTATGGTAGCAATTATCTAAAATAAGAGTACTGAGTTCCTTTTTTGCTCATTTTTCTTCAGAAAGGACTTCGTTTTGCACATCCACCATGGTTTACGAATTAGCGGGTGATTAGATATAAAATTAACTCTGTTAATAGAGGGAAGCATAACAACAACAACAAAAGTACCCTACAGAGAGATCAGTACTTCGGTAAAATATATAAAGATTCAGAGATGACACAACATCAGCACATAGCTATCCAAATAAGAATCAGTGATCCTCTGGCTTTATCTATTCAGAAAAAACTTGATAAAGTACCGTATCAATCAACAACCGCAAAGAAAGAGATCACCATTTTCCGTGTGCCTTCGCACATTAGAGAGAGAAACAAGAACTTCTATGAGCCACGGGTGGTCTCAATCGGCCCGTACCATAGGGGGCGTGAAGACCTAAAATGTATGGAAAACGAAAAATTGCGGTACGTATGGAAAATGCTCTATGAAAATCCTGACGTGACCCTGGAAGATTATCTGAAGGAGTTGAGAAAGTTGGAGTCGACAGCACGAAAATGCTACTATGAGAGCGTTGACATGGAATCTGACGAGTTTATCGAGATGCTGTTGTATGATGCATGTTTTATTGTTCAACTGATTGTGAATTGGAGTTTTCCAGATTCTGATATTATCTCTGAGATCAGCTGGAATATTCCTCTCATAAAGAGCGACCTCCTGATGCTCGAGAATCAGATCCCTTTCTTTGTGCTGCAGCGTGTGTTCGACCTTTTTTCGACCAGAGATGAGGATACCTCTAACTTGATTTCTCCGTCCAGTGACGATTCCAAGACTACTGAGTTTGATACGGCATCTACTCTAAGTGAAGAGAGTGAGCCTGAGAAAGCAACTCTGTTTGATTGCTTAGTTGAGTTCCTGCAGCACGGGAACGAGACCTTCTCGGTACCAGAAGGAGATAACCCTTATTACCATTTGCTCGATTTCTACTACCACTGCTACATGCGCACACAAGGATTTCCCACGAAGACAAGGAATAAATTCCTAATTCTGTTCAAAATTCTTGGGCAAAAAATAAAGGTGTTCCCTCTAATTTCCTCTTTTAAAAAATTAACAATGCGAAGGCATCTTCTTCCCAAGACTGCGAAGCGTAAACCGCGAATGATTCCCTGTGCAACCGAGCTTCAAGAGGCAGGGATAACTTTCAAGAAGGCCAAAGCGGAGAGCATCTTCAGTGTACACTTCTCCAATGGTGTGCTCACGATCCCTTACAGCTCGGTTGAGGAAGCGAGAAGGCCACAGATAATGAATCTCATAGCTTTCGAGCAATGTAATGGTGAGAACATCAAGCCCTTGACGAGCTACGCAGTGTTCATGGATTGCATCGTGAACACGCAAAGGGACGTGATGATTCTACAACAGAATGGAATAATAGAGAATAAGTTGGCTAATGAAAAGGCGGCCGCTGAATTTTTCAACCAGCTCAGGTATTGTTCTTACCCCGACTATGATAATCACCACCTGGCAGAGCTGTTTAAAAAAGTGAAGAACTATTGTGACTCCCCTTGGCAGAAGCACAGAGCAAAGTTGCACCGAGATTATTTCAGTAACCCATGGTCAATTATATCGTTTATTGCCGCTATTGTGCTTTTGCTCTTAACTTTTTTGCAAAGTCTGTATTCTGTTATGGCGTACTACCGTCCATCACACTAGCGGTTAGTGCGTGTTGAATGTGATGTGTTTGTAATACAAAATATTTAGTGGTGTTAATTGAAACTGTTATGTAGTGATGAACATTAAATAAATTTGGAATGTAATGAGACTTGAATTTTTCTTGTAATTTTTTTTTTGACATCCAACTTGCATTTCATACTGCTCCATAACCGGCACAACTGTTCTCTGGTAGAGAAATACTTAAAAGTTTGGGCATATAGAATTAATGAAAAGAAAATATGCTACTATATTTTTATTTGTTTGGTGAACTAAAAGATGTCTAAGAGAAATGGATGTCATGTCATTGTACTTTTTTAAGTTTAAAGATTTGGTTCAGTTGCTATAAAGATAACAATATGGTTGAGTTTAAACTTAATATTTCAGATAATACAATTCATGAGCTAGGTTGGTTGACCACTTACATCGATCACCTACTTTCTGTATATTCTTGTACATTGTTCCTAATTTGATCCGTATCTTTAGACATCTGCAAACATAGAAATACAGCATTAATTCATGGATCGAACATAAGGAAATTAACTAGGGTAAATAATATTTTAACAGAGGAGTTTTGGCTTTAGGCACCAAACGGACTACTGTAGAATCAAAACAGGGATGTATCTGATTGTGCGCTGCATGATCGATCGAACTGCTCTGTTTTAAACAGGGATGTATCTGTTTTAGCTTTTGGATCCGCTGTATTGTGGCCAAATGGTGCTTCAAAATATAGTTTTACGAATAATCCAATAGAGTCCGATCGAACAGTGACAATGAAATACAATAATTAAGTAATTCATTCTCTCTTCTACCCCCTTCTTGTCTCTCCTACTAATCAACGCAATGGGGATTGTTTTTCTTAGCGTAAACAAGAGTGTTCAACTAGAAGTCTAAATTATAAATGCGGCAATAATCCATGTTTAATTCAACGCCAGAAACCTTCAAGTCTAAATTTGGAATGCATGTGGCAATCCATGTTTAACGTACGGTAGATACTTGGTACAAACAAGTATCCTCTCCAATATGTGTAAAAGATTTCCTTCACTTTGAGATTTACTCTCAGCTGCTTTGACATTCGGGCAAGCGCAGAGGCAGTATTATTGGGCTTTAAGATTCGTGTAAAGTTA
Source organism: Carex littledalei (assembly GCA_011114355.1). Classification (NCBI taxonomy): domain Eukaryota; kingdom Viridiplantae; phylum Streptophyta; class Magnoliopsida; order Poales; family Cyperaceae; genus Carex; species Carex littledalei. The sequence continues at coordinate 10,219,121 of CM022090.1, read as the reverse complement.
AAAAGAACAGTCCGGATCTACTAATTCTAAAAGATTCCCTTTTACGGTACCGGGGAGGATGTGAATTCCTTGGTACTAGCACAAAAGATATTAAAACTTATACTCGTTTTTTATTAACACAAAATTATCAAAATATTTTACTATATATAGAGATAATTTTATCCTTAATTAAGTATTTTCTTTAAAACTAATTCTCTCTCATATATTACCACATAATTTTTTTTCTTAAAGATTATGCTTTATAAAGTATATTATTTGTTTCAAATATATGTCTCTCTCATATTATTATATAATTTCTTTCCTCAAAAGTTAGATTCACGAAATAAACATTCATTATTTTCGTCACATTTAAGATTTTTTAAGCGAATTACAACAGTGAAAGATTTTGTTATATATTAAAATCATTCAACAAATATATACATATTTTAATAAATGATCACTATATTAATTACATTATCAACAAATATATAGTTAGAAAGATATTTAAAGAAGATTAAAATTGTCCATATATTAATTTTTTTGAAGATGTTGTGTTAATATGCACAGATGTGGTGTCAATATGCCTACCCCTTTGTTACCATTATTTTTTTGAAAATTAATTGTAATATGCTTATAGTTTGAAATGATTGTAAAATTATGTCATATTAAAAAAAAATTCCCCGCTCTATAAATTAATCTTGTTAAAATCTAAAGCTTAATAATTCTATTGCGTTATTATTAGGTGTTCTCATTACAAATATCTAATCTATCGCCGCAATTGTTCAAATTGAATTTAAGGTTATTTTTTTTGTCAAGTTAAAAATAAAATATCACAAGTGTACTACATCGATAAGATGGTAATTAAAAAAACTTTATTTGTAAATTTTTTTAGAGTAAAAAATATGGGTCACGCCCAAATTAGATTAGATTGATAAACTTTATTTGTCAACTATAATAGTTAGTTAATTAGTTCAATCATGTTAACCAACTCATAATACGCGGTCAATAACCCAAAATTAAATTTATTTTGGAAGAATTAAGATATTGACAACACACCTTAAAATTGAACAAAAAGTTATAGAACCACGCGCGTGGGCTAGTATGTTATTAATTTTAGGAAATTTGTAAAATTATATTGAACATATTTTTTGCTCGTGTAGGAGATACAACTAGCTCTGAAATTGTGAACATAGACTGTGAAAAGTCAAACGTTCGAATGTGCTCTATCTATGCGTCAGACATTTACAACAACTTCAAAGGTCTTCCGCGCTAATGAGATAATACAATATAAGAGCATCTACGTCACAACAACTCAAATGAGTTTCTAAATAACTGTTAATCAATTTTTAAAAATTAAGGTATCTAAAGTTTTTAACTTTCACATTTCTGAAATTAATTTTAGAGTTTCTATTAAGTCACGTTGGTAATAAATTTAAAAAAAAAAATAATAATTTGAGCAAATTATTTGATCAGCATGGAGTTTATAAATAGTTTATTAATAAAAAATTATATTGCATAATTTTTAAATAAGAAATTCTCCCACATCTCTGAAACTGAATTAGAAACTATCATATCAGATTAGAAACTCTAATAGTATCAGGAATGTAGATGCTCTAATTTTATAAAAATATGTGCTCTCTTTTGTTTAACTTTTTTTTTTTCACTTTATATCTGTTCCGCTAGCTTTGGAGCCGATATTTTTATTAATACCAAAAAAAAAAACAAATTATCAAATCTGCCCCCACCCCAAACTTATTTTTAAATCTACCCCAACCGCCCGTCGGCTGGGCGGTCCACTTTCCCCACCTGACCGCCCAGCAGCTGGGCGGTCCACTACCCTGATCTGACCGCCCAGCAGCTGGGCGGTCCGCTATAAAACCCCTATAAAAGGGGTTTTTCTCTCTCCTGATGAGCACAGTATTCATTCCAAGTTTCCAACAAATTTCCAGAACCGAATGAGAGAAAGAGAGGCGATTTTGAGGCGATTGTGAACAGTAATTCCAGCACAGTAATTCCAGAACAGTATTTCCAGAACAGAAATATGTTGGTTGCACTGTATGTGGGCGGGAAGTTTACCCGGGGTGCGGAGGGAGCACAGTACACTAAGGAAGCAGCCTACGGCTTCGAGGTAAATGAAAATACCTCATTTGTTGAACTGAAGGGAATAGTGTATGAAAAGATCGGTGTGAACCCCAACCGGTGTGATATAGATTTAGCTACCCGGATTAACACAGTAAGTGGTGGTAGACCTTACTATACCAGGTATCCAATAACAGATGAGTCGTTATGGAGGAGTGTTTACAACACTTTTGAGTCACAGGGGGTAATGGTAATGGACTTATATTCCAGGAGAGTTCAGCGTGAACCCGGGGTTGGAACATCTAGGGAAAATAGAGGTTATGATCACTCGGGTTATGACAACCCGCGTCACTCGAGTTATGACAGCTCGGGTTATGACAACTCGGGTCATGAGCACTCGAGGTATGACAACCCCCGCCACTCTAGTTATGACAACCCCGCCCCTCGAGGTATGACAACCCCCGCCACTCGAGTTATGAACCGCCCGTATCACCCATTTATGAGAATTATGTACCTGATTTTACCACCGATCTACCACCACCACCACCTCCACCTCCTCCTGAAACCCCAATCCAACCCAGATTTCCATCTGTACCACCATCAATACCTATAGTGTCACCCGTTGCTACCCGGAGAGACATTGACCTTGATGCTGAGCTCGATGTCGTACCACAAAGAAATTTGGAAACAAGTGACAAATGGGAAGGGGATTGGAATTCTGATCACCTGTCAGAAGGTGATGGAGATTATTTACCTAAGAAAGACAGATTTCCGATTAGAGGTCGGACAGATAGGCATCCGTGCCCCACATTCAACGATACCACTACTTTTGAAGAGGCAGACATCTCATTTTTTAGGCCGCGTGTCAGGTACAGTCAAGAGCTTGCTCCGCAGCAGGTTTACACCAACATAGATGAACTTGTGAAGAAAATAAATGAGGTTCATGTTCACGGCAACTGGGAGTGCAGAACTGAAAAAAGGGACCGAAGAATGTTAGTAATTGTTTGTGCCGATGAAGCGCATTGCCACTTTCGTCTATATGCAACCCCTGTGGGTAAGGGCGAGGCATGAATTATCAAGAAGTGTGAACCACCTCACACATGCAAGGCTGCGTCATCAAGAAAAGACCATGCACAGCTTACGGCTTCACTTATTGCCGATGTAATTGAGAATGACGTTAAGGAGGACCCATCGATGAGCCTTAAGGAGGTCGGTAGAGCTGTCAGACGGGTTTACAAGCACGTCGTCCCAAAATACAAAAGGTTGTGGAGAGGGCGTGAACTTGCGATTTGCCGAATGTTCGGTAGCTGGCATGGTTCATACAACTTGCTTGCACCATTGCTGCAGGTCATAGCAAGTACAAATCCCGGCACTGTCTTTGAATGTTGGAATATAAGCGTACCGACTGTCGACAACGCGTTGCAATTCAAGACCATAGCATGGGCATTCGGTCCATGTATTCAAGCTGTGCTATACATTAGACCGGTCATCAGTGTAGATGCATGCTTCCTGTCTGGCCGTTACGACGGGAGACTGCTGATCGCATGTGCATATGATGCTGAAAACCAGTTGTTGCCTTTGGCCTTTGCAATTGTTGAGAAGGAGGACGGGGAACACTGGGGATTTTTCATGAGGTTCGTAAGAAGCCAAGTGGTTGGCGACCGGTTCTTTTGTGTCATATCAGACTAGCACAAAGGAATCAAATATGTTTTTGATCGCCTAGATTTCGGGTGGTCGACAGCGAACGGTGATTGTGTGCACAGGCTGTGTATGCAACATGTTACAGACAACCTACACAAGAACTGCGGATCTGAAAAATGGGTTGCAGATATATTCAGAATTGGTTGCAAGAAGAAGAAGCCGAGAAGGGTGGAAGAGATGTTCAAAGATTTTGCCAAGGTATGTATATTTTTATTTGTTGACTTATATTTTCTGAATTATTTACTTAAATTTTCTCATCTGAATTTTTTTTTGCAGTACTGTCCAAAGACACATTTGTACTTACTCAAGGTGGGAAACAATAATCCCGCCGATCTGGCTGAGCCACCCGCATATGAGAAGATATTGCAAGCCCGTGATGGAGGTTTCCGATGGGGAATTATGACCACAAATGGGTCTGAATCTTTGAATATTGTTTTCAAGCAGAGCCGACAGTTGCCCATGGCAGCAATTGTGGAGGACACCTTCTACAAGTTAAATGCATGGTTTGTTGCACGACGTGTTAAAGCCATCGAATTACTGTCAAGGTATGTATATTTTTATTCAGAGATTTTGCCAAGGTATGTATATTTTTATTTGTTGACTTATATTTTCTGAATTACTGTCCAGGAATCAAACATTTTCAACAAGAGTGGAGGGAAAACTAAGGAAACATAGGGAGAAAGGTGCAGCTATGAGAGTTGTCCCGTACGGGGATAACCAATTGGAATTCGAAGTGCACTGTCCAGATGAGTTTGCTCCAACCGGCTGTAGACCGGATGGGACTATGGAGTTTGTGAAAAGGATGTTCAAGTATGTTGTTATTTTTGCACCTGACAATACTGTAACATGCACTTGCCAAGGAATCCAGTTGGCCCACCTACCTTGTTCTCATGTTATGGCGGTGTGCTGAGAGAGAAACTTCTCTGAGGATGATTATGTCGCTGACATGTACCGTACCGATTACCTTGCGAGTACTTGGGGTGCATCTTTCCATCCTTATCCCAACCAGTATCAGTGGCCGCCCTATGTTGGTGATAGAGTCTGTTCCGCAAGCGGGTGGATCATAAAAGGAAGAAGACCCCACAAGCGTCAAGTAATGACCATGGACGAGATGGAAGGTAGGCGAATGGGACATCAGGCCCGCCGTTCAACAACTGACAGGCAGCTAGCAGGTACGGTTGATTTTATTTATTTACTTATATTTTATTTATTTACTTATATTTTATTTGTTTACTTATTATTTTTTTTTTATTTCAACTGGAATGCAATGCAGATGCCATTAACGAAGCCAACGAAAGAGAAAATGCTATAGTTGTTGCTGAGGCTACCGGTAGTAGCCACCGCACTCATGAAAGCCCAGGAACCGGTAGTAGCCATGAAGAGACATCCGGTAGTGCCGCACAACCAGCTGCACCCAGACCCAGACGTCGTATTTTGAGTTTGTTCGGCCGTCATCGCTGATTACCAAGTTTTGTTAAATTATGTTATGAACTTTTTTTAGATGTATATTGTAAACTATTCTAATTGGTAGTTTGTGAACTATGCAATTTTTTATTTGCCTCGATTATTTTATATGCTTCATTTTTGTTATTTTTATTACTTAATTACGTATACAAAAACTAACAACATAAAATATAAACAAACACAAAACTAATGAAATAAAGTCTACGACATAAATTTCTAAAAATTCTACAACATAAATTCCTAAAAAATCTACTTCTTACAACGAGCCTTGAAAGTGCATGGCACAAAGTCATCATCAGAGTTTGCCTGATCTTGATCAGTCACAGCAGACGAAGTGGTAGCCTTACAAGTACACGGAACAAACTTATCGTCCGATGCTGGAGGCTCTGGATCAACTTTCTTCTTTTTCAAACCAAAGCCGTAGGGATTTTCCACAAAGTCATCGTCTGAAATTTCATACTGAACATGTCGTCTCCTCCATTCCTCCAGCTTACATGTCTCACAATTAAAAAAATCACGACATATTTGACACTTGTACTTTTTTTCCTCATTTTTACCTCGATCACTAATTGACCCTCCTCTCGCTACGCCACGATCTCGGTTGCTCGCTTTCTTACCTCGTTTGTTACTGTCCATACCTAAAATCGCCTCTCTTTCTCTCATTTGGTTCTGAAAATTTGTTGGAAACTTGGAATGAATACTGTGCTCATCAGGAGAGAGAAAAACCCCTTTTATAGGGGTTTTATAGCGGACCGCCCAGCTGCTGGGCGGTCAGATCAGGGTAGTGGACCGCCCAGCTGCTGGGCGGTCAGGTGGGGAAAGTGGACCGCCCAGCCGACGGGCGGTTGGGGTAGATTTAAAAATAAGTTTGGGGTGGGGGCAGATTTGATAATTTGTTTTTTTTTTTGAGGTATTAATAAAAATATCGGGCTTTGGAGTGTTATGTTTGGTGTTTTAGATTTAATTTTCATCAAATACTAATGATATATTGCAACGACTTACGTCTACGATAGAAATTGTACTTTATCCTCGCCGTACTAAGATATATACTTCAATCTCTTACACAGATATATTGATCCGTACTATGAATTCATAGTTTTATTTTGAAAGTTTAAACAGTCGATTCGAACTGCTTAACATAATATTTATATGAAAATGTACATGGAGATAAATTTTTATATTTTTTATATTTTTTTTACTGTTTTTTAGATAGATAGAAAGTAGGAGTGTAAACGGAGTGAATTCGGAACGGATAATATTAATATCAAATCCATATCCACATTTCAATAAGCCGATACGAAATACGAATACGAATAGTAAACGAATGTCAAAATTTGTAGATATTAATACGGAGCAAATAATCTACGAATACGAATATAAAACTAATAATTGTCGAATAATTGAGTTATATAAACTTTAAGATACAAATATTAATTAAAATATTAATTGAAATGAAAATCATCAATGTTGTTGTGTTAGTTAGGGTTATATATATATATATATATATATATATATATATAGAGCTGGGCTATGGTGAGTTGTGAAGTAAGATGTCATTTTTACTTCACGCTCATATTCATTTTGAAAATCCAAACAACCGATCCGAATAGCTCAACATGTTCTCTATATTGAAATGTGCTTGGAGACTAAATTTTACATTTTTTGGAATTTTTTTACTACTTATTAAGCCACTTTGAAAATCGCTGATCCGGTGGTCCAGAAATTTTTACTGTTTTTTACTGTTCACAGTGGATCAGCGATTTCAAAGTGGCTTAATAAATAGTAAAAAAATTCCAAAAAATGTAAAATTTAGTCTCCAAGCACATTTCAATATAGAGAACATGTTGAGCGGTTCGGATCGGTTGTTTGGATTTTCAAAATGAAAATATGGCATGAAGTAAAACGACGTTTTACTTCACAACTCACCATAGTCTATCTCTCTCTCTCTCTCTCTCTCTCTCTATATATATATATATATATATATGGCAAATTCTTCTATGCACCTAAGGACCTATTTGTAAAATGAGCATATTTTCATTTTCAAAGTTCAAACAGTCGATCCGACCGTTCAACATTATCTCCATATTAAAATGTACTTGGAGGTCAAATTTTACATTTTTTTGAATTTTTTTACTATTTATTAAGATGGGTACAAAATTCAATGGTCTGAATTTGACTAGTTTTGTAAAATACTTAATAAATAGTAAAAAATTGAAAAAAAATGTAAAATTTGACCTCCAAGTACAATTTAATATGGAGATAATGTTGAACGGTCGGATCGACTGTTTGAACTTTGAAAATGAAAATATGCTCATTTTACAAATAGGTCCTTAGGTGCATAGAAGCATCCCTCTATATATATATGAGGAGGGATCTAGTTACAACAATTTTGAGTTACAACAAAGTTACCACAACCATTTTCTACATTTTCAAAGTCCAAATCGTCGATCCAAACCGTTCAACATGATCTCCACAATAAAATATACTTGCATATCAAATTTTACATTTTTTGAATTTTTTTACTATTTATTAAGTATTTAGTCAAATTGAGACCATTGAATTTTGTACCCATCTTAATAAATAGTAAAAAAATTCAAAAAAATGTAAAATTTGATCTGGAAGCACATTTTATTGTGGAGATCATGTTGAACGGTTTGGATCGACGATTTGGACTTTGAAAATGTAGAAAATGGTTGTGGTAACTTTGTTGTAACTCAAAATTGTTGTAACTAGATCCCTCCTCTATATATATATATAGAGATAGGCTAACATGCTTCTGGTAGAACTTCAGCCTCGTGCTTCCGGGGGCATATCTTAGTGTTGGATGTTCAAACAACAAATTCAAACCGTTAGATGTGATCTCTATATTAAAATCTGCTTGGAGACCAAATTTTACATTTTTTGGAATTTTTTTACTATTTATTAAGCCACTTTGAAAATTCCAGATCATATGGTCCAGACTGTTTTTACTGTTCACCCGGATCTGGAATTTTCAAAGTGGCTTAATAAATAGTAAAAAAATTCCAAAAAATGTAAAATTTGGTCTCCAAGCCGATTTTAATATAGAGATCACATCTAACGGTTTGAATTTGTTGTTTGAACATCCAACACTAAGATATGCCCCCGGAAGCACGAGGCCGAAATACTTCTAGAAGCACGTTAGCCTATCTCTATATATATATATATATGTTGGCTACTCTACTTATATAAGCATATGAGGGCATATGCTTATAAGTCAATTTTACGTTTTCCAAGTCGAAATAGTCGATTTGAAGCGCTCAACATGTTCTCCATATTAAAATGTGTTTGGAGACCAAATTTTACATTTTTTGGAAATTTTTTATTATTTTTTTAAAAAATTTCAAAAGTGTTGCAATATGCTATAAAATTCTGAAAAATAGTGGTTTTGAAAAAAAAATTCTGAAAAATAAAATTAAGATATTTTTCCTTATTATTTCTAATTTAAAAATTCAATTGAAAATCAACTATATTTAATTTTCCTCATTAAATTAATTGAACTCTACAAACACTAGGTCCCAATTGAAGCATTGTTCTATCAAAATTTTCTAAACGGCCCAACTCCACTCCGTAAAGGTCCATTAATTTATTTTTAACAAATAAAGCCCATCTCAATTTCTCTCCCCAACTCTACTCCGTCACCACAACTCTTCGTCGTTCCCTTCTCCTAATCTCCTGTTTCCGGCATCGGAACAGGCAAACCCGAGAACCCGGCCACCTGGAACCGTAACGTTCAGGATTCGAGCTACCACGAGCCGGCTCTGCGAGCCACTGTTTTTAGCTCAGACTTCTCGGCTCGGCTTTGCCTGTATTAATTTTGACTTTATTAATCTATATATTTTTTTTTTTGGAAAAGCCCTTGGGTAACTTTATTAATCTATATAACAGACGGTTCAGATCGAATTCAGCTTTCTAGAGATTTCTAGTCGGGCTTGTATTGAAGAATTTGGATTCCCAAAAAGTAACTCAAATTGTGAGTTTAGATCCGGACCGTTCGATCTGCCCTGCATTCCATCTGGACCGGATTGGCTCAACTTCTGATGGGACGGTCCTGATCTAAACTCAAAAATTGGGTTACCTTGGGGATCCTGAACCTGTATTGAAACGGTAGCTACTTCTCTAGCAAAAAATAATACTTCTATAGCTTTGTTTTGACGCTATAGTTACAATCTCTAGAATAAAAATTCCAATCTCGTCATACATAAATAATTTCATTCCCGCCTGCAATGAGATAATTGCATTTAACTTGAAGTGGTTGGTATCTGCAATTCTTCTTCCTTTCCTTATTTCTCAATTCTACGCTTAATTCTGTGGGGTTTATCTAAACCCCATTTGCTTTGTTCTTAAATAATCCATCTTTTATTTCTTTATATTTTTGTTATTTTTTAAATTTACAGAAGAAGGTAGCATAGAAAAATGACCAATGATGTTTGCATTGAGCGACCTTTATTTGGGGGTGCGATTTCTTGCTCTTTCCCTACTAGATTTCAGGTACTTCAGAATTATTCTCACTTACATCTATAATCTGTATATGTATTTTTCAAATTAAACCCTACTTTATATTTTATAAGCAATTAATCATCCAGATATCAAAGAAGTTGCTTTTTGTTGTAAAAGAGTTTAAAAATGATTGAATTTGTGCACTAATTTTGATGTATTTTGACATGCATTGCTTTTCTCTTGATACAGGATGTGAGCAACATTCGTCAAGTTCCAGATCATCAGGTATATTTTTTGTGAAATTTCCTATTTTGGCTGGTACAAGGTCGTACCAACTGATACCATACCTCTTAATGATACTGATATTGAAACTGTTGCTTTTTTTCATAATTTGTTTTATGTGACCGTTCTCTCTTTGTAATGACGTTTATAGAAGTCGAAGTATCTTATTTCTATGACTTAGATTTCATATTGCTTATATATGAGTTTCATATTGCTTAAATTTTAAAAAGGAGGTGTTTGTGGACCCCTTAAGAGACGAGAGCCTCATATTTGAGCTGCTGGATTTAAAGAATGAGGTGGCAGATCACGAGAGTGCCACCTGGTTTTTGCGTGATCTTGCCGTTGAACAAGATGCAACAGATAACATGGTATATTAATTTTTCAATTTCTAGATATTTTGTGTTCTTTTATTTGTTTCTGATTTTGTATATGAAAGCTACTCACTCAACTTTATAAGCCTCACTTTATTCTAAAAGGTAGAATTAAATAAACCTAATTTTGGTCAATTCAGCTCCAAATTTTGCTCATTAGTGTTACCAAGACTGAATTTAATTGAAATATAAACCAACAATGGCCAGCAAATAAGGGACAATTTCATATGTCATTAAATGAAAACATACTAGGAAAATATGATTGAATTGTAATATGATTGAATTGTTGTAGTAAATTTATTTGCTCCTTGTTTTGGTAATTCATTTCTTGACAGAGTATGGCTATGATCGAAACAATGATAAAGAAGAAATGAGTTCAATTTATTGGAAAAGAGATAAATAGAGATGATTTCAATTTGAAAAATGTTTGATCGGAATCATTATATTAATTAGATGAATTCATTGTTGAGAAGAAAAAAATAATCCATAATTTTCATCAAATTTACAAAAGCTGCCATCAAAGGAGATAGATGTGTAAGCAACAGAGTAAAAACTCAAACACAGTGGGGGCAAATAAGTAATTGTAATAGTGCATGTTGAATTCTCGCCAAATCTGACCACAAGTCACAAGATATTATAGGGTCCAAATTATCCTTTCAAATCCTCTCAAATAAAATAATTTTCCGTTTGTTTTTTTTTGTTTCGATCAGAGAGTTTGCCAAAATAAGAATTCCATTTCTTATTTCTGAAGAATCTCACTCCTTCCAATCAGACCCTATGTTTCAGTTTTTTCTTAAGTTCCTTGGTTGGCTGGTTACCTTTTCTACCCTTGTGCAGGTGCTTGAGCATTCTGGTACTATGGAGCTTACTGGATTGCAATATGAAAATGCACCGGTACCAGCTATGACTGCAGTGGGCCAACTGGTACGACTCTGTCTCTCTTTCTCTCTTACTGGTTTGTTTTGGTACCGACAGTGACTGGTCTGGTACCAGCATCTGAGATGAAAGTTCTTTGCTTGAGAAATAAACTGATACTAACATATAGAATGAGGCTATGGTACTTTGCAAAGCGTGGATTCATATCTTCGTTTCCAAAGTACAAATAGTCGATCCGAACCGCTCAACATGATCTCCATATGAAAATGTACTTGGAGACCGAATTTTTAATTTTTTTTACTATTTTTTTAGATAAGTAGAAAATCACTTGTTCTAAAGATTCTGGACCATCCAAAAATAGTAAATATTCTTAAAATTATAAATTTGGTCACTTGGTACATTTTTATATGGAGATCATGTTGATAGGTTCAGATCGACTATTTGAATTAAAAAAAATAAAGATATGGATCTATAGCATAGACCGATCCGCGCTTTGCAAAGTACCATAGCCTCACTCTTAAAATATATATACCTAATTAACTCGTATTCCTATTTTTTTTTTCTTTAGGCTATTTCAAAGGGGAGGCAAGGAAGAGGAGCAGAAAATATAGTGCGGGTAAATCAGTGCTATAGCTATTTAATTCTATTTTCCTTTTTTTTTTTAATATCCAGAATGTGATACAGCTATTTATGAATTAACTTGTGAATTAACTTGTGATATTAACTTGTGATATTAAAATTTTTTACAGACGTATCTTGCAAATATTCGTCTGAAGAATGTTTTGACTGACGTGCTCATCACTGCATATGAACCCTTGCTAATTAAGTGAGTAGTTGTGCTTGGTTAAAAATTAAGCCTTGTACCAAATTCCAGATAAACTGGTACAGATCAGGACAACACAAGGGTAAAGATTTTAACAGATTTGTTTTGGCTTCATGCAGCACACGTACCATAAGCAGTGCTGTGTTGAAGTCTTTACCCAGCACATAAGGCTTTCATTAATCCTCTGATAAAAACAAAGTGAAAGAATCAAAACTTAAACTCATTAACAATATGATTTATGCTGAACTGAACCAAAGCATACTAAAGTGTAGTATCATTTTGACAATAACATAAACTCATTACCTACTGTTAATTTCTTCCCTGTAATTTTTAATATCTTTTATGAATGCCTAGAGTCTTGTTGTTTACTGGTAAGTAATATAACTATTTCTTGGGGTTGTTATTATTATATTTCTTTTGCGCATATTTATTTTATTTTACTATCTGTTTATTGTTATTTATATGTGTCTGTTGTCTCAGCCCACTGAGTGAGAGTGCAAGATCAGTAGGAGCTGGTATTGCGGTGCCAGCTGAGCAATCGGGATGCTTACCAGTACAAGAGGTTTTCAGACTGGCAGTTACAAGCTTCAAGGTTAATGATTGGAACCTCTTTGGTGGAAATGCAGGGGCATAATTGGGATTATTTGAAAGTTAAATAATTTGGGAGCGGGTTAAATTATTGATCTGACAATGCGCTTTTTTTTATTCTCCTTCTTTTTGCCATTTTTAAAACACTATTTTCTTGATCATGGAGTTTGCTTTTACAGCATGAGTTGCAGTATTGTAATGTTCTTACTTTGTAATTATTCGTTGTTTAACTTACTGGTAGAATTAGTGGCAGTTTTAAAAAAATATTTATTCATATGGGAAAATATTAGTGTGTACTGTGTACAGATCCATGGCAAGCAAAGAACTTGAATTTTCAAATAAGAGCAAAATAAATTAATTTGGTCAAATGATATATACCTATAACGCCTATGTTTGGTTGTTGTATCAATAACAAATAAGAGGGTACCTCACAAAGGTTATTTTAATAATTTTAAAAGAAATATTTAAAAAGTCAAATAGCATTAAAAATTTAAAAAGTAAATTAATTAGTATATACATCAACACACATGCACATAAACCCGACATTTTTATTAATATTCAAAATTAATTATACCCAGTTTAGCTGGGTTTTTAAAAAAATGTCCAAACCGGCTATTTTTTGGCTGGTCAGGAGGTTTTTTGAAATATTTGTTAGATTACTTCTTTCGATATATAATTAACATAATTATATTTTTAATTAATTATTATATACATCAACACACGCACATAAACTAGACATTTTTATTAATATTCAAAATTAATTATACCTAGTTTAGCTGGGTTTTTTCAAAAATGTCCAAACCGGCCATTTTTGGCTGGTCAGGAGGTTTTTTGAAATATTTGTTAGATTACTTCTTTCGATATATAATTAACATAATTATACTAAAATATGCTAAATTACTTGAAATTATGTTAAATTACGCTAATTATACTAAAATACGCTAAATTACTCTAAATTAGGCCGATTTAGTGCCATCTTTCATTATATAACCAATTTACTGAGCTACTTAGATCGAAAAATATAAATGAAAATCTTAATCGGAAACTTTAACTTAAGTTTTGAGGCTTTTTCCTTTGTTTTTTTGGCCTGAATTTCGAAAAATGGCAAAGCGGTCACCGACGAATGCATATTTTCGCAAGCTTTCCGAAAAGTTGTCATTTACTGAAATCAGACGCTCGGGCGCCGTTTTATGGCCGTTTGAAGTTTCGTCGTCGTTTTTCGTCTTCTTAGTGAAGATATCGTCTCTCTTAGCGTAATTTAGCGTAATTTAACGTAACTTAACATATTTCATGTAATTTAACGTATTTTATTATAATTATGCTAATTATACATCAAAAGAAGTAATCTAACAAATATTTCAAAAAAAAAAAAACCCTCCTGACTAGTAAAAAAATAGCCGGTCCTAATTTAAATTCCAACCGACCATTTTTTGGTCGGTTTGGACATTTAAAAAAAAATCCAGCTAAGTTGGGCATATTTAATATTTTATAATTAATTTTGGATATTAATAAAAATGTCGGCACATAAACACAAGTCGTTTCTCAATGAGAGATGATAATCTGAACAGTAATCCATGAAATTTAAACACCAACTCAACAATTTCCATCCTCATACCATTCATAAAAGGACCCCTAGAGCTTGGCAACGCACTCTAGATAGTTCAACTTTGTTATAAGCCAACTTCTATTTCATTTTAAGTCATCCTAATATATCTCTGTTGACAACTTAAGTAAGAAACAAATCCTTACAATCAAACATAAATATTGAGATTTTGGTGTCACGCATTTAATTTTTGTTTATGCTACAGAAAAGTAAAAAATCGAAGACGGACCAGAAGACTAGACAAATTTGTACATACCAGTATCTCCATTTATTTGCGGTCAGATCCAGTCGGGTACCACCTAAAGTAGAGATCCGAACCGTTCTTTTCATTCTGGCACGAATCTCAAAGCGCACTGCACACCCCTCTAATTTAAATTGGCATGTTTGGTTGTGGGGTAAGTGGTGGAGTAAACCCTTTAGAAATGCTAGATTTATCAGTGTTGGAATTGTTGGGGTCCACGGTACCATACGCAACAATACCAAAGATGACCTTCTTAGTTATCTCGGCTTGAGATATACTAGCATAGATACACTCTCATAAAATATAGAGGTCATGCAGAATCTTCAAACATTGGATGTTAGAAATACAAACATAAAGACCTTACCTGAATCCCTATGGAATATCTCAGCACTTCGTCATGTATATGTGGTAGCACGGACCGAAATTAAGTGCCCACCCACAACAGCCAAGATAACTGCTTTACAAATATTAAAAACAGTTGTTGTTCCCGAATCATGGATGAATAGATGCCCACAATTCCTGACCAACCTTAGGAAGTTGTCCCTTTCAAACCCGGATGGTCTAGACTGGAAATCCGTTTCTAATCTACTTAACCAATCGGTTAATCTCCTATTATTGACAATAAAAGGCGACTCTGTGCCATCGGAGTTTGTCGATACAAGGGCATTTTCAAATCTTGAGACTATGAGATCAGTTCGGTTAGAGGGAAAGTGGAGTTGCAGGAACATTTTCATAGATAATGTCAAGTTCCCACCAAATCTTATCAAGCTCACTCTAAACAAGTCCGGTTTGAAGGAAGATCCCATGCTGCAACTAGAGATGGTTAAAACCCTGAAATTTCTAAGCTTACAAGACGGAGCATACACAGGTAAGCAAATGATTTGCTCGACAAAGGGATTTCTGTGTCTACAATCTTTAGAACTTTTGAAATTGGAAAACTTGGAGAAATGAGTGGTGGAAGAGCTATGTCAGAGCTTAGAACACTACGTGTTGTTCAATCCGACAAACTCAATAACCTTCCCGAGCGAGGGCATGTTACTGTACTACTGTCTTAGATACTTGAAATGCTTCTTTGATTCTCTCTCTCTTTCTCTCTTTGTGCGTTTCTTTGATCTATGTGTGCCTGAGTTGATGTATGTATGTTGTTTTCTGTTATGAGTGTGTAAATGTTTAAATTATCAAGATATTAAGGATGAGTGGACGGATGCTGTATTTCTTTAATCTTGGATTACGTCGAAGAGTGAATTAAAAGTTTTAAGTGTATTTGATGTTTTCAGATTTTAACAAATTCAGATGCTATGTAAATCACGTGCGACATAATAGAAAGGTTTATTTATCATTTTACAAAGCACAAGTCTCTTGTGCCTTTGTTAGACAAGCATCTTCCACCTCGGACCCCTAAATTCTTCCAGCTGATTATTTTATTCATAATATTAAAAAAAAACTAAAATCAGTACGTAGCATCATTTTTTATTTACAAAAATAATAAAACCGAAATGAAGTTAGTCATCTGGCAGTGATGAAATGTACCATACATATTCCGACCGTGATGAAACGTTCCGTCCAAAAGGCACTACAATTCAGGGTTGTGAACGGTAGGTTTCGTCACGGCAGATGGCCATAAGCCCATAACGCTTCTTTTCTGTTTTGCTATTTTGAAATTTTACGAAAATGATGATATTCATTTTTTTTTAATGCTATGAATAAAAAAGTTGGGTCTTCCATGGGTCAAATTTGAAAATTGCTTGAATTAAAAAATAGCAGAGGATCAAAATGAAAATTGGGTTCAGGCAACATAGGAAATAAAAATTCAGTGCGCACGCCACACATACCTCTTCTACCTGCCCAAAAACCTAACTAGAGGAGAAGTATTAATGCAGGGCAATTTTGACTCATGCCATTAGCGATTTGAATTAGCAAACCCCCTATTATAATTTCAATTGCTCCCTGAACTTTGAAGGGATCATTACACTGTATTAGCGACCATTGTTAATTTCTAAAGGGCATGAGCCTGTCATGCCATTACTTATAACATTATTTTATACGGACTGTCCAAGAAAGGTGAACTGAGAAAACATTAGATTTTCTAATTAGAAGGTCATAGTTGTCAATTCAAATTTTATAATAATTGAATAAACTGTTAAATAGGTAAAAGGGGATAGAAAAAAGAATGTTAATTTTAGCTATTTCAAAAGTTTGTATGGGCACACTGGAAATTTTTCAAAAAAAAAAAAAAAAATAGAGCACCATTTTATAGTAACCATTGTCTGCAGAGGCGGGGATTAACCAATAATGATGAACATTTTGATTTCATTTTTCATGCCTAGTTTTAACCCGGTCATGCCTTGATTAGATAGCAAAGCTCAGTATAACCCAAAACGCCTGAAAGTTGCAATTCAAATCGCAAACCTTGTCAGATTAGGGTTATGGTCTTACATCAAGTTTGCACCAAATTTTATTTCAATTTGGAATGCTTAAACATTTTATAAAATAATTCGGATTAATATTTCGGTTTACATCAGTTGCTCAAACGTCAAGCTGCCACAAATTTACATCACACTTGATTTGATAACAATTTTGAAATCTAAAAAAATAGATATACATATAGTGTTTCATTTTATTTCTATAATAAGTAGAAGATGTCGAAATTGTGGTGGGCCTCCAAAATACACAAGAGTGCTGATTATACAGAAATGGAATTTGATGGGGAAAGAATACAGGCCGTTAAGCCCATTCTTTTTAAACAACTGCATTTCCGATTCAGTAAAACTTCGATAAATTTTCTATCGGATAATTTAATTCAATTTACTGAATTAAATTCTTCAGACTTTTTTTTGTTTTCCCGATAACCCACTTCTCTCCTCCCCCACTCACTCCATCTGATTCTTCAATTCGATGGCGCTGTCATTAGCGCCTCTACCTCAACCAAGCTCATCCTTAGCGCCATCTCAGCGTTTTAGAAGCTCCACATATGTCATCGCTGCTCCAAACAGATGCTCTGTCCCTAGAGCGGTCAGTGCTTCCTGTTTTTTTTGTATTTAAATTACCACTCAATGAAAGGAAACCTTTCATAATCGAGGTTTACAATTTGTATCACCTTTATCTTTAGTTTAAACTAGGTCGGAAATAATGTGGATGTTTCTTTTGCCAAATAGAAGATCAGGCGGTTACTGATTTCAACTGAGACTTGTGCTTAATTTATGTAGTTTCCTTTTTATTATTTCTTGTATGTAACCTCCTAAGGTTGATGGTTTGATGCTAACAGTGGAATTTGACTACTGATATGTATACGGCCTAATTGGTTATATTCATAACCTCTTGATTTTGTACTAAATTTTACTTTTAGATATTTTAATTCCTGCAGTATAGGATGCTGAAATATGAATGACACAGTAAAAGGCATCATCTGTTGATATACATATCTTGACACAGTAAAATGCAAGAAAAATATAATCTTTTCCACTTTTTTCTTTTATTGTACAATTAAAAATATGCTTTCACCGGACAGACTGCTGCTACATCATTAGATCGGTCTTCTAAAGGGAAATCTGATTTCTCTATATATGTACATGGAGTACCAAACAATGAAGAGTTCAATTGGGATAATTTGGAGTCGGATATAAATTATTGGGCAAGGCCTCTACGACCAGTTCAGGTATAAGGTGTGCTTATACATGAAATACATTCCTCTTTGAACTTAAGTAGCTTACTAACTAGGGTATAATTGTAATTTTCATCAAAATCTTTTGCTTTGTAGTGGTACCCTGGCCATATAGGCAAAACTGAGAGAGAGCTCAAAGAACAGTTAAAACTTATGGATGTAGTTATTGAAGTTAGAGATGCAAGGATACCTTTGGCCACAAGCCATCCTATGGCAAGTCTTCTTTCTCTATATTAATTATTTTTACATATATAACCTTCAAGGATCTCAAATTTTCTCATAAAATGTGCTTTTAGAAAACTATTATTCTCATGTAACCTTAATTTGCGTTATATCCTTTGTACGTGGAACTATAATGTGTCATTTCATGGTGCTTTTATGTTTGAGGTCATTAGTGCAAAACAAAATACTGAAATTATATTACATGTGTAGATGGATAAATGGCTTGGAAACCGAAAAAAGATTCTGGTTCTGAATAGAGAAGACATGGTTTCTAAAGCAGACAGAAATGCATGGGCTTCTTACTTTGCAAAGCAAGGGGTGAAGGTTATATTGGCAAATGGAAAGCTAGGAATGGTAGTGACCTTAGTACTTCATTGTATTCTATTGTTCCATGAGGAGGGTTCAAATGCCTCCATTTTTTGTGCCTCCATCATGCCTCAAACTTTTTAATTTTCTAATAACAAAATTTTTAGAACTTGTATATCAAAATAAAACCAGTTGATGTGATCTATATTACTTTCTCTACATGCACATAATTTTTTTTTTTATCAATTTTTTATTTTGTTTTTATACGAATCAATAAGCTGAAAATTCAATGTTCAGAATTTATCCATAATCCCATATAGATGTATTTTTGCAAATTCTTGATACCGTCAAAATAAAGTTGAATGTCGTAATCTTTTATATATGCATAGAGAAAAGAATATAGATCAAATCTAACGGTTTTATTTTGATATTTGAGTTTTAAATTTAAGTTATTAACATCTAAAAAATGGAGGCATTTGAACCCTTCTCTTGTTCCATCTATCTCAATAATTAATATTTGTGTAAATTTGATATGAAATTTTAGCCTGATGCAATTTTAGGGTGCAATGAAGCTAAGTAGGCTTGCCAAGTCACTAGCAAGTGATGTGAACGTCAAAAGAAGAGCTAAAGGCCTCCTTCCTCGACCTGTACTCCTTTTCCCTTTCTTTATACTGTTACAATCAATTCAATTTATGAAAACAATCCCTAAAATCTTGCATCTCCTATATAAAGTCAGTAAAGTGCCGAAGTTTCAATTTTGGTCCCTAAACATTTCAATTTGCGTCCCTTTGGTTCCTTCTATCATTCTTCAATCTTCAAAACTGGCTTAAGACTCATTCCTGGTCAGCAATAAAATCTTGGTTTCTTAGTTTATATATCTGATTGGTATTGATGATAGGGGCACATGTATAAATTCTGAATGCCTAGGGACCCAAATGGTACTTTAGAAATGGGAGAAATGGTCCACCCATAAAAAATCATTTTTGTAATTTACGAAGTATGCCATGGACTTGAAGAAGTTAGGCTTTCCAAGTTACTTTTACAATTTACATTTGTTGAATAAACAAATTGTTGTTTAACAAACAAATATTTATGGTGGGATTATCTTAGTTAGATTTTAATTTATGCTATTTAACTATTTAAGTGAATAACTTGTTATATAGGTTAGGGCTGGCATTGTGGGTTATCCAAATGTGGGCAAATCATCTCTAATTAATCGCTTGCTTAAACGAAGAATGTGTCCAGCTGCTCCAAGGCCTGGTGTCACCAGAGAACTCAAGTAATGTTTTTTTGCTTTTAGTTTGTTAAAAATTACTAATGGATTTTGCCTTTGCTAGCAGCACTGAACATTTCTTACATTTGTAACTAACAGCCAACAATTTTATTTCGAAAATAAACGCCCATTGGTTAGATTATTGTGGAAAAGGGCATGTCTGTTTGATGTTGATAATCCTCCCACTTAGGTATTTTCTTTTTCTAAGCCCAAATTTGATTGAGATCAAAACAAATCAAGTGCATTGAATGTTAATTCTTTGTGTATGTAGAATTAAACTCTTTTAACTAGGGACTTTCTAGAAAAATTAAGAACCAAGTGGATTTAGATGCCTTTATTTCTGGATAAGAAGCATATTTAAATGTTAGTCTCTAGATTTTGATCTATTGCATGGGGTTAAACTGAGAAAGGCAGGGGAAATTTAGTCATATTTTTGGACCCTAATGGTCTCAACTGTACAACTAAAAGCCATGTGTGATTTTCAAAAAGCACTTCTTTTTTTTCCTGCTCAAATTGCATTATGGAAAAAATGTTAACTGGATTTGAATAACAATGGAGCAGGTGGGTCCATTTCGGCAAGGACCTAGAGTTACTAGACTCACCTGGAATTTTACCCATGCGAATAAGTGACCAGACTGCTGCTATTAAACTTGCCATGTGTGATGATATTGGCGAGAGATCATATGATGTTGTTGACGTTGCAGCCATCCTTGTACAAATTTTAATCAAGTTGCCTACAGTTGGTAGGTTTATAAAGATTACCAATATTTCTATTTGAGTGAGGCTATGGTACTATGCATAGCGCGGATTGGTCCGTACTACGAATCAATATTTTCTTTTTCAAAGTCTAAATAGTCAATCTGAACTGTTTAAACATGATTACTAAATTTTACATTTTTTAGAATTTTTTATTATTTTTTAGATAGGTAGAAAATCACTATTTTTGAATGGTCTAGAATCTTTAGATCAAGTGATTTTCTAACTATAAAAAAAATAGTGAAAAATTCTGAAAATTATAATATTTGATCAACAATAGAGTGCATTTTCATATGGAGATCATGTTGAACGGTTCAGATTGATTGTTGGGACTTTGAAAATAGAGATATTAATCCATAGTATGGACCTATGCATGCCATGCATAGTACCATAGCCCCACTCTTTTCTATTTTTCATATACTAAGACTGGATGGTAGTTCTGTATTAGGCTTTTAGGTACTTGTAAAACTCAAACTATTACCTCTTAGAGTAGATTTATATTCTATCTTGAGTGAGCCTATGGTAATATGTATTACGAATTGACCGGCGCTATGGATCCATATCTCTATTTTCAAAGTCCCAACAATCAATCTGAACCGCTCAACATGATCTCCATATGAAAATGCACTCTATTGTTGATCAAATATTATAATTTTCAGAATTTTTCACTATTTTTTTAGATATGTAGAAAATCACTGCTTTTGGATGGTTTAAAATTTTCAAATCAAGTGATTTTCTACCTATCTAAAAAAATAGTAAAAAATTTCTAAAAAATGTAAAATTTAGTCTGCAAGTACATTTTCATATGTAGATCACGTTGAACGGTTCAGATCGACTATTTGGACTTTGGAAATGAAAATATTAATCCGTAGTGCAGACCAATCTGCGCTATGCATAGTCCCATAGCCTCACTCTTTTATCTTTGTTATGTGGGCTTTCAGTAACTTGTGGAGGTTTGTTCATTTCTAGGTATTACTCTGCTGTGCAATATCTACGTGGTTATTTACTTATTTTGTTAAAGCTAAATTGAATTTAATAAGATTCCTGAGCACTCTAAAAGGTTGAAGAAATATTCTAATTTCCATAATATGAAAAGAGCAATTAAATTACATTTCTTGATTTGAACAGGTCCTGCAGCACTTTCAAAACGTTACAAGCTTGATCTAGATGGAGATTGTGGTAGAATGTAAGCGTCTTTATAATACATGAAATTAAATTAAGGTCATATTTATATCTGTTCTTATTATATTAACTGAAAGTAAATTCTTGCACAGATTTCTTGATAAAGTCGCATTACAAGTGTTTGGTGGAGATGTTAATCATGCAGCTTTTCGTGTATTATGTGATTTTAGAAAAGGGAAATTTGGATGGGTAGCCCTGGAAAGACCTCCTAGGTAAAACCTTATTGTTAACTTGCTGTGTTAATTCCTTAATTTACAGTGAACTTCACAAAAATTTCTCCAATTATATCTATGTAACTAAAAGGAATGCACAATATAACCTTTAATGCCAATTGTTACTTTGTTTTTTCAGGTTATGAGGATTTTTCAAATGGTCCTCAAGGGGTCTATTTATTAGTGAATTATACGTTCAACAATATATTATGATCTTATCATTTGTATACAAACAGTAGTATTTCATTCGTAGTCTTTGAACATTTTCCTTTGTGCAAATAGTAGTCTGCATGACGGAATCTATGCTCGTCAAATCACTCGACTGAGAATAAGTGTAAAGATAGGTGCACGAACGGAAAAGGATTGTTTTTTTTTTTTCCTTCAAATTTCCCAGTTTTCTTATGGTTGCCTAACTATAGGAATATATATATTTTTTATAAACTACACTAATCAAATGAGTGAGGCTATGGTACTATATATGCATAACACAAATTGGTAGTATTTTAGATCAATATTTTCGTTTTCAAAGTCAAAACAGTTGATTTGAACTGTTCAATCTTATTACCATATGAAAATGTATCTGGAGGTCATATTCAATATTTTTTAGAATTTTTTTTTACTATTTTTAGATAGGTAGAAAGATTTTAGACCATTCAATAACCTATGCATATTATCATATATATCCTCACTCCTAACCAAATATGTACTACACGACAGGAAAATGCTTCGTCAAAATGAATACTGAATTTCTGAACTGTGATGAGAAAACTACATCCATTTGTGACAGTATGTGTTCATCAATTTAGATATACACTTCGACAATATATAATTCTCGAACTGAACTAATGTCTGTGCGTTTCTACCAGCAATCAGAAAGGACTACATGTAGTCATGGTCAGGCCATGTGAATGTTGTCTTTTATTGCATTCTCTTCAATTTTTTTATTTATTCTATTGCAAGTTTGTAACCCTTCTATTTTAATTGCAAGAGATGTCATTGATTGCACATTATTTCCAGATGGCCACGTAACGAACACGTCGGGTGAGGTATGAACTCGTTTTATTGTGTGCTGAATATTTGAAAGTAAGCTCAGAAAATATATAGCGCTTCTCTTTCAGGTCGAGTCTAATGAAATTTGTCGATGCATATAAATATCATTCAATTATCAAACTTGATTGAATATGCTCCTGTTATATATATTGCAGATGTCTAATGTATCTTTTTTTTTTTTTTGAATAAAGGTTGAAGATCAAACTATTCAACTATTTAATATCTATAAGGGATTTCTTTATTCGAGTTTCGAACCTGCGACATCCTATATGGAGGGCAGATGTCTAATGTTAGTGTCATGTATGTTGGTTTAGTGATTTTCTCTAATCAATCAATTAATTAATTAATTAGTGCTCATTGTGGATTCAAGTCGAGTCTGGAGTGTATGACCTGATTTGATATGCAAGATTCAGAGCCGAATCAGATTGAATCGAATGGAAAGGGAGTGAATATCAAGGTTTTTGAACATGATGGAACATTTCCAGCCTTCAGGTCGGCGAGAAAATAAATTCGCAAAGGGCAAAGGGCAACATTTTTTGGGTGAGAAGCCATGAGATTCAAATTTAGATGAGATGTCTTTTATGGACAATTAAAATGAAAGTTGGTAGGTTCGACTTTCATCTTTCTATTTAAAAAAATCAAGGGTAAACTTAAGCTTAGTTAGTCGTCGTTCAGTATGGATTAATCTGCACTAGCACTAGATGAAATTCAGATCTAGTTCGATACCGGATAGTAGAATTTCTAAATTCATACTGTTTTTTAACCTGACACAAATCACAAAACGAACTCCCCATCTCTATAAGCACCAAATTCCAATCGTTCTGTTGAATTCATACCACGTTTATTTGTAATTCGGTGCGGAAAGGATACAGACTCTGCCAGATGCTGAGAAGAATCTATTTCAGATTTGTTGTGCATTATCATCTTGATCTGCATATTCTTCACATTTATTTATAAATGGATTAAAATATACTTATCATTTTTATAGATATTTTAAAGTGGGTATCCAATACATTTTCCAATAACTTAAAATTTAAAATTTAAATATCAATATAAAATCGGTAGATATGATTTATATAATTTTCTCTATGCACACATAAAAGATTATGATATTTCGATTTTATTTTGATTAGTATCAAGAGCTTGCAAAAATACACCGATGTGAATAAATTTTGGATGTTGATTTTTTCAACTTATTGATTCATATAAAATCAGGGAGGTAACAAGAAAAACAGGGACTGGAGTGCTTCTCTTTGCTAAACAAGGTAAACTAGAGAATGCCATCTGTCAGGCAGGAGAGACCCACGACCCTTTCCATGCGGAGGCTACTGCCTTGCTACAGGCGCTCACACACCTGCGTGCAAGGGAGCCATGCGAAAAACAGGAACACCACTCAATCTTTACGGATTGCAAGAATTTGGTAGAAGTCATCAAAAGCAAGAATATGGAAGAAGTGCCATCATGGTGAGCAAGGGAGACGATAGCTACATGCCTCACAATCTGGAACCAACTGCAGCCAACAACAACCATTGTGCGTGCTGGAAGGAAGGCCATGCAACAACCACATGACCTGGCGAATGGTATCAGAAGGAAAATTGGAACTGGTAATATGGAAGACATACAAGACATGGAACTGGTAATTGAACTAGGAATAGAGAGGGAAATGATGCAACAGTTTTTTCTTTTACATCCATAGTTTTCACATGTTATTCCTTAAGATTTGCAGTAGAATAATTGTAATTTTTCATTTCTAGGAAACTTTGTAAACTTTATTTAGAAGTAATGCAATACTTACGGGTTTTTCTCAAAAAAAAAATGCCAATTGTTACTTTTTTTTAGGTTATGAGGATTTTCTTAATGGTCCCCAAGGGGTCTATTTATTAGTGAATTATACGTTCAACAATATATTATGATCTTATCGTCTGTATACAACACTGCATTTCATTATTAGTCTTTGAATATTTTATTTTGGTGCAAATAGTAGTCTTCATAACGCTAGTGAAAGAATGAGAATCTATGTTCGTCAAATCACTTGACTGACAATAAGTATAAAGTTAGGTGCACGAATGGAAAAGACTTTTTTTTTTCTTCAAATTTTCCAGTTTTCTTATAGTTGTCTAACAAGAGGAACAAAAGGAACAAATTCATAAACTACACTAACCAAATGAGTGAGGCTATAGTACTATGCTATGCACATTGATTCGTACTTTGAGTCAATATTTTTGTTTTACTGAACCGTTCAATATGATCTTCATATGAAAATATACTTGGAGATCAAATTTTATATTTTTTTATAATTTTTCTTACTATTTTTATAGATAGGTAAAAATTAATTAATCTAAAAATTAGACCATTTAAAAGTAGTATTTTCTACTACATAAGAAAATATTAAAAAATTAAAAAAATATAAAATATAGGTTGCAAGTATATTTTCATATAAATATCATATTGAATGGTTTTAATTAAACTGTTTGAACTTTAAAAATAAATTATTAATATAAAGTATAGACCAATGTGTGCTATGCATAGTACCATAGCGGCGTAGCCTCAATTCTAACCAAATATATACTATAAGACAGAAAAATGCTTCGTCAAAATGAATATACTCAATTTCTGAACAGTAACGAAAAAACTAAATCCTAATAAAGCTATTGCCGGATATATGGCTATCGCATATCCTTTTGTGACAGTATGTGTTCATAAATTTAGATATATACTTCGACAATATATAATTCTCGAACTTTAATTAATGTTTGTGCGTTTCTTGTTTAAACCAGCAACGAGAAAGGACTACAGTCTACAAGTCACGGTCAGCCATGTGAATAATGTTGTCTTTTATTGCATTCTCTTTAATTTTTATTTATTCTATTACAACCCTTTTATTTTTCCACTCCCAAGAAAAAATTCACCAGGAGGAGGAAAAAAAAACCTCTGACTATTAAGTTCCCTAAGTCCAAGTCTGGCATCAAGAGCCCACCTCCTTCCAAAAGCACACCATCTTCTGGACCTAATAACCAGGCTCGAGGTATTGGGCGAAGATTGCGTAGTTCCCGCTCGGGTCCTGGCTCTTCTCCTGATGTCGCCATCTGTCTCTCTGATTCCGAAACTGTCCCCACACCAGAGGTCCCGGATCTCACTTCTCAAGTTGTAGCAGTTCCTCAAAAGAGTCTCAGATTGACTATGCAAGGGGACCCAACCTCTACACTCAGTAAAGCGCAGAAAAGGAAGCTGGCTGATGGCAGTGGCCCCTCAGGTATGAGCATTATTAATCGCTTCCCGTATTCTAGACTTACTGTAGATCAGATTGTAGCTTTATTTCAGGTTTACCAAATTAGATTAGGTAATTCGGATGAAGATAGAAGAATTATTATCGATAAAATACAACATTTAGATCGGGCGCAATTTGAATCTGTAGTTAAACAACTGCTTAGTACTCCTCGCATAGACTCTTAGATGCTTAGTTTATCTGTAGAAGACTTAGATAGAAACTGTAGTATAGTAGATAGAACATCTACTGGTAGTTACCACATAGTTCAGAGTGATTCTCTAGGTGAATCATGAATATCAACTTCTTGAATTGGAATTGTAGGGGATTAAATTCTCATAGGAAGCAACAAATAGTTAAAGATCTCATAGTAGATCATCATTTAGATATAATTGCATTACATGAAACTAAAAAAGAACATTTTACTCATAGATGTCTTAGAAACTTATCTTCAAGACTGGATAAATGGATCTGGTTGCCCTCTGTAGGGAAGTCAGGGGGGTATTTTATTTGGTTGTGATAGCAGTAAAATTAAGGTCCTCAACCATTCATTACACACATTTTGTTTGGATGTTATTTTAGAAAATAAATGTGATACTACAATCTGGCAACTGACTTTAGTCTATGGTCCAGTCTTAAGACAATTAAAACAGGCATTTTGGGCAGAATTGACACAAGCTAGAGATCACAGTAAGGATATGTGGCTTATCTGTGGAGATTTTAATGCAATTAGGAAAAAAATTGAAAAATCAGGTCATAATTTCGATTTTGCCCTCGGTACACAATTTAATTCTTTTGTAAACAATCACCATTTACTGGAACATAAACTCCACTCTAGAAAGTATACCTGGTCCAATGGTAGGAATTTTGCATTATTAGATAGAGTTTTCACTTCCATAGCTTGGGATAGTAAGTATAGCTCTAGTTCTATTACAAACTTTAGTTGTTATAATTCTGATCATTGTCCCCTTCTAATACATACTAATCCTGACATACCCCACAAACAAGCATCTTTTAGATTTGATCCTTTGTGGACAGAGCAAGAGGATTTTGTCACTCTCATGCACAAATGGTGGGCTGAGGTTCCTCTTAGATTACCTGATATAGCCAAAAGTTGAAATAGGAAGCTTAAACATATAAGGAAAAGAATTAAGGGATGGGCCAAAAACTTTTATGGTAAACAGAAAAGAGAAAAACAGCAAATCCAAGCTTTGTTCCATGACCTTGAACTACTTAGGGAAACCAGAGATTTAACACAATTGGAAATGGAACAATGGGTCTCCTTAAAACATAGAATAGAAGCCATATATCAGGAAGAGGAACAACACTGGAAACTAAGATCAAAACAAAAATGGTTAGGAGAGGGGGATGCTAATACTAAGTATTTTCACACTTTGGCTACCCACAGATCTAGGAAAAATATGATTACCACACTAGACATAGATGGACACCACACTAATAATTTGACTACAATAAAATCTCATGTTCTAGATTTTTATAAACAACTACTAGGTACAGAGGAATATAAATTTGCTCACCTAGAACAAGACTTTTGGAAATCAGAGGATAAATTACTTGACTTAGAACAGTGGGAACTGGAGAGGCCTTTTACTGAGCAAGAATTACATCAAGCTGTTTTTGCTTCTGAACCCAAAGGGGCCCCTGGTCCTGATGGATTATGATCCTTATCCATTATTTCTATGAAAATAGATTAGATTTACATAAACTCAATAAATCTTGCATTTGTCTGATTCCTAAAGAGAAAGATGCTACTCTTATTAAAAAGTTTAGACCTATAAGTTTAGTTAATTGTAGTTTTAAGATAATCTCCAAATTACTTACATTTAGAATGGAACAAGTAATGCCTCGACTTATAGATCCAAGTCAGTCAGCTTTTCTTAAGAATAGATATATTCTAGATAATATGATACTTAGTCAAGAAATCATTCACTCTTGTCAGATTACCAAACAACCAGGGGTAGTTATTAAAGTGGATTTCAAAAAAGCATATGATAAGATTCATTGGGAGTATTTATTAGAAGTACTATCAAGTAGGAATTTTGGGAATAGATGGATTCAATAGATTACCCTCTGGTTACATAGCTCACAATCATGTATCAACATTAATGGGGAACTTATAGATTACTTTACTGTAAAAGGGGAGTTAGGCAAGGGGATCCATTATCTCCTTTTTTTATATATCTTGGCTGCAGATACCCTTAGTAAATTGTTTAATAAAGATAGGCAAGCTAATGTAATAAGAGGGTTAGGACCTGAATGTATTGCTGATCGAGCTGTCACTAATTGACATTATGCAGATGACTATACTGTTCCTGGCTGCCCAGGACAGTAATGTGGAGGCTGCATGGTGGGTAATGATGGCTTTTGAAGCATTGTCTGGGATTAGAATGAATTATGACAAAACTGAAATGTACACCCTCAATTTGGATGACAATGTAGACCTCAATCATATCTTTAGATGTCAATTGGGAGAGTTCCCTATTACATACTTAGGCTTACCCCTACATAATCACAAATTGTTAGTTGTCGATTGGAATTTTCTTATAGATAAAATAGAGAGTCGATTACCTAGTTGGCAAAGCCAACTTCTATCTATAGGGGGTAGAACTACCTTACTTAATTCTGTTCTTAGCTCCGTTCCACTGTATGCCTTGTCACTGTCTTGAAAAAAATAGATAAAATTCGACGACGTTTTTTGTGGCAGGGATCAGATAAAAAATTTAAATATGCTCTCATGAATTGGGAAACTATTTGCATTGCCAAACAATTTGGAGGATTGGGGGTTTTAGACCTCAACCACATGAATATTGCACTTATGCTTAAGTGGTGGTGGAAATATAAGAATTCTGAATTCCAAGGAATGTGGAAAACAATTATTACACATAAGTATTACACTGGTACCCCCATGCAATTATCTCCTTTCTGGTCTCATATATTGCAATTAGAATCATTGGGTACTCTTAGTGTAACATATGAACCAGGTCTTAATTCACAAGTTAGCTTCTGGTATGATATCTGGTTTTTAGACTGTTCTTTAGCTACTAGGTTCCCTGAATTATATCAGCTGTGTAGTACAAAAAAAATTATGTTAACAGATGTCATCCACTCTCAAAGGGCAAACTTGGTATTTAGACGAACATTAGAAGGGGCTAACCTACATGACTGGTGGGAACTCCTCCACATACTCAGTATTACTTCTTTCACTCACACACATGACAAACTGAATTGGAGATGGGAAGCCTCAGGGAAGTTTACTACTCAGGCTCTTTATAAATTCCTGAATTGTCGATGGGACTTTCCTGTTTTACCCCTAATGTTGTGGACCTTACCAGTGCCACCCAAAATTAGAATCTTTATGTGGTTGACTCAACATAATAAAATACTTACAAAAGATAATCTAGCTATCAAAGGCTGGACTGGTTCATCCAATTGTGCCTTCTGTACTGCCACCGAGACAGTTACACATTTATTTTTGACCTGTCCATTATTACAACAGATTTGGTTTTGGTTAGGTAAAACTCAAGATATTATGCCACAGTGGAACTCATTTTCAGACATCATTGATTTTGCTATCCAGCTCCCTGGCACGCATAGAACTGGGTTTCTAGTAGTATTCAGTGCCTTATGCTGGGTGATTTGGAAACACCGAAATGATATTTGTTTTAACAATTGCACCATTCAGACAGCTCGGTCTTTAATTCTTCTAATTAAATCTCTGGCACTTTTTTGGACAGGTACTCTCAAGAAAAAGGTCAAGCCCTCTGTTGAAGAATGGCTCCCAGTAGTCGAAGATGCAGTGCCACTGGCACAATATATGCCTCTGGAACTCGTAGTTTATCAGCCACCAGGGTCCCCAGCTCAAGAATGAAGTTGCAACACTATCAAATTTTGTATCTAGTTAATATACCCAGCCCTTTATTGTGTGGCTTAGTTAGTGCCAACTTAGAGTATTTTTTGAGATTGGCCATCTCACAAACTTGGTTTATATCCTTACTTTTTTGTTTCATGTTTTGTTGCTATGAGTTCAGTATGTCTAACTTGAGAGGTGCTCGGACCAGCTTTGCTGGAAACTGATGTATGTATTTAAAATTTCAGTAATGAAATGAGCTCTTGCCTCTTTTAAAAATAAAAAAAAAATCTTCTATTTTAATTGCAAGAAATGTCATTGATTGCACATTATTCCCAGATGACCCCGCAACGAACACGTCGGGTGAGGTGTGAACTCGTTTGATGCCCATTCTAAGCCGTAATATTATTTCCATTATTTATAGATCAAGTCTCAAAACCTTTCCCTAGAAGAAATTGTTAATGAAACTACACGTTTAACCTATTACATTCTTTGACTAAAATCTTTAGCCTATTACTGATTCCTATTGGCTATTGCATAGAGTTCAACGGTTCTCTTCGAAACAATCAATTATGGGATTGACTGATGACTAAACGAAGTCTAGCAGATGGGATAATATAATATAATATATATAGATAGATAGAGAGATGGGCTGTGGTGAGTTGCGAAAGATTTTGTTTTACTTCACGCTTATATTTCTGTTTTTAAAGACTAAACAGTCGATCCGAACAGCTCAACAAGATATCCATATTGAAATGTACTTCGAGACCAAATTTTATATTTTTTTGAAAAAAATTTATTATTTTTTTAAATATTTCAAAATCACTATTTTTTATGGTCCAGAACTATTCAAAAACAATGGTTTTCTATCTATCCAAAAAAATAGTAAAAAAATTTCAAAAAATGTAAAATTTGGTCTCCAAACACATTTCAATATGGATATCTTGTTGAGCGGTTCAGATCGACTGTTTGATCTTTGAAAATGAAAATATGAGCGTGAAGTAAAACAAGATCCTTACTTCGCAACTCATCATAACCCATATATATATATATATTAAAATAATTCCATCGAAATAACTAACTAGACGGAATATTCTTTAGAGGAGGGTTCAAATGCACCATAATTTTTGTGCTTCAATATGCTCCACATCCTTTATTCTATTTTCAAAGTCCGAACAGTCGATCCAAACCGTTCAACATAATCTTCATAATAAAATATGTTTGGGGACCAAATTTTATATTTTTTAGAATTTTTTTACTATTTTTTTACATAGGTACAATATCACTTTATCGGATGGTCCAGAATCTCCTTAAAAAAGTGATTTTGTACCTATCTAAAAAAATAGTAAAAAAATTCTAAAAAATATAAAATTTGGTATCCAAGCATATTTTATTATGAAGATCATGTTGAGCGGTTCAGATCGACTGTTCGGACTTTGAAAATGAAGATAAATGATGTGGAGCATATTGGAGCACAAAAATAATGGTGCATTTGAACCCTCCTCTTCTTTAAAAGGCCTAAACATGTTTTTTTTTGTTTTTTTATTTTTTTTAGAATGAGATGAGGCATGCACTTGTATTATCCATAGTTATGATAGGTTTATTTGCACATTTTGTTTTATGAGGTATTTGAAAACTAGTGATAAAAGATAATGTTCTTCAAATGGATGACATTTTCAAAATTCGAATAAAAATCTTTTGTAAATATTTATAGTTAGATAACTTGATATCTAACTTTTTCTAAAAAAAAAATTATGAGATATCAAACAATAATGACTTTAACTATGATATATCGTAGATATCTTGTTTTTGATGAACTCAAACTGATGTGCTCATTTGAAAAATTTACCACAATTATGTAATTAGCAAAAAAAAAAAATCACGGATTATTTTTGGTCCTAATATTTATTTGCATAATAACGGCCGGGCTATTTATTGTTTATTTTTTCCAGAACATTTTAAAAAGATGAACAGTTGTGTTGATTATATGATTACTAAAACTCCAAAAAAAAAAAAAAAAAATCAGCAGATCCACACACAAATACATCCGTCCGTCTATTAGATCACAAGATACACCCCATAAAAAATGAGATCTTTTCATATGAGTGAGCCTATGGTGCTATGCATAGCACAGATAGCTAGTGTACTACGGCTCAATATGGTACTTTTTAAAATCCTAACGGTCGATCCAACCGTTCAATGTGATAATCATATGAATATGTACTTGCAAACTAAATTTTATATTTTTTCGAATTTTTTTACTATTTTTTTAGATAGGTAGAAAAATCAGTGTTTTCTGAAAATTCTGGACCATCAAAATTCTACCTATCTAAAAAAATAGTAAAAAAATTCGAAAAAATATAAAATTTAGTTTGCAAGTACATATTCATATGGTTATCACATTGAACGGTTGGATCGACCGTTAGGATTTTAAAAAGTACCATATTGAGCCGTAGTACACTAGTCATCCGTGCTATGCATAGCACCATAGGCTCACTCTTTTCATATTGCGTTGATAAGCTTTGTGCATTTTGGACAGCTAAAATTTGTTTTGCTACTTAATTTATCAAGAGAAATTTATATATATCTCCATCAAAACTTCTGTTTTTAGATATTTCCTCATTGAAACTTAAAATTTAATTATTTTCCCACTAAAACTCAATTGTTTTATTTATACCCCATCTCTTAATTTGACCACTTAAAAGTTAAAACTGAAGATTAATATTAATACAAAATTTAAAAGACTGTTTGCCCTTCATCAAAATTATTGTGTTTTGCCC
This sequence comes from Carex littledalei, assembly GCA_011114355.1. Taxonomy (NCBI): domain Eukaryota; kingdom Viridiplantae; phylum Streptophyta; class Magnoliopsida; order Poales; family Cyperaceae; genus Carex; species Carex littledalei. The sequence goes on along the minus strand of CM022090.1, from coordinate 10,186,081 downwards.
CCTCATCGTTCTTTTCCACTCCATTCTTTTTCCCGCTTAACCCTTCCCTAGACGACTGCCCCTTCCCCTCGGTTCTTCTCTGCACACTCTAATTGTTCAAGAGGTCGTTGTCACATTAGCAAAGAGCGCTGACATGGACACTGAGATGGCAACACCACGTGCATTTGAGCAATCGTTCTAGACTGGAGCGACTGGAGAAGAATAAAGAGCGACCATGGGAGATCTGTTAAGACAGATCAGCTATGTCAGCTGAGGTGTCCCGTCGCCATTGAATTGGAAGATTTACTAAACCATTTTTTATTTTTCTTGTTGCGTTAGAATTGTGTATAAATAGGGATTAAGTATGTGGAGTCTTATCAGAGAATTATCAAGTGATTGTATGAGTTCTATCTAAACTTGGCATTTTCGCCATTTTTGTATATGTCCTGAGAAATTAGTGAAATTGGTTTGATTTTCTTGTTTGTTTAAATCTCGCACCCTGTGATTGGATTGAGATCAGGAGCGTTGCAGGTCTAGGATCTCAGTGTCAATTGATGACCTTGCTAGATTATCACCATAATCTCAGTGTCAATTGATGTGCCTCTGTCTGTCAAAGAAATATGTGCATCTTTGAACTGTCAAGATGAAAGTACCTTGAACCATCGACTATTGCATCTTTTCTCTTTCTCACAGACTTCAATTTCTTACAGGTTGTTCCGTCTTTGTTGCGCAAGAAATTAGAATTCTGATTATGATAAGAACTGATAATCAACGAAGAAAATGGATTACTATTGTTTGAATCTTCCTCCATGACATATAATTTTTTATGAGAGAGAGAAGAAAGAAAAAGGCTGAGATGAGAAAAAACGGTCTAGATGCACAACAATAAACAAAACAACTCAAAGCTGCGGCAATAAAGAAAAAAGTTGGATTTATGAAAAAAAGGAGGAAAAAAAATCATGGAGATATAAATAAGTGCATACCGTAGATGAATTCTTTGTTGTTGAATTTAAAAAGCGAAAGAAAAAGTTCATACTGTAAATGAACAATTGAAGTGTGCAGAGAAGAATTGAGGGAAGGGGCAGCGCGCGTCGCTTGAGGAAGGTTTGATGGAAAAAGAATGGAGCGGGAAAGAACGATAAGGGGCAAAATACAGTAATTTTGATGAAAAGCAAAACAGTCTTTTAATTGTTTTTATTAATATTAATCTTCAATTTTAAGTAGTCAAATTAAGAGATGGAGATATAAATAAAATAATTGAGTTTTTGGAGAGAAATAACTAAATTTTAAGTTTCAACGGAGAAATATCTAAGAAATATTCATCAAAACAAAACAAAAATATCTAAGAAATTTTGATGGGATATATATAAATTTCCCATTTATCAAATATGATACTGCGTACCTCCCATCAATTCTAACTTCTAACTGTCTGCGTGCGTTGTTCTATGCGTATATGTCAGCCACTCAGCCCTTTCACTGTAATTTATATACACACTCATTAAGACTTGCATTTAAGTCAGCCCTTTCACAACTATCATGTAGTTCTAATATTTTAAATAGTGGTTTGTACCCAGTCTATTTATGACAAGATGATTAAAAAAAAATAGTATATAGTAATTATTGTTGCATAAGTTGTTTTATATTAGACTCTAATTATATGGAGCAAAGCTAGGGTTTGATGTGCTTACCAAGAGGGGTTGGTGAGCGCAACTCCAAAATCTATCGGATTGTCTTTAAACGATGAATTCAAACTGTTGAAATTCATCTACTTCATGAGTGATGCATGTACATGCAAAATTTTGGAAGTTTCGAATTCATTCAGTACACGGTCAAGCAGTAAAAAAAATAATGAAAAATGAATATATAAAACAACTTATAAAATAACTTATAAAATGTTCATTTTTTTTACCACTTGACTTTGTACTAAATGAATTCGAAACTTTCAAAATTTTGCATGTACATGCATTACTCATGAAGTAGATAGATTTTAACAGTTTGAATTCATCGTTTAAAGACAATCCGATAGATTTTGGAGTTGTGCTCACCAACTCCTCTTGGTGAGCACATCACACTCTAGTTTTGCTCAATTATATGATCTATATATATGTTATAAGTTCAAAAAAATATTGATTGATACACGAGAATTATGAAAGTATTTTATAAATACACGAACGACATGGATGTTGGTCCGTTGTATGTTTTTTTATGCTTAAATAGTGTGATAATTTATCAAAAATATATTAAATCTTATAATCCTGCACTTCAATTATTTTCTCATAGAAAACTACACAGAAAGATGAGAGAGAGCGACAACTCTATGCACCTCTCAAACTGATTGGGATGAATGTACGTTTGTATCAGTGTGAGACCCGCATTCTATATCACCTGTTAATTTGTGACCATCAATAAAGAGAGTGACGACCCCATGGCCCATGCACCTCTTGAACTGATTAGGATGATTATATCAGTGCAAGGTCCGCACTTTAATTTTTTTGTTTGTTTGTAACCATCGATATCATGTTGGAGCTATATAAAATTACTTCAAACCACATTATAATCTATGACCAAATACAAAAAAAACATTAAAATTCGCATAAAATAGAAAAAAGAGCGAGCAATTAAAGAGAATCGGTGAGGAACAAAGCAACACAAATTGGAGCCAAGTATTATAATCCTTAAAAATATTCTCTTGCAGCAAAAATCCAGTTTCCTCATAAAATAATATAAATAAATAGAGTACTGCGTCGGGGGTTGACCCGCGTCACCTCCACGGTGGGGTCACCGCGCTTAATCAATTCATGTCGGGGTCTTTACTGTTGAATTCGGATTCCCTAAAGTAACTGAAATTTTGTTTTTAGATCGGGCCCGTCCGATCTGCTCTTACACGCTTATTAAAGGATCCCGTACATTCCACTTCAGACCGAATTCTGATCGGACGGGCGGTATATAAACTCAAAATTTGAGTTACTTTAAAGGACCGGACCCGTGTTGAATTGAACTTTTTAGTGTTTGCCCAAGTCTCTCTCTCTCTTGCTTCCTTGTTTCTTCCTCACTGTCTCGGCAAAAAAACCAAGCTAATAACGAAACAAATCTACACCTTTCTCTAATTCTCTCTCCCTCGTTAATTAACAGTCGTTACATACAACTTTTCTTGCAACCAGGTTGATGCCCTCTAGGTCTGGTAGAGATGCACCAAAGATTTCTTCTTTGACCTCGTTTTCTCCTTTTTTTTTGTTGAAGTTTCAATACTTGCGTCTTTGACAAATACACCCCCTCTTGCCTGTAATAAGCTTCCCGTCCATCTCCGCAAAGGTTTGTTTCCTCGATTTCGAAGTTCTTGTCGCTTGATTTCTAATCGATAGCGTGGATCTTTTGCTTTTAATTGTTGATTTAGTGCTTGGTTTGGGACAAAGAAAAATGGGAGATTTATCTGATTTATTTCTCTTATCGTTGGTTAGTGATGTTAATATACTGCAAAGTGAATTTAAAAGAAATGGTGCTTCTGTGTGCGGTCTGGGTCGTTAGTTCCAACCGGAATTATCTTTTACTAGATTTAGAATTTGACTAAAATTTGCTTATTATACAATATTTTCTGACTGTACCATGTTCGTACTTAATTTCCCAGCAAAAGCAATGCCGACTTTAAATTTCCTTTTGAATTGAAAGAGAACTGGAAAAAAAGAGGAAACTTGGCTGTAGTTTAGTTCCCATTATTTGCTTAATTGCGCCAATGCAGAAAGGATTAAATCATTTATAATTGTACATTTTCAGGTTTTATTGATGGATTGGAGCTCCTCTTGTTCACAATTAGCTACCATGACATGAGTTTATAGAAAATATAAGAGAAATGGGTGGGATTTGTTCAGTTTGTGTGAGGAATTCAGCTGTCGATAAATCTCCAAGTGATACTACACTTGGAGCCAACACAATTAGAGATGCCGATTTAAGAAACAAAAATCAACCAAAATTGAGTTCAGAATATGTGGAGACACAATTTCAAGAAGAATTGGTTTCGTCTTCAGATTTGTTAACACCAGATTCATTGAGCATTCCATGCAATGCAAATGTATCTGATGAATTACCGAGGCTTTCAAGGTCATTTTCGCAAAATTCTGCATTGGCTAGACAAAGGACTGCAACTACAAAGGCTGGTACCAAGGCATGTGTTTGTTATTTTATTTTGAACAACTATTTCTTTTTAGTTCTTGATTTTCTAATGCAATGCTGCAACCTCATCCTAAGGAAATGTAGTTTGTACTTTTTGCATGGGTTCCATGGTTGATGGATGCAAATAGGAATTTTCATACCTCTACTTGATTATCATTACATATATTTGATTCAGCAAATTTACAGTGTAGAAAGCAATTTCTAAAAGAAAACCCATGAAAAGTTGGAATAGAATGTGCTTATTACCTGTTCAGTGGCATTAATACTTGACCTGCCAAATGCAGCACCTCTACTTGGATATAAGACTGGATGGTACACTAATCCATGATTTCAACTTCTTAATTTTGTATATGAAGCAGGTACCAGATATTGGTTCAATTTTGGGCCGTGCCGGTACGGCAGGCTTAGGAAAGGCTGTAGAGGTATTAGATACACTTGGGAGCAGTATGACGAACTTAAACCTAAGTAACTCTGGATTTGTACCCAGTGGTACCACCAAGGGCAGCAAAGTCACAATATTGGCATTTGAAGTGGCAAATACCATAGTCAAGGGGTCGAATTTGATGAAATCTCTCTCGAAGGAGAGTGTAAAACATATTAAAGAAGTTGTTCTTGCATCGGAAGGCGTGCAATTGCTGATTTCTAAAGACATGGATGAATTACTAAGGCTTGCTGCAGCTGATAAAAGGTTTGGGTTCATATATGGATATCATTCTGAGAGCTAAAGTATGTTGAGATTGCTTTGCACAGCCTTAAATATAGCTTGTGTATTTTTTCGTAAAAACCTTTTCTATTATCATTGTGTACCTGCTCGTACAAGTGATAATTAGATTTTGTAGAGAGGAAATTTTTTTGTTTATTCTCGTGGAATAAACAAACAACCACAGATTTGCATGGCTTACCCTCACAGGTTTCTTAGATTTGCTTTTGCATCTTTCTAAGTACAACATTTACAAAATGATAATTACATAGATTGCAAACTTGTAGATACTTTTTGTTCTCTAGGTATGTTAATGCAAACTGGAAAAAAAATGATATTTAGTGACCTGAAATTTACTTGACCGGGATTCATATATATATTATCAATGACCCCTTATGTAGCGGTATCAATTTTATTTCAACAGAGAAGAATTCAAAGTCTTTTCAAATGAGGTGGTTCGTTTTGGAAACCGTTGCAAGGACCCTCAATGGCACAATTTAGACCGCTATTTTGACAAGTATGAAACTTTTGGTTTTTATTTTTGTTTTGCTTATTTTATTATGCCCATATTGACAAACTGTGATTGACATTAATTACATTTTGTTATTGTTAAATTCGTTAGATTGGCATCAGAAATTACACCACAAATCCACTTTAAAATTGAGGCTGAACCTGTGATGCAACAATTGATGGCATGGGCTCAGTGCACAGCTGTGAGTTTACCAACATATGCTTTATTATTTCGACATTTCAAATTATCCAAGTTCTTTAAAATGTCTGTATCCTCCTTTTGAAGGAACTATATCATGAGATGCATGCATTGGATAGATTTGACCTGGACTATAGAAGGATGAGTAAAGAAGAGAACCTAACTGCAACTCAAAGAGGTAAAAGTTTCTTCTTTTGGTTTAATTATATGATATACATTTAGCAAATTATCCATGTGTCTTCTTTTAGTAGCAGTTTCGTCCCCCATTTTAAAGGTCATATGCAAACCTTCTTCATATAATAGTGCATATGCACTTTCTCATGATTTGATTATTAACATAGGCGAACATCTTCAAATAATAAAGCAAGAAGTGAAAAGCCAAGGGAAGCTGGTTAAAAGTTTGAAGAAAAGATCACTTTGGGCTAAGAATATAGAAGAGGTACATGATTTATATTAAGTGCTATTGTACCAATCTCAAAACAGTACTATCTTGCTAGCATTTTGTATTCACATTGTTGAAGATTAACAGACTAACCCCTTTGTACCGGATGGGTACTAACTAGGCTGTGACCTGCATTGGAAAAATCAATACACAAATTGAAAACTGTAGAATGATTGTTTCTTCTTTTGTAGGTGATGGAGAAGCTTGTAGATATAGTTCATTTCTTGCATTTGGAAATTCGCAATGCCTTCGGGAGTGCTGGTATTTTAATCTTATAAGAGTTAAAACATAGTAGTGGTTTTGTCCCCATCAAAATAAGTAGTTATTTTGTGCTTCTATGCATAACTATTAATGTTATGGCTGATCATTCAAATATGAAAGTTTGTGCGGACAACAATATAGATCCTGCTATTGATGTTTGAGAGAAAGGTTTGGGTCATTAAAGGATCATGGTCATAAATTAAATTGAAATTTTACATTTTATCCTTTAAATTTTTTAATTTTGCAAAAAATATTACTAGTACTCATAAAATAAAATTACATGACACTTCATCCAGCCCCTCAATCTCAATTTTCTAGTCCCTCCCCTGATCATGGTGGATATAAGATGTAAATATTCTTGATAGGAACAATTGGAATAAGCTGGTATATTTAAAATGTGTAGACCATGAAGGAGCTGGGATTGCACCCATAGGCCGTGGCGTCAGACTTGGGCCCGCAGGCCTTGCACTACACTATGCTAATATTATTAGTCAGATAGACACACTTGTAAGTCTATTTAGTAATTTAAATTGTGTAAGTAAATATTTGGATGACTTGAGCTCACTGAAAGGGTAAACTTAATCTTTGAAGCTGTTGAATTGGCCTTAGTTGACGAATCTGAACCATTGAACAGCATCTACTTCATAAGAAATGTGATTGCATTCTAAATTTTAAAAATTTCTGTTTTCTTTAATAAAGATCCTGAAACCTCTAGTTAGTTGTTGAAAAATGAACATGCCTATATAGATAGACTTCACAATTGGTATTTTTCAACCTCATAATCATGTAGAAAATAAACATGAAAATTTAGAAATTCTAAACTAGAAATGCATTCATTATTGTGAAGAAGGTTTTTATCAACAGTTCGGTTTTGTAATGTGAAGTTTATATGACAGCTTCTTAGGTTAAGCACCCCCAAAATCCTTTGGTGAGCTTAAGTTCATCGTATCTTTACTTTATCCTTTTGCGATCCAATTTCCCATATTCAAGAGTGGGTTGTCATAGATGTTCCTAGAGACTCTAGAAATTTGAAAATATTGGGAATAGGTATCTTTTTTCGGGCAATTAGATATTTTGATATCTTATGAATGGTAATTTAACCAATGCAATTAGGTATCAAGATCAAGTTCTATACCTGCAAATACAAGGGATGCATTATACCAAGGATTACCACCTAGTGTCAAATCCTCTTTAAGGTCGCGCTTGCACTCTTTTAAGGTCAAAGAAGAGGTATGTGTTTTTAGTTTTTACTTTCCTTTTGGGGAGCTGGTCATGGAGGAGGGAGGATTGTGAAATTAAGAAAGAGAGGACTTATTTGCATAATTCATGCTTATTTGAAGGGAACTAATTCTTACTATCTAATTAACTTGCAGCTTAGTGTGTTGCAAATTAAAGCAGAAATGGAGAAGACACTCCGATGGCTTGTTCCAGTTGCTAATAACACCACCAAGTAATTGAATAAACACTCAATTTTTCTATTTCAGTTCTTTCATTAATTTCCTTTATTTAACCTTTTTCTTCATTTTGTTTTGCTTTTTTGCTAATTATATTTTAAAACCATTCAGAGCACACCACGGCTTTGGCTGGGTTGGAGAATGGGCAAACACAGGGTTAGCATCTCTCTTTATGTGAATTGTACCTTAAAATTTTCTCAAAAAAAATTGTACCTTAAATTTAATGCGTAAGGTTGGCATGTAGGCACATAAAATATCCATAAAAATCAGTATATTCAAGATTCTGATTTTGATTGTAAATAATGTAAACATGTAGATAGGGTTTCTTTTCATGAGTGAGGCTATGGTACAATGCATAGTGCATATTGGTCCGTACTATGGATCAATATCTCCATTTTTAAAGTCAAATAGTCGATCTGAACCGTTCAACATGATCTTCATATAAAAATATACTTGTAGATCAAATTTTACATTTTTTTAGAATTTTTTTTACTATTTTTTGTTAGATAGGTGGAAAATCACTTCATCTAAATATTTTAGACCATTCAAAAGTAGTGATTTTCTACCTATCTAAAAAAATAGTAAAAAAATTCTAAAAAATATAAAATTTAGTCTATAAGTACATTTTCATATGGAGATCACGTTGAACGGTTCAGATTGACTCTTTGAACCTTGAAACGAAGATATTGATCCACAGTACGGACCAATCCGTGCTATGCATAATACCATAGCCTCACTCTTCTTTTCATTCATTTAGATATGAAAAACAAGGACACGCCAGACATCTGATATTTCAACTTGCCAAAGGTTATTTGAAAGTTGACCAATAGAATAATGCATGTCAAACCCAAAACCCGGTAAATAACCAACTCGTGCATCACTTTACAGGTCAGAGGTAAATAGCAAGCCTTCAGGTCAAACCGAGTTGACTCTAATTGAGACATTGCACCATGCTGACAAGTCAAAAACTGAGTCGTTCATCCTTGACCTAATCGTTTGGCTTCACCTTCTCATAAGCCAATCTAAGCCATCCAATGGAGTAACCTTCAAATCTCCAATCAAGTCTCCATTACGTTCCCCAACCAAGAAAGGACTTGCCATAACTGCACCTTGCTCTTCGTTAAGTCAAGAAGATCAAGAAATGCTACAGAGCGTGAAGTTTAAAAAGTTCATACCGGGTTTAAGTAGGAGTCAAGAGCTTGATACAGGTAAGGGGAAAAATAAACGGCTGTGTAAGAGCAACAGTCACTCACCGACTAGTAGTAGTAGTAGTAACAAGCAGGAATTATTTTCTATTAGAAGGGCTTCTATGTTGCCAGTCATAGATTTTAACATAAACAAAGTTAAGGCTATGGACATGGTTGATCGAGTTGATGGTCTTAATGTTCTCTAGGCAGCTTGCCTTCCTGCCTTGTATAGTGCTTTTCTTAGGGATGCATTTTAAGTGAGTTTTGGAGTTTTTAGGGATGGATGATTTACTTGATCATGTTAAATGAGGATGTACCCTGAGGTTGTGTGTGTGGTGGTGTGTGTGTGGGGGGGGTGGTTATAAAGTAGGCTTAATGATCTGTGTATTGCAAAAGTAATGCAAGTTTTGAATACTTAAGCTACGTTTATGTCTTTGATCTGTTCCGGCAGATGCATCGAAGTGTATATTGTACCTGCTTTTGTTTGTTTATATGAAGTGAAAAAGGAGAGCAGAGCCGAGTTCAGAACAAGAATTTAATTAAACCGTAATTTTGTAATCTCAATCATACATGTTATAGAATCATCTCTATATTGGCGCTATGTCCATCTCCATACGAAATGTTAGAGAATCATCTCCATAGTTCTAATTAGTCTCTCGTGATGGTAAATTCATTCAACACCTGGCCTCCATTATATTCTGTAACTGAGAAGACCATCATTTTCCTTGGGCGGCACATTCTCGGTTCAGTTTAGATAGGAGAATTGGGATCGCATCATAAATTCATAATAACTCTTTTCTCTATCTTACACTGGAGGAGGGCTCAAATGCCCGAAATTTTTATTAATAGAAAATAAAATAAATAAATATCGACATTGAAGAACGATTTGGTGGAAATTCGAGATATAACAAAGACGTTATGGACCATCACGGCCAGATTAGCACCTAACTACCTACGTTAGTATAACAAAAATACGGGCCGTTATGGTCCATAACGGTCAGGGACACGCTGAAAAAAAAAAAAAAAACCAGGCCGTTATGGTCCATAACGTCCAGCTACAGTGATTTTTTTTTTTTCAAAAAACGCAAACTGAGGCAAGCAAGCAAAAAAAAAAAACACTGTAGCTGGACGTTATGGTCCATAACGTCCAGCTACCGTGGTTTTTTAAAAAAAATCGCAAACTAAAGCAAAAAAAAAACAAACACTGTAGCTGGACGTTATGGACCATAACGTCCAGTATTTTGTTAGATCATTAGCGATCAGATTAACTGGACGTTATCGACCATAACGTCCAACTACAGTGTCTTGGACATTATCGACCATAACGTCTTTGTTATATCTCGAATTTCGGCCAAATCGTTCTTCAATGTCGATATTTTTTTATTTTATTTTCTATTAATAAAAATTTCGGCTCAAATGCCCATTGCTTCATGCTCCAATCGTATTCTAACATTTTATTTTTAATTTTAAAGTTCAAACAAACGATCTGAACCGCTCAACGTGATATCCAAGTTAATATATGATTGGAGATTAAATTTTATATTTTTTTTAGAAATTTTTTACTATTTTTTAAGATAGGTACAAAATCATTGTTTTTAGATGGTCCACAATTTCCTGAAAAACAATGATTTTGTACTTATCTAAAAAAATAGTAAAAAAATTAAAAAAATATAAAATTTGCTCTCCAATCATATTTTAATGTGGATATCACTTTGAGCGGTTCGGATCGTCTGTTTGAACTTTGAAATTGAAGATAAAAATATTGAGATACGATTGGAGCAACGAGGCATTTGAGCAATGAGCCCTCCTCGATCCAGTCCTCCTTATACTGTTAGGTGTACTGTTTTAATTATTTGAGCAATGAGCCCTCCTCCAGTCCTCCTATAGGAGTTGGAGGATTATATTTGACAAGTGGCTTGACAATTCCAATGGTGTTAGAGGTAAGAATCCCCACTTTTAATCTAACTTCAACCGATGCCTAACGTGTCTTAAGCTGTTTACTTAATTACATTTCAACTTTGTAATATGCTATTTTTTCAGACAGGAAAATGAAGATTCAATAATAGAAGAACTGGAGGCAACTGTGGAGAACCAAAAGGCAAGCAAAGCCTTTTTTGCTTTTTCTTTTTTCTGACTAGTAGGTGAAAGCAGGTCAAGCAAGGTTTTTATGTGTTAATCTTTGTTCCATTAAATCATTTGTTGTTTTTTTCAATTGATAGGAGCGTATTGGAAGATAATGAGGTTTATATGGTGGCTAGGTTGTTAGGTAATCTGATGGATATCGTGCATCAGTAATCGTCCATCGATTTAAGGTTTGACATACTTTTCCATGCTTTCAATGCATTAAGGGTCTGTTCGGTGGCCTTGAGAGAATGGGTATGGGTATGGGTGTGGGATTAAGAAAAAGTTGAATTAAATTTTACTGTTGCTGTGGGAAAAAAAAATTCACTCAAGAGTCAATTTTTTTTTCCCACGGCAACAGTAGAGTTGCCGAACGGGCCCTAATGCGAAAGCTTGGCTTTTCTTTGGGAAACCTTTTCTCGACTGTGCCAAGTTCAGAATGAATATTTGACCATTTACCTAGTTATACCAATCTTGATCTGAGCAGCATGCATGCACTATATGCTGCACAAGACAATGAGCTAGTATTACACTTCTGGAGTATCAAAATATGTGATATTTGGGTCTGAAACTGTTTCTTGAGTATTACACTTTTCTTTGAACTGAACAATTTGTTATGATTTGATGGTAGCAACAACTGCAAGCTCTTCTAGAAACACTGAGCACGACTGAACAATTTCTTGAAGGATGTGTTATTAATGGAAAAAAGTAAAACAATTTAGAATTAGTGTTATTTTGTAATAATTTAGGATTTATGTAATTTGGTGAACTTGAACATGTTTAATTTTAAGTATGTGTTGATCTATATTTCAAATTATTCCATTTCATATATTGTTGCTTGTTTCGTATATTGTTGCTTGTTTCATCATATAGGCTAGCAAAAATATATAGTAGTTGGCCAAATATAAAAAATATTTTTTTAAAATAAAAAAACAATTCAGGATCGGCTATTTACTAAATGACCGTTCTTGATTCTATAATCAGGATCGGCTATTTACTAAATAGCCGTTCTTGATTCTATAATTAATTAGGATCGGCTATTTACTAAATGACCGTTCTTGATTGTCCGAATCAGTAACGGCTAAAAGTAAACGACCGTTCTTGATTGTCTGAATTAGTAACGGTTAAATACTAACGACCGTTCTTGATAATAGAATCGAGATCGACTATATATCTGTTCCTAATTAGTGGTACTATCAGTAACGCATGAGTCAGTATCGCGCATAAGTCTATTCCTGATGTATACTTTTGACCTCGTGATGTCTGATTCTCCACTAGTGAAGTCACCACAATACGAGAGCAAACCTGTCTACAAAACAATAACAGCTTGAACACCAATAAATGACAATACATCTATAAAACAAACAAACTTCTACGGGTAAGATATTCGAATGGGGCTCTTAACAATAATAGAACGGCATGACATATTTTTCACTTTTTTTTTATTACTATAATCATCATTTTTTTTATGTTACTGCTATTTGCCATACCGTGACCTTAGTGCTTCGCCAGGAAGTTAAATAGTCGGCATGGAGAACTTGAAGTTATATTTAGTTAAATTCAGCTGGTATTTTATACATTTTTCAATGAAAGGAGCCTTACTCTGCATAAAATACAGGAAACATTTACACCCACAAGGGCTTCACTTCAAACTAAATCAACAAAACCAGTTTGTACAGATCAAATTATTAATCACCTTTGAATTTGCCTAAACAGCAACACAGATAATGTAGCTTCAAAACAAGCTCATTGGTTATACCAATGCAAAAAGTACTTGGAAAAAAAAAAAGTTCTGGTATCAAAAGACAAGATATCATTCAAATATAGACCCAAATTTCTCTTTTACTAAAGGAGCACTTCAGAACCGGTGCTCCAACTTCTCCTGCTCCACGTAGTGCTGTGCATACCTGAATGTTCAGAATATAGAAGACAAAAATCATTAAGCAAGTCTCAATAAAATGATAATTTATCGATACTACTGAAGCATCTCATAAAAACACCTCAAAACCTTTTATTGTTAGTTGGCTTTCTTCAGCAATAACTTTAGATTGTGTGGATTATGGATCACAGAAAACACTTAATCAATAAAACAACACAAATGAAACCAGGGCAATATTTTTTATTTTTATTTTAGTACTTGGCCCATTGCAAACATCTAAAATTTATCTTTTCTAACACATCCAACCAGACCTGCTAGCAGGCTACATCTGACCAATAATTATCTCTTATTTATAAACTGGGTCTGCCCTGAACTGAACCTGACCCAACCCATCGCCACCTCTATATAAAATTCATTAGTGTTGATAAATGCACCAACAGGGTTACAGTTCATAAAATCTAAGATAAGATGCAAATGCCAACATATGCAACTACTGAACAAAAAGAACGTCCAATTCTGGACTACAAAATGCTGAAGACAGTGCTTATCATATTTCTAATAAAACACCAACTACCCAAAAAATAAAAAGATTTTTCATCGCTCAGACTTAACTCTAACATAATGTTGTTAAGTTAGGTGCAATCAGCCATTACAGAATTTGAGATGAATAATTAAACTTAAATCAGAAGTACATAGGGCAATAGTACATTAAGGTACTTACTTAGGGCCCTCAAGGCCTTAACGAAGTAAGACAAATAGCTCGGTTTTATTTAATAATTGAAGATAAGTACTTCAGCTGTTTGTACAGGTTAATTATAATTTTAAATTAATAAACAATCACATATGCCTTGATCTTATGGTAAGTAAAAAAAATACAAACCCTTTGAAGGATCAGCCTAGACAAACTTTCAAATGAAATATAGAATTGAATTAGCAAACTTAATACCACTTCATAACTCAATAACAATGAATAGCAGAAGTAGAAAACAGAGAATCTTCAATATTCTTTCAAACAAAAATGCAGAATCAAAGGATTTATTTGCAAAGATCTTGTTATATAACTTCATAAATCAGTAGCTTTGGATAGAAAAAGTCGAAAACAAAGACTTTTCAATATCCTTTCAAACAAAAATGCAAAATCACATGAGATACTTGCAAAGATTTTGTTCAATCCTTTATTCATGTCTATTAAATATATTTACATCTCGCTTCTCCTATTAAAACATCTAGTGGAACAAATTCAGTAATCACCATCTCAACTAAAACAAATAATGAGATACATATATACACTATAAGCAAATATAAATACACCTTAAATCCTATAAATCAGTCAATGATTACTAAAAATGGAAAGTAGCATGCTTGATTAGATAAAATTTGCCAGTGAATTATTTGAAGACACAATCTACTAAACCTAATCAATACAATCTATTGAACCTAATCTTATTAAACAATCCCATCAGCCCACCTCAACCAGAAACATAAACTTTCCACCTGTTAGATCCAAAAAAATTCGCTGCACTAAGAAATTCACACAGACAAAAAAGAACTGCCTATCTGATCCCTATAGTTCAAAATTTACACAATCAGACTCCGAATCCAGTCTAAAAAGGATCCGTCCAACGTGATCAAATCAAACAAACTCACAATTGATACCCCGACCCAACATAACCACATCCGATCTAACAAACCCTAGCACAATCTGCTAAAAGAAAGGTTGAGAGAGAGAGAGAGCGTACGAGTAGGTGCCAACAATGGGGGTGAGTAGAAGGGTGGCGCTGAGCCAGTTCTCGGTGACCTTGTGGTGGATCTTGGTGGTTATGTCCTTCCACAACCCGGGCATCACCTTCTGCTGGAACGGTGACAGCGAGTACACCACCGCCTTCAATCTCACGGGCTGCTTTCCCATCTCTCTTTCTCTCTAGGTTTCGATCGATCTGGTGCTAGTTTGGATTGGCTTTGGGGAAGAAAGGTCGAGTCCTTGAAAATAGCTAGGGTTGATTTGGTTCACGGCTTGTCGTGAATTTTTTTATTGGAATGAACCAAAATTAGTTCCTGCTGAGTTCCACTATTGGTTTATGGTGTGGTGAGTTTCGACATCTGGGTCCCACAAAGCATTTTAACCATGTCATAGATATACAACACAAAGTGAATAAGTGATAGCTCGTGTACTACAACCAGCATGTACTCTTCAAGACAATTTTCTCTGAGGTAACCCAATATTTATATTTAGATAGTCACCGTCCAATCATAATCCGGTCGAGGTGGAATGCACGGGCCTCCATTCATATTCGTGCGGATTCTGATCGGACGGTTTCTATATAAACAGAAATATTCCGTTACCATATGAAACATGAATTCTGTATTCTTTTGCTGCTGCCTGTTGTGAATTGGGTCTTTATTGGGCTGGGCTTTAGATATATGGTCCAATATTTTCAACTTAAATGAACTTATTTGCATTATGCAAAAACATAATCCATTGGGCCGGACGGCTTTTACATAAATAAAAAACCAACTGATAATTGAACAAGAAATAAAGAATTTTCTACGAGGGGCATAATTATAGTTCTAACGTGATACAAAAATTAGACAAATGACTGCGACAAGTCCGAGTGAGTGTTCTAAATGATTCATTATCATCTAAACACGAGAATTTAGTAGAATGATGAGCTGCATGCATTTACATTTCTAAGCGCCATAGTAAATTATCCACCACCAGAGAATTCCAATAGCTATTTTTTGAATGGAATGGATGAGACTAAAAAATGTGAAACAATCTACAAAATCCTTCTTGCACCTTGCTCGAAAACTCGGGTTGTATCAGCAATTAGGCCTCGATATCATGGGCTTTGTATGTAGAATGGCCCATTTATAAATGAGGAACCACACCCGCTCATATAAAAGAGAACAACCCATTTATGAGTAGAAAGACGCATTTCTTGTTTGATATATTTAAAGATACATTTGAAAAAAAAAAAATCTAACTTTTATGTATCTTTTTTTTTAATTTCGGACAACTAATCGTATTATTGATTGCAGAATTTATTTTTGTAGAATTACTTTTGTAAAGAGTTTAACTTTTTTAATATTTTAGTCGAGCGAAACATTGCTATAACTCTAAAATATTTAATGTAATTAATTTCGAACAAAGTCAACCCGAAACTTCAAAAATATCTCTAATATATTCGTGTCATAGAGCAGCACAAAAAATGGGGAAAAAATTGAACGGATGCTATTAGAATAACAGCCAATTTGTTTCCCAAAAAATGATACCAAGAAATAAAACAAATTTGTAATCTGCATCGGCAGTCCCAAGTCCCTCGACACCTCAGCAAGCAAAATTCCTGATTTATGACCTATGATATTTTACTTTAACATCATAAAGATCTAATACCTTGCACAACAAAATGCATGAGCATTCACTAATCGAATTATTGGTTGGATCAGAAGATCAAAGCAATTGTAATCCGGCGCTTACACACAAAACAAGCAATTTCAACTTACAAGCAGACGAGGAAAACGAGCAAATGAAATTATTGGTTGAACCAGAAATTACTCACGATCTACATTATAGTATTATACAGCGCTATACATGAAAGGGAAATGTGTAGCATGCAACTTAATTTCTGATGCAAGAAATAATTTCTCTGCACTAAAAATACATGTACTGTACATCACATCAACCGGGCGTCGCTAAGAAGTCGAAAACTAGCGGTCTGAAGCCCGGCACGTGGCACGTGCACCTTGGAATCAACAGTCGAGCAAGCCGAAGCGGCGTTACATGTACTGTGTGCACCGAGTCCAAACCGCCATCTCGTCCTTTGTGGCCCCACCATCTTACTGCCCCAAATCTCCTCCATTAAACCCGGTGGAGTCGGTGGTGTTTTTGCACACTCTGCCAAGGCAAGTTCAAATGGATCGGTGCTCACCGCTGCCGTAGAATTGCTCTTTTTCGGGGCGCGAATGGGGATTTGTGAGAGCGACATTGGAGGCGGCCGTGGAAGAAGGGACTTAGGGATGTATTTCTCTGAAGTACCGGGGTTTGTTTGAATAATTGGTTTGGCAATGCCGGGGTGTTGCTCCCAGGAAAAAGGGATGGAAGAGAGAGCACGGCGATGATGAGGAGAGGCGGGAATGGTGGATATGGTGGAATCAGCTGGTTTGGTTCGATGTGGCAGCGGTTGTGTGCCTGGTTTATTCTTCATTGTGTGTGGTATGTGTGTGTGTTTTGTGTTGAGTTAGTGAATGAGAGAAAGGTGGGGTGTTGTGATTAACAACGTTAGTCAAGCAGGGGCAAGTGGTGTTGAGGATTTGAGATGATGAATGTCTCTGGGAGGTGAGGTACTGAGCGCTATGCAGGCGCTTCAAAGTTTGAAAGCAACGTTTCATTATATACTTGTGGCATCTTCATTCTTTTCATAAGATTCCATATGGGGTAAGGGGTAAACTTAATTAAGCCATGGTCACGTTGCTTGTAAGGAATTAAAAATAAATTGAAGGGTAAGGATAAACTTGGAATATTTTATATACACCAAGATGCTGGATTTTCTGATTTTATTTTTTATTGAATTATTTTTGAAGAAATGGAATAGTTAGAAGAAAAAATTGTCACGTTGGCCAACTCAAAATTTTGACTTAATTAAGCTATGGTCAAACTTGATAGTATATATGTTTTGAACTATAAATGTAGCGCATATGACAATAAGTTTCGCCTCTTTATAAAAAGATCCGTGATTTTTATTTTTACCCAAAAAAAAAAATTATTTTAATATAAATAACCACGTTTTTAAAAGAATTTTATTTCTACCCAAACCGCATATATTATTTGCGGCTTGAATTAACAATTCAAACCGCACAGAATATATGCGGCTTGAATTAACAATTCAGACCGCACAGAATATATGCGGCTTGAATTAACAATTCAGACCGCACAGAATATATGCGGCTTGAATTGTGAATTCAAACCGCACAGAATATATGCGGCTTGAATTGAGCAAGTTCTACAAATCAGAAACGGCTTGAAACGGTCGTGTGGTATTAATATACAATCAATAATGAAAATTTCATTTATTATTTTATTAAATGGTAATTTTTCACCGATAACCCTAGAAATTTATTCACCGACAACCCTAAAGTTATTTTTATTACAAAGAATTATATTTTTATTACAAAGAATTTTATTACAAGTCTCATGATCGATATGAATAATCTTATTGCATTTCTAAACAAGCCAAAGGGATCGTTCGATTCAACATGCACAATTCCAAAATAAATAAATAACATGCACACAAAATGGTAAGTAACAATTTGACAATGTCCAGGAAACCCGTACCTGTTGTTGTGGGGTAGTTTACTCCTGCCTCTACGTTACTCCTTACTTCAGAACTCGGACCTAGACCATGTAACACGGTTTCTAAATTAATATTTATACATGTTTTTATATAGACATGTCTGTTGCTAAACTAATTTTTATTAAGTACAAAATCCGAATATCATTGATACGATTTAAACAAAATATATTTGTTAATTGACAATTATAAATGGAAATGGTATTTCATGAGGAATAGGATTAAATTATTGATAAGTTTTTATAATATAATTCTTTGTAATAAAAATAACTTTAGGGTTATCGGTGAATAAATTTCTAGGGTTATCGGTGAAAAATTACCATTTAATAAAATAATAAATGAAATTTTCATTATTGATTGTATATTAATACCACACGACCGTTTCAAGCCGTTTCTGATTTGTAGAAATTTATTCACCGACAACCCTAAAGTTATTTTTATTACAAAGAATTATAATAAAATTCTTTGTAATAAAAATATAAGTTTTTATAATATAATTCTTTGTAATAAAAATAACTTTAGGGTTATCGGTGAAAAATTACCATTTAATAAAATAATAAATGAAATTTTCATTATTGATTGTATATTAATACCACACGACCGTTTCAAGCCGTTTCTGATCTGTAGAACTTGCTCAATTCAAGCCGCATATATTCTGTGCGGTTTGAATTCACAATTCAAGCCGCATATATTCCGTGCGGTCTGAATTGTTAATTCAAGCCGCATATATTCTGTGCGGTTTGAATTGTTAATTCAAGCCGCAAATAATATATGCGGTTTGGGTAGAAATAAAATTCTTTTAAAAACGTGGTTATTTATATTAAAATAATTTTTTTTTTGGGTAAAAATAAAAATCACGGTAAAAAGATGTATGTTTAGTTTTCATAAAAAAAATATATATATTGGACTTAATAGAAGCCTCATTTACAAAATTAAATAAAAAATACTGTTCTGACTTTTCTGACTATCATTATTATTTTGTCTATTATCTGTGTACTATTCTGACTTTTGTTCAGCTGTCTCCTTTTGCTTTCTAGTAATCGTGTCATTACAAAAGTTTTTTTTTTTTTTGGGGGGGGTGGGGGGGAGGGGGACGGGCTATTTTTCAAGCCGACTACTTTTTCATGCATGATTATTCTCTTTATCTCGTATTTGACAAATGAAATAAAATTAAAGCTCATTATATACTAAATCACTTCAAAGTTCAAAAGTAATGTTTGGTAGATGACATTGTATTAAACTAAAAAAAATTGGGTAGTGAGAATTAGAAGTGTTAAAATTGAGAAATTTAATATAATAACTTTACTTTTAGAAGTGCTTTAACTTTATCTTAGCACACCTTAATGCACTTGCTTTTGATACATTAAAATACCTTTAAGCATTTAAAATACCACTAATGACAATGGTGTATAACCTAAATCGCTTATGTGGCCTGACATTGTGGTAAAGTACTGGCCACCTTAAATTATAAAACTGTTTGACAGTTTAAAATCGCTTAAAACCCGCGATGATGATAACTATGTATAATCGTAATTCTGTTCTCAATTCAAATCATGTATTGTCACTTCCTTTGATTGGGATATTCTAGCTACACTATGATTCGTATAGACGACAAATATAATTATATATAGTAATGAAGGTATACGTGGATAGTACACCTCCATGGTCAATGGACCACATAATAATTGGCAATGTCAATCTAGCTAGATTTTTGTGCATTACACATATCTTTAAGACTATTCATTATATATGAATTCGTATCCTCTGCACTCACTCTATCTTTTGAGTGAATGAATGTGGACCATTCTATCATTCTATCTACTTTAAGATCCGTATAAATTAGATCCACACTAATATTAAAGAATCCCTATGTTAAAATCAGATAGCCAGATGACTTTGTTTAATATCAGATAGCCGAGATGCATTAAAAAAGATTTCCTTTTGATACGTGTTCCATTATATATAGATCTTTTGAAACAATTAAATATAGGTTTGAATATGTTTCCGAGTCAAGGAGTTGTACGGTCTGGGGCGTATTGGCGTGTTAATTATTGGATTGGTAGCTGAGGTAGTTCAACTCCATTATATTCCAGGAATTGAATATTTCATAATAAAAAATAATTGAGAAACTCATAAATATTGGCTGCAATCCTGCCCGAAATTTTTATTAATACCCTAACAAAAAAAATTAGCAAATATGTCCTGATTGAATTTTTTTTTATAAATGACTTAACCGCCCCACTGAGGGGTGGTCAACTCTCAATACCAAACCGCTCCAATAAAAAGCCATCTCTGAGCGGTCAACTCTCAATACCAAACCACCCCTCAGTGGGACAGTCAGCTTCAGATCAGGCCGTGAGAGCGGTTTGGTATGTAATAACTTTTTAATAAACCTGTATTATATTTATGTTAAAATTTAAGTTATAAGATTTACTAATAGTAAAAAAAAAATCGGGTACCAATAGTAAACCGGATATAAACATGTAATAATTTTAGTTATAATTTTTTTTTAATAAACCGGATATAATTTCGGTTACCAATAGTAAAAAAATAAAAATTGAGTAACCATATATTTTCCTGTTACCAAGAGGAAAAAAAAAATGAAATTGGGTAACCGGATATAAAAAAAAAATTGGTAACCGAAATAGTTAAATTTTGATAAATTTGGGTAGCTAGAATCAATTAAGTTTGGTTGCATACAAAATAGATGAGTATATGTCAGTAATCTTGACAGGAACTTAGTTCCAATTAATATATACTTCATTGTTGTTAAACAACCTCAATTTTCACTAAATAAAACCTCAATTGGGTAACCGGATATAATTTTCCGTTACCAATAGTAAAAAAAAATTGGGTAACCGGATATAATTTCCGGTTACCAAGAGAAAAAAAAGAAATTGGGTAACAGGATATAAAAAAAAAAATTGGTAACCGAAATGGTTAAATTTTGATAAATTTGAGTAGCTAAAATCAATTAAGTTTGGTTGCTTACAAAACAGATGAGTATATGACATTAATCTTGACAGGAACTTAATCCCAATTAATATATACTTCATTGTTGTTAAAAAAACTCAATTTGCACTAAATAAAACCTCAATTGGGTAACCGGATATAATTTTTGGTTACCAAGAGTTAAAAAAAAAAAATTGGGTAACTGGATATAATTTTCGGTTACCAATAGTAAAAAAATGAAGGATATAATTTTCGGATATAATTTTCAGTTACCCAATTTTCGAAATTATATCCGGTTCACCTAATTTTTTTTTACTATTGGTAACCGAAAATTATTACATACCAAATCGCCCCAGGCGGCCTAGTCTGAAGCTGACCGCCCCACGGAGGGGCGATTTGATATTGAGAGTTGACCGCCCCTAAGTGCGGTCATTTATAAAAAAAATTCAATCAGCGGGCATATTTGCTAATTTTTTTTGTTAGGTTATTAATAAAAATTTCGGCCTCCATAGGATAATAGTTAAGATGAGTCCTATTTGTTATGGCATATATAGAAATGGAGAATGGTGTGGCATACATTGCATGACATTTCGATTCACAATTAGAGGTCAATGATGCTCAAATATATAGCGAAAATTACTATTTTTTATTCTAAAAATAGCCAAAAACAAATGTGAATTAGTTATTTTTCTGATTTATTTACCGCAAACGTGTTTTTGAGTCATTTTGGCAGGTTTTGAAGAAATTTGCGTATTTAGGCAAAAAAACAGAGCAAAAATGTCATATTTCGACGAATATGGAATATCCGCCGAAATAGGACATTACATGGAGCATACAACACCTCTCACAAAATGCACAACATGTGAAATGAAGAAATATCAAGAAAAATCTGCTAAGTACGAAGCATGTGTGGCATCAGCCTAGGCCGCACGAAAAACTGGGCTAGGCCTTCTAGAAGGCCTGTCTTGCTGAAAGACCATGCTATTTTTAGATTCTCTTGACCAATCAGAAGCATCCCCACGTTCTCCATGTTCTCCACTACTCCCATCACTATATAGAAATGCTCTAAATACCCCTTTTAGGCAGATTTGTATGTACCATTCATTCTAGCAATCCTCATAGTTGAGTAGAAGTCAAATTAGGTTAGGTAGTCTCTTAGAGAGAGATGGTATAGTCATTAGAGGTCGAGTAGCGGAGAAATCATCTAAAGAAGCAGAAGTCGATCCATCCAAAGGCATAGGAGCGCCATCCATCTTTAATTGGGTTGTATTTATGTTTTTTTTATTTATCTATTTTGTTGTCAGGGCTATGAGAGGCTAAACTCCTCATCTCTAGGGTGAGGGTTGTACTTGAATTCCTAAGTTTGTTTTAATTACTTGTTCGTTTATATTTTGTTGTGCATTTAAGATCTGAATTTCTATTGCGTTTTTATTTTATTTTTTATACTCCCTTGCATACACAATTCCGTCTATATATCGTCAATGATTTCCACATGCATTCAATAAGCAATTCAGAAAATTTGTGTGAGAATTACTCGTAAGTAGTGGTGAGATTGGGGCGGGCTAACGAAACTTAAAAGTGGTTCAAAGACTAGGGTTCGAACCCAGTGTGTACTCTTGGCAGGATAATATAGATTGCATTTAGACTAGAATTAATCGCCCCCATTTGCTAGATTAGACTGACATTTAATACGTAAACTAAGTAGTTTAATCGCCCCCCTTTGCTAGATTAGGCCTTAGTTAGAACGACTTTCGGAAACCCAATTTTGGTGGGGTCTTTAGGATTATTTCAACCATAAGGTAGTATAGGGAAAAACACAATTTCATACCTAAAATACCTTTTTGGTAGCTCTAAAGCTGATCGAACAAATCGCATAACAAATATCCCAGTATACCGTGCGTGGTAGTGACAGTGTTGTACGCGGTATACGAGGAAGATGAAGTCTATACCGTACGCGGCAGTGATAAAAGTCAGAACTTGTATTTGCATAATTAAAAAGGATAGGAAACCTGAACTCTAGGGGCTCTCTACCTATTGAATACTTTACTTTATCTATTATTGTTTGTTTGTTTGATCACCATAAACACACATTTAAAACCGAATCAACCTAGACTAGTAAAAATTGTTAAATCTTAATACAACTATTTATGCGGATCGACACTCTAATATAAACTACATGGTATGATCATACGCTTGTGATCTGATTGTAAGTAGAAATTAGAGTTTATAAATATTCAAAAGAAGTGTTCTCATTCTGAGTCATCAGGGGTGTTCATCGGTTCGGTTCGGTTAAAACCGAAATAAAATAGGCAAATCAAAATTTTATTTAGTTTTAAAAAATACAACTAACTCGACTGAAATAAATCTATCAACCGAATTAAAACCAAACCAAACAAACCGAACTAAATTTTGGTTTGTTCAATTGAACCGAAATAAGAAGATCAATACAAATAAACAGTTTTTGTTGATTTTTAAATTTTTATAGGCTCAAAAAATTATATATATTAATACAGAAAATTAAATTAAGATTTAGTGATTTTAAGAGAAATAAAATGTTCATAATTATTTTTTTATAGGCTCAAAAAAGTAGAGTGGGGCTATGGTGCAGTGTAATGTATATGTTATCTTCTGCATTGAACTCTAAACCGTTGGATCTGAAGTCGAAACAGCCGATTCAAATCGTTTAACTTGATCTCCATATTGAAACGTGCTTGGAGACCAAATTTTACATGTTTTGGAAATTATTTGCTATTTATTTTAGAATTTTTTAAAATCGTTGTTTTTCAAAAGTTTTTAGACCATAAAAAAAATAAAGATTTTCAAAAATTCCAAAAAAATAGCAAACAATTTCCAAAAAAATCCAAACACGTTTTAATATAGAATCAAGTTGAACGGTTTAAATCAGCTGTATGGACTACAAATCCAACGATTTAGAGTCCAATGCACAAGAGGACCTATACATTGCAATGCACCATAGCCCAACTCAAATAATTATACTTATGTTTTCGGTCTGTTCAGTTTAATCGGTTTAAAAATTTTCTACCGAACCAACCCATTTAACCGGAAAAACTGAACTATTTAATCCAAACTTTCGGTTTAAAACCAATTAAACCGGTCCTAATGAGCACCTCTATCTCTGAACAAGAATCTCTGACAAAAAAAAAACATTTTAATTTTGTGAAAAGAATGTCAGTGACTCGTTACACGAAACAGTACGACTCGTGTCCCGGAAACGGACATTAAAAAGCAGTCTGAACTCTGAAGTAGTGTAGCAGTGGGACGGGAACCCCAAAGGCAAGGCAAAAGGGCCCAACCAGTACACTAGTTTATTAGGTTGGTGCTGTTATCTAATCTTGTCTCCACTTGTCAATGCTTTCATTGCTCTGCCTCTCTGTTTAGTGACTTAAATGAGATGGAGCCTGATTATTTTCAATGCCATTATTTCTCAGTGATGTTTCATTAAGAAAAACCTGGTAGTCGCTACCAGGATATCAAAAAAAAAAAAATGTTTCATTAAGAAAAGAAAATTGGAAACAGAGGAGGAATTTCTCATGTTCCTTTTAATAAATGAGGTTAGTTATGCAAGTCTGATTTATAATGTTGGGTCGTTGCATAATTCGAATTATAATATCAAGACAGTTGCTTCTTTACAAAATTATAAAAAATTGAAATCATCGATAAAAGACAATTTGAGATAAAAGCCCAATCAAAG
Organism: Carex littledalei; assembly: GCA_011114355.1. Taxonomy (NCBI): domain Eukaryota; kingdom Viridiplantae; phylum Streptophyta; class Magnoliopsida; order Poales; family Cyperaceae; genus Carex; species Carex littledalei. The sequence continues at coordinate 10,161,170 of CM022090.1, read as the reverse complement.
AGATCTGCAAATCCCTGGATATTGTCGGGTTGATTTTTTCAAAAAAAAACATAACTTTCCATGTGATGAATATTACAATTGTCGGGTTGATTTTCTCATATGTCATGAATAAGACATGTGAGTTTGTTCATGCATTAATTACAGTCATAATTTGTCAGGGGATAAGTTTATTTATCAAACAATCTTCTTAAATATTACATTTTTTTAAACAGCGAAGATAGAACTAACTGAACGATTTGACCAGTATTATTCTTGTTTCCGACAGTACAGAAAGAAACTTAACAATATTGAGATGCCATTTTCAATCTCACTATTTGGGCGTGTTACCATTAAATATAATCTGTAGCATTTTCTTTGTTGAAATATTTCTATAGAAAGTTAAGAAACCAAACAATTGAAGAAGCATTGTCATTTATTATCTCCGTGATGCCATTTTCTATTGAATATCTAGTTTTTCAAAAATTATCTTTTGATTCGAGTAGGATTTTTTTTTTTTTAAGAACTATAAATCTAGCACAAATGATAACAAATCTAACATTTCTACAAACAAACACAAGTTCAATTTTAATAAGAGATATCTAAAAATATTAATGGCAGAATTAATAAAGGCTTTTATTTCAAAAGAGAAGAAAAGGATTTTGACCTCTTGTACATGCAGCAGACTGCAAAGAGGCATGCTGAACATAATATTACAAAGGAGATGAGTTATGGTGAGTTCTGAAATAAGATTTCTTACTTCACATTCAAATTTTAAATTTCAAAGTTCAAATAGTCGATCGGAACCGCTCAATATGATCTCCATATGAATATGTCCTCAGAGACCAAATTTTAAATTTTTAGAATATTTTTAGATTGATAGAAAATCGTTGTTTTTGAATGGTCCACAATCTTTTAAAAACAACAATTTTCTACCTATCTAAAAAAATAGTAAAAAGGTTCTAAAAACTGTAAAATTTGGTATCCGGTGACATTTTAAATATTTTAGATCGACTGTTTGGACTTTGAAATAGAGGTATGAGCATCAAGTAAGAAGGAGATCTTACTTGACAACTCACCATAGCCCATCCCATCCATATTAGTAGTACAATTTGCTAAGAAGAAACAGTGAAGCAGCTGACAGATTAAATGCCATAATCAGATACAAATTCCATCATATATTCATATGCTTCATAGAAAAAAAAAAAGAGAGGAAATAAATCAAAGCCACTTGCATTATTATAAGTGCCAACATGACAACTGTCTTCAATTTGATTGGACAGGAATTGAACCATTCTCTTCACACTTATTAAGATTACAATAACAGCAACTAAATTATGAATTACTACTTGGGTCCAGAACTTATGGCATAGTCTAAATCATTTATCAAATCCTCTACATCTTCTATTCCAACAGAGATTCTGACAAGGTCTTCAGTCAATCCTCTAGCTTCACGAACCGATGCCGGTATACTTGCATGTGACATGAAGCATGGCAAGCTTATTAGTGATTTCACACTCCCTGCATTACACAATATAGAAAATGGAAAAAGTTATGTAAAGAAGCATATTTATAACTTGCTATGAGAAAATATGATCTTATCTAAGCCTGGGCCCTCAATCAAGACTTGTAGCACCATAATAGCAGTCATGATATAACAAAATGAAAATGAATTTAATAAGAGCTCAAATTTCAATACCAAAGCTAACGGTGACATTGAAGTACTTCGTATTCTCAACGATATGCTTTGATAGAGCTAATGAAACCCGTCAGAAAACTTAGCACAGAACCTGCTCCCTTTGCCTGAAAGCCCAAAAAAAAAAAAAAAATTAATAAAAAATGAGGTGCCATGCGACATTGTTGAATTTTATGAGACAAGGATTGATCTGAGGAGAAAATATTATTTGAACAGTTGTGTCTTTACAAGGTTCCTATGATCTATTTATAATAAACCTTCTAACGGCTATTTTCTAATTCTACTGTAGCTACAGATCCGTTGGTACTGTACATTCTATTCTAATCTGATTTTTCTTTAATTGATCAATGATGGATGGCTGAGATCAATTTGCTCTTTCTAGCTTGTTATTTTCAACACTCCTCCTCAAGCTAGGGATGTAAATATCGTACATTCCTAGCTTGCTTGAAATATTCTCGAATTGTTTTGAATCTAATCCTTTGGTGAAGACATCCGCTAATTGATCTTCACTTCTAACAAACGGAGTCTCTATTTCTTTGTTTTGGACCTTCTCTCTAATAAAATGGCAATCAACTTCTATGTGTTTTGTCCTCTCATGAAACACCGGATTCGAGGCAATATGCCGAGCAGAGTTATTGTCGCAATACATTTTCATCGATTGATCAATTTCAACACCCATGTCCTTGAGTAGTTGCTTGATCCGTAAATGGACTTTTTTAACCTACAAACTAGATTAGATTTGTTCTTCATTTTATGGCCGGGTGGTAGGTTCATATAAACCTCTTCTTCAAGTGTTCCTTGAAGGAATGCGTTTTTCACATCCATTTGATATAGGTTCCAATTATTATTTACCGCAATAGAAAATAAAATCCTAACGGTATTCATTTTGGCCACCGGTGCAAAGGTTTCATTATAATCAATACCATAGGTTTGAGTATACCCTTTTGCCACTAACCTAGCCTTATACCGTTCTATGGTACCATCACTATGGTATTTTATTTTGTATACCCATTTACACCCTACGGCTCTCTTATTTTTTGGTAATTGTTCGATTACTCATGTATCATTTTTTTCTAATGCTCTTAATTCCTCCCTCATGGCATTGCACCATACCGGTTTGGTTATTGCTTCTTGATAGTTATTAGGTTCTTCTTCTTTGTGAATAGAAGTAAGAAATGCGTTATACTCGGGTGAGACATTTTCATACGATACAAAGTCTTGTATGGGGTATTGTACCGTATAGGTTACATAATCCCTAAGTCTAGTAGATGGTATAGGTATTCTTGAGGTTCTTCTCACATTTGTGCGTAGTTTCTTCTTCCTCATTATTGTTATTATTATCATTATTTGACATATTATTGTCTATTTCTTCTTCATTATCAACCTCAAGTTCATGAGTTATATTTGGTATAAAATCTAAATCATCTAAAGGGAATGTTGAAGATCTCATTTGATAATGGTCATGTAAATTTTTTTCAATCTCACCTTTTTTGAAATACGGTTCATCCTCACAAAATATCACATCTCTAGAAATAAATATTTTTTTATTTATTGGATCATAGCATTTATAACCCTTTTTTGAAGATGAATACCCTAGAAAAATAGCTTTGGTTGACATATAATCGAATTTATCTTTTCGTTTAATACGAACAAAACACACACAACCGAAAGTTTTTAAATAATCAAGATTCTTTTTTTGTTGGTAAAGAATTTCGGTTGGGCTTTTATTTTTTAAAATGACACTTGGTAATCTATTAATTAGATGTGTGGCACAAAGGATGGCATCCGACCAATATATTTTTGGAACGTTGTTTTGAAATAATAGTGCACGTGTCATTTCTAACAAGTGCCTATTTTTTCGTTCCGATACTCCATTTTGTTCGGGAGTATTAATGCATGTAGTTTGATGAATAATTCCTTTTTCTTTGCAAAGGGTTGTAAAATTTTTATTTACAAATTCCGTTCCATTATCCGATCTAAATATTTTAAGTTTGGTATTGAATTGAGTTTCTATAAGGCAAAGAAATTCTTGAAAACAATTAAATACTTCATCTTTTGATTTTAATAAATACAACCATATAGCTTTAGAAAAATCATCAATAAATATAACAAAATATTTAAATCCATTATAAGAGTTAATTGGGGCCGGACCCCATACATCGGAATGGACTAAATCAAACGATGCTTCACTTCTACTATTGGAAAGTGAGAAGGGAAGTCTCGTTTGTTTTGCCATTTTACAAACATCACAATTAATACAATTTGATTTTGGAAAATTCAAAATACTACTTAAAATCTTGTTGGAGGGATGCCCAAGTCTTTTGTGCCATCTTTCGTAATCAATTGATCTTGCCGAAGCGCAAAACTTTAATTCTTGTAAATTCAATAAATAATGTCCATTTTTGAGAAAACCTTCACCAATCTTCTCTCCGGTTACCCGGTCCTGAAATACAACATTGTTGCAAGAAAATATGGCATTACAATTAAATTCTTGTGTTAATTTTTTTAACTGAAAGTAGATTTATAGGAAAAGAATTTAAAAATAGAATACTACTAATTTTTTTATTACACAAATTAATCTCACCTATGTAATTTATTTTTTCTTTCATACCATTGGCTACTACAACATATTGGTCACCTTTTGGTAATCTCAAATTGGTAAGAAATTTTTTATTCCCAAACATGTGATCCGTTGCACCGCTATTTATAATTATTTGGTCACTAAAATTTAAATTTTTAGAGTGAGATACAATACCACATGAGCTTTGAACATTGTTTTGATTAGATAGCAGCACAGAGAGCTGCTGGAGAATGTGTTGCACTTGATCTGCAGACCCAACTCCTCCTGACCCGCTTGGAGCCGACCCGCCAGCGAAAAAACCACTTAGGCCGCTGGTTTGGTTAAAACCCGGTTCAACAGACCCGGTTGGGTTATTAGTCGGTCCGGATCCAATTTTCGCAGAGAACCCCTCTCCTCTTTCTTTTTCTTTTTCTCTCCGCTTCTCCTCTTTCCAATCGCCTCCCCCTTTCTTCGATTCCTGCTCTTTCCACCACTTCGGCCTTAGGTGAGGGTGAAGGAAATAACACCGATCCACCTTATGGCCTTCCTTTTTACAGTGAGTGCATTTCTCACCTCTTTGGTTTGGCCGGTTTTGGTGAAATTGAGAACTAGGGTTTTGGTGACTTCGAACAGCATGGCCATGGGGTTCGTGTCCTTCGCCATGGCTGGCTTGTGGACCCTCCATGGCCTCCCGTAGACTGTCTTCTCGCTGATGAAATCGATCTTGTCTCTACCGCTAAGAGTAATTGTGACAGATTTGGCCCATGATAGATAATTCGCACCATTTAGCAGTTGCGGAGAGAGTTTCGATGGGTTGGTAGACTCGTGAGATGGCTGCCCCCATTGATCCATTCTTACACTGCTTATTGAGAGTTTATCGGAAGCTTTTGTTGTTTTATGATGTTACCAGTTTTACTGGTAAATTGCTTATTATTGGGTTATTGGGTTTATCGGTTATCAGTATATCAGATGCTCTGATACCATGTTGAATTTTATGAGACAAGGATTGATATGAGGAGAAAATATTATTTGAACAGTTGTGTCTTTACAAGGTTCCTATGATCTATTTATAATAAATCTTCTAACGGCTATTTTCTAATTCTACTGTAGCTACAGATCCGTTGGTACTGTACATTCTATTCTAATCTGATTTTTCTTTAATTGATCAATGATGGATGGCTGAGATCAATTTGCTCTTCCTAGCTTGTTATTTTCAACAGACATTTTGACATATTAACCATATGAACAGGCAAACTACTTCATTTATTTATTTTAATGGGTTCCACTTATTTTTTCTTAGAACCTGAGAAAAATGTAAAGACCGGCCAGGATGTCCAGGAAGGCCAGCATAGTTCACTTGCTTTATTCTTGGATGAGAAGATCAAAGTTACTTTGTTAACACGGCATTTTAAACCCTATAAGCATGTACAATTGATATTGGTGTATATATTCACAGCATTGTTGCCAGGGGCCGAACTAGAAAATTTAGATTGAGGGGGCTGAAACGTAAAAATGCATAATGTGTAAATGCATAGCGTGTTGTCACTCGTATTTTAACTCAAGTCTCCACAACCATAAACTGAAATTCTAACCACTAGGCTACAAGCACACATTTGATATTTTTTTTTTGTGGGGCTCAATTATATAAAAACTTATACAAAAATGAAATTTCAATTAAAATTTCTATACACATGATGAAATTTTTTAAAATCACGGGGTCGCTAAGTACCCCTATACTACCTTAAGATCCGCCCCTGATTGTTGCAATTATACAACCAAACTAACAGCATATATACAAAGGAATTAAATTTTGATGATTTGAGCTATAAGGTTTACAGACTCAAGCCAAAGGCATCTTGTTGCACTAGAGCGTGAATTGTCTTTTAAATAGTATATCATATCATATCATACCATATCCACAAATACACACACAAACCTGTTGTTTCTCAACTCGTAAAGCCATGGTTTTGATTCCTCGCAAACACAGACAACAGTCAAAAGGAGCAAGACCAGTACCTACTGCATTTTGCAGAAAAGCAATCTCTCTGACCAAGCTGTTAGTGTTCAAAAAATTTATAACTTAGCACAAGTTTATTCAGTGAACTTACAAATTATCAAAGGTAACATCTATATGCTGTAAAATAAAAGATAGTATTCACATCTTAAAATCTATTCACCTGACGCATCCCTAAATCACCATCTGTTTCCTCACTTACAGAACTGATAGAACCACGAGGGGCAAATTAGTCATCTTTTGAAGAAAAAGAGAACCGGTAGAGAGGTATGCTGGTCATTTAGGGGCATACTCATTTTTGTTTGTTGAGGCAAGCATGACATCTCGTTTACAGGGTATAAATAAATGGTGCTCTGAAACTTCTCACAATTATACATGAAATTACCCCCAAACTCAAGAAAAGAAAAAAGTAACACACACACACAGACCTTTCGCCCTTGACAGCAAGTATTCCGGCCATGAGATCACTATGCCCAGCTATAAACTTAGTTGCCGAATGCATCACAATATCTGAAAAGAAGAAAAAGACAACTTTAGTATTTGCTTTTCATGCTCAATTTCCTTTTCTAAAAAAAATTAAGTACCGGCTCCAAGCTCCAAAGGCTGAGAGAGAACTGGAGACATAATGCTGTTATCAACTAACACTAGAGCTCCATGTGCATGTGCTATCTCTGAGATTCTCTGTAAGAGAAAAACAAACAGGAATAGGACAAGGTTTTTGATCATTGTGTTGATGAGCATTCTTATAAGTAGCAAACAATTTTAGAACACTACGAGTAGGGGTGTTCAATGGGTCTGGTTTATTTGGTTCTCAACCGAACCGAAAAAGTTTCGAAACCGAGAAGACCGAACAGACTGAACTCTCTATGGTTCAAATCCATGCTCCGGACATCGGAGTTATTGAGTTAATACGAGTTTTGATTCATGTTTGGATCAGTTTGTACTTGCGGATTAGCCTTGGTAATTGTATTTGTATGTGTTGGAAATTTGAACATGTAAGAGAATTGAGTTCAACAATTCCTCTAACATCTCTCGTGCTCTAATATCATCTAATACTTTTCACAGATTTTAAATCAACTGCAACAAAAATTTCGTAATCAACAATCAATAACCATACCTGGTATTGACCAAAAATTACAGACAAAAATATTCACGCACTCACAGACCACCAATATACTGAGCCAAGGAAATTCATATCAACCAAAGTACCTCTAATTTTGAATTTAGATCCGAAACTATAGAATCTGCTTTGGCATAAAAATTAAAGAGATTTTGTGCATTCCATCTTAGTCTCGATTCAGGGCAGATCTAACGATTAGCTAAGAGTGATTAAGCCACCCCTATAATTTTAAAATTTTAATTATGTATATTGAAATTTAATTTAATTTTTATTTGTTTAAAGATTTTATATAGTTTAGTCTTTCTCATAAAATGATAAATGTGTGCTTGTAGTTTGGTGGTTAAACCAATTGTTATTTTAAATTGTAGTTTTGTGTAATTTTCTTAGTTTTATCATAACTAATTGTCATACAAATATTCATTATATGCATGACGCAATCCAACAAATTTTGATCACCGAATTTTGATCACCAAATTTTGATCTGTAATTATAGAAGCTACACAATGAATCGCAAACACATATCCCTTACCTTATAGTTATACAACTCTGTTCTGAATAATTACACAATAAAAGACCCAAAAAAAAAGTACGAAAACTGGGATAAATTATGCTTAATACTTAATAGAGCAATTTAGTACCGTGAGAAATGATTCTAAAATAATACTAAAACTGGATATATAGACGACATGTCAAAAATTCTAAAATGTGGAAAAGAGCAAATAAACAACATATAAATGCATAAAAAAATACATGCATTGTTTGTGGAAAATATCCTAGTTAAGGAAAAGCAAAGAGAGAATATGTCTTAAGAAAGCATAGTTAGTTATTAGAGATTGAAAACAACTAAAAGTCTTTAAGTTTATTTCTCCATTCAAGCTGAACTAGGTAAACACATACATAGTAGTTCAAATAGGATAGGCAATCGTAAATTCAAATAGTTTTTCATTTTATCCATTTGGCGAAGCTGCTTCATTAAATTTATTAAACTGATCATTCATTCGTATTGACCGAGCTTTTTAAAACAAAACCAAAGAATAATTAAACACATGTACTCACTTCAACCCATTAGTGTGTAATTCGAAATTAAAATCCTTCAACAAACACACAATACAAAAATCTATGAGAAACAAATTATAGCAAAAAATATTTGTTGAAAGATCATGCTTGTAATATGAGAACTTTCATCCAAAAAAGATCAACAATAAAGTCTTAATGCTCTTATAAATTTTTATGATATACTTAAAGTGAAGATATAAACTTTAATACTGAAAATTAACAATGCAGAATGCAAAATTATTGCTAATCTTAATTATCCAACAATTATAAAATTAAAAAAATAAAGAATAAACCTTCATTATAATTCAATCTCATTCTACAAAACTATCATTTTGTGTGAAAGTGTGTTGGATGGCTTGATTTCTAACCCATGATTTAAAAAAAAAACAAGTAGTAACCAAAGGCTATCAATTAAACAATTAATAACAAATGTACTCATTTCAACCCATTAGTGCGTAATTCAAAATTAAAATCCTTCAATAAACACACAAGACAAAAATCTATAAGAAATAAATTATAGTAAAAAAGATCATACTTGTAAAATGAAATTTTCATCCAAGAAAGATCAAGAACTAAAATATTATAAAAATCTTTACCCACATTATTATTGTTCACAAGAAATAAATCGATCGTATGAACTAAAATACTCATAAAAATATTAAAATTAAGCTAAATATTTGACCAACTTGATCAATCACATACTTTTAACTCTTCAATATTTAACTAATAAAAGAGCAAAATGACGATCACAAAGTTCCAACTCAGAAAGAAACAAACAATAAGGAAATCAATCCTTATGCATGGATGGCAACCTAAACCTATTACACATGATCAAATTTCGGTTTCTTCTCAGCGCCATAGTCGGACTCAGGCTCAGCGACATCGACCCTCTTTCTTTTATGAGTTATGACCCCCTCGTAATGGGCTCGCTTGTGGCCACCTAGGGCCTGACCAGAAGAGAACTTGAGCCCACAAACGGTGCACTCGTGCATTTTAGGAATCTTTGGCATCTTTGATTTGGAGTCGGCCTCGGACGCGACACCACGACCACGAACTAGCATCAGGAGAGCATCCGCGATTTCCAACTCCAACGGGCTAAAGAAGTACACGGCGGTCTGAGCATAGTCGGAGATGGTGTTGCCGACGGAGACCGCATTGAGAGGTGGGAACTGGCGGGGTCGACGCTTTGATCGCAAGCCCTTCGTCTTCTTTGCTTTTCCCTGCTTGCCGCTATCCATGGTCATGGATCTCTCTTTCTCTTTCTCTTTCTTGATCGATCGGAGGATGCAAATCAAGAATTTGGAAATCAAGAGAAAACCACGAAAATATTCAACAGGAAGTGGTATATATAATACTTAGAGCTAGCACTCCACTAGAGGTGAGAGCCGTTTTTTTTCCTCTTTTAATTCTGGGATATTCTGGGAAGATATTAATTTGCAAAAATAGCAGTGATCCTAAAATATCTAGGCTATCAGCAGAGCCAGGTATTCTCCTAATTGATAAAAATTATCCAGAAAAAAAAAAATTAAGAATGATGTACCACCATCTGGCAATAATTAAAACAATTGATAATTATTACTTGGCTTTTAAGCTTTGGCAGAGGTTAATTGGTTTAAATTGGAACTTGATCGCATAGCCCTGAGTTTAGTTTGATTAAATTGGGGAAAAATTGGTGAATTGGATGATAGATGAAGGGTTAATTCACAACAATGGTTCTTCAACTGTCTCATTGTACCCGGTTCACTTCAGAGGAGCTTCAAGTATTATTATATATCAGGATATTAGCTGCTTCTACCGCTGGTACGTACCAGTTGGTATTTGCTCTTAAACAGAAAGTGGTGTATATAATACTTAGAGCTAGCACTCGACTGAGAGCCGTTTTTTCTTTCGTCTTTTAAACTCATGTGCGCCCCCACGTGCAGTGGCCACCGACTGATGAATGTGATATTCTGGGAAGACATTAATTTGCTAATTGCCGCCCGTTAACGGGTTGAATTGAAGCAGAATTTATTAATACCCGATATCTTTGTCAGAATTAATGCATGCCCTCTTGAATTGCAACCGCATAATTAAATTAAGTTCCACTTAACACTTAACAGGGGGGGCAAGGAGCTGTTAATGGAATCTCTAACCTCCGATTCTCAAATCACAGCGGTTTAGTTTCCTCTCGGGATAACGTAACAACCTTCTACCTTGTTATTTCCTTCTTTTTAGTTATGTTCACCGGATGGAAATGGAATCCACTCAAACTGTCACAACTCGCTGATCGGGCAATCCGAATCATTCATTTTTAAAGAAATTTATAGGAACTACACTACATTGAGGGTTCACTGGTTGGTTTCGTTGTTGTTCTGTTCGTTGGTTTCATGGATTGAATGAGCACGCATCTTAATTGCCACACTGTTCAAAATTTTTGGATGCTCAAGTGCTACTTTGTTTCCCAATGTAGGTGCTCATGTCCTCGCAACAACCGGACATTTCTGAATATGGCACAGGATACAATGTATGTTCTCTCTGTCCGTCCCTCTCTTTTCTCTCTCTCTCTCTCTCTCTTTTTTTAAATCTTGGCAGAGGCTGCCATGTGATTATATTATAACATCATGACTAGATGACTCAATTTCAAGATTAGCACCTGAAAATTATATTAAGAAATTTGATAAATCATGACTAGATGACTTAACTGGTACAATACCATACCAGATGTTTGGGACTGGTACATAATCATTAGCACTCTGACAATTAATTAAGAAAGAAACTTGAACTGTACAATACAACAACAACAACCAAGCCTTAAGAAAAAAAAAAACATTATTTCTTGAACTGTATCAGTCTAGATCATTACCAGGAAGTATCTCAACCTGTTAACGGGCGGGAATTTTTGCAAATTAATGTCTTTCCAGAATATCCCATTCATCAGTCGGTGGCCACTGCACGTGGTGGCGCACATGAGAATATCCCAGAATTAAAAGACGAAAAAAAAACAGCTCTCAGTCGAGTGCTAGCTCTAAGTATTATATATACCACTTCCTGTCGACTCTTTTCGTTGTTTTCTCTTGATTTCCTATCCTGGTATCCATCCTCCGATCAGAGAGAAAGAGAAAGAGAGATCCTTGGATAGCGGCAACCAGGGAAAACCAAAGAAGACAAAGGGCTTGCGATCCAAGCGTCGACCCCGCCAGTTCCCACCTCTCAATGCGGTCTCCGCCTCAGCTATCACCGCACCAGTCACCGTCGTCGTAGTCGGCAACACCATCTCTGACTATGCTTCAACCGCCGTGTACAACTTCTTTAGCTTATTGGAGTTGGAAATCAAGGATGCTCTCCCGATGCTAGCTTTGACCGCCTCAACTATCTGGTTTGCCCCTAAATGACCAGCATACCTCTCTACCGGTCCTCTATTTCTTCAAAAGATGACTAAATTACCCCTCGTAGTTCTATCAGTTCTGTAAAATGAAGAAACAGAGGGTGATTTGGGGATGCGTGAGGGGGACAAAACTAGGAAGGCAGGTGTATAGATTTGAAGATGTGAAAACTATCTTTTATTTTACAGCATATAGATGTTACCTTGATAATTCGTAAGTGAGTGAGGCTACGGTACTATGCATAGCTAGAGCACTTTGGTCCGTACTACGGATCCATATCTTCAAGTCTAAATAGTCGATCCTAACCATTCATCATGATCTCCATATAAAAATGTACTTGGAGACCAAATTTTACATTTTTTGGAACTTTTTACTATATTTTAGATAGGTAGAAAATTACTACTTTCGAATGGTCTAGAATCTTTAGATCAAGTGATTTTGTGCCTATTAAAAAATAGTAAAAAAATTCTAAAAAATGTAAAATTTGGTATCCAAGCAGATTTTCATATGGAGATCATGTTGAGCGGAACGGATCGACTGTTTGGACTTTTGAAACTGGAAATGCATCTATAGTACGGACCAAAGTGCGCTATGCATAGTACCATAGCCTCACTCTTGGTAAATTCACTGTATAAACTTGTGCTAAGTTTTAAATTTTTTGAACACTAACAGCTTGGCCAGAGAGATTGCGTTTTTGCAAAATGCAGTAGGTACTGGGCTTGCTCCTTTTGATTGTTGGCTGTGGTTGCGAGGAACCAAAACAATGGCTTTACGAGTTGAGAAACAAGGTTTGTGTGTATGATATACTCTTCAAAAGACAATTCATACTCTAGTGCAACCAGATGCTGTTGGATTTTTATCAATTGCATACACCAATATCAATTGTACGTGCAATATAGGGCTTAAAATGCCGTGTTAACAAAATAACTTCGATTTTTATCACGCTAATGCGCAGAAAATAGCTGAGTTTTTATCTTCTCATCCAAGAATAAGGCAAGTCAACTATGCTGGCCTTCCTGGGCATCCTGGCCGGTCTTTACATTTTTCTCAGGTTCTTAGAGAAAATAAGTGAAACCAATTAATATATTTTTTTATTGCTCGACTTTATATTAAATTAATACTAAAATTTATTAATTTTGTATGTAAACGAATCACTCGTGAAGTTTATCGGTTTGGATTAATCGTTTGAAACCAATTCAATAAATTTTGAAGTTAAACTCGCCAAATCTCTTTGGGGGAGGGGGCTTAAAAGCATCCCTAGTTCTACTCTGATTTGAATAATGAAACGACCAAACATCTGATCTCCAAAATGTGAGTCCTATAAATCAGATTAGCATAACTAACCTCATTTATTCAAAGGAACATGAGAAATTCCTCCTGTTTCCAATTTTTTTTTCTTAATGAAACATCATTGAGAGATGGTAATGAAAATAATCAGGCTCCATCTCATTTAAGTTACTGAACATGGAGGCAGAGCAATGAAAGCATTGGCAAGTGGAGACAAGATTAGATAACAGCACCAACCTAATAATTAGTGTACTAGTTGGCCCTTTGCCTTGCCTTTGGAGTTCCACTGCTACACTACTTCAGACTGCTTTTTAATGTTTGTTTCAGGGACATGGGTCGTGTTGTTTCGTGTAGCAAGTCACTGATATTTTTTGAAGTAGCCTTAATGCTACATTCCACTTCTTCGGTAAACACACGGTATCCCAGTATGTCAGTGAAATTCCCTGTTTTGAACTGTCCGTTTTGCCCCAAAGGAATCCCCTGCAGATTTGATCCATTCTTTTGATGATGCATTTTGGTAACATGAAACATGCCATATAGTATATAGGGACCGTTGAGAGCACTGAATTGATGAGTTGCAGTTGCAGCCAACCAACCCGTAAGATGAGTTTTTCCTTCCATCCATCCAATTTCTTTTCCAATCTTTCTAACAGCGACCAGAATAATTGCATACCTGGCCTATTTAAGGTTAGAGGCATGCCCAAGTAGGTCACGGGAAAATCTGCTCGCAAGCATCCCATTATGGCCCACACCTGTTGCATCTCTTCAATTAGGAAAAGTTTATGTTGAATCCTTGCATTTTGGTAACACGTGAGCCAATCTGTTTGCAATAACCTTAGATATAAGCTTAGGGATCACATTTACCACACTGATGATTCTCTCTCTCTCTCTCTCTCTCTCTAGCTATAGTGGATACTGAGACGTAAACGACAGTATATGCTGGTATTAGATGTCTGTTATGATACTGGGGCAACAACTCCTCAAAGCCTGGGTTAAGCACTCAACTAGATGGAGTTAAAATTGAAAAGGAACCTATGAAACAAACAAAGTGGTTTTTGTGTAGCAGAATGCCAATTGTTCCTCTATAATAGTAGCCCAAATTAAAATGGAAGGAACTAAGAAGCACAAAGGAAAATTTTGCATATCGGCGTCTCCATGCTAATAGCAAACTTTTGTATTTGAAATAATAGCAGATTTAATTATAATGAAAGTTCTTTTACATTTACTTTGCAGAATAACACCAGAGAAGCACTAGGAGGAGACCACTTCAAGATGAAGAAGAAGAGTTCTCTGGAGAGCTCTTTGAGGGGGTACTTTTCTCTTGTTGATTTGTTTTCCAATTTTTTTTTATTTTTTTTTGTGATAATAAAAGATCTTCTCAATTCAGCAACTAGTACTTAGAGGAAATCATTCCACTTCAGGTATTGCTCTCTGTTACGTGCTGTCACGGCACCAACCAAGATGGTCAATTTCTGAGTTTGGTACCAGGAGTGAGGCTACGGTACAATGCATAGCGCACTTTGGTCCGTGCTACGGATCCATATCTTCATTTCCAAAGTCAAATAGTCGATCCGAACCGTTTATCATGATCTCCATATGAATATGTACTTGGAGACCAAATTTTACATTTTTTAGAATTTTTTTACTATTTATTTAGATAGGTAAAAAATCACTACATTCGAATGGTCTAGAATCTTTAGATCAAGTGATTTTGTATTTAAAGAGGGTCACTGTAGCTGAGCCTGATTCCGAGTCTGGCGCTGGCGCAAGTGGCGCTGAGAAGAAACCTAAATTTGATGTTGTGTAATAGGTTGCGATTGCCTTACTGTTTCTAGTTTCTTAGGGTTGCGATTGCCTTATTGTTTCTAGGTTAGAATTTCTGATTATGACTTGTGTTCTTTCATGGATTAATTGTGAATATTGGAGAGCTAAAGTATATGATTGAGTTGGTATCTATTTAGCTTAATTTTAATTGGATATTTAGTTCATTATGATTGATTTCTTGTGAACAATAATAATGTGGATGAAGACTTCTCTAATATTTTAATTGTTGATCGTTTTTGGATGAAATCAAGCTTTGCTATAATTTTAGTTGCTCGTAGATTTTTGTTTTGTGTATTCATTGAGGGATTTTAATTTCAAATTACGCAATGATGGGTTGAAATGAGTACGTGTTTTATTAATTGTTTAGTTGATGGCTTTTGGTTGCTACCAAATTTAATTGAGGCCTTGGTAATGTTTGTTGGTTTTCCACAAAGTGATGGCTCTATTGGACGTACGTGATTGAATTATAATGAAGCTTTAGTTTCATCTCTATTAAAAATCATAAAATGTTGACCTAGACAAATGTTTTCTTTAATTTTATTTTATAGTTTTTTTTTTGTTGTATAAGCACTGGGTAGTTTTAGAGAACAAAATTAAGATTTTTGAAGCTAAACCTTCAATCCTCTCTTCGTAGGGCCCAAGCCATCTCTTTTCCAAACTTTACAGAAAAAAAATGCTTCTTTCAAACCTACTGTCTAATTTAGGGCCCAATAATTATGTACAAATTAATAGCAATACTATTAGGTTAATATATAATTTTTTTTCAATACTATAGAATAGCTATGATCATAGTTGCAAGTAATTCAATTCTGAAATCTAACATTCTACATTCTCATAACATATATATACTGCTATCTGTGTATATACAAAGCATAAGACGAATGACAATTTTTTCTAAATTGATTACTCATCAAATACTTTACCAATCGCACTTTTGTCGTAGACAGATCACTCGTATATCAAACAGCCTGCGTAAACTTAATTGTCTGATTTAAGAGTAGAACTAGAATGTTTTAAAGTTTATAAGTTCTAAGTGAACTTAACTTTAAAACCTATTTGATACGTCCCTTCCCGAAGGGGCCGGGCCGTATTTGGACTCGGTCCAGTAAGGAGAGAGCACGCCCTGTTCTCAGGAAGCAGGCCGTGCGGAGGCCGGTTACAGAATGCGCAGCCCGTCCCACCTCAGGTGAAGCGGGTCGAGCCGGTGGACACGCGGGGTGTCGGAGGGGTATTAACGCTCTAACCCTTTATAATACCTCTCCAAGATGTGATAAATGCGATCCCTTTTTCTGGGGGTTCCTTGCCTTATATAGGGTATGCCCTACTGTAGCGGGGTCTTGTCAGTATTAATGACGATGCCCCGCATACTGTAGGGGACGTCCACCTATTAGGCTGTAATGTTCGCATAGTTTATCTCAGGCCGTACAGCGGGGCCGTGCGTCGACCATTCTTGGTTGTTCGGCTTGCCGGGCTTTGAGTCCCGTTTTGTTTGGTTCCGAGCTGGCCCAGAGGAGGGGTTCGAGGCTCGGTTTGTGTTTATCCTCGGGCTGGCCCCGGGAGGGGGTCCGAATCCCGGGTAATTTTCTGGGCTCGGGTTGGCCCCTGGGGGGGTCCGAATCCCGAGTAGTTTTCTGGGCTCGGGTTGGCCCCTGGGGGGGGTCCGAATCCCGAGTAGTTTTCTATTCTCAGGTTGGCCCTGGGAGGAGATCCGAATCCTGAGTCGCTATTTTGGGCCATCGGTCTGTTTGGGCCGATTTGCTATGAATTTATATCTGGGGGTGTTTGGCCAGGCCAGGCCTGGGCCTTTGGAGGGCCATCGGTACATGGGCCTATCATTAGCCCCCGAAGCCGAAATGCATCAGCGTGATGCTTTCGGGTTTCAACTTTGGTGATCGTGGTGGTTTTGGCCTTGTTTTTTGTTTCTATGAGTTCATTCTTATTATTCCAATTTTTGAGTTTGTTTAATGTTCGGGTTTTTGTCCCCGAATTGATCCTGGTAGCCTCGTGGGGTATTTATTCATTATCAGTCCCCGATTTACCCTTGGGGTTTTCCCTATTCGTATTTCGGTTAATTTTAGGATTTTTGTCGCGTTGTTTTGCATCGTACTGCCTGCTGTGATACTTATGATCTATACCGATTTATGTTTCATTACCATGTCTCGCGGTCTTGTTGTTTAGTGGTTCCCGAGTTGGCTTCGGGTTTCCTGTGTTCTTGAAATAGCTGTGGTCTGTGCTATTACTTGCTTACTTGGGATTTTTACTATTTTTCTTCTCGAGCGCGTTCGTTCGGTGTGATTATGTTGTCCCTTTTATGAGTCTCGGATATCTTTTAGGCGTGGTGGTGTGCTTATTATCCTTAGATAACTAAGCGCGGTTTTTTTTTTTTTTTTTTTTTTTTTTTTTTTGCGCCCGAAGGAGGGCTGGCGAGTTCGCGAGTAGTAGGTAACTGAGGTTACCGAATGATTGTAAGCATGCAGTGATATTGTAAAATTATGCAATCATTGAAGTATTACATGAAATTGATACATTGAACTGATACATTGTGTGCAGTTTGTCCGAAAGGGGACATGGCAACAGATACAATTCTACTAATACATTATTATAGTCGGGGCGACTAGTTCCCTGTATACCCGCATGGCTCCGAGGGGGGATCTGAGGCAAGCGGAAGAAGTGTTTCCACTTCGGTCGGGTGCACTCTAGGAGCCGCCCTAGAAAGAAGACGGGTGTGATGTCGCTACCTGGGGAGCGTTCAGGCGAGGATTTCGTTGTCGGTGTCCTCGTAGTTATTGTCCGCTTCGAGCTCCTCCTTGGTAGCCGTATATAAAGTTGGTCCTCCGTAGTTGAGGTCGATGCAGCGGGGGCATCGCCAAAACCGGCGGCGGGGATCTGAGCGGCCTTTGATATCGTAATGATACATGTGGCGCCACTCGAAGCAAGTTCGGCATTTGACCATCTCGGTCTTGGGATCTTCCTCACCGCACCCGAAGCATGTGCGCAACGACGGTGCCGTAGGTTGGATGGCATTCTCGTCTTCCGGTGTGAATTTCGGGCATGAGTTAAGCTTGAAGTCGATAAAATCTCGGATTCGGAGGTTTTCGTGGGTTAGCATCCATCATAAATCCGGATGGGATATGTCTTGTAACAGTACCCACCTCTCGCCTTCCGACAGTGTTCGCAGTGGTGGCTGTGTGGGGTTAGGCCGGGGTCGGTGGGGAGGCGAATCTCGGGGGAGGGTAACGTTGAGGCGTCGTTGCTCGGGTTTATTAACCGAGTCGCTTGTCGACATCGCGAGGGTAGAGGGAGGATGAGAGTTTCGTTTGTGGGGTTGAGGGAAGGTATTTAGTTTTTTTTTTTTTTTTTAAATCTCGTTGCTGAGGGTGCCAATATATAGGCGAAGTATCGCCGTTGGTTATCGCGCCCGGGTCCCGTTGTGTCATAAAAGCTGAGGCTATGTGATTTAACGGGACGAACGTAGGCCTGTCGTTTGACCAGCGTTGGTTTTGAGGTATTTTGGAATTTATTGAACAGCTGTTTCGAGGCGTTATCCGCAGGGGGTTTGTCATTTTCGAGGTTTGTTATTTAATGTGTTCTAATTTGGGGCGTGTTAATTTAGTTAGGGCCCTCTTTTGCGGCCAGCGGTAGCCGTTGAATGTTTCGGGAGACGTAGCAAAGGTGTGTCGGGGCGTATCCCGTCCCGGGCACAAGTTTGGATGTGCGGGGATCGGTTGACGACAGTTCGGATAAAAATTGGTCCATTTGGGTTACTAGGGCCCGTATGGTGCATGCATACTGTCGTAGTTGTTTTCGGGGGAATCCGAAGATTATTAGGGGCAGATGTGTTGTTGTGGTGACTTAACTAGGTTCGCTCTTCGTGTGTTCATTCGCCCGAGTGTAATCTCGGGAGCACTAGTGCGGTATTAGTTTCGTAATGCGGTGTGGTTAAGTTTGTGCGATGGAGCTGTCCGAATGGGAATTCCCTGAGTTGTTTTTGCGGTATATTTTGTAATCGGGGAGATCTGTTAAGAGATCATAGTCTCGGGACTATACATGGTAAGAAATCATTTCAGCACTTAACAAAATAGTGTTATATGTGGTTTCTAGAGTTTTTCTTCTCTCAAACACAAAATTTACGAGGACATATTACAACAAAAGGCGGCCTGGTGAAAACATATCTTAACTAGAATACTGTAAATATTATACGAGAGCGGTTGAATTTTGCCCTGCATCCTATCCACTGAAGTCATCATCAGTGGGCGAGTCCTCCCCGAATGCGGCATAGTCTGAACCGGGACTAGTATCCCCGTGGTCGCTGCTGTAGTACGAAGGGTCGGTGTCTTCATCCTCGTCCTTATCCCCTCCACCTAGGGCGTCCAGGGTGGCTTGGCAATCTTCACAGTACCAAGGTTGGGTGTCTGGAGTGGGGAACAAGTAGGTGGCCTCGTCGGGTTGGCAAGCCGGGTGAAACCACTCGCCGCACCTAGCACATCGGGTCAGCTTGGTTTGGGCTGCCCTTTTTCTACAGATGTTGCAGGAGCGGTATGTAGATAGGTTGGGAGGTGGGATGCGGCTGGGAGGTTTTGGTGTTGGCGGGCCGCTACGGTTCTTCGGGCAGCAAGGGCAGTGATCGTAAGAACGCAGCTCCAGTTCGATCAAGTAGTCGATGAAGTCCTTCAGCTTCTGGGTGGGCTCCGCGAGTAGAGCATTGAGGTGTTGTCGGTCGAAGAATCGAAGCCAGTTCTTGCGGACCTGTTCTGGTAGGTCTCGGACGCATGTTGGGGGTCTCGGCTTCGGGCGACTCGGTTCACCTGCCTCGACAGGTTTCTTTCCTTTATTGCTTCGGGGTTTAGGAGGCATCTTCTCGGTATGTTTGGGAGAGAGATGTCTGACCCTACAATTGCTGGGGGTATATATAGGGGTCATTAGTTGGTTGCAATTAATGCAGACGTCTTATCGCTATAATTATATCTGGTCATTACTGCGTGTCTTGGGAGCGGTGCTGCGTTTCGGGGGAGAAGAAAGGTACCGGTGTTCGGGACGACGGGGTCTCTTCATTCGCTCTCGGTTAGGGTTTATGGACGAGAGGGCGCCAAATTTTGAATTGACGCGCCGTTTAGCGGCCCTTAGTGCTTACTGTGCAGATTCGATTTTCTACGGTTTTTTACGCCTCGAGGTCAAGGCTTATCCGGGCCTGCCAGGTGGGTAGGACTTCTCGAGGGGAGCGCCAGTCGTCTTTACAATCATGCACGGATGCCTATATAAAGGCGTTCGCGACTGTTTGGGGATGTTTTCATTTGCTGAGTTTGGCGAGAGTTGCGGTCGGACAGTTGCTTTAAGCGATTCGCTCTATTTGGTTTATTGCGGTCGCGTCTTCGTCTTAGGGAAGGTACCCTCTATTTAGAGCTTTACAGTACATGGTTGTTTTTTTTTTGCGGGAGTGGGGAAACTACCTTTACCGTCCCCAATTCGGTTGTGAAGCGTGTTTTAGCGAGTAGGGTTAGTTTTTGTTAGAACTTCCGAGCAGGTTTCTCGGTTGACATGGGGAGGCCATTATCTTATACTTCTCTTGTAGGTTCTTTAACTGACGCCTTGGTCTGACTTAGGTTATTTCTAACTATGGCTGGGGGGAGCTCGGGAGGCCATTCTCCGAGTCGGGGTGTTCTGGATACCGATTCTTCTAGTCGGGTGGTGTTGAGGGCGCCTGGTCCAGGAAAGGGAGCCGAAGCTTTGGCTAAACTTGCGGCCGAGATGGAGGGTTCTGCGAGTTGTCAAGTAGTGCTTCCTAGCGGTAATAGAGCCAAACATATATATAATCGTGATCAAGATATGTCTGGACAGGTGCGGTTGCCGTTGTCTCCTAGTGATTCCAGGTATCAAGCTTCTGAAGATACATTGTCTGTTCAACATTCCGCTGCGTCCGGGGGACTCAGCGAGGCGCAAGGGGATGGCCACGACGATCTGCATGAGAGTCGCGTTGTCTCTTCACGGGAAGCTTCCGTCTCCGCGCCAGCGGAGGCGCAAGGGAAAAAGGTTAGTCGCAAGGGTGCCCTATCTCAGACTCCAGACGGGGCCAAAGTACGTGTCTCGGTCCACTTATGAAGTCGGTGTTTTTGATGAAGTGGACCGCTTGTGGCCGTCTATACCCTTATGCCGTTCCAGTGAATGGTGGCGGAGTGTTTTTTATGGTGAGTTCGTGCGCGAAGAGGCACGGGGAATTATCACATGGGAAGTCTTAAATTTCCGAATGCCTACCGAGGTCGATCGCGCGCACGACCATGACAAGGGGATGTGTGTGTATTGGAAGATGCCGAAATGTGGGTTTCAATTACCACTGTCGGAATTTTGCCAAACTTTTGTTAAGACTTTGAAGATAACGCCGTCCCAACTAACTAGCAAGGCTTGGTGTTACGTCGCGAGCTTCGATAGGTTGTTCTCGGATTATTCTCATGTATTGCAGGGGCTGAAGCCGTCCATGGGTCTGTTCTCGCAGTATTTTAGTATGGGTAGGACATCCGGGGACTTCTTGGCCCTTAAGCGGAAGGGCCCGCACGCTATATTGTTCCATTCTGACAGAAACATTAAGCTTAATAAGATAGACGACTGGAATCGGGGCTGGGTATATCTGCCCGACCCAGATAAAATTGAGTCGTTGAAAGGTGTTCGGAAAACATGGCGTCGGTTGTCGGGAAAAGGGGCGGTGCCCTCTCTTAGTTTCTCGATGACCGCGGATGATCGGAAAGCTTTAGAGATTCTTAACAATTTGTGTGGTAGATTTCTAACTTCCTGTTTCTATTTTTATCAACTCCTTAACCATTGATATACATTCGTGTGTTATTTGTTTGGCAGCTAAAACATCTATGGAGTTCGCTTATTGGGGTGGCGTCGCGGATCCGAAACCCATCGTCCCCCTCCCCCCTTTGCCCGGTGGGGTTAAAACGAAGGGAGGGGGGCCGTCGATGACCGAGGAGGTGAAGGAGGTCTCGGGAGAGGACGGGGGGCTTCTGGTGGAAGAGAGTGAGGCATCTCTTCCAAAGGCCCCCAACAAGCGGGGTGAGGTAAATGTGAAGCGCTCGGTCAAGAAGGCGAGGTCCACGGCTCAGATCAGCCCGTCCGATAAGGGGAAGGGTCCCGCTGTGGGGAAGGCCCCTGGCAAGGGTCGGGCTAATGAGCCAAGGGTGGGGGAAGTTCCTCTTATGATGGAGGGTAAGGTTGCCCTAGGCGGGCCGGGGCTATCGTCCGAAGTTGCGGCTCTTCCTGAGGGAGTGACTGGGGGTGGGGGTTCAGGAAAGGATAGGAGGCCTCGGGGGGGATGATTCCGGCCTAGACTGGGAGTTGGAGAGAGGGTCGATTTGGGAGCATCCGTGCCCAGGCAAAGACCCGAACCACTGCGGGCTCTTTGTCCCCTTCCTAGAAAAAACAATTGGGACTAGTCGGAGGCCGCCCACTTTGAATGCTTACTCTTTCGGGGCCTATACTGGTCTGGGGCCGGCTTATGTTGGGCGTCTCATGAGGGAAAACCCAGACCAACTGCTGCTAGACAGTTTGGGTCGGCATTTTGAAGTGGGGTGTGTTATGGCAAAGTTGTTGGAGAACCGTATGTTGGAGGGAGGACAAACGCAGGCTATGGATGACATCACGTCGAGGCCGAAGAACGCGCCTCACGAGGAGGGGAATGTGGAGGGCCATGGTGGATCCTTGGAAGAGCGCTACAAGGAGGCCTTGGATTATCAGCTGACCTTGCAGAGTGATCTCGAGGCTCGCGATGAAGAGATTAGGCGTTTGAAGGGAGAGTTGTCTAAGAGGGGCGAGGAAGCCGTTGAGCAAGCTACGAGATTGGCGAGTGCTATTGCTGAGGCTGAAAGGCTGGAAGGGGAAAAGGCGAAATTGACCAAGGGTTTGGCTTCCGAGAAGGGGAAGGTCGAGCAACAGCGTGCCGACTTGGAGGAGTTGCCGGAAAAGTTGATGGATGAGTTTTTTCGCAGCTATGGATTTAGGTGCGCGGCGCTGGTGTGCGCGGAGGATTTTGTGCGCCATTTTGTGTATGGGGAAATGTTGAAGTTGGAGAAGTTATATCCCTTTGCCCCCGATATGGTGGGATTCGCTAAGGTCAAGGACGAGGATGCACAGCCAAGGGTTCTGACCGGGTATAAGTGGGACAGGGCGGAGGATCGGCTGCGGAACCCCGAGGGTGGACTGGTGACGGGCCAGATGAGTCTGCTGCGGGAGCAGCCGGTGGCGATTCCCTATTATTGGCGTCTCGTTGCTGCTTGGCCGGATGATATTTGGGTGCGTCCTCCATCCGAGGTCGGCGCTGGTGATGGGGCGGGGAGCAGTGCGGCGACTTGTTCCCTCGTTCCTCCCTCTGGGGGAGACGATGCGCGAGACCTCGAGGTAATAACTGAAGAAGATAAGGGTGGCGAGCAGGAGGGGTACGAATCTTTATTTGCTTTTGTTGACACATGTGTATATCCGTTCGGTACTTTAGGTCAGGGCGATTCTAACCTGTTGTTTATTTTTTGTGCAGGTCGTAGACGGGGGAGTAGGGCATCAGCTCGGGGGACCGTTGAGTAGCGTACTGTTTGACCCTAAAAAGTCGGGATTAGAAAGAAATAAAAAAAATATATAAAAAAAATATATAGAAGAAATGGAGTGTCCATTGAGATTCTAAATGGAGAGGATTAAGTGGATTCATTTGGTCATGAAATTAAAAAGGGTTGCTATAGATAAGAAGATTTCTGAAGATCACGACCTTGAATTAAAATTGATTTGGGGTATCCTTGATTCGGACCAAAGTGGAAAATGAAATGTATGAATTAGGTTCGGGCCACATTATATTTGATCGATTAAAAAAAATAAATTCAAGGCCTAAGCCAATTAGTAGAAAGGAGCTACTACATGGGCTTAATGAAGGGAAATACAAAATCCTTACTGGGCCGAAGGGAGCAAAAATAATTCATAAAGGGGGCCTCATTAAATTGAAGCAAATGGGCTTAGCCGAATCAAACAAAAAAAATGAAGAAATGGAAGATGCTTCCAGCGAATTGGAGGTACTCACCTAGCTGTGACAATTTTTGTCTCGAAGACACTTGGCACAAGGCCATTGGATGATGCCTCAACAGGGAATCATGCCCTGATACAATGCATATGGCGTGAAGGCATAAAATAACACTAAGCCTTCTCAAACAAAATCTCAACCATCCAAGCCCGGCATCCGGCGGACCATATGATTCAACCCTGGATTGCCATCATGGCATCATGTAATTGGATGTATTCTATTGGCTAGCCTCTAAACCCTAATCCCATGCCTCTGCCTATATAAAGAAGATTGAAGATGAAGGAAAGACAGACCAAAAAAGAGCCGAAACCCACAACCTCACACCTTGGCTAAGAGAAAAAATAGTAGCAGAAATACTGTGAAACCTCTCCTCTGCCTCAAGTTCAAGAAAGAAATAGATAGAGATTAAGTTTTTTGCAATGTAGATGCTAAAGAGGCTATGTTTTCCATGTAATACCATGATGGATTAATAAAAAGATGCTCTCTTTGAGCTTTTATTTTGAAATTTCGTTTAAAGTTGCTTGCTGTTTTCTTTTCCCTTTCCTCTCTTTGATATTATGAAGAAGGTTTAAGCCATGGTCTTGTAATGATCATGAGCTTGAAACTTATTAAATAAAAATATTCTTCTTGGCTGTTAATGCCATTGGAGAATAATCAAGCTTACTCACTCTTTGTCTTCTTGCATTTCCTTTAAAACAGAAATAAGTTTGTATTCGGATTTGGAAGATAGAATGGAAATGAATAAGTAATGAGACTTGATGCTTCATTGTATCTCTCAAATATATTTGATATTTTCATTTTATCCTGAAAAATCGGAATATAAACATAAAAATTCAATCTTCCTTTTCTTTTTCCTTTTCTCCCTTCTTCTTTGCTGCCTTTATAAACAAAAATATGTATATATGTTGTTACTAGTGTTTTTATCTTCCTTTTGCACTTTATTTTTATAAAAATAAAAAAAAAAAAACCGAAACATGCAAATCTGATTTTTCTTGAACTTTCTTTGAATTTCTATGCTCTTAACTCTTGTATGAAATAATCAAATAGCAAAGATGCATGTGTTGAGCTGTATAGTTCCTATTGCATCCAACCTATTTCGATTATTTCATTAGAAAGGGTTAAGAGTAATAAAAATGAGTTATAATGGTTGAGCTGTATAGTTCCTATTATAATCTCCTTGATACGGGACCTATGTTGCACAAATAAGTTCTAGATGATCTCTTCATGCATAAATGCATATCATGTGTATAAAAGGCACAATATAAAGAGATCAAATAGACATTTGTGCAAAATAGTGAAAGAATGAGGTTCAAATTGCAAATAGATGTCAACCATGTTGAAAATATCATTTGTACATTTGAATCAATGATCTCTTAATGATTTGTCCCTTTGTCAAGTGAGATTATACAAAAAATGTGATTTCAAATAAAACCAGGGGCTTCTCTGCATAAAACCAAGTTTTAACAGATATTTGATGTTTAAAATGGTAGTGCAATGAATTCTTGGAATTTTGGATTTTTCTCCTTTTCCTCTTTCTCTTTGTTTGCACCAAATTGTAGCCTAAAAGCTACTCAAATTTGTTAAACTTCGAAATCAATCATGAAAAAGGTTTCTCATAACCTCTGGTACCAACCAATGAACAGTACCAGCACCAAAAATCAAAGCATGTACCATTGGTATAGGAAAAGCACTCAAAAGTGCCAAAATGACCTCTGCTGGTAAATGGCACAATCTGGACTGATATAAGGACCAAAATGAAAAATGGGCATCACCATCAAATAGAGGACTTCAAAACACACAGAATCGACACAAACTTTGCATTTTTCTGATCTTATTTCGAATTGATATGAATTTTCAAAGTTCATGTTTAAAAAACAGAAAAATCAGCAATAAGCTGCTGCTGGTAAAATGAACATTACAAGTTGGTTAAAAATCCAAATCAGAAAATCAATATCATGGTTAGATAGAAAACTTCAAAATACATGAAATAGACATTAACTTTACATTTTTCTGACCTTGTTTCAATTTATTATGAATTTTCAAAAATCAGCTTGTCAAAAAATAGAAAATTCCAGCAATTGAAACACAGAATTTCCTTTATTACCCCTCTGTACAAATAAATGCTCTAAAAATAGAAATAAAATTGTAAAAATTATAAAATTCAACCTGAGCATAGTAAAAACATTTTTCCATGAATTGATAACAAAAAATTATATAATCCTTCATAAAAAAAAAAGAGAAAGCTAGAATTAACTCAATATTGGCAAAATATGAAACTTTATAAAACTCATGCCCACTAATATTCTAAAACCGAAGTTCATGTTGGGAAGCAAGTTCAGATCAATTCAAGGGACTCAAGGAGTTTAAGTCAACATCTTCTATCATCCAAACATGGTCCAGAGGAGTTTGTCGTCCCACTGGTACCAAACCGGTACTATGTCGAGAAGTTCAAACTTCAAATCTGATTAATGTTCAAATAAATCCAAAATTAATACCCTCATTAGCTATTACATGATAAAACAATGATAATAAAGCAATTAATTGAAGAAGATCATCATGATTATGTTCAGAAAATCAAATTAAAATCCAAATCGGGTACCGAGTTATACCTCGACCGGTACTGTCTCCTCCGACGATCATTGTTCGCCGACAACAGGTGTATTTCACTCCTGGCGCAGAGGCGATGCCAACCATGGCTTCCTCTTGCCTTGCCGTGACCGGAAACCCCACCGGAGGAGACAACCCACCAAAACCCTAGTTCGGGTTTGAAACCCGATTCAAATCTCAGCTGCACGCTTCTTGAAGCAAATTCGAAACGTCCGATTAAAGCGCCAAATTAAATTCAAATGATATTCACGGATCTTGAAGCAGGGATCAAATCCAATGATCAAAAGACCTTTGTTCCACGGGACCCGCATGTCAGCACCTTTGAGCATAAAATGAAATGTCTCAGCCAAATCTCAAAGTTAAAGTATAAGAACAACACACATCTTAAAGGCCCAATTAAACAAATCTCAAAGTCCGATTATTTATATGCTAATCTAAAACCCAAGATGCACATCTCAGAGCCGAACATCAATCTTTAAGCCCAAACCCAAATCTTAAAGCCCAATGCTTGAAGCCCAGATGCCAAATAAATCCATTAAACCGAAAATTCTTTACAAAAGGGCCCCTCCGATTTTCTACATTTACAACGAGGCCCCTACAAATTACAAATTGATCCTTGACAGCATAAAACTCTCTCAAACAAGCCCTTAAAGGCCCAATTTTCACATAAGACCTTGTCTAAGACCCAAATCACAAGTCCACATCTTTCCAGCTTTGTAAATAGGCCCCTGGAAAAACATAAATATTTACAAATAAGTCCTTTTGGGCCATAACTTATTCATTTCAAGTCCAAATCGACTCAAACCGCCTCCAAATGAACCCAAATCAAATTCTCTATGTTCCTAAATCAAAATTGAACATGCTCAAGCATCAGCCAAATCTGAAATGACCAAAATACCCTTTCTTCAAATTTAAATGATCTTATTTATTAACAAAATGTAAATAAATATGTCATAAATCAAATGTAAATAAATAATGTACATACACTCCGCAAATATCCAAATTCCTAAAAATGCAATAAACATTGTTTTAATATAAAATCACACACACACACATATGTCCAAACATATAGAAAATCAATCAAGACCAAAATAAATACATGAGTCCCCCCTTTTAGCCCCTTTATTCAATTCACGACAAATAGGCACAAATCCCGGAATGAACGAGGTATTCAGCATGGCTTGGAAGGGTCATCTGATGTAATTAACAGCGGGGGCTTGCGCCCGCTGGGAGTTAAACGTCCCCACAATCAATAAACTCTCTCGATAGACTGATTATGAACAGTAGGTCTGTCGAGGGTGAACCGAAGGAATTGTAGAAAGAAAGTAAATGTTTCAAGTCTGATGTTCTTTAACCAATCGAGAGCGTCGAACCATGAGACATTTAAATACATATGCACACACCTTCCAAAATCAGCTGTGCAACTTTCTGCGCCCTACAGGTTTTGGCACGCCCGGTGGGACATTCTCCTCCTCACAGGTTCGGGATCCGATACGAAAATAAAAGGAACATACTCAAGTAGCCAATGACTTCAAAACACTCAAACAACAAGTCATTGGACCGCTCGAGTTATGTCATTTCCTTTTATATTCGATATCGACGCCTATGGATTGAATAATCGGGCTAACACTCACGTATAAGTTTATATATGAAAATTGACTAATGAAATTTTGAGTTTTGCTTGTTTGCAGGAATGGCTTACACCGCAATCAACGCACGCTCTTTTGCCCAAGTTGCCAGCCTCCCAGCTGGCGAAGAAGTCGTTTATTTTGGAACTTTCGCAGTCCCTGTTGATGAAGTCAGGGCATTTGAAGCCCCTTCTCCTACTCCAATGAATGATCAACTGTCCCTCGGGTCTGTCACCGAGGAAGAAGTTGAGGATGATGAAGAACCATGCTACTTTCTCACTCCTAAGGGGATGGACGGCAAGACGTTCATTCCCCTTTCCAAAACTAGGCGCGCAAGAAGACGCGCGTCTAAAGCAATAACCAGAATCAACCAAATTCCTGTGACCCCTCTGTCGGTCACCAAGAAAAGAAATCTCCAAGCATACCAGGATGAGTTGGTGGCTCAACCAGCCCTCCCTGTCTGCAACTCATTCTCCCCACTCAGGATAGTGAGGAGAAATTCTTCTACTGCACACATACGTGCAGCGGGAGAAATCCCTCAAACCGTCTCGTTCATCCATGAACCGAAAAGGATGAACACCAGCCGCAAAATGGTTGATGACACTGCCATGGCCATTCATAGGGCCCACAAGCAGCTTCGCATGTTGAAGCAACGTAGGAATCGATACTACGTGCATCCTGCGCAAGAAACCTCTACACCCCCTTCCGTCAAATCAAGATTGACGTTTCCAGCCCAAATGCTGGGGGCATCCAATGACGCCCAACCATCAATCAAGTCAAGGCTGACTTTTCCAGCCCCAAAACCTCATGCACACAATAGTACTCTCTACTCAAAACCAAAACCAATGTTCTCAGCCCCAAGGCTGGGGGCACCTCATGGTGCCTCGTTAGAACCAAAACTCTGTCGAGAGATGCGCTCAAGCACCTCTCGAAGCTCAAGCAACGAGGGATCAAATCAAACCCCTCAAATTCTGAGGAGACCAGCCAGTGTTCATGATAGGCTGGGGGCACGAATAAATCCGCACCCCTCCAACACTGGAAGTTTAACAATAGTGGCGCCAAATGCCACTCATAAAAAGCGAAGGGTCACTAAAACACACCCTAAGCAAGAAGAAGAAGCGACGGTCTTCATGATAACCATTAATGAAGACCTCGAAGAGGAAGATGACCATAAACTCTCCAACCCCACCGTATGCATGGTGAGAAAGGGGAAAGATCCCATTGTCGAAAATCCAAGTGACGACGAGGAAGAGTCTGACGCAGCATGCCTCCCTCCCATAAGTGCCAAACCCAAAACCGTAAGTGGCTCAGATATAGGTCATATGGATGGGCCCGCATTAGGTAACTTCCATACCGTCTTGGCAACTTCTCCATGTGCTGGTGAAAGTCAAACCGGTGCCCAAACACAAGAACAAATGTTATCCGCCTTCAATCAAATGCAAGCTGAGATACAAAGCCTTAGGGCTGAAGTACATCAAGCCCATGAAAGGGAACAAAGGTTGGTGGCGGAAGTCCGAGAGAAAGGCCTCGCTAACTCGGAACTCGAAAGAGGAGAAACGTCAAATCGGTCCAGCCCCATAAACGGGCTCGAAAGACCAGAAAGACCAAACCCTCAAGAAAGGCGTAGGTACATTGGGAAGATGAAAGGCGAGAGACCTCCCCAACCTTTACTGCGGTTGATGTTCAAGAAATGATCAGCCGTCAATTACGCGAAATGGGGATCGCCCCAAAACAAACAACATTACGAATAGGGAAGCCGTACCCTCCCGAATTCGATGTACCAAAATACCCTCCAACATACACTGTTCCCTTATTCTCCAAGTTCTCCGGAAGTGGAACAGATGAGACTGGGCCAGAACAACACGTCAGCCACTTCATGATTCAATGTGGAGACTCTTCAAGAGAAGAAGCATTCCTTTGCCGCCAATTCGCTAGGAGTCTTTCAGGGCCAGCATTCCAATGGTATTGTTCTCTGGAACCAGGAAGTATAAGGTCCTGGGACCAAATGGCGCACGCCTTCATAAATAGGTTTGCCACTGCGAGCAGTCCAATAAGACTAGCCGATTTAGCATGGGCCAAACAAGGGCCAAACGAAACTCTTCTGGCATACATCAACCGCTGGAGAAACATGAGCAACAAGTCGAGCCATCCTATACCCGAAAGGGAGGCAGTTGATTTGCTCATAAGAAGTACATCCGGCAAAATGAGAGAAATGTTAATCGTTGCCAACCCCAACAGTTATCAAGATCTGGTAGACACCGTATCTAGATTGGGGCAAACGGATATAGAAGAGAAGTCATCTACTTCCTTCAAACCAAGAAGAGACTTCCCAAAGAAAAAGGAATCGAAAACGGTATACGCCGTCAAAACCAATAAAGCCAACAAAATCAAAAACAGCGATTCTGACTCTTCTGATGAGGAAACAAGGCAAGTCGATAGCCAACCCGCTCAACCAATTACTCGCGATAATCAAAATAATCGCTACCCCAGATCGTTAGAAGAACGAAAGAATAAGAAATACTCTTTCAAGAAGGAGAAAACGGCTAAGATATTTAAGCAAGCCTTGGAAGATGGTATGGAATTGCCTCCAAGCAAACGCCCTGATCAGGCAGATAAGATTGATCACCCTAAATATTGCCCATATCACAGGGTGATAAGTCATAAAATAGAAGACTGTTGGGTCTTCAAAGACCTAATAGAAAGAAGAATACAAGAGGGTCGTATGCAGCTAGCGCCAAGTGCCGTGCAACAACCCGCACCTCACGAGCAAGTTAATGTTATCTCTCATGATGAGATGGTCGAAGAAAAAGGGGTTGAAAGTCCCGCAAATGAAACATGGGAATTCCACCTCTCTAAGAAAACCAAAAAGTTGCTAAGGCAGCTTCTGAAAGAGCCTCAAGTCAAATGGGACAGCAATTTAAACCCCACAGTGCCAAGACCCCCAAAACGGGTCATCCATCGTAAGCCAAACAAGAATGGCAGCCAAAAGGGCAAGAAGTCGCCCAAACCAGCAAAGTTGCCTACACCTTCTGAAATCCAAAAGCACATACAAGCTCTAGAAAATCATAGGCAAGGTACTCCGCTACCATTGACCCTCTTAGACTTCCTAACAGAAGATGTATTAGCCTTGATGTTGGGCCTCAAAACCGAAAAAGAGGGAACGAGTCGAATCCCTCAAAATCAAGAAAACAATGATGAAGACCATGAGATGTGTAACGTGGTTGTCTATGGAGGAAGTTCTTCAAGTGACTCAGATGACGTTGAAGTTGTCTTTGTCAAAACCAAGAAACCTGATTGCCAAGCAGTGCTTCGCTCGGGTACGTACATCCCTGAGCGCCAACCCCTGCAAGAAGATGAAGTTGGAAGGCCAAAAGCTAAGGCAAAGGGAAAAGAACCCGTAGAAAACGATGAACCGGTACCTAAGAAATATATGGTACAAGATTATAACATCTCGCCCAGCTTAGAAAGGTACCAGCTGCGGTCAGCGTGTTTGATATCTTGATGATGTCTGCTGAAGTGAGAGAAGTGCTCATCTATGCACTCCAAAACCCTGAAGAATTTCAAGCGCACTTCGCCGAAAAGAGAATGCAAGAAATAGCGCTAGTAGACAACAAAAACCCAACTATCACCTTCAATGATGATGATTTGCTCATAGGCACGTCTGATCACAATAGACCACTCTTTCTCACTGGTGAGTGTGATGGCCAAAAGGTAACCCGCATGTTGATCGATCCGGGTTCCTCCATTAACCTGATGCCTAAGCGAACGTTAGACCGTCTCACGTTGAGCGCTAAGTTCCACACAAAGGATAAAATCACCATACATGGGTTCAACCACAAAACAGAGCAATCCATGGGGGCAGTTAGCCTGCCTTTTGACATAGGTGGTATCCAAGAATGGATGAAATTCTACATCATCGATGCGAAGACCACATACAACGCATTGATAGGTCGACCATGGCTACATAATAATAATGCCGTCCCGTCAACCTTGCATCAATGTTTGAAGTATATAAAAGATGGCGAAGTCAAACAGATCGATGGGGAAATTAAGCCGTTTGAAGTGCATGAAATAGGGCTGAAAGATGCCAAATACTTCTTCGATAAACCCGTCCTAAAAGGAGAATGCTCGAGGAAACAACGAGATGAGAAAATAAGGCTATATGGAGCCGATACTGATTCATCATCAGGGGAGGACGCTGATGAAGCTAGGATACTCCCGTCATACATAATACCCTCGGAAGATGAGGAAGAAGTAGGTCAATCCTCATTGATGATTGAAAAGATACCTGAAAACCATCACAAGGAGCTCACACCAAGGGAAGTGAACCAAATTCAGGAAATGGTGGTATTCATAATACCTCCTAAAGAAGAAATCACTGAAGGAGGAGTCTTTAGACACAAGCCCATTGTATTCTATAGAGTGTCCGATGGTAGAGATCGGTCTTTAGTACTGAACCATGACGAATGGCCTCTGGAAGATGAAGTCATGTCCAACAAAGTGGATGTACCTCTTCTACCATATTGTCCCAAAAGCCTAACCAGGATTCTCGCAAACATGAGTCCCATGTCCCCAACCTATGCTATGACAAAGCGATTCGATAGGATATTGGCTCACCGTAATCCTACAATCATAGGACCAGATGGAAAGCCAAGAAATACTCGAGGGCTCGGGTATGAAGAATCTGACGATGAAAGTGATGACTCCAAGTGTCGTCCCATACAATACTTCAGCGACAGTGACAGTGATAACGAGCCACCGACTTGTGGTCTAAGAAAGATCCGAGGGAAAGCTGCCCATGCCAATTTAGAAATGGCTTTAAGAGGCGGTCGTGGTAGAGGCCGTGGAAGAGGTCGAGGGAGGAATTCCTTCGCCAATGCCTTGCCAAGACAACCCAAACCAAATCCAACTGAAACTCGCTCTTTCCAAGACCTGTTGAGACAAATGAAGGGTCTGGATATGCATTCTGAGCATAGACAACAACAACCAAACAACAACCGAAGAACCTTCAAAGCTTCATGTCATGCAATAGAAGCTGAAGACGATCAATCGTCATTGATCGCATGTAGTGTATGCGATAGACCGGGAGAGGTCACAGAAATGACTTCATGCGTCGAATGTGGGGCCATATGCCATCCCCCTTGCACGAGGTTTAGAGAACATCCTCAAAGTAGTGATGAAACCCCAAAATGGAGTTGCCTACGTTGCTTCAAAGGCAAATGGGTACCAGAACCGAAGAAGAGCGAGGAAAAAGCAGAGTCACTGCTCCCAGCACCAGCACTTGAGTCTTTTCCACTTGAAGGCATGTTGGCTCAACTCCTAAAGGACTATTTAAAATTCCAGTCTGCAAAGAGACAAGCCCATACAGATTCAACAAACACAATCTCTGAATCTAAGAAACCCGTTCCAGTGATGCCAAAAGAAAAGAATACTCTGGCAGAACTTAAGAACAAAACATACTCATTTGGGCGAGATAAAGTTGCTAAAGCATTTGACCTAATGATGCAAAAAGGTCTCAATCTGCCAGTATGCAAACGCCCGGAACAAGCGAGTCGGGTCAACGAACCTAATTATTGCCCATATCACCGTATCCTTGGTCACACCATCGACGACTGCTGGGTCTTCAAGGATTTCCTAGAAAAGAAAAGGCAAGAGGGGACCTTACCACTCACGGTGGCAGCCCATCTGGAAGGGACTCATGCGCCAATCCCCAACAAAGATAAAGGGAAGCAAAAGATAAAATTTATCCCTAAAAACGAAGTGCCTTCGCAATTCGAAGAAGGGGACATGGTGTCTATGCTCAGCCAGTCTCAACCATCCAAAGACGGTCGCACTAAAATTGAGTGGAAAGGACCGTATATCGTTGAGCAAGCTTTGGGGCGAGACACCTATAGGTTGCGAGAAAGCAATGGAAACAAATTCGCACCACCTATTAAAGGGAGGTATCTTCAAGAATACCAAACACCTGGAATGCAGAGTCAAGCCCGAAATTTGAAAACTCGAGGTGACAACTCGGAAAATTCAGAAGAAGAACAAGAAGCTGAGTGCTACATGGCATCTCAAAGGTCCACCGACTCAGAATATGATTCACCTCAAGAAAAGGAGGATCATAGTAGTAATGGCCACACAAAGCAAAGCAAATGCATGGATTGTGATGAAGAAGATGACTATTACGTCATGTTCAACTGCGACCGATGCCATAAATACTCATGTACCACCTGCGCTACCGGGAAAAAGATAAGTCCTGGGTACGATAAAAGATTCATCGATTGGTTGTGTAGGTACTGCAACTATGCCATGGAAGATGAAGATCAATGGAAGAGAGGGAAAGCCAAGCAAGCCTCTGAGAAGAAGAAAGGCGAAAACTCTAAATCTTGTTCAAAACATGAGTCATCAAAGAAACTTAAGGATGGTGATTCGAGCGACTCTAGCGTGGATGCTACATGTTACATGGTAGAAGTTGAATCCGAACAAGAAGAATTCGAGTTTGGATATATAACCCATTGCGGCGTTTGTGACCAAAAGGGAAATTCATGGGACATGTTTGAATGCAAAGAGTGTGGCAATAGTCACCATCCCTCGTGCGCAAGCCCAAGGGCAACCATAACCGATTACAATGATTCTCGGTTCGACATCTATGAGTGCCCGAAGTGCATTTATCAACAAGTGCAAAAAGAGATAAGGGCGATAAAGGAATTCAAGGATCAGGCCATAAAGCCCAATCGGGTTACAAAGGATGTCGAAAGCGCTTCAAAGCAGGAATGGGACGAAGCCCATATGCCACAAAAGGCGAGAACCAATGTCGAAGCAAGACAGGAAACGGTTCACATGCTTGGCCCATTTGATGAATATAAGAAAGGGCAGCTTGTGTGGGTTGTCAAAGAAACACCAAGGTCGCAATCGATCAGATTCTGGGGCCCATATTTGGTGGATCAAGTCTTGGAAGGGTATCGATACAGGCTGATAGACAATGAGAGTGGAGAGCCCGTTAAATCAATCAGCGGTCGTTATTTAAAGCTCCACCAGGAGGGTGATACACCAAGCGACTTCTGCCAAGAATATGAAAGTGACTCATAAACCGTCACTTACAAAACCATCCCAACTACAGCCATGATGGAGGCGATAATGCGCATGAAGGGGCACGTCGGGCATCAATACGCCCGAAGGGGAAATGATATATATACCCCACTCTCGAAGGGAGTCGACATCTCTAAGTCACAAACTTCCTCAATCTGAATGCTTGTCTACATGCTTGCATGAAATGGGAGTCCCACGAAATCTCCTCCTCAAACTCTACTCCACGATCTCCAAATTTTAAGATCGAAAACTCCACAAATATCCAAAATTCCAATGAACCTAAAGTCTAATATCCACGAATAAAGTGTTTCAAATAAAATTCCATAAATACCCAAAAGCCCAATAAAGCCTAAACTTCAACGTCTACAAATAAAATATCCCAATAAAAATATCTAGCGAAAACCTCTATGAATAAAAGGGACCAAATCGCGGCATGAGTGAAGTTGTCTCGAGCGAAAAAGTGAGGTCCCCCAACTACCCACAAAATCCATAAAGGCCTCTCGCCACAAAATGGGTTTTGTTAAGTTTGTACCCTTAAACAATTAACACTGGCAAAGTTTGTCCAGCCAGTTCTGAATATGGACAAACAAGTTTTATATTTTGTACTTTAAACAAAGTAGGGCTTTGGTGTTGTGCCCATTTGAAACAACTATCACTGGTTTCGTCTTTCCTCCCAGTTTGAAAAAAGGAGAGACAAGGTTTCTTCATTGTCCTTTAAACAATGGAGTGCCTAATGATGATATCTCAAATAAAATCAAAAATTAAAGAAAGCGGTCGTTTAGACCATTTAAATTCTGAAGGCACAAAATCCCTTTTAAAACAAAGTTTTCAAAACAAAAGTGTTCGTGTTCCTCGCAATACCCTCGCCTAATGATTGATGCCATATAGGCTATTCAAGAAGGCACGAGAGGAGTGAGTAAGATTTCACCTCCAAATAAGTGCATATGCACACCCAAGTCCCACCATAATATAAAAAGAGTGGAGAGATGTAAGGCCCACAAAGAAAGCCTCACGCACAAAATGGGCTTTGTCAAGCTTGTGCCCTTAAAACAATTGTCACTGGTACGCTCGTCTAACCAGTCATCTAAAGTGACGAGCAGGCTTTATATATTTGTGCCGAACAAAATAAGGCTTTGATGTTGTGCCTAGGCCATGTGAGCACTAAAACAATTATCTTGGCCCAAAATAAGAAAAGAAAACGAGAACCCAAAAGCAATAACCATAATCGGGTTCTCACCACACCAACCTCTGCGAAAACCATAATGGACCTATAGATCAATGTCCCCCGGGCCATAATCAAATCAGAGCTCGAGAACAAGAACCATTGACTCTAAATACACCGAAGCCCTATATAAGGCTAAAGCCCATAATTTGGCGCACCCCTCTCTACAACAACCCCACCGATGACAATTGGGGACTTCTCAAGCTGGAGTTAAAAGGATTAACCAGCCGTTCAACACAAGTCCCGCGGGTGACAAGCAAATACCCTAAAGCCCAAGCATAATTTGGCATCCCCTTCAGATGCGTCCCACGGGTGATGTCTAAACCCAAGCCACATAATAAATTCTCTTGGCTTCGAAACTGCTATACAAAGATCAAAGAACCCTGTTTAAGCCCTATACAGGCCAGAGTCCATGATAGACTCTTGATTGAAACCATGTCCCACCAAGGCCCAGCACACAAATAGGCCTACGATCAGATTGCAACCATGAATGAAACCTGTAATAATACTTTACTCAAACCTGTGTCCCACGAACCTCAAACCCAAACAGCACATAGGCGGGTCGGTTATCGAGATACACAACAAGACCGTGAGGGACCGCACAACACTGCAAATGTTCCTTCACACAAGTCCCACCGGCGAGTCCTTGAACATTTTTCACAGTCGGTGCAACGTATATACAGCATATGGGCTAGTCAATTACCGAGAAGTGAATCGAAATTATGGAATATCACAAACGAATCCCAAGAACAAACCCTCGAATAGTTCTCGCGTTTGGCACGACGCATACATAGCATATGGGCTAGTCAGTTGCCGAAAAGCGAAACAAGGCCGTGAAAGATCACAAGAGCATATAAGGCCGATCCTCATCAAACCTCACCACTCTCATTTACCCCTTTTACATTAAAGGTGCGACGAAAGTACAGCATATGGGCTGGTCAGTTATCGAGAAATAGAGCAAGGATATGAAAGATCTGAAGAGCCTATGAAGCCGATCTTTCAAGGAGTTTAACGACTTCTTCTGCATTCTACGCGTGACATATATATAGCATATGAGCTAGTCAGTAGTCGAGAAGCAGAGTAAGATTATGGGAGGTCTGAAGAGCCTATGAAGCCGATCTTTCATTCTTACAAACGGGCCCTTAACGGGGTCGCAGGAAATTTCTAACCCTTAACGGGGTCTCATAATTCTGCGTGCAACCCATATGTAGGCGTATGAGCAGGGACAGTCGCAAAGAAAACGATGTGGGAAGACGAAGGGGCATGTACAGCTTTTTAGCTATCTCTTCATGTCAGTCCCAAGAAATTAGCACCCTTAACGGGGTTTCCGTGTTCTATGCGAGGCTTATAAGACGGGTGCTTGCTTGAAGGCGATGCAAGGATGTGGGAGACCGTAAGAAGCGTATGAGCTGGTTCTCCATGACCTTAAGATATTTGGGTTTCCGTGTTCTATGCAAGACCTATAAAGACGGGTGCTTGCTAGAAGGCGATGCAAGGATGTGGAAGAACCGTAAGAAGCATATGAGCTGGTTCTTCATGACCTTGAGGTCACTATACATGTGGAGCCATGACAATATAGGAGTCGGTATCCATACGCTCACCGTTCACTGAAAGTATACAGCTATATAACGGCTGTCCAAGGTGGACAAAACCCAAGCCAACTGGAGACGTTCGATCGCTTAGAACCCGATTGGAGGAATGCAGAAGGTTTGAGGTACAGCTTGAGTCTAATGAAGGTGCCTTGTCGCTTAGAACCCGATGAGGAGGATTCAAAAGACTCAGGATTAAGCCCTGACTCTAACGAGTTCGTCTGATCGCTTAGAACCCGGTTGGAAGGAATTTGAAGGATTCAGGAGAAAAAGACAAAAAGAGAATAAAAGAGAAAACCAAGTCAAACAAGGCCATTCAGTCGCTTAGAACCCGATTGGAGAAGGTTTGGAAGGCTTGAGAGAAAACCCGAGTTGGATGAGTTTATTTGATCGCTTAGAATCCGATTAAAGAAAGCTCGAAGAATTCGGCCCCAAAAGAGAAAGAAGAAGAATAAGGAAAAGAATCGAGCCAATAAGTTTATTTGATCGCTTAGAACCCGATTGAAGAACACTTAGAAAGTTCGATTCCAAAAAAAAAAGGAAAAAGAAAACCACAAAAAAAGAGATACATAAGGCACGATGACTAGGCAAGGTGTAGCCACCGCAAGAACACCCTGGGGGCAGTCAAGAATCCCTCCGGTCCAGTGGTTAAGCACGCATGCTACAACTTGATCTGACCCTGTAAGAAAGATAAGAGGTCAAGAGGAGAACACATCGAGTTCATCGGGCAATGAAAAATTGTGAGTACTACTCTGTCCCTTATTCTCCTTAAAATTTCTCAGTTTATTTCTAAAGCAGTAGAGAAAATTTAATCTGAGAAAATAAAACAAAGCAATTCGCAAATAGAAAGTTCGTGAAAGTTGTTTGCAAAATGAAGTTTGAAAGAAATTTGGGCAAACTTTGAAAGTTTTCCAAGAACATTTGTGATATTTTGAATAATTTTGACTAATCCCATATTGAATGAAAAAGGTCCCTTATATAAATAGCTCACTTGATAGGTTTTGTATAAATCCTTAAGATTAAAGGTGTTGGGATATATCTTTCTTTTTATAAATTGATCCCGGAAAAATAATTCAATTTCATAAAAAAAAAAACACAAACGCATAAAAAAAAAGAGGTGAAGAAAAAGAAAAAAAATTGTGAGGAAGAAATAAAAAAAAAGGAGAGAAAGATAAACAATGAAAAGCAAAAAAAATAGGAACTATTTTTCTCGACACACTACTCCGCTGATTTAGACCTGATAAAGTTCATGGGTGCATTCGTGACGCATCACCCCATGTTTGTATCCGTGCAATGGAAAGGTTTTAAGTCATGAGTATGCATAGCACCCTATTCTACGTGGTAATACTAGGATGAGTAGGGAAGAGTCTTATTATGTTTATTCCAGCAAATAAAATTGAACAACTTCCCGAGCATTGATATATAAAGAAAAAGATAAATTTTGACACCTTTAATCCAAGAAAATTTACAAAACATATTGATTAAGCGTTTTATTCAAGAGACATTGAGTAAGATACTTTGTGGGATGAACATAAAATTTTCCAAGGTATAACCTAAATGTTCTTCCAAGATTTATAAATTATGTCCAAAATTTCACATGAACTTTCATTTCTGTGGACATCTTTAACAAATTACCTATGCGGATTTGTTTAAAGACAAGATAAAAAAAATTCAAACATAATAAATATGATAAATGCAAAATGAATATCCAACAAAAGTAAAGTACTGTAAGATTTGGATATTGCCGAGGTTTGGAATGTTTTGATTACAGGATCAACGACCTCGTCAATGGATAAGAAGGAATCCAAACCGAAAGCAAAAGCAAAGAAAGGTGCAAGCTCCCACCTCTCCAAGGAAAAATGCAAAGGCCGGCGTAGGCTCGTGTCGGGTGAAAATAACACCCGCACGATCAATCAAACAATAAAGAAGCATGGTCCGAAATGACCTTAAACTACACCAATGGTCCGAAATGACCTTAAACTAAAGCATAGTCCGAAAAGACTTTAAACCACAGCCAAAACCAAGTCCCAACCAGGCGTGGTCCGAAAAGACCTTAAACTACACCAATGGTCTAAGAAGACCTTAAACCACGTCAACAGTCCGAAAAGACCTTAAACTACAACCAAAACCAAGTCCCATCCTGACATGACCTAGAAGACCCCGAGATACAGCCAAAACCAACCCTGGTTAGCCAAAGACCCCCACCGAGAAGCACACGAGACAAACTGGATTAAAACCCGAGATTATGCCTACAACCAGAAGGCTATTTTATCTAAACCCTCAATTTTGCAAAAATACCCGCATGGTTCCCGTACTAGATCAAAGATAAAATTCCCCTGTCTGTAATCCCTCCTCGGTTAGACAGGTTTTCCCATGAGTATGTTTGCAGAGTATGGTCGTTGCCCAGGTCCCCTAATATAAATACAAGGGATTAAAGCAAGCTCTGAAGGATGCACACTCAGCCATTCACCCAACCATGCAGGTATTAGCAAGATGAGATAAAGGTAACATACCTTTTTGAAGTAGATGTGATCGAAGAAGATGATCAAACCCGCTTCCGAGCTCAATGCCCAATGTGGAGTTCCAACATCTGAGATTCAGACAAGAAAAACAACTCAGAAAGAATTCCATAAAGTTCGAGAGGAACACTGGGGGCACCTGGCTAAGCTGTTCAATCATAAGGTCTTCACACCTCACCCAGGTGGGGGGCATTTGTTTGACCCTAAAAAGTCGGGATTAGAAAGAAATAAAAAAAATATATAAAAAAAATATATAGAAGAAATGGAGTGTCCATTGAGATTCTAAATGGAGAGGATTAAGTGGATTCATTTGGTCATGAAATTAAAAAGGGTTGCTATAGATAAGAAGATTTCTGAAGATCACGACCTTGAATTAAAATTGATTTGGGGTATCCTTGATTCGGACCAAAGTGGAAAATGAAATGTATGAATTAGGTTCGGGCCACATTATATTTGATCGATTAAAAAAAATAAATTCAAGGCCTAAGCCAATTAGTAGAAAGGAGCTACTACATGGGCTTAATGAAGGGAAATACAAAATCCTTACTGGGCCGAAGGGAGCAAAAATAATTCATAAAGGGGGCCTCATTAAATTGAAGCAAATGGGCTTAGCCGAATCAAACAAAAAAAATGAAGAAATGGAAGATGCTTCCAGCGAATTGGAGGTACTCACCTAGCTGTGACAATTTTTGTCTCGAAGACACTTGGCACAAGGCCATTGGATGATGCCTCAACAGGGAATCATGCCCTGATACAATGCATATGGCGTGAAGGCATAAAATAACACTAAGCCTTCTCAAACAAAATCTCAACCATCCAAGCCCGGCATCCGGCGGACCATATGATTCAACCCTGGATTGCCATCATGGCATCATGTAATTGGATGTATTCTATTGGCTAGCCTCTAAACCCTAATCCCATGCCTCTGCCTATATAAAGAAGATTGAAGATGAAGAGGAGATAGCAAGAAGAGCCGAAACCCACAACCTCACACCTTGGCTAAGAGAAAAACCGAAATAGTAGCAGAAATACTGTGAAACCTCTCCTCTGCCTCAAATTCAAGAAAGAAATAGATAGAGATTAAGTTTTTTGCAATGTAGATGCTAAAGAGGCTATGTTTTCCATGTAATACCATGATGGATTAATAAAAAGATGCTCTCTTTGAGCTTTTACTTTGAAATTTCGTTTAAAGTTGCTTGCTGTTTTCTTTTCCCTTTCCTCTCTTTGATATTATGAAGAAGGTTTAAGCCATGGTCTTGTAATGATCATGAGCTTGAAACTTATTAAATAAAAATATTCTTCTTGGCTGTTAATGCCATTGGAGAATAATCAAGCTTACTCACTCTTTGTCTTCTTGCATTTCCTTTAAAACAGAAATAAGTTTGTATTCGGATTTGGAAGATAGAATGGAAATGAATAAGTAATGAGACTTGATGCTTCATTGTATCTCTCAAATATATTTGATATTTTCATTTTATCTTGAAAAATCGGAATATAAACATAAAAATTCAATCTTCCTTTTCTTTTTCCTTTTCTCCCTTCTTCTTTGCTGCCTTTATAAACAAAAATATGTATATATGTTGTTACTAGTGTTTTTATCTTCCTTTTGCACTTTATTTTTATAAAAATAAAAAAAAAAAAACCGAAACATGCAAATCTGATTTTTCTTGAACTTTCTTTGAATTTCTATGCTCTTAACTCTTGTATGAAATAATCAAATAGCAAAGATGCATGTGTTGAGCTGTATAGTTCCTATTGCATCCAACCTATTTCGATTATTTCATTAGAAAGGGTTAAGAGTAATAAAAATGAGTTATAATGGTTGAGCTGTATAGTTCCTATTATAATCTCCTTGATACGGGACCTATGTTGCACAAATAAGTTCTAGATGATCTCTTCATGCATAAATGCATATCATGTGTATAAAAGGCACAATATAAAGAGATCAAATAGACATTTGTGCAAAATAGTGAAAGAATGAGGTTCAAATTGCAAATAGATGTCAACCATGTTGAAAATATCATTTGTACATTTGAATCAATGATCTCTTAATGATTTGTCCCTTTGTCAAGTGAGATTATACAAAAAATGTGATTTCAAATAAAACCAGGGGCTTCCCTGCATAAAACCAAGTTTTAACAGATATTTGATGTTTAAAATGGTAGTGCAATGAATTCTTGGAATTTTGGATTTTTCTCCTTTTCCTCTTTCTCTTTGTTTGCACCAAATTGTAGCCTAAAAGCTACTCAAATTTGTTAAACTTCGAAATCAATCATGACAAAGGTTTCTCATAACCTCTGGTACCAACCAATGAACAGTACCAGCACCAAAAATCAAAGCATGTACCATTGGTATAGGAAAAGCACTCAAAAGTGCCGAAATGACCTCTGCTGGTAAATGGCACAATCTGGACTGATATAGGGACCAAAATGAAAAATGGACATCACCATCAAATAGAGGACTTCAAAACACATAAAATTGACACAAACTTTGCATTTTTCTGATCTTATTTCGAATTGATATGAATTTTCAAAGTTCATGTTTAAAAAACAGAAAAATCAGCAATAAGCTGCTGCTGGTAAAATGAACATTACAAGTTGGTTAAAAATCCAAATCAGAAAATCAATATCATGGTTAGATAGAAAACTTCAAAATACATGAAATAGACATTAACTTTACAT
Organism: Carex littledalei; assembly: GCA_011114355.1. Taxonomy (NCBI): domain Eukaryota; kingdom Viridiplantae; phylum Streptophyta; class Magnoliopsida; order Poales; family Cyperaceae; genus Carex; species Carex littledalei. The sequence continues at coordinate 10,117,900 of CM022090.1, read as the reverse complement.
TTTTCTGACCTTGTTTCAATTTATTATGAATTTTCAAAAATCAGCTTGTCAAAAATAGAAAATTCCAGCAATTGAAACACAGAATTTCCTTTATTACCCCTCTGTACAAATAAATGCTCTAAAAATAAAAATAAAATTGTAAAAAATTATAAAATTCAACCTGAGCATAGTAAAAACATTTTTCCATGAATTGATAACAAAAAATTATATAATCCTTCATAAAAAAAAAAAGGGAGAAAGCTAGAATTAACTCAATATTGGCAAAATATGAAACTTTATAAAACTCATGCCCACTAATATTCTAAAACCGAAGTTCATGTTGGGAAGCAAGTTCAGATCAATTCAAGGGACTCAAGGAGTTTAAGTCAACATCTTCTATCATCCAAACATGGTCCAGAGGAGTTTGTCGTCCCACTGGTACCAAACCGGTACTATGTCGAGAAGTTCAAACTTCAAATCTGATTAATGTTCAAATAAATCCAAAATTAATACCCTCATTAGCTATTACATGATAAAACAATGATAATAAAGCAATTAATTGAAGAAGATCATCATGATTATGTTCAAAAAATCAAATTAAAATCCAAATCGGATACCGAGTTATACCTCGACCAGTACTGTCTCCTCCGACGATCATTGTTCGCCGACAACAGGTGCATTTCACTCCTGGCGCGGAGGCGATGCCAACCATGGCTTCCTCTTGCCTTGCCGTGACCGGAAACCCCACCGGAGGAGACAACCCACCAAAACCCTAGTTCGGGTTTGAAACCCGATTCAAATCTCAGCTGCACGCTTCTTGAAGCAAATTCGAAACGTCCGATTAAAGCGCCAAATTAAATTCAAATGATATTCACGGATCTTGAAGCAGGGATCAAATCCAACGATCAAAAGACCTTTGTTCCATGGGACCCGCATGTCAGCACCTTTGAGCATAAAATGAAATGTCTCAGCCAAATCTCAAAGTTAAAGTATAAGAGCAACACACATCTTAAAGGCCCAATTAAACAAATCTCAAAGTCCGATTATTTATATGCTAATCTAAAACCCAAGATGCACATCTCAGAGCCGAACATCAATCTTTAAGCCTAAACCCAAATCTTAAAGCCCAATGCTTGAAGCCCAGATGCCAAATAAATCCATTAAACCGAAAATTCTTTACAAAAGGGCCCCTCCGATTTTCTACATTTACAACGAGGCCCCTACAAATTACAAATTGATCCTTGACAGCATAAAACTCTCTCAAACAAGCCCTTAAAGGCCCAATTTTCACATAAGACCTTGTCTAAGACCCAAATCACAAGTCCACATCTTTCCAGCTTTGTAAATAGGCCCCTGGAAAAACATAAATATTTACAAATAAGTCCTTTTGGGCCATAACTTATTCATTTCAAGTCCAAATCGACTCAAACCACCTCCAAATGAACCCAAATCAAATTCTCTATGTTCCTAAATCAAAATTGAACATGCTCAAGCATCAGCCAAATCTGAAATGACCAAAATACCCTTTCTTCAAATTTAAATGATCTTATTTATTAACAAAATGTAAATAAACATGTCATAAATCAAATGTAAATAAATGATGTACATGTACTTCTCAAACATCAAAAATTCTATTTTAAAAATGCAATAAACATTGTTTTAATATAAAATCACACACACACACATATGTCCAAACATATAGAAAATCAATCAAGGCCAAAATAAATACATGAGTCCCCCCTTTAACCCTTTTATTCAATTCACAACAAATAGGCACAAATCCCGGAATGGACGAGGTATTCAGCATGGCTTGGAAGGGTCATCTGATGTAATTAACAGCGGGGGCTTGCGCCCGCTGGGAGTTAAACGTCCCCACAATCAATAAACTCTCTCGATAGACTGATTATGAACAGTAGGTCTGTCGAGGGTGAACCGAAGGAATAGCAGAAAGAAAGAAATGAATGTTTCAAGTTCGATGTTCTCCCCCATGCCTTGAAAAAACCGAGAGCATTGAACCCTTGAGACATTTAACACATGCACACACCTTCCAAAATCAGCTGTGCAACTTTCTGCGCCCTACACGTACCCTTTATTGCCGGGATCAAGATTTTAATTTATTTGTCTCGTTCTTTATTTCTTTTATTTGTAGGATCCCCAGGATGTTGGGGAAAAACATATCTGTTGTAACTTTGGCCGGGTAATTTGGTCGAGACTGTTGCTCGACCGCCCGAGTGACAATTACGTTTTATGTATGTTCTTGTTTTACTATGTTTGTTTGCGGTGTTTGTGATGTCTCACGTGGTAAACCAATCTCGGGTAGGTTTGTCCTATTCCCCTGTCGCGGGGTTTTAACAGGATTACCTCTGCACCCTGTGTGTTTACCTGGTGTTGGTCTTCTTTATTTATCGTCACCAATTGCTGGTTCCGCGAGCTTTGTAGCTGCTTTTCAATAAAAAAGGAGAAATAGTTTTATTACCTCGCGCAGTTCCTTCTCGCAATCTCTTCAGGTCTCTGATGCTCTCCTTCTCGCAGTCTCGTCGGGTCCCTGGTGCTCGTAGATTTATCTTTATTTGTCCGGTATAACTTGTCAGCCGAACAGGCATATTTGCGCGTGTTCGGGGAGGGGCTTCTGTACTCCTGTTGGTATTTGATGCAATTCGAGATATCGCTTATTTTCTTGTCGGTAGTTTTTGTAGAGCCGGTTTTAGATATTCCTGCGAGACTTTTGTTCGGGCATCGTATTATGCCTATCATTTGTCTCGTGAAGTCAGTAGGTTGATTCCTGCGAGATTTTTGTTCGGGCATCGTGTTATGCCTATCATTTTTCTCGCGAGGCTTGGTAAAAAGATCCCTGCGAGACTTTTGTTCGGGCATCGTATCATGCCTATCATTTGTCTCGCGAGGCTTGGTAAAAAGATCCCTGCGAGACTTTTGTTCGAGCATCGTATCATGCCTATCATTTGTCTCGCGAGGCTTGGTAAAAAGATCCCTGCGAGACTTTTGTTCGGGCATCGTATCATGCCTATCATTTGTCTCGCGAGGCTTGGTAAAAAGATCCCTGCGAGACTTTTGTTCGGGCATCGTATCATGCCTATCATTTGTCCCTTTAGTTTTACGAATCGTGTGTATTCGTTATTTTTTGCAGAGTTTTTATTCATGCTTTTATGATTCGTGCCTGTATTGCCAAGTTCGCGAGCCGCGCATATTTGTTCATACTGCTTAGTCCGAAATTAGTGTTTATAATTATCAACTATCATTTTTCGCTCATAGGCCAAGATCTGTATAAAATGTTGTTTTATTGCGGAGGCGTTCGTTGCCTTGTAGGCTTTCATTTATCCTCTCTAGCGCAATAATTTTGTTCTGTTATCAAAGCGTTCCTTGTTTGTGGACTTTCGTTTGTCCTTGTCATAATCAGTTGTTTTGCAAAAGAGGTCCCAACGGCACTTTTGTGCCATCGGCCCCAAATTTGTTAGTCAATATCATAAATACTGGGCCGGGCTTATAAAATTGCACAGGCGCCCTTGACCACGCGCGGTTGCTCCCACGCTGGTCCAAAAGTGCAAGGTACCGGGCTGTGCTTATAAGGTTGCACCAATGCCCCTGACCTTACACGGGCATTCCCGTGTAGGTCCAAAAGAAGAGGGCATAAAAGATAGTAATTACACTTTTACAAGCAGCCTTCCTGCTGCTATACCTATTGTACTATCTTTTTTTTTTTAAACAAAAAATTTCCGGAGGTGAGCCACGTTCCAGGAGCTGGCGAGGATGCGTCCGTCGGGACCTTCGAGTTCGTAAGCTCCTTTACCACGGGCACGGATTACCCGGAAAGGGCCTTCCCAATTGGGTTGCAGTTTACCGACATGCTGTCCTGTAGCTTCGACCTTTCTTAACACCAAATCTCCTGGTTCGAATGTCCGGGGTGATACTCGCTTATCAAAGGCTCGTTTTATCCTGCGTTGATATTCTGTGGTTCGGATGCGGGCTTTATCTCGGAGTTCCTGCGCTAGCTCGAGTTCCATTGCTCGTGCTTCTGGGTTGCTTTCCATGGTGTAGGCCGTCATCCTAAGGGAAGGTGCAATGAGTTCGAGCGGCGTGACGGCTTCCATGCCATATACCAGAGAGTACGGCGTTTGCTGGGTTGCCTCACAGGGAGTGGTTCGGTATGCCCAAAGGATTTCATCTAGTTTGTCAGGCCAGTTTTTCCTGTTGGAGGCCACTTTCTTCTTTAATCCGTCCAGAATGGTCCTGTTGGTGACTTCGGCTAGCCCATTGCTTGCGGTGTGGCTGACCGAAGTAAAGTTGCTGCGGATACCTAGGTTCTCTAGGAAGGTCATGGTGACATCTGTGTTAAACTGCGTGCATTGTCAGAGATCAGCGCGTGTGGTATGCCAAAACGGCACACTATATTTCGCCATATAAAATTCTTGGCGGCTTCTGCCGTGATATTGGCTAGCGCCTTGGCCTCGACCCATTTTGTAAAATACTCCACAGCCACAATGATCCATCTTTGTTGCTGGACAGCCTTGGGAAAGGGGCCCAGAATGTCGATCCCCCAGAGGTCAAAGGGCCAAGTTCCCGAGATCGTGATCATGTCGTAGCTTGGGACGCTCGATAATCGACAGTGATATTGGCATTTGTCACATTTTCGCGTCATAGTGGCCGCATCTTGTTGCATTGTGGGCCAATAGTATCCCGCGCGTAAGACTCTTTTTGCCAACGTTTTGGCTCCCTGATGGCTGCCACAAAGTCCCTCGTGGACTTCCTCCAACATTTTCCGGGCATCGACTTGTCCGATACATTTAAGCCACGGTCGGGCGTATCCTCTCTTATATAACTGGTGGTTAAATATGGAGTATAAGGGCGCTATCTTTTTTAGCCGTCGGGACGCGAGCGGATCCTCCGGTAAGGTCCCCGAGGTGAGGTATGCTAACATAGGAGCATACCACGTGTCTCCAAGTTCGTTGATGGCACAGACTTCCTTCCTGTCGCCCGAGATACTTGACTCGGGGACATCCATTACTATCACAGGGCGGTCCTTGTCGAGGTTACCTGCTGCCCCTAGTTTCGAGAGGGCATCTGCTTGACAGTTCTTGTTTCTAGGTACGTGCTCAATGACCACTTTTTCAAATTGCCCTTTTAAGGAATGGAATTGTTCGTGATATCGACGCAATCGGTCGTCATATACACGGCACTCCTCGTTTATTTGTTTGACTGCTAGTTCAGAATCACTGTGGAGATGGACCTCTCGTGCTCCTAGTCCCGCTACTAACTTGAGGCTGGCTATCATGGCCTCGTATTCGGCGGTGTTATTAGTCACAGGGAATTGGAAGTGGAGTGTGTAGTTGAGTGTTTCTCCTTGAGGGCCAGTGAGGGCTATTCCGACTCCCGCTCCCTGATGGGAGGAGGCGCCGTCCACATAGAGTGTCCACCTACCATTCACTTCTTCAGGAGCCCCGGAGTATTCCGCGATAAAATCCGCGAAACTTGTGATTTGATGGCACTCTGGGGGTGGAACGAGACGTCGAATTCTGTTAGCTCGAGTGCCCAAGCCAATATGCGGCCCGAGGAATCGAAGTTCGCGAAGGCCTTCTTTAGGGGCACTGCGGTGTATATTTTGATCGGGTGAGATTGAAAGTATGGTCTCAGTTTTCTCGCTGTGATGATAAGGGCATAAGCCGCCTTTTCTATCTGTGTATACCGAGTCTCGGCATCTCGGAGTACATGGGATACGAAATATATGGGACGCTGTTCGCGCCCTTCTTCCCGTACCAATGCAGCGCTGACCGCATGGTTGGTGGTGGCTAGGTACACTACCAATGTATCTCCCTCTATTGGTCTGCTGAGGCAAGGCGGACTGGCTAGGTATTCTTTCACCTTATCAAAAGCCTCTGTGCATTCCTCTGTCCATTCGAATCTGGCTGACTTGCGCATCGCTCTGAAGAAGGGGAAATAGACATCGCCGGATCGGGCGATGAACCGGTTTAACGCCGCCAGCCGGCCTGTGAGTGTTTGAAGTTCTTTGAGGTTTCGGGGGGGTTTCATATCTAAAATGGCCCGCGATTTAGAGGGATGTATCTCGATGCCCCTCATGGATACCATGAATCCGAGGAACTTTCCTCCTGTGAGACCAAAGAAGCTTTTCTTCGGATTGAGTTTCATGTCGGCTTGGTTTAGGGTCGCGAAAGTCTCGCGCAAATCCTGGACGTGATCCAGGTCGGACATACTCTTGACCAGGAGGTCGTCCACATAGGCTTCTACATTCCGGCCTATTTGGCTGTGGAACACCTTATTTACCATTCGTTGGAAGGTAGCCCCGGCATTCTTCAGGCCGAAGGGCATCACGCGATAGCAGTATAACCCCGAGTGGGTGGTAAAAGCAGTTTTATCTTCATCTTCTGGGCACATTCTGATCTGGTTATACCCCGAGAATGCATCCATGAAACTTAGGAACGCATGCCCGGAGGTGGAGTCCACTAGTTGGTCTATCTTGGGTAGAGGGAAAGGGTCCATGGGGCATGCTTTATTCAAGTCAGTGTAGTCGATGCACATCCTCCATTCTCCACTGGCCTTTTTGACAAGTACTGGGTTCGCCAACCATTCCGGACAGGTCACATTCCGGATGAACCCAGCGTCTAGCAATTTGGTCACCTCGGTCTTAACCGCTGAACGCCTCTCCGCTCCCATATTCCTTCTCTTTTGGATCACCGGTTTTGCACCCGGCTTAACGTGCAGCCGGTGTTCCGCGATAGACCCCGGGATCCCAGGCATGTCTGCGGCGGTCCATGCGAATACTGCCAGGCTTTCTCGGAGAAGATCGACCAATTTCTCCCTTGCGCTTCCTTGGACAGCCTTACCGATGTTCAGGAACTTGCCGTTTCCGAGGTCAACTCGGTCGACCTCGTCAGCCGGTTCAATGGATGTACTGAGCCCTTCCTTTTCAGTGGGATCCAACACCATAGGTGTGTGCGGGGGTAGGAACTCTCTGCTGGATCGTAAGCGTGGGCCAGTGAGGCCTGGTTTTGCTCCCATTGTGGCATCTACTTGATGGATTGCTCCTCTTTGCCCTTTCAGAGAGGTTTGGTAGCATTCCCGGGCCACTTGTTGCTGTCCACACTCCTCACCTACACCGTGGTCGGTAGGAAATTTGATTTTCAGGTGGAGGGAGGACACTATGGCTCCGATTTTGTTCAAAGTGCCCCTGCCGATGATTGCATTGTAAGCAGAAGGAGCGTCTACCACAAGGAAGTCCACCATGGCCTCGGTGGTGCGGGGCGAGGATCCAAATGTCACTTTCATCCGTACCATCCCTTTTGGTTGAAGGGAGTCACCGGTGAATCCCACTAGTGGTGTTACCTTCTTTCGTGACTCATTCAGCTGAATTCCCATTTTCTCGAAAGCTGAGAGGTACAGGATATCGGCCGAGCTCCCGGTATCCACGAGGATCCGCTTAACTCCAAATTCTCCCATTTCAAGCCTCAGTACTACAGGGTCGTCATGAGGCCACACAACGGTGCCGAAATCTTTTTCGGAGAAGCATATGGCTTCGTGCATACGGGGTCGCTTTCTCCCAAGGGGCCTCTCAACATTGAGTACAGTAGGGTACGGCCTGGTGGTACTCCTATTTTGTTTCTCGGGGGTCAGCACCTTGTGCCCCCCGCTAATGACATTGATTTCTAGATTCGGTCGCCTACCGGACGTTGCCGGCCCCTTTCCTTTATCTTCTTCGGACCTTGGCCCCGGGCGTCGGGGCCCCTTGTAATCATCTCGGTAAGAAGCTTTCTTTTGGCGCTCGACTTCCCCATTGTACTCCTTGGTAAATTTTTTGAAGAACTCTGGCATGATGTATTCGATCAATCTCCCTTCCCTAGCCATCCGTTCTAATATATCCTTCAGCTGGAGGCAATCTCCTGTGGAGTGCCCTTGAGTGCCGTGAAACGAGCACATCATAGTCCCATCTTTCTTCCCGAAAATATCCTTGCGTAGCGGTCTTGGGACGTCGGGCATGTCCTTGATTATGTGGTACATCTCGCTCCTCTTCTTGACGAAGGGGGCATATCGGACATAGTGCGGCCGGTAGCCCTCCTTGCCATCTTCACGCCTTTCTGTTTGTGGCCCCAGCGCGGTATTTCTCTTCGGTGGTTCTCGTCTTCTGGGCGGGCCGCCACCGAGTTGTCGGTCACGCTGTTACGGCCTCGGTGATCGAGACCGTGGCCTGGGGAACTGGACGGCATCCTCCTCGGCCCGGATGTATCCTTCGGCGAAAGCCAAGAGTTCCGGTAAACTTTTAAACTCCCTTTTTCGGGCATCATATCTGAGGGTGCCCGGTCCTCCTTGCCGAAGTCCATTCAGCATAGCTGCCAAGGCGATGTCTTCGCTGTAATTTCGGACCTCCCTAGAGGCCTTTACGAACCTGTTCACAAAGGTCTGAGTTGGCTCTTGGTGTTCCTGCACATATTTTAGGAGGGAGTCGCAGGTCGCTCGCGGGGGTCGGAGCATGTCGTATCGGGCCAGGAAGGCTCTTGCTAGCTGGTCAAAAGTTTTTACCGATCCTTGCTTTAATCGCATGTACCATTCCCAAGCTTCCCCGGTTAAGCAGGTGGTGAAGATACGACACGCGACTGCATCTGATGCTCCATGCAGCCGGAGCCTTTCGTAGAACCCATGCACAAAGTTCTGAGGATCCTGACTATCCCCGCTGCCCTGAAAATAGGGAAGACCGGTGGGGTACTTGAAGTCATTCATGGGGACCTTGTAAAGTTCCGGGGCTAATGGTCCTGCCAAAATATTCGTCGACCCGGAACGAATCCCTGCATTCTTTCTTTCCCTTTCAGCTATTCCTTTCTCCACTCCTTTTTTGATCATTGCGTTTATCGTCGCCATATCTATCCCTGCGGCCTCGGTTGTGGTGCGTGTTCTTCGCCGCGTTTTAGGTGATGTTTGGCGGCGCTCTTCTCGAGAATGGCGAGAATGATTGTCTTTCCTCGAATGATGGAATTGGTCATCTCTCCTCGAGTGGTGAGAGTGCCCTTCGGCAGGGTTGTCAGGGTCTCCTCGAGTTCTTTCCGTCCTTGCTCGGCCAGCACTCCTTCTCGAGCTGGCCGCCGCGGATGAGCCTTCACTTTCCTCTCTTTCAACCCCAAAGGATAGTCTCCGCCTTGGTCCGCCATGTTGTCTAGTTTCTTCCTCGCCGACGAGGGTTTCAATTTTGGGGTCGGGATTGCCAGAATCGAGTTCCGTGTGGTGTGGACCGGGCTCCGGATCGTTCGACCCGGGTGCTGGATGAAGAAATTGTACTACAGGTGGTGGGGGGTGGATCATTCGCACACCAGGTGCCGCAGTGGGGGTCTGTGGATGGTACATCAAGTTAGGATCGGTTTGCGGGGGGTAGTGTGCCAAATGGGTAGTCGGGTACGGTGAGTACGGAGGAGCATATTGGGGGTATGGAGAATAGTTATAGGGAGATGGATATACGTTCTGTGGAAAGTAAGGGGAATGGTATTGAGTATAGAGCATCTGGTTTTGGGTATTTTGGGGAGTCGACCCAATCGGCCCGGTGGCCTGGGCCGTTACTATAGTTGAATCGACTGGCCTTATAATGGGTGTGGAAGTTGGAAGGGACTCCAAACCCTTCCCTGATTGGGCGGTTGGTATCTCTTCTCGCGGCATCCCCCAAGTGCAATTCGGGGGAATTACAACGCCAGGGGCTTCTCGGCTCATCTTGTGAAGAGGGTCTATACTCGCCGCCCCTGTACTCGGGTTACCTGGGAGGGTTCCCTTTGAAGCTTCCTTGGGTTTCCGGCCCGAGGCTGGGTTGGTCAGGGGTTTTACCTTGTCAGGTTTTGGATTGGATCGTTCCGTCCGCTGAGCCATCTCCTCGGGGGTAAGCTTGCCTATGTCTGTCTGTTTCGCTGCGGAAGTCATCTCGCTCAGTTGAGGCAGGGGGCCCCACGGTGGTTGATACGTCCCTTCCCGAAGGGGCCGGGCCGTATTTGGACTCGGTCCAGTAAGGAGAGAGCACGCCCTGTTCTCAGGAAGCAGGCCGTGCGGAGGCCGGTTACAGAATGCGCAGCCCGTCCCACCTCAGGTGAAGCGGGTCGAGCCGGTGGACACGCGGGGTGTCGGAGGGGTATTAACGCTCTAACCCTTTATAATACCTCTCCAATATGTGATAAATGCGATCCCCGTTTTCTGGGGGGTTCCTTGCCTTATATAGGGTATGCCCTACTGTAGCGGGGTCTTGTCAGCATTAATGACGATGCCCCGCATACTGTAGGGGACGTCCACCTATTAGGCTGTAATGTTCGCATAGTTTATCTCAGGCCGTACAGCGGGGCCGTGCGTCGACCATTCTTGGCTGTTCGGCTTGCCGGGCTTTGAGTCCCGTTTTGTTTGGTTCCGAGCTGGCCCAGCGGAGGGGGTCGAGGCTCGGATTGTGTTTATCCTCGGGCTGGCCCCGGGAGGGGGTCCGAATCCCGGGTAGTTTTCTGGGCTCGGGTTGGCCCCTGGGGGGGTCCAAATCCCGAGTAGTTTTCTGGGCTCGGGTTGGCCCCTGGGGGGGTCCGAATCCCGAGTAGTTTTCTATTCTCAGGTTGGCCCCGGGAGGGGATCCGAATCCTGAGTCGCTATTTTGGGCCATCGGCCTGTTTGGGCCGATTTGCTATGAATTTATATCTGGGGGTGTTTGGCCAGGCCAGGCCTGGGCCTTTGGAGGGCCATCGGTACATGGGCCTATCACTATTGAATTAACTTCAATCGACTGACTTAAACTGCTAGAACTGATCTACTTTATGAGTATTGCGTCTTCATATAAACTAATTTATTATAAAGTTAATCAGTAAAAAAAAACTTATAAGTCTTATACATTTCTTGATTATTATTTTTTTATTCGCTTTACTTCATATTAAATTAATTTGAAACTTTATAAATTTTGTATGTAAACACATCACTCGTGAGTCGCGAAGTATACCGGCTCAACGGTTTGAATTCATCATTTGAAGTTAATTCAATAATTTTCAGAATTAGACTTACCAAGAAACTTAATGAGCTTAAGAACACTCTTGATTAAAATTATTTTGTTTTCATTTGCAAAACATTTAATTTATATTCTTGATCTGCAATAACACCCCACATAGACAACAAAGGATGAAATAACAAGACCCAAGCGTCCACACATGCAGCCTATAATCAAGCTAAAAGAATCTCTATGATTTGTATAAGCATGGAATCATAATTATAAAGAGTTTGGCTGACGTGTCATTGATGGCACAGTGACATGTTATGTTATCTCCTCGAAAATTATCATATAGACTTCAAATAACGAATTTAAACTATTAAAACCGATCTTATTCACGAATGATGCGTTTACATTTAAAAATTATAATTTTTTGAACTTTTGTATAAAGTCAAGCGGTAAAAAATTGATGAAAAATAGATATATTAAAATTAACTTATAAATCTTTAAGTTTTTACCGCTTGACTTTATACAAAATGAATTTGAATTTGTCACTTAGAAGCCTCTACGATATGTTTTCAAGGCGTTTTAAATAATAATATTTATACAATTTCATTCAGACTCTATAAGCCATGGAATAATAACAATAATAATTAATAATTACATTTATATAATGTCATTCGGACTCTTATTACGAACTTGGTAAATAAGTAATAATGATTGAAGTAATTTTAGTTGCTGTAATGTATCAATTGAAAATGCGTTAAAATGTTTCAAGTTGTTTTAAAATTACAACACCTTCCGGAGTAAAATTAAAAGCACCAAATTTCTGAACTTTTGATCTATTTTATCCTCGCTACTTTAGTACATAAAGATAATTTAATTTTATTGAAGTATTTTAATATCTACTTCAATTTAATTTACTTCATTTTGTCAAACACAAACACAAACACAGTTAATTACTGAGCAAATTGGGTACGGACCGATATCAGGTTAAGGAATACCATTGGCCGGCGTACCTAGGGGTGTTCATCGGGGCCGGTTTATTTGGTTTTTAACCGAACCGAAATAGTTTGGTTCAAACGGTTCGGTTTTTTCGGTTTAATTGGTCCGGTTCGGTTCAATTTTTGATATAGATCGGTTTCTTTAATATGGTTCGGTTTATAATATCTAAAAACCGTAATAACCGAACCGACCGATTTCTTTAACATGGGTATTAATCTTTACAGTGAATTTAATCTTTACAGTGGTACATGGGTATTAATCTTTACACTGTGGTACATGGGTGGTTTCAACTTGTGAATTTAATCTTTACAGTGTGGTACATGGGTGGTACAGTGGTACAATGTTTCACATTATTGCTGAATTTATTATTTACAGTGTATTAATCTCAACTTGTTAGCTGTAAATGCCTTGTTTTATAACAATCTCAACTAAACAATGGTTTGTTCGGTTTAACCGAACAAACCGAAATTTACTTTGGTTCGGTTTTAATCGGTTGCTATATTTACTTTGGTCGGTTCGGTTCTATTTTTGAAAACCGAAATAAACTTTGGTTTGCCTATTTTATTTCGGTTTTAACCGAACCGAACCGATGAACACCCCTAGGCGTACCCGCTATCTTGTGGCATCTAGACCCGTATCAAATGCGAAATTCTAGTTTTTTTGGTTTTATTTGCGAATGGCGCCACAGTGAACGCTAGAATCCATTTTCTCTGAGGTAACAGAATATTTATGTTTATATTTGGACCGTTCCATCAGAATTCGGGCCAATCCGGCCTGAGGTGAAACACACGGGTCCCCTTTAACATTCATGCCGATTCTGATTGCACAGTCTGGATCTAAACAAAAATATTTTGTTACCTTAGGTGATATGAATTCGTGTCGCCATACGCGTCCCCTGAAGTCTGAACCGCCTTTTATTTTTAGAGGTTGTAAACTTATGAATATTAAATATTTGTAGAGGATGAATATTGAGATTTCTGTTACCTTAGGTGATGATAGGACCATGTTCCACATACCATTTTACTTGCTTAAACTGGACCATGAAAGACTGGGATTCGGACCTCTCTAAGAGTCCAACCCGAAGTCATATGAAAAGCCCAAAGTCTCACTAAACCGGGCCCCAATAAACGGCCTCAAATGACATAGCCCGAAAATGGGCCTGAGCCACCGACATACGGGATAGTCGTGGAAACGGCTAGCTTAATTGCCCACGTCCCCGAAACGGCTGGCATAACTGCCCACGTTCTCCATAAACGCCCGGGATGGCAGTTATGGTTGGACTATATAAGGCAGAAATTTCCATCAGACAGGGATCGCAATTTTGACTAAGAGAGAGATCATACAGGTTAGAGTCCGAATCTCTCACAATTCCCTCCGAGTTCCCAACTCGATCCACACTTCGGCCTGCCATCCTTTGGCAGGGCGAATCCAGCCCAGTCCACCTTTCCATACGGCCTCATCTCCCGAGATAGGACGTATCAGGTGATATGAATTCTGATTGCACAATCTGTTATGAATATCTTGTGTTACAATCTCTCACTAAAGAAATATTTATATCATCTAAATTTATTGTTCCGTTGGTACCTAAAATAGTACCAACGGTAACTTCCTATTAATAAAAAAACACACTCCCTAAATTACAATTTACCCTCTAACTAGCTTTATTCTTCAACACTCCCCCTCAAGCTAGGATTATAAATATCGGTTAATCCTAACTTGTTTGTTATTTCTTCAAATATTTTTGGAATGAGATCCTTAGTGAAGATGTCGGCTAGTTGATCTTGACTCTTCGCATAAGGAGTTTCAATTTCTTTTGCTTGCACCTTTTCTTTTATGAAGTGACAATCGACTTCGATATGCTTTATTCTTTCGTGAAACACCGCATTCGAAGCGATATGTCTTGCCGCATTGTTATCGCAATACATCTCCATTGGTTTATCAATTTTAAAGTTCATCTCTTCAAGTAATTGTTTGATCCATGTGAGTTCATTTGCGGTTGATGCCATGGCACGATATTCCGCTTCCGCACTCGATCGTGCCACAACATTTTGCTTCTTGCTTTTCCATATGACTAAGTTTCCGCCTACAAACGTGCAATAGCCAATTGTTGATTTTCTATCAAAGCTTCCGGCCCAGTCTGCATCGGAATAACCACACACTTTATTAGATTTATTATTTTTCATCCATATACCATTTTCGGGTGATTTCTTTAAATATCTTAAAATTCTATCAATTGCATCCAAATGCGATTTTCTTGGTGAATGCATAAATTTACTAATTTGGCTTACCGCAAATGATATATCCGGCCTAGTTACTGTTAGGTAAATTAATTTACCTACAAGCCATTGGAATTGGTTGATATTTTCCAACAGTTCTCCATCTTCGGAATTTAATTTACAATTACTATCTATGGGTGTTGAGGCCGATTTAGACTCTAATTTTTCCGTTTCTTTTAAAAAGTCAATGGTATATTTTCTTTGTGAAATAAATAGTCCCTTGGTTGAATGAGCTATTTCAATTCCTAGAAAATATTTAAGTTTACCAAGGTTTTTTATTTCAAAATTTTCTTTTAAGTGTCTTTTAACAATGTCAATTTTTTCATAATTATTTCCGGTTATGATTATGTCATCAACATAGACAAGAACAATTGTTGTATCATTATTTTCATGTTTTTAAAATAGTGATGTATCGGATTGGCTTACGTTAAAACCACGAGAAATTAAATATTGAGAGAGTTTACCATACCATGCCCTTGGAGATTGTTTAAGTCCATAAATTGATTTTTTTAACCTACAAACAAGGTTAGTATTTTTTTCTTTTACATGACCCGGTGGTAAAGTTATATAAACTTCTTCCTCAAGTGTTCCTTAAAAGAATGCATTTTTAACATCCATTTGAAACAAATTCCACCCTTTATTTACCGCTATTGAAAGCAAAATTCTTATGGTATTCATCTTTGCTACCGGAGCAAAGGTCTCTTGGTAATCAATACCGTATGTTTGGGTATACCCTTTGGCAACTAGCCGGGCCTTATACATTTCTATGGATCCATCGCTTTGGTATTTTATTCTATACACCCATTTGCATCCTACGGATTTTTTATTTTTTGGTAGGGGTTCAATGGTCCATGTATTTTTTTTTTTTAAGGCTTGAAGCTCTTCTTTCATAGCCTTGCACCATACTAATGAGTCCAAAGTGAACTACTACTTTTAAAGATTTATAAACCCTAATTCTACTTACGTTCAAATCACAAAAGCGCATGATCCTACCGTGTAGTATATGATTGGGGTGTCGATCCACAGAGATAGTGTATTAGATTTTAAATAATTTTCACTAGTCTAGGTTATCGGAGGTTTTCAGGGTCCGCACCGGAATTCTGCTGTCCTGGAGAAATGGAGCCGCAGAACACCGGTGCGGCCGTAGTAGATTTAGAATTTCCCAAAAACAGTTTTTTTTTAGTTTATTATTTTTTTGGAATGCTAAGTTGCTAACTTTAAAAATTTCGGGATATCAGGCTACGGAATACCATTGGCTGGCGTACCCGCTATCATCTGGCATCTAGACCCGTATCAAATGCGAAATTCCTAGTTTTTTTTGTTTTATTTGCGAAGGGCGCCATAGTGACGCCAGAATCCATATCCTCTGCGGTAACAGAATATTTCTGTTTATATTTGGACCGTCCGATCGGAATTAAGGCCAATCCGGCCCGAGGTGAAACGCACGGGTTCCCTTTCATATTCGTGCAGATTCTGATAGTACGGTCTAGATCCAAACAGAAATATTCTGTTACCTAAGGTGATATGAATTCGTGGCACCATGCGCGTTACCTGAAGTCCGAACCGCCTTTTTATTTTTAGAGGCTCGCTTCTATTTTGAATTTCAAAGCTCAGACGCATCATCTCCATCTTCTTTCTTGAACTCTCTTACTCTTTCCCGTAGTTTTATCTCTTTTCTTGATATCTTTCTCATGATCCGACTTCTCCCTCGCTCTCTCACTCTGTCACTCTCGATCGAAGCGAGAGTTTGGAAAGAGGAGTTGCGACGAAGTTAGGCATTTTGAAGGTACGAGGAACTCCCCCCACCCCCTTTAGGCCGACAATTATTGCACAAAATGAATAATAAAAAGATGCGTTATTTTCCCTTTCACGATGGAATTTGTAAAAAATTGAATTAAATTGATATAGTATGCTTGCTTAGATTTGATATTTTTTAATGTTTTTCTCTTTGTGCAAAAATTGTTGCTTAACTGAGGTCTAGTTCAGGTTCTTTTCCTTCTGCATTCTTGGTTATTTGGATTGACATGGTTTAAAGAATATGTCTGTTCTTCCAATATATTGAAATCAGCATTCTTTTGTTGATTTTTCAGTATAAATTCTGGCATTAATCTAAATTCTGGTCCTAATTCGAATTCAATTTCTATTTTTCAGCATTTTGTGTATGAATCTATGGATGCCGGCAGAAATCCTTCGACATACCTGCAAAGGATAGGTATAATTCTATTTCTACAAACTTTAGATCATTTGAAATATAGTTTTCATTCTCAAAAATCTAAGCTAGCAGCAGAGCCAGGTATTCTTCTAATTGATAAAAATTATCCAGAAAAAAAAAGAATGATGTACTCATTGGTTAACAGGCATCATCATCTGGCAATGGTTAAAACAGTTTATATTTATTAGTTGGCTTAATTAAGGACACTAAAGCTTCGGCAGAGGTCAAGTTGATTTAAATTGGGACTTGATCGCATAGCCCTGAGTTTAGTTTGATTAAATTGGGGAAACGTTGGTGAATTAGATGATAGATGAAGGGTTAATTCACAACAATGGTTCTTCAACTGTCATATTTTATCCGGGGGTGCGTACCAGTTGGTATTTGCTCTTTTGGGTCTTTTTGTGGCTCAATAATAAGTTAGAAACCATATAAGCACAATTTGCACTAATGCAAATGACCTAACCCTAATTTGTTATTCTTTCTTCTTTTCTTTTTCTTTCAGGTCGGAGGAGGAGGGCATCTTCAAATGAGCCCAACCCAAGGGAAGATGCTGGTAGGAGGGTGAGACAAAGGCTGACCCTGCCTCTATCGGGTCCACCTGACTCAGTAACACAGAACCCAATGCAGTTGACCATGGGACCTACTGTTAGTGACCTGCAGGAGGACACTGGATATGAGGAGCCTCGACAGTGGCATCAAGGTTTGGATTTAGGAACTACGAGTGATCCACGGAAAATAGGAATCCCTAGCAATGGTGATAATTTGACGGAAGTTGACTCTGGAAGAGAAACAAGGAGTGAGGAAGATCCATTTGCACTGGTAGGTATCACTTTGGATTATAGTTTTCTTTGTTTTAATATTCTTTTTTTTAACAGTGTTGCCTCAGTGGAAAATTTTGCTAACTAATTAGTTGCACAATTTACTACTAAACATGGGATTGATTGCATAATTTAGGATTCTGGTAGCTTACTGAACAAGAAACCTTGTAAAAATGCTCTAATATAATTGATAGATTTCAAGGGAGAAGGGAAGGAAAATTGGTGCAGCTTGTCTCTCTACTGGCAATGTATCAATATGGAATTTTATCATGTTAATAATGAACATTTCTTTTGACATCCTTTTTCAGAACATAAATTTGCAAAACCCTGAAGCACCCAGGAGAGATGAGGAGTCATTTCAAGAAGAAGAGGGTTCTTCTGAAGAATTCCAAGAGGGGGTAAGTTCTCAGCCTTTTTACTTTATTTATCGATCCCATAAACTACAAGAGCTACAGACCAAAATTATATTACCCTGTTACATCAGTACTATCTACTTACACACATGTTTGCTGAAACCAAGGTTTTTTTGTGGTTGATTGCAAATTTGAAGGTAAAAAAATGCGTAACCAGGTTAGTTAAGAGCAAATTGACTCTTAGGTATTTGCAAATATGTTAACAGCAAAATCTAGTATAGTAGATCTTTTTGGATGCTTAAGTGCAACATTTTTCCCAATGTAGGTGCTCCTATCATCTCCACAACCGGATCTTTCTGAAAATGGCACACGATACAATGTATGTTCTCTCCGTTCGCTCCTCTCTTCTCTCTTTATTTACTTATTTTGAAATCTTGGGAAAGGCTGTCATGTGATTATATTAAAACATCATATGAGTTGCATCAGTTTTACAGCTAATTCATCAAACTCCTAAACTACAATAGCCACAAAACAAAATTATATTACCCTGTTACATCTGTACTTTCTACTTTCATCGACACCATTCTATGCCACATTGTGAACCTTAGAAGAATTTAACCCATAGGCACCCTTCTTCAATTATTTTTTCTGCCAGTATGCTAGGCTCCAATATCCTTACTCCAAACACTCTTGCATTTCACTGCATTTATTTGTTTTAATGGTCATATCCGGGGCCATGATCCGGTATCCCAATATTGCGAACACTTTGCACCATGTAGCAACCGTGTACGGGCATAGGAATAGAAGGTGTAGTGCAGACTCCATTGCACAATTTTCACACATGACACAGCCCTTCTCGCATTGGATGCGATGTCTGTCCGTCACATCATGGGTTAGGAGTTTACCTTTGAGCATTAGGTACGCAAAGATCTTGACCGTTGGCGTCATTTTGCATTTCCATCTGTTTTGCCCCGAAGGAAGGCCCTGCGGATTTGATTCATTCTTTTGATTATGCATTTGGTAACATGAAGCATGCCATATAGTATATAGGGACCGTTGAGAGCACTGAATTGATGATTTGCAGCCAATTACCCCGTGAGATGAGTTTTCCCTTTCATCCATCCAATTTCTTTTCCTATCTTTCTAACAGCGGCCAAAATAATTAATTACCTGGCCTATTTATGGTTAGAGGCATGCCCAAGTAGGTCACGAGAAATCCTGCTCGCTGGCATCCCATTATGGGCCTATGGCCTGCACCTTTTGCATCTCTTCCAGTTGGATATTGATCGGCACAAAGATGCCTTCGTAAAAGTTTATGTTGAGTCCTGATATTTTGGTGAAGAGCCTGCCACAAGCCCTTTCTGTGGAAGAAAAATTTAGAACGCTCCCCATTGACCAATACCCTTGAGGAGGATGTTGACAGGATGTGTCTTATCCACTTAATCCATCTATCGGGAAAACCCCGAGCTTCCATCACTCTCTCAAGAAAGTCCCAGTAAATAGAATCAAAAGCTTTTGCAAAAATTGCCGGCCTCCTGGTGGTCGAGATATGCTGCAATAGTTCCCTTGTTGCCACGAAATTTTAAGAAATCTGATGGCCTTGAATGAAAGCCGTTTGTTGTGCCGATATCAAATCTGGTAACACGTGAGCCAAACTGTTTGCAAGAACCTTAGATATAAGCTTAGGGATCACATTTATCACACTGACTCTCTCTCTCTCTCTCTCTCTCTAGTTATAGTGGATACTGAGACATAAACGACAGTATATGCTGGTATTAGATGTCTGTTATCATACTGGGGCAGCAACTCCTCAAAGACTGGATTAAGCACTCAATTAGATGGAGTTAAAATTGAAAAAGAGCATATGAAACAAATAAATTGGTTTTTGTGTTGCAGAACGTCAATTGTTCCGCTATAATAGTAGCCCAATTAAAATGGGAGGAAATAAGAAGCACAATGGAAAATTTTGCATATCGGTGCCTCCATGCTAATAGCAAACTTTGTATTCAAAATAATAGCAGATTTAATTATAATGAAAGTTCTTTTACATTTACTTTTGCAGAATAACACAAGGGAAGCACTAGGGGGAGCACCATTTCAATATGAAGAAGAAGAAGACTTCTCCGGAGAGCTCGTTATGGGGGTACTTTTCTCTTGTTATCTGCATCATTTGTTGATTTGTTTTCCAATTTATTTGCATCTTTTTGATAAAAGAGCTTCTCATTTCAGCAAATAGTACTAGAGGACGTCATTCCACTTCAGGTATTGCTCTCTGTTACTTGCTGTCACGGCACCAACCAAGATGGTCAATTTCTTAGTTTGGTACCAGTACCATCGAGATACGGATACAGATTTTGTGCTGCATCGAGATAATGTAGAAACAAAACAACACTACATATGGTTTTCCAAAGTTGCTCTGTTAAAATCTTTACCCTCGAGATACCAGCTTGAGTAGAGGTCTACACCTTTTACTGGTTTCTCCATTCGATTAGTTGCAGGTACGATGGTAGGTAGGATGGTTAACTACTAGTCATGCCCAGTTACTTGCTCGTGTTGGTTAGACCATTGCAAATTGCACAGTCGGTATACCTTAACTGAAAAATATTTGTACAATTAAAATGTATTATTTGTTTAACTGTAGATACTCCCATATCTTGATCCATGGTCATACTCTGGAGATGCAGATGCCGTTGCACCCAACGTAATTCTTCTCTCTCTCTCGTTCTGTAATTTTATTTGGTATGATACAGACAAGTCTTTTACCGCACTGAGATTAAATCTTAAATTGTGTCATAAGATTTGGCCAAATTAGTGATTGCTTGTCTAATTTATGAGAATAACAATTGCTCTTACTCAAAATATTCTTTTTTTTTGCGTGTAGGATGAGATAATCAGTAGCTCTATACAGGAGTCCATCTATGTCTCGGAGCAACATGAAGCGGGATTTTGCATTTTTTGTCAGGTAAACTTGAAGCACACCCCTCCCCCTCTCCCTCCTTACACACATGTTCAATCGCAGCCCAAAAAAATAAATAAATAACATGCATAGGCACTGTGTCTGTTAGTCACCCAAATGACAGTAATAATATAATTTTTCTTTTATCAAATCAATGTTTCTGATTTAAGATATCAGAAAAATAAAAAACTATAAATAGTAAAAAACATCAAAAAAATATAAGAATCTATAAGATGAGAACACCATAGCAAGAATCGAACTAAAAAGACACTGTAATAAGTCAACTTTTTGGTGCTTGAATAGATTGCTTTATTTTATTTTACAGGAAGAATTTCACGATGGAGAAAAGATTGGAATGCTTAAATGCTATCACCGGTTTCACACTAAAGAGATTGCCAAATGGCTACGAGAGAAGATGTGGTGCCCAGTTTGCAAACAGCCCGGGGTCTAGCTTGCTATCTTAATTAGGGTGTCCTACTGCATTTGGAATTAATGATTATTTTTCTAAGTTAAACGTTGATGATTTGGTCAATTCTTTTACTTGAGCTTTTGTGGCAATAATATGGTTGTGTATGTTCATATTTTTTAATGATTATTTTTCAAAGTTAAACTTTGACTATTTGGTTCATATTTTATAATGATTTTATTTGAGTTTTGTGGCAATATGATTTTATGTATGTTTATATTTTCGATCGATTTGATCATATATTCATATTGACGATTCAAATATTACATAAATATAACAGACATACACGTGCATAAATTCTTTTGGGTGAATGAAGCATATACGTCAAAACTCAAACATGCATTTGTGGTATATTAGTATGTTTCTTATCATGTTTTTTTTATCAATTTTGAAGACATTTACGATCTAAATATCATCACAATCGACATGCATACCTAAAATCTTATAAATGCACAAATAATTATTCGAGAACTTTTTTGAAAGAATGCATTTATTTTATGCAAAACAAAAGCTACAGTAACGCCTTAAGCAAATTGTATGCATATTAGATGTTTAACACATTAAATGATTAATTCAGAAGGCATTTAAGTGATTAAACCATCAAATAATGCCAAAAATATTATTTAATACTTGTAAAAATAATTATTAGAGTAGCTTCAAAAGAGTGCACCAATTTTTACTCCAAAAAAAAAACTATGGTAATGCATTTAAAGCAAATTGTATGCATATTAAATATTTCTGTTTAATTTGGGACACATATAAAGTGAATAAATCATCAAAACTGATATTTACACTTCAAATAGTATCTAAAACTTTCACACATTATTATTAGAGCAATTTCGAAAGCACATATCAATTATGAGTCTATGACGCAAAAAATTATTGATATATACATTTTAATAAAAATTGCATGAATAATAGATGTTTTTGATTAATTTTGGATCTAATACTTACACAGATATTAGAGAAATAATACATCAAATTTTATGCAAACAAAAGCTAAAGTAATGTTTTAAAGCAAATTGCATGCATATTAAATGCCATCCAACCCAATTTTTATAAATAAAAATTTTCAAAAAGAGTCAAATATATTCATGAAATTGGCTTTATTAGGTTTAGTTAAGAAATTTCTAGAAGAGTCGAGTATGCTCGTGAAATTGATTAAACTAGATTGGCTATAAAATTTGTAGAATTATTAAATTTTAATGAGGTCTATGTTATAAAATAAAGACAAACAAACATAAACAAGATAGAGAGAACACATAAAAGATGGCAATCTCTTTATTCATACATTTCTCATGTGTACAATACAAGATTACAATGCCTCTATTTATAGGCCACGAGTTGTAAATGAAAAGTCATTACAATAATAAATAAGAAAATAAATTCCAAATAGTAGTAAGATATGAATTCCAATAGTAGTGGGTAGTAGAGAAGTGAATGAGGATTAATATTGGAAGTTACAAAATAAATGGACCATCCACTATTATATTCATAACACTCCCCCTTGAATGTCAATTTCATAAGAATATGCATCATTAAAACCTTACTAGGAAAAATCCTATGGGATAAAAACCTAGTGAAGGAAAAATAGTACAATATTCCTTTTAATACACAACTACAACCTTACCAGAAAAACCCAGTGGAAAAAACAATAGTTAAGGAAAAATATAGTGCATATTAACTCCCCCTCATTACAACATCAATCAAGATCTTTAAGTCGACGAACTCCAATATTACGAACTAGCTTTTCAAATATTACAATAGGAGCGCCTTAGTGAATTAATCTGCTAGATTTTCACTTGAACAAATTTGTTGAATAATAATAACATTATCATCTTGGAGATCATGTGTGAAAAAGAACTTTAATGAAATATATTTTGTTCTATCTCCTTTAATGTATCATTCCTTTAATTGAGTAATACATACAATATTATCTTAATATATGATCTTCAGGATCATTTCTCCAGAAGACAAACTACATGCCTGACGAATGTGTTGAATCACAGATCTTAACCAAACATATTCTCGGTTTGCTTAGTGTCTTGCTAAAATTTCTCAGAGTTAGCAAAATATATATTTAATTTTATTTCAATGTCTTCGCATAGGAGAAGAACTATATCTTGCTGATAAATTTACAGCAAATAATATATTATATCTTGTATGTCCAGCAAGATACATAAATGTTACTATTGCACTAAGATATGGTACTTCATTCTCAAGATCTAAAAAAATCTTTATGCACATCTAATGATCTTACAACTATCATAGTGCTCAATGAATGTGATTTTATCCATATAAAATTATTTCAACACTCTTGCAATATAATTTTCTTGATGCATAAAAATGTCATTTTTAAATGTTCAATTTGCAATCCAAAGCAAAATTTTGTCCTCCCAAGATCTTTCATCTCAAATTCTTTCTTTAAATAATTTATTGCTTTTGGAAGCTCTTCAGGAGTTCCAATGATACTTAGATCGTCAACATAAATTGCAATTATAACAAAATCATTTCTATATCTTTTTATAGACAGATCGTATCATTATTATATCCATGTTTCAATAAATATTCACTTAGACGATTATACCATATGCGTCCAAATTTCTTTAATCCATATAAAGATTTATTCAATTTAATTGAATAATGTTCTCGAGAACCTAAATTACATGCTTCAGGCATCTTAAATCCTTCAGGGATTTTTATATATATATATCATTACCAAGCGAGCCATATAAATAGACTGTAAAAAGATCCATTAGGCGAAAATCAAGTCATTCATGGACTGCCAGACTAATTATGTACTGAAAAGTTGTTGCATCCACCACATATGAGTATATCTCAAAATTTCACCTGTCCTATTTTATTTTAGCATAAATACTCATTTATATCCTACTGGTTTTGCATCTTCAGGTAGAACTACAGGCCAAAAATTTTTCGTTTTTCAAGAAAGTTTAACTCTGCCTTAATTGCACCTTTCCATTTTAACCAATCATTTCTTTATCGACATTCTTTAATAGACTTCGAGTCATGATCCTCATTATTCATTATATTTAGCGCTATATTATATGCAAATATCATTGATATCAATTTTATCTCGGTTCCATTTTATTCCATTCATAATATAATTTATCGAGATCTCTTTATTTTCATGAATTTCAGATACCTGAGTTTCTGCTGGAACTCCAATATTACTTATAATTTGATTCTCTTCTAGAGTTTTATCTGAAATTATCATATCCTCGACTTGACCATTTTCATTTTTTGCTCCTTTTCTTTTTCGAGGATTTTCATCTTTGGAACCGATTGGTCTTCCACGCTTCATGCGTGTTATAATTTCATTAGTCTGTCCAACAGAGACATTGACTTTAATTGGAGCATTAGCAGCTGGTACATGTGATTTGGTCACTTTATTTGTAAATGCGTCTGGCGATTGATTAACTAATATTTCCAAATGAATTATCTTTTAAACATCTAGTTCACATTATTTATGAGAATCTAAATTAGACAATGATAATTCATTCCAACTAATATATTTTCTCAGCTGATTGTTTTTCTCCCCCTAAGGTTGGGAATATTAATTCATCAAAATGATAATCGGCAAAACTAGCCGTGAATAAATCTACCATCAATGGTTCTAGATACTTTGTTACATATGGAGATTCAAATTCAATATAAATTCCCAACTTTCTTTGATGTCCCATTTTAGTGCGTTGTGGTGGAGCAATTATAACATATATTGCACATTCAAAAATTCTTATATGGAAAATATTAGGTATGTGACCAAAAACCAATTATAAAGGGGAAGTTTTATAATAGCTTGTTGGCATGATGCGAATTAGTGTTGTTGCATGCAAAATAACAAGTTCTCATTTTTGTGTATGAACATAAGCTACATGATGTACAACATCAATTCGAATAGACATGCATTGTCTGAGAAATAAATTCATCAACATTGTCTAGATGTATTTTCTTAATTGAATAATCATAAAATTATGCTCTTAATCAAATCAATTGAGCAAATAATCTTGCAAACGTCAGGTTGCGAGTTGATAATGTGACCATACTATTGATGCATCAATTATAACCATAAAATATCTAAATGGTTCACATATTCAATATATTGGTCTACAAATATCATCTTGTATACATTCTAGAAATGAAATCAACAAATAAAAATTCATAAGATTAAAGAATCTTCTGGTTCTTTAATGAATGTTCACATTAATTATCTATTATTTTTCGCATCATTATTGATCCGGAATGGCCCAACCGGTCATGCCAAACTATGAACATATTTTTATTTGTAAACTTCAGGTTTACAATCACATGTGCTTCAATTGTACTAATATATGTGTAGTATAATTTGGAGGAAAACATAAGCAATTTTTCTAATATGCATTTTTTTTTATGTGAGATTAAGCAAATTTTCTAATATAAATATTCAACAATTTCTTCATTGGTTGTCTCAACTTGATATCTATTTCAGCAAATATCTTTAAAACTTAACAAATTTCTTTGAGACTTAGAATAATATAATACATCATCAATATAGATCAATATAAGTTTGTGTTCCTCCATGTAACAATAAGATTGCTCTTCCGGAGCATAAAATAATTTTTTTTTATTAACAACAATTGCAATTAACAAAAATAAGAAATACAACTACAATAACAAAAATAATAAGACAGTTGAAAATAAGAAATAAGTACCGTAAACATTACTTCAACAATAAATGAAATAATTGTTTTTATTAATTTATTTATTACTATCATCATTAATCAAGTGATTAATTTTTAGTTTCTTCTCAAGATCATCTTCATAAACCAGTATTTGTCTCTATCTATTTTCTCCTTAATTTTTTTTATGCTTTATGTAGATTAACATAATATTTCGTCATACTACAGGTACGCGACTAATGACTTTTACAACCACAATGAAAGCAGGAATTCACTATTCTGCCAACTTTTATCTTTCTCGTTTTTTATTATTAATAATAAAACTTTTAGATCCCAACAGTTGTATAAAGAAAGAAAATAAAAAATCTCTTATTCGTCCTTATTATTTTGATATCAATTTTAACCGAAATCAAAATTTAATTTCTTACTAGACATTCTAGATTTCTTACTAAAATATAAATCTGATTTTAGTAAATCGAAATCTGAAATAATTAATTTTAAATCAACCAATTACATTTATAATCTATTTTTCTGAAAAAGAAGAATAAAATTATTGGTAAATATTCAGTAATGGAACTTCTTTATATAAAAATAAATTTATGATCATCGGCAAATAATCTTTCAGAGTTTTCGATGAAAAATAAAATAATCATATATTACAATAAAAATACTAATTCACTTTACCAACTACCATTGGTTCGTTATTTTTATCAGAGAATTTGAAATATAATATAAGAACCAAATACCTTATTAAAGTAAAGGTAAGAAAATATATATTAAAATATATTTCCAATCGATTTTGTTTTATACAAGAGATGATCTGTTTTTGTATAATAATAATGTCTCTTTAATTCAATTGATAATCACCGTATATATTAAAATGAATAGAGAATATAAGTATTGTAGATTATCAAGAAACATTCCCACTTGTCTAATCAGAAAATGCAATGTCTATTTTCAATCTAATCAATATTAAATTGATTTTAGAGTTCAATGTTTTGATTATTAGAGAAATCAAAAGCATATTTCTAACTCATTATTTTAGATCAAATAACAAAATCTGACTTTGAAATTAGTCACCGTATAATTCTAAAATTGAATTACAATTCTAAATCGGAGTTATCCTTTTAATAATTCTTCACGGTTCATTTTTTCTTTATTATTTTCCACTTCGGGTGAAAAGATGTGTTTTTAGAATGATCAATATTATATGCTGCAACATTCACTTCTGGGAATGGAGTAAAATTAGTTGGATAAAATTCATGATTTTTTTTTATCAACAATTCGTTATTTTGTTCAATCATAAGAAGACAATAAATCGACTCAAAATATTTCTTAAAATCTTCTTAAAATATTCTTGAAATCTTCTTCACGAAGAACTTAATATTTCTTGAAATCTTCGTCAGAAAGATTAAATCACTAGAAAAAATTGCACATTATATAAACATTGTTAAAATCTTCTCAATATAAAATTTGCATATCATATAAATCTTCTTTAGAAAGATTTATTGAAATTTTTTTTATATTAATATTGTACATCATTTAAATCTTCTTCAGAAAGATAAAAAAAAAATTGCACTTCATATAATTGATAACTTATTCCATTTAACAATTACTTATTATAAGGATTATTTATTTAAATGAAATTGAAATAAGATATATCAAAGTTACCTCGAATCTTCAACTAGTAGAGCTCTCGTGCTGATAACGTGTTATAAAATAAAGACAAACAAACATAAACAAGATAGAGAGAACACATAAAAGATGGCAATCTCTTTATTCATACATTTCTCATGTGTACAATACAAGATTACAATGCCTCTATTTATAGGCCACAAGTTGTAAATGAAAAGTCATTACAATAATAAATAAGAAAATAAATTCCAAATAGTAGTGGGATATGAATTCCAATAGTAGTGGGATAGTGGAGAAGTGAATGAGGATTAATATTGGGAGTTACAAAATGAATGGACCATCCACTATTATATTCATAACAGTCTAGAGATTTTCATAGCTACTATAAATAGGAGGACTTAGTCTCTATTTTGAAGCAACTAGAGAGAGTTAAAGTAGTTTGAAGGTGTATAATATTATAACTATTATTGTATCCATCGATTGCAACGGAAACATATTATAAGAAAACAAAAAAAATACACACAGATTATTTTGAGAGAGTGTTTATTTATGTTATACTTCTCAATAAAAGAAGTAAT
Organism: Carex littledalei; assembly: GCA_011114355.1. Classification (NCBI taxonomy): domain Eukaryota; kingdom Viridiplantae; phylum Streptophyta; class Magnoliopsida; order Poales; family Cyperaceae; genus Carex; species Carex littledalei. The sequence goes on along the minus strand of CM022090.1, from coordinate 10,089,995 downwards.
ATTCTGAAAACTCATGAGTATTTTTTTTAATAAAAATTCTAGATCATCAAATTTATAATTGTAAATGCAATATGACCATTCATCCATTTCTTAAATACTAAAATATCCTCAAATATTTTGAACATCTGATTTTAATATAGAGAGCAATGATGTAGTATTTTTAATAAAGGAAACAATATTTTGAAACACATGAGTATTTTTCCTTATTATCTTTTTTTAGAAAGTTGATAGTGGATATATATATATATATATATATAGAGAGAGAGAGAGTGGCTAAGATCAAAGTGGTATGACCAAGGCCTTTGGTGCTACCAAGTCGTTTTTGGATTTTCAAAGTCCAAACGGTCGATCTAAACCGTTAGATGTGATATCTATATTAAAATCTGCTTGGAGACCAAATTTTACATTTTTTGGAATTTTTTTACTATTTTTTAAGCCACTTTGAAAATTGCTGATCACATGGTCCAGAATTTGGTTGCACTGTTTTTACTGTTCACCCGGATCTGCCATTTTCAAAGTGGCTTAAAAAATAGTAAAAAAATTCCAAAAAATGTAAAATTTGGTCTCCAAGCAAATTTTAATATAGATTGAACATCTAACGGTTTGAATCGACTATTTGAACTTTAAAATTGCAAAAACTAATTGGTAGCACCAAGGCCTTGGTCATACCACTTTGACCTTAGCCACTCTTATATATATATATATATATAGAGATTGGCTAATGTAATAACGTTAGAACTTCGGCCCGAAGTTCTAACGGGTCGTTTTTGCAATTTCAAAATCCAAACAACCCATCCGAACCGTTCAACATGTTCTCTATATTGAAATGTGCTTGGAGACCAAATTTTACATTTTTTGGAATTTTTTTGCTATTTATTAAGCCACTTTGAAAATTCTGATCCGGTGGTCCAGAAAATTTGGCTGTTTTTTACTGTTCACCGTTGGATCAGAAACTTTCAAAGTGGCTTAAAAAATAGCAAAAAAATTCCAAAAAATGTAAAATTTGGTCTCCAAGCACATTTCAATATAGAGAACATGTTGAACGGTTCGGATGGGTTGTTTGGATTTTGAAATTGCAAAAACGACCCGTTAGAACTTCGGCCGAAGTTCTAACGTTATTACATTAGCCAATCTCTATATATATATATATATATTAGCGGAGGGATCCACTTATAACATTTTATGAAATGATTTTTCAAAGTTCAAACAGTCGATCCAAACCTTTCAACATGATCTCTATATTAAAATATGCTTGGAGATCAATTTTTTACATTTTTTTTATTTATTTTTTACTATTTATTAAGATGAATAGAAAATTCAATGGTCTGAAAACAACAGTTTTGTAAAATACTTAATAAATAGTAAAAAAATTAAAAAAATGTAAATTTGATCTCCAAGCATAATATAGAGATCATGCTGAACAGTTGAGATTAACTGTTTGGACTTTAAAAAATCATGTTGTAAAATGTTGTAACTATAGAATGTTGTAAGTGAATCCCTCCTCTATATTTTATTCCTTCTTAGGTGGGATTATATGTATTGAAGGAGATAAAAAAAAGTAAAACATCAACCCTTGTCGTATGTTCTATTTTCGTAGCCATAAAAAAGAGAGTAAGATATCAATTTGAATTATGATCAAATCGCATGCAATACATGTAGCGAGTAGGTGCCTAAATAAATTTAGACTTCTACACTAAAAATAATACCAAAAAATGCATTAAATTTAAAAAGGCAGACTATTTGATTGGAGGGTTGATATTCAATGTAAAATTCTATTTTTTAATCACAGCCATTAGCGGATCATGACATTTATGTGTTTATTATAAGAATGGAGATATGCGTGTATCTTGATGTTAAATAATTTAGTAGATATTTTTAAGTTGAATCCAGCTTTTGTGGCCTAAAGATAAGTAGATATTTTTAATTCAGTATAATCACGAGGGGCGTTCGTGAAGATTGCCATCTCATTCCATTCTAGTAGCTTCGTCGCGATCAGAGAGCGGTTATTGCGAAAACAGCACACATAAAACCCTTCTCTTCTCTCCATACGTAATCTCTCTTGTTAACCTCGACAAACTCCAACAAGCAATAGCCTCTAACTTCTATCAATGGAGGGTTCCGGCAAGCTCCAGTGCGTCGGAAGACTGGAGATCGCCGAGCCGAAGCCTGTGGGGTCCGAGTTCCTATGCGGAACCATTCCCATCCCTACTTACTCCGCCTTCCCTCTCTCCGACTCCGCGCTCTTCCCCTCTCCTTCTCATACGTACTACTCAACTTTGATCTGAGTTTGTTTCATTCTTTTTTGTTAATTTGATCTTAGAACACTTATTCAGTAATTTGATGTCGCGTGTTTGGTATGAATATAGGATCGGGGCGCCGAGGTATCAGATGCTTCCTATTCAGACCGATCTTAATACACTACCTGTCCTGTCTAATTTACCTGAGAAGCACATTCCATCCTCGGCCAAGAACAGTGAAGGTTTGGGTTTTTTCTCTTGTCGGTGCATTCCAAGGTTTATGATGTACTAGAGCAAAAGCATGCAATGATAGCTTAGGTGTGCCAAAGATTGTTCATTGCCAGCACAAGTTTTGTTATTCAAAGGATTTTGACCGTGTTGTTTAAAGTAGAAATGCGCATTATGAATTAGAATATGCTCTGTCTAGAAAGGAGTTTTTACTTTTCTTAAGTAGCTTGCAGAATTGTGCTTAAGCCCGATTAAATTGGTTAATTCAAGGATGCATTTATTTGGTATGTCCTGATTTAATGCAAAGTTGCACTTGAATTTTTTTTTCTTCGCACGTGTGCGAGTGATGTAAAATCCATACAAAACCGCATTATACAAGAGAAAACATAGAAGTATTACGATGGAGTGGCTGCAGTACAAGACAAAATACGAAAGTATTAATGAAATGACTGTTATACCCCGCTAGCACATTTTACGGCCTTTTAACCATAACGCTTCCAAATTACTTCCATTTTGATCTCTCACTGATTGTTTCTCTGAATCAGGATTTTACTACGAAAGCGGTCCCGTCAGCCAAAATCTCTCTCGCAAATGCGAATCTCTTGCTGTATTGGGGATCACAGAGTATGGAGACGAGATAGATGTTGTTGCCTCGACTGATATTTTAAAACAAATTTTCAAGATTCCTTACTCCAAAGCTAAATTATCTATTGCAGTTCACCGGATTGGGGATACACTGATTCTTAATACAGGGTTTGCTTCTTTAGATCTATTAGCCCTTTTTTCGTTATTATAAATGATCTTATTTTAAACGGGTAATTTCAGAACAAGGCCATGCTTGTTTCTTCCGATACTTTTTCCCCTTTGAGAAAATAATCCTCACTTATTGTTGTTTTTCCTCTCAAACCCGTGAAGAATTATGAAAATCCAGAACAGGAGAATATTTACCAAAAGAGAAACTTCATATATTTGCTTACTGGGTTGCATGCGAAATGCAGATTCTTTTGTAAATTTTGGGAATTGTATGGGAGTGTTGACTGATAAACACCTTGAACTTATCTTTTGTTTATTAATTTATATCAACAATTGATAACTTATCTCCGACTCCATTTATGTGTTTTTTTTCTTCACAAATTACCACAGCCCGGATGTAGAAGGAGAAGAGAAGAAATACAGAAGGCCAACTAGCCAACCCCAGCCCCAACACCAATCCAAGGCATCATCATCTGATCCATCCATATTTCTAAATTTCGCAATGCATTCTGTCAGGATGGAGGCATGTGACTGCCCTCCTGGCCACGAGCCGATTCAATCTGACAAGAGTGAACCACCAACCCCTCCATCAACTATCCTACCGGGAAGTAGTTTTGGCCAAAGAGACCGGGGATTATACTGGAGCAAGGGCAAGGAAAGGGGTCAGGGCTCAAAACGTCGGGTCAAGCACACTTCTCAGGTGCTGTATTAATCACCGAGTTCGCATTTATTTAAACAGATTTGGTAGTGTATTGAGCACATTTAAGTGTGAATTTTGTATTTGAACAGCGAAGTATGTGCAAATGCTGATATTTTCTTTAGAAACATTTGATAGTTGTAGATTAATCTCAAAGCACAACTGTGCAAATGTATTAAGTTAAAAAAAAATAATTGGGTTTTGTGCTTGCAGCTCGGGTCCTTATTTGCACTTCTATACACAATTCTATACAAAATGTTCTGATTTTTGGTGTTTCTTAGGTTGGTGAGAAGGCACGGGGCCAAGTGCAAGAGTCAGAGAATATTAAAAGGGTTGGTAATAATGACTTCATGAGAATTCTGATGTGGCAATTTCACAATTTTCGAATGCTTCTCGGAAGTGATTTGCTTATTTTTAGCAATGAGAAGTACGTTGCTGTGAGCCTTCACCTCTGGGACATCTCTAGACAGGTATTTATTATTTTGTGATCTCCTTCACAATTAGAATTCTTGTAATTTGGTTTCCTCGAGCACCCTGCTCTTGCAAGTGTTGTATTAAGGACGGTCCTTCAATGTTTTTTTTGTTCTGGTAAATGTTCTTTGGATTTGAGAGAGAGAATCAAGAGATTACATGTGATGATATGTGACAATTGAATTTTTGGAATAATTTTGTACTTTGACCATTATGTCTTAATATTTGCAAGGGTATGGAGGCTAGATCCTGTACTGCAAGGCTTGATTCAGTCAAGCACATCAAATTTTTTAAACCTGATAATTTGGCCAATGTATACTATTTTGTTGATTTAATTGATGCCAGTACTATTGCTATTACTGCTATTGTTCTTCTTATTGTTGTTACTACAATTTTTTTTTTTCAGTTTTATGTGTGTTATCTACAAGAAACCATTTGCTGGATTTGATTTAAATCCCAGTACTATTTGTTGAATGCAACTTTTAAGGTGACTCCTCTGCACTGGCTTGATGCGTGGCTAGACAATCTAATGGCGAGTGTGCCAGAACTCGCCATATGCTACCACCGAAATGGAGTTGTCCAAGGATATGAGCTCCTAAAAACCGATGACATTTTCCTGTTGAAAGGTGTGTCAGAGGATGGGATCCCTGCTTTTAATCCTCAAGTCGTGCAGCAGAATGGCCTTGCTGTTCTGAGGTTTCTTCTGGACAACTGCAAAGAAGACCCTGGTGCATATTGGGTACACTTTGCTTATCTCTTGTCATTGTTTACTGATTTGAACCTTTAGTGCTTGAAAATTTAAGCAGTCTCAACTTTCCATTATTTTTGTTCAGGAAATTTGTTGACTTCTTTAATTTGGCTGCTGCTTTAGCAACAGCCATCTTTGAAAAGACAAAATAAGCAACACAATAAGAACAGTTATCAGAAGTCAAAGTTCGTGGAAGTACAGAACTGAAGAAAGCCAAATGAAATGGTTAAAAATTAGACCCTAAATATCGAGAATACCATATATTTTATAACTGAATAGCGGTTCCAGATCTGATAGGTTTGCTATTAAATTTGCCATTTCGATTTGAGGGGCTAATATTATTAGCAGATTAGTTCAATGGTTCAAAATCAGATTTTACTTGAATGTAAAAAGATTTCTTTTTGTGAAGATCAAGTGTTTTTCAGTCCCTTATTTGTCAACAGTCTCTTGTGGTTAGGCAGAGTAGCATTTAGTTCATTTATAACAAGTTGAATCTGTGTGTGAGAATATGAGGGTCATGATTGCTTATGCATGAATCTTTTACTCTATCAACAGTTGTATAAAGGTGCAGGAGAGGATGTAATACAGCTTTTTGATCTTTCAACTATGCCTAAAGGCCGTTCATCAGAGGACCACCACAGTGCTTGCCCGTCTCTGCCTTCTCTTATAAACAAAGGAAGAAGGGAGACTTTGTTTTCTCTCGGCACACTTCTTTATCGTGTGGCTCACAGACTTTCTCTCTCCAAGGTATATATATTCTTTGGAACTACAATTTGGCTTTAGAAATTTCAAGCGAAGTATGGTAAGGTATGTCTACTTTGTTCTAGAGAAAGATTGGATTCTGTAACTGAAGAATATATTCATATTCAGCCGGGCTTGTATTGTGTTTGGAAATATCATCGAGCATTTGTTGCTGTTGCCATTATTGAGGACCTTTTTTATGTTGTGTGCAAAGACCAAGCTATTATTGAAGCAAAACTAGTCCCTTAAGTGTTTTAGATCGATAACCCAATTAAATCTTTGGTGACAAGTTTGCGTAAACTGGTAGTTCATTATCTAAGTTGTTATTTTCTAGCTTAGTTGAAGTCAAACAAATATCTAAGAGTCAGGGCAAATATTCCCAAATTTCACATTAGGTAATTTTATCATAATACTTGCATAATTGTTCCCTTCCGTTTGCAAGTATTTCAATAACATATATAAGTGTTTGAGAAATGTGACAGTGTTGGGTTATATTTTTACAAATAACAAAACTATGATTATCTTGTTTGTATATCAATTGGAGTTGCAATTAGCTTAATTCCATTTCGATCCATCTACTTGTTATAATAATATATGATATGATCTTTTTTCTAATAAAACAAACTCTGAACTACTAATCAATGGAGTTTAGCCATGATCTTGCTAAATCATCAACAAAATGCTGAACATCTGTGATTTTACTTTTTTAGGCAAGAGAAAACAGTGTAAAATGTGCGAGATTCTTTAAGAAGTGCTTGGATTTTCTCAGTGAACAAGATCATCTGGTATGTTTTTCAGTATCTATGAACTATCTTGTTTTCATCTTCAAATGATTATGTTTCCTTTTTTAATAAAAAGAAATTCAAGTGAACAGGTGATCAGGGCATATGCACATGAGGAATTTGCTAGGCTGATACTAAGATGCTATGAGGAATTAGAATTAAACTCGGAGTCGTTACTGCTTGAATCTGGTGCTACTGTAATTGACCTTGAAGAAGAGGGTAATTCTGAATTTACCATTGAGATGCTTGAAGCTGCAATTGAGGACTCCTCTCAACTGCCCAAAATCTCTTCGAACGAAACTTCTGTAGCTTCAGTTAGTGAAAATGAAGTTTCAGTGGAAAGCCTAGAACTTTGTCCTATTGGGGATTCTTCTCATACTGTAACGGAAACAGTGCCTGATCCAATTTCTTCCAAATTGGCTGCTATACACCATATTTCTCAGGCCATTAAGTCCCTAAGCTGGAAGCGCCAGCTTCAAACTGAAGATGATTTTAATGAATTTAGTGAAAATTTTGGTAAAAGCAAGATGTGTGAGAAATCAAGTTTCTCAATCTGTTCCTGTGGTGATCCTGATTGTATAGAAATATGTGACATAAGAGAATGGCTACCCAAATCCAAAGTGGACTTGAAATTATGGAAATTGGTTTTGTTACTTGGTGAATCTTATTTGGCATTAGGAGAGGTGTATAAAGATAATGGACAATTGCACCGTGCTTTGAAGGTGGTTGAAGTGGCCTCTTTGGTTTATGGGTCAATGCCCAATAGCTTGGAGGATTCAGAGTTTATTTCTTCCATTTCTGATAATGGGTCTGTATCTGAAACCAACAGCCCGAAACTGTTCTGGACCAAGACCTGGATGCTTGTAGGAGATGTGTATGCTGAGTATTATAGGTTGAGAGGTAATGAGGTTAGAGTAAAGAGAGAAAAAATATATGTTTCTAATGAGGTTGTAGAGGAGGTTAAACGGTTGAAGAAAAAATTAGGAAAGGACCGTCAAAATTGTGGCACATGTTCTCTGATTAACTGTAGCTGTGAGAGTGACCGGGCAAATAGTGGAAGCAGTGCCAGTAGTAGCACAAGTGCTGATGCTGGTACGAAGTTCAGTAAGAGGAAGAGCAAAAAATCCCTATCAAAAGGTGCACAAACTAGTGCTTGTGTTACTTGTGAAACTACTGAAGTGCAAAGGCATGATGTGAAGGAGCCAGAGAGTGAGAAGATAGAAGATTCGACCAAGGTAAAAAATGGTGGTATCTTTAAATTTTTGGAGGGACCCAAATTTGGAGATGTTGAATTTAACCTAAAGTCAGCCATTCAATGCTACGAGGAGGCATTAAAGGCAACTTCAGAGATTCTTGCTGATGAGGTTCAATCTGTAAAAAAGAAAATGGGATGGGCCTGCAATGAATTGGGCCGTTACAAGCTTGAAAAAGGTGACCTTATTGGTGCTGAGAGGGAATTCAGTCATGCCATCAAAACCTTTCAGGAGGCTTTAGATCATAAAAATGTAATTTTGATAAATTGTAATTTGGGTCACGGTAGAAGGGCCTTGGCCGAAGATTTGGTTTCAAAAATGGGCGAATTTAAGAATCTTAACGCCTTGAAAAATGTGTACCTGAATGCTTTTAATCGTGCCAAGTCAGAGTATCTTCTCTCTCTGGAATACTACACTGCAGCCAAGAGGGAATTGGCTCATCTTACTGGAGGAACTGAGAATGAACAATTAATTAGTGAGGCACTGACACAGTATGCACACACATATCTACGACTGGGGATGCTTCTGGCAAAGGAGAGTTTCTCATCTGACAGCCATGAGATAAAAAGAGAGAATAACAAGGAGATACTGGCAAGTGATGCCTTTAGAGAATCTCTATCTACTTATGAGTTGTTGGGTACAACCCGCAAACAGGAGGCAGCGTTTTGTTATTACCAGCTTGGATGTTATCACAGAGACATCTGTCTTAAGTTTGTAGAGTTGGAAGCTAGAGAAGGAAAGAGGAATATGTCAGAGAATAAATCTCGTCAGAGGGTTAAGTGGTATGGCTCCCTGGCGGAGAAGAACTATTACAAGGCAGCAGACTTTTATGGCCCTAAATCACATCCAAGTATGTACCTTAATATCCTCATGGAGCTCTCCGCACTCTCTTGCAGCCTTTCAAGTACTTTTCATTTAAGCTCGGTACGCCCTTTGGTCCTTTTTTTTACTTAGCTTATCTTAGTTATGCATTGATACGAGTCAACAGTTTGTTCACTCAATTACCAAACTTCCAATAAAATATATAAAAACAACAGTCATCAAAACAATAGATGTTTCTGTGTCTAATTAAATAAACTTAAAAATGGTATACAGAACCTTGAAGCAGCACTAATGCACCTATTGGAAGGAAGGCATGTAGTTGAAGAAAGGGATGATAATTTGTGTAACTTGGACCTTGACATTAAACTGAATTTCTGGAGGCAGCTTCAGTCTCTGCTCAAAGCCATGCTATCTGCATCGATGTTGGGCCCCACAAAAGCAAGTCAGTCCGGGTCCGGGTCAGGTAGTGCACCGTCCTCACCCGCATCCAATAGGGTCTTGGATTCTTCTAAGCTGAAGGAAATGTACCGCATGTCACTCAAGTCTACCAGCTTGGGTCAGTTGCATGCGATGTACAAGTACTGGGTATCTTAAAGTGTTACTTAACCTGGGTTGGTTCCTGCATCTAATATGTTTAATACTTAAGGAGCTAGAGGAGGTTTGCAATTTAATAACTTGTTATTTGGTAGATAAATGTATAAAAAATAAAACAGAGAATATTTAATAAGCAAAAAATAATAAAATATAAAAATGGAAAAACGTAACTAAATGCCATGTTGGAATTTTGGTGTACTGGTGGGTAACATCAGTTGAAATTTTTTGGAGTTCTTTTTGGTTTAGGGACTGAATTATTTTGTTCCTTGACTAGAGAGATTTTAAATGGTTATCTTGAACTGCAAATTTTTAGTTTGGAGCCGGTTGCTGCTATAGTGCTATATATCCTATTTTCATTATGCTTTCATTTCTTTTATTTTATGTCGTGATAAAGCTAGCAACCGAACAGATAACAAGGTGCTTGTATGTCATTATCTGCAACTTTTTTGTGGGACTATGTTAAGTCCTGAAATGAAGTACGGATTGTATGTTCGAGCAAGGTGTTTTATATATGGAGTAGGACTAGGGTGCTCTCGAGTTCACCAAGTCCTTGGTGAACTCAAGTCCAAAACTCATCGGATCGGCTTCAAACGGCGAATCCGACTGTTGAAATCCGTCTACCTTACGAGTGATGTGTCTACATGCAAAAATTTTAAATTTTGAAATTAATTTTGCATAGAGTCAAGTGGTCAAAATTAGAAGGTTAATAAATTAATTTTAATGCATTCATTTTTTGACGTTTTTTGACCACTTGACTCTATGCAAAATTAATTTCAAAATTTAAATTTTTTGCATGTAGACACATCACTCGTAAGATAGACGGGTTTCAACGGTCGGATTCGTCGTTTGAAGCCGATCCGATGAGTTTTGGACTTGAGTTCACCAAGGGCTTGGTGAACTCGAGAGCACCCTAGTTCTACTCTTTATATATGTGCAATAGATGAAAATTGCCCGAAGTGAATTTGGTTCTCTTTTTCGAAATTCCAGTTATGAAGTTCAATCAAACAGGGGTCATTTACATATTCCCGGCTTGCAGCTATACAAACTAACGCAGATATAACGACCCTTATGATGTAAATAAGACTAATTTTAAATAAATTTCTTTACAAAGCTACAGAAAGTTACCTGTTTGGTAAAACAAAACCTCCAATTACCGTTCAAAACCTAATTAGGCAGCGCCCCCCAATACAAAGGCCAGACAATACATATGCATACAAAAAAAAAAAAAAAAAACCTAGCTTATAACATGCCTAAACAAGATCATACAGAAAAAAAATCTAACCAAAACCATTTTCCTTTTGTGTCATAAAAAAGAAACAAAAAATGATTAAGAAAGCCTTCCTCTTAGGACCTTGCACTATACAAAATAGTCCTGTCTGACAAGAGCAATGAAATCTCGAGATAACAAGTCTCCATCTTTGTTTGTACCAACCTCTCCATTTCCTTGTATGTGCCAGTATATTGTTGGAGAAAGTGGCATATACAGATCTGATCACCACGCAGAAAAAGAAAGAGTCAATAATCACCTTGCTAACTACTTGTTTATCAGTTGAACTTTTGAAGAAGGAATAGAATTACTTCACAATGGAATTTAGTGTTTCTGAAATTTATGCATGAAGTTCGAATAGCAAAAGATAAAAGAGTTCTAAAGGCATATTGTAAACATAAAAGAAGCTCTCCTATAGTTTGGTAATGCATTAAAGGCTATTCAATTAAGCCTACTGAAATATTCAAAATGCATCAATTCTCATTTCTATTTAAAATTGCACGGTAAATATGTGTTGTATTATTGTATAGACGACATGTAGAATGTCACAATTCAAATTTAAACTTCAATTGCGATGATTGCCAAGTTCAGTTCATTAGCAATAGCAATTGATCCTAATCCCTTCCAAAATATGATTTGAAACTATAGAGATGGAAGGTTCAAAATGCAACAAACATAAAAAGGAGAAGGAACAAAAAAAAATTTAAATATTAGCATTATTGACCTGAAGAGGATGCCAGTTCAGGTTCTCTAGTAGAATGCAAAACAGTTGTACCCGATAGCACAGTGACAAACCCGCATATCTCTGATGCAATGCTGCTTGCACTTTGTCCAGACCAATCCTTCAGAAAAAAAATATAAAAATATCACATATCATTTTGATTTTTTTAACAAAACATTAAGGTCATTAATGGAATAATCAGAGCTTACCCTGAACATAATGGCGCTTGCAAGGATAGTTAGGGTTGTAAACATGGCATAGTAAATAGGAGAGACCATTGCCGTGTTGAAAGTATCAAGTGCCTGAAAATAATTTGATTGTATGCGTGAGAAAGAGACAGAGAAAGAGAGAGAGATGGGAGTGCAAGAGAGACAGAGCGATTTTACCTTGTTGAGGTAATTTAACTGAGTTACAATGCAAGAGATGGCAACCATGGCAAAAATCCAAGTCTGGAAATAGCCCGCTTGATTGGTCCCCTCTATTGTAAGCTTTATGGCTATGCCCACTGCCTTTATGCTCATCACCTACAATGAAAAATAAATAAATAAAAAACAGTGCGCAATTTCTTGAAGTTCTCTTCTCTGATAGTAATCTATTACTAGCTGAAAACTCTGCAGGTACTGGAACATTTCTTACCAGAGCTTATGTTAATAACATGACATGACATTTTAAGTTATGGGGACTAATTGGTGAACTTACAGTTAGAGATCCAATCACAGAACAGATGCCGACATAGACCATTATATTGGTCTGGCCATATCTTGGTGAGCAATGTAGCATTAGTACCAGTGATACCGCCACAGCTGATGCCGCATACAAGAGAAATGCTGGAAAATGAGACAAACAGAAAAAAGAAAACTACACATTTCAGGAAAAGTTTGGCATCAATACACATAAGAATATGTGCTGATATGAAAAGAATTATTTACCAGGTTGGGTTGCTAGCTCCCATATTTGATTAACAGAGGTTGGGGTCTCTTCTTCTGGTGCATGCAACACTATGATAGTGGACCCCACAATGCAGAGTAAGCAACCCAATACTCCCATCCTCTGTAGCTTTTCCTTCAAAATAAAGTGGGCCAATACGGCACTGACCCAAGTCGATAAATCAAAACTAATCACAACACGAATCCCACAAAAAAAAGTGTCAGCTGTGAATTTTACTGGTTGTATTACCTACCTTACAATGATGCTCAATGCCCCAAGTGGAGTGACAAGCACAGCTGGCGCAAATATGTATGCGACAAAATTTGCAATTTCACCGACAATCACTGCATAACATCATATCTTCTTAAATTTTCTATCAACTTTAGCTTACTTTGTTGAAATATTAAATCAAAACCCGTACATAAACCAATCAGAACTGATGAAATAAGCTATCGAGATTTGGGTTTTTAATATTCTTACTTGTGATCATCCCAATCCACCATAAAGGCTCCTTTAGATAACCATATCCACCTACACCTGAAGATATAACACATTAGAAGGAAAAGAAAATTCAATATATGAACAAGCAATCCTCTCTACATTTAGAATGTGTGACAACAGAGAGCAGCAAATCAGCAGTTCTAGACAAAATTCAGACTAAACCAATAGAGGTAGAGAGACCAGGGGACAAAATCCAAAAGAGAGAAGCAAACAAAAAGCCAAAAATCTTTGAGACATTTTAATGCAATTGACAGATCGCCATGTCAGCAATGGACAAAGAAGTGACATTCTCACATCGTTTCCGGCCGCTGGAAAATAGGGACCGTTGATTTTCCTCCCTAGCTCACATGGCGCAATCTTAGCTGAACAAAAAACGGTCACAAGTACTAACCGGCTCGTGCACCGGCAGCGCCGGCGCGCTTTAATCCCTTTTTCTTGACGATGAAGCTAGCTCCGATGAAGGCGCTTGATACAATGGCTAGTAAGACCCCCTTTAGGTTGTCAGCGAACAGTCCAGTGGAGGTGCCTCCGCTCATCGTCTCCGGCGCGCCGCGTGGCACGCATCGATTGGTGAGGAGGTTGGAAGGGAACGGAGGAGAAGAAAAAGGAAAGAATAGAGGGGGGGTGCTCCCAAGAGAGAAAAAGGCAGATCGAGAGAGAGGGGCAGATAGAGAGGAGAAATGTAGGTGGGAGAGAATTGATTAATGGACAATAGAAAATTGAAATTTAGTTGGAAGTTAAATTTATAATAAGATAAAAAGACGGGGACAGTTTTGAAATATCTTAACTGGATAATAAGAACTCTAAGAACATGTATTTAATGATATTCCAGGCACATGGTACGTGGTTTGCCCCAGAGAAGGACGGGTCCGGATCCCCTGAAGTAAACCAATTTTTGGGTTTTGGATCGAGACCGTCCGATTTGAATCTGTTGCTCGGAATGGTCTCGGGATTCGAATCTGTCGTCGGAATGTGTGCGCTCCACTTCGGAATGGATGGTCTCGGATTCGAATCGGACGGTCCCGGTCTAAAATCCAAACATTGAGTTACTTCACTGGATCTCGATTCGAAAATGACCCCTTGCTGAGGTATGCAATTATCAATAAATTTAAGATTTCAAATTTGTAAACGTCAATTTGAGAATAAATTATTGATAGTGTTGTTTTAGGTTCATGCAACGCATGAATAATATAATTAAAATAGTATTATGTATGATTCATGTGATGTATGAAATCAAAAAATGCACTGTCAATATCTTTATTCAAGTTTTATTTCGTTGAAAAATAATGTTTGCAGTATTTGTCCGTTCAACAGAATTAATTTATGAAGTATCTGCTTTATTAATATTACAAATTTGATTTATACGGTATATTTTTTAGTTAATATCACAATTTTGATTTTGATATAACGTAGCTATAAGTTGTTCATTTTTTTTCTAAATTATATTTTTTTAAATTATGACGACATTTGTTTTTTCGTAATATAGTCTTCATAAATTTCAAAAAGGCACTTATAATATTTATTATTCTTCTTATTTCATTAGCAATAAAATAAAATAAAACAATAACATTGAATGAATTAAGTGCTTAATTTTTGTTGAAAACTGTGCAATTTCAGATATCTAATATTTAACTTATTATGTAATTGAACATTGACTTTAAAAATATCAATTTCTGAAAGTTGGTATGTTACATGCAAAAAAACATTGAATTTTGCTTGTACACATGATTTATACAACCCCCATCATAAAATAAACCTCAAGAAAAAAAAAATTGCTTAACTAATTTTGCGGAAGAACAACTCAACAACATGATCAGTGAAGCAACCTGAGCAGTTCAAATATTTTTCATTAAAAATATGCACATCAGATGATGTCACGCATACACCTTGGGGGGTCCCTGATGCATTTTTCTTAATCAGATCTAATTAGAGGTTTAATTTGCGGATTAAATTTACTAATTATTAGAAGTTTGAAAGGTACACACGACCATAGTGACATAACTCGCGAATTATACGCGTATAATTCGTTTTTTGGGCATAGCCGAACCGAACTCCGTATAAAACGCTGAAAAACGTATAAAACGTTTTATTCGCGAATAAAACGCGAGTTACGAATTATTCGCGATAAAAACGCGAATAAATCGCCAAATTTTTTTTTTTTTGAATTTTTTCACAAAAATTTCAAAATTTTTTTTTTTTTTTTTTTTTACGTTTTTTTTGGGGGGTTTTTTTTTTTTTTGCTTCCTTGTTGTACCGAATCATTTCCGAATTATACCCGAATTATACCCGAATCACGAATTTTTGACCTCGCCGAACCGAACCCGAACTTTTGATTTGTCACTATGCACACGACTCAGACTTGCAGACGACAGCACTTCCCACGTTGTCGCTCCCAGTCCCAGAACCCAGATGGCAGATGCAAACTCCAATAAAAAAAAAAGATGGCAGATGCAAACTCAATAATTCAGTTTTGTCCCTGATTTCAAATGAAATTACAGAAATATGACAACTTCAGTACAAGTTTGCTAGCTATACTTGAATCCACTGTTTTAATATTCAGAAGGCCATCGCATACCGCATATGTGGATTCTTATTCGGATTTATATATACGGATTTTTTATTAAATATTTAATCTCACAGTACTTAAATACAATAAAGCAGCATGTAGAGATTATAAAAGACTTTTGAGTAGGACGCTTGAAGAGAACACCTACCAGGCGGGTCTGGAACTCATTTAATGGGTTATGGATTCGGGTCCGGAACTCTTTTCATGGGTTTTGAATGTTTTTTAATTTTTTTAAAGCATGGATTCAATATTCGGTCCGAATAACTATTTTCTATTCGGCCGGACACTGAATAGGAATATACGGCCGTATATTCACCGAATATAACCGAATTTTAAAACACTGCTTGAATCACGGATCACGTTTAACCAAAATACAGCAAGGCCATTATGCATATATTTGAATGCATGAGAATAATATTAACTCATGGATAGTTCTACTTTTTTAATTTAAATGCAATTTAAATATATTTCGTCAAAGTACGTTAGGTTAGTATTGTTTAGTTAATTCATAAGAATAACATATGAAAAAAATTTAAATAATTGAAATGATCGCTCATCTTTTGACTTAGCTGTAGATCCATCCTTATTTACACAATACAATTGAAATAATATTCATATTATTCCTTTTTTTTAATAAATGGCCCTATACATTCAGTATCTTTTAAATGTTATTTTCGATAATTAAAGTTGCGTCTTTATGAAGAAAAAAAAAACTCGTACCACTATTCGAAATAATATTCTTTCCATGCTATTTTTACACACCAGTTTAAATAATATTCTTTCGCAGTGTCCAAATATTATTGGGAATTCAAGCATAACTTTCGATTTCTATGAAACAGAATTCAGTCTTGAATTTTCTTCTCAATCTAGGTGTACAAGTAAGATGTGGATAGCCAAGTGGTGGGGTACTAATTAATCAAATTCTTTGAAGCACTTGGTAGCTCTCCCAAAACGTCAGGAACAAAAATATTCGAATCATAATTATGTCCGGACTTAGAGCTTTATCCGACCTCAGCTTACCATAACCGCACAAGGCTGGGGTGCTGGGGACACCATTACTGTAAAAGATTCCCTTCACTTTACGGTTTGAGATTAACTCTCAACCGCTTTGAGATTTGAACTAGCGCAGGGGCAGTATTATTGGGTTTAGGGTTTTGGTTTTAGGGTTTGAGATTCGTGTCAAGTTAAAAAGAACGGTCCAGATCCAGTAATTGTAAAAGATTCCCTATTACGGTACCGGGAAAGATGTGAATTCCAAGGCTAGAGAGTGTGAAATATTATAAATGAATGATTTTTCTTGATTGTCTTTTTTGTGGTATGTGTTTTTTTTTTTTTAAGAATGGTTAAATTAGAATGTACCAGCAATCCACGAGAGAGCATATGATTCGGAAGGAAGAAAAAGTGTAGGTCAGGATGACCATCAAATCGAAAGTAAATTTGAATCTGATGGGTACGCCGGATGCGTTTTAAGATTCCTGTGTGCTCTATTATGAAATTTGTGCGCATGAATTTTAAAGCACATTGGATTTTGGGCCACGTTTGATGAGTAATTTCAAGATTGCCTAAATGGTGAAACTTGGAGCATTCATTTAAAGTTGGAGTAAAATTAAGTTTCATCTGCAAAATTTGTTTGCTAAATCTTAAAAACCGTCAAATAAATGCTGAAATTTGTGTGCGCTTTGTTTTGGAGAACGGAGTAGGTCCGATGCCCATCGGACCTACTTGTAGGTTCAACGAGCATGATGACCGTCCGATCTCACTTAAGATTTGTGTGCACGTAAATTGAAACAAACACGCACGAATGTTAAAGCGTTCTGCACGAATCTTAAAGCAAATTGACGGTGATTAAATCCGTCAAATCAGAGTAGGTCCGATGCCCATCGGACCTACTCTCAAGTCTTTGTTTTGATATTTGTGTGCACAAATTTTAAAGTGCTTCAGAGTCTGGGCCACAATTGATGAGCAATTTTCAAGATTGCCTAAATGGTGAAAATTTGAGTGTTCATTCAAAGTTGGAGTAAATCTAAGTTTCATTTGCAAAATTTGTTTGCTAAATCTTAAAAACCGTCGAATAAATTTCAAACAATAAAATCTCATGCTAATTTTATCACGTTTTAAGAATTATGAGTTGACGTTTCACAATTGTAAATTTTAGTTCATTTTTTTAAGCTCATGAATTCCGTGGAGAACTCAAAACTCATCCTAATTTCGCTCCTTAAATTTGCCTCGTATTACTAATTACTTACTTCCATTTGTTCTGCCAATGTACTTTTTGTTATGTTGATAAATATTTTGCTACAGCGAGTAATTCGTTTTCTAAGATGAACAAATTTTAGACATATATTCGCTGACATAGATGATGACACCAGCATTTATTGGCTTTTGGATTGAAAAATAAGAAATGATGACTAACAAATAAAATATTTAGTTAATTATGATGAGCGAAGAATTAAAATTCAACGAACAATTGTGATACGCTAAGTTTAGTGGGCTCTTAAAGAAATAACCTATATAAAACGGCCAACTTCATCATGGGAAATTTGATAAAATAATCTTCTTTCTAAAAAAATCAAATAAAATATCCTCTTTCAAAATTTCTTAACAAAATAATCCTCCGGACCCATCTATGTAAAACTTTCCCCTTCTTCCAATTTACTTTCATTTTTTTTAAGTTACATCTCCTCCTCCCTTCAAAATTCTAATTTCTTCCTCTTAATTCAACTAAAAATTAAAATAGATGCTACACCCGTAAAACAAACATCACATTGTCATTTTTGTTTTTTTTTTTTTTATTCCACATTTCAGCATAAAAAAGTAGAGTCCCGCTTCATTAAATGGCGAGAAAAAAGTGCTCACGTTGAACTTTTTTTTCTACAAAACATAACGTATTTTTATAAGAGAATTCCAAAATGTTCCATTAAATTGACAAATTATGTGTAAAATTTGTAATTTTTGTAAAATCTGGAACAAAAAAATTACAATAGAACGTGATGCTTGTTTTTTATGAGTGTAGCATCTTTTTCAATTTTTAGTTTAATCAAGAGGAAGAGATTATAATTTTGAAAGGAGGAGAAGAGGTAAATTTAAAAACATGACAGTAAATTGAAAGGAGGAGAAAGTTTTACATGGGTGAGTTCCTGAGCATTATTTTGTCAAGGTTATTTTATCAAATTCTCCCTCCATCATACTTATTTTCATCGTTGCCTTCTATTTAGGATGTCGGTAGACTTCAAATTTTATCGAAAAAAAAAATATTTTTATAGAAGTGATTAGACTTCAAAACTTTTTAATTATGTTATTTCACAGTTAATACTGATCGTTTGATTTGCTTCTCTTTTCTTATTTAACTCGTGTTCTTCTTACTTTTTTTTTTCTTATTTGAAAGTATTTGGTGTGTCTAAACTGTTATAAAATTCTTGTAAATAATACAATTTTTTGTATTACACCGTATAGATTCCCATTTTCTGATCTAATTGGATTGTTTCAACGTGTTAGAAAAAATATTTATTTTCAAATTGCCACATACAATTTTTTTTTCTATAAATCTTTTATTGTGGCGAAGTCTCAAAAATAATTCCAATACATATAAGGATGCAATAAAATGCATCAATTATGTAATAAATGAAATCATGTCGAGCCTAACGATTAAGATGACACTCTTTGTGTTATACATGTGACAAATGTTTAGTAAGAACTGCAGCACCGCGAGCTTTATCTCTTTGCAGAGAGGTATATATTCAACTCTCGAAAATAACATTTAAAAATAAATGAGTGTAAGAACCTTCAATCAAAATATAAAAGAAAAATACATGTTCAGTACTCACATGATTTGTAAACTTGAACTTTATCTCATGATTCAAAATCCGACGTATCAACATGCTCTTGAGAGAATTGGATTTTAAAACTAGACCTAATCCGTCCGATTTGTATTGAAATTTGTGCAAAAGAATTTCAAACTTAATAAATTAAAATAACTCTGCAAATTTAAACTGTTCCTGAGAATTTTAGATCTGACTTTAAATAAATTAAAATAACTCTGCAAATTTAAACTGTTTCTGAGAATTTTAGATCTGACTTTAAATAAAAGTTTGGCCAAACACTACTAGAATTCTGGTTTTTTGCATGGGTAAAATTTGGCTTGTTGCATGGGCTTACCCTTGCAACAACCCCAAAAAATGTCAGTTGCATGGGCTACCGTTGCAACAAGTACCCATGCAACAACCCCCGTTGCAACTACTCAATTTCCGACTTGTTGCATGGGTTACCCATGCAATAACTTATGGAATACTTGTTGCAACGGTAGGCCCTTGCAATAAGTACCCATGCAACAAAGCTAATGCAGGAAGTAGTTGCAACGATATAGCATTGAGTAGTTGCATGGATAAAGTGCGTGGGTCCCATGGAGTATTTGCAACGATAGAGGATCGAGTAGTTGCATGGGTAAAGTGTGTGGGTCCCATGGATTAGTTGCAACGATAGAGGAGTGAGTAGTTGCATGGGTAAATAACGTGGGTCCCACATGGTTAGTTGCATGGGTAAAGAAGGTGGGCCCCACCAGGTTATTTGTAAGGATATTGTCTGCGCCCCATATTTGTATAGATTTTCCGATGCAAAAAATTGTCGTTCCTGAAAAAAAATTCAGGCCCAATTCTATAATTCACCTTGTACCAATTTGGTACCTGTACCGATTTGGTACCAACCCATAAGTAACCAAGAAACCTTTTACATTACACATTGAAACATAATAAGAACAATAACACAATAAAACATGGAGAGTAACATTTTAATTATCATTAATCATTATAGTAAATTCAAGCTTTCCTTGAAACATCAGAACAAAAAGGATTGCAACCACTTGTTTCTATAACCAATATATACACACAACCCATCACCCAAAAATATACAAAGAGAGGCTATTTTTTTAGCTATACAAAATACCATTTTTCTGTGATAATGATTTACAACACCCCACACTAGAAGGGCTGGTTGTTCTACCTTTCTTCCTCGAACCAGTCGGCATCAGCACCTAGACATGTTGCCGCCTGATTTTCAGATTGCACATTGAGAAGTGCTTGGAAATTTCTTCCCCCATTTGATTCTGTAAAATCAGCACCTAGACCCTACATATACAACGTATATCATAGAATGAAATGTAATATTGATAATAAATTGTAGAAACACTCGAAAAGCATTAAAATAAGTATAATAGGTATATCTTCATAACCTACTACACATATAAAATCAGTTTATCTTCATAACATAGGACTAAATGGTAAACTAAGTATATTTCTATTCTCATTTTATCTTCATAACATAGGACTAATTGATAAATTATCAGTTACCTTCAAGCATCTAGCTAGAACCTATTTTTAAGTATGATACCTAAAAAGCCACAAACAAGGAAATTTCCTACAACCTATGTTCTTAAAAAAAGAAAAAGGTTCCAACTATTGATATGATACCTGAGGGATGGCCATCGGCATTCCCGAAGCTCCTCCATGAGGTTGAGGTAGTGTTGTGGGACCTTGACCCTAAGCATTAACCATAGAATAATTGTTTTAGATTATGGACCTTTCAACATCTGATCAGTGAGTACTATTAACATCATATAGTTTTAAGTTGACAATTTCACCTCCAAATTAGTGATATTCCCCATTAGACCAACATTTTGAGGTCCCTGACTGTAACCTTGAGCCTAAGTTAAACAAGAATCCATTCAAATGAGAATTTAGCAATCAGAAATACACATTAAATTCAAGTGACAATAAATATTAAAATTCAGAAATTTAGAGTAAATTTTATATTTCTGTCAAATACTTTAACACTTGAACCAAGGTGTAGGTAGCTTATTTTGTCATGCCGGTCACCTTTGTACCGCTCACTGCCCTTAACCATGATGTTATTGTAATAGTAAAAATTCCTAGGTTTTGGTTGAACAACTACAGTTATTTGGTTATTCCTAGGAGGCTGTTTAGGGATATGGTACTATGGTACTATGCACAGCGCATGCTGATGCATGCTATGGATCAATATCTTCATTTTTAAGGTTCAATAATTCTTAGGAGGCTGGTTAGGGGTATGGTACTATGCATAGCGCATAATGATGCGTACTATGGTACCATGCATGGAGTTAAATATTTTGTCTTTCTTTGCAATTCTGTCATAAAGATAGAACCTCTCATCTTACTGGATTTAATTGGAATTTTACCTTGAAGGGTTGGCGTATCAATAATAACAACATGATTTCAGTCCCTGAGGAGGAGATGGGCAAATTTTTGATCACTCAAAAGAGAGCAATGTTTCTTTTAATATTTATAAACTCGTAAATGCTATCGGTTCGGACTGCAAGCGCACAATCCTTATCGAGTAGTATATGCGAGGTCGATCCACAGGGAATATTGGTTCAGTGCTTCGAGCGATCGAATCACAACCTTTCGAAAGGCTAGATGAAATCTGAAATTTGAGAGATGTTTGTTGATCAATGTAAATTAGGAAACAATTAAAAGTAATTAAAATAAAGATAGAGATGAGAATTCCTAGGGTTTCGGCACACCACCGCTACTCAATCCGCCTTGACAATATATTCCTGTTGCATCTGATTTCCTGTTGTTGTTTTATGAAAGATAACTACAAAGGTCACTGCGATTTATGTTACGCCAGAATGACAGATCTTTCATCGAGACTCTACTCAGGACAATGCGATTTACCTTACGCAACTATCGGGTCTCTTATCTCCCAAATTACTACACAGATCACTGCGATTTACCTTACGCAAATGATGGAATTTGGTCATGCGTTTTGTTGTTCTGGTTTATGGTTTCCCCGCGAAGGTTTTCTTCACATAAACCTAATAGATCTCAACGAGGCTAACTCATCCAAATATTTTTCTATCGCCATTAAAGCACTGTCACTACCCTAATGAACTTAAACTAGATCATTGAAATTAGATGAAGAGATAATAAATCACAAAAGCATATTCGATACAACAATAAGAAACCATAATCAACAGAAATATATATATCAAAACATCAAGAGTAACAAGGTTTACTGCCTAGCCCTAAGAAAAGGAACTTAGCCGCGGAACGGCATGGTTACAATCACTCCTCTCTTCTCTCTTTAATCAAATCTAACCCTAATTACAAAGATGAAGTATTCTTCTGCCCAGGGGCCTTATATAGGAGTGTAGGGACGTGTAGAGGTTGATTGGAGGCTAAGAAATCAATCTGGAAACAGCTGTCGGCAGTTATTCCCCAAGAGATGTGATCGCAGCAAAGCGCAACGCAAGTTTCGGCACGCTTGAAAGCGTACCTTTTAAACCTCGTTAACACTCCACGAGTAAAGGATGCAAGTGCACAACCTCTGCCGTGTAGTATAATCGGGTATCGATCCTCAGAGACGGCTAATCACTCGGTTAAGTTCTATCTAAACTTGATTGAAAACTAGAAGTTGAAAAGGTTTTGTTTGGTATTTAATTTCCTAAGGTATCAAATCAAACTGTTCAGACAATTGAAGAAGATGTAACAAAATGTTTAGAACAAATGTAAATTGTGTTTTGATTATGGATAAAAGGTGTTTCCAGGGTTTAAGACTTCATCTCTGATCTGCCTCTAGTGGTACGGCCCGTACTAAGTAGGTACGGCTAGGCCGCACCTCACTTGGTAAGGCTAGGCCGTACCACCCTGGTAAGACCCGTACCGGCTTCCCAGAACAGAACCTACCAGTTCGAGTAAATGCATTTCCTTGCTGGTACCTTGTGCTAAACTCTTTAGAAAGGTTCAATAGACCATACCTAAGGTTCCTAACCCTCAACCATCGTTTGTTGGATCAAGATCTAGGTTGGAATGCAATTGAGAGCCTTTTAGGGTTTCTACACCTCAACCATCGTATGTTGGTACAGATCTACCCTAGCTGATTGATTAGATGTCTAAGGCACCCTCTAATCTGTCGATTAGAGGAGAATTCAACCTTTCGGCTTCAATTCGAACTATTCTACCCTATGTACTTGAATTGGATGAGAGATTGAGATGATCACATGACCTTGATAGGTTCGATCTAAACCTAAAGGGACATCATACAACAATCACAGCAAGCAAAGCAAGATATAACAATGAAAATCACAATCAATCAAACTAAAGAGTTCATACAAAGTAAAAGTCAAAGAAAGTCAAAACAAATCAAGATTCGATCTCTAACCCTAGAAACTAAAATGATCTACTCACAGCACATAGCAATGTCTAAAAATACAATAAGAGGAAGAGAGATAGCCATGGATTGAAGGGAGATGGAGGAGGAAGCTAGATCCGTCGAGTTTCGCCTCTTCCTCTTCTTTCCTTCTTGCTTTCAGCTCCTTAGCCTTCTTTCTCTCTCCTACTGAGCTCTCAGATCTATCTGGAATGAATTGGATACGAAATCTGGAGAGTTCCCCGCCTTAAATAGCCTCTGCCCAAATTTGAATCTGTCAGGACGCCTTCATGTACGGCCCGTACCAATTTGGTATGGCCTGGCCGTACCAGGCGTGAAGAGCTGAAAACGGCTAAGTATGGTCCGACCCGTACCAAGCCTGGTAAGGGTCGTACCTTATCATGTGAATCGCCATTTCTTCGTGTGTTTTGCTCCAAACCTGCAGAAAACAAACAAACACTCAGCAGTACCAAATTCTAAAGATATAACAATGGAATGCACATAATTCTGGTGAATTATGGCACGAATCTGGTACTAAAATAGGCCTAAAATAGACTAAATATGCGAGGTATCAAATTCCCCCAAGCTGAACCTTTGCTTGTCCTCAAGCAAAAAGTTTCAAACTCGGGTAAAAGTGCTGGTCAACTAAATCTAAATGCAGATACAAGTCTAAATGTGAAAACCTACGTGAATTCGCTATAGTCAAGAATTTCTAGAATCGATTCGGTTGTAATTCAAATATCCCTTTATAAACCTTGATTCACTCCACCAATTGGTCAATTGAACTTCTTATTTTGAGATGCTTCTAACAATGGAAAGACTACCTACCTAGGTTTGATCGAAACAATTTCATTCTTTTTCTGAATCAGTGCTTTTATTCAAGGTGATTCTTCTTTTCATTTGCCCTCCCCCAAGCTTGAATCAAGCTTAAGGGTAAGAAAGTTGCGAACGAAGTGTGTTGGTATGAGCAAAATTTTCTTTCTTTATTTCTAATTGGGAGACGAGCTCAAAGGCGCCCATTCGAGGCTTATTGCCAGTACTCTTATGTTCTCCATCTTTTTCATTTCTCTTTTCTTTTTCTTTTTTTTTTTTATTCTTTTTCTTTTCTTTTTGGTTTGCTCATACCATGAATACACACATCTATTGGTATTCATTCATACCAATGGATATTCCAAACTTTCTTAATTTGAAAATCCCAATTCCTAAAGGCACAGTTCAGTTTTTTTCGAATAATCTCGTTCGATTCAATTCTAAGTTTGTTTCATCGTTTCCATTATTAAAAACATCTCAACCTAAGTAGTTCAATAACCAATCATGGGTTAGTTCCAATTCACTCAGGTCTATCCTAATCACAACTAAATTGTTTCAAAGTTATTCTCAATTCTAGCAATTCACGCAAATCTTCACCTAACAATGCACGAAAATACGAAAAAAATGCCAGAAAAATAACGATAAAGTAAATATGACCTAAATGCAAATGCAATCCCCCCAAGCTTAGCCTGAGCATTGTCCTCAATGCTTCAAGACTATAAGATAAAAGAGATAAAAGAAGCTCGGGGAAAAGAGAGCGAACCTGATCAGTCCTCAGGGTGGTCGTACCAGAGCCAGTCGCTAAACCGCTGCTCTATCCCAGTCACCCGTCGCGTGAGATCCTGGAGTATGGCGCCCTGCTGACGGATGGCAGCACCCTGCTCATAGAGTGCAACACCCTGCTCCTGACGCATGCCGTACATCAGGTGGTAGACATCCTGGATGGTGGGCTCAGAGAGAGGAGGGGGGTACACAGGTCTACTGTAGGAGGTCGAGGGTCCGGCTGCGTAGGCAGAGGAGGATGGGCTGGCAGCGTAGGCGGAGGTGGATGGGCCAGTCTGGTACGTGGAAGGGCCAGCTCCAAAGAAAGAGGTACCTGCACCAAAGGGTGAGGGATGTACCTGCTCGAAGAAGGGGGGAGCCTGGCTGGGGAAAGGTGGCACGTGAGGAGAGAGAGGATGCATCGGCTCAAACGGAGCCTGGACTGGAGAGGTGGCGGCATCGAGCATGTCCTCATCGCCATGCGGTGGTGGTGGAGGAGGTGGAGGTGGGGGTGGGACCTCAGGGGCAGGCTGCACGCGGGGCGGGCGTCGGAAAAACCAGGTGCTCCGGTCAGTGAAGGAGAGAGTGACCGGGAATGGCATGATGTATCTGGTATGCTGGTCAGGCATGCGCCAAGCCCAAGCACCTCGCCCATCGCGTGCTGCTGCTGACTCGATGAACTTATAGGTGGTGAACTGAGAGAGAGAGAGAGATCGGGAGCTCCGGCACTCCTCGTCGCCGATGATCTGGATGTGTAAGCGCTCAGCGATCAGAGTGACATAGGCCGAGATGTAGAGAGTGCCACCCGGCTTGGGCTGCCTCTGGATGTCGATCCAGTGGCGGATCATGGCGAGCATCAGATCGGGCCGCTCGAGAGTGCTGTCGGGGCGCAGCATATGATCCACCAGCTGCAGATCCTCAACATTAGCACGGGCGAATGTCTCGCCACGTGCAAAAACTGTGCAACCGAGGATACGCAGCAGGACCCGGATGACAGGATGTGGGACGTTGAGCTGCTTGTACTCTTTGTTGAAAGCTGACCCGGCTGGTGCGCCAGAGATCAGCTCCCAGAAGGTGTCGCGCGTCAACTCCCCAGAGAAAGAGAGGGAATCAGTAGTCGGGTTCGGCTCAAAGCCAAACCACTCCCTCAAGTCATGTAGCCAGACGCGGCGGGTCTCACTCAGCATGCGGAACCTGATGAACGGGTGGTGGTTCCGCGAAAACTTGAGCTCCAGAGAGGAAAGAAACTCCAAGGTGAGCTTCTTGTAACCCCTCTGGGCGATCTCCCAGAAAGCTGGAGTGATCCCGACCCGGGTGGTGATGCGGCGGAACTCGTCCTCTAGGCCCATCGCCTGAAGAGCAGAGAAATCGACAATCCTCGTGTTGTTGACCGTCTTCGTCAGAAGGATTTCAAAATTCTTGAGCTGCTGTCGGGTCGAAATGAGGAAGTACTCCGCGGTGTATGCGTCGGCACGCTGGGTGGCATCAGAGGTGGCCGAATCGGTGCCCATGGAGTCAGAGGCGTGGTCGGAGGCCTCGTCAGAGCCCTGGTCCTGGTCAGCAGATGGATGGTAAGAGGGGCTCTCCTGTGGGCTCTGGTGAACGGATGGAGACTCACTGGATGTGGTCTCACCCTCATAGTAGGTGGGGGTCCTGGCTGCACTCTCCTGGGAGTGGCGAGATGCGCGGGAGTCACCCCGAGACGCACTCCGGTGGGAGTGATGAGATGACGTGGGGGCGTCAGCAGGAGGGACGTTGGCCATCGGGCCAGTGGCGGAAGGGATGGAGGCGTCAGAGGGTGTGGAGGAGCGAGAGGATCGCCGACGCATCTCTCAGACGTTTGTGGCGTTGGGTGGTAAGGGTATGACTGGGTAGGTACGGCCTGGTCGGACTTAGCTGGTACGGCCTGGCCTGACCTAGGTAGGTACGGCCTAGCCGCACAGGCTGGTACGGGCCGTACCTAACTTAGGGTTTTTGGTGTTGGCTGGTAAGGGCCGCACCAACTGGTACCAGTGACAGAAATGGAGATTTTTGCAACCAATTAACTCCTAAACCAGTTGAAGGATATGACACAACACAGAACTTGGCTGGTAAGGGTTAATCGGTACAACTGGTACAGATCTGGTGTCAGGTCAGAGAGACTGGTACGGGCCGTACCTACCTGGTACGGGTGGGCCGTACCAGGCTAGGGTTTGACAAAATCGGTGCGGAACAGTGCAAGGAAGAGAAAAAATGCAAGAAAAAGGAGAACAAGTACCAACCTAGAGATGTTGTGCGTGTCGGACCGGTGATGTGGTGCGGGTCGGACCGGAGAAGTGGTGCGGGTCGGACCGGTGAGGTGCGATGGTGCTCCGGCCGGTGTTAGGTTGGGGCTCCTTGTGCTCGGGTTTGGGTGGAATGAGAGGGAAAAGGAGTGGAGAGGGAGAGAAAATAGAGTGGAGAGGGAGAGAAGAGAGAATAGAGAGAGAGAGAGAGAGAGAGGCGCGGCTGGGAAGAAAGGGGAAGGGGTGCGGGGGCGGGTTGGTTTAAATGGAAAAGAAAACGGCAGTTAAGGCAACTGTTCGCGTCTCTGACCTAGGTACGGCCTGGCCGTACCAAATTGGTACGGGCCGTACCAACCCTTCAATTTTCAGGCCGTACCAATGTGGTATGGCCTAGCCGTACCAACCTCAAAATTCTTTTGTTTCTCTTTCTCGTGACTTCTCAAGCCGCTCGTGATGCAATGCAGAAGAATGAATGCATGTCTATCTGTTCCTAAGATGCAAAACAGGTAAAAATGGCTTGGGCTGCCTCCCAAGGAGCGCTCGTTTTAGGTCTCGAGCTCGACCTTCTCTCTTCAGGTTCTGTTTTGAGATGGATCGGAGAGATCCAAGCTCTCTCGCAATTCTTGGGGATGGTCAGCAATGTAGTGCTTGAGACGCTGACCATTGACTTTGAAAGTCTGCCCCTCCTTGTTATCCAATTCCACAGTGCCAAACGGGAACACTGCCCTCACCCGGAATGGACCGGACCATCTGGACCTCAGCTTCCCTGGAAAGAGCCTAAGTCGAGAATTGAACAAGAGGACCAAGTCTCCCTCATGGAACTCACGAGGCATGATGCGCTTGTCGTGAACTTGTTTGGTCCTTTCCTTGTACATTCTCGCGTTCTCGTAGGCATTGAGACGCATCTCCTCTAACTCATGCAAGTCAAGGATGCGTTTCTCTCCAGCTGAGAGCAAGTCCATGTTGATGGCCCGTGTGGCCCAGTATGCCTTGTGCTCAATTTCCACGGGCAAGTGGCAGGACTTTCCGTACACCAATTTGAAAGGGCTCATCCCAATCGGAGTTTTGAAGGCTGTACGGTAGGCCCAAAGTGCGTCACTCAGCTTGAGTGACCAATCCTTCCTCGTGCGAGCCACGGTCTTCTCCAGGATAGACTTGATCTCTCTGTTGGAAATCTCGGCTTGACCGTTGGCTTGAGGATGGTAGGATGTGGTCACCTTGTGAGTGACTCCATGGCGACTGAGGAGATTGTCAAATTGGCGATTGATGAAGTGCTTGCCACCGTCACTGATGACGGCTCTCGGGACTCCAAAGCGAGGGAAGATGGTGTCAGTGAACAGTCGTTTCACTGCCTTGGAGTCCGCATTCTTGCACGCCACTGCCTCCACCCACTTGGAGACGTAGTCAACTGCCACCAGGATGTACTCGTTCCCACACGAGGGTGGAAACGGTCCCATGAAATCAATGCCCCAGACATCAAAGATGTCTACCTCTAGAATAGAGGTGAGAGGCATCTCATTCCTCTTGGAGATGTTCCCGGTGCGCTGACACTTGTCACAAGCCGCGACGAAGGTCCTAGCATCTCTGAAGAGTGAAGGCCAGAAGAAGCCGGATTGCAGGACCTTTGAAGCAGTCTTGGAGAATGAAGCGTGTCCTCCGTAGGCCGAGGAGTGGCAGTGCTCAAGAATGGAGCGCGTCTCGTCGTATGGCACACATCGACGGTAGACGCCATCAACGCCAATCTTGAAGAGGTAGGGGTCGTCCCAGAAGTAGAACTTGGAATCCGATCGCAACTTCTTCTTCTGCTGGTATGACATGTCAGGAGGAAGTACTCCTGAGGCGAGAAAGTTCGCAATGTCTGCATACCAGGGCGCCGACTTGGTGTTCACTCGGTCAGTGGCATGGAACGTCCGATCTTGCAACGCATGAGTCGCGTGCATCGGTGTATCGACCGAGTGGATCTCCTCCATGGCAGAAATCGAATGGAATTGGTCATCAGGGAACGAGTCATCAATTGGCAGGCTACAAGAGCCCTCATCTTCCCAGCGAAGCCGGGACAGATGGTCAGCCACAGTGTTTTCGACTCCTTTCTTGTCCCTGATTTCGATATCGAACTCCTGCATGAGGAGAATCCACCTAATCAGGCGAGGTTTGGCATCCTGCTTGCTCAACAGATACTTGAGTGCGGCGTGGTCAGTGTAGATCACTATCTTGGAACCAACCAGATAGGATCTAAACTTGTCGAGAGCGAACACAACAGCCAAAAGCTCCTTTTCGGTTGTCGTGTAGTTCATCTGGGCAGGGTCTAGCACCTTGCTAGCGTAGTAGATAGCACATGGCTTGTTCTCCTTCCGCTGCCCAAGAACGGCTCCCACAGCGTAATCACTCGCATCGCACATCAGCTCAAATGGCAAGGTCCAGTCTGGAGGCTGCAGGATGGGTGCTGAGACAAGGGCTTCCTTCAATCGGCAAAACGAATCGACACACTCCTGCGTGAAGATGAAATCAGAATCCTTGATGAGCAGGTTGGTCAATGGTTTTGCGATTTTCGAGAAGTCCTTGATGAAACGGCGGTAGAAGCCAGCGTGTCCCAGAAAGCTTCGCACAGCTTTGACGTTCGTTGGGATCTCCAGCTTCTCGATCACCTCCACCTTTGCTTTGTCAACCTCAATCCCTTTTGAGGTCACCACATGTCCAAGGACAACTCCCTCTTGGACCATGAAGTGACACTTCTCCCAGTTGAGGATTAGGTTGACTTCTTCGCACTTCTCCAGAATTTTGCAGAGGTTGGCTAGACATGAGTCAAAGCTGGTCCCATAGACAGAGAAGTCGTCCATGAAGACCTCAACCTCTTTCTCAATGAAATCTGAGAAGATAGCCATCATGGCTCTTTGGAAGGTGGCAGGTGCATTGCAGAGACCGAATGGCATCCTACGGTATGCGAATGTACCGTAGGGACATGTGAAGGTGGTCTTGTCTTGGTCGTTCGGGTGAATGGGGATCTGAAAGAATCCTGAGTACCCGTCAAGGTAGCAAAAATGAGAATGAGTCGCCAGCCTTTCAAGGAGTTGGTCGACAAACGGCAGTGGGAAGTGATCCTTGCGCGTGGCATTGTTGAGCTTCCTGTAGTCGATACACATGCGGTACCCAGACACCACACGAGTAGGGACTAGCTCATCCTTTTCATTGCGCACCACTGTCGTGCCTCCCTTCTTGGGCACCACGTGAACGGGACTCACCCACTTGCTGTCAGAGATGGGATAGATGATGCCTGCGTCCAGGAGTTTGAGAATCTCCTTTTTCACCACCTCTTTCAGGTTGGGGTTGAGTCGCCGCTGGTGCTCCACAGACGGCTTGTGATCATCCTCGAGAAGAATCCGGTGTGAGCAGATGGCTGGGTTGATCCCTTTCAAGTCCTTGATCGAGTACCCAATCGCGCCCTTGTGAAATCGCAGCTTCTCAAGCAGTTTGGCGGTTTGATCGGGGTTCAGACTCGCATTGACGATCACGGGACAAGACTTTTCTGGATCGAGGAACTCGTATCGGAGATTGGTTGGGAGAGGCTTGAGTTCGGGAGTCGAACGCTCAGGCTGATCATTGACACGAGTCGCATCTGGGTGATCAGACTCGTGTGCTGTCGAGGTGTCGGCCTTGGCAGTCTCCGCTTCACTCATCGTCTCAGAGTGTGATGTACGATCCTCCAGATCCTCAGGAATCGCATCTGCTGCACAAATCGACTCGCTCGCCTCGCTTGGCAACTTTGAGAGGAATTCAGCGTCTTGGCGCAGCGAGTTGTTGACTTGGTCGAGAAAGTAGTCCTTGACTAGATCAGCCAGGTACTCCTCGGTCCTGTCAACCCGGAAACATGTCTCAGATCGCGACGGATGTCTCATGGCACGGTCGATCTGGAACTTCACCTTCTCTCCCCCGAAATTCAGAGTCAGGATGCCCTGCTTCACGTCAATAATCGCGCCGGCTGTACTCAGAAAAGGTCGTCCCAAGATGATTGGAACTTCCTTGTCTTCTTCCATCTCCATGACGACGAAATCGACGGGCACGAAGAACTTCCCGACTTGAACTGGCAGATCCTCCACCACACCAAGTGGAAGTCGGACTGAAGAATCCGCCAACTGCAATGTCATCCTCGTGGGCTTGAGCTCCCCCACTCCTATGCGATCATAGATGGTGCGTGGCATGAGACTCACGCTCGCTCCTAGATCACACAGGGCCTTCTTGATCGTCGCCTTCCCAATGGTGCACGGGATGGAAAACTTTCCAGGGTCGTCCAGTTTGGGAGGTAGCTCACTCTTCAGGATTGCGCTGCACTGCTCCGTCAGCTTGACTGTCGCGTGCCCCTCTAAGCTTCTCTTGTTAGAAAGAATGTCCTTCAGAAACTTGGCATAGGTGGGCATTTGAGTCAGAGCGTCAGTGAAAGGAATGGTGATCTGCAGCTGCTTGATGACGTTTGCGAAGTTGGCAAATTGCTCGTTCAGTCTGGTCTCAGCCAATCGTTGGGGGAATGGAACAGGTGGCCGGTATGGAGGTGGTTTCTCGGCCCCTTTCTTCTTCTGACTACCTGACGCTTCGGATGGAGGTTGTGCAGGTTTTGCCGAGCTTGTGCAGTCTGCACTCGCTTGAGGTTGGATGACCTCAGCTCGTTCTGGATTAACCTCCTTCAGTGGAATTGACTCAGGGGTCGGAGTCGCGTCAGGTGTCGCGTCGAGGATCGGGTCAACTGTGCCCTCACTTGGCATTGGTGGCTCGTCGTATTGGGTCCCGCTTCTCAGAGTGATCGCCTTAGCCTCTTCTCTTGGATTTGGTTCGGGTTGAGCTGGAAGCTTCCCGGGTCGAGAGTGGCTCGAGGTGACTATCTGGCTCAGCTGCTCCAGCAACTTGTTTTGAGCAGCCATCTGATTTTGTTGAGCAGCCATCTGAGTGGACATGCTCTGCATATGTTCCCACATCATCTGATTCATCTTGCCCTGCTCGTGAGTGAAGTCGTCCACTCCGGTAGGCGCAATTGACTTTGAAGGGTCAGAGGGAGCTGCTCGGTTGCCTTGGTTGGGAAAGGAAGCGTTCTGGTAGAAGCTCCTGTTGCCATTGTTGCTGTTGCTGCTCGAAGCTTGGGGTCTCCAATCGTTGTTGCTTTGAGGAGGGTAGTTTCCATTGTTGTTCGTCCGATTGTTCCAGTTGTTGTTGTTGTTGTACTGCGGCCTTTGGAAGCTGTTGTTTTGGAAGGGGGGTCTAAACGAAGAGTTGTTGAAAGGCGCAGGGTTGCTTTGGTTTGACCTCCAGTGTTGCTGCTCAACATGGTCCTTGGAATAGGATCGACTGAAGGGAGGTCGTGGGAAGAAAGAAGGTTCGTTGTTGAGAGAGTGGACTTGCTCGTTCTCCTCGTCTTGCTGCACCAGCGGGCATTGCTCGTATGCGTGCCTCTCGTCTCCGCACATGACGCAGACTTGAGGTTGCTGTTCGACAGCCTTGACACTAAGCTTGTCCATTGCCCTCTGCATGGCGTCCATCTTGGCGGTGAGAGCCGTGATGTGGTCTAGCTCGTACTTGCCTCCTCCTTGGCTACCTCCTTGGCCTCCTCGTGGGCGTGACGTGTCGCGGCCGGACCACTGCTGGTTCTGCGCCATATCATCTATCAAGCTCATAGCCTCTAAAGGCTCCCTTGACATCAACGCGCCTCCCGCAACAGCGTCCACGTAAGCACGAGTGCTCTCATTCAGGCCGTCGTAAAACGTTTGAATTAAAAGCCAATCGGGTAAACCGTGGTGGGGACAAGAGTACTGCAACTCTCTAAATCTCTCCCACGCTTCATTCAGGGGTTCATCAAAAATCTGCCTAAAGCTGGTCAGGTCTTGTCTCACCTTGGCTGTCCTCTTGTGAGGGAAAAATCTGGTCAAAAACAATTTGGACAAATCCCTCCAAGTCCTAACAGAGTCCCTAGGCAAAGATCCTAACCACTTTTTGGCCTTATCCCTAAGCGTGAAAGGAAATAAAGCAAGCTTTGTGTAATCAGCATTCTCACCGTTGGTCTTGATCGTAGTGATGCACTCGAGGAATGTCTGGAGATGAGCGTGCGGGTCCTCGTGGTCGAGTCCGTGAAAGCTGTTCTGCTGCACCATATTGACAACACCCGGGTTGAAGTTTGGTTGCTGTCCTGGAATGTGTGGCAGTCGGATCGCACCTCTTGCATCTCCAGCTCTCGGCACGTTGTACTCTCGCAGCGTCCGAGGCATGAAACCATCAGCTTCGTCATCAGTCATGCGGCCTTCTTCTTCTTCTCGCCTCTGTCTTTCTCTTTCCCTGGCCTCTGCCTCCATTCTCAATCGGGCTTCGTTGTCTGCCTCAGCCATCTTTTCGGGTTCTGGTGTGTTGGTACGGGTCGGACCAGTCTTGGTACGGGTCGGACCTGGTTGGTGCGGCCTGGTCGTACCTGAGTCTGTGCGGGCCGTACCAGAGAGTGGCTGAGCAGTGTCAGCTGAGTCTGGAGGAGTTTGGTCGAACAGGGGCCCCTTGCTTCTCAGATTGTATGTCAGCCTGTATTTGCCTGCAGGGGGGGGTTCAAAAGCCAGTTTTTTAGTATTTTTTTTTTTGAATAAGAAAAGCAATAAAGATACAAGATAAAATCTAGATCAACTAAGTAAGATAAAACCTAACTAAGCAATTGGTTACCGTCCCCGGCAACGGCGCCAAAAACTTGATCGCAGCAAAGCGCAACGCAAGTTTCGGCACGCTTGAAAGCGTACCTTTTAAACCTCGTTAACACTCCACGAGTAAAGGATGCAAGTGCACAACCTCTGCCGTGTAGTATAATCGGGTATCGATCCTCAGAGACGGCTAATCACTCGGTTAAGTTCTATCTAAACTTGATTGAAAACTAGAAGTTGAAAAGGTTTTGTTTGGTATTTAATTTCCTAAGGTATCAAATCAAACTGTTCAGACAATTGAAGAAGATGTAACAAAATGTTTAGAACAAATGTAAATTGTGTTTTGATTATGGATAAAAGGTGTTTCCAGGGTTTAAGACTTCATCTCTGATCTGCCTCTAGTGGTACGGCCCGTACTAAGTAGGTACGGCTAGGCCGCACCTCACTTGGTAAGGCTAGGCCGTACCACCCTGGTAAGACCCGTACCGGCTTCCCAGAACAGAACCTACCAGTTCGAGTAAATGCATTTCCTTGCTGGTACCTTGTGCTAAACTCTTTAGAAAGGTTCAATAGACCATACCTAAGGTTCCTAACCCTCAACCATCGTTTGTTGGATCAAGATCTAGGTTGGAATGCAATTGAGAGCCTTTTAGGGTTTCTACACCTCAACCATCGTATGTTGGTACAGATCTACCCTAGCTGATTGATTAGATGTCTAAGGCACCCTCTAATCTGTCGATTAGAGGAGAATTCAACCTTTCGGCTTCAATTCGAACTATTCTACCCTATGTACTTGAATTGGATGAGAGATTGAGATGATCACATGACCTTGATAGGTTCGATCTAAACCTAAAGGGACATCATACAACAATCACAGCAAGCAAAGCAAGATATAACAATGAAAATCACAATCAATCAAACTAAAGAGTTCATACAAAGTAAAAGTCAAAGAAAGTCAAAACAAATCAAGATTCGATCTCTAACCCTAGAAACTAAAATGATCTACTCACAGCACATAGCAATGTCTAAAAATACAATAAGAGGAAGAGAGATAGCCATGGATTGAAGGGAGATGGAGGAGGAAGCTAGATCCGTCGAGTTTCGCCTCTTCCTCTTCTTTCCTTCTTGCTTTCAGCTCCTTAGCCTTCTTTCTCTCTCTTACTGAGCTCTCAGATCTATCTGGAATGAATTGGATACGAAATCTGGAGAGTTCCCCGCCTTAAATAGCCTCTGCCCAAATTTGAATCTGTCAGGACGCCTTCATGTACGGCCCGTACCAATTTGGTACGGCCTGGCCGTACCAGGCGTGAAGAGCTGAAAACGGCTAAGTATGGTCCGACCCGTACCAAGCCTGGTAAGGGTCGTACCTCATCATGTGAATCGCCATTTCTTCGTGTGTTTTGCTCCAAACCTGCAGAAAACAAACAAACACTCAGCAGTACCAAATTCTAAAGATATAACAATGGAATGCACATAATTCTGGTGAATTATGGCACGAATCTGGTACTAAAATAGGCCTAAAATAGACTAAATATGCGAGGTATCAAGATGCCTTCGGATACGGACCGTATCAGGTGATACGGTCCGTATTAGGACCCTGGCAGTTAGGGTTTAACTGCTTCCAGCGCTATCTTCTGGTCTGTGCTAGGCCTGGTCCGTATTGGTCAATACTGGCCGTAACATGGACTTAGTCGATGAGCGTCGCTGATCCGATTGACCTGATTCTAGCTCCATTTGGTGTAAAATAGTCCCAAAACCTGTTTTCTACAATAAAACATAAAGAAGGGTGACAGTAGCCTTTTTCTCTAATAAAGTAAACATAAGTGTGAGAAAATATGTAAAACCTAAGCCAAAACCCTACGTAAATCATCGTTATTTTGACTCTGATCAATTTTACAGTGGAGATTGTTACATTGTACTTTATAAATACCAATCAATTTTCAAGTAGGAAGAGTACTTGTTAGCATGCATGTTGGATTGGGAAAAATAGAGCTCAAGTTAAACACACAACTCGTATCATTTAATTTATCAATTGTATCAATTATAAAATGATATCTTCTTCCGTACTTAAGCAACAGCCAGAAGAAGCTACACTACTAAATCGGGACTTATAGCATGGGTTAAATTCTCGAATCCTAAAATGACACTGAAAATAATAATTAGACCGTACCTGCAAGTCAGGCCTTTGCATCCCCACCATAGCGTACAACTGCCTGAACATGATGTTATTTTGTTCTTGCATCCTAGTCCTCTCTTCCCGCTCCTCATTAATACGATTAAGTCGTTCTTGTACTAGGATTGCGTTCATTTCTTCCTGAGTGTACGTTTTCTGCAGCCCATCGTGTGTCACCCCAGATTGTGGATTGGTTGTCTTGGCTCGTGTGGATGTTTTCCCCAAATTAGAGTCAAGCACACTCCCAAAGCCTCGCAACCTGCCATGTCTTGTTCCCCCAATAGCAGCAATGTACAAATTGCTGTCGTCCTCGGCAACATGTACCTCATCGGCCTTCCATTGGGTAACTTCTTCCTATGAGTTGCAACAGGTGAGTAAAATATATAATAGATAAATGTAGTTAATAAATTAAATATTAATGTAATTTTGTTGATATGTAGATTTGATTAGTGACTGGATCTGCCTCCATGGCTTGGCTGGGACTGTTAATTCAAAAATGTTGAGATGTAATTTCAATTTGATGCTATTCCTAGTTATGCCACGGTTGGGACTGTTAATTCAGGAACTGTACAATAAATGTACTGCTAATACAAACTGCACAATAACGAGGTTCTGTGATTATACAAAATTAACACTTACATAAACTTTTCTAGATCTTGCATCGGTGAATTGCAGCGAGTTGATATCGAAAGTTAAAGGCTCCATGGTAGTTCCAGACACGCCCTCTGTCGGTTCACCATTTTCAGTAGCTTCAGACATGGCCTTATTGGCTGACACATATTGAGACAGCACAGGTGATTCTCCATTTTCGTCTCTACAATGCATATGTAGGTAAATCTCCTCCAATGTTGGAGTTCCTTTTTTTATCATTGCCTTTACATGAGAAGATCCGAAACAAGAATTATTGAAGGTCAGATTTTCTAGTAAATTTGAAATATTTTTAATTTACTAACAAGGTAGTTATTAAGCTTACCAGTTTATCCACATGCTGAAGGGTGCTGATCAGAGTCAAAATAACGATGATTTACGTAGGGTTTTGGCTTAGGTTTTACATATTTTCTCACACTTATGTTTACTTTATTAGAGAAAAAGGCTACTGTCACCCTTCTTTATGTTTTATTGCAGAATACAGGTTTTGGGACTATTTTACACCAAATGGAGCTAGAATCAGGTCAATCGGATCAGCAACGCTCATCGACTAAGTCTCTGTTACGGTCCGTACTGACTAATACGGACCAGGCCTAGCATTGACCAGGAGATAGCGCTGGAAGCATTAAACCCTAACCGTCGAGGTCCTAATACGGACCGTATCAACTAATACGGTCCGTATCCGAAGGCGTCTCTTGGGAAATAACTGCCGACAGCTGTTTCCAGATTGATTTCTTAGCCTCCAATCAACCTCTACACGTCCCTACACTCCTATATAAGGCCCCTGGGCAGATAGAATTGGTATCTTGGTAATTAGGGTTAGATTTGATTAAAGAGAGAAGAGAGGAGTGATTGTAACCATGCCGTTCCGCGGCTAAGTTCCTTTTCTTAGGGCTAGGCAGTAAACCTTGTTACTCTTGATGTCTTGATATATATATTTCTGTTGATTATGGTTTCTTGTTGTTGTATCGAATATGCTTTTGTGATTTATTATCTCTTCATCTAATTTCAATGATATAGTTTAAGTTCATTAAGGTAGTGACAGTGCTTTAATGACGATAGAAACTATTTGGATGAGTTAGCCTCGTTGAGATCTATTAGGTTTATGTGAAGAAAACCTTCGTGGGGAAACCATAAACCAGAACAACAAAATGCATGACCAAATTCCATCATTTGCGTAAGGTAAATCGCAGTGATCTGTGTAGTAATTTGGGAGATAAGAGACCCGATAGTTGCGTAAGGTAAATCGCATTGTCCTGAGTAGAGTCTCGATGAAAGATCTGTCATTCTGGCGTAACATAAATCGCAGTGACCTTTGTAGTTATCTTTCATAAAACAACAACAGGAAATCAGATGCAACAGGAATATATTGTCAAGGCGGATTGAGTGGCAGTGGTGTGCCGAAACCCTAGGAATTCTCATCTCTATCTTTATTTTAATTACTTTTAATTGTTTCCTAATTTACATTGATCAACAAACATCTCTCAAATTTCAGACTTCGTCTAGCCTTTCGAAAGGTTGTGATTCGATCGCTCGAAGCACTGAACCAATATTCCCTGTGGATCGACCTCGCATATACTACTCGATAAGGATTGTGCGCTTGCAGTCCGAACCGATAGCATTTACGAGTTTATAAATATTAAAAGAAACATTGCTCTCTTTTGAGTGATCAAGCTTTTTGGCGCCGTTGCCGGGGAATAACGGTTCATTGTGCAAGGCCTCGAAAGACGCCCTTGCTTTGACCATTGAATCCAATTAATTAGAAACGCCTAGATTTCTTTTTCTTTTATTTTCAATTTCGTTTTTATTTTTATTTTATTTTTATTTTCAGTTTTTAGTTTAATTTTCATATTTTCTTTTCTTTGTAGGAAACTGCACGCTGGCCGAATCATCCGTACGAAGATCCGAGAGGATTGCTAGTAGGAGAGGACAATTCGCTTCCACATCACCAATAAGAACCAATCATAGTTCTTCATCAAGTAATTCTGAAGGCGAAGAGGACTCAGATTCGATCAACATGAATATCCCACCGAACGAACCGATTAACAATGAAAGACAAGACAATGGTGATAATGAAGTTCACAATGCAGCAAGACCCAAACTTCTACGAGACTATTGCGTACCGCGCGCGAATGATCCTAATTCTAGTATAAACCCGCCAACTGTTTCGAACTGTAATTTTGAGATCAAACCTGCTCTCATAAATATGGTTTCGCAACAGCAATTTGGAGGATTTCCACATGAAGATCCACATCTTCATTTGTCAATTTTCCTAGGGATATGCGAGACGATAAAGATCAACGGAGTTACCGATGAAGCAATCAGGCTAAGGCTATTTCAATTTTCATTAAAAGATAAAGCAAGAGCATGGTTGTTTTCCTTACCGGCCAATTCCATTCAAACTTGGGACCAATTGTTTAATGTGTTTATTGCAAAATATTTTCCACCATCCAAAACTTCAAGGTTTAGAAATCTAATTACTAATTTTGAACAAAGGGATGGTGAAACATTGTGTGAGGCATGGGATAGATATAAGGATATGTTAAGGTGTTGTCCACATCATGGTCTAGAAAGATGGCTGATTGTCCAAACTTTTTATAATGGTCTAAACCCTACCGATAGGTTGTCTATTGATGCTTCTGCAGGAGGAGCAATCATGAACAAGGAACCTGACGAGGCCTACAACCTAATTGAAGAGATTGCAATCAACCAACACTACTGGATCCCTGAGCGAAAGAAGCCAAGTCCAACACCCGGCATGCACCGAGTAGATGACATCTCCATGCTGAGCGCAAAGATTGATGCTTTGCAAATGGCACTCAACAAGCAGACCAAACAGCGAACGGTAGCAGCAGTCAATGCCGCAACAGCATTGGCTATTGCGGAGGAGCACATGAGATGACCGAATGTATGAATGTGACGGAAACTGAGGAAGAAATGGAGCAAGCAAACGCAATCGATAACAGCTTTCGACCTCAGCCCGCCTACAACACATACCATCCGAACAACCGAAACCATCCAAATCTCTCATACGCAAACAATCAAAGGCCTGCTGCACCTCAACAGAACTATCAACCACAATCTAATTTTCAACCAAGATACAACAATCCTCAACCGAATTACCAACCAAGGCAATACAATCAACCGCAGCAACCAGACATCACATCATTAATGGAGAGATTCCTAGAGAAGCAAGAGAAGGCTAACGCCGAAATCGCACAAAAGATTGAATCCTTAACAAACCGCAACAAAGACTTAGAAGACAAT
Organism: Carex littledalei; assembly: GCA_011114355.1. Classification (NCBI taxonomy): domain Eukaryota; kingdom Viridiplantae; phylum Streptophyta; class Magnoliopsida; order Poales; family Cyperaceae; genus Carex; species Carex littledalei. The sequence continues at coordinate 10,049,926 of CM022090.1, read as the reverse complement.
GTCTCTAAGATGGCAAGAGAACTCTCTAGTATCGCACGTGGAAAAGGCAAATTTCCGGGCCAACCGGAAGAAAACCCAAGAGAAACTTGCAAGAGCATAACATTAAGGAGCGGTACAGCTTATCAGGGACCCCCCATGCCCGATCAAACCTCCGATGAGATGCATGCAGAGCCATCGCATTCAGAAGAGTACGAGCCACAACCACAGGAGCAGCCCGTATTCGAACTGCAGACAGACCTTACTCAGGAGCAGAATGACACCGTAGGTGAAGACGAGCGACAAACCGAACCTGAATACATTTCACCACCACCCTACAAGCCACCTCTGCCATTCCCTCCAAGGCCTGCCAAGCACAAGATGGAGCAGCAACTCGCGAGATTCAAGGAGACACTCAATCAATTACATGTCACAATCCCCTTCACTGAAGCAATTGCAAGCATACCCTCGTATGCTAAATTTCTGAAGGAGGTTCTTTCAAATCAAAGTAGACTCCAAGAACTCTCAACAGTTCCGCTCAATCTGGAATGTAGTGCGCTCGTGCAAAGCAAATTACCAAAGAAATTGAAAGATCCGGGAAGCTTCTCGATACCATGTACCATTGGCACAACCGATTTTAAGAGAGCTTTATGTGATCTGGGAGCAAGTGTGAGTCTGATGCCTAAAGTAGTATTTGATAGATTGGAATGTGGAGACCTATCACCAACACGGATCTCATTGCAACTGGCTGATCGATCAATTCGATATCCTGAGGGAATGTTGCGTGATATTCCAATCAAAGTCGGTAAATTTTGGATACCAGCAGATTTTGTGGTAATAGATATGGAAGAAGATGAGCATATTCCGATCATCCTTGGAAGGCCATTCCTCGCCACATGTGGGGCAATGATCGATGTTAAGAATGGAAAAATCTCACTCAATGTTGGCGAGAACAAAATGATCTTCAGCATGAATGAGGTTAAAGTCCCTCCTGACATAAATCTTGTCTACAATTTGGAAACAATGGATGAAGATGGCAATGATGATTTGCGAATGGATGAATTTGGAGACATCGAAGAACTGGCGCACGAGGAAGAAGTAGAAAGACTGTTTATTGTACAAGATAACAGTCAGGTCCATCCGACCTCCGGGACAACACAAACCGATGATCTGAACAAAAGTCCTAATATCGCAAACCATAGGAATTATTCTCTCCTAGCCCTAGCACTAATCAGAAACCTACGCGAAGAACTTGATGCAATTTCTCAAAGACTGGACGAGGTTGAAGCAGTACTCGGTGTGAGCCTATCATTCGACCCCGGACCTCAGATACCAACCGACTTCTTCAAGGACAGTGATGATGAAACCACAGAAGACGCTGAAGGCGAACCACCCGACAAGCAACCAGCTTGCATTGACGGGAGGATATCTGGAAGAACCTGATGCGACACATAGTCAAGCTAATGACTTTAAACAAGCGCTTCTTGGGAGGCAACCCAAGGCCACTTTTATATTCTCATATAATTATTTATTTTTAGGTTAATTAGGACTTTAACTGGGGAACGAATCACATCCACTCATTTTTTTTATGACCAGGTGAACATGCTAGAGGAAGGGCTCGGTTAAAAACATTGGAAAAGTCAAGAAAATATTCTCTGTTACTGACCGTATCAGCCAATACGGACTAGGACAGTGAATACGGAGCAGGAGTTGGATGAACAAGGAAGACAGTAGAGACTACGGCCCGTATCAGCCAATACGGACCGTATTCAGAGGAAGAATTGAAGAATCAATTATCAGAATTCAAAATTCTGGATCGGATACGGACCGTATCAGCCAATACGGTCCGTAATCAAAGCCGGTCTGTGAAATTGAAACCCGTTAATGAAGAGGCGCGAAGTTGGGTAACCGTTCAAATTAGAGGTTTTTCTATTTTGAGCACCCTCTCTCCCGTTTCTCTTCTCCCCTTCTCTTCATCTCTCTATCTCCCTTCCTTCTTTCTCTTCACCTCCTCCTCTCTCTTGCAAAACCCGAGCACATCCTCGCCTGCACCGCCGGCCGCCAAAGGAGACCAACTCCACTCACGACAACCCCCAATACGGGCCGTATCCAATCCGTACCCGCCGTGAGCACCATCGATCTCCACCATTTTTCGGTTCTTCCTCTCTTTTTCCTCTCATTTTTTCATTTTGCCTCCAATTTCTGAAATTAGTCTTTTATCTTTATTCGCAATTTAGTTTTAGTAAGCTTTCTGTTTTAAATTTAATCTAGAACTAAAAATCACGAAAAAAAAAAATTAGGTTTTCTCGGCTTTTACCAGAACCAGTATCAGTCCATTACGATCCGTATCCATCAATATGGTCCGTATTAAGTCCTGTACTTGGCCAAATTTCACCAGCACACGGGTCCGTAGTAGCACCGTATTGACCCAATACGGCCCGTAACAGAGGAGATTAAATTCTAAAAATGGCCCCGAAAACAAGTGGTCTTCTTAAAGCCTTGACAGGTCTAGGCAAAAAGAAAAGGGGGGAGTCTTCTTCTCAAATTCCACAATCGCCCGAACAAAGCCCCGAGCGGGAAGAATTGCCGGAATCTCCTCCTCAAAACGAGCCACAACCAATGGAGGAGCCGCAACATAACCCCTTCGACATAAAATTCTCTTACAGAGCACATGCCAAGGTCTTCAAGAAACTAGAAGACAACAAAATCGTGAACCACAAGGCCATCCACATCGAAACCCTGCAAGAACTCAACCTCCTCGCCCAATTCAAAACCCTAGCCAAAAGGGTTCACATCTGGGACTTTCTCAACAAACTGGTGGATGTCCCGGTCTATGACGACCTCACCCGTGAGTTCATTGCCACTTTCTCCTCCGAAAATGATATAATCAAGTTTCAACTGATGAACCTGGAGCAGGAGATGTCGATGAGCGACTTTTGCGACATCTTTGGCTTCAAAGATGAGGGCGTACAGGCATACAATGACGACCGGAATTTTTGGAAACTTATCACCAATGACCGCATCAGTGATCCGAGAGTCGCCAGCCACATTGTCCATCCAGTACTTCGGTACATGCAGGCTGCTCTCAGCAATTCTCTCTTCGCTCGAGGTGAGACATGTGCGAAAGTCACCTTCCCCGAGCTGTACATCCTCAAGTGCATGCTCATCACACCAGAAGAGCCTCCGCACATCGGCCACTTCCTCTGCAACCACATTCACTCAATTGGAACCAACAAAAGGGGCAGAGGAAACATCTCCATCGGTGCCATCGCCACAATCCTCGCTAGCCAACTCAGAATCGAGGTAGATTTCCTAAAGGAAGGCACAGGCATGAAATTCCTAGACATCGAGTGCCTCACCGCGATGAGAATGATTAGCGGCAGACCTCCCGAGCCATACCTATACCACATCGAAGACAGTAGGATTCAAATGCCTTGCAAGCCGCTTCCTCTCAAAAACAAGCAACGATGGAGGCAAGTGGCGCCTATTGGTAGACAGGCCGCGCAAGAGAGCGATGATGAGGTCGATTTTGATGCCCTAATGGCCGAGGCTGAGGAAGAAGACAGGTCCAAAACCGCAGCAGCCGCCGCATACATGCAAGATATGGCGGCAAATGAGCAAAGGGCCTGACAAGAGGCGCTCGCAGCAGAAGCAGCGCGACAAGGGGCGGGAACATCTGATGCCCCTCAGAGCAGGTACAACCAGGTTCTACAAGCCGTCCGGAGCGTCAATGCAAACATGGAGAGGTTCTCCATCGACACTAAGACTACTTATGCCCGACTTGACCAGCAGTATGACGCGACACGTCACTCTGTTAGTCAGATTCGCCAGGGCATGGACGAGCTGCGAGAGAACGCTGCCAACAACAGACGGGAGGCACGGCAAGCCCGCCACTTATCACAGCAGTACTACCAGCATGCCCTCACAACCGGTTTACCATACCAGCCGCCACCATACGGACTCTTCGACCCATCATTCTACGAGGAGATCCAGCACCCACCACCACCTCCACCACCTCGTGATTGAGGTGCAGTGAGTTGTATCTTTCCCTGGTCTTTTTACTTTATTACTTCCTTTATTTTTATCTCTCGAGCATTGGGGACAATGCTCAATTTTATTCGGGGGGTAGGAGGTAAATTGACCATGTATCTTTAAATTTTTCGCAGCAATTTAATTTTCACAATTTTAAATTCTTAGGTGCTAGTAGTTTTACTCAATTTTTGACTAGGGTTAGAGGCTTTACCAAAAATCCTAGAATGATTAAATTGAGCTTTTTAGCTAGCTTGCATTTTTATTTTTCCTTAGGATTAGGTTAATCAAATAGGAATTGTTTTAAAATTTTAATTAGGCTAAGGTTTAGACAATTGGCCATGATACCAAAAATTCAGAATTTTAATTATTTATGATTTCAAAGTGAACAATTAATTGCTAACCATGAGAGTTGATCAAAAATTGCAAACCCTAGAATTTTTATTTTTTGAGTAATTTATTTTTGCAAAGTCTTTTAAATTTGATAGTGTTTTAGAATACCCATTTATTATAGATAGACCCCTAGCGAAACTATGCAATAATTTCTTGTATGAATGAATACTTGAAATTGTGTGTAATCATGGTGCTTGTGACACAAAAATATGTTATTTTATTTTTCAGAAAAATAGAAAAATACAAAAAAATCGAAAATGAGGAAAAACCCAAAAACAAATAGAAAAATATAGAAAAAGAAAAAAATAGAATAAAAGATGGAGGATAAAAAGAGTACGGGTGCCTACGCAAGACTGGTTACCAATAGGCTCAAGAAAACCTCCCAAATTTTAAGTTTTTGTACATATTTAATTTTCGAAAAATAGTCACAAGTACCAACACACTTAGTTGTCATACTTTGCTCCAATCAATTAGGAAGGAAAATCAAAATTTATATCATTAGAATTCCTATTGATTGGAAGGGATCCATTTATAATCGAAGGGGAAATTAATACTCTCAATTTTAAGGATATTTGTGAATTAGATTGTTCGATAATAATTTTTCTAGGGTTAGCATAATAGGGTCAATCATGGGGTGAATAAATTGTTCAAGGGAGAGATCATCAATATTTTAGGGTTCTAAATTTTTATTGTCATGCCAATTGTACCAAACCAAAGTTCTAATTTAATTTTAAACAAGTCCTTGAGATTGTATGGTTTAACCTAGACCGGATCTTTGACCAGCTGGGATGTCATTGCTTGAGAACAAGCAACAATTCAAGTTGGGAGGCGTGATCAGAGTCAAAATAACGATGATTTACGTAGGATTTTGGCTTAGGTTTTACATATTTTCTCACACTTATGTTTACTTTATTAGAGAAAAAGGCTACTGTCACCCTTCTTTATGTTTTATTGCAGAATACAGGTTTTGGGACTATTTTACACCAAATGGAGCTAGAATCAGGTCAATCGGATCAGCAACGCTCATCGACTAAGTCTCTGTTACGGTCCGTACTGACTAATACGGACCAGGCCTAGCATTGACTAGGAGATAGCGCTGGAAGCATTAAACCCTAACCGTCGAGGTCCTAATACGGACCGTATCAACTAATACGGTCCGTATCCGAAGGCGTCTCTTGGGAAATAACTGTCGACAGCTGTTTTCAGATTGATTTCTTAGCCTCCAATCAACCTCTACACGTCCCTACACTCCTATATAAGGCCCCTGGGCAGATAGAATTAGTATCTTGGTAATTAGGGTTAGATTTGATTAAAGAGAGAAGAGAGGAGTGATTGTAACCATGCCGTTCCGCGGCTAAGTTCCTTTTCTTAGGGCTAGGCAGTAAACCTTGTTACTCTTGATGTCTTGATATATATATTTCTGTTGATTATGGTTTCTTGTTGTTGTATCGAATATGCTTTTGTGATTTATTATCTCTTCATCTAATTTCAATGATCTAGTTTAAGTTCATTAAGGTAGTGACAGTGCTTTAATGACGATATAAACTATTTGGATGAGTTAGCCTCGTTGAGATCTATTAGGTTTATGTGAAGAAAACCTTCGCGGGAAAACCATAAACCAGAACAACAAAACGCATGACCAAATTCCATCATTTGCGTAAGGTAAATCGCAGTGATCTGTGTAGTAATTTGGGAGATAAGAGACCCGATAGTTGCGTAAGGTAAATCGCATTGTCCTGAGTAGAGTCTCGATGAAAGATCTGTCATTCTGGCGTAACATAAATCGCAGTGACCTTTGTAGTTATCTTTCATAAAACAACAACAGGAAATCAGATGCAACAGGAATATATTGTCAAGGCGGATTGAGTGGCAGTGGTGTGCCGAAACCCTAGGAATTCTCATCTCTATCTTTATTTTAATTACTTTTAATTGTTTCCTAATTTACATTGATCAACAAACATCTCTCAAATTTCAGACTTCGTCTAGCCTTTCGAAAGGTTGTGATTCGATCGCTCGAAGCACTGAACCAATATTCCCTGTGGATCGACCTCGCATATACTACTCGATAAGGATTGTGCGCTTGCAGTCCGAACCGATAGCATTTACGAGTTTATAAATATTAAAAGAAACATTGCTCTCTTTTGAGTGATCAGGTGCTCGCTGAACCACCGTGATGGGGAACTGTAAATTTCATCGCTAGACGGTTTTTTTTTGTTTTTTTCGCTCAACCCTTTCCAATCCTTAGTGTTGAAGATGTCACATAGACTGTGCCAATTTGGGGGATCAAGACACCAATGCGGCACATTGGCCTTCCATAGATCTATGTCCCACTTATATTTATCGATGCAATGGCGCCTTGCTTTGCCAAGCTCCTCAGAGTACCTTTTGCAAGCTATGGCATCAAAGACTTTTCGACATTCGTCGACATCTTCCCCATGTTTGTATCTATATATTTCCTTTAAAATAAGAAAAGGGTTGAAGCCTTAGCATATTAGTTAGTATTTAACAGCAAGCCTATCATCCAATACTAAAGCCTATCATCCTATACTAAACCCTAAACCCTAAACCCTAAAGCGGTGAAGTTCTCCATTGATTTATCCCTCATTCAAACATTTGTTGCGAAAATATGATGAATCTATGGCCACTAATTCAGCTAATCCCAAACACTGGAATGCTATGTGGAATTGGGTAGTATAAAAAAATCTGATTAATAAAGGGTACCAGAAAAGCCCTCTCGGCGTTGTTCTTTGTCTTAATTGGAAAGGCGTTATAACTTCTTAATGGTTTCGGCATGTAATTAAGGGCAATCCTAGTTATCACCCCAGCGATCTTCCTTGGATCTTTTTCGCATGAGAACTCATGTGGACCAACCCGCCATATCTCCGGTCGATCTTGAATAACATCTGTCGAGTCTGCTATAACTGCGGGTCCTCGTCCCTTTCTCTTTGCTGGTGTAATATCACATTCAGCTGCACTGTCCAAACTCTGGACATTCTGAATCTGCTGATCCGTCGTGCGCTTCCTCTTGTTGTTCTTAGTTGCTCTTGATCTTGGCAGACCAGATTTTTTTGGAGGCATATTGGTTGTCGTCTGGTATATTCCAACAAGGGAAAAAAATAAGTGTGTTGTAGGCAGCAAAGAAGTGTGGTGTATACGCAGATTTACTTGGTATAATTAGAGTATTTTTATTTGCTAACCATTGTGGTTATTATCCATGAACTAATAACATTTTCTAACGAGGCAGCAACACAATTAAATTATGATTTGCATAGTACCAAATATTTGCACCCACTAAAAAGAGTATTTTTTTTCATACATATTGCAACATTTTTTTGTTACTGCAGTGTCAGTGACATAATTGCATGAAGGCAGAAATGATATTAGTAAGATTGGAATGTCATTTATGCGAAAAAGGAAAAAGGTATACACCAAACAATCACATATAAATTATAAGATGGAATGTCAATTTCAAGAAATATTAAAAATACATTTGACCAAGTTGCTCCAGATACTAATTTGCAATCTCCTATGTAGTCAATTCAAAAGCCAAGTGCAAAATTTGCAGAGATAAGCATGTTGGCCGGTGTTTATCTTTTCATATAACCTACCACCGGGGATGATAATGAAAGAAGATACCATGTTCCTCGCGCTTGTCAATCCTGGACCAAAGCATCCGGGACGTGACATTGACATTCTTCTTGAACCGTTAATTGACGAGTTGAATAAATTGTGGTTGGGAGAAATGACATGGGATGCATATAGAAAGGAGAATTTCAAGATGCGTGCATCACTTATTTGGACGGTGAGTGATTATCCCGCTTATGAAATGCTATGTGGGTGGGGTACACATGGACGATTGGCGTGCTATTATTGTCAAGAGAAAACAAAGGCATTTCGCCTAGTGTACGGTGGGAAACCAGTTTGGTTCGATTGTCATAGATGCATGCTGCCTCCGAATCACCCCTTTCGTCGAGATAAAAAGAATTTCATAAAAGGAAGAGCCGAGTACGATGGGCCACCTCACATAAAAACGGGTGAGGAGATTCTCGAGGAAGTGAGCCAACTTGATGAGATCGTATGGGGCAAAACTAAGGGCTTAGACCAACTTCCGGGTTATAAGGATACCCACCATTGGCAAAAGAAGAGTATCTTTTGGAGTTTATCATATTAGAAGGACAATCTTTTGCCTCACAATATAGACATTATGCATTTGGAGAAGAACTTTGCGGATAATTTGATTTATACGCTCTTAAGCATAGGTGGCAAAACCAAGGATAATGAAAAATCAAGGAAAGATTTGGCTCTCCTTTGCGATCGTCCCAGTCAGCACTTAACCCCTCACCCTCGAATCCCGGGAAAGATGATAAAAAATAAGGCTCCCTATGCACTTACTTTAGTGCAAAAGCGGAAAGTTTTGACATGGCTAAAGGACTTAGTAAGGTTTCCCGATGGGTATGCATCGAATTGGTCAAGGTGTGTTAACATCACAACATGTACCCTTACTGGGCTAAAGAGCCATGATATGCATGTGTTCATGGAGCGCCTACTTCCCGTCGCATTTCGTGACTTTGTTCCCAATGAGGTTTGGGATGTTTTATGTGAGATTTCAAGCTTTTTTAGAGAGATATGTGCCAAGGAGCTCTTACCATCCCGTATCGACCAATTAGAAAAGGATATTCGTGTTACAATTTGCAAAATGGAAAAAAATTTCCCGCCAAGTTTCTTCGATTCAATGGAGCATCTTGTGGTGCATGTAGCACACGAGGCTAGATTGGGTGGGCCCGTATTGTTCCGATGGATGTTCCCATGTGAAAGGTTTGTTGTTTTTCTACGGTTCTTTTTAATTACATAATGAAACACTACTTAACTAACCGCACTAACTCTTTATATTATAGGCGTAACAAAGAACAAAGGATGAGAGTGACGAACAAGGCACGTGTGGAGGGTTCAATTGTCGAGGCTACAATTGTCAAAGAGATATCAACCTTTTGCTCAAAATATTTTGAAGAAAATCCTCGAAATGGCCAACAACAAGTTACAAAGAGTAAACCTTTGCAGGGAGGACTATCGGTATTTTATAATCTTGGTCGTCACCATGGAAAGGAAAATCGATTAGTTCTCAATGACAAGGACTATAAAGGAGCACACTACTATGTCCTTCAAAACTGCCCCGAGATCCGTGACAAGTATGAAAGGTACAATCCTAATAAATGTTTGTCTGGATGATCTTAAAAATAATCAAGATCTTATTTTTATCTTGCATCCTAGTCAGAATGTTTACCTTGCATGTTAGTCAAACTATCAAAATCTTATTTGTGTATATGCTGGAATTTGTAGAGAGTTCGATACATGCATGCTCAACAGTGGTACAAGACCGCAGGATTTGGACAAAGTTCGTCAAGAGAGTTACGGAGATTGGTTACGAGAAAAAGGTACTCTCTATTGATGATTGTGATAATTACATCCGAAAGGCGGGACTCAAGCCATCTAAAGTCGCAAACTTCTACGAAGTGTACGATATAAACGGGTTTAGATTTCACACCGAAAAATATGGGCAAAACAAGGCAACAAAAAGTAGCGGTGTTTGCATCAAAGGAGAGTGGGATGAAAACGGGGAGCAACACGACTACTACGGAATTCTTCAAGATATAGTTGAGCTAAATTATGATGGAGGCAACAAGGTTGCTCTCTTTAAGTGTATTTGGTTTGACATTACAAATGGGGTAAAAAAAGACAAAACACATGGAATTGTCGAGGTGAAGCACGCGTCTCGGCTAAAAGGTTTTGAGCCGTATGTATTGGCATGTCAAGCAATTCAAATAGTCTACATTCCCTATGCATCGGATACCCCTCTAAGACGCCAATGGTAGGTAGCAATGAAAACAAGCCCGAAAGGCAAGTTTCGTGTCGAGGAGGTTGTCGATGACAACATTGAATTTTACCAAGAGGAAATGACGGATAATCCGGTTTGGAACCAAATGAAGAGGGCTTTAATTGGGACAATGAGGTAATTAGAGAAAATGAGTGCGAACTAGTAGATGATACGATGGAGATTTCACCAATAGTGGCGGATAACGAGAACCCTATAGAGGAAGGTGAAGAAGGTTATGACACGGAGCAAGAGTATGACATGCAAGAAATTGAGGAAGGACTTGGTTACGGCCTAAACCTTGAAGATCAATCCGATGAAGATGGTTATTAATTGGTAATTCTTTGTGTCATGTGTTGCATGGGAATTTGCCAACCATATAAAGTTTGTTTGTATAATTATAATAAACACAACAATATATATATATATATATATATTGGATATGAGACTTGTTAAAGCATAACTGCATGGTTGAAAATAATAACAAATTGATTAAGATGGCTATTATTTGAAATTCTCATAGGAGAAGGCAATTAATGAAGGAGCGAAGGCAATTAATGAAGGCTCTACTTATCGCTCGCTCGTCCTCTCAATAACTTTCTAATGTTTATTCTCAAGACCAAAATTTCAAGATTCTACAATTTAAGTTTCCGAATTATTTGTGTATCTCATTTATTTTGTAATATACTGCTCTAATTCCTTTTGCTATGATTTACAAAATATATTCAATTTGAAAGGAGAGATCAAATTTCCTTCTAAATTTGAACAATATTAAGTAGGATGTGAGCAAATTAATATACTACTGTAATGTATCCCTTGCTGTAATTTATAACAATATATATTCAATTTGAATGGAGAGATCAAATATATACATAGAAGTAACTGTCCAGAAGTTCAATACTTGTTGCATGGGTAGTCCCATGCAACAAATAGTTCTCAAAAATCGTCAAAACTTGTTGCATGGGTAACCCATGCAACAAATATTTCTCAAATAATCCTCCAAACTTGTTGCATGGGTTACCCATGCAACTGTTTAGTCTAGATTCTGGAGACTTGTTGCAAGGGTAAGCCCATGCAACAAATAGTTCTCAAATACTTGTTGCATGGGTTACCCATGCAACTGTTTAGTCTAAATTCGGGAGACTTGTTGCATGGGTATGAGATGAGTTGTTGCATGGACATTCATTAAAATATACTTTCTATCTTTGCTGGCGGGTCACGGGTCATCAAATATTTGTTGCATGGGTAAATAAGAAGCAGTTGCATGGGTAACCATCAGACTTATTGCATGGGTAACTGTTGCATGGGACACCCATGCAACAAGTTTGACTGTGTCAGAAATGCCAATATTTGTTGCATGGACACTACTTACCCTTGCAACAAAGATTTTTACCCATGCAACAAACCCAGATTCTAGTAGTGAAAACCCTCTAGACAAACCCCACCGCTTTGGGGATTTTTTTTTTAAAACATAATTAAAAAAAATATTTTTACCAAACCAACATGATTACTTTTTTTTTTACAAAAGCCATAAGAACCGAATTGTCAATTCGGTTCCTATTGATTTAACAAATTTTCAGAAAGGCGGCCACAGAAAATCTGAAAAAGACTCCGGACCGAATTGGCAATTCGGTCCCAACTTTTTTTTTTTTAGAGTTTGCTTAATACATAGCATTATTGTAAATTTAGTTAAGAAAACATTTAAAGGATGAAATGAAAAACCGCACCCTAAGTTTTTTTTTCATGCTAAACTTTTTTTTTAGCATTATTGTAACTTTCTTTTAGCATGAAATGAAAAGGAACTTCAAGAATATTAAAAATATACTATTTAAGTAAACTATTATACCTTATCTTTATAATATTAAAATCGATTAATTCTTATAATTATTTTATTATTCGATAATATTTTATTATTATTATAATCATGAATAATTAATATTAATCATAATATTCAAACTATAATAAACTTATAATTATTATTATATTATAATATTATAGTAGTTAATAATATGTTATTATGATAAATATTATAATATTATAATATTATAATAGTTAATAATATGATAAAAGTCATATTATAATTATATTATGAGGAGGGATCAAGTTACAACAACCATTTTTTTCATTTCCAAAGTCCAAATCGTCGATCCAAACCGTTCAACATGATCTCCACAATAAAATGTGTTTGCAGATCAAACTTTACATTTTTTTGAATTTTTTTACTATTTATTAAGTATTTTACAAAGAATAGTCATATTCAGACCATTGAATTTTGTACCCATCTTAATAAATAGTAAAAAAATTCAAAAAAAATGTAAAATTTGATCTGCAAGCACGTTTTATTTAGATAATCATGTTGAACGGTTTGGATCGATGATTTGGACTTTGAAAATGAAAAAATTAATTGTTGTAACTTGATCCCTCCTCTTATATTATAGTTATTATAATATAATTATTATTATAGTTATTATTAATAATAGTTATTATAATATATAATGAATATTATTTATTATAATATATAATAACATATTAATTAATAATATTATAGTTGTAATATATAGTTATTATTATAGTTATCATAGTTATAATATTTATAATATTTTTGTGTAATTCAACCAAACTCTAAAAAAAAAGAAAAAAAAAGTTGGGACCAAATTGTCAATTCGGTCCGGACTAAAAAAACTCTGGACCGAACTGCCAATTCGGTCCCTAGGCATTACACAAACGGCAACACAGTTGTCTATGAAATCAACAGGGACCGAATTGCCAATTCGGTCCCAAAATAAGCGGACCGAATTGGCAATTCGGTTCTTATGGTTTTTGTAAAAAGAAAGTAATCATGTTGGTTTAGTAAAAATATTTTTTTTAATTATGTTTTTAAAAAAAATCCCCGCTTTGGCCAATTTTTTTATTAATGAAAAATAAAAATAAAAAACATCGCGAAAGGGGATTGATTTGGTGAAATTTCGATATCTAGGTAAACCGAGATTGATTATCCCGTCCTACGGGGCGAGACAATTTATCCCGTCCCATTAATCCAAATCCGTAAACCCGCTAACTTAATTAACTAAGTTTGGTTTGAATTAATTTCGAACGAACTCAATTTCGAACTTTTACAAACTTTGTTACGACTTACGAGTTATGACTCATGGCTGGGCCATAGTTTGAAATTACAGCATTTCAATAAAAATTCAGGCATTCTGATTCTAATTACACAGTACACCAAAGTTGGAAATCAAAGTTCATTAAAAATACCAAAATTTATATCAAACACCAAAGTTTAGTACAATCAATCAATCAAATTTCAGTACAATCACAGTATCCAAAGTTTTCCAAATAGCTAACAAGAGAAACATCACCAAAGTTTTCAAATATCCAAAGTATTCAAGAAATATTTTTGAGAAGTCAGAACTGAGAGCAATTATGGACTGGGAGGCCTTATATTTTCATGAGCGAACATAAGTTATCAGCGAAAATCAACGGTTCACGTTTGAGTTAATTTCGAACTAAGTTTGGTTTGCGAACCTATTTCGAACGAACTAGGTCCAGTTTGAGTTTGGTTTGAATTAATTTCGAACTAAATTTAGTTTGAATTAATTTCGAACGAACTCAATTTCGAATCGATTTTTTTACGAATTTTTTGTGCAGCCCTACTTCTCAAGCACATGTACTTGTTCCGTTAAAATGATTTAAAATAGTTCTATTTAAAGAAGAAATCCGTTTCTTGTGTCTTGTTATCTCTTTCCAATGGATCGACTCAATTAGATATCGGATTCTGTTGTCAAAATTTTATTGCCAGTTTATATGACTAAAATGTTTTTATCCTTCATACGCGAGCTCTGTTGTTAAACTTGTTATTAGTTATGAGACGGCATTAAATTATATTTTAACTAGCGAGCATGGTTGTACGGAGTTTTAGTTTTGAGTTTACTGGCGTGTCACTTTCACATAAAAGTTCAATCTTGTTAAGTGTGATATTGTTTGCAGGCCTAAACAAATTGGAGGATTAATTAGGTGTTACTCATCTCAAAATAATTAATGAATTAAACTTTTCAAAGGTACCGCTTTAGTTAGAAACACAATTTATCTAAATTTTTTTAGTAGATCGATGTTCATTGCACTTTTAAATTACATTACATTTCTATGACTCGAGAGTTGACTCTAATAGAAAAAAAATGATATTATTAAAAATGCAAAAAAAAAATTCTATTATTATGTGTGAGCTAGGCTGGGGTAGTAGTATTATTATGTCCTCCGTGAACAAAATCCTTCTTTTAATATTCTTTGAGAGTTAAAAAAAAAGAGTCTTTACTTAAGATTTTTTTACGACTAGTCAATTATATTTACTGTTCTCATGGATGATAATAATAGTACTAAAGGACCATTAATCTGGAATATTGGATGGGAACCATGCATGATTATAATAAAGGAAATAATCAGAATCAGAGGTGTCTGCTCCTTTTCACAACTTTCACTTAAGTGCTTAACCCCACAAATCATATTCAATTTAATTACAATAGGCGGCATATCCACAAAGACCTAATTAACCCCACAATTACCAAATATCAATTAAACTAGTACACTTGGCACATGCAGTTTATTTATTTTCAAGCTTATATAACTTCTACAAACCTATTTTTATTTAGATAATAAGTACTTCCTTTTTTCTTTTTCTTTTTTCTAAAACAAGACACTCAGTAAACACAACTTTAAATTTAACAATTAGCCTGAAGGCTAGCTGGGGTCATCTTGAAGTAATGGTCCCATGCATATCGAAATTTTATCGAAGATTGACTCGCAATAGACCGGCCGTCATTCACCAAATAGCCATTGCTCTCTCGCCTGAACAATTTCGGATCTACCATGGCAGAGGTCGCAAAGCCATTTGAGTTGACGAAAACATTTTTGATGGTGCAGCTGCAGAGGTTCTTCACCTCCACCTCGAACACAAAATCTAACTTGTCAGTACTTCTTCCAATGTTAGAATGTTGGATTTGTACGTCTGATAGTTTGCATTTTTCACTGTTTCCTGAGATTTTATTAAAGAAAAGATAAGTTATGAAGCAGAGGAAAGCAATTGAAATATTCCTTGGATATCTATCAACTATAAATCTTTTTAGCAACTTTTAGATAATTGCGTGAGTTTTAAGTATTATATGGAATAAATGTGAAGTTCTCAAGTTTTAAGCAATAAAGTATAGACAAAGCAAATAGGACATTGGGTATATAAATGTTTACCTTGAACTAGAATGAAGAACAAAATAGAGAGGAGAAGCGAAAGAGAGTACTGGTGTTTCATTATTTATTTATTTATTTGGGTTAATTTTGTTTTTGGAGTGATTTCGTTTGGTAAGGTATGAAAGAATATGGTTCAATTTATAGGAGAAGGCTTTACAATGATATCATAGAGATATCACTAACGGCCCTCTTATTTGTCATAGATGTTCCATACAAGTTCACACGAAATTTCTTAAATTTGGATTTTCTGGTCAACCGTTGATTTGACTTGGGACTATTGGAATAGTGCATGCATCTTCTGGACTATTCTGTGAATAATTTGTATTTGGATTTTTTACAGGCAGTTAATTGCTACAGACTGTATAACATATATACATGTGGTTGCAGAATCGTTGGAGATATATGAAGAAATATAAGTGTCTTGAATGACAAACATATTTTGTATATCTTTTTTATAAAAAAGCACATTTACAGTAAGTATATTTTTATAATTTTTTTGAACTGCTTCTTTTATTACATTGTGACAGCGCCACTTGATATATATATGTGAATTATAGTGATATGCTGGTGCATATTAGCATTACTTGCTAAAACATAGTACAGAATCATATTAAAAAAAACTTCTTTAAGCAATGTTTTCGTTATGTTAATTTTTGCTATCATCTAATTAGCTAATTAAACAGAAAATAATTGTGACGCATCCTGCCATTCTCGGATTGTGATAATATTATAACAATTTTGAATCCAAATTTTCATAACAAATCTAAATTACTACTGTTAAAAGGTCTGATATGAAAATACGTACACATTAAATATTATTGCATAAATTATTAATATCAGCAATAATTATCTCAAGTACAATTAACTAAGATAATATTTTTTGTATAAAGATGATCTCACCTGCTGAAATTTATGAAAAATGAACTGAGCCCTTCTTCACTCAAAAGGTTATAAAAGAAAAATACAATGGAACCACCTAATGTATTCCTTGAAAGGCTGAAAGCTCCAAGAAATACCCACAAAAGGGACTGTTGCGCGTACGCAATCAATTGTTTTGGAAGCCGACATTTTTATTAATATCCAAAGTTAATTAGAAATTAATATTTATGTTCAGAATTTCCGACTTTCGCCAAAAATATCCAAACCGGTCATAAAATAGCCGGCTTACGTTAAACCGGTCATTTTATGGCCGGCTTACATTAATTTTATAGCCGGTTTATAGCCGGTTTGGATATTTTTGGCGAAAATCAGGAATTCTAGACATAAATATTAATTTCTAATTAACTTTGGATATTAATACAAATGTCGGTTTTGGAAGCATATATGTGATATGTGTAGACTAGAGGCGACAAGTCAACATGGTCAATATAAATGCAATGGGGGACATAACAAGTATGAAACAGACTTAATCGCTTTAGCTGGACTTGGGTCTGCCTCTGGTCTACTATTGTTGACCGTCGTAAGATAATGTATTATCGGATAGTTTTTTCCCTTTGTAAAATTGCAAGTTGCCTGGTCTACTATTATTTTTTCCCACGTCACTGGATAATATTAACACAAAATATCACTGGTTATCCGATAACACAAAATATACATTATCTTACAAAGGTAAAAACATAGGATGAGAGGTCTTCTTTTTTTCCCTTTGTAAAATATTAACCTAATTTGTCCAATGCAGAAATAGAAATCAAGTTCCGCCTAAAAGACGGTACAACAAAAGTATCAAACAAATTCAAATACAAGCCAGTTTTCAAAAGTAATCTAAAATGCCCTATAGCTTCAACTTCTGCTTTGTTTTCATCGCCCATATAGATGTATCTTTCACCATCACTTGACTTCCGGTAACTTCGGCAACCCTGCATAGACACAGAAATGTGAGTAATTGCACATGAATCTATCCACTATGTGTCTATTAAAACTGAAACTGCATTAACTTCTGTACAAACAAAAGAAGAATTAATACCTTTCTTGACACGCCATGCGTGATAATTGGTACAATCCTTCTTCACATGCCCTTCAGATCCACAGAAGAAACAACCCTTCTTCTTTTCTTTATTCGGCTCCGATCCGGTAACCGGTTTCTTGTCTTTAATGGGCTTCTTCTGCGAACTTGTAGTTGCAGCATCTGAATTGGCCTTATGTTTCTGTTTCCTTTTTCCCTTAGAGGTAGAAGCAATGTTTGCGCTTTCGCTCTTGTCCGACTTCAATCTCTCTTCCTCCTGAACACAGTGCGAGATGAGTTCATTAACTGTCCATGTTTCCTTCTGACAGTTGTAACTCACCTTGAACTGTCCAAATGAGACAGGAAGAGAGTTAAGGGCCAAATATACTAGCATATCATCCGATATATCTAGCTTATGTCCCTTCAGTTTTGAAGCGGTATGCATCATTTCAAGAATGTGCTCCTTGACATTGCTCTTGCCATTGTACTTCATTGTGCAGAGTTTGTTTAATATAATGCCTATTTCAGCCTTCTCATTCCTAACAAATCTCTGCTCAAGTTCCTTAAGATAGTCTTTAGCAAGAGTGGAATCAGAAACCGGTCCCCTAAAATTTTCAGGAATGGTCTTCTGCATGACCCAGAGACACAAGCGATTTGACCTCATCCACCGTGCATGTGCAGTTTGTTCCTTTTCAGAACTAGTTTCAACAGGCACAGTAGGTTTGGTCTCCTACAACGCTGTGTCCAGATCAAGGCACCCAAGGATAATCTCAAGATTATCTTTCCAATCCTTGTAATTAGAACCCGTCAGCATCGGAATGCTATTGATGCCGGCTGTAAGATCAGTAATTTTTGCTGAAAAATATTCACAAAGAACGGATCAAATTACCGAATTATAATAAATAAAAAATCAAAATAAGGCATATTCCATCAACTAAGTATCTTCGAACAATAAGTGCTCTTTGGAGTCAGTCATTATTCTAAGATAAATAGGTGTAGCAATTGAATATAATAGTCCATTTGATATCAATCAGTCAACATTCCTTTGGGCCGATTAACTAATTACATCCAAAACTTAATAATTATTACCCATTCATTACCACAAGTATACACATACAATACTTAATTATTGTCTTTCCTTTGGACCAGTCCAATAACCAAACATCATATGTATATTCACTGTGTATAAATTGGCAAATGATTAACGCCGGTATGAGAGCTTACTTTGACAAGATGATACCTTTATTAATCATTTTTCAAAATATATCTTTTTTTTTTTAAGAATAGTGGATTTTTTCAAAATATATCTTAATCTGAAGCCTTCATAATGATTTAATATTATTCAAAGAAACATTTATCAAAATTTGGCTTAACCGAATTATTATTATGTTCTGGTTCGGCCAAAATACCAAAATTTAGTATACCTAGATCTGGCTGAAATTAAACATCTCTGTTCTGGTTCAAAATTTATAAATAATTGTTTTAAAATAAAAATTATTTTGAAAACAATTGCGCAGCGGAAACAGTAATTAATTGGCCAAAAAATAATTGCGCAGCGGAATACTAAAATAATGGATAGTGCCATTATTAAAACATTTGACTATAAATACTGCGATAATATACATAAGCATTCAGACAAATCAATTGGTCATACGAATCATTAATTAATCAAAAATTGTTTGCGCAGAAAACTTTGATTTCTAAATAAAACCAAAACAGAGAGTTACGCATAATGATTTGAATACAAATCAATTCAGTCAACCCTTTCGGTCAAAACAGAGTAACGTGCGACCAAAAATTTTGAAATAATTAATTTCTGAAATTTAATAAGAAAATTGATTATGCCGAAATTAATTTGTTCAACTAGAGTAGGCTTTGATACCACTTGTTGGATTTATTTAATGCATAATCATACCGCAATTCATAAACCCTAAATTTGCCATGATCCTCTAGTGAACTCTTAATTTGAAATCTAAATTATCTTGGTCCATAGCCATGATCTTCCAGAGAGCCACAATCACCGTTGATCACCGGAAGCCTTTAGATTTCCAAGTAATCCCTCTCAAGTCCGATGGAGAGAGCGAGAGAGGCGGCAGCAGCAACGCTCTGTTCTGCACAAGAAGAAATACCCGATTCTAGTTCTTTACTGAAAATCCTATTCTCTTCCACTCAATATCAATCTCTATTTTTAATTTAGAGAGAGAGAGAGCCGAATGTTTACTTTTTTTTTGAATAGGCGCATCCATCTATCCATTAATTAATTAATCAATCAATTAATTTATTTATTAATCTTATTTCTCTTATTGGATCTGTAGCCTATTATCTTATTGGATCCTTAGCGGGGTTTGATTCAGAACTTGTCTTATTGGGTATTTCCTTATTTACAGAACATTGCCGTATTCAATCGTGTTCTCCAGGGACCAATAACATAATTGTATTATTACCAAACTTTATATAATTTAGACCATCACTAAATCATAAAGTTATTAATACGCATTCTACACATTAAAGACCCCACTTCTCATGACACATATTGAACCCAATAAATAATACTTAATTTGATCACTTCATAACGGGTCTAATTAGATATTTGACAGTCTATTATTCAATATATATTTATATCACATATAAGCCCATATGTTGTAATTAATTGAAATTAATTCCAACAGCTTCAACAGTCCTAGAGAATATCCAGGTGCTTAGAGAAAAGTGAATTTAATCCAGCAGTGGCTGTTTTATTGTCCAGAACCATGACAGATCCGTAACAGTTTGACGCACTTCAGTATTTTGGGCATAGAGTTTTCATACGAACTCCGATTAAGGTGATTCAAAGCTCTGTCGAATCCTGACAACAAGCTCTACAACTTTGGTGTTTTACATTTGTCCATAATCTGAAGGCATCATAGTAAAAAAGGCGTGTCAAAAGAAGTGGTCAGTTTTGGACTGTGTTATTAATTAGTTAGTTGAGATTTTTGAGTGTGTTTTAATTATGGTCAATAGAGTGTTTGTATCCAGATGAGTCAAGCTGTGTTTGTGGGTCTCCAGGATGTTAATTAAGACTATTTTGGAAAAATAAAAAATAGTTGAGGTAGTATTAATGTGTAGGTGTCTTTTGGGGTTAATGTAAGGCTATAAGAGAAGCCAAACTTAGTTTGTAAGAAAACTTTTGATGATATACGAATTTATTATGTTTGAGTTGAGTTTTATCTCCTCTTCTCCTCTGCTGGGTTGAGGTTTGCTCCTCTTGAGTGATATTTAGTTGAACTAGCTAGTGTCATTGTGAATCTCCATGGCCGGACCATGTCACTTCCCACCACCATCTCCGTCCGGCGACTTTGACTACTGCAAGTCCGGAGTTAGGTTCCCATTTTTCCATCTCTTGTTTTCGTTCCTACATAGATTTTTTTGCCATAGTTCCTCAGAAATTGTTAATTTTGGTTTGTAGAGCATCTGGTCAAAAGTTACCGAACAAGGTTAGGTAACCAACTCAACTCCAAGAATATATAACACTTATAGACAACAATTTCATTCTTAGACAGAAATTTAGAACTGTTATAGTACCAATTTAACTTATATACACTACTACTTTGTGCTCTTTCCTCCCATATGTAAACTATAACTTGCATGTTTTTGTTGTTTCATATGTAAATTATTACTTGCATAATATGTAAACCATTATTTACATGATATCTATAATATTTTGTAGATCACGGCTGTCTCAATGCCGAAGCAAAGTGAGATGCCCAAGACAAGCAGCTCTACTGATGGCGTCCTAAGCCACGAGAGAAACTAGTCAGAACTTCCACAAGACATTCTCATCTCTTCTCCAAAAAGCTCCCTTATATCTCTGATTTCATACGCTTCCGTGCTGTGTGCAAGAGTTGGCAGTTGTCAGCCCCAGTCACCGATCCTCCACCACAACTCCCCTGGCTTCTAGAGTACTGTGAAGACCCTGAAAATGAAAACGCCATCCTTCGCTTCTACTACCTCTCGTCTGGTAAAGTTCATTCTATCACCTGTCCAGGTTCCCGTCATGCTTGGCTCGCGGGCCCTGCATGCCGCTACTTACTTGCCACTTGTTCGAGAAGTTTCCAGATGTATCTCTTTAATCCTCTTACTCATGATCAGATCCATGTCCCTTCTGGTGATGTCCGTGGACCCCCAGACTATATTGGTCCAGATTCAATTGAAGGCGGCGATATTGTGATTATATCAGGACATGCATATGACAGGGGATGCAATTTTCCACCCATGATGATGGCTTTTTGGCGATCTAAGGCTGATGATTGGGTCTATGTAGAAGGGGTCGGCGACAATGCTCGTGCATTTTATAAAGGGAAATACTTCAGCAATGACGGAGATAACATTACAAATGTTATTGATATTGCCACCAAAAAATTGTCTTATCAAGTATCACCACCAGAGGGCACAGACCATCTTCTAGACGGTCGCATTATTATAGTAGAGTCAGGTGGAAAGATCCTAAGGTTGCTCCAGCATTTCTTTAGGTGATGGTGAAGGGAAACCTTGTTGGGTGAAAATCGCTGATATCGATGACCAAATGTTGTTTCTGGAATATAGTCGTGGGTTATCTTTCTATGCAAGTAAATTTGCTAGATTCAAAGGGAATTGCATTTACTTCCTGGAACAAGAGCAGGGTCTTTGTAGATACGATATAGGAGATGGTGCAACTGAGGTGCTGCCTTGCCCTTTTGATTCAATCCAGACTTGGTTTGTGCCTAGTGTGGTATAGCTCTCTGATATCAATTATGCATTAAGAGCCAAGTAAGTTTAACTGAGTATTAATTTAGTTTTTTGTTTAATTAGTTATAAATTTAGTTCAGTTGTTCTAATCGGACTGCCTTCTTAACTCTTTTAAGATCAGTGCCTTTGCAAATTTAATTTTAGTATTACAAATTTACCTACTGAGTGGTATTTAGTACCACCACTTTAACTTAATACAAATTTATGGGGGGCTACTAGACCAAGGAATTTTCTCTCACTTGTTTGCACTTGTGTTGTTTCAGGTACTCAAGAGTCAAGGCCATATTTGAGGTGCATTTCCGCATATTAAGATATGAGATAGCTTAAATATAGATTGTTACTGCTGTAGGGACTCTCTTTCCTCTCTGTTACCTGTGCGGGGAGAAAAGCTCCTATTTTCTTTAACTTCTTTCTTAATTCCTCTTTCGTTGAGGACAATGTACAGGCTTTGTAGCTTGTGATTTGTAAACTTGAACCTTATCTCATGATTCGAAATCCGAAGTATCAACAAGGCTTACAGTATCTAATATAATTACATCGGTAATACAATAGTTGGAGCTCTACTAAATTATTTTAATGAACCCACCTCTTTATATAAAATTTTCAAATTTTCAAATGAGACGTGCAGCATGTGAAATTTAACTTGTTATGTTTTGCGAAACTGGGCCTGTAATCTGGCATTTTTCTGTTTTTTTATGCAAAAAATTATTATTTAATTTGGATTAAATAGAACTCAGATTATTATAATAGAAAAAAAAAATTAAAGAACACATTTGACCCGTTAAATGATCTCATGTGAAATTTACTTGAAAGAAATAATTTCCAGAGCATGCTCATATTGTGCCTCTCCAAGCTTATTACAAGGAATTCAAAGAAAAATGAAGATCCGTGAAATACGCTGCCCCATTGAGCATGTAAGCGAGATTTAAGTTTAAAAAAATGATTTCTTTCTGTCGTGCTTAATATATTAAATATTTCGTACCTGCGTATTAATTACTTGGTCCATTTAATTGAGAGAAGTATAGACCACAGTGACAAGATTCGCGTATAATTCGTTTTCGACGTTATCAAACCGATCTCCGAATAAAACGCAGAAAAACATATAATACGTTTTATTCGCGAATAAAACACGTATAAAACGCGTATAAAACGTGAGTTGACGAATTATTCGCGATAAAAACTTTTTTCAAATTTTTTTTTTTACGGTTTTTTGGGTTTTTTTTTTTTTGCTTCTTTGTTGTACCGAATCATTCCTGAATTATATCCGAATCTCGAATTTTTAATCTCGCCGAACCGAACCCGAACTATTGATTTGTCACTATGGTATAGACTATAGAGGATCCTGCATTTATCTCTAACATCCAATTCAAGGGGGCTGATAGCCTGATAGGTGTTATCTGGCATGCTCCTCTACTATTGGTCCTTTGTTCTCTTCCTGCTGGATCTTCTCTGCTGTGGATCCTCATTTTCAGGGATGGAAGCATGGAATTATTAATTATGATCAATAATAAAAATTATAGATTTTATATTTTAGTTCTAATTTTAACATACTATTTTTATTTTGAAAGAATGAGGGTCATACACAGTGAACAGCTTTTATAGAAATTTCAGGGCTCAACATCAGTTTCTTTTAAATTTTGTATTAAACAATAGAGTGAGGCTATGATACTATGCATAATGTCGGTTGATCCGTACTATAGATCAATATCTCTATTTTTAAAGTCCAAACAGTCGATCTGAACTGTACAACATGATTTCTATATATATGAAAATGTACTTGAAGATCAAAATTTATATATTTTTTAGATTAGTGGAAAATCACTTGATCTAAAAATTCTAGACCATTCATAAGTAGTGATTTTCTACTTATCTAAACAAATAGTAAATCTAAAAAAAAAATTAAAAAATGTAAAATTTGATCTACAAGTACATTTTTCATATGGAGATCATGTTGAATGATTCAGATTGAGGGTTAGACTTTGGGGTGTATACATGAGTGAGTATTGCAGGTGAGTCAAAATAAATTCGGTGTTTATTCTAGAATAGAGAGATCGATTTTGAAATCATACCTGATTAAAACAGACGACTCAGATCTTATTCTACACGGTCAGATATTGCACTGAATCTGAATTCCGTATTCATAATACATGTATGAGGATTGATTGTGCACATGGGATCCTAACATTTGCACTCACACTCTGTTGGAAAGGAGACTGATATTTATTTGAACAGGTGAGCTTCCCTCTTTTAAGTTGGACACATTTTCACGTGCTGTCGGACAGAGGCAGAGAGCCCTGTAGAGACCAGAGACAAGGCAGTTTTAGCATCTCAAGAAGATTTTGAGAATAGTTCCATTTTATAGTTAAGTTCTAAACATTAGTTCAGCCCCTCCAAACTCATTTCCTAGTGAAGTTGAACTAGATGATTATGTTACAAACTTACAATCCCTCAGCTAATTAGCTCAAACTTCACTTCTGATATCAGAACCTTGTGTGCACAATCTGTTTTTTTTTTTTTTAAATTCCTTGCCAGGAGCTGCCAGGATACCTTGTGTGCACAATCAATTGTCCATATTAAGATGCACATATATTGGTCTATCAGATGGTTCATTAGATAGCTTATTTGTATCCCCAAACACCATCTAACTAGAGAACAATGATCAGAATCCGCACGAATATTAAAGGAGCCCGTTCATTCCACTCAGACCAGATTTTCAAGAATTCTTGATCAGACGGTCTGGATCTAAAGAGAAATATCCCGTTACCTTAGAGGATATGGACTCCAATATAGTTGGATCAAATATCAATTACTCTGTAACTCGGAAGTAAAATGCCATTATATATATATAGGTCCATTCTGCTCAAATGGTCCTATTAATATGTTACTGGATTTGTTGTTGGTCTAAGATCTTGTAACATCGTTTATGGCACCTGCGTCTTGAACTGGTACGGAGAGGTACAACTTGCTCATTAACAGCCTTGTCAAAGAGAAACAAAAATCATTTTTTATCAAATAGAAATTGCAGTTCTCTGGATGATAAAATAAAATAAAAGAAGAGAAACCATGGATCATTTGTCTAAAACTATCTTATCCATTTTTGGTTCCATAACAAAAGAAAAGACAGAAAAGGAAAAACAGTATCACTATTTCAAATTATCACCAAGCATTCTTTCAGTCAAATTTTACTTAACACCGTAACTAAGCACTAACAAAGCACTACTTAGAAACCCTTTAATGATTTTTCAGTTATGTCTACGCCTTTTAGGGCCATCTTCAGTGTGTGATTCCCATCTACTATGATCCAATTGGCTGAAATCAGACAGCTCTGCTATCGCCATCAAATACTGTGTCAAATGAACCAGCTCCCTATCAGTGCCTCTATTTGTGTGGGCCCGCCTGAAAGGCCTTATAGTCAGCCCATTTTGTGGGTTCATCACAAAATTCCTCTTCAAATCATCAAACATTATGGTATTTCTTGGGCTGTAGTACTGCAATACAACAGTTAAAATAAAGAGAAGCAAAACAGGATTGCGCATAATGAGATGGTCACAATTATGGTACAAGCAAAAAAATAACCAAATCAACCAACAATTTCTAATAACAAGGAATTAATTTCATAATTGCCCTTAAAAGCAGGAAAGTGTCCCCTATATACTATGCTTTATTCTTCTCCTGTTTCCAGTGAAATATCAAATTGACCCTAGCTTTTCCCCTAATATACAGAGTTATAGACAAATAGCAGGAACTGTTAAGACATATTTAGAAGCAAAATGGGGAGATGAGGTTTTAGCAAGGATATTCTCATGCTTTAGGTGTTAGTATGTAATATTTTATATGTATGAATTACTGGGATGAACATGCACATTCTTGCATTGCTGCATATGGAATTTTGATATTTTGAAAAAGCGTCCATGAATTTACCTGAAAACAAAATCAATAATCAATTTTACCAGCCTTTATATTGAAATTGTGTTTATATGGCTCTAGCAGTCGTATACTAATTGTTGGTTTAAACCATAACATCTGGCAGCTTCACTAGCTCAATTCATTCGAAGTACAATCCTATAAGCTCATGAATTGCGGGACCTGCTTGTCAGAGAGACTAACCTCAGGAAGTTGAGCCCAAATAAGGCCCAGGGGTTTACAATCAAAGGTTCCATACTTGTCAGACTGAACCGTGATCATGGCAAGGTGATCTAGGAGTGCTGTTATTTTGTAATTTGGGTTGCTTAGTACCCCTAGCTGCCCCATCTTCATTTCTACCCATTTCATGCTGCACCCAAGAAAAAAACAAAAGAAAAAAATTGCTATTTACAGGATGGTAATAATCATATTCAATTAGTGACCTCCTGTAACTAAAATTTGTGGTTCACTTATGTTAATTAAATATGAATTGGGCACCATCTCAATAGCCTCACCTAGTGGCCGACCAGATCATGATGTCATACTCTGCATAAGCAGCTGTAAGGAACTCGTGAAGATCTACATATCACAAAATATATAAACAACATTAACTTAAAAACATGAGAAAAGAAGTTGGAATAAGTTTTTAAAGTTATCCGACTTACAAGGGCGCATAAGCTCTAAAGGATTTTCGGCTGGAGACCTATGATCAAAAAGTGTATAGTCAATGTCCAATACTAGAAGTTTCTTCCCTTCCCGGCATGGATTTAGAAGCTTTATCTGAAAGTAGCACATAATTACAGAAAATGTATTCAATTAAACAAAAACTAGGAATGAGTGACCATTAGTAATGATCAGTATACAAACACAATGCATGCACATTATTTTTTTGAGTATGAGATTGTGATCTGGTACCTTATATTGGGCCACTCTTCTGCTTAATTTGAGCTTATTTGCATCTTTATCCTTTATGTCCACAACTTCATCTTGACCCAATTCAAAGTCATCTACTATTTCTGGTGAATCAGCTTGGTCTACTATTATCTCATCTTCAACTGTACTGTAATTTCCAATTTTTCAAATATCATGTTAATAAATCTGAATATAACAAGTGCCCCACACCAACATTTATTTGATTCAGAAGCTGGAAAATATAACGATTTGTTGCTATGACAGTGCAGCAATATCCAGCTGGAATATTGTTCCGAATTACATAAATATCCAGCCAGAATATTATTTCTAACTGTGCAAATATGTAGATCTTCTATAAGATATTGTTCCTAATTACACAAATATATGCATCTTTGTTAATAGATTTAACCAACCCCTCAATCAAGGAAACATGAGTAAAAACAAAAAAAAATCAACGTTTACCCAATCATAGTCATTTTGACAGAGGATTTCAGTCCCAATTGAGAGATCAAAATCGAATCGTCGTTGAGTTTTGATGCAAGCTTGGGATACAGCAGCTTCTGGCGCTTGGGGAGAACTAAAGTGACCTCACAGATGCGGCGCTTCAGCTCCGCCACAGAATCATCGGCGCACAACCGCACGGTGTACTCCTTTCCACTCCATTTGACAGTAAGCGTCAATTCCTCCACACCCTCGCTAGCAGTAGGGGTAGGGTTAGGGTTTGCCACGGTCGGAGTCGAAGAAGAAGCCTCCATGGTCGTTTCCGCTTCTTTCAATTTCCTTCTCTCTTTTTATCAGTGGGGGAAATTTCATGAATACCCCTCAAAAGTTATTTGCTCCTCTAAAGTTCATAATATCACATGCACCCCTCTCAATTTAAAAAATCCATAAGTTTACCCAAATTATTGTCTTTTATATTAAAACTCATTTTAAATTTTTAAAGTTTTCATTTTATCCTTAATAAAAAATGAAAATATGTAGCATGTGTAAGGAAAAATTTTAGTCTTATGATATGAGGGCAGATAATTTATTTCTCTACTTACACAGATATACAGTGGTATTTAGGCATACACTTGCATGCACATTACAAATAAAAAATGAACAATTTGTCCATACAAACTGATCAATTAGAAGACTGAACAAGTTACATATTTTTCATTTGTTTAAAAAAAGTAAAATGGATACTTGATAAATTTAAAATGATAAATTGAACAAATTTGTGAGTTTTTAAAAATTAGAGAGTTAAATGTGATATTAAGAATTTAGAAGAGAAAATACGTAATTTCGACGTCTTGAGAGGCATAAATGAAATTTCTATTTGAATGATGGTCTGAAATTAATATGACTAGTGAATAACATTTTAAACAGGACGCAATTGAAATGCATTATCGGGTCGATCGAATTATCTCATTACTATTCGGTCTTCACTGAAAGATGAAACAAACAGAAAGAAGGGCTCTAAATGTTTGAACGGATGGGCCGGTCCGAAGGTTTGAAATTAAAATTTGGGCCACATTGGGCTTCATCCTTACTAGTTACTCCACTGTTTTATTATTGAAACTTATTGTATTGTGTGCACCTATTGATGCACATGATATAATATGCACAGGGAGAGGCGGATTCATTTATTTGACCGTCATTTATTTTGAAAATTTTCACAGTTATATATGATTTTCTATATAATTAAGAAAAAAATGTTATGGGTACTGTAAAATTGATTCTCATTCGCTTTATGGAAAATTTATATGATTAACCCCATTCGAATTTGACTCTCATAGCTTAAAAGTCTGATTTTGCCCCAGTGCAGAGGTGATATGCCATTGGCCCTTATTATACTATTTATGAGATGTTTCACAATAATTTCAAGAGCTAGAAAGTTCAACAAAGAACAATTTCAGGAGGATATTGAAATAGTCTCACCTATATGTGTACACAAATAAATAGAGAAAAGAAAGCCTCCTCAATGAGACAAGGATATTAGGATATTACTGATTAAAGCCTGCTAACTAAGTACAAAATTGAGAGAGACATGCTACCAGTCTAAATAAGCCATTCATCTTGTTAGGAACTACTTTAGGCCGATCTATCCATACGTCTCTCTAGTAGAACTTACAATTTAATTGATCAGTCATGCATCCAGAGACTAACCTTATCTGTGAATGATTTGATGCGTAGCTAGCTTTTGTTTGTACCTGATAAATGGGGGTATCTGTTAAATCATCTCTATGTGATGGGGCAGCAGCATGTGGCTAACGTTTAGCATCGATAAATAGTCTTGCATCTCTGCAATTAAAGCCCTTCTTAATTTTTACACTCAGTTCCAGAGTCCAGTAGACCCTGAGTGGTCCATGAGATGCAGTTTATGTGTGCATGCGTGCATGCGTGCATGCCAACTATGTAACAATTATATGTGACCCTGCACAGGTAAGGAAAAAAAAAGTATCAATTAATATTGACATGGAGATTAATTTTGGGATACACTTAATTAGATGATAAAGACGGCTTGATACTTGGTGTGCACATGATAGTGACGATCAATCGAATTTGTGTATTGAATTTCATCAAGCCATATAATTCAAGCATATACATAGGCGGAGTTAAGTATATATAATGAATGAGGTCAATTGGTCCTCATTTTATTTTTTTGAATTTTGATATTTATGTATGATTTTCTACATAATGTAGAGTAAAATATTATAGATAGAGTAAATTAACTTTCATTCTTAGCATAAAAATTTTATATGATTAATCTTTAATGTGTGTTTTAACCCCTATAATTTGAAAGTCCAGTTCCACCTCTGAGCATATACATAGTACTTATTTATTTATTTATTTATTTATTTATTTATTTATTGTGTGTTTTGCTGGTAATGTGTTAAAAGTCTTTTGAAGAGAATTGATGCTGCCGCCTCCTACTCAACACCCATGAGGCCATGACACTTGGTGCGCGCATCATATATTGATGATCAATTAAATGTATATTAATTTAAGTTCTTCAAAAGATATAATTCCTCCATACATAGTGACATATATTTTTTTTCTGATATTGTGATAGAAAGTAATGTGTTGAATGCCTCTTAATTAAACAGAAATGGTGTTGCCTCCCCGGCTCTAGCTCCTATGGCGTGCACGCCAGTCACCAACCATATCTCGATCTCTCCTTGGTCTCAATATCATCCAAGAACCGCACTGGTAAATGGACCAGTACAGGTGACAATTGTGATAAGGATAATTCTAGTACATCCAAATTTTATGTATACATATTTGGAAATTATTATTATATTAAAAAATTAAAATTGTTATTATTCTTAATTATATACAAGGCATGTATTAAATCTAAGTTAAATAATTTAAAATGTTTAACGATGGAGTTTTAATGACTTTATTTGACACAAATTTGATATACATCCTATCTATAATTTAAATTTTTTTAATTTGAATAATTAATTTTCAAATGTATATATCATACATATTGAATGTATTATAAAAATTGAATTTTACATTAGAATTATGCTTGTGATAATATATATGAAGTTTTGTGTACCCACAAGAGACACTTTTTGATGTTATTGATGTTGCCATAGAGTGCCAAACAAAATTTTCGTTATCATCTTTCTTCAAAACTTTCACTTTCTTGAAAATCCTCCCCAACTTCCTTCTTTCTACAGCCATTACCCCAAAATTACATTTTGACAGTCCCAATTTTTCGGACAATTAACCTCCCAGGTACCTGACTCAAGCAAATTACAGCTCGCCGGCTCAGATTAATTCTATCTGGGTTAAACTCAATCCGGTGCCTATTGTGACTGTAGGGGGTCTGTTTGAGATTCGTGCCATGTTATCTGGGCTGGCCAGCTGTAATTTGCTTGAGTCAGGTACCTGAGAGGATGTGAATTCCAATTTTTCTTCTCGGTTTTCACTTTATTGATCAGGAAATGATAACTGCAATCTATATATATTCTGCATTTATTTCTGCACTTTAAATCTTATGCTTATACGCGCGTGATTATAGAAAATTTAAATATAATTTGCTTTTCTTTGTTTGGCGACGAAATAAGTACCCACTAATTTTTGTTAACACATGTTATCTATCTGTTAAGTAAATAATTGTTAAGATAATTGTTATATAGTCTACATTAATGTATATAAAAAATAATAAATAAATAAAAATTAATATCTATATATTCTCAGTTAATAGATTGATAATTGTGATCAACATATTAATTAGTGAGTGCACAGTTGGATAGACATGACACAGTGACTATAGATGTTTTCCATAAATAGTAATTCAATGTATTAAAATTTCGGACAGTGATATTAACACCAAGTTTTATATTATTAACACAATATTTTCAAATATATGTGTAAAATGGACAATTTTATCCCCTCATAATTATTACTGTTATATCTTTTCTTTATGTAAATTATATGCTATGATCATTTATTACTTAATTAATTTCTATAATTGTTGAATTTTCTCTTCTTATTTTGTAAACCTTCTAAAATAAGAGAAAAAAAAAATCTAAAATCAAGCATTGAGTGAGAATGAACCAATCTATTATATTGCTTTTTCTATTTTTTTTAACAAATTTAATAAATAATTTAGTATATGTATTTTGAGTAGAACTAGGTGATCTTAACTTCACCAAATCTCTTAGTAAGTTTAACTCCAAAATTTTGGATTGACTTCAAATAATGAATCCAAAATGTTAAAAATGATCTACTTCACGAGTGATGCGTTCACATATCTAATTTATATTTTTTGAATTAATTTAGTATAAAGTCAAGCGGTAAAAAATGAACACATTAAAATTAACTCATAAATAATGTTTTTTTTACCGCTTGACTTTATACTAAATTAATTCGAAAAATTAAAAATTTGACATGTAAACATATTACTTGTGAAGTTCATCGGTTTTAACAGTTTTGAACTTTAAATTTATCGTTTGAAGTCAATCCGATAAATTTTGAAGTTAAGCTCACCAAAAAACTTGACAACACCCTAGTTCTACTTATGTATTTTATTTGATCCTAAACAACACACCTATATTGTTTGAGGGTATTTTAATTATTCTTCTAGTTATGCACTTAATAAAATTGAGAAAAACAAATTATAATATCTGTTTTGGACGGATTGAAGTTCAATAATTCAATTATGGTGTTGATTGAAGAATCGAGAATTGCTTTTGTGGAGAAAGAACAGAATAGAAGATCACATACGAAACATGATATTTTATCTAATGAATTTATTGGTTAATCATTTTACTTTTGCTATAAGACCATATATATGATAATGCATCTACAATTTATACTTTTATAAAAGAAAAATGAACAGAGAAGGAAATATTGATAGACATCAATATAAGTGAAAGATTTAATTTTAAAAGGAATTAATTAATGAAGGGTAAATTTGTCTAAACATTGAAAATATTTGAAAGTGTTGTGTTAATAAAAGAATTAGTATTGTCAACATCATCACTCAAAATTTCCAACTAGTTCGCACTCGCCAACTAATGCATTAATTATGAGACAAGGTCTTCTCTTAATTTTGCCAAAATTATTGTGAGACAAGATGCATGGATGCGGGGGACTCATTTTAACACCACTATTTTTTTTATTAACACAACAACTTTATAATTTTTGATTGTATAGACAAACTTGTCCCTACTTATATTCTCCAATTGCCAACATTTTCCTCATATATGGCTATTTATCATGCATGTTTTGTTTTCATAACTGGAACATCCCACTAAATAATTTCTTTTTTAAGGAATTAAAACATGAAAACAAAAAATGCATTGCTTACTGATGAAAGAAATCAGTCTACGAATTTTAATTAGCTTATGACACTTAATTTGTTTTAGTGTGAAGTTTATTTTCAATTAACTGTGTTTATAGTATTTTTTTTTTATGTCAATTGTGATAATATATAAATTAAGGTGGTCTGTATTTTTTTTTCAAAACCCAATAGTATGAAATTCGTATGAACCACCTAAATACATAATTAGTAAAAGTAAAAAAATAAAACGACATATGATGCTAACTTTTCTTTTTATGATATTCACTGTTACCAATCCTACATTCCTACTAATTAAGTTGAGTAAAGCCACTAAGCTGTAAGCTTCTATATTTTCGAACTTGAAAAAATGAAACATTTCCAATAGGTTCTTAAAGATTTACTCAGACGTCTTAGTTATGGAAATAAAATAAAAAAATAATTAATGACCATTACTACAAAAAAAAAAGTGCATCTTAAAAAGGATATGGCAGCCAGAGAAAATTTAAGGATAAATTTGTCAATATAAGTATAAACTTTAAAATTATTGTCTTAATACAATTTAATTGTGTTAGTATCAGTCTCATCGATGTGTTTAATTAAATCTCAGAAATTCCCCCCAAATATATATATTATTATTCTATTCATATGCATCTACTGGAACGTTCGTATTTATAATGTAAAATATGTGAGGCTATGGGACCATGTATAGCACACTTTGGTCCGTACTACGGATCTATATCTTTATTTTTAAAGTCAAAATAGTCGATTGGAACCATTCTTCATAATTTCCATATGAAAATGTTCTTGAAAACCAAATTTTACATTTTTTACTATTTTTTAGTAGGTAGAAAATCACTATTTTCGAATGGTCTAGAATCTTTAGATCAAGTGATTTTGTACATATTTAAAAAAAGGAGCCTGATAATTGTCCCCCAAATAAATTCTGATCGCGTCCTCCAAGTATTTAATGTCTAATTTTCATTTCCAGTGCTTATATCCAAGTATTTAAAGCTCTGTTTATAACCTTTTACAATGCTACTCGTAAGCACTTAAACCTCTATCTGCAAATATTTAAATTTTAAATATGGGTAGTTTTAACTCCTAACTATTTTTGTCTTCAAGCCAAAAAAGGAAATATTTCTTTCACCCACTATTTTTTTTTCCTCTGATCATTCTCGTCCATTTTTCCGACGATCCGTGATGAATTTTGCGAATTTAAAAATACAAACGTTTTTTACTCGAATTTCTCTTTCAAATGAGATCCATAAAGAAATACTTTTAAGTTTTTTTTTCAACTCGTTTTTTTTTTAAGTGAAGCCATGAGCACTTTAAATTCTCAAGCTTTTAAATCTCAGTCTACGACCTTTTAAACCTGACATGAAAACTATTTAAATGTTTGACACAACTATTTTAAACGGTTGTATATAGAGAGGTTTAAATGCGTTATACTATAGGATCAACATCAGAGGTTTAACTGCTTGAACATAGTAGTTTAATGGTGACATCAAAGGTTTAAATGGTTGTACACTGAGGATTAAAAGTTTGAAAATTTAAAGTACTTATGATCAGTTTTACTTTAAAAAAACGACTTCAAAATAACTCAAAAGTATTTCTTCATGGATCTCATTTGAATGAGAAAATCGAGTAGAAAACGTTCGTACTTTTAGATTCGTAAAATTTATCACGGATCGTCGGAAAAATGGACAAGAATGACTAGAGAAAAATAAAAAAAGAGTGGGTAAAAGAAATATTTTCTTTTTTGGTTTGAAGATAAAAGTAGTTAGGAGTTAAAATTACACAGATTTAGAATTTAAATTTTTGTAGATAGAAGTTTAAATGCTTGCAAGTAGTATAGTAAAATGTTATAAACAGAACTTTAAAAACTTGAATATGAGCGCTGGAAATGGAAGTTAGACAAAATTGGAAGGTTTTTTTCTGTTAAACTAATTGGGGGGCGCACTCGGGTATGATGGCTCGGAGGGGCAAAACATTTCTCTTAAAAATAAAGTATTTTTAAAAAAAATGTAAAATTTGACATCCAAGTACATTTTCATATGAAGATCATGTTGATACGAACGGATCAACTATTGGACTTTGAAAATAAAAAATATGCATAATAGTACGGACCAAAGGTACCATTATCTGGGTGATGATATTAAAACTACTAAATTTTTTATTAACACAACATTATCAAAATATTTTACTATATAGACAATTTTACCCTTCATTCATTAAGTGTTTCCTTTGGAAACTGATTCTCTCTCATATATATTACCACATAACTTTTTTCCTTAAATGTTATATTTTATAAATATGTTATTTTGTTTAAAAATTTGTTTCTCTGTCATATAGTATTATATGATTTAATTTCTTTCCTTAAAGGTTAGATTCACATAATTAATATTCTTTATTTATTTTCATTGAATCTTTTAAGATTTTTTAAGGGAACTACAACAGTGAATGATTTCATTATATTATTAAAATCTAATATATATCGATTTTATTTTATACAACTTCACAAATTTTTTAACAATTTACTATAATTTTTTTATCAATTAACATTTTATCTTTTCTTTGCGCAAAAATCACTAAAAAACGACATGATTACTTATATAAAAAATATATTGAATGTAAATTATCATGATTAATTTTGGCATTCAACTTATGATTAAAATAATAAATTAAAAGTACAACAAAATACTACTTAAAAAAATTACATCAATCATGCTAAAATTAGTAAATTGGTTGCATTAAACTTAAATTGATAAAATATTCCAGAAATTCTCAAAATCATATTGGAAAAAAGTCCATCAAAATTGATGATAGCTCATTAGTTTGTTTTCTCCATTAATGCTACGAACATGATAACCTACAAAGAAAAAGTCTGGTCAATAAATAACTAACTCATTATATTGTTTTCAATCAAAAAATTGTAAGAATAAACTGACCTTAATAATTTGTGACGTCAGGCAATATATTCAGATCAATGGTATTATATGAGGTGCTTCTATTAGAAGGTCTGCCTTGATGTGAAGACTCGACAATCTCAAAATATTATGGATCTTGTCGAGTTGAGCTTGAATTATTTAAATTATTTTTCTTTTTTAACCTTAATATCTTAGATCTATTTAGTCGTATAATTGGTGTGTTTGAGTGGAAGTTGATGGCTCGGTGCTTGAAATTTCCATTGAATTAATGTACGTATAAATTTTGTAGCTATCTATATTTCTACGAGAAAAAATGAAGCAGAAAAACATACTTAATATAAAATAAAATAAAAAAGGAAAAAAAATCTAGCAATTATGGAAATCAAATAATTTAATTAATGGTCACTATATTAATTACATTATGGAAAAATATGGTAGTTAGAAACACATTTAAGGAGGGTTAAAATTGTCAATACATTAATTTTTTTTAAAGATGTTGTGTTAATATAAATGTGTGTGGTGTCAATATGCGTACCCCATTATCTCACTCATGTTTAATTTATATTTGGTAAGTGCATAGGTGCATTCAGCATGGTATAATATGGATAATTAACTTTTTTGTACCGGAATAATTATTTTCGTACAGCTGGCAAATTTCCTGTGGATTTATTACCAGAAAAAAAAAACGGTGAACGCCTAATTAATTAACAATAATATGTCATATCAAAAGAGCCCATAAAAGTAGCTAGTCACACAAAAAGGAAACAAATTGAAATACAATCCTTGGCCTAATTAAAGTCTCGATGCACTTGTATCTCTCTCTCTCGTAAACCCTATAATAAAGCAACGGTTAACAAGAAAAGGGAAAAAAAAGGAAACAAAAAAATAAGGCAGTTATTCTTCAAAATCCATAAGGCGGATTGTTTGTATATATACCCACAGAAGCAGATCAAGACCATTAGAGAAGAGAAGACCGTGGTTATAGAGAGAGAGAGAGAAATTAAGATGGAGAGACGAAACATGGGTCTAAAGGTTCATGGAATTTTTTTATTTGTTTTAGTGATGTGGGTATCGGCAGTTGTTTCAAGTAGAAGCGTAACATATGATGGAAGAGCTTTGATCATAGATGGAACGAGGAGAGTTCTCTTCTCTGGTTCAATCCATTACCCTAGAAGCACTCCTGAGGTTCCCTCTCTCTCTCTCTCTCTCTCTCTCTCTCATGAAGTGATGTCATTGCTCTTTTATTTTTATATAACACATTTGCTTGTTATACAACATTTTGTGGAATGTGGGAGAAGATCAGTAGTATAGATATATATATATATATATATCCTTAAGAATAATTGATATTATTTCTTAAAAGTAAATTATAGGCATTTCGTTGTATATATATATACTAGCTCACAGAGGAATAAATTTGTAATAATTTGGCTATTTGCTGATGGGAGGAAATTTATCATGCATCTTCTCGTATATACAGGATTTGGAATGAAAATATAGTTTTCTCATATTACATATGATACGTCCTAAATTATTATAGTACTACTATAATATTTTTCTATAGAATGAACATACTGTAACTTGTGTAACGAAGCGGCAATGCAATATATATAGTACTACTTCTCATATTGTCATATTGCCTAACATGTCGAGGAGTTAAAATACCAAAACTTAATTTGAACGAGGAAAGTTTACAATTATGTCGACATCATGCATCCACAATGCCAATTTATTAAGAAAAACCTTTGCATTAATTGTCATGCATCCACAATGCCAATTAGGAGAAACCTTTGCATTGTCATGCATCCATAATGCCTGGTAAGAGAGAGAAACATTGCATCTCATGCATCCACAATTTTCTTGACAACAAAAAATATATGGAAGTTCTCAAGAATATCCCTCCAATAAAAAAAAAATTAAAAATCGCATCCATCGCAGATATGGAGACAAAATTAAACCACCACAACACTTGTTAAACCCTTATATTGATGTTACTGTTATATTATTCATCCTTAATTTGTGTCCGCACATATATATGTGACTAGGGATATCTCCATTTCATACATAATGGAGATAAATTGAACAGAACATATGCATCAAGCTGTAACAAAAGGGGCCTGGCCAGCAATTAATAATTTTAGCTGATTTCTAATAATGATGTTTTCTATGATTGGACCAAGTCTAGTACACCATAGATACGGAAGTCAGCTTCTGGACCCACAGATTCAGTGACTGTGTGGTGCATGTCAGACAGTGGAGATGACTCAACTTGCAAAACCGTCTCTACTTGTCATATCCATAAGAACATTAAAAAATATATATATCACATTCTTAGATGCTAGATAATGACTTGAAATGAATCTTCATCAATCATTTTTTTTTTGCACAAGCTATTAGTGAAAGGTTTTAATTCCACAGGTTCAATTTTTGGCATTATATTAATTCGGCAACTGTAATTGTCATGATAACTAAGGAAATTGATCTTGGAATGTAAAGTATTTTGTTAGAAAATTTCAGAATGTTTGAAAAAAAAAAAAAATTGGAGACAGATTGACAAACTTGAAAATTCTGACAGATGTGGCCATCGCTCATAGCCAAAGCAAAGGAAGGAGGCATAGATGTGATTCAAACCTATGTTTTCTGGAATGGTCATGAACCCATTCAAGGCCAAGTGAGTGTACACATTTAAATTTTTTGTTCTCAATTATGAATCATACTTTAAGAAAAAAGAAGAAATTAACATTAGTTCGAAATTTTATCAGTTTAATTTTGAAGGGAGGTTTGATCTGGTGAGGTTCATAAAGGAAGTACAGGCTCAAGGGCTCTATGTAAGCCTTAGAATAGGTCCTTTCATTGAAGCAGAGTGGCAATATGGGTAATTATTCTGCTTCTTAATTTAGAAATAATTTCTTTTATATGTAATAATTAGAGTGGCTTAACAATCTAATCTCTTTTTTTCCTGCACAAAATTTCTTATATTCTTTAATTTTCATGTAGAGGCCTCCCATTTTGGTTGCATGATATTCCCGGCATGACATTCAGATGTAACAATGAACCATTCAAGGTAAAAATATCTCATGCCCGTTTTGGCAAGAAATTCCCAACAATTATATCATATTATATATGTTCATGTCCAATCCTCTTTTTTGCAAAACACAATAAAAAATAAAAAAATTTGGATCATAAAGGATATATGTCTTAACTCTCTTGCAGTATTATATGGAAAAATTTGTGACAAAGATCGTTAACATGATGAAAACAGAGAGACTTTTCTATCCCCAAGGAGGTCCAATCATCATTTCTCAGGTACAAGCCTTTGAAAATTAAACTTTAAACAGATTTTAGTTAACTGTCCATTAAGATCCAAAATAAGCAGAACAAACATAGTTTGCACCATTCTTTAATTAAAAAAATTGCACTATATATGCAGATAGAGAACGAGTACAAGAATGTAGAGCAGGCATTCCATGAACTTGGGCCTCCATATGTCAGGTGGGCCGCATCAATGGCTTTGGGCCTAAAGACCGGTGTTCCCTGGATGATGTGTAAACAGGATGATGCGCCGGACCCAGTGGTCAGTCATTCCCTTCCTCCCTTTATTTTGTATTTATTGACCCTTAATTTATCCCCTGCAAAATATCAGCATATATCATGAATGCACCAGCAAAGATAAAAGCATCACATGTGCACATAATACTTGTTTTTGTAGGGGTATACATGATAATTAATTTGATGCAGTCTAGAAGTATTCATGAAAATTGCAAGTATTTTTGTTTTGAAGGATGGTGTGTGATACTTTGTCACTTTGAATAGTGTGCATGGAAATTGCCTGCTTTTAAGCAAAAGAAAATAAATACTAAAGGATATTTACATGCTGGACCTTGTTAGTTAAATATTAAAATTTAAAATCAATACAACATTACAATTTTTAGACAAGCATTTGGATAAAAGTGCTCCTAAACTAATTAAGCCAAATGAATTGCTTAAGGGTTACAATTAGCAGCTTTCTACATGCTATCATTTTATGCTCTGGAATGAAAAAAAAATTGCAAGTATTTTATATACAATGCTAAGTTATGGGTCTTCAATCTGTTGAAATCAAGTTGATGTGTTTGATCTCACTTTAGGAAATATGAAATTTATGAACAGATAAATGCGTGCAATGGACTGAGCTGTGGAGAAACATGGTCGGGACCAAACTCACCAAACAAGCCTTCACTCTGGACCGAGAACTGGACCAATAAGTAAGTGAAAATTCGTTACTAATTATTTTGGCATGCTTGACATATATCTTCATGAGTGAGGCTATAGTACTATCTATAGCACACTTTGGTCCGTACTATGGATATATATTTTTCTCCATTTTTAAAGTCCAAACACTCGATGCATACCGCTCATTCGCTCAACATGATCTCCAAATGAAAATGTGCTTAGATTCCAAATTTTACATTTTCTAAAAAAAATTACTATATTTTGAAATAGGTACAAAATCACTTTATCTAAATAATGTGGACCATCGGAAATTAGTGATTTTCTACCTATCTAAAAAAACAGTAAAAATTCTAAAAAATGTAAATTTTGGTCTTCAAGTACATTTTCATATGGAAATCATGATGAATGGTTTGGGTTGACTATTTAGACTTTGAAAATGAAGATATGGATCCGTAGTACGGACCAAAGTGCGCTATGCATAGTACTGTAGCCTCACTCTTATCTTCATTGAGTCTAAAAATTGTGTTCTTCATGGCATGCATTATGTGAAGATGTGATTTTCATAAAAGATGTTCTTATTGCATTTTCCTTGTTAATGTGCCTAAAAGATAACGGGAGTGTTGTTTCTATATGCAGTTATAGCTTTCAGAAATATGGAACAGAGCGAAAAATCAGAGCGGCTCAAGATCTTGCATTCACTGCAGCCCTTTTTATTGCTAAAAAGAATGGAAGTTATGTTAACTATTACATGGTATGAAAAACATATTTACAAACATTATGTACCTACATTAGAAAGCAGATTATTCGGCTTGAAAATTTTAAAACTAGGAACTGATCAAAAGGACCTATGTGCATTATATGCAGTACCATGGTGGGACTAACTTTGGGAGATCTGCATCTCCATATCTGACTACAAGCTACTATGACATGGCCCCACTTGATGAATACGGTAAATTAACAAATAACAATTAAAGAAATATATATATATATACAATTATCAAAAGTCTGAAGAACAATGAAAAGCTATTTGAAATATTTAATATGTATATTGTTTTTAGGGCTTGTTTGGCAACCAACATGGGCACATCTTAAGCAATTGCATGCCGCTGTTAAGCAGTCGGCACAGCCATTACTTTATGGAACATACTCTAACTTGTCGCTCGGCAACTTAACAGAGGTAAAAGTTGCTTACCAGAAAACAATCACCTTTTTAATGATTCCATTTTTATATATATATTTCATGTAGCTTATCTTAAAAATGTCATTGTTTAAAAAAAAAAAAAGAAGCAAACTTAAGAGTATGATGTATGTTGCAGGCACACGTATTCCAAACAGGATCAAATTGCGTTGCATTTCTGGTGAACGCCAATCTGCATGGAAAAGTAGATATCCAGTTTCGCAATAATAAATTTGAACTGCTAGCTAGATCAGTTATTATTTTGTCTCAATGCAATAAGATAATCTTCAATACTGCTGAGGTAAACTGTTATTTTAGATTCTGTCTCTGTTAATTGGCCATTCCCTTAATATATATTACTATTATTACAAATAGTAGGGACTAAACTTTTTATCTTTTATAAGGTGACTGCGCAAAGTTATACAAGATCATCGAAAGTATTGCAATCCCTTAATGATGCTAGTAAATGGTCATGGACTTCTGAAAGAATCCCTGATTTAAAAGGAGCTAAATTTGCAAATAAGTTACTTGATCAATTGTCGACAACTAAAGACGCAACTGATTATCTTTGGTACATAACCAGGTACAACATAAAGCATGCAAATATAAAATTAGATAAATCTTATGCTCTAAACTGATCTGGTGTGGTATAAGCATGTACCTGTACCAGGTGGCATGGCAATTATTGATTATCTGAAGGAATAAAATATTTTAAATGCAGATACAATAGCACGTCAGCAGGTGGCAACCAAGTACTTCATGTCGAATCAGATGCACATGTCATACATGCATTTGTTAACAACATGCTTGTAGGCAAGTATTCTATATGATAAAGAAATACATATTTCCCATTGAGACTATAAGAGATGCACCTAGCACTATACAATTTTAACGAATTACTGTCTTATTTAACTTGATTAGACTAATGGAAGATGAAATATATAAAAACTAGAATCCAATACTTAAAAAAGATAACTAAGAGGACTAAAAAGGAAGAATTAGACATAATTACTTTTGCTTGATATTTCCCAACAATTTTTTCGGCATTATGAAACACATTTCTCATGATAAATTATAGGCAGTGCACACGGAAATGATCAAGATCCAAGCGCGACTCTAGATGCAAAGTTTGTGCCAAACAAAGGAGAGAATACTATATCATTGCTAAGTGTCATGGTGGGCTCGCCGGTATGAATAGTAACTCACTTGTATCATTTAAAAATAGAATTCCTGTAGACTAGACAGGTACCAGTGCAGTTCTCCTCTTGGGTACCTGACTGCTAATGTCCTACAAATGGGTACAAACTGGTACAATAACACAAAAAATGTAATTTTTTCCATTCCTGGTACCTGTAGGCCCCCCACTAACAGGACAAACATACAGCTTATACGGTAATCTCACATGTCAGTAAACTTTCAAGTACAATTTATACACATGTAACAATTTTTTCTATTAAAGGATGGCGGTGCTCACCTCGAAAGAAAATATACCGGGCTCCGCACCGTGAAAATTCAGGGTACTGGAAGAAACTCAAATCTGATTGACCTAAGCAACCAAGCATGGGTTTACCAGGTATGCGAAAATTAATAAATATACTTTATAAAAGTTGTAGTAGATAACCTTTTAAAACTTTTCAGTCTTAAACATGAGGTATAAAATACAGGTTGGAGTATACGGCGAGGAGAATAAAATCTACTCTCCTGAAGGATCAACAAAGGCTAATTGGATAGGAATATTGTTACAGAACTCCAGAAATCAACCACTTAGGTGGTACAAGACGACCTTTGACATGCCAGCTGGCAGTGGTCCGTTTGCACTAAACCTTACAAGTATGGGGAAAGGAGAGGCCTGGGTCAATGGAGAAAACATAGGCCGGTATTGGGTCTCCTTGATAGCACCAAATGGACAACCTTCTCAATCTCTGTATGCAGAAAACAACTCATATGTACATTTGTTCGATAAATTCATGTGTACTCTAGCAAATTTTGAATATCACATGCCTTTAAAAAAATCGAACACATTAAAGTTAAAAAATGCCCAATGTTTTTTTGCACCCTTTTCTTTCCTATAGTGGAATAGATGCCCTTTTGCACATATACCCTTCCACTATTTATTTATTGCACAGATCACTTGCATGACTGATCATCTGCTTTCAATTTTTATAGGTACCATGTTCCGCGGTCATTTCTAAAACCTTCTGGAAACCTCCTGGTGCTTTTTGAGGAAGAAGGTGGAAACCCGTTAGAGATAACAGTCAATACTATAATCACACAACAACAGGGGATCATGGATGAACAACCGATACCAACATATTTTTCATATCAGATAGAGAACGTAACAATTGGGTTATAAGGATTTTACATTTTTTTTTTTTTGAAGGTTGGCGGTTGACCGCCAACAATATATTGATAAGAAAAAAGTTTATTTACAAGGGATTTTACATTTTTACCTCCTTGATTTGCTCTTTGGTAGAAGTCAATACTATTTCCAAAGTATTGACGTCTGCAAGTTAAATTTATATTATATATTATTTGAAGGTATCTTTGGGAAGGAAATTATTTCCCAATCCTGGTTTCATTCAGATTTTGAAGAACAGCGCGTATCAGCACTTACAATCTCTCTTATGATTAGCTAATCGTACCTGATGTTACTCACAGTAGAATTTTTAGATGATTTATTTTATATTGAAAGATAATGCAGTATCTTTTAAGGACCTACATGTAACTTGGCAAGTGCAATGCCATTGGAATGCTGTATCTTAACATACCAAGAGGCTGTATAAAGTCAAAAAAAGAAAACAAGAGACTGCATCACTTCTGATTGGTAGTGCATGCAGTACTTTTTAGAAGCAGTTAGTTCATGCTAATCTCAATTTTATGATTTCGTCATCTGTCATTTCTTGAACTAATTTCTATTCAGTTTATAATTTTTGCCGATTTTTCTACACTAAATTTTGTAACACGTCAGTGAACTACACCGGCCTTAACTGGTACTGTCAGAAGTTGCTGGACATTTATTGAGAACAATGAAATTTTTTAATTTGACTCATCAAATTCTGCTGGACAGAAACTGAAAAGGGAATATTTTGAGTTAATACATCTCGACCATTCGATTTGTCCTAAGATTTGTACGGACTAGATTTGCACGAATATTGAAAAGCTCTATATGTTATAGGCAGAAGTCTGATTAGCTTCGTTTAAAATCAGACGGTTGAGATTTATTAACTCAAAAGATTGTCATTTGAGTTAATGGAGATGATACGCGTTCCGACAACGGGTAGACCCGGTTTCCATGTGGCATTTGCGGAAAGAATGCAGATAAGACAGTCACGGTTCGTGGTAAATGCAATGGTAATGTTTTCATGCATTTAATTTGTAAATGTGGGCCCCAGAAACAAGAATTCAAATCCCTGAAGTAACTCAAATTTTGAGTTGAAAGTCCGAACCGTCCGATCTGCTTTGACAATAGTACTTTGTTTTTTAGAAACTTTGGAAAAAAAACACTAAAGTGGCATCGTGCATTCCAGTTTAGCTGGATTGGTCTGAATTTTTATCGGACAGTCCGGATCTAAACATAAATTTTGAGTTACTTTAAGGATCTGTACTCCAGAAACGAATCACATGGCAGTATGG
Organism: Carex littledalei; assembly: GCA_011114355.1. Lineage (NCBI taxonomy): Eukaryota > Viridiplantae > Streptophyta > Magnoliopsida > Poales > Cyperaceae > Carex > Carex littledalei. The sequence goes on along the minus strand of CM022090.1, from coordinate 10,005,172 downwards.
CACCCGCTATCCATGTCGCGCCAAAAACAGATCCCGTATCCATTTTTCGGTGCTAATCCGCTCCTGTTCTATGAACACACAACACAACGACAACCAATGTACATGCTCTTTCGAAAAAATGCGAACTGCAAACTTGTTTTATAGACCGATATTTTTATTAATACCCAAAAGAAAAACAAATTATCAAATCTGTCCCACCCCAAACTTATTTTTAAATATACCCCAACCGCCCATGCACTGGGCGGTCCACATTTCTCACCTGACCACCCAGCAGCTGGGCGGTCCACTCTTCATAGCTGACCGCCCAGCTGCTGGGCGATCCGCTATTGTTTTTTTTTTATAAGCGGTTCGACCCCCTCCTCTCTCTTCTCTCTCTTTTCTTCTCTGTCTCCCCGCCACCCCGCGTCTCCGCCACCCCGCCTCCCGAAACCACCTTCCTCTCTCACTACTGAACTCTCTCTCTCCCTCTCTTCCTCTCTCTCTCTCCCTCTCAGCTCTTCAAATCTGCCACTCTCTCTCACCCGAACCCTAATTTTCGGCGATCTCGGCGAAAATTCGATTATTTTCGAGTAAGTCTCTAAATAATTTTTTTAATTTATATTTTGTATCTTGTATTGGCATTGGAACGATTGGTAGAAATTGAATTGTTAATTATCTTGTGCGGGTTGTTGATTTTCCCGACACGATTGAATTGTTCAAAATTAGGGTTTCCAAGTTTAGGGTTGAATTGTTAAATTAGGGTTTAGGGTTGAATTGTTAAATTAGGGTTGAATTGTTAAATTAGGGTTGAATTGTTAAATTTGGGTTTGGGTTGAATTGTTAAATTAAGGTTGAATTGTTTAAATTAGGGTTGAATTCTTAAATTAGGGTTGAATTCTTAAATTAGGGTTTATGGTTGAATTGTTTAAATTAGGGTTGAATTGTTAAATTAGGGTTTATGGTTGAATTGTTAAATTAGGGTTTAGGGTTGAATTGTTTAAATTAGGGTTGAATTGTTAAATTAGGGTTTAGGGTTGAATTGTTAAATTAGGGTTTAGGGTTGACAAAATTGGAGTTTATAAGTTAGGATTTATAAATCAGGATTTATAAGATAGAATCTTCTGTTTATTGAAATGTAGTATGGTCAGAACTAGACGGGACGTGCATGGGATGCCCCTCTGGAGACGGAGGAGAGTTCACATGATCACGGTGCAGATGATTCTGGTACAGAGGCATCCGGTGCAGCAGCATCCGGTGCAGAGACGTCCGGTGCAGATGCTCCCTTTGGAGATTATCCCCCTCACCATCCTGACACATTTAGTCCTCTTCTGTGGACCCCACATGTCAGGCACCGTGTCTCACTTGCATCTATGGAGGTACGTTGGATTTGTATTCCTAATTTAAATAGCATTATTTAATATTACAGATAATTAGACGTTTATATTGAAATCATTGTAAAATGCAGGACACGATGATGATGACAATGAGGCATCGCACCCCCGAGATACCATACGTCAGTCACCCGTTGATGGAGCAGTGCATCATGCATCTCGGGTTGTATCAGTTGGCCACCATGCCTCACTGTGATATTGACCAGGCTCTCGTTTGCGGTCTAGTGGAGAGATGGCGACCGGAGACGCATACATTTCACCTTCCGGTTGGGGAGATGACAGTCACACTAGGTGACGTCAGCGCCTTATGGGGTTTACGGATATGATGTCAAATGCTCCAACACAGTGCACCGATCGTGGAGGACTCTGGCTGGGACGGGCGCCTCGTTGGTATGTTGCACGATGCTGGGGAGGACATCAATTGGCGCGAGATAAAGGCCCCACCACCAGATCCGGAGCAGCCTAGAGCCCCTATCTACGCTGATGAGATGCCACCACCTCCTGCAGGTAATAATATGTCATACAAATGATCATTATTAAGTGTCTCTCTAAAAGATCATTCTTATTAATTTATCTTCATTTCTGCAGATGATGACTCGGGTTGGGCGATCCACCAATGGGTGTTGAACAACAACGCGTGGAACGCGTACTATAACGAGCATGGAGTTCCAGTGCAGCAGACCGAGGTAGCAAAAGTTCATTATTTAATTAATTTACTCGTTACTTCTATGTATGTAGCAAAATTAACATTGTTTACATGCAGACCGAGCATGGAGTTCCAGTGCAGCAGACCGTTTTCTCATTGGATGACCTCACTGGAGATGAGGGCAGATGGGAACTAGCTAGCTCCTACAGACCGCAGTATATGGAGCCCAGACAGCACGACGGCGAGGCCAGTGGGAGTGGGGCGCAGACTGCAGATGGCTTTGCCTCTGCTATATTTGGCACACCGCCTTCAGCCACGTATCCTCCTACTTGGGAGGCCGATCCGTGGGTGTTGCGTACGCAGGCGGGGATCCATGGGGAGCATGCATTACACCTGGGGGAGGACCCATGGCCGCGCGAGGCCGTACACGATGACATGCAGGTGGATGAGGTTCACCAGAGGCGTCCGCCGTCGCAGAGGGACCGCCGTGCACCTGATAGGTTGGACCTCTCCGGACCTTGCCCTCGTCATCGCCGTTAGGGTTTTTATATTTTTTTTAGTTTGATAGGTTTCTAGTATTTTAGTTTGGATTATTATATTTCATGTTTGGACTGTTATGTTTCATATTTAGACTTACCATTTAGATTACCTACTTTTGTTGTTTAGACTTACCATTTAGATTACCATTTAGAAACATTTAAACATTAACAAACTTAATATAAAACTAATCAATTATATTAAAGCTAGACAATTACATAACATATAAAAATAATCGTCAATTATAAAAATATAATCGTCAACAAATAATAAATATATATCATACAATTTAATATAAAACATTCAAACAAATAATTACAACAATTTAATATAAAACATTCAAACAAATCATTACAACAATTTAATATAAAACATTCAAACAAATTAAAACATAAAGGAAGCTGATATGAGTACCCGCAGTTGAGTACCCGCACTGTATCCGCACATAAACTATTATAACTGTTTTTGGGGACCGCACCTAAACTGTCATAACTGTTTTTGGAGACCTAAACTGTCAAAACTGTAATTTTATTTTACAAGTATTAATAGTAACATTGTGAAGTATTTATACCTATACAAGACAAGTATTTATATCTATACAATGAACTACATATATGATATATGAATTTTTTTAAATAACCGTACCCGCACTTTTTTTGAAAAATTCTCGCGTCGTACCCGCATTAGGGGACCACACAACCGTTCCAAAACTGTAATTTTGTTTTACAAGTATTAATAGTAACATTGTGAAGTATTTATATCTATACAATGAACTACATATATGAAAAATCCACAACCAAAAAGTCATGTGTCATACTGCATTGGAGACCATTACTTTTCCAAAACAGGAGACCATTACTTTTCGGGGGCAGTAACTGTCAGACTGCATTGGAGACCACAACCAAAAAGTCACGTGGATCACACCACCAGTGCTACATTCATGGTTTAAATTAATTCACATACAAAATGGAAAATATTTATACCTAAATTATCAAGTATTCATATATAATTCATCAAGTATTCATACCTAAGATATCAAGTATTTAAAAAAAAACTGGACACAATACCTACTCATCTTTTACACGTTTTTCAAGGTGGTATTTTTTTTCTCCGTTCAATCTAACCAATTTTTGGGACGATCTATGAGGAATTTTACAAATTTAAAACCAGAACGTGTTCTACACAATTTTCTCTTTCAAATAAGATCCATGATGACATACTTTTACACGTTTTTCAAAGTATCAAATATTCAAATATGAAAAGTATTCATACAAAATAGAAAGTATTCATACCTAAGATATCAAATATTCATATATAATTCATCAAGTATTTATACTTAAGATATCAAGTATTTAAAGAAAAAAAACTGGACTCATCTTTTACACGTTTTTCAAGGTAGTTTAATGATTGACAAAGTTAGTTATACCGTTATGGAAGTTAATTGGGAAAGGAATCAACTGCGGGTACAATGCGGGTACTCAACTGTGGGTACTAAAATAATTATTCAAACATAAAACCCTTATAAAAAAAAAAACAATAGCGGACCGCCCAGCAGCTGGGCGGTCAGCTATGAAGAGTGGACCGCCCAGCTGCTGGGCGGTCAGGTGAGGAAAGTGGACCGCCCAGTGGACGGGCGGTTGGGGTAGATTTAAAAATAAGTTTGGGGTGGGGGCAGATTTGATAATTTGTTTTTTTTGGGGTATTAATAAAAATATCGGTTTTATAGACAAGTGTGGTGTGGGGCGTGTTGAAAATCTTTTATTTATTTCTTCACTTAGAAATGGTTATCTTTTAATTTGGGCAAGGATCGATGTCATTGTTTTGAGGCATGCAATTTTTACAAAGTAATTTCTCGTTTTAACAACGCTTATCACGAAACATTTGTACTTTCCGTATCCTCTGTATTAACTCAAACTTTGAGTTAATTTACCTCGGCCGTCCGATTAGGATCCGGGCCAATCCGGCTCAAGATAGAATGCACGGACTCCTTTAATATGCGTGCCAACACGGATCGGACAGTCCGGATTCATTCTGAATTAACTCAAAGTTTGGGTTAATGCAGATCATACGAATTCGTTTAAAATGCCCCATCTTTTTTCGTTCAGACGTTTTTTTTTCTCGCTGGATTATTTTAAATTTAATTAAATTTGCAATATATTAGTTATGTAATTATATATTCTAATTGTAAAAGTATGTTCCTACTACACAAAAATATCTTACTACATTGAAGTATCTACTTTAAACAATTATACTCACTGAAATTATATTAAAAATTACTAACGTTAGTATTGTGATATGCTTATACTAATTGTCCAAACTAAATTTGTTTGTATAAAAATTATAATCAATCCAAATCATTCGAAACAAAATTTATATTAAAATTTTGTCAAGTATCAGATTTTACTGTTCTAAAATTTTTTGACCTCATTGATTGAACTATTTTTGTATTAGTAGTTGATACCTATGTTCTAAAATGGTATGTTTGGTTGGATTGATAATATGTTATTTTTGGAGTTAGGCTATTCGGAATAACCTATTCAGTGTTTGATTGAGTTAAAATAGTTAAAATAGTGAATTCAAACTTTTTGTCTTATTAGAATAGGTTATTCCTAAGAGTTTTGAAATTTGGCTATTCTAATAAGACAAACAGTAGTTATTCTTGATTTAGCTATTCTAGTTATTCTTGTTTTACATCCAAACATAACCAAAGCACTATATTATCTTTTATGATAATTGTCTTAATCCGTGTTTTGTTGTGAGATGGTGTATACATGCAGAGCAAGCAATAGAAGAGATACTATAAGAATATAAAAAGAAGAGCCTTATTTTCATATATTTTTTTATTAGATGCTAAATTTCTTCCAGGAAAAAAACTAATAAAGCCAATTACTTATCTTAATTGGTTCTACATTTTGATACGAGTTTTGATTGAAATTAAATACAACTGTCATAAAAATAATAGAAATTAACTTAGAGCATCTCTTTTTCTAAAATTAATTAAAAATTGCCGTATTAGATTAGAAATTAGAATTGAAAGTCCAATGTCCTAACAATAACAGTTGGCGAATGAGAATTAGAATTAAAAAGTAATTTTTAAAAATCTTACTAATTATGAAATTCTAAAACTTAAAAAGAAAATTATCATGGTAGATTATAAATTAGAATAAAAAATTCAATGTAAATGCTCAACAGAGGCCTCTGTATTTTTTTAGCTTTATTGTTCTCCAAATCGAAACGTAACACTACAAGAAAGCTACACAACCAACCAAATGAGACAATATAAAGATAATTACTTATTTCTATTTGAGGAGGGTTCAAATGCATCATGATTTTGTGCTCCAATATGCGGCTCAACATGATCTTCATAATAAAATATTCTTGGAGATCAAATTTTATATTTTTTAGAATTTTTTTACTATTTTTTTTACATAGGTACAATATCACTTTTCCGGATGGTCCAGAATCTCCTTAAAACAGTGATTTTGTACCTATCTAAAAAAATAGTAAAAAAATTCTAAAAAATATAAAATTTGGTCTCCAAGCAAATTTTATTATGAAGATCATGTTGAGCGGTTCGGATTGACTGTTCGAACTTTGAAAATAGAGATGAAAAATGTAGAGCATATTGGAGCACAAAATCATGATGCATTTGAACCCTCCTCTTTTTATTTTATTCAATATCTTCTTATCTATGATCTTCATTGGTCTCCATTTTTCTTCAATTCTTAAGAAAGAGACATGATATTAATTTAGAAGTAGGAAACAAGTCTTAAAAATGTCGATTTTTTTATGTGTAGCATTTAAAAAAAAATTAAGCTCATGACATCAAATTATTAAAATCTCGAAACATAGTAAAAACATAGTTTTAGTAAATCTCATCATTTTTTTTTGGTAAGATGAAATGCTGTCAAGAACAATATTTTACCGTAGCGCATAAATGGTGTTTTCTACTCTATGTTTTTATATAATTTTTGTTTTAGGATAAAAAATTGTCAATGATATACAAGTAATACAACATGTTTTTTCTCTAAATATTGTTTTTGTGCCGATGTAAAATAATTTTATTGATAACTTGTTCTTTCCTAAATATCGTCAATGATATATAATAATGTTTCACGTTAAATCAAACAATACTCAAAATAAATAAAATTAAAATATCATTTTTTCGTCGAGTTAAGCACCACTGTTTCACAAGCTGAAATTTTTTAGTTACTACCATAATAATTCAAAATTAATACATATTGCATCAAAATTGAGTTTTTACCACTTACGCAAGCTGAGCTGGTGCACAAAACCAACTTGTACACCAACTCTTTTTTTTTTTAAGTTATGTTATGTTGTGTGTATTATTTGTAGTATAAAACGTTGATCAAATTGTGCATATAATTTATAGTAATTTGCACACCAATTTACTTAGTACAAAATGCTGCTCAGATTGTGCGTATAATATGTTGTAGTAATTTTTACTTCAATCTTATATTTGTTAAACATGTGTGTTTTATTTTCTACAATTTCTCTGTCTAATCTGATGCGAACATATAATTCTAAACACCATAAAACTAAACAAAATATAACAGAAAAAGAAACTTAGTACAAAAGTTTGAAACACAACAGAACAAAACTTAAAAAAAAAATTGATGTGCCAACCCAGCTTGCGTGTGAGTAGTAAAAACTCAATTTTGATGGAGAGAGTGGTAATGTATTAATTTTGAATTATTAGAATGGTAACTAAAAAATTTTGGTTTCAAAAGCTGTGGAAAAACATACTCATTTCACCCGATGTAACAGAAAATTTTGAGTTTAGATCTGGACCGTTTAATCTGCTTCGGCACGAATAAAAAAACCCATGCATTCTACCACCGAACGGATTGTCCTGATTCCCGAATTCTGGTCGGACGGTCCGAATCTAAATTCAAATACTCCGTTGCCTCAGAGGATATTGACTTGTCGTAAAACCACGGCTGAATGAGAAACCTACTTTTAGGTTCAACGAGCATGATAACCGTCAGATCTAATTTAAGATGTGTGCGCACGAAAATTGAAACATATATGCACGAAGTTTAAAGCGTTCCGCACGAATTTTAAATAAAATCGACGGTGATTAAACTCATCGAACCAGAGTAGGTCCGATGCCCATCGGACCTACTCTCAAGTGCGGCTGCATACATGCCTACTTTCCTAAAAAAAAAAAAAAATACATACATGCCTACCGAGTACCGACTACCGAGTACTGACGACTGACGCGTGCTTCCGTCCAGACAGAAGCGTATCCTCTGTAGTACGAATTCGCATCCTCCGAGATATCTCAAACTTTGAGTGTTTTTTCTGGAAATTATCAACCGTTCAAATACGTTCTGCACGAATCTCAAAGCAAAAATAATACTGGTCCCTGCGCTATCCCCGAATAGGCACCGTACACGTCGGTCACGCAAAAGTTAGATATCTCAGAGGATACGCACTGTACTACTCTCACTATCACTGTACGCAATCTCCCCCCCTCTTTCTCTCTCTCTTCATTCAGAGGCTTCATCACTATTGTGCACATAAGTCGTTCATTCCCATTCCTACACCATCTGGGTACACCAATGGCGAAGCGAAGCAACAGCACTAACAACTTAAAACACAGTCTCTCATTACCTTTTTTCTTCCTCCTTTTTCTTTTCTTTCCATCCCTATCCTTTTCCAGCAATGTGACCTACGATGGCCGCTCTCTCTTCATCTCGGGCCACCGCCGGATCATCATCTCGGCCTCTATTCACTACCCCCGTAGCGTCCCTGCTGTACATTCTCTCTATATATCTTTCCTTGAATGCATCTTTGTGTGTGTTACAGTTGTGTTATAACTTAATTTATTGTATTTTGGAAAATTGTAGATGTGGCCGGGACTAGTGGAGGCAGCGAAGGAAGGAGGTATAGATGCAATTGAGACTTATGTTTTCTGGAATGGGCACGAGCCCTCTCCTGGCAATGTGGGTTCCAATTTCAGTTTCTCTCTGTTATTATTATTTTCCGTTTTGTTTACGCCACCTTGAAGATATGGCTTTACATGTGAAATCCCACCTTTTATGAGGGTACATTTGCAAATGTCAATTTTTAGGAATTTTGTTTATAGATTCTAAGCTAAAATCCTCTTTCAAATTTCAACCTTGCTTCTCTGTGGGCTTGAAAGTTTGGTGACCTGAAATTTGCATGTATGTCCTTTTATTACATAAATTTTACATATATGCTCTTGCAAGATCTGTATTTAGCACTAATGCACCACCTTTTTTGCAAAGACATTTTAGAAAGTTTTATGGCATTTTCAGTATTATTTTGAAGATCGCTTCAATTTGGTGAAATTTGCTAAGATAGTTAGAGATGCGGGTCTCTACATGATCCTTCGAATTGGGCCATTTGTTGCTGCTGAGTGGAATTTTGGGCAAGTTTTGAATAATACATCCTTACATACACTTTATTTCACATCTATTGTTAGCTTTGGTTATCTCAGCAATTTCTATCTATCAAATGCAGAGGAGTGCCGGTATGGCTACATTATGTGCCCGGTACCACATTCCGAAGTAATGATGAGCCCTTCAAGGTTTCATGCTATAAAATGACAACTTCTATTTTATTAATTCTTTGTACTTTTAATGCTTTAATGGAACAACAAACCATTTCTTCTACTACTTAATGAACTACATTTTGTTTAATGTTGGGCATTGGCTACAGAATCATATGGAGAGATTCACGAAATATATAGTCAATATGATGAAAAGTGAGAAATTATTTGCTTCCCAAGGTGGCCACATTATCTTAGCTCAGGTCTCTCTCTCTCTCAAACTTCAGTAAATGTATATTTCATTTGGTCAAATTGTTAATTAAATATCAAACAATCCAGCCGTGCTTGTCTATTATCTATCATAAAATGAGACTATGAATTTTAACTGTATCCACTTTAGCTAATTGCAGATAGAAAATGAATATGGTGACATAGAAAAGGTCTATGGAGATGGTGGTAAGCCTTATGCCATGTGGGCTGCCAGCATGGCACTCTCACAGGATATTGGTGTACCTTGGATCATGTGCCAACAATATGATGCACCTGATCATGTGGTAATTACATATCACTTTGTTTACCTATTTATTTAGTTTTCACCTAGAATTCTTCACAACTGATAGTGACTTTTTCGATAATATGAGAAATGTTGCATTTTCATGCAAGAAGAAAAATATCACTTTATGTCCTGAAAACCAAATAAAACATCACAATTATCTTAAATATTAACTAAAATAAAAATAATTTTACTGTACCTTTTTAGAATTTCTTCAGAATATACACTCAGTACTTACTGCCATATAATTACAGAGATGGGGGTAATTTTTTGTTAGAATTAAGGAAATATTTGTGGCAAGTGTGATAATCAGTATAAGTTTTCCAGGGTACATGAGATGTTTCTCTTTTTGCATGGGTCTGTTCTGTATTATTTATTATGAGATTTCGTAGGGACACATGAAATTGTCACCTAGAGATAAAGCCTAATATCAGCTATTATATTTCCAAGCCATGCCATGCCCATTATGGCTACTGTTCACTAGTATCCGAGTTCTTTGATACATTTTTCATTCAATACTGAACCATTAAGTTATTCTGACAGAAGCAGTCAAATATTGACAATTTCCCTCAACTCGATAATTTTTTTTCCTCCTATAATTAAGCCAAATACATTTAAGTCACATCAACAAGCTGAAGTTATGTGGGTCAATCTACTGTAAATAAGTTTGCAACAATCTAGACAATATAAACTCGACAAAACCTTAGTTTGGTGATTTTTTTCCAGAAGCTTTGTCATTAACAATTAGAGTAAATTACAAAATGGTCCTTAAAGTATCACTCATTAAACATTTTTGTCCTTAAAATTTCAAAGGTATCATGCTGGTCCTTAGTGTCTAATTAGCACCAAATTGGGCCTATTCATTAGAAAAAAAAATACTTTTTCATCCATTCCACCATCAATTTAGCAATGCAAATAATATATCTTGTTGTGGAAGTAATAAATACGACGGCAATACAAATATTACATCCACAATATCACACATTAATTAAATGGGTACTAAAATCTATGTCCATGTCATTAGGAGTCAATTAAAAAATAATATTATTTATGTGTCACCATGAATATCATCATGACATGGATGTTAATGTGGATTTCTCAAACTTTTTGACCGGTGACAATAATATGACCAATTGGGTACAACATGAAAGGTTTAAGGATTGAAATGATAATTTTGAAACTTTAAAGACCAAAATGATAAATGAGTGATACTTTAGGGACTATTTCTGTAATTTATCCTAACATTTAATAATAATTCCTTTTCTTTTAATCGTCATGCAAGTTTCCGTTCATAAAACACTCTAAAATGTTGAGTGTAATTTGCAAAAATAAAACTTTAGCATGACTTTTCGATTCTCATTATTTACTCTGGGACCATTGCAGATAAATACTTGCAACTCATTTTACTGTGACCAGTTCACACCAAATTCTCCAAATAAGCCTAAAATTTGGACAGAGAATTGGCCTGGATGGTAAGCCACTATAATTTATTTTCGCAACTTTATTTAGAAATGGTAAATATGTAGAGGCATTTAATTATGCTTTTAGGTTTCAAACTTTTGGGGCAACAAACCCACATCGACCCCCTGAAGACATTGCATTTGCTGTTGCACGGTTTTTCCAAAAAGGCGGCACCGTTCAAAATTATTACATGGTATATTTGCAATTTTTCTGTAAGAAAGTATATTTGGAACTCAAGTTATGCATTTTTTTATTTTTTTTCTTGCAGTGATTTTTTTCTTTTTGTGGTTTTTGTTTGAAGTATCATGGTGGAACAAACTTTGGCCGAACAGCTGGAGGACCTTTCATTACAACAAGCTATGATTATGATGCGCCAATTGATGAATATGGTGCATAACTACATATTCTTTCAATATAGGGAATATTACGTCTTTCCTCTACTTTGATTTAATCTTTTGCTTTGCCATTTTTGTACATCATTTTAATGAAAAACTAGGGTTGGTGAGGCAACCAAAATGGGGGCATTTGAAGGAACTTCATGAAGCTATAAAACAATGCGAAAATACCCTTCTTTTTGGCAATTCTAAACTTCTCACTTTTGGCCCTTTACAAGAGGTAAATTACTTTGATATCTGGTTCTCTTTTTAGTTTTCCGTTTTCTCCTTTTTTGACTGATTGCTTTTCCTCTTTTCACTTGTTAGGCAAATATCTATACTGATCATTCTGGGGGATGTGTTGCATTTCTTGCAAATATGGACGAAGAAAAGGATAAATCAATTGTTTTTCAAAATAGGACTTATAATGTGCCGCCTTGGTCAGTCAGTATCTTGCCAGATTGCAAAAATGTCGCATTTAATACAGCAAAGGTACTCTTTTCTGTTATGAGTCATCTTTTATCTTAGATTTTACATTGTTGAGCTCCTCATTAAGCTATCCTTTGCACAAACAACCATCAATCTTGTTTTGTAATAACACCCTTGAGAGGATTTGGCCTTGTAGATAAAAAAAAATGAGATTTAACTTTTCAACTATTTAGGTCTAATACTTTGTTCTTCAAGGTCAAGGCTTTTGACCTAGTGTTATGTTAACAATGAAAGGGTACAATAGAGAGGGCAGGAGGGAAGATAAGCACGGAATAAAAATCCAAGAGAAAAAATTTGATACTTGTTGTACAAAAGGAAATTTAATTTGTTGTGCTTCATATAGCATTTTTACAAAATTCTGTATTTATGCTACGTGTACAATCTGATCCCAATTGTTTTGGCAACTACATAATATGGCAATACGTGCTTTGTTAATAATACATGAGGAATCAAGGGACCAAACTTCACCATCTCAAGAAAAAAAACGAGAAATATTCTATATGAGACAAAGGGCAATTGAATTGCATCATTTTATTTGATTCTCTCATGCAGCGTTTACTATTTTGTAAGCATATTATTTATTTGGTAACCAACCCTTGTACTGAAATTCAATTCTGGACGGATTTGCGGTTTTTTGTGTGTGTGTGTATGGCGGGGGGGGGGGGGTGGGGGGTGTAGGAGCATGCCCACTCTCAGTTTACCTAGCTTCACTCCATCTCTGGTTATATAGTTATAAAACTATGAGATGAGCTATGGTGAGACGTGGAGTAAAACAAGTTTGTACTCCACGCCATATTTTCATTTTGAAAATCCAAAAAACCGATCCGAACCGTTCAACATGTTCTCTATATTGAAATGTGCTTGGAAACCAAATTTTACATTTTTTGGAATTTTTTTACTATTTATTAAGCCACTTTGAAAATCGCTGATCCACTGTGAACAGTAAAAAACAGTAAAATTTTCTGGACCACCGGATCAGCGATTTTCAAAGTGGCTTAATAAATAGTAAAAAAATTCCAAAAAATGTAAAATTTGGTCTCCAAGCACATTTCAATATAGAGAACATGTTGAACGGTTCGGATCAGTTGTTTGGATTTTCAAAATGGAAATATAGTGCCATGGAGTACAAAATTGTTTTACTCCACGTCTCACCATAGCTCAATTCATAAAACTATATTCTTACATAATTTTCCAATAGTTCTACTGTTCGATAAGTGATGTAGAACTAATTATTTCTGTGTAGGTCAAAACCCAAACTTCTGTAGTTGAAATGATTATTGAAAATTTGCAAATCTCAGAAGGCTGGAGTATTTTCGAGGAGAAGGTTGGAATTTGGGGTAAACCTGATTTTGTAAAAAATGATTTGGTCGATCATATCAATACTACCAAAGATTCTACAGATTATCTTTGGTACACCACAAGGTACACAAATAACTAGTAAACAAGCCAACTTTTGGTCTAAAAGAGTGTATATCTAGTAAAATTGCCTGAAGAAATGGGTGCTCAATATAATGTCCTCTTCTAAGTTAAAATTCAGGATTTGTGACTTTTATTTTGAAAAATGGCTTACACATATTATTGCAAGCTCTTTAATTTTTTTTTCGATTTTTGATTATTGCAATGAACAGCTTTTATGTTAAGGGAGGTGAAAAGATTTCAAACCAATCTCTTCTCATGGTTGAATCCAAAGGCCATGCTGCACATGTTTTTGTCAATGGCAAACTCCAAGGTTTTTTCTCTTTACTTTCAAAGCAGTATTTTTTCCTCCTTCATTTGAATGTTTAGTTTTGATAATATTTTCTTGCCATTTAATCAAGAGTCTGATAACTAGCACGGAAATTTCTGTGACCAATCTACGGAAATTTTTTTCTACTTGTATTGATCTCCTTATATGCTTCTAATTTTAGCTAGTGGATATGGAAATGGGTCGGAGAGCAAATTTAATCTTACTACGCCGGTAACCTTAAAACCTGGGAGAAATGACCTTGCATTGCTAAGCATGACAGTCGGGTTGCAAGTAAGTGACTTTCCTGAATTACATCTGAACTGATGTGTTTCAATAGAAGCCCTTGGTACAATGAGATCAATTTCTTTCAAAATAAAAAAGAATAAGAAAAAGAAAGAGAAAGAGAAAGGGGGTAACTTCACTACAAGATCAAACTACCTCAGAGTTAATCTTGACATCTGGAGTTTAATGCTACGGAATGTTCTCGACTAAGATGGATTAAATTGTTGTATGAATTAACTTATTAATATTTACATGACATACCCACTTGTATTCAATTAATCTTCAATTTTTTGAAAGGTCAATATCTTCACATGCTGTAAGCATCCATAGTAACACTAATCAAGTCCAAACTTTGAATTATTTAGATTCACAATGCTATTAGTGTTGTTTTGATGTGAGTAGTCTATATTCTAATTTTCCTTTGTTTAATAAATAAAAAAAAGAATGCTGGGCCATTCTATGAATGGGTCGGAGCAGGTCCCACTAGTGTAAAGATTTCTGGTCTGACAAGCAGGACCCTTGATTTATCTTCACATGAATGGGCCTACAAGGTATACTTAATTGTTAATTTTTATTTTTTATTTTAATTATTACTTCTTCTATTTGAGAAACTCTCAACATTGATATAAAACATCAAATTTATGATTCTTTTTCAATGTTTTTTAAAGATTGGATTAGAAGGAGAGCATCTTTCTATTTTCAGTCCATATCAGAATGGCGATTTGAACTGGAAAACATACTCTCAACCACCAAATAACCAACCTCTGACATGGTACAAGGTAATGGTTTTATTTATCCTTTCACTTATCCTCACAAGCAGTATAATATGTATGTTAAGTCATGTCTTAGCAAGAACATAGAAAGTGCCAGAGTATGGATCAAATTCATGGGATGGATGAGTTGATAGCTAGTATGTATACAAATTTCAGCAGTGCATATCTTTACTATAATCATACACTTGACTGTTTGGTGTCTTATTGGTGTTTTAGGGTGCATTTTTTCCTCAAAAATATTTTGAGTAAAACAGGTTAGAAACCAGTGAAAACAAACTTATTTGATTGCTCTTACTTTTAAAGAGAAAAGTTCAAATACCTCTATTTTTTGTGCCTCCATTTTGTGAAAGCTGAATGAGTTAAATTTCTAAAACGTGAATAACAAATAACCTGTTAGACAGATCCATAATACTTTCTATATTGTGGTACTTCGGGTTCAGTTAAATGGTCCTCACAAGTACAAAAACAATGCACAGAAATAACCAGACGAGAGTAGAATTTGATAAACTTTTTGATGTCCATCAAAACATAGCTGTAGTGACATGATTTTGTGTGTGCATACAAAGAATGTGACATAGATCATATAATGGCTCGGTATTCGATCGGTATTTTTAATGGACTCCTGTAGAATTTTCAAAAGGAGGCATTGTAGCCCTCATTTTTGAATGGAAAATTAAAATTGTAAATATGCATATGTTGCACAACAGGCAAACTGGTCTACCAAGCAAAGCATTTTGCAACAATACCCCTGAAAGGATGCTCTCTGATTATAAAGTAGTACTTCGTTCAACTTTCAAATCTTTTAAACAGTTTGCCTCTTTTTTTCTTTTTCTTATGTATATTTCAGGTAATAGTTGACACACCAAAAGGCAATGACCCAATTGGGCTTGACATGCAACACATGGGAAAAGGCCAAGCTTGGTTAAATGGGTATCCAATTGGGAGATATTGGCCGAGAGCTAGTTCTCCAAATGACAAATGTACCTCAACTTGCAATTACCGAGGCAAATTCTTCCCTGACAAGTGCCGTACCGGTTGTGGTGAACCCACTCAAAGATGGTATAATGTCTTCTCAATACCATAATATTTTTCTAAAATATAAACAGGTATAGGGCTGAGTATGCAAGTAATGCAGGTTTTTGTGTACAAGCGACCTGTATATTACCAGGCATGAAAGTTATGACCATCATGTAGTTGTACCATGAGTGTATATATATAACTAGGAGATGTTGATATCATACTGGCATTTGTATCAGGGTTGAGAATGAAGTTTCTTGGTATAAAACATTATACGACAAATTATAATTGTAAACTTCCTTTTCTTTGGTCAGGTACCATGTACCAAGATCATGGTTTCATCCGACTGGTAAAAACACACTTGTAATTTTTGAAGAAACTGGTGGTGATCCGACAAAAATAAGTTTTGCGAAAAGGCAAACAAAACATATCTCTCTTGATAGTTGAAAAGGTATGCGATGACAAGTGTACGTTGAAATAGCAACAAGAGATACTTGTCTATTTAAAAAAAAAAAAGATCTTCTGTTTAATTGGGCTTTTATGAGATCAGTTTTTAATTAGTTTATATATTTTCTTTTGTAGGCCTGTTTGAATGCAAATAGTTGCACTCTAGCACTGTCAAAGGAGCAATTTGGGGATGATTCGTGCCATGGTATTTCTAATGTTTAAGCAGTTTGTTCCTAGAAAACTTCTAAATTCTGATTTCAATTAAATTTGTAGAATTAGTATTGACTATATCAACTTCTGGTAAGCATATTTAATTTTATTTACTGTCTTAATAACTGAGGTGCTGTGTTCCATTTCTGAACAATTATTTTAAACATGTTTTTTGATATTAGTAAGTAGTAACCCACAAAATTCTTGCTTATTTTAGTCTAGTTAGCTGAATAAGTTAAATCACTTTCTAACCGAAATTAAATTTTCTTAACAATTTTGCCTCCATGCTTATCCAGTCAGAGATTTATCACCAATTTTCGCTAGTTGTGTCCTATGGTGGTGTATATGCCGAAATTTTTATTAATAGGAATATAATTAAAAAAAATATTAATAGGAATATAATTAAAAAAAATATCGGTAATGAGAAAGGATTTCGTGAAAATTCAACATTTAGGAAAAACTTCATAGTCCATACCATCGCGGCCTGATTAGCAGATTTACGATTAACGAAGATGTTATTCTCTATCATGTCCAGGCAGATCGAAAAAAAAAAAAAAAACTTGGGCTGTTATGGTCGGTCACGACTAGGGAAACGGAAAAAAAAACATAAGCCGTTATGCTCTATCACGCTTAGGGGAGATGAAAAAAAAAAAATCTGGGCCATGTTGGTCTATCATGGTTAGGGAGACGGAAAAAGAAAGGCTTTTCTAGACGTTGGTTTGTACAACATCCTGTCGGCAAGAAAACAGTAAAAGTAAAAGCAGGATGTTGTAGTCCAAAACGGGCAGACCCAGCTAAAAAAAGTGATATTCTGGACTTCATAGTCCATAACGTTCAAACGGACATAAATAGAGCACCCGGACACCCTTGCTCTATGTACAAAACATTCTCCTCTGCTATGTTCAAACAAAATTTTTCACGCATCTCTTCTGTCTCACACATTCTCTTAACAAAAGGTAAATATTCAATTATATGGCCTAACAAAGTAATTAATTTCTGCTATGCCATTTATTATAGAAAGTGCTGTGGAGTTTTGCATCGTAAAATATATATTAGATATGGTTCATTCTGCTCCCGTATCAACAGTTTTGTTTTGAATTTTTCTATGTCATTTATTGTCATAGATTGAAGTTAGATTTCACGGCGCGAGAACAGGAGGAACATGTCTGTTTTTACGGTGCAAAGCTCCCCATCACTTTCTAAGGTTCTCGCATCGTGAATTATAGCTTCAATCTATGTGAGTTATATTATTTTTAAGTTAACAATTATTGTTTTTTTATTATCTTAGTTCCGAAGTTTTTATTCTCATCATCGATAAAAATGAACTAAAATTTTATGTTCCAAGTGTCATTCGTAAATATTTATAAGGCGGATATCGATTATTGTTAGACATCACATATGTATCGAATTCTTCTAAAATAAAGATACTTCGACTTGAGATACGTTTCAGTTTAAACTGATTTCTATAAAACTTCTATATAAGTTTGAAGGAATTATTAAATATGATTTTTGTAATTTTTTTCTTGAAATATTGCTGAAAAGATGAAGAATCGTATATTTGATTTGGACATCAAATGTGGATAAAAATTACAAAGGTGCAATAAAAAAAACCAAATTATATATTAATGTAAAATAAAAATATAGAAGAATATGTACTCTTTCATCTGAAAAATTAAATTAACATCTTAATTTGAAAACATGTCTATATCTACGAGTTTGTCCTTGACAAAAAGACATAAGGACCTAGAAAAACACATATCCTACCCGACGTTAGAACAAAGGTGCAATAGGAAAATAGAAATATTTTTCTTACATTTGATTTGTAATAATTATTGTTTTTTTATTATCTTAAGTTAGGGAATTACAATTCACATCCTCAATAAAAAAAAAATGTCTAATATCAACCGAGGTAGACATTCTAATCGTGGGGAAGCAAGAAAAGGGTCTACAAGGGGTGGCGTTAGAAATTATAATCGTGGGGCAAGGTTGCAGAAAAAATTTACGGCGTGGCCTGAAATTTCAGACTGACTTTGTTTCGAGACCACAACAGGTGTAACAAACCCAAGTTAACCGCCAACGTCGGACGATGACTTTGTTCCTTGTCCTTATACTAGGAAGCCAAGCACTTCATCGGTGGTGCTTTATCCAGAACCGGCAACGTCAGACGATGACTTTGTTCCTTGTCCTTATACTGGGAAACCTAATACTTCGTCGGTGGTACTTACAGTATCAGAGAACAGTGAGATCTTATGTTGTTTATGCGGCATCCATAACAAATCGCTAAACTTTTCTACTGGCAAGTACGTAAGTAGAAATTAGGGTTTACAAATATTTAAAAGTAAGTAGAAATTTGGATTTGGTCGGGCCTCATATGCGTCATGAACATCTGCTGCAGGATCATGCGGAGGATGGCTGCTTGACATCCTGCATGCATACATTTTAAATAATTTAGATTCACCCCAAAAATTAAATACAT
This sequence comes from Carex littledalei, assembly GCA_011114355.1. Classification (NCBI taxonomy): domain Eukaryota; kingdom Viridiplantae; phylum Streptophyta; class Magnoliopsida; order Poales; family Cyperaceae; genus Carex; species Carex littledalei. The sequence goes on along the minus strand of CM022090.1, from coordinate 9,986,273 downwards.
AAATTAATTGCCTAAAACACCTACATTAATAAATTACTAAATTAAACAATTCCTTATAAAATCTAAAAACTCACATGAATTAATTATAATACATGAAAGAATTTGAGTTTTATTTTGTGCACTCTTTGAAAAATGGTACAACAAAATAACTTCAACTTGCTTAAAAGCTAACCAAGCAAGGCTAAAAGCTAACCAAGCATGCTTAATTCTTAAACTCTTTCAAAAAAAAATTCTTTCTAGTCATGTTACATAGCTTTCTAAAAATTGAAACCCATATTTTGATAGTTACAATGTGATAGGGCCATGTGCCAAGGGCCCTCAATAAATTTAAACTTGGCCCACAAATAACTCAGGATTCGGACCCCGTCAAGGGCCAGCCCAAGGTATAATAAAATAGGGCCCTTAATATGATCATGGCCCAAAAAGCAACTTCGGGGGGCCAGCCCGAGACCAAAAGCAACTCGGAGCTCGGACCCCTTCGCGGGGCTAGCCCGAGACCAAAAGCAACTCTGAGCTCGGAGCTCGGACCCCTTCGCAGGGCCAGCCCGAGACCAAAAGCAATTCGGGACTTGGACCCCCTCGCGGGGCCAGCCTGAGACCAAACAAAATGAGGCCCACAGTCCAGCTGTCTGGCGGCCTGACAAAAACCAAGCTGGGCCTCGCCCCATCAATTTGGAACAATCCGGTCCGCAAAGTCGAGTTGGGCCCCCTACTCATAAGGCCCAGTCCAACTTCGACTTTGCGTCACCGCCGATTATGCGAGTGTCACCGCTAATTATGCGGGCATTACTGTTCTTATGCAAACTCCCTAATCGTTCTGACAGGACGTCCTAACGGTTTGGGGCCTCCTATTTAAGGCAGGGAATTCTCGGTAATATGGTCGCATTTTTTCCGTAACACAGGGTACTGTAGAGGTTGGAGCACTAATACCCTCAAACTCTTCTCCCGTACGGCCTACCCCCGGGATAGGACGTATCAACTAGGGCTGTAAATGAGCCGAGTTTGAGCGAGTTACCCCCAACTCGAACTCAGCTCATTAAATAAATGAGCGAGTCAACTCGAGTTGGGATGGTAATAACGAGCTGTAGAGCCAACTCGAACTCAGCTCGTTATCAACTCGAGTTGGCTCACAACTCGTTTATAAACTCGTTTAACCAGTTAAATCAATACAACACAAGTTATAAACGAGTTTGAGCTGAGTTTGAGCCGAGTTTGGATTTGGTTTTGGTTATTCGGGATTTTTTGTGTCCAAACTGTGTAACTTTATGTAACTCGAGTTATAAATGAGCGAGTTGGGGTCAGCTCAAACTCAGCTCATTTATTAAACGAGTCAGCCAACTCGAGTTGGAACTAACTCGAGTTGTAAATGAGCGAGTTAAAGCGAGCTGTAAATGAGCGAGTTACGAGCGAGTTGCGAGTTCGAGCAATTTTGCCCAGCCCTAGTATCAACCACCGTGGGGCCCCCAGCTTTAACTGAGCCAGATGGTCTCGGTAGGCAAACAGGTCGATTCCGATGATATCATTCCTGCGGGAGCCGCTCGGCAAGCCGAGCAATATGCTCGACGAACCGAGGGCACTCGATCTACAAATAATCCTTCATCGGGTTCGAAGCCCAAGGTAACTGTGAAGGAGCTTTCCTTCGGGAACCCGAGCACGGGCGTGACAAGTTCAAGCCTCCTTGACTAGCTGACTCGGGGAACTCATGATCCTATTATTGCACCAACCGATCCCTTGGTCCTGCCACCTGGAGGAACAACAAATCCTCTGTCGGTGTTGGGTTCGGGACCTCATAAGAAAGTCACCAAATAAATCGGCCCGACCCCTACTACTGGTCAGATCGTAAGGCCAACCGACGCGACTATCGTGGCCACTCAGGCCACCGGACCAGTCGGGTCAACCTCCTTAACCGCCCAAAACCAGATGGTCTACACTCAATACCACACCCCGTATGTCCCGCAATACGTGTATCCACCACCTCCTTACCCCTATCCCCAATACCCGCAATATGCACCACCTTACCACCAGTGCCCAGACACTCCTTCAGGGCACTACCTCCCATATACATACCCTAACTCATTATCTCAGCCACAGACTCCTATCTCAACACCCGAGATGCGGCTGATTCATACCCCCGGGGTAGGACGTATCACAATGTATAAGAAAAAGTTAACAAGAAAAAATTCAATGTACACAATTTTTACTTACGTTATGTTATGATAAATATGCATATTTTTATCCATTTTTGTGAACCAAACAAATGCAAATTCACAACCTTAGACCTAATCGGGTGCTAATTCACAAAATTAAACCTAATTCGTAAAGTTAATGCAAGTTTGGTGCAAATTCAAAAAATTAAACCTAATTCATAAAATTAAACCTAATCGGATACTAATTAACAAAACTAAACCTAATCGTGTGTGCTAATTTACAAAATTAAACTTAATCGGGTGCAATTTCACAAAATTAAACATAATCGGGTACTAAATTACAAAATGAAATCTATTTGAGTGCAATTTCACCTAATTAAATCTAACAATAGTCTTCACAACAAATAAAATCAATAAATTATTGAGAATTTAGTAATTTTTACAATTATTTTAAGAAAAAAAACATACGTTATGTGGGAGAGGGCGAAATGGAGGGCTGGCGGACCTGGACGTTGTTGTCCACGACGTCTTGTGCGCGTGGCGGAGGTGGGCTTCCTTCTCTGGTCATTGTCGGTGGGTGAGAGCAGCACAGATCCAGTTTTTTTTCCTTAGTATTGTCAGCGGAGGTAGAGACAGGGAGCGAGAGAGAAATGAATGGGGCGAACGGGTCCCTTTTTTTCTCTTTGGGACCAGGTCGTGATAGAACACAACGGGCACAATAATTAATCGGACCAGGCCGTTGTTCTCTGTAACGGCCAGACTTTTAATTTTTTATTTTCGTAGGCTCTAGCCGTTGTTCTCTGTAACGACCAGCCAACGTAATATTCTTTTAAATTCCTCTGACCGTGATAGACAACAACGGCCTGCTTCATAGTTTATTTAGCGCTAATTTGATTTCATTAATCGGGCCGCGATGGTCCATAACGTCCCCTGAACGTCATGGACTATGAAGTTTTTCCTATATGTCGAATTTTCACGAAAAACCTTCCTCATTACCGATATTTTTTTAGTTATATTTCTATTAATAAAAATTTCGGTTGTATATCATGCAATGTCTTTAGGAAAGAGACAAGGGTCATATCAAGTAATAGGCTCATTTCTCCTACCTCTAAAACTACTTTAAATCATGACATCACATTTCAATGCTTACAATTATGATTTTCTCAGAGGCAAGTATGGTGATTTTTTATTAAACTATTTTTTGTTGATAGCGAATATAAAATGTTTGATCAGAGCTTCTCCATTAACTAAATGCAATATGGTTCTTACTTGTACGGCAAAATGTATTGTCGTGATCATTTGAACCATCCTAATCTCCTTTAGCTTTCGATAATCTTATTTATTGAAACATTTTTTATATACTCTACACAAGCTTATAAGTTGCATACTTTAATTGCCTTGTTAGACGCAAACATTGGTGCTCCATGTCTATGTTAGAATTCAAGATACAACATCTGTACTTTCAGCTTACAAAATAAAATATAATAAACTTTTTATACTCCGATCTCAATGATCCGACATTTTTATTAATATCCAAAGTTTAATAGAAATTAATTAATATATCCAATCCGTTGGGAAGTTATAAAAATACTTATACCGGCAATTTTTAATTAATTTCTATTAAACTTTGGATTTTTATAAAAATGTCGGCTCAATGATTGAAGTGTAGTATAGCCAGGTCCCAGAGGGAACAAGGAAAAGATGTTTTCATAGAAGAAAAAGAAAATTTTCATTCCCATAAAGGCATATCAAATCTAGACAATTCAAGTCAGGTAGGTGTGTCAAAAAGATAATAATTTAATATCCTGTGCGTATAATGTGGTGGAGGATCACTTGATAATTAAATTATTAATTTGATAATGATAGCAAAATTTCAAAATTAAATTAAAATTAAATTTGTATATGGGCAATTAAATTGTATGTGATTTATTCATTATTTAATGATGCATCATTAATCGTTAATATCAAATCATTGAAAGTTTAAGTCACTTGACATATGGAGGATATATATATATATACACACACATCAAATTTCATTGTTATGTAGATAGTACAGATCATGTTTATAACGTTGAATTTTAAATTTAAATTTTATTTTTAAAATTATATAAACAATTATCAATTAATTCTCTCCTTAAAAAAAATAACTTAATAATCTATAAAAAAGTAGGAAAACCTTGCGTGTTTGTATTGATTTGATAGAGCTTCATTGAGCTTTATTCTAGGGTAAATAGTGACTGCATAAAATACCAAATTACATAAAGCTATAAACAAATTAAAATAAGTCTTATAGTTATAGTCAATTGGATAAGAGAGGTATGCTAAATTTTTTTTAAAAGAAAATGAAAATTTCAATTGTGTACTGGGAGCTTCTTAGAGATAATATAATTAATTGCTGCAAAAACATTTAGCGTTTTTATGGTCATTTGTTTCTGTTGTCATTCTCGATCCACATCGTAGGACGTTGATTTTTTTTTTGTCTGAATTGTCTGATCTTAAATGAATTAATCAGATTTTTTTACCTTCATAAAAGATCACTTTTAAATAACTTCAGGAATCGATTTTGACGCAAATGTTTTAAGATTAAATAGTCCAAACAGAAAAGGAAATCCTACCATCCGCATAAATAATAAAATATATACGGATTAAGGCTATGATACTCTGCGGTGCGTAGATCAAGTATCGTATTATGGATTTCTATATGTTCGTGCTTAAAGTTTAAACCGTGGTAGCCACTACACAAGTTTAATTTTTTTAGTTTTGAAGTTGTAAACATCTTTATTTTTTCTGTACTCCTGGTAGCCACTACCATATATTTCAAAAAGAAAAGAAATTCCAGATACAAATTTAAGTTTTACCTTTCCAATATCACTGATGTTGCGGTTAATGGAACGTGGAGGATATAATCAAATTTTTATCTCAAAATAAAAAATTCGATGGTGATTCCTCAGCAGGAAATAATGTGGGTCTCTAGTATGTCAAAAATTAATTTCGTTTGAAATAACACATGCTTTCAAACAAATTTTTAAAAATTCAGTTCACAACTTATAAATTGATTTCGTTTCAAAGTAATGTTCAGTAAAACTATTTCATAAAAAAAATACTATAAATCTGCCTTCATCCCACGTCAAAATAAATTAATCGATTGTGAACAACCTTTGAAACAAATTGTGAACTAATTTTCAAAATTTGTCGATGAAATTGTAATGCCTTTTATTAATTACCAACAAAATAATCTTTAGTACTTGTCAAATTTATTATTTGGTTCTTTGCCGACAAATTGATGGGTATACCGTTACCGTACACTCAAAATCTTCCTCAAGTTGGTGTGAGGCTTTACATCGTTTGGTTTCATTTCCTGAAATTGTGACTTGTACTGCTTGATTTGACGATACCATTTGTTCTGACTTCTTCTTAGTGCCATTGAACTGATAATTAGTTGCCTCTGTGCTATTTAATCAATCCAGGGAGCACATATTCCAATTCAAGACCATCAGCAGACAGTTACGTTTCATTTTCAATTTTTTTAGAAATTTAAAAAATCAATTTGTCAAAAATAAAATGAATTATTTTTTTCTCAATAAATGGATGGGACAATAGAGGTCTGCGAGGAAGAGAGAAAATGAAAGAAAGTAGAGGGCAGAGGGAGAACTAGAAAATTGAGATAGGAATTAAAGCGTAATTTTATTTTATGAGAAGAGTAGCAATATAATTTTTTGTAAATTTAAACAAAATTTTAAGAACAAAATTGAATTTATAAGGGTGCTTAGAATGCCTTCCCTCCACCTATTTTCACCCCGTCGGCAGGGGTGGAACTAGAAATTTTTTATAGGGGGCTAAAAATAAAATGCACAATATGTGGTGAGTGAGATTTGAACCTTAAATTCTCTCAACTACAAAATATAGCTCTAACCACTAGGCTAAAAGTAAACATTTGATATTTATTGAGGGGAGGCTAAATTATATAAACAGTTAAAAAAAATAAAATTCAATTAAATTTCAATATACATAATTAAAATATTAAAATCACATGGGTGGTTTAGCCACCTTTCGAATACACCTAAATCTGTCCCTGGCCGTCAGTAGAGGGCCCACGGAGTTCATAGCCACTACGGGGATCAAATCAATCCCGATTGTTTTTAGATATTTTGTGACGAATGCACACTGAAACTTACGAAAACTACGGGGACCGAATTATTGATTCGGTCCCGATAGATATTCTATGGAACCAAATCATTGGTCTGATCTCATCTATGAAAATGCAAAAAAAAAAAATCATCTTGTTTCAGATAACTTAATTCTTTTAATTTCTAAAATTGAAAAGTTGATCCCGTTTGTTGAGTCCACCAGAAAATTTGGCGTAAAAAAACCAAATTGTGTCTTAGTCAAATTCTAAATCAGGTCTATTTGTAGTGGGTCGATTACAGGGACAGTTTTTGAGGATGAGATATTTTAATTTTTGTGGTTTGTTTCTTTGATGTAACCTGTGATGTGATAACGCATCCTTGACTCCTTGTGCACGTCAACCTCAATCAATAGCAGTTACAACTTTATTTTTTTCCTTGATTGAAAGCGTTACAACTGTGCTTACCGAGTTACTGTTTTCTTAGTTGAAAAACTTGATATTAGATAGCTAGGAAAGGAATCTATAAAGAGACTCTGATACTTCTTGCATCCCAAGTACAAAATTCCGACATTTTTATTAATATCCAAAGTTTAATAGAAATTAATTAATATACTAAGATCTTCTGAGTATTTATAAAAATAAAAATATTCCTACCGGCTATTTTTTAGCCGGTACTCTATTTATTTGCCTACCGGCCATTAAATGGCTGGTACTCTTAATTTTTTTTTTAGAAACACTATGAAGAGCAAGATGCTGAAATCTAATACTAAAAATTCAAATTTTTTGTTAGATTACTTCTTTTGATGTATAATTAGCATATTTATACTAAAATACGCTAATTATACTAAAATACGCAAAATTCCACTAACATAATTTCAAGTAATTAAATTCACTAGCCGCATGCGAACACTAAACTACGTTTTTTTTAGGTACTAAGTTTAACAATTTCACTAGTTCAGGTAGATCCAGTTGTTTTAATGTGATTCAGGTTTCCTATCATTCCTAATCATCAGCCGCATACGACACTGTCACTAGCCGCATACGAGTCGTTGTGTGTCTACCGATGATAAAAAACTTTAACTCAATTTTTGAGGCACTAAACAACGTTTTTTTGCAATTCTAATTCTGTACAGGGCGCCATTGCCCCCGTCTCGTCCCAAGCTTTCCGAATTGGGGTCGTACGCGCAAATCCGAGTTTCCTAGCCAAAGTTATGGCCGTTTAAAGTTTTTTTTTTTTTAAAAACGATGCTTTCATGCAAAACACCGATGACGCACCGATGCTTTATGCAAGACTTAACGACGACAAAAGTGCATCGATGTTTCATTACAAAAATATCGTGACGCACCGATATTTTTTTAGCACTACCCTGCTTAATTGCCAATACTAAGGCTAATAAAACATCGATGTTTCATTACAAAAACATCAACGACGCACCGATGTTTTTTTAACACTACCTGCTTAATTGCCAATGCTAAGGCTAATAAAACATCGATGTTTCATTGCAAAAACATCAATGATGCACCGTAATTTAGCGTAATTTAACATAATTTTAAGTAATTTAGCGTATTTTAGTTTAAATATGCTAATTATACATCAAAAGAAGTAATCTAACCAATAATTTAAACTAAAAATTCGAATTTTTAGTGTTAGATTTCAGCATCTTGCTCTTCATATTATCTCTAAAAAAAAAAAATTAAGGGTACCGGCTAGAAAATGGCCGGTAGATATATTTTTATAAATACTCGGGGGATCTGGGTATATTAATTAATTTCTATTAAACTTTGGATATTAATAAAAATGTCGGTACAAAATTTGTAGAGATTGATTAATATAGACCAACTGTTATGAATTGATTGGTTTGAAATCAATAAGGATGAAGGCAGAATTTTTAACTATAAAGATATGAGAATTGGTTTAGAAAATTTGAAAGAAAATATAAAGTTTAAAGGAGTTTATTTTAAGAGGGATGCTTCTATGCACCTAAGGACCTATTTGTAAAATGAACATATTTTCATTTTCAAAGTTCAAACAGTCGATCCGACCATTCAACATTATCTCCATATTAAAATGTACTTGGAGGTCAAATTTTACATTTTTTTGAATTTTTTTACTATTTATTAAGTATTTTACAAAACTAGTCAAATTCAGACCATTGAATTTTGTACCCATCTTAATAAATAGTAAAAAAATTCAAAAAAATGTAAAATTTGACCTCCAAGTACATTTTAATATGGAGAAAATGTTGAACGGTCGGATCGACTATTTGAACTTTGAAAATGAAAATATGTTCATTTTACAAATAGGTCCTTAGGTGCATAGAAGAATTTGCCTTATTTTAAATCGCCTTTTCTAAACAACACATACATTAATATATAATTGTTGAGAATGTGGATTAAGTGACCACTATTGTTTCTTACACGTCACTTGTTTGTACCTGATTGTGATATTAATGAGAAGTTTGAGTCTCCTGTTATTATTGAAGCAACTCTTGTTGTTATTGATGTTCGATCATTAATTTAATATTGGATTTATACGTAAAATAATTATGCATTGTATACTGTTAATTTTATGTTCAATTTAAAGTAATCATTACAGTTTATAATATATTAAGTATTAATGTGTCATATAGTGTGAATTTTTAATGTGTATAACTTAATATGTAATTTTTTCAATAATAATGATAGGCTGAATTGAAAATATAATACAAATGACTAGGCAGCTCAATGAATGCTTTAGTGGTATATTATAGGTTTGGTCTCCCATAATACAAGGTATTATGAACGCTCTTATTGTTCCATTAGACAAGTACGTGAGAGACTTTGAAAAAAGCATAATCAAATAAAACTTTGAAAAATCTTGCTATCTTCGATGAACCAAATAAGTAACACAGTCTCATGCACAAGAGAGATGTTAGTTCATATGCGCTTTCGCGTTTAAGTTTTTATATTCAAAACATATGGTTCTGACGGTGGCGACTCGATCATGATATATAAATCATTTAAATAAACTAAACGATAAGTCATTAAATTAAATTATATCTTATTAAGCTGAATTATAAGTGCATTGTTTGGTTTCGACAAAATTAGTTTCATGGTTCCTTCACTATTAATTTTTCTGGTTAATCGATTGGTCAAGTTCTATTAAACTAAATGATAACTGAGATTAATAATAATGATGATAGTAACAAAAATATCAATATTTGAGCTCTTGTCTAAAAAGGATTGCAAAAAAAAGTTGGTAACCATTTGATATGTGAGACCTGAATGTTTATCATCTTTGAATATACTCATTACAGATTAATATCATACATTTCAGCACGTTACCTTATTATATTTTTAGTATCTGCCAATTAGAAGATACATAAAATTATGTAAGCACCGTTTACAATTGTTATATTAAATATTTTACATATTAAACATTATGAAACGGATCAACAAAGGAATCTTGTCTTTTTGTACGATTACCATAAGACTGCAGAAACATATTTTCTGTCTTACAAAATTTAGCTATGTTCACATTTTAAACCTAAGAAATTATGGGAGTACAAGGCTGTATTTGGATTTTTTTTTTTCCAATTTTATTGTATTTTCTGTTTAAAAATCGACCAATGGTACAGGAAAAAAAAGTAGTGTATAAAGCATTTCTAATCAAATTAACAGACCAACATCCAATGAATAATTGTTGAACCTGTACATGAAGCAAATTAAACAGGGAAGATATGTTTATTAAACAGGGAAGGTACATAAATGTTTATTAACAGACTAACAAGATATGTTTATTAAACAGGGAAGATACATAAATGTTCAAGTATAGCATTAACATCAAGTACTATGAATCCGGGGCTCAAATCATATGGATATGAGTTATAATGTGGGGTTTATTTTAGGTATATTTGCCTTTATTGTTATAGAACAACAAAAAACATGGAGGCCCAAACTAACAGGCAGCCATCTGAAGTGTTTGTTGTATGCTCACCACTGTCTTGGCACAATCATGTGTTTTGTGTACAGGCGCCACAGTTGTGTTGTAAATTATGTACCATATAAGTTTAAGGGGAAATTGCCACTTGGTGAGGCATCAGGAGCAGATAGGTGAGAGCTTCCTAACTGTCCTTTTAAGGAATTCAAGGTGACAGAATATTTACGTTTAGATCTGAACCGTCAGATCAGGATTCACATGAATATTCAAGGGTCCTATGCATTCTACTTCGGACATAATTGATCCGGATTTTAATCGGATGGTCAGAATCTAAATAGAAATATTATGTTAAGGATATGGACTCCCTTTTAAGTCGTATGGAGGAGATATATATGTTAGAGTGAGGCTACGGTACTATGTGTAGCGCACATCGATTTGTACTATAGATTCATATCAATATCTTCGTTTTTTAAGTTCAAATGGCCGATCTGAACCACTCGACGTGATCTTCGTATGAGAATGTATTTGAAAGACAAACTTTACATTTTTTAGAATATATATTATTTATTTAGATAGGTACAAAATCACTTGATCTAATGATTCAGAGACCATCCAAGAGTATTTTATATCTATCCAAAATAATAGTAACAAATTCTAAAAAAATATAAAATTTGTCCCCCTGGTAAATTTTCATATAAAAGTTATATTGAGCGGCTTGATTTGATTGTTTTAATTTTGAAAATAAATATATAAATCCATAGCACAGATCGATGTGCATTATGCATAGTACTATAGCCTTACTCTACATATATGCCATATGTAAATCAGTAATTTTGATAATTATCCTCCTACCATCAATACTTGGCTCTGGCTCTGATGAGCTACATATTATTAAAAAGAAATTTAATATATTAGAGCCATTCATGTTACTATATTTGTTGGGGAATCATAAAGGTCAAACAATTACGTCTTATCTAGAGATCAAACAATTACATCTCATCTAGGGGTCAAACACTTACACTCCGGGAAAGGAGAAACAGTTCCCCACCTTAACCTAAGGACCGTCCTATGCCAAAGTCGACTCATAAAACATAAATCTTAAGTGCGGAACATAATACATGATTCTATGGATGTTTCCATAGAATAAATCAATTTTTTTAGAAACGCCAACCGTCTCCATGAGCACGAGACTAGACTCTAATGGCAAGAAACCCTTCTTGTTGTTTTGTCGTATGGTCGTAGGAATAAGTCTTCCAAGACAGCAAGATATGGCCCTTGAGAAATCCTCTCCAAATTTTCTAATGGATTTCTCTTCTCTATTCTTTGATGGTGGAAGAAGAAGAGAAGGCACACATAGCTGTATTTTTCTAAAGAGAAAAATGTCTTTTCAGTTTCTGTGTTTTTTTGTGTTATCTTGTGCCTTGGGGACCAATTCTTATATATAGTAACATATCTGGTTATCTGCCAACTTAAGAAAGATTTTTGTGCGACTGCATCAAAAACCGTGCTGCCGCATCAAAATCCGTGCGGCCGCATTGATATCCGTGTAGCCCACACAATCCTCTTAAATGGCAGTTTTCTGAATTGCAAATTTCAGAATCAGTCCATCAATGATTTGATCTTTGCCTAAATTGTTCTACACATTTATGGACCACATCATAATGAATATATCGATTGTCTATTACCTTATTTGATTACTTTAATTGACAACTATATATGATAGTAAACAATCCATAATTATATTACATATATACTCAATGTTGGCATTAATCCAACGAGGTTGGCAATAAATCCAATGATAAATCCAACGAAGTCGAACATTCAGATTTTGTTAATTTTCACCTGGAGGCGTTGTGTATAGGATTCATGTAAGAATTCTAAGTATATTCCATTAAAAACAGTAGACAAATTGGTCAGACAAAGTCTGCCATGTATCTCATGGAGTTGCAGATTATTTATACAACAGAATAAATAGAGTAGAACTAGGGTGCTCCTAAGCTCACCAAGCCCTTCCGTGAGCGCGGCTCTAAAATCTATCAAATTGACTTCAAACGACATTTCCAAACCGTTAGATGTTCAATCTATATCAAAATCTACTTGGAGACCAAATTTTACATTTTTTGGAATTTTTTTACTATTTATTAAGATGGTTTGAAAATCGCTGTTTTCCAATGGTGCAGAATTTTAATAAAAACAGCGATTTTCAAACCATCTTAATAAATAGTAAAAAAATTCCAAAAAATGTAAAATTTGGTCTCCAAGTAGATTTTGATATAGATTGAACATCTAACGGTTTGAAAATATCGTTTGAAGTCAATTTGATAGGTTTTAGAGCCGCGCTCACGAAGGGCTTGGTGAGCTTAGGAGCACCTTAGTTCTACTCCAATAAATAGACGGGTCCAAGTCAGCTGCCATTGCGTGATGGCAGGATTCTATCGGAGTCCATCTCAACCGTCTGATTTAATCTTAACCGTCTTAAGGAGGCTTTTGTTATATTTATTTTTGAAGAGATCCACTATGCCGTACTCTCATTAGCAGGACCGCATCAGATTTTGGATCCGAGATCGCGCGGCATCGTGCGATGTGCGTTGCTTTCAGATGCGTGCCATCTGTTTTGAAATCTACAAAAAAAAAAAGGCATCTTTCAAAAATACTCCCGTCTGTTTAGGTAATAATTTCAATGAGAAAAATTATGCTGAAAGCATCATATGTTTTTTATTTTTAAATAAAAGTAGAAATTCTCTCGTGTAGGAGGTCAAATGTTCAAAATCCGAAAAAAACAATTCTTTGTGGATATCTCCATTCCATTATTAAGCACGTTGATGTCCAGATCCGCCAACGGCTACGATTGAAAGATGAAATTTTAGATTTAATATCAGCCCTCCAATCACATAATCTGTCATCTTTTGATTAAATGAATCTCTTTTATGTGTAGAAGTCTAAATTTAGTTAAAAATATACTCACCACACGAACTGCCACACGATACGTTACAATTAAAATTGAGCAAACTCCGAAATTTAGCAATATATTTCTCCGTTTCCTTATTTCTTTGTTTTCTTATTCCTCCCTCTTCAATTAAGCAGACTCCACCTTCCGTTTCCTTATTTCTTTGTTTCCTTATTCTCCGTTTCTATATGGGGTAGCGCAAATCTGAGGTGAGTGGAAATTTTTTTTGTACCAAACTGTCCTTTCATTGAAAAGGAAACAAGATATAGGATTACAATTTTCCAAATCATACTATCTGCTCCATCCAAAGAAAGTTATCGGATACGTACTATCAACATTAATTAGAAAGTTATAGGATTCCAAATTTTTTAAATTAGAAAGTTATCTTGAACCCATCGATATTTATGTCTGAGAGTAAATTTATGCAATTTATTTGCATTTACGGTTGAGCAAAAAAAAAATTAACCGTAAAAAAAAGTTGAAATTTTGAAGTTCTCAAGTCTGCTGCAAGCTAGACGATCAAATTATTTAAAATTTAAAATTTTCAAGTTCCAACTCAACAACGATAATTCAAAATGTTTAATTAGTTTTATTTTTCAAACACTTTCAAGTTGTTTCTCTTTTATTTTGCAAATATAGAATTTACATGGTAAAAAATAATAGCAATAATAAAATCACATATTAGCTTTTGTTCAAATACAAACAAGTTATTTTTTTATATATTCTATTGTTTACCAAATGAATATCGATGAGTCGGTAATTTCATTCGAATATGAAGATGAAAAACTTGGATTACTCAACTTCAAGTACGAAAATCATGAAGATTTAGAGCATTTTACTCGTGTAAAGGATACACATTATCTATTTGTAGTTCAATCCAAGTATCAACAATGACTTTTTCACAAAAAAGAAACTCCTAAATAACTTATTTCTAACTTTATCTCAAATTCTGAGTTGATACTCGAACCAAAAGTTCCACACAACAAGTCAACAAGTGCAGGCTTCGACAACCAAAAAAAAAATAAACATTAAGTTCTACCAAGTGAGATCTTTCTAAATTTGAACTTGTGAAAGTATTGAAAAAACACAAGACATGTGCCAACAATCAAGCCCCTCGAGTCAATGAACCGGCAAATATTTTTTTTTCATTTTTTTAGATTCTTAGTTATATTGTAAAACTGATAATAAACTGTGTCAAGACATTCTATTCAAATTTATGTTGTTAAGAAAAAAATTAGTAGTGATTTTTATTTCAGGTTGTAAGTTGTTCAATTTTTTTTTTATTCTACCTTTTATGTTTTGTTTATTAATTTTATAGTTTGAATTTATATGAATCTAAATGAATGTCTATTGATCATATCTCCATTCTTATATTATGCACGTAGTTGTCCTGATCCGCTAATGGCTGAAATTGAAAAATGAATTTTCGAATTGAATATCAACCCTCCAATCACATAATCTATCTTCGTTTGATTAAATACATCTATTTTATCTGTAGAAGTCTAAATTTAGATAAAAACATATTTGCCACACAGACAGCTACATGGATTTTCACAATTAAAATTGAATGAATCCCTAGCGATTCGTTTCCTTATTTCTCCTTACAGCTATCTCTGATTCCTGCAATTAAATTATTTCCTTATTTCTCCGTTTCCTCAGTTTCATTTCTCCTCTTCCTCTATATTTTCGACATTGAAAATGGAAACAATCATATATTTTCGAATTTTGTTTAGGGTTACTGTATCTTTGTGAATAGATGAAGAGCAGATCTTGTGCTGATGGAAACAATCATATTTTTCTGATCTGGAGAGAAAATGAAGAATATCAAGAATTTTTGTGTAGAGAAATGATCTGTTGACAAATTTTCATTATTAAAATAATTTCTATCAAAAATATATCTGTAGAGAAAAAATTCTTGTTTGAATCATTTAATTATATTTTTCCCAATTTTATATTTTTACAAATTATTTTTTCTCAAAATCGTTTAATGACCTGTCTTGTTTTTGGAAAAAATTAGATATTAAATCGTACAATAATACTTCAAGAATTTTTTTTCATGTTATATTTGATCCGTCTTTTTTTCATTTGTTGTTATTTCTTTTATTATTATTTATTATTTGGATCTTCGTTTTTTTTTTCATTTGTGTCTTTTATTTTCATTTAAATATATTTTTTCTTAATTTTGTGTGAATGTAAAAAAACATGATCTCTTCATATTCTATTCAATTTTATAATATGTCTCCGTTGCATCGCACGGGCACGATACTAGTTAAATAGTTATGTAACTTGACAAAAAAAAAAGTAAAAATTCCCACCGATTTCCTTGTGAGAAACCTAAACTTTATCATAAGAGTATCATAACCACAATAGTTTCAAAAATCTACTTTAGCTATTGGGCTACGAAACTGATGCCCAACTAAACCTATTAACTATGGTTTAAATTTTATTTGGAGTCGCTACCCATTACGCAATGAAAGTGCAATCAACCATATTTATTTTTGTCCATGGATAATCGGTTCGTATCTTGGTTATAAATGTGAAAAGTGTTACACATTACATTCACTCAAAAAAATTGGTCTCTACTAATTATAACTTTCAAAAATATATTTCATCAATATATATATAACAAGTTACAAAATAGAATAAACAAACATAAAAGAAAAACTAAAAGAGAGTGCAAATCAATTATGCAGATCTTCATTATTGTTATTAGAACATCGTAACAGCCTTTTCAACGACTTAGATGACTGGTTTTAGAAGTTTAAGGAGTCGGTTAATGGAACACATATGTGAGCGTTTATGGAAGATTGATTTTTTTTTTAACATACTAAATAACATTAGACAAAATATGTAAACACACTTGAGTTATAATGATTCTTGGCCAGAAACAAAAAAACAAATTGTGTCTCCTTGTACTTAGAAGATTTTACTTAATTTATTTTAACATTTTAATATGTTATGACTATGTTGACCATATCTATTATAAAAAAAGAAGTGGAAATATTGCAACAAAGAATAAAGTCCAAATCGTCAATCCAAACCGTTCAACATGATTATCTAAATAAAATGTACTTGCAGATCAAGTTTTATATTTTTTTGAATTTTTTTACTATTTATTAAGATGGGTACAAAATTCAATGGTCTAAGTATGGCTATTTTTTGTAAACTACTTAATAAATAGTAAAAAAATTCAAAAAAAATGTAAAATTTGATCTGCAAGCACATTTTATTGTGGAGATCATGTTGAACGGTTTGGATCGACGATTTGGACTTTGAAAATGAAAAAAATGAATGTTGTAACTTTGTTGTAACTCAAATTTGTTGTAAGTGTATCCCTCCTCATATTAAATATGCCTAAATGTGCCAGTTAAATTGCTTTAATCTAGATTTTTTTTGTTGCTGGACATTATATGAATAAATGTAGATAAAGTTGAAATAGATAAATACTCTTATTATGAATAAATGTGGATAGACAATTTAAGGTAATAAATTTGAGGTTCCAAAATGATTTTTATGATCATACCATATATATTTTGGATGTTTTTATTTGTGCCAGTTAAATTGCTTTAATCTGGAATTTTTTTTTTGTTGGTGGACATTATATGAATGTAGATAAAGTTGAAATGAAATCAGATAAATACTCTTATTATGAATAAATGTAGATAGACGATTTAAGGTAATAAATTTGGAGTTCCAAATAATGATTTTTATGATCATACCATATATATTTTGGATGTTTTTATTTGCAATATAAAGTTTGTTTCTACTTCATTTATAATTTGATAAAAATATTTGACCAATATTTTTTCTCTCTTGAAATATTTTTTCTGGACTGGAGAATTACATGTTTTGTGCTAATAAATATGTTTATTTTTTAGGCAAATTAGTTCAATTAATTTTATACGAACATAGACATGTGAAGAAGCAAGAATCATGCTGAAAATGTACATTCAATTGGTGAAAATACAAGAATCTAACTGAAAACGTTTCAATATTGTTTTTATGACCCTACAACATGTCAAATGTGATATTTTATACTATTAGCTTGTCTTTATAGCTGTTCATATTCGTGCAAAAAATTTCCTTTAACATTTAAGCTTATAATTTGATGTCAACATCATGTATAAAACTTATGAAATAATAGCTCTTGATGTTTTATAGCATAAAAAGAATTACCGAGTCTAGGTCATTTAAAAGAGGACTTGTAATGAAAGGGACAAAGATTTTTGTCATTTGCATATTACATCTTTTTAAAGTTTCAATTTTGAGATGAAAAGAAAATATGCTTGATCTAAATACTAATTTGTAGCAAAATAAAGCATGGTGCAAAGAGTTGTGCATTTTTCAAATTATTCTAATAGATCATAGTTTTGCTCTGAAAATAATTCTAACTTATGGTCATTTCTCTTGAAAAATGCATTTACCATTTATTCATGGTAGCTACATCTCGAGAGAAAATTGAAACGTAATTTTCAATGCCAAACCGACATTTGTCTTATGTGGTAAATCATAATAAAAAAACAAATTCATATAATGAATGCTTAATGCAAATGCCAGTACTATTTTAAGTACAAACATATTGATGATACGATTTTTTGCTTTTGCAGCAAATGAGTAAATGAAATTTAGATGTATATGATTAAAATGTGAAAGAGTGAGGCTATGGTGCTATGCATAGCATGGATGACTAGTGTACTACGGCTCAATATGGTACTTTTTAAAATTCTAATGGTCGATCCGAACCGTTCAATGTGATAACCACATGAATATGTATTTGCAAACTAAATTTTATATTTTTTCGAATTTTTTTACTATTTTTTTAGATAGGTACAATTTTGATGGTCCAGAATTTTCAGAAAACACTGATTTTTCTACCTATCTAAAAAAATAGTAAAAAAATTCAAAAAAATATAAAATTTAGTTTGCAAGTACATATTCATGTGGATATCACATTGAACGGTTCGGGTCAACCGTTAGGATTTTAAAAAGTATCATATTGAGCCGTAGTACACCAGTCATCCGTGCTATGCATAGCACCATAGCCTCACTCAATGTGAAATGCTCTAAGTTTGATTATTATCTTTATATGATCACCAATTTTGTTTTTTATATTGCACAAGAAATAGGATCAATAGTATTTCTTTGATATGTGAGAATGGATCAATATGTGTTAATTAATTCTCAAAAGGATTCATTGATGAAAATTTCAACCTTCTTTTCCTTACACGTTATCATTATGTCTTCTCCTCCTGGTTTTTTGTTTACTGATAGAGAAGACTTAACCAATAATATTTTGTTTATTATTTCTAACTTAATTACTCCTAAGCTACCTTGAGATTTTTTTTCTACAAACAATTTTCCAAACGACTAATGAATATTTTCCCCTAACTGTATTGCCTCCTTATCAGATAATTTTTTTTTCTTCTAATTTTATTTATTTCAATTCAGATATTTGTGACCATTCTAAAGATAGATAATCAGTATAAAATGATGATTGAGATAACTGACTTAAGAAGAGCGACTCTTTCACCTATAGAGAGCATTTTGCTTTTTCAGGTAATTTTTTCCTTATTTTATTAATTAGGATGTTCCGGGCATTAAAAGAAAACTTTTTCGAATACGGGGGACTCACAGATAAATAATTGATATGAATATATTATATGTGATTTATGTATTATTTCTCTATTTGAATAAGTGTCATCATATACAATTTTAACATGACTTAATTTGGTTTATGTGCAAGACGTACTGAAGCAATTTTTGTCAGTAATAGTTAATGGTGTTAGAATAAATTCCAATTAAGTGGTCTAGATAATGGATGTAAATGTTTTGAGAGTTTTTAGTCTCTTCAGGTCACCAAATAAATTTTGTAACTCTTAGTGTCATCAATTGAGAGTTTTAATTTTTTTTTTGTTTTCCACTATTAATAGCACACTAAATCTAATCCATTTATTTGATATTTGATGGACGTACTAAATTAAAGCTAAACAAGTATGAATAGGTCCTATCCCTACCCATTAGAGGTTACACCAAACATTTCCATAATTTCATCTCAAAGGTTTGTAACATTAACAAAAAGAGGGTCAAGGGAGAGAAACCGTTTATACATCAAGTTGAAGTAGCATGACTGTATCTTCCACATCAGGTATTTTTATGTTTGTGACAATTATATTGTTCAAGATTCCAAAGATTATTATGTTCGTTCTATGTTAATGCATAGAAACTTACAAATGGATCACATATAGTTTACGGCACAAGGTATTATGAATTTCGAAAAGTTCCTCTCTTATTTTCAAATTTGCAACAACATAATAAAAGTAACCCAAACCAATTTTAAACATTTAATTTCTAATGGAATTGACGGTAGAGTGGAAAAAACGTGTCATGCCGTGCCGTGGTGTGACTAACACGTCGTGACTTTGGTCTCGTGTCGTGCCGTGCCGTGACCAAAATGTCAAGGAATGGTCACGGCACGTGAATGGTCACGCCGTGCCAAAACATGTTGTGACCAAACGTGACTCGCGTGACCATTTAATCATAATTTAGGTTAGTTTATTGAAGATTCACCATTTGATCAATATCTAATAGTCCTAACTACTCATGACTCGCGTGACCACGTGCCGTACCATGCCGTAACTAGATCTTTCACGTGCCGTGTCGTGCTGTGCCAAAGTTTCAAAATATGGTCACGGCGCGCGAAAGGTCATGGCACGGGACACGCGAGTCACGACACGTAACTGACACGCGTATCGTGCCGTTCCATAACGGAGCCGGCTTCGCCGTGCCATTTTTCCCACTCTAACCGACGGTATATTCAATAAGAAACCATCGTAATAGCGGTTCACAGTGTCAAGTACCTAAGAGCATCTACATCTCTGGTATTATGAGAGTTTCTAATTTGATGTGACAATTTTTAATTCAGTTTCAGGGATGTGGGAGAGTTTCTTATTTAGAAACTATGCAGGAAAATTTCTTATTAAGAAACTGTTTATAAACTCTACGCTGTCAAATTATTTCTCCTTTCTAATTTATTGCTGATGTGGTTTAATAGAAACTCTAAAATTAGTTTCAGAGATGTCAGAGTTAAAAACTTTAGAGACCTCAATTTCTAAAAAGTGGTTAACAGTTATTTAGAAACTCATTTGAGTTGTTGGGATATAGATGCTCTAAGCAGCTAAACCACAATCGGGCACTGCCAATACCGCTATACATAACATTTGCTTATAAATTTAATAATTATAATAAATAATTTTTAGGGAATAAATAGTTCCTTTTTTCTTCTATCAAGCGACCATTGTGAGAGATAAGCTTGCTTGACGTGGAAGCAGATAAAACGAAAGAAAAGTTCAAAAATTTGATTTGGAACAAGAAATTTTTGGGTTGAGATTATAAAAAATTTAGGTGTAGTGCTTAGCTACCTGTCTGCTCAAAAGTGACTAGCCAACCGAATCCTATGTTTATTGGCTCAAAGCAGCGCTGCTGATCTGTCTCTACAGAGATGAATCTGAATCCTCTATGGACCCCTCCCACCATGTACGGTGTGCGCCATTAAACATTTCTAATGAAATTTTATTTAGTTAAACATATTTTTTTTAAGAAGAGAGTTCAAATGTCTTTATTTTTTGTGTTTCTATCATGCATTTATTTTATAATTTTTTAATAGCAAAATTTTTAAAATTTATATGTTAAAATAAAATTGTTAGATGTGATATATATTATTTTCTCTACATGTACATAAACAAATTATCACTGGCCGATTTTGGTTTTATATGAATCAATAAGTTGAAAAATCAACGCGCCAGAATTTATCTACATCAGTGTGTTTTTGGAAGCTTTTGATACTAATTAAAACAAAATCGAAATGCCATGATCTTTTATATATGCATAGAGAGAATGATATAGATCATATCTAACGATTTTATTTTGACAAAGTTTTAAATTTTAAGATATTGTAGTTTTAAAAATAGAGACATAATAAAGACACAAGATATTAGATAATGCATCCAGCAAACTATGTAAAGTTCCATGTAGACCATAGAAAATAGAAAGTTCTTATGTTTTAAATCTTCTGACATTTTCTGTACAGGTATAAGATGTAAAAATTTAGGTGTTAATAAATTCCAACCATCAGTTATTTTATTTCTAATAGAAAATTTTGAAAAAGAATGTAATGTAATAATTTAAATTTTGGATGAGAGTGACATCTATAGACGTCAAAGTTATGACCTGAGGGCTTTCACATGCTCCTATAATTTATTTATTTATTTTGGTTTGCGTATTTATTAATCCTGTATTCCTGTGTCTGGTCAAATCTCCATACATTTTAAATAACATAAAACAAAATAAATATCCAAAGTTGCAAACCTCAGATCTCATGACCAATATCGTAGCAGATTACAAGATTGAGTGCAATATGGTAAACAATAATGAAAGGGAAATAATAAGCTGGCATGCACTTCTTGTGCAGATCTAATATATTGAAGATAAATTTACAAGTATTTCTATTAGAGAGAATTCCTTTTAAGTATTCTTTCAAATCCTTGATCCCATCTAATGATCTAATTAACACATGCTTAGATTGATTGCATATGAATCTATGATCCTAAAGCCAATAAACACGGCCAATGGCCAGATTGATTGACAATTAATCTGACCTTAAAAAGGACTTGTTAAAAATATCCATTCTCATAAAGTACGAAGTACAAACCATAGGTATGCTTGATAGATTGCAATAAAGCGGGTGCCACAGAAGAACAAAATAGCAATTAAGCATCATAATGTGATGCTATCTTGGAATGCACCTAAAATACCATAGGTCCGTAACATAAGAAAACAAGAGAGACCTTATCAACCGTGGACCCCAGTTTATGTCATTGCTAAATATGTGTACAGTGCTCCGGCTGCACACCTGGAATTATTACTGTGCTGAAATGTACTGATATTTATTTAAAGGCGACATTGACTCTGTATAAAAATAATTTTTTAGTTTGTTAACATCTATTATGGGCTCACAATTGCAATTCCATATTAGTCAAGGAAAACATGGAGCAGGATCCTCTGTGGCCGGCTCCTATTATGTCTATTGGATGCATTTTGATTTATAAATGCATGTGGAAATGTAGATATACCTAGATATAAATTAAGGAGAAGAACTATTCAGTAGGGAGCAAAGTAAAATATATACCTCGCAGTTTTTGTAAAGTCAAACAATTAATTCATTTTGGAAAAATTAAATAGTCTGAAGGACAACAAAAATTGTGGCTTTATTAGAAAAAAAAAAATTGTCATCAACTCGCCAACCAAATAGAATGCACCTTGTCAATGCGTAATGAGTTCAAAAGTATGAGCCTGTATAAATTTAAATTTGTATATGATTCACACTTATAAAAAAACTTAATATGTATATGAAATAGAGGTAAAAATTTTCTCGAACACATTATGCAAGTCAACGTCAGATAAAAATAACGGATAATAAATTTTCTCGTCAAATAAATTTCATTTAGGGCTTGCCAAAATGACATTGTTAGTAATTTTGCCAAAGAGCATGCTAACGACTAGCAATGTCAGCTATTGGTACGTAGTATGAGCACTAATTAACCACTAACTATAATAGAGGTTAGTATTGGAGAATAATATGGCGTCACATTATTATTTGAGCGAAACACAAAATAACAACTTCCTGGACAATTATTAACGGACCCCTAAAGCAATTAACAAATCTGAGACCTGCCTACTTTCCATATCTACCCTCAAGCGAATCTAGTGAACAAAGTCGCCATTGGTCGTCCCATGAATTTTGAAATATATATCACAAAAAAGAAGAAGATGAATTCTGCACATTTTACTACAGAATTTTTTTTTTAACCTAGCAGATATTCATAGATTTTTTTTAACTTTTAATTTGCAACATAACTATGCCAGAATAATAAATAATAAATAAATCGTATTAAGTCTATTTAAATAAATAAACAAATACTGCAGATATATTGTTAGACTGATTTTCATATATTTTTTTGTACCTTGACCATCAACTATATATGCAAAAGATACTAGTCAGATTTTTCTTTCCATTTTGGCATACGGATATTTATTTCATTTCCATTCATGCAACAGAGATCATAATATTCTGTTATATTATTTTCTACAAGTGGACAATGTAAACAAGCAAAAAATAATCTCTTCCTACCCTCATATGTGGATGGTATTAAGTCCGCGTGTATTATTAAAAAGGAAATAATTGTTCAAAACTGTTGAGACATTCTAATTTTATAAAGTCCTCACTAAAAAGGAAAATAAATATTATCATGAGCAGCTGTATTGCATTATTATATTATTCTTAATTTGAGAAAAAGTCACTTGTGTGTTGTATCTGAATTTTGCTAGGAAGACCAGTTCGAAATCAGAAATTTTTATTTATAGAAATATTATTTAAATGATATAGAGTTCTAGACGGATTACCCGAGTATTTTGATTCTTTTAGATTTTTTTTTTCTAAAGGAACCGTAAAAAAATTGCCTTAACATATATACAGGATTTCAAAAATTATTTTCGGTTTTTTCTACTGAATCGAAATACTCATATAATCCATCTAGAACCCTATGTCCTTTCATTATTTGAAACATAAAAATACAAAAAGAAAAAATTGCCACATGAAAAAAAAAACAACATTAAATTACAAGTTACTCAATGTTCAGCAGACCCTAGAACGATAAATTATTTTAATATTATTTTTATTAAAGAATACTGTTTTAAAATTGCCCAAAATTATAATATTCACCACATAGAAGAAACCAAAAATATTTTAATTACTTAAGATCTGGAGTCATGTGGTAATCATGCAAACAACCAAAATGTACTATCTGTACCTGAAAATGGAACCAACACAATTACACAAGACTCCTCCTATCTCTCCAATCCCACGGCTCTAAGATAAAAGGCCACGCACATCTCTAATACCTCTAGCTTGCTCTTCTCCCTTCTCTCCTCTCCAAAGGCCTCATTTCCTCTTCATCTCTCTCTCTCTCTCTTCCTCTCACTGCTTCCCCTCTTACTACTTCAGTAAGTATCCAAATTCTCAAGAAATAGATGGGAAATTCTCCAGAAATGTACTACAAGATACTAAATTTACCGAATGGTTCAAGCCCGCAAGAAATTCGCAATGCCTATAAGAGCTTGGCAAGAAAATGGCATCCTGACAAGCACCCTGCTTCGTCTAAGTCCGAGGCAGAGTCACGCTTTAAGGCTATAACTGAGGCTTATGAGGTATATTTTATTTAAAGCATTAAGTTATTTGGTTTATATGTCGAGAATACCTCTGGACTTGGCTAATTTTGTAGGAAGAGTGTTTTGTCTACTAACCTCTCTGTTTTTTTTTACTCAAATGGAAATTTTATATGGATGGCCAAATTTGAATGGCTATCGGTTTATTTTACAAGAACCGAGGACAATTTTACAATTAGTGATTTTTTCTGCATTACATTGTTTTTGTTTAGCCATTGAATTATTCAATTACGAAGAAGGTCGAGGCATTGTATCAGGCTATATTGATCTTGTATGAACATTAGATACAAAACAACGCATCTGTCATAGTAAAATATATATATATATATATATATTTCGTTTTTATTGTGGAGGAAAGGAGTAGCCTAAAATTCCTCTTACTTCTTATGCTTGTATTTCATATTTAAAAGAAAACTTATTAATAAATTAGTTTTTAGTTGGGCAGAGCAATTTATTTTAGTTTTTGAAAGAACTACTACAGCAGTTCTCATATCGAATCACTTATTATTTTTTTTCTTCTAATTTTACATTCAGGTCCTTAGTGACCTGCAAGAGAACAGAGACAGTTTATTTCAAGAGATGGTAAGTGGTGAAATTAAGCCCACACCAAAGTGTGATAGAATCTTAGGCCGGAGGAAAGACGGGACCCGATCAACAGGCACATTAGGAGTTCAAAACTCAATTCCATCATTTTCAAGGTCAATTTTGCGAAAACCGCCTCCTATGGAAAAGAAACTTGAGTGTACTCTTGAGGAGCTCTATACAGGGTGCAAGAAGGAGTTTAAGTTCATGCGAGATAATGTCATGAAAAATGGGTAAGTGTATTTTACACCTTAATTCCTTGAAAAAATACTAAAATATCATAATGAAATCCGTTACAATTACTTTTGAACCGACGGCGAAAACATATATAGGTTAAGGCGTAGTAAAACACAGTATAATTATCTTTTGTAGGTTATTTATGAACTAAAAACATTTGTTGGCTTGAACCAGTGTTGTAAAAAACGTCCGTTTAGGCCGATTAATCGGCCGATTAGTCGTTGGCGGTGACCAAACCGTCATGGATTTTTCCAACTAATCGGCCGATTATTTCCGATTATGGCCGATATTCCCGATTATTTCCGATTAATCGCTTGGCGGTACCATGTCCGTCCGACGACCGCATACCGTTATTTACAACACTGGTTTGAACTAAAAATAAGCATGCAGGCCATAAGAGAAAGAATTAGTGGCATGGTCCCTCTAATTGGTACGAAATAGCTTTCTTTCCTTGAAACATACATAACCATCAAAGAATGGTCCTTTTTGCAATTTGGTTTCTGAATTCATGCACAAAAGAATCTATGGTGGAGGCCAGATAGAGTTGAGACAATGACATATCTGCTTCCACATAAAATCAAAAGAAAAGAAAGTACATGTGTAGACTTTTAAACAGTATGGTGTACACCATTTGGTCTAATTGGTGGGTGATACTATTTAGACTGTAGTGTACCTACAAACAATTAGGTGTAAGATGGAAAATAATCTTAGCATAAAGAACAGATTTTGTAGTACAGTTATGTACCATCTGGCATATATTATACTAATTAGTCAAGAATTACTACTATTTTTTTTTGCTGAATTTTGGTTAATTTTCACTCTATTCTAGGGTCAATTCCAATACATTCAAATAATTACTTAAAAAGTCTAAATTTTTTTCTTTTCTTTTTTTTCTTGCTGAATTTTCCATCAGATTGATAGCAAAGAAAGAGGAAACTCTGATGATCAAGGTGAAACCGGGTTGGAAAAAGGGCACTAAAATCACCTATGAACGACTAGGTGATGAAAGACCCGGTTGTCTCCCAGCTGATCTGGTACTCTACATATCTGAGAAAAAGCACCCGGTTTTCAAGAGATCAGAAAACGACTTGGTTTTAAAAACCGAGGTCCCATTGGTAAGTGCTCTAATAGGCTGGAGCTTCAGTTTCAGACTGTTAAACGGAGAGAAGATGAACTGCATGTTTGATGATGAAATTATATATCCAGGATATGAAAAGGTATTCAAAGGTTATGGCATGCCTTTAGCTGGTGAGAAGGGGAAAAGAGGTGATCTTAGGGTCAAGTTTTTAATTATTTTCCCAAAGAAGTTGACTGATGAGCAGAGGTTGGGTTTGGTGGAGATTTTGAACCAATGCAAGTGAGAGTTGTTGCTTTCTTCTTTTTGCTGTATAATTTTGGTGTTATGTTAATAATTCCATGATAGATCAGAGATGCTTGTACATAGAGGTGATTAGTATATAATGTGTAAGAAATACATTAAAAACATATTGGCAATGTAATAAGTTTATAATTAATGCCTACTTGCATATGAGATAATGAGAGGTACAAAATTGGGATATATTAAATGAAGGTTGATTTTTTGTGCTATTTTGAATAGTACTAGTGAACCTCATTCCATCAAAGTTTGGTTCAATCTTATGTTTATAAAAGGCATATGGATACTTAGGCATGGACGGTTGATGCTTTAATTTTGCCTGTCCAAAAGCATTAGTTAGCTTTATTGGATGCTTTCTTAGGTTAGGCATGAATAAATGCTTTCTTTAATTCTCTCTTTTTTTCTTTGTACCTTACAATCTTTTAGGAGTACATGTCATGTAGCTTTGCTGTTTTCGGAAGGAATGTAGATTAGTCTTTTTTCCTCCGAAAGGACAAAGTTAGTAGCTTAGAATATTTAGTGCTTGCCGAGAGATATTACGAAGTAGGGCCGTAAATGAGCCGAGTTTGAGCGAGTTACTTCCAATTCGAACTCAGTTCATTAAATAAATGAGCGAGTTAACTCGAGTTGGGATAGTAATAACGAGTTGTAGAGCCAATTCGAACTCAGCTCGTTATCAACTCGAGTTGGCTCACAACTCGTTTATAACTTGTTTAACCAGTTAATTATATACTACTAGTAAAATAATTTATCAGTATCCAATAATTTTTCATACAGCAATAGTACATAAGTACCAACAATTTTTCATACAGCAACTTAGTACATGAGCACTAGCAATTTTTCATACAGCAGCTTAACAAAAACAATTTCTGAGATTTATTGTGACCAATGCTATGTAACTCGAGTTATAAATGAGCGAGTTGGGGTAAGCTCAAACTCAGCTCATTTATTAAACGAGTCAGCCAACTCGAGTTGGAACTGACTCGAGTTGTAAATGAGCGAGTTAAAGCGAGCTGTAAATGAGTAAGTTATGAGCGAGTTACGAATTTGAACAATTTTGCCCAACCCTATTATGAAGTATAAACTCCTTGAATATGCACCATCAAAAAAATATCATGTATAACATACAAAATGAGGAACATCTCATCTAAGAAGAGTGGTTAACTAACCACTTAGCCGTGTCTTTTCTTCCTTTCCTTTTTCTCTGTCTCGAATGAAGAACCATATCTACACAGCTAAATTAAGGGCTCTTGCATCTGTCCGTAAATAACTTGAAAATATGGAATTTTTTACTCCCTAAAGGGGAACTGACTGTCATAATTAATGGGCCAGAAGAGCCCAAGAATAAAAGCGGGCTGCTATTGAAATTTGGGCCTCTTTATTTAAGATAAAATTTAAGGCTTTTTATGTTGCAATGTTGGCAACTAGGCCTCCTGTAATTGATCCAACCCAAGGGAGGCCAGAAGAGTCTGAACACTTTTTTTTCTCCCTATATTTGGTTGGAAAAAGATTCTCACTCTCAAGTGCCAATTTCCATAGATAAAAAAATATTCAGTTTCAACTGAAATCAGAAATGTAAGTTTTTACTTCAAGGAATGCATACTTGTTTACAGTGAATTACATGGTAGAAAATAAAACAAGAACAGATTTATTTCTCATATAACAAATAAAGGGGTGGGGGTGTGGGGGGAAGGGGTGCATTGTTACTAATATCTACATTTTTAATACATTTAAATGAAGCTACAAATCTTAATTACCATCATTTAAATTAAACCACCCTCCCCCCAAAGAAAAGACTAAAATTATAAACAAAAAAATGAATATTTTGATATAACAAAAAAAAAGAACAAGGAATTTAAAACTCCAAAACAGTCGATGTTAGGTTAAGAAGAGGCTGAAGCGCGCTCGGTGCAAACTTCCTAGCAAACAAGAAGCAAACTGTGGTTGGGTTCGAGTTGTACATGCAGAACGTGCCGTTATCCCTAATCGCACGTATAAATCCCGTGGTGATATCACTCCCGCCATATGTCGCCGGGTGGGGTCCACCCCTCGACCAGTCAACCCACGTCACGCTCCTATTCGCATTAACTTCCCCGTAAAACATGTTGACATAAGTCGGTATGTAATGCTCATCCGGGTAGCAGCTTGGCAGACAATATTTCTTGAAAATCACGTAAAATTTTGTCTCGGCAACAAGACCAACTGCCAGCTTTCGTGATGCCTCAAACCATTGAGACCCCTTGCGCCATTGGTATAGGCGGATGTCGGGAAACATGTGGCGGCTGTAGCGCCCACGACCCTGTGGCGTGTTCTCATCAAATGAATCCACAAAGCTGTGCACCGAGTTCATGAGGTAGTTGTATACCATCTGAAAGTTGAAAACCGGAATGCAGCTCTCTGAAACAAGAACAAAGCGCTCGTTCGAAACGTCGAGTAGTGCATTTGCTAGCAACCGCTTTTCGGCATCTAAGAGGGTTATGGAGCCCCATGAGACCTCCTATGGAGATAGGAGGAAAAACAGAGGGTTCATTTCTGTGACTAATTTTTCAGAGTTATGGAAATGTAATAGGAATACAAAATGTGAAATCAATTAGAATACAGCATGTTTCATTTTTTTTCCCTAACAACAAGTGAGCATATATTATATTGAGAAATAACAAGATACTGTTAATAAAGGAGTTAGATAATTTCTGGCAAACTTTGTTACTGAAACTCTGCATTAGTAGTAAAAATATGTTATTTGGGACATTATTGGTTGGTATGTGATAAAAACACAATGGAAAAAGTTTAAATTTCCCTCAAAATTACAGAAAGCAAAGATTTTTTTAGCAGAATATTGCATATCAAGTACGTTCTAAAGGAAACCTATAATCCACTCAAGCATATTAACAAACTGAAAAACATCAAATATATTTACCAACAAACCTATGATGCCATTGAAATTTACCAACAAAACCAACAAAACTTAATCATATCAGAACCATTGTGGATAACAGAATATAAACAGATAAACCATATGTAAACAGTCATATAAATTGAGATATGAAACCTTACACCGCTAGGGATTTGGCGGCCATAAAACACCGACTCCTCGGACATGTTAAGCCTATAGCCGGGTGGTGCATGCACGTAAATGGAGAACAAATCATCATGTCCCTTGAAGAACCTCTCCCAAATGGGGGCCAGATGTATAGGTCCCTTTGTCAGAAACAAGAATGCTACCTTTGGCACTCGGTCGAATGGGAACTCCTCCATTTGGGGCACCACTGATGCCCTCCAGTAGAGCTCTCTGTCCTTCATGCCATGCAACAATTTCTCTGGCTTGATGAAATCCTGAAGCGTTGATGTATCCCGGTTGCAATTCGAGACAAACTGAATGGTTTTAGGAACAATTGAGCTCGCTTCTGATACACGGTACTGATTGAAATTGAAATTTGAATAGACGGATAAGCCAATTAAAAATCCAAAAACAAAGATGAACAGGCTTGAGAGGATCTTGGCAAGGCCGCTTTCCTCTTCTTCACCACCCTTGAGTTTCTGACTATATCTCATTTGGTAATGGAGATTAAATGTGCCAAATTTTCAAACCGTTCTGATTTCATGCGAGGAGGTGAAATTTGAGTTTATTCTATTTCGGGAGGATGAGCGGATATTAAGACAGCTATTGGAAGAGGAACAGAATCAAATATCCACTATCCATGTCCAAGGAAATGAAATGCCCAAAATTGCAAATTGTGGTGCAATATTTTTCAGAGTTTGAAATCTGCGAGGATTGCTGAACCAAGATCCACCCAATATAGAACTTTACTAATTTTAAAGGAAAAACAATACAAAAGCACTCTGCACCTTTTTTTTTTATTATTATTAAAGGTTACGAGGAAAAGAGATGTCTCTGTAGCTCAATAAGAAAACACAAAAATGTGAATACAACTTGACCACATCCACATAGATCAGTCGTTTAGAAATGGCAGGGGCACCGAGATTAACGGGCCTTACATTTTCAAGGAAATAAAAGAGCGAACTATGAGAAAGATTTCCAGTAGTTGTTTCTTATGGAGTGAACTACGTGGCGAGTTACCCAGTAGTGGGTCCAACATAAAGACCGCATTAGAAGATGGACGGAAAGAGCCAAAGATGATATTGTCATGTGGGTTCATGCCATAGAAGTGAGTGTGAGTCCCACTGATCAAGATATGTAGAGGCTTCTCTCGGATATTATGTGCACGCAACAAGGATGTCGCTGTTGTGATATATATATATGTATATATGATGTGTGGCTATACTTAAGAGTGGGAAAAATGGCACGGCGGAGCCGGCTCCGTTACGGAACGGCATAGCATGATTACGGCACAGAACAGCACAGCATGCTTGTCAATTACGTGCCGTGACTCACGTGTTTTGTGCCCTGACCTTTGCGCGTTGTGCTCATCTTTTGAAACTTTCGCACAACACGGCACATGAAAGATTTAGTCACGGTACAACACGACACATAGTCACACGAGTCACGTGTAATTAGGACCATTAGATATTGATTTAATGGTGAATCTTGAATAAATTAACCTAAATTATGATTAAATTGTCACGCGAGTCACATATGTCACGTATGTTCACGGCACGTTTAGGCAAGACGTGACTCACGTGGTGTGATCATTTGCGTGCCGTGACTATTCCTTGATATTTTAGTCACGACACGGTACGGCACGTGAAAAATTAACTTAGTCAAAGCACAGCACGGCACGTGTTTTTCACTCTATACTATACTTTGATTTTATATGATGTGCGGCTATACTTCGATTTTGAATGGGGGGGACTGTATCTGATTTTAAAAGGCTTATCTTTTTTATTTTTTTTAAATAAACATAACACTCAATAATGTTCGTTATGATATGAGTAGCCTGCTTTCGTTGGAAAATGTATAGATAAAATGCGTAGAGTTTCATAATTCATAATTTAATAGTATAATTGAAATAAATGTAGCACAGACATGTCTGAATTCGGATCACCTCAGGTAACAAAATATTTCTGTTTGAATCTGGACCGTCTAATTAAAATCCGCACGACTACTAAAGTGATCTCGCCTGATCCACCTCAGGCCGGATTGGTTCAAATTCCGACCAGACAGTCATGAATCAAACAGAGATATTTTGTTACCTCGGAGGATATTGATTCCATGTGACTGACATACTATCACCTGTTTTACACGGTCAACCTTGACGACACAGTAGAGACATATGTATGACACATCACACAAATCTGACATGCACATAGAACCAAAGGGACACGGCTTAGATCATGCAAGGACTCAGTTGGAGGCGAGGTAAAGGCTTTACATGTTGCCACTTGCAACGGAGCCGAACTGCTCTAGGGACACAGAGGAACAAAAAAAGAATCTACATGTTTATTGTTTTCAAATAACTTACATGTTCCGTCAAATAACTTGCAATATTTAATAATAATACTTTCAAACGTCATCTAAGAAAAAAAAATATTGATATAATATGTTTGATACAAACACTTGATACATGAACTATTCAATTTTGCATGACGAGATATTAATACGTGCAATAATTGATATTAATACTTTCAGACATCATCCAGTGCCATATGGAAACAAAATTAAAATTTTGTAGAATCTATTAGGTAAAAACTTGACATATTAACTATCTACACTTGTATGACGATGTATAAATACTTGTAATACTTAATATTAATATTTTCAGACATCATCCAGTGCTACATAGAAAAAAAAATTTATAAAATATGTTAGGTACAAACACTTCAGACATGAATTATTTACACTTGCAATGAATACTTGCACGACGAGGTATGAATACTTGCTCAACGAGATATGAATACTTACACGACAAGGTATTCACGACGAGGTATGAATACTTGCATGACGAGGTATGAATACTTGCGCGATGGACAACCCGAAAGTACGTCATCATGGATCTCATTTGAAAGCGTTCGTGGTTTTAGATTCGCAAATTTCCTCACAGATCGTCAGAAATATTAGCGAGACAGAACGGAGAAAAAAAGCCCACCTCTAAAAACGTGTAAAAGATTGGTGTGTGATGTGTCCAGTTTTTTTTTTCCTAAATACTTGGTATTTTAGGTATGAATATTTGATACATTATATATTAACACTTGCACGCATATGTATCCATATTTGCGTGCGCCAGTTATAAAATCTATCAAATATTAGACGGTCCCCCAAGTAGTTAGTGGTCCTCAATTAATGAGTAGTCCCCAGGTAATTAATGAACTGGAGATAGTTAGACGCTTTATGATGTTCCAATGAAAAAATTAGTTATTTTAGAAATTTGTATGGGCACACTAAAAATTCTCCTTTTTAAAAAAAAAAAGTACAGTACTGTTCGGGTCGTGTCCGTATCGAAATACCGTGTCCATGCTACATAGCGTATCCATCAGGGACATCTGTTAATGATGTAAAAACCATGCTGCTGCATTTTTCTTTCCATCACCTATACGTTTAGGCCCCAATTTAAATGGCTGAACTTTCAACCTAAGACCCAGATCTAATTTTTGTAATAGGCATCTATAGAAATCTTAGTCCTTTACTTGGTAATGAATTATTTTCTTATATCAGGCCATGCATTGACTGATAGAACAGAATTGGGCCGAATTATAAGTGGGCAACCTTATGACTAGAAAATTCTAAATGGTATAAAACAACTTCCAACGGTGATGACAAACTATTTGGCACTAAATCGGGAACAAAATGTCAAATAGCCGAAATTAAGTAATTTAGGCCCCCTATCTAAGAATGAATTGCGTACTTGAAGATATGAATTTTATCAACCTTGCCAATCAGTTAAATAAAATCAAAATCAAAATCAAAATTCAAAGTAGAAGTTTAGAAAGCAAATTATGTTATTATAAACAAAGCTTACATATCAAATGTTGATTTTTCTAGAAATTGGTCAATAAAATATGCATATATTATTGTTATTAAATCCCAAATGTTGATTTTGAGTGTTAAAATTAAATTATATTATCTAAATAGATGCTATACCTAATCACAAAGAAAATCTGACTAATCCATATCACCTTTTCTCTTAACAACAATATAATTTCTAGTTTTATCTCTCTTTCCTGACATACTTACATTTATGTACAAATATCCTATAAACTTAAAAAAATTGTACAAAAGAATCAAAATAGAGACTTAAATGATACATAATTCCATATTAAGCCAAGCAGTTTGTCAAGAAGCTTGAGCAAGGAAATAACCAAATTTGAATCAGATAGGCCTTCCCTTTCTCCTTGTCAAACTTCCACATTCCCTCTAGTCTCCTCTCTCTAAGATTATAAGAGACCATTTTTGATGGAATCCATATATACACCAACTCTTTCTCAGGATGAAAAGCCAAGATACTAGGTTTAATTTCTCTGGTACCAATGAAATCTCTCACACTTGTTTCATGCTTCAACACCCAATCACTTTTATTGACAGCCTTCAGCATCCAAATCTGCAATTTCTTTCCATCAATGTGTGCATAGTGCAGATGACCTTGGCTATGGCCCACACGCCCGTCTTGATTCATCTTCGCAGGCAATTCGATCAAATTGCACGAAATTTTGGTTAAATTAATTGCAACTATGAAATTAGGATTTGCAAGGATATAAAGGATATTGTTGAAATAGTGCATTGTAGCTGATATTGCATCTGTTTCTATCCCAAATTCAATCTCATGTTGATCCCACTTTCCAGTCTCAGAGGAATAGATCTCAAGCTCTGCACCCCGGGCCCTCCAGCCAGTGAAACATATCACCTTATAGTGCGGCGAACTATATGGATCAAACGCCAAAATCGACAATTGAGTCAATCTACAGGGTTTAGGTAAGGAAACCCACCTTTTGGTAGTTGTGTTTACCACATAAAAGGTTACAGGTGCTGTCTGGTAATAAAGAAGCAACCCGTTACATGCATCAACTATGGTTGATTTCCCATGGAAAGGAAAGAAATCTAGTCTACTTTCTTTAATGACACCATCATCAGCTGTAGATGCATATCTAGGCTCCTTGAATTGATCGGATTCGGATCTAAAAAACACGCCGGTGGAGATCAAAGGGAGTTTTTGTTGGAGGTACTTATCGGAGATAAGCCGGTACCATGACTTGGAGACACATTTAAACCTAGACAAGGATTTCAATGGAAGCCTCGCTAAAATCTCTATCAGCAAATCTTCATTCATGGTTCTGTGAATGCCTTTCTGATAGCAAGAGATCAAATGTGATGCCTCCATGAGTGCTCTATATTTTGAGGTTGAGAAGGCGGTGGAAGTATGAAAGGGCTAATTTAAAAAATTTAGGCGGTACTAGAAATTTGATGCAAGGGAATTATGTGGTGACACCTTTCAGACCAAGTGGTCTAAATATAGAAGAAAGGATATATATATATATATTGGGGCCCACCTCCATGTCTTGAGTTGTCTTCCAAGGGAAGGCTTCTGTGGCGTTCACGCAATAATCACTCTTGAGTCTTGACTTTTTTGCTTTTTATCTCCGGGATTTCAACAGTAAAAACAATCAAGATAGTGCATGTTTTATTCAGTGAAGCAAGATATAAGATATACTCAATCTGTAAATTTATTATTAAAAGACATGATTAATCAATTAATAGGGAAATTTACCACGCTATCAAAAATTTTGAGACTGTTACATAGTTGTTTGGAACCTTCCATAACTGTTGCTTGTAAAGTTCTAAACCACTGATTTCACTAAATACGGTAAATTTTGTAAAGGGTTTAAAATTTAAAAACTAGTCCTTTTCCTTGCTTTATTTATTACTTGTTTAGATGTAAATTTAATTTCAGTCTGTAAAACTTATAAATTTCAATCTTTTGAAGGTGCGTACTATTTTTTCATGATTATTTTGTGGATCACAAGCAATATCTGATTTGCAAAGTGGACCCCTAAATCCTAATTCTCCCGTGAATAATTATTTGCACCTCCTAATCAGGACACGTGCAATTATCCCAGTGAACCTGGAATTTAAGTCGGTACGCTTTGAATACCACTGCTAGATTCCCTGCGCCTAGTCCGGACGCGGAGCGGCAAATATAAAATATTAGAAGTTAAAGAACCTTATCAGAAAAAAGAAAAATAATGTTCAATCGCTCTCACCGTCGACACGTGGAATACAAAGCGGGAGTTGAAATTAAAGCAAACGACGGCCCGTGCTCTCTGGTATAATGTACACGTTATGTACAAATCATCTTGTTTTGGGACATCTGTACTGTTGGACTTCTTATAATGTACACGTCACTATATGGGTATACGTGCAAAACTGCCTGTTTGAGGACACGTGTACTTTCAGTACTTGCGTTGGCTTCATTACAAAAGAGCATTTCGATTCTCTAAACATAGTAACATATAATGGTAAATATAAGAATCTGGCTAATATGCTATGCTACGGCTTAATATGCTATGCTATGGCTTAATATGCTGGCTAATATTCGGGCTAATATGCTATGCTACGGCTTCCGTGCTACGGCTTAATTTTTGAG
The DNA here is from genome assembly GCA_011114355.1 of Carex littledalei. NCBI lineage: Eukaryota > Viridiplantae > Streptophyta > Magnoliopsida > Poales > Cyperaceae > Carex > Carex littledalei. The sequence continues at coordinate 9,950,127 of CM022090.1, read as the reverse complement.
TTTTCAAAATTCTAACGGTCGATCCGACCGTTCAACATGATCTCCATATGAATATGTATGCTACGCTATGGCTATGGCTAATATGCTATGCTATGGCTTAATATGCTATGCTACGGCTTAATATGCTGGCTAATATTCGGGCTAATATGCTATGCTACGGCTTCCGTGCTACGGCTTAATTTTTGAGTTTTCAAAATTCTAACGGTCGATCCGACCGTTCAACATGATCTCCATATGAATATGTACTTGCAAACCAAATTTTACATTTTTTACAATTTTTTTACTATTTATTAAGCCACTTTGAAAATTGCTGATCCAATGGTCCAGAAGATTTTACTGTTGTGTACAAATTACTATTTTTTCAAAGTGGCTTAATAAATAGTAAAAAAATTCTAAAAAATGTAAAATTTGGTTTGCAAGTACATATTCATATGGAGATCATGTTGAACGGTTCGGATCGACTGTTAAGATTTTGAAAACTCAAAAATTGAGCCGTAGCACGAAGGCCTCTATGTTATGCATAGCACCGTAGACACTTCCGTAAAATATAAATATGGCAATTCCAATTTAAATCCTAGAAATGTGAAATAATTACTAATCTAGCACTTTCGCTAAATTAATATTATTAAAAACACTTTCACTCAATCTATTGTGTAAAAGTTCCCTGATAAAGGAAATTGGTTAAACACCACGATTTTTTGTGGGGATTAGTTGCAAAAAATAAATTTATATCAGAAAAAATTGAATCTTTATAGGGATATTAAAAAAATAATCTTACAGTCAAGCAAATTAAAAAATAGTTTTATAAATATCTTAAACCTATATAATAAAACAAAATACAACTAACCACATATAAATTACTACATTAAAATGCACAAATATAATAAAATGTTTGGCTAAGGACGTGTTCCGAAACGTAGCTACAATTCTAGAAAAAGCTTCCACAAAGTGTCATCCTAGGTATAAATAAAGAGTTTACTAGATGGGTAGAATGTGACTTTACATGAAAAAGAAGAAAAATTCAAAGCGATTTTTTTCAAAGTAGACGCTCCTTTTGTAACGGAAATGGATAGTTTAAAATACTATTGAGTTGTGACAATTGCAACACTGCATCACTTTCAAATATTGCATATTTTCTGAGGCTTTGTAAAGTATAGACAACTTGATGCTTCTGTTTCAAATATTAAGATATCTTTTTCCACCTTTGTTATTTATTCTTTTCAAACGCACTAGAAACATTTATTGTTACGGAGAAATTTATGTTGCTTGTTGTTGCAAAAGCTGCTCTAAAAGTTAATTTTTCAACGAAAAAAAAATCTAATTCTAAGCTTCTTTTAAAAATTGTATAGAGATGTATACATCCTCTGGAGGGATTATTAACGTTTTCTTCACTATTTACTTAATTTCTTTTATGTATCTTAATTGTATATATTAGTTTGGTTAGCGTGTTATTAATAGTATAAGTTGTCCCGTGCTATTGGCTTGAAAACTCATCAGATCTGCGTCAAACGACGATTTCAAATCGTTGAAACTGATTGAAGATTTATAAGTTAATTTTAATACATTTATTTTTCATCATTATTTGACTCTAATTTTATACTAACTGAATTTGAAAATTATAAATTTATATATAAACACATGACATGTAAAGTAGATCAGTTTCAACGGTTTAAATTTGTTGTTTCAAGTCTATTTAGTAAATATTTTAGACATAATGTGATATATCACTATACTATTGATATCACGCTAACTAGAAATAAATCTGTTGTTATTCAAAAGGAATAACAGGAATCTGTTATTCTGATTCCAACCGTTGATCGTCGATGAAATTTGTGCATGAAAAAATTTCTTAAATGAAATTTGGGTATGGGAAAATTGAAAACGTTGGCATAGAAATAACAGGTTCCTGTTAACAGGAGACTTATTTCCCGCTAACTAAACTCTAATTGTATTAATTTAAAGTTTTATTTCGAAGGGAATTAAAAAACCCCATGTACTTTGTTGAAGATCACTAGCTGGCCCAATAACACCATGGGCATATTGCGTCTCTAGCATGCTGTTGGGACCTCTACCTTAGTGCCTTGATCACTATCATGGTCGGCTCAAATTCATACGTGACAGGCGGAGAGATGACAAAAGCGTCAATTTGACAGGAGAGTCAAAAATCTATCAACGCGAAGTGCACGCAGTGGCGGTGGAAAGGGAATACAGCAGGACCGCCATTTAGATGAGTCCGGATCCCCTAAAGTAACCCAATTTTTGAGTTTAGACGTGTACGGTGCCTATTCGGTGGTAGCGCAGGGGCCAGTATTATTTGTGGGGTCCAGGTTCTTTAAAATTCGTGTTAGAACACCTTGGACGGTTTGGATCAAAACTCAAAAATTGGGTTACTGCACTGGATCTGAATTCCATTTAGATCATTTCAAAAGTAATATCCATCTTCTGCACCGTTCGATTCACATCTAATGGCTGAAGATGTACTCTCCTAGCCACAATACTTTTCCCTCTCTCTCTCTCTGGAACCTTCTTCCAATCGCAGAGCCCCTTTCCTCCCTCTCTCTCTGATTGTTTGAATCATTTTTTGTAGTACGTTGATTTCATTGATTTTAGTTTAATTGGGGCTTTTAATTGAATTAGGATTTTACCATATCTCAATTTATCTGAATAAGTTCATCTATTTTATTTGCTAAAGGTTTCGTAATATTGTCTTAACACATTTTTTTTAGATGCAAATGAATGCAGCCATTAGTGCGCTAGAATATAAAATAAACTCGAACAACCTTTAGGACAACAGCTATTAGTTTATCGGACAAGCATCCTCTCAGGTATTGGACAGGATCTACTAATTCTGGTTCATCCGGGTATCTTTCAAAGCACCGGGATGCGACTTGCAATTTTTTTTTTTCTTTATATATTATTGACGAACGAGGTCAGCACAAAAATAATTTTTATTATAAAGAACTTCAAAATGTTAACCACTAAAAAAAAGTAGTAAATGATGAACAGAACTCTAATAAATATCATTCCTAATTTTTTATGGTACAATTTTTCTGTCAATTTTGTTTTCATCTTTTATTGTAAAACTGCTTTCCATCTCCTTATATTTTGATTTCTGAATTATTTTTCTTTTAGTAATTTTCTTCCTCCCCTAAAGTATCAAATAATTAATACAGCTGAAAATAATTCTCCTACATAAGTTTATTTCATTCTACATATAAAAGAACGTGTAACATTTAATGTAAAAGTAAAAAAAATTCTCCTTGCCTCCTCATCTGTATACTATTTTAAAACAAAATTACGCTGCAAGAAAAGGACTCTATCCAGCTGTACAAGTAACGAGGTTGAGTGGTTGATTAACAAGTTCGCACCTATTAATTTTTTTAAACTAATCAAATTCGTTGATTCCAATGAGTGCTACGCTCGTTGGACCAGAATTTAAGTTGATGCACATATCATTGCTACCTAAAATAAAAGTATGTTATCTTGTTATATAGTCGTCCTTATTATAAGAACTAATTCCGCTCTTAAGTGGACGCTGAAATTCATTTGTCAGGAACTCACAACTATGTTTGATTCACATCACGATTCTTGCACACTTGATTTACACGAATTTTTTGAAGTTGTCCATATAATCTTTGATACAGATCGAACGGCTTTGATTCGGTATCAGATCGCCTCTGATTTGGATTTAAAGGGGTGAGGTCGGCTCCTCTATTGCGAATGGAGAAGGAGTAGTGCTTTCTGACTCAAAGGAAACTGTGGATTCTCTGGCATTTAGGCAGTCGGTTATAAATTATTGGAGGAATTATGAAGAAATCTGGACCGCTTGAAGGTAGACTGCGAGCTATTTTCTGTGGCAGAGATGATGCAGGCCTGAAGATTGCATACTTATTGGCAAACCAGAGCAGGGTGTGTGGATGGAACAGAACAGGCACGAATGACTCAGCACTTAGATTGGAATTTTCTTTGAGTTTTGAAGATGAGTTGTAAGCCTACGAGCTATGTAAGAAACCAAAAAAAAAAATCCGGTTAAATAACAATTTATTTATTAAAATATTTTGCTAATTTGCACATTACTTTTTCTCTATCTTATTATAATTTATAAAGTTCCGACCTTCCTATAATATATTCCTGACTCACAGTGAATCTACTAATCTGAGCTCCACTGGGGCGGATCCAGTTCATCACAGGGTAGGGCAACTGCCTTACTCTAGAAATTTAAAATCAATTTACAAAGATTGAATTTTGAGCCTTTGTCTTATCCTGAAAAATAGCATTGCACTATCATGAACCTTGATATGAGCGGTGAGCCCAATAATTAAATAATTGAAGGCGATTATCTCCCATATTGGCTGAATATGCTCCTTTTTTTCATGGCCGGTTGAACTGGAGGAACTTGGGAATAAAGATGGTTGCGACCGTGCGACTCAGGAGAAGAAGATGCTTCAAGTGTTATAAAATATTAAATAAACACGGTGTATGTGTGATGTATTGTTTAATATTGATAATATGGCTTGATTCACAGCGAATCACGTACAGCTGAATTTTATAAAATGAGTTACTGACTTACTGGGTGGGCCTCATTAATTCCCCCTTTCTTTAATATTTCATTATTACAACGACTATTACATTACACTGAGTTGTTTATTGCAAAAAAAAGTAATAATAGTGATAAATATGAAAACTTTTGTATGACATTTATTATAATAGTGGATATTTTTTTGTAAGATTTGGCCTTAATATTAATTTTGGACTAATTATTTTTTATAATTTTTTTCTTACTTATTAATACAATGGATGATCAGTAAATGGTAATATTGAATTACTATGTCTTAGAATCTTAATTAATTGGTAGATTGAATATAAAATTATTATGTCTTAGAACCCAATTATCTAATGAATTTGAATCTAATTAGCTATTTAAATCCGATTCAATAATTTATTACCCTACCCAGCATCCGTCTTTGGAGCTCCATATTGAACTTTAATAAGTATCCTCGTTTAATCGGATCCCCACAGGACCAGAAGAAACATATACAGAACCAAAAGTACATTTCTCAATTTTAAATTTTTTCACGGAAGCTCCAGATTTAGACATGCATACATTGTAATTAATTACACTAATTACGGAGAGGTGAGCCGAACGCACAAGTGGCAACTGGAAAGCACATGCAATGTTTTGTCATCTAGCAAAAGGTCAATCGTTCTCTTTCTTTCTTTTTTACCTTTTCAAATGCATGTTTCCTTAACTTTCTCTTTCACATGGTTTCCAGTTGTTTTCATCATATGCTTCTAAAGCTACTCCTTATCAGATGCTGTGCTTGGCTAATGGTTTGTCAAGTCCATGTCATATAGTCATGGCGATAATGTACACAAGGATATTTAATTGCCACCATGTGACATAAATTTTACAAACAGACTTTAATTAAGACCTTGGAACGAGTTTCAGTGGCTTGCATAGCATCAGACGTTTACGCTCTCCACAGAAAGTCCAAAGATATTGTCACTTTACTTAATACCTGGGGGTTGTTTTTATTTAAATTATTCCCGTAAGGATTCTTTGGGTGTTAGTGTGTTACCGTGTCAGTAAAATAGAAACTATCACCTGGTGTCAGACTGGCTGTCAGTGATAGTCAAATTTCCGTGTTTTTTATTTTTACCCAAAAAAAAATATATTTTAATATAAATAACCAGGTTTTTAAAATATTTTTATTTCTACCCAAACCGCTAAGATTCCTAGCGGTCCGAATTAAAATTTCGGACCGCTAGGAATCCTAGCGGTTTGGGTAGATGTTTATTTTTTGAAACTTATAAGTACGAGGGAGAGGTGCGTAGAAGAGAGAGAGAAAAATTATTTTGGCTGAAGAAGAGGAGGGAGGAAGAGGGAGGAGGAAGAAGGAGGAGGGAGGAAGAGGGAGGAAGAAGGAGGAGGAGACGGAGAGTCTGCTGTCAGGTATTTTTTTTTATATACGTATTTACTGTTAATTACATACGTATTTACTGTTAATCACATACGTATTTACTGTTCACTACTGTTCACATACGTATTTACTGTTCAACATACGTATTTACTGTTAATCACATACGTATTTACTGTTCACTACTGTTCACATACGTATTTACAATTCAACATACGTATTTACTGTTAATCACATACGTATTTACTGTTCACTACTGTTCACATACGTATTTACATACGTATTTACTGTTCAACATACGTATTTACTGTTCACATTTACTGTTCCCATACGTATTTACTGTTCACATACGTAGTTACTGTTCACATACGTATTTACTGTTCACATACGTATTTACTGTTCACATTTACTGTTCACATACGTATTTACTGTTCATATACGACTATTCACAACTGTTCACAATTGAAATCAGTAAACTGACCAAATATTTGTTATTTATGAATGTAGTTTATTGGCCATGTCTATTGCAATTTCAATACATTTTGGAGGAAAGTTCATAACTGACCAGTATGGAGTACGTTACTCCAAGCCTGCAGCAAATACGTATTGGGTTGATGAAAATTTCTCATTTGAGCAGTTGCAATCGCTTATTTATGAAGCGAGCGGCTACAATAGAAATCGTTGCCAATTACAAATTCAGGCCCGAATGGTCCACGCAGGAAGGTATGTCAAAATCACATTGGGAGATAACGGGGCATTGAGAGGTCTAATAGCGCAGGTTTTGAGGTCTGGCGAATCATTATTGGAAATTTTTGCACGCAGAATTCGCGAAGAGTCAAGGGCCGGAAGTTCAGGCCAAAATTCGGCTGCCCAACTTTATCAAGAAGATAATGAACCACACACTCCTTTTATCGTAATGCCTGTAGCAGAACCGGAACAAGAAATATACAATAATTCACCCCAATCTCCACCTTTTATCCCACCTGTATCCATGTATGACGGTCCTTCATCCTTACCTGGGCCTGAACCAAATCCTCACCCCAGACCGCCACCAGTACAGGAAGATCCAAACGAGTCGGAATTTGAATTTATAAACGAGATACCGGAGGAGAATCTGCAAACTGGGGATGAATTGGGGGAAGAAGAATGTGACATTAATGATGAAGGAGATGAAGAAGATGAAGAAGATGAAGAAGAAGAATACACACAGCCCACTGTGAGGCAGAATAGAGAGAATATGCCGTTGGGTGGCCGCTCTGAGACTCACCCTTTTGTAAACTTCAATGACACATCTGCTTTCCGAGAAGCAGATATTTCTTACTATGGTCGTCGGGTTGAGTACAGGAGTGAGCTCGCAAAAGGCCAATACTTCGTAAGTAAAAAGCAACTGACGAAAAAGATCAGAGAGTACCATGTTGACAAGAACAAGGAGACGTATACGAAGAGAAGTGACACATCCCGGCTGGAAATTAGATGCAGCACTACGGGTTGTCGTTTCAAACTGAAGGCAAGAGCAACAAATGCCGGAGATACATGGATGATAACTGAGCAAGACACGCCTCACACATGCGAATCTGAGTTTGAAAGGTCGGACCATGCACAACTCACGGCATCAATTATCGCAGACCTCATCGAGAGCGGCATTAAGGAAGACCCCACTATGAGCATCCGGAGTGTGGCACACTGCGTGAGGGTTAGGTTTGGCAGTATAACCCCGAAGTACAACAAACTTTGGAGAGGTCGTGAGCTTGCAGTTGCCCGGCAATTTGGGAGTTGGGAAGAGTCGTACAATTTTATGAAACTATTGCTTAACGGGATATGTTACACGAATCCCGGCTCAAAATACCAATTTCTGACAAGTCCGAGCATCGATAAAAATACAGGACTGGTCAAAGAAGGTGTTCAGCAATTCAGGGCCGTGGCATGGGCTTACGGACCATGCATTACCGCATTTGATTACTTAAGGCCGGTGATCAGTATAGATGCAGCCTTCCTTTCTGGGCGGTATGAGGGCAGACTTTTGATGGCTTGCGCCTATGATGCCGATAACCAATTGCTGCCTCTAGCATTTGCAATTGTACATACGGAGAATGAAGAGAACTGGGGTTTTTTCTTACACTGGCTTAGGATTAATGTGATTGGTGTGAATAGATTCGTATGTGTTATATCGGACCAACACAAGGGTATCAAAGCTGCATTGAAACCTGAATACGGATGGGATAGGGATAATTTTGTGCACAGGTATTGTATCCAACATGTTGCAGATAACCTGGTCCAGGCGTGTGGGAAGGACAAATGGTACGGAACTAGGTTCAAACAAGGAGCCAGGAAGAGGAAGCCAAGAAGGCTGAAAGAGATGTTCGAAGATTTTTGCTCGGTATGTCTAATATTGTCTAATTTATATCACTTTTGTTTCTTTTAGATGCATTTTGTCTAATTTTGCTTTGTTCTATTGCAGCAAAATCCGACGTGTAATGCTTTTCTGAGGAGAGTGGGCAAAGTACGTCCTGATGATGTCATGGAGCCGTCAAATTTTGAAAAAAATTTCCAGACCTGTGATGGAGGGTACCGATTTGGTATCATGACAACAAACGGCTCTGAGTCCCTGAACGCTGTCTTCAAGGATAGCCGAATGTTGCCCGTGGCTGCACTTGTAGAGGAGACATTCGCCAAGTGCAACAGGTGGTTTGTTCAACGGCGAGAGGCAGCGACGGAGCAAAGCAATGCAGAACAGCCTTTTTCCAAACGGGTACATGTTAAGCTCGCCAAACGGTGGGAGAAAGCTGCAAAAATGGATGTCATCCCATACTCGCACGGCGAAGGTAATTACGAAGTCACGGGCCCAAATGAATATGTTCCAGTGGTCCAAATGCAGGATGGATCTATGTCAATTATTCATAGAAGGTTCCAGTATATCGTGACAGTCGGGCCAGAGAGAAAAGTGGAATGTACATGCAGAGGTATCCAATTAACTGGGATTCCGTGCGCTCATGTGTTAGCGGTTTGTCGTAATAGAAACTGGTCACCCAACCTATTTGTTGCCCACTGGTATAGGGTGGACTACCTTCTGAGTACTTGGAGTGCACTGTTTGTTCCTTATGGCAATCCTGAAGATTGGCCTGCAACCGCTACCGATAAAATTGAGCCAAACAGAGATTGGATTCGGCGTGGTAGGAGAAAACACATCCGTCAAGTTATGACCATGGATGAAATGCAAGGTAGGCGACGGGGGCACCGTCCTCGCCGTTCCACTTCTGACAGGCAGAGGCGAGGTATGTCACATTCATTCCTAATTATTTTCGGTTCCAACGTTGAATAGCTTACTAACTAACATATTTGGGCTGCAGAGGCTCGTAACGCAGCAAATGTAGCAGAGAATGAGCGAGTTATGGCAGAGGCGAGTGGATCGCAAGGGCCGCGGCGAAGCACAGCCAGAAGCCGTACAGCAGACCGTGAAAATGCAACTATGATGTTTAGGGAGGCAATGGGAGAAGTACTGGCAGGAACGGAGGCGGTTGGAATGCAAGGGCCTTCAGGTACTACCCAGCGAAGAAGGAGCACAACTCAAGCAGGTAGGAGGAGCACATCTGGCGCAAGGCCATCCGAAACAGCACACCAGCGAGAAGAAGGAGTGCAACCAGCTAGAAGGAGCACATCTCAATTAGGAAGGACGAGCACATCTGGTACAGCTAACGAAGCGCAAGCAGGACCGTCCGGTACAGCTAACCGGCAAGACGAAACAGTGCAACAAGATAGAAGGAGCACATCATCATGGGGAACTGGTTGGCTCAGGGGCCTTCCTTTTAGAAGGAGTCGTAGGAATTAACTTTATTTTGTGAAGAATTTTTACTTTGAGGTTTGTATGAACTTTATTTGTATGTATTTTATTATGTTGCAGTTGGGGATTTATTTTATTACTTTGAGGTTTGTATGAACTTTATTTGTATGAACTTTATTTGTATGTATTTTACTTTGTAGACGAGGAGGATGGACAGTAACAATCGAGGAAAGGGCGAGGAAAAGAAATGCAATTGGGGCTGCGGAAGGAAGAGAAAGGACTGTCCAATTTGGTCTGGGAAATGTGTGCAAGGATCTGCTGATGATTGTCGTACAAATGACATATCTGATGATGATTTTGTAGAAAACCCCTACGGCTATGGATTGGGAAAAAAAAAAGATGATGTACAGACGCCTGAGACGAAGAGTAAGGCTAAGACTAAGGCTAAGACTAAGGCTAGCACGTCGTCTGTTGTTACCGAGCCGTCATTGTCAACCTCGGACGATGATTTTGTTCCATGTACGTTCAAGACCGGTAAGACGAAATAGTATGTTGTATGATCGTTTGAAGCAGATATTAAGTTTGTATTTTATATTTTGGATGTTATTTCTGGATGTTATTTATATTAAGTTTGAAATAGTATGTTGTATGATTGTCAATGGATGTTATTTCTTTTTGTTGTACGAAACATAACGAAACATAAATAAACTACACTACAAAAAAATAGAACATAATAAAACATAATAGAAAAAAAAATAGAACATAATAAAACATAGAACATAATAAAACATAACGAAACTACACTACACTAAAACTACCAAACTAAACTAAACTAAACTACCATAATAAAACATAACATAGCACAACTAAACTAAAACATAATAAAATATACCCTCTATCCATCGTACTGCGAAGGGGAGAATCGGTGAGGTGGTATACCCCTGTTCTCTCTACTGAACCTGCGCTCATGCCAATCCTCCCACTGAGGCTGTCCTGCCTGCTCAGCGCGAGCTGGTGTAATATGATCCTCGAGGCTGTCCTGCCTGCTCATCGTAAGTGCTGTATCCCATGGATCCGAGGCCACGTCGGTAGCTGGCGGTGGCGTGGGAGTATGGAATATGGATGTCACAAACTGGGACTCATAATCAGCCTGAGTCCGGCTACCAGAGGCCTCCCAATCGTGAGCCATCTCTGAATACGGCTGACGCGGTGGCGGGGAGGGGCTGTGTCGGCATATATGTCTGCAAGGGTAAAACTCATCCTATCATCCTGCACAGCCTGGATCTCTGGAGACTCATGATGCTCAGGCTGTGTCGGCATGTATGCAGGACCCTGCAAGGATACAAAAAATTTAGTAAATTTTAACTATCTTTACTTACAGTAAAAGCATAACTAAAATAAAGAATCACATACCGGGGGAAGAACTGGACGACCTTGCTCGTCACGGTAGGCGTGCCAACCGGCCATGTGCAGTACCCAACGATGATAATCCCACTCTGGCTGCTCTGATGGCTCCGGTGGCATCTCACTGTTCATAACAGGTGGCGCGTCAGGCTCGTCCGGCTGTACTGCGCGCCAATCAATATTCTCTCCGGCGTCTCGTAACATGGTGACCAGCTTTGCCTCCTGGCCGTAGTCCTCAATGCATGGGGCAACCAAGTTCAACATCGCGTGCCCGACCGCTCTGTAGCCACGTTTTCCAAGACAAACGATTGAACGCCCGGCACCTTTAAGCGCTAACAGCAGCTATAAAAAAACGTTAGAAAAAAATAAATTTATGATAAAAGGTTCATAACGCATAAAAATGTGTTGTTTTAGATGCATTACCTGGCGAGCACCTTTCCGGCCAGTAGGGGTATAACCATCGTCTTCGTATATCTGTGCGCGAAGAAACTCGCCGTAATCTCCCTCTATATACACCGAAGCCATGCCGACCCGCAGGTACCAAGCCTGATATCTCAATAGGGGATCTCCCTGGAACTGCATCGTATCAATCTCCGGCATCTGCCATAAGTTGGCACTCATATTGCCCGCCTTGCTGTAGTACTCCGAGTGATAATCACTCCAATCTCTATCCCAGTGATTACCGTGTGTTATCCTGTAATTCATATGTCAGTTGCAATTTAAAGACAAGAACTAATGTTAAGTACAAAAATGTTTAAAAGAACATAACTTACCCGTGTAGCCTCATGATCGCAGATCTCGGGACGTCTGGATCTGCGGGGATGAGTGGAAGAAAATCAAACTGGCGGAGCACCCGGTCTGGCCAGTGGTGCTCCACTATCCAGAAGCACACCAGCGGTCCCCTGTAGAGCCACATCTCCCGATCATCCTCTACAATCTGCGGCAGCCTCCCCTGAGTGTATAGCACATGGTACGGAGTCCAGCGCACCTGCGTCTCACCCAGACTCTGAATCTGAGATCGGACCGTCCTGATACCTGCTGTCTTTCTGTGAGGGTTGTCCTTGTACTCATGATGTCCGTACCATTTCATGCCGAATGCCAGTCGATTTCCATTTTCGGGCTCTCCCCATGGATCCTCGTTCGGCAGAGGTACCCCCACCGGTAGCCGTGACCACGACCAATGCTGCAGAAGCAGTACTGGACCGTGGATTTGCTTAGTTTTCCGCTATATTTTGAAGAATACCAGCCGTCAGAGACAAGTTAAATAATTAAAATAAGACAACAAGTGCATGACAATGTAGGTAATTAAAATAAGACATAAATAACATACTGACCTTGCAACCGTGGCACAAGTTGGAGTAGAGATGTGCTAGGACAGCCCCACCCCAGTTGTACCTGACGCTCGACGGCTGAAGGTCTCGCAGCAGCTCTAGATACATCATCGGGATGGTATCACCACTAGAATCAGCAAACATGACAGAACCAAATAGGTCCATCATGAATCCCCGTGTGTATCTGTAATATCAAAATTATAGAGCAACTCATTTTTCCGCATGAAACAGAGTACAAAATAAATGTAATACAAATAGTTTGTATCAGTACCTCTGAATCTCGATCGGAGTGGAATCGCTACCTATACCTCTCGCAAACATAGCTCGCAGCTTCGTCTTTTCCAGACAGTACTTGGACTTCCCCCCGTTGCTGCGTATATCTGGCTCCGCTCCCAACAACTCAGCGAGCATGTAATTAATCGTCGTGTCATCTGGATCTGTGGGGTCAGATATGCCACCAACGGGCACGCCCTGGATAGGCAAACCCCATAGAGCACTAACGTCCTGGAGAGTCACTGTCATCTCTCCAAAAGGTAAGTGGAACGTGTGCGTCTCGTTGATGGACTTAGCCTCCGACTGTAGAATATCGACCAAATGCTGCACCCCCAAATTTTGCAGATACGCCTCCATCATCGGGAAGTACTGCATGTCCGGATACCGACCCCTGGCATTTATAATTGCCTCACTCTGCGTTCAAAAAAGTGAACAACATGAAAAACTAAAAATACAAAAATTCAACAAAATCCAAACTTTAAAAAAAAAAAAAGTAATCAAGTACCTCTTTAGATGCATCTGAGACTCGGTGCTCACCGTGAGGCATCCATAATAAAGGACTGAAATGATCCTTGCTGTCAGTGGGAATGGGCTCATCAACCGGGTCGGCTGCGGGTGGTCTCCTAGGCCGTCCCCTAGCCATCCTACGTTAAAAAAAAAGTTAAACTTGCTACAATTGGCTAAAATATGCTAATTGCGGAAAAAATATGCTAAAATACGCTAATATGCAAAAAAATGACTATGGAGTCAATCATAACATGCATGATGCCAATAAGAACAAAGAACCACTCCATACAAGCATATTTTTATAAATTTGTATTTTTTTTAAAGATAAGGTTTCCATTAGAAATGTATGAAATCAGTTAATGCAAACTAATTTCATTTCATACAAATTAATGCAAAATAAACTTTCAAATATACAACCAGCAAAAATAACTCATTTATTTGTTGCGAGTATAATTTGTTTAATCACACAAATTTGATGATACATATAGTACATATTAACCTTGGAACTATAGATATAGTTTTTTTTTTTAAATAGAAGTAAAGAACAAAAATAAGCTCGTATTATATAATAATATTTTCTACAATTTCGCTAAAATATTAATAAAATAAGATTTTAAAGGAAAATCAATTCTTGAATTAATAAATCTATATTAATTGATTTTCAAATTTTGTTATTCAACAATGTCAATTACTTCTCTCGGCATCTAATTAACGATAAACTAATTCAATTAATCTAAAATCTAATGTACGCATAAAATTTTGTGTCTAGAAAGAATTAAAATTAAAAAAAAAACTGTACGTGACCATTATAGTTATTTGTAGGTAATGATACGGGGATGATGAGGAATGATAACACTAATAGATTAAATTTTAACTAAGACGAAATTGAGCTTTATTTTAATTTATGTGTTTCCTAAGTTTAGACTTTAAAAATATAATTATTTGTCTGTTTTCTATTTTGAATCCAGTCCGTTTCATTAAGAGAATATGCAATTCTAACTTTATTTTAACTAAGTAAATGAATATGGAATTCTAACTTCTTTGAATCACTAATATGTAAAGAATCCTTTATACATAAATTAATATAACAAGAATGAATTAATCTAAAATATTTATAAAACATAAGTGAACACATAAACGAATTAATCCCAATTGACATGTAAATTGCATGAAAACAAAAATAACTTAATATAACTTAAATTTGCATGCCACATAAATTAATAATTTAAACACAAGCAAACAAACAAAATTATAAATGCAATTACAATATAGGAAAATAAATTAATAATCCAATCTAAATTAGATCAATATATATTTGTCAGGCATATACACAGAAAATCCAATCTAAATTACAATCTAAATTACAATAGGAAAATAAACTAAATCCAATCTAAATTACAATCTAAATCCAATCTAAATTACATTCTAAATCCAATCTAAATCCAATCTAAATCCAATCTAAATTATAATCCAATCTAAATCCAATCTAAATTACAATCTACATATTTTTTTTTTTTTGGCATGTTTCAAGCCCGTAGGCAGTACAAGGCAGCAAGGCCACATAGGCACGAAGGCCTCAATCACAGAAAAGGCGCAAGGCCACATAGGCAACAGCCAGCAGCCACAACCCACAAGGCAACAGCCACAACAGCCACAAGGCAACAGCCACAAGGCAACAAGGCAACAGCCACAAGGCAACAGCCACAACAGCCACAAGGCAACAGCCACAAGGCAACAAGGCAACAGCCAACAGCCTAAACCTAAACCCTAAAACCGTATCGGCACGAAGGCCTCAATCACAGAAAAGGCACGAGGCCGCAGGTCAAGGTAACAGATCTTGGGACGATCAAAAAGGCGCAAGGCCACATAGGCAACAGCCAACAGCCACAAGGCTAAAAACCGAAAAATTGAAACTTTTTGAGAACTTACAATGAATCGACGAGAATGCGGTGAAGAGGCGGAGATTCGGCTAGGCGGAGTGGCGGCGAGGCGGAGGGGCGGAGGCGCGCAGCCTTCTCTTCTTTTTTCCTTTTTTCTGGCGGAGAGGCGACACCGAGATCTAGCGGAGAGGCGGAGGGGCGGAGGCTGCGCGCCTTCTCTTCTTTTTTCGTTTTTCCCTTTTTTCCTTCTCTCTGGCGGAGACTCGGCGTTTTTTCTTTTTTCGTTTTGTTTCTGGCAGACAAGAGACGCAGAGAAGATAAGGAGAAGAGAGACACAGAGAAGAGATGGAGAAGAAGAGTCACGGGCGCGGGTTAGCCCGAATTAAACCTCGGACCGCTAGGAATCCTGGCGGTCCGAATTAAAATTTCGGACCGCTAGGAATCCTAGCGGTTTGGGTAGAAATAAAAATATTTTAAAAACCTGGTTATTTATATTAAAATAAATTTTTTTTTGGGTAAAAATAAAAATCACGGGTCAAATTTAGGAAACCAATAAATTACGCAGATCATAGCGGATTTTTTTTTAAATATAATTAAAAAAATATTTTTACCAAATTAACATGATTACTTTTTTTTTTACAAAAATCATAAGAACCGAATTGCCAATTTGGTCCGCTTGATTTTTTTTTTTTGACCGAATTGGCAATTCGGTCCCTGTTGATTTCACAAATTTTTTTTTAGAATTTGCTTAATACATAGCATTATTGTAAATTTAGTTAAGAAAACATTTAAATGATGAAATGAAAAACCGCACCCTAAGTTTTTTTTAAGTAAACATTTAAATGCGGTTTTTTTTTCATGAAAACCCGCATTATTGGAGAGAGGAGAGAGGAGAGAGGAGATGGAGAGAGAAGTGGAGGTACTTTTCGTGTGGGAACCCCGGGAAGGACAGGAAGAGTGAGACGGGTACGGTTCGTTTGATTGACTCTTTATCTTATTATTAATTTACGAGTAAGCCTTAGGTTTATTATTAATTTACTTGTAAGGTTTACATGTGTCGTGGATAGTACAAGGTATTATGATCTTAAAAATCTTAATATATCTATCGTATAAATTTTAATCTAAGTAACTCAATATCAATATTTATTATTTTTTTATAATTTATGAAAGATGGAAAAAAATAATTTAAATATAAAAAAATGCTAATATTTTAAGTTACTTTTTTTGTCATCTTTCATAAATCATAATAAATAGTAAAAATTAGTATTCTACAAGTTAATTATATAACCAATTTATTGAACTATTTATATCGAAATTTGAAGTTTATACAATAAATTTTTGAAACCGTAGCACGGAAAGCCTCGTGATATCCATAGCATCCAAGCCTTACTCTTAGTTTATTATTGTTATTAGTATTGTTGTTATTAATTATTACAAAGGTGGAAGTTTACTGTTGCTTGCTCTTGCGGTGTGCTGACTGTTTTTTTTTTTATAACAAATAAGAGCTGCTGATCCTATTGAAGACGCATTCATGAAATGAAAAAGAACTTCAAGAATGTTAAAAATATACTATTTAAGTAAACTATTATACCTTATCTTTATAATATTAAAATCGATTAATTCTTATAATTATTTTATTATTCGATAATATTTTCTTATTATTATAATCATGAATAATTAATATTAATCATAATATTCAAACTATAATAAACTTATAATTATTATAATAGTTAATAATATGTTATTATGATAAATATTATTAATAACTTATCATAGTAATACTTATTAATAATATGATAAAAGTCATATTATAATTATATTATAGTTATTATAATATAATTATTATGGATAGTTATTATTAATAATAGTTATTATAATATATAATGAATATTATTTATTATAATATATAGTTATTATTAATTATAATATATAATAACATATTAATTAATAATATTATAGTTATAATATATAGTTATTATTATAGTTATCATAGTTATAATATTTATAATATTCTTGTGTAATTCAACCAAACCCTAAAAAAAATAAATAAAATAAAAAAAAGTTGGGACCGAATTGCCAATTCGGTCCGGACTAAAAAAACTCTGGACCGAACTGGCAATTCGGTCCCTAGGCATTACACAAACGGCAACACAGTTGTCTGCGGGAACTGTGAAATCAACAGGGACCGAATTGGCAATTCGGTTCTTATGGTTTTTGTAAAAAAGAAAGTAATCATGTTGTTTTGGTAAAAATATTTTTTTTAATTATGTTTTAAAAAAAAAATCCGATCATAGTGGGACATATGTACAGTGCCGGTATTAAAGTATTAATTAGTTAAAGGGAGGAGGATATAAATGCATGCCATTTTTATGAATCATATCACCATTTTCACCACCTCAATTTTTGATTTTAGATCCGGAGCGTCTGATATGCTTTGACATAAATATTGAATGAAGGGGTTTCATGCATTTTACTTTGGACCGAATTGGTATGAATTATGATCGGACGGTCCAGATCCAAACACAAAATTTGAGTTATATCCAGACTCATTTTTTATGCTTACGTTTATATAAATTAAAAATATTACAGATTTTAAATTTAAATTATAAATTAAACTCGTCTATGTTTATGCCCACAGAAAACATTTAATTCAATTTAGGTACCAAAAATTAAAATCGTCTATGTTTATTGTTTATGGATTTAATTAAAAAATGACGGAATACATTTGTTATCTGTAACTTGCAGCTTAAATAATTTAAGTGCTTTTGTCAATCTCACCATGGAATGCATTTGTCTTTGAATTTATGACTACGAATGTGATAACCATAAAGCTACTTTACTATTTGCAAATGTTTATTTTATAAAAGAAATATTGTTGAGCTAGAGCTTTTTCAAATCAAGTAATCAACCAAAGAACCGAAGAAGAGGCTAAAGATTGACAAAAATGGAGAACTGAACAAAATATTCTCATTATATAACAGATCGCCGCAACAAGAAGTAAACTTAAAAAAAAAAATCAAAACTATCATCTACAGGTAGAATTAATCATATAAGCAATATAAAAGCTACAATGCTACTGCTAAGCAGCACAACAAACCATGAGGAGGTCGTTCTACAAAAAATTTCATCATCTGTTACTGTGAATTTACATACCCGCGCTATAATGCCGGAAAGTAATTTTGAAATTGCTAAGGACCAAAATATAAAACAGACAAATATGGCAGCTAGCCCCTTATTCTCCATTTCTAACTGCCTTTCTTTCACCTTCTCAACCTCAGATCTGCAAGAGATAAAGTGTGTTGTTAGTATTTACAAAATGTTTAGAGGGTACATTCTGTAATAAAAAATTTCAAGGGAGATATTTAAATTAAGTCCAACCTGAGTATATCACTGTCTCTGAGATACTTCTCCATTTGTTTGGAAACAATAAATTTCCAGTCTGTTATGTCTCCAAGTTCATTCACCTACACAAACAAAAGCGGTAAGAAATAAACAAATTAGAAAGTTTGACAAAAGGAAAATTTGAAATCATCAGATTCTTTTTTCTGATCAGGTTTGTTCAGAGATTTTTTCATGAGCTTGTTCATTTCATCTTCTAATGATGCTTGATTTCTATCTAGTTCTTACTTCTCTAGGTCAAGTTTATCCAAATTAAACAAGCAACTCAAAGAATGATAACTTACAAGAGTTTCTTTGCTCACTTGGAGACCCTTAATCTCCGCCTTCAATATATTCAATAGCAAATCAAAGTTTGCCATGTCACCATCAAAATCTTTGAAAATCTGTCCATACCGACTGTTCAATTCCTCTAGATATCTCTCCAAAACCGAAAAATTTAAATCTAGCTTCTGAACTTTCTGCATTAAAACCTTTAGAACCGTATCTCCTGGTATTCTTCCCACCTGAAGAGCCTTTATGTCTGTTACCGGGTCAGGCACCGGTTTTACTACCTGGTCGGGTAAGGGTTTCCCTGTTGGATCCGGTACAGATTGTTTTTTGTTTTCATTATCACGGTCTTTTTCTAAATCTTCAAAGTTGTTAATCCCTTGTCTCGGTTCATCCCTTTCAACATTTTCTTGAGGCGGTACAGGTACAGTTTCATTTACATCCTCATTATTTTCCAAAGTTTTGCTTTTCTCATCAGAGATTAAATTCTCTAACATTCTCTCAACAGCATCCACCCCGTAAACCTCGATCGAACTCAGTGTACAGTAAAATTCAGATCCGTAATGGCTCAAAAGATTAAATTTCAAATAACGGACCCACCTCGGTTCTGGTAGATTGAATCTCTGTTCGTGCTTTGAATTTTGGGCAAGAAATTCACCTATATAGTCCCATTTTTCTGTTGGGTACACCAAGCTGCTAAAAACCTCAAACTGTCTCAAATTCGACGAATAATGCTCAAAATTTGCAATTACAATCATATCCACTAAGGTTTCTTCAGACAATTCTATAATGACAAATTTGCCCTCGACTGAACATGGGTTACGGAGATACTTATCTTTATCTTTATCCAATATGTTTGAAGCACCTTTCGCTTCTTTGTTGAATGCTAAAACCTTTGCTCCTTTGGATTGAGAGGCGTAGTTATACTCCTTACCACTAGGTTCTACACGGCGTACCACTGTACGGGCTGTACCAGTCTGGCTAGGATTGATTTTGCCCTTGGAGTTAATTATTGCCTTGCTTTTGAACTCATCTAATGGGAGAGGGGTGATTCGAGAGATTCTCTCAGTTCTTTGACCGTTCATTTCTCTTTCTTCCTCCTTTGTTTCTCTGTCTTCCACCTTTTTCACTTTCTGTTCTTCCTTCGTTTCTCTCTCTTCTTCCACTTTTGCTTCTTTCTCTTTCTCCTTTGTTTCTTTCTCTACCTCCTTTGTTTCTTGCTCTTCATCCTCCTTTTCTCTCTCTTCCTCGGTTTCTTTGTTTTCTTTATCTGGTATAGTTCCAGGCTCACTAGCTAGCACTTCATTTTTCAGGAGAATAGGTTTAGGAGAAGGGGTGTTTTTCTCATTTTCACCCTCAGAAAGGAGTGCATTTTGGTAAACCTCACTCTCAGGGATAGCAGGATTATTTTCGTACTTCTCACCCTGAGTACGGATATTTTCGTAATTGTTGTTTGGAGTAGAGTCAAATACATTTAAATTCTCTTCTTTGCGTGAGATGGATTCAGGAACAGCATCGTGCGGTTCATCTATAAAGTTAGATATTTTAATATATCAGTCCACATTGATAAGTTAACTGACTATACAGAAATTATTAATATATAGACAGATATACACAAAATTAGAACTAAAATATAAACATTGAACTAGGAAAAAATAATTGGTTTCAAAATACACTCGAGGTAAGGATGGTAAACAAACCAATCTGACAACACAAAATATATGCAAGTACAAAACCAAACAATAGTCAGTTGTTATTGAAAGATAAAAACCTACTTAGTCAAAAGACTTCAATTACGTAGAACCAATAGATATCGTTTGAATAAATATAAACCGTACAAACAAGTTATTTGTGCTCAGATATTATTATTTAGATAAGGAGACTTGAGTAATTAACCATTGTATGACAAAATCAAAGTTATGTAATGCTTTCATGCTGATACCAACCACCAATAAAAAAATAAATGATTATGGTTTGATGACATTGACCATGTACCAAAATTACAAGAAATAAAAAAACTTGGAGGTATGGATAAGAAACTCCCATATTATTTTTTAACTAAGAGATTAGTGAGGTTCAACTCATAATTAAAACAACAGGTATGGTACTAGCTTTCATGGATGCAACTAACTTCAAATGAGAGAAAGAAAATCCATTGCCTTAATGACATAATCACACACAATAAAAATAATAGATCAAAGGAAAATTACCTCTATACCCATTGCCATGGCTGATGAGAGAATTTAGCATAAAAATGAGAACCCATAAAAGAAGGACTACAGAAAGAGAGACTTTGTAAAGCTTTTGTTTCTCGACAGTGCTGGTTTTCTCTAAGGCAACGGCTCTTCTTTGGAGAAGAGCTCTGCGAGACCTCTGCATTGCGCATCAATAGTATTTCTTTCACATCTGCATTATTCAAATTAGAAGATGTAATCATTAATTACAGGAAATGCAATACAAGAACTCTCCATTCGAATCAAGATTGAATCGAATTGAGTTTCTTACAATTTGTTCAAGCTCAATCAGAAAATAGTATTAAACTGCATTACTCCTTGGTTCTACCTCTGTAAAATAAAAAATTGTTCACCTAAAATTTAAAAAAAGAATGAAATTTGTACTTTTGTGACTTAGCTTGCAAGAAAAAACCTCAGCGAGAAAGAGGAGAGTAAATTTTACCTATAAATTGCTGTCCTCTTCCACTGTGCTAAATCAAGATGCAAAAGATCTTGAAAAACAGCACCTGGCAACAAAGATGGAGGGAGAAGGTGACAAGATATAATCCATTGTTGCTACCATGGTTTGGAAAATCTATCGGCAGCCCACGATCCGACTGTTCGTTTATGGAGTTGGGACAAACTGATTCTTCAGATTAGATCTTTTACCGATTCTTTAAAGGCAAAGGCACAGCCGCACAGGTAGATGCGATTGATTGATTGATGATTGGAAGAGGTATTTGGGATCGCGTGAAGTATGTTTCGTGAATTGAAAGAGAAGGAGAAAGAAAGAAAATGGGTTTGTTCGCCGGGTTAGAGGGGCCCGATGGTCAGACAGGCGTTTTATTGAAGAAAGGAGAGGAGAGAGTGTGTGTGAGAGAGAGAAGCGTTTTAATTGGAGAATCGGAAGAGGCAAGAGTGACGTTGGGACTTGGTGCAGATGAACGGAGCAATCAATAGTTGTGATTTTAAAAAAAGTAGGGGTAAAGATGTGAAATTTTATTTTCACGGAACGGAAGCAATGGGTGTTTATTGGTTTAACCGTTTAAATGCTTGAGATTTCCTAAACGGCTCCGAGATTTGAGAAGGCTCATGGGGGATGGATGGAACTATCATGGAAACCAAGAATGAATCCGGTTGTACAATAATTTGATTTGGTTTGATTAGGAGTTTAACTTCGCTTTGCTCATCTCAAATCAGGAAATTTTATTTGTGTCCCGAATGTTTTAGATTATTTCTTTCCTTAAAAAATGTTTTAGATTATTTCAAGAGTGAGTCTATGTTACTATGCATAGCACGAATTAGTCCGTACCACGGAATCATATTTTCATTTTGAAAATTCTAATGGTCAATCCGAACCGTTCAACGTGATCTCCACATGAATATGTACTTGCTGACTAAATTTTATATTTTTTCAAACTTTTTACTATATTTTAAGATAGGTAGAAAATCACTTGATCTGAAAATTCTGAACCATCCAAAAACAGTGATTTTCTATCTATCTAAAAAAAATAGTAAAAGAATTCTAAAAAATAAAAAAATTAGCTCACAAGTATATTCTCATATGGAAATCATGTTGAAAGGTTCGGATCGACCGTTAGAATTTTGAGAAAGAAAATATTAATCTGTAGTACGGACCATTCCGTGCTATGCATAGTACCATAGACTCACTCTTATTTCAAATTCAACATCATACAAAATTTCTAATTGATTTGTCAATATAAATAAAATACTCATTATACAAAACTTTTAATTGATTTGTCAATACAAATAAAATACTCATTTGATGATTTCCAAGTAAACATGTCTTTACATAATTAATAAATCGATTACTTTATTCCAGATAATTTTAAGAAATATGTGACTTACTACACTTTACATTTGAGGTATTTGATTTAATAAACTTATATTCATGTCATGTCGTGGAACTAATTTGAGAAGAATTGAGATTTATCTAATGTTGGATTAAGACCAAAAAAAAAATTTGTTGTACAGAATTATTTAAAACATTACCAATGCAGATTATTTTAAGACTTTATTAAAAGAAATGTTCTAATCATACTTGATCTGTGATTTATACTAAATAATATAGGAGCTTATGCCTTATTAGCGTATGAAAGTGAATATTACGCTTATTAAGCAATCTAGGTATATTGTGCTCAATTTTGTTTGATCTTAGATTTTTTAATAATGTTTGAGAATATGTTGAACTATTCAGAGTTGCAAGTAGATAGTTAAAGCAAAAGCAATTTTAATAATCATTGAGTTTGACTTTAGAAAACAACAAGTAATATACACAAAATTCTACAAGACGAGTTCGTCAATAATTTGTGAGTTTGATATTTAAAAAAAAATTGGATCGACTTTAAATGATAATTTTGAACCACTAATTTTGGATGTAGGAGCTCAGTGATATGTTCTGAATATTAAATTTTTTGAATTAATTATATATGAAATTATGAGATTGAAATATAAATTATTTTGTTGTATTATTTCAATGGAGGCATTTTAACCTCTTATGGAAAGAAATACACACATAAGATTTACTACTAAATAATTAGAATCGGCAGTAAATTGACTTTTCCGCGTCCATTAAATGCTTGAAAGTGGGAGAATGTTTTTGTTGCCCATTGAATTGAATATAATATACGGTGGTGAATTAGAATGCTGAGTTGGCCGAAGTGGGAACGAGCAGCAATTTGAACTTTCAACGGCATAAGATTTCCTAAAGCCAAATCAACGGCTGAGGATGTCCGCAATGACGTGGAGATCTCTCAATCTCCATGTGGCCATGTGGGACAGCGATGATTGCAAATCTAAACTTAAATCAAGGCAATCAAACCCAAATTGTCCCCAGCGATTGTGA
Source organism: Carex littledalei (assembly GCA_011114355.1). NCBI lineage: Eukaryota > Viridiplantae > Streptophyta > Magnoliopsida > Poales > Cyperaceae > Carex > Carex littledalei. The sequence continues at coordinate 9,926,291 of CM022090.1, read as the reverse complement.
AATTCGTATCCCCTAAAGTGACACAAAGTTTATTTATATATTCAGACCGTTCGATCATAATCCGCACGAAATTGAAAGGGATCGTCAATTTCAACTTAGACCGGATTGGTCCAGATTCTAATCGTACGATCCGAATCGAAACACAAATTTTGAGATATTTTAGGGGATCCGACCCTGTCGACTTTCCCCTCTTAGCTGGCATTTCTTGGCTGGAGAAACGCCAACGGTAAGGTAACATCAGTAGAGGGGCCCACTCACCGTCAGCCACGTAGCCTCGTACGAAGGTCGATTCAAAATTTCAAATTGTTCCCCTTTGTCTTTCTTTGAGCGTTTTAATTCCTTCTGTTTCATTTTCTGCCAGATGTTTTAAACTTTAATTTGGTTTTAATTATGTCCATTTCAGAAAGGGATATTAATTCAGCATTTATTTGTTTTATGTGTACTAGGTCTACGTAAAATATTGTTTTTGTTTTAGTTTTTAAATTAAACTTTCCTTTCTCCCTAAGCAATAAATATTTAGATCTGTATTAAATATCGTATTTGTTTTAAGTCTAAGGGAAAGAGATACTTATGGCGTCGGCCAAATCTCTCCAAACAACTTTATCAAAAAAAAATTTGAGTAAAAGTTCGAGTTTAAATTGCCCAACTATTTAATATTCACAACAGATTTCTCTATCTGAATTTCGAATCTGCAACCTCCTACACGGAGAGCATTATTTTTGCCACTAGATCAAAGGCTTGTTCTCAACTTTATAAAAAATTTGTAGACAAATTTAGTATTTTGACTATTACCAATTTAGTTATGATTTCTTTGCTGGATTAACCTGAATTACTTCCTAAATAATTTCTTCCAACCGTTCATAATAAAATTGCGAGTCCAAAAAATTGTTCAAGTGCATCTTACTATTAAGATAAAAAAAAATGTTCAATGATACTCAACAATTTTCAAAAGAGGATCTCTTCAAAAATCAGGAAATATTAAAAAAATTATTTAGTCTTAATTCGTGAACATTGTATTTGGAGTCATTTTGTTCTTTCTATGATTTTGTTTGAACTTGCAAAATCAAATCTACATTCATTGTTTAGTTTTTTTTTTAATTAGGACACATTTTATTGAAAACTGAAAAGCAAAATTATAAGTTTCTGGTTATTGAACGTAGGAAACAGAAAATTAAAAATATCAATGATATAGTTGGTTTACCCCAAAATAAAATAACGTACGCATTCTTTGATTGAGATAATATGATGCCTTTTAATTAATCTATGCAAAAGATAAAGAATGAAGTTTTTTTTTTAATAGCAAAGCATACCTCACAAGGCACCTATTTCAAATTTCTATTAAATAATAATGTAAGTCGGCATTACTAAAATCCATCTTTTTCTACCTCACAAAGCACCTATTCCACTTAATGTCTCTATTTTTTGTGTATCCACCATGCCTTCATTTTTAAAAACTTTAATAACTCAAAATTTAAAACTTAAAAGTCAAAATAAAACCGTTGGATATGATCTATATCATTTTATCTATGTGCTCATAAAAAATTATCACATTTCGATTTTGTTTTTTTATGTGAATCAATAAGTTAAAAAATCAACGTCTAGAAATTATCCACATTAGTACGTTTTTTACAAGCTCTTGATGACAACCAAAACAAAATTAAAATGTTATGATTTTTTACACGTGTATAGATAAAATGATGTAGATCGTATCCAACGGTTTTATTTTGACTTTTAAGTTTTAAATTTTGAGTTATTAAAGTTTTTAAAAATGAAGACATGGTGGAGGTTTAAAAAATGAAGGCATTTGAATCCTCCTCAATATCAATTAATAAACGTAGAATAGCATGAAATGACAAAATGGATAGCTATAATACCCGCTACCAAAATAGTACCAAACAATCAGTGCTTAAAACATTCATCATTCTCAGAATTTATTAAAGAAGAACATGCATCATGTTTCATTGAGAAAATCTCATAAAGTCAATTATGATATTTTTTATTAAGAAAAATTAGCTTTGTTGATATACAGATGGATCCAAGTTTGCTTTAAACTTTAGGGGTTTTTAATTTGTGATGAGTTGGGGGGATATTATAAAATATCCTTCTTTTCAAATCATCAAACAAAATACCCTTCTTTCAAATTTTTTGTCAAAATACCCTTGTGAGCTCTATTTTCCCCCTCTTTCCCTCCCTTGTTCTCCTCCCAACTTACTCTCGTTTATTTTATTTTTTTAGTAAAGGAACTTACTCTCGTTTATTCTTTAATTATATTTTTGTTTAGAGTTAATTCCAGTCTACAAGCAGTAAAAAAGAATTTAAAAGCGACGGTTTGACTATAGAACTACTACATTTTTTTTAAAAAGAATTGAAACAATCGCTGATATTTTTAATGAATCATTAGTATATTTGTTTTTACATAGTTTACACTTCGATTATTCACGTTTTTGAAATAACGAACCACTAACAATATTAATGAGTAGTTGGTTAATGAAGTTTTGACAAAAAAATTCTGACTAGAATAATTATTCTTATACTTTAATGTTGGTATCTAATCTCCAAACCACTAGATGATTGAATTTTGAGATAATAATATTTAATGTTATAGTATTTTTTACGTATTTAAAAATTATATATATTTTTAAAATGAGAAAATTGGGTACGTATCAACAAAAAAAATATTATTGCAATTGGATATTTCTCTATAAAATAATATTAAATGGATCTCCATCTAAATTTAAGAATCTCTTATATTTCCTCGTTACATGATTAATCATGTAAAATACAATTGTTACATTTTTTATTAATAATTAATATTTGAACAATTTTGAAATTACTATTTTACCTCTTTCTCTTCTTTTCCTCCTTTCCTCTCCTGTGTACCTATATACATGAAGAGGAGAAATGAAAGAATAGTAATATCCCACATTATTGCATGGAAAATAAAATATCCTAGGTAAACATGTAACTGAAAAGAAGAATTTTTTTTCATTCGAGAAACGAGGAGCAAAACTGAAGTGGCTTTACTTGCAAATATATTAATTTATGCTCTGATTGGAACCGGAGTTAATCCTTCTGCTATTTAATCTTTCACATGCGTAGAATAAATTTCATAATAAATCTAAAAATTAGAGCACTAGTCCTAACTCCTAAATGTAAAGGTTAGTTTTTAATTATCTCGAATCAACGTGCTTACTCACTCTAATTCCATTTTCGCTTACACCAGTGTATTTTCGCTTTCAATAGTCCTCGAAGGAAATGCTATTTTGCTGTTCAAAGAATAATTTATAACTGTTGAAAGAATTTTGGAGTATAATTTCTAATGTTGAAACTTGGAAGTCAGATGGCATTGAAAGAATTTTGGAGAGTATAGTTCCTAACTGTTGGATTTTTTCTAATGTTGCTATTGGAGGCGTTTGAATCTGTGTATATATCACGAGAGGACAATGAGAAGAATTTCTCCGCGACCACAATCGGATTGGATCTGACCTACTCACAGGGATAGCAGAAAAGTTCAATTGGCCCGGCGGCCCGGTCCGTCCCTTTATCCGGTCGGCCCGACACTGTGATGGACCAAGTAAGGGCGGGCCTAGAGACGGGCCAGACCTAGGCTTATGCCGAAGCCCATGGGCCTTTATGTTAACAAAAAATAAGCAGAACATCAGCCTTTATTTGCTATTAAACTATAAATTATTTTGTGCTCCAGTAGCAAAATCACACTGTTGTTTGTTGTTGAACTATGAATTATTTTTTCTTCTATTAGAAAAATCATATTATGAATTGTTTTGTTGTCTTGTACGGTCTATTTGATGTGGTTGAATATAGATGGCCAACGGGTATGGGTAAGCCAGGTAGGCCCATGGGCAAGGGCAGGCAGGTATGGGTCTGGGGAAAGGCCCATGGACGGCCGGGTATAGATTTTTAAGCACATCAGATTGGACCAGGCAGGTGGGCCATCAGTTTTTAACAAGCAGGCCAGGTATGGGCTTAGCAAAATACTCGTGGGCTCAGCCCATTGCTACTCATAGGTCATAACCTAATCGAACTGTCAAGAAAGGACAAAGCACTGGGAGGAGTAAAAGGAAGGGAAAGGGAGGAGAAAGTGAAGAAAAATAGAGCTCACAGGAACATTTTGTCAAAAAGCAAGGCTTACAAGGTCCACAAAATATTTTGTAAAATTTTCTCATTGGTTGTTTGTTAGATATCTATCTTTATTGGAAACCTTAAAAATATGGGAATTTAGAATGCGATTAAGACATACACTAATAAATTATAGGAAAATATACAAGTTATTTGATAAATTATCTGTTTAAGTTGCGTGGAAAAAAACAAGAAAAATGATAGAAAACTAACACTAATAAATATTGTACTCTTGCTCAAAATAAATAAATATTATATCGGTTTGTAACAATGTTCTAAATAGTGCGCTATAGCGACGCAATAGCGGCGTTATAGTGTTTTTGGACTTTAAAAGCTAAGCTATGGGATAAAAGTGTGCTATTTCAGCTACGACCGCTATAGCAGTAATAGCGGTCCGCTATTTGCGCTACACACTACGCGCTATAGTGCACGCTATGCTACATAGGCTTTTATTTAAAGGTCAAAACTGAAAAAAAAAAATTAACGATCAATTTTTTTTAAGGTCCATATTGTTTTTGCTTTTAAATAGAAAAGATAGATAATTTATGCCATGATGCTTAGGTTTTTTTTAATAGAAAAATATATATAGTTTACATGATGCTTAGATTATTATGAATGGAAAAAGATAGATAGTTTATGATATTATTAGAGATACTTTGAATAGCAATTTGGAGTTTGTACTGGTTCAATATGAATATTCTAAGGGTTTGTCTATAGTGCAGCAAAGTTATTTTGGCTATAGTACAGTAATTAAATCCTGACCTTTAATCAGATGTCTCCAAATTTAAGTTGATTAGGGATAGAATAGTCTTTTTTTTTTCTGCTCCATTATCTCTGTTTTCATTTCCGACACCGTTACATCTCTTTCTCCTTCGCTCTCTCTTTCTCGATGCTCTCTCTTTCTCATTTCCGCTCAGTACCTTTCTCCTCCCCACGCATGACCTCTCAGCAGCCCGGCCTTCTTCTGCCCCCGCTCTCCCTCTCTCCAGCCCTTCTTCTTCTCCCCCTGCCCGCTCTTCTCCTTCCTACCTCCTTCCAACGCTGTATAGGTATTGTATAGGAGTTATGCTCTCATTACTGTATAGGAGAAGGAGTTATGCTCTCATTGAGAGTTGTAAGGCTATATAGGTAGCATCAAATTGACAGTCACTGTCAATTGTTTAAAAAAAAAAAAGATAAAATTGCTTTAAGGAAAAATTTGATTTATGGTCAAATTGTACTTATTGTACCAACAGCTAGCATACCTGCTCCAATGACCATACCAGAAAATATCAAAGAATAGTAATTGCATTTTTATTTTTCCAATTATATAGTTTATTAATGTGCATTATGATGAGATGTTTGCTTGATAAAACTACAAGCCTGATTAATAAGAGAAAATATTTAGGAGCAAAATTGTTCAGTTTTATGGTATTTCAAGTTTTATAATATTTGCAATTTTGCATCTCCACATATGTTAAACAGAAAAATATTGTTTTGAAAACACTATGTACCCTTTGTACAGGTAGTAGTACTGTGTGCATAAATTGAATTAACAAAATGTACAAGCTAAATTACTAGTACTTGACAGTAGTTGTAAATTGTACCAACAGTGGTACTGTACCGGTGGTGGTACTACCCGCAGTGGTACTGAGTTTGACAATCATGCAACTCTTACAATTTCGATATAGATTAATTTGTTCAATTTCCTTTTATTCATTAATTTATCCATTGTTTTTATTTCTTGTTTTCCTTTGATGGTACGCAATTGAATGGTTGCAAAAAATGCACTAAAAAACTATCACTACAAGAACAAAAAGCTACATAAAACTATATTACATTAGAACTGAGAAGTGTCTATTACAACAACAAAAAGCAATGACATGTAACAAAAAACAATCTCCAAAACACTCAACAAACCATAACAAAGAAAATTCCAAAAATACCCTTAGCAAACCTTAACATAATACAACAACAATACATTCATCAACACTAAAATGCCTCTCATATATCTTCCATGAATTCCATGAACTGTATAGGAAACATAAATGCCTCTCAGCTCTAGTGTGTGAAAAATCGACCTCTTGTCATCTTGATAAATATACACTGTACATATTCTTTCATCAGCTCATAGCTCCTGTAAGAATTAGAAAAAACTATATTTCAAAAATTAAATCAAGTTTCAACACTCTAATCACATGGATAAAAGCAAGCTACATGAGCAAAATTGAATTTCTACGAGTTACAGAAGTGAATATTTAATTGGCAAACAAAGCTGATTTTCCTAGATATATATACAACATGCCATTAGCATAGCAGGTATCGACATGATGATTAGCAAAGTACCAGCCTGGTACACACAAATCAAATGGTTTCTTTATACTTATTCAAACCTAACCTTTTACAATTATTGGCATCAGCTACAACAATTATATGAAAGCTCCTCACAAGTCTTAGCAATAACCAACCTGAAACAAAAGAGTTGCAATTAAGAAATTACTACTAAACCCAAAGCAGCTAATACTCAAAATCAGAATTTCAGCCTCATGTTCAAGATGATACAAGTAATAAACACTATGAAAAAAATACCCATGTAGGTAAATACGCACCTAATATGTTGAAAATAGAAACAAATCAAGGAATTGATCTCAGAGCACTCATCATAGATCAAGTGGCTAATATTAAATCAAGTGTATTAAAATATTTGTATCTGTCCATATCACTAGAATTATAAATCAACCGGTAAATTGGTACACGTATACCATGACACCCAAATATAGCAATTAGGCCAACGGCTAGTTAAATAGCCAAATGTATAAATAGGAGTCGATGGATGTGTAAAAATATAACTGAAAAATATCAATAGTAGCAATGAAATACTTATTCTACAAATTCTATCTCAAAATTCAACATAATAGCTAATAATTGAAACCGATAAGCCTAAATTTACCATTTTTGCAAATAAAATAAGGATTCTGATCATAAAAATTTGCAATGGCAATCAACATCTTTCGGCTTTGTTTGCAAATTACACGCAACATTAAAATTCTAAAACCAAGTTAGGTACAAGACAGAATGACTAATTAAAGACAACAATTACTTCAGTATTAATAGTTCATGTAAAATCAGAATACAACATCTCTAATATTGGCTTGGCTTAATTTTATTTCAATTCTAAATATACAAGTAATTGACCTATCACAGAAAGTGTGTCAATCTGAACACTAAGCACGAAATTAAGTGTGTCAATTTGAACACTATATACAATTCATGAAAAGCTAGAAAATAGAACTCATCTTAATCAGGAGCAAAGAAAGTGTGTCAATTTGAATACTATATACAATTCATGAAAAGCTAAGAAACAGAACTCATCTTAATCAGGAATAAAGAATTGCAGATTTTTCCATGACGTCGCCTCTTTTTGTTAGCTTCTGACTGAATCGACAACCTGAAAGAACCAAAATAGAAAAAAATATCCAAAGTTAAAATTATCCAAGAATTGCAGCTTTATTTTCTTTCTTCACTTTCGCATGTGTGCCAGCAAGATTAAATATAGCTTCTGACGGAGGAGGGTCGCGACTCACGAGGGATGGAAGAATCACACGGGAGATGGAGCAGGAGATAAGAGGTTTTAGGAAACAATTGAGAAGGCTGAGGCTGCGTCTGAGAAATGGGAGTGAATCTGAGCTCAAGAGGCGGTTGAAGCGGCGAGAGACGAGAGGCAGGGAAGGAAGGGAGGAGGTGGGGAGACGGGAGAGGCACTCCAAGAGGAGATCATCTGGCAAGGCGGAGATGGCGGTGGCAGGGGTGGGGATGAGGGTGGAAATGAAGCGGAGAGGAGCAGGAGACATAGACGGAGGGTAAACGGAGAGTAAGAAAGAGAAGAAATAGACGGACTATTTTACCCTTCCGAAAAACATTTCGGTTTAATTTAACGTCAGATAGGAAATAGTCTATCTAATCCGAACCATTCAACAGACAAAATTAACGATTGTGATTTAATTTGATTTTGCTGTACTATAGCCAAATTAACTTTACTGTACTATAGACAAACCCATATTCTAATTCTTTAATCAATTTTGCGTTACTTATCGCTATATGAGACTTTAGATAATGTTGATAATTAGTAGAAATATAAAACATAATTTTTAAACAAAAAACGCTATGTATAATAGCTTTCGCTATAGCTACGCTATTCGCAATAGCTTTTTATTTAGTCTTTCCGCAATGACGCGATAATCAACTATTTATACCCTTGGTTTGTAATAACAATTTTTTTTTGTAAATTTGGATCTTCTAAAGTAATTAAAATTTTGAATTTGAATCCGTTCAATCTGCTCTGCCATAAATAATAAAGGAAATTTGTGCATATTTAAGAAAGGAAATTTGTGCATACTACTTCAGACCGAATTAATCTGAATTATAATCAGACGGTCCAAACTCAAAATTTGAGTATTTTAGTATATCCGGACCCAAACTTAGCCCCTCTACGAGGAACACGTATTCGGCAGTTAATACATCTTGATCATCTGAGGATCTGAACCAATCTGATCTAAGATAGATTGCGCGAGATCTTCTTAATATTCGTATCGACATGAATCGCGGTCCGGATTCATTTGGCAGTAACTCGAATTCTGAGTTAATACAGACGATACGAATTTATCTGGAACTACATTATTCTCCGGTCTTGATTCCTATCATTGTATGGACATGATTTCACCAGTAGAAGGTTTGACTCGCCGATCCAACGACCAACATTCCTACGTAGGGCTGTAAATGAGCTGAATTTGAGCGAGTTACCTCCAACTCGTACTCAGCTCATTATAAACGAGTCAAGTCGAGTTGGAATGGCAATAACGAGTTGCAAAGCCAACTCGAGTTCAGCTCGTTACCAACTCGAGTTGGCTCACAACTCGTTTATAACTCGTTTAACACAAGTTCATAAGACAATTCGATTTCAGCTCATTACCAACTCATGAAATTGCTTATAACTCGTTTATAGCTGACTCCTGAGATTTACTGTGGCGAATTTTGTGTAACACTGTAACTCGAGTTGTTAATAAGCGAGTTGGGGTATGCTCAAACTCAGCTCATTAGTTAAACGAGCGAGTCAACTCGAGTTGAAATAGTTCCGAGTTGTAAATGAGCGAGTTTAAACGAGCAGTTATCGAGCGAGTTATGAAGGAGTTGTGAGTTTGAGCATTTTTGTACAGCCCTATTCCTATATATATGTAGGGGTGATTAATGAGTGAGTTTGAGCGAGTTGGGGTATGCTCATGCTCAGCTTATTAGCTTAATGAGCGAGTTGGAGTCGTGCTCATTAAGTGACTCGTTAAGAAATTAAGCTTGTAAGCAATTTGAATTTTGTTTTGAGTTTTTTGTTTAAGATACATCATTCAAAAACTAATTTTTATTTGTAAAATTTAACAAATTGTTATAATTCAATCTAATTAAATAGTATATAATTTAACAAAAAATTATCAATAAGTAAATTTAACAAAATCAAACAGCTATTAAGCAAATTTGTTTCAAGAGATTAGATGTGGCAGAATTTAGGTAACTCAGTTCTTAATAAGCGAGTTGATAATGAGTAAGATATAACGAGTTGTTAATGAGCTTTTAACGAGGAGTTATGAGCGAGTGAGTTAGAGCATCTCCATTCCAGCAAATGTTTAGCAATTAATTTGGGCCACATCACTGAGTTTAACAATTAAAGATTAATTTCTAAATCACTCCATCTCAAAAATTTAATTATAGTTGCTTATTTAATAGAGTTGTTTTTAAAGCAAACTTGTTAATTTAAAAATTCGTTACATTCTAGCAATTATATTAGCAGTTAACACATCAATTAGTAATTTTAAAAAAATCATAGATGCTCTAAAGAGTTACTTTTAAAGCAAATTTGCTAATTTAAAAACTGTGGTACATCCCAGCAATTATATTAACAATTAACACATCAAATTAGCAATTTAAAAAAATCACGTAGATGCTCTTATGACAATTTACTCACCCTTGCATATAGAGTGGAAAAAACGTGCCGTGCCGTGACTTTGGTCTTGGTCACGGCACGCGAATGGTCACGCCACGTGAGTCATGCCCGTGCCTAAACGTGCCGTGACCATACGTGACTTGCGTGACCATTTAATCATAATTTAGGTTAGTTTATTCAAGATTCACCATTAAATCAATATCTAATGGTCCTAATTACACGTGACTCGCGTGACTACGTGTCGTGACTAAATCTTTCACGTACCGTGCCGTGTCAAAGTTTCAAAAGATGAACATAGCACAGGACACGCGAATCACGGCACGTAACTGACACGCATGCCGTACCGTTCCATGCCGTTCCGTGACGGAGCCGGCTCCGTGCCATTTTTCCCACGTACCTGCATATATGTCTCTCTGTTCGGACGTATCCTGAGCTGTGCGCTGACACGGCACGTATCGACCTCAACAAAAAGTGCTACAGCGAATTTAAATCGTCACTGGCTCACTGCTATTCATCCATCTCTTTCCCCACTTCTTTTTTCTTGAGGGGATCTTTCCCCACTTCTTGGAGATCGCTCGAGAGTTGCGGAGGCGCTCATGTCGCGAAATACACCTTCGACGGTTTACATAGGTTAATATCTCTCCTTTTACTCTTTCTACTGCTTGCGATAGCGGCTTTCAATCGTGACCTCAGTATGTTTTCCTAGTTCTTGATCTACTTTTAGTTCTTTCTGTCCTCGGTAGCTCGATCGTATTACACATTTTAGGCTTTCGTAATCGGTTTTAGTTTCTCCTAATGGAAACCCTAGGTCAACCCGAATTTAGTCTCTTATAGGTGATGCGATCTATAGCTGAAAAAAAATCTAACATCAAGCGAAATTTGCAATTAGGGACCAGTAATATTGAAACCAATGGGAATCAAAATTTCTTTGCAAAGCAACTGGTAGTATGTTACTCAAATTTGCAACCAAAAGCAACCAAAAAAATTGACAATTTGCTGGTATATTGACTGGGATGAGTGGACAAACCTAGTAAGTAATCAGCTATTCTCTTGTGACATAGCAGAGAAAGTGTGACATGAGAACAAACTCGATTGTTCAATAACAACAGTAATACGAGTTTTGAGAAAATAAAATGACTGTTGTATCCTTCTATGGATTTTGTTTTCTTGGATATAGAATCATAATCAATTTCAGCAAGAATGAACTAGTAAAATGTGAAGCAATCACATTTCAAGTGATTTAATTGATTGATGTTCTTGTGATACAATAGCTAACACTTGCCATCACATCTTCAAAATTTTCACTAATTGTTTGATTTTTCCTCATTTTACTTCTGATCGTGTTTCATTTATAGTTAATTTATTATCACATACTTGAATCTATTGGATTTAACATATAAAAAGAAATTTTTTACAAAGATATGAAGAGATATGAAGAGAACAAAACCAAGCGCTTATCTTCTGAACGATGGAATAGCTAATTGGCTGTTCTAGTTTTCAATCTGATGCTCTCACCTCCTTTTTTTAATCTGTTTTAATTCATGTTTTTTCTTTTTGTAATTCTCTCTTAGCCCAAGTTTTTGTTGGAGGTTTATGTTTTTACCAGGGATTTGGATAGCTTGATAAAAGGTATAAATAAAGCACATTAACCATCTGAATTTAACTCTGATGGTATAGCTCTATTAGCTATGTAGTTTTCAATCTGACTATCTGAAATCCTTTTAATTTCTGTTTGTTCAATTTCTCTTTTGCTTCGAATACTCTCCTAATTTGGTTGGTTTTAATAATTTATTTGCTTGGTACTATCATATTATGACTCTTTCGGATATTAGTTTTTAGTTTTATCTTTGTTCGGCATTGTCATATTATGACTCTTTGGGATATGTACCAGAAAGAACTAAAGAATATTTGTTTATTTTTTGTTGTTGCAAGAATCGTTTTATTTATTTTTAATCTAATTCTCGTAAGTGCCAAGGTGTGAAGTAAACAGTTAATGACAGTTGTACCCTATAATGTGCACATTTTTTTTATTAGTTTTTATGTGTATGTGCATATTTATTCTGCAAAGGTTCCCTTTTTCCCCTTTATGTGCCCTTTGTAATTTAACATACATGACATACATTGTCTCCTTTCTAATAGGAAATTTGGATGAGAGAGTGTCTGAGAAGGTATTGTATGAAATTATGATACAAGCTGGTAGATTAGTAGATCTGCATATGCCTCGTGATAAGGAAACCAACAAGCATAAGGGATATGCTTTTGCTGAGTATGAATCGCCTGAAATTGCAGACTATGCAATCCACCTTTTTAGTGGGCTTGTTCGCCTCTACAATCGACCTGCCAGATTTGCGGTTTGTCCCTTTTTTTGTTATTATTTTGCTTTTTTTTTGTTTTATCTATCACTGTACCCAAGTTTTACCTTGTCAACAACATTCAGTGCTTTTTATATTTGCAACAATTACGAGTTGTTGATAGCAAGAATAAATAAGCAGTACTGGCTATATATTACCCTATTTTTTTATATACCAATCTACTGAATCTCTTCATTTTTTTTTTCTTTCAAAAAAAAGCGGCTATTCCACTGATAATCCTAAAAAATAAAAATAAAAATAAAAGATATCCATTCATAGCAGAAAGAGTTTCTCTGAGTACAGAATAGTAAAAATTCTAGCTACTAACCCTTATCCAAATACTAACCTAAGATTATAACCCACCAACTGGTAACTAACCCATGGTTCCAGATCCCCTCAGAGTAAACCTTCATTTGTCTAAAGATTCAAAAACAAACTAGTGAACAAAAATCTACTGAGCATCAACAACAACCAAATTCAAAGCGAAAACAAACATAATAGAATGAAACAACTGGAAGGTCCTGGCAGGCAAAACTAGTTTTAATTGAGATTGAAAATTTCAACCTTTTTTCCTGCCCAATAATATACTGTATACAATGCTAAAGCACATGGACCTTTTAAAGGTTTTAACTACAACTCCTTGAAAACATATTCTATTCTGTTCGGTCAAATTACTGACATCACAGTACCTGTAACTTTTTCTAGTATATCAGTATTTTTTGAAAGGAATCACCGATATCTAGGAGTCGTAGATCATCTATACAATAACATTGCAATCAAATATAAAATGTGTTAATCTAGCTACCCATAACCATAGAGCATGATAAACAATCAATAGATAGTCTCTATATGAGAGTAAAACGAACATGAAGGTAAAAAATGTTCTAATTTTGAATGGTGATGAGGTTTTACAAATATAATTAAATTCAGGGTGAATCCCCTCAAACTCTAACCAACTATATAGAGAATTAATAGTAAAATAGGCTTTTGGAGTCTTAATCTCTTCAAAATGCTTTTGTTTAATCTTAGAGCTGGATATCAAAAATCACTTGGCTTGTTGTATTGCATTAATTTGGGATTAGGAGTAAGATGCTTATTTAAGCTAGATGTGTCTTGTTCCCTTACTCCAATCTTAAAATGCTGTGTTATTGTCAAGGAATTTCTTGCTGATCATTTATGAGTATACACTCTTTTATTCAACGAATGTGCTTATGTGAGCTTTCCATTTTTAAGATGTCGGGACAGGATAGACAATCTGCAGTTGGTAGCACCCCTCCAGTGACACCTCCAATGACACCTGGATCATCTTCTCCTGAAGTACAAAGTCCTGCTTCTTCTCGAGGTTGAATACATTTTCATATTACATTTTATCTTACACGAGTATATCCAAGTAATTTGTTCTCATACATCATTTCTTTCATCTCTGTTTATGTTTTTATTTTTTCCTTCCAGAATATGACCGGTTAGGAAACAGTAATAGAGAGTCAAGCAAAGGAAGTTATGAATATACTAGACGTGTATTTGGTTCGGTGTTAGGAGATGCTAGGCGATCACATTCTGGTGTTTCTTATAGGCCCTAGTGCTTTATTCAGTGTTATACTTTAGTACTAGATAAATAGCTTGAAGTAATGCGGGGAGGTCTGCTTGTGTTCATCATTTGTTATAATTGGAAAGAATGAAACATAGACTGTTTTGTAACAATATATGTACCATTCCCAGTGACTTTTCTCTCCAACTAGATTGATTTTAAAACTAGAAACTACGGACTTACTTATTGAATGAAAGAAAAAGGGCAAAGCATAAACTACTATCGAATATAGTAATAATGGAACAAGATGCCACCAATGCATATATGGATTCTGATTCCGGTCTTAACCATATTGAGAGAGAGTGGAAAAGTCCTCGCTTTTTTAACTATTTGGATTACTGGTTGGTATAATAATGGCCCTTCTTTTCCCTTGCTCATTTTTTTGGCGCTTCTATGCCCAATCATTCGAGCACAGATACATAATGAAAATGAATTGTGCTTACTTCAAGAAATGTTTTGTGTTCTTTTGTTTGAACTTTTTCAGAAGTTGGAGGGTCTGATGTGAACGGAGGCTGATTTGTGCATGCCTATTTCATAGATCAAAGGCCTCTTTTTTCCAATTGAGCTGGATAAAAAGAGCTTGCAATTTTGTTCATTGTTTGAATATTTGATTCCATTTTCCTTGTAAAGGATAGGTCTTGCAACGTTGCTTGGTAATAATGCTGTAAATAGATGTTAGTGTTCCATATGCACGTAACTACATATGTGCCAAAAGGTATATGCAAATAGTGGGGGTTATTGGACATGAGTTTCTTTCATTACAACAGATACAGGTACATGCGTTGTTGTTTTCTTAAAGAACCATCCCAAGCATAAACCTTGCTTGTTAGTCTGTGTTGCTGGATAATAGATGCACTAAAGAGCCACTTTTCTTTTTTGAATATAATTTTTCTGGCCAAAATATTTTATAATTTTTCGTTGAGTAAGGCTTAGATGCTATGGATAGCATAAGGCCTTTCGTGCTACGGTCTCAAAAATCTATCATATAAATTTCAAATTCCGATCTAAGTAGCTCAATAAATTGGTTATATAATGAACTTGTATAATACAAATTTTTACTTATTTTTGGATTTTTGTAACTATTTTTTATGATTTATGAAATATGACAAAAAATGGCTTAAAAATAAAAGAAATTGCTAATGTTTTAGATCATTTTTTGCCGTCTTTCATAAATCATAAAAAATAGTTAAATTTTTTTTAAAAATAGTAAAAATTAGTATTCTACAAGTTCATTATATAACCAATTTACTGAGCTACTTGAATTGAAGTTTGAAATTTATATGATAGGTGTTTGAGACCAAAGTGCGGAAGGTCTTATGCTATCCATAGCACCTAAGTCTTACTCTTTTTCTTTAGTTGATTGAGAATGAGAGAATGAGAGCACATCAAACTTGAGAATTCAAAGTGGTATAAACTAGACCAAAAATTGCAGCTGTTGTTGGGCTTTGAAAAATCACGCTTTCAAGTAAAAGTTGCACACCGGAAACAAAGTAAGGTTATGACATTGACACCAACCATGAATGAAGCCCGCCTGAAGGAATTAAGTGATATGATGTGAAATAGCTTTAATCCTTGGTATATTATAGTTGGTGCATAGGGGTCAATGCTTAAGGATTTGAGTTACTGAGTACGAACTTACCGGTTGTCAAGACTATGAAATACAAAGATAGTATTCATGACAAAATAAGATTGAAAGTAATGGCATGAAATTTAAGAAATTAAACAAATTGCTTTGAGAAGAAGACAACTAAAAATACTGTTAACACATGTATTATAGGAATAATATTAAGCTTAGGTGTTTTCTGCCGAAATTTTTATTTATAGCATAATAAAAAAAAATAAACTAAAACACTCTCGTTTGATGGGAATTCAAATTTTACCCAGGCTGCAGGGGCATTTGGCGGTCCCAAAAATTGGGGACCGCCAATTGGCCCTGCGGCCCCTGTCTAGGGCCTCCAAATGCTCCTACGGCCTCATTTTTTTTTAGTGATGAAATAATGGGCAATTAGCTTTGGAAGCATGCATTATTTATCATTCTTTTTGGTTGGTTGCTCGGGTATTGTGCAGCATTTCTGCTCTTATGCTCAAATTGTTTTTATATCAGTTTAAAAAAAAAAAATTGGGGCCGCAGGAGCATTTGGAGGCTCCTAGACTGGGGCCGCAGAGCCAATTGGCGGCCCCCAGTCTTTGGGGCAGCCAAATGCCCCTACAGTCTGGGTCAAATTCAAATTCCCACCAAATGAGAGTATTTTGGTTTATTTTTTTTGTGAATATGGTAGAAATAAAAATTTCGGTGTTTTCTGATTTGAGAACTGACAGAAACCTTAGCAGCATTGCCACAAGTGTATTTGGCCTATCGGAAGAGTAATAAATCCCGCCGATACGCCATAAAAAAATCTCATAAAAAATTCAAAAATGCAATTAAAAAACAGAGTTTAATGGTTCTGGTGGTTGGTCGATATGGTTTTATCCGATTAACTAGGTCGTAGGCTAACATGACTTGAAAATTACAAATTTTGATTTTGATTGATTAAGGAGGAGGTTTCAAATGCCTTCATTTTTTGTGAATCCATCTTGCCTCTATTTTTAAAAACTTTAATAACTCAAAATTTAAAACTTAAAATCAAAATAAAACCGTTAGATGTGATCTATGTTATTTTCTCTATGTGCTCATAAAAAATTATCACATTTCAATTTTGATTTTAAGTGAATTAATAAGTTGAAAAATCAACGTCTAGAAATTATCCATATTAGTACGTTTCTTACAAGCTCTTGATGACAACCAAAACAAAATTGAAATGTCATAATTTTTTATATGTGCATAGATAAAATGACGTAGATCATATCCAACGGTTTTATTTTAACTTCTAAATTTTAAATTTTGAGTTATTAAAACTTTTAAAAATGGAGGTATGGTGGAGGCACAAAAAATAGAGGCATTTGAACCCTCCTCTTGATTAAGTGCGGATTTGATTTTGATTAACATAACAAGTAAATTGTAGATATGGATTTTGTTAGAAAAAAAAGAACAAAATCAACCTGACGAAAAGTATTTTTATAAAAAAATTTATTTATATATAATAAATTAATAATATGTGATATTATTATAATATGCCATGTTATTTTGTTATTTTTATTTTTTATTTAGAATATATTAGATATTATATTTTCCCCTTAATTGTGTTAACATTATAATTGATTAGTCATTAACTAAAATATTTATATCTGAGCACCCTTCACTTAACCGCAGTCCTGAATTTGTACCAAATATAAAGAAGAGATCGGTACCATGACTATGCTTTGGAAAAAAAAGGAAAGAAATTTTCTATGCTACATAAATGTGGCCATAGCTCAAATGATACATATAAAACTGGCAACAACTAATGCATCCATATTGTGAGAAATGGCGTGTATGGATATTTACTTGCACATACGGAATTATCAACATTTGGAATTTTGGGCATTATACCTAACCAATTCATACTTCTTAGATTAGCATTTTCTATTTTAACATTTGTTACTTTCAAGCTGGAATTGTTATAACATAGAAAGATGTATGGCAACTCTTCCCTTCATTTTTTCGTTCCATTTTCTTTAAGCAAACGAAGGCAATCCAAGCATTGTTTGTTATATCAGATTGAAATCTCCTGACTGTAATCAGGTGCGGTCCGATGTTTTATCCATTCAGAGTCGTCTAATTTACATCAAGATTCGTCTAGTCAATTTTAAAATTTGTGAGAATTCAGTGCGTACGAATCTTAATGCGGATTGAATGACTCTAATTAAACATCAAGACCAAATGTGGTCCGAGGATGTATGGAAACCAAAGTGTTGTAAGAATAGAAAAGTATTTATTCGGTCGTAACAACCTTAATCTATTTTTCTTTACATTTTATATATGATATTATAACTTCCAAGCATCAAATGAGTCTGAATTTATGTGCTTATTAATAATAGCAATAACATATGATGGGAACAAAACTGAAAGGGCGGTTGGTATTTGTCAGAATTTTAATATTTTTCTGAAACGGCTGATGACAACATATGCAAGAGAAGTCAAGGGACATTAACAATTAAGTAACCAGAATTATTTATCAGAGGAAGTACTTCTTTTGTTTCCTTTTTATAATAGTTTGACAAAAAGTATCTCGGATTATGTACATCCAGGGTCATGCTGACATCAAAAAACCAAATTAGCAGCCAAAACAAGAAAATAAGAACCAAGCCGGTGAACATAATTTTCCAAAGGACCAAGTCTATCAACTAAGTATTTATTATTCTACATTTCATCTGTTGCAGAGTAATTTTCCAACAGATGTTTTACATTTTAGAACTATGACAATAGTTGTATATTGTTTTTGTGAGAAACTGTTAGAAACTTCGGACCCAAATTTAACCAGTTACAGAGGTACTTCTGAATTATTAATTCTAAAATTTACATTTCTTTCCATTGGGTAGAGATAGATGTTCTTATTGTATGTAACATATTTCTCAAAGTTACTAAGAGCATCTTCATCTTTTAAATTATTAAAAAAAAGGACAATTTATGCCATGTTGGCATGTTAGCAACTTTGAAGATTATTTCAAATAACTTCTAAAACCATCTCCAATATTCCAATTGCATCTAATTTAATTTGTGAGATATGCATGTTGAATATTGTAATATATTTTTTACAGTTTGAATTAACAATTGAAAGCAATTGCAAATGATGATGTGACATTTTTCGAAAGACCGTTGACTTAACAAGATTGTTAAATTAACAATTGTTTCGCATTCTTGCAATTGTAATTGCAATTGTCACATCAGCAATTTGGCAAATTGTATTGCGAGTGAGATGGAGACTCTCTAACACAAAATACTTTGATGTTTGGATTACATTTTAATCTAATGAGATATACGCTTTAACATTGATGCCCAAATGCCCAATACCTTTTGAAAATAATTAAATTAAAATAACCGATTTTTTCAATGAATATTATTTTACTCAACATCCTGTCAAAAAGTTGGTGGTGTTAATTAATTCATAATAATAGTTGGAAGGATAATTACCGCAAATCGGATGTTAGCAAGGGCTTGATGGTTTATTGTTAAAAATAGCACAATCTTTAATTAAAACAACATTATTTATTGAAAGTCAGAAGGGAACTGACATGCATATAAATGAAACACTTTCATCAGGTTGCGGCCATGCAAGCACGAAAAATTTAGCTGCATTTTTATATGACTTTTTTTTTTTCGCTGGTTCCATCTTACCTATTTTTTTATTTGAGTACTTGAGAGCAAATTCTTATTGGCTAGCACAAAACATTTGTATTAGTAGCATTTTTTTATATATAAATTAGGATACCCGAATTCAAAATTATGCAAATGTTAGATTTACAGATCTTCCAGTATTAATTTCTATGCTAACTACTTGATTTGGAATAGGATTAGGCAACCTGTAAAAAATTTGATTGTAAACAAATTTGTATTCATTTTAAGGGGGTTTCTGACTTCAAAATGAACTTTGAAAAAAATATATCTCCATCAAAACTTTTTATCTCTCTTCCATTTATTTTCTTAGACATCACCATTCATAGAAGTCAGCAAAAGACAAGGGATGATCATTTATTTTATTATTTTTTATATCTCATTATATTTTATATCATGCACACATGATTTTCGATAAAAATATTTCAGTGACATTTTTGTTTATTATTTTGTAAGGGATGATCATTTGGGATATCATTTATGGGAGATCGTTTATTTTATTATTTTTTATATCTCATAATATTTTATAGGGAAATGTTTTGGCCCCCGAGCCATCATATCCGAATGCGTTCCCCAACTAGTTTAATAGAAAAAATCTTCAAATTTTGCCTAACTTCCATTTCTAGAGATCATATTCAAGCTTTTAAAGTTATGTTTATAACATTTTAAAATGCTATTCACAAGCATTTAAACCTCTATCTGCAAACATTTAAATCATAAAACTGTGTAGTTTTAACTCCTAGCTACTTTTGTTTTCAAGCTAAAAAAAGAAAATATTTCTTTCACCCACTTTTTTTTTATTTTTTCTCTAATCATTCTCATCCATTTTTCCGACGATCTGTGATGAATTTTACAAATCTAAAAATACGAACGTTTTCTACTCGATTTTTCTCTTTCAAATGAGATCCATGAATAAATACTTTTGAGTTATTTTCAAGTCGTTTGTTTTTTTGGTTGAAAGTAAATCCATGAACACTTTAAATTTTCAAACTTTTAAACATTAGTCTACAACCATTTAAATATCTGATGTCTACCATTTAAACTACTACGTTCAAGCGTTTAAACCTCTAATGTCAATCATATAGTATCACACGTTTAAACCTCTGTCTACAACCGTTTAAAGTAGTTGTGTCAAGCATTTAAAGTAGTTGTGTCAAATATTTTTTAAATAGTTTCCATGTCAGATTTAAAAGGTTGTAGACTGAGATTTAAAAGCTTGATAATTTAAAGTGCTAATGGACTTTACTTTAAAAATAAAATAAAAACAACGACTTGAAAAAAACTTAAAAGTATTTCTTCATAGATCTCATTTGAAAGAGAAAATCGAGTAGAAAATATTTGTATTTTTAGATTCGCAAAATTCATCACGGATCGTCGGGAAAATGAACGAGAATGATCAGAGAAAAAAAAAGTGGGTAAAATGAATCTTTCCTTTTTTGGCTTGAAGACAAAAATAGTTAGGAGTTAAAACTACTCAAATTTAATATTTAAATACTTGCATATATATTTTTAAATACTTACGAGTAGCATTGTAAAATGTTATAAACAAAGCTTCAAAAGTTTGAATATGAGTGCTGGAAATGAAAGTTAGACATTAAATACTTAGAAAACGCGCTCAGAAATTTATTTGGAAGGCAATTATCAGACTCCTATTTTATATCATGCACACATAATTTTCGATAAATATATTCCAATGATATTTTTTTTATTGTATTTTTAACATCTCTTTCCGTAATCGCTTGCTTTTATGTAAAATCATAATAAAAAGTAAACATACAAATAAAACAAAATATATATTTTGCTTCCTCCATTTTTAAAAATAAACATACAATGAAACAAACAACGGGCAATTTTTCACGTACCAAATATGGTACCTATATCTTCTATTAATATTTTATTTTTCATTAAAGGAATGATTTTGCTCGCTTGGATAAATTTTGCCGATTGCCCTCCAACTTCCTCGTGTGCAAATTTTATACATTTTTTTTTATCAGAATGAACCCTATATAAATTTGAATTTTTGATATGGTTTATACTTATTTTTAAAATTGCATATATTTGCAAAATTCCATTCTAACCCTGAAGATGAATTATATGCACATAACTATACTATGGTTATTTTTTTTCCCGCTAGTGGTGCCAATTAAGATGATGTCCTTGAATTTTTTTGAATGAAGTTGACAAGTTACATAATTTTGGCTTTTTATAAATTTGATGGGGTCAGTTGATTTTAGTATTTTGTTAAACCTCCACAAGTTCCACCATAATAACCATTAACATCAAGTAAAATGATAAATTAGAGAGTTTCCTTTCAAAGCATATTCAAGTATTTTATTAATTTTTTTTCTTATAACATTATGCCGATTCTAATGGCATAGTTTGTGTGTTTTCTTACTTCATGTAAAAGTAACGTCCAAACATTATTTGTTAATTTTTTTTTTCTATTTTGGAGTTCTATTAAGAAAATATAATTCTGGCGTAAATCTATTTTTTATGGTAAATCCAACTCTTATAGTACATATATTAAAAAAGTATCATTCAATTAAAAATTAAAATTATATATGTGCTCTCAATTATTTAGATAGGATGTGTATCACATTTTAGTCAATTTATAATTTAATTGGTTATTCATCATAAAGTCATTAAATTTACATCGTCAAAATTTAAAATTATTTGATGAAAGACTAAAGTCTTTCGAATCGACTCAAACTTGATACAAGTTCTACACAAATAATTGAGAAAGAATATATTTACACTTTTAGTTTTTAATTTTATTAATATTTTCTAAAATATGTACCATAAAAATTAGATCTACCATAAAAGCTGAATGCAAGTTAGAATTATTTAAAAAAAAATGCAAGTATAATGGTATTAAAGTATTAATAAAGCAAATTATAAAGCAAAAATTGTCGGTTTTTCTTAAACTCGGGTTAATCAGGTTATTCATTTGAAAAACCAGATAAAAAAGAAATATACGAAGGAATATGGAGGGACAAAATATTATGTATGTTGTACTGTACGTGTAGCATAGCATTTCCAAAGCGGATAAATATTTTAACAGAGTAGTTTTGGCTTCATGCAGCGCATTAATATATAATCCAAACATAAATGCTCTGTATGAAACCAAAACTACTCTGTTAAAATCTTTACCCTTCCAACTTCCAAGGCATTTTCACTGGAAAAGAAAGAATAGCTTAACTAAAAAAGTATTCTTCCATTCTGTGCCCATTCGGCTCCCATTTTCTCAAGGTCAAGTCAAAATGCTCCGCTCCACGCCTAGTTACCGGAGAAAAGTATCTACAACCTAATGGAAACCAATATTAGGTATCAATTCTTGCTCCCGATCGCTTTCTAACTGCCATTTTCTTCAAAAAAATTCTCTTAATTTCGATTCCTTGACGACGAACCACTCATCTTTAGCTTCAATTGCCATTCAAAGCATCTATGCCGCTCCCCCTTTTCTCCCAATTTAGATTCTATCTTGCGCATACATCATCAAAGGCACGAACCTGCAACCCAAACTTTGCAATTTCCAATTATTCTTGGCTTTTGTTACCTGATTACTGAAATCTGAGCTTCCTGCTATATCAAAGCCCCAATACTAAAATTGAAGGATTGTTACCCAAACCCAATTGTGGGATCTTTGCTTTTCTTCTTCATACCATATTAATTTTATGTCGGTGAATTCCTTTCTTCATCCAAAGCAATGAACGAAAACTCAGATGGGATCACCAACTGTCCAATTGAACCTAACAATCCATCCACCAGCCCTACTTTCTATTGTTGCTTTGCAAGAGGCCGCAAGATTTTGTATCAATACAACAGAAATGGGCCCGAGATAGAGTCTCTAGCAGCACTGTGTCTAGATCAGACACCTCCCTACCACAAATGGTTTTTCCACACAGTTGGTACAAGAACCTATGGTTATTTGATGTCTGATAACTGCACCTATTTTGCAATTGTTGAACCCACAATGGGTAGCATTGTGTTGCATGATTTTTTAAATCGTGTGCGCCAAGTTTTTATTAGTGTGTCTAAGAGAAATTTGGAAAGTACACTGGCACCAGTCATAGCCCGATTTGTTGAGTCATTAGAGCAAATGCAGGGAAACCAAGGTAGTATTGCCAATAGTGATGAATCATTCCATGAGCGAGAGATGGTGGTGAGCGGCCACAGTAAGAGAAAGAAGAGAGAGAAGGATAAGAAAAGTAAGAGAAATGAAATAGAAATGGAGGAAATTGCTATTGTTAGAGAAGGGGAGGGGAGAGAGAGAGGACTGAGGATGGATGTGCTGGGAAATGGAGAGGAGAGGGGAATAGATGGAATTGAGAGGAACAGAATGAGGCGACAGCTGTCAGGCAGGCGGGCCGTGTGGTGGTCCCATGTCAAAATCGTGGCAGCAGTTGATGCGGTTATATGTTTCGTGCTGTTAGGTATTTGGTTGGCTGTTTGTGAAGGCTTCAAATGTGTTAGATAGTCTATTGGAGAAAAACATTGTCAAAATGAAAATATTTGGTTGCTTAGAGGAGAATGGTAAATTTGAACTTTTAGTTGGTTTGGGGTTTTTATCTTTTTTCCTTGGTATATTCAGTAGGAGTAAAATTGATTTTATTTTTTGTAGCTTTTGAATTTGTGAATTTATATGTCGAAATGGGGACATAATTGGATATATATAGAGTGGAAATTTGAGGCTAGCCATCTACTTTATCATGACAAGCACAATGTTATTTGATTGAAATTGACATGGGCATGTCATGCAAGAAATGGGATGCAAGTAAACAGAGTTAGGGAAGATGATGTTTTTGGAAGCAAATTAAATTTATTCGAGAAATGTATATATCTTGGTGATATATGTGAGATATACAAAGAAAATTTCTTTTATTTACTTTTGATTTCCTTGTAACTTTTCTGGATTGTCACAGACCATTAGTTCTTTTATTTCAGGTGGTTTTTGTGTGGTTATTGGAGTTTATTGATGTATATTAGATATTTGACTTTTTTTATTGGAAATATCTTCTATTTGTTCGGAATTTGTTTCGGGAGGGAAATTATATAGCTAATTTGACTGGTACCTTATCTATCAGGAATCATAATCCTTCACGTATCAACTAGATACATGAGTTTGCATAGTTGACATAATGATCGATACTCTTTCATTCTTAAACTATAATTATTGATTTCTTTACATTATATTCTCACTTTATGTGGTAAAATGCCTCTTTGGTTTCTGAAGGTTTTGACAGATTTTATAAATAGAAGCCTCGATTTGACTGGTTGTGTTTTTACAGTAACAACTAAGACTGATGCATTGTATAAATCAGACCAACCAGCAGGCCATTCAGCATCTATATATTCACAGGTGATGATAGTGTACATTTTCTTACGTAATTTACAGTACTTTATTGTAAGGCCGACCTAGTTACATGCATTTCAGCGAAGTGTTGGATTTAATTCATATCCTGTGTGTTTTTTATGGAAACTTACAAAGGAAATAAGTACAAGTTTAAGACTATAAAGTAAATAAATGCCCTAAAAGTAGTGTCAAATCCTGCAGGATGCTCATTCTAGGTTAAAATAACCTGACGGTGGGTACATCTCAAATGTGTCAAAACAGCTGTTATAATTTGCATGTATCATTGAAAATTGTGGAACAGCCCGATACATTGTCATTGACCTGGCTTAGAAAAAAAAAACGACTGATAAATTTCAAATCAATGAGCATACCTAAAAAATAGCAATTTCTTTTATTCCCTTGAGGCAAATTCTTAGTCTATATCAAGTTATCCATCGGATGTTCAGATCAACAATCACCAATGATGTGAATTTTTTAGGAAAAGAGGATATGCAAAACAGTCAAAAATAGTGATGCCAGGTTTTATAGTCAACTCATTCTTTTCTTTTGCCTGTGAGAAAGAGACAATTGGAGCTATTTCTGTGAACGGATGCTGGGACGGCGCCGGAGCAAAATTGGTGGGACACTGTTATTGCTTAGTTTAAACCTAGCAATTTGCAATCAACCACCCTCAGGCTATTTGGTCAGTGACAGTACTGGTACACTAAGACAACTAAGAACCCACCAACACTGGTAAAATGCATGAATTTGTATTGAGGTGCACATGTGGTACATTGCTCATATAGGGTTTGTTTTTACCACCATTACAGGATTTATCTGTCACCTCTCCTTTTTCTCCTCTTCTTTTCACCTTTTTCTTTGGATCAGGGCCATCTATTATGTTCATCCCTTCATCTTTTTTTTTTTTTTTTTGATCATTACCGGTCTTGGGTACAATTTTTTCAGTATTTTTCTTGCTTCTTTGTCTCCTACATTGTACTGTTTTTGGTCACTTTAACATCGGAATTTTGTTTATATGTTTATCTGTAATTTGTCAATTTATTTATGTATTAATCTGTATAAAAAAGAAGAGCACTGGTATCAAATAAAAAAGAAAAAAAAAAAAAACATAATCAAACTGAGAGGAGCTGTCTTTTGGTCCTTTGGAGAGTTAAACTGCATGGACAAAAGAGTGGATACAGATTATATAATGCTCGGTATATATTCATTATCCGCATTTATTTTACATTTGATAACTGATGTGGGTATATTTTAAGTCTCAAATAGGTATGTAGTTCAGATATTAGACGGTACGGATAGGATATGAAACAGAAATTTGGACCAAATTGGCCACCATAGCGAAGCACTTTTGATCATTTTGTTTGCTCGAAAAATGATGAATCATGTATATTTGAAGAGTGAATCCTACACAATTTTATAAGAAAAAAAAAATAAAAGATGAATCATGTATTAGACGAGGTATAGACAAAAATTTTTGAACGATAGTTAGCATTCTTCTATTGAAAAATACAGAGCTACTACATCCAAAAGGGGGGGGTGGGGGTGGGAATATTGTATCAAGCTTTAACAACTAAATCTGATCGAGTCTATTATTTACTGCCCCTCATCCATTTAAGCAATCATAAATTTGATAGTATATTCTTGTTAACAAATATTCTAAATATTTCAAAAGACAAAAAGGATGGTTAGATCAACTGTCAGATACTGAATTACCTGTAAACACAGCAGAGGGGATCTTGCATATAGATAGCATCAGTAAAAGTAAGATTTTTCTTTCTGATGAAAAGAACAGAATTATTAATAAGGATCACTTGAGGGGCTAAGTAAAAATAATTAGTAAAATTATATCTTGTAGCGTTGCCTAAATTAAACCATAAAACAAAATCCTCAATCAAACATCAGTTAATTCCTAATTTATCATAGGCGCTAAAGAAGAAAAAATAAAAAGAAGAATAAACAAAAGAGAATCACTTGAGAGTAGGTCCGATGGGCATCAGACCTACTCTGGTTCGATGGGTTTAATCACCGTCGATTTACTTTAAGATTCGTGCAGAATGCTTTAAAATTCGTGCACATCTGTTTCAATTTTCATGCGCACAAATCTTAAATTAGATCGGACGGTCATCATGCTCGTTGAACCTAAAAGTAGGTCCGATGGGCATCGGACCTACTCCGTTCTCAAAGAGAATACATCAATTTAGATGACAAGCGATTTGCATAATGTGGCTGTATTTTTGCTGAACCTTACATGGTCGTTTGGAGACTCGAAGAATAATGTTAAATACCCAAAGTTATGAAACAGTAAGAAAGTAAATTGGTAAAATAGCTCGAGTTCTTCACTATTCTTTCATATATAGTGGAGTAATGATGTGATGAGTTGCATTAATACTCAAAAGACTGAAAGGATCAAATATATCTGCATCATTTAATATTGTTATTGTTTAATTGAAGTCTAGCCATAATTAGACCAAAGAGCCTATATCTATACAGATATGGTGTCTCTTCTAATTTTCATAAAATAAACATCTGAAATTACAAAATGGATGCAACAGACCAAATTAAAAGACATGGCAAATATGCTATATGCATGATAATACCAACTGGTTCAGACTAGAACTAGCATAAAACAACAAAAATTAAGACATGAAGACATAAAGAGACGAGCGTAGTGATTTGAATGCATGTCTGTGTATGTGTGCATCCATGCAAGATTTTAGGTGGGATAATAGAAATTTGGATGCTATGTACCAGCTCTGAGACACTGGTGTAACAGTACACAATACAAGGTTGTAACTCATAAATTTGAAGTTGGATATTAGATAGTAAATGTTGGAAAGTTGTGTCGAAATTAAGAAAAAGAATTCTAGAACAGTGAGCTTATTAGACTGCTAGCATTTCTGATTAGGCCTTTAGCCTGTTTCGAACCTTACTGATACCTACTGTTTCTAAACTATCCATCTTTGGTGTCAGTATGTTTACTTTGCTAAATCCTTTTCAATTCCTATTTTGATGCCTCAAGCTTTCAAAAGAATAATTGTAAATCACAAAACAGTTCTTTTATATATTTATAATTTTATATGATTGAAGGGACTTTTGTGCATAGTTTCATATTTTCATCAGCTAAGAAGAGGCATTGTTATTATTTTGATTAAGTTCAAACTGTAGTTTAAGCTACCATCCATGCATTGTTATTTTGTTATAATAGTTTCAGAATTTATTTTCCCAAAATCAATAATTACTATGACATTGATTATTATCAAACTTTTGCTATACAATATGTATATCTGGATGGATCAAAGTTTTATGTAAATTTATAAGATTAGTAGATACTACATAAAGTTTTGATGGATCGATAATGCTATCATAGAATTACATCAATTGAAGAATGATTGAGATGAGCATAAAAAAGTGTAAAACACATGACCGGGAGATTTAGATGACAACTGAAAATATTTCACAATTAAATTACATAAAAAGTAAATAAAATGCATTGCCGTGCTTTGTTCTCAATAAATTGAAATCTTTAAACAATTTCATGTTCATCACTGCATGAAAAATCAAACATACATATATTTAAAATGTATCAAATTTTGTATCAGATAATTAAAAAAACTGTTGAGGCTTTACGGGCCACTAAATTAGTTCCAGTTCTATTGTATATATTTTTTGAACTAGCTATAAGAATGGAATTGAAACTTGATAAATGAAGTTTTTGCGGCAAATTTTTCATTATCCACATTTTTAATCTGAAATAGACGGATTTGATCAGCCCAACTGGAGATGAGCCTAACTTTGGGCTCCAAAAATGACCAAAACATGGTCACGCTCTTTCTCTGTAGACCACTCTTTCGCTCTTGGGCCAATGGGGAATGTCATGTCAAATGTGCTTTACTTTTGGTAAACTGGATATCCTATCCGGTCATTTAGAAACGGAGATGATGTAGTTGAAATGTAATTTAAGGTGTCAGTGTCAGTCCCACCCCCACGTTGTAAAGAACCCAGCGATGCTTCTGCTGTCCCTTTCCTCTGTCCCCGGTCAAAAACTCCAGTTGGATCCAGCTGCCATTTCTTTAAATAGTAATAAGTTCTCTCTTTTTTTTTTTTTCTTCATTTGATAATATATTCCTGCTGTTGCTCCCAAGCTTCTTATGAATTTCACCTGAACCTGGTTTTTATTCTGGTTATCATGAACAATGAATATAGTTCATGAGCCTAACTCAAAAATTCTTCCAATCAGTTTTTTTATAATTATTTCAAATTTCAAATTGATATATTACTGATGTATATACATGATAATTTATAATTTTAGCTTTTTTAGTATAAGGTTGAGCAGTAAAGATAAAATAGAAATTTTTGAATCATTTGACATTATACTAAATAAATTAAAATGATCTACAAATTTTGCATTTAAAAACAACACTCGTCAAATAGATTTACTTGAATGATTTGATTTCGATATTTGCAGTCAATCTAATAAACTTTAGAATTAAACAGTAAGTACGTTTGCTGAAATCATAGTTGTTGATTAATTAATTAATGTTGTAAGGTATAAGTATAACCTGAATAAAATAAAGAAACGACAAAGGTCATAGAGTTGGGTTTGAACTTTGAAGAGTCAGTGATAAATTGAACAACTAAAGCACGACTAGTTGTGACTTGTGTTAATTAGATAGAAAAAAAATTATTAGATAAAAATTATTTTCTGAAAACGGCTGCTGCGCCGAGACAAAAGTTTAGTTTTCCGTTATGCAACTAACCTGTCATAGGTTGATTTTATTTTATTTTTTTTATAGAGAGACTGTAATTGTTGGTACGGAACAGCATCTTTTCTAGACAATTCCGTATCAGACCCTATAACATCCGTACATACGCCTCGAGATTTGCGCTGGTGATAGTGCTCTCCCAGGAATTCACATCCCCGGGCCTCAGGTTACCTGACTGAGTAACACACGGTCCAGCTCCAGCAGCATTCTTTTAACTTGGCACGAATCTCAAAGCAAAAATAAGTGTAGAAGTACATACTACAGGGACTATATGTTTTTTTGGGTAGGAGACATTCGATATTTTGATTGGCTAATATAAAAAATTAAAAATCACACCTGTGATGCAGTCATCGTAGAAAAAAAATAGTAGGATTCATGATGTACTACTTTTATTCTTTTAGATAGTAGATGCAAATGCAATAGACTTTTGTAATTTGAATATTTATTTGACTAAAGTGAAATTAAAATTGAGTTGTTGTGCATTCTTATTTCTTTTTCTTTTTCTAATTTGACTAAAGTAAAGAAGCATACCATGTGATTTGTATAGTGCATAGCAGATGTGATAATTGTGTATGTTACTCTCTTCCATAAATTGGTAAGAGAACTAATATTTCAAACCAAAGCGAAAAAAAAAATTGAAAACAAGCCTTTTTATAATTTAAATTGGTAAGAGAATTAAATTTCTTTTTTTAAATAATATGTTACTCTCTTTTATTTTTTTACAAGTTTATTTTTCTATTTTTTAATACAAAACAATTTTTTTCTGAAAAAAATACAAGGGTTGACAACCCGATTCCAATTTTAATTTTCAACACATTCTGTAGTGAAGTCCACAAATTAATATTAAACCAAGAGTGAGTCTATGGTACTATGCATAGCACGGATTGGTCCGTACTACGGATTAATATTTTTGTTTTCAAAATCCTAACGGTCGATCCGAACCGTTCAACATGATTTCCATATGAAAATATACTTGTGGGCTAAATTTTCTATTTTTTAGAATTTGTTTACTATTTTTTAGATAGGTAGAAACTCACTATTTTTGGATGGTCCAGAATTTTCAGATCAAGTGATTTTCTACCTGTCTTAAATATAGTAAAAAAAATTCGAAAAAATAAAAAATTTAGTCTACAAGTACATATTCATGTGAAGATCATATTGAACGGTTCGAATCGACATTAGAATTTTTAAAATAAAAATATATCTCCGTAATACGAACTAATATGTGTTATGCATAGTACCATAGACTCACTCTTAAACCAATTTGATTGAAGATTGTTGGATGCTGATTGGGTCCAGGTTGCACGCGGTCGTACTGAGCACGTGACTGGACGAGAGCAGCTTGTGGATCAAACCTAGAGCAATGGTCGGTGCCTTTGTTCCTTTTCGGGATAATAAAACTATAATAATGTACGAGTGCTGCTCCGCACCTACAAGTCTGCAACTTCCTTTGACAAAAATGCATCACTCTATCAGCCGAGATTTTTATTAATATCCAAAGTTAATTAGAAATTAATATTTATGTCCAAAATGCTCAAGCCAGTCACAAAATAGCCGGCTTACTTCTTTTTTTTTTTTTTTTTTTAGAGACACTATGAAGAGCACAATAATGAAATCTAACACTGAAAATTTGAATTCTTTGTTTAAATTCTTTGTTATATTACTTCTTTTGATTTATAATTAGCATATTTATACTAAAATACACTATATCACTTGAAATTATGTTGAATTACACTATATTACAATAAATTATGTTGAATTACCCTAAATTACGTTAAATTACGCTAAATTACAATAATTTCGCTAATTATGCTGAAATACGGTAAATTACGCTAAAGTAGACTGATTTTGTGCCATCTTTCATGAATCATAAAAAATAGTAAAAAAATTTGGAAAATAGTAAAAATTGGTATTCTACAAGTTCATTATGTAACTAATTTACTGAGCTACTTGGATTGAATAATAGAAATGAAAATCTTAATCGGAAACTTCAACTCAAGTTTTGAGGCTCTTTCCTTAGTTTTTTGGCAATTTTGAATTTCAAAAAATGATGTAGTGGTCACGGATGCATGCGTATTTTCGCAAGCTTTTCGAAAAGTGGTCATCTGCTAAAATCGGACACTCGAGCGCCGTTTTATGGCCGTTTGAAGTTTCGTCGTCGTTTTTCGTCTTTTCAGTGAAGATATCGTCTCTATTCATATGTAAATTTAGCGTAATTTACCGTATTTTAGCGTAATGTAATGTAATTTAGTGTAATTTAAATTAATATAGTGTAATTCAACATAATTTCAAGTAATTTAGCGTATTTTAGTATAAATATGCTAATTATATATTAAAAGAAGTAATCTAACAAATAATTTAAATAAAAAAATTCAAATTTTCAGTGTTGGATTTCATTATCTTGCTCTTCTTTTAGTGTCTCTGAAAAAAAAAAAAAAAGAGTAAGCCAGCCACAAAATGGCCGGCTTGGGCATTTTTGGCAAAAGTCAGAAATTCTGGACATAAATATTAATTTCTAATTAACTTTGGATATTAATAAAAATATCGGCTCTATCAGGTGTGGAATGAATAATCCAAGAAACATAATAATATTGCACGGTATATATAACTGAATAACATTAAAAATTTATTTGCTAGGTTTCGACACTTTTATCACCGTAGTTGACTTTTGTCATCCATTTAAATTTCAAAACATGCCGGTGTTAGTCCAAAATCCTACATCCATTTGAAATTCAAATTAACCAACTCTTTTATTGGTAATAAATGAACCAAATTTGCTTAAACATAATGACTTTCTCTGCTTTGTGATAAGCAATCCAATGTATGTACGATTTTTACTAAAATAAAAAAGCTAACACCAAAGGTATGACCAAGTTATTTTATATTCTTTAACTAATAAGAAAAAAAAATTCTTAAAAAAATAGTAAGTGTGCGTAATTCTTTTTTAAATCTGGGTTGAAAGAACTCCTATTGATATTTAAAGTTGAGAAACTTGACTCTCATATTTTTATCAAAAAATATATATTATTATTTTTTTACGAGTGAATCTATGGTACTTAATTTGCAATCCACACATAGGTCTGTGCTATGGCTTCATATTATTGTTTCTAAAGTTCAAACTGTATATCTAAACTGTACAACAAGATATTCATTTAAAAATGTACTTGGAGATCAAATTTTTATACATTTTTTTAGATTTTTTTACTATTTTTTTTAGATAAGTAGAATATCACCTAATCTAAAGACTTTAAACCATTCGAAAGTAGTAATTTTCTATCAATCTAAAAAAATAGTAAAAATATTTTTAATAAATGTAAAATTTGATCGGTAAGTACATTTTCATATGGTGACATATCAAGTCGTTCAAATCGACAATTCAGATTTTGAAAACAAAAATATAAATTTATGGCGAGAACTGATATGTGCATTGCAAAGTATTATATATAACCTCACTCATGTTTTATAACTATGGAATCTATTAAATATACTAATAATAATTCATTTGGTGCAAATCAAGTTAGATGAAAAATTGCAACAAAAAAAAAAAAAAAAGCAAAACAAATACACGATAATCTACAGGAGGCTTTTTTGTTTGCCAAAATCAATTCCATCATTTATTGTGCAGTCAGGGATAAAACAATGGGACAAAAGCCCATGGGTTCTAAAACAAAGGTTGTCCGTGGGCCCCACCTACAGACCTTACAGCTGTATTTTTTAGATCTCCTCCTGTCTGGAAAGAGCACAGACTCAGACTGTGTTGAGTTCCCTCCACCTGTCTCAACTGTTGCAAATGTGCAACCTAAATTAAGTTGATTAATTACTCATGTCAAAATCGTTATAATAAATACCATACTAAAATTTTACCGAATATTTTTAGGGGTCCGCCTAGCTCTCCCCCGTGAACAATCCCCCGTTTCATCCCCCGTCAAAAGTAGTTAGTTAGTTAGAATTTATAATTGTCAGTGTATTTTAGGAATTTGCAGAAATATTCATATGTAGCACAACTAGTATTCACCCATCTATATGAATGTATTCACATTTGTAATAGAAACATATTTGGATATATTACAACAATAAGTATTCACATCTGCAGAAGTATTCACCCATCTATATGAATGTATTCACATTTATAACTGTCAGTGTATTTTAGGAATTTGCAGAAGTATTCACATGTAGCACAACTAGTATTCATCCATCTATATGAAGGTATTCACTTTGCAATAGAAACATATTTGAATATGTTACAACAATAAAGTAGGGGACAAACAACACGTGTGGGGAACCGCACAACTGTCAGAGCATTAATTATGTGGGGGACCGCACAACTGTCAGAGCATTAATTTCTAACTAACTTTCAAAATTCAAAATTTGCAAAAAAAATATTCATCTGTAACACAAGTAGCATTCATCCATCTATATAAATGTCTTCATTCTTGCAATAGAAGCATATTTGGACACATCAATCACCCATCTTTGACACGTTTTTAGAGGTGGGTTTTTTTTTTCTCCGTTCAATCTAACCAATATTTCTGACGATCTGTGAGGAATTTTGCAAATCTAAAACCACCAATGTCTTTTAAATAATTTTCTCTTTCAAATGAGATCCATGAAGACATACTTTTGAGTTGTCCGTTGCACAAGTATTCACCCCTCGTCATGCAAGTATTCATCCCGCATTAAACAAATATTCATCCTCATCTCGTCATGCAAGTTGCACAATAATTTAAAGTATTTATGCCTAAGATATTAAGTATTCATCCATAAACGTTGAAGTATTCATCTCTAAAACATTAAGTATTCATCCATATGTTAGAATTTTGAAAAGGTAGTTAGTTAGAAAAGGTAGTTAGTTAGAAAAGGTAGGTAGAATTTTGAAAGTTAGTTAGAAAAGGTAGTTAGTTAGTTGGGGGATGAAATGGGAGATAGATAGATGGGGAACATATAATTACCCTATTTTTAGTAACTATCTTGATATTTTAAAATTTTAGACTTACCACCGACCTTTCCAAAATTTCAATTCTACCTTCTACACAGACTGAATCTGTGTAGACTTGCCACCGACCTTTTCAAAATTTCAAAATTTACGTGGAACTAACCTTTTTCACTATTAACAATGCTTATTTTATTTTTA
This sequence comes from Carex littledalei, assembly GCA_011114355.1. Lineage (NCBI taxonomy): Eukaryota > Viridiplantae > Streptophyta > Magnoliopsida > Poales > Cyperaceae > Carex > Carex littledalei. Next base: position 9,891,749 of record CM022090.1, on the reverse strand, counting down.
CGAGATTTGGAAATTAGTTGGCTTCTGTTATTTTTTATGTAATGACAAACACAATCTATCACATTCAAATTAAATATGGGAAAAGACATACTATTTCGATTATTTTTTAAACTAAATAAATTTCGGAAAATGTAGCATAGATAAGAACAAATAACCCTCTTATGATTATAATGCAGAGATTGGATAACATCTTTTTTTTTGGGTGTTTTGTTCTAACTGGAGAAGCCAAAATGTAATTTCCACGTGGCAGCTACTAATGGCCTCAATTAAAGGGAATAAGCAAATTGGACACCAGTCTGTCGTCTAAATGGATACCTAAAGCAATGATTTTGGATAATTGCACTTAGCACGTGTGCCAGGCAGGTGTTCTAGCTACGATGTGTTGGAAATAGGAAACCAAATCATTATTCTAATTATATAGGATATTTCTTTGTTTAACAGAATAACAGCCGGTAGGCAGGATATGTACCAACAATTGATTAAGAGTGAGGTATGGTGCTATGCATAGCACGGATGACTAGTGTACTACGACTCAATATGGTACTTTTTAAAATTCTAACGGTCGATCCGAACCGTTCAATGTGATATCCATATGAATATGTACTTGCAAACTAAATTTTATATTTTTTTGAATTTTTTTACTATTTTTTAGATAGGTAGAAAAATCAGTGTTTTTTGAAAATTCTGGACCATCAAAATTCTATCTATCTAAAAAAATAGTAAAAAAATTCGAAAACATATAAAATTTAGTTTGCAAGTACATATTCATATGGTTATCACATTGAACGGTTCGGATCGACCGTTAGGATTTTAAAAAGTATCATATTGAGCCGTAGTACACTAGTTATCCGTGCTATGCATAGCACCATAGCCTCACTCATTGATTAATATCATGTCTTTTGGATTAAAAAAAAACAAATTTCTCCAACTAAAAAAATACAAAATTAGTGATAGGTTCCGTCTTAAACCTACACAGTCAAGCTCTAATTGACTAATAATTAGGCCTTGATCAATAATTTGCCTTCAGATTTGATAAAAACCACCAACAAATTTTTTTTTTACCCACTTTCCTTCCCTGTTATAAATAGAGATTATATCTACTTTTTTTAATTACAATCGCTATTTTGCTACAGTAATCATATTTTAAATAGTTTCTAAATATCTTAAATTACAATTTGGGCTCATGATAAGTCATGATACCTCGTGTCAGGCTTATACTTACCTCGTAACAATAGGTACGGTGTATATAAATATCTCAAATACATTTTGGGCTCATGATACCTCGTGTCAGGCTTATACTTGCCTCAAACCGATCAATAAAAAGATGTCATTAACTCATTATCTATCTTTTTGGAAATCATCTTAATAGCTAGGTACCTTTTTGTACCCGGGGAATCTATATCAAACAAAGTCAATAAACCTCTGTAGAATAAAGCCTAACTTTGCTAAAAAAAGTGTTGACAAAAGCAAATGACACTATGGAAAATTTGAGGAAATGTCCATACTCTGGATTTGATTTGCATGATTGTAAGTCTACATAACTTTGTACAAGGGAAAGACTTCTTTCTTTGGTACAAAAGAAAAATATTTGAAATGTATTGACAATTAATGGATTTCATTAACAAATCGACAATTGTCAAAAAAAAAATTTGGTTTCGAACATTTGTTATGTAATCTCTACTATATTTATAATATGCAACGAAAAACAATGACATTTCATATAAGTTTTATCTTTTACCAATGACTTAATAATTACAATCAATTTATTTAATGTTCTTTAACATAACAATATATAACACTGAAATAGCGTTAATTTTAGTAAACCGCCAAATTCTTAAGTTCACCAAACTCTTGTGTGATCTTAATTCTAATATTTATTGTATTAACTTTAAATTTTAAATTTAAATTATTAAAACTGATCTATTTCATGAGTGACGCATTTACATATTAAATTTCTAAATTTTTTAATTAATTTAATATGAAGTCAAGCGGTAAAAAACGATAAAAATTAACGTATTAAAATTAACTTACGGACTTTTTTTTTCCGTTTGACTTTATAGTTAATTGATTTGAAAATAATAAATTTGATATTTAAACAAATTATATCAATAAGTTTAAAGTTAAGCTCGACAATTATTTGATGAGCTTAAGAAAACTTTAGTTCTACTCAACAATATTATTTGATATATATGATCAGATAGTAAAATTATATATACCTCTTATTCAAATATTTTTTGAAGTATGACATTTTTTATATCTATTTGATATAATTTTCAATCTAAAATTCTTAAGATATTTATTTTGGCAACGGATGCACGATAGGTTTGTTTTCTAATTGGATGGTCCAGGTCTACATCTTTTCTTACTTCTTATTACAATATGCAAATAGGTCTAGTAAATATATGATAACTGGTTGCCTAAATTAATTAATATCTTTTCTATCATCAAAAGCGAAAGGACCCTGTATCACTTCGGTCGATTATTGCGGCTTTCTAAGTGTTTTAAACGTTTGGTGTAACAATAATTAGCCTACGGCTGCTAGCATCTCCTCCAAGACCATAGCTTCATTGACAAAATAATATCTAGTGATCTGATGATCAGGACATTTTCCTAGAAATTACAAATTACAAATTTAATATTCGTATATCGAAAATAAATTGGTTATTTTAACTCTCGTATCATTCTAAAAAGAGTGATGCAATGGTACTATGCATTAGGTTGGTCCGTAGATAATGTTTTCATTTTTAAAGTCCAAACAATTGATCTGAAATTGTAAAATATAATTGCAGACTAAATTTTATATTTTTTTTAAAAAATTTACTACTTAAAAAAAAAATAGAAAATCACTATTTTTGAAAGGAGAATTTCATGTTTATCTCTAAAAAACTTTTAAATTACGTATTTCTCCCTCTAAAATTCATAATATCATATTTATCCTTCTAAACTTCAAAAACTCACAAATTTACTCATTTTATTGTCTTTTATATTAAAACTCATTTTAAATGTATAAAATACCCATTTGCCTTTTATTAAGAAAATGAAAATAAATATATAGCATGTTTCAGAAAGATGTTGGTCTTCTAATTGGTCGGTTTTCGAGGAAAAATGTGTCATTTCTCTACTCTTGACGCTAGCACAAGTATATAACCAAATATCACTGTGTATGCATCGAAAGTAGAGAAATGACATGTTACACAAGCATACTTCTCATGCAAGGCGAATCAGCCACCCCTATAGTATTAATTTTTTTTTAATTATGTATATTGAATTTTAATTGGATTTTTTTTTTTCTAAAAGTTTTTATATAGTTCAGCTCCTTATAAAATATCTCATGTGTTATTGCAGTCCAATAGTTAAAACTTCTTATTGTGAATGCAGGAGATTTGAGTTCAAATTTCAACCATCACATTGTATATTTTTACATTTCATTTTCGGCTTCCCTATCTAAATTTTTCTAGTTCTGCCCTGACATTCATATTCATTGTGTAACGTGTTTCAAAAGAAGGATCTACAATCCAGAAATTTAGATTCAATATTGCTTAACTATTTATGAGCAATCAAGAACCTCAGCTGTTGTTACTGTTACACCCATTTGTGCCATGGCATTGAATACGACCTCAAGCCTGACAAGTTTGCTTGCTTAATTATTTATACCAAAGAGCATATAATTTGTGATGTTATGAAAACATAAAAATACAGGGAATAATTTCTAGACTGAAGTAAATTTCTGGACATCTTATTATCAAGGCTGTTTTAACCCCTCAACTGAAGTAAATTGAACAGATTATGCAAACGGTACCGGAAACGAATCTGCTGAAATTCTCAGTCGTGAACAGTGTTCCTGAAATCTCTGTTTTTCTCAATCCAACCGTTAAGCTGTTTTTAGATGCGTGCACAAAAAAATTAACTGTTTCGATATGCGTGCAGAGAAAAAATTGGACCGCTGGATTCGGAATTCCAGAAATTTTAGAAACACTGTTTACGAACGATGGATTTAAGCAGATTTCAATTCAACGGTACCACTCATAATATCTAACTTTAATGGGCCCCGCATAGTCCTCATTTTCTTTTCCCCCTTTTTAAGGTTTGTGATGTCTACTGTTGGTAAAAAAAAGTACAAGCAATTCATGAACGGACATCACCGTAAAGGAGTATACATATAAAAAGAGAGAAGAGAAGGAGAAATAATTAATTAGGAAGATAGGAGTCAGTGTTTTTTTACCATTTGAAAAGAAGGTTACAGTTGTCATTTTTCATTTATAATTGACATCAATCATTAATTCGTAATTTAAACTCATCAAATTGAAGAATGAACATATAAATAAAGTATTAGTGTTTGGATTGGTAAATATCAAGTTATTGAAATTTAATGGAGAAAGAGCCGTGATTTTTATTTTACCCAAAAAAAAATATATTTTAATATAAATAACCAGGTTTTTAAAAGATTTTTATTTCTACCCAAACCGCTAGGATTCCTAGCGGTTTGAATTAACCAATCACCAAAAAAATTATTTATTATTTTATTAAATGGTAATTTTTCACCGATAACCCTAGAAATTTTTTCACCGATAACACTAAAGTTATTTTTATTACAAAGAATTATATTATAAAAATTTATCAATAATATAAAATTTCGTTTATTATTTTATTAAATGGTAATTTTTCACCGATAACCCTAGAAATTTATTCACCGATAACCCTAAAGTTATTTTTATTACAAAGAATTATATTATAAAAACTTATCAATAATATAAAATTTCATTTATTATTTTATTAAATGGTAATTTTTCACCGATAACCCTAGAAATTTATTCACCGATAACCCTAAAGTTATCGGTGAATAAATTTCTAGGGTTATCGGTGAAAAATTACCATTTAATAAAATAATAAATGAAATTTTATATTATTGATAAGTTTTTATAATATAATTCTTTGTAATAAAAATAACTTTAGGGTTATCAGTGAATAAATTTCTAGAGTTATCGGTGAAAAATTACCATTTAATAAAATAATAAACGAAATTTTATATTATTGATAAGTTTTTATAATATAATTCTTTGTAATAAAAATAATTTTAGGGTTATCGGTGAAAAATTATCATTTAATAAAATAATAAATAAATATTTGGTGATTGGTTAATTCAAGCCGCTAGGAATCCTAGCGGTTTGGGTAGAAATAAAAATCTTTTAAAAACCTGGTTATTTATATTAAAATATATTTTTTTTTGGGTAAAAATAAAAATCACGGGAGAAAGAGTGAGGCTATGGTATACGTATATTACATAGCGGCCCGTGCTATGGATATTTCTGTTTCTAAAGTTCAAATTGTCAATATGAATCACTTAACATGATCTTCTTATAAAAATATACTTGAAAATTAAATTTTTTATTTTTTTACTATTTTCTGAAAAAGGTCAAAATGTCACTTGATTTTAAAAATTATAGACCGTCCAATAGCAATGATTTGTACCTATTTAGAAAAATAGCAAAAAAGTCTAAAAAAAATGTAAAATATGTTCTGCAAGTGCATTTTCATACGGAGTTCATATTTAATCGTTTGAATTGACTGTTTAAACTTTGCAAATAGATATATGCACCAATGAATCTATAATAAGCATATTACCATAACCTCACTCGTGAAGAAATATACAAAATAAAAAGTTTCAATGGGTATATAACTAATTTGCTCTAAAGGAAAAAATGCATGGTGATTGAGATGTCACCGGGGCAGAAAAAACAAACACGGAAACACCCATCATGAGTTTAGCTTAACAACCAAGTGATCATGTCTAAAGAGAAAAATATAACCAAGTGAGCGCAAGGAGATATTTGGTGAAATTAGAAAATCCAATGTCATATGCTATGGGACCCCGGTTTGTCATCCTTTTGGACGCTACACTGGTCTTTCCGTGATTTCATCAGCAGATAATAGAAAACTAACACTGTGTACTAGGAGTTATGCTAATTATAATTCTATAATAATATTTTAATCATAATTATTATATACATTGTTTTAAATATATAGCAACCCAAAATCAGATTACCTACTTTTATATTGTCAAAGCTGTATGAAAATCCAAAAAATATACAAAACCCTATACATTAATTAACTCTACAACCCGAAATTTTTATTTATAACATTTAAAAAAAATAAATTAACCAAATAACCATCGTTTTCTGACAATTCTAATTCTAGCACGGCCGCAGAACACCGGAGCGGACCCATATGAGGGAGGCCGCAGAATGCCGGAGCGGACCCCCATATGGGGCCGCACTATGCCGTAGCGGACCCGGGTCCGCAGAATGCCGGAGCGGCCCCTGTTCTTTATATCCCGAAAATGACAGCGAAATTTCATTCCACACTCTCACACATTCTCTCTCCTGAGTTAGCTCTCTGATCTGTAAGTTTTTTCTCTCTTCTTTTAAATTTTTTATTTTTATTTCAGTAGATTAATAATTTAATTAGAATAATTAATTTAAAATAATTAATTTAGTTAATTTTTAATTGTAGATTTCTTCTGTATTGGATTGAAAAAATGGCTCTTATGGTATCCATCTACACTGGTGGAGATGTTTTAACAGGTCCTAATGGGGTTTACTATAGTATTGGACCTGTTACTGTGATCCCGGTATTGCCGGGTACTGATTATTTGGGACTGAAATCAAGTATATGTCAAAATTTGGGGTTGGATCAGGGTCAGTATGACCTTAAAATTGATGCCAAAATTAGCATGCTGACTAGTTCGGCACAAACCTGGTTCCAACTATTTCCAATTCAAAATGAGGGAGTCTGGCAGGTATTGTACAACCAAACCATGAGTTTTTCTGAGGGTGCATACAAGATAATTGACCTACATGTGGAGGTTACCAGAGCCCGGCGTTCGAACCCAGTTATGAGGTTAATCCAGGGTCGTAGTCGGGGTAACTCATCCGGCTGTAGTCCGTCTCCTGTCCAAATTGACCAACCGTCCAGTAGTCGGGCCCCAGTTCAGAGGGACCGACCCTCCCGTCGAGCCCCATCCCAGACTGACCAGCCTTCATTTAGTCGGACCGCTCATTGGGGTCAAACTTGTGATCCGGATGAAACCGATGAAGAAGTGGATCCGGAAATACTAGAGGCAGAGGAAAATTGGGGTCATGTTGATCCTGAGGGTATGAGCGATCATTCTGACTAGGAAGATACCGGGCCTGTGCTCGGACTACCAAGGACTTTCAAGATGGATCGCAGATTTTGGATAATGGATCGCGAGTTTCAGCACCCGATTCATGCTTTCAACGACACATCAGGGTTTATGGAAGCCAATTCGGGTTTGTTTGGAAGTAGGGCAGAGTATGAGAATGAATTGTCCGAGGGACAAACATATGACTCAAAAGAGGCAATGAAGAGCGCAATTGCCAGGTTTCACATCCTATGCAACAAAGAGATAATGAATACGCACAGTGACCGCACAAGAATTAGGTTCAAGTGCAAGGACAGTTACTGTGGGTGGTACATACTCGCAAGAACAGTTACTACATTGTTCCTTCATTTTTTACGTCATTTCATTATCAATCAAAAATTCAAAATTGAACTTATTTTTTTAAATTTATTGACAAAAACATTGTTTGAGGTGACCTCATATCCCACTGGTGAACTTGGACCATGGAGGTATTTTCATAGGGCGGCTTGGGCATTTGGACCGTGCATAGCTGCTTTTCAACATATCAGACCGGTCATCACCGTTGATGCATGTTTCCTGTCAGGCCGGTATAAAGGTAACTAATTTGATTGTTTTCACTTTATTTATTTTAGTTGATTTCGGCTCTTAAAGGTAATTAATTTGATTGTTTTACCACAGGCAAGCTGTTGATTGCAACCGGGTACGATGCTGAAAACCAGCTCCTCCCGTTGGCTTTTTCACTGGTAGAATCAGAGAGTTATGACGATTGTGCGTGGTTCATGAAATGGTTGCGCCGTAATGTAATCCGCTCCAGATTCATGTGTGTCATCACTGATAGGGGAAAGGGTATCAAGAAGGTGTTCAGACAAGATGATATGGGGTGGAACGAGGAGGATGAGGATCAATGTGTTCACCGTCTTTGTGCTACTCACATAGCCGAGAACATGAAGAAGAACGGTTGCAGTGATAAGGCAATCTAGAATATGTGTGGCTAAGAGGAAGATGAGGAGATACGAGCAAGGAATGCAAGCAATGGGCAGGCATGTGACATTGCCCTCAATTGGCTGGACGGTGTGGGTAAATATTTGGATCAAGATGAGAACGAGTGCCCCAAACCATGGAAGATATTCCAAGCACTGGACGGTGGTTACCGTTGGGGCATCATGACTACAAACGGGTCCGAGTCACTTAATAATGTCTTCAGGTCCTCTCGTAAGCTACCGGTTGCAGCAATAATTGAAGACACATTTTACAAATGCATGGCATGATTTGCGCAAATGATGGCCAAAGCGGAATGGGAAGTCAGTCAAGGTCAGCAATTCTCGTGTCGTGTGCATCAGGTACTTTTATTTGTAGTTATTTCTTCATAATTTTTAATGAACTTTGTTAAAAAAAAATCTGACTTCTTCATTATTTTTTAATTTTTCGTAGCTGATCAACAAACGGTTCGAGAGGTCCGATAAAATGAAGACGCTGGGGGGCTTTGGAAACAACAACGAGTTCGAGGTAACCTCCACACAGGAGAGAGTTCACGCTTTTATACCTGACGATTCTGGTCGGTTTACCAAGGCCAATTACAAATACACGGTGATAATCGGGGATGATCACACAGTAACTTGCACGTGCCAGAAGCCTCAATTGGAGAGAATACCGTGCTCTCATGTTCTGTCCGTGTGTCGTCTCCGAGGCATCGACCCTGGCGTCTTTGTAAGTCACTACTATCACATCCATACACTGATCAGCACATGGAGCGCTCAATGGCATGTCTATGGAAATCAGTCGGAATGGCCTCAACACGATGGCCCGGTCCTTGTTCCAGAGAATAAAAATATTTCTGTGGACAGAAGACAGCACAACAGAATTCCGATGTGGATGGACGTTCTACATAATAGGAGAAGAGGACACCAAGCCGGCCGAGATACACAAGAAAGACAAAACAGAGCTGCTCGAGCTGCACGAGATTTTGAGAGTTGATGTTGCTTTTTTAATTGTACTCGTAAAAATGTTGTTTATTTTCGGTTAATTAGACGTATTTGTAATTTCCGATAACATTAGCATTGTTCTATTGTATGCTTCTTTATATGGCTCCTTGTTCTATTGTAATGTTTCTTTTGATCAAACAAACGACGAACAACAACTTTAGATTAAACGACATTTCAAACATAAGTAATTACACACAACTTCCAGTACAAACTTGATAAAAATTTCCAAAACAAAATCATAATCAACTTCAGAATCAGATAAAAAAAAAAAAAAAATAGGGGCCGCTCCGGCATATAGCGGCCCGGGTCCGCTACGGCATAGTGCGGCCCCATATGGGGGTCCGCTCCGACATTCTGCGGCCTCCCTCATATGGGTCCGCTCCGGTGTTCTGCGCCGTGCTAGATTTATAATTGTCAGAAAACGATGGTTATTTGGTTTATCTTTTTTTCCAAAATGTTAGAAATAAAAATTTCGGCTCTACAACACTAGTAATATATACATTACATACAGAGTATTAGCATTAACTATTACAAACCAAATCAATTGTTCAAATAGAAAATATAAATTTCATCCGATAAATTAACCTTCATCAGCTCCACATCTATTTTATTGGCAATCTAAACTAGATCATGAGATAGAGGTGCTCAACTGAGAAGCCACCCCTGACCCGTGAAGAAATAAGCTCGATACATCAATAAAAAAGATTATTTATTGTCATCTCATCACACCTAAAAAATCCACTTATCCCCCCTATAAAACTAAAATGAAGAAAACAAACAAAGTTAAAAATATACTCTTTATTATATTTTGGCAATTTGATACAAGATTGCCAAAAATAATTACCTAATTAAAGTGCATGCTTGTGCTAGTTTCATGCCGTTATAATTTTTATGATTATTTGTTTGTGCCTTGAATGTGTAATAGCTCTATTATTTAAATTCTAGAAGTCAATCAAAGCATATGATAGTCAACTATATAATTTATCTTTATTGAAATTTCAACCTCATTTTTACTATCCACGTATCATGATATATATTTATCAATGGGGCCATGGGGGTGCAAATTGGTGTTGTCTTAAAACTCTCATTTAGACTTTATTTCCTATGTGAAATCCTTTTCCATTATGTACACATCTTCTTAGTGGCTAGTGGCTACCAATCATCTCTTCCATCGATCCCATCTCCCATGCTTTAGAGATTGTGATAGATAACTCCAAACTCCAATTACACGGTAACCGTAAAACCTAACGGGGGTTGTAAAATATGCTGATTGAAACCCTGTCGGCATATTAATTCCTCTGCCCACTTTAAAATACCCACTAAGTTTAGTTAATTAGAATCAAATCCTCTAAATTACAATAAACACATTTCCTTGAACTAAAATAAATGTTCATACATTTAAGTTAAAATTATTATGGGCAACTGTTTGGAATTTTCAAACTTTCTGGAGTGCAAACTGGAAAACATTCTTATTTAAATCAAAATAAAAACTTACTTTTTTTTAGATAAAATAATTAAACTAATTTCTCATGGAAAACATTTGACGCGTGTGTGGACGCAGAATAATCGGGGACATAGTTAGGATTTTTATCAGGGATGGATAAAAGAAATTATTGGTACAATTAGAGAGTTGCGGCCTGTCGTGAATTAACTGATTCAGACTGTGAGTTATTCAGAGGTAGGCAATTTTTTTTTCATTAGTAGACAGTTGTTTACTCCTTGTTCAATGTGGCTTGGCCACTTAGTATAACTATAATATTTCTTATTATTAGAATAAAATTAAGTTAAGTCAACAAATTAATTGTCAGTTGTTCTGGGATAGTAATCTGATCACTTGAACTAATTAAGAGTTTTGATGTTGACCTAGCAAGGCATAAACGAACAGGTGCGTCGTGACCCTTCGATCAAAATCAGACGGATAGCAGTGACACTTCAGATACTCTTAGTCAATTTGGGGGAGGCTTTGCAATTGCCAATGCCAGCGCTACATCAATTCGGCAAATGCTTAGAACTTACTCAAATCTTAACAGGGTAAGTCGGTAACGTGACAACCAATTTTCAATCCTAAATTAGATAATTGGATGCATGCACATTATCGTACTCTGTCAAATTGCTAAATCAAAGCTCATATTTCTAATTTCATACAAGCTAATTAGAAGGGCTGAATTGGGAACTAGTAGGGACAAGTACTATATATTATCTTGGGTTTTAGTTCAGATAAGTGCAATGTTGTTAATCAACGTGAGTCGTGATATGAAACAACAACAAACTAGACATGTTATATACAAATATATAGAGACGGAACTAGAAATTGAAGTCGACACTGAATAAGTTTTTTTTGACAAAGAAATGTGGATGTTTAGCTTCCGAATAACGCTAAATAAATTATACAATATAATTTTATTTTATATGGAATGTTAAAAGTGCTAATACTTATAAATTTTTTAAAATATAAATAACGAAAGGGTTAATTTTTAATTCATAAGGATATCTAAGCCACTTATGATTATTTTTTACATCGGTTCATGTATACAAAAGATATCTCGACAAATTATGCAATAAAAAAAGTTACCATACTGACGATGAAAGCATGCTATAGATATATATATATATACAACATGAAAGGACCAACGGAGACAATTTATGAAATTATAGGAAAAAAAAGGAAAATCAGGAATTAAAACTACAGGGGTTTACTTACAATTTAACACGAGCAAACTTACATATACTAATAATAGTATAATTCTTCATTATTCACAATTTTTTAGTGTTTATCTAAAAAATAACATCAAGACAAAAGGGGACAGAACAGAAAAAAGGCATTACGTTACTGTTATATAGACGACCATAGGTACATAGCTTATAGATTCTGATAAGCACACAAAAACATGAAAATATTAATTACATCTCTCTCAGAAAAATCTTGTATCTTTTTTTTAATCCATTCCTAATTCCCCTACATGCTTCCTTAATTCCCGTTAGATACTTTCCCGTTCCGTTTTTGCCACTGTACGACAGAGACGGGCCAACTTCATGTCCGTCGGGAAATGCTATTTTGTAAAGAGCCGAGGGGCATTTGCGTCATTTTGGTCACAGGAGAAGGTGAGTGCCCAACTGTACAAATATTATTATAGTAGCGAGCTAGGTTGGACCAAGGACAAAGGATGATGCATCATACCAAACAGTGAAATATAATAGTAACGATGTGTTATTTTCATATGTGCCCCTGAAAGTTCTGGAAATCTTTTATTATGTTCTTTGTATAGAAATTTGGCTAACAGTAACATATTTAGTCATGTCATGTAAATCAGCAAAAGTTTTATGAATTAAAACCAGTAATGACTATGTATAATTTGAGCCTACAAACAAAGCAAGCTCTGGTAATTAAGCTAATTCTAGATCTAAGTTGATTTTTCTTTTGTATAAGTTGGAGTCAAATTCAAGCTTGAAATTAATCAGGCTAACAAGTCCATATTAATATGAACTTAAGTTGAGGTCGAACTTCACACAAACTCAATTATTCATTTTGCTTATATTTATTTCATGTTATTTATTTGAAAAAAGTAAATTCTAAAATAAGTAAATAACTAATAATCATTTTATTCTAAATGAAAAATATTTAACTACAAATATTTTATTGATAATGTAATAAAATTTTGAATTTTTACATTTATATCTAAAAAGATAATCCTGGATTATATTAATTTTGATGAGATATATAAATTAAGTAATTAACTAGCTTTGTTCAAGTCAAACTCAAATGATCGAGTTAGTCTAAATAATTTTGTACTCGAACTAGTTAAAAATCTAATAGAATAACTTGAACCGACTACGAATTATGACCTCAAGTTATGAACTAAACTTACATCCCTAACATAATTTGAGCTTTCTTCTAATATCCCACAATCTAAACCTGAAAGAAGTAAATGAAAAGTTCTCTTAATGCATCTGCCAAGCTTCTGAAAAAAAAAAAATGTTCTCTTAAGAAAATTAATTGTTGCTCTATGTGTGAAATGTAAATGCGCACGTTTGGAAGTGTATGAGTGCAAACATCCCTGTATAAAAAAATTCGCCATAAGTTGGTGCTATACAATGCTTATATCAGTCTACCCTACTTACTGTCTGTCCTTCTTTTTCCTAAACTTTATCTTTCCCTCTCCCTCTCTCTCTCTCTTTCTCTCTCGTCTCTACCCCTCTAACCCTTAACCTTTGAAGATACATCTCTCCTTGTTGTTCTTTGCCATCTCTAATTCTAGATCATCAATCAGTTAATCCAAAGAGTTTATAGATTGTGCATATCTACATAGTACTACTATAGAGAAGTCAGGAAGAGAAAGAGAGACAAATTAAGAAGAGGTGAGGGGGAGATATGAGTCCACAAATGAATGCAAATAACAACAATTTGGGAGTGAATGGCCAATTTGGAGATACAACCTACACAAAGGTGTTTGTAGGAGGTTTAGCATGGGAGACCCAAAGAGACACCATGAGGAAGTACTTTGAGCAGTTTGGGGACATTTTGGAGGCAGTTGTCATAACTGACAAGAACACTGGTAGATCCAAGGGCTATGGATTTGTATGTATCCTTTCTTTTCTTTTTTACCTTATTATTTGTTCTTTCTTTCTTCCTCCTTTTTATTTTGAAAAAAGAACGAAGTTTGTCCTCTATTTTCTTTCATTCAATCCTTTGTTAATCAACTTTTACCTATTTTGCAACAAATTACCCCTATTGCATCTGTCTTGTATTTGCATTTTTATGATTTCATCATTTTATACAGTGAGTAATTAATTTAGTAATAAGAGATCTTCTGCAAAATTGGCCTCTAAAAGATCAAGTCCCAATTAGGTTATTCAGGAGTCATGACTGCTGCTTGATTTAATTAGTTATAGTTTAAAGTAAAGCTCGCTATACAAAAATACAAAGAGAAAGAAGTAAACATATACTACAACTCTTTTTGTTTTTTTAAATCTCAAACTATGAACTCTTACATACGGTTCCTTTTTCTGAATTTTGATGGTTGCTACCTCTCTCTCTCTCACTTTCTTACTCAAGTACCCACACTCACACCCACTTAGCGCACTCAAAACAAGGTTAAGTATGCTAAGAACACCATAATATATCTATGTAGCCTATGAGAAATGTATGCATATGCATAGTTTACATGTGATAATGGGATATCATAGTAATGCGCAAGTGAATCGATATTAATAATTTTTTTAGTTTCACTTTTTGGATGCTTATGACATAAACTCACGGTTTTGTTAACTTGTTAGTAGTTAAGTAATTAATATGTTATATGATCATTTCGGGTTCATATTGCAGGTAACTTTTCGTGAACCCGAGGCAGCAATGCGTGCTTGTGTAGATCCCGCACCGGTAATAGACGGGCGAAGAGCAAATTGCAACCTTGCTTCACTCGGAGTTCAAAGATCTAGACCTACAACTCCTCAACATGGTATACCTCAACCTTTTCTCATCTGTTATATGTATACTCTATTATTTATAAGTATTTTGAATGTAATCGTATATTTCTTACTATGTGTATTGCATCCTCTTCTTAAGAAAAGCAATGGAAGGTTGATTCATATAATTAATGTACGCCAAACAAAAGATTTCCCTTTCTTCTTTATCAACTGTGGCCAATATTATCATTTGGTTTGGTGCTACAATTGTTTAAACATTTGTTCTCTCAAAATGGAATACGTCAACTTAATTTATCTTAAATCTATACAATCTTTTCAAAATATTTTGCCATTCTAGTATCTCATTTTTTCTTTTGTTATTTTCAAATCTCATTGCTTGATGTACCAAGTTTTTTAATTTCACATTCAGTTGTTTCCTCTGCAAAGTGCTAACAAGAGTAGAGAACAGTCTATGTTAAAGCTACTATTTACTTTTATGATTGCAGACACCTCTCTTAATAGAGAAGGCAAGACAACAAAGTAAATCATTTTATTTCTAAGAACTTCATTGATCCATTTCATACAAATCTAAAATGTAAGGTGCATGAAATGTGCACATTTTACCAACAAATATACCTGTTTGCTTATTCAGTTGACAAAACAAAACATGCACACAAAAACCTAATTAATGGGCGAGAGTAGCTTGATTAGTTTGCCTCTTAAAGAATATCTACTTAAATGCTTAGGGAAGTGGTTGAAAACAGAGACCCATATAAAGAAGTTATATACTACTAGGTGAACTAAGACATGGTATTTTGAAAGAGAAATGATTTTGTACATGTAGCCATCATATGGTATACTATACCCAATTCTAAGACATAAATAGGCATACTACAAATATGGTTCTCAAGTAGGTCGTTGAATTTTTATACCATTCAAATTAATTATAATGAGTTACTACTAATCTAATATGCACGTAGTATATACCTAATGGGCCATGCTTTGTATTGTGCTGTGTACGTATGTGTGTGTTATTTCTTGGAATTTAAAAACAAAGGGGTTTGCATGATGATTTTTTAATTTGTAATTATATTAATATACATCGATATTGAAGTCTCCAATGAGTCAATGTCTCAATGACCATATAAATACACACACAAGAAAAAGATCCTTGGATTGCCCAGAAAAAAAAAAAAAAAGATCCTTCACTTTTTGATTTGCTAACAGCTCCAGCTAAAATTTTAAATAATGCAGGAGGGAACTACAGGGGCGTTAGAGTGGTGAAATCATTGAATGGAGGGATTCAAGGTGGCACTACAGCATTTGCATCTCCTGCTGCCTATCCCCATTATGCCCTTCAACAAAGCTTGGGCTTCCCTTACAATGTCTATGGGTATGTGCATGTGCTCCTTTTTCTTTTTATTGCAAAATCCCTCTTTTTCTTTTTCATGAACAGATACTACTGGGATTTTTGTTTGAGACCTGTGCCTAGTCATATGTGTTACATATATGATTTTGTTGGCTAGTTGTTCTCTTTCTTTCCCTCTCAAAATCACACAATTATTAAAAAAAAAAATTCTGCACAATTCATAAATAGTAGATAAATAAGTTATCCAAAGTGACTTCAAGTCTTTACCAATAAAAAGAAAAAGAAATGTTGGAAATTGTTGATAGATAATTTATTCTATGTCGAGTACACATGCATCTTAATGGTTGTCTTAAATAGTTTGTCACATCTTTCTGAAATTTGTTGTACATAAGCAACATTTTTACAATAATACTTTTACAATGAGTTCATACTTATAAAAATAAATTGAAAATTATATTACAATTTATTCAATTTTTTTATATACAAAATGACCATTTCTTTTATAGCTTCTCAATATCCATTTGAGACATTTTGTTTTTTATTAATACTACAATTATTATATTGAAGTTGGATGGTGTACAAAATATCCGCCACAGAGAATCTCTACACTTGTCCTGTTTCCATTTTCCAATATCCCGAGACCGAAAGAACTGTAGACATTAGAAACTATAGAAAGGATTCCAGTCACGTGCATGTCACATGTATGTAACATGGCATCTGGGGATGCATTGTACACTTTTTAGCTGGCTCGCTTGCTCTGTCTCTCTTTCTCTCTCACCTCTCTATTTCTCTCTCTTCGCGTGCAATGTGGGTGTTATGATAGATGCCCATGTTCCGCAACAGACATGCGCGGATCAATCATTTTGACCACTCATTTCATTTCCCTCCAAGAGGTTGAAAAAATATGCTCATTTTAGCGCGTTATTTTTTCAAAAAATTTACACAAAAAGCAAATATAATAAATTAAAAATATTGAAAAATAAATGCTTAGGTGGTATGCAAGCAATGCCTAATTTTTAAAAATAAGGTAAGAAAATAAAACATAGAAGAATAGATATATAAGAAAAGAAAAAAGACAAACGGAAGAAAAGGAAAGCATCCATGTAAAGGGGACACTACCAGTGTATAATTTCCAGATACTATTTCATGATTCTGTGATATTGATTTTTGTAAGATGGGGCTGTTAAATTCTTTTTTGTTTTCATGTCTTTCTCTCAACAAATGCAGGTATCCTCAATACTCTGCAGACTATGCCTACCCCACGGTTCGTACAATATGTTTCCAACTTTTGCATTTGCATTTAAAATCTCTCAAATTTTGGTACCAAATGGCAAACAGCAGTATATTTGTTTGCTTCAAAAGGCTTAGTACATGTCCCTGAAATTGGTCCCCCTGTTAAACCAATTAGAGAACATATCTTATCTTCTTCTCTGATCAGGCAAACTGCCACCCCTGCAATAACTTTTTTAGTGAGTTAATATATATATTATACAGCATAATATGGTATTATTGTAATGTGCATACCAAGATTACCAGGTAATATATTTTGCATAGAAATAAACCTGCTGTGCAGATTCCCTCATAGTATATTGCATTTGAGAGATACCAAGCAATGACAGCTTTTCTCCACAAAAAAAAAAAAGCAATGACAGCTTCTTTGCCAAAACATTGTTCTGTTTTCTTTTATGGTTACCCAAATATTTGTTGCAAATTGCTAAAACTCACACATGGGCTGGGCCCGTTTCTATCTAATTTAAGCCCACCACCTTCCCCTGCCCGTTACCAAATCTCTATTCTCTCTCTTTCATTGTTGGTGAAGGAGCACATGGGGAGGGAGAGATGTTGGGGCCCTTGTCTACCTAAATAGCTATCCATATACAATTTTTTTAAGAGAAATATGCAGCGCTTAAATATGTGCAATGAAATTTAGATGGACGGCCCTTTGAATCAAGATGCTTTCTTCTTTTGCCCCATTTGGGTTAGTAATCCTCAAAGAGTCATTGTACTCCTAAATAATTAGTTCAGAAAGGAAGAGGTGATTGTATTTTTCTTTTTTTTTGCTATAGAATGGTTGCTATGATAAATATTTAAAGGATCAATATTCATATACTTGCAAGGAGCATTTACAGAATATGAAGAACTGTACTAATTATTTTAATACACAATTAAACATTGACATCTAATTATTCTTCTGCATGACATTCTCAGAACTACTACAACATTTACGGGGCCGCAGCTGCCGCAACTCAATACCCAATTTATGGAGGTGCATCAGGAATAATGACGGGTACCAATGGATATTACCCATATTTCCAGTTCAACCAGGGCGGTACAAACGGCTCTGTGGGGCCCACTTACAGCGGTGGCCAGAATTACGGGCTGCAGTATCCTCAGATGTTTCAATTCTCGACAGTTGCTTCTACGGCAGCTGGACTTACTGGATTCGCACCAAACTACGGAACCCCATTGTCTCTTGCACCGAGCCCACCAACACAAGCAGGTTTTCTTTGCTTTATTTTCTTTTATGCAATTAAGGACATAGTAGTCTTCATCTTTTGGAAAAGGTCATGTTAATGTCAGCTTATTAGTTATTTTCTTAAAATTGGGAAGTTGTTTTTCAGTCGCAGTTTGAAATATTTTTAAGATGATGATATATCAATTGCATAGAATCACCCTTCTTATTTTAATGAATTAACAATGTGCTGTTTTACTCTGAAGCAGGCATAACCATGGCTATGACGCCACCGACTCTGCCGTCTCCTGTCCAGTCAACACCTCACCCTTTTAGGCTTATTCCCTCTCATTTTGCTGTGTCAGCTGCACCTGAGCAACCCTTGGCCTAACCATGGTTTATCTTTCTTATTCCATACTCTGCTATATCATCTTTTATGCATGTTATAGTCCTAAGAAAGGACACATTTAACTTGAAAGCCTTGGAGATTGAACTCTCAAGGTTCTCCACATAGCCATGGAAATTGCTTTTTGACCCTAGGATGGGTTCAAGGCAAAGAAAATGACCCGATTGTGGGTTATTTGGCTAACAAAGAACATTCACCAAATAGATAATTTCGAACAAAAAGAGAATCTAATTTAAAGCCTAAGCTCCTTGGAGGGCTTTGGCTCAGAATTTGCTCAACTAGGTTTTAATTTGCAATATCATTAACTTTGTTGAGCAAATTTGAAATTCCAAAACAGTGCATCAGTAGGACCTCAAACCTTTTTTAAAATTTAGGACTTCAAATCTTGTTTTTCTTTTCTTGAGATACTGCAACCTAATTTCTTTTCAGTAAAAGGTGAATTGGTTGCAGAACCCTTGGACATAAGTTAAACCCTAGATATCTTTTTAATATTAGGCTCTCTGGTAGCTTGATATTCAGTCAAGTTTAGGTGACACATGACACTCTACAACCTCTCATGACATGATCCCTCTACCAAACTTTCATGCAGTGAATAACTTAGTGTAACCGACCATACTAACATTCATTAATATTTTTTAATATTTTTTTGCATTTAATTGGTTAAGGCTCAAAGGTGAGACTTAAGCAATGTTGAAGACAGGTTTTAACCAAAAGGAGAGCTAGTGTTTGTTTTATGCATTTAGCTCTACTTCCTGTCCTTTTAACTTGAAAAAGAATCTCCAAAAATGGATTTGGGATTCCAATTTTTTTTTTCTTTCCGGTACCAAGAGATAGATTTTTGTTCTCTTGGTCCCACATGACAGTCATATCGTCCGCAAAAGAACCATGGTTAGGTCAAGAACCACCCCCTCCCCCAAATTTTCTTCCTCTCATCGCCTCCCCCAACTCTCCCTCTCTACTGGCAGTAGAGAGACTTCATTGCTTTTATTTTAGTGTAATATTAAGATTATATTTGTAATAAGTACTTCATGTAGCTTGATGGTACCTTAGGAGAAGATATTTTTTTTTATTTTCTACTGGACCTGTAATGTAAGTTACCTCTTGCTGTTCTAGTTAAGAACTATATTTCTCTTCTGGCCTCTTGATTTACTCATGTAGCTTTCATCTTTTTCCCCTTTGGTATTTGCAAAAGATGCTTTAAGCTCCACATCACAACTGCTTGTTTAGTATTCTTAGTCTTTCTCTATATTTTGGAGGTCAAGCATACGAGTAATAAAAAGCACAGCACCCGAATCTAAATTTGGCATTTTTATTAAATGTGTAAAACAAGCAACACTAGCATGAACATAATAAATAGAACCATTATTTTGTAAAGAGTGTTTTATTCTTTCAGAATCATCATAATTAAGAATACGAGGACCTACAAAGCTGATATACCTCATGGTACCAGTGAAATCCTAACCCAAGCATGCACGTATGCAGTCTTAAATATATGATTAAATTATGCATTATTGGATTTCAAGGTTCGGATATCATGATTTTGGATACTAAAAGACATGATGTGCATACAAAAACAACAAATAAAAAACTTACAATAAAATCACACAACTAAAAGCTACTTCAAGAAAACAGAAAGTAGAAGATCCACATTAATAGAATCAATCCAAAACATCATCAACTACACATTTTACTTGTGTCAAAGATACCAACAACAGTATCTGCCCTTCTTATAGTTAAGCAACTGGGTGTAACAGAAAAGTGGGACATATTGACAAAATAGATGACCAATAACCATTGCTACCATACACAGTTCTAGTCCTCGGGGTATAGTTGTAACCCTAACCCTAGCCTTGCACAGGCACGTCTAAAAGCCATAGCTTCAGCCTTCTGTACCGGATCTCCAAAGGATGTATCATCCACAGAGCTTGTACCAGTTGCCTCTCTGTATATCTGGGGAAAAAAAGTACATATAAAAGAATACAAAATTAGCATCTAAGTGTTGTAACAAGATATTTCTATTAATCACAAAATTATCATAATAATAAATAATTTAAAAATCCATGCAGGCCGAAATTTTTATCTATAACAGGCCCAATAATGGGAATTCAAAATCTACAACCGTTTAGGGAAGAATTCCAAAAATAACAGGCCTGCTGGATAATTCAGCGGGCCATTTTGTAGGAGAAATGGGTATGTAAATAACCCGCTGGATAATCCGGCAGGCCAGACAGATTTGGCCCCTGGTATTTTTAGAATTCTTCTTCAAACGGTTATAGGTTCTGAATTTCCAATTTTTGGACCGTTACGGATAAAAATTTCGGCCAAGCAGGTATAAACAAGACCTAATAATAACAGATGCACCAGTAAGATGAGACATAGTGTCATACAGACTCCAATAAAACATATGAACTAAAATATCATATACCATAGAAAAACATCAAAGTATATCCTGCAATGGAGCAACCATCATTTCGCCATTTTCTTAAAGTGATCCAGAGTATCTTTCTCTATAGAGGTGTTTCTTTGCATTGATGTACAAGAAGGATGGGTGGTTGCTTTATTGGTTTTATATTTTGTTTCTTTTGAAAGGGCCATTCATGAAATAAGTATGAATTATAAGGGCATAATCATATAATGGAAATGAACAAAGGCCCAATTCAGGCCAGCAACTCAGGGAGCCCAAAATCCACAAAACTTGAAATATGAGAAACAGAGTTGCCATTTGCATATAAGAAAGTATCCACTGAGCAGATATTTACTAAAGATGCCATGTATTGTACTGGCTTTTAGGCACTTCCTAGTTTCCTACTTGTAGCAGGTACTGGTATCAAGCAATACACATTTTATAATTGCAAATTGGATTTCATCCAGTAGAAACCCATCTATGGTGAATCACCAGCTAACAGTAGGCACTTTTCAGGTAGACTTGAAGAGGAGACGAGAGAGTACCTCTGAATCAGTTCCATGCAGAGTGACACGGTAAACAACAGAAACCTTATTCCCCTCAGGGGAGTAGACTATGCTTCTAACTTCACCAGACCACTCTACAAAATAGAAATGAAAGTAAAATTAGAGAAAACTAAGATAAACCGAAAGTAGGTTTCTTTCTTCAAAAGTCAGAATAAAATTTAGAAGGCAAAAAAAAGCATACCGGGCACATGGAGGTTCAGTAACCTATTGAGAGTGTGCCTGAAAAAAAAAAAAATTCTCAGTGATTATTACAAATGCTATTTCAAATTCAGTACATACAAGTTTGTTTCTTTTATTTGCATAATTTATTTATTATCTTGATTTTGGCGTAATTGTACTTTCACACTCGGTCAAAGCTTAATTTAACGCTCAGAGAGTTTAGCGTCAAACCCTATAACAATATTAGTCGCATTGGCATAAACTTAGGTGCTAAGATTTTACAGGGACTTCTTCGCAAACATCTCCCCAACACAAACCAAAACACAAACCAACAAAGGACTAAACCGAAAGTAAAATACTAACCAGGGGACGTAACTGAGAGAGAGACCGTTTTTTTCCACATACGTACAGATGAGGGAATCTGGAATCTTCATGTTGAGTTTCTTCAAGACCTCCGACAGCGGTCTGTTGATCCCCTCAGTCGGGACCGCCGCCTCCTCGGGCTCCGCTTTGACCCTCGGCTTGGCGGAGTACGATAGGCTGATGGCGTACCGCGGGGCACACGACCGGGGCTGAGCGATCCTCGAGAGGTGGCGGAGGATTGATCTTGCACCGCCAGACATGGTTAATTGAAATTTGAAAGCGAGAGGGTTTAGGGGAGCCGCTGGCCGAGTGTTGTAGTGTGCTTCCAGGGTTTAGCAGTGGTTTGTCAGGTTTTGTGCTTCTGGGACTTCTTATAAGGCTTTTTGTGTAGCGGGTTGAGTTGCGGTGTTATATTATCGGGTGAGAATCTGCTGCGATCCGGGTACTGTGAACAGTACCCTGCAATTTCTGTTTGAGTGAGGCTATGGTGCTATGCATAGCACGGATGGCTAGTGTACTACGGCTCAATATGGTACTTTTTAAAATCCTAACGGTCGATCCGAACCGTTCAATGTGATATCCATATGAATATGTACTTGCAAACTAAATTTTATATTTTTTTGAATTTTTTTACTATTTTTTTAGATAGGTAGAAAAATCAGTGTTTTCTGAAAATTCTGGACCATCAAAATTCTACCTATCTAAAAAAATAGTAAAAAAATTCGAAAAAATATAAAATTTAGTTTGCAAGTACATATTCATATGATTATCACATTGAATGGTTCGGATCGACCGTTAGAATTTTAAAAAGTACCATATTGAGCCGTAGTACACTAGCCATCCGTGCTATGCATAACAACATAGCCTCACTCTTCCTGTTTTTCCAAATTCAGCTGTCGAATTGTTTCGAGATGCGTGCACAGAAAAATCAGCTGTTTTGAGATGCGTGCACTAAAAAGTTGGACGGCTGGATTTGGAAAAGCAGGAATTGCAGGGTTACTGACTTACTGTGCTCAATATTCGAATCGCAGCAGATCTCAATTCTATATTATCGGCCGACATTTTTATTAATATCCAAAGTTAATTAGAAATTAATATTTACGTCCAGAATTCTCAACTTTTGCCAAAAA
This sequence comes from Carex littledalei, assembly GCA_011114355.1. Lineage (NCBI taxonomy): Eukaryota > Viridiplantae > Streptophyta > Magnoliopsida > Poales > Cyperaceae > Carex > Carex littledalei. Next base: position 9,868,356 of record CM022090.1, on the reverse strand, counting down.
AGTCCAAACCGGCCATTTTATGTTTAGACACTACGAAGAGCAAATAATGAAATATAACACTGAAAATTTGAATTTTTTTGTTAAATTATTTGTTAGATTACTTCTTTTGATTTATAATTAGCATATTTATACTAAAATACACTGGATTACTTGAAATTATGTTGAATTACACTAAATTATGTTAAATTACAATAACTTTGCTAACTATGTTGAAATACGGTAAATTACGCTAAACTATGCAAAATTACGCTAAAGTAGACCGATTTTGTGTCATCTTTCATGAATCGTAAAAAATAGTAAAAAAATTCGGAAAATAGTAAAAATTGGTATTCTATGAGTTCATTATGTAACTAATTTACTGAGCTACTTAGATTGAATAATAGAAATAAAAATCTTAATCGGAAACTTCAACTCAAGTTTTGAGGCTCTTCCCTTAGTTTTTTGGCAATTCTGAATTTTAAAATTTGATATAGCAAGCATGGACGCATGCGTCTTTTCGCAAGCTTTCCGAAAAGTGGTCATTTACTGAAATCGGATACTCGAGTGCCGTTTTATGACCGTTTGAAGTTTCGTCATCGTTTTTCGCTTTTTCAGTGAAGATATCGTCCCTATTTTAGCGTAACGTAATGTAATTTAGTGTAATTTAACTTAATATAGTATAATTCAACATAATTTCAAGTAACTTAGCATATTTTAGTATAAATATGCTAATTATATATCAAAAGAAGTAATATAATAAATAATTTAAACAAAAAAATTCAAATTTTCAGTGTTAGATTTCATTATCTTGCTCTTCATAGTCTAATAAAAATAAAAATAAAAATAAAAGTAAACCGGACATAAAATAACCGGTTTGGACATTTTTGGCGAAACCCCATAATTATGGGCATAAATATTAATTTCTAATTAACTTTGGATATTAATAAAAATGTCAGTATTATTGGGGGCTGGTAGCAACAATGTGACAAATTTGTAATTCAAAAATAATTTCGTAAGATTTAAAATTTATGTTTCGAATATTTTATAATTAAAAAATAATTAGTAGCTTGTAATGAAAATTATTGAAATGTGAAATCCTTTGAAAATAAATCAAATATTTAGGAAATTTGACTAGAGTTCTAAATAGCGCGCTATAGTGTTTTGAGATCATAAAAGCTATAGTGCTATCGGCACTATATCGGCGCTATAGTAGCATAATGTTGTTTTTCTAACCGTTCCGCTATGACGCGATAAACTCTATTTAAACCTTTGAATTTGACAGATAAATTAAAAAATAGTGTATTTTTAGATAAACTCAGTCAAATTAAAAAATAATTCTATTAAATCTAAAAAAGTGATACGACTATAATACAAATATTCTCGAAATATTATTACTATAATAGCAAGGTTTTGGATACATCATTACTACGTTGTTTTTTTTACTTATTAAAATAAGAAGTGAAGTCAGACTTTTAAACTATAGAGGTCAAATATGAACGGAGGTCAAACATATAAAATTTTCATGCTGCAAATGAAGATCAATTTCATAATATGTATAACAATTTACTATAAATATATAAAAATTTATATAAATACATATATTTTTGAAAAAAAAAAAGCACAAATCAATTGACTCCATTTATAAAATAGTGGATCCGCCTCCAGGGGCGGACCCAGAGTAGTCCAGGGGGGGCAGCTGCTCCCCTGGATTTTGAGTTTTAGTGGAGATTTATCGGTTCCGATCGACTTTGTCCCCGTTGGAATTTTTTTTGCCCCCCTTTGAACGTTTAATTTGTAATTCGAGTTAAATTTAGAGTTAAAATTGAAATAAATATGTTGAATTTTTATTGGTAATTAGAATTATAAGTCATAGCATTAGAAATTACAAGTCAAAGCATTGGAAAGTATAAGTTAAAGCATTATTTTTTGTCAAGTACCCAATTGGTTAATGAATTTAAACCCAAGTTGATATTTTTTTGCTCCCCCGATGAAAATCCTGAATCCGCCCTGTCCGCCTCTCCTTAAAATAACGATCGCTATTCGCTACTCAAGGGGTTTTATATTTCTACGTTGAGCACTTGAGCTAGAGCCACATGACACTTATATTTGACAATGTTAACATTTTCTGAATACATTTTAAGTCAAAATCGTGCATACTGATTTGGCAAATGAAAAGTAAGCTTCCGCAAATAGTGATTTAAATTATGAGCTATCATGGTTTTATCGCGGACGATGAGTGAGGCTATATATGCATATTACGGTTTTTTTGTTATGGATCTATATTTTTATTTTAAAGTTCAAACAATTAATTTAAATTGTTAAATATTATTTCTGTATGAAAATATACTTATCGATTATATTTTATATTTATAGAATATTTATATTATCTTTTTGGATAGATAGAAAATCACTTGATCTAAAAAATTATGGACCATCCAATACCAGTGATTTTCTACCAAGTATATTTTACATGAAGATCATGTTTAATGATTCGTATTAATTGTTTAAATTTGAAAACAAAGATACAAATTTATAACACGAATCGATCCATAGTATGCATATTATTATAGCCTCACTCAATAATTGTTTTATACATTAAATATATTAAAAGTTCGAACATTCACTGAGGCATTTGGATGGAGCAAGAATAGAGCTAACTTTGGATTAGCTCCACTATTCTTAAAATGTGATGATCCAAACACAAATTAGAAAATTGAGTTAGTTCAAAAATAATTTTATTCTACTAACCCATAGAAACGGTATGTTAGTAAGAATAAAGCTAGCGAGGTTAGTGATATTAATAAAAAAATAATTTGTACATCTTTTTCATTCCTCTCAATTAGTGTTAGTTTAAATATTAAATTAATATTAAAATATTAGATTAACATTAAAAATATTAGTTTAAATGTAATGTAATATTATTAAATATTAAATTAGTTTAATTATTATTTTATTATTTTATTCATTCCCTCTATCATTATTTCAAATATATATTCTAAACAACCATTTTACTAATTCGAATAATTATGAATTAGTATTATTTTTAATACCATTCGAATTATTACTATTTTCAACCGCTAACCAAAAAACACTGTTCTTATACTAATCCAAGCGTACTTAAGTTGATTTGTCATATTTTATGAATTTCAAATTGATTGTATTTTCTCTACGGTCAATTTAATCAGTATTTATGAGCTACTATATGAACTTTTTTTTTCTAGATTGTGTTTTTTTGTTAAAAAATTTAGCGGAAGTTCTCTTGATTATGACAACATCAGTTCCTACGTAGTCGGTAATAATTTTTTTTTTTTCCAGTTGTGTTTCTGAATAAAGAAATTATTACTCAATTTTTCATACCAAATTCTTGTATTTTTCTAATTGAACAGTTTTATGTTTCTTTTACTTTTTTTATTTTTTGTTCTTAAAATGACATATCTTATTTTAGAACATTGGTGTGTCGGATTATGAAATGCCACTGCACTACACTAACGTAATAATAAAAATATTGTCCTTAGTCTTTTCGGTAACACTTCTTAAATCCTAACTAATATTCTGTGTAATATTCATCTTATATTTCTTTTTCAACTAGAACGAATGGACTTCTATTGATAAATCAAATACTGCAGTTTATTAAGGATGCATCTTTTTTTTTTTTTGCTTAACAAGTTTTATTTTACTAGTGGACTTCAAATATGCAGAATGGACTTCAATTGATAAATCACACATATATTTATTAAGGATGCATCTTTTATACATTATATTAATCAATATATGTGTGATTTTCATAAAATGTTTGTAACAATATATTTATTTTTATATATAATTTTGATATCTAATAAGTATCTATTAATTATATAATACTATTATTGTGCCCGTGCGTTGCAACGGGTACATATTACAAGAAAAAAAAAATCTCATACAAGGTCAAATGAGCCGAAATTAATAGCCTTCAATGTAGAATCATCATCTTTCGACGCAAGGAGAAAATTCTGAAAAATAAAAATCATAAAAACCTCAGTTTTGAGTATTTTAAGACCACAAATAAATTTTATGCAAATCATACTTCGTTGCTTGTTTCCCTTATTAAAGCACGGTTGAGGCTAATTAAAATTATAAAAACTAACCAATATGCCTCTAAAAGGAGTATCAAAGCAGGAGCAACATGAAAAATATACATACTGCATACCTTTATTAACATAATTTGAAGGAATATTAAAGAGAGTCTAAAGACAATTTTGAAAGGTACATTGCAAGGATCCGATCAAGCAATTCACCTCCTTTGCACAACTTTTATTAACATAATAAAGTCATTAATCACCTTCAATATCCACACTGAAATTTGGAAAGAGCTAAGCACACGGCCTGTTAGACTAATACCAATTGAGATCACCTCCAATATTTCATCTAATTTTGCAAAAGAAAAAACCGCCTTAGTAATTACCTTCAGACCAATAGTCTTTTTCAACAGCGCCGTCGGTTGCACCTGGATGGCGGCCCCCCACCAGCATGAAAGCTGCAATCCAGATCAACTTCTCAAGCATTTGCTTTTGAAATGCTTCATTTTCAAGCACCTAATAACCATAGTATGGTACAATATAGAGCCATCAAAGAGTGCACACATCATATTATCATTTAAACTGAGCATAATTTTGATTTAAGGTAGATGATAATAGTATCCATGTATGTGCAATAGACCTAGTAGCTTAAGTGGGAGGAACTGGATTCACACCTCACTTCCAAAGGTCCATGAGTTCAAGGCTAGGTCTATTGCATAAAAGGGTTAAACAATAGCATCTTGTTGTTTTGAAAATGAAAAACCATAAAAAATAGTGTTCACTACTTTGATTTTTATTTAAGTCAAAAGTTTTTTTTTTTAAGGCCAGGTCCAAAACCCTAAAATAGATTAGTACATGATACCTAAGTACTTGAAAGCTCTGGGTACGCATATCAAAGCTGTGTATCAACATGAATGCACAATGCTTATGCAAGCTGTGTATTCTTGTTGCATACAAAGCTGTAAATGATACAGAGTACTTGAAAGATGGAGATTATGTTGATGTCTCAAACCATAGTGGATCTAATTTTCTTTACTCCAATTATTTCATCTAAAGATGTCTCAAACCATAGTGGATCTTATTACTTTTTTCTCCTTTACTTGATACCTTAATTATCACTTCAATGTGAAGAGAGGCTGCTGGTATTAGATCCACTATGGAGATTATGTTGATGTCTCAAATCATAGTGGATCTAATTTCCTTTACTCCAATTATTTCCTTTTCTGACAAGCAATCTTTAGATTTAAATTCTGAGAGATTTATTACACCATATTTTTGGTTCTTTTTATGAAAATGTAGAAAAAAAACCTATTCTAAATACCTGTCGAGTTTCAGAATTTTTGGGGTTTTGTAACTATGCCAAACAAATAACCTAATGCAGGGGGCAGTATAGTAAAATGATGCAGCAAATAACAGTTTTTATATTTTGAAATGTGAACTTTGGAAATCCATAATAAATGATTCAAAAATCTTATAAATGTAAAATTTGGTTCTAAAGTGTGTGTTTTTTAGTCTTTTTTTTTTTAACTGTGGATTTGGTTTTGCCATTTGGTCATTGTAGCAGTTTATTCTTTTTAGATATCTGAGACAGCTCATTTTGAGCATTTTTTGTACCAGTGAAGTGCCATGAGCATTTTCATTACATCCCATTACTGGTACAGTGCTGGAATAAGTTCCTGGGGCTAGTTAGAGGCAAGCACAATATTATTCCCTAACTGGTTGAATACAAACTAATGTTCAAATGGTATCAAACCACTGTTTGACAAACCAGAAGAGGGAAAATAAGATCAAAGTTTGCAAGTATAAAAAATTAAGATCAATTCAGGAGAGCACATTGTCAGATAGAGAACAAAGAAAATTTTGTAGAGAAGACCCTGTATTTATTACTTTTTCCTTCACACAAAGTACTCTAAAGATGTCTCAAACCATAGTGGATCTTATTATTTTTTCTCCTTTACTTGATACCTTAATTATCACTTCAATGTGAAGAGAGGCTGCTGGTATTTTTTCTCTCTTTCTACTGGTTTTGACGTTTTATTCATCTAATACTTGTCAAATCATTAATTTTCCTATCTTTTTTAAAGTCTATGATACTTATGACCAGACAAAAGTTCCAAAACTGTTTATCTTTACCAAAAATACCCCATCCTTGGTGGCAACTTTGATCAATTTTGTCAGGATAATAAACTGAATTGAACCCAAAACTGTACACAAGATTCAAAATTGACCAGAAGTCCAGAATGAATCAAGTGGGTAATTAGTAATTACTGAATCTTAGAACTGACACCTACAACAAACCCCAATCTAGAATGATTGTACTGAATATTCCCTGTCACAAAAGGTAATTTAAACACGAAATCAACCATCGGTGGACCAGTATGGATCAAAACTGTGATATTTATCAGAGAATCTGTTGGGCATCTGAAATTACAATTAATAATTTGCATTGTAAAATGTGATTTGACAAAAATGTCATTAAAAAATGAAACAAAGAGGAACTTACAGTTTTATCACTGATCTAGGCTTTTAGTTTTTGCTAAAAAAATATAAGCGAAATTTACAAAGAATACAAAAAATAGAAACTTACAGATGAAGATTGACAAAATTGTGAGTTTGTCGGGAAGAGATGAACGCTTTCTCACCTTACTTCTCAGCATAAGAACGAAGAGAAGGAAGAGTTGAACAGGAAGAAGAAGAAAGGGTCGTAGCATCTCTTCGCTCCGTCCCCTCCGCTTCCGATCAGGTACGCGGCAAAGAAAAAGTTTCTCAGCGTAAGAACGGAGAGAAGAATGAAGAGAAGGAAGAGTCGAACAGGTAGCATCTCTTGCCTCCGTCGCTGGGTCGCTGGGAGGCAATTTATTTAACTAAAGATTGTACATATCGTGTGGCGTGTGGCGGGTACAATTTTAACTAAATTTAGATCTCTACACATAAAAAAAAATGTATTTAATCAAAAGAAGACATATTATTTGATTTGAGGGCTAATATTCAATCCAAAAATTTATCTTTCAAGTGTAGCCGTTAGCGGATTAGGACAACGTGCTTAATAATAGAATGGAATAACTGTTTAAAAAAATCAATCAATGAATACCCTCTGATCGGACCGGTAAAGCGTTGATGTCCGGTCCGGTTCAGATACAATCTTTCGGCAAAACCTCCTCTCCGGTTCGCGGCCTTGTTCCATTTACCTGTTTTCAAACAAAAAAGGAAGCTTTCTCCTAGTAGGCTAGTACCATTAGGTTACAGAGAGAGAGAGTTCAAATAAAAGAGAGGCAGAGTGAGATAGAGAGATGATACTGCGCACGCCTCCGTCGCGGAAGCGACGAGCTGATACGGATACCTCCGCCGGAAGTAGTGGTGTCGCCGCCAGCCCGGTTTCGGACCGCCGCCTCGTTTTATACGAAGAACATGCAGCTGTTCCTTTCGGTGCTCCTCCCGCCTCTTCTGAGCCGTTCGATCAGCTGGTGTGCACCTATCACTGCCGCCAGATGGTAATTAATACTATGTTATTGCTTTGGGTCCTTTGTTGGGTTCTGTGTTTTAATGGGGGTGAAGAGAGAACAACTGTTACTTGGGTAATGCTACTTAGATAGGTCTATTTGGTTAATCGATTTTATATTGTTTCATTTTTATGTCAGTTTTATTCGATCCTTATGATACATTGTATGGATAGATTATTGTTTTTCATATCTGGGATATGAACTATAGACATGCAAGTAGTTAAAATAAACAAAGTAGCAAAATAATTATATGGATATACATCAGTAAATAATTACTACTCATCTAAGAGCAAGTTTTTAATAATTGCTCAATAATTCTACTATCTTCTCTTTAGTGTATCACCAGATTGAATTTTATTCTGATTTACAATCGTGCCGCTGATATCCCTATTTCTCTAGGTTAAATCTGAATTCATGGTTGCTCTGGGTACAGCAGAGAGAGAGAATGCTCAATACAAAGCTAGGTTGGAGGCACTAAACGAGCAATTATCCAGAATTGGTATATTCCACACTTTGTAAAAGACTGAGCTAACTAAAACTTGAAACTACATAGTCCTTTTTATCCCAATTCTGCAAATAACCTCCTTGAGATTACAGTAACCAATCATTTTTTTTTTTGTGAAATACATTGAAAATGTTTAAATAGTCCAAACTTGTTGTACGGATAAATTCAATTGTTGTCCACATGTTAACATGTGTTTGCTTAGGATCATCATTGAGCACATCTGCTGATGTGCTGATGTTTGCTTATAGGTAGCTATTCATTTTTCTTAATTTTGCTTCAAAGAGCAACAGATCTTTCTATTTGCAATCCAGAGGAAGAAAGAGAGAAGTACAGAGATGAGACTAATTTTCTACAACAAGAGCTGGCAGCATCAAAAGCCAGAGAGAATTCATTACAGGAGAGGTTGTTGAAAGAGGTTGGCGATTCTCAAGAGAGGTATCGGGAACAGTTGATGCGCATCAGTGAGCTAGAGGTACTTATAATCAGAAACCAAATTGATTTTCTATGTTTTTGGTGAATGACAGGATCCAAAGGGTGGATTCTATAACTTGTGGCTTTCTCTCTCTTTTTTTTCGCCTGTTCCTTTTATGTCGAATTGAAGTTCTTTTGCCAAGGATACTAACGTCATTCTAAATTAAAATGTTCATTAGATATTGTTTAGGAAAGAGGACTTGATGATAAATCATAATATCTACTTCTGAACTAGCAGTAGTAACATGTCACAGAACTTTGATGACTAAGAGAGGGAGATTATTGTTTTATACTGTTATTATATATGGACCATCTTTGAACACATATCTTCACATTGAAAATCATGATGAATGATTCAGTCATTAGAAGACCTGTTCTTAGTTAACAGCGATTTAGCACTCACCACTTAGGTAATACTGGTGGTAAGTCACTGGTTTTGTAAATAGAATACTTTTCTTGGTTAACCCTAATTTGACTTGCACAGGTTGTATACCAAGTCGGCATCCTAATGTAATGGTAGGGTTGGTATATAATCCTATTCTTTGATTGTGCAGCTTGAAATTAAGAAAGAGATGGATTCACGAATGGCAGCTGAACAGCTTTCTGAGACGATGAAAGAGACTGTCAGAGAACTTGAAATGAAGCTGGAGAGTCTTTCAGATAGTTCAGAAAGAGAGAGAAATAGCCTCAGAAGAGAGCTTTCTTATGTTCAAGATGAATCAAAGCTTTCATTCTCTAATGTAACTGCTGAGGTAAAATTTTGTAGCAGCATGCGTATTACTTGAAAAGGAGAAATATCTCATTTGCCCATGCATTGATATTACGGTCTAGTTTTAGACCCTTATTTTTTTCAGTTCACCCAACCCACCCCTGCTTTTCTCCCTATACACACGCATTCAGAAACAATGAATACGAAAGGGTGTGTTTGGCCTTTCAAAAAGGAATGGTGTGTATGGAATTTCTCCTTTTCGTATTATTTCTGTAAGTCAAAACCTTATTAAATTTTTGGGTGTGTCACGTCAGAGCAACAGTTTTATGAAGGTGCATGTGCAGTGCTTCAATATTTCACTCTTTTATTAGTTTGTTATGTTCTTTACTTTGCCTTTTGTTCTTTTGCAAAAGCTGGAGAGAACAAGACTGAGAGCAGAAAGTGCAGAGGGACAGGCGGAATTATTAAAGGAGCAGTTAATTAGCCTAAAAGAGCAGTTGGATGAGGTCTACCTTTTATTCTTATAGTTATATATCCTATATTAACCAACTTGTTTGCAGTATTGCTTCATACTTGTTTTGTGCACATGTGCGTATCCTGTTAAAAAGAATGAAAGGAAAGTGCATTTGATAAGAAAATTGAAAGAAAGAAAATATCATAGTTTTATTGATCAGCATCTCAATTCATGGTTTGACCAGTCACATTTCTTATATTTCTTGGGTTGTTTCAGTGTCTTACGCAAAAGAGAGAGATAGAGCATCAGCTGTCCAGTTCCAATATTTCTTCGTCTAGTAGTGTTTGTTCTGATGATCAGAAACGGATAACACTTTTGCAAGAAGAACTCCACAATTATGTAATTTATATCCCTCTCTCTCCTTCTATACATACTATTGCAGTTTGATTAACTTTGATGTGTTTCTGGGACATGATTTTATTGTCTTGTTGATCCAGTGAAATGAAAAAGAGCACATGCAAACAAAATTAGCAAAAGAATGCTACATATAAGAACAGAAAACCGAGTCAAGTAGCAATTTACCAAAAAATGATTCAAAGGTTGAAACACAAAAGGCAAATGAAAAGGGAATATCATTGGCTATTGTATACTTGTATAAAATGGTTGGTACACAATACAAAATTGCTTTGAGGAATACTGCCTCTGCGATTCATACCAACCAAAATATCCTTATTTAAGTTTTAAATGCTATTGTTGTTGGAATTCTTTTTTAAATAGGAAAAAGAAGTGCAAGATGCCAAGAGGTTGAAATCTTCTCATCTGAACAGTGAGTTACTAAAGGAAAAGCTATTAGAAGAGCAGAGCCGTAGGGAAAGGGCAGAACTAGAATTATCTAAATTGCATGAGTTCCAAGCCAAAGCACGGAAGTTAGAACTCGAGTTGGCGTCCTGGAAATCATTACTAAATGATATACCTGACATAGTTTCTTATTCGGATATACCCAAGAAATTTGCTGAATTGCAAAAGTAAGTCTTAATATACCTATATCACCAAAGTAACAATGTTGCGGCAACTTTAACTATTTTACTTTTGAGTTTGAGCACTCGTGATGTTTAGCTTTGTTTGTGGTTTTGAGGTACTTGTATAAACATCAGGCTTTTAATCATGACCCCCCTGACCAAAAGAAGAAGAAGAAAATGGGAGAACCAGTAAAGACTTATAACTAGACATAGAACCATTTGGTTGTAAGCTGCAACTTTTAGCTACTATTTGTTGAGAGTGCATTTTTCTTTTGTTTTGGTCCTTTTAATGTGAAATAGGGAGGCACTAGAAAACATGGCAAAGGTAGGTGAGATAACAGCACAGCTGAAGGAGATAAAGGTGACCATGGAGTATGCTGACCTTAGCAAACAACGTGCTGAGGCCGAGTGTGTATTGGCCAAGGAGAAAGCGGAGCGCTCTTCTCTGGAGGTCAAGAGGCTTCAACTAATGGTATATTTAAAAGTTAAATTAACTCTTTCTGTTAAATCTGTAGGCAACTAATGTGCACTTTTTCAAAATTTCAAATTATCCTGTACAAGGATTGCTATACCACATGCCTGGATATATTTTACTTAGTTTAATCCCATAATTTGTAGCTTGCTTCTGTTACTGAAGAAAGGGATAGGCTTAGACATGGTAGCTCTGTGTCAAGTAAGGATGCTGGAACTGCAGATGATTTCCATGTCAAGGTTACAACTTCTCTTTCATCTCTACTGTCTCTATGTACTTTCTTAACTTGATATGTGAATGATAGCACTTAAAGATACTGGAATTATGAGATGCAAGGAATATAAATATTTCATATTACATGATTTTGGTGGTCATGCATAAGATTAGGAGTTATATATGGGCATTTTATGCAGAAACGCTTGTTGGTTTGAAATATTGAAGTATTGATACTATACCGATTAGATTCAAGACTGTTTTGTGCACAAGGTACTGGTTGCTTAGCACAGATGAGGTTAATGATATAGCTGGGTTCCAATTTTAGTTTAGTAAAAGAAAAATAAATTATAGAATAAAAAGGTAAAATCAGCTTGTTAGGATTGGTAAACTAAGAGTTAAAAATTAGAACAAGTTTATTTCACCGTGACAGGAGCTAGAAGCAGCATTGAATGAAAAGGAGCGAATAATGAAAGAAATGGAGAGCAGCTTACAGGAGCACGGAGAAATTATTGCACACCAGCATGCCGAACTGAAATTATTAAATGATAGATTATCCGACGAGTCGAAGAAAGTCAAGTCTTTGGAGAGGGAGAGTGATCGATTGCGCCATGAGGTTGCCTTACTTGAATCTAAGGTACTGTTTTGCTGCATTTTTTAAATTGACTCGATCTTATATAGGAACTAATACGCTACTTAGCGTCAGAGAATGGCAAATAATTTTTACTACCTGTAATGCAATACAAGAATTCCGTTTGATTTTTGTAAAGTGAAATGTTTTGTTCTTAGTTCTTGATTCAATTGGGCTAAGCAATGAAAGAACAAAGAAGTTGAAAATCGAAAACAATAAAAAATAACATTTATATAATTTTAATCTGAACAGTTAGGTCATGGTGATTACTCAAGCTCAAACACAAAGGTTTTGCGAATGGTGAATACACTAGCCGTTGAAAATGAAGCAAAGCAAACTATTGAAGCTCTTCAGGCTGAGCTCAAGAGAACCACTGAGAGATTACAAGCTGTTGAAGAATTGAGAGGACAATCTGGTAATTCCTAATATCGCTACTTTTAATGTTACAGTGTGCAAAACCCACTAGGCAAGGCTAACTTGATCTGGTTATGACTGGGTTAGCAGATCAGGTTAAAATGGAATTTATGACTCACTGGTAAATCTGACTAGGGTCAGCAGGTCATGACTTGACAGACCCCTGGATAACACTTAAATTTTCACTTTTTTGGTAAAAAGGAAGCTCGAGCTCCAGTTGACCTTATGATTCATATTATGCAGAAAAGTACTATGTATTTGAAGCTTAAAATCCCCAGCGTCTTTTTTATTTTTGCATGCTGACAAATGGGACAGCACAGTGACAAATTGAGAATTCTGCAGTATTTTTACAAGAAGAAAAATAAAAGTTCTATTCAGTAAAATTAGGATTGAATTTTGGCTTCTGTATTTTGTACATCACACAAGGCTTCATAGAAGTAATACAACAAAGAGGTCCCACACAGATTTCCATATTTCAAAGCGGGATGGTAATAGAGCAAACAGAAAAAGTACTAACTAGGGAAGGCTGCTTTTAACGTATTTCTATCTAAGAGTGTGGTCCTGTATTTGAGAGAATCATGGGATACCAAACACCACATTGTGTTTATTCAGTATTTTTCAGGTAAAATTTGTGGAAAGTTAGAAATATTGTGAATTAAACATAATTAATATTGCAGAGGTGACTTAAACGCCAATTATTTATCTCAATATCAACCAAATTTATTTGGGTATTCTAACAATTGCAGATCTTTGCACTATATGCTGGGTGCGTTGAGAATTCTTTTTATGTATCACTGAGGGCACCATTTTTCAATTAATCATCAATTTGCTTTGATATTGAAATTACCAAGGAAAGGAGCAAGTCCTTGCGCCCTTTAAATGGGAGGTATTCTGTAAATTTTTCCTTCAAGACCAAATGAAAAAAGTTGCAAAGAAATTGCTATTTTAAGGGTGCAAGGGCTGATTGTCCTTTGCTTGGTGATTTGTATCGCTTTTAGCATTTGGTGATTGGCATAAGAAAGATGGGGGTCCATGGTGAATTATAAGAAAATATCTGTTGTACTGGGGAAATGGTCAAGTCCAATTTTATCTTGTATGTAAATAAACATGATCTGAATCCGGTCCCACCTGACATGATCCATTGCAATTATAAGCTAATGAGTGAGTTCTATTATAAAGTTACATTTGATTTCTATTTTGTGAACCAGATGCAGCACTACCAGAAAAGCTGGTGCAGCTTAAAAACCAAATTGCAGTACTTGAGAAACGGGAAGAAAGGTCAGCCCTAATATTTTTTCGTTGCTCTATGTCACTTAATACTATGCATTTATTGCTTTTTTTATTTTGTGTTATATATATTGCTTGCTTAATAATAGGTACAAGGCGGTTTTTGCTGAAAAAATATTGATTTTTCGCAAGGCATGCTGCACTCTTTTTGGCTACAAGGTGACTCTTAGTTTCCAATTATATACCTTAAGTTTGGAAACTGATTTTTTGACCAAAAAGTGGCATTGCCAGAGCATTAGCCAAAGCCAACTGTCGCATTCACAACTTTTTAATGTAACATATGTTGTTTTTTTTTTTTTAACTGTTGTAACCTACCTGGTTTCATCTAATGTGTCTTCTATGAGATATATACCTTTGTGATTATTTTTGAGAATAGGGGTCAAGCCTCCCAACTTTGTGATCCCCCAGTCGGGTTTTGAACCAGTGACCTCTCACACAGATGGCATTACCTTAGCTACTTAATTGGTTCTTATGATATACCGTTTTGATTTAATGTACTTTTTGATTTATTGGCATTAGCTCTTTTTTTTATCTAATATGTCACTGGCATCTCATTCTTAGAAAATATTCTGGTGGTGCTTTTGGTCAAACTTATCATTGATTTTTTAGCTCCACATGTTATTAGTACTGTTTGTTTTCCTAATCCGTGAATATATAAATTTCCATGATTAAGCTAAGTCCTTTACATTTTTATAGATAGTAATGGACGATCAGAAAAGGCCCAATGGAATACCAGTGACCCGCTTCACGCTTCAATCCATATACGCACAAAGTGACGATGAAAAGCTAGATTTTGAATATGAATCTGGGACTATGAATATAATTGTGAGTGTACACAACTTTTTTAACTTCATTTTTTTATTATTCTCGCTACAGTTTCTGCATATATACCTGAAAGAGTGAGGCTACGGTACTATGCATAGCACGGTTGGGTCCGTGCTACGGCTCAATATTTGAGTTTTCAAAATTCTAACGGTCGATCCGAACCGTTCAACATGATTATAAAATGAATATGTACGGTTCAATATGTGAGTGTACACAACTTTTTTAACTTCATTTTTTTATTATTCTTGCTACAGTTTCTGCATATATACCTGAAAGAGTGAGGCTACAGTACTATGCATAGCACGGTTGGGTCCGTGCTACGGCTCAATATTTGAGTTTTCAAAATTCTAACGGTCGATCCGAACCGTTCAACATGATTATAAAATGAATATGTACTTGCAAACCAAATTTTACATTTTTTCGAATTTTTTTTACTATTTTTTTAGATAGGTAGAAAATCACTGTTTTTGGATGGTCCACGGTTTGGATCGACAGTTAGAATTTTGAAAACTCAAATATTGAGCCGTAGCACGGACCCAATCCGTGCTATGCATAGTACCGTAGCCTCACTCTACCTGAAATCAACATGAATATTTTATGTAATTTACCAATTTTTTCTAAAAGCGAGAACTATTTCTTCCTATTTTTATATAGTTATACCCATATCTAGCCGTTTTCATAAAATATCCCTAATTACTTTTGAGGGAATAGTCTTCGTTCCTGCAAGAAAAAGAATACAGCATATCCTGGATTGGAGAAGATCTTTTGTACATAATTTTACTCAATAGAATTGTCCAAAGTTCAAACTAATTTTTACACAAAAGAAATTTACTTGCTTATGCAACAATATTACCAAACTGCCTCGTTTATATAGATATGTTGTCCCTGTAAGTTTAATTTCATGCTGTCTATTCCCTATCAAATGTTTTAAACAATGCCCTAATAGTGATTTATAAACAAGAAAGTGATAGTAGGCAATAGCCGCAATACAAATATTTATAGAAGAAACTGGGGGAGCTGGAGGGGTGTAACTAACTGTATAACACAATATTCTTTTGTTACAGTATTACTTAACTTCTTTTTTTCTTATAATACTTTCTTTATAACAGTTAAATGACTACACATCTCAGAGTGATATCGCTCATCAGGTAGGGCTTCTAATTCTGTGCTTATTTTTTTAAGAGGAAAATTAGAAAATTTGGTGAAGACTCTTCAAAATCAGGAATTTTTCTCCATGTGCTTACACTGGGTATTGTACCATCACCACATTTCCTATTAGAAAGGAACTCTGCATTCAGGGTTATTTCTTATCATTATTAGGAAAATATAAAACTATTATTTCCACACTTGTTTTCGGGTTGCACCTGATATTACTCCTTTTGCCCCCGCAAAATGCTTTTGTTTAAAGATGGTTCTTTGTAACTTCTTCAGTTCTAAATGTTAGTCAACATGAAGCAACTAGTTTCAAAATAATAGCACAAATCAACTTGAATCAAAACTATGGCAATTACCATACCGGCAGTTGCCATGACCATGTAGTCTGGTTTACCTTGTCACACTTTTCAAAATTTTGATATTGTAGATTGAGATCTTCATAAGGAAGATGAACTCTATACCGGCATTTACAGCAAACTTGACTGTTGAGTGCTTTAACAGGCGCACCTTGTGTTGAGACTTATCAAGTTGCATTTATTGTCAATCTTTTTTTATTTCCATTGGAAATTTAGTTTTGTGATTACTGATTAATGAACTCGGGGTAGGATGATATGTATATGTATTCCTAAATAACCAACTCTGAGAAGTTTTATTATTTCACTGTAGTTGACTTCATACAGATTGATTAATATGTGCAGACCCAACTTATTGGTTTGATGCATTTATGATCTGCATGCCAAGGGTGTGCAAAAAAGAAAAAGAAAAATTATAGTGATTACATGTTGCAGTAACATAACATAAGATTAGAAGATTAAATTTCATTCTAAATATTATAGACAATTAATACTGTTTTAATATGTTCCACTAACTGGCTTTTTTCTTCATATCAAAATACAATCTTTTTTTTTTTGGAGGTTAGTGGTTTTAATGCCTACTAACAATTTGATTGATTGATAAAAAACTGTATTTACAACGAGTCAAGTGACTCTAATTCCTAAATCTACTCCTTTATTCTTATGAAATCCTCTAAATTACTCAAAATTAATTTAATCACTCTTAATCACTCTCTAAATTCTTAGATTTACTTTTTAACTAGATCTACTCTTCTAATCTTACTTATATTACACTCAATCAAAATACAATCTTACCAGTGATCAAAGTGTTTGCCCAAAATTATCAACATAGTAGAACTAGTTAGTCAAGTCATTTATAGCGAGTCTACACAATCAAACAAATATTTGTTAATGTAAGTAATCAAACATACCCTTTTAACACTAACAGGAGGCACATGCAATATTAATGCCAATTTTAATGATTTGTAAATCGATGGATAAACAGTGTTGTTTGTTATTTTTCATCATTTTTCGAAAAACTTCAGCTAAAACCCCTTACCTCCACAACATGAGCATCTTATTTTCCACAAACAATTTATGTTTTTTTTTATGATTTATATGTTGTTTATTTGTTCTTTTCCACATTTTAGAAAATTTGACATGTCGTCGATCCAGTTTCAGTATTATTTTAGCATAATTGCTCCCGGTACTACATTGCTCTATTAAGTATTGTATGAGTCTTTTTTTTTTTTTTTTTGTCTTGTATTGGGTAATTATTCAGAAGAGAGTTGTATAAGGTAAGAAATATGTGTTTGCTATTCATTGTGTTGCTTCTACAGTTACAGACTAAATTCGGTTATCATTGCATGATATGTTGGATTGTGTCATATGCATAGAGTGAATTTTTGTATGACAATTAGTAATGATAAAACTAAGAAAAGTACACAAAACTACCATCTATAATAACAATTAGTTTAAATGTGCATTATCCAGTATTTTTGTAACAAAAATACTAAACTGGAGGAGGTGGTCCAGTATGCTACCCGATCAAAGCTAGTGAAGGCAGAGGATATTTCAGTAGGCATCCTCACTAGATCGAGATATGTCATTCTCCTCCCTCATGGATTGGCACTGGAATCTTTTATCAGCGCAGTCCCGTTTGAGGTCTGGGAAGAAGGCTTCTCCTTCTATCAATGGGACCCCCTCGATGATGCTACAGTGGTGGTACCCCATTACAAGGTGTTGCTCGACCTAGTAGGCATCCCGATGGACCTTTAACGGCTAAAGGAGGTCATTAGAGCAACCAGCTCGATTGGCACTTACCTAGGCACCATAAAGCAACCGAGGCAGGGGGACATTGCAGTATGGACGGTGGTGTTGGCTACAACTGATTTTGCACAAGTACCTCTCCAAGTTGCATACATGGTGGGTGGACGGGAGATTTTAGTGGATGTCCTGCATAGAACTTAGATACACTGTCCTCTTTACCGATCAGCTGATATAGCACAACCAAAGGAGAGGTTCAAACCGGCCAAACCACCTCTTTCCACATCGTCGGAGGAGTCTCTACTGCAAAATGATGCCGAGCTATTCCTTGCGTAGGGGCTGTGGGAGCTCGAACATGTCCTTCACAATGTGATACATCTCGTTCCTCTTTTTAATGAAGGGCGTGTATCGAACAAAATGTGGTCGGTACCCCTCATTATCAGGATCCTGCCTGTTTCCACCTCTTTTCTGCTGATTGTTCCTCCGAAATTCGCCTTGGCCCCCAGGTCGGTCCCCTTTAAGCTGCCAGTTGTTACTTTGTTGTTGGGGGTATCGAGATCTTGACCTCGTGGGACTACCGTTATCCTCCTCTGCACGGATGTAACCCTCAACAAAGGCTACAAATTTTCTCAAACTACTCATGTTTTTCATATGCGCTTCATATCGCAAGGTACCTGGACCTCCCTTCCGGAGTCCCTTTTTATTGCCGCGAGGGCAAACTCTTCATTCAAATTCTGGATCCTCCGAGACGCTTGTATAAAACAGTTGACAAACGCGCGAGTCTTCTCCCTCGGGCCTTGCACAATGTCCAACAAAATTTTGCAGGTCGCCTGAGGAGGTTTGATAACCGTATATCTCTCCAAAAACACCTTAGCGAGGTCCTCAAATTTTTTAATAGAACCTCGAGGTAATGCCATGTACCAGTCCCATGCCTCCCCGGTTAAACAAGTGGTGAAGACCCGACACATTATGGCATCAGTTGCTCCAAGGAGACGGAGTCGCTCCAGGAATCCATACACTAAGTTCTGCGGATCCTGAGTATCCCCACTACCGTGAAAATTTGAGAGGGCAGTAGGGTACTTGAAGTCGGCCATTGATGCTCCATAAATGCTCGCGGATAGCAGACCATTCTCGATACCCATTGGTTGAGAATAAATACTCGCTTTCTTAGATTCTAATTCAGCCATCTTTGCCGTCAATCTGGCTTGAATCAGTTCTTCCACCTGAGCCATGTTGATACCTCTACTCGGGATCCGGGAAATCCTTGGACCACGCATTCGTTCTTCTTGGCGGGTCCTTTCCCGGTCTCTGTGCTGGATTTTTTCTCGCTCTCGGTGGGAATGAGACCTTCGACGGGAAACCCTTTCCCGCTCCCTTCTATGTGTAGATCCCTGCTCCTTTTGAGGGGAGGGATCACGCCTTCTCCTACTGACTCGTTCCTGCTCTCCCTTGGGAGCTCGTTCTCGTCTTTCTCCTTGACCCTCCTTCGGTCCCTTTCTTGCTGAATGCTCCTCGCGAACCGGATTACCCTGAGCTATGTTTCTTGGCTTCGGCGTATCAGAACCTTCTCCACTGTTTATAGTGCGAACATCAACAAACTCGGGATCTAGATTTCTCACCGGTATGTTATCATTCAATCTCCCGTGTGAGGGGTTTTCGGGAGCTGGCTGCTCAGGGACTGGTCTCTCGGGCACTGGTCCTTCAATGGGAGCGTTCTGAGGAGGATTTTGAGCTACCGGTCGCGGCTGAAGCTGTGGGGAAGGGGGGGTAAGTAATCACCGCAAGACCTGAAGTTCTCGGATCTCCTCCTTGAACAAAGTATCCTGGGGGAGTATAATACTCATACTGCGTGTACGGGTAATCATATGGTGAATAGGGGTAAACGTAGTGGTAATACAGATAAACTTGCGGAGTCGGATGCAGCATAGTAGGTGGTTGGTACTGACCAACCAAGTGAGTTTGCCCAGCAATGAAGGGCCGGGCTGCCACATTCTGAGCCAGACCACGAGGTCGGGCTGCTGAACTAGGGAGCGTCGCTCCGAGATGAGTAGGATTCTCTGGAGGAGTTTCCCCTGTGGGCATCCCCACATGCACACCTTACGGCATGCTTAGAGGAGGTCGAATGCTATTCTCTTGTTGGAGGTTAGTGTTGACCACCCGAGGTGTAAAGGGAGTGCTAGCACTCGACTCCTGTCTCTGTTCTTCTTGCTGAAGTGAAGCCATATAGTTGTCTCAGGGAAACAAGCAAGGAGTGGCCCCACGGTGGTTGCTACGTCATATCTTGGGGAGAGTAGGCCGTATATGGGAAAGGTAATTGGGCTGGGCTCGTCTTGCCTCAGGATGGCAGGCCGAGGTTAGTAAAGTCAGTTCCCGAAGTCGGGATAGTTATGAGATATTCAGACTCTAACCTGTATGATATCTCGCTTGGGTAAGTAAAAGTCTGACCCCTGTTTAATAGGGCGTCTTGCCTTAAATAGGTCGTCTCCTAACCGTCATTCTGCGTTGTCAGAGCGGTCAGGGGAGATCGCATAGGAGCAGTTACGCTCGCATAAAGTCGGTTATCCTCGCATAAGAGCGGTGACGTCCGTATAGTTCGGCGGTTACTAAATCGCACCCGCTCTGTACGGACGTGAGGGTGGTGACCGTAAGCCGAGTCCGGACTGGACTCGTGTTGGATGAAGCCTTATGGGGCCTTACTGGGCTTAATTGCTAACGGATCCCGGGCTTTTCATATTGATCTCAGGTTGGTCCTTGAAGGTGGTCCGAATTCCGATCTATTCATGACCTGCGAGAGATCCGTGAGAGCCCTTAGAACATTGCCCTATCAGCAGCATTGCTGAAGACTTAACTCTGGAGAATGATTTGGAACAGGGAGAACACTTGACTGACTTTGACCCGGAGTCAGACGACTCACTGGATTCCGACTTTGAATAGAAGCTCGGTCTGTCTTGAATTAGAAATCTAGGTCTCTCTGTGATTTATTTTTTAATGAATTTAAAAAAGATTAAAGTGCTCTCATGGAATTGTAGAGGTCTTGGTAATGTTGATAAGTGTTTAGTGGTTCGAAATGTGATTAGAAAGTCGAGATGTGACGTGGTGTGCGAAACTAAGTGGAACAATTTTGATTTTTCTTATGTGTCGGTTGTTCTTCCGAGTTTTTTTCAAAGGAACTGTGTTGATCTCTTGGAAAAAGGGATACGAATTGGTTTCCTCATGGGCCACATCACATTCGGTATCTGCGATGTTGTTGCAAGTTAACTCGGGCCAACTTTTTATTGCATCAGGGGATGTAGATAAAAGAAGTTTTATACAAGAATTAAGGCTGATGGCATCACTGATTAATAATCCTTGGATTTTGCTAGGAGATTTTAATTTAGTACGATGGCTTGTCGATGGCTCAAGTGATATGAGGGGGCTTGGTTTGATGAACCTTTTTAATGATTTAATCTCCGATCTTCAGATTATGGAAGTACCTCTGCGCAATAGATCATTCACTTGGTCAAATAAACAGCCGGTGCCTCGATTTTCAAATATTAACCGTGTTTTTCTTTCACCTGAATGGTCCACCTGTTTCCCATTTATCAATTTAACGGCACTTGAAGTTGTTGTTTCAAACCATTGCCCGCTTCTGCTCGCTTGTGCGCAAACCGCAAATGATGGCTAGACAATACAAGTTCAAATTATTTTGGCTTAGATATCAAGAGGCAAGGACAATTGTACAACAACAATGGGGTCAATCTTTGGATCATGGTGCCTCTATGTCACAGACTGTAGATGAAAGGATAAAGCTGATGCAAGTGCAACTTTGACGATGGCACATTCAAAATCATAGTTGGATTGATCACGAGTTGCAAGTCTGTACTGGCAAGGTTTTGGAGCTAGATCACAAGGAGGAAAGTGGGGCTCTTTCTATTGCAGACTTCCAGTTGAGGCAAGTGTGTCATGAGAGGGCATATTACTTGTCGACAGTAATTGAGACAAGATGGTCACAAAGAGCAAGATGCCGATGGCTTACGGAGGGTGATAATAACACATCATACTGACATTACCAATCATAAAAGCCGACAGCTGTATAACGACCGAGGCCCAGGACAGGCACCACAGGTTGCTCCATTCCCATGTAGCGACCCGCCTCTGCCTCACCAGATTCCATTGTGGTCCCTGCCGCATCAATTCTCTCTCCCATGCTTCTGAGGCCTCCTCTTCTTCCTTGCTCAACAGTGGCAGCGTTGTGCCTCCCATGCTTTGCTATGACCTATGAGGAGATCTTTTACTTTGTGGCCAGTTTATATGGCAATGTGGTTGGTTGTATACTTGTATGATTTGATTATACCGCTAATTAAGATTTGGTAGTAGGTAGTCATGTGATCACCATCACCATCGCTAATTAAGACAGTTCTTGTCAAAATTCATTGTCATTTGTCAAGTCACATGAGATATTATTTTTATGTGTGGCTTTCACTCTCTCTTTCAGCCAGCAAGCAGCTCTCCCAATTATGACAATCCAATAAAATAGAAAACGAGAGAAGAGCAGTTTTAAGACAGAGAAGAACAAAACATTCTACAATAAACCTACCCAATTAAATATTAACATTTACAATATCCAGCATACACAAATATAAAAAAAAAAAAATGTATATTACACTTTACAAGAACATATTCAAAACGAAAAATGAACAGTATAAATGTAAAAAATGAAAAGAATAAACCCTCTTTACAAAACTCGCTTCTTAAACCCACAGACACACACACACTCAAACAATGAAAGACCAATAAATTTAAGCTCTCTGAAACTGTTGATATGTACTGGAAAAATTTGGCAGCTTATCAACATGCTTCAATGCTCTTTCAGCAATCTGTCTCGTCCTATAATCTCCGGTCCTGAATGCCTCGACGAGCGCGCTGCCTACGCTCTGATCACCAGCCACTTCTTTCGCAATATCCTCTACCCTTAAAATTCTCTCCACTACCCAAACTGCCTTCTGAGTTATTCCATTACTCCTGTTGTCCACTAAAACATCGAGTATCGGCCTTATACCCTCCGCCTCATACAAAACAAAGACCCCTTCCATTATATCCAGACCATCACTCAACAGTGTGCAAAGTGCCCCTAGTGCCGCCTCGACAACTTTCTCGTTTTGGTGGTCCAAACATGCAATCAACCTCTCAACTGCTCTCCCTTGGAGAAGACAGAATGTCTCTCTCATTGAACAGAAACCATGATGCACACGGCATAAACCCTGAACTGGAGCTGGCTTAGAGAAAACTCGGCAGCATTTCACTGTTGGTGGATCTGGCACTATTGTCAGATTTTTGCTCTCTTGTGAGAGATTTCCTAACACCGTGACACAGGCAATTTGCAAATTGTCCTGCCCAGTCATTTGCAATAAATCCAAAAATACCTCGCCGAGGTCATACTGTATGGCAAAATTCAGGTAGTCGGGTTCACTGAGGCCATAGGTGATGCGGCAGAGGATGTGGGCTATGCCTTCTTGGAATACAGTGACGTGGCGGTTACTGAAAATGACACCATTCTTTATTTCAGAGAGTTTGATGGCTAGGGTTCGGAAGGCTCCCAAGTCGAAGAGCTGACGTGTTAGACCAGCCTCCCTCTCAGGGAGGTCGGCTAAGAGTTTGACTGCCGCAGTTTGTTCTTCTGTTATTATGTTGCTGTCTGATATGATGCGCATGAGGCTGCTGAGGTGGCCTGCGCTGCCTCCAAAGGCGTCAGAGAGCTCTTGCCCCATGTATGAGGAAATGTTTCCCAGAAGCTTTAGTGCGGCCACACGGATGTCCCTAGAGTTGTCATAGGAGTATCAGTGCCATACCAGTTGGCAGTTGGTATATTATCAGTATGTACAACATTACTGATTTGGTTAATTACGTTTGCTTTATCACTTTGTACTGATAAAAATCTTAAGATGTCTATTAGCTACTGAAATAAAACAAGCAGGTGTCCAATATGACATCTTACTGATGATGTACAGCCAGGTGTCCAATTAGTACATATTGGGGCAGTATTTTTGCATATAGCACGTGTCCAAGTCCGGCTTAAATGAAACAGTATGTCCACCAACCTAATTGTTGATTTCTGTAGCTTACAATAAGTAAATCAAACCAGTTTTTCATTTATCCCTTTATATATATACCAATACAAAGCCTGACCATAAGATAACAGTAAATAACTTAATCAAATGAAGCTACCTGTGTACAGCCTCAATAAACTGAATCAAACTTATAATCGCACCAGAGCTCCTAACAGCCGCAACAACTTCCTTAGCTGAGGCCGCTGAATCAGTCAATCCAACCAGAACCTGAAGTAGCCTACACTCGATTGCGGGTCCCGTGTTACTAATCAAGTGTAGCAAACTATGCACCACATCCTCTGACAAGAGCGTGACCATCCTACCATTGTGCTCAAACTCAATCGCTTCCAGCTGAGCATCTGAACTCGCAATGTTAGCTAAAACTGAAGCAGAAAGTTCCTTCAGGTGCATCGGGAACTTATGCATACCGACTGAGAAGAGGTCCTTTATAAGAGGAGGGAGTATGCCAGCCTCAATTAGGGCTTTTGAAGAGGCCTCATTGGAGGAGATCTCTCTTAGGGCTTTTAGGGTTGCTTCTCTGGCTTGAAGGGTGCCAGTTTGCATTATCTTTATCAGTATGGGGCCTACCTTGGAGGCTACAGTGGCTTTTGTATCATTGGCTAGAACTAGCTCAGAGAGGCACTCAATCATGGAGAGTTGTACCTCAGGTGTACCTATCTCAGTTACAAATATCAAATAAAAAAGGAGTTTAATAATGTTGCTGTAAGTTGAGAATAAAAATTTACCAGATTTTAATTTGTTTGTGCCGTACTGGTGCAACCAATATCACTCTTGCAGTAGTACCAAATATATATATATATATATTTACTCTATATATATATATAGAGACTGGCTACCGTGCTAACGTTAGAACTTCGGCCGAAGTTCTAACGGGTCGTTTTTGCAATTTCAAAATCCAAACAACCCATCCGAACCGTTCAACATGTTCTCTATATTGAAATGTGCTTGGAGACCAAATTTTACATTTTTTGGAATTTTTTTGCTATTTATTAAGCCACTTTGAAAGTTTCTGATCCAACGGTGAACAGTAAAAAACAGCCAAATTTTCTGGACCACCGGATCAGAATTTTCAAAGTGGCTTAATAAATAGCAAAAAAATTCCAAAAAATGTAAAATTTGGTCTCCAAGCACATTTCAATATAGAGAACATGTTGAACGGTTCGGATGGGTTGTTTGGATTTTGAAATTGCAAAAAGTGACCCGTTATAACTTCGGCCGAAGTTCTAACGTTATTACATTAGCCAGTCTCTATATATATATATATATATTTTCCTTTTAACTTTCAAATAGAAGAAGTCAAACTTCTATGGCAAGTACAATCCATTGAGTAACTGGCAAAATATGCCAATTCATCCGGCGGGGTCCCCTCTTTTGTCTAAGCTATTTATCCAATATATTTTTTGTACAATAAACCGTTTTTGGTCTTACATACTACTTTCATACGAGGTATCCACCTTTTTTGACTTGTTATATACCTTTGAGCTATTGTACAGAGGTTTTGCTGTTTGTTTGTTCTTCACACCTTTATTGAAATAAATTACCTTCAATGAGCTTCTTCAAAAGGGGCATGAGCCTCCCATTTTCAGCCATGGGCTTTATATTAGCCTCGCACTTCTCCAGATTTTTCAAGGTACTCTCAGCATGCTCTATAGCCACTATATTCTCAGCTTTACTGCTAGCCATACCCACCAATATGAGTATCGCACCGTACACTGCACCAATTTTTTCACAGAGAGGTTCCAGTGTGGAGAGCTCATATAGTAGTGAGACAGCCAAGGCTCTTTCTTGGAAATATTCATTTGATAAGAATTTTATTATTGTTCGTATTGTATCTCCTTCACTTATAGGTTCCTGCAAACAGATAATAGAAACATAATCTGCCTTGTGCATTAATCTTTCTCTGACATGGGCTACCCCTTGTGAACTGGAACTACCTAATTTTGCACTTGAATTTTTTTTCTGGCATAGAGCCTCCATTAGTCCATTATACCCTATAGTAGCCGAAAGTAAAGATTAGTTACCAGAAAAACTGCATTATGTAAATAAGACATGCCTGACGAGCTTCAGTTCTGAGTTTTACTTTTACATACTAATATCATGACAAATTGAGAAAATAGCAAACTCCAAAAAAGTTTCCCTTCTTTTTGCGCCTAATGCTTTCTGTCTTTTTGCACTGCTGTATTTTTTTTATTTTTATCTTTTTGCATTTTGACATGAAACAACTATGCTGCTAATTAAAAATATTGAAGTGAAATCACAAAACTAACCTTATTATCATCATTTTCTACTGAAATCACACGAAGAACCTCCAAAGCCTTAAGCCGAACCTGTCTATTGCTACTCCTCAGCATATCAACAATCATTGGTATCAAACCCTGATTCCTTACCAAATCCTTATTCGCCTCATTTCTCTGACAAATATTAATCACATGCCTTAATGCTCCCACGGCATTTTGTTCAGAACTGATCAGTGTCAGAGAGACCCGTGCCTTTTCAAGCTCCCTCTCTGCTCTCCTCTTCCTCCATTCCTCTATAGCCATTCTCAGTGCTATGCAGGGTGTTAGATCAGTCGAATTTAATGCAATTTGGGTTAACGGGCATGTGGGTTTGCGCCCAGTTTCACGGCACTCTTTGAACCATTTTAGGATGGCTTCTCGCTCAAAGGTCTGGCCACTCTCTATGGTGACTGGGTCCCGCATTACCTGACGAGTCAGAGGGCACATGAAGGCATCAAAGGCTTTTTCTTCATAAACATCGCTAGATTGTTCGTCAGAATCAAAACTTAGGTTGTTTGACTCCATGTCTGCTGATGAGGCTTCTAAATTTTGGAAAAAAAAAAAATGGAGCATTAGATGTGGAATTTAAGAGTTCAATAAGGAAACCACCCTAATTCTAGGTCAATTAACAACCATGAAAGGGTGCTAATTGATCCAATCATTTTAATCGATGAAACACACCGCTTCTTCCCAATCATAGAAAACTCACTCCTATCCTATGCACACACAGCCAAACAAGACCACAGCCACAGAGAGAGAGAGAGAAGAAGAAGAAGAGGGAGAGAGGTTAGGTTACCTTCTATTGATTAGAGAGAGAAGACAGAAGCTTTGGTCAAAGCTTAGGCGCGAACCTTTTATTGACTAGTGTACCACACAGAAGAGCAAGAGGAGGAAGACGAAAGAACTTTCAGCAAAATAAAACAAATAAAAAAATCATAGAAATTTGGCTGCGCCAGGAGCACAGGAGTGAAACTATTAGTTCTTGTTACAAACGTAAGGACCCACTCTACATGGACGTGGTTTTGTTGTGTGGTGATGCTCCGGTTCTTCTCACATTATTAGTTGTCATTAATTTTAATTTTAACGGAGAATTTCCCTCTGTACCACCGACATTTTTATTAATATCCAAAGTTAATTACAAATTAATAAAATACCCAGAATTCCTGAGATTTTCAAAAAATATCCAAACCGGCCACAAAATGGACGGTTTCTGATATTTTTTTTTTTTTTTAGAGACACTACGAAGAGCAAGATACTGAAATCTAACACTGAAAATTCGAATTATTTGTTAGATTACTTCTTTTAATTTATAATTAGCATATTTATACTAAAATACACTATATTACTTGAAATTATGTTGAATTACACTATATTACATTAAATTACGCTAAATTATGTTAAATTATGTTGAATTATGCTAAATTACACTAATTTCGCTAATTATAATGAAATACGGTAAATTACGCTAAACTACGCAAAATTACGCTAAATTAGGCCGATTTTGTGCCATTTTTCATAAATCATAAAAAATAGTAAAAAAATTCCAAAAATAGTAAAAATTAGTATTCTACAAGTTCATTATATAACTAATTTACTGAGCTACTTAGATTGAATAATAAAAATGAAAATCTTAATCGGAAACTTCAACTCAAGTTTTGAGGCTCTTCTCTTTGTTTTTTGGCAATTCTAAATTTTGGAATTTGGCATTGTCAGTACCAGTGTTGTAAAATGCGGTTTCTATGCGGTATGCGGAAGGCCACCGCATACCGCATATACGGTATGCGGAAGGCCACCGCATACCGCATATACGGTATGCGGCCGCATATGCGGATTTTCATGCGGACTTATATATGCGGGTTTTAAAATGAGAATTGATATATATATAAACAAGTATGCAGTGATATGCGGTGATATACGGTGATATACGGTGATATGCAGTGATATGCGGTCAATATGCGGTCAATATGCGGTGATATGCGGTGATATGCGGTCAATATGCGGTATATGCGGTATGCGGTATATGCGGTATGCGGTATGCGGTAATATGCGGTCGAATATGCGGCCGCATATGCGGAACCGCATATTGGAACCGCATATTGATTTTTCATGCGGTTGCCAACCGCATACGCATATGCGGCCGCATGAACCGCATTTTACAACAGTGGTCAGTACTAATGCATGCGTATTTTCGTAAGCTTTCCGAAAAGTGGTCATTTGCTGAAATCGGACACTCAAACGTCGTTTTATGGTCGTTTGAAGTTTCGTCGTCGTTTTTCGCCTTCTTAGTAAAGATATCATCCATATTCATATGTAATTACCGTAATTTACCTTATTTTAGCGAAATTTAACATAATTTAGCGTAATAATGTAATATAGTGTAATTCAACATAATTTCAAGTAATTTAGCGTATTTTAGTATAAATATGCTGATTATACATCAAAAGAAGTAATCTAATAAAAAATTTAAACAAAAAATTCGAATTTTCAGTGTTAGATTTCATTATCTTGCTCTTCATAGTGTCTCTTAAAAAAAATAGTTTCTAATTATAAATCACTATGAAGATAAAAGAGAAACAAAATATAGTTTCTAATTATACATCATTACGAAGACACACAGTAATTTAACATAATTTAACGTAATTTAACATAATTTAGCGTAATTTAATGTAATATAGTGTAATTCAACATAATTTTAAGTAATATAGTGTATTTTAGTTTAAATATGTTAATTATAAATCAAAAGAAGTTGTCTAACAAATCATTTAAACAAAAAATTCGAATTTTCAGTTTTTGATTTCATTATCTTGTTCTTCATAGTGTCTCTAAAAAAAATTAGAAACCGGCCATTTTGTGGCCGGTTTGGACATTTTTCAAAAATCCCAGAGATTCTGGGTATATTTATTAATTTGTAATTAACTTTGGATATTAATAAAAATGTCGGTCTGTACCATGTAAACTTTCAAAACAACTAATTTCTCCGTAAAAATATCGTAATATCTAATATCCCATCAAAAATTAAAATTGTTTTTTTCTATTCCCTTTTAGTTAATTTTAAAATCAAATTGTCAAGTATACTATACTATTCTTCTTTAATTTCTAAATGAACAAAATGATTGAACAAAATGAAATGAAAATAGTCTTAGTCAAATTGGGCAAACAGCCTATATGCTATAGCATGAGATCTATGCAATGTGTTTCAAAATATGTGTTCGCTTTGCCCTAGAGCGCCGTAGCCATGGTATCTTTATTTTATAGGAGTGTAAGTGAGAACTTTCAGCACATTAATCGTTCCTATCTCCTCAATAAACTAGAAAAGTAAGTATGGAAGGCTTATTTGTTCGCACATAGAAGAAATAATGTTAAGTTGTAATAAAATTATTGGATATTATGGTATTTTTATGAAAAATTTAGCAAAAGTTTACACGTGTACAGGAGCAATGGGGAGTGGGCCCCACTTGGCCAACTGGTTACAAATTAGCAAGTTATATAATTGATAGAATATTTCGAGTCAATTCCTCGCCGCTAGTCAGATATCTAGTTGTATTATTTTTTTTTCTGAAAAAGTTAAGTTGGACTTTTTAAGTTGTATTTTGTAACTGCTATATAATATACTCAGGATTTTGCAGTTTAATGCAAGTGATATAGAACATTTTTTTAATAATATTATTTTTCAAAACTACCCAAGCACAAAATAGAGATGCTTTTCTTAGAAACATTTTTTTATTTAATAGAAACTTTGTTATCCTTTTTATAATTTATATGAAATTTTTGGTTGAGGAATTATAATATTTCTTTTAAAAAAACTCACAATCTTTTATTTGCATTTACTTTGTATCACTGTATATTATACTTGTCATTATGCATCATTTCTTTTTAAAATTAAATTATCAATGCAACAAATAATGTTGTTAATGTGTGTTCAGAGGCGAATTCAGAATTTCGTTCAGGAGTAAGCACAAAATGCACACATTTTTTGGAAATTAATGTTTGAAATTTGTAAATGAAAAAATAACAGCATATACGAAACTGGCATAGCAAAATAGTATAAAATAGGAAAAAATAGAAAACTCGGTTTGTTTATTTAGTTGAATCGGATTGGAAACTCGATTTTTTCTTATTGAGTCCATAGCACAGGTCAATCTGTAATGTGCATATTACCATAGCCTCACTCATATAATATTATCTCCTTTTTTCTCTCTTATGGTACTGATATGTCGGGCTTGGTTCAGGTTTGTGACGGGTTCAGTTTTTGTTCAGATACTCTTTATCTGGCAGTATACCTACTTGACCGATTTCTGGCAAAGAGCAAACTTGAAAGAGAAAACTTGTGGTACTGGAAACGAGCTGCATCCTCATCGCCTCGTGAGTATTTTTCTCTTAAATTGAATGATATAATCTAATCTGATGTATTATTTTATAGGTGCAATTGTGCAATTATTGGATCTGTGAATTAACTGTACAATTCTTTGTCTTTTCAGAAAATACGAGGAGAGGCGCCGGGGGCCTACTTCTACTGTGGCACAGTTATTCACTCATACCAAATGTACCAAGGCTGAGGTATTTCCAGTCTAGAAAAAATATAAATAATAAATAAATAAGAAAAAAAAGACACTAGAACCTTTAAAATACTAATGGATTCTTACAATTAACTATACATCAGGTATTAAGCATGGAAACTAAAGTGCTATCCACGGTAGGGTATGACATCTCGGTGCCTACTGTAAATACATTTTAAGGTATTTTTTTATTGTTTTTTCTATTTTAGTTTAACGGTTTATATTTTAACATATGAGATTGTGGTACTAATTTCATGTGTCTGAATTTATTATTTTGTATCTTCAATTTACAGAAGCGTCTCCCCAGGTAATACAATATATGTTAAATGTTACTACGGTTTTATAAAAACTTTATTGGCCTGTGTCACATGGAATTGGGATGAATTCAGAGGTAGGGAAGTCCTTTCAGGTGAAATTTCTTATTAGAGTTCCTATTCATAAATTTGCCTTCTCAATTCTTGTTTCAGGCTAATGTTTGTTTTCATGTGGGGAAGACTGTAATTGGGGCATTTTTTTGCTAATTAATAAACAGATACCAGTAAGTTGGGTACTTTGCTTATTGGGCTGTTTCCGAATATAATGAGTATTAATTATCTAATACAAAACCTAGATCCCCTTGTATATTGCATCTGTTTAATTTGTCTGATAAATTTATATATATAATTCAGGCGCAGCTGAATTTGGAGCTTGTGGCAAGATATCTAGCAGAATTGACGCTGCTAGATTACAATTTCCTCCGTTATTTGCCGTCAGAGATTGCCACTTCTGCCGTATTCCTTGCCAAGTGGGCCCTTGACCCGTCTTCTCACCCATGGGTTAGTAGTGCACTTCTTTGACCCCCTAGGTTTTAATTGTTGTTTCATTTTCTTTTTGAGTTTTTTTGCTGAAGCGTTTTTTATATTTGAAAATTTGTAGAATGAAAATCTGAGAGTTCAAACTGGATACCATAGCAAGGATTTGAAGATTTGTGTTCAGAATTTGAAGAAATTTCAGAAGAACATAAAGAGGTCTGATTATAACACCATTTATGTGAAGTTTCAGAGGAAGAAGGTATGCATTTGCCTTAAATTTTATTTTTTCGGCCAAATGTCCCGGTACCTTCGATTTCTTACAAACCTTAATAACAGTAGATGAGCGTAAGGGGGAGGTATAATCCTGGTAATTAAATCTCTGTATCCTACCCAACAGATTAGCCAAATTACGGGCAATTACATTCCCTTCCCTATATTAGTGGTAATACAGTTGAAGAATATACCAAATCTGCATTATCTCCCCCATGTACTTGCCATTCAACACTAATTAGCACTTGTGACCAGCCATTTTTAGAACATCCATCATTGTGTCTCCAAACTTGAGTTCAAACAATGTACAAAATCACTTTTTTTGAATGGTCCAGAATCTTCTGAAAAACACAGTAATTTTGTACCTATCTATAAAAACTATTTTTCAATCTGAAATTCTAATATAGGCATATGCTTTGTCTTTGGTAGGAAGGCGGCACGCTCCTGTCTCTCTTCTAGATGTTGTTTGAGTTTCTTCAGGAACTGTTTCAACTGTTCCTTTGTGAGTTCAGCAAACCCTAAACACAGCTGGCATAATTTTTTTTGGTTCTTTGGTTTCTAAAGTAAAAAATGTGACAGCTATCTTTGAGGAAAATGGTTGACAGTCAGCATACTGTGCATTTCTCTCCTTTTTTTTTTTTTGTGGGGGTCACATTTCTTCTCATGGAATCGCCTTAATTTACTTTCTGTTACTTCTTTTATGTTCAACAGCTAGCATAATTTACTCTCTTACATTCTGTTACTTCTCTAAAGAAATTGTATATTTGTTTTTTTTATATATATATTTCTGTAAGAACATAATATGTTCAAATGAACCACATTTTAAATATTCCCTAGAAAAATTTAAATATTCTCTAAAGAAAATATATTTGAGATAAAAATGGGAGTTGTCGCACAATTTTAAATATTCCCTAGAAAAGTTTCAGCCACATTTTAAACATGGCGACATTTTATACGTAATATATTGTCTTAATCAATAGATCAATATATTTATCGATTTTTACTTGTAAACTAGATAGTTTCATTAAGAGTTTGAGACTATGCTCCGGATTCTATCAAATGTGAAAGCACAAGATTGATGTCTTTCGTAAAATTTAAAGCAATCTGAGCTTTGCATCTTAAAGAACATTTTAGAAAACTTTTTTTTTTGTTTTAGTTTTCTAAAATTTCCTGAACGGTTATTTGCGAGCCGTTATTTTGAAAGCGATCATTGTGCATAATCAAGATGATGCACAATTAGTTGATAATTACTTGCGTAGTATTACTTGATAATCAAGATTATACTATTAAAGGAGATATTTATACTAATTTAAATACCTTTGTACAAAATCAAGATAGAACTGAATTTCTTGCATAGTAAAACGAATCTCAAGAAATATTGGGTTATTTACAAGAGGAGGGATCCGATTACAACACTTTTGAGTTACCACAAAGTTACCACAACTATTTTCTACATTTTCAAAGTCCAAATCGTCGATCCAAACTGTTCAACATGATCTCCACAATAAAATGTGCTTGTACATCAAATTTTATATTTTTTTGAATTTTTTTACTATTTATTAAGTATTTTACAAAAACTAGTCAAATTTAGACCATTGAATTTTGTACCTATCTTAATAAATAGTAAAAAATTCAAAAAAAATGTAAAATTTGATTTGCAAACACATTTTATTGTGGAGATCATGTTGAACGGTTTGGATTGACAATTTGGACTTTGAAAATGTAGAAAATAGTTGTGGTAACTTTGTAGTAACTCAAAAGTGTTGTAATCGGATCCTTCCTCTATTTACAAATACTAACTTGATAATGGTGTTGGAAAAGGTAATTGTTAAATGGACATATTTGCAATAATGACTAATGAGGCTCAGTTTTTTTTATTAAACCCTGATAAATTGTTAAATGTTCATATTTATAAATAATATTCGCATCTCGGGTTGAGAAACTCAATTCTGACTTCTGAGTGGGGTGAAAACAGATCGGATATGAAGCGGATAGAGTTTAATATATCTAATTTGATTCGTATCCATATCCGTCTAATATCCAACCCGTTTTCACCTCAGAAGTTAGAATTGAGTTTCTCAACCCAAGATGCAAATATTATTTATAAATATGTTCATTTAACAATTTATCAGGGTTTAATAAAAAAACTGGCTTATTTATCAGGGTTTAATAAAAAAAAAAAACTGAGCATCATTATTGTGAATGTCAAGTAATACCAACTAAACCTTGATCGATCATAAATGTAGATAGGTCTTAAAATTCAATTTAACCCAATATGAATCGGTTTTATGTCAAGTCGTCTATTTACCCTTTTTACATTGTCTTTCGGACAATAGTATATTCGAAATCTAGCATCAATTGGATTTTATGAAAATAAAAGATCATAGTTCTTTGTGAAAAAAAAAAAACCTACCTTTAAATTTTATAATGCCAAGCACTACAAAAATACTACCAAGAAAATTTTAGATTCTCACACACTAAATAACTATATAGAAAATAAAAACTCCAAAAATCTAAGAATAGAGATTTCCCGTATTTTTCAAAATTCTTTCATTTTAACTCTTCTTGCAATAACTCATATGAGTCCCATTGGAGCTCCGTTTCATCACTGAACCCGACCCGTGCCACCTCAGCTATCATATTGCACCATTCTACATGGCATCTCAGTTGGATCATTTTTCTCTCTCTCCAACGCCTCCAGCCTTCCTTTGCCCCTTGTGCTATCTTTGACTTCGTATCCTCACTTTTTTTTAACAGACCAATCAATCAAGCACACGTATATGTATTATTTCAGTGAGTCTATAAAAACTAAGAACGGTGTGGATACTGGTGAATAATTTTAAGTAACAAACCTCTGAGGATGCCCCAACTTCAATAGCTTCTTCTTGACCTGCATATATCCCATATGCAACTCTTCTTCATCAATTGCAACATATGAAGCTTAAAAACGCTCCATAAGTTAATGCAAGGGTAAATGAATTTCTCACAGAACCCGACAAAAGTGAATATACAACTGTTCTCCATAATGCACAACCAGGGGTAGACAATAGCCCAAAATTACATGGGCTAAAATTGTTTTTCAAAATCCAGGGGTAGGCGCCATACTGGGTCCACCCCTAATAATGCATATTGGTATTTCTTATGAACACATGCAAACAGGTCGGTTTAACATATTTCTCGACAAGTAAATGCAGAGAGGTTCACACAAGGTATGGTTTTCGATAACAAGAAACAAAATGAAAACAAACAATTATTCTTTACATGACATCACCTTGGAATCCTGCATGGCAATTTTAGTTCTTTCTTGAATGCGTTGAATAGTCTCTATATCAATTTAAATACAACAAAAACATAAAAATTAGCAATGCTCTATACACAAAAAATTACACAATTCATGAGGTATATCTTTAAATAGATATGCAGTTATAAACTTTGGTTCATGCCCAAATAAACAATACTGCAACATCACATACACAATTTGATAAGACTCGTATGTTATAAGTTTTTCTAACTAATTTGGGGTGTATAAATAT
Organism: Carex littledalei; assembly: GCA_011114355.1. Classification (NCBI taxonomy): domain Eukaryota; kingdom Viridiplantae; phylum Streptophyta; class Magnoliopsida; order Poales; family Cyperaceae; genus Carex; species Carex littledalei. The sequence goes on along the minus strand of CM022090.1, from coordinate 9,833,035 downwards.
TCATGCCAGTAAAACTGGTACAAGTTAATGTAAGAACAAACAAAAAATTCCATCAAAATTACAATTACAAAGGCACAGGTTAATTTAAACCAACCTGGACTATGCTTCTTTCCTTTATTCCAAGGAGTATTTCCCTTATTAGCTCTTGAAATCCTCGACCGTCTCAATCTCTCTTTCTCATCGATACCAGAATCCTCCTGAGAATCATCTTGAGATGCTCCAAAATTCCAATCAGAACCAATCTGTGTCTCTGAACTAGAATTCAGAGCTATTGACTCACTCTCAATAGTTGCGAGAGCACAAATCGCATGCTCAAATTTGAATTTTGTGTGCAATTTAACATAGAACCGTCGCCCTCCCACTAATCTCTTGTTACTCGGTAAAGGAAATTTCAAGTCGGCATGTGAAAACACCTTTGTATTGCTCACTGCATTGAAAGGATAGAATACAATTGAATCCAATTGAGAACATTAAAGTAAAAAGAAAAAGATTGTTAGAGAGCAGTTACAAGTGGCCATAGGAGAAGAGAAAAGCAGCTTGGGAAGGGGCAACGCGCAGTGCATTTACAAAGAAAATAAATCACAAGTTCAGTGGCGGTGGCAAGCCTATGGGAACTGGGAAGCGAGGGTTTATCTTCCGCTCAGTCTCAGCTTATGATTTGTGAGCTACTATTCAACTTAAATGGGATATTTTAAACGGCGTTTTCAAATGGGCTTTTATGGGCTAGACTTAATCGATGTTATCAACTCAAAATTGAGATATCTCAGGAGATGCGAATTCCCTAGTTTCGACCTAGATATTAGGCCTAGTGGATTGACAGTGCCCGTTAAGGGTAACCCGAACCCGGTCCGCCCGTGCCCGGTGCCCGGGGTACCCGTACCCGTGCCCGGGTATACCCGGGTAAACGGGTACACGGGTACGGGCTTGAAATGGGCAGGGTGGCCTGTTTTGGTGCCAAATCCGGGTGTACCCGTACCCGGCAGACCCGTGCCCGCTGCCCGTCTGTCCGCACCCGCCACGGGTGTACCCGCACCCGGTAACCCGTGCCCGTGCCCGTGCCCGTACCCGTACCCGTGCCCGTGCCCGCTGCCCGCCGAACAACTTTAATTCAAAAATTTTTCCCCCCACTGGCTACTGTTAACAGAGCAGTTTTGGCTACAGGCAGCGCACTGAGTACAGCTTTTCATGTGAATATTGCGCTGCATGAAGCTAAACCTGCTCTGTTAATATACTGAGTACAGCAATGCATGGACCGAATTTCTCCAGCAGGCGCCAGGCGAATTCACATCCTCCTCGGTACCGTAATAGGGAATCTTTTACAATTACTTAATCTGGACCGTTCTTTTTAACTTGGCACGAATCGCAAAGCCCAATAATACTGCCCCCTCAATCAGCCCGAATCCCAAACCGGCTGAGAGTTAATCTTAAACCGTAAATAGCTAATTGTAAAAGGGAATCTTTTACGGTACCGTCGAGGATATGGATCCGTGCCAGGCCCCCACTGCCGTCACACCACTAGACTACTAGAGTCCGAATCCTCTGCATTAACGTACCGTTTACTGTATTCGGATTAATGTAAAAGATTCCCTTCACTTTACGATTCAACCATGAACAAGTATCCTCTCCATTACTGTAAAAGATTCCCTTCACTTTACGGTTTGGGATTAACTCTCAGCCGCTTTGAGATTCGGCCTAACGCAGGGAGCAGTATTATTGGGCTTTGAGATTCGTTCCAAGTTAAAAATAACGGTCTAGATCCAATAATTGTAAAAGATTCCCTATTACGGTACCGATGAGGATGTGAATTCTTGAAGCATCAGCTCCTGTGACCCGTTGCCGTTGGTACACTGCCCCACAGTGCCCCCACAGTTCCGAATTTTGACCGAATTTCACACCCAGGCCCCCACAGTTCCGAATTTCCCCATAAATTAACCCCCAAACCCACTCTCCCTCACTCACTAAATTTCTGATTTTCTCCAGCAGATACTCTCTGTCTCTCTCTCACTCATACTCTCTATCATTTTTTTTTATTTTTCCGAAATTAATTTAATTATTAGAAAAAAAAATATAGTTGGAAATTTATTTTATTCCGCAAAGGCGCGAGATACGGTTGAGCAATATTATTTCATCCCGCAAAGGCGCAAGTTTTCATCTCGCAAAGGTTAGATTAATTTTTTTGAATAGATTAATTAGTTAGATTTATTGTTAATTTTATGATAAATAGGTTAGATTAATTTTTAAATAGCTTAAACATGTTAGATTTTTTGTTAGTTTTATTATAAATAGGTTAGATTAATTTTTAAAGTAGCTTAAATATGTTAGATTTATTGTTAGTTTTATTATAAATAGGTTAGACTAATTTTTAAAGTAGCTTAAATATGTTAGATTTATTGTTAGTAGAATTGGTTTGATTTATTTCAAAATATATTAGATTTACTTTTGAATATGTTAGATTTATTCTTGAAATAGGTTAGATTTATTTATAAATAGCTTAGATTTATTTTCAAAATAGCTTAAATAGGTTAGATTTAATTTTTAATTCGGTTTTTATTTTTAAGTAAGTTAAATTTTATTTTAAATAGGTTTTATTTGTGCTAAATAGGTTATATTCATTTTAAAATTAGTTATATTTGTTTTAAAAATGGTTTTTGAATAGGTAATTTATTTTAAAATTGGTTAGATTTATTGTAAAATTGGTTAGATTTATTTTTAAAATATGTGAGATTTAGTTTTGAAATATGTGAGATTTTATTTGTAAGTAAGTTAGATTTAAATAAGTTCTATTTATTTTTAGAATAGGTTAGATTTATTTTAAAATATGTTAGCTTTATTTTTTAATAGGTTAGATTAATTTTTGAAATATGTTTAGGTTTATCTATAAATATGTTGGATTTTTTTAGTATGTTAGATTTTTCAAATAGGTTATTTTTTAATATGTTGGATTTATAAATATGTTGGATCTATAATATGTTGGATCTATAAATATGTTGGATTTTTTTTTTAATATGTTATATTTTATTTTTAAAATTTTGAATATGTTATTTGATCATTTGAATATGTTAGATTTATTTTAATATAGGTTAGATTTTATTTTTTAATTTCGGATTAATTTTTAAATATGTTAGATAAATAAGTTAGATTTTAATATGTTAGATTTATATTTTTTGAATCTATAAATATGTTAGATTTTTGAATATGTTAGATTTATATTTTTTAAAATAAGTTAGAACAAATTGTATTTATTTTTTTAAAATAGATTTTTGAATAAGTTAAATTTGTTAGAGTTATTTTTTTGAATAAATTAAATTTGAATTAGAGTTATATTTTTTTGTTCAAATTAGAGTTAGATTTTTTTTTAAATTCGTTTTTTTTTCAAATTAGATTTATTTTTTTATATTGTTTTTTTTCTTTTGAAATTCGGCTGAGGCATAATTTTTTTTTTTTTCGGATCCCTCTGTCACAGAGACAGAGGCTTGCTGCCTCAGTTTTTTTTTTTTTTTATTTACTTTAATTTAGATTTAGGTTTAATTTAGATTTAATAGGTTTTTAAATATTTTCGGTTTTGAATTCTAAATAGGTTTCTAATAGATTTTGAACAAGTTGTATTTATTTTGAATTACACTTAGAATTTTAAAATTTGATTTAGATTATTATGAATTAGACTTAGAGTTATTTTTTTAATTTAGATTTACATTTATATTCAATTTAGATTTAATTTAATTTAAATTTATATTTATATTTATATTTTGAATAAGTTAGAACAAATTGTATTTATTTTGAATTAGACTTAGAATTTTAAAATTTGAATTGGATTATTATGAATTAGACTTAGAAATTTGAATTTAGATTTATTTTTTTATATTGTTTTTTTTCTTTTGAAATTCGGCTGAGGCATATATATATATATATATATTTTTTTTTTGGTTCGGATCCCTCTGTCACAGAGACAGAGGGCAGAGGGCAGAGGACCAATTTTCACCAAAAAAAATTTGTTTGGTTCGGCAGAGGGCATCAGGGCAGAGGCATATTTTAGATTTTTTTTTTTTTTAAATTCGGCATAGGGCATCAGGGCAGCAGAGGCTTGTTTTTTTTTTTTTCTTTTTCTTTTTTTTAATTTAATTTAGATTTATGTTAGATTTGGTTCAATTTAGATTTAATTTAGATTTACATTTACATTTATATTCAATTTAGATTTAATTTAATTTAGATTTAGATTTATATTTTGAATATGTGAAGTAATTTACATTTATTTTTTTAATAGGTTTAAAAGATGACATCTCCTATTGACGAAGAGAATATGGATTTTGGAGCGAGATTTTCACAAGAAATTTTTGGTCCGGCTTTGCCACCAGCTAATAATCCACAAAATTATCCCCAAAATTATCCACAAAATTATCCACCTAATTATCAAATAAGGGATCAAATGCTAGATTTAAATTATCAACAACCCTCCCAAATGTATGGGTCGTATTATACTTCAAACGATCCAAACATGTATATTCCACAAGCAACACATCAACCGACACCACCATATGCATATGGAGGCACTTCTTCCGTATCATCGAGTCAAGTCACCCTCCCTATGGAAGGTACTCCGTCGAGAAGTGTCACTGAAATTGAAGAAGAACCAATCATTCCTCCGACAAGTGTCCCCTCCGAACAGCCGGTGGTAAAGAAGACTAGAAGAGTTCCTGAATACAATCAGCCGTGGGCCAAATGGTACAAGATTTCCACAGATGAGAACGGCAACATGACCACCCTCGAATGTAAGGTACAAAATTGCAAGAAACCGTTTTTTGTGTATAAACAAAGTAGTGGTATGACCAGCTTTAAAAGACATGTCGAAATGCACCAAAGGAAGGGTGAGGTTATATGTGAAAATGTTGGACCGAGACAAATCCAAACCCTTATGAACGCGGATGGTACTAGAACCAACCCAAAATACGATGAATCAAAAATGCTTAGTGAATTGGCCCGGTACATTACCCACAAAGAGCAACCAATAAGCATGGGTGGTTGTATGAGTTTTGCCCGGTTAGTCATTCGGGGGTGTGCTCAACCAATGTACAAGAGGATCCATCATAGAAAGATGGTTGTTGAAATTAAAAACCAGTTTACCAAAATAAAAAATGATCTCCCAGCTATATTTGCATACCAACAAAATAAGGTCTCAATTACCTCCGATATATGGACTGCCGGTAAACATGGCCTTGGGTACTCGTGTGTTACCGGCCATTGGATCGATGATCAGTGGGTATTACAAAAAAGGATATTAAGTTTTCGTGTGTTAGATTCCCCGCACTCAGCACATGTAATTTTCAAATCCATTATTGAGGTGTTAGAAGAGTATAACCTTAAGAGAGACAGGGATAACAAGATTTTTTTATTTCATTCGATAATGCCAGTAACAATGTAGCTTCCATTGAGATTTTTAAACGGTCACTAAACCCGATTATGAATGGTGCAATGTTTCACCAAAAGTGTGCTTGCCACATACTTAACCTCGTCGTTAAGGCGGGCCTTAAAACAGAAGCCGTAAGAGATTTGATCAATAAATTAAAGGATTGTCTGTTGTTCGCAGCAAAGTGCAACGCAAGTTTCGGCACGCTTGAAAGCGTACCTTTTAAACCTCGTTAACACTCCACGAGTAAGGGTTGCAAGTGCACAACCCCTATCGAGTAGTATAATCGGGTATCGATCCTCAGAGACGGCTAATCACTCGGTTAAGTTCTATCTAAACTTGATTGAAAACTAGAAGTTGAAAGGGTTTTGTTTGGTATTTAATTTCCTAAGGTATCAATTCAAACTGTTCAGACAATTGAAGAAGATGTAACAAAATGTTTAGAACAAATGTAAATTGTGTTTTGATTATGGATAAAAGGCGTTTCCAGGGTTTAAGACTTCATCTCTGATCTGCCTCTAGTGGTACGGCCCGTACTAAGTAGGTACGGCTAGGCCGTACCTCACTTGGTAAGGCTAGGCCGTACCACCCTGGTAAGACCCGTACCGGCTTCCCAGAACAGAACCTACCAGTTCGAGTGAATGCATTTCCTTGCTGGTACCTTGTGCTAAACTCTTTAGAAAGGTTCAATAGACCATACCTAAGGTTCCTAACCCTCAACCGTCGTTTGTTGGATCAAGATCTAGGTTGGAATGCAATTGAGAGCCTTTTAGGGTTTCTACACCTCAACCATCGTATGTTGGTACAGATCTACCCTAGCTGATTGATTAGATGTCTAAGGCACCCTCTAATCTGTCGATTAGAGGAGAATTCAACCTTTCGGCTTCAATTCGAACTATTCTACCCTATGTACTTGAATTGGATGAGAGATTGAGATGATCACATGACCTTGATAGGTTCGATCTAAACCTAAAGGGACATCATACAACAATCACAGCAAGCAAAGCAAGATATAACAATGAAAATCACAATCAATCAAACTAAAGAGTTCATACAAAGTAAAAGTCAAAGAAAGTCAAAACAAATCAAGATTCGATCTCTAACCCTAGAAACTAAAATGATCTACTCACAGCACATAGCAATGTCTAAAAATACAATAAGAGGAAGAGAGATAGCCATGGATTGAAGGGAGATGGAGGAGGAAGCTAGATCCGTCGAGTTTCGCCTCTTCCTCTTCTTTCCTTCTTGCTTTCAGCTCCTTAGCCTTCTTTCTCTCTCCTACTGAGCTCTCAGATCTATCTGGAATGAATTGGATACGAAATCTGGAGAGTTCCCCGCCTTAAATAGCCTCTGCCCAAATTTGAATCTGTCAGGACGCCTTTATGTACGGCCCGTACCAATTTGGTACGGCCTGGCCGTACCTGGCGTGAAGAGCTGAAAACGGCTAAGTATGGTCCGACCCGTACCAAGCCTGGTAAGGGTCGTACCCCATCATGTGAATCGCCATTTCTTCGTGTGTTTTGCTCCAAACCTGCAGAAAACAAACAAACACTCAGCAGTACCAAATTCTAAAGATATAACAATGGAATGCACATAATTCTGGTGAATTATGGCACGAATCTGGTACTAAAATAGGCCTAAAATAGACTAAATATGCGAGGTATCAAATTCCCCCAAGCTGAACCTTTGCTTGTCCTCAAGCAAAAAGTTTCAAACTCGGGTAAAAGTGCTGGTCAACTAAATCTAAATGCAGATACAAGTCTAAATGTGAAAACCTACGTGAATTTGCTATAGTCAAGAATTTCTAGAAACGATTCGGTTGTAATTCAAATATCCCTTTATAAACCTTGGTTCACTCCACCAATTGGTCAATTGAACTTCTTATTTTGAGATGCTTCTAACAATGGAAAGACTAATTACCTAGGTTTGATCGAAACAATTTCATTCTTTTTCCGAATCAGTGCTTTTATTCAAGGTGATTTTTCTTTTCATTTGCCCTCCCCCAAGCTTGAATCAAGCTTAAGGGTAAGAAAGTTGCGAACGAAGTGTGTTGGTATGAGCAAAATTTTCTTTCTTTATTTCTAATTGGGAGACGAGCTCAAAGGCGCCCATTCGAGGCTTATTGCCAGTACTCTTATGTTCTCCATCTTTTTCATTTCTCTTTTCTTTTTCTTTTTTTTATTTTCTTTTTTTTTTTATTTTCCTTTTTCTTTTCTTTTTGGTTTGCTCACACCATGAATACACACATCCATTGGTATTCATTCATACCAATGGATATTCCAAACTTTCTTAATTTGAAAATCTCAAATCCTAAAGGCACAATTCAGTGTTTACGAATAATCTCGTTCGATTCAATTCTAAGTTTGTTTCATCGTTTCCATTATTAAAAACATCTCAACCTAAGTAGTTCAATAACCAATCATGGGTTAGTTCCAATTCACTCAGGTCTATCCTAATCACAACTAAATCGTTTCAAAGTTATTCTCAATTCTAGCAATTCACGCAAATCGTCACCTAACAATGCACGAAAATATGAAAAAAATGCCAGAAAAATAACGATAAAGTAAATATGACCTAAATGCAAATGCAATCCCCCCAAGCTTAGCCTGAGCATTGTCCTCAATGCTTCAAGACTATAAGATAAAAGAGATAAAAGAAGCTCGGGGAAAAGAGAGCGAACCTGATCAGTCCTCAGGGTGGTCGTACCAGAGCCAGTCGCTAAACCGCTGCTCTATCCCAGTCACCCGCCGCGTGAGATCCTGGATGGCGGCGCCCTGCGCACGGAGTGTGGCGCCCTGCTCACGAATGGCAGCACCCTGCTCATAGAGTGCATCACCCTGCTCCTGACGCATGCCGTACATCAGGTGGTAGACATCCTGGATGGTGGGCTCATCGACTGGAGGGGGATACTCGGGTCTACTGTAGGAGGTCGAGGGTCCGGCTGCGTAGGCAGAGGTGGATGGGCCAGTCTGGTACGTGGAAGGGCCAGCTCCATAGAATGAGGTACCTGCACCAAAGGGTGAAGGATGTACCTGCTCGAAGAAGGGGGGAGCCTGGCCGGGGAAAGGTGGCACATGAGGGGAGAGAGGATGCAGCGGCACAAACGGAGCCTGGACTGGAGAGGTGGGGGCATCGAGCATGTCCTCATCGCCATGCGGTGGTGGTGGAGGAGGTGGAGGTGGGGGTGGGACCTCAGGCTGCACGCGGGGTGGACGGCGGAAAAACCAAGTGCTCCGGTCAGTGAAGGAGAGAGTGACCGGGAATGGCATGATGTATCGGGTATGCTGGTCAGGCATGCGCCAAGCCCAAGCACCTCGCCCATCGCGTCCTGCTGCTGACTCGATGAACTTATAGGTGGTGAACTGAGAGAGAGAGAGATCGGGAGCTCCGGCACTCCTCGTCGCCGATAATCGGAATGTGTAAGCGCTCAGCGATCAGAGTGACATAGGCCGAGATGTAGAGAGTGCCACCCGGCTTGGGCTGCCTCTGGATGTCGATCCAGTGGCGGATCATAGCGAGCATCAGATCGGGCCGCTCGAGAGTGCTGTCGGGGCGCAGCATATGATCTACCAGCTGCAGATCCTCAACATTAGCACGGGCGAATGTCTCGCCACGTGCAAAAACTGTGCAACCGAGGATACGCAGCAGGACCCGGATGACAGGATGCGGGACGTTGAGCTGCTTGTACGCTTTGTTGAAAGCTGACCCGGCTGGTGCGCCAGAGATCAGCTCCCAGAAGGTGTCGCGCGTCAACTCCCCAGAGAAAGAGAGGGAATCAGTAGTCGGGTTCGGCTCAAAGCCAAACCACTCCCTCAAGTCATGTAGCCAGACGCGGCGGGTCTCACTCAACATGCGGAACCTGATGAACGGGTGGTGGTTCCGCGAAAACTTGAGCTCCAGAGAGGAAAGAAACTCCAAGGTGAGCTTCTTGTAACCCCTCTGGGCGATCTCCCAGAAAGCTGGAGTGATCCCGACCCGGGTGGTGATGCGGCGGAACTCGTCCTCGAGGCCCATCGCCTGAAGAGCAGAGAAATCGACAATCCTCGTGTTGTTGACCGTCTTCGTCAGAAGGATTTCAAAATTCTTGAGCTGCTGTCGGGTCGAAATGAGGAAGTACTCCGCGGTGTGTGCGTCGGCACGCTGGGTGGCATCAGAGGTGGCCGAATCGGTGCCCATGGAGTCAGAGGCGTGGTCGGAGGCCTCGTCAGAGCCCTGGTCCTGATCACCAGATGGATGGTAGGAGGGGCTCTCCTGTGGGCCCTGGTGAACGGATGGAGACTCACTGGATGTGGTCTCACCCTCATAGTAGGTGGGGGTCCTGGCTGCACTCTCCTGGGAGTGGCGAGATGCGCGGGAGTCACCCCGCGACGCACTCCGGTGGGAGTGATGAGATGACGTGGGGGCGTCAGCAGGAGGGACGTTGGCCATCGGGCCAGTGGCGGAAGGGATGGAGGCGTCAGAGGGTGTGGAGGAGCGAGAGGACTGCCGACGCATCTCTCAGACGTTTGTGGCGTTGGGTGGTAAGGGTCTGACTGGGTAGGTACGGCCTGGTCGGACTTAACTGGTACGGCCTGGTCGGACTTAGCTGGTACGGCCTGGCCTGACCTAGGTAGGTACGGCCTAGCCGCACAGGCTGGTACGGGCCGTACCTAACTTAGGGTTTTTTGGTGTTGGCTGGTAAGGGCCGCACCAACTGGTACCAGTGACAGAAATGGAGATTTTTGCAACCAATTAACCCCTAAACCAGACAAGGTGAGTACACAACACAGAAATGGGCTGGGAAGGGTTAATTGGTACAAACTGGTACAGTTTGGTGTCAGGTCAGAAGATCGGTACGGGCCGTACCTATCTGGTACGGGTGGGCCGTACCAAGCTAGGGTTTGGACTGAAAACTTGCTGAACCGAGCAAGGAGGAAAAGGAAGAAGAGAAAATGGAGAAAAGGGACTAACCGAGAGAAGAAGGTGCGAGTCGTACCAGTGAGGGGGTGCGGGTCGGACCAGAGAAAGGGAGCGGATCGCTGGTGCTCTTGGTGGTTCCGTGTGCTCGAGTGAAGAAGAGAGGAAGAGGAGAAGTGGTGGAGATGGAGAGAAAATGGAGAAGGAGAGAAGAGAGAGAAGAGAGAGAGAGAAGAGAGAGATCGGTGTGGCTGGGAAGGAAAGGGAAAGGGAAGGGGTGCGGTTTTTGGGGGTTTAAAAAGAAAAAAGGCGGCAGTTATGGCGTCGGTTCGCGTCTCTGACCTAGGTACGGCCTGGCCGTACCAAATTGGTACGGGCCGTACCAACCCTTCAATTTCTAGGCCGTACCAATGTGGTATGGCCTAGCCGTACCAACCTCAAAATTCTTCGTTTCTCGTTCTCGTGACTTCTCAAGCCGCTCGTGATGCAATGAAGAAGAATGAATGCATGTCTAACTGTTCCTAAGATGCAAAGCAGGTAAAAATGGCTTGGGCTGCCTCCCAAGGAGCGCTCGTTTTAGGTCTCGAGCTCGACCTTCTCTCTTCAGGTTCTGTTTGGAGATGGATCGGAGAGATCCAAGCTCTCTCGCAATTCTTGGGGATGGTCAGCAATGTAGTGCTTGAGACGCTGACCATTGACTTTGAAAGTCTGCCCCTCCTTGTTTTCCAATTCCACAGCGCCAAATGGGAACACTGCCCTCACCCGGAATGGACCGGACCATCTGGACCTCAGCTTCCCTGGAAAGAGCCTAAGTCGAGAATTGAACAAGAGGACCAAGTCTCCCTCATGGAACTCACGAGGCATGATGCGCTTGTCGTGAACTTGTTTGGTCCTTTCCTTGTACATTCTCGCGTTCTCGTAGGCATTGAGACGCATCTCCTCTAACTCATGCAAGTCAAGGATGCGTTTCTCTCCAGCTGAGAGCAAGTCCATGTTGATGGCCCGTGTGGCCCAGTATGCCTTGTGCTCAATTTCCACGGGCAAGTGGCAGGACTTTCCGTACACCAATTTGAAAGGGCTCATCCCAATCGGAGTTTTGAAGGCTGTACGGTAGGCCCAAAGTGCGTCACTCAGCTTGAGTGACCAATCCTTCCTCGTGCGAGCCACGGTCTTCTCCAGGATAGACTTGATCTCTCTGTTGGAAATCTCGGCTTGACCGTTGGCTTGAGGATGGTAGGATGTGGTCACCTTGTGAGTGACTCCATGGCGACTGAGGAGATTGTCAAATTGGCGATTGATGAAGTGCTTGCCACCGTCACTGATGACGGCTCTCGGGACTCCAAAGCGAGGGAAGATGGTGTCAGTGAACAGTCGTTTCACTGCCTTGGAGTCCGCATTCTTGCACGCCACTGCCTCCACCCACTTGGAGACGTAGTCAACTGCCACCAGGATGTACTCGTTCCCACACGAGGGTGGAAACGGTCCCATGAAATCAATGCCCCAGACATCAAAGATGTCTACCTCTAGAATAGAGGTGAGAGGCATTTCATTCCTCTTGGAGATGTTCCCGGTGCGCTGACACTTGTCACAAGCTGCGACGAAGGTCCTAGCATCTCTGAAGAGTGAAGGCCAGAAGAAGCCGGATTGCAGGACCTTTGAAGCAGTCTTGGAGAATGAAGCGTGTCCTCCGTAGGCCGAGGAGTGGCAGTGCTCAAGAATGGAGCGCGTCTCGTCGTATGGCACACATCGACGGTAGACGCCATCAACGCCAATCTTGAAGAGGTAGGGGTCGTCCCAGAAGTAGAACTTGGAATCTGATCGCAACTTCTTCTTCTGCTGGTATGACATGTCAGGAGGAAGTACTCCTGAGGCGAGAAAGTTCGCAATGTCTGCATACCAGGGCGCCGACTTGGTGTTCACTCGGTCGGTGGCATGGAACGTCCGATCTTGCAACGCATGAGTCGCGTGCATCGGTGTATCGACCGAGTGGATCTCCTCCATGGCAGAAATCGAATGGAATTGGTCATCAGGGAACGAGTCATCAATTGGCAGGCTACAAGAGCCCTCATCTTCCCAGCGAAGCCGGGACAGATGGTCAGCCACAGTGTTTTCGACTCCTTTCTTGTCCCTGATTTCGATATCGAACTCCTGCATGAGGAGAATCCACCTAATCAGGCGAGGTTTGGCATCCTGCTTGCTCAACAGATACTTGAGTGCGGCGTGGTCAGTGTAGATCACTATCTTGGAGCCAACCAGATAGGATCTAAACTTGTCGAGAGCGAACACGACAGCCAAAAGCTCCTTTTCGGTTGTCGTGTAGTTCATCTGGGCAGGGTCTAGCACCTTGCTAGCGTAGTAGATAGCACATGGCTTGTTCTCCTTCCGCTGCCCAAGAACGGCTCCCACAGCGTAATCACTCGCATCGCACATCAGCTCAAATGGCAAGGTCCAGTCTGGAGGCTGCAGGATGGGTGCTGAGACAAGGGCTTCCTTCAATCGGCAAAACGAATCGACACACTCCTGCGTGAAGATGAAATCAGAATCCTTGATGAGCAGGTTGGTCAATGGTTTTGCGATTTTCGAGAAGTCCTTGATGAAACGGCGGTAGAAGCCAGCGTGTCCCAGAAAGCTTCGCACAGCTTTGACGTTCGTTGGGATCTCCAGCTTCTCGATCACCTCCACCTTTGCTTTGTCAACCTCAATCCCTTTTGAGGTCACCACATGTCCAAGGACGACTCCCTCTTGGACCATGAAGTGACACTTCTCCCAGTTGAGGATTAGGTTGACTTCTTCGCACTTCTCCAGAATTTTGCAGAGGTTGGCTAGACATGAGTCAAAGCTGGTCCCATAGACAGAGAAGTCGTCCATGAAGACCTCAACCTCTTTCTCAATGAAATCTGAGAAGATAGCCATCATGGCTCTTTGGAAGGTGGCAGGTGCATTGCAGAGACCGAATGGCATCCTACGGTATGCGAATGTACCGTAGGGACATGTGAAGGTGGTCTTGTCTTGGTCGTTCGGGTGAATGGGGATCTGAAAGAATCCTGAGTACCCGTCAAGGTAGCAAAAATGAGAATGAGTCGCCAGCCTTTCAAGGAGTTGGTCGACAAACGGCAGTGGGAAGTGATCCTTGCGCGTGGCATTGTTGAGCTTCCTGTAGTCGATACACATGCGGTACCCAGACACCACACGAGTAGGGACTAGCTCATCCTTTTCATTGCGCACCACTGTCGTGCCTCCCTTCTTGGGCACCACGTGAACGGGACTCACCCACTTGCTGTCAGAGATGGGATAGATGATGCCTGCGTCCAGGAGTTTGAGAATCTCCTTTTTCACCACCTCTTTCAGGTTGGGGTTGAGTCGCCGCTGGTGCTCCACAGACGGCTTGTGATCATCCTCGAGAAGAATCCGGTGTGAGCAGATGGCTGGGTTGATCCCTTTCAAGTCCTTGATCGAGTACCCAATCGCGCCCTTGTGAAATCGCAGCTTCTCAAGCAGTTTGGCGGTTTGATCGGGGTTCAGACTCGCATTGACGATCACGGGACAAGACTTTTCTGGATCGAGGAACTCGTATCGGAGATTGGTTGGGAGAGGCTTGAGTTCGGGAGTCGGACGCTCAGGCTGATCATTGACACGAGTCGCATCTGGGTGATCAGACTCGTGTGCTGTCGAGGTGTCGGCCTTGGCAGTCTCCGCTTCACTCATCGTCCCAGAGTGTGATGTACGATCCTCCAGATCCTCAGGAATCGCATCTGCTGCACAAATCGACTCGCTCGCCTCGCTTGGCAACTTTGAGAGGAATTCAGCGTCTTGGCGCAGCGAGTTGTTGACTAGGTCGAGAAAGTAGTCCTTGACTAGATCAGCCAGGTACTCCTCGGTCCTGTCAACTCGGAAACATGTCTCAGATCGCGACGGATATCTCATGGCACGGTCGATCTGGAACTTCACCTTCTCTCCCCCGAAATTCAGAGTCAGGATGCCCTGCTTCACGTCAATAATCGCGCCGGCTGTACTCAGAAAAGGTCGTCCCAAGATGATTGGGACTTCCTTGTCTTCTTCCATCTCCATGACGACGAAATCGACGGGCACGAAGAACTTCCCGACTTGAACTGGCAGATCCTCCACCACACCAAGTGGAAGTCGGACTGAAGAATCCGCCAACTGCAATGTCATCCTCGTGGGCTTGAGCTCCCCCACTCCTATGCGATCATAGATAGTGCGTGGCATGAGACTCACGCTCGCTCCTAGATCACACAGGGCCTTCTTGATCGTCGCCTTCCCAATGGTGCACGGGATGGAAAACTTTCCAGGGTCGTCCAGTTTGGGAGGTAGCTCACTCTTCAGGATTGCGCTGCACTGCTCCGTCAGCTTGACTGTCGCGTGCCCCTCTAAGCTTCTCTTGTTAGAAAGAATGTCCTTCAGAAACTTGGCATAGGTGGGCATTTGAGTCAGAGCGTCAGTGAAAGGAATGGTGATCTGCAGCTGCTTGATGACGTTTGCGAAGTTGGCAAATTGCTCGTTCAGTCTGGTCTCAGCCAATCGTTGGGGGAATGGAACAGGTGGCCGGTATGGAGGTGGTTTCTCGGCCCCTTTCTTCTTCTGATCACCTGACGCTTTGGGTGGAGGTTGTGCATGTCTTGCCGAGCTGGTGCAATCTGCACTCGCTTGAGGTTGGGTGACCTCAGCTCGTTCTTGATCAACCTCCGTCAATGGAATTGACTCAGGGGTCGGAGTCGCGTCAGGTGTCGCGTCGAGAATCGGATCAACTGTGCCCTCACTTGGCATTGGTGGCTCGTCGTATTGGGTCCCACTTCTCAGAGTGATCGCCTTAGCCTCTTCTCTTGGATTTGGTTCGGGTTGAGCCGGAAGTTTCCCTGGTCGAGAGTGGCTTGAGGTGACCATCTGGCTCAGCTGCTCCAGCAACTTGCTTTGGGCAGCCATTTGAGTGCTCATGCTCTGCATCTGCTCCCACATCATCTGATTCATCTTGCCCTGCTCGTGAGTGAAGTCGTCCACTCCGGCAGGCGCATTCGACTTTGAGGGGTCAGAGTGAGCTGCTCGGTTGCCTTGGTTGGGAAAGGAAGCGTTCTGGTAGAAGCTCCTGTTGCCATTGTTGCTGTTGCTGCTCGAAGCTTGGGGTCTCCAATCGTTGTTGCTTTGAGGAGGGTAGTTTCCATTGTTGTTCGTCCGATTGTTCCAGTTGTTGTTGTTGTTGTACTGCGGCCTTTGGAAGCTGTTGTTTTGGAAGGGGGGTCTGAACGAAGAGTTGTTGAAAGGCGCAGGGTTGTTTTGGTTCGACCTCCAGTGTTGCTGCTCAACATGGTCCTTGGAATAGGATCGACTGAAGGGAGGTCGTGGGAAGAAAGAAGGTTCGTTGTTGAGAGAGTGGACTTGCTCGTTCTCCTCGTCTTGCTGCACCAGCGGGCATTGCTCGTATGCGTGCCTCTCGTCTCCGCACATGACGCAGACTTGAGGTTGCTGTTCGACAGCCTTGACACTAAGCTTGTCCATTGCCCTCTGCATGGCGTCCATCTTGGCGGTGAGAGCCGTGATGTGGTCTAGCTCGTACTTGCCTCCTCCTTGGCTACCTCCTTGGCCTCCTCGTGGGCGTGACGTGTCGCGGCCGGACCACTGCTGGTTCTGCGCCATATCATCTATCAAGCTCATAGCCTCTAAAGGCTCCCTTGACATCAACGCGCCTCCCGCAACAGCGTCCACGTAAGCACGAGTGCTCTCATTCAGGCCGTCGTAAAACGTTTGAATTAAAAGCCAATCGGGTAAACCGTGGTGGGGACAAGAGTACTGCAACTCTCTAAATCTCTCCCACGCTTCATTCAGGGGTTCATCAAAAATCTGCCTAAAGCTGGTCAGGTCTTGTCTCACCTTGGCTGTCCTCTTGTGAGGGAAAAATCTGGTCAAAAACAATTTGGACAAATCCCTCCAGGTCCTAACAGAGTCCCTAGGCAAAGATCCTAACCACTTTTTGGCCTTATCCCTAAGCGTGAAAGGAAATAAAGCAAGCTTTGTGTAATCAGCATTCTCACCGTTGGTCTTGATCGTAGTGATGCACTCGAGGAATGTCTGGAGATGAGCGTGCGGGTCCTCGTGGTCGAGTCCGTGAAAGCTGTTCTGCTGCACCATATTGACAACACCCGGGTTGAAGTTTGGTTGCTGTCCTGGAATGTGTGGCAGCCGGATCGCACCTCTTGCATCTCCAGCTCTCGGCACGTTGTACTCTCGCAGCGTCCGAGGCATGAAACCATCAGCTTCGTCATCAGTCATGCGGCCTTCTTCTTCTTCTCGCCTCTGTCTTTCTCTTTCCCTGGCCTCTGCCTCCATTCTCAATCGGGCTTCGTTGTCTGCCTCAGCCATCTTTTCGGGTTCTGGTGTGTTGGTACGGGTCGGACCAGTTTTGGTACGGGTCGGACCTGGTTGGTGCGGCCTGGTCGTACCTGAGTCTGTGCGGGCCGTACCAGAGAGTGGCTGAGCAGTGTCAGCTGAGTCTGGAGGAGTTTGGTCGAACAGGGGCCCCTTGCTTCTCAGATTGTATGTCAGCCTGTATTTGCCCGCAGGGGGGGGTTCAAAAGCCAGTTTTTAGTATTTTTGAATAAGAAAAGCAATAAAGATACAAGATAAAATCTAGATCAACTAAGTAAGATAAAACCTAACTAAGCAATTGGTTACCGTCCCCGGCAACGGCGCCAAAAACTTGTTCGCAGCAAAGTGCAACGCAAGTTTCGGCACGCTTGAAAGCGTACCTTTTAAACCTCGTTAACACTCCACGAGTAAAGGATGCAAGTGCACAACCTCTACCGTGTAGTATAATCGGGTATCGATCCTCAGAGACGGCTAATCACTCGGTTAAGTTCTATCTAAACTTGATTGAAAACTAGAAGTTGAAAGGGTTTTGTTTGGTATTTAATTTCCTAAGGTATCAATTCAAACTGTTCAGACAATTGAAGAAGATGTAACAAAATGTTTAGAACAAATGTAAATTGTGTTTTGATTATGGATAAAAGGCGTTTCCAGGGTTTAAGACTTCATCTCTGATCTGCCTCTAGTGGTACGGCCCGTACTAAGTAGGTACGGCTAGGCCGTACCTCACTTGGTAAGGCTAGGCCGTACCACCCTGGTAAGACCCGTACCGGCTTCCCAGAACAGAACCTACCAGTTCGAGTGAATGCATTTCCTTGCTGGTACCTTGTGCTAAACTCTTTAGAAAGGTTCAATAGACCATACCTAAGGTTCCTAACCCTCAACCGTCGTTTGTTGGATCAAGATCTAGGTTGGAATGCAATTGAGAGCCTTTTAGGGTTTCTACACCTCAACCATCGTATGTTGGTACAGATCTACCCTAGCTGATTGATTAGATGTCTAAGGCACCCTCTAATCTGTCGATTAGAGGAGAATTCAACCTTTCGGCTTCAATTCGAACTATTCTACCCTATGTACTTGAATTGGATGAGAGATTGAGATGATCACATGACCTTGATAGGTTCGATCTAAACCTAAAGGGACATCATACAACAATCACAGCAAGCAAAGCAAGATATAACAATGAAAATCACAATCAATCAAACTAAAGAGTTCATACAAAGTAAAAGTCAAAGAAAGTCAAAACAAATCAAGATTCGATCTCTAACCCTAGAAACTAAAATGATCTACTCACAGCACATAGCAATGTCTAAAAATACAATAAGAGGAAGAGAGATAGCCATGGATTGAAGGGAGATGGAGGAGGAAGCTAGATCCGTCGAGTTTCGCCTCTTCCTCTTCTTTCCTTCTTGCTTTCAGCTCCTTAGCCTTCTTTCTCTCTCCTACTGAGCTCTCAGATCTATCTGGAATGAATTGGATACGAAATCTGGAGAGTTCCCCGCCTTAAATAGCCTCTGCCCAAATTTGAATCTGTCAGGACGCCTTTATGTACGGCCCGTACCAATTTGGTACGGCCTGGCCGTACCTGGCGTGAAGAGCTGAAAACGGCTAAGTATGGTCCGACCCGTACCAAGCCTGGTAAGGGTCGTACCCCATCATGTGAATCGCCATTTCTTCGTGTGTTTTGCTCCAAACCTGCAGAAAACAAACAAACACTCAGCAGTACCAAATTCTAAAGATATAACAATGGAATGCACATAATTCTGGTGAATTATGGCACGAATCTGGTACTAAAATAGGCCTAAAATAGACTAAATATGCGAGGTATCATCTGTCCCATATTGTTTCAAACCAAGAAAGAAAACAACGATTTGGTTTGATGTGCGTCAACTATGGCTTAAGCAAGTTGAAAGTTCCTTGGGATATAGATACCCGTTGGAACTCTACCTATAGGTTTCTGAACCGATGCCTTCCTTACAAAGCCGTCATAGGAGAGTTTTTGAGAGGCTCCACCCCCGAGGGAATGGCATTGGAGCCCAGCCCCGACGAATGGGACCAACTACAAAACCTGAGTAATTTCTTAGGAACCTTTTTTAATGCAACCGTTCAATTATCTTGCTCGTACTCACCGACGGCATTTGAGTTGATCAGACATCTCTATAGCATCTCCAAGGTGTACCGTGAATTGGAACAAGCTGAAAGCAAGTACCCCACTCTCACACCGATCGTAAATGCCATGAAAGAAAAATTTCTAAAATATTGGGACGATGTACCCCTCCTGGCCATTATCGCAAGCTGCCTCAACCCGGCATACAAGAAGTTTTACACGGTCAAAATAGTTGCAGCGTACAAAGAGAATCTACATTTAGACAACACCGGGGTGGAGGCATTCGTGACTTCGAAGTTCGATGAGATGTTTAACATATACCACTCAAGAATGGGTGACAACCAAAACCCGTCTTCGTCCCGTGCCGGTCCTAGGTAACAATTTAAATATCTACATTATTTTAATCTTTATTATTTATAATATCTACACTATTTGTCTACTAATTTTTTTAATTTTTTAATAGTTCCACTTCGAGGAGCACTAGCAGCGGTGGATTGTTAGCAGATTTCCAATCGGAGATCCAACTGCACACATCCACAAATGAGTTACTGAGCTATTTTGCGGGAGTAAACGAAAAAGAAGATGGACTTGACATCATGACGTGGTGGAAGAGGAATCAAAGAAACTATCCAACACTGGCGATGATGGCCCGCGACGTATTTGCCGTACCCGTGTCAACCGTCCCTTCCGAAAGTTGTTTTAGTTCGGCGAACAGGATCCTCTCCGACAAACGCAGTAAGTTGGGTGCACATGTTTTTGAGAGACTTGTGTGCTTGAAAGATTGGATTGATGCTGATGAGCGCAACCAACATCGAGATCATCAAGAATCATCATCCGGAGTCGACACTGAAGAAAGCGGTACCGATACGCTGCCCGCGGCTAATTCGGATTCAGACGGTGCGGAAGAGAGCGAACAATGGTATATGAATCCAAACTACTAGATAGGTAGTGTCGGTATACATTTCTAACCTCTTTTAATTTCTAAACGTTTCAATTAGTTCTTAAATTATTCATTTTAAAGAAGAATTACTAACAAAAAAAAAGTTAGAACTCCGCCTATGTTATTTTACATAGCCGGTCCCAAGCCCGGAATAAAGGAGGAGGGTAACTTTTATTTTTGAATTTAGATTTAATTTAGATTTATATTTGAATTTAGATTTAGATTTGTTTTTTTTTCTTTTGAAATTCGGCAGAGGCTTTTTTTTTTTTTTTTAGTTCGGTAGAAATGCAGAATCCAGAGGGCTGAACTGAAATGCCTTGGTATTTTTTTTTCCTTTTATTTAATTTAATTTAGATTTAAATTAGATTTGGATTCAATTTAAATTTTAATTTAGATTTACATTTATATTCAATTTAGATTTAATTTAATTTGCATCTAAATTTAGATTTGAATTTTTATTTAATTTAGATTTATATTATCAATTTAAATTGAACGTTTACAAAATATATTATCAATTTAAAATGTAAACTACAAATTTCGAGATATAAATAAATTATGAAACTATATAATTAGAATGAGAGTTTGAAAATAAAATAAAATTACTCGTGTAAAGAAATAATATTTCGTACGACACGTAATAATATTCGTACGACACGGTAAACACGTAATAATATTCGTACGACACGGTACAAAAAATAAGAAAACAAATCAGAACACAAAACAGAAAACAGCAAAAAAAAAAAAAAAAGTCTACCCGTGCCCGTCCTGCCCGTGCCCGTTGTACCCGTCTACCCGCAACGGGCACGGGTTTGAGACGGGCAGGGCAGAGTTTTTCAAAAAAAAACCCGCCTACCCGTGCCCGTTGTATCCGCCTACCCGTTGTACCCGTACCCGTCCTGCCCGCTGCCCGGGATGGGTACTGCCCTGCCCGGCCCGAGGTACCCGTTAGCAAATGACTATATTTAGGCCTACTTTGAAATTGCAATGGGATTTCTTTTAGTACAAGTACAATGGACTTCGTTTGAGTAAAGCTTCTTATTTTGAAAAACCCAATGGGCCTAATAATTGTACGAGGTTACAAGAAAAGCCCAAGATGCCATCGCCGCAATGTATCTTATTTCTAGGGTTTCATTTTTCTAAAACAAGATGCTCGCTGAGTGGTTTATAACCGTTAATTTGTGCAGTCAGGACTGAATCTCGTCCGTTCGTGTTCATATAAATACCAAGTTGACATTGTACCCTCGTTAACTCGCCGCCTTTGTTTCTGCTCTCCGCTTCGATTTCTCCCTGCTTCGAGGTTCTTTTCGTGCTTTAGCATCTCTAATTTATGTTTGTATTTATTATTCCTTTATTTATTGTAATAGTTATTGTCTGATTCCGGATTTGATGGTTGTTTTTGCTAGTGATCTCACAGAAAGGTTGCGATTTTCTCTGTAGTCATAGCAGATCAAGATCATTTATGTGATTTTTATAATATTAACCTTTTTAGGCCTAATTTAATTTGTCAATTTTCGTTATTGTACATATATAACTGCTAATGCAACAACTTTTTGAAGTTATGGCTTTATACTAAGTAATCATTTTTATATGGTATATTTTGAGATGCTAGGCCAAAATGTTGTGAATTGCATCCTGATCTGGTACAGTGGCTAAATTAGTGTCCAAAATATTGCATGATTAATCAAGGCTGGAGTCTCAGAAATGCTCTCTTATTATCCAATAAAGGAATACTTGAGAGCTGTGAGAATTGGTACCATTTTTGGTGCCATAGGCCTTTGGTTTTTGGACACTTATTTTGCTATTTCACCAGAATTAGGCTGTTACTGTTCATATTGCCTGGCCGGCATCTCATCTCAATTATTTTTTGCATTGTATATTAATGCTAATTCTGACATGAAATTTTGTACTATTAACTATGGGTGCAATACTTGAAAACAAATATGTGAAATAGTACCTTAGACATGTTGAAATCATTTTACACCAATGTTGAACAGGAACCAAGAGTATGGAACTAAGAAATACTTGACTCCATAGATATCTAATAAACCAATGTAAGATAGCTAAATAAATGACACATAACTAGAATTATATGATTTTCCTATGAGTAATTTTTAAAGCTTATTTTAGAACTGTAGCTTTCTCCAAAATCACAACTAAAAACCCAAAAGAGGGCTGCTCACAAAAGGTGTTGCTAATTTCTACTTGATATATCCTCTTTTATTGTGTTTAACTTAATAAACCACTACTGTATGTAGTATAAATGTTTGCTTATAACTAGATGTTGCATTATAAGTTTGAGGAACCGTGCCATTTTTCTCTCAACTTCATTCCACTAAAATAATCTTTTGCTTTGTATAAAATATTTTAAGAAAACTATTTTATATCGCATATGAATTTGTGTAAAAACAGATGTCACATCGTAAGTTTGAGCATCCACGCCATGGTTCTCTTGGCTTCCTTCCAAGGAAGCGGGCCAACCGTCACAGAGGAAAAGGTTTGTATCTAATCAAGTTACACTAGAATTGTTTCCTTTTATATTTAAGTATGTTTTATTCTTAACATTGTTTTTCTGTTGCTGTTGAAATTCAGTGAAGACGTTCCCGAAGGATGATCAGGCCAAGAAACCACACCTTACTTCTTTCCTCGGATACAAAGCTGGCATGACCCACATTGTCAGAGATGTTGAAAAACCTGGCTCAAGTATGCCCTGTGTTGAAAATTTTCAGATTGATCTTTACACTCAATTAAATCATTTTGCCAATCACCATAACTTGTTTAGAATGAACAGGGATTTAATTTTGGTAATAAGTATTATAATTGGGTATGTAAAAAGCTTGAGAAATCGCCCTTTTAAATATAAAAAAACAAAGGGAATTGAAGTTGCATAATACTTGATGAAAATATTATATTTTTTCTCAGCTTTTGTTTTAATTAATTGCTTGAAATATCAATATCAGTTCTGAAAGTTTTTCATAATAGAGGAGAAACTTCATTACCAATTGTACCCTAACAGGTGATTATGGCTAAAGATAATTCTCGACAGCACTGTTTTTCCTCACATCAAATTATTTGTAATTTAGAACAGTTGTTGGTTTTAGTTGTCCAAGTATTGTGTTTTCAAACTATTCCATCAAAGTCTATTGTTATTACAGAACACTTCCAATATGTCTGAAAGGTACCAACAAGAAAGATATATTACATTTAAGAAGAGGAGGAACTAGTGTTTCCTGACTGTTGAAATGTAATTTTATTTAGCAGTAGCAACAAAACAATTATCATTTACTGATTGAAATTATTCATCTTTTCTTTCTGTTTTATCTCTTTTTTTCATTATTATTTTCATAAAGAGCTCCACAAGAAGGAAACATGTGAGGCAGTCACCATCATTGAGGCTCCGCCAATGGTTGTGGTTGGTGTGGTGGGTTACATCAAGACACCACGTGGATTACGCACTCTGAATACTGTGTGGGCCCAACATTTGAGTGAGGAGGTTAAGAGGCGCTTCTTCAAGAATTGGTACAAGTCCAAGAAGAGAGCCTTCCTCAAGTATTCTAAGAAGTATGACACAGAAACTGGCAAACAGGAGATCACTTCCCAACTAGAGAAGATGAAGAAATATGCATCTGTTGTTCGTGTTTTGGCTCACACTCAGGTAGATTTTGCAATTTTCACATGTTAATACAATAAACCATATCTAGATTTTGAAAGTCTTATCTGTATATTTGTTTTGTAGATTCGCAAGATGAAGGGGCTAAAACAAAAGAAGGCGCACCTTATGGAGATCCAAGTGAATGGTGGCAGTGTGGCAGAGAAGGTGGACTTTGCCTACCAGCTCTTTGAGAAGACTGTACCTGTTGATGCATTATTTCAGAAAGACGAGATGATAGACATAATTGGAGTGACAAAGGGGAAGGGTTATGAAGGAGTTGTCACGCGTTGGGGCGTAACTCGGTTGCCAAGAAAAACCCATAGGGGTCTTAGAAAGGTGGCATGTATTGGTGCATGGCATCCGGCTCGAGTTTCTTACACTGTGGCCCGTGCAGGTCAGAATGGGTATCATCACCGTACCGAGTTGAATAAGAAGGTTTACAAGGTTGGCAAGGCTGAAGATGAATCACATTTTGCCATGACCGACTATGATAGGTTAGTGGGTGTATATTTCTGTGAATTAAATTTAAAAATGTGCTAGTAATAATTGCAAGATGACCTATACTGTACATAATGGATTTGTTTTTTTTAAATGGAACTAAATAAAATCATTTAAACGGAACAAGCACAGAGAGTTTGGAAGTTACAAAAAACAACTCCACGTAGCAGTGCTAGGGTGGAGGGTGGTTTATGGGCTCCTTTGATGAATCTCTATCATTCATTTGTTCTCCCTCCGGTGGAGCTAGGGTTATGTAACTTACAAAACTTTTTGTTGGTTTAGTTTAAACTATTTTATTTCTATTTTAAAAAAAATCCATATGATGAGTGCTAGCAACTAGTATATTATCAGCCATATTGACACCTGACTGAATCTGGAACTTAATACTGTAAATTGTAAAATGCAGGACTGAGAAAGACATAACACCAATGGGAGGATTCCCGCACTATGGCATAGTGAATAATGACTATCTGATGATAAAAGGGTGCTGTGTGGGGCCTAAGAAGAGAGTGCTGACATTGAGGCAGTCTCTGCTCAAACAAACTTCTCGTCTCGCAATGGAGGTGATCAGTTTGAAGTTTGTAGACACCTCTTCCAAATTCGGCCACGGCCGCTTCCAGACCACCGATGAAAAGCAAAAATTCTATGGAAGGGCGATTAAGGCTTAAAATTTTTGGGGTTTGTTTTAGTCAAATAGTTGGTTTTAATGTTGTCATTTATAACTTATCAAGCCTTTTTTTTAGGTCGGTATTGGTACTTAAATCAGCCTAGTTGTTGGATATCTTTTTTTCTTTCTTTCAGATGGTACTTTATAATTTTGTTTGGTAAAAAGAATATTTGCTCAATCTGGTGTTTCGAATGTTTGATGTGGGTTATCTTCTCAGTTAGCGAGTTAAATTCTTTTTAACTTTGTATTTGTGTGGAGATGACAACCATTGGTAAAGAGCTTTTTTTTAGTATAAACTGTATTCTATCGAGATGTTCAGAGCACGGAATTTGTGTATAATAACACACTTGGGTAGATAGAAGTTAGGTACATTATTATACCGAGACGGGTAAAAGGTTAGGTATGGCGTGAATCTGCTTATTCTGCACACGCTTAGAATATTTAAAAGTGAAGTCTTCATTGGGGCAGTTTGTATAGAACTTTTCTCACTTAGATCCAAATGAGAAGGCTCCAAATCTCCGGCGAATCATTTTGTGAACTGGAGAATTGCAAACCTTGATTGTGATTTTTAATCTGTGATTGTACGATGAAACGCAGAAGTGATTTGGACAAAATCTCAAATCCATCGTCGAAGGAAGGCAATGAATTAAGGACAATGGTTCGAGTATCTTGTAATTCTTTTGCCAACGAACTTTTATCAGTAGGTAATGTTGTCCCGTCAAGAAAGTTCAAATTTGAATCATTTTTCTTCCTTTCTTTCTACTGAATTGAATTGAAATCTTAGCCTTGAGAACTTGAGAAACAACCGTGCTATGGATTTATATCTCAATTTTTAAAGTTTAAATTGCTGATCCAAACTGTTAAACATGATCACCATATGAAAATGTACTGACATACCAAAATTTACAATTTTAAAAAATTTTCTACGATAAAAAATCATTTGATATAATAATATACAACAACAATAGTATAGTAGTTGTAATAATAATAACTAATAATAACTACAACTACTAAGATAGCTCATTAAAAAATGCAAAATGCTAGCTGTTTTCATCTAAAACTTTGAAGTTATGTGTTCTGAAAATAGATATAGTTTTGTGGATTGTTTTTCTTTTCAAAATTTGGATTAGACGCAAAAAATTCCAAGTTTGCTGTGCTTCTAGATCTGTACTAGCTTAAATGAACTAGAAAACAGCCTCATTTTGCTTCGGCAGTGATTTTTGAAATGCGGTACATACATGTTATACAAAAATTAAGTCGGTACTACCTATGAGAATATTAAATTTCTGTCCCAAGTAAAAAAATGTTGTGTAATATTCATTGGTTGTGTTTGGAAGTGGGATAAGCAAACGTAGTTATAAGACATAGATTTTACCAAAATGATTTCAATTGTTCTCAACATGAAGACAATAAAAAAAATGAAGTATCTCTTTGTCAACGAAGATGAATCATGTGAGTATTTTGTTCTCTGTTGGGTTATATGATGTCCTTAACTTGACCTCCAACAAAATTGTTGGTCGGTACACCTCGACATTAAGTCTTGCCAGTGGGATTATCTTCTTTTGCGTAGCCCTCTGAAATTTTATGGAAATGTGATAGGTAAACAAACATTGAAACTTGCATGAACGAAATTTTGTGTTTATAAAATAAAGAAGTGTTTGATTTATATGATTATGATGAATGGAATAATGGTGAGGATGTAATTTTACCAATATATGTTGATGGTTTTAGGTACATAATGTACCTTCTCAGTTGCTCAATTGCACTACATAAAAAAAATCTTACATACCTATCCTTAATTGCAAGATGACCTATACTGAACATATTCGGCTCCTCGAACACCTCTACTCCGAAAAAAAAAACCCGAACATTATTAGAACTTGCCCGAACCATGTTACATGAATATCCCTTATCCTATTATCTTTGGGCCGAAGCCTTTAATATGGCATGTTATATAGTTAACCGACTAAATATTAGACCAATTCTAAAGAAAACACCATATGAATTGTGGAAATGATATAAACCTAATATTTCTTACTATAGAGCATTTGGATCAAAATGTTTTGTTCTTGATGAATCACAAGGCCTTGCGAAATTTGATTCCAAAGCTATTGAAGAAATTTTTATAGGATACTTAATGACAAGTAAGGCTTATAGAATATTCATTCCTCAACATCGTCATGTCATAGAGTCCGTTCATGTTAGATTTGATAAAAATACTAATAAAATGGCCGAAGAAGGTATCTCTATTGTAGGTAATGAAGATCCAACCAACAATGAAGGTGACGCTATAAACATTGAGAAAAAGCATGTCGACACACCACCAAATGCGAATACTAGTGTACCACCATTAATCACACCAATATATTGTGAAGAAATTCATGTTGAAGAAGTTGCACACAAATCACTACCAAACGAGGAGGACATACCTCCTCAAGATCAACTAGAGACACAAGAAGATGCATATCACATACCCGAAAACTTAAGGGAAGTTCCCTCTCACCCTCTTACTAATGTTATAGGAGACCCTAGGGAACGTGTTAGAACTAGATCGGGTATAAATCAAATGATTGCCAATTATGCGTTTATATCTCAAGTAGAACCCAAAAACTTTAAAGAAGCAAATAACGAAGAAAATTGGATTTGTGTCATGCAAGAAGAGCTTAATCAATTTGAACGTAATAAGGTTTGAGAATTGGTACCAAGACCAAAGGACCGCATGATAATTGGTACAAAATGAATTTTCAAAAATAAAAGGGATGAAAGTGGTAATGTTGTTAGGAATAAGGCTAGATTAGTAGCTCAAGGGTATACACAACAAGAGGGCATAGACTTTGATGAGACCTTTGCACTCGTAACTCGCTTAGAGTCTATTAGAATGTTTTTGGCATATTCCACTCATAAAGGTTTCACCTTGTTTCAAATGGATGTTAAAAGTACATTCTTGAATGGATTTCTAGAAGAGGAAGTCTATGTACAACAACCACCCGGTTTTGTTGATCTAAATTGTCTAACCATGTTTATAAATTAGCCAAAGCCCTATATGGTCTTAAACAAGCTCTTAGAGAATGATATGGTAGACTTAGTGCTTTTCTAATTGAAAATGATTTCACTCGAGGTAAGAAAGACACTATCTTGTTCACGAAAAAAAAGGAAAATACATTTTAATTGTTCAAATCTATGTCGATAATATTATTTTTGGTTCAACTAATGGGGCACTTGCCAAAGAGTTTTCAAATTTAATGCATAGTGAATTTGAGATGAGTATGATAGGTCAACTCAAGTTCTTCTTGGGATTGCAAATCAAGCAATCAAACAAAGGAATTTTCATAAGTCAAACCAAGTATGCAAAAGAATTGACAAGAAGTTTGGCATCTCGGATTGTAAGCCTAGTCCAACACCTATGGCCACCTCCGCTAATCTTGACGCGGATCTAAGCGGAAATCCCGTGGACATCACTCAATATAGAGGTATGATTGGTAGCTTACTTTATTTAACATCTAGTATGACCGATATCATGCATGCGGTATGTTTATGTGCTAGATTTCAAGCTAAAACTAAAGAATCACATCACAAAGCTATTAAAAGAATTTTCAAATATGTCAAAGGTACTTTAAACTTAAGGCTATGGTATGGTAGACAAACTGACTTAGATTTAGTATGATACACCGACGCCGACTTTTCCGGAGATCGTGTAGATAGAAAGAGCACAAGTGGATCATGTCAATTTCTTTGTGGATCTCTCGTCTCTTGGTCGAGTCGTAAGCAAACATCCATCACACTCTCCACAACGAAAGCCGAGTATGTTACGGCCGATCATTGTTGCACACAATAATTATGGATGATTTAAACACTAAAAGATTTTGAAATTGACTTCCGAAAAGTACCAATCATGTGTGACAACACTAGTACCATACAAATATCAAAGAATCCGGTTCTCCACTCCAAAACTAAACACATAGAAATTTGACATTACTTTATTAGAAATCATGTTGAAAAAGGAGATGTTGAACTTATCAATGTTGACACTCAAAATCAAATTGCCGATATATTCACCAAACCATTAAGTGTTAAACAACATAATGAACTTCGATTTAAATTAGAAATGTTATCACTAGATGAGTGATTTATATTAAATCTATGTCTAGATATTGGAGTTAGGAGCACATCAATCAAGTAGGATGAATTAATCTTGAAAAACTGAGCAGAAACATCATTCTTAATTGTTCCATTGCAACGGTTAAATAACCGTTGTAACAGATTAAATCAAATTAATCCTCTGTAAAATCCTCCGGATGACAACTGTTACAGTAACAGTTGTAACGGTTATTAACCGTTGCCTTATGAATTGCGCATTAAATGCAATTAAATTATAACTCATGTAATTCATATCTTCTGTTGCAACGGTTAATGGACCGTTACAACGGTTGTCAGCGGCAGGCACCAATTCTGTTTGATTTCTTGCCTTATTTATTGTTTCCATATTTCATTAATTCCTAAATTCATCAAAATTGATTAAAAATCTGTTGATCATCATCCCTATTCCACTTTTATAAGAAATCGATGGATTATCCACTTTTATCAAAAAAAAAAGACCTGAAAAAATATCGGAGGGTAGAAAGAAAGGGAAGGAAATTAATCACGCCGTTATCAGTTTTGTCATGTTATATGTGTCGATCACGTGATGTGATCGTTTTTCACCATCTTAGTCATATCATATCACGTCACACATATTAATCCGGTCACGTGATTAATTTTTACAACATTGTTTCTTAATTATAATTTATTTTGTAATAGTTTCTTGTTTTTTGATATATTATGTTATTATTTTCTTACTAGCTCGAAAATAATAATTAAATGTGATCAGTCATATCACGCGTGATCACGGTATGATGACACATGACACGACTGTCATCTACTATTTTAATCGCATCACGTCATGTAAATATAAATTTCGATCATACGTCATGACGTGACGTGACTAATTTCGATCATAGTCGTGTCACGGGGTCACATCACGTCAAGTTTTTCTTTCTAGCAGATCTATGAATTAAAATCAATTAAAAGAAGCGAGATCTGTGTACTTTTGAAGATCGTTGGAACCCACTTCTGTCTTCATCAAAATTTTACCTTTTCTTTCATCTCCTTCATCTTCTTTTTCCATCTCTCAAGTTTTTTTTTTCCGTTGGTTAGTCAATCAAAACTCAAAAGAGGTATTGGGGAAGCGACCAAATGCTTTTTCATTATTTTTGGCGGGAAGAGAACAAGAGGGGAGACATGTGAGCCCCTCTCTCTTTCATGCCTTTGTGGTCTCTACTCTCTACTTATCAGCATCCCTGTTCCACAACTACCTTTCTCTATGATCTCTTTTGACATCTTCTCAATTTTGTCTTCCCCCTATTTTCAACAATTTTTTTTTTATTGGACCCCACATACATTCACGAGATGTAACCGTAAGATATTATTATGATTTCATCAAAATGAAAACATATGTGACTTTCATGACATAATTTTTTTCAATCATATTTGCTACTTAATATTTTTTTTTTGCATATGCCAATGCGGCCAGACTCAGAGAAGGTGACCTTTGCACTTTATACTTTTTTTTTATAGTTAATTAGCGTTTATTCGTTAGTTAGTAATGCTTGCCAGCACTGGGCCTCTGTTGTAGGAAAAAGGTAGATCAGTAACACACTAAGATATGCTTTACTTAATCTCACTGGCATATTTTATATCTGCTTCATTCTTGTGGAGTTGTGGGGACCTCTTTGCTTTTTTGCATCTTGGATCCAATGCTAGGTTACCTGGATTTTAAATGGGGTGGGTCGGGTGCAAGGTGATCCATTAGTATTATACCCAACATGAGTTCATACAATCATACAATCTTGCACACATTTGAAAAGGGATTATATTAATGTTGAATTGAAAAATTGCTACTGTGCCTATCGGATCATATCCGGATCAACTGGGTTATTGGTAATTTGGTATCCATATTCGCTATCATTCATTCATTCATTTAGTTATATCTCAAATTTGTTAATGAAGCACGTTCCCAAATAATATGTTAATGAAGTTTAATTGTTAATCTCTCTCTCTTTTAGTGACAGGTAGACTTGCTATTATTACAATAATCAAATTCTAACCATTCTTTGTCTCAGGTTTAGTAACAAGCTTCAATGAAGATTTATTACTTAAAGAAGTTGTTGTGCGTTGTACGTAACAGCTCCATTATGGCATTATGAGAACTGCGGCTTGCTTAATACATTAATTAGGCGATTTATTATATAAGATAAACAAAAAGGATGGACCATTGAAAATTTGAAATGCAAAGCATAGACAATTAGTTTTAGTTTTGATAATTCATGTCGCTCCTTTTTTGATAAAGCATGAGATTTCATTGCGTTCTAAACTCAATTCATACAAAACATAACATAAAAATAAACCACAAGGAACCAAATTCCAACTCAATAAATCCCACAAATTGAGCCTTCAAATCCGAAACTTTCCAAAATAATCTTCATAACCAGTTTCATACAAACCAACCACAAAACATAATCATAAAAAAGGCTCCAGAAATAACTTCTGTACAAATATCTATATCACACCGGGTCTTGATTTAGTTTATAGATTTATAATTTATTAAATTAGAATACTACGTCTGCAAAAAGACTTTACAATATAATACTTAATCAATACAAAGCAGTATTTCTCCCCTAAATCACCTACAAATGATGCACATTTATTCTTTTTTCAATTGACGAGGTTTTATACCACTTATGAACCGACAGCCGAGACATTTCATATACAAATTGAGTAGTTCATAGCATATATTCACGCCGATTTTTTTATTAATAGGAAAGATAAAAAATAATATTGATAATAAGGTACGTTTTAGTAAAATTTCAGAAAATAAGAAGAATTTTATGGTCTATAACGTTCAGGCATTGTAGCTGAACGTTATAAACTATAACGTTCAATTAATCTGATTACTAATTATCGTTAAAAATACACAGTAGCTACAATGTTTTTTTTTCTTTAGTTCTAACTGCTGCTGTTGATTGCTTTTGACGGAAAAAAAAAAAACACTGTAGCTGGACGTTATAAACCATAACGTCCAGCTACAATATTTTTTTCAATGATCAGTAGCGATCAGATTAACTGAACGTTATGGTTTATAACGTCCAGCTACAATGTCCTAGCCATTATAAACCATAACATTCTTCCTATATTTGACAATTTCATGCAACCTTACCCTATTATTTGTTTTTTTCTATAAATAAAAAAATCGGTATATTCATGTCCATTTAGCATTTTAAAAAATAATATAAAATTAGACATTTTAAAATTTAAAAATCACCTTTATTTTTTTTAAATAGCACATACTATTTATTTGGGTCAATTTAAAAACATTTATGAGAAAATCTATCAAAATACTTTTAATGGTTTTATGATAATAAATTCTAAATTGACTCAAATTGAATACGTGCTCTATGTAAATATTTGAAAATACATCTACATTTTTATTCTTACTGTAAGATACTTTTTAAAATATTGTCAAGTGAATGTATACTACAATTATCGTTCCTATAAAATTATGTAATCGAAATGCACAAGAGATATATACTATCACAAACGATCAATATTACATTTTAAAATTTGGCACCAATGGTACCACAACCGCTGCATTTTTTTTTGCTATTATCAAGGAATCTAAAGGTCATTGTAAAATAGTATATTAGAATGCCGGCTTCGAAATAGTAGTGTTGAATTAACATTTTATATGCATGTTTAGCAAGAAAATAATAACATCTTCATATTAACACCCAATCTAAACAATATTTATAATACTATGAATATCACAGAATTAATATGTTTTCACATTATTCAAATTAATATTGTTTTTCTTATGTTCTCAGATACATTATTTTTTAAGACATATTAAATGGAGACAAATAAATAAAACAAACATGTATCTTTCATAACTCTAAATTTTGTTTTTAAAATATCAATTGGTATATTGAGTAACAGAAAATGTTTAAATTTGGTTACAATCATAAGGTGTCGTACCTTGGGGACAGGAGACATAGTAATTTGACATGTCTATACTGTAGGTCCGCTGTGCAATGAAACTCTCCAAAAAGGTTCCATGCCTATAGTCCTACGGTCCTACCCCACATTACTATAGACAACGCAATTCTCTCTCTCTCTCTCTCTCGCTCGCCAATCGCCCCACCGTCGCCTATCAGATCCTTTATTACGAGATCTGTATTGTATTCTGTGTAATAAGTCGCTGAAACGCGGGCCCTATCATTCAGATTATCTTATTGCATTCCCCTGGAAATGAAAGAAGTTCGCTGGTCAGATCTGCATAGATAGTTTGTAACAGAAAACCTAGACTCTATTGGCCTACGTCGCTTTGTTGTTTGATTTGATCCACTGATAAAATGTTACAAGAGGGAGAACATGCAATATGCATATTACTGGTTCATTTTTGTTATGGATTTATATTTTTATTTTCAAAGTTTAAACGGTCAATTCGAACTATTAAACATAATCTTCATATGAAAATATATTTAAAAATCAAAATTTACGTTTTTTACAATTTTTTAGACATGTGAAAGTCACTACTTTGGATGGTACGGAATTTCCGGGTCAAGTAATTCTCTACCTATCAAAATAGTAACAAAATTATAAAAAGAATGTAAAATTTGATCTTTAAATACATTTTCATATAAATCATGGTTAACAATTTAGATTGAATGCTTAAATTTTAAAAATAAAGATATAAATTCATAACACGGATTGATTCGTAATATGTGTATTGCCGTAATCTCACTCATGTTGTAATTTTCTTTTCTTAGACAAGGGCATATGAATATATGATGACCGTAAAAAATACAAATGTTACAGTAAAAGTAACAATAATCAGGACTACTAATATCACGTTGAAATTTTTAGGATCCAAGCATCTATTCGTTCATATCAAATCTCAGCCATCCATTTCAAAAGATCTCAGCCACTCATCAAAACAGATCTCAATCTCAGCCTTTAATTAAAATAGTTTGATTTTATACATCTGTTTCATGTATTCAAACGTGTAGAAATCTAAATTTAGTGATTTATATCCATGCTACATACAGTGACACACAGAAATTGTATCACTGAATCTTAAAAAGCACCACGCGTTTTCTTTTTCCCACTTCACCGAGTCCGAGACTCCGAGGGTACCGTATAAGGGAATCTTTGCAATTACTTGATCTGGACCGTTCTTTTTAACTTGGCACAAATCTCAAAGTCCAAAGCTCCACGCGTTTTCTTTTCCCACGCGTTTTCTCCGAATTCATCGGTGTACCGTAAAAGGGAATCTTTTTCAATTACTTGATCTGGACCGTTCTTTTTAACTTGGCACGAATCTCAAAGTCCAATAATAATGCCCCCCTCCCCACGCGTCCCTGAATTCGGGATTTTTTTAAAAATCATAAATAAAATAATTAAATAATATAAAATGGTAATTTTTCACCGATAACCCTAAAGTTATTTTTATTACAAAGAATTATATTATAAAAACTTATCAATAATATAAAATTTCATTTATTATTTTATTAAATGGTAATTTTTCACCGATAACCCTAGAAGTTTATTCACCGATAACCCTAAAGTTATTTTTATTACAAAGAATTATATTATAAAAACTTATCAATAATATAAAATTTCATTTATTATTTTATTAAATGGTAATTTTTCACCGATAACCCTAGAAGTTTATTCACCGATAACCCTAAAGTTATTTTTATTACAAAGAATTATATTATAAAAACCTATCAATAATATAAAATTTCATTTATTATTTTATTAAATGGTAATTTTTCACCGATAACCCTAGAAGTTTATTCACCGATAACCCTAAAGTTATTTTTATTACAAAGAATTATATTATAAAAACCTATCAATAATATAAAATTTCATTTATTATTTTATTAAATGGTAATTTTTCACCGATAACCCTAGAAGTTTATTCACCGATAACCCTAAAGTTATTTTTAATACAAAGAATTATATTATAAAAACCTATCAATAATATAAAATTTCATTTATTATTTTATTAAATGGTAATTTTTCACCGATAACCCTAGAAGTTTATTCACCGATAACCCTAAAGTTATTTTTATTACAAAGAATTATATTATAAAAACTTATCAATAATATAAAATTTCATTTATTATTTTATTAAATGGTAATTTTTCACCGATAACCCTAGAAGTTTATTCACCGATAACCCTAAAGTTATTTTTATTACAAAGAATTATATTATAAAAACTTATCAATAATATAAAATTTCATTTATTATTTTATTAAATGGTAATTTTTCACCGATAACCCTAGAAGTTTATTCACCGATAACCCTAAAGTTATTTTTATTACAAAGAATTATATTATAAAAACTTATCAATAATATAAAATTTCATTTATTATTTTATTAAATGGTAATTTTTCACCGATAACCCTAGAAGTTTATTCACCGATAACCCTAAAGTTATTTTTATTACAAAGAATTATATTATAAAAACTTATCAATAATATAAAATTTCATTTATTATTTTATTAAATGGTAATTTTTCACCAATAACCCTAGAAGTTTATTCACCGATAACCCTAAAGTTATTTTTATTACAAAGAATTATATTATAAAAACTTATCAATAATATAAAATTTCATTTATTATTTTATTAAATGGTAATTTTTCACCGATAACCCTAGAAGTTTATTCACCGATAACCCTAAAGTTATTTTTATTACATGGAATTTTGATTAATCACAAGATAAAGGTTCTCGCAAAATTAATCATCAACTGATAAAGGCCAAAATGGCTACATGAAATTCTACATACAAAATTCGAAGCATTGAAAAATGATTAATTTGGGACCGGATAAACTTGTACATACAAAATTTAGAGAAAGAATAAAAATCAAGAAATATGTCTGGGACCGAGATGGCAACTCGGTCCGGAGAAAAAATCCTCCGGACCGAAATGCCATTTCGGTCCAGAGGACCACACGGTCAGCCACACGGAAAAAGTTTGATTTGTTGTGAAAAAGAGGGGGACCGAAATGCCAATTCGGTCCGGAGTAAAAAAATTCGATCGGACCGAATTGGCATCTCGGTATTGATGATTTTTGTAAATCTCGGAGCAATCATGCCGTTTTAGTAAATTTAATTATTTTAATTATGGTTTTTTAAAAAAATCCCTGAATCAGTATTGGCATTTTTCTCATGCAATTCTCCATGAAGGCAACATAATGGTGTTCCTTTTTATAGTGTTGTTCAGGTAGAAGTTGCTTGTCTTTCAATGAGAAACTAATAGAATTACAGTCTCAAGGTTTATTAGCTTTTGGTACTAAGCCGAGTAGGAGTGACATTACCTGCAACATGCTTCACTGGAACTATTTTTGGCAGTGGAAATTTTAAACCTAATGAACAATAGTGCAAGGATCGACCAAAACCCAAGGACTCTAAACCTAACTCCATAATGCATTCATGCAAATATAGGTTCATTCGTATGGTAAAAGTTGATAACTTATGGATGTATGAAAAGTTGAGACTTCAATTTTTATGTTTGAACTCATATCATATTATGGAGATGAATTTCTATTTAATTTTCTGTCTTGGTAATGTTTAGTATGTTTTGCTTATAAAATATATGTTGAGGACAAGTGATGTTTTAGAGAGAATTTTGGAGTTATTGGCTGTTTTGGCTAAGTTATTGGCTAAATGAATATCTTTTGTTTGTAGTTATATTCTTATTAGGTGCTTTAAAATAAAAACTATTTTGGAGTTAAAACTAAGGCAAGAAAATGACAAAATGTTTTGGAGAGAATTTTGAATATGAACAACTAAGTCTCCAATACAAGTGCCCAAAAGATAAAATTGCCTTCTTTTTTTTTTTTTACGAACACCAGAAACCCTACTAATTAAAATATAATTGCTTAATATGACTTGTAGAGTACAACTATGGTGTTCTTAAGCTCACTAGCTCTTGATAAATAAACCCGTGGTCTATATTATGACCACATTTATGTTCCAAAATTTATAAAATTTTCCCAATTTTTGTTTTTTTGTGTTTATTTATATTTTTAATCAATTTTCACCACATTTATGATCCAAACTTTACAAAATCTTAATCTTTGACTTACGTTCTTTTTCATGACCGTAAATTATTTATTTGGACAAAATCAAATAAATGCAATTCCCCTGAGAAGCAAATAATAAAATTATCTGGAAGCATTCTTCTCTTTTCCCTTGATATACTAAAATTCGTCTATACTTTTTAAAATTCTATGTTACAATTAAAACCAAAGTACGATATAATATAATTAAAGTGCAAGGGAAGAAGCTAATGATTAACACTGAGAGGTTGGCACATGTTTTACTGGTTCAAATCAAGCTTTTTAAATGGAATTTTTTAAACACAAGTTATTTTGCTATAGAAGTATAGGCCACGGCATGCTAAAACCATTATATCTACCCTATTTATATTTATTACCAATGATTATTTATGTAAAATCAGACAGATAAATCAAATTAATATTACACATAAAATTCTTTTAAAATATATTTACAATTGTGTGTGGATTAATTTTCAGTTAAATTTGAGTTCTATATATCTGTTTTCCGTAAGGAGATGATGGCAACGAATTTATGGGTCCATTGCAAAAGAATGTGATACTAAAATTCTTTCTATATATCTGTTCTGTATATATGTTTTCCATAAAATTCTTGTAAGAATGTGATGCTATTTGTTTTATATTTCCTCAAAAAAAGTGATCAAAATAATATTTTACTTTCCGTTGCAACGCACGGACACTTGACTAGTTCAACAAAAAGCGTACTAGTGAAAATATGTATTCAATAATTTGAATATAAACTGCTCATAATTAAACAATTGTACCCCACATAAGGAGCATAATTTATAAAATATATTTAGTGGCAATCATAATAAGAAGGTTTCTCAAATATTTTTTTTACAGAGTTTTATTTTGGCAGCCTTATTATTATGAATGCCACCCAAAAATTGCTTGTTACTAATATTGGTATATTTTTTATCTACTGTTTCTCGTAAAAGATTTCTCAAATATCATCCATATTACATTTATAAAATTTTATCAGCATCTTCCCGAACAAATAAACGAATTAAAATATTTTCAAGAATAGTTCATACAATACTTGTATTTTTCGTGGATTTAACCAATTTTACGAATCATACATGATTTGTTTTCGTAGAATTTATTAATTTTTTGTTACTTTCTACGAAGAGGTATATTAGTTGCATTATAGAAAATTAACTATTTTTTTTTTCTTTCTGAAATTGAGTTTCAATAAATTAAGTCATGGATTAAATCTAACTACCATTGTTGTGAAACAGTATACAGTTAATTTGGACATGGGTACACATC
The DNA here is from genome assembly GCA_011114355.1 of Carex littledalei. Classification (NCBI taxonomy): domain Eukaryota; kingdom Viridiplantae; phylum Streptophyta; class Magnoliopsida; order Poales; family Cyperaceae; genus Carex; species Carex littledalei. The sequence goes on along the minus strand of CM022090.1, from coordinate 9,795,051 downwards.
AGAAAATTGATTGTAAATATTTCAATGAGAAAAATATTTACCCCGAATTTAATGCAATATATATACACTCGGAATTTTAGTTGGCAATCTATAAAATTGCACCGTTTCACAAACGGTGATAAATAGTGGATATAATATTTTTAGAATAATGAAATAATAAAGGATGTGAATGAACTTCCCCACTTAGTCCCAAAATTTTAAATGCCTTGGAAGCAAAGGGTGTTTTCCTTGCTTTGGCTCACGCTTTGCCAACTCCACCTTAGTTTTCTCTTTGCCACTTTCCATGTGATGCCTTCTTTGAATGATTTTGTACTTTTATTGCATTTACTAAGCCTCCTATTGGTTAGGGAACAAACAATTAGGGATTGGGTTTCTCTGTCTCAGTTTTCAATGACATAGTTGCAACCTCTCATGTTCTAATAAAATTTTAGAAAAAAATAAATAAAAGAGCAACATTTGACTCAAAATTGGATTTCTATTGACAAGTATGAAATTAAATAGGAGATGGACCAGCCAATAATGGTACTTATTTATATTGGTTTCAGTAATTTTGTAAAGTTAAAGTTCATTGTTAGTCAATAAAGAATAACTTGTAATTGACCGTGGTACTTGTAATTATTTTTCTTAGAAGTTTGTGATGAATTATTGGTTAAATATTTTGGATATTTTAAAGAAAAGAGTTCAAATATCTTCATTTTTTGTGTCTCCATCATATCTCTAATTTCAGAAATACAATAATTTAAAATTTAAAACTTAAATGTTAAAATAAAATAGTTAGATATGATCTATATTATTTTTTTATGCACATGTAAAATATCATGACATTTTGATTTTGTTTTAGTTAGTATTAAGAACTTGCAAAAATACACCGATATTGATAAATTCTGAGTATTATTTTTAACTTATTAATTCATATAAAATTAAAATCGAAAAGTGATAATTTTATAACAGTTTTATTTTAATATATAAATTGTATTATTATTATAAAATTAAAAAATGGAAGCTAAGACGAAAACACCAAAAAATAGATGCATTTTAGCCCTCTCTATTTTGAAATATAGCGGTGGTTACCTTTTTCAGTAGATAAGCTTGTTTTATATTTTATAAGATAACTAAAAGTTGAAGTCAAATCACTATTAGATAACTAAAGTTGGCACTCAAACTTAAAACTTGAAAGCAGTAAAAGTAACCTCGTGTTGATGGTACATTGGTACCTAAAATAAAATTTTATTCCGAGATTTCATATGATCGTATCCCTTTGAATGATTTACTTGTCAATCAAACGCAGTGACTCAGCTTTATTTCCTTTCCTGACAAACAAAGAAACAGAGTATTGTTCCTTATAATTGTACCTCTTTCTCTTTCTCTTTCTTTCTGAATCTAAACCATGCCAATGGCCATTTGAAGTCTTTTTAGGACCCTCTTATATTTGCTTTTCTCCTCCTGAAATATAATCATTCCTTCTCCCCTATCTATCTCTACCATATCTATCTCTTTATCTTTTGCTGGCATGTGCAAGAATTCAGCTTTCACTGTTTAAGTGCTTCAAATCAAGACCTTTTTAGTTTACCCAGGTGTGATTTTGGCATTATTTTTGTACAGTTTTGTCAGCCTTTGCGTCAGTATTGAAATCCTAAGTTTCTTTCAAAAAATAAGTATTTAACATGGATGTATTGTATTGAGTTTGTCAGCTTTTAGCCTTTCCTTTTCTTGTGGTCCTCTCGTTTTATGCTCTCTCTCTCTCTCTCTCTTGAAAACATTGACAGCGGCAGCTAAATCTGTTTTATTCTCTTTCTCTCTCTCCTTTCTCTATCTCCCTGCTTCTGTTTCTGAGTGAGGCTTCTTAAGATAAACCAAATTAGAGTAGCTAGTGAGGTTTGCTTGAGAGAGCGAAGAGAGCGCAAGAGAGAGGAGGAAAGAGAGATATTTTGAGGGAGCGTGTAAGTTCAGCATTGGGATCCCATTTTTTGGGTTGATGGTATTTCAGAAGTGGAGGTGAAAAGCTCTAAAAAAGGTGCTGAATTTATGCCAATTTATGTTCCAATTTTGAATTTTTGTTCCCTTTCTTCGTATCTATTGCTTACATCTTTTCTAAAAATTAGAAGCAGAAATCTGCTCAATTATCTGAAGTTTTCTCTGCAATTTCTCAATGCGATAGCAGTAGACTGTAGCCTTTCAGACACACTTTTTAATTTTTCAAAATAACAGCATTGTGTCTTTTAAAAATACTATTCATAATAATTGGTACAACTTTAATTTTAGTATAACAAATTTAGCTTACCACTTTCTAATTTCAAGTAGAACTTGAATTTATTCCAACCATTTCATTCACAACAAATCAGGATGTCTTAATTTTTCTTTTCCTGATGGATCCCACACACTATAAGTCATTTCGTAATCTAGAAAAAGAATGCACTATTAATACCACATGGACCAATTCAAGTATTATTTTTATTATTGTGCAATTGTTGCATTACCAATTTAATGCTCTCATTGATGATAATGATCCTCATTTTTCAACCATTTTTCAGATAGACAGCAAAAGAAATACAAACAGGCCAATTAGCAACCCTACGACCCGAAAATTGTTCAAGAAAATAATATTGAACTAAAAAATGAACCGGTTTGGAGACGGAACCAAGCAATGGAGTACAGACCCGACAACGGCACCTACAGACCCAATAATAAGCAAAGATGCACCTGCCACGTGGAAGGATTTTGGCATGTCGATGAATGCCATCTCCTTCGGGTTTGCAGCTACTGCTGTTTTGATATCGATGTTTCTCCTCATGGCAATTTTCGAGCACTTCATCAAGCCGAGGATTTCTAGTTCTTTCAATATTAGAGGAACTCGAGGCGGTGATGGGTCTTCGCTTGAGATCGGAAGATCACACGGTGGTGTGCACAGGAAGGTTCACAATTCATCCAAGGTAGGTTCTTTTTCCCTTTCTTTTCGGAATTGGAAAAACAAGTGAGACATGAGAAATTGTAGAATTTATTATTTGTTAATAAATGTTGGCTTCAGCATATATAATTGGTTCGTACCAGATGGTACAGTCATGACTTGTATGGTACAAGTTTAATTGTAAATTCCATCTTGACCCAAGTTGATGAAAGTACCCACTATATGTTCTCGATTGAGTCTATGGTACTCTGCATAATGCAAATTGGCTTTCGAAGTTCAAATAGTCGATCTGAACCGTTCAATGTTATTTCTATATGAAAATATACTTACAGACTAAATTTTACATTTTTTAGAATTTTTTTACTATTGTTTTAGATAGGTAGCAAACCACTACTTTTGAATGGTCTATAATCTTTAGATCAAGTGATTTTCTACCTATCTAAAAAAACAGTAAAAATATTTAAAAAAAAATTGATCCACATGTATATTTTCATATGGAGAACATGTTGAACAGTTCAGATTGATTGTTTGCACTTTAAAAATGAAGATAGCACGAACCAATCTGCACTATGCATAGCAGTGTTGTAAATAACGGTATGCGCTCGTCGGATGGACAGGGTACCGCTAAGCGATTAATCGGGAATAATCGGTCATAATCGGAAAAAATCGGCCGATTAATCGGGAAATTTCTTAACGGTTTGGTCACCGCCAACGACTAATCGACCAATTAATCGGCCTAAACGGACGTTTTTTACAACACTGATGCATAGTACTGTAGCCTCACTCTAGTTTCTTTTCAGAATCATTACAGCCAGTTTATCTACCAGTAAGTCTAGGAAGTTTCTGGTAAGATTGAAATACTTCTATGCATATAAATAACTCCTGTAAATAAGAAAATGTCTGTATATCAATATAATGTGCTTAATAAATGTGACTGCAGGTGGAGTCCCCGGTGCTGTCAAACTTTTCAGTGGTGATGCCAGGTCAGCATTACCCGACTTACATTGCACAGCCGGCGCCTCTTCCTTGCACAAGAGAAGGCATACACTGGCCACAGCATGACCATTTTTCGCTTCCCACCTTATAAATTTTAGTAAATTTATCTTTTTTGTATAGAGGACTCTCTTTCAGGTGGAAATGAGATTTTTGTACATTGTTTTGTATACTTCGATGATCTTATTTGTTCTTTTATCTCATCTCTTTACCCCCCAAAATTCTCCAATGTTGTTTATGCGGCTTTCTATAGCAAATTCACTAGTTTTGCAAGTATAAACAATTTTAAATATCCAATAGCATCTTAATATAAAGCAATCATATTTAAATACCAAAGAAAGAAAAAATAAAATCATTATGCTTGTGGTCTTCTATATGAACTAATCAAATTTTCTAGAGTTGCTTGATCAAGGTCCGAGTGTATAAGCTGATGATTGAGTATCTCGTGCTGTATTGCAGAAGATATAATACTTTTAGCTGAGTCAAAATTATTTTGGAACCTATTTGGAATATAGGAGAGATCGTTTTGAGATTTGTGCCATATTAAAATAGACATTTCAGATCTCATTCTCCACAGTCACGCTGTATACTGGATCTGAATTCTAAGCTGATAGCTAGTTACTGAGGCATTGGATATCAGCTCTGCCTTCTTTTTTTGTATGAAAGCTGATCATAGGCTGAGTTAGAATAAATTTTTCTGTAAGAAAGCTGAAATATCAGCTCTGCCTTTTTTTTCTTTTGTAAATTATAGTGTTGAGTGGTGAATTGCAAATTTTACAAAGAACAAATGACCTTGGAAGTCGAAAAACTTCAAATTGTTAACCAAACTCTGCCTTCATTGTAACATCAGAGACTAAATTATCTGAGATTGTTAAGTAACATATTAATTCTTCTTTTTGATTTGTTTGGTCTAAAAGATGCCTGTGATTTGTATAATGGGAAATGGGTGTATGACAAGACGGGCCCATTGTACACAAACAACTCATGCCCTGTGACAACACCGACGCAGAACTGACAGGGAAACGGGCGGCCTGATAACCGATATGAAAACTGGAGGTGGCAACCCAGCAAGTGCCAGCTGCCGCGTTTCAACCCACAGAAGTTTCTAGAACTCATGAGAGGAAAAACCCTAGCTTTTGTTGGGGACTTGATTGCAAGATATCAGATGGAGTCTCTTCTGCATTCTTTGGCAAGTATGGTGTTCTCTGTACTGTTTTTGGTGGCGGCTACACTAATTGCACATTTTAAGGCTTAATTTAATTTAGTTAGCCTTCAGTTGTGAAAATAATAGTTGATATAGGTGGTGTACAGTTAAGTCCAGTTTCACTGTAGCATGCCCTCAATTATTTTGATTAAGTGTCATTTTACTTCAAATGGGTCATTTTAATAATTGAACCAAATGAATCTTTTTTTTCTGCTCGGTTATGCAAAGCACATGATGTACTAGACGAAACCATACCAAATCCTATTTTTTAATTGGACTTAATGGTTAAAACATCAATTCTTAAAAGCCAGCTAAAAATGCTGTAATATATACGTTACCAAATGGAGCCAAAAAAAAATGAAATTCTGAACACAGGCAGAGGTACCAAAGAAAAGGGGGAACCGGCACATGTAGAAATGGCACTTCCAATCAACATCTACCAAAATTGTACGCATATGGTCATCCTGGCTGGTCCACAGGACATCTGACCCAATCGGTCCTGCCCCTCAGGGGGTTGATAAGGTGTACCTAGACATATCTGATGAGACATTCATGGAGTATATACCGGGTTTTGATGTACTGGTGTTATCTTCTGGCCATTGGTTTGTAAAATAGTCAGCATACGTGATTAACGGTACGGTTGTTGGAGGTCAATTATGGTGGCCCAAAAATGCTGGAGAGATGCATGTCAATAACGTTGAAGCATTTGGTACAGTATATACCAGCTTTATGTTACTTTATTTAAGAACCTAAAAATGTCAAGTCCAGGAAAAATAAAATAAAATGGGAATGCAACTATGCAAGCATACAACTCTTACTTGACGTACAGTATGCCTAATACATGTCATGGACAATCCATATTGTAAGGTGTTGTATTGCTGTCGAGTGTTTTATACCTTCCACATATATGCACCCACATGATAGATTATATTAGACACAAAAAAATAACTTTCTATGTTTAATACTAGAATGGTATGGTGTGCTAGTTTTAACTTTTGTTAACCAACTAGCTGGGCAAGAAGTTAGAAAACATTGGTCCCTAGCTGTTACCGAATTGTTACCTGTTCTTTTTACAATGTTTTTTTTTAATGTTTGGAACAGGTATCTCAGTAGAAACCATCCTAAATGCCATAGCTAACCACCCTAATTTCACTGGCTTAGCCATTGTTAGATCATACTCACCCGACCACTATGAAGGTGATTCTTGTGCTGGTAAGGTGGCACCTGTTACCGAGGTGGTACAAAATGTGTTCACAGACACCATGTACTCTAAACAAATTATGGGATTTCAAAAGGCAGTTGAAAAGGTGAATGGTACGGCCAAATTGAGATTCATGGACATAACCAAGCCGTTTGCAGTAGCCCTGACCCAAATAAGAAGACGCAGCGGGGCCCGAATGGAGAGCCTCCGCCACAGGATTGTCTACACTGGTGCATGCCAGGCCCGATTAACATTTGGAATGAAATGCTGTTAGAGGAAATCCAAAGAAAGTTTGAAAGGAGAAAGATTTGATGATTTAATTATATATAGTGGTTGTATACTATGTTGTATCAGTTAGACACTTCGATTGACTTAATAGGAGTTTTTGGTAGATATGTTAGATATTTATTTGGTTCAAATATTTACTAATACATAAACTGTAACTATAAGACTCAGATTTACTTAACATATTGTAAACCATTATCAGGAACAAGAATAAAATGAAGAATTGATCATCTGAAATGACCGCAACATTCAAAGTCTAATTTTTCTCCTCAAAAATTTAAATAAGTTGTTCAATCAACTAGTTGGACTGCTGATTAATCCTATATAAAATTTTGTAATCATGAACTGTATAAAGGTAATGCATAACATCAACTACACTGAAATTCATCGAATTAAAAAGATTAATGCTTCAATTTAAACCCGTTGTCTTGAAAAAATGGTCTTCGAAGTTCAGACATGTACACGCATTGCTGACATTGCAAAACAAGATTAACAGCTGAAATTTATTCTTTAGACTTCATATTGAAATATTAATACAAAAGAGAGATTGTGGCAACTTGAGCTATCAAGTCATTTGATAATGAATTGAAAGAAATAGCTTCCGAGTTCTTACATAAAGAAATGAAAATAATAATTAAAACAAAATACTGAAGATATGGTGTATACAGTAAATATTTTGAAGGTAATGCAAATCATCCTGTAATAGAGTACATAAGCTACATACATTGAATGCCATCAGAACAGCACATGAAACAACTGAGATGGCATAGTTTTACACTTCACAAGAATGAATAACTAATCCTAAGAGATTCAACACTACAATAAACTCTATGCTCTATTTTGCACAGCTAACCAAATCAATAACAAAAATAAATCACAATGGCTTTTCTGCAGACACAGCTTTGTCTGAACCTCCTGATGAAGGGCTTATCTGCAAAATTTTCAAGAAATAATTTGGTATACTCATTTAATTTGTATTTTAGCAAATTCGTCACATAAATAACAGATGGATTTCAAATACCTACATGTATACTTACTCTGATTATTGTCACAGGATTCCTATATTTAAGTTTATCTTTGTATCATTTTTCATTTTGACTGGGCTTGCATTTGCATTTTGATCTTTTCAGAGTCAGTTGAAACATTGTACCTAAATAAAATGTATCAATGAGTTAATGGGATATTATTTTTTCTCTCAATAAAATGATGTACTGGTCTACTGTCAAACACCCCGGTTTAAATAAAGAATGATAGGGATGAAAGAAGGATACACTCTTTAGTCTTAATGCAAATGTTTAGATTTCGAAGTGGTTAAACTAGATATTACCTAAGAATAGAGACCAATATTTCACTTAAGAGGTCAAATAGAGGTCAAATTCTTTTATACACTTAAAACAAAGTCATTCCATAACTGAAACTTTTAATTATTTTCTTCATAATACAACTGGGAAACAAAGGACTTCAACTGAAACTTTTACGAACTGTTGAACCATATTCTGTTGTATTTACGGGTTTTCCTAATTACTTTAAAACCTAAAACCCTAGGATCCTATGCAAGAAAATTAAACTTAATGCACAGCGGAACTTACTTTCCATCTTCAAAAGCCTCCGTATGCTATCAATCAGACAGCTTCCAAGGCTCTAGGTTGATAAGCTCCTGGTCTTGACTTGAGTTGTTGGCTCTCGAGTCCTTCCAAGAACTTGCAATCCTCTCTTTCTTTTCTCTGGCTATCCGAAAAATATGACAGAGTATCTCGTCTTTAATGGAGCAGACAATTGTGATCGTGATTGCAAGCCTTGGAGACTCAGCCTTTAAATACAAGTGCCAGGTCCTCAATTTAGCATAACCATAGCCTAAAATTGGCGTAACATGCCAAAATAACCATAGCTAAAAAGAACATGCCAAAATAACCATAGCCAAAAATAATTCCAGCTTAGTGCTGAAATTAGTTTACACTAATTTCAAGTCTGTGCCGAAATTATCACATGTATATTAGTTAGACTAATTATAATCGGTCCATTAACAATTATAATTAATCAAATTTATTTCTATACATTTTCGGTTCCAAATCCTAATTGAAATACGTATAATGCCATTCCTTAATTAATCACTTATTTTGGCATTAATATTCGTGACAGTATTAGACATATAATTATAATACACGCATGTTCAACTTAATTTATTGTATTTAGACGTCTCTAAATCCAACATATTCCTTTATCAAAACTTTTACAATTTTGCACGGACCTCATATTCTGATAACTTACAATTTCAATCAAATTTTTACTATTTTTGATTGAACATTCCTTACAAGTTAAGACTTGACAAATTTGATTCTGATCCCATGGTGTAGATATCAAATTTGACAAGAATTCAATTGCATCTCAAATTAAATCTAATACATGGGGGTAATGAGCATAACATACGACTAAATTTTCAGGAATTCAATCAAATCTCCATTCTTTTATTTTCATATTTTTGCCCCCAAAATATCTAATTGCATCTTAATTTACAGCAATCATATTTAAACACCAAAGAAAAAAAAAATCATTATGGTTATGGTCTTCTATATGAACTACTGAAGCGTTGGATATATACTTTGAGTTAGAATATTTTTTTCTGTAAGAAAGCTGAAAATATCAGCTCTGCTTTTTTATTTCTTTTATAAATTATAGCGTTGGAATGGTGTATTGCAAATTTTACAAAGAATAAATAACCTTGGAAGTCGAACAGCTACAAACCGTACAATTTAGAAACTGTCAGTTGATAACGTTTTCAACGGACCGTTGGATGAATGTAACGGAACTCTCCAATGTCGTTCATAAATCCGATAAAGATTTTAGGGGGAATTTCACGTATACCCCTCAAAAACTTCAAAATTACGTATTTCCCCTCTAAACTTTGAAATTACATATTTTCCCCTCTAAACTTCAAAAACTCACAAATTTACCCATTTTATTGTCTTTTATATTAAAACTCATTCTAAAATTTTAAAATACCCATTTTACCCTTTATTAAAAGCATATAAAAGCCCATCAGACTCAAATTTGAATCTGAAGGGTTCCTCTACCGTCTGATCCGCGCGCATCGCATTAAGATCTGTGCGCATCGCTTCAATATTCGTGCTGATCTAGCATGCACAGATCTTAAAGCAATTCCGATCTGCGTGCATCGCATTAAGATCTGTGCATGTCACTTCAATATGCGTGTGTGTTCGCATCAAGATTTGTGCCAATCTTGCACGCACATATCTAAAAGCAATTCGGACGGTAGATGAACCTCAAATTCAAATTTGAGTCTGATGGGCTTTATATGTTTTTAATAAAGGGTAAAATGGGTATTTTATAAATTTAGAATGAGTTTTAATATAAAAGACAATAAAATGAGTAAATTTGTGAGTATTTGAAGTTTAGAGGGGGAAATACGTAATTTCAAACTTTAAAGAGGGAAATACGTAATTTTGAAGTTTTTGAGGGGTATGCGTGAAATTCCCTCAAGATTTTAAGAGAGTTTGGTTCGATGCAGCATACAAATTATAGAATCAAAATATTGCATTATATAGTTTATGCAGATGTTTTATCTAGTTCGTGCGCTGCATAAGGTCAAAATTGATCTGTTAAATATTTACCAAATAAACCCCACTCGTCAGTTGCAAGAACTAATATGTCTAGCACCAAACATGACCTGATACTCCGTTCTCAACCTAAAAATAGATCCGATAGGCATCGGACCTACTCCGTTCTCGACCTCACTTGAGAGTAGGTCCGATGCCCATCGGACCTACTCTGGTTCGATGAGTTTAATCATCGTCAATTTACTTTAAGATTCGTGCAGAACGCTTTAAAATTCGTGTGCATTTGTTTCAATGTTCGTGTGCACAAATTTTAAATTAAATCGGACGGATATCGTGCTCGTTGAACCTAAAAGTAGATCCGATAGGCATCGGACCTACTCCGTTCTCGACGTGATGACCATCCAAATTTGACTAAAACCGGGAATTTCTCAAGGCTATGTCCTTGTGTACATCAATTTCTACAAATTTCTACTCTTTTGTGACGTGGACCGCTAGATGCAACAATTAAAATTGTAATTAAATAAGAAAATTTGTGTGGAATTTGGATCGGGAACAATGACGATTTTTTTTTTTGTACCTCTCGATTATTGCATTCGGCCCAAAAAAATTCTATATTCTTTTAAGTTTAATTCAGAGATTTAATTATTGAACATGGTTAAATCAAGAGCTTAAATTTGTACTAAATGAATTAGTAAAATGACGTAGAAAGTGGCTACTATTGCAGAAGAAGCTTCCTCTCCCCTTCCTTTATTATTACTTGTTAATAAATAATAAGTAATCGGATTTCACATTTCTTCATCGTCTTCGGTTTTACTTAGTTCAAACCCTAATTTCAATTTCTAATCCCACCCACCTTTAATGGCGACCCGACCAACCTCTGGCACGCAAACCCATACCATAACCCTAGATCCGCCTTCCTCCTCTTCGTCCAGCTCTACCTCGTCGGAATCCCTAGTTCTCCGCCTGAGACCTCAAAAGAAGAAGGTGCAGTGGAAAGAGGGAACAGTTGACAATGAGCACATGAACAAAAAGAAGTCGAAGAAGTGTTGCATATTTCACAAGGAGAAGCCTTTTGATGAAGATTATAGTGATGATGAGGACTCGAACAACTCTAGTGGAGGCGGCGGTGGCGGCGATCCCGGGGCAAGGGGATCTCCGGATGCGGGTGGGTGTTGCTCTCATGGCGGAGGTGGAGCCCACCACTAATCGTGCCTTTCTGGTGATTTCGAAGTTAGTATTTAACTGTATATCAGATTCGGATGCATTTTTTGAATGAAATTGGTTGATTCATAATAGGGGACGGGTAAAACATGGAGATTTGATTGAATTACTGCCAAATTTTAGTCTTATGCTATACTCGTTACACCCATGTAATAGATTTAATTTGAGATGCAATTGACTTCTTGTCAAATTTGATATATACACCATGAGATCAGAATCCAATTAAGCATGTTTCAAGTTGATGCCCTTTTTGTTAAGTCATAACTTGTAAGGAATGTTCAATCAAAAATAGTAAAATTTAATTGAAATTGTAAGTTATCAGAATATGAGGTGTGTGCATGTTTGTAAAAGTTTTGATTAAGGAATATGGTTCAACAGTTTGTAGAAGTTTCAGTTGAAGTCCTTTGTTTCCCAGTTGTATTATGGAGGAATATGGTTAAAATTTTCAGTTATGGAAAGACTTTGTTCAAGTGTATAAAAGAATTTGATTAACAGAGTGAAACAAACAAAGCTAGCACCAGATATAATACACAAAGAAATCTCTCACAGAGATTTTTCTTTGTATGTTAAAAAAGCCCTACTAATCTTGTTCTTACACTTGTTACCCCCTTTCCACTGTTTTCCTGCAGTGCTTTGTTCTTCCTTACTAACTATATCAGAAGCTTTGACTTTAAGTGAAATAAAGGTCTCTATTCTTAGGCAAATATCTAATGTAAGCACTTCAAAATCTAAACATTCGCATTAAGACTAAAGAGTGTATCCTCCTTTCATCCCTATCATTCTGTTTTTAAACTGGGGTGTTTGACAGTAGACCAGTACATCATTTTATCAAGAGAAAAAAAATATTCCAGTAACTCATTGATATATTTTATTTAGGTACAATGTTTCAACTGACTCTGAAAAGATCAAAATATTCCAGTCAAATAAAAAATGAGACAAAGATAACATAAATATAGGAATCCTGTGGCAATTATCAGCAGCATGTATACTTGAAATCCATCTGTTATTTGTGTGACGAATTTGCTAAAATACAAATTAAATGAGTACACAAAATTATTTCTTGAAAATTTTGCAGATAAGCCCTTCATCAGGAGGTTCATACAAAGCTGTGTCTTCAGAAAAGTGATTGTGGTTTATTTTTGTTATTGATTGGTTAGCTGTGCAAAATGGAGCATAGAGTTTATAGTAATGTTGAATCTCTTAGGATTAGTTCTTCATTCTATGAAAGTGTAAACTATGACATCTCAGTTATTTCATGTGCTGTTCTGATGGTGTTCAATATATGTAGTTTATGTGCTATTTCAGGATGATTTTTCTTGCCTTGAAATACATATTGTGGTAAAATTTTACTGTATACACCATAACCTCAGTTGCTTTAATTGTTATTTTTCTTATTTCTTGGGGGAATATGAGTGGTTGCTGAGGAATTTCTATCTAATATTATGTAAGGAATCATGAGCTATTTCTTTCAATTCATTATTAAATGACTTGATAGCTTAAGTTGCCACAATCTCTCTTTTGTATTAATATTTCAATATGAAGTGTAAAGAATAAATTTCAGCTCTTAAACTTGTTTTTCATTGTCAGCGATGCTTGTATATGTCTGAACTGTGCTGACCATTTTTTGAAGACAAGGGGTTTACAAAATGAAGCATTCAGATTTTAAATTCGATGGATTTCTGTAGTTGCTTTGAGTGAAATATAAGTGAAAATCGTATCACAATTATCGTCCCGGTCACTTTCTCAATTTGTAAAATTAGCTGCTGTCAGTGCAAAAATACAAAAAATGAAATAGCACGATTGTCAATATCGGAGCTGAGCACACAGCTATCTTGATCGATGACTTGTGTCTGGTACAAAGAACCCAAATAAAGTAAAAGAAAATATCAATTACGATGAAATCTGTAACGCTTTTTCTTTTTATTTAAAATATAATGAAACAGCAGATTCAACTAATTGTAAGAGGGTTCTTCAGGATCACAGCTTGATCCTCAGCAGGCCCTATAAAGTACCTGAAACACAAAAGCAATATATCTTAATACATGAATAACAAGTAATTATCTTATAGAATTCTTATATTTTTGGTTTTATTTATAGAAAGACAAATGAGAAGTTCACACTCTCTGGTCATCTGGTGAACAAAACTCCATTTATTCCAAAAAACACCGGGACATTTTATGCAGATTCAATAAACTATATGAGTCATTATAGAGTAAATATTACAACATGAGAATTGACAAATGTCTCAATTATTAAAGAACTGGAGAAACTCAATTATCAAGTAGATGACAAGTTATCACCTACTTGATAAGCACAAATATAGCTATGCATTACCTTTACACAGTTCATGATTACGAAACTTTATATAGGATTACAATACGCTCAGTAAAACTGAGTCGTATAGTTACAGTTTATGTACAAGCAAATATTTGAACCAAATAAATATCTAACATATTTACCAAAACCTCCTATTGAAGTTTGTACACCAATGAATAGATGTGTTTCCATCAATCTAAGTGTCTAACTGATACAACATAGTATACATCCACTATATACAACTCATCAAATCTTTCTCGTTTCAAACTCTCTTCGGATTTCCTCTAACAGCATTTCATTCCAAGTGTCGATCGGGCCTGGCATGCACCAGTGTAGACAATCCTGTGGCGGCGGCTCTCCATTTGGGCCCCGCTGCGTTTTCTTATTTGGGTCAGGGCTCCTATAAGGGCCTGGATGCCCATCAGGCCTAAAACCAAACGGCTTAGTTATATCCATGAATCTCAATTTGGCCGTACCATTCACCTTTTCAACTGCCTTTTGACATCCCGTAATTTGTTTCGAGTACATGATGTCTGTGAACACATTTTGTACCACCTCGGTAACAGGTGCCACCTTACCGGTACAAGAACCACCTGTGTTCCATGCACTGCCTTCATAGTGGTCGGGTGAGTATGATCGAACAATGGCTAAGCCAGTGAAATTGGGGTGGTTAGCTATGGCAGTTAGGATGGTTTCCACCGAGATACCTGTTGCGAAAAAAAAAAACATTGTGAAAAGAAAAGGTAAATTGTGTGTACCGGTATGTAATAGGTGGTACTGGATGGTCCCAATTCGGGAACAGCTAGGGACCAATGTTTTCTAACTTCTTGCTCAGCTAGGTGGTTAACAAAAGTTAAAAACCAGCACACCATAATACCATTCCAGTATTAAACATAGAAAGTTTGATCAGATCTTTATGTCTTATTTTTTGTCTAATCTATCAATACAACACCTTACAATATTGACTGTCCATGACATGCATTAGGCATACTGTCAAGTAAGAGCTGTATGCTTGGATAGTTGCATTCCCGTGTTTTTTTTTTTTTTTTTTTCCTGGACAAAAGCTTAAACCTTGGTTGTCAGAACAAAATGCACAAAAAACTGCAGTTAAGTCCCTACACTTTTCATTATTGTTTTTCTTTTAGAAAAGCTTGCTGTAGATAATAAAGAGCACTCAAAAATCATAGAATGCTTGGAGATTAAACTCAGATTAACAAAAAACAAAAATAACAATAGCATATCATATTAAAAAGCACAATACTAACAAAACGCCCTTTGTCTCGAAACATCAATACTTGACAAAATAACAAAATGCCCCTAGTTTCAAAACATGTCCTCTTCACTCCCAAATTCAGACTTGTATTCACTGTTATCTTCGTCATCTTCACTATTACTTCCAGACTTGTATTCGCTGTCATCTTTGTCATCATTTGCTAAGGAAATTGGTTCTGGACCCCCACTTGGAATTTCATCTTTTTTTTTCTACAATTAGAAAATAAATCAGAGACTAATTTTACCCTAATTTTGCAATCTCAACTAATTTTACCCTAAATCATTTAAACAGTAAACTATCACATAGGTATTGTGGAGTCCGGCTAGTATAACATTGGTGTCATTTCGGCCTATATAACACTAACTCCAAAATCTATCGTATCGACTTCAAATGATTAATCCAACCGTTCAAACCCTTCTACTTTATGAGTTGTGCGTTTCCATGCAAAATTTTATAATTTTTTGAATTTTTTTAGTATCAAATCAAGCGGTCAAATGTGTGAGTTTTTAAGTTAATTTTAATGCATTCATTTTTCAAGATTTTTGACCGCTTGATTTGGTACTAAAATAAGTAGAAAATATTTTTTTTTTGCATGGAAACGCACAACTCATAAAGTAGAAGGGTTTGAACGGTTGGATTAACCATTTGAAGTCGATACGATAGATTTTGGAGTTGGTGTTATATAGGCCGAAATGACACCAATGTTATACTAACCGGACTCGGTATTGTGATAGTTTATGCAAAAGATAAACGACTTTCAAGTTGGCCCATTTTAATATACTCTTGTTTATCATGAAGAACATGTTACTAATTTATTTTTTTGATTAAATAATAGTTTTATAGATATTGAATGAGCCTACCATAATAGTTGAATGTAGATTAGAATTACGTGTAATATTTGATGTATATTTTTCATTTAGCACAAGAATCATTTAGAAGACGTGTGCAGTTTTTTTTTGGTGATTCATGACTCTAGACGATGCATTTATTGATTAAATATAAAAAGGCAAGTAATTTGCTTTAAATGCACTGCAACTAGTGTATTGAAAAGGGGCCGGGTCGGGTCGGTCCGGTCCAAACCCGCCCGGTCTCCGGGTTAGCCCGGGTCAACGGGTTGAGTCGGGGGGGGGGTCGGGTTGGGGTCTGACTCGGCCGATCCTAACCCGGTCTAAACCCGGCGGGTTAGGTCGGGTCGGGGGTCGGTCCGGTCCGGTTTTTTTTTTTTTTTTTTCCGGTTTCTGTTTTTTTTTTTTTTTTTTTTCTGTTTCCAGAGAGGCAGAGAGGGGCAGAGGGCCAGAGGCTGAGGCAGAGACGTTTATTTTTTTTTTTTATTTTAACTCAATATATTTTTGTTATAACAAAATTAAATTAAGTTAAAACCGAATTTTGTTAAAACCAAATTAGTCTAAAACCAAATTATTCTAAAACCGAGATATACCGAATTAGTTTAAAACCGAATTATTTTTTATCTTTAAAACCGAATTATTTTAAAACAATAGATTTAAAAACAAAAGTTACCCTCCTCCTTTATTCCGGGCTTGGGACCGGCTATGTAAAATAACATAGGCGGAGTTCTAACTTTTTTTTTTGTTAGTAATTATTCTTTAAAATGAAACAATTGAAATATTTAGAAATTATAATTTAAAAAAATAACAATAAAGATTAAAAGATGTTAGAATTTTATACCGACACTACCTATCTAGTAGTTGTTGTGCATATACCATAGGTCGCTCTCTTGCTCACCGTCCGAATCCTCGTTAGGCTCAGGTCCCTCGGTACCGCTTTCTTGAGTGTCGACACCGGATGATGACGCTTCCAATCTCATGGCATGTTGCGTGCGATTTTCAGCATCAATCCAGTCTTTCAAGCACACAAGTCTCTCGAAAACATGTGCACCCAGCTTACTTCGTTTATCGGTAAGGATCCTGTTCGCCGAGCTAAAACAGGATTCAGAAGGGACGGTTGACACGGGCACGGCAAATATGTCGCGGGCCATCATCGCCAGTGTTGGATAGGCAGTTGTATTCCTCCTCCACCAATCCATGAAGTCAACTCCTTCAATTTCGGCGGTCCCCAAACAGTAGCTCATTAACTCGTTCGTGTTACCTTGGGATCCCGTCGGGTCGTCATCATCCTGAAAATCGCCTAACAATCCAGTACTGCTATGTGTGGATAGACTATTAAAACAATAGAAAAAATTAGTGGACAAATAATGTAGATATTATAAATAATAAATATTAAAAACATATGTATATTTATATTCATACCTCACGCCACCGGTCGAAGGCGGTTGGTCGGCATTTCTTCTTTCGTAATATATGGCAAACATGTCGTCCAATGCCTTTTGTACGCGGGGATCCTCGTCCCTCCAATTTAATTTTAGATTTTTCTTGTAGGCTACGAGTATTTTTACCGTGAACTTCTTCTTGTATGCCGGATGAAGGCAGTTTGCGAGAACGGTCAAGAGGGGTACCTCTTCCCAATATTTAAGAAATTTTGCCTTCATGGCTGCTACGATCAGATGGAAAGGGGAATCCTCACTATCCCTATCTTCCATATCACGGTACACCTTGGAAATATAGTAGAGATGGTGCAGCAACTCATGTGCCGTCGGTGAGTACGAGCAAGATAATTTCACAGTTGCGGTGAAAAGGTTCCAAGGAATTGTGCAAGCTGTATTATTCGCTGCCATTCGGGGTCGGTGAGTTCCAAAGCTTGTCCTTCGTTCGTCGATCTCAACATCTCCCCTATAGCCGCCTTGTAAGGAATGCATCGGTGCAGCATCCTGTAGGTGGAATTCCAACGGGTATCTATATCCCAAGGTACCCTCATTTTGCCCAAACCTATTCTTTCGCACAAAGCTGCGAAATTTTGTTTTCTTTCTTGGTTTGAATAAATATGGGCAAGACCTCCCTTGAATTTAATTATCAAGTCCTTTACGGCTTCTACCTTAAGACCATCTTTTACGGTAAGGTTTAGTATATGGCAAGCACACTTTTGGTGAAACAGTGCACCCATTTTAGGGACCGGATGAAATGATCGATGGACGCTACATTGTTGCTAGCATTATCGAATGAGATAGAAAAAATCTTGTTCCGTAAATCCCTTTTGAGATTATATTCTTGTAAAACCTCAATAATTGAATGGTAAATAATTTGTGCAGTGTGCGGGGATTCTAACACCCGAAAACTTAAAACCCGTTTTTGTAAAATCCAATTCTCATCGATCCAATGACCGGTAATACAAGAGTACCCTAGGCCGTGTTTACCGGCAGTCCATATATCGGAGGTAAGGGAGACATTATAATTTGCATATCCAAATGTAGCTAATAGGTCGTTTTTCTTTTGGATAAACTGGTTTTTTATTTCACGTACCATTTTTCTATGATGGATTCTCTTATACAATGGTTGAGCACACCCCCGAATCACTAGCCGGGCAAAACTACTACAATTACCCATACTAATTGGTTGTTCCTTGTGGGCAATATATCGGGCAAATTCTTCAAGCATTATTTTTTCATCATATCTTTGGTGGGTTCTACTACCATCCGGGTTCATAAGGGTTTGGACTAACCGCGGGTCCGCATTTTCTTGCGGTAGCTCACCCTTTTTCGCATGACCATCGGCATGTTTCTTAAAAGTGGACATACCATTTGCAAGTTTATACTCGTAAATAACCTTGCAACCGCGTACCTTACATTTTAGAGTATGGACAACTCCACTCGCATGAAAGGTCTTTTGATAATACCGCCACCAATCAGCCTTGTATTCGGGCACCTTGGTTTTCCTCTTCTTCGGTGGTTCGATGGGAATGGGAGCAACAACTTCGGCTTGGGTTGCGGGGACAACTTCGACTTGAATTTCCGGGACACTTGTCGAGGGACCGCTTCCTATAGGGGCGGTGTATTGAGTCGATCCTGTAGATCCAGTACCTGCTCCATATGAAGGGTTAGAATAATAGTAATTAGGTGGTGGCATTTGGGAGGGATTTTGTGGATAATAGTTAGGATCTTGTTGATGATAAATAGGTGGTGGCATTTGGGAGGGATTTTGTGGATACGGCGGTTGCATTTGTGCGGGATCTTGTGAAAGCCTACTTTCTATTGCGTCCATATTTGGATGGTATCCAGATGGCGTAGGGTCAAAAAAATCGGCGGAAGCTCTATGCATCCAATTTTCGTCCGCCATTTGTTCTACATATTAAAATTAAATCCATTCAAAATAAATCCGAAATTATCTAACCTATTTAAATGTAAATCTAAATTCAATATAAATTAGATTAAATGTAAATTAAATCTAAATTAAATCTAAATTGAATTCAAAAATAAAATATAACTTATTTCTCTAACCTAAATTGAATTCAAATCTAAATTAAATATAAATTAAATTAAGTAAAAGAAAAAAAGAAAAAGGAAAAAAAAAATCTAACAAATGAAGCCTCTGCCTCAGACCTCAGTGATTCCTTGGCCGAACTTCAAAAAAAAAAAAAAAACAACTGCCTTTGCCGAACTTCAAAAGAAAAAGAAAAAAAAAATAAGTCTAATTAAAATTTAAAAGAAATAAAGTTTAATTCAAATTTAAAAAATAAGTCTAATTCAAATTTAAAAAATAAGTCTAATTCAAATTTTAAAATTTTAAAAAAATAACTCTAATTCAAATTTAAAAGAAATAAATTTAATTCAAATTTAAAAAATAAAGTCTAATTGAAATTTAAAAAAAAAGTCTAATTCAAATTTTCAAAAAAGGTCTAATTCAAATTTATAAATTTAAAAAAAATAACTCTAATTCAAATTTAAAAAATATATTTAAGAACAAATGAGTCTAATTCAAATTTGAAAATTTTAGGTCTAATTCAAAATAAATATAACTTGTTCTAACTTATTTAAAAAATCTATTTTAAAACAACAACTTATAACTCTAACAAAATAAAATATAAATTATTTCTCTAACCTATTTAAAAATAAAATCCGAATTTCAAATCTAAATTGAATTCAAAAATAAAATATAACTTATTTCTCTAACCTAAATTGAATTCAAATCTAAATTAAATATAAATTAAATTAAGTAAAAGAAAAAAAAAGGAAAAAAAAAATCTAACAAATGAAGCCTCTACCTCAGACCTCAGTGATTCCTTGGCCGAACTTAAAAAAAAAAAAAAAACAACTGCCTTTGCCGAACTTCAAAAGAAAAAGAAAAAAAAAATAAGTCTAATTAAAATTTTAAAGAAATAAAGTCTAATTAAAATTTAAAAGAAATAAAGTTTAATTCAAATTTAAAAAATAAGTCTAATTCAAATTTAAAAAAAAGGTCTAATTCAAATTTTAAAATTTAAAAAAAATAAAATATAACATATTTATCTAACAAATCTATTTATCTAACCTATTTATAAATAAAATAACTTCTTTTACAAAGTAAAATCTAACCTATTTCAAAATAAAATACAATAATCTAACAAATCCAATAATCTAACATATTTAAAAATAAAATTTAAAATCTAACATATTTGAAAATATTCAAATGTAACCTATTAAAAATAAAGATAACATGTTTAAAAATAAATCTAACTATCCAACAAATTCAAAAATAAAAAATAACTAAAAATCTAACCTATTTAAGATAAATCCGAATTTTAAAAAATAAAATCTAGTCTATTTCAAAATAAAATAACTTATTTTAAAAAATCTAACCTATTTATCTAACTTATTTATAAATAAAATAACTTATTTTAAAAAGTAAAATCTAACCAATTTCAAAATAAAATACAATAATCTAACAAATCCAATAATCTATCATATTTAAAAATATATCTAAAATCTAACATATTTGAAAATATTCAAATGTAACCTATTAAAAATAAAGATAACATGTTTAAAAATAAATCTAACTATCCAACAAATTCAAAAATAAAATATAACTTATTTCTCTAACCTATTTAAAAATAAAATCCGAATTTCAAAAAATAAAATCTAACCTATTTCAAAATAAATCCGAATTTCAAAATAAAATATAATAATCTAACAAATCCAATAATCTAACATATCCAATAATCTAACATATTCAAAAATAAAATCCAATAATCTAACATATTCAAAAATCTAACATATCCAATAAAATATAACATATTCAATAATCTAACATATTCAAAATTTAACAAATAAAATATAACATATTTATCTAACAAATCTATTTATCTAACCTATTTATAAATAAAATCCGAATTTTAAAAAATAAAATCTAACCTATTTCAAAATAAATCCGAATTAAAAAAAATAAAATCTAACATATTTCAAAATAAATCCGAATTTCAAAAAGAAAATATAATAATCTAACAAATTCAAAAATAAAATCCAATAATCTAACATATTCAAAAATAAAATCCAATAATCTAACATATTCAAAAATCTAACAAATATAACATTTATTCGAACAAACAAATATAACATTACAAACAAATAAATCTAGCTTATTTATCTAACAAATTTAAAAATAAATCCGAATTTAACAAAGAAAAACTAACAATATCTAAAAATTACTAACAATATCTAACAATTACTAAAAATTACTAACAACTACTAAAAATTATCTGACAATTACTAACAATATCTAAAAATTACTAACAATTACTAACAATTACTCAAAATTACTACAAATTTCTAAACATTACTAACAATTACTAAAAATTATCTAACAATTCCTAACAATTACTAAATTTACCTATTTAAACTAATTCTAATTATTTAACAATTACTAAAAATAAATCTAACATTTTAATCTCGCGGAAAAATCTTGCGGGAGGTAGAATGAAAAAAATCCTTCGTAATTCGTCTACTTTCGTCTTTCGTATTCCTTTGCGTATTTGTAGAATGAAATAAATTGCAGCTCTTTTTTTTAAACAATAAAAATAAAATTTGAGAATAATAAAAATATTGAGAGTATGAGAATATGAGATTGAGAGAATGAGATTGAGAGAATAATGAGTATGAGATGTGAAAATTTATGAAGAATGGGGGTATATTTAAGGGTGTTTTTTTTGGGGGGGGGGGGGGGGGGGGGGGGGGGGGGGGGAATTGTACCGTTAAAAACTCAAAAAATTTGAATTTTCGGTGGGGGGTCGGGTCGGGTCGGGTCGGGTCCCGCCGGGTTAGACCCGGGTTTTGGGGGGTTAGGTCGGGTTCGGCCGGGTTTGGGGGGGTTCAGTCTGGTTTTGGGTCGGGTTAGATCGGTTCGGGTAGACGGGTTCAAACGGTGGGGGGAGGTCGAGTTTCGCCCAGAAAACCGCATCCGACCCGTTTTAAACCCGACCCATCCCTTTAGGACGGTTCGGGTCGGGTTCATTGTCGAATCCGGGTCGGTCCGGGTCCCGGGTTTGCGCAGGTCGGGTTGGACCGGGCGGGTATAATCAATACACTAACTGCAACAGAGTTTAATGAAAATTATTCGATGTATTTTTTATTATTTAGTGACGCCATTTGAGATAGAGGTGTTCAGGGACAAAGCAAATTCAACTAGAATTCACTTTTAAGAGAAATATACTTAATTTTCATAAACTCAACATAAGTTTTGTCATAATATATGAACAAGTAATACAATATAGGGAGTTCCTAGCTGTCTCCTTGTAACAATTCCCATTATGTCCTCCAAGCATTAACTACCACCTAAAAGACCACTAACTACTTGGGGGGACCGCCTAATATTTGCAAGATTTTACAACTGGCGCGTGCAAATATGGATACCTATGCGCGCAAGTATTAATATATAATATATCAAGTCTTAAGATACCAAGTATTTCAAAAAAAAATTGGACACATCATATATCCATTTTTTACACGTTTTTAGAGGTGAGTTTTTTTCTCCTTTCAATCTGTCAATATTTCTGACAATCTGTGAGAAATTTTGCGAATATAAAATCACGGACGTCTTCTACACAATTTTCTCTTTCAAATGAGATACATGATGTCATACTTTCGGGTTGTCCGTCGCGCAAGTATTCATACCTCATCGAGCAAGTATTCATACCTCGTCGTACAAGTGTGAATAATTCATGTATCAAGTGTTTATATCTAACAAATTCTATCATTTTTTTTTCCATATGGCACTAGATGATGCTTGAAAGTATTAAAATCAAGTATTGCAAGTATTCATACATCGTCATGCAAGTGTAAATAGTTCATGTATCAAGTGTTTGTATCTAACAAATTCTATCAATTTTCTTTCTACATGTCACTGGATGATGTTTGAAAGTATTAATATCAAGTATTGCAAGCATTCATACCTCATAATGCAAGTGTGAATAATCAAGTGTTTGTATCTAACAAATTCTATAATTTTTTTTTTCCATATGACACCGGATGATGTCTGAAAGTATTAATATCAAGTATTACAAGTATTCATACCTCGTCATACAAGTGGGAATAGTTCATGTATCAAATGTTTATATCTAACAAATTCTATCAACTTTTTTCTTGTGGCATTGGATGACGTTTGAAAGTATTAATATCAAGTATTACAAGTATTCATATCTCGTAATGCAAGTGTTAATAATTCATGTATCAAGTGTTTGTATCTAATAGGTTCTATCATTTTTTTCCCTTATGGTATCGGATTACGTTTGAATGTATTAATATCAAATATTCCAAGTATTTATATCTCGTCATGTAAGTGTGAATAGTTTATGTATCAAGTATTCATACCTCGTAATGCAAGTGTGAATAGTTCATGTATCAAGTGTTTCCAAGGAGATGCTATCAATTTTTTTTTCCTTTATGGCATCAAATGATTTTTGAAAGTATTAATATCAAATATTCCAAGTATTTATATCTCGTCATACCACAATCAATTTATACCTCGTCAAATATTACAAGCATATGTGTATATCTCGATTAGTTTATGTCTCATGCCTACCATATCTTAAGCATATCATGTATTTATATCAAACAAATCAAATATTTTACATTGCACAAATCAAACAAATCAAACATGTACACCTAAACAACATAAAATACAGTTTGTAGTGCTCCTTGACTATCCATCAGCACAGCTCAAAGAGTCAGCCTTTAGATGATGTGATGTGGTGAAAAGTCATATATTTTTACACAGGAAGAATTTAGATATGTATGTCAGTATAACTACAACTCAAGGAGTGGACGGGAGCTCACTTGAAAAATTTAACTAACGGCTTGAATTGCATTGTACAAAGATTATATAAACCAAGTTAATGCTAGTCCATTATTGTATCATCTGTCAAAGAATTCATTTCAAAAATGAATTGCATCATCTGTCAAAGAATTCATTTCAAAAATGATAATTCCATTTTACTTCGGCAAGTCCATTATTGTTTCAAATATAAGAACGATAATTTCAAAACTGATGTTTTTATCAAATCAAGGATCCTAATTATTAAATCAGGGCATCACACAAGTAAGACTAATATATATAGGTAAAATGGACAAAAAAAAATTGCTGGATCACCGAGAGCTCAGCTCAGCTCAGGTTGAGCTCAAAAGCCCTCACCAGTCACCATGAAATGCGCTCAAGGACCAAACACGAACTGATCGAATTGGTGCTGGATCTGAACTCAATTTTAAATTGAGTACCAAACAAACTAGTTCAGTGACAAATACTTAGAGACTTAACACTTAGAAAGGGATTGAACAATGGATTAAGAGCTAACCTATACTGGTAAATCAACAATAGGAATGCAGTTAGAAAATCAAGCTAGTACATATCAGGGTCAAACTAAAAATTAATGTATCCATACAGTAGATGTAAGCACTGGACTGATTTATATATAATAACCCTTACCAGTATACATTAAACTGGAAATACACGGATCCAAATTAATGGTTATCACCAAGGTTCTAAAGAGCGTTTATCGTGTCATCGCAGAAAGACTAAATAAAAAGCTATCGCGAATAACGTAGTTATAGCGAAAGCTATCCTACATAGCATTTTTTGTTTAAAAAATTATGTTTATATTTCTACTAATTATCAACATTATCTAAAATCTCATATAGCAATAAGTAACGCAAAATTAATTAAGAAATTAGAATATTCATATTGAACCAATACAAAATTCAAATTGCTATTCAAAATCTCTAATAATATCGTAAACTATTTTTCCATTCAAAATAACATAAGCATTATGACATAAACTATATAACTTTTTCTATAAAAAAAACTTAAGCATCAAGACATAAACTATCTATTTTTTTTCTATTTAAAAACAAAAGAAATCCGGACCTTGAAATTGATCCTTAAAAAAAATTCAAAATATCCCTAATGAAGGCAATTAATTAACTTTCAGAGTTTTGAGATACTCACATAAGTTTCCAGTACGAAGATTGAGAAGATCGAGAGAAGCAATTGCATTCCCTTCAGTTGAAACCACCACGCTCCTCCTTCCCGTCTTCTGTGCGTGAAACTGTACATACTTCACCTTCCTTATGTATGAAAAATCCAGTGCCAATTCCGAGAAGAATAAGCTTGAACGGTCGAGGTGGCGCTCTAGTCCGCTAGTGCTGGTGGAGGAGATGGGGGTGAGCTCGATCAGCTTTCGCCGGAGAGCAGCCGAGCAAAGGGAGGAAAACAAGGCGCACCAACACTTCAGATCGCGAAATAGCCCGGATCCGCTGAGGAGAAAAACACAGATATGATTTGATGTGATACGAGAGAGGGAGTGCGTCTGATCGGAGAGCACAACAGAGAAGAGGCGAAGGCTGTGAAGGAGAATAGGGGAGGCAGTTGAGAGGAGTGAGAGAGAGGGGAAGAGAGCAGATTGATGTTCGTTTTTTGTTCGATCTGGAAAGAGAAAAGAGAGACGGTGTTGACTGTTACGCGGAAATGGTTTTGTTTGATTTGAGTCTACATGTTTTCACTAAAAATTAATAACAAGTATTCTGACGAGAAGCATGAACCAAATAATGCAGCATTGGCTACAATGCTACATCGCTACTATTAGTAATTGTAAAGGTGGATACAAGTTGAGGTTAATTGACTCTTATTTATTTTTAAAAAATTATATTTATGTATATACTTATGTATAATTTTTTCAATATTCTAAATAGCGATTATAGCGGCATAGCGGGGAGACAAAAAAAAAAGCTATTGCGAATAGCGTAGCTATAGCGGAAGCTATCATACATAGCATTTTTTTCTTTTCAAAATTTATATTCTATATTTCTACTAATTATCAACATTATCAATGTTAGAGAAGAGAATTGGAGTAACAATCAAATGATAACTAATCTAAGTCTATACTTTTTTCAATCATGCGCAAATAAGAAGAAAAAAAGGATCTACAAGGTAACATTATTTAATAGTTCATGCTTGATAGTATTACAGATTATAATAGACAAAGAGCAATTAATTTTACAAGTGAAATGAAGTAAGTATACTTATTTGAACATTTTATATATTATAATAATCAAAATTAGCTTTCAATTGAAACGGACGACAATAATTTTACAAGTGAATACTAGACAAAGAGCAAGCAAAATAAAGAATTAATATTTGAATATTTTTTGATATAGTATGAGAGACAATCACAAATAGGAACATAAGCACATAGTTTGGTTTAGAATATTTATCATAGCAGACCATGTAGCATCATAAATAAGAACAAAAACCCATGTAAATCGCAAAAAAAAACTCATGTAGCATAGCGGTACCAATAGCGCGTAGGGCATAGCAGTAATAGCGGTCAGCTATTACAGCTATAGTGGTCGTAGCTGAATTAGCGCACTTTTATCTCATAGCTTAGTTTTTATGGTCCGAAAAAGCTATAGCTTAGCTATTTAGAACACTGAATTTTTTATATAATTTAGAGTAAAATAATATGAATAATATGAATATTATAAAATTAATCTTTATTCACAGCATAAAAAGTTTATATATAAATTTCCGACTATTTACGCTTTGACCTATCCATAGCGCGAAAGTCTAACTCTCCTCCCGAGTAATTGAACATGACTTCACAAGTAACATGCTATGATCAGTAAATAACCAAAATTGTAACCCTACATTAAGTAATGAATCAATATATATATGATCAATACTCCCCCAATACAAAATAAAATAGCCATGCACTTAGAGAAATATCTCATTTTGGGGAAAGCTTCACACATAGTATCGCAGAAAATCCGAATTGGTCCAATAAAATATTCGAGGTAAATGTATGTTGTTCGACTAAAATTAGAAAGCATTAACCGCCGTTTCGGCTCAAAACCTATTTGTCAAAAATGAATGCATTAGTGTCCCTGGATTGTGGGACCCACTCGTTACCCCTACCTTGTTGGAGAAGAGGCGCCTCTTTCAAAACCAAAATTCCCCAATCCCTTCTTTGAAAATGTTAATCCATACTTGTTTCGTTTATTCAAGACAATAGCAAATCAGAAACAAGAATAAAACTCAGAAATACTTGCTTCTGAGTACTAGTAGACTCATTGAGAGATCAGGTAATGGTTTATTTTCTTTTTATTTTCTTTAAGACTTTTAATTTATTTTTTATGATTTGATCTTATTATTTTTCTCTTTAGTTATGTTTTCTTCAACAAATATATATTCCCTTGTTCAAAAACTGAACTGACTTCATCGATCATTTCTAATTTTACATTTACCGATTGGTTAGAATTACGTGATTGTTGCATATTTTTTACTCAAGACGAATTTCTTTTAATTTACGATAATCGATCATAATAGATGCCTTCGTCCATGTTGATTTCGTAATTTCACACAAGACGAAAAATTGCACCTTCTGGAACCTTCCTTGGTATTTGGGGGAATGGGAAATATTTTTAATGTTTTCAAGAACAAGGAAAATTACTGGTTTTTTTTTTTTTTTGAGAAAGAAAAAGGATCATGCCCTCATTTGATTAGATGGTCAATTGAAAGGTTACATGAGTGATATACATAAGTAAAATACAAACAAACAAAAGTAAGCTAAATACAGTTGAGCCTATAAAAAGTAGCAGAAAGAATAAAGGAAGAAAGCAAAAGAAAAGCAAGATGAAGAAAACCCTAAATTAGAGAAGACGAAAAAATTGTTTATGTAGTTTCAAAACCTATGTTGCTTTATCCTGGATGCACCCTCGAGCTCAATCTCCATTGCACCTGAATCTGTCTCACTAGTTCATGTATGTCATTGTTGAACCCGTTAAAAATTTTGGTGCATCTCTCCCTCCATACAATGAACTGTGCTATCAATAGGATCGCCTTTAATTTCTCCGTATAGACCATTAAGATTTACCGGGCATGAATCAAATAAGTGGCATACAGTTTCCATTTCAGATTTGCACATGACACATCGGTTTACCATGGTCCATCCCCTTCTAATCAAATTATCAATCGTTGAGATTCTGTTCAAGGCCATAAGCCATGCAAATACCTGCATTCTAGGGAGCACTCTGATTTTCCAGATTTTATGTATTTTAGTATATATTCTTGGCCCATTTTAATTTTATTGCTACATAAGCCGTTTAACAGAGAATTGACCCGAGTGGCTCTATTTCCATTGTGTCTTGTCCGGTCCATCATGTAGATGTACAGGCATCTGAGTCAAGCTGTCATGCAGCTGTTGAAGTTTCTGAGTAGCCTGGAAAATTATATTACTTCATTATTGGAAACCTACTTATTTTGATTAAGAAGAACAATAAAATGCAGCTTTAGTTACTCATCACCGAACTTCAGTCTTTTCTTATTTTAATGATAAGAAAAATAATTTTGTTTGTTGCAATGATTACACCATGGATGGCATCACAGTTAAGAACACAACCTCAAGATACCGCAAAATTCAACCAACTATCTGTATAGAAGAGCGTTTTATAGTTGCGAACTTTTTGTTATTAGTTGAAAAACTAATTCACCAATTGAACTCTGCATTTGAGGTGCTGTAATCTTGTTATAATATGCAAACAGCACCAGCTCTAGGGACAATTATTATCTAATATACAAATTAAATCTCACCTCTTTTCTATTCAAGAAATATTTAGCAGAGCAATCATTAGTTTTGGAAATATAGAAATGATATATTGTAGTAATCATAAGCTTTGCCTTTGATATGAATTAATACAGATAACACAGGCTACGAAAACTTGAAGGTTAAATGGTCTGCTTGAGGCTGAGAGGGCGAAAAGGGAGGAGCAACCGGGGACCCACTACAGCCCTCCAGCAACGGCATTGGCTACCTGACATGGCCGCAATCAACAAAAATGACCCTGTCATCTCATCATCTGTGGTGAAAACTGACACGGCCACTGATGCCGACAAGCGTGTCAAGTTCTTGTGCAGTTATGGAGGAAAAATATTGCTGCATCCTTCTGACGGTCAGCTGAAATATGTCGGTGGCGAGACCCGTGTTGTTTGTGTGCCAAGATCTATCTCCTTTTTAGGTATCTTTAACTTACTCATAAATGGTCGTAGATAGTACCTAGTATTGTATGACTTGTTAACTTTGATTTTATACCGTCTTGCTGGTAGCATTAATTGTACCAGGTTAGATTTTAATGATAAGATTATACTTATATCTTACTTGGCCTTTCCTTTGATATTTTCCTTCTATAGATTTAAACAAGAAGATAGAGGATTCATTTAAGGTACGACAAATTGTGATCAAGTATCGTATCATGAGCGAAGACCTAGACACGCTGGTGTCAATTAGATGCAATGATGACATGGTACATATGTTGGACGAGTATGACCGGCTTATGTCCCTCGGTTCATCCGCCACCTCAGCTCCTCGCTTCCTTCGCCTATTTCTCTTTCGTTCCCCCAAATCCCTCTCTTTGAGTAGACCCCACAATTACCTAGATGCCATCAATGATCAGCAGATGGACCCCACACCAACTGAGCACCGTGTGGAATTGCCAGGAACAGGCCGTGCAGCATCGAGCCGGCACCAAAAACCGTTTCAACGCGTGTGGAGCACGCCGAATTTGCGCGGAGCCCACCAGGCAGGAGGGGATGTGGCAGGGCCTTCTAGTCGGATGCAATGCGGGCAGGTGTATCGGAATCCTGCACAATTAATGGGACACTCACACCAACAAGCATGTGGAAGGTGTGACACATGCAGGTGCGGAAGTGCGTGTATGCCAATCTCAGTTGAGCGACCTCCAATTAGAGTTCCTAGTTATCAGAATTTGAATCTTGCTTGTCAGACAGGCTCGGTTGTGAGTGACCGAGGCAGGTCAAATCTGGCGCACAGCCCAAGAACCATTGGTAATGGCATGCAAAATCCAATGCACAATAATCTAATACACATGCAAAAACCAATGCACATTAACCTGATACCCAACAGTAGCAGTGAGCAAAGCCTTGTATCAAGTTGTGCTGGTACATTTGGTTCAGTAGGGAGTTTGTGTGACAAGCATGTGCCACTGGAGGTGGGGTCAACTGTTTATGTGCAGCAGCCAAGGAGTGGGACCGGGACACCAGTGGGAAGACGGTCAAGGGCAAGTACTCCTGTCTCAGAGGGTTGTTGAATCTGAGCAATAATTGGTTTTTTGTCCTCATATTTTATGAGAGGAAATCTAAAAGAAATAATATTTTAAGAGAGGTGCCTAAAGTATTAATTTCATAATGCTTTAACAGGGATATCTCTTGTTTGTCATATGTTTCATTTAGTGAGATTGTTTCAAAATGGCAAACTTTCTAAGATTTTCTTATATCACCATTCGGTTCTTAATTTGTCTTTGTTAATTCTTTTCACTTGAAAATTTCTGAGGGCAAACTAAACAGGGCAAAGATTGATGATATGTGAAGAGGCATGTGGTAGAAATCAAGGTCGAATCATGGCACAAAAAACATAGGAATTTATCAAATTACAAATATTTGTCTCTCTTTTTTAAGAGTCAATATTTTTTGCCCTCTATACGATTTAGCACAACACCATATGTAAATATATTTTATGATTTCACAATGGAATAGAGATACAACCATGCTTTCGATCAACGGAACCTTAGCCATGCTATTTATAGGGTTAAGCTTGAACTTTTCTTATTTATGAAATTAAATTATAAACAAAGTTAGGATTATAAAAAGTCCAGGACTAACTAATTGAAAGAGAGTGATGCTTAATGCTAATTAAATGACGCAAAATACTTGGTCACTATAGACTTGTAGTATGGAAGCAATAGCCATGCTCAATTTTCTGTATAATTTGAAAATCTCACATATGTATCATACATAACTTGGGTACAGCATTTGCATATACTGTGATTTATTCACACAAGCGTTCCTTTCGCCCCACAATAATGCTTTAGTCAACTGTATTAGGTGCGATTCTAGTGCATAATATGAGAAGTTAAACTAACCTTGGGTATTAATTAATTTGTTTTCTGCCTAAATTATATTTCCTCATGTTAAATATTTTTTTTTTATGGCGCACTAAATGGAAGATGCGTTTTATGTGCTGCATTTTTCACGACCCAGATTTGTGATTTCTTTTGTGAATATGCATAAAATATAGGAGAAACTGAGGCTTTGAGGCTTTGAGCAGTATTAGTAAGGAGAAAAGATATTGCATTCAATTTCTTATTATTCTTTCATTTTGATATTACACAAGTGAATACTTTGTTTGTAGTCGAGATTAGCTGTAGTTTTCCATTTACAGTACATGCATTTTATACTTTGTTTATAGTCTAGATTAGCTGTAGTTTTCCTATTAAGAAGAATTTAGACCCAGTGCAGTACCTCACCTAGTAGAATGAGATTTGCGTCGGTTCTTTTTAATTTGGCATGAATTTAAAACGGACCCCCTATATCTAAATAGACAGCGAATTCTAATCGTACTCTGTTCAGGGGCAATATGTATGCAATATGCAATATGGACTGATATCACACTGGATCATGCCAAGCGAACTCCAATAATGCAAACTCTGTTCAGGGGCAGTGTCTCGCCTCAGGCTGAAATGGAATTGAACTGCATGGGGCCAAAACACTCACAGGTACTGCTTACTGTGTCATCTCGGGACGAACCTCTCTGTGTCAACAGCGCCTACAGGGCTATGTTCCGAGGTCCAAATGTGAGGACGCATGTTCGAATATGGTCTCTAAAGACACCACCACGGATGAAGGTGTTCGGTTGGTTATTCATACTAAACCAAATTTCAACCATAGACAACCTAATCAGACGAGGTTGGATCATGCCCAATAGATGCATACTTTGCAAGGTAGACGCCGAGATAGTTCACCACATTTTCAATGATTGTGTCTTCACTATGGCACTATATAATATGGTGGCAGTTGCTACAAACTTTGTGCTGTCCACATCACAGATACTAGTACCGCACACACACATGCTCACAAGCACTGATCATACTACAAGTTCAAGATCGATACTACTCATTACACAGTTTGTACTTTGGAGAGAAAGGTGAGCCAGAATTTTTAGAGAATCGAGCAAAGAAGGACAGGACCTGGTAAATGAAGTTGTGGATCAATTGAAGTTCACAAATTTGTCAGCATTTCGCTAAAGATAATATTCTGGCATTACAGGGAAGACTGATGGCTGTAGTCGTTCGTTTCTGCTGATCTTTCATTTTTATTCCCTTAGTTCGGTCTCAAATATTTTGGGCGATTTTCATTTTGTTTTACTGGTAGTACCAGACTCTGGTAACTGAACATTTTGTCTTAATACAAATGTGGACATGATCCTCATTTTTATTGGAAAATTATGTTTCAACCCATAATGCATCTCATGGCGATAATTAATTGTATTTTTTTTTTGTTCCTCCGATTGACCACAGCACACGTATTTACACGTATTTACACTTCCAAACTTCAGGAAGGGTTATTATTTATAGTTTTATACAAAGCCTGAGCACCGATCGGCTCAAAATCAGGCACAACTCTTCTATTTCGTTCTCTAGGTCTTCGTTTTTGCTTATTTTTACTATTTGAGACTAAAATTATGAGAATGATGATGGCCTATACTGCTCAACTTTGGATAATGAGATGCTTCTTTAAAGCCCAATTTACGCTTAAAAAACCTAACAAAATTACATGCCAGTTCTCAGTGAACATGTATTAATTTTTATATTAATATATTATATAATATAATATTATAATATTATAATATTACTATAATAATTATTTAATATATTAAAAATATAACATATTAATTATATAATTATATATTAATAATAATTATTAATAAAAATATACTAATTATATAATATTAATATATTAATAATAACTATAATATATTATAATATTATTATAATAATTATTTAATATGTTAATAATAATTATTAATAAAAAGATACTAATGATATAATATTATTATAATAATTATTTAATATATTAACAATATAAGATATTAATTATATAATGATATACTAATAATAATAATTAATAATAATATACTAATTATATACTAATAATATATTATTACTAATTAATGAGGAGAGAGGGCTGAAATGGTTGAAGGTGAATGACAGTGGGGCCCAGTGGCATAAAATTGAAGAAAATTTTAAGGCATCTCTTGAGGTGGTTTAATTTAGGTTTGTTTAGGCTCGACTAAATTTAAAGTTATTTCATGTTAAGCCAGTCAATTTAAATCACATTTGGTGGAATAGCATTGGTCTAAAGCCTTTAGTTCACCTTTAGTCTACAACCAAACATGAGATAATTGAGGAATGCTTCTCTTGCTAAATATCTCCAGTATCACGGACTCGTCAACCCCTTAGTGGAGAGAAGAGGTTCGAGTTTTTTTTTGTTTGCGTCTCTAAATCAGAGATTTTAACTCTGGATCAGCAACATTTCTTTTTTACTCTGGATCAGCGACTTTTACTCTGGAAGCGTATTTCTTTTCTCTCTGGATCAGCGACAACGCACAAACCGAGTTAAAACTTTGGGCTCTGTTTAATTTGTGTTGGGCTATCTAAATGTATTAGATTGTTGGGCTTATAACATATTCAGGGTAGGCAATTTTATTTTTCAGAGTATAGCAAAAGCTCAAAACTCAGTTCTGGTAAACTAATTTAGAATTTTCAGGATAGGGCAACTGCCCTACTCTGGGCTTAACTGGATCCGTCTCTGATAATGGCACGTGAATGCCTCTACCAAGCTTTAAAAAAAAAAAGTAATAATAATGGCACGTGAATGATCACAATATATTAGTTATGATGTAGCTGTGACCAAATGTAATAATGTGGTTGATCATGTTTGATCATGCGTAATCATGTTCAATCAGATTTAACTATTTTTTCGAACTTCACATTAGTTTAAGTAAAAATAAATAGAAAAAAGTAAAAAAATGAGAAAAAATGTAAATAATTATAAAATAAATAAATCATGTTGTAAAAAAATCATGTATGAGCGAAGAAATACATTGTTCGGAATTTAAATTGTAATTTGAGATAAATAATGGAGTAGAACTAGGGTGCTCCTAAGCTCACCAAGCCCTTCGTGAGCGCGGCTCTAAAACCTATCAAATTGACTTCAAACGACATTTCCAAACCGTTAGATGTTCAATCTATATCAAAATCTACTTGGAGACCAAATTTTACATTTTTTGGAATTTTTTTACTATTTATTAAGATGGTTTGAAAATCGCTGTTTTTATTAAAATTCTGCACCATTGGAAAACAGCAATTTTCAAACCATCTTAATAAATAGTAAAAAAATTCCAAAAAATGTAAAATTTGGTCTCCAAGTAGATTTTGATATAGATTGAACATCTAACGGTTTGAAAATATCGTTTGAAGTCAATTTGATAGGTTTTAGAGCCGCGCTCACGGAAGGGCTTGGTGAGCTTAGGAGCACCCTAGTTCTACTCTAAATAATGACATATTTCATGTTATTTTGGTGTACACTTGGTCACGTTTAATATACGACCATGGGTTTAATGGTAACCATGTAACTAAAAAAAAGTTCACTTGCTAAAATTGAAAAGTAAAAGGAGGGCACTCTTCAAAATGACGGTACTTCTTATTTATGGGTTTAATTGTAACCATTTATAAAGTTGAAATAAATTGGGGACTTCTTTAAAGGGACAAAAGTTAAGCCCAATATAGTCAAAGCTATAAACAACAATACAATACAAATGTCTGATATATTCGTAATCAGAAACTTACAAGAAAGAACTTCACATTAACATATAATATTTACAAAAGATGTTCATATATATAATTAAGCATCATCAATTCATCATACACAAAACCATATATGGATACTAACAGACAGCTAGACAAAACACAAGATTTGTCTTACAAAATGAACAGCATACATATGCATGTTTTGTTTAAGCCCTCCTCTTCTTCTTCGTCAGAAAAACATCAGTCAACACATTGTTCGACTGCAGGGAAGCTTTAAGTAGCTCTAAACCCTAGTTAGATCAATAAAGGAAAACCATAATTTGTGATTGATAAAGCATTTGCAGGTAACCGGAAATGGTGAAAATGGCTATAAGATACATTATCAAAGGATTTAAATAGAACTGAATTTTGGTATAATCGGTATTTATATATAAATTGTAAATATGGGTATAATTAAGCATGTTAAAAAAATATTTAATTAAGGTTCTTTGATGAATTTGATTGATGTTTGGCGCTTACGGGATGGGTATGTGATTTGCATCAGTTAGCGTAAATGGTTAATAAATAATAAAATGAATCATAAATTGCTTTACAAATTTGATAATCTAAATCATGCAAACAAACTATTCTTCGGGAGCGAGCGCGCACAAATATACCTCTGGGAGGCCGAGGCCGACGGTTTTTTCTTGAAGAGTGCTGAGGTCCTTGATGCCGAACCTGTTGAGCAGAGTAATACTCGATATGGTCGACATCGGCATTACCGACAGATCATCCATAACGGTGTACATGACATCGCCCTTCACAAAACCCTTCTCCCCTTTATCCTCCTCTCGCTTAATAGTCGGCCTCGCCACAAACTCAACTTGCTTGATCATTCCCTTTAGGCATACCGGGCAAGCGGTCCCATATGCATCAGTGACACAGTTATAGAATGCGAGGTATGGACCATTACCCGGGCACGTATAGTACTTATTTATTTTGTCACAACTGGGTGCAGCATCAGTTGCCGAGAGAAGCAAGGAATTGGTTGAGACAGCAGTTGAAGTGGTTGGGTTGAGGAGGTGTGATTTGGTTTGGGTGGAGAGGAGATAGGTGTCGTCGAGTTGCTCCAGGCTGCTGTATGTTGCGCCTAGGCAACCAGTCATGGATTCCTTGGTTATTAGTTTAATAACTGATCCGATCGGCATGGCTAAGAGGCTGAAGAGAAAATCGACGACATCCTTACCGGTCTCGGCAAATAGTACCTTCTGAGATTTCTTCTCGATCAGAAGCTTCAGTTTAAGTTTGCTGTTGCTGGCCATGGTCGATCGTATATATATTATTAATATTTGTTGCTTTCTTACCGTAGCAGTAAAATGAATGTGAAGAGTGCCCTGTTACAGTGTCTATATTTTATTAGGCACTAACTGAGAGAATTCACTCGTTGACGCGTTGCAGTCAACAGTTACGCGTGGCTATATATCCTGTGCTGTGCCTGTGATGTGATGGATGCTGGATGCGGTGCTATTTATCTCTCAAAATTTGTTTGAGATTACGATGCTGGAATATCGGCGGTCCGATGCAATTTGATCTGAATCATCTGATGTTCAACCGAAACAGTTCAATTTGTAATAAAATTCGTGTCGGACAACTTATCGTATTAATTGCGCTAATTAAACGAGGCAAAAAAACTTGGTCACTTAGACTTGTAGTATCGATGCAATAGCCATGCACAATTTTCTGTATATTTGAAAATCTCACATATGTATCATACATAACTTGG
Organism: Carex littledalei; assembly: GCA_011114355.1. Taxonomy (NCBI): domain Eukaryota; kingdom Viridiplantae; phylum Streptophyta; class Magnoliopsida; order Poales; family Cyperaceae; genus Carex; species Carex littledalei. Next base: position 9,758,287 of record CM022090.1, on the reverse strand, counting down.
GTACAGCATTTGCATATAATTACATAAGACATTTATATTAACATAATTTGAATTAATTTTACTATACTTGACAAGTATGAATTATGAAATCAGACAATTCCTGTCAGTATGACATGCAGAACCCCTGGTGCTTAAACAGTTAACTGGTTTTCACACAGGCCAAGGCACTCTGCCCGCTGCTGCATATTCTGTGATTTATTCACACAAGTCGCCCCACAAGTTTTCAATAGAGGATAATGCTTCACTCAATTGTATTAGGTGTGATTCTAGCAAGTGCATAAATGAAAAGTTAAACTAACTGTAGAAAATAAGTAGGATTAGGGAACAATTAGCCTCAGAATAATTGTTCATCATAGGCTAAATATAGAAATAAAGGGAGCAACTATTATATAAAGTTACTCAACCTTTATTTCTAAATATGGCAAGTTACCGTTATTTTCTCCAACAGCTATTTTCTCTTTGTTTCTTATATATAGATCACTGTACAACATCTTCAGGAATAACAAGAATTCTGTTTTTTCCAACATCATTGTTCCGCTATTTCATATCACAAAAATAACATGGTATCAGAGCGGGAATGAATTCCTGACTCAAAACAAGAAAACCAGCAGTACCAGTAGCTGCAAGAATCGATAATTCAAGCACACCAGAAGTGCCAACAAACAAGAGACAGCAGTACCAGCAACTGCAAAGCAAGCCCCAAATTCATTTACCAGTAAAACCACTCACTGCCAGAAAAAACCAGAAAAAACGAGATGGCACAAAATCACGATAAACTCACAGGGGTGATGCTCAGTGGTAAGAATTACCATGTATAGGCAAGGCAAGTCAAGTTTGCCTTAAGCGGCCGAGAAAAAAGCAATCACATCGACAAAGATTTCAAAATCCCTAAATTATCCGAACCCGTGGCAACTGAGGCCGAGAAAAAGGAATTGGCAAAATGGCGAACAAGCGATCACACTGTCATCACTTGGCTCCTCGCAACCATGGAGCCAAAGGTATCTGACTTACTCTCTTATAAAGACAGTGCCCTAGAGATTTGGGAAAGAGCCGAGCAACTCTATTGCCATAGAAAAAACTATTCGCACATTTACCAAATTCAAAGAGATTACCAACAAGCAAAACAACACCAAGGCCAATCGTCAATGGAATTGTATGGTTACCTTCAAAAGAAAAGAGATGAGCTGAGAGTCTATCGGCCTCCCACCACCGATCTCACTGAAATCCAAAAACGAGAAGAACAAGATGCCATCTTTCAATTCCTAGCAAGCCTCGATTCCAGCTACGAGGCTGTGCGATCCCAAATCCTCTTACTAACCGAGCTACCTTCCTCGGATGAGGTGGCAGCTATGGTAGACAGAGAGGAAACAAGGAGGGCTGTGATGGCATCGCAATCCACTGAAAATACCGAGACCAAAGCCTTCACAGCAATGGCGAGGCCAAACCCTAATTTTCGGTCCGAAGCGAGAGGGGATCAAACCGGGCTTAAGTGCGAGCACTGCCGGAGAGAGGGGCATCGCAAGGACCAGTGCTGGTTCCTGCACCCCCACCTCCGACCCAAGTGGCACAAGAAACCTGGAGCCGGAGATCGAAAGGGGGAGAAGCAAGGCTGGGAGCGAGACAGAGGCGAGGCGGAAAGGAAGGGGTCAGGTTTTTTCGCTGATGGGAGAATCGGATCCGAACCGACTTTAATAACTGGAGATGGTGCCGCCTCATCTTCCTCTCAAGATCCTATGCGGCATTTGCTTGAGCAGCTTTCTGTGTTGCTCAACCAGAAACAAGAAAAGCAGAAGACCTCTAGTATGATTTCTGTTGCGAATTTTTTGTTTTGTCCAAAAAATTCTAGATGGATCTTAGACTCAGGTGCAACAGATCATATGACTGGAAATAAAAATTTATTGACCAATTTTAAATATTATGAAACCAAAAAATTCGTTACGGTAGCAAATGGTGAAAAAATGGAAATCCTTGGAGAGGGCTCAATAACTATATTCTCAAAATTAATTCAAAACGTCTTGTATTTAAATGATTGCTCATCAAATCTATTATCCATTAGCAAAATCACGAATGAGTTAAATTGTGAACTCATATTCTTAGCAAACAATGTGATTTTTCAGGATCGGATAACCAAGATTATGATTGGTGAAGGATTTCTAGAAAATGGGCTTTATTTTTTGAATGAAGAAAAATTCAATTTCAACACTACAAAAAATGAAGAATTGAGTACACTATGGCATAGAAGAATCGGTCATCCCTCCGACAAGATTTTAAAAGTATTTTTAATTTCTCAAAATTAGATAATAGTAGTTGTGAAATTTGTAAGCTAGGAAAACATACTAGGTTACCATTTAAATTATCAAATTGTAAAAGCGAGAAACCATTTGATTTGGTTCACTCGGATGTATGGACCCGCCCCAATTACCTCTTTTAATGGATTCAAATATTTTGTCATATTTATCGATGATTTTTCTAGAACAACTTGGTTATATTTACTAAAAGATAAAAGCGAAGTTTTTTCACAATTTCTAGATTTTTACAATTTTATAGAAAATCAATACAAAGCCAAAATCAAAATATTTAGATCCGATAATGGAACGGAATTTGTAAACCAAAATTTCTCACACTTTTTTAAAGGAAAGGGAATTTTACATCAAACAACATGCGTCTATACACCTCAAAAAAACGGTGTATCCGAAAGGAAAAATAGGCATTTACTCGAAATGACTAGAGTACTTTTATTTCAAAATAATGTTCCAAAATTTTATTGGTCGGATGCCGTTCTTACCGCTACATATCTAATAAATAGATTGCCAAGTGTCAATTTAGATTTCAAAAGCCCGTTAGAAATTCTTTATCAAAGAAAACTTAACATTGAGCATTTAAAAATTTTCGGTTGTACATGTTATGTACATAAAAATAATAAACAAGACAAATTGGACTATACCTCAATTAAGGCCATTTTTTTGGGGTATTCAACACAAAAAAAGGGGTATAAATGTTATGACCCTAAAAATAAAAAATTGTATATTTCTAGGGATGTAACATTTTTAGAAAAAGAGTCATATTACAAAGAAATTAATTATGAGAATTTTTTGAGAGAACCCTCCAAGGAAATTATATTACCACCGGTTACAATAGAAAATGCTAGACCAACACCACTCGAGAATGAAAATAAAAATGAAAGTGAAATTGAGAATGAGGAAGAAATAGAAGAAAATTCCTCAAATGAAGAACATCATGGCATAGAAGAGACACCGTTGAGAAGGTCGATTCGAACAACACAACCTTCAACACGGCTTAGGGATTTTGTCACTTACAAGGTACAATATCATATACAAGATTTTATTACATATGACAATGTCTCTTCCAATCATAGGGCTTTCTTAACCTCAATTGAAAAAGAACAAGAACCAAACAATTATGAAGAGGCCATGAAAAGTTCCAAGTGGAACAAAGCCATGAAAGAAGAATTGAGTGCTCTTGAAAAAAATGGTACTTGAGAAATAATTCAATTACCAAAAATAAAAAAATTAGTAGGTTGTAAATGGGTGTATAAAATTAAGTACAATAGTGATGGCACCATAGAACGGTATAAAGCACGTCTAGTTGCCAAAGGATACACTCAAACCTACGGTATAGACTATTATGAAACATTTGCCCCGGTAGCAAAAATGAATACCGTAAGAATATTATTTTCTATTGCGGTTAACCAAAATTGGAAATTGTACCAAATGGACGTAAAAAATGCATTTCTTCAAGGAACACTTGAAGAAGAAGTATATATGTCGTTACCACCCGGTTATGGAAAAAACCAAAATTGTAATCTAGCTTGTAAATTGAAGAAGTCAATTTATGGATTGAAGCAATCTCCAAGGGCATGGTATGAAAAATTAAGCTCTCATTTAATATCTTGTAATTTTAAAATTAGCAATGCCGATCATTCATTGTTTGTCAAAATTGAAAAAGAAAGCACCACCATTATTCTAGTATATGTAGATGACATTATTATTACCGGAAACAACCAAGAGCATATTAAAAATATAAAAGCCCAATTGAAAGAAAAATTTGATATAAAGAATTTAGGCTTGTTAAAATATTTTTTAGGGATAGAAATTGCATACTCAAATCAAGGCATATCTATTTCCCAAAGAAAATACACCTTAGACTTATTAAAAGAAACCGGAAAATTATGGTGTAAACCGGCCTCAACACCGATAGATGGTAAAAATAAATTAAATAGTGAGGATGGTGTACCGTTAGAAGATATAAATCAATTCCAAAGACTTGTAGGAAAATTAATATATCTAACGGTAACACGGCCGGATATCTCCTTTTCGGTAAGTCAAATTAGTAAATTCATGCATGCTCCTAGAACACCACACTTAGAGGCAATAAATAGAATTCTAAGGTATTTAAAAGGAACTCCCGGAAAAGGAATTTGTATGAAAAACAATAATTCTAACAATGTGTGTGGCTATTCCGATGCAGATTGGGCCGGAAGTTTCGATCGAAAATCGACAACCGGTTTTTGCACATTTGTAGGCGGAAACTTAGTCACATGGAAAAGCAAGAAACAAAATGTCGTGGCACGGTCAAGCGCCGAGGCGGAGTATCGAGCCATGGCATCCACCGCGAGTGAATTAACATGGATAAAACAACTTCTCTCGGATTGTGGAATCCAAATTCAATTGCCAATGCAAATGTTTTGCGACAATCAATCGGCGCGTCATATAGCATCCAACCCGTTATTTCATGAGAGAACAAAACATATTGAAGTCGATTGCCATTTTATTAGAGGAAAGATCCAAGCGAAAGAAATTGAGACTCCGTTTGTAAGAAGTGGAGATCAATTAGCGGATGTCTTTACAAAGGGTTTAGATTCAAAACCGTTTGAAGCAAATATAGGCAAGTTAGGGTTACGAGATATCTACACACCTAACTTGAGGGGGAGTGTAGAAAATAAGTAGAATTATGGAACAATTAGCCTCAGAATAATTGTTCATCATAGGCTAAATATAGAAATAAAGGGAGCAACTATTATATAAAGTTACTCAACCTTTATTTCTAAATATGGCAAGTTACCGTTATTTTCTCCAACAGCTATTTTCTCTTTGTTTCTTACATATAGATCACTGTACAACATCTTCAGGAATAACAAGAATTCTGTTTTTTCCAACATCATTATTCCGCTATTTCATATCACAAAAATATCACTAACCTTGGGGATTAATTAATTTGTTTTCTGCCTCGATTATTTTTTCCGCATCTTAAATAAATATTTTTATGGCACTGAATACTGAATGGAAGATGCTTTATATGTGCTGTTTTTCACGACCCTGATTTGTGATTTTTTCAAGGAATAACTCTGATTTTTTTGGAATATGCATAAAATATAGGAGAAACTGAGGGTTTCAGGCTTTGAGCAGTATTAGAAAGGGGAAAAGAGATTGTATTCGTTTTCTAATTGATATTACATAGTAAATACTTGTTTAATTATAGTCTAGATTAGCCGGGACAAACTAGTTAACTAAGATCATCTGCATCAGAAAAGTTAAAAATAAATTAAAAACAGGGCAGTCAAGCATTAAATAGAAATTAAATTAATTTTACTATTTAAATCTCTATACTCGTACAATTAATTTTTAATTTCATTTAATGACCGCGTCAGTAATTATTACTATGGAAGAGAGAACGAGAGCCAAAATTAGAAAATAATTTCTTTAAAAAAAAACTTTCTAAACTAAAAATTACGTTACATCTTATACATTAGAATTAGAATAGAAATGTCATGCGTGCTTTTAGAAATAAAAAAGAAATTTCAATACATATACTTTAAATTGTACAAATTTTCCATTTACAGTGCATGCATTTTCCATGAGAAGAAGCTGCAGCGCGCGTTTTATTTTCCATTACTGTTAAGAAGCAATCCCGCTAAAAATTTGTCTTTAATTATGTTTCAAAATTACTGGTTGTATCACATGGCGATTATTGGGTTTTTGTTTGTTCCTCAGATTGAGCCTGGCAATCTCAGCACACGTATTGCCTAAGGGCGTGTTTGAAGCAAAAAAGAATCTCAGCACACGCGCGTACACTTCCATTATTCAGGCAGGCCATTATTTATACAGAGCCAGAGCACCGCTCGGCTCAAAATCAAGCACACGTACTCTTCTGTGTTGTTCTTTCAGTCTTCGTTTTTGCTTATGTTTGCTATTAGAGTGGAAAAAACGTGCCGTGCCATGACTAATATGCCGTGACTTTGGTCTCGTGCCATGCCGTGCCGTGATCAAGTTAATTTTTCACGTGCCGTGCTGTGCCGCGACCAAAATGTCAAGGGGTGGTCACGGCACGCGAATGGTCACGCCACGTGAGTCACGCTATGCCTAAACGTGCCGTGACTATACGTGACTCGCGTGATCATTTAATCATAATTTAGGTTAGTTTATTCAAGATTCACCATTAAATCAATATCTAATAGTCCTAATTACACGTGACTACGTGTCGTGCCATGCCGTGACTAAATCTTTCACGTACCGTGCCATGCCAAAGTTTCAAAAGATGAGCACGGTACGCGAATGGTCACGGCACGGGACACGCGAGTCACGGCACGTAACTGACACGCGTGCCATGCCGTTTCGTGCTATAACCGTGCTGTTCCGTGAGGGAGCCGGTTGCCATTTTTCCCACTCTATTTGCTATAGTAGGAATGCAAAATTCAGGTTGTGTTGTATCGTGTCGTAATTAAATTAAATTTTACATTTCGTGTTGTACAGTGATTAAAATTATAAAAATAATCACAGTACGTTTAATCACAATGTGATCACGTTTGATCACGTGTAATTATGTACTTGTGTTTGGTCACATTAACTTTTTTTTAATTATATTAGTTTAAGTAAGAAAAAATTTAAAAAAAAATCAAAAAGAAGAAAAAAATATTAATAACTATAAAATAAAGGAATAATGTTGTAACAAAATTTATATATATAAAAGAAGAGATAGACTATGGTGAGTTGCCAAGTAAGAATCTTGTTTTACTTCACGCTCATATTTTTGTTTTCACAGACCAAACAGTCGATATGAACCGCTCAACAAGATATCCATATTAAAATGTGCTTGGAGACCAAATTTTACATTTTTTTAGAAACTTTTTAATATTTTTTAGATAGGTAGAAAACCGCTGTTTTTGAATGGATTCCGGACCATAAAAAACAGTGATTTTGAAATATTTTAAAAAGTTAGTAAACAATTTTTCAAAAAATGTAAAATTTGGTCTCCTAGCACATTTCAATATGGAGATCATATTAAGCGATTCGGATCGTCTCTTTAAAGTTTCAATATAGAAAATATAGACGTAAAGTAAAACAAGACTCTTACTTCGCAACTCACCATAATCTAACTCAAAAAAGAAATATATTATTTGGAATTTACATTGTTATATGGAATAATAATGACGTAATTTTATGTTATTTTGATTACGTGTAGTTATCTTTAGTTAAATTTTGTGCGGTAATTGACAAATTTACATGCCATGTCATTTATCTCAAAAAATTATCATGATTCGTGTACCGCGTATCACGTGACGTAACATGTTAACACAGTACGGTCACGGACTGACTTTTTTAGTTCCTAGTACACATACTATTATTTATTATTTTTAGTGTTGTTCATTTTGTACCTCCATTTCTCTCTTAGGGCCTGTTCGTTTGTCACGGGATTATACGGGATAAGATTTAACGGGGATGGGAACTCACTTTTGAAAAAGTGGGAATCCATGAATACGGGTACACGCATGATTCATTATGGGAATGTGTTAAAATGAGTGTTCGGTTGTACCGTGAAAATAGTTGTAGGAAATCTTATTTTTGTTTCTAAAATACTTGATACCAATACAATTATACTTATTAATAATTATTAATATAATTAAATAAAATAATTAAACAATAGGAAATAATATTTATTAATTATTATTTCTTAAATTAAAATTTTGTAACCAATTGTTCTTTTAAAATGCATTAAATATTTCTTAGAGTGTCTTGCATATATGTTTATTTTTAATCTTATGTTTCTATTCTTATATTAATAATTTTAAACTATTGGTTTACTCACAAAATGACAAATAATAAAATATATATTTTATTTTTTTATGTACCACGGACAAGTCTAGCAGCATTTAAAATTTTCAACTATTAGTTAAATTCAGTTTTATATTAATAATTATGATAAATTAGTTTAATCACGTTAAGATACAACAGAAGTTATTGGTCTTCAATCTTCATAGCAGCTGCTCCATTTGGGAAAAAAAAAAAAAAGGAACTTTGACTCAATTTGATTTATCCCATTAGAACAGTGTTCTTAAAAGAGAAAAAGTAAAGTGTGTAGAAATTTAATTAGGAAAATCCTTGACCACCGAACAGCCAATGAAAACAAATGCCTAAATGTTATCATTTCCAATCAAATCCTAAACTGCCGAACAGGGCCTAAATGCTTATGCTCCGTTAGATTCGAGATCGAACCCGATAGTTTATCTCTGCTGGGCCGAAGGGCCTAAAGTCTCCTTCAAATTTCTATCCCAGCTTGTGCAGATCCATGGGCCTTAAACTATTCTATTTCCTTTCTATGTAAAACCAGTAAAGAATGATAAAGCGAATCCGAGGAATTTCCATGGGTCCAGTGAGCGAACCGTCCGAATAATTTGCCAAGTGCGAACGACGCGAGCGAGAGAGAAAGAGAGAAGACAGATAGGGAGGGAGAGTGAAATCACTATATCTTTCAGGTTTGAAAGCAAGAATTAGACCAGCAATTTGGCAAACCAAAGGAAATAAGGGGAAGGCATGGATGATTTAAGCATTGACGAGCTCGCTTCGAACCTCTCCACTTACAAGGATCAGCTTGTTGAGGTTCGATTTTTCTCGATTTTTTCTCCGACTTCTTTTTTATGCAATCAAGATTGAAGTTGCAATTTTTTTTTCGATTATATGTCAGTGAGGCTAGTTAGTGGCTTGTTACTTAACTGTCTACCTTCTAGGGGTTTCTGAGATTTTACCTTCTAGGGTTTGTTTCATTTATTCAGTTCTTGAGAAATGGCTCCTTTGTTCTTAATGTATAAGCCAGAGTTTCTTCAGCATCTAGCTTCCATAGTATCTTTTTCTAAATTCTGTAAAAAAATTTGCCGAGGGCATTAAAAAATTGGATTCTATGAAAAATATTATCACCAGAAATATGGTGGAAAATGCTGTAGTTTGATCAATAGTAGAATTAGATGTTCCAAATCAGTTCTGTATTGACTACTCTCTTATTTTCCTTGCTCGTTTGCCAAATACTGTAGATAACAAGATATGTGGCAATTTCAGGTAAAAAAGCTGTTGGCCGATGATCCTGGTAACTCTGAATATGCCGACATGGAAAAAGAACTTGAAGAAGTAATCTTGCTTTCTCTCTTTTATTTCTTCCCTTTTTATTTAAATTCGAAGGTGATTTTCACACAAAGCTCCAGAATTAATTACTTGTATGAGTTAATTCCTATAATTTTAATGCTATATATATCTAAGTTCCCAAATAGGCAAATAATATAAAATAATATGGGGATATAAGTTGCAAGCATAATATCTCCCTCTTTATCTACCTGATTGTGTATTTTATAATTATAAGAACATAAGGCAGAATATTTTGTCCTGCTTCTACTTGTATTCTTTGCTACGAAGGAAGCAATATACTGAGAAATCAATATTGAAGACAAAGATTTTTGTTCTCTCCAGTTATAAAAAGATAATCCTGTGATCAGAAGTCAAGGTAGTAAAGTATAACTGCATACTTCTCCAAAAATACTCCTCTGGTCTTCTACTTTGTCATCTATTTTCTTATTTTTGTTTATTTTAAGATGGACCTACTCACTTTTATGAGCGGGATTTCTGGTTTCTGGATTGTGCTGAAATTTGCACTTACAAAAATGTGAGAGTTGTTTATTTGATGTAGGTTATTGCATTGACTGAGGAGCTTCTGACAACAGCTAGGCAAAATGAGGTACCTCAGTTTAACACTGCCAAGTCTTCTATTGGTGGGACCACGTCAATGTCCGAAATAGTGAGTTTCTAATTCAGTAATTCGGGATATTTTTGCTCTTCTTTATTCCTTTGGTGCAAACAGAAATTAGTAGCTTCATGTTTTTTTCATCTAAGTAGGCCAATTTATCAGATAGAGGAAAATAATCTCTGTGTGTGTGTGTGTGTGTGTGTGTGTGTGTGTGTCTGATACTCACAAATTGCAAGTGATTTTATTTTTGAGTTAGGCATCCAACAGACAATCCTTTTCTGATGGGAAGTATCCTGTTGGTACCAAAGTTCAAGCAGTTTGGAGTGACGATGGAGAGTGGTATGTTCACCATGTTAGCTAACTTTTGTTATATTACCAACTATTATTCTTAAATCTTATCTATATTTCACCATTTCTTTTATATGCTGTTGACCAGTTGACTCTTTAGGTATGATGCGACAATTGAGGCGCACACACCAATTGGTTATTTTGTTTCTTATGATAATTGGGGAAACAACGAAGAGGTGTGTATAGTTCTTATTTTAATCTCAGAAATTGCCTACATTTATATTTATTCTTTCTCTATTAAGTCCTCAAAATGTTCGCCCATACTTTTTTGAAGGATTAAAACCCTTAATATCTGAGGAAATATAGGAAATCGTATGCATACTTTAAAACATAGTAGGAAATTCCTTGCAAGTCTACACAAAAAGATGCTTAAATTACCTTGATATTCTCATCACAAGTGAAAGAGAGGGCAGTACCAGAGTATTCATTGAAGAAAAGAAATGACCCACTACATTTGGGTTTTATGATATTTCTTCCTTTTTAAGGTGATATTTCTGTTTAAAGAAGTGAAATGACTTACTACATTCAGCCTATTGATTAAGAAGGCTTTTGTGGATAAGTGCAAGAAATGTATAAACCAGACAGCTGTGATGTATTGTGACAGCTAATGCATCAAGATATTGTAACTAAGTAACAAGTGCTGGCACTTAGCTGATTCGTTAATCTATTATGACCTCTTTCTCTCTCTCTCTTCTAGGTGGACCCTGCAAATGTGAGATTGAAAGAAGACGTAGAAGAAGAAGAAGAGGGGGAAGTTGATGCACTGCAGGAGGCAGAGAGAGAGGCTGTTGCCACACGAGAAGCTATAAAGAGAAAGATACAACAAGCTGCAGTGACCACCTTCCAACCTCCTTCTCTTCCCACTAAACTTCGCATTGATCCAAATGACCCTGACGAAGTGGTAATCAACAAAACATTTTATTTATGAATGGCACGAGTTAATTGCAGTTTATTCTTAAAAGTATTACTCAGCTCTTAATTAAGAGTTACCATTTGTGCCAGTAGTTCTCTTTATACGGTTGTAATCCCTACTGTGTTAGTCAAGGAATGGATGGATGGAATTGTATAGCCTTGTCATGGATTTGGTCTTATTTATTGTACCAATATGACTTATTGCATCTTGGCTCCTAGGATTTCTTCCTATATGTTCAGTAAAATAATGATGGTGGGGCCTAATACAAACAATGGAACTTTAGGTACACGAATGGTAGGGACCAAAATGACTTGTTCCACTTTGCTACCAAGGATTTGGTTCGATGTCTTTGATAAAAATGATGTGACCTAATAAATAATTTGGAACTTTGTGGGCACAAATGTGCAATGTGTGGTTTTTCATTTTCACAAGGCCTGTTTTGCTAAAGAAGAGGGTTCCATAAATTTCCACTATTTCTCTTTACGCTAATATTTCAAATTTTAAAAATTCAAACATTGAATCAGAATGCTGATTTTGGTCTTCTTCATGAGCAACTCATCGACATAAAATTTTATAAATATTTAGTTTGGTTTGCACTGAATTGAGACGCGTAGAGATCAACGCAGCAGAATTTAGGAATTCCAATCTTTGGTCCATTCATTTTCATAGATATGATTTTGTGCAAAGCCAACTAGAAGTTTATAAAATTCTAGATGGGTGCATCACTTGTGAAGAAGAATGAAATCAGAACCTTTAGATATGTCATTTGGATTTCTTGAACTTGAAATAGTAGTGCAATAGAGTGGTTGTGGCAACTGGTGGTGCCGACAATTAGTCTTGTTTGTTGAATTTTTTATTTATTTTATATTTTTTTGTGTTTCTGAACTGTGTTTGCTCTGGCAGTATATGGACAGTCTCCGACAATTAGTAGTAGGTTTTTTGGTATCTTTTGTCTACTTGTTTCTGTTATACTGTGCATCGTGGAGGAAATTGAGTGAATTTTATTTAACTCTCAATGACATATAACTGCACATTATGGGTTAAAGTTGAAGTTGGATCAGATCATTAGTGTGAGTCATATTGCACACTAAAATTGGCATCTAATTTATGATACAATATGAAATATGGCATAATGGCTGAATTTAAGCTGTGAGAAAATTTTTACTATTGATAAAAAAGATCCATTGCCTTAAAATTTGGTCTCTAATAAAAGCCATACATCAACACAGCAAATTGTTTTCAAAAGTAAATCATGTGGAAAAAATTTGTGCACTGGTTTCTTAGCCTTCTTCTTGATGCCTGCCAAAACTTAGCCAAATCTAGTGATATACTATGGCCATGTGGAAAGTGATCTAAATCAGATTTGAGCATTTGGATTTAGGATTCTTATGATTTATTTGTTTATTTATTTTAATAACGGGGTGATGAGAGCACAATTTGGGCGGCAATGGATCCTTCCTTTATTAACTTGTTTTTTTTTTGCCTATATTGTACAATTATCGTTTGCATAATTTTTTTTTACTTTGGTTCTGAAAACATTTTCAGAAAGCAGCGAAAAAGAAGAAGATACATGCATTTAAGTCAAAAGTCAGGCAGGAACAGATCGAAGTGGTACAGAATAAGCGTCAGAATTCATGGCAACAATTTCAAAACAGCAAGGGGAAAACTAAAAAGGTATTTTTCTAAATAGAAGGAAGTTTTTCATGTGTGCTCCCGTGTGATGTCAAAATATCACGCTTAACCTTGCTTTACTAATTTCTCTAGAACATGGAAATATCCTATCTTGTCTTTGACCTACTTAGAGACCAACAATAGGTAGGGTCTTTTGGGTATCATTGGAAGTAAATTGGTAATAGAAATATAGAAGAGGATCTACAAGGGCATTTGTAATATTTCTCATTCATGCAAGGTTAATATTTCAAGGGTATTTTTTATATTTCTCATTCATGCAACGTTAATTTTTTAAGGCATTTGTATCATTAGGCTAATTTTTCAAAAAAGGTAGCTTGAGCTCGGAAAAGTTTTGGAGCTGTGCTTGGGCAGTTTTGATTCCTATTTCTTGGCAGCCAAATACATTTTCCTGTGCTGCTGTAAATCTGGCTCTTTAATTAAATTTTCATACTAAATAATAATCGATAGGTGGGGTTCTTTTCTGGGAGAAAAAGAGAAAGCATTTTCAAGTCGCCTGACGATCCGAAGGGGAAGGTGGGGGTGACAGGAAGTGGCAAGGGATTAACCGATTTTCAGAAGAGGGAGAAACACTTGCATCTGAAGGGCTCGTCATATGAAGGGCCTGATGCTGATGAATAAATATTTTATTAATCCAGTCTAGAACTTCATAAAAGAAATAGCATCATTAGGCTTTTTTATTAGTGTTGTTAAAGTTTTTCTTTTTCTTTTAGTATATTGTATACTTGCTTATGATATTGAGAATTTATTTTTTGTTGGGCATGTTGCTAATCATAAGGATGTACTACTGTTAAGTCGCATGGTGAATTTGAGGTTACTGATATGTGGAAAGATCATTTAGAAACCATTCAAAGAAACATTGCCATCCTGAGTTGGATCCAACCCAATAGGAGTCCATATCGTTAGAGGTAACATAATATTTCTGTTTAGATCTGGACTGTCCGATTAGAATCTGGGCCAATAGGGTCTGAGGTGAAATGCATGGGGGTCATTTAATATTCGTGCGGATTCTGATCGGATTGAGACAGAAATATTATGTTACCTTGGGTGATATGAATTCACCTTAAAGAATATTCATTGTCTATCAATGGCTTTCCTGGAGGTTACTTTATTGGTATATATTGCCTACTTCGATGAGAAATTTGTGGAGTCTAAACGCTGGTATTTACTTGCGAGTAGGACTGCAAGTTTAATTCGAAACTCGCCATTCACTGGCGGTTAATCAATGGTTCAGCTTGCTGTTAGATCGCCTGAATCAATTTTGAGCTCAGTTGCTGGAGAGCTTTAGACGATGAAATCGTAATCGGGGGTCCAGCTTCATCGAGTTGTCTCATCATTCAGAAATCAGAGGTAATAAAGCATTAATTTTTCCGGCCCACCAAGCCTTGAAAACGTCGTGTCTAGAGGTGTTCGCGGGTACAGATCAGATTGGAGTATTTTCATCTGTATCTGTTAAGCTAACGAAAAATAATCTATCTATACTTATATCTACATTTGATAAGTTAATGAAAAAAAAATATGTCATTCGTATCTGCGTTATCGAATATGATACGGATATAATAAATGAATCACTATTCACACTTCTATCTGTACTTTCGATAAAATATTTTTTCAAAGTAAGAGAATGGAAGAAAAAATGAATGAAAAAATAATAATTTTAGAATTGTATCATATATATTTAGATCATCATGAAACTATATCATATCATGCATCATCCTCATATCATATGAATATATATAGAGGGGTACATAGTTGAATTAGTCGAATTTTGTCTAATATTTTCAATTTGATTTATAGTTATTGGGTTAAAAAAATAATTTATAATTATCTATTATAATTTGCAATCTATTGAACTCGTATTTTTTTTAAAGAGGGTTGAATAATACGGAAAACAATAGCATAACTAATAATTAAAAATAAATAAAACACACCCTAAGAAACAAAAAACATATCATCCATTGGACGATAATAAATAAACAAATAGTTTTAAGGATTATAAAAGATAAACAAATTTAATGATGTATAAGATTTTAAATTTATGTTGATCAAAACATTCATTTAGAGTTCTTGGGGAGACATAAATTTAATTATATTATGCGGTGAGTCGGTTTTTATCAAACTGATAGACTTTTTAAATCCATAACCAATATATATTTGGCAGGTTAAATAAAATCTAATATGTACTTAACCCTACCCGTATCTATAAAAATTGATGCAAATATATATACGAATAATTTTATGGTTCGTTAAAAAAATATAGATATTTAGAATATCCAAATTCAAAATAGCAATGTGAAATTATAAATTTTCTATTTGTACATCTCAAGTTCTAATTGTCTCTATTCATTTTTTTTTATTAAATTATCATCATATTTTATATAGTAAAAACCTACTACAAATATCAAATAATATATACATGTTCGTTATCAATTTTTATTTTATTTTTTAATATATTTATTTTCGTTATATATGCATATTTCTAAATTTGTATTTCTCAATTATTTTTTTGTATATTCCGTTTATATACAGATTTAATTTTAACTTGTAAAATCATTCTGATATTCATATATTTATATTCGGTCAATAAAATACAATTTTAACACTATTAGTTACGAATACCTTGCGCGGGGTAAATATTTTAACAGAGCATATTTTACTTCATACAGCGCATAAATCATATGCAGCACTGTTTTGATTCAATAGTCCGTGCGCTGCATAAAGCGAAAAGAACTATGTTAATATATTTACCCCTTGCGCGCACGCCCGCAAGCCCACTTGTTAAATTTACTAATCCCAATTTACCACCTGTTATATTTAGGCACTGCTAAATATCCCCATCCCAATCATATCCGGAACCTTTTTTATTTCATTCTCTTTGTCCTGAGTTCTTTCGATAATTCGATATAAAATCGTCTGTTCTCTAATTCCTCCGTCTCCTTTCCCCAATCAAATGATCGCAGTGCCTTACTGCCTACTGGTGCGTCGCTCTTCTGCTCCTCTCGCACTGATTCAACTCTCCTTCCTCAGCTGTGCGCCCCTCAAAGCCTAATCTCTTCTCAGTTCTGAACCCCCTCAAATCTGGCAAGATCTCTCTCTCTCTCCCTCTCTCCCTCTCTCCCTCTCTAAGTGTGTAATTTTGTTTCTGGTTGGTCGAAACTAGTTATTTGGACTAAATTTTGCTCATGTGTTTATTAGAGTTCTTTAGACATAAACTGGCTTTCTGTCTATGTACTTTAAGTTTGGAATTTCATAAGTTTCAGCCTTAGATTTGTTGAATTTTGCTGTCAAGGTAAATTTGGGAATGTTCTGATTGATTGGTTCTGGCATGGCAGTGGATAATGAATTTATATAAATAATATGCATGACAGCAAAATGAAGTTATTAAACTATGGTCTAATTTAGTACTGGTAAACTGTTACATTATTGGAATGTGATGATATCAGGCATTTTGGCTGATTGTATTGAGTAGCTCAATTTCCAAACAAATTGAACTTGAGATTGGTTTTGAGTATGGAATTGTATTGCACCTTTGAGCTGGCTCGATTCAATAACATAACAAATCCAAATAATTTATTTTCGGCTTGAAATTTCATTGCAGTTTGAATTAGCTCGATGCTCTTGCAGTTATAGTTGCAAGTTAATAGTTGTTGTATCTATAATTTAGTGTAATTTTTAATTGGATAATAGTTTGTATTGATTTCCTCTTTGTTTCTTCTCTATGTGAAAAAGAAAAGCCAAAATGGATTCTGTTTAACGGAAAACCAGTTAAAGTCTTTTACATCCATTACATAAACACAGGAGATCTAATTATTGTCCCTTGTATTAAAATTTTAAATTTATTATTGGAATTTATCTAGTCTCTTTTAATAAATAATTGGATTTTATTTGGGTCTCATATATTATGCATGCCTTGAAATTGTTTTTGGCTTAGACATGAACTCATCATTCCTTACAATTCACTTGAAAAAATATTTTTTAATTTTGTGGTACATTCTCTAATTCTATTTGCTCATTTTTTATTCAACTTTGTGGGTATTGTTAGTACTTTTCTGGGTTTAACTATGATAATACCTTTTCTTTAGCAATTAATTATATTGAATATATACCTGATCTTCAAGTGCTTGATGAAACTATTTCATCTAGTATCACTAATTCTTTTTAACTTTTTTTTTCTGTAATACAGGTTTCTTCAAATTAATATGGCTTTGATTTCGTTATCGAAAGCATATTTAATATCCAAAAGTGGAATTAGCACAAGAAATATCCAGTTCAGGTCACATGGTCAGAATAACTTCCCCAAATTCCAATTATGTCTTCTCAGGCAGAGAACTCAAAATATCCATAAAAATACCATCAGTTTAGCCTCTACAAGTGGGGTTCCTCAATTGGTACCAATTCAAAAGACGGATTCCCCTATGAAGGAAGTAGTGTATGTATCTCGGCCACATTTCTTGACTGAAAATGGTGGTGTAGTGAATGTGTTGATACTTCAACGCAACGAAGATTATATTGTCAGAATTGATGTTTCTAAATTGCCAAAGGGTGTAAAAGGAGATCGTTTATTTCTTGATTGGGGAATGTACCAATCCGATTCATCTCAATTGAGCGGGCCAGACGGAACTGGTACAGTTAAGGTACCACTCATGAAAAACTCCTTACGTGAGCCTAGTACTGAACTTCAATTCAATTATTCTCAAGCTCCATTTTACCTCTCATTTGTGGTACTTGACTCAGCTGGATCTGAGATAAAAAGCCACAGGGGTACCAGATTCTCCCTACCATTTGGTATTGAATCGGGAAAACCCATGCCATTGGGTATTTCATTTTCTGATGACGGCAAGGCAAATTTTTCTCTATTTTCACGAAATGCCGAGAGTGTGATTCTCTGTTTGTTTGAAAAGGGGAATGAAGAACCGGGTTTAGAGATTGAGTTACACCCGTATTTGAACCGCTCCGGAGACACGTGGCACATATCTCTTGATGCTGTTGATAAGTATTCCATGTATGGGTATAGATGCAAGGGGCCATTAGACTGGAAGAAAGGAGGTCGATTTCACATGCGGCATGTGCTTCTAGACCCCTATTCAAAGATAATTGAAAATTTTGCATCAAATAAAGGTGAGAAGGTCTCTTTTGCTAAATGTCTCGCCTCTTTGGCCACTGAGAAAAAGAGTTTTGATTGGGGAGGTATCAAAAACCCTAATTTACCAATGGAAAAGCTAGTGGTGTACCGTTTGAATGTGGGCCTCATTGCAAAAGACAAATCTTTTTCAGGCCTAACAGAAAAAATCCCTCATTTTAAGCAACTTGGTGTGAATGCAATTTTGTTGGAGCCGATTTTCTCGTTTGATGAGAGAAAGGGACCATACTACCCGTACCACTTTTTCTCTCCCATGAAAAAATTTGGGTCTATTGATTCTTTAAAGGAGATGGTTAAGGTGATGCATAAAAATGGTATAGAGGTGTTTTTAGAAGTTTCTCTGTCAGGAACGAGCGAAGGAGATGATATTTCTCCACAGACAATTTCTTTTCGTGGTATCGATAGTTCTTCATATTACATGAATGGAGGTTCTAGTATACTTAATTGCAACAAGACCGTTGTCCAAACCCTAATTTTGGATTGTCTGAGATATTGGGTAGTTGAATTTCACATAGATGGTTTCTCTTTCGTCAATTCATCTCTCTTGCTAAAAGCCTCAAATGGTATCGATATACTATCCCGTCCTGCTTTTGTTGAGTCAATTGCTTTTGATCCAGTTCTCGCAAAGACCAAGTTCGTTTCAGACTCATTCTCTCCAGTTGAGCTATCAACCCAAGATCTCCAGTTCCCTCACTGGAAGAGATGGTCTGAGATGAACTGTAAATTCTACACTGATGTGAGAAACTTTTTGCGGGGAGAGGGGCTTCTTAGTAATTTTGCCACCCGGCTATGCGGCAGTGGAGATAAGTTCTCCTCTAGAGGACCTGCTTTTTCGTTCAATTACATAACGAGAAGCTTCGGCCTTACTCTGGTGGACTTGGTGAGCTTTAATAATGCCTCTGAAATGTCTTGGAATTGCGGAGAAGATGGCGCAACTGAAAATGCAGCTGTGCTGGAAACTAGATTGAGGCAAATAAGAAATTTCCTGTTTATTTTATTTATTTCAATAGGTGTACCTGTGCTTAATATGGGGGATGAATTTGGTTATTCTACTGGCGGTTCCATTGCATACAATGATAGGAAACAGGTGAATTGGAGTAGCAGGAAAACCCCATATGGGAAACAAATCACACAGTTCATTGCATATTTGGCTGCATTGCGGAGTAGAAAGGATGATATATTTCAGAGGAAGGAGTTTCTGAAGTTGGAAAATATTATCTGGGGTGGCAGTGATGGGGTCCACTCTGAGCCGAATTGGTTGGATCCTGCATGCAAGTTTCTCTCTGTGCTGATAAAACCAGAAATTTCAGATTTAGAGTTAACTTCGGCACGAAATGGGGGTGAAGTGTTTATTTGTTTTAATGCTGGTTTTAATACTGAGAAGGTTGTGTTACCTGAAGGTTCGGCATGGGTCAGGTTGGTAGATACTGCACTTCCATTTCCTGGTTTTTTCGTAAATTGGAGCGATAGTGTAGTACAAGTTGCTGGTATGTCATCCTATGAAATTTTACCTAATAGTTGTGTCTTGTTTGAGGCGAAAGGAAGCACCGAGTGATGGGGGCGTTGTGTTTTTTGGGGTCTTGTTGAGTAATGCTATGTAATATATTATATACCGCATTAAACAAATAAATAAAAAATAATATGCTGGATTGCTAACCTATAAGATATTGAGTATTGAAACTATTGATATAGTTTTTTTTTTTTTTCTCTTCTGTCTTTGTATTTTTGTTTTCCATTTTCTCACCTTCTTGAATTTACTTTGTTTCGGAGCATTATGTTCATTTTCGTTCTAGGATAGTGCAATTATATACGGATATTATATATGCCGAAATTTTTATTAATAGGAAAATAAATAAAAAAATATCGATAATGGGGAAGGGATTCGGAGAAATTTGATATGTAGGAAAAACGTGATTGTATGTAACATCCAGAGGATGTTATAGATCAAAACATTTAGATTAGCAAAATCAAGTTACTACTAATTAACGAAACTGCAAACTCTGAACGTTTTGATCTACCACATTCAGATATTTTGAAAAAAAAAAATTTATCTGAACATTAGTTTGACAACGTCCTAACCCAAGAATTAAAAAATAAACAGGCTGCTAGAATCAATGACGTCCAGATTAGAAAAGCGCTGATTTTTCTTTTCTCTATCTTTTGAATAAGCCAATTAGGGTTGCCAGCACATTTTGTTTGAATCAAACTCCGAAACTCGTATTGGGTTTAAATCCCTGTAAATGGAACTTCGTGTAGAGAAAACTCCGAAGTTCTACCAAAGAAAACTACGAAGTTCCATTTAGATGTAATAAAAATTTATCATTATTATTGGTTTCCAACAAACTCCGAAACTCGTATTGGGTTTAAATCGCTTTAAATGGAACTTCGTTTCCCGACATTTTTATTAATATCCAAAGTTTAATACAAATTATTAATTATACCCAGAATCGGATCAATTATCGAAATATACCCAAGCCGGCCAGCTATGTTCCCTCCCTAAGCCGGCCAGAAAATGGCCGGCTTGGTACATTTTTTTTTTTTTAAAATTTTTTTTTTTTAACCGCATTATTTTTGTTTTAGGTGATTTCTATTAAAGTCAAATATTTCATTTCTAAGTTTCGTATAAAATAATAAAGTACACACAAATTGCAAATAGAGTCCACACATTTTTTACAACATGCATACAAATCACCTATTATTGCTACGTCTAAAAGGTAATCCCCGAAGTAAACCACTTGCGAAAGATGATTTACGAGATGGCCTAGCAGGTGGCTCTGGTTGCTCAGTAGATGGCCCGGCCTGGGTTCCAGATGGCCCTGCTTGGCTTGTAGATGCCCTTGTTGTGCGTCTAGTAGTGGACCTTCTCGGTTGGATCACAGATGGCTCCCCTTGCACCCCAACCGCCTCTCCTCCTATGTCAACCGCCTCTCCCATTGCTTCGGCATACATAGCAGCTGCATCTAAACGGCTCGTAGCTGTGCTACGCCGTGACCCTCCGGACCCACTTCCCGACGCCATTACTCGCTCATTTTCTGCCGTATTTGCTGCGATTATTGCCTCTGCATTTGCATGTGTTACTTAGTAAGTTGGTATAAATTGAAAAGAAAAATAATTTTGGATGAATGTTACATACCTCTTCGTTGCCTATCGGAAGTGGAACGGCGAGGCTGATGCCCCCTTCGTCTACCTTCCATTTCATCCATCGTCATTACATGACGGGTGTGTTTTCGCCTCCCCTTCCTAATCCAACCACTACTCGGAAGGATTCTGTCTCCAACATTAGGAGGCCAGTCTCCCATATTGCCAATTGGATTGAACACATGGCTCCAAGTACTCACAAGATAGGGTGTTTTATACCAGTCTGCAACAAAGTCGTCCTCTTGCCAGTTTCGGTCACGGCAAACAGCTAAGACATGAGCGCACGGAATAGAAGTTAATTGGATACCTCTGCAAGTGCATTCCATTTGTCTGTCGGGACCGCGCGTCACAATATACATCAACTCCCTGTGAGTGGGTTCCATGTTGCCCATGTCGCTACGGGCGCAAGGAACGTACTCATTTGGGGATGAAACTTGGTACTGACATTGGCCCTGCGTGTAACGCACCAACCGCATTTTTCCAGCTTTCTCCCAATGTTTTCTGATATTCTGCAAAACCCGGTCAGACAGAACCTGTCCATTGTCTTGTAATTCCATTGCTCGCTGACGTCGCTGAACAAACCATCTGTTGCACGTGTAGAACGTATCCTCCACTATGGCACAAACAGGCAATCTACGACTCGTTCGGAAGACATTGTTGAGCGACTCGGAGCCGTTTGTTGTCATGATACCAAACTGGTATCCTCCATCACAGGTTTGGAAAATTTTCTCATAATTGGACGGCTCCATCACATCATTAGGACGTACTTTGCCCACTCTCTTTAAATATGCATTGCACTTCGGATTTTGCTGCACAAAAACAAGTGGGTGTTATTTCATTTTCATAAAATTCTTATAAGATAATTAAACGAAATGTTATAAGTTAGACATACATGAGCAAACTCTTGGAACATCATTTGTAATCTTCTCGGCTTCTTCCTCTTTGCTCCTTCCCTGAACCTCCATCCGTACCATCTGTCTCCTCCACAGTTCGTGACTAAGTTGTCAGCAACATGCTGCATACAATACCTATGCACAAAGAGCTCGGGAGGCCATCAGTATTCAGCTGTCAGTGCAGCTTTGATCCCCTTGTGCTGGTCCGATATGACACATACAAATTTACACGGGCCGAGCACTTCATTCCTCAACCACTGCAAGAAAAAACCCCAATTCTCAGTATCCTCCTGACGTACAATTGCAAATGCAATAGGCAACAATTGGTTCTCGGCATCGTAGCCGCAAGCTATCAAAAGCCTCCCCTCGTATCGCCCAGACAAGAAGCAGGCATCGATGCTGATCACTGGTCTCAGGTACTGGAACGCCGCAATGCATGGACCAAACGCCCAGGCTACGGCTCTGAACTGGGCAACATCTGGCATGATTAGTCCTGTTTCCTTATTCCGTACCGGGCTGGTCAGAAATTGGTGGATCGAGTTGGGATTGTTGTGGCAAATTGCAAGCAACAGTGGTCTCAGCAAGCTGTATGAAATCTCCCAACTCCCAAATTGCCGGGCTATTGCCAGCTCACGGCCCCTCCACAGTCGGTTGTATTTAGGTGTCACACCCTTATACACAGACAAAACAATGTCTGCCACCGTCTGGATGCTCATACACGGGTCCTTTTTAATGGCGTTCTCAATGACATCGGCAATGAGTGATGCCGTCAGACATTCGTGGTCGACCCTCGTACTCTCAGTCCTACATGTGTGAGGCCTGTCTTGCTTAGTTATAACCCATACGTCTCCACATCCCGTCGGCTTTGCCCTAAGCTCGTAACGGCAATTCTTGTCCTTGCACAACAGAGTAACTCGATCCCTGTCACTTTTCCAAGATCTGAACTCCTGATTCTTAGTTATATGGTGCTCTCTGATCTTCTTCATTAGGTCTTCTTTGGTTTTAAAATATAGGTTTGCACACAGCTCACCTTTGTACTTAATCCGTTGCCCATAATAACCAATATCTGCTTCTCTAAACTCGGAAACATCACTGAGGTCTGGGAACGGGTGCGTATCAGTCCGGCCACTAAGCGGCCCCCCCTCATCAGTATGCCTTTCAGCTGTTTGAACCGGCCCGTCTCCATCGCAACCTTCCAAGTGATCTGAATCACCCCACATTTCTCCCTCAAATTCATCCCCGCTCCTCAGCTCGTCCTCTGGTATTTCATTAATGTCTTCAAAGTCCGGGCATGTTGCATCGTCTACTGGTGCAGGTCTGGGGTAAGGTGATACTGGAGGTAACGGTAAATCAGCCACATTTACGGATCTAGGTGGGGTTGAAACTGAGTGTCTTGGTCTGCCTCGATTGTGTCTAGGCGGGGATGCAACTGAGTGTCTTCGTTAAGGTGCTGGTGGAGTGACGTAGTTGTAGGGTTCTGGGTCAGGTTCGTTGAGGAGTAAGGTGGAGTCACGTCTGTTGGTTTCTGGTTGTGGGGTATAATGTGGTGCCGCTGATCCAGAGCCCGAACTTCCAACCCCGGGCTCTACCGGAACTCTTCTAGCAAATATTTCTATTAGAAAATTCCCTTCGGACCTCAAATAACCAAACATGCCTCTCCACGTACTCTCATCTACCAGTTTCGCAACCATAAATTTTCCGCTGGAGGGATGGCAATATCGGGTTGCCAATTCTAGGTCACACCTTTCTGGGTTGTAACCGGTGTGTGTGTAAACTATGGATTTCAGGTCCAAAAGTGAGATGTCATCTGGAATCATTACTGAATAAGCTGCATCTTTGTTGTAATACGCCCCTTGTGCACTATTAAGCATCTTCCCACCATAGTGTAATGAAATAAAGGCCATGGTAAACAAACTACATTTTAGAAAATGGTAAACAATTGCCAGGTTACTAATGGTAAACAATTGTCAGGTAACTAAATAGTAAACAATTGACTGGTGCACAATTAAGTAACTGGTGAACAATTAAGTAACTGGTGAACAACTAAGTAAATGGTGAACAACTAAGTAAATGGTGAACAACTAAGTAAATGGTAAACTATTAAGTAAATGGTAAACAATTAACTAAATGGTAAACAATTAAGTAAATAGTAAACAATTAAGTAAATAGTAAACAATTAAGTAAATAGTATACAATTAAGTAAATAGTAAACAATTAACTAAATAGTAAACAATTAAGTAAATAGTAAACAATTAAGTAAATAGTAAACAATTAACTAAATAGTAAACAATTAACTAAATAGTAAACAATTAAGTAAATAGTAAACAATTAAGTAAATAGTATACAATTAAGTAAATAGTAAACAATTAACTAAATAGTAAACAATTAAGTAAATAGTAAACAATTAACTAAATAGAAAACAATTAATTAATCTATAAAATAAAACATAATAATAAAAAAAAATAATAATAAAAAAAATTTAATTACCTCAACAGTGTAGCGAGCTGCCTCGGGATGTGTGAAGCGAGCTGCCTCTGGATGCTCTTTTATAGAGTTTTTGGGGTTTTAAAAAAAAAAAAAAAATGTACCAAGCCGGCCATTTTCTGGCCGGCTTAGGGAGGGAACATAGCCGGCCAGAAAATGGCCGGCTTGGGTATATTTCGATAATTGATCCGATTCTGGGTATAATTAATAATTTGTATTAAACTTTGGATATTAATAAAAATGTCGGCTTCGTTTCCTCCCATATCCGGTTTTCTATGTTCAAGGACAAAAGATAAAATAGGGAAGTTGTTAATTATTTCCTATAAATGGGCTGAAATATTGCAAAAGGAGATGAAAACGGAATTACTCCCCATCTGTAAAAATTGATTCGTATCAATATCCCTGAATTCTACCAAAAAAATATAAATCCTTCGAATGTAATTAAGGGAAACAAATCGGCGGTTATTCATTTGAAATAACAAGAACCTGTTTTTTCTCATCCAACCATTGATTTTCATCGAGATTTATGCATGAAATTTTTTTAACGGTTGAATGAAAAAAAACAGGTTTATGCCGAAATTTTTATTTATACCATTTTAACAAAATAAATTAATAAAATAACCATCGTTTCTGGTCAATTCTAAATCTAACACGGCCGCAGAATGCCGGAGCGGACCCATATGGGGGGGGCCGCAGAATGCCGGAGCGGACCCCCATATGGGTCCGCTCCGGCATTCTGCGGACCCATATATATATTTTTTTTATCTCGTTTACAGCTTTGACTTTCATTCCATATTCAAACCTTGGCATTCCATATTCAAACCTTGGCACGCATCCCTAAACCAACTAATACTAAACAAACCATATTCAAACGAATATTTTATTCTGCGAACCAACAAACACTTTTTTTATTCTCGGTTTTTGTGCGGCCTATGCCTTGGTAAAAAAAAAAAGAAAAAAAAAAGAAAAAAAAAAAGAGGGTCCGCAGAATGCCGGAGCGGACCCATATGAGGGTCCGCTCTGGCATTCTGCGGCCTCCCCCATATGGGTCCGCTCCGGCATTCTGCGGCCGTGTTAGATTTAGAATTGACCAAAAACGATGGTTATTTTATTAATTTATTTTTAAAAAATGGTATAAATAAAAATTTCGGAGGTTTATGTTACTCCAAAAATATAACAGCAGATTCGTACTCACAATTAACAGCTCATCATGCTTATCTCCTGACATAGTCATGCCCTCTTTAGAAATACCTCTATTTAAGCTTCAAATCATAACCAAAATTTTATCAAATAAATTTTATCCAAACAAAACCTAGCAAAACAATGGCATCCAAAAAACCTATGCTTCTTTTTGGTCTTGTCCTTGTCTCTCTTCTCATTATTGCCCAATCAGGTACTCTCTTATCTTGCACTAAGATATTCGTTTCTCACATTTTTTTTTACCTTTCGTTTGTTAGTGTAATATGACTAACTTATAGATAGATGTAATACCATACGAAATTTCTCCTTCTTTTTTTTCCTCAGCATATACTTTGAAAATAAATTAAAAATGAAAAAAAAAAAGTCATAAAGAGCGTGAAAATTTCTTTGTCAACATCAATAATTCTTACAATATTACTGACATGATTTATGACTGATATGCATATAAATGTTACATTATATGGAGTAGAACTATGGTGTGATGTGCTCACCAAGCCCTTTGGTGAGCACACCTCCAAAAACCGCATTTCCAAAGTTTAAATAGTCGATTCGAACCTTCCAACGTGTTCTTCATATTAAAATGTGCTTGGAGACCAAATTTTACATTTTTTGGAAATTTCTTACTATTTTTTCAGAATTTTTGAAAATCACAGCTTTTCATTAAATAAAAAAAAAAAAATTTCAAAAAACACTGATTTTCAAAAATTCTGAAAAAATAGTAAGAAATTTTCAAAAAATGTAAAATTTGGTCTCCAAGCACATTTTAATATGAAGAACACGTTGGAAGGTTCGAATCGACTATTTGAACTTTGAAAATGCGGTTTTTGGAGGTGTGCTCACCAAAGGGCTTGGTGAGCACATCACACCATAGTTCTACTCCATTATATGTTCTTCGATAGATGAGAAATGGATATGTGGTGGGCCGTGCCACACAAAACGGAGGACTGTGATCATTCGGAGTGCAAGGAAGTGATAGGCGATCCGATCTCTGTGGAATGCGTCATCAATAAAGACTACAAAGGTTCTACTCCCATACCTCAGTACCAATGTTGCTGCAGGATCAGCTGAAATCAATTCATGCTGTCATGTTAATGGAGAAGAAACTGGCTTCCTGCTTATATTAATAATTGCGTCTTATTGTATTATAACACAGACTTGTAAATTTAACATGGCATGCAATTATAATAATATCTTCACTTATCCGATTTCTACTTGTCTCATTCATCTTTTTGCATGTCTACTTTGAATTTTTTTAGTCACTTCTGATTTGAACACCACAGAACGCCATATCTCAAGAAGTTTACACAAGTAATTATAATTCAGGGGTTCGGATCATATCCGAAGGCCTTTGGACTTGACTCTCTGTCCAAAGCCTTTTTACATCGTATGATTAAATTTTCATCAGGATTGTATGGATTGATTGTAATTTTCGTTAATTCCAGTGCTTTTAAATGCGGCCACATGGACCGTATACGTGTATATTGATGCCTTACATGAGAAAACTTTAGGATTTTTTTTATTTGCATGCGTGTTGTCAAATCCAAACCAAATAGTTCAAATGTCATCAGGTATAAAGTTCCGTTTCTGAATCTTAATATTTCATTTAAGAATTTAGGTCAAGTCTCACTCTGACGTACCTTCACAAGCTCTCTCAAATCGGACCGAATAAAAAGTTTTTCAGCAAAATCAAAACTTTAGGATTATTAGAATGACACAAGCTATTTAAATTAGATGAGGGTATATTTGTCAATTCAATTTTTAAAATAATTGAATAAAAAGTTAAATAAATAAAAAGGGATGGAAGAAAATTTATCAAGTTTGTATGGAGATATCAGCTATCTTAAAAGTTTCCATAGTACACAAGAAAATTTTCCTTTATTTTATTATTGGATTGGAAAATAAATGCATATCGCGCTGATATGCATCCCAAGATGGAGGAACTGGATTCCAAATTTCCAATGAATGGAGAAACTGGATTAAGTCGTGTCATTCCAAATTTACAAGGAAATTGTCGTGGTGTTGTGTAATACTTTGTGCAGCATCTGTATTTGTGATAAGAGCAGAGATCCCTTAAATATTTTTTGTATTTTGACAATTTTCAAAAAAGGTTTAAATTTGATATATAGTATTGTAGATATGATCCATATTATTCACATATGACATAAAAAATAATGAGATTTGATATATATTTCACTGACTTAAAGTTTCAATGGATCGAATACCATGAATCCAACAGTACCACAGGAAACTTTACGACCGTCAAATGCTTGACCCCAGTATACAAAATCCTGTAGTCGAGGAGGCCATGCAGTGGCAGTGCTGGCAGAAGGGAAGGGGACCTAGAAAGCTACTGGCGTCAGAGGTCGAGGGTGCAGTGGCAGTGCTTTGGAGACAGGAACACATCTTTTTACCATGCAGTTGCAACACACAGTAAGTAAGATTGTGAAGGAGGACTACGGTTGAATCTCAGATCAGGGGCGCCTTCATCTTCATAGGCTTCATTACACCTCTCCATCAAATCCCATTTGAGGCAATACTGTTCAAGCCCACCAGAGCCTTCAGCAACCGCCAACCGAGGGAGAAATCAATGGGCCAGGACAGAGCTCCCGGCCCAGACGGGGTAACATTCAGATTTTTGCAAGATAAGATTTGTAACTGAAATGAAATTACTAATGTACTGAGAAATCTTTCGTGCAAGCCCACAAAACAAAAGCTTTCTTAGATTGGTCCTCGCATTTGACTTGTTCTCACCTTCTGATAAACTCTAGACGGTTAAAAAAAAAAAAAAAACAAATCTCCAATCCAACTGTGGCAGAAAAATTCCGTCAACAAAGTCCATCCATCCATCCATCCATAATAAATTGTCATAATTAAAATATAGATTATGTCTTATTAAAATAAAATATTCTCCGTATTTTAATTATGACCATCAATCATAAACAGATGATCAGATAAATCTTGTTGACAGAATTTTTCTTGCTCACCGTTACACAGGAGATTCGGTTCTGAAAAATGGATTCTCAATATCTGCAGTTCAATATATAGTCGACACCAATTGATTCATTCTGGTTAATCAACCGGATAATTATGAACTGAGAAATTCTAGATTATCCCCTTAATTACATGTATGGCCAACCAATACAAAATTATCATTTGAATCAGATTTTCCGTACAATAATTGCCATAATGGCTAATGACAATTCACCATTTTTTTTTCTCGCTAAATGCATGCTTATTATAGAAGAAAAATCATAGTCTGTTGATAATTACGATCGTCATTTTTAAAACTAGCAGATTATAATCTTTTTTTCTATTCCGTGGAAGTTGTGAGAATTAAACCCGACATTTTTATTAATATCCAAAGTTTAATACAAATTATTAATTATACCCAGAGTTCAAAACTTTCGCTAAAAATACCCAAACCGGCCAGAAAATGGCCGGTTTACTCCCCCACTAAACCGGCCATTTTCTGGCCGGTTTACTCATTTTTTTTTTTTTTTTAAAAGACTATGAATAGCAAAATAGTAAAATCTAACACTAAAAATTGAAAATTTTTGTTTAAATTATTTGTTAGATTATTTCTTGTGAAATACACTGAATTACTGGAAATTATGTTGAATTACACTATATTACAATAAATTATGTTGAATTACACTAAATTACAATAACTTCGCTAATTACGCAAAATTACGCTAAAGTAGACCGATTATGTGCCATCTTTCATGAATAATAAAAAATAGTAAAAAAATTCCGAAAAATAGTAAAAACTGGTATTCTACAAGTTCATTATGTAACTAATTTACTGAGCTACTTGGATTGAATAATAGAAACGAAAATCTTAATCGGAAACTTCAACTCAAGTTTTGAGGCTCTTCTCTTAGTTTTTTGGCGATTCTGAATTTCGAAATCCGGCATCACGGGCATTGACGCATGCGTCTTTTCGCAAGCTTTCCGAAAAGTGGTCATTTGCTGAAATCGAACACTCGAGCGCCGTTTTATGACCGTTTGAAGTTTCGCCGTCGTTTTTCGCCGTCACTAAATTACATTACATTACGGTACACTGAAAAAGCGAAACTTCCAACGTTGCAACCTCAGTTGTAATATTTTCTGTTTAGCATTACTGTTTTTTACTGTTCACAGTCGATCAGCGATTTTCAAAGTGGCTTAATAAATAGTAAAAAATTCCAAAAAATGTAAAATTTAGTCTCCAAGCACATTTCAATATAGAGAACATGTTGAGCGGTTCGGATCGGTTGTTTGAATTTTCAAAATGAAAATACGGCGTGGAGTACAAAATTAAAATGAAAAAAAAGACGGATAAAAATATTAACCGTTGTTTTAACTTCATTCAATTCAATGCACAGACAATTGAATAAATAAAAAAAAAAGCATGTCTCTTGCATTTTAGGACTTTATACATATTAAAATTAAGTAATATTTTTTTATCACTTGACTTTATACTAAATTAATTCAAAAATTTATGAATTTGACATGTAAACACATCACTCCTGAAATAATCGGTTTTACAATTTGAATTCGTCATTTAAAATAATTTTGATAGATTTTGAATTAAGCTTGAGAACAACTAGTTCCACTCAGCATGCATAAATGGTAGGAGATTAAGGAGAGTTCTGCCTTGGAATTTCTCGGATATATTCATATATTATCAGCCTTGGGATAAGATTTGGATGGTTCAGAATAGTTCTCATCAATCTCAGTTTAATATACAACATCACTTTTCCCAAATTATTAACACAGTTTTGTGTCTTCCAGATCAGATCAGATCAGATCAGATCAGATCCGATGTTAAAAGGGGGGTTATATAGCTTGTAATTCGTGCCACAGTAACTCTGGTAAAAAAAAAAAATTAAAGAATCTTGAAAGCACGAGACTTGTAAAATCTGAGATAAGATATGAATAATTTTCGAGCATTATAATTGCAGACTCACGGAATACTCGGAATTTTTATTAGATTTTTGTTTCACAAAGTTTTGGTACTAACCGAACTTCGCCGTACCTAATTTAGAGAAAGAATTTTGCACGTTACAACATTTCTATCCAACGTGAACTGCAATAAGACTATAAGAGGTGTTTTTTTTCAACATAATTAGGGGCGGTTCAATGAACATCAAATTAAATTTGGTCTGATGTTCAGTTGAAACCATTCAAACTACATCAAAATGTACACATATTTTTAAAATTCGTACAAATTAAATACACACAAATCTTAATGCGGATCAAACAATTCCAATCGGATATCAAATCAAATTTGATACAATTCCCATCAGACTGTCCCACTCCTTTTTGTCTTAACATGTCAAAAACAAACAATATCTAACCTGAATCGACCGTTAAAGCATGACAAATGAAACTTGCTAGCAGATGCATCGCACCAGAAATTGTTAGTTTTATTATTTTTAGAAACACACTCTTAAATCTCATTATGAGTTGGCTTTGTATATATGTGTTTGAGTAGAACTATGGTGCTCTCGAGTTCACCAAGCCCTTGGTGAACTCAAGTCCAAAACTCATCGGATCGGCTTCAAACGACGAATCCGACCGTTGAAACCCGTCTACCTTACGAGTGATGCGTCTACATGCAAAAATTTTAAATTTTGAAATTAATTTTGCATAGAGTCAAATGGTCAAAATTAGAAGGTTAATAAATTAATTTTAATGCATTCATTTTTTGACGTTTTTTGACCACTTGACTCTATGCAAAATTAATTTCAAAATTTAAAATTTTTGCATGTAGACGCATCACTCGTAAGGTAGACGGGTTTCAACGGTCGGATTCGTCGTTTGAAGCCAATCCGATGAGTTTTGGACTTGAGTTCACCAAGGGCTTGGTGAACTCGAGAGCACCCTAGTTCTACTCATATGTGTTTTGTCATTTTTTAATTTTTATAGTTGCATTTTTATATAAAGATGAGTATTATTCTTTTTAATTTCAAATATTTACAAGAATTTCTCTGATTAGATTTTGAATATGTATCAAATAATATTGTCTAATTATAAGTAACTAAAATGAAACCTGACTCTTTGTTAATTGCATCCTACATATCTTGATTTCACAAAATAATTTTTGGCGTATGAACCTTCATCATCATAAAAAGTTAGACCATTTCAACAAGTAACAAAAAGTAAAAAAAAAAATGTCGATTTAAAAAATTTCTTCTTATCCCGGATGCAACCTTTCTCCATCAATAATTTTTGTTGCGTGGAAGACAAACAAGCAATATCTGTGGAAGGCAATAATTAAATAAGTAGATAAAGTATTAATTTACATTATTCAATTGAGATTAAAATATAACTAAAATCACGACATATCGGTTTCAATGGTTTGATGTATCGCTTGAAACTAATTCGATGGGTTTTTGAATTAAGCTCACTTGGTGAGCTTATGAACACCCTAGTTCTACTCCAATGACAGCTCAAACAGGTCAGGTTTTGCTCCAGGCTATCAAATATTGTTTGGTCCATTTTTTTTGCCGTGTTCAATTATTGTGTTATAGGCTAACAAATTGAGTGATTTATATTTTTGCAATAAGTGACCTTTTGAGGCAATGATACCTCTCAAATTTTTGTTTTACCCCCAAGCATTTCCTCAATTAACCGCAACATAATTTTCCAATATTTCTCTAAAAATTGCTGTATTTGTTTAGAAGGTATTATTTCTTTTGTACATAACCCTAATTGAATGTGGGGGGGGGGGGCAAATCGGCGACATCTAACCTAACTAGGGATGTTCATTTCTACTGCGGATAAATATAGAAAATAGAATCAAAGAAATCAAGCAGGCATTTTTCTTTTTTTTTTATAAAGAAAAACTGGTTTGAGAAAAACAAATCTCGTTATGGCATATTTTATTGAGATAAATATATTGACAAAGCTGTTTTAATTTTAGTCCTGGATATATAATATATTAATTTGGATGAATTAGCAATATGTTGTCCTTGAATGTCAATAAAACAGTGAAATGTTAATTTAATTTGGCAACATAACTAGTTAAATGAACTTTATGACAAATAGAGATTTTGGAGACAAATATTTCATTTTAGTTGATAAGCAAAAATATATGAAAATTCCTAACAATTAGAACATTTTCCTATTTCATGATGGAATTATATTTAAAAAAATAGAAAAAAAATATTCTGGCGAGTCCATTCGTAGCAGATAGGGGTGTTAATAGTACTATTTATTCGTTTATTCGATCCGTATGTATTTGATAAGATGAACACGGGTAAGATTTTTCTTTTCATTAGCTTATCATGTACAAGTAAGAATAAAGTTTTTTCCGTTAACATAACAGATATAGATAAGCGTAAAAATTATTTTGTACCTGTTACCCTATATACTAATTATTAAAAATAAAAAATAAAAATTATAATATATATATATATATATGTGTGTGTGTGTGTATTATATATATAGAGAGAGAGTGTGTGTGGCTACCTTGGCAGTCGCTGCCAAGATTTTCAAAAGGAGAGAGAGTGTGTGTGACTAAGATCAAAATGGTAGTTTGTGGGCCATGGTCATATCAATTTGGTTTTGTAACTTTCAAAGTACAAACAGTCGATTCAAACTGTTCAACATGATGTCTATATTAAAATGTGCATGGTGACCAAATTTTACATTTTTACTATTTATTGAGATGGTTTGAAAATTATTGTTTTTAATAATCTAGAAGTTTTTTTTATTGTTTATTAAAATCAACAATTTTCAAACCATTTAAAAAAATCTCAAAAAAATGTAAAATTTGGTCTCCAAGCACATTTTAATATAGACATCATGTTGAACGGTTTGAATCGATTGTTTGAACTTTGAAAATCACAAAACCGAATTGATATAACTATGGTTTAGGAACTATCATCTTGATATTAACTACTCTATATATATGAGTAAGGATTTTTTTTATTAATTTATCGAATACGAATAGAGAAAATAAATAAATTTCGTTAATAAGACGGGTACATATTTTCATCCCATCCGTTTCATACATAGCCGATCCTCCTCAGTTCATAACTCACCGACGGTAACCGGTTGAAAAACAAACACAATAAAAAACAGTGCTCTCCTATTTTTAAATACCTAAACCATCAGAATTAAAAAAAAAATATTAATCCTTACTTCTCCGTTAATACATCTCGTATTATTATTGTTATGTTATATTTGCAGTTTCCTTACAAGTGGGGAAGGAACCCTCGTAGTTCCAATTCCGAACGTATTTTACGAGAAAGAGAGCGCTTTACCTACAATCGATCCCAATTGAACGCGATTTAGGGTTTTCTATCCGCATTTGTCTGTCGACTACCTCCGAATTCGATGTAATCTCTCTGTCTCTTTCTCTACTGTTCTTTTTTATTATATAGATTTATGGTTCGAATTTGGAGTAGCTTTAAGTTACCTAATAGAATTTTTGTAGGTGGTATTTGCTTCACGGTTGCGATAATGATGGTCGCTTATTTGATTCTTTGTCGGATTCTTTTAAATTTGCTTTTGAATCGGAGCTCGTTTCTTTTGTTTAATTATCTGTTGTTACTTGTAATTGAGTTAGGGTTGTGATTGATTTGGCCATTGTAAGGTCGTTTTACATCTGGAATTCAAAAAAAAAAAAGGTCGTTTTACACCTCTTTCGGGAATTGTTGGGTTGTATTTGTTTGTACTGACTCTTTCCTTCATCCGAGGGACTTAACCCTAGTTTTGATTTACCTAATTTTTCTGGAATTGCAATATTTCTGTGCGGTTTTACAGAGATCATGTTGTTTACGGTTTGAAGTTTGGTTTGGTTTGTGTTCTCAGATTACGAATTGCTGTGATACTATTTAATTGGAAGTCTAGGTTTTTCTTTAAGATATCTCCTTTCTTTCTCGTTCTTTTTTGAAGAAGGAAAGTTTCTTTCTTCAAATTAAAGAAGCCATCCTGAATTAACTATTAGATGATTTCAGTTTTCTTATTTGAGTTGCGAATAAGTTCTAGGTTAAATTTACCTTCCGAAATGAGAATTTATGCTTAAGTTTAGGTGCATAGCATCTCAATTCCAATCTTTAATTTAAATCTGTTGGAGCTTGACATATGTGGGAGGTAATAAAGCTTGTGCAATTGAGTAAACAATGAAAAATGTATAGTGTTGCTAATAAACATTAATGTATACTTTAGGTATGTTAAATTAAGATATGATGCAATTGAGTAACAATGAAAAATGTATAGTGTTGCTAATAAACATTAATTTTATTTTATTGAGCTTGAGATTCAAAGGGAGGACAGGTACTCAAGTGATATCTTGATATAAGATAATAAAGCTTTTGCATAATTTTAGACATAGTAAGAGATGATGCCGTCAAACAAACAATGACATGATATGTTTGTATTGCTATAGTTAGCTTCATGTGTTTTAGACATCCTTGTTTTATTCAGCTTTGCAAAAAATAGTTCTTTCCTTTTTGCTTTTACTGTATTTACATATAATTGTTTGATCTTACTAGAAAGGGTGTTTGCTCTGGACCATATATGTTGTTTTCTGAAAATAAGAACTTAAAGAGGACAATATTTACCTCTTTTGAATAACACAATTTACTTCTTCCAAGGAAGAATGAACAATATTTTCTCAGTTATTTCAGTGTTTTGTCCGATCTCATTTTATAACTTAAATGTTCTTTATTTCGGTTTCTTTTTAAATTGAACCACAGGTCCTTTGTTTATCCAGGGCTTAATGACACTCATTAGCAGGCTTATAGAATCTTTTTTATGGAAGGAGCACTTTTTATTAATTAGAAGTAATTATTTTTTTTTGTTTAGGCAGTAAAATGTCAGATATATGCAAGATTCTGTAGTTCCATATGTTTGGAAGTTCAGTATTCCTAGGGTTTATATTAGGAAAATAGTCAGTGAGTAATATCTGTATGTTTTCTATTTGGTATGTCAGTATCATTCAAGTGATAAGGGAATCAGTGTGCTTATTTTAATATAATCAAACAGCAGAAGTGATCATTTATTCAGTTTTCTGTTTGAATTTTATCATGTTTGAATAAATATTTAAACTAGGAGGGTGATTTGAGCAAGTACTTTGCTTCAACTGGTTAAGACTTCCATGGAGAGTTCTGCTTGTATTATGGTGTGATAATTGTTCTTACTATTGCATTTATTAACCGGAAGTTTGTGCTATGAGCAATTGCTAGTTGATTATGGCAACTTTTTATTTGCCTTGTAACTAATTGTAGAGAAAAAAGTGCCTTGACTATTCTATACAGGAACAAAGATGCTATATTATTTTTATTCTTCTTCTTCTTTTTCTTCTTATTATTATTAGTAGTAGTAGTATTGTTCTTTGTTGTTTCAGCAAGCTATACATAGTACTACTGTGTAGAGAATGAATAATACATACTAGTTTACTTTGGACAACACAGTGTGACAATTGATTTTATCATTTTGTTTGATTATGAATAGTTTAGGTACAAGCACTTGTACTGCCTACTGGTGCGTGGTTCCTCTGCTCCTCTCTCACTGATTCAACTCTCCTTCCTCAGCTGTGCCTGTGCGCCCCTCAAAGCCTGACCTCTTCTCCGCTCTGCGCACCCTCAAACCTGGCAAGATCTCTCTCTCTCTCTCTCTAAGTGTGTGATTTTGTTTCTGGTTGTTCGAAACGAGTTATTTGGACTAAAATTTGCTGAGTGTTTGCTGGAGCCCTTGAGACAGACTGGCTTTCTGTCTATGTACTGAAGTTTGGAAATTTCAAATGTTTCAGACTTAGATTTGTTGGATTTTATGTCAAGATAAATTTTGGGAATGTTCATGTTCTGATTGATTGGTTCTGGCATGGCAGTGGATAATGAATTTATATAAATAATATGCATGACAGCAAAATGAAGTTATTAAAGAAAACTATGGTCTAATTTAGTACTGGTAAACTGTTACATTATTGGAATGTGATGATATCAGGCATTTTGGCTGATTGTATCGAGTAGCTCAATTTCCAAACAAATTGAACTTGAGATTGGTTTTGAGTATGGAATTGTATTGCAGCTTTGAGCTGGCTCGATTCAATAACATAACAAATCCAAATAATTTATTTTCGGCTTGAAATTTCATTGCAGTTTGAATTAGCTCGATGCTCTTGCAGTTATAGTTGCAAGTTAATAGTTGTTGTATCTATAATTTAGTGTAATTTTTAATTGGATAATAGTTTGTATTGATTTCCTCTTTGTTTCTTCTCTATGTGAAAAAGAAAAGCCAAAATGGATTCTGTTTAACGGAAAACCATTTAAAGTCTTTTACATCCATTACATAAACACAGGAGATCTAATTATTGCCCCTTGTATTAAAATTTTAAATTTATTATTGGAATTTATCTAGTCTCTTTTAATAAATAATTGGATTTTATTTGGGTCTCATATATTATGCATGCCTTGAAATTGTTTTTGGCTTAGACATGAACTCATCATTCCTTACAATTCACTTGAAAAAATATTTTTTAATTTTGTGGTACATTCTCTAATTCTATTTGCTCATTTTTTATTCAACTTTGTGGGTATTGTTAGTACTTTTCTGGGTTTAACTATGATAATACCTTTTCTTTAGCAATTAATTATATTGAAAATATACCCGATCTTCAGGTGCTTGATGAAACTACTCCATCCAATATCTCTAATTCTTCTTAACTTTTTTTTTCTGTAATACAGGTTTCTTCAAATTAATATGGCATTGATTTCATTATCGAAAGCATATTTAATATCCAAAAGTGGAACTTGCTCAAGAAATCCCCAGTTCTGGTCACTTGGTCAGAATAACTTCCCCAAATTCCAATTATGTCTTCTCAGGCAGAGTACTCGAAATATCCATGAAAATACCATCAGTTTAGCCTCTAAAAGTTGGGCCCCTCAACTGGTACCAATTCAAAAGACGGATTCCCCTATGAAGGAAGTAGTGTATGTATCTCGGCCACATTTCTTGACTGAAAATGGTGGTGCAGTGAAGGTATTGGTACTTGACCACAGCGGAAATTATAGTGTCATAATTGAAGTTTCTAATTTGCCAAAGGATGTAACAGGAGATGGTTTAGTTCTTGATTGGGGCATGTACCGTTCTGATTCATCTCAATTGAGAAGGCCAGAAGGAGCTGGAACAGGTAAGGTATCACTCATGGTAAACTCCTTACGTGAGCCTAGTACTGAACTTCAATTCCATTCTTCTCAAACTCTGTTTTACCTGTCATTTGTGGTACTGGACTCAGCTGGATCTGAGATAAAAAGCCACAGGGGTACCAGATTCTGCGTGCCAATTGGTATTGAATCGGGAAAACCCATGCCATTGGGTTTTTCATTTTCTGATGACGGCAAGGCAAATTTTTCTCTATTTTCACGAAATGCCGAGAGTGTGATTCTCTGTTTGTTTGAAAAGGGGAATGAAGAACCGGGTTTAGAGATTGAGTTACACCCGTATTTGAACCGCTCCGGAGACACGTGGCACATATCTCTTGATGCTGTTGATAAGTATTCCATGTATGGGTATAGATGCAAGGGGCCATTAGACTGGAAGAAAGGAGGTCGATTTCACATGCGGCATGTGCTTCTAGACCCCTATTCAAAGATAATTGAAAATTTTGCATCAAATAAAGGTGAGAAGGTCTCTTTTGCTAAATGTCTCGCCTCTTTGGCCACTGAGAAAAAGAGTTTTGATTGGGGAGGTATCAAAAACCCTAATTTACCAATGGAAAAGCTAGTGGTGTACCGTTTGAATGTGGGCCTCATTGCAAAAGACAAATCTTTTTCAGGCCTAACAGAAAAAATCCCTCATTTTAAGCAACTTGGTGTGAATGCAATTTTGTTGGAGCCGATTTTCTCATTTGATGAGAGAAAGGGACCATACTACCCGTACCACTTTTTCTCTCCCATGAAAAAATTTGGGTCTATTGATTCTTTAAAGGAGATGGTTAAGGTGATGCATAAAAATGGTATAGAGGTGTTTTTAGAAGTTTCTCTGTCAGGAACGAGCGAAGGAGATGATATTTCTCCACAGACAATTTCTTTTCGTGGTATCGATAGTTCTTCATATTACATGAATGGAGGTTCTAGTATACTTAATTGCAACAAGACCGTTGTCCAAACCCTAATTTTGGATTGTCTGAGATATTGGGTAGTTGAATTTCACATAGACGGTTTCTCTTTCGTCAATTCGTCTCTCTTGCTGAAAGCTTCAAATGGTGTGGATACACTATCCCGTCCTGCTTTTGTTGAGTCCATTGCTTTTGATCCAGTTCTCTCAAAGACCAAGTTCATTTCAGACTCTTTCTCTCCAGCTGAGCTATCCATCCAAGATCTCCAGTTCCCTCACTGGAAGAGATGGTCTGAGATGAACAGTAAATTCTACACTGATGTGAGAAACTTTTTGCGGGGAGAGGGGCTTCTTAGTAATTTTGCTACCCGTCTATGTGGCAGTGGAGATAAGTTCTCCTCTAGAGGCCCCGCTTTTTCATTCAATTACATAACAAGAAATTTCGGTCTTTCTCTGGTGGATTTGGTGAGTTTTAATAATGCCTCTGAATTGTCTTGGAATTGTGGGGAAGATGGTGCAATTGACAATGCAGCTGTACTGGAAACTAGATTGAGGCAAATAAGAAACTTTTTGTTTATTTTATTTATTTCTATAGGTGTACCTGTGCTTAATATGGGGGATGAATGTGGTTATTCTACCAGCGGCTCCATTGCATATAATGATAGGAAACAGGTGAATTGGAGTAGCATGAAAACTCCATTTGGGAAACAGATCAGACAGTTCATTGCATATTTGACTGCGTTGCGGAGTAGAAAGGATGATATGTTTCAGAGGAGGGAGTTTCTGAAGTTGGAAAATATTATCTGGGGTGGCAGCGATGGGGTCCACTCTGAGCCGAATTGGTTGGACCCTGCATGCAAGTTTCTCTCTGTGGTGATAAAACCTGAAATTTCAGATTTGGATTCAGATTCAGATTTAACTTCGGCACGAAATGGGGGTGAAGTGTTTATTTGTTTTAATGCCGGTGTTAATACTGAGACGGTTGTGCTACCTGAGGGTTTGGCATGGGTCAGGTTGGTAGATACTGCACTTCCATTTCCTGGTTTCTTTG
Organism: Carex littledalei; assembly: GCA_011114355.1. NCBI lineage: Eukaryota > Viridiplantae > Streptophyta > Magnoliopsida > Poales > Cyperaceae > Carex > Carex littledalei. Next base: position 9,718,355 of record CM022090.1, on the reverse strand, counting down.
TAAATGGGGGTGATAGTGTAGTACAAGTTGCTGGTATGTCATCCTATGAAATTAAACCGCATAGTTGTGTTTTGTTTGAAGCAAAAGGAAGCACCAAGTAACGGGGGCTTTGCATCTTTTTTCGGGTCTTGTTGTATAATGCTATGTAATATATCGCATTAAAGAAATAAAAAATAATATGCTGGATTGCTAACCTATAAGATATTGAGTATTGAAACTATTGATATAGTTTTTTTTTTTTTTCTCTTCTGTCTTTGTACTTTTGTTTTCCATTTTCTCACCTTCTTGAATTTACTTTGTTTCGGAGCATTATGTTCATTTTGGTTCTAGGATAGTGCAATTATATACGGATAGTATATATGCCGAAATTTTTATTAATAGGAAAATAAATAAAAAAATATCAATAATGGGGAAGGGATTCGGAGAAATTTGATATGTAGGAAAAACGTGATTGTATGTAACATCCAGAGGATGTTATAGATCAAAATGTTCAGATTAGCAAAATCAAGTTATCACTAATTAACGAAACTGCAAACTCTAAACGTTTTGATCTACCACATTCAGATACTTTGAAAAAAAAAATTATCTGAACATTAGTTTGACAACGTCCTAACCCAAGAAGTAAAAAATAAACAGGCCGCTAGAATCAATGACGTCCAGATTAGAAAAGCGCTGATTTTTCTTTTCTCTATCTTTTGAATAAGCCAATTAGGGTTGCCAGCACATTTTGTTTGAATCAAACTCCGAAACTCGTATTGGGTTTAAATCCCTGTAAATGGAACTTCGTGTAGAGAAAACTCCGAAGTTCTACCAAAGAAAACTACGAAGTTCCATTTAGATGTAATAAAAATTTATCATTATTATTGGTTTCCAACAAACTCCGAAACTCGTATTGGGTTTAAATCGCTTTAAATGGAACTTCGTTTCCTCCCATATCCGGTTTTCTATGTTCAAGGCAAAAGATAAAATAGGCAAGTTGTTAATTGTTTCCTATAAATGGGCTGAAATATTGCAAAAGGAGATGAAAACGGAATTACTCCCCAGCTGTAAAAATTGATTCGTATCAATATCCCTGAATTCTACCAAAAAAAATTATAAATCCTTCGAACGTAATTAAGGGAAACAAATCGGCGGTTATTCATTTGAAATAACAAGAACCTGTTTTTTCTCACCCAACCGTTGATTTTCTTCGAGATTTATGCATGAAATTTTTTTAACGGTTTAATTAAAAATAACAGGTTTATGTTACTCCAAAAATATAACAGCAGATTCGTACTCACAATTAACAGCTCATCATGCTTATCTCCTGACATAGTCATGCCCTCTTTAGAAATACCTCTATTTAAGCTTCAAATCATAACCAAAATTTTATCCAAACAAAACCTAGCAAAACAATGGCATCCAAAAAACCTATGCTTCTTTTTGGTCTTGTCCTTGTCTCTCTTCTCATTATTGCCCAATCAGGTACTCTCTTATCTTGCACTAAGATATTCGTTTCTCACATTTTTTTTTTTACCTTTCGTTTGTTAGTGTAATATGACTAACTTATAGATAGATGTAATACCATACGAAATTTCTCCTTTTTGTTTTCCTCAGCATATACTTTGAAAATAAATTAAAAAAGAAACTGTGATAAAAATGAAAAAAAAAAAAGTCATAAAGAGCGTGAAAATTTCTCTGTCAACATCAGTAATTCTGACAATATTATTGACATGATTTATGACTGATATGCATATAAATGTTACATTATATGTTCTTCGATAGATGAGAAATGGATATGTGGTGGGCCGTGCCACACAAAACGGAGGACTGTGATCATTCGGAGTGCAAGGAAGTGATAGGCGATCCGATCTCTGTGGAATGCGTCATCAATAAAGACTACAAAGGTTCTACTCCCATACCTCAGTACCATTGTTGCTGCAGGATCAGCTGAAATCAATTCATGCTGTCATGTTAATGGAGAAGAAACTGGCTTCCTGCTTATATTAATAATTGCGTCTTATTGTATTATAACACAGACTTGTAAATTTAACATGGCATGCAATTATAATAATATCTTCACTTATCCGATTTCTACTTGTCTCATTCATCTTTTTGCATGTCTATTTTGAATTTTTTTAGTCACTTCTGATTTGAACACCACAGAACACCATATCTCAAGAAGTTTACACAAGTAATTATAATTCAGGGGTTCGGATCATATCCGAAGGCCTTTGGACTTGACTCTCTGTCCAAAGCCTTTTTACATCGTATGATTAAATTTTCATCAGGATTGTATGGATTGATTGTAATTTTCGTTAATTCCAGTGCTTTTAAATGCGGCCACATGGACCGTATACGTGTATATTGATGCCTTACATGAGAAAACTTTAGGATTTTTTTTATTTGCATGCGTGTTGTCAAATCCAAACCAAATAGTTCAAATGTCATCAGGTATAAAGTTCCGTTTCTGAATCTTAATATTTCATTTAAGAATTTAGGTCAAGTCTCACTCTGACGTACCTTCACAAGCTCTCTCAAATCGGACCGAATAAAAAGTTTTTCAGCAAAATAAAAAATTTAGGATTATTAGAATGACACAAGCTATTTAAATTAGATGAGGGTATATTTGTCAATTCAATTTTTAAAATAATTGAATAAAAAGTTAAATAAATAAAAAGGGATGGAAGAAAATTTATCAAGTTTGTATGGAGATATCAGCTATCTTAAAAGTTTCCATAGTACACAAGAAAATTTTCCTTTATTTTATTATTGGATTGGAAAATAAATGCATATCGCGCTGATATGCATCCCAAGATGGAGGAACTGGATTCCAAATTTCCAATGAATGGAGAAACTGGATTAAGTCGTGTCATTCGATTGGCTTCTTGCTGAACATCGTTCTTTTTTTATTTATAAGGAAATTGTCGTGGTGTTGTGTAATACTTTGTGCAGCATCTGTATTTGTGATAAGAGCAGAGATCCCTTAAATATTTTTTGTATTTTGACAATTTTCAAAAAAGGTTTAAATTTGATATATAGTATTGTAGATATGATCCATATTATTCACATATGACATAAAAAATAATGAGATTTGATATATATTTCACTGACTTAAAGTTTCAATGGATCGAATACCATGAATCCAACAGTACCACAGGAAACTTTATGACCGTCAAATGCTTGACCCCAGTATACACCTCTCCATCAAATCCCATTTGAGGCGATACCTGTTCAAGCCCACCAGAGCCTTCAGCAACCGCCAACCGAGGGAGAAATCAACGGGCCAGGACAGAGCTCCCGGCCCAGACGGGGTAACATTCAGATTTTTGCAAGATAAGATTTGTAACTGAAATGAAATTACTAATGTACTGAGAAATCTTTCGTGCAAGCCCACAAAACAAAAGCTTTCTTAGATTAGTCCTCGCATTTGACTTGTTCTCACCTTCTGATAAACTCTAGACGGTTAAAAAAAAAACAAATCTCCAATCTACCTGTGGCAGAAAAATTCCGTTAACAAAGTCCGTCCATCCATCCATAATAAACGGTCATAATTAAAATATAGATGATGTCTTATTAAAATCAAATATTCTCCGTATTTTAATTATGACCATCAATCATAAACAGATGAACAGATAAATCTTGTTGACAGAATTTTCTTGCTCACCGGTACACAGGAGATTCAGTTCTGAAAAATGGATTCTCAATATCTGCAATTTAATATATAGTCGACACCAATTGATTCATTCTGGTCAATCAACCGGACATGTATGGCCAACCAATAAAAAATTCTCATTTGAATTAGCTTTTCACTACAATAATTGCAATTAATGGCTAATGACAAGTCACCATTATTTCTTGTTGTTTCTCGCTAAATGCATGCTTATTATAGAAGAAAAATCATAGTCTGTTGATAATTACGATCGTCATTTTTAAAACTAGCAGATTATAATCTTTTTTTCTATTCCGTGGAAGTTGTGATAATTAAACAACAAAAAACATTACTTATTTTCTTAAACAATTTATAAAATTTAAGAAATTTTTTATAGAATAAGAGCATGGTCCTTATTTTTTTCTCACAAAAAAAATCTATTATTTTTGTTTTAATTATTAATATCTAGTTAATTGATTGTGCATCGTTATCGGGCAGTCCAAACTCAATATATATATATGAGGAGGGATCAAGTTACAACAAAGTTACAACATTCATTTTTTTCATTTTCAAAGTCCAAATCGTCGATCCAAACCGTTCAACATGATCTCCACAATAAAATGTGCTTGCAGATCAAATTTTACATTTTTTTGAATTTTTTTACTATTTATTAAGTATTTTACAAAAAATAGTCATATTCAGACCATTGAATTTTGTACCCATCTTAATAAATAGTAAAAAAATTCAAAAAAATGTAAAATTTGATCTGCAAGCACATTTTATTTAGATAATCATGTTGAACGGTTTGGATCGACGATTTGGACTTTGAAAATGAAAAAAAAAATAGTTGTTGTAACTTTGTTGTAACTCAAATTTGTTGTAACTTGATCCCTCCTCTATATATATATATATATATATATATATATAGGATTTTGCTAATATGCTACACGTAGCATAGAGCCCCTCCGTGCTACGGCTCACTTTTTGAGTTTTCAAAATCCTAACGGTCGATCCGAACCGTTCAACATGATCTCCATATGAATATGTACTTGCAAACCAAATTTTACATTTTTTAGAATTTTTTTACTATTTATTAAGCCACTTTGAAAATCGCTGATCCAATGGTCCAGAAAAGTTTACTGTTGTGTACAAATTAGTGCTTTTTCAAAGTGGCTTAATAAATAGTAAAAAAATTCTAAAAAATGTAAAATTTGGTTTGCAAGTACATATTCATATGGAGATCATGTTGAACGGTTCGGATCGACCGTTAGAATTTTGAAAACTCAAAAAGTGAGCCGTAGCACGGAGGGGCTCTATGCTACGCGTAGCACCGTAGCACTGTCCTATATATATATATATATAAGAATGTATTTTTTCACATGACTAAGTTGAAAATTTTAAATTTTTTATCGGAGGAACTTTTAGATACTATGCATTTGTGCCTCCTTTGAAAAAAGAGGATAATTCAAATTAAAATTGTATTCTCAGATAAAACATAACGCCAAACAAAAGGGAAATATATATATATATATATATATGAGATTGGCTAATGTGCTAACGTTATAACTTCGGCCGAAGTTATAACGAGTCGTTTTTGTAATTTCAAAATTCAAACAACCGATCCGAACCGTTCAACTTTTTCTAAATATTGAAATGTGCTTGGAGACCAAATTTACATTTTTTGGAATTTTTTTACTATTTATTAAGCCACTTTGAAAATCGCAGATCTGCTGTGAATAGTAAAAAACAGCAAAATTTTCTGGACCACCGGATCAGTATTTTCAAAGTGGCTTAATAAATAGTAAAAAAATTCCAAAAAATGTAAAATTTGGTCTCCAAGCACATTTCAATATAGAGAACATGTTGAACGGTTCGGATCGGTTGTTTGAATTTTGAAATTACAAAAACGACTCGTTATAACTTCGGCCGAAGTTATAACGTTAGCACATTAGCCAATCTCTCTCTATATATATATATAGATGAGCTATGGTGAGACGTGGAGTAAAACCAAGTTTTTACTCCATGGCACTATATTTTCATTTTGAAAATCCAAACAACCGATCCAAACCGCTCAACATGTTCTCTATATTGAAATGTGCTTGGAGACCAAATTTTACATTTTTTGGAACTTTTTTACTAATTATTAAGCCACTTTGAAAATCGCTGATCCGATAGTCCAGAAATTTTTATTGTTTTTTACTGTTTACAGTGGATCAGGGATTTTCAAAGTGGCTTAATAAATAGTAAAAAAAATCAAAAAAATATAAAATTTAGTCTCCAAGCACATTTCAATATAGAGAACATGTTGAGCGGTTCAGATCGGTTGTTTGAATTTTCAAAATAAAAATATGACATGGAGTATAAACTTGTTTTACTCCACGTCTCACCATAGCTCATCTATATATATATATATATATATATATATAGAGTAAGGCTACGGTGCTTTGCAAAGCATAGAGGCCTCCGTGCTTCGGGGCTACTTTTTGGATTTTGAAAATCCAAACAACCCATCTGAACCGTTCAACATGTTCTAAATATTGAAATGTGCTTGGAGACCAAATTTTACATTTTTTGGAATTTTTTTACTATTTATTAAGCCACTTTGAAAATCCCAAAATCCAACGGTAAACAGTACAAAAATTTGGACCACCGGATTTGGGATTTTCAAAGTGGCTTAATAAATAGTAAAAAAATTTCAAAAAATGTAAAATTTGGTCTCCAAGCACATTTCAATATTTAGAACATGTTGAACGGTTCGGATGGGTTGTTTGGATTTTCAAAATCCAAAAAGTAGCCCCGAAGCACGGAGGCCTCTATGCTTTGCAAAGCACCGTAGCCTTACTCTATATATATATATATATATATATATATATATATATATATCAATCGCGAGATAGCATTACTCATCACCAAATTGGGCAGCTAAGTTTGTGCTGAAGGAACTATAAGAAACAATAATGACTTGTCATTATTACATTTATTATGTGAAAAAGCTAATTCAAGTGAGAATTTCTCATTGACGGATAAAATATTACTATTAAAAAAAAAGACGGATAAAAATATTGGGATCGACTAACAGTCCCTTCCATTCAGTCCCCTAAACGTCCCCCTAACGGTCAAAGTACAACTGTCAGTCCCCCATTCAACATACATTAATTCACATACAAAATTGAAAGTATTCATACCTAAGATATCAAGTATTCATATATAATTCATCAAGTATTCATACCCAGATATCAAGTATTAATTCACATACAAACTGTGGACCATTACTTTTCGGGGGCAGTAACTGTTAGAATGCATTGGGGACCACAACCAAAAAGTCACGTGGATCACACCACCAGTGCTACATTCATTGATTAAATTAATTCACATACAAAATGAAAAGTATGAATACCTAAGATATCAAGTATTCATATATAATTCATCAAATATTCATACATAAGATATCAAGTATTTAAAAAAAAACTGGACACAATACCTACTCATCTTTTACACGTTTTTCAAGGTGGTTTTTTTTTTTCTCCGTTCAATCTAACCAATTTTTGGGACGATCTATGAGGAATTTTGCAAATCTAAAACCACGAACGTGTTCTACACAATTTTCTCTTTCAAATGAGATCCATGATGACATACTTTTACACGTTTTTCAAGGTATCAAATATTCAAATATGGAAAATATTCATACAAAATGGAAAGTATTCATACCTAAGATATCAAATATTTATATATAATTCATCAAGTATTCATACTTAAGATATCAAGTATTTAAAGAAAAAAACTGGACTCAAATATGAAAAGTATTCATACAAAATGGAAAGTATTCATACCTAAGTTATCAAATATTCATATATAATTCATCAAGTATTCATACTTAAGATATCAAGTATTTAAAGAAAAAAATTGGACTCATCTTTTACACGTTTTACACGTTTTTCAAAGTGATTTAATGATTGACAAAGTTAGTTAGAATGGGGGAGACGTTTAGGGGACTGGAGTGCGGGGGACAAGATCTTTACTCAAAAATATTAACCGTTGTTTTAACTTCATTCAATTCAATGCACAGACAATAGAATAAAAAAAAAAAAGCATGTCTCTTGCATTTTAGGACTTTATACATATTAAAATTAAGTAATATTTTTTTATCACTTGACTTTGTACTAAATTAATTCAAAAATTTATGAATTTGACATGTAAACACATCACTCCTGAAATAATTGGTTTTACGATTTGAATTCGTCATTTAAAATAATTTTGATAGATTTTGAAATTAAGCTTGAGAACACCTAGTTCCACTCAGCATGCATAAATGGTAGGAGATTAAGGAGGGTCCTGCCTTGGAATTTCTCGGATATATTCATCGTGTACTAGTGACTTATCCAGCCGTTCGATTATCAGCCTTGGGATAAGATTTGGATGGTTCAGAATAGTTCTCATCAATCTCAGTTTAATATACAACATCACTTTTCCCAAATTATTAACACAGTTTTGTGTCTTCCAGATCAGATCCGATGTTAAAAGGGGGTTATGTAGCTTGTAATTCGTGCCACAGTAACGCTGGTAAAAAAAAAATTAAAGAATCTTGAAAGCACGAGACTTGTAAAATCTGAGATAAGATATGAATAATTTTCGAGCATTATAATTGCAGACTCACGGAATACTCGGAATTTTTATTAGATTTTTGTTTCACAAAGTTTTGGTACTAACCGAACTTCGCCGAACCTAATTTAAAGAAAGAATTTTGCACGTTACAACACTTCTATCCAACGTGAACTGCAATAAGAGGTGTTTTTTTTCAACATAATTAGGAGCGGTTCAATGAACATCAAATCAAATTTGGTCTGATGTTCAGTTGAAACCATTCAAACTACATCAAAATGTACACATATATTTTTAAAATTCGTATAGATTAAATACACACAAATCTTAATGCAGATCAAACAGTTCCAATCATACATCAAATCAAATTTGAGACAATTCTCATTGGACTGTCCCACTCCTTTTTTTCTTAACATGTCAAAAACAAACAATTTCTAACCTGAATCGACCGTTAAAGCATGACAAATGAATCTTGCTAGCAGATGCATCGCACCAGAAATTGTTAGTTTTATTATTTTTAGAAACACACTCTTAAATCTCATTATGAGTTGGCTTTGTATATATGTGTTTTGTCATTTTTTATAGTTGCATTTTTATATAAAGATGAGTATTATTTTTTTTAATTTCAAATATTTACAAGAATTTCTCTGATTAGATTTTGAATATGTATCAAATAATATTGTCTAATTATAAGTAACTAAAATGAAACCTGACTCTTTGTTAATTGCATCCTACATATCTTGATTTCACAAAATAATTTTTGGCGTATGAACCTTCATCATCATAAAAAGTTAGACCATTTCAACAAGTAACAAAAAGTAAAAAAAAAATGTCGATTTAAAAAATTTCTTCTTATCCCGGATGCAACCTTTCTCCATCAATAATTTTTGTTGCGTGGAAGACAAACAAGCAATATCTGGGGAAGGCAATAAATAAATAGTTACAGTTCAAGTATTAATTTACATTATTTCAATTGAGATTAAAATATAACTAAAATCACCACATAATTAATTGATCGTACAAGACTTAAACAGTAAAAACACGAATTCACATCACCTACTTAAGCAAATTATGATCGAACAGTTCTTTTAACATAGCACGAATCTCAAAACAGACCCCCTACAGTCTCCATAGGCACCAGATTGAGTTTGATCCAAATAGAATTAATCTGAGCCGTCCGTTTCAATTTGCTTGAGTCAAATATCTGAGAGGATACGGATCCGTAAAAACACCCTTCTCCATTAAAACTTGAACGAGAATAAAATTTTAATCTGGAATTTGGGGCCGTTTGAAAGGAAAGTTTGTCTGGAGAGATTACTGACACGTGAATACGTGATAAGCCTAGCATGAGACAAAAGCTGTGCGCTAGGGATGTTCATTTCTACTGCGGATAAATATAGAAAATAGAATCAAAGAAATCAAGCAGGCATTTTTCATTTTTTTTTTTATAGAGAAAAACTGGTTTGAGAAAAACAAATCTCGTTATGGCATATTTTATTGAGATAAATGTATTGACAAAGCTGTTTTAATTTTAGTCCTAGATATATAAATTATTAATTTGGATGAATTAGCAATATGTTGTCCTTGAATGTGTGAAATGTTAATTTAATTTGACAGCATAACTAGTTAAATGAACTTTATGACAAATAGAGTTGTTGGAGACAAATATTGCATCTCAGTTGATGAACGAAAGTATATGAAAAATCTAAACAATTAGAACATTTTTCCTATTTCATGATGGAATTATATTTAAAAAAATAGAAAAAAAATATTCTACCGAGTCCATTCGTAGCAGATAGGGGTGTTAATAGTACTATTTATTCGTTTATTCGATCCGTATGTATTTAATAAGATGAACACGAGTAAGAATTTTCTTTTCGTTAGCTTATTATGTACAAGTAAGAATAAAGTTTTTTCTTTAACATAACAGATATAAATAAGCGTAAAAAATATTTTGTACCTGTTACCCTATATACTAATTATTAAAAATAAAAATAAAAATTATAATATATATATATATATAGGAGTTGGCTACGGTGCTACGCATAACATAGAGGCCTCCGTGCTACGGCTCAATATTTGAGTTTTTAAAATCCTAACGGTCGATCCGAACCGTTCAACATGATCTCCATATGAATATGTACTTACAAACCAAATTTTATATTTTTTATAATTTTTTACTATTTTTTAGATAGGTAGAAAATCACTTGATCTGAATAGTACCGAATTTTCAGATAAAGAGATTCTACCTATCTAAAAAATTAGTAAAAAAATTCAAAAAAATGTAAAATTTGGTTTGCAAATAAATATTCATATGGAGATCATGTTGAATGGTTCAGATCGACCGTTAGGATTTTGAAAACTCAAATATTGAGCCGTTGCACGGAGGCTCTCTATGCTACGCGTAGCATATTAGCCAGATTATATATATATATATATATATATAGAGAGAGAGATAGAGTGTGTGTGTGGCTACCTTGGCCGTCGCTGCCAAGATTTTAAAAAAGAGAGTGTGTGTGACTAAGATCAAAATGGTAGTTTGTCGGTCGTGGTCATATCAATTTAGTTTTGTAATTTTCAAAGTACAAACAGTCAATTCAAATCGTTCAACATGATGTCTATATTAAAATGTGCTTGGTGATCAAATTTTACATTTTTACTATTTATTGAGATGGTTTGAAAATTGTTGTTTTTAATAATTTAGAAAAAAAATTATTGTAAAAATCAACAATTTTCAAATAATTTAAAAAAATTCCAAAAAAATGTAAAATTTGGTCTCCAAGTACATTTTAATATAGGCATCATGTGAACGGTTTGGATCGACTGTTTGGACTTTGAAAATCACAAAACCGAATTGATATGACTACGGTTTAGGAATTATCATTTTGATCTTAACTACTCTATATATAGATATATATATACGTTTAACTGTTTATCTAATCCGTACTGTATTTGATAAAATGAATATGAGTAAGGATTTTTTTTATTAATTTATCGAATACGAATAGAGATAAAAAAATAAATTTCGTTAATAAGACGGGTAAATATTTTCATCCCATCCGTTTTATACATAGCCGATCCTCAGCTCATAACTCACCGACGGTAACCGGTTGAAAAACAAACACAATATAAAACAGTGCTCTCCTATTTTTAAATACCTAAACCATCAGAATTAAAAAAAAAATTAATCCTTTCTTCTCCGTTAATACATCTCGCATTATTATTGTTATGTTATATTTGCAGTTTCCTTACAAGTGGGGAAGGAACCCTCGTAGTTCCAATTCCGAACGTATTTTACGAGAAAGAGAGCGCTTTACCTACAATCGATCCCAATTGAACGCGATTTAGGGTTTTCTATCCGCATTTGTCTGTCGACTACCTCCGAATTCGATGTAATCTCTCTGTCTCTTTTTCTACTGTTCTTTTTTATTATATAGATTTATGGTTCGAATTTGGAGTAGCTTTAAGTTACCTAATAGAATTTTTGTAGGTGGTATTTGCTTCACGGTTGCGATAATGATGGTCGCTTATTTGATTCTTTGTCGGATTCTTTTAAATTTGCTTTTGAATCGGAGCTCGTTTCTTTTGTTTAATTATCTGTTGTTACTTGTAATTGAGTTAGGGTTGTGATTGATTTGGCCATTGTAAGGTCGTTTTACACCTCTTTCGGGAATTGTTGGGTTGTATTTGTTTGTACTGACTCTTTCCTTCATCCGAGGGACTTAACCCTAGTTTTGATTTACCTAATTTTTCTGGAATTGCAATATTTCTGTGCGGTTTTACAGAGATCATGTAGTTTACGGTATGAAGTTTGGTTTGGTTTGTGTTCTCAGATTACGAATTGCTGTGATACTATTTAATTGGAAGTCTAGGTTTTTCTTTAAGATATCTCCTTTCTTTCTCGTTCTTTTTTGAAGAAGGAAAGTTTCTTTCTTCAAATTAAAGAAGCCATCCTGAATTAACTATTAGATGATTTCAGTTTTCTTATTTGAGTTGGGAATAAGTTCTAGGTTAAATTTACCTTCCGAAATGAGAATTTATGCTTAAGTTTAGGTGCATAGCATCTCAATTCCAATCTTTAATTTAAATCTGTTGGAGCTTGACATATGTGGGAGGTAATAAAGCTTGTGCAATTGAGTAAACAATGAAAAATGTATAGTGTTGCTAATAAACATTAATGTATACTTTAGGTATGTTAAATTAAGATATGATGCAATTGAGTAACAATGAAAAATGTATAGTGTTGCTAATAAACATTAATTTTATTTTATTTTATTGAGCTTGACATTAAAAGGGAGGTACTCAAGTGATATCTCCATATAAGATAATAAAGCTTTTGCATAATTTTAGACATAGTAAGAGATGATGCTGTCAAATGGACAATGACATGATATGTTGTATTACTATAGTTAGCTTCATATGTTTTAGACATCCTTGCTTTACTCAGCTTTGCAAAAATAGTAGTACTTTCGTTTTTGCTTTTACTGTATTGTACATATAGTTGTTTGGTCTTACTAGAAAGGTTGTTTGCTCTATAGGATATATGTTGTTTTCTAAAAATAAGAACTTTGATTACTTCAATATTTATCCTCTTATATTTTGAATAACGTAATTTACTTCCTCCTAGGAATAATGAACAATATTGTCTCTGTAATTTCAGTGTTTCGTTAAATCTTGATTTTATAGCTTAAATGTTCTTTATTTCAGTTTCCTTTAAATTGAACCACAGGTCCGTTGTATATCCAGGGGTTAATGACATTCATCAGCAGGCTTATAGAATCTTATTCATGATAGGAGCTCTTTTTATTAATTAAAAGTAATTACTTTTCAATTGAGGCAGTACAATGTCTGATATATGCAAGATTCTGTAGTTTTATATTTTTTCTAAATTCAGTATTTCTAGGGTTTAAATTAGGAAAATAGTCAGTGAGTAATCTCTACATATCTTCTATTTGCTATGTCAGTATCAAGTGATGAGGAGAATCGGTGTGCTTATTTTAATTTAATCAAACAGAAAAAGCAATCATTTAGTCAGTTTTCTGCTTGAATTTTATTATGTTTGAATAAATATTAAAATTAGGAGGGTGATTTGAGCAAGTACTTTGTTTCAACTGGTTAAGACTTCCATGGAAATTTCTGCTAGTATTATGGTGTAACAATTGTTTTATCTTAGTATTGCATTTATTAAAGTTGATTATGGTAATTTTTATCTGCCTTGGAACTAAATGTAGAGAAAAAAGTTACCTTTACTATTCTATACAGGAACAAAGATGCTATATTATTTTTATTCTTCTTCTTCTTTTTCTTCTTATTATTATTAGTAGTAGTAGTATTGTTCTTTGTTGTTTCAGCAAGCTATACATAGTACTACTGTGTAGAGAATGAATAATACATACTAGTTTACTTTGGACAACACAGTGTGACAATTGATTTTATCATTTTGTTTGATTATGAATAGTTTAGGTACAAGCACTTGTAGTAGAAGGTCACTATTGTTTTGGTGTTGTTTTTAACTTTTTATCTTCTAAGGTAGGGTCCTGGTTTCGTGTGCAAGTTTTCCATATGTTAGGTGTTTGACTTGGCAAGTCCAAGGATCTAGTGATATTTACTTTAGTCTGAATCATTTGTACTTGCTCATTTATAGATTGGTATTCTCATTTGTAGATTGATATTTCTGTTTCTTGATGCAGGCATATACTCCTACAGTTATTGGTGCTATTTGATGGAATCAGCAAAGGTATGTTTCAGATCTTGTAGAAATTTCATTTTAGTAGATTTTGTCTGTAGATAGGCACATGAAAATGGTTGAGGTTTATTTTTATCTTATTGGCGTATAAGGATCCTATGCTCTATACTAAATTATTCACAGCCAACACAAGATTGTAGTACCGACCGGTATTGCAATTGCATGCATTCCAGTATTACTAATACTGGTTCCAGATGTGTCATTAGGAGAAATATAAAGGGTAGAACAGGCACACTCATTGACAATTAATCATCACATATCATAAAAAATCCTAGAATAAGCATGTACTCTCGCATGCTTCAAAAGCATTATAATCAATACATAGATTAAGCATAACAACAAAAAAAGCTCAGATTAATTTAGCTCTCTTATTTCAGGCACAAGCAACAAAAGCTGAATCAGTCAAACTTCCAAATCCACTCTAGATGGTTCCAAAATAAAACACCACAGGATGGAAGCAATAAAGTTAAGGGCAAAAGAAAAAAAGAAAGGAGCTCCATTCAACAGCTAGAGATGTTACAACAGACTCTAGGTGAGACTCTTTTTCTCTGTACAAAAACTAACTATTTACACTCATTGATCCTTCTTTGCACACCTATGAGCGTGTCCATTTCCTCCTTGCACCTCCCTCCCACAGGTGAAACCTTCTGCTTCTTCACGCATTTGCGACAAACAAAAGTTGCTGGCACCTCATCTGAATCTCTAATCCCACTGCACCTAGTATGTTGCCACACACCACACCTGTCACATGCCAACATTCTCTCTCCATCATCATCACGGGCCCCACACGAGCAATCCACTATCCAATTCTCTAATCCCCTTTCCATTTTGTACTGCCCCAGTTGCATGTCATCTACACCAACACATCGACCCACAACCCTCACCACATCATTAGGGTTTACCACATGCTTCACCAATGCACTTTCGCTGGTGTTAGTGTTCGTCACTATGTGCTCGGCAACAAAACCTTGAAATATAGGATACGTCTCTTGAAAAGCCCTAGTTGCTTGTACTTTTAGGTCAGATATAGTTGCGCTTGTTGAGATGACAAGTAATTCTGGGGGTGGTGAGGTGTAGTCTTTTGGATGGTCACTGAGTTCAACCACACACCAAATGTGAATTATGAATGGGTTCAAAGGAAGAGGGTTAGAATTGGGTTCATTATAACACTTAACAAAATGTTTGCAATCGAGTATTTTCATTGCTGCTATGGAGGCTGCATCTTTAACAGTTTGTGCCTTGTAGGATTCCATTGTGCTGGGGTTTAGGAGAGTGCTGTACAGGAATTTGAGGTCACGAAGGAGATGCTCAATTGAGGGTCTGCATAAGGCGGTGCAGTCAACCAACAACCTCTGATGAGCAGCTTCAAGCCTGGCTTGCAATAAAAAAGTAATGTTAGATTTTGATTCACACACCAATTATCTAAATCTATCTATTCCCATCCAAGAAGATGAAGAAAAATTTCACCCACCTATCCTCTGATAAATTATTCCAAACAAAAGTTATAACTAAATTCTCCTCTCCTACATGTATGGTGGGGATTTCCTCTTATGTAAATGTTGATGAATTACAGTTTCTGTGGGGTCCATTTACCTGTATTCTATTGAATTAGTCTCGGAATTGCAACGGGCGGCTACAACGAAGCCATCCACAGTTGTCTTACCACCCAGACCCCTTAAGCAGTGATCCAATAGTTGTGTAGACCTTACAGCCTTTGACATGGCACCTTTCAGTGTGCGCCAGCTTACCCACTTGGACCCACCAACTGCTCTTAACACCTTAATCATGGCTGTATGCGCACACTCCACATCATCCTTTGTCCAGTTACAAATCAGACTATGCCGGGCAATTTCAACTTTAAACATTTTTGACATCTTCCTTTCTCCATCTGATTCATGTAGAAGGCTAGTAATGCAGTTAAACAGATCTCGGATGGTAGTTAATTCACACTCAGAAAGGCATTTGTAAAAAGAGATTATATCATGCAGAATAGTTCGAGGGGTCCGTCCTTGGTTAGAGAAAATGGCGAGTGGTATACGGGCTAGGGTTTCAACTGCCTCGTGGTACGAGTCAGCAGTAACTGCATAACTTCCAGCACCAAACTGATACCCCCATTCCCCATACCAGGGGTGCCCAAAGGTAACAGAGTGCAAGAGGCGATACTCCATGCCATGCTTCTTGGATATATCCATCACTGTCACCTTCCTACACAATTCAACAATTACACCCTTAAATTTTTTGTATTACCACAACAAAGACCAAATTGCTATTCTTGTATTGACTGTTACAATTCAAATGCTACTTCAATGATAATGATTATGATGATGGCAATAGCACTTTACCTAACATGTAAGAACTTGCAGAGGCGATCCCAGAAGGACATGATTTCACGCCCAGTTAGGTGTCGGGACCCACCCTGGTGGCCATTGACACGAAGGAGGTGGCCATAGCCGTTGGAGTGCACCACTGCATGGAGCAAGTGAGATGAATCGTGCAGTTGCAAACCCTGTTCAACTGCCTCACCTCCTACCACAGCTGGTATTCCACAATTGCATGTGCTGCACCTGAAATTTAAACAAACAAACAAACTGTTCTTTTAAATTTTGTCTATGAGGTGTTATTAGAAATGTTGACATCTAGAGAAGCTAAAATGTAACAAATCCAAGAATCATGATTAGTTGTATCTTTAATATTTAAAAGCATAAGATTTTCAGTGAAAAAGATTTTGGCAGAAGCACAATGTGAAATATATAATGGAATGTCTTTTATAAGACACCAAAAAGATCACTATATATCAAGAACAGTTTTATGAATAGTAAATGCAGTTTCATCATCTGCTCACATACTACACGTAAACTAAAAAAAGTCTTAACATGAAAATATATAATGCATCGTCTTTGCAGAACACCAGAAAGATCACCATATTTCAAGAATAGCTTTATGAACATATTTCACATTGTATCAAAAGGATGCCCTGTGTCCTTGCTGAAGCTTTAAAACAATAAAAAACATAAAATCCCCTTTCTACAAGGCTACCTTTTTTTTGACCTGCTGGGTTTACGCTTTCTATGTCCTGTGGACCTACCCCCTTCTTTTTTCTTTGCCGTTCTCCTACCCATGCCAGAATACGTTGGGAAATTTACAAGGTCAGGACTACAGACAAAATTACCAAACAGTACTTGCAAAAAAGACATTTTCAAACTAAATTTTCTTGCATAAATACTGCACCTTGATTCAGTGATCGACATCGGGGCCCCACAGTGTACACAAGAAGTCCCACGGCAACTGGGAAGTGTGCGGTTTTCATTTCTTATAATGAAGTGGTATCGTTTTGCACATACTGGGTGACCACTCCACCCTACATACATAGTTTTAAGTAACTCAATATGCACATTCAAAAAGTTCTACTTCCAAAATCCAAAACTGTTAAGCACTCCTAAAATATTAACATTGCAATAATGTAAATCATGTAGTTAAAAGACTAATAATATAGAAACATCTGAAGAAAAATTTCCCCTTATTATTTAAGCAGCAGAGAAAGGATCCAAATAACTAGGGAAATAGAACTATTAAAAAAGAACGTAAATTAAAAAAAAAATTAAGTACTTCATCTTGTTGAATAATCCAACAATTAATCAAAGTTTTAAATCAGCTAAAGTTGCAAAATATTGTATGACCTTAAAACTATAAAAATAGAACCAGGTGAACCATATTCACCCAGCAACCAAAAGTATAGCTTTTGACTCCATGAACAATGCGAGATTTTTAAACTAAACATATCATACAAATCTAAAAGAAGAAAACAAACGGAAGTATCATGATAGATGAGGCAGCATCTGTTTTGTGAAGCAATATCATAAGCATATTCAGTTAAATGATGACAAAAAAGGCACTTTCACTGTATTATACTTAGTTTAAAGTAAACTCAATATGCACATTCAAAAATTTCTACTTCCGAAATCCAAAAGTATGAAGTACTTCAAAATATTAACACTGCAATAAATGTAAAACATGAAGTAAAAGACTAATAGTATATAAAGATCTGAAGCAAAATTGCCCCTTATTATTTAAGAAGAAAAAAGATCTAAATAATTAGGGACATACAATTAAAAAAAATACAAGGCTCTTATTAAAAAAAAAATATAAGTACTTCATCTTTTGGAATAATCCAACAATAAATCAGTTTTAAATCAGCTAAAATTGCCACAAATTGTTGACACTAGAACTGTCAAAATAGAACCTGGTGAACCAAATTCACAACCAAAAGTATTTCAATCCATGAACAAACAAGAGATTTTTAAACAAAACATATCAAACAATTCTAAAATAAAAAACAAACAAAAGCATCATGGTAAAACAAAAGCAATTGATCAGTGGACATAGTCACAAAGAAACACATCTACCTTAGTACAGAAAAAAATTTCCTAGCACAAAGCTTATTCTTAGAAGTTCTATTTGATTACCCGATATATAAAACAATGAAAATGCCTATTTTTGTCATCATTTCACTGAACATGCTTATGATAATATTACAAAACCCACAAAAAACACAGTTTATGCAATTTGTAAAATGTAAGTTCTAAATAACAAAAGAGATGCATATTCAAGAAACATACCGACAACTCTGCACTGATCGCAATACACAGATCTCGATCTGACAACATCCTCATCTACCACACTCAACTCCACATCGGTGCCAGACGTGCGAATCAGCATCCGCCACGTCAGCAAGTGATTTGCCGAAGGCGCAGCGGGTGGTGACAGGATCGATGGCAGTGGCATCACCCTACCATGTCTACTCAGAAAGGCTCTTACGCTCTCTCTGAAAGGCCTTCCCACATCGCCTTCTGCTGCGATAGTATCCAGATCTAGAACTCCTCGCTGATTGATCAGATCTATAGGGCCACCGCGCGGAATGATCAGATCCGACGGTCTACGCGCGTCGCGCAGCTCTGCAATTGTGTCCAGGTCAATCGGCCTCTTCGCCTGTACGAGATCGAACGGAGAGGCCGCGACCCGAGATTTGGCTCGCTTGAGCGGTCGCCCGTTGACTACCATGGAATCCGTTAGGACTAGTATTGAAGAGGACGGAGGGGTTGGGTAATTGTTGCGGCGAGGAGCGGCGGCGCGAGAACTAGGGTTAGGGTTAGGGTTAGGGTCGGATCGGGATGGGGAAAGAGAAGGAGTCGGACGTGAGGCGGTTAATTAACCAGGGTTAAATTTAGGGTAATAGGGTTAGAATAAAAGATTGTACGAGGAGAGAGAAACTATCGGACGGACGATATTCGTTTTCGATTCGACGAGAAGTTCTCTCTGGAGAGTCGGCATGACTTGGGTTAAGCTTTGGGTTAGGTTTCCCGCCCCTAAGAAAAATGGAGAAATTTCGGGGCCAAAGGCGGGTCATATTATATACCTAAAGTACCTTGAATTTTGAGATTAAAATCTGGACCGTCCGGGTCCGAGGTGGATGCTCGGGGGCCTTAATATTCGTGCCATAACAAATCGGACGGTTCGGATCTAAACTCAAAATTTGAGTTACTGTAGGGGTTCCGAATTCCAATAAAGGCACTATGACCGTTTTACTTTATTTGTTGAAAGAGGTCCCCCTTCATTTGAGGGGCTTTTACCAAGTATTTGTTGGTTGAAATTTGCATGGAACACTTCTTTTATTGGTTTTTTTACTAATTATTAAATCGTCCCACAGATTTATTGGCTATTTTTTATTTTATAATACAGGTAAAGAAACTCACAGTTGAATCTGTTTTATTTGCCAGGATTGGTTGCTTTGTCTCCAGGAAGTTACAGCATGACCACCAAACAATCTGAACTACTAAATCATCACATAAGAGAGAAATTAAATAGTTGGAGGGGCACTTGATTTTTTTTTTCTTTCCTTCTATTTCTCCCTTTTCATCAAATCTTTTTCATAAATTAAAAAATATTATCTTATTGAATGTACTATCATTTTTATTATAACTTAGAAATGTTTTATAATAACAAAATGTGTTCAACTAGTTTATTCTACATGTAACGCAATATATCTTTGAACATAAACCATTCACTTTACTAATCTAAATCAATTAAATAATATAATCTCTCTGTAGTAATTTGCACTCACCCGTGTTATACAAGAACAAATTCCTTGTCCAAAGATTATACTTTAAAAAAAAAACAAATCCTAACTCAAAAAAAGATAAGAAAAGAAAAGTAAATTATTTCTAACTCTATAATCTAGCCAAGTGTCCAATTCCAGAGTGCACCATCTCCTTCACTACACATGCCATGCACCTCTTTCATCCTCTCAACCGATTTGCAAATCCCGCTACACGCCCAATCGAAGGAAGCCGCACATACATTTCCTGCTTGAGCTTTCCACTCACAATCTGCATTTCATTTTCTCAGATTTCAGTTTCTCAGTTAGTAAATTCATGCTTGTAAATTATTATATATTTCGGATTGAGTAAGGTTTCCATTTTACATCCTATTTCGAAAATTAATTTTAATAAGAGTAAATTTTCATTTTTTTTTAGAAACAAGAAAAAGGATTTGTGGTGCGTACCAGGAGGAGTACCGCAACATAAGCTCCGGTCATCAATATGTTCAACCTCCAATCCAATTAACCATGCACCTAAAGATACATCCTCATTTGCGTACCGATGCAAAATTGGCCTGAAATAATTAATATTCAGTTATTAATCTGTCAATATTTAGCACCTTACCTTAATATTCAGTTGTTCAGAACTAACAGAGAAATTACTCGTCCATAAAAAGGAAATTATTTGTACAGTTTCAGCAGGAAAAAAATACTAGTCCATAAAAAGAAAATTACTTGTACAGATTCAATGCCAGTAGAGAAAGTTAACTGTTCATTAAGAGGTATTCTTAGGAAAAATAAAAATAAAATGAATGGTAACTCACAAATTAATGGAGATATATGCAGCCAGGTCCTTGGAAATTGCATAAATTTGCCCAGTGGCGTGCCTAAAGTACCTGTTTCCCTCGTCTCCAAACTTCCAATACTCTGGTTCATGGTACTTGACTCCTCTGCAATTCAAGTAGTATGCAAATCATATTATCAGAAACTTCATACATTTAACATTAGAAATATTTGGATGATGATAATTGATCTGAAATTTTACTTTTGAGAGAGAACCGGGCCTGATTTCATGCATCCGATATATATACGAGGTTTTGCTCTATGTTGAGCTAGCCTAGTTGCAAGCACACCTGAATTAAGAATGAAGCAAAATCAGAAAATTACAACTCAGCTCCTATTAAATACCTGATCCTCCATACCAAAAGGGGATGATGAAAAGCTGTACTAAAATTGTTAATATAATAATAGTAATATGGGGGCAACTGTTACTTACCAAGATTAACATGCACATCGTCATCAACTTTGATATAAAAATCAGCATCCCACATAGCAACTGCAGTGGCAAAATAAATCCTAGTTTTAGTGGAGAGCGCATGATATCCTTCTACGTGATTTAGCCGCAGAAAATCATGCGTCTGGGCCTCTTCGAAATCAATTGAACGGTCCAGAATGCCCCCTTTGGTTGCACTGTGACCTATCACAAATCTTATCACAATGCCCTTCTCCTTCTCTAATTTCTTTAGTTTAGAACCTACATAAATAGCGCCAAAAAAAAAATCGATAATAGGATGTTGTAAGATTTTTGGTTGTATGAAGATGAGGTGCTAAACGTAACCTACTTGTATCCTCTCTTTTTTTTTATTTGATATTTCTATTACTTTTAGTTGAGATCATATTTGTTGTTGTTATAACTGTTCTTCCTTTTATCATAAGAATATTTTTCGAGGTGGGGCGAAACAGACTTTCAATGCACCTGTACATACAGGTATTAGCTGGTACCAGTACTGGAAGAATGCATCACTTCATATCACAATTCGTTGGTGTTTTAGATGTATATATTGGCTCGCTCCAATTAGTACTTTTGAGTTTTGACCCATTAGTGAATGGCTATTTGATTAATTCCTCCTTTTCCAATTTGTTATGATGACAAAAGGCAAACCTAACTTGAACCTGAAACTGAAATCCTATAGAAATAAATATGGATTGTTGGGAATTATGCAAGTAAAATATTATAGGAGGTTGATAAATTTCAATGCTAACCTGTAGGGACCCAAGTTTCTCTAAGCGAATCACGTCTTTTCCTACTACTAAATGCTGTGTTAATACCAATAACAGCAAATGCTTTCTGAGGAGCACTTTTGGAATTTTTCAAACCGACGCCACCGTATTCTTTGCTAGCTCTCGCAACGGCAAGTTCCAGTTCTAAAGAAGATACTGCCTTATCCAAGGACCTGAATGAAAAAAAACCGAAAAAAAAAATTATGCACACTTGAAGATGTTGAGTATAAAGTTTAAATTACTCACTGTATTGCTTGATGTGTCTTGGTTACTTCATTCATGACATCAGTCGGACCCATCTCGCCTAATATCTAAATGCAAAAACAATGTGTTTACTCAACACTTATATGTAATTTTGCATCCATTAATTGCATGGTTCTGGCCTTGTAAAGGTAATCGGCTTTTATTTACCTTTCTCCAAATTTGTTGGAATCTATTTTATTCTGGTCTGTTTGCAACTGGAATTAAGCACGATCAATATGTAATTTTTGTTTATAGATAAACATAAAAAAATGAAGAAACACACTAGAGACCATTGCACCAGACTTAAAAGGAAAAAAAAATCATACTCGCTTGTTGTCGCAGTCGTGCGTGAATAATGAGACCTTTGATCCATGATTTATCATAGAATTGCTCTCTCTTTTTGGTTGTTGCAGTAGCCAGACCCGACCACTTAGCAAGAAACCAACCAGAAAGCTAGTGACACACAGGAGCGTGACGGTTTTTCCTGACATTGGCTTAGATCGAGGCCTCTTCTCCATCTGGGGCATTCTTTCGCTTAGTGCCTTCATTAAGCAACAAAAGAGAATGCTTGAGCAAGTTGAAACATTAAATGTGTAAAAGGAAAGTTATAAGAAATGGAGAGAAATTTATGTACCATCATTTGCATATATATATTTACGTTGATTAGCAGTGCTGAAGAGAGCCTACTGTACTCTTATTCCCTTTTCTTTTTATATTTAGAGGATGACAGAGGTACAAATGACAAGATGTAAAGGTTAATTGTTAGTATAAACACCAACCCTTTAACAAAATTTTAGTTTCGCAAGGCACTTTGTGTGAGCCAAACCCCCATGCTTTGCGTGTGTGCGCATGAAATATATTCAAAATTTCAAAATTTCAAAATTGGGACCATTGAACCGCAAAAGTTTCGATTGTTAACTACGGCGGGCAACTGTTTATTATTTTAATTTATTATAGATGTTTTTTGTATCTATTAATTATTGTAATCTACATTTTTATTTGACATGGGTGTTCCTGTAGTTATATAATTAATAGATGGTGTTTCTTTTGGTGCTATTAATCACGCCTTATATAAGTTCCAACCAATTTCATGTAAATAAGTAATGATACCTATTTGACTCCTGATTCTAACCCGGAATGATGTATGCATGAACATCTAAAATCATTGCATGAACCTTTCTTTTCTCATGATTTCTAGTTACACTATGTACCTTTAAATACTTCACGGAGGTAGTTGAGCGTAAAAGCTGCAGAAATGAACCCTATATATATAGGCGGTCGTTTTTCATATTACATTTAATTTTATAATAAAAGTACGAAATCATTCGTACGTAGTAAATTTAATTTAAGGTAGAAAATATTAATGAGACCAATGCGATGTATGTTTTGGTAATGTACGCAGACAGTTTAACACAAATTAATATGATTAAATTAATTGTAAGGATATCCGTAAAATGGAACCAACTCTCAAATTGAGTTGCTTAAAAAAAAATGGAGCTTTCATAAAAAGTCTAATTGGGCCATTTCTTTGTACAAGCCCGTAGGCACTAATTGGGCCATTTTATAGCCCTAAACAGTGTTCGTTACAAGCATTAAAGAAGTTTCCGAGCAAACCAATATTTCACATTTAATCTTGTGAAAAAATAATCAGTTACAAATTCAAACTGTACAAATTAGCAACTTTTATTTAAGCTGTTACCTACATATCTTTAAATT
The DNA here is from genome assembly GCA_011114355.1 of Carex littledalei. Classification (NCBI taxonomy): domain Eukaryota; kingdom Viridiplantae; phylum Streptophyta; class Magnoliopsida; order Poales; family Cyperaceae; genus Carex; species Carex littledalei. The sequence goes on along the minus strand of CM022090.1, from coordinate 9,694,265 downwards.
TCCTGGTTAAAGAAAAGAAAAAAAAAGAGAGAATACGTCTTAAGAAGTATGGTTGGTTATAAGAGACTGAAAACAACTAAAAGTATTTTAAGTTTATTTCTCCATTCAAGCATAACCAGGCAAACACATACATAGTAGTTCAAATAGGATAGGCAATTGTAAATTCAAATTAACAGAACTGAATTCACAAACTAGCACACACGCACTGAGAGGCATATTATACTATAAAAACATTTTTTTGTGTGATTGTTGTCTGATTTAAACTTTATATGTGTAGTTTCTGCACAACCTGTTCCAAACTAGGATAAATGAAGAGAGTCGTGATAAGGCGTGGCGAGTCAACGGTAAAACAGCCTCTTTATAGAAATGAAACTCATTTGAATTATGACTCTAATTGAGTTTCATTTCTAGCCTACCCCAACTTATTTGGGACTAAAGACTTAATTGTTGTTGTTGTTGTCTGATTTAATCTTTTGACACAAGTAAATAATTTTAAGGAACTGAACATGAAAGAATGCAAACTCCAAATCGATCTACGACTTGAAAAAAAAAATTACACACCAAAGGCCTATTCGGTAAATGGGTTTCTTATGGGTTTTCATGGGTAAAAGCAATTTGTGAGCATTTTTTTCTTTTAAGACGTTCGGCACATGAGTATTTTTTTCAATTAAATTCTCAAATGGTTAACTTTTTTTTTTCTTTCAACGGTGAGTGTCCATGGAAAAATATAAAATTGAGTTAGAGCTCTGTTTTTTTCTTCTCATTTGGCGGAGCTGCTTCTTGGCGAGAGAGAGTTGCTTCATTAAATTTATTAAATTGATCATTCATTCGTATTGGCAGAGCTTCTTAATACGAAACAAAAGAATAAACAATTACTAACACAAGTACTCACTTCAACCCATTAGTGCGTAATTCTAAACTAAAATCTTTCAATGAACAGTTGAACACAAAACAAAAATATATGAGACATAAATTATAGCAAAAACGATCATGTTTGTAAAATGAAGAATTTCATCCAAGAAAGATCAACAATTTAAATATTATAAAAATCTTTACCCACATCATTATTGTTCACAAGAGATAAATCAATCGTATGAACTAAATACTCATAAAAAGATCATGCTTGTAAAATGAGAGCTTTCATCCAAAAAAAAAAATCAACAATAAAAGTCTTAATACTCTTATAAAGTTTTATGATATACTTAAAGTGAAGATAGAAACTTCAATACTGAAAATCAACAATGCAGAATGCAAAATTATTGCTAATCTTAATTATCCAACAATTAAAATTGAAAAAAAAAAGAATAAACCATCATTATAATTCAATCACGTCCACTATCATTTTGTGTGAAACAAACAAACATCACCAAGGTCTCAATTATACAGTTAGTAATTAAAAGTTATCAATTAAACAATTAATAACAGATGTACTCATTTCAACCCATTAGTGCGTAATTTGAAATTAAAATCCTTCACTAAACACACAATACAAAAATCTATGAGAAACAAATTATAGTAAAAAAGAGTATACTTGTAAAATGAAAATTTTCATCCAAGAAAGATCAAGAATTAAAATATTATAAAAATCTTTACCCACATCATTATTGTTCACAAGAGATAAATCAATCGGATGAACTAAATACCCATAAAAAGATTAAAATTAAACTAAATATTTAACTAATGAAAGAAGAGAATGACAATGACAAAGGTCCAACTCAGAAACAAACAATAAGGAAATCAATCCTTATGGATGGCAATCTAAACCTATTACACGTCATCAAATTTAGGTTTCTTCTCTGCGCCACTTGCGCCAGCGCCATACTCAGACTCAGGCTCAGCGACAGCGACCCTCTTTCTTTTACGAGTTATGACCCCCTCGTAATGAGCTCTCTTATGGCCACCTAGGGCTTGACCAGAAGAGAACTTGAGCCCACAACCACAAGCGGTGCACTCGTGCATTTTAGGAATCTTTGCCATCTTTGATTTGGAGTCGGCCTCGGACACGACACCACGAGCTAGCATAACGAGAGCATCCGCGATTTCCAACTCCAACGGGCTAAAGAAGTTGTACACGGCGCTCTGAGCATAGTCGGAGATGGTGTTGCCGACGGCGACCGCATTCAGAGGTGGGAACTGGTGGGGTCGACGCTTTGATCGCAAGCCCTTCGTCTTCTTTGCTTTTCCCTGCATGCCGCTATCCATGGATCTCTCTTTCTCTTTCTTGATCAATCCGAGGATGGAAATCAAGAATTTGGAAATCAAGAGAAAACCACGAAAATATTCAACATGAAGTGGTATATATAATACTTAGAGCTAGCACTCGACTGAGAGGTGAGAGCCGTTGTTTTTTCTTCTTTTAATTCTGGGATATTCTGGGAAGATATCAATTTGCAAAAATAGCAGTGATCCTAAAATATCTAAGCTTTTAGCAGAGCCAGGTATTCTCCTAATTGATTAAAATTATCCAGACTAAAAAAGGAATGATGTACCATCATCTGGCAACAATTAAAACAATTGATAATTATTACTTGGCTTTTAAGCTTTGGCAGACGTTAAATTGGTTTAAATTGGGACTTTATCGCATATCCCTAAGTTTAGTTTGATTAAATTGGGGAAAAATTGGTGAATTAGATGATAGATGAAGGGTTAATTCACAACAATGGTTCTTCAACTGTCTTATTGTACCCCGGTTCACTTTAGAGGACCTTCAAGTATTATTATATCACAGGATATTAGCTGCTTCTACCGCTGGTACGTACCAGTTCGTATTTGCTCTTAAACAGGAAGTGGTATATATAATACTTAGAGCTAGCACTCGACTGAGAGCCGTTTTTTTTTCGTCTTTTAAACACATGTGCGCCCCCACGTGCAGTGGCCACCGACTGATGAATGTGATATTCTGGGAAGACATTAATTTGCTAAAATTGCCGCCTGTTAACGAGTTGAATTGAAGCAGAATTAATTAATGCCCAATATCTTTGTCAGAATTAATGCATGCCTCTTGAATTGCAATCACATAATTAAATTAAGTTCCACTTAACACTTAACACTTAACAGCGGGGGCAAGGAGCTGTTGATGGAATCTCTAACCTCCGATTCTCAAATCACAGTGATCACCTTTTAGTTTCCTCTTGGGATAACATAACAACCTTCTACCTTGTTATTTCCTTCCTTTTTAGTTACGTTCACCGGATGGAAATGGAATCCACTGAAACTATCACAACTCGCTGATCTGGCAATCAGAATCATTCATTTTTTGAGAAATTTATAGGAACTACACTACACTGAGGGTTCACTGGTTTCGTTGGTTCATGGATTGAATGAGCACGGATTTTAATTGCAACACTGTTCAAAATTTAATTTCAATTCTGCTTAAGTTTACACATTTCGTATTCACACTGTCAGGTTGTATGATGCAAATGCAAATCTACTAAAATGTGAGTTCTTGCATGGTGGGCCAGTGCTTGATTGTTGCTTCCACTATGATTCATCTAGATTCTGTGCTGGTGCAGATCACACAGTTAGAAGGTATGTATTGTTTTACATCTATTGTTTTCCCCTAATATTTGCTAGTTGTAATTTGATTGCTAAATATATGTCTATGTGTTATTTTTTCTTCTGAAAAATGTATGAGAGCTCACTAATCTGAAAAAGAAAGATCCTCTGCAATGAAAAAAAGAAAAGGATCCTCTTATTATTACTAACTAGCAGCTTGCTGAAAACACAGTCAAATAGCCCTGCTGCCTGCTACAGTAATATACGGCTCATCATATTAGCTATATAAAATTCTAGGCCAAGTTACGGGCAGCTGGGATATTGTTTGATGATTACCTGATGTCTGTTGTCCTGTAACACAGGTATGCATTCAAGTGCCACAGAAAATCTGACAAAATGGAAGGGATATATTCCGTAAGAAATGATTGATTGTATATTAACTAAGGTTTCGCATTCAAGTTCTAGGTTTCGCATTAAAATAAAAAACTGTATTTCTGATTTGTGTTCAATTTACTTTTACGCTGTTGTCTGTTGCACAATACAAAGGAATGCATTCTGTAAAATTATCTCACCTTTCATACTGTGTACACCTCAGATGATATATTGCGTCTCTGATCACCTAATATTGTCAATTAAGCGTCAATAGTGCCTAATTATGCTTCCCCAACACCCACTTTAAGCTATCTTTTCCTTAATTATCAATAGCTTTGAGTGCCCACAAATCAAACCAATATATTTAACCTTACAGTTTGCAATTTAAAATAAAATAAAAATAAACAAAAATTATAATATCTAGGTGGAACTAGTAAAGCTACTCCTTAATTTCGTGATTTTAAAACTTAACTGTTTTATTTCATTGGTTGAACTTCAAATTCACATATTAACCTCCATTTTCCTAAAGTTGCAATTAGACACCATAAAGAAGGGCAAAAACTATTTAGTTTGGTCGTATATGCAAACACCACGTCATCACTCAAAATTTCTTCATTTTGTTTGATTTGATCAATCTCAATCTTATATTGATACCATTTCTAATGATGCTTAGATATTAAGTGAAGGCAAATATTACCTAAACATTTTCTTCTCAAGTGGCCAAGGGCTGCCAATGCCACCGCAACTGTCAAGACCTGATAATACCACTACCGAAAATCTGACATCGGAATCCTTTGTTAATAATTACTACTATAGCAGCCACAAACAATATCTCTGTTTATTTAAATTAACAGATCTTAAAACTAACACAAGAACATTCTACTTATGGTTTCTCTGGAAATGATACCAGTCGGAGGCAAGCATGAATGCAAAAGCGCTGAAGAGATGTGTGGAGGAAAAGATGTCTGTGCAAGCCGGCTATGATCAGCTGTCAGCACACTGTGCTAAGCTGGAGAGAGAGTGCTCTCTCTTTGAGCGTGACCTTGAGAGGCTTATGGACTCCCTTGATGAGTCTGCCAGGGAGAATGAGGAGCTACGTGCACAGTCCGTAGACCAATCCCAGGTACAGTAGGAGTATTTTTGTAATTCATCTCAAATTCATTCTAAATTATTTCTTCGTTTTTTCCAAACCCTTTTTTTTGGGTTCTGGTAACATCCTAGTTACTCGGGCTATAGGTCAGGAATAACATGCTCCCATGCAGGGTCGAAGCTGAGTCCGAATCTGCTGCGATTCCGAGAGGGATGGCATCCTGAAATTTCTAGATCAACGGTTCAAATTTTTCCGTGCGCGGATCTCGGAAACGTTTTCGGAAAAGTAAATTTCATGCACGCATCTCGAGAAAGACCAACAGTTGAGATCGGATCGCAGGGTCCTGTGATTCCCCGAGAATCACAGCAGATTTATTTTCGGGCGAAGCTAGTGTATCATTGGGATCGGGCCTCTTTTTGGATTTGCCTACCTCAGATTTTTGAATTTGCCTACCCCAGAGCCCAGAACCCATAGCCCAGATCAATCAAAAAAAAAAATGCTCTCTCGTCTCAACCCTCCGCTAGCAGAGAGCCAGAGCAGCCAGGGGCCGAAACGCGAAAAAAGAAAAAAATTGGAGGACCGTCGCCTCCGCCTGTGCCAGCCCACCTCTACTGCTGTAGTGTAGGTAAATCCCCTTCTACTGTAATACGGGAGTTTAGGTCTAACCGAATTTCCTGACCTGAACTTTGATTTGAAGTATATTTCTCGCAAATTTTCCTGACCTGCTTGGATTTGAAGTATATTCCTGACAGAATTTCCTGACCCGAATTTCTCGCAAAATTGCTTGTAATATCTGGAAGTATATTTGCAGGCCACCTAAAATTAAATTTTAGAGTATATTTGCAGACTGTGATTTACATGATTTGTGTGTTTTAATTGCTTGGATTTTGGCCAATACTGAACAATGAATTTAAACATTTGCAAGAATAGTAGAAAAATAAAATAGGATAACCAAAATAAAGGGCTGTAACTTAAAACCTGAGATGCATTCTCGGGGCGGTATTATGTCGGAGATAGCTTCTGTGTATGAAATTAACTAATTAAGGCAGCAAAAGGATTGAAGCCGTGAATGTGATTTTGATCTAACTCCATCGTAACTTTGAACTTTGAACAAGAAGATGATTAAGCACTTGTTATTTTTGTGCATTGCTATAGCTCTCATCTTAATTTTTACTTGTATTATTGTCTTAATTTTATTTACATGGAATTGCTTCAATTACTTGAATGGAATTGCTTCAATTGTTTAAATGAGGACTAATCAGTTTTTAAACCCAATTAATTATGGCTTTAAGAGAATTTTGATAGGTTCTGAATTGTTTGAATTGTTTAAATTGCTTTAATAGCTTGAATTGTTTAAATGAATATTTGTTATAAACTTTTGACTTAGTTGAAACCTTTGATGTTCATTTATATTATCTTGACTTCTTATTTATTTTAATTGATAATGTAATTTTATATTATGTTAAATTTTTTTTTGCAACTATATATGTTTGCCTACCCCTAACAAAATTTCTAGCTTCGCCACTGCTCCCGTGCATACCTATGAGTATGGGTTCCCGCAAATAAAAAAGTGGGTTCTCGAACGCGTCAAATCCCATCCCACACAATTTCATGACAAACGAACCCATACTCATAGGTATGTTCATTTTTGCGGGATTTGTGTGGGATGAGATTTGACGGGTTCGGGAACCCACTTTTTTATTTGCGGGAACCCATACTCATAGGTATGCATGGGAATAATTGTGCAATATACTGAATGAATGTTCGGTTGTACTGTGGGAATAGTTGTGGGAAATTCTATTTTCTTTCTAAAATACTTGGTATCAATAAAATAATTATTAATTAAATTATATAAAATAAATTAAACAATAACATAACAATACTTAATTAAAAGTAAATTAACAAATTGATCAATACGGTGATTAATACAATATTTTCATATTGCTTAATTTTTGAAAAACACTTTTTTTGTTGTCTCTCATATTTATTTTTATATATATTGACAAAAGATTAACAAATAAAAAGAAGATTAATAATAAAGAAGTTGTCACTTTGACATTGACATTGATATTTATTTTAAAAAATGTATTTCTATCTAAATAAGAAAACAAAATTGTACACAAAATAATTAGACTAATATGCTGCAAAAAAATTGTTGTAATTTGTAAAAAAAAAATTATTATATTGATATATAGTCAATAGGAATCTGTTAGTCCCACTTGCGTTACTAAAACATGTTTGAACTACTTATATATAGATCAATCAATTTTGGATGTGTTGGGTAAAGTTGTAGAGGAGAGAGAGTCATCTCCACTTGGCAGCCAGCCATAAAAGAGAGGAGAGAGTACCTAGGCAGCCACTGCCAGGTCATTTCTCAAAAAAAAAAAAAAAGAGAGGAGAGAGATTGGGAAATAATAAATTCAATCTGACTCTTGGTTTCATTTGGCCCAAAATTACATTATAAAATTGGAAGAACGGGAACTACCCCAGGAAATTCCTACTGACCAAAATTGGTCCGCCGAACACCTAATTGGATTATAATCCAAATCCCATCAAATTCCCACCTAAAAACTGTACACCGAACAGGCCCTTATATGTACTTCTTATTCATTTTTTTCTTCTGAAGTATGAAATTTAAAATTCTCGAGGAGGGAGGGGAAGATCTACAAGGAAAATAAGGAGCTCCTAATTTTGTGAAGTGTGAAATTTATAATTCTCAAGGAGAGATCTAGTACAAAAATTATGTCAGATCTGAGAGACACGTAGAGTGGGAAAAACGTGCCGTGACTTTGGTCTCGTGTCGTGCCGTGCCGTGACCAAGTTAATTTTTCACGTGCCGTGCCGTGCCGTGACCAAAATGTCAATGGGTGGTCACGGCACGCGAATGGTCACGCCACGTGAGTCACGCCGTGCCTAAACGTGCCGTGACCATACGTGACTCGCGTGACTCACGTGACCATTTAATTATAATTTAGATTAGTTTATTCAAGATTTACCATTAAATCATTATCTAATGGTCCTAATTACACGTGACTCGCGTGACTACGTGCCGTGCCGTGACTAAATTTTTCACGTGCCGTGCCGTGCCGTGCCAAAGTTTCAAAAGATGGGCACGGCACGCGAATGGTCACGGCACGGGACACGCGAGTCACGGCACGCGAATGGTACGCGTGCCGTGCCGTGCCGTTCCGTGCCGTAGCCGTGCCGTTCCGTGACGGAGCCGGCTCCGGCGTGCCATTTTTCCCACTCTAGAGACACGTAGATGTAAATAGAGATTTTTGTGGTTGTAATAAAAGTAAAAAAAGAAGATAATTAAATTATGAAACGAAAGTTCTGCAGAAATTGGAAATTAAATAGTTTGCCCATGAGCAAAAAAAAAAAAAGTTGCCGAAACAAGAACCAAAATAAAAATAAAAAGGGAAGAAATTGCAATTGTTTCCTGCCAACTCTAATGCAGTAATATTTTCTATAAATATTTATTTAGTTTTTCCTACTTTTTGTGTTTTTTGTTTGACTAGTTGTTAGGTATGGAGCAACCTCTGGAGATGGAACTCACAAGTCCCTCTGAAGAAACAAAGAAACTGCAAAAGAAAGCTGTAAGCTGAATATTTGCATCAGTGGTCTTCTTTTTAGATTTTTGCAGATATATCAGTTTGGAAAGATGAAAATAATTCGTCTGTAATCCCAAAGATGACTACGTTTTCTTTATTTTTATCAATTTATCTTTTTTTTTTTTTTGTTTTCAGGTTATAACTGAAAGTGTACCCAAAATTGCAAAAATCCAGCTCGTAAGCAGTCATCCAGAGGTGTATGAACCATGCGACGATTCATTTCTCCTAGTTGATGCACTCTTGGCCAACCGGTTAAATCTCATTAACCAAAACCCTAAATTTTGTCTAGAGATTGGCTGTGGTTCAGGGTATGTGATAACATCCCTGGCCTTAATTCTCAGCCAATATTGTCCCTCAACTCAATTCTTTGCAACTGACATAAACCTGCATGCAGCTCAAACCACACTCCAGACCTCAGCCAACCATGGTATACATTGTGAAGTGGTGACGACTGACATTGCCTCATGTCTCCAAAAACGTCTTAAGAAAAGCATTGATGTGCTGGTGGTCAATCCACCATACGTACCAACACCTGAAGATGAAGTTGGTGGAGTTGGTATTGTCTCGTCTTGGGCTGGTGGGTTTAATGGCAGAATGGTCATAGATAGAATCTTAGATGTGGTAGATGAGTTATTATCAACTAACGGGCTAACTTACATGGTTGTACTGAGTGAAAATGACCCATCTGAGATTTGTCAGGTCATGAGAGAGAAAGGATTTGGGTCGAAAATTGCTTTGCAAAGATCAACCGAGGAAGAGAGGTTATGTGTGATCAAGTTTTGGAGAGAGAATGAGGTGGATGGAGATAGGTCAAGTTTGAACGGTTGGTTAGGTAGAGTCCCTTTTGTTAATTCGTTGTGGAAGAAGGGTAATGAAACTAGTAATAGTTAGCATTTTATCGGTTTTCCATAGTGGTGAAGGTCTAGGTTTTATAAAATTCATGGAACATTGCAATTTACTTTTGTATCCGTCCAAAATGGTGAACTAAACAAATATTCTGTCAGGGCCTTAAAACATGTATCTAATTATTTTCAGTTCTTTAAACCCAACTCGGTTGAGAAAGCAATGCCACACACAACATCATCTGTCCTATATTCTCCATTTGTGCCTGCCACATGCATGTTAGCCACAGATTTACACAAGCATAAACCTATCTCTGCTAGGTGCCCTAGCGAGGGTCACCACTCTGTGTGAAGTCTCTGTACAGGTAAGGCATTGTGTAGTTAAATTTAAAATCCTTGTCAAAAAACACTGAAAATGTAATGGTGCACGAGGTAGTGGCATGGGGTGAAGTAGCTGATGTCGGAACAGCCACAGCCCACTTAGTACATGCCTTAGCTGATTTAAAAGTTTGTAATCGAAAGAGCATCTGAACAAAAAACCCAAATCCTCCAAAGCTGCAAACTTTTGAATCAGAGATTTATACTCTTAAATTGACTTGTTAGAATTCCTTGTCCTTTCTTATGTAGGGAAAGCGTAAAACGAGATTGACAGGAGATAGTAGCCCCACAGGAAAGGCAATAGATTTCAGTGCTGGGACAGATCTGACGAGACCGCCTCTTTCACCTCTTTCGCCTCTTCGCCAGAACTCACCGGAATCCAGAATGCACAAGAAATAAAATGAGTGCTGCTGTGTGATCTTCTATAATCACTAATCCTAACTTACGTCATCTATAATTTATTTTTTGGTTGACTACGAGATTTGCCTCTGGTAATCTCTTTTCATTTCATGTATCAGTAAATGGGATTGGCTTGTTTTAGACTTAATATGTAGGTAGCTCTAATTTAAAATTGAAAATCAAGGTCTCTCTTAGTTTTATAACTATAATGGGAATGTCTTTAGATTCCGCAAGCATGCATTCTGATAATACTTGTGAGTGCATGTTTTGGTACATTCAGATTGAAGGCACGTAGCAGTGGATTGGCTAGGGCTGCTAATGAGCTAAGCCGGCTCATGAGCCAATGAGTTGAACATCTCAATAAATTGTATCGAGTCAGGTTCTAAACTAAATAAAGCTTGAACTCGACTCGGCTCATATTTTATCACTCAAACAGGGCCGAGCCGGCTCATGAGCCAAGGAGTCTCTTCTCTTTTCGAGTTTCCGTCTGTCTCTCTCTAGGTCTCCAACTCTCCATTCTCTGTTGCTCTCTCACCTCGCTCTCCTCTCGCTCGGTCGGTCTCCACTCTTTGTCGCTCTCCTCTCAACTCGCCCATTGAGTCTCTAAGCTCCTCTCGCTCGGTCGCTGTTCTCTCTCTCAGTTGCAATGCTGATTGTATTTTGGTTAAATCAAAACCCTTTTCTCTGAGTTGTGGTAAATTGGTATTGTTTCTATTTTGTGGGTTTTGCGTATATCTTGTGATTGTTGTGATAAATTGATACTGGTAAAATTTAAGTGAATTTCAGATAAACCAGCAACTGCTAGCGACTTGTTACCTTCAAAATAACCAACCTTATGCAGCGTACAATATATTAAAAGGTACTACTATTACTTGCTGCTTATGTATTATGCCTTTTCCATTTGTTAAGTTATTTAATGGTAGAATTAGTAGGTCTTAGTTGGTTCAATTAGTTTAGTTTCAACTTAAGGAAAGAAATAGACTCAGGAAAGTAGGGGCACAATTGGTAATATTAAGGGTTTTGCATTTTGTGTTGACCAATAAATGCCATGATAATATTGGATAATTTTTTTCTTTGAGATAAATATTGGATGAAATTCTAGTCAGACTTGAGTTTAAATTGTCGAATTTACAATTTATTGGAAACTTATCTTTTCTTTTGTTGATTTTATATGACTGTAATTATTTTTAAATGATTAAGGTTTAAAAATGCCGCAGTCGAGGTACCTATTTGCATTATCGTGTTATAGAATGGATCTAGTTAAAGAAGTAGAAGCAGCTTTGGTGCCCCCCTAATGACCCAATTCAGAGGTACTAACTTACCTTTCTATTTATATTTGCTACTACCATACTGGTATCTCCCACAGTTAATTGCGTGCTTTATGCGAAAAGTAATTAGATTAAATGTATGTTCTGTTAAATGTCACTGGTTTGTTGTGTTTGCCTAAAATGAGAAACCAAGGCAAGAACAGATTGTGAAATGATAGAAACTAGACAATTGTGTAAGGGTAATCTAATTACTTTTTGTTGAGTTAATATGGCATATTAGGTCAGTTGTGCATCGCAGAAATATTTGGAGTTATCTCTTGTTATAAATTTGGAATTTGAAAAAGAGAACAAGATCCCTTGAAGAGCATTAACTTCACAATCTTGGAGATATCTTAAATTTAGATAATAAGTTGCAAAAAAGAAAAATTATAGTATTCAATGTATTGTTGTGCATATTCAGGCATCTCGCTGGTGAATGTTTAGTAGATTTTACAAAGCATGTGAATGTTTAGTTTTAGTGTTATAATTTGAATTTGAAACGTGATATAACGGAGATTTTATCATTTTACGACTTTGTGGATTTGTTCTTTGGAATTTGGAAACTGGATTTTGAACTATCACGTAGAGCGAGTTCAATTAATTTGATTTTATATGAATTAATTTATTTTGTATAAAACAGTTCGGTTGTTGGGTTTGTTTATTTGGTGTCAGTACTCAGTTGTGATTTTGTGGTATATGGAAACAATCAGTTCTGTTGTGTTCTTTGTTGAAATTTGCTTTGCCGTAGCACATTTGTTTCATTCGGACGGCATGGTTATGTTTGATCTGCTTGGTTATGTTTGATTTGCGGGAATAGTTTAGGTAAGGTTATGACTTGTAATCAAGTAAATGTTTGTTTTTTTAATGCTTGGCATGAGTTGAGCTTGTGAGTTATGAGCCGAGTTTGAGCTAAGTTTTTTTCTTCAAGACCGTGCCGAGCCCGAGTGGAGCCTGTTTAGTTATATGACGAGCTGAGCTGAGTTTTGAGCCGAGCTTAGCTCATTAGCAGCCCTAGGATTAGCAGTGGATCATCACTGCTACTGTCTTCTATCGTATAAAGCACGTAGCAGTGGATCATCCTTGTTGTCTAAGATGTAATGTGGTCTTATCAATTTATCCCTTAATTAATACAGTCGGGAGTCATTAAACAAGATGTGCTATTGCCTCCTCTTCTCCGTTATCTCCTGTCACCGAGGGTCCAGTCCACCTACGATCTCAATTTTTTCTTAACGGATGCTTTTAACTCCTCTTCTCTTCAGAATTGACCAAGTCAATCCTCCCTCTCTCAACGTTCAATCCCAAATCGAATGCTTCAGCTGCTGACAATGTCTCTGTCGCTCTCACCCCCTCTCTCTGATTCCTCACTCTCGCTCCCCCCTACGCTAACAGTGGTATAGTTTAATTATGAACTAGCAAATGCTCTGTAGTTTGGGTCTGGTTATAGTATACTATTGGTTATTGGTTATTTCTCTCAAAAAAAGTATACTATTAGTTATTTCCCATGCGAAATAATGTTCAACTTTCATAGTTGTATTGTTTATGTACTATGTTATTGTTATCTATTACGTCAAGTCAACATTAGCAATGTTGCATTGTTTAAATTCATATACTTATAACACTGCTACTCTCTGCTACATGACATATAATGTAACAACTCGAATCGAACAACGAGTGTTGTTGGATCCTGAATCCTTAATAACTGCTACTGTCTTCTACTGAGACTCCTCAATACGGTACTCCAAAGTATGATCCTTCCAAATTCCTGCCTCAATGTACTTCTCATAGAAGCTCACATTGCCGTTTTCTTTCATCGACAGAACTGCGGTGCTTCGAGTACCATAAATACCCTTCATATAGAACAATATTTTATATTAGATAATATGTCAAGGACAGATTTCTTTTTTGTTTCTTGTACTTTATTTTATTGCAATGGAAACAACTATTGTTGCTTCTCTTATCTTACTTTGTTGGTTTTGATCTCTACAAAAATGGCGCTTGTATTGTGCTCCAAGTCGATATCACAACCAGTGTTAGGCAGCATGCTGTTATCAGCTTTAGTCCTGTCTGTCATGAGCTTCTCAACTAAATCCTTTGCAACCATTTCTTTATCACCATGCTTCAACAGTAATTCCTTAAAACTCGTACGAAGACATACTGCCTGTACAAGAGAAAACAAACTATTTGGTTAGAGAGCTGTACCAGTACATGCTTCCTGTGAAAATAAAAACAATTTCCAGAAACAGGTAAGTCAACAAAGAGCAATGAAAACAAAGATCGGAAATAAAATGGAGAAAACTAAAATCACAATAAAGAATAACATAAGAAAAAAAGAAGTACCTTTTGCCAAGGGCTATCTAGTGTTGCATTGGTAAGCACGTGAAGACCCGGGGGGACAACTTGAATAGCAGTCGGCCGTCCTTTCGGCCGGTTTGACACATAAACCATCTCCCTTTTGCACAAATCAGCTAATATTAGGTTGAATCCATTGTACTCTCCTGCTTCCTTTGCAACCTCATTTGCATAATCTAGTGGGCTCTTCTTCCCCTACAATTATACAAGCCTTGTAACCGTCAGTAAAAAATTAAGATGCCTGTCAAAGTCTGGATCCTTTCGAGTCACCGAAATGCGATATTTGACCTTCAAAAGGGCAAAAATGTCACATAAGCCCTTAATATTATCATCCATATTAATCAAATGATGGAAATGAGGAAATATCAAATATATGCTCTTTAAAATGGGAAAAATGTCACATCAATACTAATCAGATAATAATACTAACAACTATTAAAAAAAACATAAATTTTATTGCTACCAATAATGTGATAGTATTAATCAATATAGAACATTATTGATTTCATGGGAAGCAGAAGAGGAGAGGCTACTAGTCCAGTTGTGCCAGATTTATCACTATTCCAGAGCAAGAAATAATATACAAAAATATGCTGGTCCAGGGGATTATTAAAAAAATTCTTCATATTTAAGGCCTTGTTTTGAAACTTCAGAAATGTGGAGTTTTAGATGACATAATTCTCATTGCCAATTGTCTCATCATGCATGTTGCTCCCTTTATAATCTTAAATCAATGTGATATTTAATCAGGGTGTCTTTGGCTTATAACTCATGTTTTACTCTTCTATGTAACATTGGTTGATAATGACATCCATTAGATTAATATGCTTAATGACTTACATAACAATTTCAAGCTAACGACATACTACAATCATACTTTAGTTGCTTGCTTAAGCAAAATCTCTCTCTAAAAGAACTGCAATGGTTAATTCAATGAAAAAAAAAATTCCACAAGGTATAACTAGTTATTGTTGTTTTTCTATTACGGAATCAATCAATGATTAACCATATTTATCCTTCAAAATTGGAGTTATGCAAACCATGCTGTGCAACAACAAAAAATGCACATGCAATTACCTCGAGAAATCGTACAGGCAGGTCGCCTCTAGTGCGTGCCGTGGGGTCCTCCTCGGGCTCAAGAACATTGGTCAAGAAGGCCAATTTTCCATCTTTGGTACAACCGAGCCACGTACCACCACCGACCACATCTCGGCCTCCAAGTATTTTTACTACTCCCTCTCCCCACCAGTCGGCCGGTTTTGTTGGTCTGAAATTTTACATTTAATTTTGTTAACAAGGGACATTTTTTTTTTTTCAATTTAACACTGATATATTGGATAAAAAAGTACTGGCATATGTAAACTTCATCATTGTTATGGTTCCCCTGGAAATCAGAGCACATTTTGTTTTCTTTGAGGTTTCTAGTTTCTATCTTAAACCTTAATTAACACAACTACATCATTGTGGTATTATCTACCAAATCCAAATTGACAAGAAATTTCAATGAACTACTGATTATTTTGGAATTCATTGATTTATCATCACTACCACTCATAAAATCAAGTAGAAAACAATTTACAAAAAAAAAACAATATAAAAAAAAGAGAATAATACCTGTCATGGAACTCATCTCGGTTGAGCAAGAGAAGGAAAGGGTAAACCGGATCTGCTTGCCATATCCAGGCAGCTATACACATCTTTTCGTTCTCTTGTAAGTTTTTTCTTTTGCTCTCTAGTATATTGTTGGTGCTTATCTTTTAAATTGTGAATACATATAGGTCGGCAAGCAGGTTCTAGTTAAGATCTTCTGTGACGGATGTGAACTGTGAGAAAGTGTTGCAGTTATATTGAAAGAATAGGTAATGAGCAGACTCTGGCTTCCTATGTGACCTATTACTTTCGTCAGAAGTTTGGTACACAGATTGGAGATTATGCAACCGTCACAGTAAATCCGGTTCATTACTCGCGCACAATACAGGCGGTTAGCTTCGCCTGGTGCTTGGTATTAATTAGATCTATGAAGCACTCTCGAGTTTTGCTAATAATTTCTTGAGAAATTTGTATGAAATTGTTGTTAACCAACCATTTGTATTAAATGCTTATTACCAAAGTAGATAACCATTTATGTTTTTTTTTTTATTCTTAACACTTATTTTTATGTGTGGCGGTTAGTGACTTTTTTGTTCATTGATTTATTATGTGCAACACTATTAAAGAAAGGTAATTACTCTATAATAGAAATCTGACAGGATTTTAAGTCACACCTATTACTCTAATACTATATTAGCATTAATTGCTCTAAGAGGTTAATCTTCGACAGTAGAAGGTAATTTAATTTTTATATTCTTTACAATTATCTCCTTAATTTATTTTTCTTAATATATTATATGCAACCTTCAATCCACCACTAAAGCCATATATAATAGCAAATAAAAGCTGCTCTGTCTGTGAAATCTTCTAAAAAGACATTATTTTCCTATTAAGATAAATGAAATAATGCAACGGACTGTGAAGTCAACAAAAATAAAGTTGGTGCATTAGATGGTTGCGCGGTTGCTATATCTAGGATGCATCTCTCTTTGATTTGTTTTTTTTATTAGAAGTAACTTCTTTTTGTTCTATTGTAAAATATTGATGCTTTTATCTTTTGAAATACATAGCGCACCAAAGTAATTAAGTTGATCAGATCCTCTGTGGCGACTCTTTATTACTAGTAGAAGCTTCTTTTTGTTATCTTGTGAAGAAAGATTCACTGTATTTTAAACTATGAATAAAAGGTAATCTGTACTTAAGGTTACCATATGAATTTAGCTTTAAAATTTATTGAACGGTTTCAAAGAATTAAATTCAAACAGTTAAAACTAATCTACTTAATAAGTAATGTACTTATATGCTTAATTAATTTATTTTTATTTAGTCCAAAATCTAGTGATCAAAAGTTGATAAAAAAATACATGAAAATAACTAATAGACTTTCACTTTTTTACTCTTACCTTTGTATGAATTAAATAATTTTTAAATTTAAATTGTAAATATATCACTCACAAATAGATCGATTTCAACAATTTAAAATTTTCATTTAAAGTCAAATAGATTCTAAATTAAATTCTCTAACCACCTTAGTCAATTTAAGTACCTACTAACATAAACAATTAATATTATTCTGTTGAGATACATAGCGCGCTGAACTAAGTTGATATAAACTCCGACCCATCTATTTATAATATAAATGAAATAGATATGTAAATTTACACCAATATTTCTAAAATCAATTTAAAACGTATATTTCTAAAATAAATCTACACCAATGTAATATTTACAATAGCATATATTTGAATTTAAATACTTATATTTATTATTTATTGAAGAAGTCATAATTAAATAACAACATAGGGCTAATAGCAAAATTAAAAAATAAAATACGAGTATTTAAAATGGCAGAAAAAAAAATCTCGGAATGTTACATAGCACATAGCACTTTCCGAGAATTTTACAAATAACTAATACGAGATAAAAAAAAATCCTCTGAAGCCTCACGCGATATTTATCATATGTCACTGAATAGTGTAATAAATACTGGTCCTCGGATGCCATACACTAAAAATGGAATAGAGTAAATTGTAGATTCCATCTAATATCTATAAATCAAAATTGTATTTTTTAAACAAATTTAAGTGCCATCTTACACTTCTAACTTAATATCACTTTAATAATAAATTAGAAAATAGCATGTCTCACTTAGGAAGGCAATTTATATTATTTTACTTTCATACTGATAATAAAAGTTTCATCTTAATAAATTAGTGTTTTTTTATGACAATCCGTTGGTAGTAATAAATTAGGGTTGAAGTTATATAACAACTCATGCAGTTAGCATTCTTTTTACATGTTATTCTCTTTCTCAGTCAACAAATCTACATGAAAGAATTTATATTCGATACAAAAGTGATCCAACTAATTAAAGTGACCCATTTAGGCCCACGGGCCATGTAAGAATAAAAAAAACAGAGAGAGACCCATTTAATCCTTCTTAAAAATTCAAACTCAACGTGACCTAAATCCAATATGATATGGTACTCACAAGGTGAGAAAGCCGACATTATGTATTCGTATTCGTCTTTTAATGAACGGATACAAATACGGATACAAATAGTAAATGGATATCATAATTTAAAATTAAATCTGTCTTAAATGGATATGAATACGAATACAGAACTGATAATTCACGAATACAAATACAAAATGAATAATTGTCAGATAATTGAGTCATATAAACTTTAAGATTCAAGTACATATTTAACACAAAATTTATAATATACTTCAACATTGTTTTGATGATAATAGAGAACAGAAAAATCAACTTTCATAAATTGTTCTTATTAATATATTTATGCAAGCTCTTAATATCTATCTAAATATTAAAATTCAATAATATTGTGTGTAAACAATGACGAGTCCAAATTGAACTACTACTTTTAAATATTTATAAACCCTAATTTCTACTTACGTTCAGATCACAAGCGCATGATCCTACCATGTAGTATGATTGGGTGTCGATCAACAGGGATAGTGTATTATATTTTAAACAATTTTCACTAGTCTAGGTTATCGGAGTTTTTTAAAAGTTTGATGCAGTGGCGCTAATTACAATCAAGGTTAAGGTTAAACAGTAAATAGAGAGCCTCTAGGGTTTAGGTTCTATCCTTCTTAATTATGCAAAATATAAATTTTGACGTTTCTCTACGTCGCATGCGACACTGTCACTGTCGCATGCAGCCTAGATTGTCCCACAGCTACCCCGTATGTGGCACTGTCATTACCCGTAGGGCGTGCTGGGTGTTTGTTTATGCGATTTGAAAGGTTTTCCGATCTTGCGATCAGCTTTTGGGCTACCAAGACTGAAGTATTTTAGGTACGCAATTATATTCTTTCCATATACTACCCCGTAGTTGAAATATCCCAAAGTTCCTACCTAATCTAAGTGCTTCCTAATAGTTAGCCGAAGTGTTTGGAGTACTTACATGCATTATCCTTCTCACACAATGATGCAACAACTTAACACCTATTGGTATGTGGAGGGTCATTGACATATAGTAGACAAAACTATATATGCAAGGACGTAATAAAAAAGATTTCAAAGTATAAAAGAAAACTCAAATCATCATAAACAAAACATAAAACATATATTAAAATATAACTAAGAATTCAAGTACAACTCTCACCCTAGAGATGAGAAGTTTAGCTTCTCATAGCCATGGCAAAATAAAAGAAATAAAATAAGGAGAACATAAATTACAACCCAATTGAAGATAGAAGAACCTCTGTCTCCTTAGATGATACCTTCTTCTCTTGCTTGACTTTTGATGGCTACCCTTCTCTCTATAAGTAACTCTCTAACCTAACCTAACATTGATGATTGCTAGTCTACTACTATGGACTTGACACAATTAAACACGCATACTAAATCCTATTACAAGAGGGGTATTTATAGCCTTCCTAAAATGAGAGGTGGAGTAGTGAAAGTAGTGGAGGTGGTGTAGACTTGGAGTGCACTCAAAGTTGGATACATGAAGCCAAAAATAACTATGATAGCTTGGCTCTTAAGAAAACGCGTCCTTCTAGAAGGCCCATCAGGAATTTATGCTCTTCTGGAAGGCTCATTAAGAAATCGCCTATTTTTAGGACAGTCAACGGATCGTGCAGCATCAAGGTTATGCCGGATGCGGCATAGAGGAGGCCGCACAGCTTCCTGACTTAGCAAATTTTCTTGTATTTTTGTCATTTCGCATGTCGTGCACTTCGTGTGAGGTGTTGCATGCTCCATGTAGTGTCCTATTTTGACACCTTATTCAGAAATCGCCTAAATATGACACTTTTGCTCTGTTTTTATCTTAAATACGCAATTTTCTCAAAAACCTGCCAAAAAGACCTAAAAACACGTTTGCGGTAAATAAATAGCTACTTTACATTTGCTTTTCGTCATTTTCCGGAAGAAAAGATAGTGATTTTCGCTATATGTTTTGGCTTCATCGATCAAACAACAACAGTGATATTATGCCTCTGGGTTTTTCATAAAAAAAGGATATTAGTTATAGATTTTAAATCAGTAAACTTAAAAAATAATATTTAAATCAGTAAACTAATAAATTATTATCCTTTGTTTAGTTTGTCGGTCAAAATTTCTAAAATACTCTAAACCAAATCTGGAAATAATTTCTGATTTGGATCTATAATTTTGTTTTGTAGAAGTCATAGTATGCTTCAGAGTGGCTCCAGTTGCATGTTCTCTAATAAGGTGCAATTTTATGAAGGTTTTGACTCAATAAATTGTTTATCTTTTCTGAAATATAAATATAATTAAACAAATAACTTTAATTGTCACAGCTGACAAACTAATATAACATAATTAACATGCATGCCCATGTGAGAAATCCGAAAATGGAAGAGAATTTAAAGTCTAATATAAGAGGCTATAGCGGAGCAACTTAGATCTAATTAGCACTTAATATCTCAGAGGATGCGAATACAAAGTCAATAATTAAAAATGTGAACACTAGACATCCTTGTAATTAATACTAAACAAAATATTACTTGTCGAATTGATGGCCTAATTTAATTGTCCCTAGGTTGTTTCATGTCAATCAACTAATTCCATCGCGACTTTACCCAAGGCCAAAAGAGAAGAACAATTTATAGTGCTCCAAAAAAACAATCTTAGCAAACTGATCTCTTGGATAACAGTTGTATGGCGAGGCACAGTTTGGTTGACCCGTCAATTTTTCAATTTGTAGCTTATTAGCGGTGAGTGGGGTCCAGATTCCAGAGACAATCACAGGCTTTGGTTTTGGTTTTGGCATATACAAAAGTACCAGGAAATGTTTGGAATTTTCCAACCAACAGCCAACAGGCAACAGGCAGCCAAGTAGGATTAGCACATGTGCACCTCATTTGCGCGTTGGCGCGTTGCTCAACTTTGGGTACCCTTTACCTACTGGCAGGACAATTTTTTTATTCATAAAAAATATTTTCTATAAATAAAAAATTATCTACTGGCAGTATACAACTAGTCTAACTAGGGAAATAAATCTTGGAATCGCAGGACTCTGCTTTTTCAAATTCAACCATTTATTTATTTTGAGATTCGTGCATAACAACCAACTGATTCGTGTATTTCAAAAAATTAATGGTTAGATTTGAAAAAACAGGTCCTGCGATTCTTTGGAATCGCAGCAGATTTATTTCCGTCTAACTAGACATGGGAATGCTTAAGGATATCCAAGCCACCACGCCACACACTTGACAGTTGACACTACTATTAATTATTTTTTTAATATTTTTGTTTGTAGGAAGTAGGAACTCTTAAAACACTAATTAAATTATTGCTTGATTAGACGTCTGTCAATTGCTTCTTACAAGGAACTTAAAAAGAAAGAATAAACTAAGTTGGCAGAATCTTCTTCAAGTCCTATGCCTTGAACAATTAACAAATAATCTATATATTGAACAAACATATCAAATCTATCCTTGGTAGGAACTTCATTAAACTTGTATCAAATATGACTTATTGTCATTTTTATTTTATTTTTAATGAGATCATTGTTATTTTGAGAGTTGAATACTCAATGCATACGCATCTAAATTCATTTAATATATTCTATTTATGCTATAAGATTTCAATAAAATTTATTACACGAGACTAGAATTTAATATCAAAATTTTATAGATAAAATTACATTTTTCATATAGACAATGTTTTCACTATTTGCAACAAAATTTATTCAATTTATTCTTTCTTTAAAGTTATATTATTTTTTGTTCAATACATATCTGATTTTTATTTTGTACAATTTTAATTTATTTCCTCAACGTTTTGTTTTGAACATATAAATCAATTATTGGATATGAAGAGGGAAAAATCCAATTGTTGCTTCAAAATAGCGCCTCCCTTTGTCTATACATAGCCCTCTTGATCGAAAGCTCAAGCAACGAACAAAGTTAACACACAAACACACACAAATGAAATTTACAACTAATACTTTTCAATAAATGGAAAAAAGGTTATTCTAAACAACTTGTATCATTTCTATATAATGTCTTCTTAAAAAAGCTAAACCACAAACAAATCAATGAATCAATGAACAGTATGAACTAAAACTAAGATATAACAAAACAATAGTCACCAGAAAATGGAGGGCAAAAAGAAAATAAGGCCTAGCTTGATTTCCGTGACGCTCCTTAATTTCCTATGTATATTATCTAGTGATTTAATTGTTCTCCCTGTTTCATTTCATTTCTTTCTATAAGCTCTAATCACAGTTAACCAAAAATTAACTACAAAAACCTAAACCAATTAATTACAGCTGAAGGAACCAGAATTAACCTCTATGAAACCACTTTCTGGTTAAATCCCCTAGACGCGTATCATTCACCTCGCAAAACTTCCAAGCCCAGCCAGCCGGCTCAACCGGCTCAAACCCTAGCCCAGGAGTCCGATCTTTAGATGCCGGGTTAACCCGATCCATCCAGTCCGGCACAAATGCTGAGGCCCTTCGACGAAACTTCACCTTAAACTCATCCCATGCTTGGTACTTGTAATGGTTAACCCTTGCCCACCCGACTTTCTTCCACTCGAACTCATCCCTCAATCTGAAATGGTGCACCGAGTTCACCAACGACCGGTCCACAGCATCGAGCCGGACCAATGACTTGTGCCTCTCTTCAGCATGCCTACGGCATGTATAGCCCTGTATGACCCCATTCCTCGGGTGGTATCTGTGACCTGATGGGCTAAATTCATAGCATCCAATGGAAACCTGACCCACTGTCGGCTGAACCGGCAGAACTGAACCGAGCATGGACCTTCCCGGTCTGGACGAATTAGACCAGGATGGCGAGTAAACAAACTCATCAACATCAATGAAAACCATCCATTCACACGTGTCACGGTTTATTGCAGCACAATGAGAGAATGCAGCCTCCTGGCTTTTTGGCCATGGCCAGAACCGGGTCGATATGTTGAACCGCTTGGATTGGAGCCGGTTCACGGTCAAGTTTAACCGGTCATCGCTGCCATTGTCATATAAGAAGAACTTCTCTACACCAATGGCCGAGTGATACCTAACCCATTCGGGTAGAAACTTTGCTGAATTATGGACCATTGTGCACGCACAAATTTTCATTTTCTGGTGTAAAACTGGCTGTTGACTGGGTGGTGTGTAAATTGCAACCGATGGTAGCGGGTCAGATGACTCGTCAGAATTGCCAATTCTAAGAGAGACAAAAATCTGATTGGTAGATTCAGGTATTGCATTGAGGTCAGGATGGTGGCAACGAAATACCTCATGAGATGAACTAGTGACAGCCGTTGTGTAGAAGGGGGCCCGGTTGTCAGAGGAGTAGAATAAGCAAGTTAATTCCCTGGCAGGTCGGTTTATACCTTGCTTGGTGTTAACCCCTTTGGCAAATACAACCACGTCTTTGGCAGTAGAGAGGGATTCATAGACAATCCAGTTCCATCGTAGCATAAGAGGGAATGTATTGATATTCATATACTGCTTCCTTACCGGCTTATCGGATAGAACTGGGAGGGGTGAGTAGAAGGGGCGGCGGACGCGGAGGCGGCGGGGCAGCGGGCAGACGAAAGCATTGCTAAAGGAGGTTGCACGTGCGGGAGTAACTGAATTATCACGGAATAAGCACGACATCCTTCGAGAAGCTTCTACAGAGGGGTAAAATTGGAAAACAAGAATTTGCCAATCTTGGAGGAGTACTGAGGCGGTGTGTTGGAGAAGGGGATTCGGATTCGGTCGAATAGAGAGGCGGAGCGAGGGCTTCGGGAGGTGGAGTCTAGTGGATGATTTGTGAGGGAATTGGAAGATGAATAACAGGAGGATGAAGCTAAGCATGGTGCCCATTAATGGCGGCAACTTGGAGCGCTTCTTCATTTTTCTTTCTTTTCTTTCTTGAGGTGAGAAGGGCATGGTGGGATTTAAAAGGGAAGCTCAAGTGAAGCAAAGATGGAAAGTGGGAACGAAGGCGGTGTTTTTATTCTTACGCAGTAATGTACGATTTTTTACAGTAGGGAAATTACGGATTTACGGGGATCATCTGGTTCAGAAATAATGGAGTGAAGATGCTTGCTTTGTGAATCGTAGGTAAAAGTAGAACTTCGTAAGTGGTCCAATTGTTACGCTGGATTAGAGAATCTCAGCTGTACCCGTCGTTCGATTTTCTATTAACGTAGGCGCGGTTTAAATCGTAAAATATGTTTATGGAAGCTGCTATTTTCAGGCCATTATTTGAACTATTCGGCGCGGAGAGTTTTTTTGCGTTCTAAATATAATTTTATCCTCCTTAAATTTTTTTTTATTTTCTGCTCCTTCTTAAATATTGTTTTTATTTTTTGCTCCTTAAATATCTTTTTCATTTTTTGCTTCTAATCAAACCATGTAATAATTAGAGAAGTTAATAGAGCGAGTAATTTAGCATAAAAGTGAAATTTTAATATATTTGATAGGTGGTCCATATTTAGAAATATAAAATTAATCGTACGCTTCAAATTATATTTGATAGGATCATCTTATTATTTTTTTTTGTAAGATATGCACTTCACCACTAAGATTTCTTAACCTTCTTTAAACTCATTATTAGAGATCATATTGTAAAAAAGATTTACAAATTTAATTCATCAATCTGATGAATAACTTACACTTTGAACAATCATTTTATGAGTACCGTAGATGCAATTTGATCAATTTTTGTTGCTTTTTCTTTCGCGCAAAGTCTGAGCCTTTGAGTGTTTTGTGAGAAGAATTTAGAAGTATTTGAAAATCACATAATTTCTCTATATTTTGATTCATTTGTGTTCTTGTTTACAAAAATAGATTTTAATATTAAATAAAAATATATTTAGTAAAGAGCTAAATTTTTATCTCGAATGGTTCAGGGTCACCAGTTTTTTTCAACTAGTAACCGGTTATTAATTTTTCTAGTTAATAAATAACATAATTTAATTAAGGAAGCAAAAAAATAAAAGGTTCCCAAAAAGGACAAAACTGCCGACATTTTTATTAATATCCATAGTTAAATAGAAATTAATAAATATACCCAGCTCCTCTGAGTTTCGATAAAAATATCCGTACCGGCCATTAAATAGCCGGTTTTGAATTTTTTTTGCCTACCGGCCATTTAATGGCCGGTACCCTCAATTTTTTTTTAGAGACACTATGAAGAGCAAGATACTGAAATCTAACACTCAAAATTCAAATTTTTTGTTTAAATTTTTTGTTAGATTACTTCTTTTGATGTATAATTAGCATATTTATACTAAAATATGCTAAATTACATGAAATTATGTTAAATTACACAAAAATATGGTAAATTACGCTAAATTACATATGAATAGGGACAATATCTTTACTGAGAAGGCGAAAAATGACGACGAAACTTAAACAGCCATAAAACGGTGCTCGAGTATCCGATTTGAGCAAATGACCACTTTTCGGCAAGCTTGCGAAAATACACATGAGTCAGTGACAGCTATGCTATTTTTCAAAATTCAAAATTGCCAAAAAACAAAGGGAAGAGCCTCAAAACTTGAGTTGAAGTTTCCGATTAAGATTTTCATTTCTATTATTCAATCTAAGTAGCTCAGTAAATTAGTTACATAATGAACTTGTAGAATACCAATTTTTACTAATGATTCATGAAATATGGCACAAAATCGGTCTAATTTTGCGTAATTTTGCTTATTTAGCTTAATTTACCATATTTCAGCGTAATTAGCGAAGTTATTGTAATTTAGCGTAATTTAATTTAATTTAGTATAATTCAGCGTAATTTAACATAACTTCACGTAATTTTGCGTATGTTAGTATAAATATGCTAATTATACATCAAAAGAAGTAATCTAACAAATAATTTAAACAAAAAATTCAAATTATTAGTGTTAGATTTCAGTATCTTACTCTTCATAGTGTCTTTAAAATAATTGAGGGTACCGGCCATTAAATGGCCGGTAGGCAAAAAAATTCAAAACCGGCCATTTAATGGCCGGTACGAATATTTTTATCGAAACTCAGAGGAGCTGGGTATATTTATTAATTTTTATTTAACTATGGATATTAATAAACATGACGGACAAAACTGATACAAAGAAGAAAAAAGGTTCTTTATGCACTGAATAGTTAAATTTATGCCAAGAAAATACCAGCCTCCCTCCATTGTTTATATATTCAGGTTTTAAATAAGACTAGTCAAGTGCCGCCGCGCGTTGCTGTGGAAATTGAAATCTGTTTTGATCAATTTCTTTAAAGGTAATTAATTTCTTTAGTGTTTGATCCTAAAAATATACATTTAAAAAAAAATTATGATGAATTTTGTAGTAGTAGAAAAGAGATTGAAATGAATTAGAAAACACAAGAAATTGCTGGAAACGTTTGTAATGTAATTGGTACTCTATTAAATTTAATTATCTTACTGTGAAATTTGTACTGTTATAGGTGCTTTGTTAATTATCTCACATGTGTGATGTTTTTTTCTCACTTCTCTCCTTGTAGTTAATCGTTACACAAAGGCATGGTGCAAAATGTAAATGTATTTAGTGCTTATGCACATAAAAGTATACATGATAGAGTTGATTGCTTCTCTAAAAATTGAAAATCAATTATCAAAGCATTGAAAGTTATAATCAAACTTATATTTTTCTAAAAGTTAAATGTATTTAGTGCTTACGTACAAAAAGTTATGCTTGAGAGTAATGAATTCTTGAAACAGACCCCATAAAAAAGGTTGTTCATGAAGCGAGCGAGACTGAAAGGTCAGAAACCCAGATAT
This sequence comes from Carex littledalei, assembly GCA_011114355.1. Taxonomy (NCBI): domain Eukaryota; kingdom Viridiplantae; phylum Streptophyta; class Magnoliopsida; order Poales; family Cyperaceae; genus Carex; species Carex littledalei. The sequence goes on along the minus strand of CM022090.1, from coordinate 9,667,588 downwards.
GAAAATAAGTGAGCATTCTATTTTCCATCTCGAAATAGTTGTGTCATGCTTTTAATTTCTCTAGAGGCATGACATGATCATTAAAAACTAAAAAAATAGATGCACAATTCAATATAAGGATATAATGGTCAATATTCTAATAAAAATCCTAATGCATTATCTATTGGACCTTAATGCACAGATGGAATTCATCTCCTTCATCCTTCTTAGAAGAACTGCATCGATTAAGAGGGATAAAAGCTCCAATAAGTAGTGAAAATATAAACTAAATAAACGGGATCATACATGAACATGAAGATCTCGACCTTCCCCTTTTTAGTTATTTACAATTACCTTAACAATATGTACTGATATATAGCATGACAACTGTTTGATTTCGATATTTTTTCTTGACATAATCATTGAATGTTGACTTACAAAATCAGGAAAATAAAAGACACTTCACAAAATGGGAGTCCAATGAAGCACCCTTTCACCAGCTATACAAGTTGCAACTTTATTTTCTTTTCAATACAAGTCAAAAGTGCACATTCATAATCCAGAAGAATAAAAACTATTCAAACAAAAATTGCAAATTTGAATGGACAGGTACAACTGCAGCAACACTTACCAACCAAAACGAAAACCATATTAATGATTGAACAATGACTTTTTAGACAAAAAAAATGAAAAAGGACAAGTAATAAGAAAAGAAAACAATCACCATCTCTCTCTCCCCACAAACACACACTTGTAGGGTGAGCACATACCTGGCCAAAGAGAGGGATAAGGAGCGAATGGAATCTGCAAGGCCAGGCACGCTAGGACAGTGATGCAACCCCGTAGCCTCTCAAAGAGGTTGTGTTCTTTAGAGCAGAAGACCGTAGTGGTTCGTACTCGGTAGCTCTTCTTTCTACTGCACATTTGTTGATGCACACCTCCTCTCTTACCTCATGCAGACTGTTCTCCGGGTGAGCACGGTTCATTTGAAAAATGTCACATTTCAATGAATAATTGGTTCAACCAACAATGACTGAAGGTACTCTACTTGATGACTGAATAAGTTGATTAAATAGGGGATCTATTCATTGGGAATGATAAACTAAAGAGAGAACTTATATCGCATTATGATTTAATGGAACATGAACTCAAACGACTATGAAGCAAAGCTTCTGACAGCTCACTAGCATATCGAACAACCATAGAAAATAATGAATTTTTAATTTTTTTACCATAAAAGAATATAATCGACAAAATTTTCAACCTCTTTGCTCTTTTGTCAAGATCTAGGACCAGAGGTAAAGCTCAAATTCCCCCTCAATTTCTCTCTCAAAGTTCTCTCATTTCCTCTCCCCTACTTCTCTCAAAGTTCTCTCTCATTTCCTCTTTGTTTTCTTCCTCCTTTACCTCTTTCGTCTCGCTGCCTTCTACGTCTTCTTTCTTCTTTCTACCCCACTTTCTCTTCTCTTTTGCCTCACCTTTAAAGAAAGAATAAAACGGTTGCTGACATGTATGAGTGAAAAAAGAACAATAATTAAATTAATGCAATTCAATTAAATGCCAGTGAAAACAAAGTCATTCTGAACCACTGTACCTCTTTTGCCTCACTGCGTTCTACGTCTTCTTTCTTCTTTTTACCCCGCTTTCTCTTCTCTTTCGCTACTATGCATTTCTCGTGCTCCTTGCTCCTAGTTCATTTGCAACACGCACTCTACATTGTTTGAGAAAATACATATATATTCTAAATGGTCATTTTTATGTACTTTCTTTTGGTATTAGCCTATTATAATGATATACATACAAGAAAAAATTCAATGTATATAATGGAGATAAATGGGTTATACCCAGCTGCATCCAAGGAACCTACTGAAACCATCATATCCCATCCACTGATGTTGAGGCTGTCGAAAGAGAAACATAATTAATTACTTAACTGATCTATATATTATTCTATTATCAATACGAATTTATCTAAATTAGAATTGAACACAATGGGGGAAAACAAAGAAACAGATCCAAACAGAACGCACCATATTGAGAAAGACACATCGGACCATTCTATCGTGCAATAGCACCAGCATCTAATTCCACTGCAATAAAACGAAGTTGTTTCTGATTGCATCTTCATCAAAGGCCCCACCAAAGTAAGATTTATAGAGCACAACAGTCTGTAAATGGCCAAATTAAAAGTAATTAAAAGAGTCTTCCGTCATCACCTAATTTGTAAACAACCTAATAGGAATAATTTCAAATGTACCCCACAAATAATTAAAAGTACCATCTAAACCTTCTCCTTTTCTCCTATTCATTGATGAGAATTGGAGAAGGAGCAATTTGTGCACATGCTTAAGAATTAAGTTGGAAAGCGATAAAGCAACATTTCCATAGTTAACAAGGGTGGCATACAACACAAGTCACACATGCTACTTTTTAAGAGTGTATATGCAACCTTTCTATTTTATAGGAGATACATGAAATTGTCTCTACTTTAAAGTACTAAAAGTATTTCCAGATAATTATTTTCACCTCAACATTGGCATTGGAGCTAACAATAATTAAAATGTTTACATTGCTGATACGCATGTAAAGGAAAGAACAACCTTCAAGCTGACACACTGGGCAGGTTCCCATTTTCTTTGTTTGCATGATATGCGTCCTAAATGCATCCACCATGTTTCTCCTTCAGAAAAGAGTATAAAAAAGTAAATAAAATGAAATGAAGCCATTTTGTATCAGATATATAAAACAACCACTAAAGCTACAAAATACATATTGATGCAAAAAGGATTACAAATTGAGCTTTTAGTTAGCAAAACCTGAAGACCAGATAATAAATTGACCTATTGATGGACCAAAATGGTACTACTAACTTTCAGTATAAATTAAAATACTTTTTAACCCTAATTCTACTTGCGTTCAGATCACAAGTGCATGATCCTACCGTGTAGTATAATTGGGGTGTCGATCCACAGGGATAGTGTATTAATTATCTAACTTTTCACTAGTCTAGGTACTTGAGGGGTTTTGAAAATAGGTTTTAAAATAGTTTTTAATAGTAAAAAGGTAGAGTTCAATACCCTTAAGGTTTATGCGGTGGCGCTAATTGTGCTAAGGTTTGAGTTAAACAGTAAAATAGAGATTCTCTATGGATCAGGTGCTCTACTTCTAAATTATGCAAAAATATAAATTCAGACGTCTCTCTAACCCGCATGCGGCTTGTCACCCCGCATGCAGCCTAGATTGTCTCACAGCTACCCCGTATGCGGTACTATCATTACCCCGCAGGGCGTGCTGGGTTTCTGTGTACGTGATTTGAAAGGTTTTCTGATCTTGCGATCGGCTTTTGAGGTATCAGCTCAAAGTATTATAGGTATGCAATTATCTTTATCAAACAAACACAATTGATCAATCCCTATTTTACCCCTCAATTAAATATCCCAAAGACCCTACCTAAAAGGTGTGCTATCCTGCCAAGAGAGCCCAATGGGTTTTAACCCTAGTCTTTGAACCGCTGCCAGGCCTCGTTAGCCGAAGTGTTACATATACTTACATGCATTATCCCCCTCACACCGGGATGCAACGAAATCATACACCTATTGGTATGTGGAGCTATACTGCCATATAGTAGACATAACTATGTATGCAAGGACTTAATAAAAAGGGTTTAAACAATAAAGCAAACTCAAATCAACATACACAAAACATAAATTTATATTAAAACATAACTTAGAATTCGAGTACAACCCTCACCCTAGAGATGAGAGAATAGCTACTCATGGCCATAACAAAATGAAAGGAATAAAATAAAGAGAACATAAATTACAACCCAATTGAAGATAGATGAACCTCTGCCTCCTTAGATGACGTCTTCTTCTCCTGCTTGGCTTCCGATGGCTACTCCTCTCTCTCTAAGTACTCTCTAACCTAACCTAGCAATGAGGATTGCTAATCTATATTCTATGGACTTAACACAATTAAACACGCACACCAACATCAATTACAAGAGGGGTATTTATAGCCTTCCTAATATGAGAGATGAGTAGTGGAAGTAGTGGAGGTAGTGCAAACTTGGAGTGCACTTTAAGTTTGCTTAGATGAAGCCAAAAATAGCTATGAAAGCTTGCCGCTGAAGCAATTGCGTCTATCAAGAAGAATTCTGCCGAAATTAGCATCAGTGGTGGAGATTTGATCAGAATCTACACAGTCCACGGATTGAGTCCACGGATCGTGCGACATAAATCCATGTCGCATGCGGCATAGGGGACCCGCACGACTTCCTGACTTGACGGATTTTGCTGTAATTTCACCATTTCGCATGTTGTGCACTTCGTGTGAGGTGTTGATTACTCCATGTGATGCCATGATTTGGTGTTATCTTCAGAAATCGCCTAAATTGGACACTTTTGCTCTGTTTTTAGCCTAAATACGCAACTTTCTCAAAAACCTACTAAAAAGACCTAAAAACACGTTTGCGGTAAATAAATCGGGAAAATAGCTACTTTGCATTCTCTTTTCGCCATTTTTCAAAAGAAAAGATATGAATTTTCACTATATGTTTTGGCTTCATCACCTATCTAATTATCAGATCAAGTATACCAAAATTGGTATACATGTAAGAGCAATTACTGGTATCAACCAAATATATAGTAGCCATCAGAGGCAATTCCGTCCAAGTAACCACCACTTTGCCTCCTTCCACAACTACATCAATACAAACAAAAAATTAATAAAACCTACAACTTTAGTCCTTAAACTGCCTAACTATACCAATTTATACACTTACCCTATGACGGAAGGAGGGTTGTACATTCCTAGGTCCTTATCCTGCACAATGGATGAGCACCTGTCAAATTCAATTTGAAATAAGTGCTAACTCTTCTGCCCAATTCTAGCATAATACAATATACATCGCCTCTATTTTAGATTTTCTATTTGTGTAATGCATGGTTACGGATAGGCAATGTGCCAACTTAAGAAAAAATATTTGACATTAGCGTACCAAACTGTTGTGGTAACCAGATAAAGAAGTGCACAATTATGTCCCTTTTTGAAAAGTACTATTGGGGCTCTTTCAGAGCAAAATTCGGCTGGCACCGAGATGATCATAATGCATCATTTTTTTTATTTAACACGCCAGAACTCTTATATGAGATTTTAAAGGATCAACTTTATTTATCATTATTTTCAAATGGAGTATTTGGTGAAATACTTTAGTCATAATGCACGAAATTTGAGGACATTTGAACCCACCATTATCTTATTTTGACAGATAAGTGAATTTCATTTAGTAACCGACACACTTAAAAACAAAATCAAACAAAGTGAACTGAAATTTAGGTTTCCAATTTTACAGAATCATCATAAATAAGATTCGGTTGACTTAATTACGAAAAAAATCTGGGCTAACTTGCCATGTTTTGACATTGATTTAAAAGCAAGAGCACTTGAGTATGGCCAGAATCAGGTTAGAAACCCACAAATTAGACAAAATCAGGCTAATCCAATTCAAGCTAGCTGGTTCATTAATCCTATATTTACAATCTTATTGCACCATACCTTATTCTCATCGATATCATCATCCACTAAACTGCTCCCTGTAGGAACATGAAACTCATCCATGTACTTGCTAGTTTGCGCAGAGCACAGCCGAATAACTTGTAGAAAAATATTCATGAGAATTTAATTTAATCATAGAAAAACAGTACGATATCTTCAATAAAAATTAAGGTATAGATCATCCAATTACAAATATGTCTTTTACAATACCTTGTCTCCAATACCAGTTAAGATAAATCCTCTCTTCATTCGACACAGAGTGGCTCTACAACAACATCGCAATCATTGCTATCAACCACAAAAATGAGACCTTAAGTGTTCTGGAAATAATGCCTCCGTAGTAGCCAGATATTTTCAATTCACATTAATTAGTACCGATTCTCCAAATTTCTCCGGATGGCTTTAAATGGCAGCACTACGAAACATTAAAAAAAATAGCATTTGTTCATCCTCTTCTTACCTTGAATCCATTGTACCAATTTGAGGAGTAGGTTTGACCATTTCAACACCAGGTCATGAAGACCACAATTATAGAAATGAGAACCAAACCACTTAGGGTTTCTCTATCAGAGAAGGTGCAACCGAGGATGGTTAGAGGTGGATCTAAAGGGCGGAAGCGGTAGAGAAACGACCAGGCGGCGAGAGGTGGCCTTCGGTCGATCACGAATTCGAACCCTATGCAGCGCAGATCAGCTTCACTCTCGCTCGCTCTCTCCTTTTCTCTCACTCTCTCTCTCTTTCTCATAGAGAAGGAAAAAAAGAAAGGAGACGCTCTCTCTCTCTTTCTTACGGGGAAGGAAAAAAAAGAAAGAAAGGAGACTCGCGTAGATCGGTTCCGTGCGGGGAGGAAAAAATATAAAAAAAAGAAGCGTATTGGGGAAGGAGAAAGATGAGCACGCGTGTGGCCGGCATTTTTATTAATATCCAAAGTTTAATACAAATTATTAATTATGCCCAGAATCGGACCTATTATCGAAAAATACCCAAGCCGGCCAGAAAATGGCTGGCTTGGTACTTTTTTTTTTTAGAGAGAGAGACACTATGAAGATCAAAATATTGAAATCTAACTCTGAAAATTTGAAATTTTTGTTTAAATTATTTGTTATATTACTTCTTTTGATGTATAATTAGCATATTTATACTAAAATACGATAGATTAATTGAAATTATGTTGAATAACACTAAATTATGTTAAATTACATTAAATTACATTAAATTACGTTAAAATACGGTAAATTACGGTATGAATAGGGACGATATCTTCACTGAAAAGGGGAAAAACGACGATGAAACTTCAAACGGTCATAAAACGGCGCTCGAGTGTCCGATTTCAGCAAATGACCACTTTTCGGAAAGCTTGCGAAAATACGCATGCGTCCGTGCCAACAATGCCGGATTCCGAAATTCAGAATCGCCAAAAAACTAAGGGAAGAGCCTCAAAACTTGAGTTGAAGTTTCCGATTAAAATTTTCGTTTCTATTATTCAATCCAAATAGCTCAGTAAATTAGTTACATAATGAACTTGTAGAATACCAATTTTTACTATTTTCGGAATTTTTTTACTATTTTTTATGATTCATGAAAGATGAGCAAAATCAGTCTACTATAGCGTAATTTTGTGTAGTTTAGCGTAATTTACCGTATTTCAGCATAATTAGCAAAGTTATTGTAATTTTACGTAATTTAGTATAATTGAACATAATTTATTGTAATATAGTGTAATTCAATATAATTTCAAGTATTCTAGCGTATTTTAGTATAAATATGCTAATTATACATCAAAAGAAGTAGAGGAGGGATCAAGTTACAACAAAGTTACAACAACTATTTTTTTCATTTTCAAAGTCCAAATCGTCGATCCAAACCGTTCAACATGATTATCTAAATAAAATGTGCTTGCAGATCAAATTTTACATTTTTTTGAACTTTTTTACTATTTATTAAGATGGGTACAAAATTCAATGGTCTGAATATGACTATTTTTTGTAAAATACTTAATAAATAGTAAAAAAATTCAAAAAAAATGTAAAATTTGATCTAGAAGCACAATTTATTGTGGAGATCATGTTGAACGGTTTGGATCGACGATTTGGACTTTGAAATAAAAAAAATAATTGTTGTAACTTGATCCCTCCTCAAAGAAGTAATATAACAAATAATTTAAACAAATATTTCAAATTTTCAGAGTTAGATTTCAATATTTTGATCTTCATAGTGTCTCTTTCTTAAAAAAAAAAAAAAAAAAAAAGTACCAAGCCGGCCATTTTCTGGCCGGCTTGAGTATTTTTCGATAATGAGTCCGATTCTGGACATAATTAATAATTTGTATTAAACTTTGGATATTATAAAAATGTCGGCGCGTGTGGGAACGCACAATGACAGAGAGTAAAAAATAAAAAAAAGGTGACAACTACCAATAGCTGAGACCATGCTTTGAATTGAAACGGTAAAACTTTACATAAAATCAAACGGAAATCAGAATGATGGTGTAGAGTATCTGGCATGGACCGCGTTCTTTTAATAAGGCTAAACTTAATCCGTGTTTTGTTATTCCGTTTCAGTGATTTTCTGTGGCACTTGGTGCTCCCCCGGCGGGCTCCTCGTACTAGCAACTTGCAACTAGCAACTAGCAAGAGAGAGTTACCGTTGTGGTAACGTTTATACCAGTTCCTTCGATCACTAAATTGGAGCTGAATTCGTTACGCGCCTTGGGCTTATATGATGCGAATCTGCTAAAAATGGCGAAACAATTACCTCTACAGCAAGAGAGAAGTAACTCACCTAATTATAGAATCTCCTTTTCTTCTTCTTTCTAGAGAAATTAGAATGCACCTCCTGATTGGTTTCTGGAACTGATTCCTAGCCCTATGTGTCAGCAAGGGAATGTAGCGTAGAAAGAGACAAGAGAGGAGATGAGTTGCTTCTCTTGCAGCCCGAGGTCAAGAGACCTGCGGCGCCGCCGGAGCAATGGTGCCGCGGCCAGCTCCAAAACTCTTTTTCGTCTTGTTGCTTCCATAGGTTTTGATCGCTCTCTGGTTCGCACTATTCATGTTTGTTTAAATGCCTAACTGAATCTTTATTGCCCTTTCTTAATTGTATTTTGTACAAGTTGTGTTCGTGCTGGAAAAGTCATATGCTCCCATAAATAGTTAGTAATGAAGAATTCTCAGTTTTTGGATTCAATTCTTGGATACCATGGATACAACCATTCAAAAGAAGGAACAAAACAAAGAAGCAAATTATGTTCTAAGCATAAACCAAAGTTATATATTTTAAGAGTGGCAAATGCAATTTTGTGCCTTATAGGGTTCCTTGTGCAAAAGTTGATATCACCTTTATTTATCCCCTTTTTACTGGCTTAAATAATTATTTCTGCCCCTTAGGTTATACTGAGTTCGACAAGAAAGGCGTTTGTCCTGATCCGAAAAATGCAAATAAATTCACACTGAGGCAGATGGTGGTTGCCACCAGCAACTTTGCTGAGGCTAACTTGATTGGCGAAGGTGGGTTCGGTCGGGTTTACAAGGGTCAGTTGGTTTGTGGCCAGGTAGTGACATTTTTCTACTACTGGATTATCATACTAACCCGGCCTATACCAAGCTTTAAATAATAGCAGGGGGTTGTAAAGGGGGAAAAGGGGTGGGTTACTGGTACTGGATTGGTATTCATTACTGAACAATTACTCAATTCCTTTTTATTTTGCACATTTTGAGTTTATTTTGATCTGATGTAAGAATTGGTATATTGTGGGGAGTAGACGGTGGCGATCAAGCAGCTGAAGAAGACAGGAATGGAGGGCACACATGAATTCGTGGTAGAGTGCCTGATGCTTCTCTTGTTGCACCATCCGAATCTTGTCAGCTTGATAGGCTACTGTGCCGAGGGTGACCAGCGTATCTTGGTTTATGAGCATATGGCTCAGGGTAGCCTTGAAAATCACCTTTTCGGTTGGTTCCTTCTCCTGACTTTACTTGCCTTTTCGCATATTACCATTCCCAGTTTGAAATTTGGTGTACTGTGGTATAATTATTAGTATCCAATTCCCCCTTTAGGAAGGGATGATTACAAATTGGTTCATTGACAAAAAAAAAAGGCCCTTGCAATTGGCAAGATTTAATGTGATGTATCTGAAATTTAGTTGAGAATAGAAACAATAAATGTAAACTTCATTGTACTATGAGATTAAGCTTTTGGAATGATTCTTTAAAACGGATTATAACAGGATGCCTTGAGGTCAGATCTCACTAGACCTTATATGACCAAGTTTTCTCCCTGAAAAATTCTTGCATAACATGTGTATGTATACAGTTGTCACTAGAAAGGAGTATTAAGTACTACAAAAGTAAATTAAAATGAATGTTAGTTTAAATATCAAGTTGGTTAGTGCTGGCTCTAGTTGTGCAATTTTAATTGACTTGTAGTGTTCTCTATTAAGAATTAACTCATTACATTTCGCCTTGCTCCTAGATCTTCCACCTAACAGTAAGCCACTCGACTGGAGCACTCGACTCAAGATTGCTACTGGTGCAGCCCGTGGCTTGCAGTACTTGCACGAAGTCAAGCCACCTGTCATATACCGGGACTTGAAATCATCGAACATATTACTGGACAATGAGTTCAACCCCAAGCTGTCAGACTTCGGCCTGGCCAAGCTGGGGCCCACAGGGGACAGCACACACGTGTCTACAAGGGTCATGGGCACTTACGGGTACTGTGCACCCGATTATTACATGAGTGGGAAGCTCAGTGTCAAGTCTGATGTGTATAGCTTTGGTGTTGTTCTCCTTGAGTTGATCACTGGCAGAAAGGCATATGACATGTCAAGGGAAGAAGGCGAGCGGAGTCTGATACTTTGGGTAAGTTTTTCTTTTTTGAAAATGATAATTTACATTTGTTTTTATTCTCAGTACTTGTTATTTTGAGAATTTTTGAAATGAGTGATTCACTAGGTCGGGCACTGGAACTTGGGTTTTGTTTAAAAGTATCTTCTTCTTAAGGTTTTTGGTTTTCTTAGAAGTAGGTCAATGCTTACTTTAATCTTGTATTAAACCAAAAAAAAAAGAATCTTACAATACAAGACGGCTAGAGAATGTATAAACAATTGGCAAGTTTGTGGTTTTTCACTACAAGTTTTAGCTCGTTTAATCTGACCAAAAGCCCATGAATTCTGTACTGGAATTTTTGAGTTTTTAAATTGAATTTTTGGCTTTGAATTGATGTACTTTTATAATCCTAATCACCTATAAAGACTCTTTACAGTCGGATAAAAACAAAATAACTAAAAGAAGTACAATGACTGAAAAGGGGCATATAAATTTAAATTGAAACCAAAATTCTAGTGGAGTACTCCAACGTGATATTTTGATTGCAAACTTGTATACCCAAACTACATATTTTCCTCATTTAACAGCAATTACTGTTTTTCTTCCTCTGCAGTCCCGTCCTTTCCTTAACAGCAGAGGATACATGCACTTAGCAGATCCGTTGCTTAACGGGTGCTACCCGAAGCGCTCACTATACCAATTAGCTGAGGTCATCTCACTATGTCTCAAGGAACAACCCCATATGCGGCCCAGCATGTGTGACTTAACATCAGCACTTGAGCATGTTGTATCTCAGCCCAATGTCGCGTCTGCCTCAAGCTCAAAACCTAGAGTTCGAAAGAACAACAGCATTTCTCTGCGCTGAAACTAGCAGAAGAAAACCAAATTTGTGACTTTCGTGGGTATTTTTTGTATATGTGTCCAAATAGTATCGGCCAAGTACCGACAGTTATGCATATATGCTGTTTCTAATATGAGAAAATGCTGACACAAGTTTTGGCATTTATCTCTCACTGGAAGTATATGTCTTGTAGGTATAAAAGTTGGAAACCAGTGAAACAAAGAGCACAATATAAGTGCATATACCATGTATATTACGAAATTGAAAAAATTATATCATCATTATTATCCGTTTGCTGCTCCTTTTCCTGCTACAATAAACGGAAGAGACATCTATGATACTTACTGCAATGATATAATCCATGTACATATGTAATGCCTTCTCCGATCACTTCCATCCAAAATGCTGGCTACTGGATACAAAAAAAGAGTGAGCAATCTTTTGTACCTTTTTAAGTTTTGATTGCAATTACTAAAGGATCAGATTGAGACTATGGTACTTTGCAATGCACGTATCGGTATGTGCTAGAGAATTATATCTCAATTTTTAAAGTTCAAACACTCAACATGATCTTCATATGAAAATGTACTTACAAGTCAAATTTTATATTTTTTAATTTTACCTTTTTTTTTTCTTATAGACAGAAAACCACTACTTTCGGATAGTCCATAATCTTTAGATCCGGTGATTTTTTATCTATCTTAAAATATGTAAAAGGAAATTCCAAAAAATATAAAATTTGATATTCAAATACATTTTTTATATAAAAATTATCTTTAAAGGTCTGAATTGACTATTTAAATTTTTAAAAATAAAAATATAAATTCATAACATATACCTGTATCCCTATCCGAATTACAAAATAGGATAGCCTCTCTCACTCTATTTTATTTAGCATTAATAGGTTTTTTCTTTTATGTCGGCATCGCTTTCTGTTCTTTCAAATATCTTTTGTAAGTGCGTACCTTTTGTAAGGGATGATTTCCTTATTCCTCTTTTAGACCAAAACTCCCAGTAAAAGAAATTTCATCCCTTTCCATCATTTACCCAAATTACACGGGATATTACAGATTTTGGTGAATTAATTAATTAAAACCCCGCATAGGCGTCAAGATCTGCTGTATCCTACAAGTTAGTGGCGGCTGATAGCTGCTACGTGGCGAAATCTGAATGGCTGATTGAGCCTAATCCTGTCAATAAAGAATGTACCTCGTCACTAAGTAGGCAAAACCCACCACTGAAGCAGCTTAAGATTTTGTTCAGTAAACAGCAGATTGCAAGGTAAGTTACTGGATGGACCTGGTTCATTGTATTTAATGTGAATCAGTAACTTTGCTATATCTTCCACTTTGATCATGCATATGTTAAAAACTTAAAATTAATGATCATATTAATTACGGTGTTTTAAGAGTTCCTATTTTGCGGTAAGTGGCTAGTTATGAATTATTTTGCTTATATTAGTTTTTTAGATTCTCTAGTGTGCGGCAATTTTAATTAGAATCCATAACAGGCAACTCACAGATAAGATTAATAAAATAAATCAACAAAATTGCAGTACCTAAAGATTTGACAAGTATAGCTTGCGAACATTTTTTATGACTTGAAAAATTAATTTGCAAAGAGAATATTGTTAGGTAAATTGAACTAATTAATAGCTATATATATATGTGAACTGAACTTGCAGTTGTATACCACCAAACTTTTTTTTGTCGTCTTCCTAATAAACTATGAAGTCCTACTTTGTCTATTGCAAATAATATCGTTACAGGATCTTCTCTTTTAAGTTAAAATATTGATTTTTTTTTTTCTAGATTGAGCTTTTCACAAAAAAAGCATGGATATTGGACAGTCTATATTGACTGATCGAATGGCTATTATTTGATCAATAAGTTTTCAGACAGAGATAAGGAGCTAGTCACCCATAGGGGTGTCAATGGGTACGGTACGGGTCGGGTGAATGCATTTTCATACCCATACTCATTAAAAATGACTTTATTCATATCCTACTCATATCTATTAAAAATTGACCTTACCTTACCCTACCCTTACCCGTTAATATTATCGGGGAACGAAACGGTAGAGGATGAATAATGGATAATATTAATATAATAATTAGTTTTATTATATTTTACAAATTAAATATAAAAAACTCATTCATTTCACATATATGTAATTACATTTCTAATAAAAAAAAAATGTGCAATCAATTTCAACTAAATTGTTTTTTATAAAGGAAGAAAATTCAAAAACATGAATACATATTTAGGTGGGTTGAAAATTGAATTGAATATATATTTAGATTTTATAATTACCCTATAGGGTGACGGGTACGAAATAGTCACTACCCATATCCTTACCCATTTGGTTAACGAAAAAAAATTCTTATCCATACCCATACCCAATAAGCTAATGAGAAAAATACCTTACCCATACCCGCCTTATCAAATACGATACGGGTCAGGTAAACGGCTAAAAAGGTACGTACCATTGACACCCCTAGTCACCCATGACCATGAATAATGACCTCAATTAAGCTTTCCCTTATGACTTATGAGTGTATTAAGATATTGTCAACTTAATTAGCTATTAATCCACCGATCGAGGCAAGAATGAATGTTTCCCAACTACAAAATGTATAGGCCTTTTTTGCAGTGACTCGATCGCCACACATCTATACAGAACTGAGAGGCTGCAGCAAACCCGGAGCTAGCGTTGATATTGGCTCACAGAGACTCCAGAGAAGACGCAGGGAATGAAATGTGAAAACATGAGAAATGGTTGACTTTTGCTGACTAAGAAACCACAGAGGAAAGTATTTGGAAAAAATAGCAATAATCACCCCCCCTTGGCCCTGGCCCCCTCTTCTTTCCTATCACTTGCCTCATAATTTCCTCTCTTCATATCTTTCCTTGAGTGAGCTTAATTTATATTTCTCAGCGGTGTTTAGTTGTTGTCAGAGAGAGAGCACGAGAGAGATGGGGAATTGCTTTGGGTTGCCATTGAAATCTTGCACTTCAGTGACTAATAGACCATCCATTATAGGTTAGTTCCTAATTTCATATACTTGGAATTTGTAATTATTTTCTTTCTTTTTTTCTCATGTAGTGAAATTGGGTACGTAGTATATATTTTCTTCTCCCTTTTTAGCCGGTGGAAATTTTGAAGGATTTGTGTATGTTTTTCAGCTATGTATGGAAACGTACTGAAGAATTTAATAAATTTGCAAATAGCATGCACTTCATTCAAGTTTTGCTTTCAATTATGTGATATCTGTTCTGCAATATAATCCAAGTTTCATTTTACTAACTACTGTAAGTCTGTAACCTTCATAAATGTCAAGAGGCTCACTTGAAAATATATAGAAATGATTTAAACTTGTTTGGTAATTCCCACCAACCTTAATTCTTTGGTACACACTTGAACCTCAATATCAAAGATCGAGGACGATACTGCACTACTTTTATTTAATCGGAATATATATATATATATATATAAGTGTTACGCAATAACTTCAATAATGTTCCTTTCAAAAGCCAACATTTTTTAATTAGTCTGATTAATTTTAATATTTCAATGTGTTGCACATTTGGCATCTTTCATATTAAAAAATCCATGATGAACCCTCCGAAGTCCAAACACAATAGCATCCAAACGCCTAGCAATTATATTATAATTTCTCAAATCTGCTGGTTTCACAAACGCTTGAGCATTGCATAAGATGGTGGAAACTCAAATTAAAAAAGGAAAAAGAAAATCCGAGAATGACTAATTTAAACCAGTGGTAATTCATCAAACCAGTAGGCGCGCATGCATGCTATTGGTAAGAGTACTTGCTACCATAAAGGCATAAACTAATACCAATAACCCTTCACAAATTGCACAGGTCGCTTGACATCAAAGGCGAGTAGCAGCACATCCATGACCGAGATCTCAACCATAAGCAGCGGCACTTTTGGCCAATCTACCGGTAGCAGCCGCGTTAGTTTAGATGACCCCTCCTTAATTTACCCTGACGGACACATTCTTGAGACACCTAACCTCAGAATTTTCACATTTGCGGAGTTGAAAGGTGCCACGAGAAATTTTAAACCTGAGACGGTGCTTGGAGAAGGCGGGTTTGGGAAGGTGTACAAGGGATGGGTCGAAGAAAAGACGTTGAATCCGAGTAAGAGCGGGTTCGGAATTGTCGTTGCTGTGAAGAAACTCAATCCCGAGAGCGTGCAAGGTATCGAGGAATGGCAGGTATCACTTGTATTTCTTAAGTGCTTAGATTATTTGGGTTCAATTAGGATATATTTGGGGTAAATATTTTAACATAGTAGTTTTGAGTTTTGAGTTCATACCGTGCACAAACCATATGTGGCGCTGTTTTGATTCTATAGTCCATGCGCTGCATGAAGCCGAAACTCCTATGTTAAATCTTTACCCTATATTTGAGTCCTTTTCCACAGAAAATTGTTAGTTATATATATATATTGCTTTACTATAATAAGTTGACAAGTAGTACATGTCGCTTGACATATATAGTTCGTTTAGAACTTTAAATGGTAAGCAACTTTTTTTATGTTTTTGTTTGTAAATTTTGTAGTCAGAGGTGAATTTTCTAGGGAGGTTGTCTCATCCAAACCTGGTCAAACTGTTGGGGTATTGTTGGGAAGACAAGGAGCTTTTGCTGGTCTACGAGTTCATGGCCAAAGGCAGTTTAGAAAACCATCTCTTTCGAAGTGAGAATCTCATCATTTTCTTTTCTTTTGTTTCTTATGAGAAAGTTTAGCATTTTATGCAAGTGACAAATTAACAAATGAGAAAAGGTTGAATTTGTAGTGCAATACAGCGGTGAATGCTTTATACCAACTAGACAACCTCATTACATTAAAAAATTGAATAGTACGGTACATATTTTGTCCTTTGCTTGGAAGGTGCAATTTCAGAGGCGATAATGTTTTGTTGAGATAGATATGTGCATGCGCATTTGCCAGCTTATTACTTTGCAAAATTACTAATATCTGACAATGACTGTATCAGCCTCTAGTGATTGGTGTCCTTTTCTGATGTGGTTAGATTTACTTGTCCTTTAATAAATTTCTTCTTCTGATTTGAACTCTTTTTTAATTTATTAATATGTTATTTATGTTCCTTTTCTTACTTGGTGAGGACACTGTGCAAATATGTGACATGTCTTTTTCTTTCATGCATAATAAGTTTTGTCTTGTTGTCTTATTTTGAGGACAATAGGAGGCATGAACTTCAATTAATTAAATTATCTTCAATTTTTCTCTCTGTCTGTTAAGTTGGATTAATTTTCTGGTAATT
Organism: Carex littledalei; assembly: GCA_011114355.1. Classification (NCBI taxonomy): domain Eukaryota; kingdom Viridiplantae; phylum Streptophyta; class Magnoliopsida; order Poales; family Cyperaceae; genus Carex; species Carex littledalei. Next base: position 9,651,076 of record CM022090.1, on the reverse strand, counting down.
TGCTTCTGATAGGAGGAACAACCAATGATACGTTATCTTGGGATCTTAGACTAAAAATAGTAATAGGCGCGGCTCGTGGCCTCGCCTTTCTTCACTCGTCAGAGAGACAAGTCATCTACAGAGACTTCAAGGCCTCGAACATCCTCTTAGACTCTGTTAGTAAAAACCTTCCTTTCAAAATATTATCAGTAAAAAGTCAATTTCTGACTATTGATTTACCAGGAATTATTGTGGGGAAATTATCTTCTTTTGTAGAATTATAATGCAAAGCTCTCTGATTTTGGTCTGGCAAAACATGGCCCCGACGGCAGTGAATCGCATGTGACGACAAGGGTCATGGGCACTTTTGGTTATGCTGCTCCAGAATATGTGGCTACTGGTATGAAATAACAATTATATTATTTATTTGAATAAAAAAAAAACAATTATATTATTTATAAGTTCTGTAGATCAATGATTATGCCTGTATAGACTATCTTTAGCAATTCTCAAGTTTTTGTTATATTCCTTAGGAAGGGAAAACACACATAAGCTTCTTCATCTTTCTCTTTTGATCAACTTGTGTGTCTCCTGTTGCTTTTGGTAGGACCAAATTGTATTAAAGGTCAATTTTTAAGGTAAAATGTAATGGATGCACTATTAGAGGGATAAGGATATTTTGTGGTCCTGGAAGCTTACACGAGAGTATTAATCCCCCCTAATTAAAAAGTAATTTAATTGGGTACTAATCAATGTTGCCTACCTCAAGTAGTGGTCTATCTCAAGTGGCCTATCTCAAGTAGTGGTCATAATTCAAATATCTTTTGGTGCCTTTGGTTGGAGGGAATAATCTCTTTCACCCTTTCAACAAAAGCATAATTGATTATTGAAATTAAAAAGGAATGAACATCAAATCATTTCATTCTTCCAAGATATCTGGTGGATTTGGCACTTAAATCGTCCAAAGTCCAAACTTCATCTCGGGTTCTCTTGTGCCCCTGGGGGTGCGGCATTCTGCGTGACTGGTGCCGCACCATCCGGCTCATGTAGGTCCTACTCAGCCTTTGCAGTGTAGTGATCTGTTACACAACGCAAATTGCTCTTCAGTTGTTACCAGAGGAGATTATTTGGCATGTGCAATTTTGAGATTACCGTTACAGACTTACAGTACTATCTACTGCTCTTTACTTAAACAAAAATTTAACATTCTCAGCCAGTTAATTAAGTGAATATTTATTATCAATTATAGGTCATTTATACGTGAAAAGTGATGTCTACGGTTTTGGAGTAGTACTGCTCGAAATGCTGACAGGTCTGAGAGCATTAGACCTGCATCGGCCGCATGAACAACAAAATTTAGTGAAGTATGCGAAGCCATTCTTAGCCGATCGGAGAAAATTATCGCATATTATGGACCATCGGATTGAGGGACAATACAGCACCAGAGGGGCCTTAAAAGCCGCACAGCTAAGCTTAAAATGCCTCAATGAGGACCCTAAAAAAAGACCGTCGATGAAAGAAGTTTTGGAGACTTTAGAGCAGGTTGAGGCTATTAAGAGAAGGTCGAAAGATATGCGACTCAGTTCAAACTCACTGGGTTTTACCGGTGCTGGTACCAGCAATAGATCTCAACGAGGAAGATGATGGAATTGTATCATGGCTCAATCATGACTTTCATTAATTCTGTTGCTCAGATTTGTACATTTTGCCTAATTTTGTGTTTCTCTGGATGGTCAATTTTTTTGGTGTGTCAGGTGCTTTCTACTGATAATTGATAATTAATTAATAAGTGAACTCTTTAACAAGAGGTAGTGTGTATTTCCACGTATTGATGATTTTTTTTTTTTTTTTCTATTTAGATATAGAGGATATCAGGATACTGAGATTTGTTTCATGAATTTGTTTTCTTTAGTCCCACATCTCTAAGAAATATTAAAGACATTCTTGATGCAAAAAATATTGCACACCGGACAAGTTTCAAAACAACATATAGAAATCATATAAAGTACCATCTTAATTCCTTTGTGATATTATATTTATTGATCTCAGGTTTGGAATGGTCAATTATTACAGAAGGTGTTTTTTGAGTGAGTTTATTTTCTCTTTGTATTTTATTAATTTGAGGTTATTGTTAAACTTGTCAAATTTTAAACATCTCTATTATTTGGTGACATCATTGATATAGAGAAACAAGATGAAGATGATAAATATACAACAATAATAACAACCAAGTCTTTAATTCCAAATAAGACTGTGCTCCACAAAACGGGGGTGAAAGCTCATTTATGGAAAGAGAAGAGAGGTTTATGTGGGTGAGACTTCCCTCCGAACAGTGAACTTACACTCCGATTTGAGGTGATTTCGCCAAAAATGTACACGGTGCTCACCTCGTCTCCCCTCCAAACAATAATCGTTCCCCTCCGCTCCCTCTATGTTTCCCCCCTTTTGAAGCAAGTGAAGTTGCCCTAACCAGGCGGTCTAAGGTGGAGTTTCCCTCTGCACAATGAATCTCACTTTCTCTCTCTCCACATATTCCAATTGGAGTAGAGTCTTAAAGTAGACTAAAAATGAACCCAACCGGAGTTACAATTGCACAGAGTTTCATTTTCATAAAAAAAGTGGCGTTAGCTTGACATGTCTATCACACCCTTCTCTTTTTTCTAGCTTGGAACAAGTTGAAAATTAAAATTTTCTGAAGGATAAAAATATATAATTACTTAAAATTACTGAACGGCTTAAATAAAAATAATAATGGCAGTATATAATTGCTGGTTTTTCTATTCTATCGAGTAAAAGATATTTAAAATCTTAAAAATGAGGCCGAAGCATAAACGACCACTCAGCTTAGGGCTGCACAAAAAATTCGTAGTTCGTAATTTGATTCGAGTTTGATTCGAAAAAGTTCATACAAAAGTCGATTCGAAATTGAGTTCGTTCGAAATTAATTCAAACTAAACTCAAACTGGACCTAGTTCGTTCGAAATAGGTTCGCAAACCAAACTTAGTTCAAAATTAACTCAAACGTGAACCGTTAATTTCCGCTGATAATGAACTTTAATGTTTTATTTAGAATAATATTTGGGTTTGTAATAATTCTAAGACTTTGGTGATTGTTCAGTACATCTATGGTATTTAAATTGTAAACTTTGAATATTTTGGATATTTGAAAACTTTGGTGATGTTGCTCCTGTTGGCTATTTTGAAAACTTTGGATTCTGTAATTGTACTGAACTTTGATTAATTGTACTAAACTTTGGTGTTTGGTATAAATTTTGGTATTTGTAATGAACTTTGATATAAACTTTGATGTACTGTGTAATTAGAATTCAGAATGCCTGAGTTTTTATTGAAGTGTTGTAATTTCGAACTATGGTCTAGTCATAAGTCACAACTTGCAAGTCGTAACAAAGTTCGTAAAAGTTTGAAATTGAGTTCGTAAAAAATTCAATTCGAAATTGAGTTCGTTCGAAATTAATTCAAACCAAACTCAGTTTGAAATTAATTTAAACCAAACTCAAACTGAGTAAGTTCGATTCGGCTAGGTTTGTTTGCAGCCCTAACTCAGCTTATGAAGCAGGGAATCGGTGTAGGTCCGATGCCCATCGGATCAGTTTGGTTCCGATGGGCAGTATCCACCGTAGATTCAATAAAAAATGATCTAACGGTTTGGCGTTTCGCTTCTTCTCTCTCTCTCTTTCCCAATTCCCACACAGCCACACAGGCGACACCTCTCCCTCTTTCCCATCGAACCCAAACTAGGTCCGGCATCGGTCCTCAACTGCTTCCCTTCGTTTGTCTCAATTCTAAACCCTAAACCCGACCGATCGGTAGGCTCCTGTTAGGCGGCGCGAGAGCGAGGCAAGGTTTTCTTCCTGAATTTTCTATTGTTCTAATTTATAGATTGCTAATTTTTCAAGGATTGGGTGAGCTAAACACAGATACACGGTGATGCTCTCTATCTAATTTTTCAAGGATTATTGCAACCCTATTTGATAGCAATCAATTGTTTCTCTACTTCTTGATTACATATCTACTGATGATGGATCTATATACACTGGTCTTCATTTGTTGCAACCCTAGTTCAAAATCTGGATGGTATTATTGTATTTGATAATCATCTGTTTTTAGCTTAGAAATGCAATCAATTCAGAGAATTAGAATATGCACTCAATGAAATTGATCTGTTTATTAGATTTATCACTTGCAAAGGTTGCATTTTTTTTTTTCAAATTTCAATTGGATTGTGCATACCTTTTAGAGACTGAAGTGCCTAATTTCAAATATCTAGGTTCAGGTTATCAAATTGTACTTACCAGTTGGCTCAGTTTAACTGATTTAATTTCTGGTTATTCAAATTTGCTTAATTGTGCAACTTTCAGGCTTTATCGACAGTTCTATCATATTCCTGTGAATCTTACCAAGGAAACAATACCTTGCATTTTTCATGTTTCCTTAGATAAGTATATATGTCTACTTCCCTTTTCAATTATTTTGTAGGGTACACATCCCGTCCTGATATTCTCTTTGTTTCAGTACTTTCTCCCTCCCTTGCTCTTGCTCCATGCAAGATGGAAATTAGACGTTCAATTTTACTTCTCTTCTTCTTATTTCAGGTAATATCTCTTTCTTTCAATTTCTAATTTTCTAATCTGTGTGGTACTTAATTTCCTTAAATTTTGGATATTTCTCTTAATTTGATTAGGAGTAGTGATCTGTATTTTAAGCACCAAGCACATTTACAATCTAGTGAGCTTAATTCTAAGTTTCCTTCAAATTTTCATAGCATTTGAATGATTGATGCTACTACAACCCTAGTTAAGCATTGGTAATTAGACACTAGGTTGGTATTGTTAACTATTATATGTATCGGCCAGTACGAAAATGCTTGGAATTGTGTCTGTATTACTCCTAGCCTCATACAAAGTGAAAGTTTTTATTTATTTTCTTCTCTTATACTGATAGGGGAGGATTAGTAGTGTACAATAATGCGCAAAATTTTCACTTTACAAAATATCTTTTTTTAGTTGTTTGATTAAACTTTTTTATTTAGGGGACGATTATTGTTTCCTCTGCCCAATCAGAGTTTTCTTTTTTGAGGAAGTTCTCCTTTTCCAACCGGTTAGTGGGCTCAATTGTATGTTCTCCTTTTTCCTGCATAGTTACAAGTCGTGACTTCACTTTAATTATATATGATATTACATGAGTAAATCAATTTTCCTTTGTCCTTTTTTTTAACTTATGAGTTCTCAGACATGAAGAAAATGGTGGAGATGGCCGTAAACAACCTTGTACAAACTGCCATGATGAGCAGGTGCGAATGAATACAGTACCAATTGGGATCATGCAGTACCTGTTATGATTGGTACCAACTATTAATGATCTAAATCTTTTCCTCAATTCACCTTTCATTAGTGGTAAAGCTGTAGGCAGAAATTTATTAAGCTTTAGCTGTTGCAAATTAGATCAAACTAATGTCAAGAGTCATGAAGCTGTGTAGGATTGTATTAAGAACCACAGTTAGGATTAAGAGTGGGACAAGCATGTGGATGCACTGTATTTGATGTTGAAAAGTTAATTAGCAGCTGCATTTGATGCTAAAAAATCATTAAACTTTGTAGAGTCCTAAATTTATCATTATGTTTTCTACACAAGTTATTACACGTTAATTACTATAATTCCTTTTCATCTTCATTATAAACCTATCAAAAGCAATGATAGGGTTTTACATTTTTTAAATTATTACTGTTGTCCCTCGTATTATTAGAATATTTTTATTCTGATTACATTTTTTGAAGTACATGTCAGGAATCAATAACAGTTGCCTACACCAATCCATCAGGTGCTATTAGAACATTTAAAATAAACTTCAAGGAGCTATCTTCTCTGAATCAGACTAAAGAAACAGCTGGATTGGTACTCATTGTTTCTTCTATTTATTCTGATAATTACTGGGTTTTTTTTTCAAATGATACCAATAACATTAGCATTCGTGTGATGACACCTAAAATATTTGATGTCGCAACTAAAACCTTACATTTTCTAAGATACTTGCAACTGATGCCATCATGTTAAGTTATGTGATGGAAGAGGTGTACACTAATGAATTTGATAATTCCGCTCCTAACTCTAACAGGCCTCCCTTTTGAAGAACATGTTTGAGCTAAAATCTGGTTTCTAGTACCTGATTATTCCATGCCAAGTGTATGGAAATTAGTGATGATATGATTTGAATAATACAAGAAAGTTAAGAGGCAATTTATAAAACTTTGTTTAACTTCTTGGTTTCAATAATTGGATATCATTTGCAAACAGCTCCTAATATGTTGCGTTTCAATTACAGAATGAGTAATTGTTTGGTTTAGTTGGAGGATGTGGTACATTATTGTTGTTCTCAAAAGAAAAGGATGCACAGATATGTTTGGCAGTGTTTTTACAATACAAATTTTTCAGCCTAGTTAGCCTGCACTTTTAAAGCTGTAAATTTTGAACAGGGAGACATTTCAAACGAACTGCTTGTGAACAGATCAGAGCTGAGTTTGACAAGTAGATTGGAAGCAAATGATCAAACTAGATCACAAATTCAAAATGATGAACCAATTGACCCAATCAAACGTAAGCGTGAGGTCAGTGTCTTACCTTTTTTGTTTCCTTCTTATTTGTTTCTAGGCAGCAATTAAAATGGATGAACTAGCTTCTCAGATCAAGGCCCGTGACACCAACATACTCATTGTGAACCGGACTGGTACTTGACCAAGCTGACGGCTTGCTTGATTAGGTCTATATTGTCTTAATTATTAATAAATCTGTAGAAAAGCATCAGCATGAACTGACATTGAACTTGCCAACCCTATGTAAGATGATCAAATTTTAGACAAAAAGCTGGATTTGCACATGAATTTTCTATTCTGATCTGTATTAATGAGATTGTAAAATTTAACTTCAGCTGCTGAGGCAGAAGAGAAGGGAAAAACGAACAATGGATCTTATCCATATGAGCCAAGAAAATGAAACCGATATACAAAATGCAGCGATAAACCGTACCAAATATTTTGTGAACAAGGTACAAGATAGGTACAGTATATGGAGAGTACTATACCAGAATCCCATGTCAGACTCCGTACTGATGCTCATGAAAGATCAGATAATAATGGCCAAGGTTTATGCTAGCATATTTTATTCCAAGAAAGAGCTTGATCTTTACCAATTGCTTATCATGCGAATCAAAGAGAACCAAGATGCCATTGGAGATGCCAGCTCAGACAATGAACTACATGAGAGGTATGTTAGTGATGATTGTGAAGATTTTATCTTAAACCTCCTCTCTTGTCAACATTACAATTTAAGGTTTTCTGGATGACACCTTAGATTTTGACTGCTTCCTGTTGATGTCTTTTCTAATGGTTTTGATTTTAGAAATTCTTTTGTGATCCCATCATTCCCTTATGTCAGCATAATGTTAAATAGAATTCACGATACTTCAATTGGAGTTCATGTCTGCTTCTACAGAACCTCAAGATTTTATGTTTACCCCCTTCAAAGTAAGAAATATCTAATTCATTATGCTTTGAGGTTATCCAATATGCTTTGAGGTTTTACAGGATCAAACTATTTGAAGTTCCAAGACTTGTAATACTGGAAAAGAAGGGAGGGATAATGCAAATTATGCGCCTGCTATTATAATGGTGGCATGTGTTGCTTTCTGTTTCTAATCATCTTCCTCTGTTATTATATCTTTTTGTTCTTTTTCTTTATTCCAGTGCCCTTGAGCAGGCTAAAGCAATGGGCCACGCCTTAACCTCAGCAAAAGACAAACTTCATAAATCAGAAGAGATTGAGAAAAAGATACGGGCCATTCTTCAATTGTCAGAAGAAAAAATCAACTCAGCCAAAAAACAAAACACCTTCCTAGTTCAACATGCAGCCAAAACTGTGCCAAAACCCTTACACTGTCTTCATTTACAACTAACCAATGATTACTATAATTACTACAAGGAAGAAAAATTCGAAGAAGAGAAATCCAAACTTGAAGACTCCTCTCTCTATCATTATGCTGTCTTCTCTGACAATGTACTTGCAACGTCAGTTGTTATCAATTCAACTGTTGCGCATGCCAAGGAGCCACACAAACACGTGTTTCATATAGTAACTGATAGATTAAATTTCCCGGCCATGAAAATGTGGTTCAGGATGCACCCGCCTAACCATGCAACCATCCAGGTGCAAAACATAGACAATTTCAAATGGCTAAATTCTTCATACTGTTCAGTTCTTCGCCAACTTGAATCGGCGAGGATTAAAGAATATTATTTCAAATTTAACCATCCCTCTTCCCTTTCGGCTGGGCATGAGAATTTGAAGTACCGGAACCCCAAGTACCTTTCTATGCTGAACCACTTGAGGTTTTACATGCCAGAGGTGTACCCAAAATTAAATAAAATATTATTTTTGGATGATGATGTGGTGGTGCAACGGGACCTGACACCTCTCTGGTCAGTAAATTTGAAAGGAATGGTGAATGGGGCGGTTGAAACATGCAAGGAGAGCTTTCACCGGTTTGACACGTATTTGAATTTTTCAAACCCAAAAATTTCAGAGAATTTTGATCCACGGGCCTGTGGATGGGCCTTTGGGATGAATATGTTTGATCTGAAGGAGTGGAAGAAAAGGAACATTACTGGGATTTATCACTATTGGCAAGATTTGGTACGAAATACAAATTTATATTCTTTTTTTTTTAATTACTTTTGGGGCAAAGGTTGGTGCATGGTACTGGATTCTATAGCATAGTTCATGTTAGTAATTGTTGAGGTAATATGGTATTCCCAGTACCTACTGGCCTGTTCCAGACAGTGGTGCAATCCTTAGGCTGTTATTATGTAGGTGTTTGGCAACGAGGATTAAGCTAAGCTGTCTTCTTTGTTGAATTTCCGTGACCAAAATACCCTGCCTCCTTAGCCCTCAGCAATGTCTGCATTTCTAATTAATATAATTATGTCAATCTAACTGATGCACTTATTATTAATAATATAATAACTAATTCCCAATGTCATTAATATTATATTTTGATTTATAAACTTAGTGTATCTAATCTAAATAATATCACTATATAAACTTAGTGTAATTAAGCTGTCTTCTTTTTCCTTAAAATTTTTGTTAATCTGCATTTCCAGCCAGCATTGCATTACATACATGTACCATAATGATCAGCATGCTACTGGTTGGTTTTTATTTGCACCCCATTTACCAGTCAGTCACTTCTGTCTGTGCCTATCGTGCATTAATTTGGGGGGTGTTTAGGGGTGGTGGTGTGTGTGTGTGGGTGTTGGGGGGGGGCATTGGTTGGGTGATACTTAGCTCATGATATGTTTTAATGTTATATCATGAATATTGCTCATTTTCTAAATACTAAAATACTTCACATTTTTTTTTCAGAATGAGGACAGAAAGCTATGGAAGCTGGGATCACTACCACCTGGCCTGATCACCTTTTACAACCTAACATACCCACTCAATCGCACCTGGCACGTGCTTGGTCTTGGGTATGACCCAGCAGTGGACCCAAAAGAGATAGAGAGTGCAGCTGTGGTGCACTACAATGGAAACTACAAGCCATGGCTTGATCTTGCCATTGCCAAGTACAAGCACTACTGGTCCAATTATGTTAAATTTGATAACCCCTACATCCAACGCTGTTTCATGAACGATTGATGGCATCACCAATTTTCGCTTCGACTTACTCCCTTTTCATACTTTTTTATTTTCTTTGAATCATTATTTTGTATAGCATGAATACCGGCTTATGATCTAGTTCTTAATTAATCCTATAATCTTGCAACATTTGTTAGCATGTAAGTCATGACATTGAGACAATAGGATAGAATTGTTAGAATGTTAATTCAAGAATTGTCAGAAAAGCAAGATAAGATAGGGGCATGAGCTGGTGGTATTATACTACATGTAAATGGTATATTTCTGGCAATAAAGGGAATGCCAATGCTCACGAGTTAATTGCTATAAAAAGAAAAGAATGCCAATGCCATTACACTAGTACTTATTTGAGTGTTTTGTGCGTTTTTTATTTGTTTGTTAGGGCCCCTGTTACCCTGTATCAGGTGGAGTGACAATACTCGTGCTTTGTTTGAATGTAATCTAGAGTGAGAGAGACTTTAAAAAGACTTAAAAGTGAGGTTAAGTTGCTCGAGTCATGCTTCCTACAAAAAGAAATGAAAATATTTGCCCAGAATGACAATGTTTCAATTTATCATAATTGATCGTTGCATTTATTAAAAACTTCTCTTCATTTGGACCCCATAGAACGTGTCACTGCAAGTATGAATTTATTTGTAAGAAATCAAATTACATGAGAAAACTGAATATGGTGAGCCAAATGCATCGATTAATGTAAGGTTTGCACTTTAGTTGCAGAACAGACCATGTAGGATTAAATTTATGCATAATGCATGTTTTACATTTGGAAAAACAATGAACCGTTTGAAAATATATTGTGCCAAATGGAAACCTCTTAGAAATTTTTCTATGAAATACGAACTATGTACATGCATAGTTAAACCACAAAATTTAACTATTTTGAATTTGCTCTAATCATGCTGTTTACCATTAAAATTGACAGTTATGCCTCAAATATTATCTAATACTTTCACAAAAAATCAATCAAGCAATTTCGTAATAGTACATTAAGTTTTACGCAAACAAAAGTTATAAAATATTTACAGCAAACTACATGTGTATTAGATGTTTTTGTTTAATTCTTGACACATTTTTAGTGATTAAATCACCAAAACCACTGTTATGCTCTAAATAATATTTAAAGCTGTCACAAATTATTATTGGAGTATTTCGAAAAGGAATTTTATGCAAAAAAAAAAGTGTAGTATAACACTAAATTGCATGCATATAAAATATTTTTTATGAGTTTTAGGGTTTAGGTTTACTTAAAGAGGTGCTTAATTGGACAAAAAAAAACACAAAAGAAAGTATGTTCAAATGGTTTTTTTTTTTTTAAAGAAAAAGAAAAAAAGGGTTTTGGGTTGGGTTCTTAACTGCAAGTCTGCAAGGTCCGAATTCGATAACTTTCCGTCACTGCAAACAAAACAGAATTCAGCCATCCGCTCCGGCCTCCGTGCAACCTGAAAAAGAACCTTAAATGCGAAATCAATTTGCAAAAATTCTCAGCACTTGTCATGAATCTCTCTTGCACCATTATCGCCATGCTAGAACCACAGGTCTCAGTTTCACCATACCGCCTGAGCTCCTCCCTTCCATCTTTAAATCTCTCGCGGCCGTTCAGTGGCTCTATCCTGGCATGTGTCTCCATGCAGATGCAATCAAAACTGGTCTCCAACTGTTCCCTTCCACCTCCAATTCCATCACGAGCTTCTACATCAAAAGCAACATGTTCGCTTCAGCCGTTACACAGTTTAACAGTTCAGTGCATAAAGACTCGGTGTCTTGGAATGCTTTAATACATGGTTTCATGAGCAATGGTGACTACATGGATGGGTTGAGTCTTTGGAAAGAGGCTAGGGTTTGTGATTTCTTCAAGCCAAATATTTCCACATTGGTTGTCTCGATACAGGCTTGTTGGAAGATTGAAGAGTATCAAGAAGGATTGAACCTACATGGGTATGTTTTAAAGAGTGGGTTTATTAGGGATTTGTCAGTTGCAAACTCTTTATTAACATTGTACGGAAAAATCCAGGAATTGATTTGTGCACAAAAGTTGTTTGATGAAATGCTTGAGAGAGATGTCATCTCATGGAGTGTACTAATTAGTGCCTATGCACAAACTGACCTGGCTATGAATTCGATTTTGTTGTTTAGAAACATGTTTAATGGTGCTTTTGTTGATTTAGACGGGCTTTCTGTTGTCAGTGTTATACAAGCTTGTTGCAATATTGGGAACATGTGTAATGGAACAGTGTTACATGGGCTCGTGGTTTCTTGGGGCTTTGAGAATGATATTTTTGTGGCAAATTCACTAATTGATATGTATTCCAAGTCCCTTGACATGGAATCTGCCTACAAGGTGTTTGTTCATATGCCCAAAAGGAACTTGGTTTCATGGAATAGTATCTTTTCAGGTCTGGTCCATGCTGAGAGGTGCGCAGAAGCACTCACAGTCTTCAATTCTATGATTAACTGTAGAATTGGAGGAGATGATTTCACATTAGTCTCCTTGTTGCAACTTTGCAAAAAACAAGAGCAACCAATGTGGTGCAAGTGTATTCATGCAGTGATCATTCGAAGAGTACGGTTCTCTAATATAACTTTGATGAATTCTCTATTGGATGCATATGCAAAGTGCAACCTCATGGAGTTGGCCTTGCAGCTTTTTGAGACCATGGAAGAGAGAAACCTCTTCACTTGGAGCACTATGGTTTCAGGCTTCGCAAGTTGTGGTAAACCTAATGAAGCAATAGCCTTCTTTGTGGAGGCGCAAAGAGAGCTTGGTAGCCCTAATTCAGTGACCATGCTCGGCCTTCTAGAAGCTTGTTCTTGCTTGGCTGAGGTGATTTTCTCCAAATGTGCTCATGGAATGGCAGTCAAGAATGGTATTATTAATGACTTGGCTGTTGGCACAGGGCTTGTAGATGCATATGGCAAATGTGGAGATTTAGTTTCTGCTAGGGAGGTGTTCGGTGAAATGCCCGAGAGAAATATTTTAACATATAATACAATGATAGGTGCACTAGGAATGAATGGACGTGGAATGGAGTCCCTTACTCTTTTCGAGGAGATGCAATCAAATGGATTAGAACCTAATGGAGTTACTGTGCTGACGGTTCTGTCAGCATGCAGCCATGCGGGTCTAGTGAAGGAAGGTCTGGCATTTTTTGATAAAATGGTAAACGAAATTTCATTTCAACCTCAAATGGAGCATTACTCTTGTGTAGTCGATATGTTAGGAAGAGCAGGAGACCTCAAAGGCGCAATAAGCTTCATAGAGAAAATGCCCGAAACAGTGCAAGCCAATGCACCGGCATGGGGTGCATTACTGAGTGCATGTAGGAGTTATGAGGATTGTGAAGTAGGCCCCGAGGCCGCAACACGGGTTATTCAACTAGAGCCTTCGAACTCAGCCGGGTATTTAATGGCCTTGAGCATGTATGCAAAGCATGGATTAGTTGATGAAACGGCTAAATTGAGGTTGCTGATAAGACAAGAAGGGATGAAGGTCATGAGCGGCTATAGCTCGGTGCATATCGGCCAAGAAGCTCATAATTTTGTTTCCCGGGACGGGTCACATCCAGAGAGTACAGAGATATTGTAATACCACTTACTAAAAATACTATATTAATTAAGATACGATGAAATTTTATTTAGCAATCTTTCTTCCTTCTTTATTTAAATAGCTTAATTTAATAAGAATGCAAATTAGGAATCTTGAATATATTCTAATTGATATTCGTATACGTTAACATACTTATATAATTGACATTTATTTTAAACGAATCGATTTGGCGTACAGACGGCAGTGAGAAACCCTATCAATGATAATTCTCAATTTGAATTAATGACTTCCACAAAAATAACCACCCTGTAACTGTGAATAACGCCTATTCCCTCTGAGTTATCAACTTCTCCTAATATAAATAACTACTTGCATAATTAAAAACCCCCTCTGTCCCGTACTCTCTCTCTCTTATGCTAATTTTTCACAGAAGATTAAAGAAAGGGAGGAAATGTTAGATATCTATACTTGATAATTTTCTTTCATTCGTAATTAATTTTAATATTCAATTATTGCTAAATTGATTAGACAATCTCTTATACTCACCGATTGATGATACGATTCCTCTATTTTATCTTACTTACATAATCTTTATATTATATTTATTTATTTGATAAGAATTTCTGAGAAGTTATATAATTCTGAAAAATAAAGATTCCCTCTATTTTATTTTCTGATATAATCTTTAGATATATTTAGTTACTTGATAAAATTTCTGAGAGTTATATAATTTCTAAAATTATTTATTTATTAGGATGTATTATATTATTTGATAAAATCTCTTAATTAGTAATTATTTCAATGGTCAATAGTTCCTGAAATTTTATAATTAAATTGCATAGTTTCAATTATTTCTTAAATGATAAGTATATCTTAAAACAGTATATTATGTGGATGTCAGAATTGTCGGAAGATTGATTAAATGATAATAAAATCTCATAGTTCAATTGCTCTTAGACTTCCACCGAAGTTCACCAAAAATTCTTGATTTGCATCTATTTATTTATTTTTATGGTAATTTTTCACCGATAACCCTAGGTTTTTATTCACCGATAGTCCTTAAATTATTTTTATTACAAAGAAGTATATTCTAAAATCTTATCAACAGTTTAATCCCATTCCTCATGGAAAACAAAATCCATTATGTTTGTCTGATCGCACAGTAGCAAGTATATTTCTATTCAAATCTTAGGAAATGTATTCGGACAAAAACAAATTCCATTATATGTCTGATCGTATGCTAACAAATATATTTGTTTATATCTTTAATGACATTCGGATTGTATATTTAACAACAGTCAGTTTAGCAACAGATACATAGAAACCTATATAAATATTAATTTAGAGACCGTGTTACATGGTCTAGGTCTGAATTCTGAAGTAAGAAGTAACGTAGAGGTAGGAGTGAACTACCGCACAACAACATGTACGGATTTTCTGGACATTGTCAAATTGCTACTTACCATTTTGTGTGCATTTTATTTATTTATTTTTGAAATTGTGCATGTTGAATCGAACGATCCCTTTGGCTTGTTTAGAAATACAATAGGATTATTCATATCGATCATGAGACTTGTAAGTAGGATGTGTTGAGCATGACTTTGTGTAGTGTTAAATGAAATGAACATGGAAGGTAATGGATAAGTTAAAAGGAAAGGGGCCAACGTGTGTTGAACATACATTGGAATGTATACATTGGGTCTGGGTTTGACTAGACCCCTCGTTAACGTGGCGTTGGTTGGATTTCCCGTCACGGGTCAAGATCCAGCGTAGGGTGGATTCCCCATCTAGTGCGACAGTCAATATCTAGCGTAGGGTGGATTCCCCGTCTAGTGAGAAAGTCTCTCGTTGTTGGTTGGATTTTCCAGCAGGTTGGCGGTCTTCCAATGTTGGATGGATTTCCCATTGGATTGGCAAATAAATGAATTAACAGAAAACTTGAAAGATAACTAAAGAAGTGTGTGTGTGCGTGTGTGTGTGATTTAAATATGCATTAGTAAGATTTCATGTGAGGATATAATTTCAATATCATGTTTGTGTTAATAAGTCAATTTGACAAACTCCGGGACTGGAACTAAATCCCGTACTGAGAGACTGTTCGATCTCTCACCCGTTCCACTTTTATGTGAGTTCCAGGAAATGATGAAGCCGGCGAGGAGCACGAATAGGAGGGATGCGGATCAGGAAGTCAACGAGCAGATGGCTCAAGTATCTTTTTATTTTCTTTAGTTAAACTTTAATTCTCTCTTTGAAAGTGGATACACTAACTGACATGGCAATTATCGTTTTGTTTGCCATGTTTGTCTTGATCTCACGTTGAATGTATGTTATGTACTCGAACTATTTGTGGTGTTAGAAGACTTTGTGTGATTTTAAAATGTTGCATGAGTATTTATTATTGATAATGTATATGATGTGCACATGTCTTACGTGTAAATACGTGACGGGTTGTCTCGGAGTGTGACAGATATACTCCATGGTACAATTTATTCATTGGTGTATGAAGTGGAATTTGCAAAGATGAATTCGCAATTGAGATAGACTAGACTATGTTGTACATGCATTTGTTATTTCTTTTTTTTTATTGTCTATAGAGAAAAATAAGCTATGGAAAAAGGAGCAAAAAGATATGTTGAATGTATTGGGCAAAAAGATTGAAAGCCTAAATATCAAAAAACATGAACAAAGCATGCAGAACAATTTGCAGCTGATGCTGCAATTTCAATCAGAGAGATGTTAGTTACTTCATGTTGATGTTAATTATTAATTTCAATCAAAGAGATGTTAGTTACTTCATGTTGAGGTAGTTTGTAACTAAAAGCTGCGTTTAGGTACCTGTTTTGGGTATCTACTCATAGTTCCCTGATTTCAATAGAAATCGGTGGATTTATCCACTACTTCAAAAAAAAAAAAAAGAGTTACTTAATGTCGAAGACTTGGAAGTGTTAGTTCCAAAATTGACTAAAAGTGAATGGACAAAAAAAAATATCCTCCACTAACATGGAGGCACATGAACTAAGCTAGAAATTGAGGAAATATAAACAAAAAAAACATACAGCACGGACAGATGTTGCAGCTTCACCAAAAACATAACTTCTGCACTTCACATATAAATAAACATAACAGACACATCGTTCAAGAACAAGCAACAGCATTTCACACGGACTCACACTGATATGTCCAGATAAACGGAACTATCACATGATTTTGATATTTCAGTTATTTTTTTTATTTTTATTCAAGGGTACTGGACCCTAGATTCACACATATCTTTCATGTTTATTTTGTTCCACAGTGCAACTCTCTACATGCTTGGTTTAACTGAGAGTCGAGTCCCCAATTTCTGCCCCAACGATTCATCACACTGCAACAATAAACACAATTATATATTGCATTAAAATCTAAATTTTGAGTTATAAAATGATCTGTTCATCAAAGGGTGTTATCAAGGCTCAAAGGGAATATTACCTGGTTCCAGTATGACACCCAGATACTTCGAAGTTCATGCGTGACACGTGGATCTGACAATGCTTCAACCCACCTCTGAACAAATCGCTCTTGCCTTTTTTTTTTTGGTACAAAATACAAAGTTAAAATTGTGCTTGCATCTGGTTATGTAGTTCCTCTTTAATTGAAAGATAAATTACAGTAAAGAAAACATCACAAACCTGGCTGGATCGAAGGACCTGTACCTCTCACCTGGTTGCTTAAAGTTGTTCTCCTTCTCTATCATACACTGCAAAATAGATGTTTCAATTACAGATATTAGTTTTAATACATAATATTTACAAACAAAGCAGGAGAAAAGTATAAACTTACTTTTTCACGTTTTGTGGTGAAAACACGGGGAGGGATTGGAACTGGTTCAGAATGGCGAGCAGGATCAAATCTTGACGGGAAATAGTTAACCTAACAATAAATCAGCATCAAGCGTTAAATCATAAATGTTTCCTTGTGGTGTCAGAATGAAAACTAAACATAATGGAGAAATTTACGCATTGCCCCTCCGAAACTTCAAACAATCATGTCTAAATTCATTATGGCCCCCAATGAGTTATCATCTATAACCCTTTTAAACAGGAAATGTCTCATACAACCACAACATGAGATATCCTCGAATATCTTCTATTATCTTGAAAAATAAGCAAACAACTCATTCCTTCTCCCTCGTGTGTGTATTTTTGGGAATAGAGAGGGAGGGTAGTTTGTTTATCATTTTAAGAAAATGGATGGTGAGGAGCACTCACAATACCTTTCTTTTAGCATACAATGATACTTCTGATCCTATATTTTAAAGGAGAAATTTCTCTCTTTAGGGCATCATATTTCATAATTTTGTAAGTGCATAGTCTAGGTTGCTGTGAAGAAAATAACATGAGTACCTCCTCATCCCGGTGCATGAAGTTCATGGAACCCTCATGATGGTTGTTATGGTGTGCACATTTGGGAGCATTCACAGGTAGCATCAAATAGTTTGGCCCCAGCCGGTGCCTCTGGGTGTCAGAATATGAAAAAACCCTAGTTTGGAGCAGCTTATCATCAGAGTAATAAATTCCAGGCACGACAATAGCAGGACAGAATGCAAGCATCTCATTCTCTGCAAAGAAATTATCAATATTTTTATTCAAGACCATGCGGCCTACTGGCTGGAGCGGAATCAGATCCTCAGGCCAGATCTTAGTTACATCGAGCGGGTCAAAGTCAAACTTATCTTCATGCTCCGGGTCTATGGTCTGGATGTAAAGCTTCCATTCAGGGAAGTTTCCGGAAGCTATCGAGTCGGTGAGATCCTTTGTGGCGTGGCTATGGTTAGAACCCCCGACTTGGATTGCCTCATCTTCCAGCAAGGATTTTACACCACAAGTAGGTCTCCAGTGGAACTTCACGTAGTGGGTTTTACCTTCTTTGTTTATCAGGCTGTATGTGTTGACACCAAATCCGTCCATGTGCCTGTCATGTATCAGTAATGTAATATATAGTTTAGCCAAGATTTCAATATGGTCATTTTTGCCCCACTGATCAAGTGAAGATAAGTCATTCCCTTCCTCCTACTTGTTCCTCACAAAAAAAAATATATATAAAATAACAGGAAGGATTTTCAAAGACGCACAAAACTTGAATGAAAATTATCCTTCCAAGTTTGGATTATATTATCCTATCGTCCTTTTTGGAACTAAGATACACCACAAGCCTACATCATCGAAAAACTATTACACTTAACCACCATGGAAAAAATTATGAAACACATGATATGTTTACATCAACATTTTCTTTCTCAAACACAAATAAAATACCAATTCTGACCAAGGGAATCCAGACCTGACCCATCTGACTCAACAAATTGACCTTAAAAAAAGACTAGTGTTTAAAATACCTGTAGTTTAATGGGATGCCAACATCATCAAAGAGGAAGGTGAACATGTGGAGGCTTTCAGGGTGATGAGAGAAGAAGTCGACAATGCGCCAGTTTTCCTGGATGTGGGTCTTCGGGTTTGGTTTGAGTGCATGAACCATGTCAGGGAACTTCATCCCATCACGCACAAAGAATACTGGGAAGTTATTTCCAACCATATCAAAGTTTCCCTGACAAAGAAAATGGATGAAACAAATTGAAGAATTGCATCCTTAGCAGTATAAAAAGAATGTCGAAATAATGTCAGAAGAAATGCCATCTGGGATAAGGGTATTTGGCTGATCATTTAGGAGAATCCCAGCAATTCTATTAGTTGTTTGGGAAAGCTAATAAATATGGATTATTAATAGAACTAATTTTGACAAAAAAATGAAGTAAAATTGACCCACATAAGACTCAATCAAACTGATGACTCAACCAATAAAAGACAACCACTACCTAAGCATGGTCATAACCAGAGATATTTTACCACGAGTAGAACTAGGTTGTTCTTAAGCTCACCAAGAGTTTGGTGAGCTCAACTTAAAAATCTATAGAATTGACTTCAAATGACAAATCCAAACCATGAACTACTACACGAGTAATGAATTTACATGTCAAATTTAAAAAATTTCGAATTAATTTAGTATAAAGTCAAGCGGTCAAAAATGATGACAAATGAACGCATTAAAATTAACTTATTAACCTTCTTTTTTTGACCACTTGACTTTATACTAAATTAATTCGAAAATTTATAAATTTGACATGTAAAAGCATAACCCGTGAAGTAGATCGGTTTAAACGGTTTAGATTTGTCATTAGAAGTCAATCTGATATATTTTGTCATGATACCTAAAAACAAAGAAGCACACAACCATGATACCTCTCTGGTATAAAACTTGACAGCGAAGCCACGGGGGTCACGTAGAGTCTCAGGGCTGCCCCTCTCATGGATGACAGTAGAGAAGCGCACAATGAGTGGGGTTTGGACGCCTGGGGCCCGCAGGAAATCCGCACAGGTCAGGTGGGAGATGTCATGAGTGACTTCAAAGAATCCCTTTGCGCTTGCTCCCCTCGCGTGTACCACTCTCTCTGGTATCCGCTCCCTGTCAAACTGCGCCAACTTCTCCAACAAGTGGTAGTCTTCTAGTAGTATTGGCCCTGAATTGGCAAAAATGTCTCATTATTCACATCACTATATGATACAATTCCATAGGGTAATATAATATCACCTTGAACTTTGTACAAGGCTTTTTTTTTTTAACATATTATAGATTGCAGATAATATAATATCACCTTGAATTTTTTAACTTGTTGATTATGGCTTTTGATTACTGCTTCATATAAAAAAGGACAAAGGGCAACAGCCTAAAGGTCAGATAGTGATTGGAAATTAATTTTGCTAATTAACTGAGCTCATTTACATATTTTATCTAATTTTCTCCTAGTTTTCCTGTAGCAAACATTACTCTTTGTTGATTGAACTTTTAAGAAAGAAATTAAATAAAAAAATTAGTAAAAACACTATTGTGAAAAAAAAAAAAAATCAAAATTGGGTCGCAATAGCAAGCGTACTGATAAGAAAATATTTAACAGGAAAGAAATATTTTTTTAATTTACCTCGAGATCCAACGGTCAAGGATGAATTGTTATTCCAAACGGGAGCACCGGAATTAGTGGTCCAAAAAGCGGAGCTGTGGGCACTCGATGGCCGATGCTGACCCCATCAAACAACAAACAAACGAATAAAGCACAAATTTTTAATTTTGATCACTAAATACAAAAAAATAGAAGATTAATTGTAATTAAAGCGATCAAACCACCCTGATCCCGGAGCTAAACCCTAGATTAATTGTTCCAAAAAAGATTAAAAGTAGAAAATTAGAAGACCGTACCGTGTAGGGATCCATGGCTTCTCTCTCTCTCTCTCTCTCTACAATGGATAAGCACGAAGCGAAACGAAGAATCCTTAGTAAAGACGATCTCGGGTTTATACGCAAACGATAAGAGTTGTTGCCGCCGTTTTTTAATGTGCGGTGGGTCCCACCCTTTGTTCGTCAGGCTGGTCCTATCCGTCAACTACTTTACAAATATTCGGAAAAATAGCATAGCTCAGTTGATATTTTTATCTAAAAGAAAATTTCAATTTTAGGTATTCCACTTTCAAGCTTTGATATTTTAAGTTTTTAACCTAAAAGAAAAGGTATATAATTTTAACTTTTAGGCTTCCCCCAAATAGCCTAAAAAATTTGGCAACTTATTAATGCTGAAACAGAGAAATCACATAAAAGCTTGTATACAGGCCCAGTGATTTGTGTAGAACACAATTTTTTTTTCCTTCTATTAAAACGAGAATATTAATAACACAGCGCCGTGCAACATTGGATTACCACTTGAATATTAATAATTTCAAGTTGATTCATTCCGAATATTTTTATCTATATGTAAAAATTTGTATTACATTCGTATTTTCGAGTTTACGAGGGCTGGAATTACTGAATTAAAAAATTTGGCCCTTCTCTCTATTTTCCGTACATAAATGAGAAAAAAAAATACAAAAATTTGAGATTGGTAGAAGAGTTGGATTTAAAAAATCTGATCCCAGGACGGATAGGGGCGAATTTTTTATTGTTACCACGGCCAAAAATCCGAATTAATTCGTTACCACCCGTCTGACCCTTTATTCAATCCTACCACCTCCGCTAACCCAGTTCGCGCACCAAATTAGCTCGTGCGCGGACTGGGTTGGCGCACAAACTTGGTGCGCCAACTGGGTTCGCGTAGGCATCCATTCACCGTATAAGGGTGCGGAGAGCTCATTTTGCTCCGCACTCCGCACTCCGCACTCTGCGCACTCCGCACAGTAAAAAAGTAAGTTTTTTTTTTTTACTTTTTTTATTTATTTATTTGTAGAGTAGAGATAGGTCCAAATAATTAGAATGGTGTCCAAAATAGGTTCAAATAGAGTAGAATTGTAATAAATAATTAGAATGGTGTCCAAATAGAGTAGAATTGTAATAAATAATTAGAATAGTGTTCAAAATAAATTCAAACAGAGTAAAATTGTATTAAATAATTAGAATGGTGTCCAAATAGAATAGAACTGTATTAAATAATTAGAATGATGTCCAAATAGAGTAGAATTGTATTAAATATTTAGAATGGTGTCCAAACATAGTAGAATTGTATTAAATATTTAGAATGGTGTCCAAACAGAGTAGAATTGTATTAAATAATTAGAATGGTGTTCAAACAGAGTAGAATTGTATTAAATATTTAGAATGGTGTCCAAATAGAGTAGAATTGTTTTTAGCTATATTATGTTGTATTTTATGCCAAATTATTTTAGTAAATTATTAAAGTACCCTATTTGAGGTACTTAAGACCAAATTTGATTAGAAATGCACCAAATTGTAGTATGGCGTCATCCAGCGGCACCAAGCACACCAGTCTGCCTCATGATGATGTCGAGTTGGATGTAGTGTTAGCTCGGACCGCCTTTCCGCATTTGACGACAGAGTATATCAGTCCCGTTTGCTGGTTCCCTTATAAGGAGCACAAGATCAGAAACTCATATGTAAGTTTACATCTCTATACCACTTGCAAATAATATACATTTTCATTTGAATAAAATAATAAATTGTATTTGTGTTTATTTTGAAATTAAATGCAGACTCATACTCTGACGTCGACGAGGAACAACCAGATGAATATCCTCTACGACCCTCGATTTGCATCCGCGTTGCAGAGGCTGGGTCTGTGGCATGTGTCACAGCTCAGTAACTTAAATGCAGATGTCGCTCTTATATCTGCATTGGTTGAGAGGTGGCGACCGGAGACCCACACCTTCCACTTGCCCATCGGAGAGATTACGGTGTCTCTCCAGGACGTGAGTTGTCTCTGGGGTCTGCCCATTACCGGAGAGGCGGTCACAGGTGTGGAGTACGGAGACTTCACGCAGCTCGTCCTCGACCTGCTGGGGTGCAGCGGTATTGGCATGTCTATATCGGGGTTTGTGCACCGCATGTCAGGTATAAATTATTTTGAAATCCAAATCTTAATAATTAAATGGTTACATAAAAAAAACCAAAATTTTAACTGTCACTTAAACCTAAATAGACAAACAAGCACAATTTCTACGGTCCAGCTGGTCTCCTGATGCATTGGTCGTGGACGAGGTTCCCGTTCGGCCGTCCACAGCCACGAGTGAGAGGTTGGGCTCCAGCTTGGGGGTAGCCCGACGGGATTACATGCCCGTCTTACGCGCAGAAGTGGTGCTCGAGGAAGACGTACATCCAGACCCCGCACGGCAGACCTATGGGTGTTGATTTCTTCCGGAGTCAGTTCGAGCAGATGACTCCTGACAGACACGTCTGCTGGCGGCCGTACGACGAGCGTGTCGAGGTTGATGAAGATTATGTTATCCCTCACTCCTTCTTGCATGACCTGCCTCATATATGCCTCCAGCAGCGTCAGTTCTGGTTTGCTCAGGTAACCCTTGCATTATTATTGTATTCCCATTTTGCATCACTTTTATTTATTACGTACGTAGGATTATTTATTTTTATGTACTTGCAGGTACCACTTGTGTTCTACCAGATGGTCGAGCATTACTATCCTGGACGGGTGATGCGTCAGTTCGGTATGCGTCAGCCCTTTCCCGTCCCGGATCCCATCTCCAAGGACAAGTGGTACGAGCTTCACAAAGATCTGGCCACTACCGGCGGCAAGAATTGGCGGACCGTGCACGCCGATTATGTGACTCGGCTTGAGGCGATGGACGACAGGATCCCTGACGAGCTCCAGTCGTATGCTTTCGATACATACGATCAGACCTATCGCAGTTGGTATCAGGAGTACTGTGCCTTCACGGTGTACTTGCATGGTCAGATCACGGAGATGAACACGAAGCCGCTCCACGTACGACGCGACACGGTTAGTGACGAGTATGGCTTCATTCCCTGCGCTGGCCCGGCTGCACAGATTGTAAGTCTTTAATTTTTTTAGTTTAAGAAAATTATGAAAATTCCTTTGCAATTCGAACTAATTTTATTTATTTTAATTCGCAGGCACTCATGAACATCAAGCAGGTGCTTAGGAGCGCAAGATACGCCGTCACAAGAGGTTGGAAGGCATTCGGTAAGAAGTGGTTGTGTATGGCTGCACCGCCTGTCGTCGTCGCCGGGTACCAGGATCAGCTCGAGAGAGTTCTCAGGCTTTCAGATCTTCCCCGCTATGAAGATTTGAAAGACATGGACTCCGCAGATTCTGCGGAGCCTATGAGCACGCCAGAGCCGGATTTCTCAGACCTACACGAGACAGCGACTGCTGAGGCCGCATTTGAGGCTGCTGGGCTTGCAGCGGTACGTATATTTTTGTAATTATTTTTATAATCATCTTCATTGTGAAACCTAATTTTCTATTTGTTTCAGGGAGATATACCCCGCGGAGATCAGTACGACGAGCCGGACCCATCCGCAGATTTTTCGTTTCACTTGGGCTCTCAGTACGGGGCTTACACGCAGGATGTAGACTCCCCTCCGTTTCCCACACAGGAGACGCCACTCCCACAGGAGACGTCACTCCCACAGTCCAGTGCAGCAACTGTCCAGCAGGATGTCTCATATGGACCCGTGTACCCTGCAGATACACGCGAGTTTATTTTCGGACCTGGTGCAGATGAGGGACCACACGAGGAGACACTTTTTGGGGAGATACATGAGGAGACCCCACCACAGCCACCACGACAGTACACATCGCTAGAGGAGAGAGAGCGTCAAGAGGAGGGGCGGGGTAAGAGACTTAGGAGAGAGAAGAAGCCGTGGACACCCTCGAGCAGATAGGATAGACTTGTTGTAGTTTATGTTTTTGGATATTATTTCGGTATTAGTTCTTGTTATTTGGATGTTATTTCGATATTATTTTGATATTAGTTCTTATGTTGTTTTGTTTTTCTGTTGTTTAGTTCTTCCGCCGTCAATTTAACACATTAGTTTTTACGTTATTTACCTGCCTGCTGCCTTGCGTCTGATGAATGAACATCGTTAAAAATAAAACAGAATTTTCAGACACCCGTTGCAAAAATAAAAATAAACACTAAAATCCAGTCAGCTCTAAACACTAAACTCTAAACCTAAACCTTAAACCCAAATCCATTCAGCCCCAAAAGAGAGCTCCGCGAACCCAGTTGGCGCACGAAGTTTGTGCGCCAACCCAGTCCGCGCACGAGCTAATTTGGTGCGCGAACTGGGTTAGCGGAGGTGGTAGGATTGAATAAAGGGTCAGACGGGTGGTAACGAATTAATTCGGATTTTTGGCCGTGGTAACAATAAAAAATTCGCCGGATAGGGATAGGAATTGACATGAGTTAAAAGGTAACATAATTTTGTTTGTTCTCAATTCTCATCCACATCAGTTTTAAAGATCGAGGTTATGTGTATTTCATCTTGAATTGTGAAACTAGCATTAGTAAAATTGTTGATTATGATTGTGAAGATGAGAATAGAAATGTACTTGATAGTTGTAATGTTAAAATTGATTTGGATTATAAATTTATAATAATCAGTTGGACATTAATAATAATGATAATTTAGATGAAATGTTACATGATGTTGATGATGATTTTCATAATAATAATTATCATAAATTTGAACAATTGTTTACTCACTCTAAATTTTTTTTTTATATTTTCCTAGCTATTTAATTTAAGATTTTGCATTTCTCAAATAAAATATTCGGATTATTCATTTCCTTATTTGTTTTGTTAATAATTTTTTTTAACAAAATTCCGAAACGACATGGGGATCTGTTATGTTGGACTTGGGCTTTTTTAGTGGGATCTATCTTTTTGTTGAGCAATTCATGCCCTTCATTTATATATTGGGCTTTTAAAATGGGGATCTATCTTTTTCTTGAGCAATTTAAGCCCTTCATTTATATACTGCAATTTATGCTCTTCATTTTTATACTGGACTTTAAAATGGGGATCTATCTTTTTCTTGAGCAATTTATGCCCTTCATTTATATACTGCAATTTATGCTCTTCATTTTTATACTGGGCTTTAAAATGGGGAAAAAGCTAGACATAAAAAATTACAATACATGCAGCTAGACGTAGTGTTTAATTACACTTTTATCCCCAAAAAGTTGGTACAGGCTCCCAAGTCCCAACTCAGGTACAAGTAGAAAGAGGTGAATTCTAAAGTCTTAAATTAATTCATTGATTTTTTTTTTTTTTTAAAGTCAAGGCCAGATTCAGTTTTATACCAAAGTATAATACTTTGACCTGCAACCAAAACATTCAAACACCAGAGGGAAACATAACAACATCCAACCAAACTATATACCAAGCTTCTAATGAATCTAAACTCCAAAAGTAAACTAAAGTAGCAACAACTAAGTCATATAACATGGGACTAAGGATATAGTGTAAATTAATTCATTGATAATAAATTTTCTCTTTACTTTTTAAATGAATAACCAGCTACTACGTCTGTTCGATTCGCTTTAAGATCTGTGTATACTGCTTCAATAAGTATGTGCGTCAGCTTTAATATTTATGCGCACAGATCTTAAAGCAGATCAGACGGACCTGAAATCTATTGGACATAAATTTGAGTCTGATACCCATCGGACCCAAATTGGTTCCCCTTTCTTCTGCTCCTTGGGTACACAAAATTTGCATGAAAGAGCTCGGATACAGGGTCATTAGCAGGGGCAGATTTAGTATGATTGAATGGGGTCAATTGACCTCCATTTATTTTCAAATTTTATTGTTTATATATAATTTTTTATATAATTTAGAGTAAATGCTATGGATATTGTAATATTGACCCCCATTTACAGCATGAAATTTTTTACGATTGACCCCTATTACGTATTTGATCCCCATAGCTTGAAAGTTTGGCTCCGCCCTTGATCATTAGCACAACATTTTAACTAGACAGACGAGTTTTACATTTGTAATCTTATTTATATATTATCTTCGCTACAAGTACTTGAGGCTGCACCCAAAAATGCACTATGCATGTAAGTGATTTATTTACAGAAAAAAAAAGGAAGAACAAAATATATATTATTTAGGAAAAATTTCAAAATTATAGAAAATGTCAATATCCGAACTTGGAAATAATTGTTTCAGTTTATGTGATCCAAATTAGCCTTACAAATTAACGAAAATAAAATCATCTCAAGTAAGAATTGATGGATTATTCCGGCCAATTCCTCATTCATCTAAAAAACGCGGAGCAGTAAATTACTTGTGATTTTGAAATATAACATACATCTTCAAAAAGCAATGTTATACTTCAAAGATTATGTTTATGTGTATTTCATCTTGAATTGTGAAGATTATACTTCAAATTTTTGTGATTGTGTAGTAGGTCATTTAGGCTCGTATTAACATTCTTTTCGGTTTGATGCACAGTTTGCTATAGAGAGTTTGTTCTAGAGAGTTCAGAGGAAACTAAAAAAATTCTTCGAATTTGGAGAATAATTGTAAAAGAAAAAAAAAATGTTCTTTTCCAAACTCAAAGGGCTCAAAGAGTTAATAAGAATAAAGAAGCAACACCAATTCGGAGAAAAATCATAAATTGATTTTTTTTCACTTCTGGTAACATATTTTACCACGTAACACGGCAAAAATGAAATTCATTCATTGCCTATCGAGCAGGGCCGAGCATGAAGTGTGATAGGATGGAATATAACTTTGTAATTATTTCAGCAATAAGTTTGTTTTATAGTTACAAGGTTTTTTTTTTCAAAAAAGTATAGTAACATAAGCATATTTAAGAAAAATATTAGGTCAAGAGATGACAGTGATATCTCATTACATAAAAATATTTGAGTTGGTATAAAGATAATTGAGTTTGTTGTTTATACCAGCTTGGGTCCTGAAATTATTTTTTATGGATTATTTTGCACCTCATTTCACCAGGGCCAAATAACCGAAATATAACTCAGAAAATTTCTACAAACAGGTATGATTTGGGTATAGTAATTAGCTATTGTCTGATAATATTTCATTCATCTTATATCAAGTTGTACAAAATAATTCATCTAATGGCCAACAAGAAAATTCAAAATATTTCTGTATGAAAAAAGAATATATGCCCGTTTCATGCAAGCAACTGATAGTCCAGGACCTTACATATTACCTATTTTATTTTTTAACTCTCATTATTACTTCCAACACAAAAATAATTGCATGCAAACACAAATATTATCAGCAACTGCAAACTACTACGGCTTCTATCATATCCAAAATTTAGCTCTTCTTTGAAAACTTATAACAGTATATACAGAAAAGAGTATCGTGCGTGTTGTACTGTTATTTTGTTTGTCTTCATTATTAAACTAAGTTTTTTGCTATTATATCATATTATTCTGGTAATATATCTCTCAGCTGCATGAGCAAACCTAAGCCAAGCAATTATTTTGTGTCTAGATAACGATTGTTTAGATAGATTATCCATGCTTAATTATGGCTCATAATTGGCTTGGCCAGTGGTTTTGTTGACTAGACGAAGGCTCGACAACTGTCTTCATCTCTGATTTGTCGGCCAAATTGTTTTTTGATACAGCGCTGTATTGAACAAAAGAGTTGTCAGAAACAAGAACTAGTTTGCAAATAATTATTTAGTGCAAAATTGCGAATATATTGTCAGTTCAAAAGCTACGTACCAGCACATACCTGGCATCGATCCAGTGGATCTGAAGGTACAGGTACCACACGGTCGTCGAAAATTGTCAGACTGAAGGCCTCGTGGGCCTGACAACAAATCATTTAAGCAGGCTGCTTTAACACTTCTGATAGATCAGGAGAACTATTCATTGATTCAATTTCCATACTTAATATACCACCCATGATCTTAGTAATCATATAATAATTTTTCGTTTTTAAGGAGGTGTTGGTACAAGTCGTTCAGACCATAGGTAGCATCATATAGCGAAATGTTGGCGCTTAATTAAATTGGAATGGAATCGGAGGCAGTCTGGTGGGCATCAAACCAAATTTGGTTCCGATATGTGGTTGGAGTCATCTGATCCGTATTAAGATTAATGGTCTGATGAACCACCAATACATTCATTCATGATTCATCTCTGTTACTGTGACTGGTGGATTTGACACTTGAACCGCCGAACCTTGCTAAATAGTTTGCGGTTTGAAAGGAATAAATAAGGCCCTTGAGAAGCAGCAATCTTGAAAAGGTTTGTTTAATGGGCCGGACTTATTACTATATTGATTATTGGGCTTGATGAAAAATAGATGAATGTTTTAAGCCACAAAATAATTGCTTCCTTTCTTACTTGCATGAGCATGGCAGCAAAAATCCCCCAAACAGGGGAAAAAGTGAAATGAAATAACGATTTTCTATATAATTTTGTTTCATTGTCGTTTGAAGCTCATCTTTTTGAATTGCGACCATAATTGTAGAATATGTAGAAATTTAAATAATTTATAATTAATGATCCGACTACACTATTTATATAAGCATATTAGGACATATACTTATAAGTCATATATATGTTTTCAAAGTCCAAACGATAAATTCAAATCATTTAAACAGATTTTCTTCATGAGAGTTTCATTTTAATATGAAGATCATGTTGAACGGTTCAGATCGACTATTTAGACTTTTGACTTTGAAAATGAATATATGACTTATAAGCATAATGCTTGTAGTATTAGGTGCCCACTATTTTTTACTAATTGTTGCTCTATTTGGCATAATGCTTAATAAATTTAAAGCTCATAGCTTTATGTATCCGGCAAATAATTAAGTATGGTGTTGCATTGTCTTTTTTTTTAAGGTTGGCAGAGCCAACAAATATATTGATAAAAAGGTTTATTTACAAGGGTGTTGCATTGTCTGCCTTTAATTATTAAAATAATCAAGTATTGATGTTACGGTATTGATCATTTTGTACTGTAAGATATTTTTTAGTAGTATATTTCTGACCTGCATGCGCAATTAATTGGGAACTATATATATATATGATGACTTAGGAACATAGTTCATCATGACATGATCGATAAAGGCTGTTTGTACCATCCTCACCACTTCAAATGAAAATTATAACTCTTTAACTTTTAGTTTACACTACATTTAGCCTTTTGGTTCAAAATATAAATTTGTTTCTTATTAACAAAAAATGACATATGTTGAACTACGGAGCAGAATAATTAAATTTTTGCTAAACCGCCAGCGATGAACTAATTATAAACTGGAAATTGTATTTCCAAAATTGTAAAGGCGCACTGCGCACAGTTCAAATTAAAAAGGCAGAGAGGAACTTAATTTATTGCATGATAGTATCTGACATGATTGCTGGATATTCTTGTTAGATTTTTTGAAACCATACAAATGTCTTATCCATGCAGCTCCAAGGAATGTTACCCTTTCTCTTATTCTCTATCTCCCAATGATTCCTGTGGCCCCACTTGCTTTGTGTGGAACTGTTTTGTGTGGTTTTGATGTGCCAATAAAAACATAATAATACATCATACATGTAACTTGTTTCCAAGTATAAGCGCCATAACATAAACATACTGCCATATAGAATTATCCTTTCTTATATATTTTTATATACAATGAGCGCTTTAGGAGATTTTGATTGACATCAATATTAATATTAATTAATCTCTAGGTACATATATATGTGTGTAATTTAATTTATACATTTTCCTTGGTGCACAAGGGAATCACTCAACAAGAAAAAAGAACCAACTCCATGCACTGGCTGGCGGCTGGATCGGAAGTTGTGCATGGCAATATGACATCATTACTTTAATAAAGAAAAGAGAGGGAGAGATCAGTCATGCAACCAATTTCAATTCAAGCCATACATCATACATCCCCATTCAAAATATATATATATTATTGCTAAAAATGTTTTTGAAAAAATTCCAGTGCTCTACAAGTCCTATATTACACGACTTCTTCTTCTCTTTGAATATTGACAAGAATTTCTCTCTCAATCATCATTTTTCTGAAAAAAAAAAAATACAACAGGTGGATTACAAATTAAGCATGCATGGATGAGCCAAGTTATCTAACAAAATATACATTTTTTTCTCAATCAGAATTATAGTTCGTGTGGCAAAATAAAACTTAATTTTCCCTCTCTTACCATTTTCGCCTACATATATCTGGCAAATTGCATATGCAAAAGAGCCTAGCGCATGCTAGTCCAACTAATAAATCCCCAAAATAATACAAACTTAATTCTCTCTTAATTAGTGCATCCCTAGTGAAGAATTTAACAGCAACTGTTGGCCATACACAGGTTGCCCAATCAAGGTCTGTTGAAGAGCATTAACATGATTTGGGAAATTTGGGTCAATACATGTCCTATTTTGCTTCTTTATGGGGTTTAATCTTGAAACCTCATCTCCTTCCTCAAAGTAACCATCACTAAATCTTTCCCTCTTCAGAGAGCTTTCTGCCATTAAAAAAGATGACCCGCTTTGACTGACAGGCACGCCCATGTTACTGTTGTTATTCATGAGCATTTGATTCAGGTTTTGGTTTGCCAAGAAGGAGTTATGATCTGATCCGGTCATGTCAGGCATGTCAAATAGTTGCGACATCGTCGAATCCACGAAAAAATCTGAAATTGAACAAGTTTTGGGTATCTTTGCAATAGATTGGTAGTTCATAGGGGTTTCTTCAAAGCTGATTGAGTCGTCTTGTTCATGGTCGACAAGTGGCGGCACTGTCGATAAATGGTTGCTCTTTTTGTAAATCCGACAAAGGACCCAATCGTCAAGCTGCAATTAGTTTGAAAAATTTGACAAAACTTAATTGATGCAACGTCACTAATTAAAACAAATAGTGAATTGATTGGAGTGCAATTAAATTTTCCTCTTGCATCACTGTCATGCTAACATCAGGATAAGAGATAAAAAGATTCCTAGAGACCGTTTCTTTAATTTGTTGAAGTACACAAAAATAAAGTCTTGCATCTCAAGTTGGCATCCACTGCCATATTGGAAAAGTATGGGCTGTGCAACTAATTAAGGCTTGCAACACTGGATTTGCTTCGTCACAATGATGTTATGCACATATTAATTA
Organism: Carex littledalei; assembly: GCA_011114355.1. Classification (NCBI taxonomy): domain Eukaryota; kingdom Viridiplantae; phylum Streptophyta; class Magnoliopsida; order Poales; family Cyperaceae; genus Carex; species Carex littledalei. The sequence continues at coordinate 9,619,377 of CM022090.1, read as the reverse complement.
TTCGTCATGATAGTAGTATATATTATACTCTTCAAAGTATACTTTAATATATGGACAAAATCATATACATCACTCTTTGAATCCTCCATGTAAAAAATATAAATCATATACGTATGCAAAAAAAAATAAAGATATCATTTCAAAGTGCACAACTTGTTGTTTTCTTTCTCTTTTATTCTTATCACTGACAATCAGACTTTAATTAATTATAAGAGAAATAAAATAAATCATACGTACCCTCATGGAAGTGTTGCGAAATTTCAAGGGTCTATAGTTGTTGTTGGTGCGGGCCTCGGCGAGGCGGTACTCATGCATGATCCAATTAGTCTTGATCCCTTTCGGTGGCCTCCCCTTGTAAAAAACAAGTGCCTTCTTGACACCGATATTCTCGTTGGTGTTGGTGTTGCTGTTCTGTATCGGCTTATCAGTGCCGGTTGCCTTCCAGTACCCAGATCCGGCAGCCCTGTTGGGCCTGGTCCCATTCGGGTACTTGCGATCCCTCGGGCTGAAGAAGTACCACTCTTTGTCACTGTACATAGCTTGATCTACACAAAAATGAAAAAGAAATAATAAGAAAAAAAAAATTACATACATATGCATATATATTAGATCAATAACATATATGATCGATAGGTGCGATTGAGAGATCAACATAGGAATTAGGGGACTAAATAAAAATAAAGATACATATATGATATATATATACCTGGAAGTTCCCATGGATCGAATTTGTAGATGTCGACCTCAGCTATGATATCCACCGGGCATGGAATGGAGGCGGAGCGGTTGCGTAGGTAATGAAGAATAAGTTCTTCATCAGTCGGGTGGAAACGAAATCCAGGTGGCAGTGGTGCAGGGTTTGGCATGATTTCTTCCTGTTTAAATCTTGGTAGTGATTGTTTTTATTCTTGATTATTAGGGTTTGCAAGAGAGTTTTAGCTAAGTGGGTCTATGCCTAATTGCCTATCTGCTATGGCTAGAGAGAATTAGAAAGGATTTGAAATTTTGGGGGGAGGAGTGCTCTGGTCTTTTTATCCTTGAAGTTTTTTTGTCGTTTAGTCCACCTAAGCACAGGCGTCACCTGTCACATGGGTAAAAATCTATGGGCAAGTTTGGAAATTCACTTGGATTTTTGAGATTATAGTTAATTACTTAATTCTCACGTCCGCATGGCAGGGTATATATTATGGCAATTTAGAAGAAGAGATAGCTAGAGAGAGGAAGGCATGTCACCGTGCTGATGTCAGCATCCAGCAGGACGGACACACTTGTCGACCGTCGGCACGATTGCTGATTTGGAACAAACTGCTGGGCTCAGATATCATCATGGCCGTCCACGTCACACTTTAATTTTGATAACTACTTGATCATATAAGATTTGTACCGTTTCATACACATAGCAATTGCAGTACAGGGGTAGAGAAAACGTAGAAGATACGGTACTGCTCTCTATTTTATTAATTGACTGGTTGGTACCAGTCGATAAGCCAACATCAAATGGAGACTTATTCAAAAGTACAAAAAAATGTACCAATAGAAGAGCCATATAATGACTGTACATAATGCTACCAGATATTCTCCTTTGTTCCTTTTCTTCTTTTTACTGTGCTATCTTTTCCTCTTGCTTTTTTTACAGTTTGACCACGTGGCTAAGCTCTAGTTAGAACAAGTGTCTCTCAGAAAAGTGTATATATATATAGTTAAAAGGTCGACGAATTACGAAAGCTAGCAGAGATTAGTTTAATCCTCTCGCTAATATAATCCACTAAAAATAAACCCTAATCTTATCTTATTCTTAACCTAAAGCATCTGACCAGGGATAACAAATGTGGCAAATCGAGATAGGTCCAGAAGCCTTGGTGGACCACACTAGCTAGCTAGTTGCATTACGTAAATAGAATGATATTTATCTTAATTAAGAAAGGAAAAAGAGAATACCTGATTAAGTGCCTGTCGTTAGCATGGATACTGTGACAAGTTACAACTTACAAGCACAGCAAGTTGCCATATCATACAATTATTTGATCTGAAATTTAAATTTTATTTATGCATGTTACCCTCATACTTAATTAATTTATAGTATGTATATTCCCTTGTCAAAAAGTCCCTCAATTTCATAAGTTATATATATGCACGATCAACAAACTAAATTACTAAAGACAGTATATATCTATGAATATAGAAATGAAAAAATTTATATAAATTCAGAATCCTGAAACAGTAGGATTTTAAAATTAAACCCCATGAACGATATATATTGTTCCATATATTATAATTTTATATCCTAATTTATCTAGTACTGCATGTAACTTTAGTGCTGCATGCGTATCTTTGCAATAAAAGATGGATTTCAGAAGTAAAATTTGGAGGCCATGCAAAGGGAAAGAGCTACTATTCTATAATTAGAAGTGGTGCCATCAAACAGCGACGTGCAATGTGGATAGATATACATGGAGTGTGTGAGTTCACATCCTTGTAATAAAATTATATTCTGCATAAAAAGGTACTTGCGGTGTTGTCAGTGGACTCGTATTCGGTTTTTCCTTGTGATACGCGTCATTCGAACACAACACCCACTACTAAAATTTCCAGTATTGTCAAGGGTAGAAATTGACTTTTTGCAACGGCTTATCCTTGCTAGAAGTCCGAAAAAATCATTTGCAAGCATTACCGTTGCAAATACTACCGTTGTAATAAGTCCCAATGCAAATACTCAGCTTCGGACTTTTTGCAACGGCTTACCCTTACTAATACTTTTCCCTAGGCTTTTGCATGAGTTGCCTTTGCAAAAAGTACGCTTGCAAATATTTTCAGAGTTGACACCCAACAAGAGTATTTGCAAGGATATCAAGTGTGGGCCCCATCTGAGTATTTGCAAGGTTAACGAACGTGGGCCCCATCTGATTATTTGCAAGACTAGCGAACGTGGACCCCACCTGACTATTTGCAAGGCTAGCGAATGTGGACCCCACCTAACTATTTACAAGGCTAATGAATGTGGGTCCCACCTGATTAGATATCATTAGTACTTTTTGCATGCTCCAATTCTACAATCCTCCATCTCTGTACTAATCTAGTACGATCGGTACCAATCTGGTACCAACCCGATACCAACCCAATAATCTATTACATTTCCATTGAACCAGATTTACATAAACACATTGAATAAAGAGATAACATTTAATAAGCATTAATCAACATAATACAAGTATCATACATTGTACTAAAAAACATTACCACAACAACACTAAAATGAACTTCTAAATATACCCAAAATATATCCACCACCCATTAACAAAAATTTACAAAATAATTTAAAGTCAAGAAATTAGTTGCTTAATTCTGAAATTTGCCATTAGCACCAATCATCAGAAGCATCATTTAAGAACGTTCAAGATAGCATTTGCAATCAGATACCTAAAGAAATAAACAATCAAAATATTAAATATTAAATAATGAGTATTTGAGAGAACAATATTGAGGCAAAACAATGCTATTTTTTTTCGAAGCTTAATAATTAGGTTAATATCTCAAAGCTTAATAATCTCAACAACCAATTGACAACCAATTATTGATGATATCTCAAAGCTTAATAATCAGGTTTTAGATAAGGAATTGACAACCGATTACTGATAATCTTTCCATTAACAATAATCAGATGTTTTGGTTATAAATATTTAATAATAATTATATATCCCCTATATTTCAATAAAATGAAGCATATATATATTAAACATCTATATAGAATGAAAAATTACAACAAAACTAGCAAAGGGCAATTTGATATTGTTTTTACCTTTTATTCAACCGAACATGCAACCCTTGTTTACGCAAATTAAAATGGTTCCATTTCATGCGAGAATAGATCCGAAGGCCCAGCTTTAAGCTCTATCTGTTAATCAAATCAAATACCATTATTACTTTTAATGGTAATTAATCAATAACTCAGTAACAAAAAAAATTAAGATTACTCTAGTAGCAACCTTCTCTGTAGCAATAGTCCCTTTTCTTTCTCGCTCCTCAAATGCTCCGAATATTCTGAAATGTCGGAATAAACTTATGTGGGAATTTTTTTCTAAGAAATTTCACCTTGCACAAAAAATAAAAAATTAAATCAGAGAGTATTTACCTTAATTTCAACATCCTCTTTAGGTAGGTTGGTCAAAATGATACCTAAATCACTACGAAGTAACTGTAATTTTCACAAAAACACAATCAAGTATAGTAAAACATAAATATTACAGTTTTCACTATAGCATTCACTTTCTAAATAAGATATATATGAAAACTAACCTTAGAGAGCTTATGTATACGCGGTCTAAACTCATCAGCCGAGGACCGACCAAGTGCACCTTTAGAATTAATTAATTTAGTAGAAAGTAATATTTCTCGTTATCTTTGGATCGATACCTATTTTACTACAATGATAGGTTGTATGCTTGCAACCGACCTATCGTTGTGTATTAAGATTTTATAAATTTAAAAGTGAAAAAGTGTATCCAATTGACCTATAATCCAATGCCTAAAATACACAACAATCTACTGTCAGTTTCGCAACTGATGGTGCAAGAAAACTACGTGTTGTTCGAGCCAAAAGAAGTACAAGTCTATCGCAACCTCAAAGCTTCAGGCACGCCAATAATGGAGGGACAAAAATTGGTGTCAATCTACGTAATGTCAGTAGAATCGACATACGTGGATAAGACTCAGAGGAACGAGACAGCTGATCTCTGGCACACACGACTGGGGCATGTAAGCTATCACAAGTTGAAGTTAATGGTCGAGAAGTCGATGGTCACAGACTTACCTGAAGTCGAGGCTTGGACTAACAACATATGTGTCGGCTATCAATTTGGTAAAGCTCACCAACTTCCCTACCAACCCTCAAAGTATCGAGCAAAAGAGCCTTTGAAGCTGGTGCACTCAGATGTCTTTGGTCCCGTAAGACAATGATCAATAAGCGGGTCCAAGTATATGATGACTTTTATCGATGACTTCTCGAGGTACGTGTGGGTATTCTTCATGAAGGAGAAATCTAAGACATTCTCCAAATTCAAAGAATTCAAAGAGAACGTGGAGAGTGAACTCAGCAAGAGAGTAAAGTGCATTCATACGGATAATGGAAGAGAGTACATGTCTCACGAGTTTAACGCATATCTAAAGGAGCACAAGATCAAGAGACAACTGACATGCCCCAACACCCATCAACAAAACAGTGTAGCTAAAAGAAAAAACCAACACTTAGCAGAAGTCTACCGAAGCATGCTACACGCCAAAAATGTGCCAATGAGGTTTTGGGCCGAGAACATGAGAACCGCTGCCTACATCATCAACTGTCTGCAGCAGGAGAAGATGGGATTTGTCTCACCATTCCAGAAGCTCTGGAAGATTAAACCCACTGTAAAACATTTCAGAGTTTTTGGGTGTGTGTGCTATGTGTTCGTGCCTGATCATCTACGAACAAAATTTGATAAGAAGACGATACGATGCATCTTTATCGGTTATGACGATGAGCGAAAGGGCTGGAGGTGTTGCGATCCGACAAGTGGACGCATCTACACCTCAAGAAATGTGGTGTTTGACGAAGTATCAATGTGGTGGCCATCCAAAAACATGGTTAAACCAGAAACAAAAGATCTCGAGGCAAGTATTGAAGATACATCACGAGAAGATCAGGAGACTCAAATTGAAGAAGACAAGAGTCCAATCTCCTCCAAGACTAAGAGCCCGTGGCATATAGAAGCGCACGATGGAGATGAAGAAGTGACTCTGTACCTACCAGAAGAAGAAGAAGAAGAAGAAATGCATCCACCACCACGAAGGTCAACAAGACCAAGGCGGCCAAACTCGAAGTACGCAAATACTTCCCCTATCGAGGACTCAGAGCCAGCAAACTACGAAGAAGCAGCCAAGAGTGGCAAATGGAGAAAAGCAATGGAGGAGGAGATGACGGCACTAAGACAGAACCAGACATGGGATCTGATTCCCAAGCCAGAAGGAGTGAAGCCAATCTCATGCAAGTGGGTGTACAAGGTGAAGACCCAAGCAGATGGTTTAATCGAAAGGTACAAGGCTAGACTTGTCGCACGAGGGTTTTCACAACAGTACGGGCTGGACTATGACGAGACATTCAATCTGGTGGTAAAGATAACAACAATATGAGTCCTTCTAGCCCTAGCAACAAACAAATGCTGGAAGCTATGGCAGATAGTTGTGAAGAATGCCTTTCTACACGGTGAGCTTGATCGAGACATCTACATGGATCAACTGTAAGGGTTCGAAAGTAAGACCCACCGGAGTATGTGTGCAAGCTCAAGAAGACATTGTATGGGCTAAAGCAAGCTCCAAGAGCATGGTATGGAAAAATTGCATAGTTTTCCGTACAAAGTGGCTACACGGTGGCAACATCAGACTCGAGTCTACTCATCATAGATGTGGGAGGTAAGCTCACTATAATCTTAGTATATGTGGACAACCTCATCTTGACCAGAGACCTTACTGAGGAGATTCAACAAACAAAGGAGAACCTATCAGTCTTGTTTTAGATGAAGGAGCTTGGAGAGCTGAAGCATTTCTTAGGACTCGAGGTAAAGAAGACTAAAAAAGGTACCTTCATGTGCCAACACAAGTATGCAAAAGATCTTTTAGAGACTTACGGCATGTTGGAGTGCAAGTCATTGTCTACACTAATAGAGCCGAACATCAGCTTCGCGCCGGAGAAGGAAAGGATCTAGAAGATACAATGATGTATCGACAATTGGTAGGTAGTCTCATCTATCTGACGCTTACTCGACCAGACATAGCTTATACAGTTGGAGTAGCAAGTCGTCATATGCAGAGCCCAAAGAAACCACATCTCGAAGTTGTCAAGAGGATACTCCGATACATAAAGGGTACTTTGGACTACGGCATCCTGTACCACAAAGGAGGAGAATGCCAAGTGTCGGGTTACTACGACGCTGACTATGCTGGAGACTGTGACACTAGACGATCGACAACCGGCTACGTCATTCTAGGATCAGGAGCTGTGTCCTGGTACAGAAGACAACCTACTGTATCACTCTCAACAACCGAAGCAGAATACAGAGCAGCGGCTACGGCAGCACAAGAGAGCACGTGGTTGATACGCTTGCTGAAGGATCTTCACCAACCAATCGATCAAGTAACACTTCATTGTGACAACAGGTCAACCGTATGCCTAGCAGAGAACCCAGTGTTCCATACAAGGACCAAACATATAGATTCACATGGAGCTGACACTAGCAGAAGAACAAGTTGTGGACATCTTCACAAAGGGTCTCGATACAAAGAAGTTCGAAGAAATGCATGCACAACTTGGAATGATCAGTCGACCAGCAATCTAAAAGAAGTCGGTGCTGAGGGGGAGTGTTTGAATCAGCACCAAAGGCCCAAGGCCCAAATTCATCTTCTTAATTAATCTAGAATTATCAAACCGACTTGTCATGGCGGTAGAATATACTAGAGATTACTATTACATTGTAGTATTTTATATAGTTTGCAAAGTCGGTAATTAATATCCAAAAAATTCCAAACTGACAATGGCATGATACAAATAGGTCTGTAGGTGTGTCCGTTAGAGTGAGTTGAGTGGGTAAAAAGTAAATCAAGCAATTCCTCTTCTAGCTAAGAGTGATAGTAGATGGGAGATGTAGGAAATATTGAGTAGTATAGGTGTAGTTGTAAGAATAGTTTAGAGTGAGAAATAAAATTAGTTTCAATATAGTCTCTTCTTAACAAAGCTGATACAAGACAAGTCACTTCTTTCTATTGTGTTGGTCTCTAGCAGGAAATCCGTTAGTACATCCAGTTTTAATATGATAGAAATCTGCAGTTCTATTGTAGTGTAACAAAGAGTAATTGTTCGGACATAAAATATTTTTATGCATTTACAAACTTACGTGGTTTGAATTTAAAAATGGTTTAATTTCAAGCGATACACATCACACACGGATATGAGTCTGACGTCATTTGAAGTGTTTAAATGTTCAATAAATGATGCTCTAGTAATTGAAAGCTTACAAAAAATTAAGTGCTCAATTTTTAAAGAAGAAATTTCTGTATCTATAAAAATTTATCATAGGAACTTAAAATTATGATGCAACTCCCTATAAAAAATGAGACTCGCTCATTTATCATTTTGTTTATTCAGCTTTGATGAAATTAATTATAATTTTTTTTAGTCTTATGATATATATTGAATGCCAAAATATTTTTGAGTATATTGAAGAATAAATCAAATGGAGCCTCCTGTTTTTGTAGAAATGGAGAGAACCTTGTATTCATAGATGAGGCGGATAATTAACATGTATGCATGCGTTGTAATGGCATCATCCAATCATCCCATGCAAGTGTATATACCAAGAAGATACCTTTCTTGTCATCGTAGAATTGTAGGCATTCCGAACCTGGTTCTTTCTTTGACGCGCACAATATAAAAAAATTAATAAAGTCTGGTCAAAGCAAAATACGAGAATATTGGGTTTTTTTTTTGTGTGTGTGTGGTTACTTATACTAAGTACGAGAATTAATACTCTTTGACTATTTCCGATCATGTTTATCTTTTACAAATTAAGTATGGCGGCTACATCATGAGACTGGACAGGGGATTGTATATTATCACAGTGGAGTTTGGCTTAAGGTGCTATGGATAGCTAATTAGATGTTCTGTGCTATTGTCTTAAAATCTATCGACAAATTCAAACTGTTAAAATTGATCTACATCAATTATTGATGTGTTTACATGTCAAATTTATAAATTTCCGAGTTCATTTAGTATAAACTCAAGCGGTAAAAATATGATGATTTTTAAGTTAATTTCGATACATATATTTTATCATTTTTTTACTGCTTACTTCATACTAAATAAACTCGGAAATTTATAAATTTAACATGTAACGAATCAATGATAAAGTAGATCGGTTTTAATAGTTTGAATTTATCATTTGAAGTCTATACGATAATTTTTTTAAGACAATAACACGGGACATCTTATGCTATATATATATATCCATGTCACCTTAGTCAAACTCCACAATGAATCAACTTGTAGGTGCCTGCTACTACCTTTTTTGTAACAATGACATCTCCTTTTAGTTATTTTGAATAGGATATAAACAAGAATTGATACTGTCGTGAAAATATGTTGGATTATAAAAAAAATTACAAGATACCGTATATATTATAAAAGATAGATAATTAATTTGCCTCGAAATTATACCCAAGACCTTTATTGTATCACCACATTTTTTTTATAATAAAAGTGGATATATATGTCCACCGATTTCCATGAAACAATTAAGCCACATATTAATTTCATTCATACGTAAGTGGGTCAAAGGTGACAAATCATTTTGTATCATGCGTAGTGAAAATTCTTCGCAACCTTTTTGTTCCATTTTTTTATTGGTAAATAAAGAAGTCATTTGGTATCTAAAAATAGGGTAGCATCCGTACCAACTGTGCCATTGGTTTTCTTCTTTCATGGACCGTATAGAACACACAAGTAGTGGATAAGAACACGTGCCATAATAAAAAAAATAATAACCCTCATGATATGAGATAACATATCCTTTAATTAAACCTTTTGACTTTTTTACCACAGATTAGTAAAAGCAGTTGAATAGACAAAACAAATCAAATGTGGAGAACGAACGTCCCAACCAACACAGAAAAATTCAAGATGAATTGCACGAACAGCTAAAAAATCACCTCCTTGAAAGCAAATTCCTTAGTTCTTATCCAAATTTTGACTTTGAAAATAATTAACAAGAGAATTATTCCTAATAGATAACCTCTTTTTTGCACTTAACCTTGTTCCTTGGAAGTTTAGACTACTAGTAAAAATATCTAGGAGCCAAGTACCTCAAATCACCTTTTCATTCATTAAATTCCTTTACATCCACTTCTTGTAGTACAGACTACAGAGTCGTGAAAGAACCTTACAAGAAATTAAGCTGATCATGAATCACATTATATGTACCAGTACCACCTATTCTGAGTATATGACTATATCCTAATAAAATTAGTTAATTTTATAAATAAGTAGAGGTACAACTTGTACCCTATTTAAGATTTTGACAGGGAGCTATTTTGGCATTCACAGGAAATTAGTGATTTTGACAAAGGAAAAAAATATTACATAACACAAACCAATACTATTTCTTTCTTTAGGCAGAAAATTTTATATAATAAATCAAATCTACAACTCAGTGAGGCGGTCGTGTATTTCATTATGCCCCCCTACCCCTACTTCAACAATAATCCTAAGAATAAAACACAAGAAAAAGAAAATAAAATCATGAATTGCGCCCTGCACAATCAGCCAGCCAGCAAAAATGCAGCCTAGGAGGAACCTAACAATATTTTCTTCCCAGTTTGCATTTAAACCCGCCCAAATTATTTTCTATCCTTGTTCTTGCGCCTAAAATCTTGGTCAGAGGCCTAATTGTACACATGAAGGCCAATTTCATAGTATACAAAGAACCAACAAATTCACATGAAGTCAATAAAAGGGGCCATTTTATATATCAGTGTCCCTCATATTATTTTTAGTAATACTAAAATTTCGTCTATGTGGGACAGCAAGGCATTCTTGGGGGTTGGAATAGAAATAGTCCTCTTCTTTTGGGTGTCCAAGTAGAACATTTCTTCGAGTGGGTTGACCCATTCGATCTTTATGCAAATCCCTCATGGATTCGGTGAATTCATCCCATGTTAATTCATTGTCTTGAAAAAGATCCAATAGCTCTACAATCTTTCTCCTATCCAACAGTATTGTCTTGCGGAACCCCGTATATCTGCAATTCATGGTGTAACTCATAAGCAAAATTGTGTGGGTTTATGGTCAAAACTGGTACTAGTAAAAGAAACTCCAAAATAGACAGACAAAACCTATTATGTTGAGAAATAAAAAAATATGTGCTGGTCAGGTCATCACATGCACCATTAACTCTCAAAATGACAAAAATTACCAATCAAAAGAAAAATAATATTGGTGTTTGATCTATTTTCCTCCAAGTGTTTATTTTGAAACTTAACTGGTCAAGCTATTTATTTATAATAATCTTGTCTTTGCAATTCTCTATAACTAAGTCATTGTATTATTATGCACAACTAGAAGTGATAAAAACAAACAGCTAAAACTCTTCTTGGATAATTTTGTAACCTAGAGACATATTTTGTGAATAATGGCATATTAAGGGGCCTTTCATCAGATAAAGGATAGCAAACAAACCTGCGGTGGCCTTCAACAACTTTGGCCATGTTCCCATCATAAGTGGGGATGAAAACATCACTCACGACAGAAACAAGGTAGTCCAGCGCGGCCATCTGTGTGGAGTGATTTCTGAACGGCCTGAGCTCCTCTTCAGATAGAAGCATCTCTTTCCTTACCTTTATATTGTTCCAACAATGTCAAATTACTAATGGATCGATTAGATAACTTGCTAAGCGAAATGACTGGTATTAACTAGTCAGTGTTTAGGGTTTAGGTGTTTAGGGTATACCATTTTTCTTCCATAACATTTTTGGTGTTCAAATGCATGCTTGAGGACATAACTGACTAAGTTGGGTTAAACTAAGAATGTAACTAAAAATAAGATCGAATTTCAGGTATATATGGGACTGGACACAACATCATCCATTGGTTGCATAAGAAAACGAGACATACTATTTTTGGGAATTCAGCTCTTAAGCTGGCCATCCTTGCTTCACCTCCGTAAATTTCACCAGACGCAATGTATATTAATGTGTCACTAGTGAACCCAAGCGCTTTTAGCACAAGAGCTGTCTCCTCTGGTGTAAGAGGGCACAAACCATCAAATCTTTTCTTTTCTGAATCTATCTCCTTCTCTTTCCACCATGGATACGCATACCTAAAAGTGCAATCAGAACTTTAATCACTATACACTTGAAGTTGAAAAAAGGCCCTGCTTTTTAGATATTTGTAAACTGGTTTAGCAGAGAAACTCAAAATTAAGTCCCTTCTTTTGGTCAGATCTTTGATTAAATTATTATTTTGCTTTTGAAGTATGGTTAAATATGAGAGAAAGGACATTGATTGTAATGCATTAATTATAGCCTTCTATTAATAATCTGTGTGTGTTATTTCAAAATATAAATGGTATATATGTTTCAAGTGCTCAAATCAGGTCATGTCACCTTTCTCTCTTCATTATGCCTAACCTTTTTGTTAATTTGCAGAGATAAAGACTTAGTTTCTAATGCTTTTTTTTTTAAGTTCCTCACAAAATTCCTTAACAAACAATTACCTTTTGCGGGGATATTCAAATTGTAAAAAATTAAAATAACAAGATACATTGGAGCCTTGGAGCCTTGGAGGATATCAGAAAGAGGTGGGGCGGAATGAGTTTCCATTTACACATGCAAAACAGCTTAATGGATTATGGAAAAATATGAAATGAACCAAAATACCCCCACCCAACTATAAAATGGGTTTTAACAACACTTCTTTTTCAGCTTATATTAAGGTAAGGGCCTTTTGCGGCGTTCAAATAAATGATAAGAGTGCATAGAGAAGAAGTAATTACCTCATCCTAGTCAGCTCATCAGTCTCCCTCTCGGAGCACCCATGTGAGCACCCAGAAAAAGCGAGCATATCCATCTCATAACGAAGGTGAAGAACAACAAACGAAGCGCTCCTCTGGAGAAGAAGACCGACGAGCTTGTTTCCCAGCTCCTCTATCTGAGGGGTGAATCTCAGTGCCTCGTAATTAACTCTGCACCGTAGTTTTTGCAAACGGACTGGGATGCCATTGTTCGCCAAGCGGGCATCGGTTCTGTTGAAGTGCACCACCTTGTGCTTTCTTATTAGAGGTAGGATCTGTGACAGTAACAAGGCTAGGTTAATAACCTTATAACTGGTTCTTGTTTATTTATTCTTTTTTGGGAAGTTGCATATGTTATATTGCCACATTGGCCAATTCAGGGGCGGAGCCAGGCTTGCAAGCTATGGGAGTCAAACATAAATGGGGATCAATCATATAAAATTTTAATACTGCGTATGGGGGTCAATTTTACAGTACCCATAGCATTTACTCTTAAACTATATAGGAAATCATGCATAAGTACAAACTTTTTAAAATGAATGGGGGTCAATTGACCCCATACATTGAACTTGCAGCCGCCTCTGTTCGCAATGTACCCAAGTATTCTTGTGATTGTTGCAGCACAAGCCTGGATGCTAAAATAGTCAAGATTGAAAAGACTCAACTACTCTACCTAAAAAAAAAGACTGAACTACTCGTGACGTTCCCCAAGTACTCATCCTTATGGTTTAAACTGTTCACACAAATTCTAACATTAATTATTTTGCTTAAATTACTCAAAGTTTGGGAAGATGAATTTGCACCTTACAAATGAGGAAAAGTTGTCATTATTTGGGACAAATATCTCTTTCCATAGCTCTCATTTAACAGGTTGGAGTCAATGTTAGTGTTATTAATCCGAAGAAATACTTTACTTATTATTGGGCATAAATTGCAGAAGAATAAATGTGTTAGTACCTGCCTCAGGTAGTATTTCTCGCTGGACCAGCTGATGGGTTGCATAGACAGGGGTTCTCTGTAGCCTCTTCGCTTTAATTTCTGAGGAAGTGTTCTTACAATCTTAACCTCATCTCTCAATGAATTAATGAAATGATCAACATCAAATATGTCACCAAAGTCACTGGCAAAGAGTGAAACAAATATACCATAAAGTGGGGACCAAAGAACACAAATAAATCTAAGAGAGAAATATTAAAAAATAAATGCAAACCTGGGGTCAGCCCAAAAGGAAGTTTTGTCCAGCTCAGGAACTACTAGTGTCAGGTTCAGGTACCGTGCCACTGTGACCATGTCGCAGATCTGAAATAATTAAATACTTCAAATCCTTGATTAATTTTGAATTTGGAAAGAAAAATAAAAAATAGCAAATAATAAGAAAATGATTAGTGGAGGGATGGGGGAGGGAGAGAGAGAGACTCACTGCTGCTCTCATCTGGTTCAAGCCTCCATTGCATGTGACACGCAGATATCCGTTACTTCTGTATAATCCTGTATTGTAATCATAATACTATTGATTTTGACAAACTTATAGAAACTATATTGTCATAAAAGTGCACAATAGAAGTTCTACAAGGGACATGAAATTTCAATTTTAGAAGACTAAAACCAAGAAATTAACCAAATTGCCAAGGCCAACACCACAAAGTAAAATATTATGTTGTACTAAGCGATATCAATAGAAAACCATATTGGAAAAATTAACTGCAGGGTTCAGATTTTTTAAAAGAAAAGTTGCAAAAATAAATAAAATATACACATTGAATAAAGAAAAAGCTAAATCTTCAAATTAAGCAATAATCAACATATCTTGAGAGTGAACGATTATTTATGATAGATAGTAAGTGCATCTCTTCGAATAATAATTGCATTTAACTTCAAGTTTTATCAAAAAATCAGTGCACTGCATTGTTAACATTATGCTTGGTATACATCAGCCACCAAAAGGACTTCTCTTAGTATATTTAAAATGAAGCACATCAAATTCATTCTGAATTTCTTAGTGTACCCAGTAACTATATTATAATGAAATCCCCTTTCAAATCGCCAGAAATTGCTGATATAAGCAGTCGAGATGCACTTTGAACCCCTTAAGTTAATAACTTGGTCAAACATGACAACTTAATATTGAATCTTCCCCAGATAAACTTCCCGAATTAAATGCATATTTGAGGAGATGTGCCGTTAAATAAAATTGATTGATTATAAACAAAAAATGCAATACCGTTTGAAATTCCAAGACCTGTTTAGGTTACTATGATAGGCCAGTTTTAGAAATAGAAACAGAAGGTATATAACAAGTAGCAAAACTGATAAATATAAAAATTATTGCCAACTAAATATAGAAAAAGTAAGGGAAATACAGCGCTATGATCATCAGCCCTTTCTAATTCTACCCACATTAGTAAACAAAAGTCCCAAGGGAAAAATCAATTAAAACAATTTTGAAGGAAGAAGAAAATCTACTTTCAACTTTGATTACCTAAAAGTAAAAGAGACAAAAAATTTCCTCCCATCAAAGTCTAAAATAAGAAGGGACAAAAACAAAATAAAGACAATGCCCTGAATTTTGTCTAAATGTGGCTCTCTGATCACTAATGGAGCAAATCCTACTGAGAAATGAAATAATCTTCAGATTTGCATTGCACTTTGTTTGTGACCACTAAAAATGAAATAATCTTCTCCTATTAGAAACCCCAATCTAACACTTGGTCTTGGTTCAATTCAACTAAACTTGAGTAAATAACCCCCAAAATCCCGAAAAGTATATAAACTCCCAATGTACCAAACTTATATTCCACTCCTAACTCCTAAGCACCCCCAAAAAGGAGGATTCTGAAAATTGCAAAAGGAAAAGTAAGACGAACGAACTAGAGATCCACCGAATTCGGGGGAGAAACTAACTCACTCCTCGGTAGAAGCGCAGGAGGAGATAGGTGGGCGCCACCATCTTCGCCGAGCGTAGCCGCAGCTGCATCCATGGTGGTGGAGTTGGGCCGGAGTGGGTCCCTTCGGTCCAGGCACGCAGCGCTGGGCCAGGTCTTGGGAAGTCTCGGCTGCCACGAGGCGGGACCCAGGATCGGCATCAGCTGCATCACAACCGTCCAGATCACGATGCTTGACCCCACACGCACTACCCACGCGCGTAGACCGGCCCTGCGCCGGCCCCCTCCGGCCAGGGACTTCACCATTGTGCAAACTAGATTTCTCGTTTTTTTAGACCCAGTCTTGGTGTGGTGTGGTGTGGTACCACTTTATAATTATGGCCCGTTTATTTTTATTGTACCTAAACCGAGTAGAGAAGAATAAAAGAGGATGGTGTATTGTATTGGTGTTGGGTTTTAATAAGAGCATTTTTCATGATGGGATTGAGATGGCACTTTCATTTTTATTTATTTGACTGTTTTACCTATTTTAAATTGTGATCCTGACCCTGATGAAAAATTGTCCAAGCTATGAATAAATAGAAAAAAATAATTTATTGGTACGTCAAATTCTCAAATTATTGGTTTAAATATTGAGAAACTCTATGTCGTTGTAGTTAATTGAAATTATAATTTTTTATATTAAATGTATAAGCTACACTTTGTATTTTAATTTGTATCAACATTCTTATTTATATTAAATGAATAAACTACTCGTTTTGAACTTCTATCAACATTCATAGATTTTGTCAATTTACGATGGGAACCACTGTTAGTTTTATATTCATATGAAATAACATTTTAATTTTTAAAATTGAAGTACATGAATTTATCATTAGTCTTTTGGGAAAATTGATTATTTGTCACTCCAAAACCTTTCAATTTGAAAAATGCCACTCTTAAATTAGAAATTATTCTAATGCCACTGTAAACTTACTTAATTCTTAATTTTGCCACTAATACTGTATTTGTCTTGTTTAAAAAAAAATTAATTAATGACTAAAATACCCTTCTCCCAAAATAGACGAAAAATTTCTCCCCTTCTTTCTGTCTCTCTTCTCTCCGCCCCCTTTCTCTTTCTCTCCGCTCTTTATCTCTGTCTCCATTGCTCTCTCTCCCTTCTCCGATCTCCCCTCTCCTTGACTCTCTTCACCCTCTCTGCCTTCGGGCCCCCCCCTCTGTCCTTGCGATCTTGCTTACTAGAGAGCACGAGATTTGCTCTCCTGTGCCTTTTTCCTTGTGCTCGGTTTGAACTCGCGACTTTTCCCTCTTTCTGTTTGGCTTGGGTACCCCTGGTACTGGTACAGCGGTACAGTGTACTGGTACAGCGGTACAGAGGTACAGTGTACTGGTATCTGAAGGGTATAATCGGAAATACAGAAATACGTATCCAAAAACAGTATTTTTCAATTAATTTTTAATAAAAATAGTATAACAATTGTATTGGAGTGGCAAAATTAAGAATTAAGTAAGTTTAGAGTGGCATTAGGATAATTTCTAATTTTAGAGTGGCATTTTTCAAATTGAAAGGTTTTGGAGTGGCAAATAATCAATTTTCCCTAGTCTTTTATGAGTACAGTAAGGAGCATAGACTAATTGCAGAGGTTTTGATTTTAAATTCAAAATCCTCAAATGTGTTGTAAATGAAAAATTCTAGCTATTGATTTTGATGTCTTTCACGGGTTTTTTTTTTTTTTTTTAAAAGACTAAAAGCCTGTTTCACTAAAGAAACTAGAGTTCAAACTACAACTATGTAAAAGTAAACTGATAAAATACGTTCACATCCTTAACTGGAGAAGTTCGTCATCACTTCCTTACAAAGCCACATTACCTGAATTATTACAAAACAGAAACATCAAACACTAATTAATCTAATTAAACAGTTATCTAAGCAATACTGCTAGATGAAGTCTCTTCCTCCCCTGGTGACTGATACAATACTAGCTAAGTGTCCTCCGGATCCCATATCTGCAATGGAATGTCATCAATATCTTCTGGTAACCAGCTTGGGACCAAATCTCTAGCCTGCCTCTTCACCATTCATGTCCAATAATTAATCAAAGCAATAACCATGAGGATAACTGAACGAAAAGTCTTAAGATTTTTTTGTTGAAAGCACAGGTCATTCCTTAGTTTCTATATAGTCCAACTAACTGCACTAAAAACAATGAGAAAAACAAACTGTGAGTTTTTATCGAAAGTACAATAGAAAGCAACAATATCTTATATACTATGCCAGAAAGTTTTAAAATGTTGTTGACTGAGCCCTATCCAAAACCAAATTTGCTGAGTAAAAGGGCATTGCAAGAATAAATGATTGGTGGTCTCTATCACAAGACAGAACTGACATTTGAGACTCCCTTGCTAACCTTTGTGACTGAGATTAACTTTGGTCAGAAATTTTTTGTTGGTCATGAGCCACATGAACACTTTGATCTTTTGAGGGAGGGACACTTGCCACCATAACAAAGTTTTGGCTATCTTAACCCCCCAAAATTAAGAAAGTTATACAATAATTTGATTGAAAATAGACTAGAGGACTCACATTTCCATGCTATCTTATCATATGCATGAGTAAAAGAGGTAGTACTAATTTTATGTAATATCTGAGACCATTCCTCATACATCACAGCATCTAGTTGTCTTTTAAAAGTAATGCCTCCCCCTGTGTTTGTATGACTTCTTGTAGAGTGATATTTGGTTTATTACATATGACAAACATTTGAGGGTATTGTGTTTCTAAAGAACATTGGTGGTCTCCGATCTCTCCAAAATCTAAGTTGGGAATTTGTATCAGGTTATATACTACACTACATTGCCCTAGAGATTCTAATTTGGTTATCTCTTTTCAAATCTGAGACATTATAATTGAGTGACCAGAGTAATACTGGTGTTGTATCACCCTTTTTTCACAAATGTGTATAATCATGATCCTAGAACTTCCACCACTATTTCATCGATAGGGTAATGTTCATTTGTCTAAGATCTAAAATGACAATGTCTTCCACGTGTAATGCATATAAATTTTTATTCGTAGTTTAATTCAATTTCTATATATCAAGAGGTTGAAAAAAAATTACGAAAATTAGGTTGTACATTTACTTTTAAACAATTATAAAATATTTTGATCTTGTGAAAGATGAACTAAATATTCACAAATTGCATTTTGATGTAGCACATGTTATGTAGATAATTTATTGATATGGATATAACAGTTTAAGAGATTAAATGTCGTAAATCTAATCGGAGAATTTAAACTCATATGAACTTCACTCAATTTTTTTATTTATTTTCTATTAATATTGCAAAAAAAAATATTTTTAGGTTTGTTCTACATCAGATATAATTTATGCTGATGAATAATATGATGATTTCCCCATCTAAGATTAGATACCTATGAGAGAAACATTTTATATAAGGATTCTTTTGTGGGTCGTTTTGAAAAACACTTGCAACTTCCAAGGGAGGAGGAACGTGGAACGTACGTTCGATCAATAAGAGTCCTTCAATAGGCCTGGTGTAAAATTTCCATGATCTTTCAATAAACTAACTGCAAGTGGGGCAGACTAGCAGTTAGTTAGTTCATTGTGATCCTAGTTCAGGTTTCATTTTCTTCGGGAAGAATGACAGGATCCTGGTACGGGAATAGTACGCCGTAAGAGACAAGACTGTCTTTTCCGCAGGCAACGGGCAACGGTGCAGTGTCGGTTAGAAATGGCGTACCAAAACCACGTCTATGAGAGCGTGTTTCAGGCCGAACACGGGGTAAGTGGGCCACTGCCACATGATCATAAGAAATTCTGTGACATCTCGCCGGCAGGTATGAGGTGGGCCACATGATCCTTCTCTCCAGTGTAAGGTGACCCTGGACATGTCCATTTATGATTAAATTGAGTATTTAATTTGTGCTCGTTCTTGACTATTTTCTTTATATATTATAATGTGACAAGAGAGCATGAGTAAACGAAAGTAATAAACAAGATTTGTTAGTAGGGAATAGGGATGTCAGTGTCAGTGAATTATTCATTCGTCAACTTTTTTTTTAGAAGAATTGAATACTCATAATGCAAAAACTGAATTTCAATAAATGAAAACATCCTCAAATGAAGATATGGATCTAATAGACTAGCAGTATAGCAGCAGTCAAAGTTAGTTACATAGCTGTTGACTTAGTTAGTTAGAAGATTATTACATTCTGTTATGAGAGTTAGTTAGATTCTGTAACAAACACAGTTAGCTTAGGAGACTTAGTAAGTCTATATAAGAGCAACTGATGTATTCTGTAAAGTACAATTCATATAATACAAAGAATGATTTCTTAACTTCTCTGTTACAAAGCTCAAAGCTTTTATGGTATCAGAGCCATGGCGGCCTTACCTTCCCAAGATTCTATCCTAAATCCCACAAATTCAGATTCTTCTTCATCTTCCCAAAATCAAATCGAGCCTATTGTTCTTTTGAACGTACCTATCTCCACCAAATTGAACCGCAATAATTTCTTAGCATGGCAATCTCAGATTGTGCCTCTTCTGCACGGTTATCGGCTATACAAATACCTGCACGATTCTCCTCCAGCTGAAAATGTCACCATTGAAGGGCAATCTCAGACAAATCCGAGCTTTGAGCATTGGCGACAGCAAGATCAGCTCATCCTTGGCTGGTTACGGTCATCTCTTTCAGAGTCGATTTTAGGCCAAGTTGTTTCCAGCACCTCCTCGGCTGATCTATGGAGCAATCTCCACCAGACCTTCTCCGCCACTTCTCGTGCCCGATTGAATGAACTCAGGAGATCACTTCAGACCACTACAAAAGGGGGATCTACCTGTACCGAGTTTGTTCAGCGAATGCGCGCTCTTGCCGATGAGCTTGCATTCATAGGGTCGCCGGTCTCAGAGGATGATCTAGTCATGCACATTCTTGGAGGTTTAGGCTCCGATTTCAACAACTTTGTCGTCGCCATTACTGCGCAAGGAGGTATATCCCTACCTGAACTCCAATCTCTCTTATTCACTCATGAATCCCGCTTGGAGTCTCAGACGAGCCTGATTTCTTCTTCTTCTCTTCCGTCTAAACTAAATCCGACTGCTCTCTTTTCCAAATCGGGTCCGAGACCTAGAGGTTCTGGATCCGAGTATGGTTTTAACCAGCGCCCGCCTTATAATCCTAAACCCGGGTACAACCCGCGATCCTCTTCAAACCAGCGACCTGCTGGACCTGTGACCCAATTTACTCCTCAAAGGCCGATTGCCTCTTCTCAGCCCAATAACAGCAACAGTAACAGGCCTTTCAATCCAGATCGATCCACCATTTGTCAAATTTGCTCAAAAAGGGGCCACTTAGCCAAAGCCTGCTGGTACCTTGGTGATGCCGCTGCTGCACAGCCTCAGCCAAATTTTGCTCCTCAACCGAATTATCAGTCTAATCTGGTCCAGACAGCTTCAGTTCCATATCAGGCTCATATTGCTCAGCAGCAGCAACAATTTAATGCATCCGATTGGTACCTTGATTCCGGGGCTACTCATCATGTGACAAATGATATTAATTCTCTCTCTTCTTACATGCCTTACGAGGGTTTTGATGCGCTTCATATTGGCAATGGGACCGGTATGACTATAAGCCACATTGGTTCATCTTCTTTCTCATTCTCTCACTTTCATTTGCTCTTAAAAAATGTTCTTTATGTGCCTTGTTTTACGAAAAATCTTTTGAGCCTTTCTAAGCTCTTGCGTGACAACTCAATTCTCATTGAATTTTGCTCTAATTTTTGTTTCATCAAGGAGCGCCGCACCAAGAGGGTTCTTCTCAAAGTCACGGTTCTTAATGGTCTCTACTTGGTTCCTTCTTCTTCTCCTCGAGTTTACATCGGAGAGCGGGTTTCCGCCGACCTATGGCATGCTCGCCTTAGACATCCATCCTCTTCAATAACTTCTAGAATTTTACATGCTTTTTCTTTACCTTGTACCACAAATAAAATGAACTTGTGTCATAATTGTTGTTTGGCCAAGTCTCATAGGCTACCTTTTTCTCCTAGCACTTCTTCTTCTTCTCATCCCCTTGAACTTGTCCATTCGGACGTGTGGGGTCCGGCAGCATTTATTTCATCTAATGGATTTCGTTATTACATCTTGTTCATTGATGATTTTACACGATTCACTTGGATTTATTTT
Organism: Carex littledalei; assembly: GCA_011114355.1. NCBI lineage: Eukaryota > Viridiplantae > Streptophyta > Magnoliopsida > Poales > Cyperaceae > Carex > Carex littledalei. Next base: position 9,597,702 of record CM022090.1, on the reverse strand, counting down.
TTGAAAACCAAGGATGAGGTGCTTCGTATATTCTCCTTATTTAAATCACAAGTGGAGAATTTATTTAATTGCTCCATCAAAACTCTTCGTACCGATAGGGGTACGGAATTTAAACCGATCACACGGTCTTTTCCCTCCATTCTTCATCAAAAATCGTGCCCTTACACTCCCGAGCAAAATGGCCTTGCGGAACGCAAGCATCGACATATTGTTGAGCTTGCGTTATCTTCTATGACTCATGCTTCGATTCCGGGGATTTATTGGGATGAGATCTTTTTGAGTGTTGTCTATTTGATCAATAGACTACCCTCTTGCAACAATGCTTCGTCCCCTTATTTTTCTCTTTTCCGGAAGTCACCCGACTATCAATTCTTGTGGGTTTTGGGTTGTTTATGCTTCCCATATACCCGACCTTACAATGCCAACAAGCTTCAAAACCGATCTCAACCATGTGTTTTTCTCGGTTACGGTGTTGGGCAAAAAGGCTATAAATGTTTGAATTTAAATTCTAACAAGTTCTTTATTTCCAGGCACGTGCAGTTTGATGAATATAATTTTCCATTTCGGGCTCCAGGGGGTTCTCAGGTTGCGCAGCTCTCTGTTGATAACTCTCAATTGGGCTTACTGTTGTCACCTGCGCATCTTCACCTACCGAACCGCACACTCCCTCTGTTGCACCAGATCCGATACCCTCTATCACTCCTCCCACTCCCATCCCAGCTACTGCGGGTCCATCCAGTGTTGGAGCCGATCCCATTTCTACTATAAATTCATCTCAGCCTAATTCCGCACCTCCTGTTGACTTTCCTTCTACTCCAGCGTTGACCCCTTTCCCTGTTACCTCCAATCCGAACCTGCCACCTACTACTACCTCTATTCACCACATGACAACACGCACCAAAGACAACACCCGCAAGCCAAAGAAATTCCCTGATCATGTGGCCCTATCAACAGATTTTCTCCAGACCGAACCCACAACTTTTAAACAAGCCAGAGACCATTCTCACTGGTTTCAAGCCATGAAGACCGAATTTCAAGCTCTCTTGCACAACAAAACCTGGGACTTAGTTCCTCCATCACCTAACCAAAATATCGTTGGTTGCAAATGGGTTTACAAAATAAAAAGGCGAGCCGATGGTACTATTGACCGGTATAAAGCCCGACTTGTTGCAAAAGGTTTTCATCAAGAAGAAGGGGTCGATTTTTTCGACACATGTAGTCCCGTTGTTCGCCCCACCACGATTCGAGTTGTGCTCACCCTTGCCATTTCCCTTGGTTGGCCTATTCGGCAACTTGACGTGCAAAACGCTTTCCTCCATAGTGATCTTCATGAAACGGTCTTCATGCAACAACCACCCGGTTTTGAAGATCCTCTCAAACCCAATTTTGTGTGTCGCCTTTCCAAAGCCATTTACGGGCTCAAGCAATCTCCTCGTGCATGGTTCAACACATTGAGCACCGCTCTTCTCGAAAAGGGTTTCATGCCTCCCAATATGATCCCTCCCTTTTTATTCAATCTACAAAGGCTTTCACTCTCATTGTTTTGGTCTATGTGGATGATATTATTATCACGGGAAGTCATGCGGTGCATATCCAAAACTTCATCTCTTCCATCCAACAAACCTTTGCTTTAAAGGATCTTGGCCCGCTTCATTATTTTCTTGGCATTCAAGTTCTCACCACCAAAACCGGCCTTCATCTTTCACAAGCCAAGTATATTGGTGACCTTATCTTCGAGCTAAGATGGACAATGCCAACCCTTTACCCTCTCCTATGTCCTCTCACACTTCTATCTCGAAACATGATGGTGATCCTTTTGAAAATCTGAAATTATATCGATCCATTGTAGGTGCTTTACAATATGTCACTATCACGCGACCCGATCTTTCCTATGCGGTGAACAAGGTTTCACAATTCATGCAATCACCTTCCACTACTCATTGGGCTGCCGTGAAGCGTATTCTTCGCTATCTTAAAGGCACCATATCTCATGGCTTGCTTCTTAAACCGGCTTCTTCTTTTACGCTTCATGCTTATAGCGATGCGGATTGGGCCGGCTCCCTTGATGATCGACGCTCTACTACAGGGTTTTGTATTTACTTAGGTCCCAATCTTGTCTCTTGGGGGTCTAAAAAGCAACCTACGATGTCTCGATCAAGCACCGAAGCGGAATATCGAAGTTTGGCCGTTATTAGTGCGGAGCTTGTTTGGCTCCAATATCTTTTAGCCGAACTCCATGTCACTCTTCCATGTCCACCTATTCTTTGGTGTGACAATATTGGTGCATCTTTTCTCGCATCAAACACCATGTTCCATGCGCGTACAAAACATGTGGAAATCGATTTCCATTTCATACGGGAACGGATTGCCAACAACTCTCTACACATTCGCTATCTTTCTTCTTATGATCAGCTAGCCGATGCTCTCACTAAACCACTTGCCACTCCTCGCTTCCTTCATCTCAAAACCAAGCTTACGGTTCATGAAGACCCTTCAGCTTGCGGGGGGAATAATAAACTAGCAGTATAGTAGCAGTCAAAGTTAGTTACATAGCTGTTGACTTAGTTAGTTAGAAGATTATTACATTCTGTTATGAGAGTTAGTTATGTTGTCCCTTAGGCACCTCTAATTTCGAAAATAAAGAAATAATTGCAAATAAAATAAAGTAGATGAGTTTAGAGAGATTTGACACAAGGAGTGATAACGGAGTTCGGCTTAAAATGCCTATGTCTCCGGAGCGTCGCAACCGCTTCTCGGTGCGCCTTTCTATTACCCAAAGGAGAAAGGTTACAACTTGTGAACCGGTGAGCCCTTACAACCAATGGGAAGTCGCACGGCCAACTAGAATCGAGAACGAAGTCTCTAAGTTTGAAATCTCAAGATGAACACTCAAGAACTCACTCTAACATAATCTAACTTAAGATTAGTGAAGTGGATTTGAGGTTGTTTGAGGGATATTGAAGTTTTTGTTCTCACAACAATGGAGGAACTTGAGCTCACAAAAAATTGCTTTTGAAATGATTAGGGTCGGCTGTCTAGGTTGGGAGGAGAACCCTAAGGTTCTATTTATAGTGGCAGCTTTCAAATGAGTTATCTGCCATAAAACGTCCCAACGTTTTGTAAAACGTAGAAAACATTTTAGTTCAAAAATTCAAATTTCTGTGAAAGTTCTTAAAACGTTGCTTTTAACAAACGTTGCAAAACGTTTTTGTCTGGAAATTTATCGATCAAAATGCTATTTTGAAAACTGAGAAATGAATTAAAACGTCCAGACGTTTGTAACGTCTACAACGTTTTATAGCATTTTTTTAGCTTTTAATCGATTCATTTCTAGATCTTTCACACATGATAAAACGTCTGAACGTTTTGTTAACCGTCTCAACGTTTTGTCCATGTGAATCAACATCAAAGCTACTTTACCAAATATAATTTTATAGTTTAAATTCTTGATAAATAACTTGATGATTTCTTCAGTTCAAGTGCTCTTAATTGCAATTCCTATTGTCTTGAACTTGCATTCTTTCTAAAATAGAGAAAATCGTAAAATTCAATAGTTTTATGTTTTGCAAATTAGTCAAATAGACTAAAAAAGAATTGCTTGAAACAACAAGTTAGATTCTGTAACAAACACAGTTAGCTTAGGAGACATAGTAAGTCTATATAAGAGCAACTGATGTATTCTGTAAAGTACAATTCATATAATACAAAGAATGATTTCTTAACTTCTCTGTTACAAAGCTTAAAGCTTTTAGTATCATTATGTTATACAACTAGAAAAGAAATTTCTTTGTTGAGATTCAATATTTCATCAAATTACCACTCAACAAATATTTTATCAAATAACTTTACTTCACGAATAATTAATGTTGTTATATTTTTTTTATTCAAAATAATAGTATTATGTAGTGTGCGGCTATTGTGATTCATGAAGTAAGAGCTATATTTTAGCTCATCTTCATATTTTTTGTTTTCAAAATTCAAATAATTTATAAGAACCATTCAACATGATCTATTGTGATTAATTTTGTTTACTTTTTACATTGGTAGAAAGTCATTGTTTTTCAATGGTCCAGAATCTTTTGATTAAGGCATTTTCTATCTATCTTAAAAAATAGTACAAAATTAAAAAAAAAAAAAATTGGTCTCCAAGCACATTTTAATATGGAGATCGTGTTGAACGGTTTTGGTTGATTGTTTGAAGTTCGAAAACGAAAATATGAATGTGAATTAAAACATGGCTCTTAATTTATGAAGCACAATAGCCAAGGGTAAGGGTGCAAACAGATTAGAAATTATATGTCTGTATCCGGATCTGTATTCGAAAATTAAATATGGATATCTGATATCTGAATATCCGTGCGGATATAGATACAGATATATATTATGAAAAAGTTATGTTATTTACCATTAAAAAATGAATATCCGGTATGTATCCGTTTAATTTGATTTGTATCTGTATCCATCTAATATCATATCCGGATTCGTATCCCAAAAATAAAAGCATACACATATATGATTTTACCACTATTTGATCTATTTGCACCCCTAGCCTAAGGTATTCATTAGATTAGGTTTATTTGATATTCAATCGAACTGACAAGTTTTGGATTCGGTTTTGTCAGTTTGAATGTTCAGTTCGATTGAATTTTTAAATTACTTTGGTGTTTTATACTTGGGTCGATTTAATCTCTTTTATTTTGGTTCAACCAAACAAATCAAAATTTACTTGAATTACTTTGATTTTTTTAATATCTGGTTCAGTTTAATCTCTCTTATTTCAATTTGATTGATATTCTATAATTATTAAATGTATTTGTGTGTTATTGAGTTTTGACCTTTTGAAATTTAATCGCTCTATTTTGGTTCTACAAAACAAACCGAAATATATACTTTGATTTTTGATTCGATTGTTACTCGGTTGACAAGTTTAATTCAGTTTGTTTAATTGAATTTTTAAAAACCGAACACACTCTTGGTTTGTCTATTTTAATTTGATTTTAATCCAACCGACAGTTGGATCTAGATGCATATGTTTTAATGTGTAATTCTTGCGCATTGAGTTAACCAAATATCTTGCTGTTAATTTGAATTAATAATTCGATAATCTCATTTGAATATGTATGGATGGATAAAATATATTCAACATGATAACCATTTTTATGAATTCATCCTCTTAAGTATTTCTCATGAACTTTTTCTCACGCCTTAGAATGTATATTGTGTCGTTACATATTTATTGTATTGATACATTTGTATATTGGTTTAAGTATTTATTTGAGCTAAAAAATACTTTTAAAAACAGTCACCCGATTTTAACCAAGTCAAAATACATTTGAACAACTATTAAACAATTAATTGATCGTCCAAATTTATTTTCAAAATTCTTAAAATACACACTTAATTATTGCGTCAATGTTGAAATGGAAGTCAAGGTTGGGATTTTTATAGAAAAGTAAACGCATATATATATATATATATATATAGAGCAAGACTAGCGTGTGCTAGGCTCACCAAGAGGGATTGGTGAGCGCACCTCCAAAAAGTGCATTTTCAAAGTTCAAATAGTCGATTTGAACCTTCCAACGTGTTCTTCATATTAAAATGTGCTTGGAGACCAAATTTTACATTTTTTGGAAATTTTTTACTATTTTTTCAGAATTTTTGAAAATCATTTGTTTTTCAAATTTCAAATTATTGTTTAGTTTGTTTAGTTTTTTCAAAAATTCTGAAAAAATAGTAAAAAATTTCCAAAAAATGTAAAATTTGGTCTCCAAGCACATTTTAATATGAAGAACACGTTGGAAGGTTCGAATCGACTATTTGAACTTTGAAAATGCGTTTTTTGGAGGTGCGCTCACCAATCCCTCTTGGTGAGCCTAGCACACGCTAGTCTTGCTCTATATATATATATATATATGTATATATATGTATTCATTTTGTTTTAGAAAGTTGACCAAAAATATTTGAGAGGAGTTTAGGGAGTAAGTATAATATTTGATATTCTGTAGCTTATCAGATATGCATAATATTATTCTTCCAAAATAATACATCTTAATTATTTGATTCACATATTAATCTTACATGATCTCAATTTGCAATTCAATAAGGTTTCGATAGGTAAGTACGTAATATTATTTTAATACTAAATATGTTTTGAGCAGCTTTAAAGTCGCATATCACGTATGTTTAAAAAAATTGAATCTAGATTAGCCATATAAATTATATTAATTATAGTCGATATTCTTAATTGTACGTTCACTTGTATTATGCATGTATTTTATTATTTTAGACATTTTAGCTACAATATCAACATGCATGATCCATATCTCCATTCCATTATTAAGCACGTTGATGTCCTGATCCGCCAACGGCTACGATTGAAAGATGAAATTTTAAAATTAATATGAGCCCTCCAATCAAATAATCTGTCTTATTTTGATTATATACATCTTTTTTACGTGTAGAAGACTAAATTTAGTTAAAAACATACTCGCCACACATATTGTCACAAGTAAATTTGAGCAAACTCGGCAACAATGTATTTCTCTCTGTCCATTAAATATGTTTCCTTATTTTTCCTACTCAGCAGCATTATATTTCTCCATTAAATATATTTCCTTATTTATTCTTTTAGCAATATATTTCTCTGTGTTCTTAATTCTCATTGTTTGTTTCTATACAAGATTCCCACGGCAGAATCAAAAAATCTAGAATATATTTTTCAATTTTGTTTCTATACAAATCACCCCCTCCCTGACCCGGAGAAAATCAGGAGTTCACATTTACTTGAGTATGCATCTATGTTTTCTGCTTTTAAGTTTAATTGTGGCTGATAAGTGATGATCTGTTACTGTTGAATAGGGAGAAGCAAGAGGATTGCAAGGATGATGGTATTTGGTTGAAGAAAAAATGGTCAATTGGGGAGGTATGCATTCTTAAAAAATATTGGTGCTCTCAGCAGATTAAAAAGTGTGATTTGGATTTCTATTTTATTGTAATATATTTATTGATGAACCATATAAATTAGTGTGCAAGGATTAAAAAGTGTGATTTCTATTACTATTTCTATTTCTATTCTATTTTATTGCAAATGATGGTATTTAGTTTTTTTTATTATAAAAAAGGTTAAGTTTTGAATCAAAAGACGGGCAACTAAAAGAACATTTAATTAGTGTGCTTTATTGGGTAATTTATCGAGTTGAAAGAAACAATGTCGAAAAACTATATTTTCTTTAAATTTGCATAATTTGATATTTGAGTAGATCTTATATACTGGAATTTTCAAACAATCTTTTCTCCATTTACTGTTTTTCATCTTATAGATACTGCAAATGGAATTTGTGTGCATGAGTTGAGCAAAAGTTTAATGTTCAGCATTATCTGTCAAGGAAAATAATAAAGCTACTGCTTGTATCAACAAGAGGTAACATATTTTTTATTTAAATTTATTTTTTTAATTCTTATACTTTTTGGCCCAGGAAGATACATCTAAATATTTCTTCATTATCTTTTCTGATATTGTTGCCAACATTTAATATGCCTATCTATAGGCAAATTCTAGCAAGTTGACGACTTATTAAAACTGATTTATACACCAACTGAACGATTCAGATCTGTATCCATGCAAATCTTCTAAATTGTGTTTGTACAAACTGCAAGTTGACGACTTATTAAAACTGATTTATACACCAACTGAACGATTCAGATCTGTATCCATGCAAATCTTCTAAATTGTGTTTGTACAAACTGCAAATTGTAAGCATCAAGGTACAATTTACTCATAGTTTCCTTATTTAATTTATTTATTATTTAGTGTCAGAAAAAAATCCTTAGATTCATTTTGTATAAATGTAATTGTCACATATTATAAATTAGAGAACTCTACTTTCATATTTTGTATGTTCATTTTCAAAAATGTTAGACTACATCCACACTGACAATGATACTTCAAGAATTTATTTCATGTTATATTTGATCGTTTTTTTTCATTTGTTATTGTTCTTTTACTGTTATTTTTTAAGGTTAGCATTTGCTAACAATTGTATTAAAATAATATAAAAGTTTTTACAACTCCACACACCCTGGCTCCTATATATACACACTATGTTAAATTGAAAATAAAGCTTCTTGTTATTTATTATTTGTGTCTCTATGCAATCTTAATGTTCAATCTTATATTATGTTCCGTTGCAACGCACGGGTACGATACTAGTAATATCAATATATATATATATGATCCAATCCAAATTCGATTCGAAACTCATACGATCGATAATGGATATGAATTCAAATTCTTATAAAATGTAAATTTGCATAAAGATTTCGTAAAAATCTTAATGAAATTATTATGTTTTGAATTATACTATAATTCAATCCGAATAGATTTTCACTGACAGCCCAACACATAATAACATAATGAGCTAACTGCCATGCATGTTTGGCTTTTACGATAGCTCTCTGACTTTTTCCAGAATCTTCGTTACAATTTAATATAGAGAAATTAATTATTTGCTCATAATACGAGAAAACCACGACTTTTTTCAGAATCTTCGTTACAATTTAATATATTGCATTATTATTTGCTCATAACACTACTACAAAAATGGTCATTGTACACTGCACATTGTACACGGATTTGACAATTTTATATAAAAACCGTGGCGAAATATCTGTGGGATCTCTACACGGGATCTCTACACGGATATTTATTAAAGAATCAGTGTAGAAAGCCTTGAGAAAGCTACACGGATGTTTATTAGGAATTGTACACGGATTATTGTTTAAATAACAGTGTAGAAAGCCTTGAGAGAGCTACACGGACCTTTATATAAAGAACCGTGAAGAAAGGTAGGAATTGTACACGGATTATTGTTTAAATAACAGTGTAGAAAGCTTGAGAGAGCTACACGGATGTTTAATAAAGAGCCGTGTAGAAAGGTCGAAATTGTACACGGTTTTTTGTTTAAATGACAGAGTAGAAAGCCTTGAGAGAGCTACACGGACGTTTAATAAAGAGCTGTGTAGAAAGGATATTTTAGGTTTTTTGTTATATAAAATGCCTTCTCCTTCCAGCGCCGTTTTGATCAATTAATACTCTCCGTATAGAAAGGTTATTCTAGGGTTTTTTGAAAGTGAGAAGTAAAGAAAACTCCTAAGGTTTCCATCATCAGATCTGAGGAAAACCGTTGAAGATCAGTACTAATGCTTTCGCCTAAAGATGTCTGCACTTCAGAACTGTAAGATTTAAATTACTTTGCCATTTTATTTTGGATTTACGGATTCTGGATTGCTTGCGTTTTTTAATTACAAAAGGCAATATCTATATATGTTGCATGAATTGTAATATCTTAATATTTTCTATGGTTTTTGATGCAATATGGGCCTGCGCACGCTTCAGAAAAATGGGTGTAACTTTTGATCCGTCCGTCGGATCGGGCTGAAATTTTGACAGGAACTCCACAACCCAAAGTCGGATTCGAAACTGATCTACAATCTGTTTCGCCCATTTTTCGGGCTCAGATTCGCGATCCAACCGTCGGATCTGGACTTTTGGACCTTTCTTTATAATTTTTGCATTTTTAGGGTCTTGGATGTATCTTTTATGCATTTTCTGTTTAGGGTTTGTAATGCTAAATATGAATTTGTATAATTTTGTATAATGTAGTGTACATGAATTATTTATACTGTTGTATAGTTTTGGAATTCTAAGTTTAAAAGGCCTCTGTTTAATGTTTCTCTGTTTTGGAATTCTGATTTTAAATGGGTAGCAAAACAATTTTACACGGACATAAGGTATTTAAAAAAAAAAAAAAAAAGACAATTCTACACGGACATTTAATAAAGTCCGTGTAGAAAGGTATTTAAACATTAAAAAAAATAAAACAAAAATAAGAGAGCTACACGGACATTTAGCTAAATGCCCGTGTAGAAAGAGTAATTGTACACGGCTGTTTATGTAATTATCCGTGTAGCTCGGTTATGGAGAGCGCCACTGGCAAGGAATTGTACACGGTTGTTTATGTAATATCCGTGTAGAATCTTTAAAATTGCACACGGCCAAAAGTCCGTGTGTAGTTATTGAACTAATTGTACACCCTCGATTTAAACACGGTAGGAAATCCGTGTAGCTCTTCCTTTAAAGTCCGTGTATAATCTCGTTTTTTGTAGTAGTGTAATACGAGTTGCAAGACCATGTTCTTGTTCACTCATTTGTTACTCGCCAACACTATCGAATTATAAATTCAACTGTAGCTTTTATTGAAGAATTAATGCATATATAAGCTCTTAGATAAAATAAAATACGAGTCTATTTTCACTATTACAAAAACACATTTACTATCGTTCCTTTACCATCGGGTGTCTTTCGGTACGGATGGTGTATATGTAACCAGTGACAGCGTTGTAATTACTTTGAACTTTTTACCGACTGTTCGGTCTAACCAACCGATGGCATTGAATACTTGAAATTGTGTGTAATCATGGTACTTGTGACACAAAAATATTTATTTTTGTAAATTTTTAAATTTAAAAAAAAATAGAAAAAAAAAATTAGAAAATCAAGATAAAGACAAAAAATAGAAAAATCAGAAAAATAAAAAAAAATAGAATGAAAAGATGGAGGATAAAAAAATGAGTACGGGTGCCTACGCAAGACTGGTTACCAATAGGCTCGATAAAACCTCCCAAGTTTTAATTTTTGTACGTAATTTATTTTTCCAAAAATTGTCACATATACCAACACACTTAGTTGTCATACTTTGCTCCAATCAATTGGGAAGGAAAATCAAAATTTATATCATTAGAATTCATATTGATTGGAAGTGATCAATTTATAATCGAAGGAGAAATTAGCACTCTCGGGTTTAGGGATATTTGTGAGATGAATTGTTTAAAAATAATTATTCTAAGGGATGCATAATTAGGTCAATCATGGGGTGAATAAATTGTTCAATGGAGATGTCATGAATATTTTTTAAGTTCTAAATTTTTGAAAGCCATATCAATTGTACCAAGTTCGAGTTCTAATTTAATTTGTAACAAGTCCTTGAGATTGTATGGTTTAACTTAGACCGGACCTTAGACCAGCTAGGATGTCGTTGCTTGAGGACAAGCAATAATTCAAGTTGGGAGGCGTGATCAAGCTCATTTTGATAGTGAATTACGTAGAGTTTTGACTTAGGTTTTGCCTTATTTTCTCACATTTATGTTTAATTATTATGTGAAAAAGGTTATTGTTATCCTATTTTATGTTTTAGTGCAGAAACCATATTTTGGGGCTATTTTACATTATTTGGAGCAAGAATCGGGTCGATCGAAAAAGTGCAGCTCACCGACTAAGGCTCTAGTACGGACCAGAGAAGGCCAAATACGCATTAACTCCTGCAGTGACACAGTGGGAGTACGGTCCGTATTGGCCAATACGGACCATACCCGAGGCGCCCTTTGGTGAATTCTTTGACAGCTGTATCCAGATCATATAACTTGGACTGCACTCATATCCAGGCGCCTCTTCACTCCTATATAAGCTTTCTGAACTGAACAGAAACATATCTTTGTATCTTTTGATTTTATATTTTCTTAAGTGAGAAGAGATGAGTGTGTAGAGATTAAGTAGGAGGGTACTTCGTGTATGGTTGTATCTTTCTCTTATCTCTTTGTAAACATGTCGTTCAGCGGCTAACTTTAGATTCTTAGGGTTGGCAGTAAACCTTGTTACTCATGATGCTTTGATATATATTTTTATTTGATCATTGTTTAGTCTTTTGTTGTTCAATTGCTTTTGCGCTTTATATTCTATCTTACTTGATTTTGTTTATTAGTCTAGACCGTTATGTGATGGCCACACATGGAAGTTAGTGATCATTGGGCTAATCGAATTGGGATAAGGGAGAATAAAAATACTAGATTAGTGGTGGAGACCTTAACCGGAGATACCACTAGTTGGATCAACAAAAGTACACATGAGAGTCTCGACATTTGCAGACGAATGTCGCATTGTTGTGCCTTACCATGGGGACACCTAATATAACCAAGATAGTAAGGTGACATACCCAATAAGTGAAGTCTGAATTCTTTTGGACTAGTCACATATCTCCTTGCACCAATCAAGACAAGCCTTAATATGATCTTTTGATTGGTAGGGTGGTTGCCAGACAAATGCGGTAATCACTAAATTGGATTAGAAACCCTCATACAACAACTGAAAACCAACATCAAATAAGATAAGAATCAAAGCGGATTGAAGTAACAACGGTGTGCCAAAAATCTACAAATTCACAACTCTAACTTTATTTTACTTACTTTAAATTTTCGCCAAATACATTGATAAAAACCAACAACTCTTTGATTTCAGATTTTGTCTAGCCTTTCGAAATATTGTGATTTAATCGCTCAAGACCTTAAATCTTATTCCCTGCGAATTGACACTCGTTTATACACTTAATAGGATTTTGCGCTTGTAATCTGACTCGATAGCAAACCGGGTTATAGATTTTATTAGGCTGATCACGATTACACCCATCAGTGAATTGCTTCATTTCTCCAATGTATATCTCCTTCTCACGATTATCAATTGGGTGGAGACTTAGGTTGATCTATTGTGGCAGAGCTCTTCTATATTTCATCTATCAAGACGAGCCTCGATACAATTGATCACCTACATCTCCTCTCTGAATATGGCACCCGGAATGGCATTGAACAAAAGGTATGTTCATCTAAATTATAACATAATGGTAATGCTTGTTAATTAATGATTTGTTAGTGTCTGATATGGAGAACTTCAACGTGATATTGGAGGAAAAAACCAAGGTTGCATCTCCAAAAGGTAGTAAAGCCAATAATTTGTATTTTGTTTCAACTTTAGAAAAATATTCATTGTTACTTAATAATGTATGCACTCGTATTTTGCTCCAATTTCAGGTAAAGCTCCAGCTACTAGTAGTGAAAGAGATCATTATGAGAGAGGACCATCTGATAAGGCTCAGCAATGTATTTCCAATTTGATCAACCTATTGGTCACTTCTATACTGAACGAGTTTGATAAAGCACAAAGACAGGCTGGGGGGAAGGATGAAGAGACTGAACTACGCCACAGCAAAACACTCAAGCTGTCGACAGGTGCATTTCCTTTCGCCACAAGTTTTGCTATTACTTGTAAAGTTTCATTTTAGTAAATTATGTTTGATATGAATATTTTCTGGTATATTGGATGTTATATATTTGTATTATGTAGAGGAGGAAGCACGAGAGGAGCAAGCACAACAGGTACGAGCGAAGGAAACCCGATTTTACAACTTGCATGGTACAACCTTACGAGCATTACATAAATTAATTAGTAACATCTCTTTCACTCATATATATGCTACTGACAAAATTGAACATTGCAGCACCTGAGGACAAGGATTATTCACCTTCTGATGATGATTAATTAATCTGTGTCTATTTAAGAAAAGCAACCCTGCTTTGTTATCAGTGATGATGATTAATCTGTCTGTTTAGAAAAAGCAACCCCGTTTTGGATTTTGTTACCAGTGATCTCTAGGGGTTCCTTTTGTAACTACTCTTATGATTTGAATACAACTTGCAAGTTAATTATATATATGATACAATTAGTTGTTTCTGCTTATATTTTCTATTCATATTAGCTTGCATGGTTTTATATTATTTGTTGGTACCTACTATTGGGTGTTATTTAATATAAATGGATGGATAATATATATATATATACACACGGAGGCTAGATCCTAATAAAAGCATAATTAAAAACATATATTCACATAAATTACTAATGGCTCAAAATTAGTAACAAATGACATAGCTAAAATAACCAAGAGACCTGTCAAATGCCAACGCAGTAAAACAAATGGTGTAAGTGACATCTGTCATCGGTTGAACAACACAAGAGATGACATTGAATGATCAACGACATCAAATATCGAACACCGTATGTAGATCGCCATCGGTTCATTACCAAAGTACATCTAATGGCGTTTCTATATTAAACGGTTTATTTAACGACAAAAAAACTATTATGCTCATATGTCCCTTATTTTCAACCGATAACGTTGGAGCTGAACACCATCGGTTTTGAGCCAATGACATATGTGTATATCTTTCCTATCGAGACAATAGCCATCGGTTTGGAACCCGATTGTGAATTGCGATTTGAACAAACGGTGAAGTGTTTTTCTGTAGTAGTGTTTCCTTAAAAAATAGAAAATGCATATAACAATGGATTATCTTAGATCTTGTACTGAACAGTGGACCATTCGGCAACACTTTCTTCCGATATTTTTATTAAAACTCCCAAAAAAAAACAAATTATCAAATCTGCTCCCATCCCAACTTTATTTTTATTTCTACCCCAACCGCCCGTGGACTGGGCGGTCCTATTTCCCAACCTGACCGCCCAGCGTCCGGGCGGTTCACTTTTGAAACTTGACCGCCCAGGGGCTGGGCGGTCTGCTATTGTTTTTTTTTTTTATAAGAGTTTTATGTTTTAATTGTTTGAATGTTTTATATTAAATTGTTAATGATTTGTTTGAATGTTTCATATTAAATTGTATGATATATATTTATTATTTGTTGACGATTATATTTTTATAATTGACGATTATTTGTATATGTTATGTAATTGTCTAGCTTTAATATAATTGATTAGTTTTATATTAAGTTTTGTTAATGTTTAAATGTTTCTAAATGGTAATCGAAATGGTAAGTCTAAACAACAAAAGTAGTAATCGAAATGGTAAGTCTAAACAACAAAAGTAGTAATCTAAATGGTAAGTCTAAACAACAAAAGTAGTAATCTAAATGATAAGTCTAAAAATGAAACATAACAGTCCAAACACGAAATATAATAATCCAAACTAAAATACTAGAAACCTATCAAACTAAAAAAAATATAAAAACCCTAACGGCGATGACGAGGGCGACGTCCGGAGAGCTCCAACCTAGTAGGTGCATGGCGGTCCCTCTGCGACGGCGGACGCCTCTGGGGAACCTCATCCACCTGCATGTCATCGTGTACGGCCTGTGTACGCAACACCCACGGATCGGCCTCCCAAGTAGGAGGATACGTGGCCGGAGGCGGTGTGCCAAATATAGCAGCGGCAAAGTCATCTGCAGTCTGTGCCCCACTCCCACTGGCCTCGCCGTCGTGCTGTCTGGGCTCCATATACTGCGGTCGGTGGGAGCTAGCTGGCTCCCATCCGCCCACATCTGGAGCTAGGTCATCCAATGAGAATGAGGCGGCGGCGGCGGCGGCGGCAGCTTCATCCTGCATGTAAACAATGTTAAATTAAAGACATAGAAGTAACGAGTAAATTAATTAAATAATGAACTTTTGCTACCTCGGTAAGCTGCACTGGAACTCCATGCTCGTTGTAGTACGCGTTCCACGCGTTGTTGTTCAACACCCATTGGTGGATCGCCCAACCCGAGTCATCATCTGCAGAAATGAAGATAAATTAATAAGAATGATCTTTTAGAGAGACACTTAATAATGATCATTTGTATGACATATTATTACCTGCAGGAGGTGGCGGCATCTCCGCAGCGTAGATAGGGTCTCCAGGCTGCTCCGGATCTGGTGGTGGGGCCTTTATCTCGCGCCAATTGATGTCCTCCCCAGCATCGTGCAACATACCAACGAGGCGACCGTCCCAGCCAGAGTCCTCCACGATCGGTGCACTATGTTGGAGCATTTGACATCCTATCGCTCTCCAACTTTTTCTCGCCATGCACACCAAGCTGTGTGCCACTCCTCTAATACCCGTCAAAATCTGCACACAACGTATTTTTATTATTATTATTGGAAGATGAATAAATAACTATAATTTTTTAAGCATTTCAGTTTCATTTAAACATACCGAACGAGTATGGATCGGGCCGAAAGGCAAGTAAGTCCTAGATCCGTCACCAGTGAGTCTCCGTCGGAGAGCATCACCATAGTCCCCCTGTAGATAAACCGTCGGCATGCCCCATCTCTGGTACCAGACTAAATATCGTAATCTCCAAGGCCCGGCCGGCGTAGGGGCATCAACAGCTGGAGGCGGGGTCCATAAGTGATCCCCAGGTGATGCAGCACGCTGGTAATGCTCCCAGAAACGCGTCATCCAGTCGACTTTGGGCTTGTTGTGTTTAGTGCTGCAATATAAATTAATTAGCAACGTGTATGGCTGAACAAGTAATAAAATAGGCAAACAATAAGGTAGTGGGTAGTTACCTGTGCAGCTGGGTGGTCTGCTGCTCGCCCAACTCTGGAAAATCAGGGACATATGCATCCAAGCCAAACTGACGGGGCACTCGATCAGGATAGTGATACTCAACTATCCAGAAGCATACGCACGGCCCTCGATAAAACGAGAGATGTCTCTGGTCTAAAGTCAGCTGGCACAGAAGGCCCCGATCGTAGAACAGACGATAGGGGTACCAGGTGATGCTCGCCTCGTGAAGCATCTGGAGCTGACCCCGGACATACGAAATCCCCACGGTCCTCCCCCTGCCCGTGTCCTCGTATGTGTGGGGAGGAGCCCATATGGCACCGTACCCCGGACGTCTCTCGGGGTCATCTCCCGTCCATAACCCATGCTGAGCTGGAGGAACAGGCCGACACACCGGTATTTGCGACCAGGACCACTGCTGGAGTAGAAGAAGCGGTCCGGCAATCTGCTTGTTCGTCGCCTAAATTTTGGACATGCGGTGCACTTCTGGTAAATATGGAACCCTAATATTTGTAATAAAAAAATTAAAATATTTGTATAAACTTACCAGACAAGCATGACACAAGCCCCGGTATAAGTGGGCGAGCACGGCTCCACCCCAGTTCCACTTCGACGGCCGCTGAATGTCCCTCAGCAGAGAGAGGAACATAATCGGGACTGCGTCACCGCTGGAATCGACAAACATGACGCTGCCACATAAATCCATGACAAACGCCCTCACGTACCTGCAATATAAATTAGAGACATAAATAACTACAATTTTTTTTGAATCCATAACATATTTTAATTTGCAACTGTTTGTGATTACCTCAGAACGGTCTGCTCGTCACGTGTCTCGGGGGTGATCCTACGCCGGTGGAAGTAACTGCAGAGCGCCGCAAGACTGATGCAGTATTTGGAATACCGGTACTCCTCCTCCTCTCCTTTCTTCTTCTTCTTCTTCTTTTGCAAGTCCGTCGGAGCGGCCCCCAGCAGCTCCGGTATCATGTGCATCAGGTCCGGATCGTCTGAGACACCACCGATGGGGTCGCCATCTATCCGTAAACCCCACAAGGCGCTGACGTCACCTAGTGTGACTGTCATCTCCCCAACCGGAAGGTGAAATGTATGCGTCTCCGGTCGCCATCTCTCCACTAGACCGCAAACGAGAGCCTGGTCAATATCGCAGTGAGTCATAGTGGCCAGCTGATACAACCCGAGATGCATGATGCACCGCTCCATCAACGGGTGACGGACGTATCGTATCTCGGGGGTGCGATGTCTCACTGTCAGCATCGTCGTGTCCTGCATTTTACAATGATTTCAATATAAACGTCTAATTAAATAATGCTATTTAAATTAGGATTACAAAACCAACGTACCTCCATAGATGCAAGTGAGACACGGTGCCTGACATGTGGGGTCCACAGAAGAGGACTAAATGTGTCAGGATGGTGAGGGGGATAATCTCCAAAGGGAGCATCTGCACCGGACGTCTCTGCACCGGACGTCTCTGCACCGGATGCCTCTGCACCGGATGCCGCTGCACCGGATGCCTCTGCACCGGATGCCTCTGCACCGGATGCCGCTGCACCGGATGCCTCAGCATCGTGATCATGTGAACTCTCCCCCGTCTCCAGAGGGGCATCCCATGCACGTCCCCGTCTAGTTCTGACCATACTACATTTCAATAAACATAAGATTTTATCTTATAAATCCTGATTTATAAACCCTAATTTAGGAATTCAACCCTAATTTAACAATTCAACCTTAAACCGTAAACCCTAAATTAACAATTCAACCCTAAACCCTAATTTAACAATTCAACCCTAATTTAACAATTCAACATAATTTAAATAATTCAACCCTAAACCCTAACTTAACAATTCAACAATAATCTAACAATTCAACCCTAAACCCTAATTTGATCCCTAAACCCTAATTTAACCCCTAAATCCTAATTTAACCCCTAAACCCTAAATTAACAATTCAACCCTAAACCCTAATTTAACAATTCAAACCTAATTTAACAATTCAACATAATTTAAACAATTCAACCCTAAATCCTAATTTAACAATTCAACCCTAATTTAAACAATTCAATCATAAACACTAATTTAACAATTCAACCCTAATTTAACAATTAAATCGCGACAGGAAAATCAACAACCCGCACACGATAATTAACAATTCAACCCTAATTTATAAACTTCAGTTTTGTCAACCCTAAATCCCTAAACTACAAACTCTAATACCGGAAACCCTAATTTTGAACAATTCAATCGTTTCGGGAAAATCAACAACCCGGACACGATAATTAACAATTCAATTCTACCAATCGTTCCAATGCCAATACAAGATACAAAATATAAATTAAAAAAATTATTTAGAAACTTACCCGAAAATAATCGGACTGTCGCCGATATGGCCGAAATTAGGATTCGGGTGAGAGAGAGAGAGAGAGAGGAAGAGAGAGAGAGAGGAAGAGGGAGAGGAAGAGGGAGGAAGAGAGAGAGGAAGCTCTAGAGAGAGAGAGGAAGAGAGAGAGAGGAAGAGAGGGAGAGAGAGAGAGAGAGCTCTAGAGAGAGAGAGGAAGAGAGGGAGAGAGGGAGAGACTGGGGTGGTGGTTCGGGCGGCGACTCGGCGGGGCGGCGACACAGGAGGCAGAGGCAGAGACGAAAGAGAGAGATGGGGAGCGGTCTGCTCCCAGCGGACCGCCTATAAAAAAAAAAAATTCATAGTGGACCGCCCAGCCCCTGGGCGGTCAGGTTTGAAAAGTGGACCGCCCAGCCCCTGGGCGGTCAAGTTTCAAAAGTGAACCGCCCGAACACTGGGCAGTCAGGTTGGGAAATAGGACCGCCCAGTCCACGGGCGGTTGGGGTAGAAATAAAAATAAAGTTGGGGTGGGAGCAGATTTGATAATTTGTTTTTTTTTTAGGGTTTTAATAAAAATATCGGCACTTTCTTTAGCCTCTTTTAATCTCCTTACGTCTCATTTAATTTTCTGAGTCGCTTTCGATTTCTTAGTGAAAATTAATACCATCTCCTTTGACCTCTTTTTGCCTAAAATCTTAATCCTAATCAGATTTTAAGAATTAAGATACATCTATGAACATGAATTAAAATTTAATCCGGATTTTGTTGACAACAACCTCATCATTATCATTAGAACAAGCAACATAGGCACGTACACACGAATGATTATATAATACGAGCAACAAAAGATGGACCGTTCTTTGTCCAGTTAGTTACATAGTCATTCGTCTCACCGTCTGTTTATCTCCTCGCCAGTCGTACAGAAGCAAACTGACAGCTACCAGTTCAACATACTGTACAATGGAAATATCCAGTTTAAATAAATTGAGAGAATATGTGTCTCCCTCCCTGTTGGTGCAGATCTCGCGTCTCGATCGCACCAAAAGTTCCAGCTCCAATATCAGAAGAAAGAAAAAGAAAAAAACGAAGTGGAGATGTGTCCTCCTGTTTCAATCTCTCTCTTTCTCCTGCTTCTACAAACACTAACTGTACTTTCGCCGATCCAGGCAATAATCGTGGATGTGCCATCTGGCAAGGTGAAATGTCTGACGGAAGACCTCCGCAAGGGAACTCTCTCGCACACTCAGTATCGCGTCGTCAATGCCTCCGCTTCCCACCTCACCATCTCCTCTCGTGTAAGTTCTAACTCACTCTTCAACTAATTAATTACAACTCAATTTCAGCTGATCGGATCTCTTACATGCATTTATCTTTCCCAATTTTAATATTAAATGTATTAGGTGAGTGATCCAAATGGAGATTCAATGCACCAGTTAGAGAGCGTCGAATCAGGACAGTTCTCCTTCGAGGTAGGGACCACCGGCCGCCATACTGCCTGTTTCTGGTCCCCACGATTTGAACTGTCCGCTTCTGTGTCAGTAGATGTGGAATGGAAATTGGGGTTCAGAGCTCGGAATCCACATCATGTAACAGGAAAAGGGAAACTCGAGGTATCATTCCAGGATTTCAAGTATCAACTGCAATTGAATATTTGAATTTGAATTTGAATTAGTTGTAGCTGGGTCAGTCGTGATTCAAATCAGTTGGTTAATTAAAGAATTGAAATGGTGAAGAAATTAAATTTAAAAGCAGCATAAGAGATCACTCTTCATGAGACAGCAACTGGTACTGCCATCCTATAATTAACTGTAGTGAGTTTAATCAGAAATGTACAAAATGTGGTATTGTAGTCGACATATTCATTTCCTGTTTGTAATCTTTACTTTAAAAACAGTGGCAAATTCATGTTGTTATACTATGTTCAGTCCAGTTAAAATTGTTTATAACTAATTTATTGTTTTAGGCAATGGGGATGGAATTGAAGAAATTGGAAGATTCTATCAAACTGATTCATGATGAGATGATATTCCTTCGGGACAGGTATGATAGATTTACCAGATTTCCTGTATTTCAAGGATATTTGACCTTTTTTTTTATCACTGGTTATATAAGTAAATTCAAAAGATAAGAGACCACTAATTAAACAATTTGCTTGTGTAGGGAAGCTGATGCACAGAGGTTAAATGAAGAAACGGCCTCAAAAATGAGTTCCCTTAGCCTCTTGTCCCTCGCTATCTGCTTAGGAGTTGCGAGCTTGCAACTATGGCACTTGAAGACATTTTTTCAAAGCAAAAAGATTTTGTAATTTCAGTTAACCCTTTACTGGTTTTGTATAGCTTGTCATGCAAACAATATTGATTTCTTATTCTTCTTTTTTTTTTTACCAACCAACAGAACTGATAATCTTCAACACGTTTTGAGCTCGCATGCAATAATTAAGTCAATGATTTAATTTTGTCATACCAATAACCTGTTCAAGGAACTGTAAGTATGACTTGAGCTTGGATCATTTTGGGTATGGCATTACAAGTCTTTTCTAAGTGAAAATTTTCGCTTGTTCCACCTATATAATATTAGACTCATGACTTGAGTCATGAGAAACCAGTTTGATATACATTGAATTGTTTAATTTATATTCCTCTGAGCTTTGACTACTTTATCCAACTTTAAATCGTATATGCAATATTAGATTCGAGATACTTGTGATTATGCGGAAAACAACAAAAAACAAATAAGCTCACGATGCAATTAAAAAGAGAGAAAAAAAAGCTGTTATTGCAAGTGTAAAGCAACAATCATGCAGAGATGCTGCGACATCACAACTGTTCCTTGTCATAGAGGATTAGATCAATGAATCAACTTTCATCTAAATTAAGAAAAATAAATGTACATATCTCAGACATGTTTCTCGTCTCACTGGACACAGCGTAGGCGACAATACCTCTAAAATCTCTCTTACTGTCAGTTCATATATAGAATCACCACTTACATATAAAATTGAACAAAACAATCTAAATAAAAAAATGGCAAAAAAAAAAAATATACCAGAATGACCTCCAAAAATGGCAGGGCTCTCATACACTATCTGATCCTGAAAAAATTACTGCCCCGAAGAATTTAAAATAATAGTAAGTGCAATAACATGAACTACAATTCTATGCTGATGAAGCGACCTCTATGGCGCTACCAAGTGGCCAGGCTGCCTCAACATAGGCATCTCCATACTGTACCTGTTTTACCAAAGTGATCTCTTGGTAAGGATCCACACCTACAAGAAACAAGCAAACAAAACAAAAATCACATGAAGTTCTAAATAAAAGATACTTCTCAAACAAATTATTCACAGCGTTATCTGAATTTACCAAAGCCATCAACAAGGAGTGTGAACTGGTAAACTAGGTCCATGCAAAGGTATGGTATATTGTCATCAGAAACAGAAGGATATGTCGCTTTTGCATCTTTGATGTTTAATTTACAAGCACGCTTGGCAGCATCTTCAAAATCAGAGGCTTTCACCTTTGCTACTGACTTCTTGGGATCAACAAAGCCAGCCTGAAATTTTTTTTAAAAAAAAAACTCAAGAACATGGTAACACAATGACAACAAAATCACTTTAATCTAGCATTTTCTCTAGTATAAAGTGTGCCTTTTGTTTTTCTGACATAGTAAGCATTTATTAAATTCCTAGAGAGTTTACCATTTGACTAAGTGGCACTTAATAGTTAGCAGGCCTTGTCTATAAGAAACATACTATTTTTTTTTTCTCTTCCAGAATAAAATTTAATAAAATTCAGCAGAACCGACTATTGATCAATCAGAACAGATAAACTCCACAAAAAAGGAAAGAAAAGAAAAAAAGAGAAAAGTTCCCATCCATACCTCAGCAGCTCTGTCAAAGAAAAAGGAGGCAACAAACAAGTTCTTCTGTCCGTCCCCACCACCACCATTCCAGATACCACCAAATGTACACTTCATATGGGTGCATGCCGGCTCATCGACCTTTAGACCCCTCACTGCATCACTCCTGCACTTGGTGTAGCTAGTGCCTGACGGTGCGGTTGATGCATCAAACTTATCATCACCGTACTTGTATGTTCCTACAAGAAAACAATGTTGTAGAATATCAAGGTGTGCACTCTTCTAGGTGTACCAGTGGGATTTGTGTCTGCTGTAATGTAATTCATCCCATGAACAGTAGCAGTAGTAGGGAGTTTAAAACCATGTGATTCAGATCCTATGGTTCAGACCAGATTCCTATAGATTGCCCAGATCAGAAATCCCCCCTATAAGAAATCAGGAGTGTGGTTTAAACCATCCAGATTTGGATAAAAGGTAATAAGAGGGTTACTATAGAAGATAATATTATATCTCTGTGTGTAATTAGGCTTCTCCTTATTTTGTCTAATTACTTCCCTGCAGATGATAACTGACTTTCTAACTGTTAGTGTTAGTAGTAAAATTACCCAAAAATCAAGATCAGTGATTAAAGAGGACTTTTAAATTCTAGAATTAATAATGTAACTGCCACGAGTAATAATTACCTTGATAGCCATTCAGTATGCAGTTGTTGCCCCCTTCACTGGCCTTCAAGATCTCAGCTCTGGCAGCTAGCAAACCATAATGGAGATAACTGAGGAAAAAAGAACAAACGATTATTATTTATTTCAGAAAACCCTGTTCTGTTCAGATATCTGGTACAACCACAAATAACTGTAATTCAAGTAATAGATGTCAGACCTATGTACATAAAGGTAATAAGTGGTTCCTTTCAGGAAGAGCTTCTGTACATAAGAATCCTGCCCGTCAGACATTTGTGGGGCCTTGGCAGCATCTTCTTCTGAGATTGCATAAGCCATCTGGACCGAACCACCCCCTAGATCAACAACTCCTACTGTGCTTGCATACGTCTTCCCCAACTTCCCTAGAAGATAGTTTATCGTAACCTATTTGTTCAATAAAGATAAATTAATAAGGATATATTTTATCAGTAGTCAACTATCTTTGCGATTATTTGAGTCTTTTGTTGTATGCTTTGGCCAATTTGGAGCTTTCTCTTTGGATTGAGTGTTTATACGCTTCTTTCCTCCTTGTAATTAATTAATTCATTCCTTCATCCTCTAATGGAAAATGTTAAAAGTAGCTCACATAAATCTTCAAATGATGTGATAATTTTTGCTTAGCTTCACCATTTATATTTAACCTACCACCGCAGACCACAATTTAATCATTAAAATTATAAATGACTACTAGATTCCTCATATTAGGTGAAAAGGAAATACACAATTAAATTGGTACTTAATAAGAATTATAAATATAGGCTAATTAGGTAAGAAGTTGTACCCATTGATAAGCACCCTCCTGGGTTCCATCAAGAACTGTTGTCCAATCAGGCTGGGACTTGAGTGAGCTTTTTTCCTTCAGCAGATCTCTGACCTGCACATTAGGTATTTCATATAATGTGAACTTACACAAATTGGGATGTAAAAAAAAAGTAGAGGTATATCTTCCAAAAATACAAATTTACCGCTTGCAAAATGTTTTCAGAAGTATCTGTCCCCAGTGCTCTAAGGCCAGCGGTTGCCTAAGATAATTTGTTGCAAAACATTACTATTAGTAGTAACAATCTGTCCAACTTTGCAGTAAATATGACAAATACTGGGTCATATTGTACATGAAATTAGAACTTACCCCAACTCTGACGGGTGTTTTTCCCCATAATTCTTGTGGAATCACAGCTTCAGCCTTCTCTAGAAGGGGTATGAGGGAATTTGCAGCCTCCTTAGGATCCTTAGCAAATGCACTCAAGCCTGGTTTTTTCTGAAGATGCAAAGGAGAAAAATCACAGATGATGAAAACAATTCAAGCTTTTATATAAGGCCATTTAGCCAGTACAGGCACATAACCATTTCAAGCTGGCAAGTGCAATTATACTATCATCAGTTAGTCAATGCAACTCAATGAAATCAGGCTGTTAATTGCAGCCTTCAATAAATTCATGTAAAAAGTACCATACATGTCCTTTCTGAAACAATTCAGTGTCGCTATCTGGAGAGTTGTACTTACCATCTAACATTTCAGTTAGTCTTGTTCTATTCAACATTAAATTTAGTAACTCATTAAATTTTGATAATGTTCCATCAAGCAGTAATGCAAACATTTCTTTACTCATGAACAATTGATAACCACCGGACTCAAAATAAAATATTCCGATCTCATATACTTCACAAATCAAGTCAGATCTTCTGAAATGAGTTTCTAATTTTCACTGTCATCTCATTATAACTATATAGGATTTGAAAAAAAAAAAAATAGCCTACAAAAAGTTTTATAAATACTTAAATCTTAAGAAAGAACGCTCTCTTCTTAAACAAATCAGTTTGCCTTTTGACAGAGCAACTAGATTTGAATCACAGCAAAATCTATAAATCATCTAGATTGACCAATTGAAGAGATAATCCTAATCTCACTATGATCTATCAGGTAAGAGATGCCCATGCACATTATATACTTTCCGAACCAAAGCATTTGCAAAATCAACAACGGTCAATTAATAGCAGCTGTTCAATTTCACCATAAGAACATTCCATTTAGATCTACCCCAATCTAACACTTGAGAAGATACATTTATGAAATCAGCAAAAGTCAAATGTCGTCATACCTGAACAAACAACTCGATCTCCTTTCCAATGTGAAGCAACTCCAGATTCTTATCGAAGCAATACACATGCACGCGGCTCCCTGAGCTTCCCGCATCAAAGATGACAGCGTACTTCTTGTCCCCCTCGGCGCTTCCTCCCGGCACAGTCTTCCTGGTCGTTGTGACAGTGTCGATCGGTGATCTGGGCATGAGGAGCAAGACGATGGAGACCAAGAGGAGCGGCACGGAGACGATGAGAATGACCCCACGGTAGCGATGGATCTTGTCATTGAGCGGCTCGTAGCGGGCGGCGGAACGGTAGCGCATCTTGGCGTCGGCGGAGGAGGATGAGGGGAGTTGCTGAGTCAACTCGGCGGCCGATGGTGAGCGGTAACGGATCTGGCCGTTGTTAGGGGACGCCTTGGACGTTTCCTGTGGCGCCTCCAGCTTTTATAGAGAGACGACTTGTGGTCGATGCTTGGGTTGTAAATTGAAATTGAAATGCTTCTCTTTTGAGATCGATCCGGCTCGTAACTCGTTTACGTTACGCGTTGAATTTTCATTTGGTCCTTTGGATGGGAATATGGCATCAGTGGAGGAGAGAGAAACTACTGCCCTGCCAAGTGCCAACTGCCAAGTAACAACTCAGAGCAGCTGTTGTTTGGGGTTCCCTTGGTAATTAATTAGTATATATATTTAGCAATTTAACTTAAATTTCTGTCGTGTTTTATATGTTTGAAGAACGATGGGATTTTTACTAATTTGTTTGATTGGTAAGTTTAACTTGCTTAGGTGGACTTTTGTTATCATTTAAAAAAAGTAGATTTAAGTGGAAGTGGTAGCTTCCCATGTAAGTTTGGAGGAGTTGGAAAGTGAATCTTATAATAGAGGTTAGTGCAAGGTCAACGTCAAATTGATTAGGACCTAAAACAATTTTGAGTGCCAAACAATCTATAAAGAGACTTTATTAATTGTAGGTTTCACTAGATCCGAACTTCCAATAGAGATTAAATGAGATTTTGGGTCCCACATACGTAGGATATGGGCCCTAAACACTAAAGAGCAGAGGGAGAGGCATCTGGCCTGAAATACAAATTAAACGTCTATATTTTTTTAATCATAAGCTTTCTTCAAGTTCTATGTAACCTCGTAAACAAATTAAATGTCTCAACTCATAAATAGTTGCAGAAAAATCATTTCTCTTTTTTTTTTTTTTTTGTTTGAGAAGAAAAGGTCGTCGGCTTTTAATTGAAATCAGACAATTCTTTCAATTTATGGGCCAAGATTTAGTCAAATCGGCACCGAATTGCAATCCTCGGCTGAGATTTAACAAGAGCTAATTGTTCTAGGAGGATACGGCTTCGTTCCATACTCCCCAGTTTTCTTTTTTTTTGTTGAGATAAACTTTTCTTTGTTATTTTCCGCTAAAAGCTCCTCTCAGGTTCCGTACGAATTCATTAATTCTATGAGGTAACAGAATATTTCAGTTTAGATCCGAACCGTCCAATCAGAATCCGATCCGGATTGTGGAATGCACAGGTCCTTTATTATTCGTGCGGATTCTGATCGGACGGTCTAGATCTTAGAGTACCTCCATTCCAGCAAATGTTTAGCAATTAATTTGGATCACGTCACTTAGCTTAGCAATTAAAAAGATTCATAATTTCTAAATCACTCCATCTCAGAAATTTAATTAGAGTTGTTTATTTAATTAGAGTTACTTTTAAAGTAAACTTGCTAATTTAAAAACTGTAGTACATTTCAGCAATTATATTAATAATTAACGCATCAAATTAGTAATTTAAAAAAAATCACCATTGTAGATGCTCTAAAAAGAATTATTTTTAAAATAAATTTATTAATTTAAAAACTATAGTACATCTCAGCAATTATACCTGCAATTAACATAGGCATAGGCGCATAGCACGATATTCCCTTTTTTTCTTTTTTTTGAAAGAAAAATAGCATGTGCTCAGCAGTCAGCTCTCTCTGCTTGAAACACTCGCTTGTAGTACAATCAATGTCAATCCCTATCAAAATAATGAGCAAACTGTGCCAAATTAAGCATGGTGATTGGTTATTGCCAACCACCTTCATTATCTATCTCCCACTTTGTTCTCCCCTCCTCCATTCCCATTCCCATTCCCACTTTGTTCTTGCCAACCACCTTCATTATCTATCTCCCACTTTGTTCTCCCCTCCATTCCATTCCCATTGATTGACCTCGAAACCAACACCGGCAGTGAGACATGGCTGGTGTCTCCGACGACTTCAACGAGGATGACTTCGACGATTACAACCGGCATCCTTACCTGGGCGGTTACGACCTCGCCCAAACCTATGGCCAGCCTCTCCCTCCTTCCGCCGCTATTTGCTACCCCATTTCTTTGCCTCCACCGGGAAAGGTCAACTCGTCTTCGGACAGCCTTCCAGTAAACGAGGCGACCAAAGAGTCGGAACAGGAGTCCGACAAGCCTGTCATTACTCCAGTAGTGGAGCAACCTTGGTACACTAAATGTTTTCTGCAACCAATTCTCTCACATTTATATCTAAATAAGTAGTACATCTACAGACGTTGAGGAAACAAAATTTGACTGCATTGTTCAAATTTGTCATATTCAGTAAGTTGAATCAATTAACAATAGTATCTTAAAAACTATAACCCAGCTTCTACATCACTTAATTTAGTTTAATTTGCTTACCAAAAAGACTGGCATCTGGGAGCTAGGGGTGTTTTCACATTAATTCTATTTCTAGGAACATGAACATGTCTCTTTCATCTCTTTATTTGTTACCATCAATACAGACGGTGGGTGCTATTTGCAAAAATTCGTAAAAAGTTTGACATATTTTACCAATAATCCCTGTCCATATTAAAGATGAACAAAACTTAATAGGTTTGAACCACACCCATATGACGAGCCTTATCAGCCAGAGCCGTACAAACCCGACCTCTTCAGGTCATGGCCATTCTCAAACCCACGACACCACTGCTGCCACACGAGAAAAGGAGTGAGAGATTTCGACTACTGGAACCACATGATGCGTGGCTTGGATTTTCTTTTTGGCCACGCACAGGGGTATGGTGAGAGAAGAGTTGGTACTGATGTGTATGGTATTCCCATGTATGCTAACAAAAGGAGCCCGACCGAATCGGTGGCTTTGCTTGTGGAGCAGCCATCTGTGCAGAGGTTAGAGTATCACCAGTTGAGTGATGTTGAAGTGCATCCAGATGGATTGGATAGTGTGAGCTTTTGATTTATTTACAAAGATAGATTTTAGGCCCAAATTTAATATTCACTAATTCAAGCTGTCATTGTCTTCTTGCGATTTTGAATTGGTGATTCAGGCATTTGAAGTAGCAACGGTGGGGTTGTTTTAATACTTGTTTTTTCATACTGGAATTAGCTAGAAGTAACTGGTTCGGCACTGATCAGCTATGACTTTGTACCATTCGGTACCAATATTTTTATACTGGATTCAGTACCTTTTGGACTGGTCTCAACAACAGTTTTAACTTTATTTCCTACTTGCTGGATTCAAGCCCATTAATTTTCCATGATTTTTATTTGGCTTCTATGCTAGCAACTCTCATTAAAGCTTTATTTTGAATTTGTGGCATTATTGAGATACAAATTGTAGGTTGAATAATACCAAAATTGAACTAAGATTAGGTAACAAGTCATGCATGCCAATTAGAAATCCCAAATGGTTACAGGTCAAACACAACAAAAGAAAAAAAGGAAAAAAAAAGAAGAAGATGATGATTTCATGAAAACCAGATTGGTGCATCTTTGTTACAGGAGGTACTGGATACAAATGATACTGGTACAACAGTTGTATATTTTAAAGTAAACCATACGATCCCTGTTTCTAACACTTTGCAGCTTATGCAGCAGCCTTCATGGTATGAAGAAAGGAAGGAAGAAAAGCATGAAAAATATGGAAATAGCTACCAAATTGATGATTCTTATAACTATGAGCAGCGTGGCAGTAATTGGGGCCATGATTCTAGCTACCATGACACCTATCATGATTGGAGATACAATAATTTGGTAATTTTCCTAACCACAATTGTTTGGTGTAAGTTGTATTTTTTTGCTAAAATTATCATGTTTGTACAATCTTTAGGGATATTCATCAAATGTTGAAGGAGAGTATATGGAAGAAAATAAAGTGCTTACCTCTCCTGTGTATTCTTACAATCAGCACTATCATGAACCACCATTGCATGTTCAAGTTGAACCAGCAGATCAAACTTGGACTCAAAAGATGATTTCATATGAGGTACATGGGTCAATTTTTCCTTTTAACTTATTCTAGCTACCATGACACCTATCATGATTGGAGATGCAATAATTTGGTAATTTTCCTAACCACATTGTTTGGCGTAAGCTGTATTTTTTTGCTAAATCATCATGTTTGTACTATCTTTAGGGATATTCATCAAATGTTGAAGGAGAGTATATGGAAGAAAATAAAGTGCTTACCAGTCCTGTGTATTCTTACAATCAGCACTATCATGAACAGCCATTGCATGTTCAAGTTGAACCGGCAGATCAAACTTGGACTCAAAAGATGATTTCATATGAGGTACATAGGTCAATTTTTCCTTTTATCCGTGAAGACTGATTTGGATTACACCTTTGCAAACTGGCACTATATCTAATGACACCCATGCAAAATGAGAAATATATTGCACAACAGCATAAAACATAGAAAACACTATATATATCAGAGAGCATGGAAAAAATTTATTCTGTTTACCTATTCACAGTTCATTTATTTTATAAGGCCATGCATCCTTGTTTTCTGTATAGGTAAAAATGTATTCTTAATTAAAGGGCAATATTCATAACGTAGGTACTGGTAAATAGTTGAGCATGAAGTGCATAATTAATAATTACCTTAGTAAAAGGGGGATTCATGGGTAACTTAGGTACCCTCAAATAAAATAGGAGTATGCAGGGGAATAATTTTCTTAAGTATTGTTGAATACATTACAAGAGGGTGATTCTGCATTGCATGACATATTCATGCTTTAGAAGGCATATGACATATTTCTCCTTTTGCAGGGTATTCTAGGATAATTTGATGCTTTATACAGTAAATGAAATTATTTTAGGAAGAAACAAAACTTTGCTCTCGTGCAAATCAAGTTATTTGATTCCTGCAATGTTTTTACCATGATAGAATAATCATTTGTATTATTACCAGAAAGGAGAAGAGGTGCATCAACCAAACATATTAAGCCATGGTTATGGCAGAGAAAGATATGAAGAGACTCAATACGAGCATCTTGAGCCTTATAAACCATCTTGGTCTCAGAATTTGGGGTATTATGGCAAATATTTGGAAGGAGAGACGGTCAGATCAGAGGATGTAAGTCTTTAGCTTGAAGTTTTAAAGTTATTGCAAGACATATCATTGGAGAACAGTTTGAATGATGCATGAAATTCAAATCATTTCGGTCAGAAGACATAATTTCATACATATTTCGATTTATAACAAAATTCTTATGCTGTACATGATTGCAATGAACTTGTAATAGAGGCTTTCAATTATATATCGAGCTGTTAATTAGTGTCAGAAGCACTGTCAACCCGTATTTGAATGTTAAAAACCCAGTTCGCATTTGTTAAGCCTGTCAGGATAGGAAAAGGAAAGGAAAATGGAATCAGGGTTTTGGTTTATGCCAATTACAAGTTTCTTGTTTCATTTTCTTGTTGCAGCATTCGACATTTTATGGCGGTGAAGGAAATGTGAGCACAGCATTTGCATATAATGAAGGAAATACATACTATGAGCAGAATCAATCTTCTTGGTCGACTGGAGATAGTCATGTCTTATATGGAGAGGATATTTCAAATAAACCTAACTGGGTAAGTATACTACACTTCTATATCAACAAGGAAAAAGCAGCGTCACATTATCAAGATTTGGATTTATGGCCTGATATACTACACCTAAAAAATAAGTTAATCGCACACTGAGAAAATTCCCAGTAGAAAGATTCTGCTTTTGTTTAGTATTAAGATTTATCTTATTTTCAATTGATTTTGCCTAGGAGGACCCCAGCAATTGGACTGTTGCAATCTTCGGCTCGTCTCATAATTACTATGTATATGATCACTAGTCCCTAGTTTTACAGTAAATTATAATGCAATGATATCTCAAGTGTACCTATAGTAATTATTATTGCCATTCATGATGACATGTTCACCCTCAATAAAAGATAAGTCTTTAAGCCTCTTATAAGTATATTCCTGAATATTACGATATTGTTCAAGCTGATGTACTACTATTGTACTCTGCAACTTGGTAGATATATAATGCTGTCTTGAATTTTTAGGATCATTGTTATACTATTTTGAAAAGATTTCAAAGAACTTGTGAATTATGTCGTGATGTATGTTTTGCTCTGACGATTGAGGAACGTATTTTCTATTTTAGTAGCATTTTTCTTCACATCATCTTCATCAGCAGAATCAGTGCCCTTTCCTCAACCGCCAGTAAACTAGTACAGGAGCAGGAGGCACTGATTCAGGCCTCAGCCCACACCCATTTTTGCATCATGGACCCTTTTAACCTATCTATTCAAACACAAGCCCTAGATAACTGCCAACAGCAAATAATTTTGTGCTACCACAGAGCACAGCCATCCAAAAAACATAGAAAACAAACATGTAGCAAAACTTCATCATTAAACAGAAAAACCAAGCTAAGTTTTGTTGATACAAGCTTTGCATCTCAAAGACATATCTCTTATGAAGCTCCCACAAAAGGAACTAGCATTGCTTGCATTGCTGGTGAGCTTTAGAGAGGGATCAAACCAAATTCAGCAGGCAACCATGATAACATCAGATACTAGCCCAAGTATTGATCTTCAGTTGTTATTCAGTTCATAAATTTAATTCGACTA
The DNA here is from genome assembly GCA_011114355.1 of Carex littledalei. Lineage (NCBI taxonomy): Eukaryota > Viridiplantae > Streptophyta > Magnoliopsida > Poales > Cyperaceae > Carex > Carex littledalei. The sequence continues at coordinate 9,565,565 of CM022090.1, read as the reverse complement.
TTTCGATCACTCGTATTTATCACTCAAATAAGATTTTGATTTAAAAATATCTGTACTGGTTTAGACCGAACCAACCATTTAAACATTCTTAATGGTCATCAATGGTTAGATTTAGAAAGAGAGATGCAGATATATAGTAGGCCTAGGCCGTGTTGGGCCTTTAGTTTGTGGCATTTTCCACACCGAGGATGAATTATATATGAAGTAGGGGTCTTTCAGTTGCTTCCATTCGATTGCATATTATGTTGTTGTTGAACTAGTACAAAAAATACTTATGTTGATTTTTTTGTCGCAAGTGAAAGAAGTGATCAAACGGTTTCAAAGAGTAAACTCTACTTCCGGAGTTATAACCACCATCACCCATGTTTTTTCGTCTAATTTAGTTTGAGCAAATTTTAGTTATATAAAGTAGAGGTTGGCTATTCTACTTATATAAGCATATGATGGCATATGCTTATAAGTCATTTTTTCGTTTTCAAAATCCAAAAAAGTCGATTTGAATCTTCCTTCTGATTAACCTAGCAGCCGCTTTCGGATAGTTATACATATGGGCCCACCAGGCTGAGGTTCCTCAAGAACCGTGCGTTAGATGTGATCTCTATATTGAAATGTGCTTGGAGACCAAATTTTACATTTTTCTGAATTTTTTTACTATTTATTAAGCCACTTTGAAAATCGCTGATCCAACGGTGGCTTAACAAAACAGTAAAATCAAAAGCCACCGTTGGATCAGTGATTTTCAAAGTGGCTTAATAAATAGTAAAAAAATTCAGAAAAATGTGAAATTTGGTCTCCAAGCACATTTCAATATAGAGATCACATCTAACGGTTCAAATCGACTTTTTGGATTTTGAAAACGAAAAAATAAGTTATAAGCATATGCCATCATATGCTTATATAAGTAGAATAGCCAAGCACATATAAAGTATAAACTATATTATATGCCATATATATTTTTAGAAAGATTTATGTTTTATCAGCCTCAATTTATAATGAAATAATATATATATGAGGAGGGTTCCAATGCACCCTCTTTTTGGTGCACCCTACTTGCACCCTCCCCTCATTCGGCCATTCAAAGTCCAAATCGTCGATCCAAACCGTTCAACATGATTATCTAAATAAAATGTGCTTGGAGACCAAATTTTACATTTTTTTGAATTTTTTTACTATTTATTAAGATGGGTACAAAATTCAATGGTCTAAGTATGGCTATTTTTTGTAAAATACTTAATAAATAGTAAAAAAATTCAAAAAAATGTAAAATTTGGTCTCCAAGCACATTTTAATATGAAGAACACGTTGGAAGGTTCGAATCGACTATTTGAACTTTGAAAATGACCGAATGAGGGGAGGGTGCACGTAGGGTGCACCAAAAAGAGGGTGCATTGGAACCCTCCTCTATATATATATATATATATATACACACACATACATACATACATATACTTACCTATGCAGATTCAAACTAATTGGGAGTTGGCTACGGTGCTATGCATAGCATAGAGGGCCTCCGTGCTACGGCTCAATATTTGAGTTTTCAAAATCCTAACGGTCGATCCGAACCGTTCAACATGATCTCCATATGAATATGTACTTGCAAACCAACATTTTTTAGAATTTTTTTAGATAGGTAGAAAAACACTTGATCTGAATGGTACAGAATTTTCAGATCAAGTGATTTTCTACCTATCTAAAAAAAAATAGTAAAAAAATTCTAAAAAATGTAAAATTTGGTTTGCAAGTACATATTCATATGGAGATCATGTTGAATGGTTCAGATCGACCGTTAGAATTTTGAAAACTCAAATATTGAGCCGTAGCACGGAGGCCCTCTATGCTATGCATAGCATATTAGCAATTTCCAACTAATTGATCCAACGAAATCTATTACTGTTTGCATTGCTTAAATACAAATTATAACCATTCTAATAATAAATCAAATACTAATTAAATTTGAGAATCATGTTTAATACCGTTTATTAAAATATTACTTTTCAAGGTAAAAAATACATTTTTTGGAATCTAACTCCAATTAGAGTTTTTTTTTTAGAGAGAAATCAATTAGAGTTTATAAAATAAAATAAAAAATCTAAATTCTTTCTTCACTTAAAAAATGAAAAAGAAACTGAACCCCAATTTAGAGCACGAGTTCAAATTGTGATAAATGAATTTGCTGAATTATTTCCACAATAAAAAATAAATGCGAAAGTATTGATGGTTTCTAATTTGAAATGGAGTAACAAACAAACATATACCGGGCCCAAGAAAATTACCAAAAGGGCCCAAGATAAAATAGGCGTATAGATCAGACAACGACTCAGTTTGCTCAATTGCTCTCTCTCTCTCTCTCTCTCTCTCTCTCTCTCTCTCTCTTGCGCTGAATACTTTTATTGAGAAAATGCCAACACAGCTTTCCTGTCTCTGATCAGGTAGCTGGATTCTAAATTTTGAACCACACATATTTCAGCTCTATCTTTAATTAGTTTGTAAAGCTTGATCGAATCATGCACTAGATATCCTTTGCCATAAAGTCTCAGCTACCACTTGTAATGTTGTATGGTATCAACTATCAACTATCAAGTTAGTTTTTGTTCTCAAGGACTTATTTGGTTTGGGATCAAATTCTCTGAACAAGAAATTGAATAAAATTATGAATAAATTGTTGGAATGTTTAATGTCAGTTACACTTTTTTTACTTTTTGTTTCTTTCTTAAATTTGTAAAGCTTTAGTGCCGTCAACTATTAGCAAATTCTTTTTTTTTTAGGAATTAAAATTGGTAATGCGAAATTACAAACAACAGCAGTAGCTGCCATATTACATATAGTCCTGAGATAATTTATCACAAATACACAATTGTAATGTTGCATTATTTGAACCTCTTTAATTAGAACAACTATTTGGTGTTAAAAAAAAAAAAAGGGTACATGTAAAATCAATCCATTGCCAAAAATCATTTATCAGTGTCATTTATACTCAAGTAATTAATAATTTACTTACTTACCCATCATTAATTTTTTGTGGCAAAACATGACAAATACAATAATAACAAGCGTATCAATCTTCTTTTACTTTGTTCCCAATCAAGCAAGCACTACCAATTTATTGACCCACCAGCACTGCCATGATTGCTGAGAGCCATGATTGCAATCCTATAACTAGTTTTAAACCACCGGATCCATTGTACAGTTAAAACTTCAAACAACGCTAATAGGGAAACTGTGCGCAGTAAATAATTGGAGTAGTTGCATTGATTTCTGGCTTGGACCATTTTGGTATTAGCTAGCGACTCAAAAAAATTTGATAAAAAAATATTCTTCATTTTTTTAGGTACGAAAAATAGTGAATTCAGATCTTCCCCGGTACCGTAATAGGGAATCTTTTACAATTACTTGATCTGGACCGTTCTTTTTAACTTGGCACAAATCTTAAAGCCTAATAATACTACCCCCTCTGTCAGCCCGAATCCCAAAGCGGTTGGGAGTTAATCTCAAACCGTAAAGTGATGGGAATCTTTTACAGTAATGGAGAGGATACTTGTCCAAAAATAGTAACTATAGGGATGTCCAATCATCAATGTGTCATATCGACTCCTACAAAAGTTGAGAATGGAGAATGTCCGATGCTCATCGGATCTACTTTTGAATTTAATGAGCTTCAAGACTGTCCAATTTATTTTAAGATATGTGTGCAAAAAATTGAAGCACACACATACAATTTTTAAAGCGTAACGCACATATCTTCAAGCAGATCAGATGGTAATTGAGCCCATTGAACTAAAGTAAGTCCAATTGACATCGAACCTACTCTTCTCTGATAAATGTTATCATATTACATGTTTGCTTTTCTTTCAATCAGAAAAAGAATTAGAATACAACATTAACATGAACAACAACAAAAATTACCGGTGCGACTAGCAAGTTGCATATTACTGTACATTAACCAATTCAGTCAATAAGCTATTCAGGTTTTAGACAAAATATTCTTCAGAAATAGACAATAGTCTCATTATAAATAAGGGTAATTATATCTTCCCCCATCTATCCATCCCCTATTTCATCCTCCAACTAACTAACTACTTTTTCTAACTATAATTACAAATTCTAACTACCTAATGGCCCTACAAATTAATTATCCAATTTTCTCCATTTATTTCTTTTTTCTTTCTCCCTCCCTCTCCCACCTCTCCCACCTCTCCCTCTCCACCTCCGCCTCCGCCTCCGCCTCGGCCCGCCTCTCCCACCTCTCCCTCTCGGCCTCCGCCTCCCTCTCCCATCTCCACCTCCGTCTCTCACCTCCGCCTCCTCTCCTCCCACCTCCGCCTCCGCCTCCGCCCACCTCTCCCTCTCGGCCTCCGCCTCCCTCTCCCACCTCCACCTCCGCCTCCTCTCTCTCCCACCTCCGCCTCCACCGGGTTAGATCCATCACTGTCGACCGCCGGGTCAGATCCGTCATGTCTATGTTCCTCTTCCTCATGCAGTAGCGAGTTATTTGCAAAGAACAAAGCTTCATTAATGGTGAATTAGACCAGTGCGTACTAAGTACTAAGAAATGACAGAAAAACAAATTTTGAAAAAATTAGAGATGTATGAATGAATACTTAATGTTTTAGAGATGAATACTTCAACGTTTATGGATGAATACTTAATATCTTAGGTATAAATACTTTAACTTATATGTATGAATACTTGATATCTTATGGATGAATATTATTCGGCTGCTCTTGTAAAATTAATCGAGGTATGCACATATGTTTGTAATACTCTTGGTACATTAACTATTTACACTTACACGACGATGATGAATACTTGCTCGATGAGAGATGAATACTTGTGACGAGGTATGAATACTTGTGCAACGGACAACTCGAAAGTATGTCATCATGGATCTCATTTGAAAGAGAAAATTGTGTAGAAGACATTCGTGGTTTTAGATTTGCAAAATTCCTCACAGATCGTCAGAAATATTGGTTAGATTGAACGGAGAAAAAAAAACCCATCTCTAAAAACGTGTAAAAGATGAGTGATTGATGTGTCCAAATATGCTTCTATTGCAAAGATGAATACATTTATATAGATGGATGAATGCTAGTTGTGTTACAGATGAATACTTTTTTGCAAATTTCTAAAATGAGCTGAAGGTTATGCGGTCCCCCTCACTTAATTAATGCGTTGACGGTTATGTGGTCCCCCACTTAATTAATGCTCTGACAGTTGTGCGGTCCCCCACACATGTTGTTTGTGGTCCCCTACTTTCTTGTTGTAATATATCCAAATATGTTTCTATTGCAAATGTGAATACATTCATATAGATGGATGAATACTAGTTGTGTTACATATGAATACTTTCTGCAAATTTCTAAAATACGCTGACAGTTATGTGGTCCCCACTTAATTAATGCAACTGACGGAGGATGAAACGGGGGATGGTTGACGGGGGATAGCTAGGCTCTCCCTATAAATAAACCTATACCCGATTTTCAAGATCTAAGAGTAGATAATTACCTACTCTTGATTCAACGTGGCTCTGCCACTGCCTCAGAACAAGAAGGTAGTCTTTCTTTTCCTTAATTACTATGGGCGAGTAATGATCCATTTGATTTTGATCATAAAATTATTTGTGAGCTTAATCTAAAATATCGGGTATTTTTTATGGTAAATTAAGACTAGTTTCTTTCATATATACTTGATGAATTAGGCAATTATGTTTTGATTTATTATATTTATTTAGTATTTTTCTTAAAATATCAAGATGTTTACAGATAATTCTTTTGATGTGTTCAATTTTTAACAACTTTAGCGTAAAAAAGATATAAATTTAGAACATGAAAGTTTGACGAATCAAGAAGATTAAGTTCAAAGATGTCCGAAGTCAAAAAATAACGGACCGAAATGGCATTTCGGTTCTTATGATTTTTGTAAAAAAAAATAACATGTTGGTTTTATAAAAAATAAATTTTTAATTATAGTTTATAAAAAAAATTCTAGGTCAACCAAACGGCTAGAATAAATAGGCTCAAATTTGATCAAAAACTTGATTTATTGCCATTGTTGCCACTAATGAGTTGTCTATACTCAAAAGCAGCGCTTCTTTCGGCCAACAAAGAGACTTTGCTCTCCCCTTAATTTGCCCTCTCCTTCTTTACTTTCCCCATGCAAACAAATTGCAAAAGATAAATTGTACAACCAATCTCTGTCCGGAAAGTTAGGAATTTTAGCAAAAGAGTGCATCAGAACCTCACATGGGGAGGCATCAGGGATCAGGCATGCATGTTTGGTTTGGTTGGATACTTTGATTGGAATTTGGCGTCTTCTCTCGTACTGTCACCTCTCCGCTCCTGATTTTGCATTAAATCTGTGTGCTGTGGTCCGGAGACAAAATACAACATTTTAAATTGTAGAGTTAATATGTCCCTAAAATTACTTAATTTTATATTTTAGAAATAAGATGGTTGAACAAAAGATATTGATCTCAATTTAATTTCAAAACACATCAGACGGATTGCTCTTAAATTATGAACTTTTATGCAAACTTTCAATATATACGATCAAACTGACTGAACTATATATAAAGTAACTGAAAAACAAGACCTGCAAACAAATACATCTTTAAAATGTGAAAACAAGACCCTCAATAGAACAAGTTCACACTTGCTTTATTGGGTTCTTTTATTTACATATTTCAGTTTCAAAGTTGTATTAATTTGTTTGAATTGAAAATTTTGCATTGGGAGTGGCTTTATATTCATATTCACAAGTGACAGTCTCAAACTTCACTGAGATTAATTTGATATTGAAATATTTGGACATATTTCGGTAATATAATAAATCTTCTCAGTGCCTAATCTTAGATTAATGGCTCATCCCTCTCAACTCTCCAGGTCCATATAATATATTTTTACCGGAAATGAACAGAGGACATGTCCAGTTTGTGCACAATGGAGGGACACTTCCAGTTCCAGAGGATATATCTGACACTCTCACAGCTATGCATGGTCTATGGATGATTCCAGCTAGATTGATCTATCACCAATACTAAGGTTTTATGTAACGATTATCGCATCATTACCAAGAATTAAATAAAAACTAATTATAGCAAAAATTATCGTACATATTATTTTTTTTCTTTTTAAAAATTATATTTTATATTTGAGGAGGGATCCACTTATAACATTTAAAAGTTACAATATCTTATAACAGTTCGGTTTTGTAATTTCCAAAGTCCAAACAATCAATCAAAACCATTAAACATGATATATATTAAAATGTGCTTGAAGATCAAATTTTATATTTTTTTACTATTTATTAAGTATTTTACAAAACTGCTATTTTTAAAAATTTTGGACCACCGAAAACATTAATTTTGTAAAATACTTAATAAATAGTAAAAAAAAAAAATGTAAAATTTGATCTCCAAGCACATTTTAATATAGATATCATATTTAACGGTTTGGATTTACTGTTTGGACTTTGAAAATCATAAAATCGAATTGTTGTAAGATGTTGTAACTTTCAAATGTTTTAAGTGGATCTCTCCTTTTTATATTTTTACTAATTATCAACATTATTAATATTAGAGAATTGAGGTAACAATCAAATAACAACTAATCTAAATCTATACCTTTTTCAATTATGCAAATAAAAAAAATCTACAAGATAACATTATTTAATAGTTCATACTTCATAGTATTACAAATTATAATAGACGAAGAGTAATTAATTTTACAAGTGAAACAAAGTTAGTACCTATTTGATGATTTTACATATTATAATAATCGAAATTAACTTTCAATTGAAACGAATGACAATAATTTTATACTGAATACTATACGAAGAGCATGCAAAAGGAAGAATTAATATTTGAATATTTTCCGATATAGAATGAGAGACTAAATCACAAATAGGAATAGTAGCACAGAGTTTGCATGATTTAGCATACCTAGCATAGCGGACCATGTAGCATCACGAATAGGAACAGAAGCACAGAAGTCATGTAAATTGTCACAAAAAAAAAGTCCATGTAGCATAGCGGTCTGCAATAGCGCTTAGCGCGTAGCGATAATAACGGTAAGCTATTACAACTATAGTTAGCTGAATTAGCGTATTTTTATCACATAATTTAGCTTTTATGGTCCGAAAAAGCTATAGCTAGCTATTTAGAACCCTGACGAATACTATACATAGCACATATCGATTCATACTACAAAATCTTATTTCTAGTAAGCTTAAAAACCAACCTCAACTGTTCAATATGATTTTCATATGAATATGTACTTAGAGACCAAATTTTACACTTTTAAGATACTTTTTACTTTTTTTAAATAGATCGAAAATTACTTGTTTACAAATTATAACCATATAAAAGTAGTGATTTTCTACCCATCTAAATAATAGTAATACAATTTTAGAAAATGTAAAATTTAGCTCCAAGTACAGTTTTATATTTAAATTATATTGAGTGATTCTCTATTTAAAGTTTGAAAATGAATTATATTAGCATATGACTTCCTCACAATTTAACTTCCCTACAATATCCATTGGTCTGATGAACAAACAATACACTACGAATATTCTGGGTCCATTGCTGTGAAGTCTTGTGTACAGCAGGTCATAAGAACTGAATTAAGTACAAATTCAAAAAAGAGCAGGAATGGATACACAAGAGACGCTGCAGTAAAACAAAATCAGCAGATATTAGGCCCGGGTTTTTCCTAATGATTGTATCCTTTCTGGACAAAAATTAGTAAGAGATATTAGGCCCTTGGAGGAAGGCCCATTGGAAGCACGAAAATTTCTTTTTAATTTTTCACAGATGAAATATGTCTTGCAATTTGAGGTGAGAAAATCGCTCATAACTCGTGATTCGCTCGTAACTCGTTCACTAAAAATTTATTAACAACTTACTAATAACTCGCTCATTATCAACTCGCTCGTTAACTTATTGAACTGAACATGAGCATACTCCAATCGCTCATAACTCTTTCATTAAGAACTGAGTTTCATAAAATCATGCCACATCCAATCCCAAGTAGTTCTCAATCGGATCCAAACCCAAATTAAATTAAAATTACAATAGGACCCAATCCAACCAACCAACACAGACGGACCCTAAGTCCCTAACCCAAGCACGCAGGAGACGCATCAAATCCAAACCCAAATTCAACGCCTTTCCTTCTCCTCCGTCACCACTCTCTTTGAATGATGTATTTGTTATTCTTTGAAGAGAATCTAATTATGACAATTTGCTTTTCTTTTATTTATTTGATGCAATTATTCATTAATTATGTATAAAGCTGCAACATTTTTTATGTTTGAGTTGAGTCTGGTTGTACAACTCAGCATGTCAATATTTTTAATCGGAAGAATTAGCTACCACTTCTTATTTGTCTAGTTCTGAAACAAAAAACTCGAAATAAAATTCAAAATTGCCTACAGACTTGATTTCTTAACGAGTCGCTTAATGAGCACGAATCAACTCGAGGATTTAACGAGTTGAGCACGAGCACAGTTGTCAACTTGGTATTGTCTTCTCAACTCAGATCGACTCGCTTATTAACTTAATAAATCGAGCACAAGCTTATCCCAACTTACTCGAACTTGGATCATTAACAAAGCACATGTTTTCCGTTTGATTTTCCACATAAAATGTAATGTTGCACATGTTTTCCGTTTGATTTTCCACATAAAATGTAATGTTGCACATGTTTTCCGTTTCTATGTCGAAAACATATTTTCGAAGAGGAGGGTTCAAATGTCTCCATTTTGCATGCCTCCATTTTTAAAAACTTTAATAACTCAAAATTTAAAACTTAAAAGTCAAAATAAAACCGTTAGATATGATCTACATCATTTTATCTATGTGCTCATAAAAAATTATCACATTTTGATTTTGTTTTGGTTGTCATCAAGAGCTTGTAAAAAACGTACTAATGTGGATAATTTCTAGACGTTAATTTTTTAACTTATTGATTCACATAAAAACAAAATCAAAATGTGATAATTTTTTATGAGCACATAAATAAAATGATGTAGATCATATCCAACGATTTTATTTTGACTTTTAAGTTTTAAATTTTAATTTATTAAAGTTTTTAAAAATAGAGGCATGATGGAGGCACAAAAAATAGAGGCATTTGAACCCTCCTCATTTTCGAAATACATAGTCCAAAATTTCAACCGGTGGCATCTCACCTTGATTTAAGAACAATAAAGCAGGTCTTTCCTCGAATTATTGCCAATACCCATTAATTGGTTTCAAGTCGATATCTCTTTATTCAATTTATTTAGTATAGTCAGGAAAACAAAATTCACAATTAGGCGTAGGTATATCTGTTACCACACAGATTATCTCTAGATGCGTATCCTCTGTAGTATCGCACAATGAGATCCACTGCTTTACGGATTCGGATTAACTCAAAAACAATACCTATTCGGGATAGAGCAAGGAGCCAGTATTATTTATGCTTTTATATTCATGCAAAGTTAAAAGAACGGTTCAAATCATCTCACTCTATAGAACAATGCCTCTGTAGTAATACAGAATATACGAATTTGATTACCTCTTTCCTCTATTATTTTCAAACGTATATTCTGGGCAAATGAAAATTTAAGTCAACTTTGATTTGGTAAAAATTAAAACATGTCGACCCATCTATTTATTTACTTTAATAACTTAAATTAATTGAGGTGTCAATTATAATATACATTTAATATGAGTGAGAATCACTTGACAGCTATTTATTTTGATAATATATGTATACTTTTTTTTTAGTTTTCGAACTTATCAGATTTGATTAGAATTACATTGTCAATATCATTTAAATGCACAGTTATATATTAAGTGATTCATCTCCTTTAATATTATTAAGAAGAGCTATCCTCAAGTTCTCAAACCTTCAGGTCGTATTGATTATCGAGAGAAAATCACTTTTTAAAAATAAATAACCAGCCGTTTATTCTGAAAACTAAATAAAATTCAAACATCATTTAGCATTTGTCACAGAAGATCCAGTCATGGACAATAGCTAGCACTAGGCCACTAGCAGAGCTGCAGAGGGCCAGAGGCCATCAGTATATATTACATGGCACTGAATTCAGTGAGAAAATGTTCCGTGAGAATTCTTTTGACCAAAATGAAGTACCGCGCAGTAGTTTACGGAATCGGGGCCATCTAGGGTGCACAAAAAGCTCATGACTCGAAATTCAGTTCGGAATTAATTTGAATTCAACTCGCTAATAACTCGAGTTAACTGACTCGATTGATTTATGGGTCGAATTCAAGTTACCTCCCACTCGGTTGGACTCACACCAAACCCTAATCCATATATTCCTAATTTTTGTCTCCAAACCTTATACATGTTTCTCACAATATTTGATAATTTGATAAATTATGCACTATTTCTTTTGTTTTGTTAATTTATTAGACTCTGTATTGTTTTGTTAGACTTTATCTGTTTGGTAATTTTTAATTATGTACTATTTTGGTATTTTTGTAATTTTTAATTATGTATTGGTCATTGTCTCATTATGCATGTACCGTCTTTAATTGTGTATGATTTTGATAAACTATGTAATATTGTTTTTGTTAGAATTAAATTAGATTGTCTCACTATGTACTATATTATGAGTCGCGAGTCGACTCGCTTCGACTCGAGTTGCTCGTGAGTTGATTCCAAATTAGAGTTTCTGACTCGGAACTGGATTAGCAACTCGGACTCAACTCGGCTCATGAGTTCGCGAGTTGAATCCAAGTCGTCCTCAACTCGGCTCATGAGCAGCCCTAGGGCCATCCGATGGGCCTCCGATGTTCATCGGAGCAGTTTAATTGTATCAGGATTCATAACTTTAATATTAGTACGGATCAAGTGCACACAAATCTTTATGCAGATTGAACGGTTCCGGTTAGCATCAAATCGAATTTGGTCTTATATATCCTCGTTGGACCGTCCCCACTCCATACTCCATAGTGTACTACCCAAGTACTTGCACACCTCCTAAGTCCTAGCTATAGACACAACTCTTTTAGGGTACATTTGGATGAGAGCTAGAATAGTTAGAATAGTGAAATTTGAGAATAGTAAATGAGAATAGAGAAAAAATAGTAGTAATTTTCAGATTAGTGTGAAAATTGCTATTCAGATTGGTAAAATGTTGTTTGGATTGTACATGTGGAACAGTGAATAGTTGTAACCAATAAAGAATAGTGTTAACAATGTGCTAATTAAGAGGAAAGATAGGCAAGTGGGATCTCAAACGAATTGTCACGACGTGGAGATAGCAGAAGTGGTGTCAAATTTGTCATTTCGGGACTGTGTTTGCAAAAATCCGAAAATGAAACATTTTTTTTCTCTTCACACTTCCGAATAGTAGCTATTCCAACATTTACAAGGAATAGAAAATAGCAATTATTCTAGCTATTCTGAATAGCAAAAATGTTATTTTGATACACATTGCTATTTCAAATAGCTACTATTTTAGAATAACCTCTATTCTTCTGTCATCCAAACATAACTTTATGGTTTAGATATTTGAGATTAATTAGCTTGCTAGAACTATCTCGCCATTTTCTCTTTCTTTAATTATACATGCAGCCATATTAAATTTTGAGCTTAAACAGGTGACTAACGATTTATCTTGGACGCATATACAGTAATTAGTAGCAGATGCAATTATTTTTATTGACAAAAAAATAGTAAGTATAATAATAGTAACAGTAACAGTAACAGTACGGTCAATCTAAGGGTATGGGGTTTCAATCATGGAGGCAATTGAATTGGCACCTAGATAGCTCCAACTGTGGGACAAATCTCACTATTTTTCACTTAATGATCTTGTCATTACATAGACAGGACTCAGGACTGGCTTCTACGAATGAGGATTGAATGCAGTGTCCAACTGAATTTTTTTTATAAACTATAATTAAAAAATATTTTTACGAAACCAACATGATTATTTTTTTTTTATAAAAATCATAAGAACCGAAATGTTATTTCGATCCGTTATTTTTCTTTATTCCGGATCGAAATGACATTTTGGTCCGGTCCCCTTTTTGAATTTTCTATGGCTACTCATATAAAAACTTGTAAAACCAGTACCACAGAAAATCCAAAAAGGAGACTGAACTGAAATGCCATTTCGGTCGGGAGTTAAAAAAAAATAACGGACCGAAATGCTAATAGTTTTTGTAAAAAAAAAATAATAATGTTGATTTCGTAAAAAAAAAAAATTAATTATGATTTATAAAAAAATTCGTCCTAGGGTGGCCCCGCAATCTGACAGAGATTTGCACCGCAGCAATATTTTTAGGATCATAATGGAATGTAGTCATAACTTTGAAATAGAAAATGGGTTTCTAAATTAAAAAAAATAATTTTGGATAGCTTTTTTGCAATTTGAATAAGATGAGCATCTAATTTGTTAGAATTTAAAAATAGTTGGTCATTGATCAAGTGCCAGTAAAATTGAACAATCCGGTTTCGATCCACATGACAAATTAATGAGCAATTAATTTCTAATTTGCATCAAATTTTATAAAAAGATAATTATAAATCATCATCACTGTAAAATTAATTTATTATCAATATAATATACCTCATAATTAATAAAAAAGCAAAACAAACACATCTAGATACATGGGAAGAATAAGAGTTACAAAATTCGTGCAATTTGAAGAAGGTTATCAATAAGGAGCCCACAATTTTTTTTAAATTAGTGACTTTAGATATTTACTAACAATTTCATGATAAAAAAAAATATTTACAATGATCCTAATTTCTAAATTTACTTTTTTACAACCCTAATTCATCCAACTAAAATAATACTACTTCTTAGAACCCAACTCAAATGCATTCAAATTTTAAATCCTAATAATACCACTTCTTAGTACGAGCCTTGAAAATACATGTAATAAACTCCTCGTCCGATATTGCCGGGTCTGGATTAGTCACAACAAACGAAGTGGTAACCTTACCAGTATAAGTACACAGAACAAACTCATCGTCCGATGTTGGAGGCTCTGGACAAACCTTTTTTTTTCAAACCAGAGTTGTAGGGGTTTTCCACAAAGTTATCTTCTGAAATTTTATACCGAATGGGTCGTCTAAGAAATTCCTCCATTATACACACTTGAAGTTCTTTTTATCACGGCATACTTGACAGTTGTTCTTTTTTTTCTCATTTTTACTTCGATCCTAATTGTCCCTCCTCTCGCTAGACCATAATAGGACGATTTACCTCGGTTGCTATTGTTCATCCTTTTGGCTCCTGGAAAATCGCCTCAAATCGCCTCAAAAATCGTCTTCTCTTTCTCTCTTTCCCTTCATCTCTTTCTCTTATGTGAGTTGAGTGAGTTGTAAGATGGAGGAGAGAAAAATATGGATATTTATAGGGTCTGTAACAATATATATATATATATATATATATATAGGATTTTGCTAATATGCTACACGTATATAAGGGCCCTCCGTGCTACGGCTCACTTTTTGAGTTTTCAAAATCCTAACAGTCGATCCGAACCGTTCAACGTGATCTCCATATGAATATGTACTTGCAAACCAAATTTTACATTTTTTAGAATTTTTTTACTATTTATTAAGCCACTTTGAAAAAACACTAATTTGTACACAACAATAAACTTTTCTGGACCATTGGATCAGCGATTTTCAAAGTGGCTTAATAAATAGTAAAAAAATTCTAAAAAATGTAAAATTTGGTTTGGAAGTACATATTCATATGGAGATCATGTTGAACGGTTCGGATCGACCGTTAGGATTTTGAAAACTCAAAAAGTGAGCCGTAGCACGGAGGGGCTCTTATATATGCATAGCACCGTAGCACTGTCCTATATATATATATAGAGAGAGGGGTTAAAATGCACCCTCCCTTTTGTGCTCCTAACGTGCACCCTCCCCTCGTATCTTCATTTTCAAAGTTTAAATAGTCGATTCGAACCTTCCAACGTGTTCTTCATATTAAAATGTGCTTGGAGACCAAATTTTACATTTTTTGGAAATTTTTTACTATTTTTTCAGAATTTTGAAAATCATCACTTTGCTGAATTTTTTATTATTGTTTAGTTCAATCAAAAATTCTGAAAAAATAGTAAAAAATTTCCAAAAAATGTAAAATTTGGTCTCCAAGCACATTTTAATATGAAGAACACGTTGGAAGGTTTGAATCGACTATTTGAACTTTGAAAATGAAGATACGAGGGGAGGGTGCACGTTAGGAGCACAAAAAGAGGGTGCATTTTAACCCTCCTCATATATATATATATATATATATATATATGAGGAGGGTTCAAATGCACCATAATTTTTGTGCTCCAATATGCTCCACATCCTTTATCTCTATTTTCAAAGTCCGAACCATTCAACATGATCTTCATAATAAAATATGTTTGGAGACCAAATTTTATATTTTTTAGAAATTTTTTTACTATTTTTTTAGATAAGTACAATATCACTTTATCGGATGGTCCAGAATCTCCTAAAAAAAGTGATATTGTACCTATCTAAAAAAATAGTAAAAAAATTCTAAAAAAATATAAAATTTGGTCTCCAAACATATTTTATTATGAAGATCATGTTGAACGGTTCGGATCGACTATTCGGACTTTGAAAATAGAGATAAAGGATGTGGAGCATATTGGAACACAAAAATTATGGTGCATTTGAACCCTCCTCTCTCTCTCTCTATATATATATAGAGAGAGAATGGCTAATATACAAACGTTTGTTCCTGGACTTAGGAACAAACGATTCGGTTCTCTGATTTTCAAAGTCCAAACAGTCGATCCGAACCGTTAGATATTCAATCTATATTAAAATGTGCTTGGAGACCAAATTTTACATTTTTTTGGAATTTTTTTACTATTTATTAAGCTGGTTTGAAAACTGATGTTTTTATTAAATTTCTGCAGCATTGAAAAACAGCGGTTTTCAAACCAGCTTAATAAATAGTAAAAAAATTCAAAAAAATGTAAAATTTGGTCTCCAAGCACATTTTAATATAGATTGAATATCTAACGGTTCGGATCGACTGTTTGGACTTTAAAAATTGGAGAACCGAATCGTTTGTTCCTGAGTCCAGGAACAAACGTTTGTACATTAGCCATTCTCTCTATATATATAGGAGAACCGGCTATTTGATGGCTAGTTGAGAAAAAAAGTGGAGGTTTGAAAAATGTCAGGTATCTTGGCAATGACCTAATTAATATGATTCATAACTCATAACCAACCATTGTTATTAAATTATGCATGGATGCTTAGATGCACAAGATCTCAGTTGGACAGTATAATTAATTGGTTGCTGCTGTTTTGTAACATGAACTCGCAACGCCACATATGAAGAGAACACAACACACCATGTGAAACTGGAGAGAAGACAGGACCCACCATGTACCAGCATTCAGCGAGACTCACGGGCAGTTAGCCACTTAGTGATTGGCTCTCACGCAAACGTTTAAAAAACTTTATAATTTGTAATTTTGTATCATTAGTCATTACTGATAGTTTGAAAAAAAAAATTACAATTAACTTTCGTTTTTTTTTTTTTTTCCAGTTCCAATTTGAACCCACAATTTCTTTGATGAACCGACGACATGCACCTAATCCCAATTGAGATCATTTGTAACATCAACAAACCAATTAATGATTTAAATAGTGAATAGCCAGGGGAAAATTCCGAATTTATATCAAGATGAAACATTAATCGATTTCAAATCCATTAACTAATTAAATACTATATAAAAAACAACAAAAATAGTCTCTTACATAAAAAATAAAAAAATAATATTCTTTTACATATTAAAAAACAACAAAATGTGGACTATATTCACATTAATTCTTTAAAGTTGGACAGAATCACCTTCTAATTAAAATTTAGATAGGAATCTGAATGAAAAATTAAGGTTCGGCGATTATTATCTTATCTCCAATTTTTATTGCTTACAACTTCACAATCATTATCATATAAGGGGAAAAAAAGAAAGAATCATATATATATTGCAAGTTGCAACCGCATGGTTCGAAATATTATGTCCAGATATAAATGTTGCCTGCTTGCCTTAATTAGCTTTATAAGAATGAAACAATTATGTAGTACGATCGATTAACAACCTTGATGGCCAATAATGCTCACATTTGAAGCACATTTTTCATAACCAAAATCCAGAGGATATTGTGAAAATTATATCTCTTACTTATTTTCATGAGTTTCGTTGCTAATTATGGTTAATGATCGCCGAACAGTTTAATTTGTTTTCTAAATAAAAGAAGGCTATGGTACTTGGCCATGCGCAGATAAGCTCGTGCTACAAAGAACAAAGCTCATTAATTCTACGCAGTACAAAGTAACATAATCTCACTTTTTGTTTCTAAACAATAAACATCCTTAATTTTTGGCATCAACAAGGTGTCTTAAAGCATTACATTTATATCGAGGAAACAGAGTGTGTGTGTGTGTATATATATATATAGATTCTACAAGGATCCCGCTTTCTAATCGATAAATAATCACACATTAGTGATAAAAACCGAAGAGATCTTATTATATTAAGCGAGTGTTTATATCACAAATAAATCTACACCAATATACAACTCAAATAAGAATTTTGATTTACATTAAATGACAAGTGAGAGCGTCCACACCACAAATCTGAAAAACAATTTGGCATAATAAGTGAGGTACCGACTAATACAACAATTTGCAACTCAAATTACAAATTTAATTTTAACAAGCTCCTAGTAAACAAGAGCGAAATTTCAAATCTGCTCCCGAACTAGAAAAGTAAGTAAGAAAATGAAAAAGATGTTAAATTTATTACTATTCAAATAGAGAGAAAATAAATATTGAAGATATAAAATAGAAGAATTATCTTCATTCACCTTATTAATCCATACTTAATTTTTTTTTTTTTTTTGAGTAAAAGTTGGAGGTCAAATACAAACCAAACGGTGTTGTTTTGATCTGAATCATTTTGTTTATTTTTAAATATTAAAAAAAAAATCTTCATCCTTTCTTACAATTTTGACTAGAGTCAAGAGTAAGGTGAATGTTCCCCTTTCTTCTCTTTAACTCAGAAAACACGCCCTTTAAAATAGGACCCAGACAGGAATAAGTCTAGATAGGGTACTAGACTTACATTGCAATAGCATGTATAATAATTAATGCCTACCATGCATAATAGCTTCGTACTTTCAAGTTTGTGTCTATCTTTTTCTTGAGTTGAGTTTAATTAAGTAGTAACCAAATATGACTTGAGAGTTTATTTGGTGAAGCTCTCGCATTGATGCTTACAATCATTACTACTACTTGAACATCCCTTTCAATGATGCTTACAAGATTTGAACAAGTGATGCCACAATTTTATGCGTTAGTGGCTAGCAGGTAGGTGTCAGGTCCTAGCATCTCTTTTTGCCTTGATTAGATAAGCGCGTATATATCTTGATAAGCATACTACCAACTAAAACTCTTATCTCTAATCAAGCAATTACGGACAATTATTCCCATGATTGATGTTTGGAAAAGTGTTAAACAAAATTAAAGCTCTGATAGTGATAGGTCTACATCAACACCTATTAGCAGCGATGATAATTCAGCCCACACACCGATAGCATAAGAGCAAGTGAACAAAAGGTGTGAATTGAGCGTCTTCTAAAGAACAAACATTGCATAGTACACCTCATATCATATCACATTGTATTACCCTTCTTACCATAATGTCATGTTCAAAGGATTGAGATCTACTGCGATCCGAATATTGAGCACAGTAACCCTGAAATCCCTGCTTTTTCAAATCCAGCCGGCCAACTTTTTAGTGCACTCATCTCGAAACAATTCGACAGCTGGATTTGGAAAAACCGAAATTTCAGGATACTGTTCACAGTGAAGGATCGCAGCAGATTCTGATCCCATGTTCAAATCCCCCCCGTGAGCACCAAAAAAGCAAAAAAAAATCGCCCATTTCCGAAAAGCTCTCATGAAACGCCACAATTTAACATTATTTAGACCAATTTTTTTTTTCTCACGTAAGGATAGAGCTTAGGGACTTAATTAATCAATTTGTCAGGGGTGAACTCAGTAAGAGTCTTCTTGAATTTTGAAATTTTATAGCAATCTATAGGTCCGATCAACTTTTCCCTCCTCTCAAATTCTGATTTGTAATTCAAATTAAATTTAGAGTTAAAATTAGATTAAATTTCTTAAATTATGATTGGTAAGGATTATAAGTTAGAGCATTGACAATTAGAAGTCAAGAGTATTGAAAATTATAAGTTAGAGTATCTTTTTTTATCTAATATCCGATAAGGTAATAGATTTAAATCCGATTAACTATTTAAACTCGATTCGCTATTTTTTTACTTCTCTGATGAAATCCTAAATCCACTCCTACAAGATGGTAAAGGGACGATAGTGAATGTGTTTTTTGTAGTAGTGTTTAGAATACGAGTCTGAAATATGATGAATTCGTGCGGATATTACTGGATTAGAATAATAATATCTTTTTTCTTTCTAGTATATAAATGCCTTTTTTTTTTATTTACGGTTCTCTTGTGGCCTTCCGGGACTAGATCAGAATATCCGGAGTTTTTTTTTCTCTTTTATTTCTCTTTTTGCTTTATTTAAGACATTCTGCCAAACAACGGTGATAAGTACATAAACAATGCTCTAATTTATGAATAAAAAAATTTATATTTAGATGTTATTCTTTTCCATAATAAAAAATCAGTATTTTACTTTTAATTATCCAATTCATATTAGTATCTGTTTAACATTCAATCTATATTTATATCTGAGATTATTAAAAAAAAAAATCTGTATTTGAAATTATAACACATAAGAATACGGTTTTGATTACTATCTTTTTGTATCCGATGAACACGTATCTTCTGCGTTAACTCAGAATTTGAGTTAATACATCTCGGCCGTCCCATCAAGATCCAAATCAATTCGGTTTAAAATAGAATGCATGAGATCCTTTTAATTTTCATACTGCATTAACTCAAATTCTAAGTTAAGGCAGACGATACGAATTCGTATCCGATCCGTTTCCGTCCAGTAAGTTGGTTGCACGAGAATCTAAGCAGAAAGCCTTAGAAACAGCATTTAGGTAATCCGTTCAATCAACGAATCAATCGGCTTAGATAATTAGAAACAGCATTTATGTAAGCCGTTCAATCAACGAATCAATCGGCTTATATAATTATAATCTCTAGTTATCTAGTCATGAGTGGGACCTGCCACGTGTGAGTCAACAGGAAAGGACGTGGCATTTCTTTTTGTTCTCGCTACCTTCCAATTTCCGGAATTCACATCACCTCAGGTTGAAAATAAATCTGCTGTGATTCTCGGGGAATCACAGGACCTGCGATCCAATCTCAACTGTTGATATTTCTCGAGATGCGTGCATAAAAATTTATTTTTTCAGAACGTTTCCGAGATCCACGCACGAAAAAGTTTGAACCGTTGATCTCAGAATTTCAGAATCCTGCGATCTCTCTCGGAATCGCAGCAGATTCGGACTCCCTCAGGTTACCTAACTCAAGCAAATTACGATCGGACGGCCCATTTAACATGGCACGAATTTCAAAACAGACCTCCTACAGTCTCAATAGGTACCGGATTGAGTTTGGCCCAGATAAAATTAATTTGAGCCGGCCGTTGCAATTTGCTTGAGTCAGTACCTGGGAGGATATCTGTCCCCAATTTCCGAATATCGCATGCCCCGTAGTTAGCTTAGCAGCATACTTTTACAAATCTACAATATTCTCAGATTTTGCAATTGGCAACACAAATCTCTCATCCGCCACATTGCATTAAATAGAGCAAACACACAATTAATACAATACAATACAAAAGCACTCCCGAGATTACAAAATGCAAAAGATAAAGATTCCATTTTACTTCACATATATATGCACACATGTCCTTATCTGTTGTATGTTTAAGGAACCAAAAATATCCTTAAGGTTTGTACTTCAATGAGTTTATATGTCAACGGAATACAGGAGCCGAGTCCGACATTTAAAATATATGATCAAATACATAATAAGAGTCAATTATATAAAATTTTTATATTGAGTATGAGTGTTAAATTTATAGTACTCATAGTGTTTTACTCAAATTATAAAAAAAATTATATGTAAGTATATGAATTTTGAAAATAAATCGATGATCTCCATTTATTTGGAGTGGATCCGCCTCTACTTACAAATGTTGAAATTTTAAATATTACTCTCACGTAAATTGTCAAAGATCACCTTGTTATGATAGAATTATTAGGTAGTCAAATTAAAAATAACTTAAACTAGTTAAAATAGTGATGCAAATTATTTTTTTCTTGTTATGCTTTAAGATCACCATGTCACTTCAATATTCGTACGCATTCGCTTCAAAATTTGTACAGATCTAGTGCGCATAGATCTTAAAGCAGATCAGACAGTAAAAAAATCCATCCAACTCAAGTCCGATGGATATCGCATGCTTAGTAAAATATAAAATACATTTATAGATGAAATGGTATTGGGAGTGAAAGTATATATTATTTTCAAATAATTCTGTAAATGGAAAATTCTGTTTGAACTTGACTGCATAGAAGAGTACACTCAGCAAATACATAAAATCAAGAAGAGACGAAACCTCCTTGCATTTGCATAATTGCATGTGCGCCTCTGAAACCAGTTAGTACCTTTTCTCATGCCTTTAATTTCGTCTCGTCTCCTTCTCTCTTATTAGCTAGTACACTGCCCCACGAGCCCATCTCAAGCTGCCAAACCAAACCAACCAAACCCATTTGTCTCTTTTTCTTTCTCCTTTCATTCTTACCAGTAGAAGTATATACACAATTACACATGCATGCAGTAAAAAGCTAGTGACTTGTTTTATTTATTTTTATTTTTTGCAAACGAGTAAATGAGTAATAAGGTAGGTGAGGTGAGTGACCTTGTGCACACTGCACACAGTGTGTAAGAAGTGTATGATTAGCCTCTGCACAAACCTACAAAAGGATGTTCAAAAGATTCAACAAAAGCCGAGCCAAAAGAATAAAAGATGGGATGAAACTGAAAGTAATAAAGATGAAAAAAAGAATCCTACTTTTGCAATTATATATATTACATGCATGTGTCATGTGGTGGGTAATCGCACAAACGTCGCAAAACTATACATGATATATGTACAATACAATAGAGTTAAGTAAATAACTCAAATTATGACTTTTATTAAACAATTAATTTATTTTTTCTAGAAATAAAATGCATGATTAATACATATATATATATATGCTAAGCATACAGACAAGCTAATAAAAATAAATTACATGTTCAAAAAATAAAATAATATACACTTATTATTAACACAAGCTAATAATATGTACGTGTTTACAGAGTATTAGCGTGAATATTTTTGTCATACGAATAACCTGTTTATATAATACACACATAATTTTAATTGATTGAAGAATATGTGAGTATTTCTGAGGATATAAAATGACAGAAATTGTTATTTCCGGAAGTATCGTTATTGATGACGGAAATATTTGCGAGAATACCGACATAAATCTTTTTACTTTTACTGATATTCACAAATTCTTGTAAATTGATAGGTAAAAAGTAGTTTTTGCTAACATGATGTATGAGATGGGTTAAAAAATTGTTATTGTTTTTGCTCAAAAAGTGAAGGAGTTACTTCTAATTAATATCATTTCATTTCATTTTATAAGAGAGGTCGAAAAGTTTGGACATAAGCAAAAATTATATCGACCAAAATTATAAGTTTTAAATTTATAGAAAAAAAATGATCTCTTTTTACTCTCACCATATATCGTCACTGAAAACGACAGCATGCATGAAAAACATATGAAAATCATTATGTTAATTTTTGAAACGGAAAGAGCGAGGGATGGTAATTAAGTTGATTAAAGCAAATCATTAGTTTAGTGAG
Source organism: Carex littledalei (assembly GCA_011114355.1). Taxonomy (NCBI): domain Eukaryota; kingdom Viridiplantae; phylum Streptophyta; class Magnoliopsida; order Poales; family Cyperaceae; genus Carex; species Carex littledalei. The sequence continues at coordinate 9,542,624 of CM022090.1, read as the reverse complement.
AGGGCAAAGAAAACAAAACAAAACAAAATTATGTCGTTATTAACTTGATGACACAAGGAAGAGAATATGCATGCATTTTCGAGATTAGCTGAGATTTTGTTGAGGGTCCACAAAAGGGAAACCTAACTTTAACTTTGAAAGCAGTACACCAAAGCCTGCATGGACTTATGATGGTGCTCTTGAATTGAAATTATCCCTTGTCATTTATGTATCCACTGTGTATTATTTTCTCGGAGAAAGAGAGAGAGAGAGAAATCGGACTATCGGAGACGGATTTTTATGTGCCTTAGCTTTCTCCGTGCGTAGGTCCTAGGATTTTGTATGACCGAGAGTTGTGATCAGTCACTATATAGGCCTATAGGAAAAATTCTCTTGGACATAAGTACATAACAACAGCTGCATCATATATATCGGAATGGTTTCATTGGATATTGCAAAGAAAAAAAATGAGGAGATAAGAGAATTAACGCAGGGAAGCACTTTTTTAATCTTTCATTCCTCTTACAAATTTGATAAGTTTTAATTCTGGATAAAGTTTTTTTTTTCCCGATAATTAAGTTATCAAATTTTTTTATTCATGGAAATATATCACGTTTAGAATGATCAGCTCCTCTTGAGTGTTTCATGCGAAGATCGTCTGAGATACTAACTAATTGAAGAATTAGGATCCTTAATTGCAATGTTTTCTCTTTATTTATCATTTTAGACTCACACAATAATTTTTCCGATGAGATACTTAAGCGAGACCAAGCAATTAAATAGTAGGGAAAACATAAGAAAGAATGCTCCTAGCACCTAATTGCGTTATAATGCACCTCAACTTGTGTTATAACGTTTATGTTTATTAACGCTGCAAAACTTTAGCGTTATAATATAATGTTGCATGTGTTGTAACAAAGTATCAAATCGAATATTTTAGCAAACAATGATCCATTTTAACAAAAATGTTGACATCGAGAAATCAGTAAAATTTGAATGTGAAGTTATCACATTAGAACAAATTAAAAGGACAATATATAGCTTTCAGTATGAATATTTGGTGACCGATTTATGACACGAGAAGAAGACCTTCCTAGAGTAAATAAATTACAAACTAATTAAGATCACCATATAATCTTGCTACTTATAAAACAATTTAATTTTCAATAAATATTCGCGTTTAAGTTTTATCATATACCAAGCCATTGTATTGTGTGCTCGTAGACATTTTATGTAAATTTTTGTTTATTTCTTTGTAAGTGGATTTGTTAAAAAAAAAATTCTATAAAGCCAAATATTAAAGAGTTTGGTTGTACTTGTAAAATATTCCATGAAACAATAATATTCTATTTTCTAAATTTAAATATATGATGGTGTTGTAAAGTACCAACAATAAAGAACACAAATTAATGAGAATTTGTTATAATAGCTGTGTTATAATCTCAATCACGTACGCAGTAGTTCTCGCAATAAAGTTATTGACTTACGACTATATATATATATGAGTTGGCTAAGGTGCTACGCGTAGCATAGAAAGTCTCCGTGCTACGGCTTAATATTTGAGTTTTCAAAATTCTAACAGTCGATCCGAACCATTCAACATGATCTCCATATGAATATGTACTTGTAAATCAAATTTTACATTTTTTAGAATTTTTTTACTATTTTTTTAGATAGGTAGAAAAACACTTGATCTCAATGGTACATAATTTTCAGATCAAGTGATTTTCTACCTATCTAAAAAATAGTAAAAAAATTCTAAAAAATATAAAATTTGGTTTGCAAGTACATATTCATATGGAGATCATGTTGAACGGTTCGGATCGACCGTTAGGATTTTGAAAACTCAAATATTGAGCCGTAGCACGGAGGCCCTCTATGCTATGCGTAGCATATTAGCCAGATTAGATATATATATATATATGAGAAGGGATCAAGTTACAACAATTTTGAGTTACAATAAAGTTACAACAACCATTTTTTTTATTTTCAAAGTCCAAATCGTCGATCCAAACTGTTCAACATGATTATCTAAATAAAATGTGCTTGCAGATCAAATTTTACATTTTTTTTGAATTTTTTTACTATTTATTAAGATGGGTACAAAATTCAATGGTTTGAATATGACTATTTTTTGTGAAATACTTAATAAATAGTAAAAAAATTCAAAAAAATGTAAAATTTGATCTGCAAGCACATTTTATTGTGGAGATCATGTTGAACGGTTTGGATCGACGATTTGGACTTTGAAAATGAAAAAAATGGTTGTTGTAACTTTGTTGTAACTTGATCCGTCCTATATATATATATATATAATGGCTAATATACAAACGTTTGTTCCTGGACTCAGGAACAAACGGTTCGGTTCTCCAATTTTGCAAAGTCCAAACAGTCGATCCAAACCGTTAGATATTCAATCTATATTAAAATGTGCTTGGAGACCAAATTTTACATTTTTTAGATTTTTTTTACTATTTATTATGCTGGATTGAAAACCGCTATTTTTCAATGGTGCATAAGTTTAATAAAATCAGCGGTTTTCAAACCAGCTTAATAAATAGTAAAAAATTCTAAAAAATGTAAAATTTGGTCTCCAAGCACATTTTAATATAGATTGAATATCTAACGGTTTGGATCGACTGTTTGGACTTTGAAAATTGGAGAACCGAATCGTTTGTTTCTGAGTCCAGGAACAAACGTTTGTATATTAGCCATTCTATATATATATATATATATATATAGAGAGAGAGAGAGTTGGGCTACGGTGCTTCGCGAAGTAAAGCGAGTGTTTTACTTCACACTCAGATTTTGCGATTTCAAATCTTAAAATATCGATCCGAACCGTTCAAATTGATCTCCATATTAAATTGTGCTTGGAGACCAAATTTTACATTTTTTGGAATTTTTGTACTATTTCTTTAGAATTTTTGAAAATGTTGTTTTTGATGGTCCAGGATTTTTTGAAAAATAGCGATTTTCAAAAATTATAAAAAAATAGTAAACAATTTCCAAAAAATGTAAAATTTGGTCTCCAAACAAAATTAATATGGAGATCAACTTGAACGGTTCGGATCGACATTTTAAGATTTGAAATCGTAAAATCTGAGTGTGAAGTAAAACACTCGCTTTACTTCGCGAAGCACCGTAGCCCAACTCTATATATATATATATTATATGTTGATATAAAATTTGGAACCAAGATAAATTTGAGGATAATACTATTTTATTATATAAACATTATAAAAGTTGCAAGTACCTACATCAGATTAATGACATTAGAGCATCTCCAACCCAGCAATCCATAAAAAATTAAAAACAGCTGTAAAGTACTATTTAAAAATTAAGTTCTTTTTAATTTCTTAACCCCTCCATCCCAGAAATTGGGTCAGAGCCAATAGAAAAGAGAACAAAGGAGTCAGAGCCAATAAGAAAGAGAGAGAGTATTAGCATGTCCAAAAGAAATCGTTTGCTTTATAAGCAAATTTGTTTTTTTAGCAATTGGCCTACAACCCAACAATTATATTAGCAATTGACACATCAGATTAGCAATTTAAAAACAATTACCATTGTAGATGCTCTTATAATTTTATTAGTAACGATATCATAGTTAAGTATTATATTTTATCACTAATTTAGGATAGTTAATTGGAATTATTTTCTATGGACATGGTTATAAAGCCATTTTCTTGCCGGAACCAAATCTCCTGCCATTAAAAAAATGGCATGCAAGATTTATTATAGCTTTTGCATGCTATTGGTTGACTAGATATGAATATGATATGGCAATTCTCAAGGCTCGTTATGAACATTTATCAACTACTTGGACCAAGTCACAGAAGACCCGGATCATTATGAAATGATTTAAATGTCTTGCCAATCCTTGTAAACAGCTAAATAGCAAATTGAATTGAAGGAGACCAGATGTTGTGTGGATATGATCGGAAGCCACAAAGAAGCTAGCTAGGTGTATTGCGACTTAAGGGCTTGTTCGGCTCTGTTATTGTGCGCGTGGAAAAAAAAAAAAATCAGTTCAACTTTGTGTTTTCTGTTCCACGCGGACAGTAAACGTCAGTTCAAAATAGAGTCAAATCCATTCCCGTTCCGTTCCCGCCTGTAGGCCCTAAATATTTGAACTAAAAATTGATGGCAACTGATCGAATCAATTAATCAAAGCGCTAATCTGTTTCGCTGTCTGTCAGTGTCTGACCATCTTTTTAGAAATCCACTCCATTACAAAACACCCCCATAAACTATTAAACATGTCATTGTAGTGTGTGTAACAGTGCAATAAAAAAATTTAATAGATAATAATACTTTTATCTTGCCCCAAGGAAATATGCATTTAAAAATCTCCGTGAAACTGAAAGGGCAGCAACAACAACACCAGAAAGGAGCAATAAAAGAAAGACAAAAATAGGCCAGAGATGAGAGATGGGTCCTTGTTTCCATGGTTCTTCTGTTCTCGGAAAGGAAAAAGAAATAAAAACCTAAATTCTGGATTTTAAAATTTGATTACAAAAATGAAAAAACTGAACAGTTCCCAAATTTAGTTTAGGCCCACAAGAAAGCAATAATTTATTTTTGAAAAAAAATAAAAGAGGGAGGCAAAGTTTCAGGTGCAGAGAGTGGGGAGTGTCCTTATTTGAGCAGATCTAGATCTATCCACCAGACTTTGAAATCCCTTCCCTTGTAGTTGTAGTTGTAGTAGGGGTTTGCACTCGTGAAAACACACAGATACATACTCCTCTGAGTCTCTCCTCTTCTCAGCCTCTCAGCCTCTCAACTCTCAAGCATGCATCATAGCAAGAGAGGGAACAGTAAACTAGGTAGCTAGTCAGTCAGGAAACCCAAAGGTTTCAAACTGGTCTTTCCGGTACAGCTGCAAACGCTAATCTCTCTCTCTCTCTCTCTCTCTAGCTTTGGAAATGGAGTCAGTACAGTCTGCTCTCTCAGTGCAACAGTTCTCTCATCAGTGATATAGATAGCCAAAGAGATAAAGAGAGAGGAGATATAATGAAGCACTGCTTCACATCTCTTTTATTAGATTCCCTCTCTTCTCTTTGTGGTAACCTTCTATCCTAACCATCTCCTCTCTTTCTTCCCCATATTGAATATAACACTTCAAAACCAATAAAAATCAAACACTCAGCAAAGCATAACATACAACTTCCATGGATGCTTATGAGGCAACAAGGATTGTTTTCTCTAGAATTCAAACCCTAGACCCTGAAAACGCTGCAAAAATCATGGGTCTTCTCTTGATTCAAGATCATGGTGAGAAAGAGATGATTCGGCTAGCTTTCGGGCCGGAAACCCTCCTCCAATCTGTGATTTCCAAAGCTCGAAAAGACCTCGGTCTCGGACCGACTTCTAACCCGGGTACACCGACTTCGCTCTCGACCGCGCCGTCTCCTTTCCACCTCTCAAGGCAAAACTCAGCTTCACGTCTCCCCTCACCTCTCTCAGTTGCGTCTCCATCCTCTTGGGCCCAGCCACCGGTTTTCTCTCGGAGCAACAGCTGCAACGGTAACATTAGTAATGGTATGGTGGATGAGCTGCAGGTCTCTGACGAGCTTATCAGCCCCGGTTGTAACGGTAACGGTACACCATCACCATCACCGTTCTTTGGCGCTGGTGGTGCCGATCTAATAGATGAGCTGCAGCTGCAAGATCAACTGTCTTTCCTCAATGAAAGTGCGGCACAAGGGGAGTTCATGGACTATGCCGGTATGGGTACCGGGCACCACAGGAGGAGCTGCTCAGTGAGCGACATATGCTTTTCTGGAGGTGCCGGCGACGGTCTTGGCTGGAAACCGTGTCTCTACTATGCTAGAGGCTATTGCAAGAACGGTACCAGCTGTAGGTTTGTGCATGGTTTGCCAGACGAAAGCACTATGGTAGAACAAGAGCTGTTGCTTAGGTCAAAGAGCCAGCGTCTCATGGCTGCTGCTAGTGGGTTCCCTTTCTCTCCTACCGGGTCTATGCCTGTTTCACCATCAGGCTCTAGCAAGTGCCTCAATTTCTTTTTACAGCAGCAGAGTGAGAATCAAAGGTGAATTCTTTGTCCACAATTTAGTTTGATTTATTTTTTTTTAACTTTTTCTCATGCAAGGGTGAAATCTGAATTAAAAAATGAAAATTTAGGGCTGTGGCGGCAGCGGCAGCACTCATGCTAGGAGGAGACGACGCGCACAAATTCATGGGACGATCTAGGTTTGATAGAGTCGATTTTATGAACATGATGAATCCGAGTTCGAGGCAGATTTATTTGACCTTCCCAGCTGACAGTACTTTCAGAGAAGAAGATGTCTCGAATTACTTCAGGTTAGTGTGATTTCGCATCGGACTTACTAAATAAGCCTACATACATGGTTATCTCATTTATTTTTTTGGAAAATAGTCTGACCCTTCAATTGTTTCAAATAAAAGTATCTATGGGCCTGTACAAGATGTGAGGATCCCATACCAGCAGAAACGAATGTTCGGGTTTGTGACATTTGTGTATCCTGAGACTGTGAAGTTGATTCTGGCGAAGGGAAATCCGCATTTCATTTGTGATGCGCGCGTTTTGGTGAAACCATACAAGGAGAAAGGCAAAGTCCCTGAGAAGTATCGGTAAGCTTCCATTCGTTGTACATTTTTCACCTCTTAAACTGTATATAATCTCTAAATCTAAATGGTTGTTCTCTCAGGACCAAGCCGGCTGGAGATAGAGGTGATTTCTCGAGCTGTACCACCCCTACCGGCCTCGACTCCAGAGACCCATTTGACCTCCAACAATTGGGTAATTACTGTCTTATAAATGGTTTCTTTTGCACATTTGAATTGCTTATGACTGACTGACGCAATGTATTTTATTTTTACCAGGAGCAAGAATGCTACATGGGAATAACACAACCGAAATGTTAATTAGGAGAAAGATCGAAGAGCAGCAACAGGCGGCTGAATTGCAACAAGCAATTGAGTTACAGAGCAGGAGATTGATGGGTTTACAGTTGCTGGATCTCAAATCACGGAACTTCAGTTCGCATGGAAATGGCAATGCCAATCTTAATTCCGCAATGACAGTTGGATCGCCGACTATGTCGCCTATAGCTGTCAGTGCAAGGAGCAATTCTATTAGCCCCGACGAGACTCGTTCTGAAGGTTTTCTTCTTAATATTTTTCCAAATTTTTTGGGTTGAAATTAAGGAAAGTTGAGCAGAAAGCATTTTGAGGTGACAGTGACATGAGCAAATTTAACTACTACTATTACTTGCTCCAGTAAAAGAAAAAGGGTCAAAGACCTCTGACTCTGAGGATAAGTAAAAGTGATTTATCCAAATTTAGCCTGAGTCTCTGAGGGTCAAAGAAGGCTTATTATACCAAGAGGCTTCTTTGGTTTACTTCAAAATAAAAAGGCACTTGAATGCCAACTGCTACCCATTCGCCCAAAATACTCTCATAAATTCTGTCACCATCTGTAACTATTTATCAGTAAATGACCAAAGCTCTCAAGATGTGTTATATTTACCTGCTTTTCTGATAAAATGTTTTTAGAGTTGATTTGTAAATTTGAATTTATGGGGGTGAATAGGTAAAAGTTCGACAGAGGAGGGTAGCTTTACCCAGCAGAGAACGGTCAACGTAGCTTCAGCTGATAAGGAGGAATCTACTGATGAGGCGAGCCCCAACGCTGATAGCGACTTCCAAGAAAGGTGCACACAAAAAAATAACACTGAAATTCCCAAAAACTAAGAAAAATCATATTTATATTATTATATATTGTATCCAAATTCCAAAATAATGTCGACAGAATCCAGTCCAAGTTTTGTTTTTTATTGGAGCTGCCACTGTGCTCGACAATTTAATTCGCCAATTAAAATTGGCTGGTGGTGTGGTGGGAGTGGGACCACACACCACTGTCATTTTCTCTAAAATCCATCATCATTGCAAAATCGTGCAATTGTTTTTCAGTTTGTTGAAGCAATAGTTGGTTCTTTGTTGCACTTTACCAAACAAATTCTTCCAGTTCCAGGTCTACTTAATAATCAACTGACTAAAATAAAATTGGATGGTGCAGTAGTGTGGAGCACAATTTACCAGACAGCCCCTTTGCATCTCCAACTGCAGCCAAAAATGCTTTCAACAAGCTCGATCCTTTCTCGGTCTCAGATGTGGAAGTTTCTTCAATTAACAGTGCTAACGGCAATGCTCATCTCTTGGGATCTCCAATGTTGTCTCCAGCTACATCTCTAGACATGGCTGCCGCCAAATCCTTCTTTCTCCCGGTGACCAGGTAAGTCAGCTCAAAACTAAAATTCACCCCTTCAAGTACTATCATATCATGTTTTAACATTTTAATTGATTGTAGGATCTCTTCTGATCATGGGGCGATTGGAATGTAAAGTAGAAAGGAACCTGGTCTCGCAGGAGTGCGTGAGCCCCTCCTAATCAAAGTTAGCACTAATCTAATTCCCTTTATTCTATAAAACCTAAAATATCTTGCACCTTTAACAGCACCCAATAATCTGTATAGTGGGTCTTATTCTATTGTGTTTCGTAGATTTAAATAGCAGTTTATTTGTGATCAATTTCCCGTAGCAAGTTACAGTCAATAAAGCACTGATAACCTGCTATACATATTGCTATATTGTTAACTTGGATCTAAGAAGTCTGTCTTTTTTTCCTATCTTTTTCTTTGTTTTGAATTTTGTTTATTTTTAATTTTGGATGCAGGAATAGTACTAGCAGGAGTTTAAAGAAGAAAAGTGATAGCAAGAATAATATAGTGAAAAAAGACAAGTGTCAGCATAGGTTTTTACTTTAGTTTAAGATTTTATATAGTTTCTTTATTTTTCTTTTTCTTTTTTCTGTATTGATGATAGGCAGCTTTCTAGCCCTTTTTTTAGAAAACTTTACAAAGAGGCCTCTCCATTGTCTTCCACAATCTAAAGGCCTTTTTTAGCCACATAAACAAAGAAGAAAAATGCTACTTGCTTGTAAGAAAGGAACAGGACAGCAACAGTTCAGGAGGTATCAGAGATAAGATGCCATGCATATATGTTATTGATTAGATATAATGGTAATGATAGAGGTAGGAAGAGTAGGTCTGGAAGTACATGCATTAAACGAAGAACTGACAGAGGGTATCTCAGCTTTTGCCCAAGTGATGGGAATGATAGAAAGAGAGAAGGATGAATGCCAGTTCTCAGAAAAAAAAAAAGAGGGTGAATGGATTTTACTGTTTCTTACTTTACAAAAAAAATGTTTTACATGATCTACTATTGTAATTGTAGTGGACAGTCTTATTATAGACAGAAAGAAAGGGAAAGGATGCAAATAATTCATCTTTAATATCTGCCTTATCTAATGCCAGAGCTTAACTTTTATCCTTTGTGAACTAATAATTGCTTCAACTGATAGTGCCTTTTAATCATTCAATGCACTTGAGACTTTAACAAAAACATTGGTGTACTCCATGAAAACGATGTTGGGATTTGGCAACTTGTAGTACAATGTGGTAACAAAGCCGGACAACCCAACTGAAGAAACATTGATGCATGTATGATAGGTATCCATATGATTTGTAGATATAAATAATTCTGTTCCAATATCTAAATTAGTTGAGTAGAACTAGATTTTTTTTAGGTTCACTCCAAAATCAGTAGGATTGGTTTTATATGGCAAATTCAAACCATTAAAACCGACAAGCTTCATGAGTGATGTGTTTAGAGACAATTTATATATTTTCAAATTGATTTAGTGTAAAGTCAAATACTAAAAAAAAATAATGAAAAATGAATGCACTAAAATTAACTTAGAAACTTTAATTATTTTTTACCACTTGACTTTATACTAAATTTATTGAAAAATTATAATTTTGTATTTAAACACATCACTTGTGAGTAGATCGGTTTTAACGATTTAAATTTGTCGTTTGAATTCGATTTGATAGGTCGAGTTAAGCTCACCAAACTCTAAGAACACTCTAAATTTACTCAAGCGCATTTAAAAAAAAAATTAAAAGCTAGCTCTGTAATTTCAGTGAAGTTTCTTAAAAGAGAAAAAAATCATATTCATTTTGAAGTACTTTAAACCTGTTTGCTTTGGACATAAATTGAAAAACTATCAGTATTCAGTACCGATACCAAATCAAACTTGCTGCATCAGTAATTAGTAAACCCTGATTTCATTAAAAACTTATACCAGAGCTCTAAAAAATGTCATAATAATATCATCAAAACAACCTTTTTTTTCTTCTCATCTCTACATTATCCATTAAAAAATCATAGTGGATAAAGGTTGGGGTTAGAAATTATTACCATGTGGTGCGGATGCGTAAAACAAAACTAACATGTGCTATTTCCAGTTCTGGATTTGACAAGCGAGGTTGACACGGTTTATCTTTAATGTCTAGTTATTTATCTTTAGTTAAAAATCAGAGTCATAATCACAGTATTACGCAAAAACCCATGTTATGTATAAATTTACAACTTAAACCTGGAAATTTGTATTTAATTAGCATACTTTCAAGTTCTTGCACCTAAGTAGTCTCCATGTTCCTCTGTCAGAATTTTGATTAAAATAATATGATTTATTATTGGTGCTTTTTTTATGATCTTAGATCCAAACATAGATAAAGGCTGAAAAGCTAGTGGAAAGTGTAAAAGAGGCTATAAAAGCGCCTCAATTTTATGTAACAACTTTTTTTTTTAAGTCTATTTTACTCGAAAAAAGTTTGAACAGTGTGCCATTTCGGCGCTAAATCCAGATTGCGAAGAGTATTTGGTTTGAATTGTTACTAGATCGGAGGGCTAATTTGCAATTTTCCAAATGCCCTTATCTGTCGCTATTTCAAATAGGCACTTGGTCAAAAACTCAAGGTGGATTGTCCCCTTCAATTTCTTATTTCTTATAAATTACAAAAAAATAGGGAAATAGTCTACTTCAGTTGTTACCATCATATTTCTTGTCATGAAAGAGACATAATACATTAATAATTTTATAAATCATCAAAATTCACATTTGTTCTACATAGTCACACAAAAGAAAGATTTGAAATTACTTTTGTGGGACATGAAAAGATATGATTGGGAAGGTGTAATTTCAGAGTAGTTATGATGTGTGCCATGGAAATTAATTTGATGCTGTTTCTTTTCACCTGTGACCAGTAGCTACAGTAAATTAAATTCACATTTGTGCAAAATTCCAATCTGTGATTGAAAAAGGACCCATTTCAGTATGAGAAATCATGCTATAATTTAACCAACATGAAAGAAAAATAGCCATTTCTCTTGAATTGACATCTCAAGTGCACCTTGGAGAAAAAAGTAAATATCACATTGTAGCGTACTTGAATCTCAGGAAATGAATAACTAAAAGAAAGGAGATAGTTAATTTAAACAAACAATACATTTTCAAAAGCCAGTTTTTGAGCTTAAAATATGCTCTTGATCCTGATCAGAATAGAATATTTCACATATGTTCAGGAGATACTGGGGCATCCCTTTTTGAAAATAGTACCTCTTTTCAGGGTGCATGTGCTTGCATGTGCAACCAAATGCCTACAACAATGTGCTTTCACTTACTAACCAGTCATGGTCAAAATCTCCAATCTTTGGATGGATTCATATTTTAATAATTCATGCACCTATTTGTTCATGAACACCCCCCCCCCTATTGGATGGATTCAGTCCTCTACTAGACTGCCTAGACAATAAATTATTAGATCCGCTTCCTTGTAATTGTAAACAAGAGATGAAAAATGTTTCTCTCACATAATAACATTATCAATAGGCAATAGTCACCAACTCAATGATTTTTTTGATTCAACAGTTCCATTTTTGGAGTAGCATGTCTAATTGAAAACTTTTTACTGTGTTGTACACAGTGTGCATAATATATAGTTTACTTCTTTACTAGTCATTACCGAGGTGCATTGCAATTAATGTTCAATTTAATAAATTTAATTTGAACTTCATTGCTAGTTTACCAGTGTCAAATTCCTTAATTATGTTCTACACTACCGAGTATCAAACTTCAATGAACATATATAGTTATATATGCATCCGACCAACTGATTGGGGTCTATCCAATTCAAACTTGTCAATATATATCTCACTTTCTACGAAAACTCGTGTGAATCATATTTGTACACAAGTAGGTTCCCCTACAATGAAACTAATTTAAATGATCTCTGTTTCGTTGCACTTACGGAGCCTAACCTAACTGTACTGTCTACTCAATCAAATTAATATCTTATCTTTATTTGGTTACCCCAATGTGTCTTTTAGACTTAAAAAATATTTTCTTAGATGGGAGCAGAAGCTGATAGGAAGCTGCACGTGTAGCTACTGAGCTTCATCTAAGGTAATTATCAAGGTTGAGAGAGGTAAAGTAAATATTTTAAGTGTAAAAAAATTGAACTTTTCAATTGTCATAACTCCACCAAACTTAAGATAGGGTTGGAGGTGAATTTAAAAATTGAATTCACAAATATTAGTTCGTTTTTTTTCTTATCTCAAAGTGACCTAAAACATACTTAAAATGTGACAAAAAAGATTTGCTTAGAGATTGCTATAGAAAACAGATAAAATCACTCAACAAGGACAACCTAGTGAGTTATTGATTTTCATAAACCTAAATTTTTAGTCAATTCAGTAAATACAATTTTTTTAAACGTCAAATATATATTTTCTAAAGAAAATCACATGCAAAAGATAAAAAATATTACATAAAAATATTTGACATTAGTCCCCATTTAATCCACTTGAATCCGCACATGCTTGAGGAAAGTAGCGCGTAATTGAAAAATTGTAAGAGGAAGTGCTATGGATAACTGGGCTTGCTTTCTGGCCTAGAAAAATATAGCAGTACAGCACTTGCGTAAATTATAGCATAAGGACAACGGCTCACAAAATGGGCCCATAAAAGCCCATAAAAAATTCAAAGCAACATAACAAGGCCCATCATCAATATTCATAAGCATACAATTGCTTCAACGAGTAATGTTCACATATCTTCCTAATATAAAGCTACTTAGCTACATATAATGATACACCTTAATACAAAATATATTTAGACTAGAAGTATCATAATAATACAGCAATGTTACACATACAAAAGCCTGTACCAATCAACCTAAATGATCTCATTGCATAACAAGTCACCCACATGCAAAATGCACATCTCCCTGCCTTGCCTTCAGTTGTTAGATCGCCATAAATGGGATGAGAATGAATATATTAAACCACCTTTCAGTTCCATGTAAAAAAATTCCAACAATGCATTTATTCACGGTTTCCAAGGCGCTGGTGGAGGTGGTGGTGTGGGGAACATAGGCGGCACGGCAGAAAATATGGTGTTTTTATCTACACCAGTATTCTCATGGCCGGACAGAGCGATTAGAGCTGCGACCAAACCAGCATTGCCAGCAAGAGTCGGCTCTGTGTAGTTGTAATTGGATCGAACATCCTTGAATCCATCGTGTCGGTCCGGACCCGCTACCATCGCACCCACTATCGTATTAGGGTTTGGTTTCTTGGAGTCTCGCCATTTCCAGCCTCCTTTGCAGTTATAGTGCACACCATTCTTGGGAATTGAGGCGCCACGGTGATGGACGTGTTTTGGATACTTGGTGCCGAATCCTACCACATAACTCATTTTTCGTGGATTTTTGCCAAGGATATAATCAATCTGGAATAAAAGAAGATGCTTCAGTTCATGATTTCAAAAATTTCTTTCGAGTTTCCAATTATGGAGTATAACCCTGGTTCAAATATAGTTCAGCACACCATATTTTTGTTTCTTTAGATCACATGCCTAGTTTTCACTACACTGCTCATGCTGATACAATTACAAAATGAAAAATTGGGATGCATCTCGATTAAGAAACAAGTATACCTGGGTCTTTGCAAAATCACGAAGAACACCGGTAGGATAGAAATCAGGACCACAATACCACCCTGGCGTATCAGCTGCTTCAAGATAGTCACTATAAACAGTGGCAAGAAAAGCAGCATTGACTACGTATTGTAGAGGCTGAGGCCTTCCATGGTTCAATTGTATCAGTCCACCTGTCTTTCAAAAATTAAAAGAATTAAATTAACTCTCAGGGAATCATACTTCAATGTTAAGTTGACTATAAAGATGTAAGCTCTGCACCTTTAGTCCGATTAAAGGATCTGAAAATGGGAAGGTAGGAGCACATTATGATGCTGGTTTGGTTGTGAAAAGTTCTTAGAATTTCTTCGTACGGGTAGCCAGGGCTAAGGAAAAGCCTTAATCTGCTTAGAAGAACCTAAAAAAGAAATATCATAAAATTTTAGGGAATTTCTGAGTTCTAAATCTGTTAAAAATAGCAACGTTGTATCCTTGAAAACACTCACTTGGGCACCGGTTAGTTTATTATCCCAGCTAAATACACCATAGTCAGGCCCACCCCAGAATGCCCCTGCATGCCTAGCCATGGTTGGATTTGTTGCCAGTTGGAGATACGAACTATTTCCTGTGGCCAGGTACATCCATGCACCGCCCCAAACAAACTCGTCCCAGTAACTCGTCGAGTTGTAGAAAAATGAAGCATCACTTCCACCAGAACTGTACCTGCCTCGTTGGTCCCTTGAAAACTTGAATAGAGTTGTTGCACCATGGACCAGCTTTTGTGAGTACTTTTTATTGTCCTTGAAAACAATGGATGCTGCAGCAAGAGCAGACGCCATCTCTGCTGCAAGGTCAGAGCATGCATGGCACTCGGTAACAGTTCTAGGATAGTCTATATCCTCAGGCCGCATCCAGCAGTAGTGGTCATTTGGTGAGGAGCCACCTGTCGTGGACCCTGTTCCAACCTAATTTTGAACAAAAAAAAAAGTTGTTCATTACTTTATTGATGTGTCTCTACAAGAATTGTTAGCTTGGTTGGGCTTGAACTGAAGGTGTATAATGCCGTAATCTCTTCTTTTTAACCTTTTTTTAATATATATTGGAGCAAGTACCAATCATCTACATGAGAGGAAACTATATCTATACTCTGAAGAGGAATTTAAATGAGATCTATTTCACTAGGGCAACTGTTCAGAAATGGAAGTTGGACACAACTGCACCATTTTCCCATTCACAAATGCATCTAAATTAAGTAGGGCAATAGAGCCAATATACGTAAAACATGTGCTATGCATGTTCACAATAAGCCTATTATTTAGTTGTGTACCATAAAACTGTATTACCTACAAGAAAAATGGTAATCGCAGTACCTACCATAATATGTATTTGCGATTTACAACAAATAGGTCATAATCTTTTGAATTCAACCTTTCTTTGTATTTACCTGGGCAGCAAGCTTATCAATTGTATCAGCAGATGAATTGAAGGTCTTGAGAAGATAATCACTACCCCATTTAATGATCTCTCTGACATGACCCAATTCACCAGCTGCCTGGTACTTGGCGCTGTACTCTATCACGCTCCAGCTCAGCATTGTCATGGCGAAAGAGGATGGGAAATTAAATTTAATTGCATCACCTGCATCATAAAAACCACCTACAAGGCTCCTTTTAAAGGCGGGATCAGAGAGGCCGTCTTTCATGCCAGAGTTGCCTCTCCATGTCACGTTGTTATGCCGTGGTATCGGCCCCGCTGGGAAAGAAAACAATTTACAAGATTCAATTAAAGTTAAAAGGACGTTTTATAGATTTGTTGGTCAACTAGAAGTATATTAGTACCTATGGTACCAATGTACCATGCATGTGTGTAATGTACAATTTGGTAAAATTCTTAATGATCAACTAATATAAATTAGCTGACCTACTTATTTGGTTGCAATTGAACTGAAGTGTTAATAAATGGACTGATAGCCTCCAATTCAGTCAGATCAAAGTAAGGAAACTTTTCACTGTAGATTAATTGAAGAATTAATCAAACAGGTAAAGACTACTACGTCTTCCGAATTGTACATGCACTTTACCGCAACTTATTCAGCATAAACAGAATATGTATTCTCTCTTTATTCCCTCAGTAACAACTGAAAAGGTTCTATTAGAAAACCAAGGTGGTGGGGTGGCAGAGTTCTTTACTTATGGATATAATTTTATCCTTCATCTCCACACAGCACACAGGCCATAGCATACCACACAAATCTAACCCTAAAAACCAAATAAACAACTAAATAAATAGTTAAATAAATTCCACAAACTCAAACTTTGCCACTCACATCTCTGTGCATTGAAGAACATGAGCGCCTTGTGGAGAGCTAGAGTATAATTATCTGGTGGAGGCGGCGGCTTGTGGTGCCTGGGCACCGCCTTCACAATAAGTGTCACAAAGCCGGCAAATGCGGCTGCGCCGAGAATGCCACCGACGATCCAGAGAAATATCTTTCGGCTTATGATCAGACACCCCAAATCCACATACTTCTTCTTCTTCTTTCCCTGGTCACCGGGCCCCGCGAGCAGCCAGCTTTGCTGTGTCTCGTCTAGGGTCCGTGACATGGCTCCCCGGTCCAGGTCCAGGTTCCTGCTCCGGTCATCATCGGTGGCGGAGTCGGCGTGGGATATCTCCAGTGAGCCTCCCCATGGATCTCTCCCGTACATACTCATTTTGAGGTCTTATTTAATTTTGCTGGTTTTTTCTGGGTCTTTTTATTATTTTTCTCGCTTTTTTTGTAAGGACTTAAGGAGAGATTGGGAGAAGGTGGAGAGAATTAGAAGGAAAGCAAAGCTCAGTAGTGGGTTTTGGTACGGTGGGTTTTTAGGTACGCGGTATAATAAAATAATTAATCAAAATCCCTGTGGTTTGCACTGTAAAGAAGAATTAGTGATATCAGGTGTAGATTTGGTCGGCCGCTCTATACAAATGCAATTCGTATTACATTGCAAATATTTGCACGCATGACGTGGTGTAAGCTCATTGGATGAAAGGGGGCCAACAAGACTGCCACGTCGTCTATTGGTAAATGCTTGTAAACTCTATTCTGTGGATTAACTAAATACTTTTTTTTTTTGAGAGAAAACCCGCAGGTATGGATTAACTAAATACAGTGTCTTAAGACAGCAACAAACAAAAGTTCTCAAGATGGCGCTGAGCGAGGAAAAGTTACGAGTACGCACAAGTGCACCAGTATAGGAAAGGAAAAGGAGGAGAACGGAGTAGGTCCGATGGGCATCGGACCTACTTTTAGGTTCAACGAGCATGATGACCGTCCGATCTAATTTAAGATTTGTGCGCATGAAAACTGAAACATACACGCACGATAATTTTAAAGCGTTCCGCACGAATCTTAAAGAAAATCAACGGTGATTAAATCCGTCGAACCAGAGTAGGTCCGATGCCCATCGGACCTACTCTCAAGTGGAAAAGGAGAGAAGGAAAGCGAGCTGGCTTATCTGTGTACGTTTAAATTAAAGGCACGTAGTCAGGCGGAGCCGCGGAGGAATGGAAAAGTGATGATAACGATCGTTTAGGCTTACTGATTAATGATGATTATTTAAATTGGAGAGAATGTTGCCTGCACTTGGTATGCCATTAAAGCTTTTACCAGGATTTAATGTGTTGGACTTGGCCTGAGGAATTGTTAAATCATATTGCAATTATTAGATTTTTCTATCTAGTAATTTTTTAATATCATGTCAATTTATAGTTAGAGGATGTCAGAATTATTTCACCGCGAGCTCTAGTATTGAGACCGTATTCTATCAACCGTCTCAATTCGCACCGAAATGATGTTTGATGATCTCTTTATATTATTTGGGCATTTTATGAATTAAAAGAAAACTTATTTGTTGGTCTCGTAAAGAAAGGAGGATACAAATATATTCAAACGGAGCCAACAAAGTGAGAGAAATAAGAAAAAACAATATTTGCTTTGTTGTTGCGTGGTGTTTTACACTGAAATACACAAAACCATACAAAAATGAAAATTGTAATTTTTTCAAAATAGAAAATTAAACGATAATAAATAATTGCGTGAGAATTTTCATAAATAACGTTGGATCTCTTCTCATTTCAGCCCAATCAATTTGGGTTACTTGAGTTAGTTTAGTAGAAAGAGAGTAATATTAATATTTTTTTGTTAAGTCTAGAGTCTATTTTGTAAAAGAGAAATATACATAGCTTTTTTTTATACTTCTTCCAGCAAGCTTTATCATGTTTAACAGACCTGAAGTCCATCCCTCTACGTTTTGTTCATCTTGATAAAAATAGAGTAGATAAGGATGAATCTACTTCATTGGAATGGGGTGCTTAGCTATTTTTGTGATTTTAATTTTTGTAATTATGTATATTAAATTTAATTGACTTTTAATTTTTAAAAGTTTTATATGATTCAACCTCCTTATAAAATGCTATATATGTATTTGTAAACTAGTGTTAGAATTTCTCATTGTGTTGGTGGTGGAGACTTGTTCAAATTTCACTGACACACATTATACATTTTATGATTCAACTCTCTCAAATTTAGATTCTCTAGTTTCAGAGTAGAGAGAGAAAGTAAAAGAGAGAAATATATAAGTTGGTACGAGCTCCTATAAGTCACCCCTCTTTGTCTACTTCATTGTTTTAATCTCTCCCTCTTGCAACTTGTATAAGATTATGTCCATAGTTTGTAAGTAGAAGATCTTGATATTTCTCTATTAAAGGTGTCTCTTCTAGAGTTGTAGATGTTCGTGCCTAAACATAAATGGATAAATGTATGATCTTGGATCATTCACCTCCTGAAATATAACATAAGTATTAAGAAGTAATCTGAGGGATTAGATAAACATAACTAATGGTAGATGTAATTATTATCTTTTGCTAATGCAAATAGACATATAATGTCTTAAAAAAAAAAAAAAAAACTAAAGATGCCTCTAGTTTCATAATTTGTGTTTTTGTTTCTCGTTATTCTTAATTGGATTTCTTGCTGAAATTAGTGTTGGCTTTTACTGTGTATCAGTAATAGTACAAATCTATTTTTTTCCTGCACATATACTGCTTGAGTATACTTGATGCTATACAAGATCCCTATCAAATAAATATATTACCTTAAAAAGAAAAATAAAGAAAAATAAAGAAAAATAAAGAAAATAAAAAGAAAAATAAAAAAAATATAAATATAAAGAAAAATAAATATATTACCTTGAGTATACATTATATATATTAAATATAAAGAAAAATAAAAAAAATATGAATTAACAAGTTTTAAAATTCAACGCATAGTTGTTGTTTTTTTGGTAGTTAATCACTGAAATCTATTATACGACCTGAGCATTTATCATAGAACGGGTTCAAACGACAAACGACGAGCAATGTGTTACGTGACCATTTGAAAATCTATTTCCAAAAAAATAAAGAAATCTCTAGGGAGAAGGGAGGGAGGAGGGAGTGCGCATCCTCTGTCAGTAAGATAGTTCGGCAAGAGGTGACTAGACCAGGTGCATGCATCAAGGAACACGAGATAGTAACTGGGCCTGGGAAGATATGTCTGTGGACCGACAGCGTTCAACGCCGCAAGTACTGTGTGGAGAATTAAGATTTAAGAGGTAAGACTTTGCATTTGCATGTGACTATGTGAGCCCCACTGAACTGGGAAGTGTCTGTGTTCTGCTGGTATTGTTTGTCTTACCAAAATACTTTCAAGGGCAATCAATACTCTCTCGGTCCAAAGCAGGCCGCACCGGTAAGGTTATGTTTGGTTGGATGGAGAATAATTAAACTATTTTTGAAAACAAGCTATTCGGTGTTTAGTTGGGTTAGAATAGTTAGAATAGAGAATTAAACTTGTTTGTCTTACTAGAACAAATTATTCTCACAAAAAATTAAAACAAGCTATTCTAATAAGACAAACACTAATTTTGCTATTCTAGCTATTCTAAAATTGCAACCAAACATACCTTAATAGAATAAGAACAATCAGACAAGGTCGAAACAATACATGCCTAATCATAACTATAGGAGGGTTCAATGGGGAACCGTATCCTCTCAGGTACCATAGAAGAGTTCCTTCACTTTACGAGTTGAGATTAACTTTCAGCCGCTTTGGGATTCGGACTAGCACAGGGGCAGTATTATTGTATTTTGAGATTCGTGCAAAGTTAAAATGAACGAACGGATCCACTAATTGTAAAATATTCCCTCGCAGGTACCTAAGAGGATGTGAATTGGTTCAAATGCAACATATTTTGCATTTTACTTTACAAGTAAGGCTTATGTATTATAGATAGCATAAGGCTTTCCGTGTTATTGCTTGAAAAAAATTATCGTATAAACTTCAAACTTTAATCTAAGTAGTTCAGTAAATTTGTTATATAATGAACTTGTAAAATATCAATTTTGACAATTATTGAATTTTTTTTTACTATTTTTTATGCTTTATGAAAGATGACAAAAAATGGCCTAAAATATTTGCAATTTTCTTTTATTTTTAAGCCATTTTTTTTTCATCTTTCATAAATCATAAAAAATAGTAAAAAAAAATTCAAAATTAGTAAAAATTAATATTCTACAAGTTCATTATATAACTAATTTACCGAGCTACTTAGATCGAATTTTGAAATTTATACAATATGTTCTAAACATTTCTCATGAGCTGTTTACGCATTTTAAAATGTAGACATGCATGTCATATCGATGTATCAGTGCACACTTATCTATTTTAGTTAATACGTAACTCTTGACAATTATTATGTGATTTTAAGCATTAAAATAAATCGTGACAGCTGTCAATAATTGTTTTAATCATTCATATATTCATACCAAAATATTTAAAATACACAATTATTTTCGATGAACAATCGAGTAATATAACAATGAACTCGGCTAAGGACAAATCAAAAGGTCAGCCATGTCCATATCAAAAGTGAACACAAACAAGCGGTTTAATTGATTCATCCAACCGATCGATGTGCATCATCTCAGCTACTTCAGTCCAAAAACCCTTTTGTTTGTTTGTATGTATGTTTTTTTCTTTTCTGAATCACATATTTCCCATAAATCAAAATAAACTACTTGACAGCAATCCAACCTTTAAAAAGTAATACGAAAGTAAACTACTTGACGGCTACCTCCAGGATATATATGATATGATATGATTTCTACTAGTACTAGGGAGGGAGATACCTAGAGTGGGAAAAACGTGCCGTGCCGTGACTAACACGCCGTGACTTTGGTCTCGTGCCATGACCAAGTTAATTTTTCACGTGCCGTGCCGTGACCAAAATGTCAATGAGTGGTCACGCCGTGCCTAAACGTGCCGTGATCATACGTGACTCGCATGACTCACGTGACCATTTAATTATAATTTAGGTTAGTTTATTCAAGATTTACCATTAAATTAATATCTAATGGTCCTAATTACACGTGACTCGCGTGACTACGTGCCGTGCCATGACTAAATTTATCACGTGCCGTGCCAAAGTTTCAAAAGATGGGCACGGCACGCGAATGGTCACGGCACGGGACCCGCGAGTCACGGCACGCTAATGGTACGCGTGCCGTGCGGTTCCGTGCCGTAGCAGTGCCGTTCCGTGACGGAGCCGGCTCCGGCGTGCCATTTTTCCCACTCTAGAGATACCCTTGTTAATTATTAAAAGCTACAAATCATCTCTTACCCCTGTTAAATGGTCAACCATACAAAATCAATTTTAAATAGAAATACTTTCTCCTTTTTTTCCAGCCCTTTTGCTTCCATCACTTGCCAACATGGATTCAATTTCCTTGACAACTTCGTTCATGCTCGAATTTAGTGAAGTTTCTATGATTCAAACATTCCCTAATTTCCAACATTATGAATAACCAACCCCACATGCCTAGAGCCTAGAGGTTGCAATCGGACGGGTCTAATCGGGCCAATTTGAATTCTAAGAATTGTTGGGCCACTGACCGGATCGGCCGAATTTGGTCAAGCTGGGCCGGATGGAGTTTTGAATCATGTCCAAATTTTGAGCAGGTTGGGTCTGGTTCGGGTCATTTTTACTTTTCTTAAAAGTTCGAGTTAGGTCGGATTAATAGGTGAGATCTGTTACTTATAAGTTCTAAATAGGCATCAGACGTGCTGGATCATGTGGGGGTCAGATCCGGTCGGGTTGGGTTCATTTGATTTTGGATCATATTTGATATAAGTTTTTTATTAAGTTTTTATCATAATTAGAATAAGATATTGGATATGAAGAGAGATATTGTTCTATTTACGGTCGATAAACTAATGAATTGTTGCTCTCAAAATAATATCACCCTTGAATGAATCCAAAATTGTTGGTGAAAAAAAAGATAAGTCCATCAAGGACTGGTGCTTCAAATCGTGTTAGCATCACTTGTTCTAAGTACCAGAATGAATATTAGATTATTAGTTGACGCTTTGACTTTTTTTTTCCGTTGCTATTCATGTACATCAGTATTCAGTACATACGCTGATAAGTTTGCCCGCCTATCCCTGACTTAAATAATTTTGAAATATATAACTATTCTATTTTATTTGGAATACAAGAATGCAGGTGTGCTAATATATATATATATATATAGATAGAGAGAGAGAGTGGCTAAGATCAAAGTGGTATGACCAAGGTCTTGGTGCTACCAATTAGTTTTTGCAATTTTAAAGTTCAAATAGTCGATCCAAACCGTTAGATGTTCAATCTATATTAAAATCTGCTTGGAGACCAAATTTTACATTTTTTGGAATTTTTTTACTATTTATTAAACCACTTTGAAAATTGCTGATCCGGGTGAACAGTAAAAACAGTGCAACCAAATTCTGGACCATGTGATCAGCAATTTTCAAAGTGGCTTAATAAATAGTAAAAAAATTCCAAAAAATGTAAAATTTGGTCTCCAAGCAGATTTTAATATAGATTGAACATCTAACGGTTTGGATCGACTATTTGAACTTTAAAATTGCAAAAACTAATTGGTAGCACCAAGACCTTGGTCATACCACTTTGACCTTAGCCATTCTCTCTCTCTCTCTATCTATATATATATATATATTAGCACACCTGCATTCTTGTATTCCAAATAAAATAGAATAGTTATATATTTCAAAATTATTTAAGTCAGGGATAGGCGGGCAAACTTATCAGCGTATGTACTGAATACTGATGATTTATGTGATGTTGTTTCCTCAGCCACTATTTTTTTGCAAGAGGAAAACATGCCTTTCAATGTGCTTATATCTGAGTCGGGAAAAAGAATCTTTCTTCTATTACAGGTCTCCCTATACTTTTCATCTCTTAATGTATTTTTGTTCTTCTTTCATTAGATGTTTCTTTTTATTATTGGTCTTTAGGGATTAATTAGAGATAACATCATGTTCTGACCAATAGTACCCTTATAACTAGTGTCCTGTACAAGCCATTCACATTTAAAATTGAACTTAATTGATATAGGAAACTTAATCTGTACTATACTATACTATCGTTCTGGTACCTTGTTGAGCTTTCCATTGGCTATATAGCTAGGTCAACATGATTAATTTCATAATTGAGAGATTGAGACTAAATTTTTTTTTAACATTTACTAATGCAGTGCTATGCCAAAAAACTAGCATGGGGGCAAGTGAGGCAAGAGTTGGTAGAAACACAAATCAATCCAGCCGTATGGGAGCTAAGTGGACATTTGGTACTGAAACGAAGAAAAGATTATGAAGAAACATCCGAGACAAGCATATGTCAGTTTTTGGCTGAAGCGACTTTGCCTGAAAACCAGTTCCAGGAGGTGAAGAAAAGGATCTTGAGTTTGGTTGTGCAAATTTTTTGCAAATGATAATTTTTTTTAATTGTTGTACATGTAGTTGCCCAAGTTTTGTCACTCCAGAGAGGGAAACAGTGTACAAGCATCAATAACACACTTTGAGAACATGTGATAGTAAAGCTTTGAGGGGCTAGATGATTTTTTTTTACTGGATTGGAGGGATCTTATTGTCACGTCACCAATGAAGCTGGCATCGCTTGCTCTTGAGACCTTGAGATGGGTTTTTCAGTTTCTACTCTACTTCACTATGGCGGGTGCGAATTTGCTGTGATTCTGAGGGATCGCAGGACCCTGCGATTCTAATCTCAACCATTCAAACGATTAAACCCAGAATTCTTTGGAGAAGTCAGTTTTTGTGCACGAATCTCAAAACATGTGAACGGTTGGGATTGGAATCGCAGGGACCTGCGATCCCAGAGGATTGCAGCAGATTTATTTCCGACTATGGCATGTCAGAACAGTAAAATGTAATCATGTGATTGTGATGTGTTGTTTACATCATTGGAAATATTAGAACAAATAAAAATGTGGTTTTTGATGAAAATAAATCATGTGCTTTTGGAAGAAAAGAAAAACATGTGTTGAATAAATGGTTCATTGTTTAGTAATGTCATCATTTCATTTGCTGTCCTTTTCTGTTCTGATAATTGATATTGACTTCTTCTTATGGCCCGTCAATTACTGGAATGTCAAGGGGCCGAATTATCCAAACAAGTGCCAATTAACCTCTGGAGTCTGGACCCCTAGTGGCAGAGAAAACAAGATAAAGAACTAGTTTGGGCCGTCGGTTTGTAATTTGCTTTGAGTCAGGTGACTGAGATGATCCGAATTCCTTTGTGGGTGGGGGTGTGGGTAGCTGCTCATAGCTGGAAACATGCATGTATGTATTCTTTTTGAAGGGAGAAAAATCCATAATTACATGCATGTATGATGTATTCAAACCAATTTGGGCTCGTTCGGCAAATTAATTATACCTCATTATCTCCTTTGAATGTCTTAACAATGATGATGTAATTAATAACACATGCATGACCTCTTGGCTCTTATTCCTCCACCCAGCTAATTATCCAAGTGGGTCATCAAATAAGTTGTAGCTCTCTTTCAAGGGGAAGCTTCATTGCAAGAACAGAGGATAAAAACAACATATTTTATTGTTGATATGTAAGAAAAGCAACGGTCAACGGATTTTTCTCTCGTCTTATCTTAACCAACTCCACTAGTAGAATCCAAACAAAAGCCAAAAGTATTCCATAAATTTTCTTTGCGGCAGTTCACTAATGCGACACTTTGTGATGCATATCTGACAGAGAGGGTCCCATCGTAATCTTTCTTTTCTTGTTTACTTTGCTTCTTGTGGTTCTCATTATTGCATAAATCGCACACAAAGCGTTGTATTTAGGTTCGCCAAGAGAAATCTGATTTAAATCACGAGAGACGACTTGAGGTCAAATTTGTGCCTTGATTATCCCGATATTTTTATTAATATCCAAAGTTTAATAGAAATTATTAATTATGTCCAGATTTCCGAACTTTTGCTAAAAATGTTCAAGCTGGTCAGAAAATGGCCGGCTTAGGTACCCCAGTAAACCGGCCATTTTCTGGCCGGCTTACTCTATTTTTTTTTTTTTTAGAAACACTATTAAGATCAAAATATTGAAATCTAACCCTGAAAATTTAAATTTTTTTGTTTAAATTATTTGTTTTACTTCTTTTGATATATAATTAGCATATTTATACTAAAATACGCTAGATTAATTGAAATTATGTTGAATAACCCTATATTATGTTAAATTACGCTAAATTACATTACATTACGCTAAATTACAAATGAATAGGGACGATATCTTAGGCGAAAAACGACGATGAAACTTAGAGGTTGCAATCGGACGGGTCTAATCGGGCCAATTTGAATTCTAAGAATTGTTGGGCCACTGACCGGATCGGCCGAATTTGGTCAAGCTGGGCCGGATGGAGTTTTGAATCATGTCCAAATTTTGAGCAGGTTGGGTCTGGTTCGGGTCATTTTTACTTTTCTTAAAAGTTCGAGTTAGGTCGGATTAATAGGTGAGATCTGTTACTTATAAGTTCTAAATAGGCATCAGACGTGCTGGATCATGTGGGGGTCAGATCCGGTCGGGTTGGGTTCATTTGATTTTGGATCATATTTGATATAAGTTTTTTATTAAGTTTTTATCATAATTAGAATAATTCCATAGCATAGAATAAAATATTAGATATGAAGAGAGAAATTGTTCTATATACGGTCGATAAACTAATTAATGAATTGTTGCTCTCAAAATAATATCACCCTTGAATGAATCCAAAATTGTTGGTGAAAAAAAAGATAAGTCCATCAAGGACTGGTGCTTCAAATCGTGTCAGCATCACTTGTTCTAAGTACCAGAATGAATATTAGATTATTAGTTGACGCTTTGACTTTTCTCTCCGTTGCTATTCATGTACATCAGTATTCAGTACATACGCTGATAAGTTTGCCCGCCTATCCCTGACTTAAATAATTTTGAAATATATAACTATTCTATTTTATTTGGAATACAAGAATGCAGGTGTGCTAATATATATATATAGATAGAGAGAGAGGGAGTGGCTAAGGTCAAAGTGGTATGACCAAGGTCTTGGTGCTACCAATTAGTTTTTGCAATTTTAAAGTTCAAATAGTCGATCCAAACCGTTAGATGTTCAATCTATATTAAAATCTGCTTGGAGACCAAATTTTACATTTTTTGGAATTTTTTTACTATTTATTAAGCCACTTTGAAAATTGCTGATCCGGGTGAACAGTAAAAACAGTGCAACCAAATTCTGGATCATGTGATCAGCAATTTTCAAAGTGGCTTAATAAATAGTAAAAAAATTCCAAAAAATGTAAAATTTGGTCTCCAAGCAGATTTTAATATAGATTGAACATCTAACGATTTGGATCGACTATTTGAACTTTAAAATTTGCAAAAACTAATTGGTAGCACCAAGGCCTTGGTCATACCACTTTGACCTTAGCCACTCTCTCTCTATATATATAATCAATTTAGTTAGTGGCCATTTGCTATATTGAGCTGTACATGAGGTACTATAAATGAGGTCAATGTTGATGTCCATTTACAGCATAGCAGCAGCTAGTCTCCAGCTTTGTCCTCTTAATTTTTTACAAAGCTAGCCTATGCTTAAGTTGAACGATACCTAACCTAAGTCTAAGTTTTAATATTAGAGTATTATAACTTGGGTGGTGTCTAATTTTAATGGTGCTTAGGTTGGACAATAGAATATTCTAACTTCAAACACCTTCAAAATATATATGATAATTGATCGCACTGGAGGCTATATCATCATATCAATATTCAATACTCCCTCTTGGAGTCATAGTGCTAGTGGGGAATATAACTTAGCGGGCCCCACCCAACTACCATTCAATAATTATGTTTGGAATTTTTTTTTTTTAAATTAATTTGCAAAAAGACCAATTGAGTAAATGACACTGTTTTATTTAAATGAAATGTGAACGGCACAACGTTATTATTAACTCATATTGAATCATAAGTTATCAATTTTAATATGTGCTTCTCGTGTTATTAATATTTTTTATTTGTTTAATTTAATAATCTATCTGTTGCGATGCAATTTTCTCTATGACCATTTTTGCTTATCTTTCTTCATTACCTCTCAACTTCTTTTATGAACCTTTTTTTTAATAATTTGAGAAAAAAAATATATGTATCTAAGACACCAAATTTCAGTTTGCATTACAAATAGTCAAAATACAAGGGCCAAAGTGCATCCTTCTTTGAAGCGTAATTTTAGCTTATATTCAACTGTTAGGTACATCTGTTTAATATCTTAAAAAACTATTATTTAAAACTAAAAGGTCAAACATGCATGTAGATCTATTCTCCACCATTTAGATATGATGCATATAAAAAAATTTAAGTAAATTTTGAGTTTGATTGGTTATTAAAAAAAATCTTTAAAGCTTAGATGTTAGAAAATTTAAATTATTTGATGAAAGACTAACAACAGCTAAATTGGTCCAATTTAAATAACAATTAAAGAATGCATTTATGATTTTATAGTTTTAGTTTGAATAAAACTATTAATTATATTAATTAAATGTATCATAAAAGTTAAATATAATCATAATATATTCTTTGAAGGGCTAATGCAAAAAAAAATTATTCACTTTTGGCTTTTCCTTTTTGTCTTTTTCAGCGAATTTTCAGCTAAGAGGATGTAAGCACTGAGTTGCGTCTCATTACAAAACCTTTATATATTGGATCTTCATTTAAAGTATTATTAAAATTGTCAAGATAAGTCGTTATGAATGGATCTTCATTCTTTATAAATTGGAGTTTATTTTTCTTTTGTGGTCCTTCGTAGTTCCTATCGTACTGTTACATCAATATAATTCCCTTAGTAATGATTTCTGGTTCTACTCATAATTAATTATAATTTAGTTATACGAAATAATTAAGCTGTATCTATGTATTTTGCAGCGAAACGACGACATTGAATATATAATTTAAGAAGAAAAAGTTACAAAAATAAAATCGTTCATTAGAACTTGCATTATTCCAGTGCTCTGTCATCACATGAATTAGTAATTAGCAGTACTTGTTATCTTAATTAAGTCGGTAGCGGTGACTTTATACATTTAGTCAACGTTCGGTTCGGATATATAAATTAAATGTAGGATTAAATTAAGTTAGTCGTATGCATAACATATTAACATGAGAATAAATACAGTGCTTTGTTAAGATAAAAATATATATAACCTAACTCAAACATCCAGTAGTGACATATAGTGATGGGCAATCTCTCTTAAAGGAGAAATGGCACGTTCCACTTCGGAAAATGGTATCTGAAGAAAAATAACAGAGTTCACGAAAAACTTACGCCAAAATAAAATAAAATGAAAGAAATGATAAAATCTGAAATTACAAAATTTTATAATTAGATAAATCCTTAAGGTTAACAGACTTTTATTGACAAAAGAAAATGATAACTCTACAATGTACCACTTTTAGAAAGACATCATTTGCAAAAAGATTGAAAATATTACACATTATGTTTTTTTTTTTTTGGTTAATAACCCGTAGGTATTTCATTAATCAGGACAAAAACCGATTACATTCATCTATTCGTACCAGTACATAAGTATACCTAAAGTAGTTGTACCAGTACTTAAAATATTACAACAGAGCCCCCTTCTATAAAGCTAGACAAGAAAAAACAAAAAAACAGAACCGTACTCTGATTACAAAAAGATGAGCCTTCGGGTTGTCGTGCTCAGATTGGTAGATAGCGAGCCTGTATAGTTTTTTGTGCTCGTGCTCAGATTAATAGATAGTGAGCCAGCATGGTTTCTTGTCATAGCACAAATAGTGCTGTTGTTGGGTCATAGCGAGCTAAGGGGATCCAGGAGAGCTTTGGTGCTCAAATTAGGTTTGTGCCTGATTTATTCAGTTTTAGACACAACAAGACAAGGAGAGCAAGAAGAAGAGGAAGATGGAAAAAGAAGATGGTAGGGAGGAGGAAAAGGGACAACATCAGCACATCATCATCATCGTCATCAACCATAAGTCCATAACATGTACCTTATTTATATGTATATATATAGTAGACTACGGAAGAGGTGGAACGAATTCACAACACCTCCATTCGAACCCGGAGAGTCAAGATGGAGCGAAGAGCGGTGGCCAGATTCGTCAGATAGAAGCACCTGCTCGATTGGAGTGAGGCAAGATAGATCGAAGAGCAGTGGCCAGATCTGTTGGACGGAAGCACCTACTCGAATAGAGTGAAGCGGAGCGACGAGCGGTGGCCAGATCCATTAGACGAAAGCATCGGCTCGAACAGAGTGAGGCGAGGTGGACCGGGTGATGGAGGAGGAGGTGGGGCGGGGCGGAGGAACTGACTGAAATTGACGACTCTCAAAATTCGGTCGCCTCTGAATCGCCTTATTCGCTTTAAGCAGAGGTTACGAGGGGACGGAAGTTACGAGGCTTTTTGCTGTGCAAGGGAGTTACTAACACTAAAAGAAGTAGACTGCCGAGAATCTAAGCGATCCGATATTACACATTATGTCACCAGGTCTCAAAACTATATAAAGTATTGGTAAATCAATTTTTATCTTAAATTACTAATTAAAAAATTATATAAATTAAATCTAATCGTTAAAATTATATAGTTATACGTACAAATAAAACAATTATCATATATAAGTTTATTTTTATTAATTATCTTAGGATAACGGTTTGAATAACTCTTACTTGTATTCTTACTTCATAAGTTAACAAAAAAGCTCCTTACCTATATTCATACCTAATAAGCTAATGAACAAAATTTTATTTACACTTGTCTTATCAAATATGGTATGAATCGGATAAATGGATAATTAGATATCATTGACATTCGAAATCGGTATTAATTATTCAACAACTGATATAACAATAGTGCACCAGTCCTGAAGTAGATCATATAATTATAAATCCAATTTTGTTTCAACTATAAAAAGGTCTAGCTTTCCTAATGCTTTAGAAAATTCACTTAAGAAAAAATTGGGTGCAAGCAGGGGACTCCAAAAATTAATGCTATGGAGAATTCCCCGACTTTTTTATTAATAGAAAAAATAATAATAAAATTTGACAATGAGAATCAAATCCGTAAAAACTCGGAATATAGGAAAACCATTATGATTTATAACGTCCAACGGACGTTATGATCTATAATGTCCTGCCTAATCCTTCTCCGATATCGTTAATTAATAAGAAAAAAAAAACAAACTCTGGACGTCATATTGCTTAACGTGCAGCAATGCCATACAGAAAGAAATCATGTGAACAATGAATGAACAATATCATACCATACTTTATATTTTCATTTTTATTTCTAGACGTTATGGACTCTGACGTCCAGAATTAATTTTTTTTGTTTTTAGTTAGCGATTTTGGAGAAGAATTAGCTAGACGTTATAGACCATAAAGTCTGCTGGGTGTTATAAATCATAACGGTTTTTCTATATTTGAAGATTTCACGGATTCAATTCTCATTGTCAATATTTTATTATTATTTTTTCTATTAATAAAAAAATCGGGAGAATTCCACAGGATCCACCTACCATAAGTTTATGTTGTTTGCTTCTAACTAGTGGGCCCGGATCCCCTAAAGTAACCCAATCTTTGGGTTTTGGATTGAGATCGTCCGATTCGAATTCGTCGCTCGAGATCGTTTCGGGATTCGAATTCATCATCGGGATGTGTGCGCTCACTTCGCGGATGGATTTTTGCGGATTCGAATCGGACGGCTTCGATCCAAAACCCAAAGATTGGGTTACTTCACTGGATCCGAATTGCTAACTAGTGCCCCTACCATATGATCAAGTGATCCCCGCTTGGACTTGCCTTACCAAGTGGGTAATATCAACTATCATCTCCATTTGCTTATTCTCCTCCACTAGAGTAATAGAAGGTTGATTAGCTTTCAAGACAAGCTAAGGCCATTTTTTGTGGCAAAAAAACAAAAAAAAAAAACAAAAAGAAAAGCAACTTTTGCATGGTTAAGGTAGAATAGAAGGCCTTCAATCCAAGAGTTCATGATGAAAGGAATCATAGACGACTTGGTGGCATGGTGGAGGTAGTTGTACGTGTTGCTCTGCTCTCCTGTGCCTCTACCAAACTAGTGTAGAGGTAGTAAGTTAAGGTTCTTTTAATACTTAACCAAAGAGTGAGAATTGAAACTAGAAGTGGCAGTGTATACTTGGGAGGATATTTCAAGATGAGAGAAGTGCTTCTACTCTTCTTGGTTTTCAAGCTATGCTTTTTGAGTGGGTTTGCAGATACCAATGGCCAAGATAGTAAGCTCCATACTTTTTTTTATAATTAGACAATTTTCCTCTTTCTAGAGTCTGTTTTCTTAAAATATCAACTAGAACATAATTGGTATTTGACACAAATATATGGATTTAAGGTAAGTTTTTTTGTTCTTATAAGAACTGTATTCCCATGAGACTCATCCTATATGCCGTGGTGTTTGTTCTATTTCAGTACAACTTGAATTAAGATCTACATCCTTCTTTTTTTTCTAAATCATTGTTTCACAAAGTACTTTATCATGTAAAAAATAAAACCAACAATTTTTTTTAATGAGATGAAAAAATAGCACCTCCAGATCACTGATATTATCAAATAAAAGGGTACATCTGTTGTATTTGGAGACATTCCAGTAAACATCTCTCCATCTAATAGCAACAAAAACCAATTTTTTGTCGAAATTAATAACATCGAACAAAATACAGCTGTTGTACTCCGAGCTTTGATGGATCAATGGGAAAACCGACCACCCAGCTGGGGACAATCTGACGACCCCTGCGGTACACCATGGGAAGGCATTAGCTGTACCAACTCAAGGGTAACAGTGATGTAAGTGTGTATTTAGGCTTCTCTCTCTCCCAAAAATTAATGCTATGGAAAATTCCAATAATTCCAAACGTGCTACTGAGACTTCTCTCTGTTTCAGAAAACTATCAACTATGGGAATTAAAGGTAGTCTCAGCGGTGATATTGGGCAGCTTAGCGAGTTGCAATCTCTGTAAGGAACAAAATATTTTTATAAACATATTATCTTGATTTTTCTTATTTAATTGCAACAATTGTATACTATTTTAGGGATCTCTCGTACAATAAGGACCTAGGTGGGCCTCTGACTCCAAATATTGGAGACCTGAAGAAACTTACTACTTTGTAAGACTAATAATTTACTTGATTTTTTGGACATACTTAGACTAATAATTTACTGTACCTGCTGGCTTATCTCTGTACTGGGCAATATCTTTTTTGGTATCTGAATGAGCATGCATAATTATTTGTTCTTTTTTTTCACTATATATAATTATGATATTTTCTCTTTTTCTTCAAAGGATATTAGTTGGTTGTAGCTTCAGTGGAACAATTCCTGATACAATAGGACGTCTATCAAAGCTATCTTACTTGTAAGAGCTATTTCTAATATTTTAAATCTAAATTATTATTTTATTTATGATTTTAATCTTAATTATTAATTTATAGTTATTTAAAATTTGAACAAGGATATTAATGTACCAGTTCCTCTTTCGTCCAGGGCACTGAATTCAAACCAATTCTCTGGGCAAATACCCCCATCTTTGGGTAAACTTTCAAATCTGTACTGGCTCGATTTGGCTGACAACAAATTGACTGGAACCATACCAGTATCTACTGGTAAACAACCAGGTTTAGACTTACTGGTCAACACTAAGCACTTGTAAGTCTCTTTTAACTTCTTTAAATAAAAAAGGAGTAATGAAATATCAAACTCAGAACAATCGATTTTACTAAAGTTGTTTTGTATTGCTTTCAGCCATTTCAACAAGAACCAGCTTTCTGGTAAAATTTCAGAAGCGCTTTTTAGTCCACAAATGAGTCTAATACATGTGTATGTACCTAAAATTTAATTTCATGTTTTGATTATATAATTTAGCCATAAGACATTTTGACATGCTAATCAGCTTTTCTATTTCAGGCTGTTTGATGGAAATCGACTTACCGGAACCATTCCTGCTTCGCTAGGGTTTGTTCAAACATTAGAGGTCCTGTAAGTACTCTTGCAAAAAAAAAAAAATTATTACAACATAAATTTAGATAGGATATATTATAATTTTGTCCCTGTTTTGACAGACGACTTGATAGAAATTCCCTCACCGGCTCAGTTCCTTCAAATTTAAACAATCTTACCAAAGTCAATGAGCTGTAAGTCATTATTATAACCAATGCATCTAACATTCATACTAAGATAATTTTTTTAGTTTAACATCATTAAATTGAAATATTTTATTTTATGTACAGTAACTTGGCAAACAACGAGCTAAGTGGACCGCTTCCGGACCTTTTTGGAATGAATCAACTAAATTATGTGTAAGAACTTGACAGGAAATTGGCAATTCATTTCCGTATTTTCTCATAATTAAACATTACAAATTATAATTTTTTTATTAATATTTCAGTGACTTGAGCAACAATTCATTTGATCCGTCAGAAAGCCCGGCCTGGTTTTCAGAACTACAATCGCTAACAGCTTTGTGAGTTATTTTTTAAAAGCCTCAAACAAATGAACCATCTGTAGTCCCCTATTAACTATTAAATATAATATGTAATTTGTATGTTCTCTTTTCATGCATGGAATTCAGAATTATACAATCAGCGGGTCTAAAAGGGGAAGTGCCACCAGCTCTGTTCAGCATTCCTCCACTAGAGCAAGTGTAAGCTACAAAACTAACTACCATCTATAAAACAGAAAAAGAAAGAAGGAACAAAAATTGTACATTTAATGTTATCTGTTTGCTTTGTCACAGGATCCTTGATGACAATGCATTTAATGGAACACTCGACATCAGCAAGGGTGTAAGCCAGGAATTAAACATAGTTAGCCTAAAAAATAATAATATAAATTCGGTCGATGTTGTCTCCGACTACAATGGAAGCATAGTGTAAGCGGTCAAACCATTTCTATACAAACTTAATTAAAAAAAAAATTCCTTTTTTGAAGGCCCCTTTGCAAACAATACAAGGACACTTAACAGTGGATACATAAATAAAAATAAAGTTGTTTTTATCTTGCAAAATTTTGTACTTACTTCATGATAAAAATTCCATATATTGTTTGACTAAATTAATGAGCCACATAAATGCAGGCTCTCAGGAAATCCGGTATGCAATAAATTGACAAGCACTCTTAATTCTCTATACTGCAACTTAAACCAAAAGCCGGCACAACCTTATTCGACAAGCCTAGCAAAGTGCTACACAAATACTTGCCCAAACGATCAGTCTCTCAGCCCTCAGAGTTGTACTTGTGCATATCCTTATCAAGGGATACTATTTTTCAGAGCACCTTTCTTTCGAGACATAACGAACAGTAGTCTATTTCAATCTCTTGAGATGAGCCTTTGGACAAAGCTCGGGTTAACGCCCGGGTCGGTTTATCTTCAAGACCCATTTTTTAATAGCGACTCGTATCTCCAAGTCCAACTCAAGTTGTTTCCTTCCGGTGGGATGTTCTTCAATCGAACAGAGGTGTTGCGACTCGGATTTGATTTTAGTAACCAGACTTACAAGCCGCCCCATGAATTCGGCCCATATTATTTTATTGCCTCCCCATATCCTTTCAATGGTAGTAAATAAGCAAACATATATACATTTTACTTTATTTTAATTTTTTTCATGCTACTATGAACTAAAAAGTGGAATTATATATGTTTTGAATTTGGATGTAGTTGAAGGCTCTGGAAGCTCATCAAAGAACACTAGATTCATAATTGGGATTTCAGTTGGTTGTGCACTTCTTGTAATTGCACTTATTGGAGCAGCTGTTTACGGCGTAAAACAAAAGAAAAAAGCTCAAAAGGCAATGGAGCTAAGCAGACCTTTCGGTAATCTTTATACCTAAATCTAAGCATTATGTAAGCTCATACTGTCATATCAGATAAATAATAGTTCGTCTTTGTTAACTCATGATTGTTAAATTTGCTACTGTAAAAAAGCATCATGGTCTCGTGCTGAGGATAGTGGTGGAGCACCACAATTGAAAGGAGCAAGATGGTTTTCATTTGATGAACTGAAAAAGATCACCAATAATTTTTCGCAGAGCAATGAAATAGGATCAGGAGGTTATGGAAAGGTAAAAATTATAACAAACTGTTGGTATTTCATTTTCTTACTAAAAAAAACTTATTTATAAATATTCTATACAAAATTAAATAAATACATTTTCTCAATACAGAAGTATGCTAAAAAAGTGCTTATGTTGTCAATTCAGGTGTACAGAGGAATGCTCCCGACTGGACAACTCATTGCAATTAAAAGAGCCCAACAAGGATCAATGCAAGGCGGCCATGAATTTAAGACCGAAATCGAGATGCTTTCTCGAGTTCATCACAAAAACTTAGTAGGGTTGGTTGGTTTCTGCTTCGAGCAAGGTGAACAGATGCTGGTCTACGAGTACATTCCTAATGGAACACTGAGAGATAGCCTTTCTGGTATATACCTTGAACAAATATATTAGAAATCTCTAAATAATTGTGTCAAGTAGGACCAAATTAAAAATGACTAGTAGTGTACATAATCAATAGTATTTAAGATGTTGGTTCAATTATTTTTGTATTTTGATTTTCTTTGTGATAATGTGGTTAAATATTGAATATACTGTTTGTAAAAAAAACAGGTAAGAGTGGGGTGCATTTAGATTGGAAAAGACGGCTTCGCATCGCACTTGGCTCGGCAAGAGGATTGGCTTACTTGCATGAATTAGCTGATCCTCCAATTATCCACAGAGATGTAAAATCAACTAACATTCTGTTGGATGAGAATTTAAGTGCAAAAGTTTCTGATTTTGGTCTCTCCAAGTTGGTCTCAGATAGTGAAAAGGGGCACATTTCTACCCAGGTCAAGGGAACCCTTGTAAGTATCCTCCGTTTCAACCTACAATGGAATTTTAGCTCAGCTCAAGTCCTATTTTTTTATTAATTAATTAGGAACTACAAAATGCGCATTAGACCAGTACATTAAACCCACAAAAAATTATTTCTTACTTTCTTAGGACCAATGTGACCGGTACTTGAATAAAACGAGATAAATCTGATTAGTATCAAATCAATATTAGATAGTGACTAAACTTAAAAAATTTCACATGCTTTTCAGGGTTATCTAGATCCAGAATATTACATGACACAACAATTAACAGAGAAAAGTGATGTATATAGCTTTGGAGTTGTAATGTTGGAGCTCATAATCGCAAAACCACCACTAGAAAAGGGAAGGTACATAGTGAGAGAAGCGAAGGATGCATTAGACATGAAAGATGAACAATACTGCGGCTTGAGAGGCATGATAGACCAAAAAATATCAAGCACAAACAACCCAGTAGCCTTCACTAAATTCGTGCATTTGGCGATTAGATGTGTTGAAGAAATGGCAACAGATCGACCGACCATGAGCGATGTTGTCAAGGAAATTGAATCAATGCTACAAAGTGATGGAGTTTATACAAATTCTAACTCGGCTTCTTCCTCTGCAACTGATTTTCATGCAAAAGGGGCAGTGCCTCGGCACCCTTACGTCGACTCCTTCCCGGCAAAGGATGTGAGTAGCAATTCATTCGAGTATAGTGGCGGATATTCATTGTCGACCAAAGTAGAGCCAAAATAGATGTTTTGTATTTGTACTTCTGTTCTTTTTATTTTTGTGTTTTCCCTTTCGGTACTAGTTTATTACAGTGAAGGCCTTAAGATGTGCCTTTTTTTTTTTTTTATATATTTTTTTTAACATTTTTTCTGAGTTAGCTTAGTATATTGGTGTTTGTCATACAACAAATGTTGTTACTTGTATTTAAGTGAAGTTTCTATGATGCAAACATTCCCTACTTTCCAACACCAAGTATGAATAACCCCACATGCCTAGAGGTCGCAATCGGGCATGTCGGGTCGGGTCAGATAAGTTTTACTTCCAAGGATTGTCAGGTCATGGGTTGGATCAGGTCATCAGGCCAATCGAGTTTCGGAGTGTCCACTACAGTGTAACAAAATGCGGTTCATGCGGCCGCATCGCGTATGCGGTTGGCAACCGCATAGAAAATCAATATGCGGTCTAATATGTGGTTCCGCATATTCGACCGCATATTTTTACCGCATATTCGGCTGCATATTACCGCATACCGCATATTACCGCATATATATATTAATTCTCATTTTAAAATCCGCATATATAAGTCCGCATATGCAGCCGCATACCGTATATGCGGTATGCGGTGGCTTTCCGCATACCGCATAGAAACTGCATTTTAAAACATTGGTCCACTATTTGCTCATGTCCGGATTTTGGACATGTCGGATCAAGTTGGGTGCACTTTGGTCAATTTGATTTTTTTTTAAAAGTTCGAGTTGGGTCGGGTTTGAGTCCGATCGGATCGAGCGAGTTCTTCGGATTGTGTGAGATTTGTTGCTAAAGTGGTATCGGATGGGCTGTATCATGTTCGAGTTGGGTCCGTTTGACTTTGGAGAATTGTCAGGTCACTGGTTGGATTGATTAGGGTCAGGTATCAACATTGAAATTATTCTTAGATCGGGTCGGAATGGGATAGAGTCAGTTTGACTTTCCAAAAAAGTGGGGTCGGGTCGGGTCGGGTCGGATCGGGCACATTCTTTGAGTCAGGTAAGCTCCAGGTATCCAAATAGCAGTATATATGATCTTAAACAATTTATAGGCAGAAGGGTTTGAGAGTTTTCATTCTTTCTCTCTAAATATCAATAATAAATTTGTTAATTTCTAGATTATCTACTCAGAGGACGAAAACTTCAGAATGGATCAAAATGCAAGCAAAGGACTTGTACATAGTTTATCCCAATTCTAATGAAACTAAGACATCGGAATACGCAAGTGCTAAATATGGTGCTTTTTGAGATAATATGATAGTGTAAGTGGCTAAATCACCAATATGCTGATCTCCACTGCTATTTTAGTTCATTGATCATATATGTGCATTTTGGGATAGAGTGGTTTGGTAATTTCATTTCTCCTTTCGTTTTAATTGCGTGCACTATCATTCATTATTGGTTTTTAACAAATAACGGAGTTCAATTAATTCTTCTGATCTCTAGATGGCAATCATGTACGCATAACGTGCTCAAGTCTGGAAAACAAAATAGCACATCATAGAGAAGTAACAACCCAAACAAATAATCAGTTAACAAAAGATAATTAGCTATGCTAACCAAATCTCTCCTCTTCTATTATTATCAGATATTTTACATTTTCTCTGGACTTTCCTTCTTGGAGTTTCAGCAACCGTAACTATACAGACTGAGGTGTATATGGGTAAGACAAAAGAAAAGACGGTCAAAAAGTGATCCGTTTCGCTTTACTGTACTGAACTAATCAGACTAGATCAGGCACCACCAGAACTGACACACTGCTGGCATGGAACTCCCTTGGACCAGTAGACCACAGCATGCTACACTGGGAAATTGTCCGGAACTGATCTTCTGTATTTCTTCATGTGTAGCTTCTGTGTATAAGCATTCAGTTGTTCATTTTCCTCAGCATGCACAGTTACATCGTCACAGTCTCAGTAATTCTGCAATTTCTAGACGGAAGTTAAATATCACTGTCCTTGTGAAATGGGTTAAACAGTTCAATTGGACTAAGAACAATGGTTGAATCAGTCCAATTGATGAATTCACTTGTATGAGATAAATAAATTAAGGGCACTGATGAGTTGAGTACAACACTACAACCTAAGAGGAACAAAATTTGAATTAAAAAAAATATAAAGTGCACTCAAATTAATGTCATCCTATTGCCTCTATATTCTCCAGCAAAAAGGTACCTCTAAAAGTTTGACCTTGCGGATTCGCACACACTGATGACAAATAAAACTGGAATAAAAAAATAAAAAAATAAATATTATTCCAATTACACATCCTTTTTTCCGCTATTAGACCAAGACAATTTCCATTGCTTTACATTAGAATAAAAGGTGAAAAATACAAACTGAGAGAAGGAAAGAAGCATCATCAAGGCCTCAAACAAATATGGATATTTCTCCGGAGGTTTCATCAGCAAATAAACCACATGAAGAACCACTGAGCCTAACAAAGGCACAAGCCAGATTAAATTTTTATAATAAAGTTGACTTCTCTTCATGCCGGCCCTGTCTGGAGAGTAGAAAACAAGAAGGAAGAGACCAAGACTAGCAATGTACTGAAGAATTAACTTGTCACGGCAAATCAATGGGTACATGGAGAGAAGGGCATAGTGTATGAACCAACTGTAAAGCTGTGGCTCTTCTAATGCTAGTAGGCTTGCCGGTAAAAGTGGAAGCAAAATTGATTTCTCATGAACTGTAAATACATTCGTAACAGTATCAGGAAATAGACATAACCAACAGAACCAAAAGAAATTCAACACTAACACTATTGTCTATTGAGCAATTATATTGTTAGTTATAACTATGGTTTTTCCAAAATGCACTTCTATTGTTAGTTATAACTAAGTTAACTGCAGGTCAGAATGACCAAACTACCCATGGATGATGCAAACATCAAATCTAAATTCAAAGGTTGACTCAATGAGCTGACCCAGCATGCCACAACCCTGACCCGGCCTATATCTGTTTAGATTGGCCGGAAGGGCCTAATAGACTAGTAAATATTATTGACTCACTAGAAGTTCAGCTGATTTGCATTTTATTTTTAACGAGAAATCACCAACCAGACCTGACATGACCAGTTCAGCATTTATTTGTAACCTTTTTTATTGTTAAAAAAACCTTAGCTCTCAATGAGTCAAATTTTTCATTAAAGAACGTATTAAAAAGGTCAAAACTCCAAGACCAAACATATCTACTTGGTGGGTTGATCTGACCCAACCTAACTCATTTTTAATCTTATGGGAAATGTGTCAGGTCTGGGTTTATGGTTCTTTTAATGTGAGATCAGGTCAGAGACTGAGCCATTGCCAAATAGATTGACTCCTTGCCAAAAAAAACTCGGGAAAACCCCTGCAATTGTTGATCTGAAAGTATTTTTTTAGCCCAAAATGACAAACCTGAACCCCGCCAGAGTAAAGAAAGATAAACGAATAACAAAAGGGGATTAGAATATACCTTGGAAAGAGAAGAGATAGAAGGAAAATGAACTATTCATAAGGGCATATAGAAACCCTAGATTGCTTGGATATTTCACTTGCTGAACCAAAGAAGGTAGAAATGCAAGCACCGTGAAAGACAGACTAATAAGCTTGAGGGGCTCCACTGTAAATAGCCTCTTCCATTTAATAAAAACCGAGGTGCCACACCAAAAATTAGCCACATAATCCTCGTAGATGCCTCTCTCAAAAGGGGCTAATCTAGAAACAACCTAATTAAAACATATATCAGCAATGTACGATAATTCATCACAAAACAAAAAACAAAAAATATAAAAATGATTAAAATTATGGAAGATCAATTCCACAAAAAGTACAATGACATCAAACATCTTTAAGATTGGGTTATTTGAAGGACTATTTACTATCTGCTCTTTGGATGGGCAAAATTGATATTATAAATTGTTAGAACTGTCTACAAAAAAAGTTGCATGCGGACCTCACCTCAAGGAATGGTTCGAGGGAATGAATATAAGGCCACCAAACAAGAGCAAATGTTGCCATGACCACGAAACCTAATTTCATAACATGAAGAATTGAATAGTTACGCTTAAAGCATTTCCCCAGAAGATGGCCGAAGAATGCAGGTGCATAGTATAAACTCATCTGTAAAAGCAACACAAAGGTGTTTTTAATACAAAAGATATTGAAAAGAACCTTACAAGACCACATCCTAGTATTCCCACAGCTTCGATTTCTGTTTCTTTTATTGCCTTCTATTGGCATATTTTCAGTTGAGTGTCACTGGTATCAGCGTTCACTATACCAAAAGATAACTAATAATGGTTTAATTTCATTAATTATTAACTTCATTTTTGTACATTCCTAATGTTTCTATAAAAATATAGGATAAGTATGAATATTAACAAGAAATCATATTGAAAGGAGAGAGAAAGAAGAGAGAATGTGATAAGAACCTGTTTGTGGTTTATTGCAAGAGTGAAAAGAATTGATCCAACAATATCATTATTTGAAAAAATTGCTGCAACTGCACCAAGAGTGAGACCTAAACTAATGCAGTTGTACTGGAAATGGCCGTGATCTATTAAAACTAAGCATGGATTTAGTAAAATCATTGAAAGAAGCCACATAAGTGATCTCATTTCACCAGAATTTGACCGAGAATAAGCCCACAAAAAATAAAGAGCAGCTGGAAAGAATACTGCCAGGTCAGATAACAGCACCGTCCATCTCATCGCCAATTTCCTACAACAGAGAACCATGAAACAAAAGTACCATTAAAAAATTTGTATCGACAACTTAATTTAATTTCAAGTAACTGGCTCACACTTGGAGACAAGCCTACTCAATGGAAACAAAGAAAAAGGGAAAGCAAAGAGTTAAACTTAAGAATAGAAAAAATCATACATCAATTGTTATTTGCATATTTAATTTCTATTGCAAAGCAAATACTCTATTACAAGTAGGGTCAAATTAGATAGCACCAGATGTCCAAACCTAAAAGTTGCAGTCAATTTTGGAAAGCCTTCCTGTAAAAGTAAAACAAAGAAAAATCTAAAACACTCACGAAGCATGAGATTCAAACCCACGAGAGGTGCGGAGAGCAACGGACTCAGGTAGAGAGGCGTTGAGAATCAATCCATGGACGCGGCTCTGGTACGCCGAGAGAGGAGGATAGTCAAGGCCCCAGTATAAAAGATCATTGTCGGACGAGTTCCTGTACCAATCTGACGGCGAGAGATGTAGAGTGATCTCCATCCAATGGCGCTGGGCCTCGTAGTCGCCGAACTTGGGTGGGGTCCCCTGGCCGGAGTAAGGGCCGAGAGAGACAA
The DNA here is from genome assembly GCA_011114355.1 of Carex littledalei. Classification (NCBI taxonomy): domain Eukaryota; kingdom Viridiplantae; phylum Streptophyta; class Magnoliopsida; order Poales; family Cyperaceae; genus Carex; species Carex littledalei. The sequence continues at coordinate 9,500,431 of CM022090.1, read as the reverse complement.
TGACCCGCACGAGGAGGGAGAAGAGGCAGATGGTCGCAACTGTGGCGAGAGGCGGGGAGGAGGAAAGCGGCCATGGGAAATCAGAAAGGGAGGTAGGGGGAGGGGAAGGGGAAGGCTTGCTCTTGTTCTTCCTCTTCGCCATTGTAGATCGGTAGATCTTCTTCCCGCGAAATCAGATACCGTGATCTATCTAAGAATTTCACATTTTAAATGGGCCGGCCCGGGCGAATTCGGATCCAGTGAAGTAACCCAATCTTTGGGTTTTGGATCGAGACCGTCCATTCAAATAGGCGAAAATCCATCCCAAAGTGAGCGCACATATCCTGACGACGAATTCGAATCGGACGGTCTCAATCCAAAACTCAAAGATTGGGTTACTTTAGGGGGACCGGACCCGGCCCGGGCTGGGTTCTTTTTTTGGATCCAAAATTGGGACAGAAAGGTGTTCGCTTCACAAAATGTTCAAAAATAAAAGAAGAGACTCTTGACCAAGGGTTTTTGTTCAAATTTTAAATATGAAAGTTGGCGATAATAAAATACTCCATCTCTGACACGGTTCACTTGTCAGCATCAGTTTTGAGGTTATGTTTTTCACTTCCAGGCTGCGGAAGCAAAGGAGAAGAGTGCGCTGGGAAAAGGGGCAGCATTTAATCAGAGCTGAGCCATTAAAATTTGCAGCGGCTAACTTTAGTAGAGCAGTTGCTAATTTGATGTCAAGGTTTAATTATTTTTTAATGTTATAGATAAATTAAAATCAGAAATAACTATGACCACAAGGAACATCGTATGAACAGATTTTGATCAAAAGTATTACTAATCAGAAGACTAGTATTCCGAATTCATTATAGGAGAAGAAATGATTACATCATTAATTAAATAATCAATGTTCAGCAATAAACAATGAATTTAACTAGCTGCCTGCCTATCTGTCTGGGGTCAATCCTATAGGTCCTTTTATTCACAAAGGACGGAAATATAAAGTAAAAAGAAAAAAAGAATATGAAAAAAGAGGGAAAAATGAATCGTGAGTGCAAAAATTATCTCGAGCTGGCAGAGTACTTAATTCTGCCGTGCCAACTAATCTACTAAAGCGTAGCATACCTCATAAACCTAAGCTTTTTATCAACATGTGCAATTGCACCTTGAGATATATATATATATATATACCAACTAACAACCTTTTTTCTTCAACAAGGTCCCTGTCACAAGTGCACCGCTGTAATTTCCCTTAGGGAAATATAGCTTGAGACCCCCCAAAAAGATTCTAATACTTCAACAACTAGGGATGTAAGTTGCAGTCGTTCATATACTGCTCCTCCTTAGTCAGGAAGCGCCACCAGTACTTCTTGTAAGCTGTTATGCCCAAATCAAGCCAAGGTTTCCTCTTCCCATTATAGTGCAAAGATGCAGTACGACTGACAATGTCAGTGTCGATTTTATAATTATATCCAAGCGCTGACAATGTCAGTGAATCATCTAAATGATAGACAAGGTTTTGAAATGTGAGTAGGCTTAAAGGCAAGGCTGCTGCTCGTAGAGCTGTTGGTCCCTCATCTTGATACTGCAAAAATTATGATGTCGTATTATGTTGAGCACATAACATAAAATATCAATTTTTCCAATCTTTGTATGTTGCACAAGGTAAATACATCTTATAGCCATTTTGCAAAAAAATAAGACTTAGTGTGTGCTCCCAAGTTAGGAAGAAAGGAAATCAGGAGGTTGTTAATCAATATGTTATAGCCTTTCTTAAATTAAAATATGTTCAGACATTTCTTTGATTATCACCAGTACCAGTAACACCAGAATTCGTTTGTGTACCAGTACAAACTGAGTTGCTTGACAAACCAATTTTATTTCTGCGCATGTATTTTCATTTTCTGGGTTCCTGTTAAATTTCTGCAGATGTGTGTAATAAACTTTTCTCCAAGCAAACTGCTTTAAGGTATTTGACAATGACAAAAGGGGGTAACATTAATGAATAAATCAACAAACAAATTAGTAAGAGGAAGAAATAAAGAAATCATATTTCACCAACCTGTTCAAGAAGATGGAGATACTTATCAGTGACCTTGTACTCCCTCCACTTCTCCAAATCAATTACATTCAACCCAGACATCCATGCACAAGATTTTGCTTCATAAATATTATCACCCAGATACTTCCTAAGATGCCCCATTTTGATACCGCAAAAACTCATTGCACCATTCACCTTCTCACCCATATCAAGGTCCCACAAAAATGCAAGATCACGCTGCACCACCACATCATCATCCAACAAAACCACCTTTTTCAGATTTTTGAAAATTTCAGGAAGGAGGAAATGTGAGTGGCTGAAAAGTGACATGTACTCCATGCGTGACTTTGTGGGAGGCATGTCGGGGTCATGAACTGAAACTCGAAATTCCTCCGAGAGGAATAGCTCCCTTGGTATGTTTCTTAGGTAGCTTTCCGAAATTACTGCTTCATAGTTTATTACATGAATAGCTGCCTCCTTAAAAGAATGCCTTGAAAACCAGAGCTTCATGGCATAGTAGTTAAGCGCATCAGTCACTACATGAAAAATCATGTCTTCTGTCACCTATCAAAGAAGAATTATAAGGAATAAGATTCAGATGTCATGAAAATAAAACTTTGATAACTGATAAAGTTCAAATTTAACATCTTTCAGCAAATAACACCCAACATTTTACTTCGGAGCATAGGAACCCAAACTCTCCCATGTGCAGTTAGCATATTAATACAAAAAACTAAAAAAGTTCCAACATTAAATCAATAAAATTGACTAAATTCATTCCTAACGTCTTTCTGTAAACTCAAGAATACCCCTTGATAAATATTTCGGCAAAAATTTGCAACTCAATGATCAATCAATGTTGGAACTGAGAAAAAGAATAGATCTCATCCCAAATTAGGAACTCAGGGGCAAACCTGTCAAGTTATGTACTGTAGCAAACCTTCTCTACCAAGCTAATCCAACAGTTGGCATTTATTATATAAAAATATCCCAAAAATCAAGGGGATAGCTGCAAGTATAACAACAATTGGGTGCCATTTGCAAATAACAGTATTACACTTCATGAGATATATAACAGAAAAATAACTAAAAGTTGGGCTTTTTTTTCCATACCTCAGAGCTCATCACTGTCGAATTAACTGTGACAGAAGCAGCAAGTACATGTTTAGAAAAAATAACATAGTGTCTGTACTTTGGCATATCAAACTTTTCCAGAGAAAACCCATCAGGATCTGATGTTAAGGGTTTTAAGTACTCTACGGTCAATCTCATGGTCAAGCAATGCATGCTTTTTGGCATGGTGTGAACACCAAGGTAGTACAGAAAGGCACTCTGTACTTGGTGAAAGTGTATCTCAGCCTCTGTCAAGTCGAGAATTTGCCGAAGCTTTCTGATGACATTATTGCAATCTACTGGGGATCCTCTCGCTTGAGCAATTGCCTGTTCCATCCTCTCCATCTTCTTTGCTATGCTGAAATAAAAGAAGAGAACAAGAAAAAAAAAAGTGTTATATTAATATTGTTCTCACAAAATGTGATTGTTTTGTGTGTGAATTTTCCTTTACTAACTTCAATAATACTAGCAACCGCATGGCTACAATTACTAATAGATTTCTTGCTTCAAGTTGAATTTGGTTCACAACATCCTTTACCATATACTAAGGTACCAACATATCGGTATGTACTGTTATTGACTTGTACAATTACCCTGGGGAAAGATTGGGTTAATCAATTTCCTCTCCGGCCCCCACCTCAAACCTGACTCTCATAAAAGTTCAAAACCACTCTCATTTCCAAAAAAAAGTAAAAGACAACATACTATAAACAATTCTGACCCAAACAAAAATGGGCGATACTAAGCTGAGGCCCTATGACCTTCTTTGCACACCAGTTATACCAATATGTAGTGCTAATTAAGTGCCACAATTTTTTCTCAATAAGACAAGACTTACTAAAGGATCCGATCACTTGATAACAAGATTACCAATAACAAGAATACCAATTTCAGTAAATCAAAATGAACAATTGAATAAATAAATAAACATAAGCACATACGAAGAAGGCAGGTCACCATCTACAATAGACTCGCTGAGAACCTTTTCATGTTCTTGAATGCACTGCTTCAATTCCCGAGCAAGTGCCTCCTTCCCTTGAAGTTTAGCAATGCTCGGGTAATAAGATCTAGCCACAAAAAGTTGGTCTTTGAGCCTTTTTACAATTGCGTCCTTCATGAATTCTCTCCGCTCAATCGACCATAGACAGTAGCTGCCAAACTCGATCTGGCATGCCCTGTCAAGCTCCTCACTGAATCTGAAACGCTTCCCCCTGTCATCCGTGTCATTGCTCTTAAAATAAGAAAAAACTAGGATCAGAAAAATGAGAATGCATGCATTATTGGCTTGTGTTGTAAAGCAAATGGATACCTCTGTATGATGCAAGGAAAGTTGGGAATAATTAACTCCTACAAGCACACTTGGAGGTGGAATTAGTATTGGTGGAACTATGATCTCTTTTGGAACAGCTGCATAAGGAAAAACATAATTACGGCTGTAACAGTTAGAACTTAAGCAAAGTATTGTATAATAAGAACCTAATAGTGATTGCTCCAACCACTAATTAAATTAAATTTCCATGGAATACAAGCGCAATGTGCTACCAGTATCTACCAAAAGTACTATATTACCAAGGAAATAACAGTTTTATTGTTTTCTATTTTTCTTGATTAATTCAGGAGGGGTTGAATACCAAGTTTTGGCCTAAGACCTATTACATCATCTTGTACAGGATGGAACCATAAATGTAACAGCTATGTGATTGCAACCTTTGTAGAAGCAATATCAAGGAAATAAGAAAAGTTAGCTTTAGATGAAGAAATTGATATGAGATTAGTACCTGATAAGGAATCTTGAATAGTTGTTTGTGTACCGATCTATAACAAAATTAAAATTATCTTTAGTAATGCATCTTTATATATATTTTTTTAATTAGCGCTTATTATTAAAGAAAGTGAAAAAGAACCTCTGGGATAGTTGGTATAGGTTGTTCCCTAAATTCATCTACTTGATGCTGCACTTCCTGTATTTAAGAAACAAATGTCATTGAAACAACAACAATATCGATCATGATTTATCACTCGTTATCAAATTGTAATAATGTGACATTGAACTTCAAATTTTGGTTTATGAATCTGACCTCTGATTCTTTATCAGGCCTCAAACGAGAAAAATGAAAAGCAAATTCCTGGGAGCAAAAAAAAAAAACTGTACTTGAGCAAATGGCAAAAAGAAAAGAAAAAAAGTTGCACGATTTTGTGGCTCTCACTGACTGGCTCGTGCATAACCACCATCTCCAAGCTGATTTCTGAACAATTAATTCATCAAAAGACAACTAATATAAAGAAAATGATGTTACCTCTTGTGGCCGGTCATCAGATCCATATCCTGAACCAAGAAATCAAGATATTACATATGTATTATAAGAGTAAAAAATGGGTACTGGAAATTAGAATGTGCATATCTCATTCAACAAAAATTGCAACTAATCAATTTAGACCCCATATAAATCATCATTCAAAAAATAATGGGGGTAGGATTCATTAAGGCATTTCAATAAATAAAAGAATCCATTTGCCTCATTCTCATTTAAAATCCAGTTTCGCATTTTTTTAGAGCTTCTTGGATCTGAAATTTTACAGAAAGAGGAATCAAACTGCTCCTGAAAAATCCCATTTCACTCGATCATTATGTCGGTTTCTCTTGAACATAGATCCGCGTCCGAAAAGAACAATGCGGATCAAAATAATGGCTTAAGTAAATCAGAATCAACCCCGTCTCAGATCAAACGAAATCAAACCAAACCAGATCCCAGAAAACGAAGAAACAAACAAAAAAACATAATAAATTACCCGCTGAAAAGAAGAATAGAAACGCGACAGGGACGAGGAGAGAGCAGACGACCAGCGCAAGCACCACCAAGCTCGGTCCCCTCCGCCGCCTCGCCTGAGGTGGCGCGGATGCCTTCATTTTTATCTATTAATTGGCTATATTTTCTGTTGCTTGGCGTTGGTTGTGTTGTATGCGTATTTATTTTTGGATTATTGTATCCTGGATTTGGTTCTTCCTTTGTTTTCGCATTAGAGAATAAAGAGGAAAAAAAGAGCAAAAGAGTGGAGTAGGGTAGAGAGAGAAAAAAGAGAGAATTTGATTGGGAGACAAGTACTTAATAGTGATGCCAAAAAATAGTTAATTTTGATTTTTATTGTTAAAGGGGTTTAGTTTAGTGTGCGCGTAAATATAGAATGCTTATTCTTTCTTTGTTATAAAGATTTATTTGTGCCACTATGCAACTCTTGATTAATTTGGAGAGAGGCGCTGGAGGTTGTATGGGATTTTCTGTGGCCGTCGATCGAGTCGAATCTATTTTGTGAGGGAGACTGGATCACTGGACGGGACTTTTCGCTTGTTCTTTGCTGTCTTGTAAACCGGAGAGGATAACAAACAATTAATCAATTATTATAAAAAGAATATTATCATTAGTATTTTGAATTTATTTTAAAGATGACAAGCGTAGCTACATTGTATTTTTAATGTGTTTTCTAAAATTTAAGTGTGGAAATCTTAAATACAAAATGATGATGATGGTGATACATGTGAACTGTAAACTGTTATCGACTAAAAAGCATATTTAAAAGAAAACTATTATAAAAGAATCTTTTGACCTCAAACACAGACACAAAGGGCCACATGGTTATTGACTGGAAAGAGGAGCTTTCATTGTCCTTGCAGATTGTATTACGAATTAGTTACGTTTGGAACTATCAATTCAGTCCATGAGTCCAGTCCAGCAGTGCATGTGACATAGTAGTTTTTACTTCATGCAGCGCAGGTGACATATACATCACTTTTTTACTCAATCATCTATGCACTGTATCAAGTAAAAACCGCTCTCTCAATATATTTACCTGTTGTTTTCCTCTTTTCAGACAAGTACTTTGCCTTTGGGGACCTAACCTGTAAACTAATCATAATCGCTCTGTGATTTTTGTTTTTCTTTTCATCATGGCGTGTCGCTTTCTATGTCTCTCTTTTGTCTCTCTAGGCTAAAGACAAAAAATTAAGAAGCGCTATTGTTATATCCCAAAAATAACATAACGGATGACACTTTTTTTCTTGAGGAAAAAGCCCGTAGGCATAAAATAACATAACACTTGTTGTCTAATGGTCTCACATCCCAATTCCCAAACCATTTTGGCATATTTTGTCATTCACCCAACAGGCACACAAAAGACCACACTCCCTCAAAGATTTTGCCAACACAACATCTAATTTATAATTTAATAAATAATTGTTATTTTTAGAAAAAGGTTCATTGAATAAATTAAGTCCATGAATTTTTCAATTAGATTTTCGATTCTACGTTGCTTGTGAATTGTGATCCTAATTGAATTTCAACAGTTGTTGAGGTCCTAATTGAATTTTTTGATATGAATTTTCAATTTTTTTAATTAAATAACGAGTATTGAATTGTGGTGATATATCTAATGGAACAGTGGGTCTTTGAAATTAAAATTGTTTTTAATGAATAGTAAATAACGGTAAAGAAAAATAAAAGAAAGCCAAGTAATCGTCTGTTAGAGGATTTTAAAAAGAAAGATAATGAGAAAGTGTAATGTTTTCATAGAAACTTAAGACTCAGTTACACTTTCTCATTGAAGGTTAAATATACAAAAAGTACTTTGATATATAATGTTTCTTTACTTTTTTTATTGGCAACGATAGGATGATGAGTTGTTTGATAAACTTATATTTCTATTTTATTTTTTCTGTATTTTTTTCCTCTCTCTTATTTATCTCGATTTTCATTATTCTCTCTCGTTTTTGTTTAAGACTTTGCAGCATAATCACATCTCCATCCCTACAATTGTAATTTTTTTTTTCTTACTACATTAGTTACTTCAACAATTATTTCTTAATCACTTTCAAACCATCTTCATCCCTACAATGCGGTCTAATTTTAATTTTTAAGATAAATATAATACTTCATTTTTTTTTTATATCTTTGCGATTTATTCTTATACATCTCGAAAATTAACATTTAAAACAATTACAAATTATGGTGCGATATTTTAAAAGAATTATCAAATTAACAAGATTGTTAAATTGTTAAACAATTAATCTACATCTCTATAACTAAAAATATGTGGCGACCCTCAGCTCAAACAAACACAATCAACACGAATCGAATAAAGAAATTCTCGAATTTTATTAAACCAGTAAGTTGGATACAAAAGAACGATGCAAGAAAACTAAGAAATTGAAGTTATCAGATAGCAATTTTCATAATCCAAATTCCTAGACTAGTTCTCTATATAAAGGCGAAGCTCCTTGAATTGAAATAAATCGGATCCGTTGATTAGATCTCTTAGATGGATCTTCGCTGGACACCTAAGCTGTTGCGTGGACAATTTCAATGAGTTGGTTAGATGCTCGTCCAGTCTCCAGTTGGAACTTCTCCATTTCTCCAGTTGGAACTTCTCCAGCGATTTAATCCTTTAACAGATTTTTCAACGGTCATTTCTCTGCCTTCTTTGACTGAGTCAAATAATTGAATTGGATTATTCCCAATTCAGCTTCTGATCGTGACATTCCCCTCTCCTTCAAAGTGTTCTCGACCTCGAGGACAAAATCGGGAAATCTGTGTGCGATTGAGTGGTAGCTCTCCCATGTTGCGTCCTCAATTGCCTGATTCGACCAGTGAATCAACACTTGGGACTCCGCCCGATTGCGCTTCTTGATCATTCTCCTAGCAAGGATGGCAATTGGGATTGACTGTAGATTACCAGTGGGACCTATGACAGGCAAGGTAGGGGTAATCGCCTGGGTATTTCCGATACGTCTCTTTAGTTGGGATACGTGAAAGACTGGGTGGATAGCTGATCCAGCTGGTAAGTTGAGGCGGTATGCATTGATGCCTATCTTCTGTATTATTTCATAAGGTCCATAAAATCTTGGACTAAGCTTCTGATTCCGTAGCCCTGCCACAGTAATCTAGAGATAAGGTTGTAATTTCAGATAAACCCAATCACCAGTGTTGAATTGTCGCTCACTTCGTTTTGCATCAGCATGTTGCTTCATTCGATTCTGAGCTATAGCTAAATTCAATGTCAAATGTTGCAAGGTGGCTTGTATGTCTCGTATTATCGCATCTACTGAGTCTACCTGGCTTCTCGGAGCACTGTCGAGGCATAATTGGGGTGGAGAGTAGACAAATAACGCCTCAAAAGGAGTCATCTTTATTGCACTATGGTACGATATGTTGTACCACCATTCCGTCAATGTCAGGTACTTTGCCCACTTCTTTTGCTTGTCAAATGTCATACAACGAAGGTAATTTTCCAAACATTGGTTCACTCGCTCCGTTTGGCCATCAGTTTGCGGATGATACGCTGTGCTGAGGTTAAGCTTCACTCCCATACGCATCATCAGTTCTCTCTAGAATCTGCTTGTGAAGATTGGATCTCTGTTAGAGATGATATTCTGGGGCATTCCATGGTGTTTGTAGACATAATCGAAGTAAGCTTGAGCAACATCTGAGGCCTTGTAAGGATGAGATAAGGCGATGAAGTGGGCATACTTGGTAAGGCGATCCACCACTACCATAATTACGTCTTTACCATCTGATTTCGGTAAGCCAGTTATAAAATCTAAACCGACACTGATCCAGGCATCTTTAGGAATCGGCAGTGGTTGCAAAAGGCCCGGTGATTGGACATGTTCAGGTTTAGCCATTTGACAAACATCACATCTCTTAATGAATTGATGCACATCCTTCTTCATGTTTGGCCAATAAAACAACTTTTTAACTCTCTGGTATGTGGCTGTAATTCTAGAGTGCCCCCCTAAGTTAGATGCATGAAACTCCCTTAGAATGGTTTGTCTCCAGTCACCCGTGTTACCCACACATATCCTGTTCTTGTATCTGATCAACTGTTGGTACTGACTGTATGGTCGATCTGAGTTGTCTTCTTGCTGTGAGCTCATCTTCTCTTTTATTTCCTCAATCCAAGTGTCCCCTGCATAACTGGCATGGATATCTTCGACCCATTGGGGTCTGATTTCACTCAAAAAATTTATTCCTGCACTCACAATACAATACCCAATTTGCCCCTCCTGCCTAGACAGTGCATCAGCCACTATATTCTCATTACCCTTTTTGTATTCAATTGTGTAATCCAAGCCCAATAATTTACTCAACCCTTTATGTTGACTAGCTGTGTTAATCTTTTGTTCCAATAGATATTTTAAACTTATGTGGTCAGTCTTTATTACAAATCTACTTCCCATTAAATAATGCCTCCATTTGGTGATGGATGTTAGTAAAGCTAAGAATTCCTTCTCATAAGTAGATAGTAATTGATTCCTGGCTCCTAATTTTTTACTAAGAAAAGCAAGTGGTCTTTTATTTTGAATTAATACAGCACCTATTCCATGGTTACTAGCATCAGTTTCAACAATAATGGTTGGGTAAAGTCTGGTAAAGCAAGAATTGGGGCTTGAGTCATTGCAATTTTGAGTGTGTCAAAAGCAGCTTGAGCTTCACTATTCCATGCAAATGCATCTTTTTTTAATAGCTCAGTCAATGGTCTAGAAATCAATCCATATCCTTTGATAAATTTCCTATAATACCCTGTGAGTCCTAAAAACCCTCTTAGTGCTTTTACTGTTTTTGGTGTGGGCCAATCTTTCATGGCTTCTATTTTCTTGGGGTCAGTAGCTACTCCCTCTTTGGATATAATGTGACCTAGATATTCCAATTGTTCTACAGCTATGTCACATTTACTTCTCTTCAAAAACAATTGGTTTTGCCTTAACAGTTCAAAAGCTATTCTGACATGCTCAACATGTGTAACCAAATCAGGACTGTAGATCAAGATGTCATCAAAGAAAACCAATATAAATTTCCTTAAGTGGGGTTTAAAAATTGAATTCATTAGAGCTTGGAATGATGCAGGGGCATTAGTAAGGCCAAAGGGCATCACTCTAAACTCATAAAGCCCTTCATGTGTGTGAAATGCTGTCTTATAGATGTCATCTTCATGCATTCTAATTTGATGATAACCTGATCTTAAGTCTAGTTTGGTAAATACCTTTGCATGCTTTAGTTCATCAAGCAGGTCATCAATAATTGGTATTGGATATTTATTTTTTATGGTATTCTCATTCAGCTTTCTATAGTCTACACACATCCTCCATGTGTTGTCTTTTTTCTTGACTAAAAGAATTGGAGATGAGTAAGGACTGCTGGAAGGTTGTATAAAAGAATTCTTAAGCAACTCATCTATGATCTTGTCAATTTCTAGCTTTTGGTAATGAGAGTTCTCTATAAGGTCTCAAGTTGATTGGTTTTGAGTCTGGTTTTAGAGGAATTTTGTGGTCTATGTCCCTTTTTGGAGGTAATACAGAGGGCTCAACAAATAAGTCAGAGAATTCATCCAAAATTGGTAAAAAATGGTGATTTACCTGTTCCTCTACCTTGTCATCAACTTTGAGACACTGTGCCAATAAGACTTGACCTGCTTCATAATTTCCTTTCATCATACTTGAAGTCTGTTCAGTAACAGTGAGCAGTTTCAGTTTTGCCTCCACATCTTCATCTTCCAACTTGATGAATTTGCCATCTCTCTTCAGCTTCATACTTCCTTTGTTCCAATCAACTAATGTGAGTCCCAATTTGGTTAGCCAGTCCATGCCTAGTAGCAAATCATGACCTTGCACATCCAGAACCTTTAAATCTGCATTAAATTCATTGTCTTGCAAATAGAATTTAAGGTTTTTGCACATCATATCAGTTCTCATCTTGCTTCTATTGGCTACACTCACTGTCAAAGGCTTTGTCTTATCTACTGCCAAACCTAAATTGTGGACGATATCGGGGTGGATAAAAGAATGCGTACTTCCATTATCCATGAAAGCACATACATGAATTGATCCTATTTTTCCTCTAAATCTCATGGAGGTGTTATACTGCCCATTACAAATACTAATAAAAGCAATTTCTCCTTCCTCAAATTCAATGTAATCAGCAAAATCACCTTGATTTGGTTCATTTACTTGTTCTATTTGATCTGGGTTTGGTTCACCTTGATTTGAGCTTAGTACCATATCATTTTCAGCTTCTATGGTGTGAATGGATTTGGAATTACACTTATGCCCTTGCTGCCACTTTTCGTCACACTTAAAACATAAGCCTAATACCCTTTTTTGATCCAAGGTCAGATTACCAGTTGGTTTACCCATGAGCTTAGGGTGCTCAATTCTTGGATTTTGTCTAATTAAAGTTTGCCCTTTGTCCCTCCACCTCGGATCAGCAGCTGTGTTTTGGTATTGGTTCATGTTATGATACTGATTTGGCTTGTCAGTAGCTGAATTTTGGTACTGATTTCTGTTCTGGTACTGGCTTGGCTTAACCATTGCACTAACCTTTCTAATTGTACTGTCAAGTGAAAGTTCAATTTGTCTAGCACATCTAATGGTATCATTGAGTGTGCTAGTGTTAAACAGTTCTATGGTGTTCCTTAATTCTTCCTTTAACCCACTAATAAACCCTTCTACATAAAAATCTTCACTAGTGATCCTTCTCTTATGAGTCAGCCTGGCTCTTGCTTGCAAAAACTGAGTTATGTATTCCTCTAGACTTCCCGATTGATGCACCCTTTTAAATTCATCAACAGCATTTCCATCTTTTTGAGAAAAGAAGCTGAGCACTTCTTCTACCAAAATGGCCCATGGTGGAGAATTTGGGTTTGCAATCTTGAAACATCTGTACCAATCTTCAGCTAGTCCTGTGAAATGCATAGTCGCCATTCTCGATTTGTATTCTTCAGGGATTTGGTACATGTCAAAGTAGAAATTGCAACACTCCACCCAAGATGTCGGTTTGATTCCTGAAAAACTAGGAAAGTCCATTCGAGGTAGGTTCACTCGTTGCTCATATTGCCTCCCTTCTTGACGCAATTCACTCCTTCTTGGTTGTTCTTGTTCCAAGATTACACCTTGAAGAGGGATTTCAGTTCCTCCCAGATTGCCGATTACGCCTTGTTGAACAACCGTATGAGCTCCTGTGTTACTACTCTCTGGAGCATCAGGTATTGAATTATTATTCCTTGCTTGAATCGCTGTCATTAACTCTCTAAATTGTAGAGAATTGGCTTGAGTCAACTCATTAAGTTGCCGAGAGGTGGTGTCTAATTTCTTATCCATCACAGCAATGGCTTGAGTGTTGTTACTGGTGGCTTGAGTATTGGCATTGAGCTGTTGCTTGGTTGCCGCTGCTTGATTCTCAAGATGAATTAACCGGTTGCTCATCTCGTGCTGCACTGACTCCGAATGCAATCTTGACTGTTCTGCCTGTAAGAACCTATTTGTCAGTGTCGCCAGATCCATTGTCGCCTCTTCATGCCCCGCACCGCTACGAGTTATCGGCATCATTGGTCGTCTCGTCTTTCTGTCCAGGCGACGCTTGTTCCTCCCAGATGCAATCTTGAGAGCTCTGATACCACTTGTGGCGACCCTCAGCTCAATCAAACACAATCAACACGAATCGAATAAAGAAATTCTCGAATTTTATTAAACCAGTAAGTTGGATACAAAAGAACGATGCAAGAAAACTAAGAAATTGAAGTTATCAGATAGCAATTTTCATAATCCAAATTCCTAGACTAGTTCTCTATATAAAGGCGAAGCTCCTTGAATTGAAATAAATCGGATCCGTTGATTAGATCTCTTAGATGGATCTTCGCTGGACACCTAAGCTGTTGCGTGGACAATTTCAATGAGTTGGTTAGATGCTCGTCCAGTCTCCAGTTGGAACAGATTTTTTAACGGTCATTTCGCTGCCTTCTTTGATTGAGTCAAAATAATTGAATTGGATTATTCCCAATTCAGCTTCTGGTCGTGACAAAATACAATCACCACATCGAGGAGCGGACCCAGATGGAGCTAGGGGGGGCAACTGCATTCTCTAGATTTTGAATTTTTTTTAGATATCTTTAGGTTTAGACCAACTTTGCTCCCCCCCCCTTTCCGGAATTTTATTTGCTGGATTTTTTTATTTGAATTAAATTAGAGTTATAATTAGAATAAATTTCTTTAATTTTGATTGGTAAGTAAGATTAGAAATTAGAGCAATGAAAATTATAATTTAAGAGTATTATTTTTTATCTAGTATTTAATTAGCTAATGAATTTGAATTTCAATAGCTATTTAAATCCGATTATCTATTTTTTCATTCTCCTCACAAAAATTTTGGATCTGCTTCTAGCAGCATCAATATATATAATTCGTAAGATAGAATGACGAGGATCTAATTTGAGTTGTCACCCCTTGTCGTATTTTGCTTATTAATTTGGAATCACATGACGATGGGAATAGCTTGGGTCCGATGGGTTTCGGGACCTTCCGATCTGCTTTAAAATTCGTGTGCACGAATTTTAAAACAAACGCAAAAGTTGCGGGCGCGAATCTTAAAGCAAATCGGACGGTCATCGAACCCATCGAACTCACTTTGAGTCCGATGGACATGGGACTCAAGCTACTCTCACGACGATATGCTTGTTGGATCTTTTCCCAAGGAACACGACGGCTGAACATAAATTAAGTTTGATCGTCAGCTCTTTTGCATATGACTACATACGTGTATTTGAGATCTCGTCTGATTATGACAAAGTCGGGCAATTGTGCAAACGGTTTTTCCATTTTTATATGCATTTTAGTGTACAACTATTATTTGTAAATAGACTTTTGGAGTACATCTATTTAATATTCTACCAACATTTATTAATTTAAATAAATATTTTTTGTATCATTTTAATAGACTATGTATTAAGTTTGACACAAAATGAATGCCACTTATACATGCATCAAATTATCTGTAAAGTTTATTGGCGCTTTCAAAATTATTAATATATTTTTTTCAAATCCTTTGATGGATAAAATGACTTTCACATTTAAATTTTTTTATACATAACCTATCCTAATGTTATCAAAGACGTTTACAATTTTATTTTTTTTATAATTGACGAAGATATCAATAGATGTATCACAAATAAACGTATTGAGTCCGTTTGGATATATTAAGAACAGATGTTATTTTAAAATAGGAGCTATTTAGAAGAGCAATATGCATTTAAATAATATTTTTGCTATTTAGAATGGCTGTTATTCTCTATTTTTTGTAAATGTTAGAATAGCTACTATTTTGAAGTGTGAAAAAAGAGAAAAATATATTTTCTTTTCGGATTTCCGACAACAAAGTTCCGAAATAACAAAGTTGTATCCACGTCATGATAATTCGTTTAAGACCTCACTTGCTTATCTTTCCGCTTAATTAGCATCTTGTTAATACTATTATTTCTCGCTTACTAATTCAAACAACATTTTTACTAATTCAAATAGCACCATTTTCACACTAATTTGAAAATCACTATTTTTTCTCTATTCTCATCTACTATTCTCAAATTTCGTTATTCTAGCTATTCTAGCTCCCATTCAAACACCTAAGAGAATATACACTGGAATTATCTTTTAATTAAACTAAGTGGCAGCTGGTACGGTTGTTTTACCCAAAGTGCAACAAGGAAATGCTTTTTCACTTCCCATAGAGGAAAGATAAGCATACCAGAGCAGCACCCTACAACCTGATTTAAATTTTAGCAATAGAAACCTCCACAAAATTAACAGCAGCCCAAATTTTGTATAAAGAAACCACTTTTCTAGTACTACGATTTGCTCTAATTAAGCCCCTACATAGCTTTGTACAAGCCGTTCTTCTTAAATACCAAAAAATCACCTTCAAGGGAGTCCAACAAGTCAACCACCAAATCTTTCTTCGACCCACCGAAGTACCCTATTGTGTCCTCTAGGGTAACCTAAAATGGAAGGAAATGAATTAAGCTTCTTCAAAATTTATCCTGTTTTTCATATGGTAGTTTCAGTATATTTTTAGCAGAAAAGATTGCCTTTGCCATAACAATACATCCTGGTACAAGCTACTAATCCAGTTCATAACAAACTTACCCCATCACGGCTTCTCACCCATTGCATCATAGCATCTTCGGTGGCTTCCGGTACATTGGTGGATGCTAGCCCATGTTCATGAACCTTTTGGATCTTTTTAGGTGGTGACTCGACACGCCTGTGGTGTTGCTCCATGTTACCAGTTAATTCAGGCTGCTCATCAGAGGATGTGGCAGTCAAAGTTTGTTTGACTGAGAGACCCAGTTCTTCCATTGTCAGAAATGCCTTGATCATATCATAGGTCACCTGAAATTAGAGACATTCATTCCCCATAGTTAATAAATGTGAAGTTTTGCATGCCCCTACTTATCAAGAAATAGCAGAAAGCCCACAAATCATTTCATTCTTTGCAGAGAAAATTAGAAAGTAATAACCTGAGTCTTTTATGTGGTTCAATATTACAAAATTGAAAAAAAAAAAAACCATCCCTCAAGAAACATAAATTGCGTCATTAATTTGATTTTAAAAAATGCTAGGAAGCATTTTACTAGCATTTTTTAAAAATAAGGTTTTTATCATCATCTCATTTATTAAACATTTTTTTTTCTAATTATCAAAATATTATATTGACATGAGTGGTAATCAGTTAAGTACTAAGGAAAACATTAACTGATAATAAGTTTCCAATAAAAAAAGATTTGTTATGCAAAGTATGGAAAGGAGTATTGTTACAAATAAGTTTCAAAAAAGATTCTTTTTTATATCACTCACATTTTCTGGAAGTTCCTCTTTGATTGGCTTGAGCCTGTCCCGGGCTCCAACTTTGGAAATAGCCGTTCCAATCTGGGAGGCTATATCTACCGACAAACCTATTTCTTCACAGAACCGGACCCAGTTAACTTCACATCCATCCCGAGCAGCTTCAAGTACATATGATATTACAGTTTGCTCTTTTATAGGAGCCGCCCTTCCAGACCAGTTCTGCATGTGCAAATAATTATCTAAATTTGAAATGTATAGTTTAGGTATTTTCTTTTCTTTCCTTTCCTTTTATTCTTTTTGTGAAAAGCAACTTTGATGTACCCACTTGCAGGGTTACATGATTTGGCATTTTGCACAGAATGCGTGGGTTTCATAATACCACAAACAGTGAGCGCTTTGCCTTAATTCCATACTACCTGCTTTCTTATATGTTGAGACCCAAAAATAGACCAATAAAAACATCTTTAATCCAAACCCCAACCCTCTAATCAAAAGTATTGTTTTTTCCCAAAAAGTTATTTCGTCTGCATTTTTTTTATATTACAAATATTAGCCTAGTTTTTTGTCAAGTGAGAAGAAGATCCAAGTTAAGCAGTGTATTGTGCAAAGGATTTGACAGTGATAAATTTGTCAACAAAAAAATAAATGTAGAAATATTCATTTCATTTTTTCCTACTCTTTCAAGTGCCTCGAATCCTGAGTATATCTGCAAAGGGGGATAAGTGGTGGATACAATTGCAATATCCTCTTGTAGGCCTTGCAGAAATGTACTTGTAAATTTGCAATATATGTCCTTCAAAACCTACTCTTTTGCAAGTCCCCAAGATGGCTTCTATAGAAGTAATTAAACACAAAAGAGGAAGGCTATTTAATTTTCCCCACAACCCCCCTTCCATAAGTTTTGGAAAACAGAAGATCTTCCAAGTTTTTACAAAGGCAACTATGAATAATAAATATTAAAAAAAGGAACAAAAGTAGACTCACAGCAATTTCACCAAAAGAGAGACCATCATTCTGCCACATTTTCCATGCCTCAATTTTGGCTGCAGCAGGTTTTCTCTGAGAGGAATGTTGCAACTCTTTTTGGGAACTACTTTGAATATGAACTGTGGGACCCATACTATCAAATTTTAGATTTAGTTCTTGAGACAACCGACTGATTGTTTCGAGAATCATGGAGCCATGCTTTGCTACAAGGTGCTAAAAGAATGACAAAAAAAAGGGATCATAAAATATCAAGATGAACAAAAAGATTAAAAGGCAAGCTCATACACAAGATCCTTCTAACGACCATCGAAGAAAGTTACATTACCTGCTATCAGGTCAACAAAGCTAACGGCATATTGTGTTCTAAGCTGCATTACCTTGCATAAAAGGTACTAGACCAAAAAGGCTGTCTACTGTCACCAAAAAGGTTGAGAGGAGTTGGTTTGGCAAGGCCAATAATTTCCCTAAGTTCATCTGTCAAAAAAATTCTTATAAAGTCTCTTACCTGGTTTACACCATCAATATTTGCCAATCGGGCTTGAGTTGATGGCCTCGTCTTTGTAATCTTAATAATTGTTTGATCACCACATATTGCATATCTGGAAAAGAAAATAGTAAACCAGTTTACCGAACTGAAGAATCAAATAAATGTACATTTTACGAGCATTTTGAAACATTAGTTACTTACGGTGCGGTCCCGTTATCTTTTGCTATTTTCATTCTTGTATCCAACAGCATATTGTAAATCTTGGTTTCAACCTAGAAAAAATAATACATAAGAATTTATATTTTTGACAAGACCATATGATTGCTAGAGCATCAAACTATCAAAACAAGGTAAATTTAATGTTTAAGTTAGACCCAATATTTCAACTATTACATTTCCCGCATTTAATGTGACCAATTTACTTGTGGTATTTTGCAAGGGATCCATGTTAACAAGTGCACTGAAAGGATATTATGTTAGTATGGATGAGTACAAGTTATGAACCCTTTTCTCCAAGATACAGATTAACACAACCAAACCGTATATATTGCAATGCTTGTTTTAAGTTTGCACAGATTCCTGTGAAGCATTATAGTTGATTAAACATAAGGATGCTATATTTTGTTTAACTGGAACTCAATCTACCAACACTAATTTTGGATAACTAGAGCATGTTTAGAGTTATTTCAATTTGACTAATGCTTTGATGTAACAATTAACGGACATAAGTGGATTAGTAATACCTCAGTAAAACTGTACAAGTCTAAGGAAGTGATTGATTGATGGTTCCCTATTTGACTCTGAGAAGAATCTGCCTCCTCTTCTATCATTTCTGTTGTCATTGCTAACATCAATGGCTTTTGTTGAGCTGTATTGGCAGTACAAAGAAATTGCACCCCTTTGGGACTAACACTGAAAAAATATGGGACAGTACAGTACATCTGTGAGCTAATATGACACCGCCCAGATTGCACCGTTTTGACCGTGTCATAATATACATCATAAGGTAATAAGGTGCACTTATATCTGTACCCCTAAAATGTCAAATCATATATACCCAGCAAAATGAGAAGGTTCGATTGAAATTGTAAAACCTTAATTTCATTGATCCCCAACTTGGGTTAAATAGTGTGCACATATTACATAAAGGTCCCTACACTATTCTCTAATTACTCTTTTACCAAAATACCCCTAATACATATAACTTTGTTTCTCAACAGTTCGTAATGGCCACATTTTAAATAAGGAACATCAACTGTGCCTCTATAAATAGGAAAACTATTCTAAAAACACCTTAACCCTTTGTTTCAAAAAGAACTTCCCTCCCTAATCCTAACAAATGGAAAAAAAGAAAAGTAATCTTGGTACTTGAAAGAAAGTAAAAAAATGTTAAAGAGACATTTTCCAAGTCATAGAGGGGCTATAAGATACTTCTCTTGCTTCTAGGTGCCATACATGGTTTATAGGTTTTTGTAGGGACATACATGGAATGATTTCTTATGATGGAATTAATATTAACAAAAAAGCATTGAATTCACTTACCTAATGAACCGAAATGAATCTCGAATTGTTTCACTCAAGAAACCTACAAAGAAAGATGTCGTCACTGCCATCAAACACTAGATGTTTGTATTTCAATAAAAAAATAAATTGATGAAGTAAATAAGTATGTATGAATTAAACCATCATACCATTAGCCAGTAAGAGACCCCCAAGTGCCTTCCACCAATTTGAGGAATTGTCTTTACCAAGCCCATGCATAGGCAGCTTATCAAAATTATTTTTTGTAATTCTCTTACCCTGAAAATAAATGGCGCAATCAAAGTAAATTTAAGGATTGCCAACAATAGCTCATATGGTATGATATACATGAGACACAATAGATTATATTAATGTGTACATACATGAGATCCACGAAGAACGTCAATAGGCATATTAAGGCCAAAGTTGCCCCCACACAATTTAATACAGGATAAAAGCAAGAAAGATTCTCTTGACAAGTCTCTTTCCCTTTTTGGCCCTGTACAGTTATCACAGTTTCCTGTAATCAATCGCAACAAAACAGTCAAAAGAAAACCATGTGCCAACTAAATCTGGAAAATAAACAGAAAATCGAAAAGATATACAACTACTTGCCAACTTGGGCATGAATAATATTTCAGCAAAACTAAAACTTGATAAAATTGGAAAAGAGAACAAAAAAATGAAAAAGAAAAGATAAGAAGAGTGTACCACAGGCACTTGCACTTTTTTCTCCAAAGTATTCCAACAAGAAATTTCTACGACAAGTGCCCAGGGCACAATATTTCTGAGCTGCCATAAATGATTCCATAATAGCTTTTCTTTGATTTTCCTGCCAAAATGAAGGGAACTCCGATAATAAAAAATATATTTTAAATGCAGATTTGAACACTTAACCTCTAACCAGTGCGCAATGAACTGGTACGATACAAGCTTGGACCAACCAAGACACTGCCAGATTTTGAATTGACCAATTTTTAGCTTGTTTTGAAAGTATAACATGCATACACATTGTGCTTCCGAGCAGTAAAAATCAGCTTTGGCGAAGTCACCCCTGGAATAGTAAAGCCAGCAAATGGATGGCAAACCATCTCTGCCACAACGGCCACTTTCTTGATAGTATGACTCAAGACTTTTGGGGCATCCATAATGTATAACACATCTCACATCAGGCTTGTCGATTCCCATTCCAAATGCTATTGTTGCCACCATAACACGTGTTTCATCCCTTATAAATGATCTACAAGGACAAAAGAAAGTAAACTCAGCACCAAGATCTCCCAATGATATAGGACATCTTTTTTTTTTCTTTTTCTTTTTAAGAATAAGATGCAAACAAAATAAAAAACAACAATGGCCTTACCTCTGGAAAGGAAATTCATGTGAAATAATGATGTGTACAGTTGGAAGGAATTTCAGGCCAAAGATTTTGAATGAAGGACAATCATCAGGAAGGTAACTTTTATTTAAAATTATAGTTTTCTACTTTTAAAGGACAACATTATTAAATTTACAGAGAGGTTTTATTGAGAGCTGTTTCTAACAGGGACTGTTATTTAAAAGAAATAAGTACCACGGTACAACAAACAAGAAATAAAACCTGTGCGATTCTTCCCGAGCTTTACTGCCCATCTTGCCATGGTATAAACCAGCCTCAATTCCCGCATTTCCCAGCAACTCATGAATCTAGAGAGAGAGAGAGAATAAATATATTAAATGACAAATGTGCATTCAATCAAAGCCGGTACAGAACACGAGTTCTGGGGATGCCACAACTTAGGCGGCAAAAACATCATATCTCTTAATGAATAGGGTGTTGCAGAAAAGCTTATCAGTTGATCAATATAAGCATTCGCCTTAAAGTACTTTTTTGCCAGAAAAATTGAGAAAAAGATAATGGGACGAACCTGTTCAGTGTCCTTGATGGTGGTGCAATATATTATAGTGGACCCCGCATTGACAGTGTATTTTTGAACTTCGGAGACAAGCTCATCAAGAAAAGAGCCAGATCTATTGCATAACTTGACCCCATAAAATAGGTTGGTGCGGTCAAATGAGCCTAGGGTGATTTGAGGTCCTCTTAGCATTAAGGAGCATACAATGTCATTACGTACCCTAAAAACGCAAGATATATGAAATTAGCATTTCCCTTTTCATATAGAAATTGTACATAAAAGCTAAGTGTGCATTTCAGTAATCAACCCAAGGACACTTCACAAAATGACCCTGAAAAACCCAAGTACCTGCGCAAAAATGAAAAATTTCTTGTAAAACCCTCTAAAACTTTATAAAATCACATCACATCCTCCTCTGCTAACTTCTTAAAAAGAATCACATCAACTCTTGCCATAAATCAGGAGGATCTTTATTATCTTCATGATTGTAGGGTTATACATGAGTTTCCTAAGTTCTAAAGGACGTGATGAGTTTTTTTTTTCATATTGAAGAAGGATGTAAAAATATGGACCTTCGGGTGTATTATCAGCAAACTTGCCCCTCAAAAGTGCTTAAGAGTTAAGAACATGGTGGGGAAACAATTTTTTTTTAATTTTTATGGCAGTCAATTATTTACAACCTCAATTCTAATAGTATGAATAAAAGTAATGTGCACATACTTCTCAGTTGCCGTGGCAGTCAAAGCTACAAAAGGCACATTCAAGAGAACGTCATGTAACAAATGCAATTGTTTGTACTCTTTCCTGAACAGAAAATTAATAAAAGTGTCAGAATGTTCTGCAGAGAGAAAGTAAAAAAGAATAATTTACGTTTTGTACTTCATTGATTAAAAAAAAGAAGATAGAGGCCTTTTAACACTTTCACTTGGGTACAGTTTTCTCCAAAATTTGGCAGGAGTAAGGACAATTATCAGCCTTACTCCTACCAAGTAATAGCTTGGTTTTAAAAATAATAGAACTAACTACTTATATTTATAAATAGCTTCATCTGAATCCTGGAATAATTGTGGTTTCCCTAATAATGCTTGCATTTCATTCCAATTCTTTTATGCCCTGACTGAACAAAGCTTTCATGCATCCATGTTTGTCAGAGATGAAAACTTTCACAAATAGAGGTTACAAAGTGCAATTCCTAACCTGAAATCATGGCCCCACTCAGATATGCAATGTGCTTCATCAACAGCCAACAAACAAATTCCAGCTTCAAGCAAATTTGTCCAGAACCTATTAATTATTACACATGCTACAGTTTATTAGAGATAAACACATATCAACTTATAATTCAAAAGCAAGCTTCTACATGTACCATCAGTTAAACAGACTCCTAAACTTGATAAAGGGAAGAGAGGTGAAATAACTGAAAATAGGTTGTTTAGCCAACTAAACCAGCAAATTAACATATCTGCCAATAGCATTTAACATCTTATGAATTGTATTGTTCTTTTCAGCCTATTTGCCCCCTCTGCCAAAACAAGGTCTCAGCAGAGAGAAAAGTAACTCCATTTGCCCCCTAGTTCATAATGTTAGCTCAAGAAGATCTCTCCATAACATGCAAAAAAACATACAGCGTACCTCATACAATACACCTTTCCTGGCACTCTAACAGCTGGGTGTTTTGCAAATCTTAAAAATTAGTGGCTGTCATCTGAAAAATTCTCGAAAGTTTCTCAGCATACTTACAAACAAGAAAAATTCTCACCTTTTAGAAAGAGAGCAAGCCTTCTCAGGAGTCATGTACAACACATCAAAAAATCCTTTTTCAGCATTGAATGAAACACTTTGATTAGTCTGCGTGCTACCAAGATACTCTGCCTTAATTCCCCTTTGCTGTAAGCTCATCACCTGTTTTAATCAGAGGAATTAGCTAATTTTAATATTTAAGTACAAAATAGTAGCAAAAGGGAGAAAAAAATTGTTAAAGTTCTGTATTGATGGGAAGAAGCATACCTGATCTTGCATCAGGGACAAAAGGGGACTCACAACAACGGCAGTTTTTTTGGAAATAAGTGGAGGTATCTGATAACTGAAAGGTTGCTTATGGAAATTAGAGAAGTTCCAGGACAGAAATGCAAAAAAGTACAAGAAAAAAGGGGGCTTTTCAGAGAAGCCCGATTTACCATAGAGATTTGCCACTGCCAGTGGCCATGACAACCAAGCAATCCCTTCCTTGAAGAACTTTCTCTATGACTTCCTTCTGATACGGACGAAAATGGGAGTAGCCGAAGTATTTCTGGGATATCAAAAGCAAAAATACCATTAATTTTTACTGGTAGAGAAATAACTAGTTTATAAATATTTTTTATTTAACTTGCCTTTAGAACGGGATTCATTAATGACGGCTGTAGCGCGAATTTGTGATTTTCAGATAAGAAGCGTCCCGCTCGAGGGGGAGGGGGACTGTGGAGAGGGAGAGAGGGCGTGAGGTGAGAGAGACGAGTGTTCCCGCCAGTTCTATCTTCTTGGACGCGATGGGCCCAAACGGCCTTGGGCTGTTCTCTGGCCCATTAACATATTACCGGATAGTTCTCTGGAAATCCGAAACCGAATTCGATTTGATGTTTTATCGGAGCTATCTGATCATATCAAGATTTGTGAATACTTGTTCCATATAAATTATAAAAAGAATGGTACGGATCTTACTACGAATCGGACAATTCCCTAGTTCATCTGTTAAAGACCGCGTGGATGACGTTCCATAGATGTGAGATGTCGTAAATCAGTTAATAACAAGTAATGCCCGGCAAGTGTAAAATTTTTATACATAAGAAAATAAAAAAAATAGAAAATATCATGTGGAAATTTGAAAAATAGAAAGGCAGTAGGGGCCATGGCACACTCAATACCGTGGAAAAAAACGAAAAAAAAAAATCCAAATCTGAGCCGCCATGGCACACCCCAACCTGGAAAAAAAGAAAAGAAAAATGAAAGCTGGACCGCCATGGCTCAGGCCAACCCAGAAATGAAAAAAAAAGTGGGCCGCCATAGCATACTACAACTACTACCTAAGCTCATAAAAGACCCGAGACATCCAGATCTGTCTCTCTCATCTCATTCTTTCCTTCTCATTTCCGAAAATTGACGGAGCTCTGAAATTTTCAGGTAATAATTTTTTAGTTAATTTATTTACAATATGTTTGAACTCATTTTGTTGTAAAAATATTTACATTTTGTAATTAATATTCATTGTGTAGGGTATTGTTTCGGAAACAATCAATTATGGTATTAATAAATGTGTTTATCGGTGGTGAAATTCGATACGGTCTGAGGGGCACGGAGTATAGTATTAGCCATCGGTACTCATTTCGTGCGACCGTTGAACAAAATTTTGACGATTTGAAAGGTATGATTTATCGTCATTTTGGATATTTCGAGAGTGAATACAATCTAATCATTTATGCTCGATGTAATGTTGGTACACCTACTGGCCGTTATTATGAGGTTGTGGAACTTATTTGCAATGAAGGTTGGATGATAATTTTTTAGCAGTTAATGAATTCTGGAAGAGAATACCGTGTCATTGATTTTTTTCATTGAGTTTGTTCTAATTGTGGGCGCGACGCAACTTCAGTTGTTATAAAAATTCTTGCAGGGACGCCATGGCCCCCTACTGCCTTTCCATTTTTCAAATTTCCAAACGATATTTCTTATTTTTAATATTTTTTTTATTTTCTTATGTATAAAAATATCGGGTCTTTGACTGACGCTATCTATTTTGGTCAAGACCAAGAATTCAATGTCCATGTTTTAGTATTCTATCATTATCACTATCTTTTTCATTATAATTTTAATCAAACTAGGTGCGTCGTTGCGGCGTAGCCGCAACTGTTTTTTTTGGTATGTTGGCGTAAATGGGCGACACTAAGCATTAGTTAATAGAAAAAAAAATTGGCCATACACAGTAACAACCTATGCGCAAATTCACTGTGATACATAGAGCACAGCAGTAAACATCATCTTAGATAAAATTTTATACTGTTCAGGAGTCAATCTACAAATTTACAATATTTGTTCATAGCTCAGGCAAATGAAAAGGGAAGGAAAATTTTCAATGAAGCATGTGACTAAGAAAATGTCGAAGTAACCAACAGTGTTGTACAACGGTATGCGCTTGTCGGACGGACAGGGTACCGCTAAGCGATTAATCAGAAATAATCGGAAATAATCAGCCATAATTAGAAAAAATCAGCTGATTAATTGGGAAATTCCTTGACAGTTTGGTCACCGCCAACGACTAATTGGCCGATTAATCGGCCTAAACGGACGTTTTTTTACAAACACTGGTAACCATTACCTAGTTATTTCTGAAACCAATTGGGAGCTAGTCAAGTTATCAATGATAAATCAATGAGAGATGGCATGTCCCCTATGTGAAGCTTGATCGCGCTTGAAAGATTTGTTGGTGCCATCGTTTGTGACAGTGACATGTAACAATGCAACACCATCTGTTTAGCAAGTACACATCCAAACAAACATTAATGTAGTACCTAAAAAAAGAAAGAAAATAAAGTTAGATTCTATTATCTTGTAGTGTCTTGTGGAATGTTTTTGAATATTAGAAATATGCATTCCTTTCTCGTATAAATACCATTTAAACTGTTCTTATTCCTACGCACACAAAACCAATGAAGTACCTAACCTCGCAAAATTCCAGTAATACTTTCAAACAATTATATATTTTGTAACGATCCCAGCTTTTGTTTAACAAAAGCATGATAAGGGGAAATAATCCATTAGCACATTAGCATTGAGTCAGATAATAGGTGATGTGTTGGATCCCTTTAATAGATCAGTTGCAATGTAAGCTCTTTACAATGATAAGGAGATCACGAATGGTACCGGTCTGAAAGCATTTCATGTCGCCGGTCAACCGGATGTTGAGATCGTTGGTTGAGATCAGAGAAAACTTTACACACTTGTAAGTTAGTGGCAATTAGATGGGTACACATTATTAGCTAATGACAATGAGTGAGCCTATGGTGCTATGCATAGCACGGATGGGGTTCGTGCTACGGCTCAAAATTTGACTTTTCAAAATCCTAACGGTCGATCCAACCGTTCAATGTGATAACCATATGAATATGTACTTGCAAACTAAATTTTATATTTTTTTCGAATTTTTTTACTATTTTTTTAGATAGGTAGAAAAATCAGTGTTTTCTGAAAATTCTGGACCATCAAAATTCTACCTATCTACAAAAATAGTAAAAAAATTCGAAAAAATATAAAATTTAGTTTGCAAGTACATATTCATATGGTTATCACATTGAACGGTTGGATCGACCGTTAGGATTTTAAAAAGTACCATATTGAGCCGTAGTACACTAGCCATCTTTGCCATGCATAGCACCATAGCCTCACTCAATGACAATTACCTGTATGTTTTACTGTTTTCTTTAGTTTGTCTTCTATTTCTTATCTAATTTGTGCTCCCCTTTTCTTGACTTCTTTTTTTAATGCAATTTGCCTAGATAATAACATGGAAAAAAGTAAACATTTTTTTCATGCATGCAAATAATTAACATTCAACACATTACCAAAATAGACCTCTTGTACCAGTGTCGGGTCAACATTATCCATCTTAAGAGCATCTGGAAGGCTGGAAAGAAATAGAAATAAATAAAAATTAAATTTTAAAATAAAAAATTGTCAGCAAATTTAGAATGATACACTCTAAGCCATCTGGTACAGGTTCTGGTTGACCATTTTTGTATGCCAGTTTAGGGTTTGGGGTCTTCTTAGATTAGGATTTTTTTTTGGGGGGGACTATGCAGCCTATGGGTGTATATTCCTTTTTTTTCCTTTTTTTCTTTTATAAAAAAATGTAAATATATAGAAGTAACTGAGCTAACCATTGAGTGTTTAACTGTCGGTGCAAACGAAGAACATGATAGCTTCTGGTTGTGTTTTATTGATCCTAAAAAACTCAAATCTTGAGAAAAAGAAAAAAATCATGCATCGAGGTCAGACCATAGTGTTGATTTTAAGAAGTTAAAATTACAATCTGATTCGATCATTTATTTTTGTTTCATAAGAGTGACCAAAAAATCACTGATAACGCATCCATTTTTTCTTAGGATACAATTCTGGATATTGTAAAAATGGTAAGATTATTTCAATTAAAGAGAGTTGGTAGTGGTACTCTCTGCCACTTTTTTCTTTCAAAAGAATGTTTGGAGAAAGATACAGGACTGTTTTAATGTTAGGCAGCATTTGAAGACTGGATTGCAATGGCCTAGGTTATCACTTACCACTACAGCAATCAATCTGAAATGCAGCTAAACAAAATAAAATGTGTTCAAAGTCAATGGTACCGGGGGGACGGGACATGAACTGAAAGATGCATTTTGGGTAAAATGCTTGACAAAGTGCTGATTGGAGGCAAGCAGAGAGAGCGCATTGCTTGTGTAGGTCATAGTTGCAGTTGCAACATTTGAAGCACGACCCAATCCCAACTCGAACAAGTATCCTCTCCAATATGTGTAAAAGATTCCCTTCACTTTACGGTTTGAGATTTACTCTCATCGGCTTTGAGATTCGGGCTAGCACAGGGGCAATATTATTGGACTTTGAGATTCGTGCAAAGTTAAAAAGAACGGTTCAGATCCACTAATTCTAAAAGATTTCTTTTACGGTGCCGGGGAGGATGTGAATTGATCCCAACTCATCCTATAAAAAAAATAATATGAATTAAAAAATCATATGCTTTCAAGGTACAACTAGAGTGGGAAAAATGGCACGGCGGAGCCGGCTCCGTCACGGAACGGCACGGCACGCTTGTCATTCACGTGCCGTGACTCGCGTGTCCCGTGCCGTGACCATTCGCGTGCCGTGCTCATGTTTTGAAACTTTGGCACGGCACGGCACGGCATGTGAAAAATTTAGTCACGGCACGGCACGTAGTCACGCGAGTCACGTGTAATTAGGACCATTAGATATTGATTTAGTGGTAAATCTTGAATAAACTAACCTAAATTATGATTAAATGGTCACGCGAGTCACGTATGGTCACGGCACGTTTAGGCACGGCGTGACTCACGTGGCGTGACCATTCGCGTGTCGTGACCACCCCTTGACATTTTGGTCACGGCACGGCACGTGAAAAATTAACTTGGTCACGGCACGATATCAAAGTCACGGCGTGTTAGTCACGGCACGGCACGTTTTTCCCACTCTAGCTACAACACTTTGGATAGTTCAAATTTAAATAATAATAAAGAAATAACTTGTACCAGATCAACAACTTTGAATAAGAATTTCTCATATCTCACTTTAGTCTCCTTGGCAAGTGCCTGAACAATCATGATAAAATCCTTAAGTGCATTTTTTATACGGAAATTATAATAATTACATTAAAATTAAATCAACATGGTTCAGTGTCTCATCTTAAACTTCTCGACTAAATAATGTTATTTTCCCAAACTCTTTAAAGGGATATTGAGCAAGATATGCAAAATCTAGAATAAAGAAGAAATGAAATCTCTAGCATTTAATTCCACCCCAAATTAGTCCTCCCGTCTAATATGAAGTGCACGGATACAAGTGATGATTTGAAGTGAAAGACAATTCCGAATCAGAAACCCCCCCACCATTTTATTCATGAATAATTATTAGTACCCGCACTGTACCCGTGCTACAATACCCGCATTTAGAGGAATAATGTACTATGGTCTCCATTAATTATTATTCTAAAAAGATATTATATGTTCCTCACTAATTATTATTCTAAAATTTCAGCAACACCATTCTTCTATGATCACACTAATTATATGGTCCCCTTTCACAGTCCATGCACTCGTCCCCGCATCAACCTTCGTAGATATAAATACTTGAAAGATAAGATATTAATACTTGAAAAATAAGATATTAATATTTTGATGCGTAACTTGTTATGATCATCCATTTTCCAGTCCTCCAATCATCCCGCGTCAACATTCCTCTAATGAAGTAGTTGGACCGCATCAACCTTACCCAATCATTCCCGCGTCAACCTTCATCTAACAAAAATAGTTGACCACATAGGTATAAATACTTTAGTGCAGAGGAATAAATACTTGCAGTACTTGATATTGATACTTTCAGACGTCATCTAGTGTCATATGTAAACAATATTTGCAAGTATAGAAAAAAATACTTGCACGTCGAGGTGTAAATACTTGTGTGGCGATGAGCCCGAAAGTACGTCATCATGGATCTCATTTGAAAGAGAAAATTGCGTAGAAGGCGTTCGTGATTTTAGATTCGCAAAATTCCTCACAGATCGTTAGAAATATGGACAACATTGAACAGAGAAAAAAATTCACCTCTAAAAATGTGTATGGCCCCCCATGTAGATTGAGTGGTCCCCCAAAGGTATTTATAGTGCGGGCACGTTTGAGAGATTTGGTTGGAAGACAATTATTTACGTAAAAATTGTTCACCTCATAGGTATAAATACTTTCGTGCATATGTATAAATATTTTATTGCATATGTATTAATACTTTAGAAAAAAAACTAAAAAAAACTATGTACGGGAGTTTTTGTAGTCTCCCAGATAGTTATGTAGTTATGTAGTTATGGTAGTTATTATACAGATACAGTGCGGATACTGTAGCGCGGGTACTGTTATCAACTTCCTTTATTCATAGGGGGGCCAATAGAAAATTCAGAAGATCAGTTATTTAAAATCTGGTTTCCGCTGTCAAGATGAAAGCACTTTATTAACTCCGAACACTCAGTTGATCCAGTTCAGGGAATGTGGGCTTATTTTAATGAAGTGCCATGAGAAGTTTTATTTGATAATTTTTTATGAGTTCTATAAATTTTGACTGAGGCATGAAGGAGCAAAGAAATAATATTGTAGTGTGCTGATTTGCTTGGAACTTTGATTTGACTGATACCTGCTGGATCTTCTATCTAATTTTATAAGTAATACCTTTATGAATACCCTAACACCCTTATAATAATTAACCAATGATATATCCTCATGTCCTCAGATATCCTTGTACTATAATAATAGATTACTTACATTATGTCAAAAAGTCAGATGTACATTTCTGTAACTGCTGCTACAGTACTACCAGGAAATTTGACTGCACATAGTCCAACATTAACATTGTTTTGGCCACGTGTTCAGAAAATAATTTTTGGGAGTTCTTTTGAGCCAGTCATATCTGAGGGATTTTTTTAATTAAAGCAAGAATAAGCAAGTCAAAATCTCAAAATTTGAACTTAAGTTTCAACCTAATTAATAACCTACTTTATTATGCTAGCACCTATGTCACTCCAAGTGACATGCAATATAAACCTAACCTAATACTATAAATGTCATGATATTATCCAGATCAGATCAAGAGGGCAATAACTCCATGTGTGATTTTTGCATATTTCCTCCACCTCTATTCTTTCTTCCCAGTTCCCACAATAGCTCCTTCGTTCGGGAGAAATTTGGGTCCGATGGGCATTGGACCCAAAGTGAGTTCGACGGGTTCTCTCACCGTCCGATCTGCTTTAGGATTTGCGCCCGCAACTTTCGCGTATGCTTTAAAATTCGTGCGCACGAATTTTAAAGTAGATCGGACGGTCCCGAAACCCATCGGACCCAAGCCTTTCTCCCTTCATTCCGGATGATTTCAGCTGGTCCAATCTCTTTACTTATGCTTAGGGGTGTTCATTGGGTCCGGTTTAGTCGGTTTTGAACCGAACCGAATTATTTTGGACCAAACGGTTCGGTTTTTTTGGTTTAATGGTTTGGATCGGTTTGCTTTTTAAAACCGAATTATAATTTCGGTTCGGTTCGGTTTGGTAATTTTCAAAACCGAAATAACCGAACTGACCGAACTTTTATATATTATGAATTTGGTCCGGAGCGCCCCGGTTTATTTCTTAATCAATTGTTTTAAATACTTCGGTTTATTTCTTAATATCGTGGTTTATTTCTTAATACCCTGGTTTATTTCTTAATATACTTCGGTTCATTATAAATCAATTGTTTTAAATAAAAAAATTAATATATTTTGGTTTGAACCGAACAAACCGAACAAACCGAAATAAAACTTTGGTTCAGTTCGGTTGCAATGCTAAATCGGTTCGGTTCGGTTCTTTTTAGAAACTGAATTATAACTTTGGTTTGCCTAGTTTGGTTCGGTTGAAACCGAACCGATCAACACCCCTACTTATGCTTCAACCTATTAGTTTGTTTTCAGCACATGAACAAATTTGAGTAAACCAAAAGAGTTCTACAAACTTAATCCGAATAAAATCAGACGGTCTGTGTGAACGGATCAATAATGTAGGTATATTAGCTTTTAATAATCCAAATAGTTTGAATGTTAACTTCACAAACATCCTAATAATTTATCTACAACACTTTTGTGTGTGGCACATTGGCAATAGTAATAAAAGCCTTTCTCTTTACCTGTTCATTTTTGTCAATTGTTAGGATTCCAGGACTTAAAACCAAAGAAGAAGAATTTGAAGCAGCAAAAAGCTTAACGTGCACAAATGGCTGTTGTTCTTCGGAACTCATGTCCAAAATGCCCCAAAGGCTTGTCAGTGCTTTCTCTAGACCTCCATTTTAATTATGAAACTTTCTATAATTTTTATTAATAATAAGTCGATACAAATAATTTTTTATTCTAAAAATTTCCAAATTTTTTTTATGACATAATGGATAGTGTAGGGAATGGTGCCAAATTTCACAACCGTTTTGTACCCATGTTTGGTTTGAAGAGAGAACAAACAAATAAGTAACTCAACAATATATAAATCAATAAGAAAAATGATATCTGTACAAATTTCAGTGTGTAAAAAAGGTACAATATCCTTCAACGTCCCAAACTTTGATATTCCGGAGATGGGCAAGTTTCTTGTTCAACGACTAAAATTAACAAAAGATGGACATAAAAAACACTTAAAACTTGACCTTTTCCATTCTTGACCACTTCTCTTCTTTGTGCTTTTGGACTAACATTTAGCATATTTAAAATGGAATTCACTGATATTCTTCAATTCCTCACCAACTGACAAGCTGGGATACACGTCAGAAATGATCTTGGAAGGTTCCACCCCCCATCATAATGACTAGCAGATGAATTTCCTCTTTAAGATCCTCGACTTTGCATAACCTATCACTCTACAAAAAACAGATAAACTTATAGAATAAGGCCTCAAATATACTTCGTACAACATACTGGTCACGAATTAAGTTAACATTCGCTGCCATAAGATATAAGGCACCACATCCGATTAAATTCCAACAGCCCAGATCCTAAGATCCCATTGGAATGTTGACCGTTGGATTTTCGGCAGCGCGCAACCGGTGCCATTTTGTTATGACAGCGTTTATATGTTGTCAGAAGTGAACTCATTGGTCAAACCACGACAACTATCATTAAGTAAAAGTACAATGGTATTTAATAAGATACATAATAATTAACAAAGAACAATTAGTTACTACCCCTCAATTTTTACAATTGAAATTAACATTTTACATCTTAATATTTGCAACCCATTTGAAAAATAGTTAGGTGGCATTTTAATTAGAAATCATATGAGCTGGTTCATGCAAATTGAAATGATAGATGTGATTGCATAATATTTTGCGTATTTTAGTTTGAAATTCTAAAATACACCTTTTCTTTCTTGAGCCTCTGCAGCACATTTCGAAATTCATCAAGCTTCTTCATAGAGAGATCCCCTTCGTTAACTTGAATAATTTCATTTTGGTTATCTGGTATTTCCTGTAATTTCTTATGCAATTATGTGGATCTCCTCTTGGACCTCCTTGAACCTCTTCAGCCTAGCTTCTTTTCTTAATTGCATCTCTTGAAGAGCTGGAGTGACTGAATTAAGCTGCTCCTTAAGTGTCCCCATTAGTTTTTCAGACTGTTTAATAATATAATCTACTTGAGGATCAATTTTAATAAGTGTCTAATTTTATGATATGTAAATGCTTACCTAATCAGCATTGTTGTTGTTGTTATCTCGAAAAGGAACAACATGAGCAAATATGTAAACTACATCTGAACACCTTAATTGGTGCATGATGTATTGGAAAGAATTTGTGGGCACAATTTAATTCCTTAAATTAGAAAATTATAAAGGGAAAGAAAAAAATTAACATAAAACCTCCTCATTTCTTCTGATCCGCTTGTGCGCATCCTTCTTCTCCAGTTCTCAGCAGCAAAGTTTCGCCTTTAGTACCGTCTTTTTCGTCTTGTTCAAACTTCTTTTGAGGCTCCTTCGAGTTCCTCCAAATGATTGTGGCCTAAATAGAGGGAGACCAAAAGAGAAGATCGGTATGTTAATTTCGACATAGCAAGAAAAATTGGATCATATAATCCACCAGTCGACCGAAAGCAGTGTATGATCCAGTACTTGCTGCAGACTGAGCCCCATGTCAGTCAATGTGCATTTTTTTTTTGAGATGGTAACTAAATGATGAAGTTACAATGAGTAAAGATATGTACCTATTTTTTTTCGTTTCAAATGTGTTGAACAATATGAAATAGACTCTTAAATTGTTGGAATGTCACATTATATTGTTGGAATGCTTTGAACATAATCAACAACTTTATATTATTTAACATCAATGGGGTGATGGCGAACTGTAGAAATAAACTGAGAGAGAAGAACCCAAATTGAAAGATAGCAGTGTAAGAAGAGTCCAAATTGAAAGATGACAGTGTTTGCAACGGGGGAAGAAGTACCTCAATAGCAGACAACGGTATAGCCTTCTTCGGTAGGAGATTTTGTTCCAATGTCAGTACCAAGGCGGTGTTGAAGGCTTCTCCCACCCGCTTCTCAACTCGCCTTGAGCCCTCTTGCAAATCAGTGACACCGAGCACCCAGGGAAAACCGTAATTGGGTTTGATTTTAACAGTGGCAGTAGAGAGGAGATGTGACAGAGGGAAAGGGAAAGAAAGTGTGAAATTTCTCAGAGAATAGAGGTGGCACGAAAGAGGAAAGAGCAGGAAGCGTAAGAGATGTCCCCAATGGAGCACGCCCACGAAGAAAAGTAGATCGAAACTCCGGGAGATGGCGGTCATCTACACTTAGCGATAGACGAAAACGTGGCGAGCAGAGAAGAGAAGGCGAAAGACATCTGGCACTGAAGAAAGGAAATCGAGAGGCGAGAGTTGCCGTGTTTTTTATCAATCGAAATTAAAATAAAACAATATTGCTAAAGGGAATCACTTTGACGGAAAATACGTAGGTAAACTGCGATGGTTAAAATTTTAACCCGTCCCGGTAACAGATTCATTAATGGTAAAAACATGGCTAATTAAGAGAGATAGGAAAAATACCGGACGGTAAAACCTAATCCGTCCGAGCCCAGCAAAAAAAAAAAACTCAGGACGGTACATTCTAACCCGTCAGAGGCCAGCGGAAAAAAAAACTCAGGACGGTACGACTAGTGTATTGATTAAACCCAAGCGGATCGACCCGGACCGAGCAAACCCGTGATCCGAATCCGGACCAGACCGTCCTAACGGGTGGGCTGGGTTTCACAAGGATCGGATCCGGTTTTCTGGACCAAACCCGCCTATACCCTACCCGTTTGAACTGGCCGATCCGAACCGGACCGCCCGAACCCGACCCAAATCCGAGTCCAACCCGCCCCAAAACCCTGGATCCGGGTCTAACCCGGCCGAACCCGACTAAAAAAACCCGACCCGAACCCGTCGAAAACCCGGCGGGACCCGAGCCAACCCGCCCCAACCCCGGTCAACCCGCTCCAATTCAATTTTTTTTTAAAAAAAGGTAAAAATTTCCCCCTCAATTCTGAAATCTGAATATGTTTACTGTGCTAAGAAAATGCCCAGCAACTTAAAACTTTATATTCTGCCCCCATGTGTTTTGAATATAGCAAACTATATAATATTATTTCCCCTAAAGAAAAAAGACTGATGAATCAGGAACTATCTTTAAATATGGAATAAGATCTCTTTGTTATACTCTTGTTTATCAATCTTGGCAGTATTTTTATAATCAACTAAAAAAAATGGCATAAATAGAAAATAAATATATGAATGGTTGTTGAACATATAGATTGTTTGAACAAACTTTAGTGCAATTTGGATTATTATTTAATATTTCATCAAAGATCGACCAGTACAAATTGTCTGATTAAAAATAAAACATGCACCAGATATTATGACATTTTAATAGGCAATATATTTGGATAATATGCATATCTGAGAACTTTGGTCTTCCAGTATAAATATCTTTGTACCGATTATCAAGATTTATCAGACGAATATCTCCTGCGTTATCTGATTGCATCAAGTAAGTCAAAACTAAGTCAAAAAAAAATTCAGACCAAATTGGAAATTGGAATATAGGAGACACGTTTTAAAATTCATACAAACTTAAATTAAACGATCGAGATTTAACTTGACATGTTAGGTAAGAACAAAAAAACTCATAAAAAGGAATTCTTGATTTTAGACAAAAAGGAATTCATAAAAAGGAATTCGGTTTTGTTATATTCATATGTTAATTGATATGTTAATTTTATAAACTTTAATTTGAATTAACATATGTATCTTCTTAATTAAAAATATTTTATACTATATTCCTGTCCATCTGATCATGATCATGCGGTCTATATATTTTGCTTTAGAAAGATAATCCAATTGCATCATTTTTCACTCAGAAACAAAAAACCAGAGCTTTAATATGTGATTATCTTTTGATTAATTTGTTATTAATATGTGATTTGTGTGATCTAATTGGCTTCATGAAGATATATATATTTACAAGATTTGTGTAATTTTTTATTAATATGTGATTATCACTTTTAACAAAACTAAAAAGTGATGAGTTTTATAATAACATACATTAATTGCCCCCGATTTGCTTTAATGCTTTCTTACAAAACATAAAACATAATTCTTATAAAAAGAAAATCTTTAGGTAAAATAAAATAAAATAACATAGCTAGACTGTTATCATGAAATATTTTGTAGTTAGCGTGATTTTGTTACTTTCATCTATGAAAAAAAGAAGACATTTAGTTGATCCAAATTTTGAATATACGACCTCTCACACAGAAGACATTTATCTTTACGGTAAAAGACTAGACGAAAAGGTGGTTTTCACATATGTTTTGTTTGTTAAAACAATTATATAACTAATAAAATATTAAATAAATTTCTGATTTTGTCAATATTTTTTTGAAGTTGGCTAAGAATAAATTAAGGACTGGTGAACCGAGTGACTTGATCATTTTTTTTCTTTTAAAAATATAGAGAATGTATATTCCTCATCTTATAAATTTTGTAATTCAAAAGTCATATGCTACAAGAATGTTATTTTTTTTTATTGTATCTGTCTTAATTACAAGTATCAATATTCATTAAAATATTTGATGTCATTTGCTTCCATATCATATTTTAATTGTAAAACATGTCCAGATATATAGTTTCAGTATTATTTGTTCGTCTTTCATATTGAAATATTGTATTTGATGTTAATTTCTCTATACATATCCGTATATTTGATTGGACGAGTTTATATACAATATATCAAGACAGGACATATATTGTGGTTATCAAATCAAAACCAAAATCCAACAGTTCATGCTCATATAAGCGAATTTAATTAAAATTAAACAAAATTAAATTGCACGTCTGACATATGAATAGACGTTTAATTCGGGCAAGAGACATTTAAAATAAATAAGTGTTTGAATTAATATGAATATAGAGGAACTTCCTAAAAAAAGAACATTTTGAACAAAAGAAAACAGAAAAAAAAACAGCAAAGAAAAAAAAAAAACCCGACCCGGACCGTTCCAACCCGCTGGGTTTAGGCCGGGTTCGGGTTGGCCGAACCAAAAAAAACCCGGGGTACCCTACCCGACCTAACCCGTTGACCCGAGCTAACCCGTGCCCGGGTCAACCCGTGGACCGGGCGGGTTTGGACCGGACCGACCCGACCCGGCCCGTTTTCAAAACACTAGGTACGACTATCCCGTCTGAGGCCAATTTTTTTAAAGCTGGACGGATCAATCTATCCCGTCCCGACCCCTTTTTGTTTCTTTTTCACCCCGTCACGACCCCTTTCTCTTTTTCCTTTCTTCTGTCACCCGTCCACCCCGGTGTTTCTACCTCATTGACAAAACGCGAGTACCTTGACCCCACGGCGCGCACACCATCACGCGGACAGGTTTGTTTATACCGTCCGCCCTCTCCCATCTGTCCCCTCATCTCAATCAAGGTAATTTCTTTTCTTTTTTTTATAATATTGAAGTAAATTAGAATAAAAATCAGTTAATTAACAATACTTTCTGATTTGATTTGTTATCAAACTATTGATTACAGTTAATTTTATTAATTTGTTAATTGTATTTTAGAAGAATTGATAAATTAGGGTTTAGGGTTTAAAAAAATTGATTATCTAATTTTAGGCTCATTTGATATGGTTCTTTTCCCATAATTTATTTGATAAGCGTTCCAACGGATCACACCCGTTCTGGACGGAACCAGCTGGAACTCTCTATAATTTTATAATTTAATCTGTTCCATACGGATAATTCCGTTCCGAACGGTTGCTCCACAGAAATCAATAATCTCAAATATACTTACTTTTCTATTTGATTATTACAAATCTATAGCTTCGTAAAGTCTTTTTGATTTCTTCGATTCTTCAAATTAGTCTTGCAATTAAGATCTTCATGAATCTTAGTTTTTCATATTAATCTTGCAATTAAGGTCTTGAACCTACAGACTCACTTAATTATGTAAACATTTAAATTCAACTAATGTATGTTTTGCAAATTATGTCAAACATAGTACTTAAAAGATTGCATACAACCAATACTATCAACATTTATCCTACTCTCGTCAATTAGCACAACATCATCAACAGAGAGCATACACCAAGGGATCTCCTCTTGTATGTCCCTTGTAACTTCATTCACCACTAGGGCAGAAATATAGAGGCTCAAAGCTGACCCTTGATGTAATCATATCTTAAGAGGAAAGTCACTGGTTTCGTTGTTACATGCTCTGACACTAATCACAACGTCGTCGTACATATCTTTGATGAGAATAACATACCTTGTTGAGACTTTCTTAATAAAAGAACTCATAGCTCAATTAAATTATTAATTGATTTACGAGATTTAGCCTTTTGGATGCTATCTTGGGGAATTTACGCACACCTTTTAAAAACTTTGAAATTACGTATTTTCTATATAATTCTCTATACCATATTTATCCTTCTAAATTTTAGAAACTCACAATTTTATTCAATTAATTGTTTTTTATATTAAAACTCATTTAAAATCATTCATTTTCTTACATGAAACACATACACGTATATCTAAATATCACTTTGTACATATTACAAGTAAGAAAATGAACTATTTGTCCTCACAAACTGGACAAGTAAAAAACAACATTTTTCTTTGATAGGCTACATATTTTTTTATTTTTTCAATTAACGGTAAAATTAATACTTTATAAATTTAATATGAGTTTTAATATAAAAGACACTAAATTGAATAAATTTATGGGTTTTTAAAATTTAAAAAGATAAGTACGAGTTCTTATTATGATTTATGATTTAAAATGAGTTCTTAATGATTTGTGAGTTCCAGAGAACTATCCGGTAATTTGTTAATGGGCCAGAGAACAGCCCAAGGCCGTTTGGGCCCATCGCGTCCAAGAAGATAGAACTGGCGGGAACACTCGTCTCCCTCTCTCCCTCCCTCTCCACCTCGAGTGGGGCGTACTCCACTCGACACTTCTCACTTCTCAGCTTCTTATCTAAAAATCATACTTTCGCGCTAAAGCCTCCATTAATGGATTCTGTTCTAAAGGCAAGTTAAATAAAAAAAAATATATAAGCTAGTTATTTATCTCCTAGTAGAAAAATTAATGTTATTTTTGCTTTTGATATCCCAGAAATACTTCGGCTACTCCCATTTTCGTCCGTATCAGAAGGAAGTCATAGAGAAAGTTCTTCAAGGAAGGGATTGCTTGGTTGTCATGGCCACTGGCAGTGGCAAATCTCTATGGTAAATCGGGCTTCTCTGAAAAGCCCCCTTTTTGCTTGTACTTTTTTGCATTTCTGTCCTGGAACTTCTCTAATTTCCAGAAGCAATCCTTCAGTTATCAGATACCTCCACTTATTTCCAAGAAAACTGCTGTTGTTGTGAGTCCCCTTTTGTCCCTGATGCAAGACCAGGTAAGATTCTTCCTATCAATACATAACTTATAACAATTTTTCTTCCTTTTGCTACTATTTTGTACTCAATAAAAGAGCAGGGTGAAAATGCCCCATTGTTTTCGTGCCCCAATCATGTCTCACATCCTTATCTCCGTTTCTAAAGTTCAAACAATCTATCCGAACTACTCAACATGATCTCCATATTAAAATGTGCTTGGAGACTAAATTTTATATTTTTTGGAAATTTCTTACTATTTTTTTAGATAGGTACAAAATCATGTTTTTCAGAAGATTATGGACCATCCAAAAACAGTGATTTTGTACCTATCTAAAAAAATAGTAAGAAATTTCCAAAAAATATAAAATTTGGTCTCCAAGCACATTTTAATATGAAGATCACGTTGAGCTGTTCGGATCGACTGTTTGGACTTTAAAAGCGAAGATAAGGATGTGAGGTATGATTGGAACACGAAAACAATGGGGCATTTTAACCCTACTCATATTAAAATTAGCTAATGCCTCTGATTAAAACAGGTGATGAGCTTACAGCAAAGGGGAATTAAGGCAGAGTATCTCAGTAGCACTCAGTCTAATAAAAGTGTTTCATGCAACGCTGAAAAAGGATTTTATGATATATTGTACATGACTCCTGAAAAGGCTTGCTCTCTTTCTGAAAGGTGACAATTCTTGTTTGTAAGTATGTTTAGAAACTTTCGAGAATTCTTTTCAGACGACAGCCACTAGTTTTTAAGATTTGCGAAACACCCAGCTGTTAGAGTGCTAGGAAATGTGTAGTGTATGATGGCAATTTGCCTCTAATTCTAGCAAGCTTTTCCCTCGAAACCTGTTAGAACTGCAATGGAGGCACGCTGTATGTTTTAGGTTTTATTGAGATATCTTCTTGAGCTAATATTAGGAACGAGGGGGTAATTTGAGTTACTTTCTCTCTGTCGGGACCTTGTTTTGGCAGTGGATGTTATTTGCAAATAGGACACCTCTCTTTCCTTTATCAAGCTTAGGAATATGTTTTAACTGATGGTACAAGGAGGAGTTTGCTTTTGAATTACAAGTTGATATATGTTTATCTCTAACAAACTGTAGCATGTGTAATATTTAATAGCTTCTGGACAAATTTGCTTGAAGCTGGGATTTGTTTGTTGGCTGTTGATGAAGCACATTGCATATCTGAGTGGGGCCATGATTTCAGGTTTGAATTTGCACTTTGTAACCTCTATTCGTGATAGTTTTCATCTCCGACAAACATGGATGGATGAAAGCTTTGTTCTGTCAGAGCATAAAAGAATTGGAATGAAATGCAAGCTTTATTAGGGAAAACACAATTATTCCATGATCCAGATGAAGCTATTTATGAATATAAGTAGTAAGTTCCTTTATTTTTAAAACCAAGCTATTACTTGGTACGTGTAAGGCTGATAATTGTCCTTACTCCCGCCAAATTTCCAAGAAAACTGTACCCAAGTGAAATTGTTAAAAGGCCTCTATTTTTTTTTAACAATGAAGTACAAAAGCAGAAATTATTCTTTTTTACTTTCTCTTTCCAGAACTAAATCAAGAAATGAGATCTTGCATTGTTTTTTTCAGTTTATCTGCTTAGGTATTGTTCCATTCTGACTCTTTTATTAATTCTTTGTTTAGGAAAGAGTACAAACAATTGCATTTGTTGCATGACATTCTCTCGAATGTGCCTTTTGTAGCTTTGACTGCCACAGTGACTGAGAAGTATGTGCACATTACTTTTATTCATTCTATTAAAATTTAAGTTTCCCCAGCATGTTCTGAAGCACTTTGAGGGGCAAATTTGTTGATAATACATTCAAAGGTCCATTTATTTACATCCTCCTTCGATATGAAAAAAACTCATTATGTCCCCTAGAACTTAGGAAACTCATGTATATTCTACAATCATGAAGATAATGAAGATCCTCCTGATTTATGGCAAGAGATGATGTGATTCTTTTTAAGAAGTTAGCAGAGGAGGATGAGATGTGATTTTATAAATGTTTAGAGGATTTTTTTCAAGAAAATTTTTCATTTTTGCACAGGTACTGCGGTACTTGGGTGTTTTTCAGGGTCATATTGTCAAGTGTCCTTTGGTTGATTACTGAAATGCACAACTTCTATGTGAAAAGGGAAATGCTAATTTCATATATCTTGCCTTTCTAGGGTACGTAATGACATTGTATGCTCCCTAAAGCTAAGAGAACCTCAAATCACTATAGGCTCGTTTGACCGCACCAACCTATTTTATGGGGTCAAGTCAAGCAATAGATTTGTCTCTTTTCTTGATGAGCTCATCACCGATGTTCTAAAATACACTGTCAATGCGGGGTCCACCATTATATATTGTACCACCATCAAGGACACTGAACAGGTTGGTCCCATTATCTTTTTTTCTCAATTTTCCTCGCAAAAAGTTTATTTAAGGCGAATGCCTATATTCATCAGCCTATAAGCTTTTCCGCAACACCCTATTCATTAAGAGTGATGATGTTTTTGGAGTTCAAGTTAAGTTGCTGTAGGCATCCCCCAGAACTCGTGTGTTGTACCTGCTTTGATTGAATGCAAATTTGTCATTTAATATATTTATTCTCTTTATTCAATGCACTTTTTCACTTTTATCTACTTCTTTTAATTGTAAATTATGTTTTGACTTGTAACATATATTTTGTCCTTTTTCACATAAAGGATGCAGACTTGTAATATACCTTTAAAAGAGCAGTCCTCAGTGCTTATTTTGACAATTTTGTCAGGCCTTCAAGGATATAGTGTTAAATATCTCCTTGTTTCCAAATTGTCTATCATGGCAATGTCAAACTTGATGTAGTTAATTATTGACATTACAACAGTATATCACTTGACGCAGTATCAACCCAGACAATAAAATGTCTATTGGGATATCCTTAAGTGTCAGCATATCAAGAAACCATCCATATTAGTCTGTCTACCCAAATATGTAAGTGTGGAACCAAGTATATTTAAGTGTCAACCTTTGCATGATTTAGGCAATGTGATCTCTGGTGATAAAAGAAACTTTTTCC
The DNA here is from genome assembly GCA_011114355.1 of Carex littledalei. Taxonomy (NCBI): domain Eukaryota; kingdom Viridiplantae; phylum Streptophyta; class Magnoliopsida; order Poales; family Cyperaceae; genus Carex; species Carex littledalei. Next base: position 9,457,475 of record CM022090.1, on the reverse strand, counting down.
TTTCATGACAGAACATTTTTGAAATAAAGTCCTCTCTCTCTCTCTCTCTAGATTCATGAGTTTCTGAGAAATACGGGGATCGAGGCTGGTATATACCATGGCCAGATGGGCAGTAAAGCTCGGGAAGAATCGCACAGGTTTTATTTCTTGTTCGTTGTACTGCGGTGCTTATTTATTTTTAATAACACTATTCCTGTTCAAGACAGCTCTCAATAGAACCTCTCTGTAATGTTAGTCATTTTGTCCTTTCAAATTAGAAAACTATGATTTTAAATAAAAGTTACCTTCCTGATAATTGTCCTTCGTTCAAAATCTTTGACTTGAAATTCCTTCCAACTGTATACATCATTATTTCACACTAATTTCCTTTCCAGAGGTAAGGCTATTATTGTTTTTTTTTTTCTTGCATCTTATTCTAAACGTTAAAAATAACAAAAGATGTCCTATATCCTTGGGAGATCTGAGTGCTGAGTTAAATTAATTACTTTTCTTTTGTCCTTGTAGATCATTTATAAGGGATGAAACTCATGTTATGGTGGCAACAATAGCATTTGGAGTGGGAATTGACAAGCCTGATGTGAGATGTGTTATACATTTTGGGTGCCCCAAAAGTTTCGAGTCATACTATCAAGAAAGTGGCCGTTGTGGCAGAGATGGCTTGCCATCCATTTGTTGGCTTTACTTTTTCAGGGGTGACTTCCTCAGAGCTGATTTTTACTGCTTGGAGGCACAATGTGTATGCACATTATACTTTGAAAACAAGTTTAAAATTGGTCAATTCAGAACTTGGCAATGTCTTGGTTGGTCCAGGCTTGTATTGTACCAGTTCAGTATGCACTGGTTAAAGGTCAAGTGTTTAAATCGGCATTTAAAATATCTTCTTATTAATTGGAGATCCCTTCATTTTGGCAGGGAAATCAAAGAAAAGCTGTAGAATCATTTATGGTAGCTCAGAAATATTGTGCGCTGGGCACTTGTCGCAGGAATTTCTTGTTGGAATACTTCGGAGAAAAAAGTGCAAGTGCCTGTGGTACATTCTTCTTATCCTTTATTTTTCATTTTTTTGTTCCCTTTTCCAATTTTCATCAACTTTTAGTTTTGCAGAAATATTATTCATGCATAAGTGGGCAAGTAGTTGTATATATTTTCGGTTTTCTGTTTATTTTCCGGATTGAGTTGACACATGATTTTCTGTTGACTGTTTTGTTGTGATTGGTTACAGGAAACTGTGACAACTGTACACGGCCAAAAAGGGAAAGAGACTTGTCTAGAGAATCTTTCTTGCTTTTATCCTGTATTAAATTGTGTGGGGGCAACTTTGGCTTTAATATGCCTATTGATGTTCTTCGTGGATCTCGTGTATGTACACATTAATATAATCTATTGTGTCTCATATATATCATACCATATGAGCTATTGTTGGCGATCCTTAAATTTACTTTGATCCCACCTTTTATTTCAGGCTAAGAAAATTAAAATAAATAAATTTGATAAGCTGCCTATGCATGGGCTTGGTAAAGACAATTCCTCAAATTGGTGGAAAGCACTTGGTGGTCTCTTATTGGCTAATGGTATGATGGTTTAGTATACATATATACTTATTTACTGCATCAATTTATAGTTTTATTGAAATACAAACATCTAGTGTTTGATGGCAGTGACAACATCTTTCTTTGTAGGTTTCTTGAATAAAACAATTCAAGGTTCACTTTGGTTCATTAGGTATGAAAATTTATTGCTTTGTCGTTAATATCAATTCATCGTAAGATAGCATTACATGTATGTCCCTACAATAACCTGTAAATCATGTATAACACCTATAAACTTTTGTCCAGTTTTTTAGAGAATAAAAAAGTAATAGGTACATCCACTCTTTCACCCGCTTCATCCTCTAGTATTGGTCTCTCTGACACCAGCCATTTATGACCTTCAGATCGACAATAAAATGAATTACAAATTTGGGTATCTTATAGCCACTCTATGACTTGGAAAATGTCTCGTTAACATTTTTTACTTTCTTTCGAGCACCAATATCACTTTTTTTTTCTCCATTTGTGAGGATTATGGAGGGGAGTTTGGGCATCATTTTGAAGAAAAGGGGGCTAAGGATGTGTTTTTAGAATAGTTTTCCTAGAGGCACAGTTGACGTTTCATATATATTATATGGCCATTTACGACCCTTCTCATTTTGCAGGGTATATGTGATGTGACATTTTAGGGGTACACATATAAGTGCCCTTTATTCCCTTACGATGCATATTAGCTCACAGATGTACTATACTGTATCATATTTTTCAGTGTTAGTCCCGACGGGGTGCAATTTCTTTGTACTTCCAATACAGCTCAACAAAAGCCATTGATGTTAGCAATGACAACAGAAATGATAGAAGAGGAGGCAGTTGATTCTTCTCAGAGACAAATAGGGAACCATCAAACATTCACTTCCTTAGACTTGTACAGTTTTACTGAGGTATTACTAATCCACTTATGTCCATTAATTGTTACATCAAAGCATTTGTCACATTGAAATAACTCTGCACATGCTTTAGTTATCCAAAATCAGTGTTGGTAGATTGAGTGCCAGTTAAACAAAATATAGTATCCTGATGTTTAATCAACTGTAATGCTTCATAGGTCACATTGAAATAACTCTATACATGCATTAGTTTCCAAAATTAATGTTGGTAGATTGAGTTCCAGTTAAAATATAGCATCCTTATGTTAAACTGTAATACTTCATAGGAATCTGTGCAATATTAAAACAAGCATTGCAATATATATGGTATGGTTATGTTAATCTGCATCTTGGAGAAAAGGGTTCATAACTTGTGCTTATCCATACTAACACAATATCCTTCCAGTACACCTTTTAACATGGGCAAAATACCACAAGTAAATTTGGTCACGTTCAAATGTGGGAAATATAATAGTTGAAATATTGGGTCTAACTTAAACCTTAAATTACCTTGTTTTGATAGTTTGATACTCTAGCAATCATTTGTCACAAAAAAAAAATTCTTACATATTATTTTTTCTAGGCTGAAACCAAGCTTTACAATATGCTGTTGGACACAAGAATGCAAATATCAAAAGATAATGGGACCACTCCGTAAGTAACTAATGTTTCAAAAAAACTCGTAAAATGTACAATTATTTTATTCTTCAGTTCTGTAAATTGTTTTACTATTTTCTTTCCCAGATATGCAATATGTGGTGATCAAACAATTATTAAGATTACAAAGATAAGGCCATCAACTCGAGCCAGATTGGCAAATATTGATGGTGTAAACCAGGTAAGAGACTTTATAAGGAAATTTTTGACAGACGAGCTTAGGGATATTATTTTGTCAACAAAATATTGGCCTTGTCAAACCAACTCCCCTCAACCTTTTTGGGCACAGTAGAAAGCTTTTTTGGTCTAGTACCTTTTATGGAAGGTAATGTAGCTTAGAACACAATATGCTGTTAGCTTTTTGATCCGATATACCTTTTTGACCTGGTTGGAGTGCTGGCAGCACTTAATAAACTTTCTTTTATGGTCATTAGAAGCGTCTTATGTATGAGCTTGCCTTTTAATCTTTTTGTTCATCTTGATATTTTATGATCCAGCCTACCCCAACTTGTTTGGGACTAAAGGCTTGGATGTTATTGTTGTTGTTGTTGATATTTTATATGATCCCTTTTTTTTGTCATTCTTTTAGCACTTTGTAGCGACGCATGGCACTATGATTCTCGAAACAATCAGTCGGTTATCGCAAGAACTAAATCTACAACTCAATAGTGTGGTTACCACAGTTCATATTCAAAGTAGTTCACCAAAAGAGTTGCAACATTCCTCTTGGATAAAGCCAAAAAAAAAAAAACATTCCTCTTGGAAAAAACCTATTAAAGTCAATATTGTGGCATGGAGAATGTGGCAGACGTATGGTCTCTCTTTTGGTGAAATTGCGGTGAGTCTACTTTTGTTCCTTATTTTAATATTATTCTTCATTTTTGCCTTTGTAAAAACTTGGAAGATCTTCTGTTTTCCAAAACTTGTTTTTCCTATGGAAAGGGGGTGTGTGGGAAGTGAAATGGCCTTCCTCTTTTGCATTTAATTACCTCTGTATAAGCCATCTTCGGGACTTGCAAAAGAGTAGGTTTTGAAGGACATATATTGCAAGTTTACAAGTATATTTCTGCAAGACCTACAAGAGGATATTGGAAAATTGTATCCACCACTTTATCCATCCCCCTTTGCAGATATACCCAGGATTCGAAGTACTTGAAAGAGTAGGAAAAGAAACGAAATGAATATTCCATATTTATTTTTTCGTTGACAGATTTATCCTCGTCAAAACCTTTGTACAATACACTGCTTAACTTGGGCCTACTTCTCACTTGACAAAAAACTAGGCTAATATTTGTAATATCTATAAAAAAAAGTCCAGATGAAAATAAATTTTCGGGAAAAAACAATACTATTGAATTAGAGGTTTGGGGGTTGTATTAAAGATGTTTTTATTGGTCTTTCTTTGGGTCTCAACATATAAGAAAGCCGGTAGTATGGAATTAAGGGCAAAGTGCTCACTGTTTGTTGGTGTTATGAGACCCACTCATTCTCTGCAAATGCCAAATCATGGACCACTGCAAGTGGGTAAATCAAAGTTGCTTTTCACAAAAGAATGAAAAGAAAAGAAAAGACAAGTACCTAAATTATAAATTTTGAATTCAGATAATATTTGCACATGCAGAACTGGCCTGGAAGGGCGGTTCCTATAAAAGAGCAAACTGTAATATCATATGTACTTGAGGCTGCTCAGGGTGGATGTGAAGTTAAATGGGTCCGGTTTTGCAAAGAAATCGGTTTATCGGTAGATATAGCCTCCCAAATCGGAACGGCTATTTCCAAAGTTGGAGCTCGGGACAGGCTCAAGCCAATCAAAGAGGAACTTCCAGAAAATGTGAGTGATATAAAAAATAAACATTTGTCCTTTTCGTGATGGGGTTAGTTTGTAACAATACTCCTTTCCCTACTTTGCATAACAAATCTTATTGGATTGGAAACTTAATATCACGTTAATTTATCCCTTGGTACTGAACTGAGTACCACTCATGTCAATATTAAAATTTTTGATAATTAGCAAAAAATGTTTAATAATATGAGATGACGACAATAACCTTATTTAAAAAAAAACGCTTACTAGCATTGTTTAAAATCAAATTAATGACACGAGTTTGTTTCTTGAGGGATGTTTTTGTTATTTTGTAATGCTGAACGGAACCACATCAAAGACTCAGGTTATTACTTTCTAATTTTCTCTGCAAAGAATGTAATGAATTGTTGGCTTTCTGCAATTTCTTGATGAGTAGGGGCATGTAAAATGTCACATTTATTTACTATGGGGCATGAATGTCTCTAATTTCAGGTGAGCTATGGTATGATCAAGGCCTTTCTGACAATGGAAGAACTGGGTCTCTCTGTCAAACAAGCCTTGAGTGCCACATCCTCTGATGGGCAGCCTGAATCAACTGGTAACATGGATCAAAACCACAGGCATGTTGAGTCACGACCTAAAAAGATCCAAAAGGTTCATGGACATGGTCTAGCATCCACCAATGTACCGGAAGCCACCGAAGATGCTATGATGCGTGAGAAGCCATGATGGGGTAAGTTTTGTTATGAGCTGGATTAGTAGCTTGTACCAGGATGTATTGTACTGGAAAGGGTGTGACCTAATAAGCTAAAAATATACTGAAACTACCATATGAAAAACAGGATAAATTTTGAAGAAGCTTCATTCATTTTCTTCCATTTTAGGTTACCCTAGAGGATACAATAGGGTACTTTGGTGGGTCGAAGAAAGATTCAGTGGTTGGCCTTGGACTCCCTTGAAGGTGAATTGTTGGTGTTTTAGAAGAACGGCTTGTACATAGCTATGTTGGGGCTTAATTAGAGGAAATCGTGGTACTAGATAAGTAGTTTATTTATACAAAATTTGGGCTGCTGTTAATTTTGTAAAGGTTTCTATTTCTAAAATTTAATCAGCTTCATGTAGGCTGCTTTGGTATGCTTTTCTTTCCTCTTTATGGGAAGTGAAAAGTATTTCCTCGTTGCATTTTGGGTAAAACAACCTTATGAGCTGCCACTTAGTTTAACGCAAAAGATAATTCTAGTGTACATTCTCTTATGGTACATTTATTGTGATACATCCATCGATATCTTTATCGATGTTATTTAAATTAAAAAATTGTAAACGTCTTTGGCAACATTAGGATAGGGTACGTATAAAATTTTGTAAATGTAGAAGTCTTTATTCAATCCATTAAAGGATATTAATAATTTGAAAGCGCCGTTAAATTTTTCAAATAATTTGATGCATGTATAATTGACATCCATTTTGTGTCAAATTTTATGCATAGTCTATTTAAATGATAGAGAATATATATTTAAATTAATAAATATTGGTAGAATATTAAATAGATGTACTACAATTCTAAAACGCATTCAAAAAAGGAAAAATTGTTTGCACGACTAAAACGCACAAGTACACAAGAATATTTACAAATAATAGTCTTACACTAAAACGCATTAAAAAAAAAAATGTGTGCACGACTTTGTCGTAGTCAGGCATCTCGAATAAGTACGTTGTCTGATGCGGACTCACGACCAAACTTAATTTGAGTTTACAGCACATATTGGCCAACGTTATGGATTCAAATCTTCAGTTTGAAAGTCTTAACGATCAATCCGAACGGTTCATATAGAGATCATGTTGAATGGTTCGGATCGACTATTAAAATTTTGAGAATAAAATATTGATCCGTAGTACAGACCAATCTCGCATAGTACCATAGCCTCACTCATATTCAATTTATCTCACCAATTGAAACTGGGCCACGTCGCAGGAATGATGATGGCTTGAGAAATAATTGTTTAAGTTACTAAGTAGGAAAAGAAAAAGTTTACAATTGCTGGGATGGAGATATGATTTGCTGCAAAGTTAAAAAAAAAACGAGAGAGAAAATAATGAAAATCGAGATAAATAAGAGAGAAGGGAAAAAAATACAACAAAAATTACAACTTGAAATATATATTTGCTAAATTTTATCAAATAATCCGTCAACCTACGCTGCCAATAAAAATTTAAAGAAACAAAGCGAAATAAACTTATTAATCGGAATCTAAAATCAGGCCTACTCGTGTCTCGGCTCATTATAACACGAGACGAGTTCGAGCTTTGCCTAGCTCAGCTTAGCTCAACTAGATAATCAGAACTCAGAAGCCGCTGTTTCTCAAGACCGTTAACGGTGAACCTCAATCACACGTAGAAACCTCGTATAAACAATTGCCAATAAAAAAGGCCCAACAAATTCACAAAGTATCACTCATTTAGTCATTTAAGTTTTGTAAGGGATTGATTTCTACAAAAAAAAAAAAAAGTTTTGTAAGGGATATCTATGGTACCGAGCCAATTCATAAGCCTCATCGTTAAAATAAGTAGACCAGTAGGTACAATCGAACCACGTGAGGGCAACAAATGCAGGTAACAAAGTTAATTTTTACGTGACGCCATACGTTGCGTCGTAACAAAAGAATTACACCATTATGGATTTATATCTCTATTTTTAGAGTTTAAATAATCGATCTGAAACATAATCTTCATGTGAGTAACAATACTTTGTAACAAAAGAACTACACCATTATGAATTTATATCTCTATTTTCAGAGTTTAAATAATCGATCTGAAACATAATTTTCATGTGAGTGAAAATAAACTTGTAGATCAAATTTTATATTTTCTTATAAAAAAATTACTATTTTTTTAAATAGATAGAAAATCACTTATTTTGAATGGTCCAAAATTTTCAAATCAAGTGATTTTCTTCCTATCTAAAAAGAAGTAAAAAAATGTAAAATTTAGTCTGCAAATACATTTTAATATGAAAATATTGTTGAATGGTTCATATCGACTATGTAGACTTTAAAAACGAAGATACAAGTCCATAACACAGATCAATGATATATGCATATTACCATAGCCTCACTCTTATATTATCATCTCACGTGCCTTCTTTTTCTACATATGGAGTACCTGTCTACCTGATGTATCAAAATAAAAAAAAGGATAAAAAACAAAAACCAAAAACTATATAAAAACAAAACAGAAGGTACAAACAAAAACAGAACGACATTCCCTATTTCCTTTCTCAACATAATTTGTACGGAAAATGTCAAGTTACCGACATTTCTAACAGGGTTACACTGCTTGCATTAGCTTCTAAAGCAGCAGACAAAAGAAAATCTAAGATTCTGTTAAATGTTAGTACTGCAATCCTGCCCAAAAGTACACGGAAACGTTAAAATATCAAATTTACATCGGCATACACACTTACATTATAGATCTTTCAATAAACAGACAAAAGCCGAAGAAACAAACAGTATATCAAAGGACAACCAAGAAGCTTCTTCCTAGACATAAACCTCACACCAACCTCAATCTACATATTTTGTCGGTAACTATTAAAACTTCACATAATTTCCTAGTATTTAAAAAAAATTCAGACATGCTATCTATCTCGGCTTCGTTTCATTAGATTTGTTGCTCCTAAAGTTTGAAAGGGAGAAGAAGGATCTTGATGCTGGTGAAAAACAACAAAAGAAAATTAAGTAGAATAACAATAAAAAGCTGCAATGTGTGCCAAGTATTTCAGACTAGTTGCAGATATCACCCACTAAGAAACCCAGTCTAATTGTTAATAGCAAAACAAAAATCAAATGATCAAACTTGTTAACTCTATCAAAATATTAACCTTGCCCTCACTTCAAAAAATTTACTCAAAAACCAATTGTTTCATAACTACTTGATATGAACTAGAATATCAATAATGAAGTTTTTTTAGTTTGATTATATTTTAATTTGGGGTTATAACAGATCTTTCTATCATCCAATTTGATCATTTGCAACAGGCCGAAAGCTTTTGGCATGAGTTGCAAAAATTAGAACATTAACTCTGGTTAAGAAAGAACAGATTAAAAAGTATTTTGAATATTAGAAAACAGTTACCTTTGGTTGATGAAGTATTCCCTTCACGCAGCTTATCTGAGTTCAAGGAGTTTAGGTTTATGCCGCTTGATTGAGCTAAATGAAAGAATGCCAGAGATTTACAAATCAATAACACTTTCTCAGCATATGAATGTTCTTAAATAATTCCACATGGATGCTGTACCAGCCAGTCCATGATCCAAAAGGTAACAAGCATGTACTATGTAGAACCAGAAAAGGGGGAAAGGTTTTATTTTTTTTTTATTTTTATTTTTTGCAAATTTGTACAGTTAAATGACATAAATCCTCTTGTCCTTGGTCTCAGTAACAAAGGTAGTGTTCAAGCATGGGTTTAAAAAGAGATGTCTTTTCACAAATTACACATAACCATCCACCAAAGTTGCCAATAAGAACCCAACAATTTCTATTTTTGCAAAGAACACAACTGTGAATGACAACAAATGACAAGATAGTAACAATTTACTTAATCGGCTTTGACTGTTTGTTTCTTCCTCTTTTTTTTTTTTTTGAGATCCTGACATTTTTGCCTTTGACTCGACTTTAATGATGGTATAATTTGGACTTGGCGAAAGGGCAACTTATTGGAAACTCATGGAAATTGTCAAATTGTAGATCTTCTCAAAAGCACACAAGGTATCTTATTTGCAAATATCTTGAATAAAGTTTGTATTTTGCTTGCAGAAAGGAGAAATTATAAATGTTATATTGGCAAATATCATAATTTCAGTTGCTCAGGTTATTTTTAATGAAAACAGAACTAGAATGTCATTTATTCCAGTTCCACAGAAGTATCATACCTGAAGAGATGGTGTTAGTCTTTCCACTACCAATTCCTCTCTTATTTGTAAAGCCGCCATCAAAGCTCTCACTCAAAAAACCCCTCTGCAGGCCATGCCCCCGGGTTTGAATTGGGCCCGCATTCCTTCCACCAGCTCCTTTGTATTCCTCCACATCATCCTCCCCTTCAGACAAAACTGAAGGACTGGCCCACCCATTTGAATTCGCCTCTCCTTTGTTACTGCTAGTACTATTATTGTTACTCTTTCTGGCAAATTTCAATAACCTCTTAAAGCCTTTCGGCGAATCCTTTTGGAAAACTAAAGCTGGTGGGTTCTCTGCATTACCCCACTCGATAATTTCGGGTTCATGTGTGTCAGCTTGTAGCATTTGGGATAAAGAATGGCGGATTTTAGGACTGGAGGATAGGGCTGGCTCCATGACAGTGTCAGTGGGGCAGGCTTCAGGTGATTGTTCTCCAATTTCAGAAATCACTTGAGCCTCCAGTTGGTTAGCTTCCTCCACCCATGCAGCTGACGAGATGCCCAAGTCATCCTCTGTCTGAACCTCAGTGGGAGTGATGGTACCATGGGAAGAATCAGGAAAGCTACTCTCGGTCGCTTCTAAATGCACTTCAGCTATGTTCTCCATTTCTTTCACATTTGGCTCGTCATTAGGTGAGACTTTTACCTCTGTATCATGGTCATTTTTTGGTGGAGCAAGATTAACCTCAGGTACTCCAGTAGGTGCCACAGGAGAAGGCATATCTTTGTCTTGGGACTGTCTAAGAGATTTCACACTGTCCTTTGGGGAGGGGACAGTAGCAGAAACTTTAGCCTTTGCTGGCACCGGGCTTTTCTTCAAAGACGGTTTAGATTCCAATGGTACCACACTGCTCTTTTTAGTGACCTTGTTGTACAAACTTGGCTTGGCCGGTGGACAAGACTGATCTACCAAAGAAGATGAATTTTTCGGTTTGGCAACTCTACTTGTTTTCGCCACTGTCTTCGACTTTTTCTCTTCTTGTCCTTTAGCAGGTAATTTTGGGCCAGTTGTGATTTCCTTACTGGTTTTAATGGGTTTTGAGGTTTTGAGGTTAGGCTGGGCTGGAGGTGTAACCAGTGGCTGTGGCTTACGCCTGCTGATTGGTGTATTACTATTGGTACTACTATTTAAAGCAGTACTGATTTTACTTTTCTGGGAGGAATTTGATTTTGTTGTAACTGGACCAGTGGACCAAGAGCTGCGAGCAGATGGCAGTGGGGACGCTCTTGGAGATGCTTTTCTAGAAGAAGCTGGCGTTGTTGCCTTCGAGGCTTCTTTTTTGGGTGCAACTAGAGGAGACGAACTTCTCCTTGGTTGCCTCTGCTGGGGAATTGGTGAGATTTTCTTTTCTTTTACAACACCGGCTTTTTTAGAAGTAGATGCCGGCTTGTTGACGGTCTCTTGCACTTGTTTGGCAACTCGTTTTACAGTATTCTGACCTTTAACTTTTGCATCTCTTTTCTCCTTGTACTGACTGTAGTGATCTCCTTTCTGATCATTAGGTTTTGAACCCACCAACCCGTATTTACCAGGTTTGCTACCCATCATTTTCAGAAGCATTTCATTAAGCTCTGCCTCCTTTTGACGATTCCACTCGGCTGAAGCCAACACTTTGTCACTAAACTCCTCATGTTGAGACTTCATTTCTTCTGTGGTGACACTCACTGGATCCTCCATTTCTCCCTCTTCCAGTGCCAGTTTGTCAGGTTGGTTCTCGATCTCAGCCTTCACCACTTCCTCCACCTTCTCATCCCTCTCAGAAAGCAAATTGGTAGAATCATTTTTATCAGAAACCAAATCAGTAGAAGAATTCTGACTAGTACATGATTCTCCCATACCAGAACTCCATCTACGCAAAACTGCTTTATTGGCACCAACAAACCCAAAGGTTTTCTTTTTATTAGCATCGCCACCCTCATCCTTCTGCTTGCACTCAAAAAGACTAATTGCATCTTTAACACTTATCCTTGTGACATTAACTTCAGTTTTTTTAGTTGACCGGTTATCACCCTCTTCACCACTGTCATCTGGGCCTTGGTCATAGGTTGACCTGTCTCTACCCGAGAAATAGCTGAGGCTCTTAATGGCAATAGCTTGTGCCCTGCGGGACCCAGAACGCCCAATCTGAACTCTTCTCATTGGAGAGGCTGATCGTCTAGGGGATGGGGCCCGTATGACAGGACGGCTTCTTTCTGCCATGGTTTCAGATTCTTCATCACCAGAAGTGCTATTCTCTTCTGCACTCCCAGTAGAGCTTTCACGCTCAACCTGTGCTATTTTGGCTGGGGACACACCAGTCGTATTAATCCTCCTGATGGGTGCACATTCGGATTGGTTGTTGCTGTTTTGTTCACTTGGATGATGGTTTAAAATTGTTTTTAGATTCTTGGATATGGAATCCCTGGAAGGCATAAAATAAAAGAGTAGCATCTAATCAAGAAATGAAGAAGCATCTGTCAGCAAAGACTCTCCAGTTGGTACCAGTACATTATCAATTGTAAAAGAAATTAATATTCTAGTATACGTTGCTGTGGCAAATCAGCACAACAGATTACAACTCAAGAGAACTGGAGAAAGCAAGTAAAAGTACCTCAAATCAGGTGTGCAAAAATGATGAACAAATGAACTAAGATAGGATAACTCCTCCGGGGAAATATTAGAGCCTATGGCCCCACTGAAAACTACTGCCACTTCCTCATTTAATGCTGTGAGTCTCAAATCTAGGGCTCGAATTAACTCGTTCCTGTGAGAAAAAAAAATGTTAGTTGATAGTGCAGACAAGAATCAATGAGAAAATTAAATATGGAAGTACAGAAGAGAGATACTTACTTTGTTGCTTCCGATGTAACCGTCCCAGCATTTACCTAGAATAATATAAAACATGGGGGAATCACAAATTAGGAAATGTTGACCCATAAATCTATGAAAATCAACTTAACCCAATGCCTAGGTAACAACCAGAGATTATCTAGATTGCACTATGCCCTTTGAAAATAATACAAGCTAAATTTGCAGAAAACTATTACAGCTGACATGACCTCATTCCCATTTTCTGTTGTTCAGAGAGGTAGAATGACAAAAAACAGTAGACAAATTTAAATTCGGTCATTCTTACAGAGCATCTTTTACAATTTACTGACTCTAATAGATATGTGTGGCATGTTTAAACAATAATCGCAACAGAATAACAAATGTTCAAAGAAGAATTTACTTGCTGTACCATCCCCACATTATCCAAGAAGCCACCTGACACAACAAAAACAACATAAGTTTAATTAAAAAAAAACAGGCAACAAAAAAGAAAAAAGAAAAACATTACGAGATCAGAAAGTAAGAGTTGAATATACCTGAGATTCCACCAAGGCGATTTTGGTCCTATAGATCAGAAAGGAAATCAGAAAACTAGAAAAGCTCACACATCACTAATCTTCGTTTTGCAAAAAAAAAAATTTAAGTACCTTTGAATAAAGAGAGAGATGGAACTTTCTAGTTTCCTCCAGCTGAGACATCTCATTTAGGATTCCACCAATAGATTTCAGCATCTCAGGCGAATTTACTGCATGCAAAAATCTGAAAAAAATAGCAAACTCAAATTGCGTATCAAATAGGAAAAAAAAACTATAAGATGATTAAAAAAAACAGAAATAGAAAAAACCTACAGTATCTACCTCGAGAGGGTGGATTTGTTGAACCAAGGCGAGGCGGTAACATCATTCGACTGCAGCTTGAATGTACCATTTGTTGAGTTTGATTTAATCACCTTTGCATCTGTTAGAAGCAGTGCTAATGGATCAAGGGGTCCAGAAACGAGCTTCTCTCTTTCACCCTTGCAACAAGCTATTGCATCATATCTGTCGATAAATAATATTTAATACAATTTACATTAATTAGCAAGCACAGAAAGATATCAAATTTAACAATAGCAAGCACTAGTTAATTCATGAGCTACCTGTTTTGGACTGACGATGTCTGAAAAATAGCATAATCAAGTAGTGCGTCTAATTCTCTCTCCATTTTCAAGTGTTAAACGAAGAAGAATTAACTCTTGAAAGGCGCTAATCCATACTCAACAATAGATAAACCTAATTAATTAACAAACAAAATAAACCAAATAGCATTAATCAGAGGATCAAGTCATGTTGACTTCAATTTAAAGCAGGAGAAAAGAAATTATTTAATAATCCATGCCAAAAGCAAAGCAAAAACAAAAACTATTTATAATATTCTTTTTCAATTAAATGCAGGAGGCTCATAAATCAGTAAATATAAAAGCAGCGATGGATTAACACTCATAATAGCACCATTACTTTCAGCTTTTAGTATAACAGATTACATGCATTAAATAAAACACGTGATGAGCATTTACTTTATTATTCTGAAATTTCTCTCAAGCGATTCCAGAGAGATAGAACTACGATGGGTAGCAATACCAACCTCAGGCGAGATAATAATACCATAGATCACAAGTGGAACAAAATGTTCCATGCCAGAAGCACAAAGGAACCCAGCAAAAACTTGAGCAATTAAGATTATAAAACCAAAACCCTTTTATCGGAGTAGCCTTTCGGTTAAAGCACAACCGGATCTCAAAACACTGAATAAATTTGACAATCTTTACTGAAATTTCCTAAGATCTAATTCTCAATTGCTCGATTTCTTCAATCAAGAAACGACAAAAAGACAATATTTGTAAGAAAACAAGCCCCACAACCGACAACATTGGGCTTCTCTACTGAATACTCGAAGATTAAAAAACAAACAAAAAGCAAACAAAAGACCGTTTAAAATATGTTTGAAATATTTACCAGATCCGGCTAAAGAAACCCTAGTTCGCAGTCATCCAGTTCTTTCTTCTCTTCGGAATTCGGAAACAAATTACTGTACCAAAATACTTTAACAGAATTGATTTAAAGAATATTATAAACTTTTTAGTGAGAGGGAGTGCAGTGAGGCAAGACGAGGAGAGCGAGAGAGTGAGTAGGACGGTCCATTAATGGTTATGACCCCAATGCCTCATGAATTCAGATCAATGCAATACCGCACCGAGTAGAATGAGATCTGAGTTGTTCGTTTTAATCCGGCACGAATATTAAAACGGACCACATACGATTCTAAACAGGTATTGATGTGACATTTGCCCGGCTGGAAGTATTATTGTACCCAGTCCAGTACTGTAGATACAGTTATTCACGGTTTTGCCACTGGTCCTTTTTATACAAACAACTAAACAAGCAACCTGCGTCGGTTACTCGTGATCGTGACCTTTCGTCGCTCTATGACAATACTGTCCCACATGTCATTAATCGCAAGCCTCTTTTGCAACGAACCTGATCAGACAAAGCTCGTAGAAGAGGAAGTCGCACAAACAATCGAACAATTTGAACTAATTTCAAGAAATCAGATCTTGAGTAGAAAAGAACAGTAAAATAGAAAGAGAGATAGAACTAGAAATTTCTTATTCAATTTTCTGATTCCCCTAATCGGTTACAAATGATGCCTATTTATAAGCTAAGCTGAGAAGAAAAGAAATTACAAGTTTTGCTGATCGGAATAACAACTTCTTATTTATCGTAACAAACTCAAAATAGAAGTAAATGGAGATCTCCCTGCTCTCCTAAACAACTCTTTATTTCTTTAACTGGAGAACTCCAATTCTGTTTTTACAGACCCCACCTGACAGTTTTCTCTAAAAGAAATTTTAACTGGATCGTTGCAATCCTTCCCCCTTGAGAGATAGCTCGCCCTCGAGCTTGTATCTCCTGTAGTCACGCCATATTTGGATGTCCCTCGGTTCATTGAAGCCATTAGTTTCACCAGGGAATGGATTAAACCCCAAGCAGCTTGACCACTCTTCTTCAACTGGCCACCACTCATCTCCATCTAAATGGAACAGGCGTACAATTAACTTGTTTGGGTCACCCTTCTTCGTGCTAACCTCTGGCACCTGCTCACAAACCTTTACCTCCGCTACTTTCTCTCCAACCTTCAATTGAACCGGGTTGCCATTGTGTTTCAAATCGAGAGTTCCCTTTCTCAAATCTATATGCACAGGACTAACTTCAGCTAGCCAATCTAAGCCCAATATCATATCGTACCCACGTACCTCCAATAATCTGAAATTTGCTTCTAGTTCTTGCTTTTGGAGCTCAAATTTCTGGTTTTCGCACATGGATTTGCTGCGAAGTTCCTCATTACCTGCAGTCATCACTCTAAGAGGGTTCGATGGGGTGACATGAAGCTTCAATCTGTGAGCAATTTTGGGGTTGAGGAAGGAGTGGGTGCTCCCAGAATCGATTAAAGCCGTGATGGGCATGAGATTGATACTTCCCGCAATTCTGACGCCGTTGGTAGAGGAATTACTAGGATCACAAACTGCTATGCTTGCCTCCTCCTCACCATATTCTTCTGCATACTCGAGCTCCAATTGCTTATACCCTTCTTGATCAGTGAGGAGGTGGATTGCTTGTCTGTTACACTTGTGACCTGGGAAAAACTTCTCATTGCATTTAAAACACAACCCCTTAACTCGCTTCTCTTCAATTGAGAGTGTGCCTTGAGGATTGATGAGGTATTTGGTACTGTGGGATGTTGCCTCTCTCAAATTTCTTCTTTGTTCTTGATTGTTACCCATCTCATAACCAATTTGAGCTCGATTTGGAAACACTCCTCTTGAGTTGGTGCTGAATGACAGCTCAATCTGCCTAGCAATCTGAAATGCATCATCAAGTGTGAGAGGGTTGAACAAACCGATAGTATTCTGGATCTCATCTCTCAATCCGCCTATGAAGCTTTCTTTATAGAAAACTTCACTGATAATCCCGACTTGGCTAATTAAGCGGGCCTTTGCTCTCGAGAAACTCTTGATGTACTCATCTACTCCTCCTTGCTGTTGAATCCTCTTGAATTCAGCTACTGGACTTGCATTGACCTTGGCGAAGTACTTCAACACTTCTTCTACAAGGATCGGCCATGGCGGAGCTGGTTTGGCGATCTTGTAGCTTTTGTACCAATCCCTCGCATCACCAGAGAAGTACATCGTCGCCATTCGCACTTTGTAGATCTCAGGCGTCTGATAAACTTCAAAGTAGAAGTCGCATTCTTCAATCCAGTCGTGTGGATTCTCACCAGAGAAGACTGGAAAGTCGAGACGAGGAGGATTAAGCCTTGGATTCGCTGGATTCTCGTGCTGTCTGTAATCGCGACCTCGCCTTGGTTCTTCCTCAGCTTCTCCAGTTGGCTGAGTTGCAAATTTTTCTCTGAACAATCGCGTGAGCTCTCCAAGCTGCTGATTGACTTGAGCGAATTGCTGCACATTGTGAGCTTCCTGTTGAGCAAGCCGATTGCTCACTTCACGCCATGAAGACTCTGACTTGGTGAAGCGATCGCTCAATGTCGCCAATTCGAGAGACAGATCTTCTGCATTTGAGGAGTTTCGAGTCTTTCCTGCCATTGCCGATCTTTGTGACTTCTTGGAATGATGCTTTCCCAGATTGAATTCGAACTGCTCTGATACCACTTGCAACGAACCTGATCAGACAAAGCTCGTAGAAGAGGAAGTCGCACAAACAATCGAACAATTTGAACTAATTTCAAAGAAATCAGATCTTGAGTAGAAAAGAACAGTAAAATAGAAAGAGAGATAGAACTAGAAATTTCTTATTCAATTTTCTGATCCCCCTAATCGGTTACAAATGATGCCTATTTATAAGCTAAGCTGAGAAGAAAAAGAAATTACAAGTTTTGCTGATCGGAATAACAACTTCTTATTTATCGTAACAAACTCAAAATAGAAGTAAATGGAGATCTCCCTGCTCTCCTAAACAACTCTTTATTTCTTTAACTGGAGAACTCCAATTCTGTTTTTACAGACCCCACCTGACAGTTTTCTCTAAAAGAAATTTTAACTGGATCGTTGCATCTTTGTCGGACGGTTTGCACATAAGCCAAATGCAATGTAACGGTCAAGTCTAAATCGGACGGTTTTATCTCTGGGCTGGGGAGACTCCAATCGGGCACTCTATTTGGAGAGAATCCTATTCATTATCCTCCTTGGGACTTGGGAATTGGGAGTAGTTTCTTTGAAGAAAAACCGCTTTATTAAATATGTTATTCAACTTCCACCACTCTGTCGGCCTCACCCAAGATATCTTTGTGATTGTCTGCTTGTATGTTTTTAGTAAGAACTTAGTTTGATATTAGTTGGAGTGTATTTTATATATTTCTCATGGCTAATTATGATCGATTATATCTCCGTATCAGTTCTTAAATGAAACTCACAAAATTTGCTAAATCTCACAAGCCAAAAGGTATGGATTGGATCCATTTTTACCTCATGGCATTTAGGATCCAACGGATTGAACATGATGCGATCCAATTAAGAGTGTTTCTTAGAGCATCTACATCCATATGGTATTATTAGAGTTTTTAATACGAAGTGACAGTTTCTAATTCAATTTCAGAGATGTAGAAGAGTTTTTTATTTAGAAATTATGTAGGAAAGTTTTTTATTAAGAAACTGTTTATAAACTCCACGTTGGTCAAATGATTGGCTCAATTTTTTTTTTTTTATTACTGATGTGGCTTAATAGAAACTCTAAAATAAATTTCAGAGATGTGTTGTTGGGATAAAATTTATAATGTTTCCAGTTAAATTTTCGTTCATTTTTCATAAATATAAACATAATATCCTAATATGAAAATTTTAAATCAAACTTTAAATCAGACAAATCAAATAAATATGAATTTTCTATCTATAATTAATTGATATAAATAACAATTTGATAATTTATGCATTGATATGGATGACATTACAATATTATTGCAAAATTTACTAGTATCTCGGCTTGTCAGAGTTTTTTTTTCTTTTATTTTCAATTGTTGTGAAAGATACTTCGTATTATTGGTAGTATTATTTTAATATTTACTAACATTACAATACTTAATTTTGTTGCACGATATCGCTGTCTTCACTATTTTTAGACTTTTTTTAAGAAAAAATATTTGGTTTGTCAAAGAAAAATTCGCTCTGGACTTTGCTTGACATAAATTTCTATGTGATTTACAATTATCAAATTCAGGCTTAATTTCACATTAAAAAAAAAACATTGTTTGTAAGTGGAGACGAAATTTTCCTCAAATCACTGTTAAAATGCCTCTTTTTTATTCCATTAATTCGTTAGGCTCGCAAAATTGACGACGAACAATTTTTTGTTTCCGAATGAAAACGCATTTTACAAAAGGATGAGCAAAAATATATAACAACAATATATAAAGCATCGATCAAGTCATTCTTCTTTAATAATTTAACGAGAAAATCGCAAATAAAAATTATCTACTCACAAGGCGTCTATAATTTCCGTGATAATTATTATTTTATTTATTACATTGTTAAAATTATAAAAGATTCTTTCACGTGATTCAAGCTAGACGAAGACGACTCAGGAATTTCAACTATTTCGTCCAAATTAATACAACAGTGTATAATATTAATTGATATTACAAGTACAAATAATAAGAAGCAGGCAATTAAATACTGCCATTTTTATATAAATCCAATTAGCTAACGAGTTAGTCAAGACGAACTGCTGGATGATAATATGAAGGAGGGAGGGTTCAAATTTTTTTAATTTTTAATTATTTTAAATAATAAAAAAAATTAAAATTTATATGTCAAGAGAAAGTCATTAGACGTGAGTTGTATTATTAAAATTAAAATTTATGATTGTGTTTTTCTCATATTCATAGTTACTGCGCTTATGCTCATCATCTGAGCGACTGAGCCTGAGGGGCCTCATTCTTTGAATTTGAATTTGAATTTGATTATACGTTCGTTACATATTGTCACGAATCTTAAAGACACGTCACACATTACATGTTTGAGCTGGATTGTCTCAAATGGATGTTTGAATTTCATAGGTCTGCGCATTTGATTAACGAATTTATATTCATTGAATTTGTTAATTAAATCTAATCTATTGATAAGATAAGCGAGACTTGAGAATCAGTCTTTCATTTTGTGGTAAAGATAATACCCTCCGTGTGAAAGATCGTAGGTTCGAAATCCGAATAAAAAATTTCCTTGTGGATATTAAATAGTAGTATGACTTGACCTTCAACCTTTACTCAAAAAATAAACACGACTTCTATCACTGAAATTTTTATTAATATCCTCCATTAAGAAAAATCAAGAAATACCCTCAAACTTTTTTTTTTGTAAAATACCCTAACCGTCGGAATTTCTGGCGGTTGCTACAGTGTTTTTTTTTCTTTTTTTTTTTAAAGAATGTGACATCCATATAAATACTTACTGAAAATACTTAATGGAAAATGAGAATTCATTTGATGTGTTTGTACCTTGATTATTATAGTAACTAATAATTTGTTATCCATCTTCTTAAATTTTTTTGGTAATGATCTGTTATACAATTCGTGCGCTTTGGAGGCAATATATCCCCTTCTATTTTAGGTAATGAAGCCGGGGGCATTTATCTTCCAAAATATGACAATAATCCCACCTTCCGTCCATCTGCTACAGTTAGAATTTTTAGTGTATATTATGGATTTATGAAGAATAAGAATGGTGTTGATATCCTTATTATGAAAACCATGCGTGAGATTTGAATAGTGCACTTAGAAGCATTGTTTGGAATTTGGATGCATACATTCAGAACTTTGAGAGTTCAAAGCATCCATTCATCCAACATATTGGAGGCAATATATCTAGGATTTTTGTAAATAATTTTAATCATTTTTATCAATATATCGTTAGTGATAATTTGTTGCGGATCTTAAAAAAAACATTTATCAAACGCACCCATTAGATATTAAGCATCGTTTTGCTATTTTTTAAACAAAAAATATAAAATGTTTTCTTTATGAAATCCAGGATAGATATTAAAAAAGTTGCTGCAATCGGAAGGAATGCAAAAGTTGAAAGTAAGATTGATGATGTGAGTACTGAGTAGTGAGTAGCATGTGGCGTGGTCGCATAGAGCCATAGACAAATGCCGAAAGAACTCCTGAGATATGACATATGAGATATCCCATCACCCATCACCCATCACCCATCACATATAAAACGCACCAACCAACCTCCACTTCGGATCCCCTGCGTTGCCTCACCTCACCATTTGAGTTTAAATTCGGATCCTTTCATTTGATTGTAAATAAAATTCGTAATCCGCACCAATTCAATTCAAACATTTAAAATTTGCGCTAATAAAACTTAAAAAATGAGGTACCTTAGATGATACAAATTGCCACCCCCCAATCCATATCCTCTGAGGTAATATTATATTTTTGTAGATCCGGACCGTCTATCAAAATCCATACCAATTCGGGATGAGATCCCTTTATTATTAGTTGATATGATTGGACCCTCTGATCAAAATAATTAATTCTGTTTGAATTCGAGTTGGTATGAATTCTGATCGACGGTCCGGATCTAAATAAAAAAATTCTAATTACACACATTTCTCCTTTAATTGTGACGAACTAATTTTGTTAGGATGTGCGCGAGAATAGCGGGTCAAAGTTATAACTTTTTTTTTTTTTGTTTTTTCCCCTAAATATTCCTTGAAAGTTGAAAGGACAAATGGAAGTTATAATTATGCTGTGTACAAGTTTCCGTGCAACTGATCTGCATCACTGCATGTGACCATTTCTCATACAAATGGAAATGGTTTCAAGCATGCAGCATTATGGGAAATAAATCTGCGATTCCTTGCGATTTCAATTCCAACCATTCATGTGTTTCGAAATTCGTGCAAAAAATTGACTTCTCAAAAGAATTTTGGGTTTAATCGTTTGAATGGTTGGGATTAGAATCGCAGCAGATTCGCTTCCAGCATTATGACTTGTCAGCTTAATTATGTCATGTTCGGTTAGTGTATAAAATTAGAGATTCATAGAATATATTTGTCAAAGTAAATAGTGTTGATTTGATATTTTGAAAAGGTTAATATATTTATAAGACCAATTTAAGATACTTTTAAGTTTCTTAATTTTCCACACTTTTTATCCTTATTACTTCACCATTACTTTAACACAATTTAGGGTTTCAGTTTAATTCTACTTCACATGCTGAATTCAAGAGGAATTTTGCACATAAAATTATGTTGTTGTATGCAGCCATAAATTAGATAAGTGAGAGAGTAAGAAGAAGATAGCATGCACCTCAAAAACATGTATATTTAACATCATGTTCACATATGAATTTTCTGGCATGCAAAATGTTCATCGTTTCTTCATTTTTTAATTACTGTAAGAAAATTTTAATGAATCATTTTTTCAATGAGTAACAATATTATTATTATCATACTTTTTGATAATATAAGTTGTAAATAATTTAATCATCAAGTATAAATATTTTTTATAAATATAACCAAAGCATAGGTAACTAATGCAATCATCACTTATCTGACATAATAAAAGAATCTATAAAAATAAATATCTTATACACATTTTTAATTTAGAACTATTATGCTAAATTGATATTGATGGTTAATAGATAATTGGCTAAACTTAAGCGTTCCTGAAGAAATTTGTGCAAATTAAAAGTGAGAAAGTTCGACAGTTGCATAGAAACATTATCGATTCGTATTTTTTCTTGAAGTTTGAACAATCATCTTAACAGTTCAATGTGATCTTTATACAAAAATGTACTCGGAGATTGAATTTTATATTTATAGAATTTTCTTACTATTTTTTAAAATAGATAGAAAATCATCTGACTAAAGATTTTAGACTATTCGAAAGTAGTAATTTTTCTATTTATTTAAAAAGATAGTAATTTTTTTTTAATGTAAAAGTTGACCGGTAAGTACATTTTCATATGGAGATCATATTGGACAGTTCGGATTGACTGCTTGAACTTTAAAAACAGAGATAGAAATCCATAGCCATAACGATCCGAATCGTTAAAACTCAACAAATGTATTGTTAGTGCTGCTAAAGTTCCAATTATATGGAATTATGAACATATATACCAACTGTAAATTATTCTCTTCTAAAAATATCATGCAGTAATTTGCAAAAATTATAGAAAATGAACGGCGGTGAATGCTGGGTTGTGCACACGCTAAAAGAAATCAGCAAATTAAAATTCGTGATTTTACTATTTTTTTTTCCTTTGAATACAAGTAATTAGGCACACATATAATTCGCAATCACATTCCGAAAACTATAATTGATTAATCTAGTTTCTACTGAAACTGAATTCCGATTCTGTATTTTATAAGCATTATACGATGACTGAGACTGTAATCTTGGAGTCCAAGCAGGGACAGATTTACAGTTTTGGCAATGAATCTTGGCTTCAAATGCATTGCACCTCCGCTGCTGCTCTGCTCATCATAGTCTGTTTGTCTTTTCTTTTACCAACGGCTATTTACTGGCGCAGCTGTCTAGGTAGTAGGTACCACTAATCCGGATCCCCTCAAGTAACTTAGAGTTTGAATTTGAATCCGGACTGTCCCATCACGAATATTACGAATATTAAAGGGGTGCTGTAAATTATATCACAGGTCAGATTAGTTTGAATTCTGATCGAACAGTTCGGATCCAAACTCAAACTTTGAGTTACTTTAAGGGCGTGCTCTAGGAGGTACGTGAGGGAAAGGGAGCGGAGCAGAGGGAAACTATGTACTGACCGGATCTGACCATGGTCGTTTACTTGCTTCAGAATGGTGAATTTCAGAGGTGATTGAAAGGGAGAGAATGGAAGAAGGTGAGTTTTACATGGAAATTAAGCAAAAAAAATAGCAATTTTGTCACCTACACTCCTCCCCTTATTTTCCTTTCTTTTCCTTTAATGAGCACTTTCTAGAGCACTCCATCGGGGCCTATTCGTTTGTCACGGTATTACGCGGGAAGGAATTTTACGGGATGAGAATCCACTTTTGAAAAAACGAGAACCCAAGAGTATGGATATGCACGTGATTGATTACGGAAATATGCTGAAATTAATATTCGGTTGTACCGTGAAATTAGTTATGAGAAATCTTAATTTATTATAAAAATATGTATTTTTACTTAAATTTCTCACCTATTTAAAATAAGAAAAAATTTGTAACATAAATAATTAGACCAATAATACAATGTAATTTTTTATATGTAATTAGTGAAAAGGAAATCGTTGTCCAGATCTGAACCGGTTAGTTCCACAAATAATGAGAAAATAGAAAAAAATTATTTATATAGTTGGAACTCATGTGCTTAATGTGTTGAAAGAATGAGAGAGGAGAGAGAATAACTTAGAGCGGGAGAGAGATGGAAAAAATGAAAAATTTGAGTCGGACTCAATTAATTTTTTCTCATTATTTGATCTAGGGTTGGAAAGAAATAAGAAGAAAGAATGAGGAGATTTCGGATGAAATTGGCTTGCTGTAATGAGATCAAAATTATTATCTAATCTCATCTAATTTCTTTTGAGAATAAATATGCTGAACAAGTTCTTAGGAAATGAGTCTGGATCCCCTGAACAAACCCTTAAGGATGTGCTCCAGAAACAATGGCGTAGAGGAAGGGGAAAGAAAGGGAAGAGAGGGATCAACGCTAATTTCACTCTTGTTACACCCCGATTTGAAGGTGACAAATCTCACAACATTTGTACAGCGAACTCATACTTTTTCCCCTCCGCTTCTCCTCCAATTTTCCTCTTCTGGAGCAAGGGAATGACTCGGTCAGGTCCGGTCTGCTGGCCTTTCCCCTCCGCTCCCTTCCCTTTCCTTTAATGAACGATATTTCACCTCTTTTGGAGCACAACCTAAGAATTTGCATTCTCTGCATTAATGTACCGTTTGAGTTAATTTTTGAACCGTTCGATCAAAATTCAGGTTAATCTGGCCTACACCTATAACGCATGAGGTCCTTTAATAGTAGTGCGAATTTAAATCGGACGGTTCAGATCTTAACTCAAAATTTGAGTTGATTCAGAGGATACGAATTCCATTAATTGTACAAAGAGGAACTCGCTCCATTTGAAAAACATTTGGAGCTAGCCTGTTGTTTAAATCTGCTGAGACGAGAAGTTGACTGTTGACACTTGAAGCAATAAATGAAATCTGAAACGACTCAACCCATTAATTAAAATTAATTTATGCTAGGACAACTTAACTTTTGGAGTTATAATATAAATGGAACCTGCGTTGGATGCTGCGTTGATTGCATTATCAAGAGGCAAAAGGGACAGACAGAGAGACTGAGTATTCAAGAGAGAGAGAGAGAGAGAAATTGAATTTGTTAATTCAACGCAGCATTGAACCCTCCCAAATCAATCATATCTGTTATTGTTTTGGTTGACAAGTCATTATCTGTTATTTCTTAACGTTGAAGGGTGGAAATAATCTCCGGTTGAAAAGTGAATGCAATCTAGTCCAGTCAGGCAGTCACTAAAAATGCAATGCCAATACTTTGAAAATTCAAAACTCCTTTCCTCCTAAACACATACTCTAACTGTTCTTGATTATTTTTTTTTTCAAAAATTTAAATATACCAGTGCAGATTCTGGAGTAGCTAGTAGTATGTACTATACAATAGATAAACGTGCGTTCTAATTATTTTTTTAGGACAGAACAAATAATGACTCGAGATGTTTAAACTGGTAAAGTTTGAATTATGTAATAGAATAGTTAAGTGCGCATTAAACAATATGATCTAGATATCTATTATAAAAAAGTCAAACGTATATCTTGTGATTTTGCATTATAAATTTAGAAAAAAATAAGATAATTACTGACAACTATAAAAAATTCAAAATACGTATAACAATTAACAATAGTCGTTTCATACTGAAATAGAAAAACGTGCATGATACGATAGCAATGTATATTCCATGGAGACCGACATAAAAAAGCCTAAATTCCTTTATGCTCATCTCACTCAACAACAAAAGAATAAAAGTCGGAAAAATAGACTCCTGTAGTGATGCTTCAACTACCTGCAAGCGACATTAATTTATATATAGACAGTGTCCAACATGAAATAGGTTGTAACTTAAAAGATTTCAGCCAGGTTATTATCTCAAAGCAGTCACCAATTATGAAACAGTTAGTGTTGGAATTTGTAGTTGTTTCAAGGGCCTATTGGTAAATCGGTATTAGGGAATAGACTAGAGACTTATTTGTAAGATTGTAAGGCCCTATATAAACCCAAGAGGTTAATCAATAAAGTATTTTTTTTAGCAAATCATTTTTATTTGGTATCAAAGCTGAAACCCTAACCCTAGCCACCTCTCACCTCCCACCTCCCACCTGCCGGCCGCCGCCTCACCCATCGCCGTCACTGCCGCCGCTCTGCCTCCCTTCCTTCGGCCGCCTCTTCTCCCTTTGGCCGCCACTTCTCCCTTCGGCCACCTCTTTCCCTTCGGTCGCCGCCTCCCTCTTCACCCGGCCGCCGTCCTTCTTCCTTTGTCCACCGGCTGAAGCAAGCCCGAGTGAGGGGGGGGGGATACCCCACAAACATCGATAAAGGAGGGAGAGATGAGGTGATCAAGATCTGATCAAGAAAAGGAGGAAGATCGGCGATCGATCATTAGAGATCATGAGAGGATCTAGACTCGGGCGATCGGTGTAAGGAGATCAAGCACGGGTTGGAAAGATAGAGACAATCTTCTCCAAGTTAGATGAGAATGAGATGAAGGCTTTGATCAGATTCATGAGGGCATCCGAGGTCTCGACATCGAGACAAACACCGACAAAGCTAGATCTCCCATCGGTGGACATAAAGCTAGATGGACCAGGGACCTACCTGAGCTGGTCATGACGGATCACATGTGCCTTAGCAGGAAAGCATCTCGATGGCTTTCTGACAGAAGAGAAGAAAGAACCACAACAGGACACAGCTGAGTGGGAGGATTGGAAAGCTACACACATGTTGCTGTACACATGGTTGCTCAACTCGATGGTCTAGTCTATTGCCGTGACAATTGATGGCATTCAGAGTGTATAGGACATCTGGACCAAACTGCAGAAGACCTATGCGGGGGGCTGAGAACAACATGTGTGTATTCCAGATCAAGCGAGAGATAAATGCGGTGGTTCAGAGAGACAGGACGATCCAAGAGTATGCCATAGATCTAGAGAGACTATGGGCAGACTATGATCACTTCTTGCCGATGACTAGTTGCAAGGATCCAAAGTGCAAGAGTGGAGAGATTCGCTCTCAGGAGAGCACTATGCAGTTCTTAGGGAAACTCAATCCAACGTTTGATCAGAGGAGAGCAGTGCTCCTGGCCCAGACGAAGATCCCCCCGCTCGAGGAGGCAATTGCGGCTATGATGCAGGAGGAGAGTCGCATGAAGTTGTACTCCGAGGCTAATGGAAGTGCGGGGATGCGTTCAGTATTGGTAGTCTCAAACTCAAGTATGACAGGGGTTCAGGGGGAGACTCGCAGGTGCTACAACTGCGGAGAAGTGGAGCACCTGAGCAAGGCTTGTCCTAGGCCACCCAATGAGAGAGATACAAGTGGACGTGGACAGACCGAAGGCCGTGGTGGTCGTAGAGGTGGTAGAGGTGCTCAGTCTGGAGGTTATCGGGCAAATCTGACTGTGACAGAGGAAGAGGAAGAGGCAGTGCATGTCTTCACTGAGGAGGATTAGGAGCTCCTTGAGATGTTGAGGAAGAAGAAGTTGGCGAGTGATAGGGGCAAGAAGCCCATAACTGAGGAGGGCTCCACATTGTCATCATCCAGGGATAACTTTGCTACTTATGCTCACTCAGACAAAGGTACTCGTGATACTCATGCTCTTGCTTCCATATCTACCACAATATCACTAGAATGGATAGTGGATTCTGGTGCATCTCGACATGTCACGGGGGCTCGTTGTGAGTTATCTTCCTATACTCACCTAGCAGCCCCAGAGAACATCCAAACAACTGATGGCACAACACAGCCTGTGGTTGGTAAGGGTACGATTAGATGTACCGATTCTGTGACTTTGTCCAATGTGTTACATGCTCTTTCTTTTACAGTAAACCTCTTATCCATTAGTGCCATTATACTCCAACTAAAGTGTGTTGTTTCCTTTGATATTCCCAAGGTGATCTTTCAAGAGCAGGGGACTGGCACGTGACGTAGCGGGCTGTGCTACTTGGACTGAGAGGGGATGGATTTAGCGCTAACATCCATGGTTGAGAAGACAGGTGTGGGAGGATCTGATAGGAGTATGGAAGATGAGTTGTTGTTGCATCATCAGCGCATGGGACATTCTTCTTTTGGAGTTTTGAGTCTTTTGTATCTGTCTTTGTACGAAAAGGCTAATAAACAGAAACTTGTGTGTGATGCGTGTGAGTTTGACAAGCATACCCAAAGCTCTTATGTAAGCTTGGGTAATAGGAGTTCTGGTGTTTTTGATTGATTCACTCAAATGTATGGGGACCTTGTTTCACAACTTCTATGAATGGTTTAGATATTTTGTGACTTTCATTTATTGTTTTTTTCGTGTTATTTAGTTATATCTGATGAAAAACAAAAGTGATGTGGTTGTTTACTTTAGAGATTTTCACAAGACAATTCAGACTCAATACGAGGCAGTAGTGAAGGTATTGAGGTCTGATAATGGGTTATAGTACACAAACAATGCGTTTGAGGAGTACTTGTCGGCTCAAGGGATACAACACCAAACTATATGCCCTTACACACCAGCGCAGAATGGGGTAGCGGAAAGGAAAAACAGACATCTCCTGGAGGTAGGTGTATGATAATCTCGATGAATGTCCTAAAGCACTTGTGGGGGCAAGTCGTCTTGACAGCCGCCCAATTGATCAACAGAATGCCCTCAAGAATGGTAGAGTGGCAGACTCTATGTGAAATGTTGAAAAGGTGATAATGAAGGAATTCTTCCATTAAAGGTGTTTGGATGTGTATGCTTTGTGAAAGACAACAGACCAACAGTGGGGAAGCTGGATCCCAGAGCTATGAGGTGTGTCTTTGTGGGCTACTTGGTCACGTAGAAGGGTTATGTGTGTTGGAGCCCGGTGGAGAGACGATTGTTTGTAAGCATGGATGTGACTTTTCGAGAGTTTGAGCCATACTACTCACTAGATGTGACCTCACCCTTTGATGACTCGCTCGATACTGGAGGTATAAGGCGAAATGGGGAGAGTAGTGATAGTGAGAGATTGATGAATGTGGGGTCAATCCAATGTCCTGTCGTGAGGGAAGAATCGGCTGAGGATAAGCCGAAAAATGAGAAAATACCACAAGATGGTGCGACTCAAACTCATGGGGAGCTGAGAGTGTATCAAAGGAGGAGGAAGCAGGATACGGGAACTATGCTTGCACCGCTCGAGAACAACGTGCCACACAGTCTCTTGTCCCGGCCCACTCCGACTCCTGAAGCACCTACAACACCCACCACATATTTAGTTGATTCAGGTGATATGTTTCCTCTATCTTCTTCTCTCACGGCATTAAGGAGGATTGAGGGCTACTGTGATTCTGACTGGGCTAGTTGCGTAGATGATAGAAGGCCCACCTCAAGGTATTGTATCTTCGTAGGGGGTAACTTGGTCTCTTGGAAGAGCAAGAAGCAGTTAGTGGTAGCAAGGTCGACAGCGGAGACCGAGTACCGAGCCATGGCCTTGGGAGTGACCGAGTTGTTGTGGCTTAGAGCTCTTCTGGTGGAGCTAAAGATGGACCGAGGAGATCAAATGAAGTTGTGGTGTGACAACAAGTTAACAATCAGCATTGCCAACAACCCGGTGTAGCATGACAGGATCAAGCACGTTGAGATCAATAGGTTCATCATCAAGGAGAAGCTGAATAGTGAACTACTGAAGCTAGGCCACATTCCAACAAGGGATCAAGTGGCAGACTATCTTACCAAGAGACTTAGTTCAGTAGACATATCTAGATTGTGTTACAAAATGGGCTTAGTGAATATCTTTCACCTATCTTGAGAGAGAATGTTGGGATTTATAGTTGTTTCAAGGGCCTATTGGTAAATCAATATTAGAGAATAGACTAGGGACTTATTTGTAAGATTGTAAGGCCCTATATAAACCCAAAAGTTAATCAATAAAGTATCTTTTTAGCAAATCATTTCTATTGTTAGTTTTATCGAATTTATTATATAGAGGCGCTTTTAAAAGTATAATTCGTAGCATTCCCTCGATTCAAGAGTTGCCGCAGAGACTACCATCCTACTTCACATCAAAAGCAATTATTTTACCAAGGCAAAAAGATGGCTAACAAGTTCAAAATTACACAGCTCAGCTAACCACATAAGATTTAGGATTATAACAACTCTATAACCGCATCCATTGCTGGCGAACCACCTAGCTCTAGTAGCGCTAGAGCAAGCTCACACTCATGCCAACCCTTGAGCCCATTAGCTAGTTTCCTCAATGTACCGACTTTCACATGTTGCACCCAAGCCGGCGCAAACCTGACGACCAGGCCCACAAAACACGACACATGGGCCTTCCACATGGCAGGATCACAACCTAGCATTACACGCCCATCCAAAACCCGGGCCATGAAATCCATGTGAGTAGCAATCAAGCGTGCACGCCTTTCAAAACTCCCTAATTTAAATACAGCTGTGTGGGCCCTGGTTCCCCATACAAGCGAGATTGAGAAAAACATCAGGTAAGAAACGGCATAACCTTCTAAAATGCAAGAGATGGGGCTGGCGTGGCCGGATCTTTCCTGACTCGATGACAAAAGAATCGTTGGTACTGTATCCTCAAACAACACCTGTACCAATAAAGAGCGCCCTGCCACACACAACAGGCTTGCACCCAGTATTGCCACCTGGCGAGCTGCACCAACAGCAGCTGCAAAGGAAACCCGTCCAGATTTCAACCGCGCAGGTCCGCTTGAGGCCCACTCATCAGCCATCTTTCGAGACCACTCCAGCACCAGCTTGAATATCAGCTCACTGATAAAGTGTGTGTCATAAAATGTGCGACAAGTCCGCAAGAACAAAAAGCCAGGACGAAGGTTAGCATTATTAGCCAGAGACTGGCCGAGAAGGCCGGTAACACCACGGGGGGAGGAGATAGAAGAGCTGTCCCTGGAGGTGGGGCCCAGGAATGCCTCGAAGCAGCTGTGGGTAAGCTGTGCAATGGCATCTTTGTCTCGAACAAAGGGCGACCTGGTGCAGGAGAGGATTATGAAGTGGTACCAGCGAGGGGCTTTCTGACTCCACAAGGCACCAATTATGGGCATGCTTGGCCAAGCACAGCCCTCAGCACAGGTCTCCAAGGCCTGGCCCACAACACCTCGACTGTACTCTGAGCTCTTGTCTATCTTAAAGGTGATTGTTAGACTCACGAGTGCTGCCATTGGTAGGGGGAGCATTGGTGGCAAGCCTCCTGAAATAGAACACAGTATATATTACAAGCTGAGAATGAGGTTTTTGGTGCCTGACTTCCTTTGTAATGTATTCCATGTTCAGTTCCCCTCCCTGCATACCCCTCACCCCCGTGTGTGCACACCCACAAGATAAAAATGAAAAATCGTATATATAATTAAAATAATCAAGCAGAATATATAACAAAACAAAATAATGCCAGAAAAAACATAAGAAGGATAAAGAAATGGTTATATAAAAAAAAAAAAGCAAGCTAAAAGCAAAAGTTTAAATAGAATACGTTACTGACAGAGGGCTCCCAAGTATCTCTAGTATTTCACCACCAATATGAGATTTTACCCAATGGAAACATGTTCTAAACTTGAATGCAAATAGCAGGAACCCCAAAAGAAATTAAATTCTCAATAATCATCTGTACCCAATAATGAAGGATCAATTCTAAAAGAAACAAACATTTTCTCTAATAAACTCAACACAAGCACAAATTCCTCATCATTAAGCCAGATAAATTTTCAAGGAAAAATATGTACTTACGTGGGTAACAGTTCTGAATGTGAACCCCTGCACGAGCCAGGATATCCTTCACCTCTGCCTCAATTAAATGGAGAGATTTTTCAGGATTGGGCCAATCTATACCGTTCATGGCAACGTTTGGCCAGATCCCACGAGTAATCTCAGCCGAAAAGTAACTCACAATCCCTGCAAGAGAAGCTGGAAAGAAGTCCACAAGATCCCTCAAACCTGTAAATTATAACCGGTCCAGCTCAGTTTCATTTTTGAGAGAGGGAGAAAGAGGGAGAAAGAGGGAGAGGGAAGGACGGCATTCAAAATCACCTATAGTCAAGTCACGGGAAGACAGCCGTCCATAGGCACATGCAGTCAAAACAGCCTCTAGAACAAATGGTATGGCCTCCAACACCTCCCAAGCAGGAACCAATGGCCTTGGGAGTGCATCCTCTGACACACTACCTGATGACCCACTCATGCTGCTACTTGAGGTTGTTGTCGTAGTGGTACCTGTACCAGTTCCTGTACTTGTAACTGTACTACAAGATGCGGCTACTCCGCTGTTATTCATCTTACGGCAAATCATATTCAAGATCCTGTTTGCCAACTGGTGAACTGGGCTCCTGTTGCACAGGCCTGAGAGAACTGAGGCCACACATGCCTGATTCTGGAAGTACCAAGCACGTAATTTTGGGAAAGAATCAATGTACACCGAGTGGAGTGGTAAATCATGAAAAAGATTGGTACTGCCTGTACTGTTACTACCACCCACTGTTGTTCGATTAGCGCCTATACGGCTATTTCGCAATAGGAGGAGGTAATCAAGGTTCAGATCATGGCGAACTAGGCCTGCTCGGCCAGAGACTGTGCTTGTTTGGGCTGGTGCATAAAAATTATATAGGCGGAGCAGGAAAAGAAATGCAAAGGAGAAGACTGAGTAGACGGAGACCTCTTCTCCACTGCTGGATCGGTAATTATGAGGTGGTGGAAATGAACCAAAGACTTCACACAGTGGCATCAAAATTGCTGCTACTTCTGGAACCTGAGAATGAAAATTAGATTGATTGAGTCAAAAGAAAATGGAAATATTGAAATTTTCATACTGTACCTATGTTGGGTTCCTTACAACTATGTTCAGTCAGTACTGAGATGGATACTTTGTTCGAGTCATCTTTTTTTTTGTGTTAAGTAGGGTGCATATATAAATAAATTATGGTCAAGGACAATCTAGTACCAGACCTTGAGAGCCAACTTTCCAGTAGAAAACCCACAATGAGCAGCATGCTTTACTAGTAAGGACCTGCCCAGATACTGGGGCAGTCAATGTGTACACATTCTCAGTCATTAGTTCTGGACTATGAAGTAACAATTTGATCCCAGGGTTTTTTTGACATATTGGGCTTCTGTTTTGCATTTTGTCAATATATCCTCTTCTTTCTCCTTTCTCAAATCTCAATTTAATTCACCAATTCTGACCAGCATACAGAATTAAAAACACTCGAATGGACTAATAACAATGGCGATAGAAATAGTGATAAAAAGCTCACCATGCCATACAGTGAAAGAATATGAACAGAATCGACATGAGAAAGGCATGATAACACTGCATTCAGCATATGCATATGAGTCAAGTAATGATTTGCATCTCCAGTTCCTGGAGAACCAGGTGGCATCGGAGGAGATAACAACTTCACTGCCATACGCACTACAGTTTCCTGGAAAATCACCAGATCGTAAAAGCCTAATGTAAATTATATTTGGTACAAAAACCCAAGCAGCCCAACCTCATTTCTTAAGATCAATCAATTAATACAATCCAAAGAGACGCCACTAACCTGAATGCCAAGCTTTTAAATATTGTGTTTTATCATGGCTATATTTTGTTTTATACTAAAAAGAGAAGGTCCAAATGATAATATCATGTCATTATTGGCTCATATGAGTTGGTAAATTTCTTTCCACCTCTTTATTCATCTTACAATGATTCAAAACAGAAGGAATAGCAAAACTTGAAGACTCTCATTGATATGTAGAACACATAGCAGCTTGGATCTACCATTTTGACACACGAAAGCATAGTTTGAATTATTTGTATTTCAGCCAAAATACACATGTTTTTACAATAGCCTAACTTATCGCCATTCTCAGTGGATTAGAGTTATCCCCAAGTTATCTCACACCCAAACCGAGCCTAAGGATTATATTATATTATTTAGCATAGCTGGTATCGGATTCATACTTGATAATGCTATACAAAAGAGGAAAAGTTTGTTTCAGACATGCCAGTATTATGATTTGTCAACACTTTATTGTCGTTAAACTGCTAAACACAGAACCATTGCTAAATGTACATTAAAAAGTACCTGAATATTCCAACCACGAGTCAAAGAAGCGCCACATAAGATCTTTGAAGCAGCCGATCTCTCTTCCTCTGATCCATTCAATGCTAAATGATTCAATTTCTCCAGCTCAGCTACACTAAGAAAGGTTTAAAAGACCGATCCAAAGGAGTAGCAAGTCAAGACCGACAAAACATAATTAGCGACAGTAAGAATAGGAACTCATAATGTCATACTGTTACCTTGGTGCTGGAGTTGCTATAAGTGCACTTTGAAGAGACCCGGTAAGAGGGGCCCCTTGCATGAAGTTCGACCAAGGGGAGTCTTGAATTAGCATTGAATTCTGATCTTTTGTGGACATGCATGGAGATACATACCCCGGCCAAAAATATGCAGATGTATCAATCAAGTCTCTTGCAATGCATGCTTCTACCACAAGATGCAACAAATTTCCGACTGCAATATAATAATATGTATAAAACCAATTGGAATTCAATCTGAATACTACCCAAAAAGTAAATAATAGCCCTACCATTAGTATGCTAATAGGTATTACAATCTTAGATGGGCCTTACCAGTACCAAGCAGTATGAATCTTCTGGACATGACCGGTAACAGTACAAGGGGAAACAAAAGGAAATAAACTTAATGTTCATGGCTCAATCAAACCATATTCAGGCATAAGCACACGTAAATAATGCAAACAGGAAAATAAAAACAATAAAAACAAAATAAAATTAATTATATAGAGATCTATTGTGAGAATCATGAAAAAGAAACCTGCTCTTGTAGAAGAGTCATTAAGACCCATCATCCCAACGCTACCGGTTCCAGCCTTAAAATCTCTGACAAACTTGGCCGCCTTTGAAGCAGCATCATTAGCTGCATTAGCCACCGATTGTGGTGGCGAGAGCAGACTATTGAACTGCCCCAAGGACTGGAGACAAGCCACCAAACCCTGCTTTCTGGAAGCAACCCCGGTTCCTTCAGCGAGTATTCTGTCACTCTCTTCTTTCAGAATTGATACAATTGATAAGGGAATGATAGCCAATAGCATACATAGCCTTGAGTCGAGTTGAGGAATGGGTCCCTCTATTGGTTCTTTATCCTGGTTTACGTAACAAGAGATGCCAAGTATATATAAGTAATATTTGAAAACCAGACCTGGTTTTAATAGGTAGTATTATAGAGTTACACCAGGTTGTGTCTCAATAATTTACTTGAAAAAACTGTCAATAGTCCGATTTAACTTGAAAACCTGAAGAACTGTATTTGAAGATACAATAGCATCTTTTGGTTCACTATCACGAAAATAGAAAATGCATAAATGAGTAACAAAATAACTAAAAAAGGATGGAAATCAGTGGAATATCCATTTCTTTCAAAAAAAAAAATAACTAAAAAAGGAAAGTTGTGCCAACCCGCTGGAGGAGTCGAAGACCTGAGATCCATAGTGCCTGGAAGGTCTCCTGCCAACTAGCCTGATTGATTATATGTAAGGTCATGGTCGATTCTGTTACAAGAGTGAAGAAACAATAAAAAGCGTCAGATCTTAGTACTAATTACCAGTAAAAATAGAGTTTGCTAAATGTACTAACATTAGCATTAAGGCCGAAATGCTAATGGTTCAACTAACAGCTTTTCACTTCTGAACGATCGATATAAGTTGTTCAATTTAATCTACAAATCAAAATCTTGTAATAAATAAAGTTTAACTACTTTTAGAATTTCTGCAATATTTTTTTTGGATTTTGGAAAGATAGCCCTGTTTGATCTGCAAACATTTATAATTTTCTTTATTATTTTTGAGCTATCTTTCAAAAACTCGAAAAAATAGGAAAAAAGAAAATAGTAAAAGTTGGGTCCGGTAAGATTTTGATATGTAGATTAAATTGAACTTGGATTAACCGTTCAGATTTGAAAAGACATAATTTGAATGTTAATGTTAGTACATTAGCAAAACTCAAGAAAAATAAAATGACAATAATAATAATAATAAAAAGTAACATCGCCAATACTGAAAAGTATCAAATGCACCACCACCTGCCTTTTGTAAGTCAATTTACTAATTCACAGTTTTAGTAAGGTTATTCCACAAAATTCTTCTCAAAGAAAAGATGTGATACAAAATGCCTGAATGCAAAGCACCTGTTAGGAGTTCAAAAGCAGCTACAGGCATAAGAGTCTTCCCCTCCATGCAACTCTCCAATAAAATATCGATGGAAATCCAACAACCACTTTTTCCGGCACCAGGGAGGAGGGACATAGGGGAATTAACTGCCCCGATATCAATCATATGCCCCAGGAGGTCACGCTTGTTTGGCTTGTATCCCAAATTCATGGCTTTCTGTATATTTGAGAACAGATTCTCAAGGAGATGGTTTATAGATGCCAAGCTTTTTGAGGATAGTTTGTGGGCCTCGATAAAACGGAGCCTCTGGAGTAAACCATTGAATAGCTCAGGCCTAACCTAGCACAAAATTAAAATTAGAAATGGGATACAAAAAACCAAGAATATTTTATCATTCATCAAGCTCCGAAGTATGATAGGTAACCCAGTTCAAATGGTTCTTTTATTTTCTGTTCTAATGACAAAAAGGTTCTTGGACAATTAAATTTTAATGTAATGATGCACGGCAGTGTGCAAACAGAAAATGAATTGTGCCAAGTACCACACAAGAACCACTGGACCAGACTTGCTTGTAAATTATACAGTTAATGCTACTTAGGAATTGAACAGTACTTCTCTCACAAAGTAAATCCAACAGCAACATAAAATAATAAAAACTGACAAGTATAAGAAAATGTAGATATATATGATTGATACGATATTTACATGTTTAGATGAGCCAGTCGTAGTAGAACCTGTATCCTTTTATTTGAGCTCATATTTTCAACGACTTCAAATGCAGTGAAAGTATTAGTTCGTCTTAGCTGATCTTTTTTATCTGATCCACCTTTCACGTCTAGATCCACACATTGATTACCTTCATTCATGGTCCTATCTTTGGATGCAAAAGGAAAGCCCCAATCTTCAAGAGAAGAATCAATCAAGGCAGTTATTGCATTCACAATGAACAAAACAAGAGTTGTTCCAAAATAAACTCTTTTGGCTCGGTAGGCATTAGAGAGCTGTAAAGCATCATCCATGGATTTCGTAATCCTGTGGTAAGCATGTATTAAGACAAGTTATTCTAAGAATTTGTTTAAGATATGAAGATTAATAAGCTGAAAGATTCAAGTATGACATCTCACAAAGCAATATATCCCAATGCCTATAAGGTGTCATTTGACAAACATATTAAAATCATATACAGTAGTAGGGACTCATTGCCCTTGCAAATTGATGACAAATTAATAATTACGTAAAATTCCGGGCTTTGGGCTAATTCCAGGTTAAAATACCACTTAAAACTATTATTGTTGTTAGAAAAAAGAGGTACAGTAGAATGGTGATAGTTACTTGTTTATTCAATAGTAAACTCTATTAAGTTTAAAACCCCCAGAACCCGTACAAAAAACAGTGTTTTGCAAGTTGGAACCAGAGAGTTATAGTCGCACGAATAAAAAATTAAATATCGAATATTTCTTACTTTTGCCTGCAAAGCCCAGTTTCTAGTAAAGGCGAAGAGAGAGCATATCTTCTCATTAGCTCCAGGTAAAGTCTATATGCCTCTGGCTGTGCTCTTCGGTGCAGAATCAATCTGAAAAGTACCAAATAAATAGTAAAAACCCCTCAAAACATTCAATTTGGGAATTCAATCCCCAATAGCTGATAGGCAGGATAATTTATTTTTCAATGTTTTCTTGAAGTCCATAATGCACCTACGGACCTACATAGATGCTAATTGAAGGGTCCTTACATCCATTCTTTGGTGTACCTTATTCTGAATTGCATTTGCAGTAAGGGATTGATTTTGTATTTGGAAAGAAATTAAAGGGGCTGTTTGTTTTTTTAGAAATTAATGGGCTAGATTGCTAATGTTTAAAATATAAAAAAGCTACTTGAGCTTGATGTGTTCAATCAGTGAAATTCACAAAATTTGGTTTCTTGAAGTACTAGTTATAGTAATTCGTTTTTGTAACAAACGCAGAGGGAGCTCAATCCATTTTGTTTAGCACCAAGAAACAGGGAATGGGATGCTAAAACTCAAATTTGTTGGACGAATTTTTAAAGTTGGAACATCAAGGACTAAGTTGCAAATGTTACCAAAGGAAGAAACAGAACACAGAAACTTGAAATCCCCTCCTCTAGTCTCACCTGGGGGTGAGCAAAGCAAGTATGTGATAAGGGTACACTAGCCTACTCGCCATAGCTTGATCGAGGAGTTTCCACATGGAAGGTGAATTGTGCGAGAAACAGAGATTAGAGACCAAAATCGACGCCAGCTCAGCATTAGGGAACCCTACAACTAGGCCCTCTTTCTCGTCAGAGACGCAGCATCCTGCTATCTCGACCGCACGCAGCAGCGGCGGGTCGCCGCGAGCTTCCGACGCTTTCACCGCCTCCATCACCCGCCGCTCCAAATCGGCGGTGGCGGAGGAGACAGCGGAGTTCGCCTGAGGGTCATCGGAAGGTGGTAGCGTTAGCATGTGACGTTGGTGAATAAAACAAGTGACGATGCGTCGAACCGCCGAAGCAATCTATCCTACAATAAGGGTATTGTTTTCCCGATTCCTATTGGAGAACACAGAAAAAAAAAAAAAAAACGGGGAGGAGAAAAGAAATTCAAGCCAGAGAGTTTCAATCGTTTTGGTTACACCCGGTGTATGATGCCAGTGATGACTTCTCTCACGTGGAAGTGGGACATGATTGTCTGAACACGTTTTGTCTTTCAGTGATATCGTCAGGTTCTCTACTCTTGAAGTACCGTGCTACTCTCTTAGCATAGCACGGTGGGAAAAACACAATTATCATTGACCACTTTAACTAAAAAAAATATATGAGTTAGAGCATCTACATCTCTGATACTATTATAATTTCTAATCTGACTTGACAGTTTCTAATATAGTTTCAGAGATGTGGAAGAGTTTCTTATTTAGAACCTATGTAGTAAAGTTTATTATTAAGAAACTGTTTATAAACTCTATGCTGATCAATTGATTGACTCAAATTATTTCTGTTTTATAATTTGTTGATGATGTGGCTTAATAGAAACTCTAAAATTAATTTTAGAGATGTGAGAGTTAGAAATTTTAGAGATCTTAATTTCTAAAAAGAGATTAATAGTTATTTAGAAACTCATTTGAGTTGCTGTGAAAACTATCATTCACCACTTGGAGGCACTCTCCTCGTCCAATAAAATTCGAGATTTTATTATGTATAAATATTGGCACGGTATCTCTGTTTAAAAACAATTATTAGGCAAATATTGGGTATGCAGAGATTTTATTTTGTATAAATATTGCTTGATAATTGTTTTTAAACAGAGATACCGTACCAATATTTATACAAAATAAAACCTTTAGTCCTTTATCCCCCTCCCTCTTCTTCTCCCATTAATTGGCCCTCTATCTCCCGAAATTTTTTTAGTTACCACTCTATTAAGTTCAAATTAATTAAGCACCACTCCAATCAATTTTTCTCAATATTTACCACTCACACAGACGAGAGGAGCGCACTAAATCTATTTGGTGCGCACCTTGGGTTAGGGTACCACTTGGTGCGCTTACTGGGAGCGCGTACCAAGTGGTACCCTAACTCAGGGTGCGCACCAACCCTTTATTTTATTTATTTTTGGTTATGTTATGTTTTTGTTTTGCAATTTTGGAATTATAAAATTTGTTTGGAATTCTGAATTTTGTTTTGGATGCTGAATTTTATTTGTTTTATAATTTTATTTTCCTTAAAAGACAAAAAAACTAAAAATTAGCTAGTTTTAACTAAAAAATAGCACAAATAAAATCACAACAAATAAATTATACTACAACACAATATAAAGTCTACTACAATATAACTAATAAATCATACTACAACACACATAAAGTCTACTACAACATAACACACATTCCATCTAAAAAATAAATTGAAATATTATTGCAGAAAAAAATATTAAGCACAACATAACCACCTCTTGAACGATGAAACTGCAGGAAAAAAATATCTATTGTTACAACAATTGTTAATTTTGTGATATATAATATTAAAAAAAAATACCTTATTGAGTACGGTTTCTAGCATCCCTTCTCTTTCTCGCATTCTTTTCGAGGGTTGGTCTGTTGGTCTGGTGACCCCTTTGTCTTCCTTCCAGTATGTCCATTCACATTTGGATCCGGTTGTGTCGTCTCCTACCCAACTTCACTAACTAATGCTCTGGAACTAAGATCGCTCATTCGTGCGCCGGCTAATCACTTTGATTGTCATACACGTGGAATTCACCACTTCATGTGTCGATGAGTGTTTGAATGTTGTAGTAGTAATTTACGAAGACATTTGGATCCAAGTTCCTATATTTTTCACACATTTGTAAGTAACGTCATCCTTAATTATAGTAATGATTAGTAGAGACTTGTACCTTAGATGACACACCGCCATCACGTGAACACATGGTATTCCAGTGAGCTGAGG
Source organism: Carex littledalei (assembly GCA_011114355.1). Lineage (NCBI taxonomy): Eukaryota > Viridiplantae > Streptophyta > Magnoliopsida > Poales > Cyperaceae > Carex > Carex littledalei. The sequence goes on along the minus strand of CM022090.1, from coordinate 9,416,876 downwards.
CTAATGGCACGCTCATTCCACCTCATTATCATTCTTCAAAATGACCTTGTACCTGCAGTCTTGAGATGTGTACACTCATTTGCCTCTCTCTATGTCAAATGAGATTTTCTCACTATGTGAGGTCACCATAAATTCTCCATGATGGCTGAATGCAATCGCGGACATTTTACTAGTCTTCTTGATGTGCTTCGTCAGCTTTTCATGCACACGAGTGGAATGAAGTTGATCCTCTAATTGGCATTGCACAACTTTCTCTCTTCTTTTAACGAACCAGTTGACATACTTGTAGAACATCTCCTCAATAATTACAGCAACTGGTAACCTACAAGAATTAAAATTTACAATTAAATAAAGGGAACCTAAAACAAGAATAAATATAACCTACGAGAATTACAAATTACAAACATATGAGAAGTTTTGAAGACATTGTTAAGCGATTCAGAATGAGCCTCGTTGTCCAAAGCTTGATACACCTTCCGTGGCTTAGACGGTTCTCTCTCGTCATTTTCATTATACTTGCCACATGTATATAAGTATGTCAACCAATCAGGATTTCCATTCCGATTGCATCAAAGACATTCTTGTAATCTTCTCGTTTTCTTCTTTTTAACCATGATCTTGAATAATTTGGAAGCAACTTTATCCTGAGTGTGCTTTCCAAAATTCTCAAACACATGTTGAGAGCAGTAGCGGTGAGCAAACTCCCCGTTCTCCTCGGACCAACCCAGACCATCTTGTATGAACACCTTTTTTATGCCTTTGTGCTGGTCAAATACCGTATACATGAATCTATTTGAACCAATTACAAACTCCCGCACCCACTTCATGAACCACCCCCAATTCTCAAAATCATTGCTCTCTACCAGTCAAAATGCTAGCGGGATTAATTGGTTCTCCACATCATATCTGGTTACAATCAACAACTTACCATTGTATCCACCTGACAAGAAACAAGCATCGATGCTGATGACGGGTCTGAGGTGACATACTGCTTCTATACATGGTCCCCATGCCCATGCTGCCCTCATGAAATATTGGTACCCTGGCTTAGTAGTTGGCTTTGAAACAATTTTATATTGGGTTCCTGGATTTTTCCTTTTGATTGCCTCCAACAAAGAGACAATTAGCGCGTAAGACCCCTCCCAACTACCAAATGCCCGGGCAATCGCTAACTCTCTACCACGCCACAGTTTATTGTATTTTGAGACGATGCCCTCGTATCTTTCAGCAACCAGGTCCCTGATAGCTCTGACTAATATCAAATTTTTTTTCCAATGATATTTTTATGCAGTTGGCGACCATAACGAAAGTCAACTGTGCATGATCTAACCTAGATGCCTCAACATGGCATGTGTGCTTTCCTTTAGTTTTCGTGATGGCCCAAGCATTACCAAAGCCTGTAGCCCTCGCAACCAATCCCCACTTACACTGGTCGCTCTTGCACTTATACCTCATCATTCATGTGTCGCTGTGTGTTTGTTTGATCTCGATATTTTGCTTTATGTGTCAGTAGTGAATTGTATCTTTCATTTGATCCTTGTTGTCATACGTCATTCCCTCAGACAATTAATGTCTTTCTCCAATCTAATTTAAATTTTTTTAAAAATTTAAATTTAAAAATTTAAAAAGTAAATTAAAATTAAAATATAAATTAACAAACGAACCTCAGAATCCGTAAAAAAAAAGCAGTCAGCCTCTTCAAACCCCGATATGTCATGAAATTGCTCGAACGGGTGTCTTTCCCCACGACCCGATATCGGCCACTTCCTCTTACCAAGCATAGGGCGACCAGAATCCTCATCACTGTGATCAGGTGCCCCATCATCATCACTAGCATCCTAATTTTCCTCTGTGTCCCGTTCTTCAGGATCCTCGTCTGTATTATCAGGATAATAAAGTGGTTCTGGGGTTTCAGATCGGTTTTGGTCAGATTAGGCCTGGCTAGAGGTGGAGGATGGAACCCGGGATCGGCCCCGGTCAGATTAGGCCTGACTAGGACCACCCCCTACAAATAGGGCCTACTAGTACCCGCTAAAGTTAGGGCCCGAGTAGGACCTGTCACAGAATTCTCAAGGACCCGACCCTGGGTCAACTGCAACAAAGGTCTAGTGTTTTGTCTGGGGTTGGCTACCACATATAACTCTAGGAACTTAAAACTAGAGGTTATATTCATGGTCATTTGGGTATACAACCCTAAATGTTATCGACTTGTACCGGAAGCTGTTGGAACCATGTTTGGTTGCCTTAGCCAATATTGATCCTTGCGAACATTACCAGTTCATAATAATTCGGGCCAATACCAAGTTACTGGTACACTTCCCTAGTTATACCTCTGAAATCTAAACCTGAGCCGATATTAAACATTTTCTAGGGTTAGGTACTGTAATAAGCACCATTTGGCCCTTGTAATACTTCACCACCAAAATAACAAGCAATTCCAATCATAGTTTGTTGAATTAAGAGACAAACCTAACAATTAATAAATTTACAGTAAATTAAAAATACTATTTAAATAATTTTAAAAAAATAAAGGACTAAAGTGAAAAAAAAACTCACAAGTTGCTATTTGCTCTTTAGCTCCCTTGTTTGCCTTCTTGGTGAATGAAAAAATGTTGCAATTTTCATTGATATACAACATACTGCTTGGTGCGCACACTGGGGAAGGGTACCACTGGTGCGCGCCCCCAGTTAGAGCACTAAATGATATCCTTCCCCAAGGCGCGCACCAAATGGATTTGGTGCACTTCCCCAGTCCGCGTGGGTGGTATCAATGGAAAAAGAATTGATTTGGGTGGTATTGATTTAATTAGACTTTAATTGGGTGGTAACTAAAAAAATTTCGGCTCCATCTCTCCGGTTCTAATTTTGTTCTCTTCTTATTTAGGACCGGCAACGGAAATTTTATAGAAATTGGATTGGATGGATATGGTTTATCTTATTTAAATTTAACTATTTTCAAAGTGAAAAAAACCAATGAAAAAACCTAAAACATAGAGTTCGTTATTACATGGGAAATGTTTGAGATTTGACCTTGTGAGGGGGGAGAGGAGAAACTTTCTTAGTTTTGCTCCCTAAATCAAAATTAAGGGTTGAATAAAAGATAAACGGTGGGAATGTTCGTACTTAGTTTCTCTCTCAATTTCGATTGACCGGTTAACTATCTCTGACAAGAAAAAAAAATAGGAGATGAGAGAAAGAGACTGAGACGAAGGAGGAAAATAAAAAAACTTCAAAATATTTGAAGTTCTCTCTATTTATCTCTATAAAAGATGGGGTGAAGAAGGAGAAAATAGATGTTTGTTTTAGAAGAGGGACAAAATGGATATTTAGATTTCAAAATAAAAGTTTAATCAATTCATGGAGAAATAAGAAAGGATTTCAATTTAGAATGGGAAAATAAGAAATTTTAATGTTTTGATGGAGAAATTGGCTATTTTGAAAGTTTTGATGGATACACTATGAAATTTTCCCAATTAATAGTATTGTTAAAGCCAAATAATGTATTTTAGTTAGAATAATTATTTTAGTACCCGCAGTTAATCCCGTTCCGATTAACTTCCATAACTGTAAGCGGTCCCCACAACTACCGATTAACTAATTTCCATACCTTCCAGTTTGAATTTCAAATATTCATTTCTCTCCGTTTTTTCCTTTTTCGAAGGCTTCCGCGATTTTGAGGCGATTTTAGGTCGATTTCGAGGCGATTTGGAGTAATAACTGATATGTTTTGTGTAATAACTGATATGTTTGTGTGATGAATGTTATGTAGGGTACAACATGTATGTTGGAATTGTGATATGTTGCTAATTGATATGTTTTTTGGTAATTGATATGAATTTGTCTAAGATGATATGTGAAGTTTGTTGTTTTTTATAACTCTGTAGATATAAATACTCTATTAAGATTCTTATTCATCCAACGTAATACAGATATAAATACTTGTTGTGTTTAGATATAAATACTTGGTAGTTTAGATATAAATACTTGATGTGTTCAGATATAACTACTTGATGTGTTCAGATATAAATACTTGATGTGTTCAGATATAAATACTTGGTGTTTTCAGATATAAATACTTGATAGTTTCATAATAATACTTGATATGATCCAGCATGCACACTCAACATTTTTTGTTGACAATTTTAGTGGTCCCCACATGCCGTTTGAGTGGTCCCCAAATGCGGGTACGAAGCGAGGATTTTTGAAGAAAAGGTGCGGGTATGGTTATTTTAGGAAAATTCATATATCATATATGTAGTTTATTGTATAGATATAAATACTTGTCTTGTTTGAGATATATACTTCACAATGTTACTATTAATATTAGTAAAACTAAATTACAGTTTTGAAAACGGTTGCGGTCCCTACAAGCAGTTATGGCAGTTTAGGTGCGGGTACACTGCGGGTACTCATATCAGCTTCCTTTTAGTTAACAATCCTTAAACAAACAAGATCGCACTCTAAAATATATTTTAATTTAATTGTTAGAATCTGAGTTTGGAGACAACATGATGATGAGGTATTTGAATAATTTCTAGTAGTGTAAGATCAATACCGGATGGTTTAGACTTTAGATTAAATTTGGTTAGTGTGCATTTCCAGAATTTATGTTACGGGTATTGATTACTTGCGTTATTAACAAGACAGGAATAAAAAAGAATGATACAGATAATCACGCAAGATTGCAAATAATTTCGTTACAAAAAGTCATGGAGTTGCATTATAAAGTCATTGTTACAGTTCTATAATGCAGCTTTGTCTGCCAAGACTCAAGAGAGAAAAAACAATAGAAACCTATTTCTGATCGATTGGAAGAAAAAGGGATCCGCCTCTGTAGAGAAAAGGAGGGCTCTGCTTTTCCGATCCGAATCATTCAAATTTGTTGAGATTTGTATATGAAAAAGTTGTTTTATCGAGATACGTGAATGAACGAATTTGAATGGTTCGGATCGGAAAAGCAGGGCCCTCCTTTTCTCTAAGAAAAGGAGCAGAGGCGGATCCAAGAAAAAGGAGTCATGAGTGATTTTCGCACGAGATACTCAACTTCTTTGTACTTCAATAATGGAAAAAAGAAATATACTTAATTTAATTGTGCTTTTTAAAACATTTGAACTAGAGTTGATCAGCCTAAGTGTTATTGCCTTTCAAAAACTTGTTGAGAGGCTTCAAATGGCAAATTTAAATCGTTCAAACCGATCTACTTACAAGTGATACATTTACATATAGTGTTTATAAATTTTCGATGGTATTTAGTATTAAGTCAAGAAGTCAAATAATAATGAAAAATTAATACACCAAAATTAACTTAAAAACCTTATTTTTTAACAAAGTGACTTGATACTAAATATCATTGAAAAACTAATGCCATCGGCGGTATTTCATCATACACGTCACCGGCTTAAAAACACTATTTAAGAGACTTCAAACGACAAATACAAACCGTTCAAACTAATCTACTTCACAAGTGATGCGTTTACAATTTTACATACAAAATTCATAAATTTTCAATGACATTTAGTATCAAATTAAGCAGTCAAAAAATAATAAAAAATAAATACAATAGATCTTAAATTTTATTTTTACCACCTGTCCTCTTTCTCAAGAGTTAAACGATGTCTCTGAAAGTAGAACAGGACATGCAATTAATTTTAGCTTTAGTCTTGAATGCCCCATGTTGCAAAAGATGCCGATATTTTTATTAAAACCCCCAAAAAAAAACAAATTATCAAATCTGCTCCCACTCCAACTTTATTTTTTTTCTACCCTAACCGCCCGTGGGCTGGGCGGTCCACTTTTCCCACCTGACCGCCCAGCTGTCGGGCGGTCCACTGTGCATTTTTTTTTTTTTTTTTAAAGATTAGATTAGAGACAATATGAATATCAAGATACTGAATTCTTAACGCTAAAAGTTCGAATTTTGTTTGTAAATATTAGTTAGATTACTTCTTTGAAGCATATTTATACTAAAATATGCTAAATTACTTGAAATTATGTTAAATTATGTTGAGTTACACTATATTAAGTTAAATTATACTAAATCACATTACATTACGCTAAAATACGGTAAATTACATATGAATAGGGACGATATCTTCACTGAAAAGGCGAAAAACGACGACGAAATGAAAATCTTAAGTAATTTACTCAATATGTAATTACTTAAGTGAGTTATACTAAATTACTTAAGTGAGTTATACGCTAAATTACTTAAGTGAGTTATTCTCAAGCTTTCCGAAAAGTGCTCATTTGCTGAAATCGGACACTAAAATACGCTAAAATATGCTAAAATACGCTAAAATACGCTAAAATACGCTAAATTACTCAATACGCTAAATTACTCAATACGCTAAAATACTCAATACGCTAAATTACTCAGTACGCTAAAATACGCTAAATTACTCAATACGCTAAATTACTCAGTACGCTAAAATACGCTAAATTACTCAATACGCTAAATTACTTAATACGCTAAACTACTCAAGACGCTAAAATACGCTAAATTACTCAATACGCTAAAATACGCTAAATTACTCAATACGCTAAATTACTCAATACGCTAAATTACTTAATACGCTAAACTACTCAATACGCTAAAATACGCTAAATTACTCAATACGCTAAAATACGCTAAATTACTCAATACGCTAAATTACGCTAAATTACTCAATACGCTAAAATACGCTAAATTACTCAATACGCTAAACTACTCAATACGCTAAAATACGCTAAATTACTCAATACGCTAAAATACGCTAAATTACTCAATACGCTAAAATACGCTAAATTACTCAATACGCTAAAATACGCTAAATTACTCAATACGCTAAAATACGCTAAATTACTCAATACGCTAAATTACTCAATACGCTAAACTACTCAATACGCTAAAATACGCTAAATTACTCAATACGCTAAATTACTTAATACGCTAAACTACTCAATACGCTAAAATTACGCTAAAGTAGACCGATTCTGTGCCATCTTTCATGAATCATAAAAAATAGTAAAAAAATTTCAAAAATGGTAAAAATTGGTATTCTACAAGTTCATTATGTAACTAATTTACTGAGCTACTTGGATTGAATGATAGAAATGAAAATCTTAATCGGAAACTTCAACTCAAGTTTTGAGGCTCTTCCCTTTATTTTTTGGTGATTCTGAATTTTGGAATCCGGCGTAGAGGGCACAGACGCATGCGCATTTTCGTAAGCTTTCCGAAAAGTGGTCATTTGCTGAAATCGGACACTCGAGCGCCGTTTTATGACCGTTTGAAGTTTCGTCGTCGTTTTTCGCCTTTTCAGTGAAGATATCGTCCCTATTCATATGTAATTTACCGTATTTTAGCGTAATGTAATGTGATTTAGTGTAATTTAACTTAATATAGTGTAACTCAACGTAATTTAACATAATTCCAAGTAATTTAGCGTATTTTAGTATAAATATGTTTCACAGAAGTAATCTAACTAATATTTAAAAAAAAAATTCGAACTTTTAGCGTTAAGAATTCAGCATCTTTATATTCTCGAATCTAATCTTAAAAAAAAAAAAAAAAAAAAAAACACTAGCGGACCGCCCAGCTGCTGGGCGGTCAGCTATGGAAATTGGACCGCCCAGTGGCTGGGCGGTCAGCTATGCACAGTGGACCGCCCGGCTGCTGGGCGGTCAGGTGGAAAAAGTGGATCGCCCAGCCCACGGGCGGTTAGGGTAGAAATAATTATAATTTTGGAGTGGGAGCAGATTTGATAATTTGTTTTTTTTTGGGGGTTTTAATAAAAATATCGGCAAAAGATGCGGTCAAAATCTTTTTCTTTTTTCTTTTTGACAGGTGGCAGTGTTATAGTGTAGGCCATACAGGTTCCTTTCTTTTATCTTTTTAATGTTTCCGCCGATGCCGTTAGAATCCACTTTATTCAATCCAAGTTCCAACTAACACTGGCACTTTTCAGTTGGATCTCTATGTATTATGTACATGGAGGACTTGTTTGACTGATTGGTAGGACCTAAAAGGTAGACTAAGTACGATAGTGCACTTAAGTTAGTGCTCCGAGCGTACCAATATCTTGTTATAGAAAAAGGTTTATCCAAACTCGTGGGCTCAGATATAGTAGAAAAGCTAAAAAGAGAAATCCTCGCGGACTCGTGATCTGAAATCGATTTGTGCGGAAGCAGTGCCGCTTAAGGCAAAGTCAAAGGTGATTCTGAAATCGCCCTGGGCGATCCGAACCCCCCACCCCAGACACACTTTTTTTCTATTTATTTTCTCTATTTGAGCCAGTACTTTTGTCTGGTGAATATAGTTATCGCTTTTGGTGTTTTTGTTTAGTGGATCTGGCCATTGCTCATTGTTCCGTTGTCGTTTGAGCTGGTGCTTTCATCTAGTGAATCTGGCTATCGTTTTTTGGTGCTTCCGCTTCGTGGATCTGGTTATCACTTCTTGCATTGTCCTTTTGGGGGTTTTTATTTTCCAAGACAAGCAGTTCGCTTTTTCTTCTCTTCTTCTCCTCTTTGGCAATGAAAAAGTGGGTGAAACGAGTTGTACATATAGTTACTTTTTATGTGCTCTCTTTCTTCTTCTCCTCTTCTCATTTCCTTTTCTGCTTCCCACACTAGTGGCTCTTCATTGAGATCTCTGAGTGGTGACTGTCTAGGTCTGGTTGATTCAGTTTCTGGTCCGGTTTAATTCAGTGCCTCCATTGGAACTTCTGAGTGGTGACTGTCCTGGCTCGGTTGATTCAGTTCACGGTCTAGTTTGATTCAGTGCCTTCTATGATGAAATCTGCCAGCAGAAAAACCATGCGTATAGAGAAAGAAATCATTACTAGATTCTTATCATTTCTATTTCATCAAATAAGAATAACTTAAATTATGTCCACGTAATACTACTGTGCATTTTTAGTTTTAAATTAATAAAATTGCCTTAGAAAATCGATTTGTGTGATGAGGGACACCGATGTGCGATGATTGAGGAACAAAATTTATCTTTAGTTTAATCATTTTTAATGATTAATATTATTCGTATGAGATGTCCATCTGTGTAATCAATCACCTAAAACCACCGGCTCCGAAGCCCAAACAGTCAAACACACACATCCACGGGCTCAGCGAAGCCCAAATAGGCAAATACACACACCCCACCTTCGCACAAAATTTGAAGAAAATAACAGAGAATCCTCTCTAACAAGATAAGCCTTCATCACTTCATCACCTCCCTCTCCGCTCCAATGGTGGCACCAGCGACTCTATCTCTCAGGCCATGCGCCCCCTTTACATCTCATCAACACAAGCTCTCTACTTTCACATCTTCACCATGCCCTCTCACTGTTCACCTTCTGCCTAGCACCGCAGGATCCAAGCTCGCCTCTTCTCTCGCTCTGAAAAAGCTCTCCTATTCTCCCGTTAAAGCTCTTGCGGTTGATTCTGACCGCACCGACTCGCCTGAGCCAGCTCACCAAGTATTCTCATGCCTTTTTTTTTTTTTTGTGAACAACTTGAGTGAGTTTGTGTACTGTGTAATTAATGCTGCTTGGCTAGCTAACTATTAGGTGAATAGATCTGAATTGGAGCTGCCAGTAATGTAAATTATGGAGCTATTGATATTCCTACAGAAAAGAAGTCTCACGGTTATGGCAATTGAAATAGTTTTAAGAAGTGCACTGTATCAAATGTTATAATGTGTTAAAAGGGTACTTCACTCAAAAAGGGCATACTGAGGCCACTGGTTGAGAGCAAGTAGTTAATTTTTTTTAAGGTTAGTGGCTTTAAATGCCAGAGCAAGTAGTTAATTAGAAAATGGGGTCACAAATTTAGCATGAAATTCCTGCACTATACAATTGTGATGCTTATCATTTGGGTGAGTTGTTGTTTTGCAAAATTTCTTATTACAAGCATCGTATTGTTAAGCTGACATGTTAGTTAGCTCAGCTTTATAAAAGATGGTTTAAATTATGTAGGTGAAGCCAAAGAGGTACTACTTTTTGGTTGCAAATGCAAAATTCATGCTGGACGAAGAGGAGCATTTCCAGGAGCAATTGTCTGAGCGACTTAGATTATTTGGAGAGCGCAACAGAGAGCAGGACTTCTGGCTTGTGATTGAGCCCAAATTTCTCGACAAATTCCCTGATATTACCAAGCGGCTTAAGAGGCCAGCAGTTGCTCTTGTGTCAACTGACGGCCCTTGGATCACGTAAATTTTTTTCTTCTTCTTTGTCATTTCAGCTATCTGACTTTTAAATATCTAGTTTAAGTACTGAAGCCTTGTATTGCAATAGGAGCCATCGTTTGAATACTGATCAGAGAAAACCTTAAAATAGAAAGTATACTGGGCTAAAAAAAGGGCCTTTAGGTATAATTTAAGAAATGTGCTAGTTGTAGTAGGTTCCAACTTAGACTATAAACTTACGACTGCATGCATCTGATTAATAGGCCTAATCTAATACTTGAATTGGTTTTGATTTGGTTGTTTAATTATAGGTTTATGAAGCTGAGACTTGACAGAGTTCTAGCAAACAACTTTGAGGCTGATACACTTGATGAAGCTTTGGCTTTCAACCCGGTTGACTTAAAATTTGAAAAGCCACAAACTTGGACTGCACCATACCCAAAATATGAATTTGGCTGGTGGGAGCCATTTTTACCCCCTGTATCTAACAGCAGCTCGGCGTAGTATGTGTCGGGCAATTTTTATCTTGTAGTTAGATATTGAGTTTGTCATTTGCATGTAATCTAAGCTTGTTTCTTTTTTATATAATGTGTAGCTATTTCAGTTCTTCGAGTGATGCCAGATTGTTTTGGCCAGGGAGTTTTTTGTAATTTGTTATGAATAATTTTGCAATATCAATTCCATTCACGTTAGAGTAAATTTATTATATAATTAGATGTAAATTGAATTATTTAAATCTATTGCTTTAATCCTTTTATAGAATCATATATTTGAAGAAAACTTTTAGTATTAGAAAAATACATGTCAATTACATGCTGGGATTTAGCACCAGAGAAACACAATATTAGCAATATCATGTAAAATCAACTAAAAAACAATATATTGCTCGTTGCCAACTCAAGATTTATGCAAGCTCCCGGTTATTTCAACAACTTCTATTCCCCCTTCAGGTGACCCCTAATAATCTTCAATAATTTAATTGCCACTGAAATTCTGTTCCAATCCATGAACTTGTCCCAGTTGCTGTCTATTGGATCCTGGTACGTCTCGTAGATTACCGGTACCGTAAATGCTAACACAAAAACTGCGTGGAAAAAAAGAAAACAATAAATCGTCTAACATCTCATATGAGCAGCTAGCTTGAATGAAACTTAGCTTAAATGTGATTATGACAATAATATATATAGTAAGTCAGGATTGAGAATATTAACTAACCAATGTAAGAGAAGGTCAATAAGCTGGACCAGCTACCAACAACAGAAAGTAACCAGAGACCCGCAATAACCTGTTCAACATATTCTCATCTTTCAGGCATTTCTACTTTAAAGAAAAAGAAATAAAAAATGTTTTGAATGGTTCACCTTTAAAAAGACCAGTACATCCTTTCCAGTAGCAATGTAACAGAATGTGACGAATGCCTCGTTGATCTCGTGCCTAACATATTGAGTCACTTGCGAATATATATCCTCCGACAAAAGAACCTCTGGAAAATTGGGTGGAGACCTAAATTCAAAATTTTAATTTTATACTTTGCAACTGCCAACCAATATATCACTCATACCATCTTATTGAAAAGCAAAATAAATAGCCATAAAAGGAGACATAAGCTAACATTTTGGTGAGGGAAGCGGCCTTAGACCAGACAAAAAAGACGGCCAATAGAAGCATGAGAAACTGACAGAGAAAAGTGATAAGGGGATAGCCAATCCATTCAAAGAGATACCATGTCATAGTTACACCAACAAATATTGCGCCTGACAGTTTCTTGTTCCTCCACAGCACTATGTCAGCAGCTGAAACCAAACAATATTTCTACTAATATAGTACTGGCCCTGGAACTTGATATAATTAATGCATTTTTCTTGCCTCTGTTGTTAGCATCATATATTATTCGATAAGGGTAATCAAGGAAGAACTTAACCAAAGGGGAAACAAGGTATCACTGGTACTGGGCCTATGCAGTGTTAGCAATGAATGAATTTGTAGATGATACCCAAGCAGGTATCATATAGAGCATTGATGTCTCACAATATAGTTGATAATTTATCTATATAATCACCCTAGTGCATGACATGGTCAAATTTGCAACATAAGTTGATTTACATCAAATTAAAACTACATGCAGCCAATAATAAATTGATTTAAATCCCTAGAGCAGTTTCATTTGAATGTTATTTGATATGTACTTTTAAAGAGATATATAGTCATAAGTCATGTACTATTTTTATATGACAATGTTACCTTTTCCACCTCCGAGGACAACGTGCACTGGCTCAGTGCGTCCAAACAAACTCTTTTGAGTGATAAAAACAGTTGATGGCATCTCATTGTCAGAATCAGATGACGATGTAAACTCATGAATCTTCTCTGTTATGTTATCCATTATTGCGGTCCGCTCTTCATTTTCTGACATTTTCTCTGCATATAAAATAAAATCAGAAAACATTATAAAAAGGGCATACTACCTGGAAATAGCAATAATGTAAAATAATAAGAAAAGGGATAATATCAGCGGTTATGTCAATGTGTTCACCATTTCATTTCCTCTTCTCAATTCATAAAACAGGTAAACATTAAGAGATGAAATGGCAATGGTTATAGATGAATGAGCAAAAAGCGTTTCATGTGCTGTTATGCATGACAGTATTAATTTAACAAAGAAGGTTGTGATACTGAAAGCAAATCAGGGCTATGTTTGATGAACTTTATAGTATCAGATCCTCTGGTGATCTAAACTACCATAAATTCAGAAAATAGATGGCAATATCGCAGAGTTCCATAATTTTTTTTAACTTTTTTGGAAAGAAAGCTATAAAAGTTTGGCAACAATGAAAGAAATTTGAACAAAAATAGAAATGCTGAAACATAGAAGAAAGAAAGAAACCGAGGTTGTGATCTAGCCAATCAGAAATTGTAGAATTAAAATATTTTTACACACCTTGGTAGTCTCTACCAAGTTTAAGAAAAAAAAAAATTATTTGTACACGTACAATTCACTAAACTTGAAGCAAGAAATCCGTAATTGATGAAGAAAAAAGAAAAGGGAAATAGAGATTATTGTTGCAAAAAGAATAGAGTATGTACTTGCTAAGGATGGAAACAGAGGTTCCTTCTATAATCGTAGTGTTTTCTTTTTATTTTTGTTTTAGAAACCGCCTCTTTCTTTTTTGTTCCACACTTTCTCTCTGGTAGAAGGGGTTGCAAATAGGGGTGTCAATGACACCATTTTACCCATTTACCCGACCCGTACCGTATCCGATAAGACAGGTACGGGTAAGATTTTTTTTTCGTAAACAGGTACGGGTAAAGATTTTTTTTGGTGATAAGAGTACGGATAAAGCCTATTTCGTATTCTTACCCGTACCCTTATCACTTTGAGCAACTTTTGTATCTATCTAAAAAAATAGTAAAAAAATTCCAAAACAGTGATTTTGTACCTATCTAAAAATAGTAAAAAAATTCTAAAACATATAAAATTTGGTCTCCAAGCACATGTTAATATGAAGATCACTTTGAGCGGTTTGGATCGACTGTTCGGACTTTGAAATTGCCAAAACTGACTCGTTATAACTTATACTGAAATTATAACGTTACGACATTAGTCAGACTCTATATATATATATATATTATATATTAATAAGCATTGAAAATAGTACTTTAATTAGTTTACTTGCACTTAGCATGATCAAATTTTTTTCCAATAAAGTACTATATATGTGTGAAACGAATATATATGTTTTTATTGTTTTATTTAATAAATAATAAAAATAATTATTATATTAGTATTATACGTTATTTACCCGCTACCGTTTCGTTATCCGACAACTATAACGGATAAGAGTAGAGTACGGGTAAGATAATTTGTAGCGGTAATGATATGAAAATAGTTCCACCCAACCGTTACCTTACCCGTTGACACCTCTAGTTGCAAACGACTAAAGGAGAGGAGAAGGCGGGGCTGTTTGATCAGAGAAATACATTTCCTGCACCCGGTCCAGGAAATTAAATGTGAAACGAAAGGACTACAGAAGGAGGGGACTTCATTTGGTTAACAGAGCAACTTTTGTTGAATTCAATTCGGTTTTGATCCCGGATCATTTTGAGCCTTAAATGAGGATATCTACAATAAATGCATCAGATAGCCGAGTAATTGTTTTTTTTTTCCCGAAATTTTTATATCCTCAAGAAAAAAATTCCAAAATTGCCGTGACATATATATTTTCTTAAAACTGTCTTCATAGAGATTTGCTGATAGAATGAGATCTTTATCGTATATTTTAATCTGACATTAATCATTATTTAACTTGTATCACGTGAATAAAAAAATATTTTGAATCAACATCAGTAGAAGCTATCTAGATTATCCCGTGATCCAATCCATTGTTCTAATAATTAGAATACGATTACCAAGGATAAAATCATGTTTTTTTGAAGACCAAATTTACTCCATACTCCGGCTCCACAATAAGCCTCAAGGTAGGCGAATGCCTATACTTTGTTGAAAGTGAGAAAGTGAACTTGGATATGATTGATGAAAGCACAATTTTAAGTTCCACCATAGCAAAGTTCTGACCAAGGCAGGTGCGGGCCCCGGCACCGAATGGCAAGTACATGTGCGGGGGCCGACATGCACCGATCAGCCCATTGGCGAACCGCTCCGGGTTGAATTCGTGCACGTCCTTTCCCCATATGTTGGGGTCGTAATGCAGCGTCGATACTGGTGCGCATACATTGACACCTTTCGGTACAATGATACTGCCTAATTTCATCTCCTGTAGAGCCTCCCTTGAGACAAAGGCACCTGGCGGGTATAGCCGTAGCGCTTCTTGGATCACCATTGTTAGCTACAAAAGGAAATGTGTTGAATTATGCCTCACATTATTCATCTTTAATGATAAATTTCATCTTGTTAGCAAATAATTGAGTATTTTGTTTTCTTTATTTGATTCTGTTCTCTTTAAGTAAGTCAAGGGATTTTTAAATACATTCAAATTCAAATACTTAATCTGAGCCTTCATAGTTCCATCTGAAAAATTATTTGTGCTCTAAAACAATTGCAATGTCAAAATAATTACAGAAAACAAAACTTTGATAAGTAACTTACTATCTTCATTTTCTGAAGTGATTTGGCATCAGAGGGCTCTCCACCACACACATCATGCACCTCCGCACGAACTCTCTCTTGCCATTCCGGATACATGCCGAGCAGCATGAGGCACCACGAGGCGGTGACAGCCGTGCTCTCATGTCCTGCAAAAAATATGCTCTTGCAGTTGTCGACTATGAATTTGTCAGCCTCCTTCGGCCCCATATGCTCCATGCTTGCATTTCGTAGTATTGCGCTCAAAAGATTTTTTTCCTCTGCTCCGTTCTGCTTCATGATTTTTAGTATCAGGGCATGGATTTCTCTGTTTAGTCTCCATGCTTCTCTGTTGCGCTTTGTTGGAAGGTACCTTAGTATAGATATAAATCTTGTGAGCAATCCATGACATTGTTTAATTATGGTATGCATACTCAAAATGAATTTCAGAATCTTTTGTACAGCTTCTGACTTTCAATCACTGAAATATTATCATAAATAATTACAAACCTTAAGCCAGTGATTTCAGCTAACATGTTAGGTTTTGAAATGACTTTCTGAAGAGCTCTAAGCTTCAAAAATATATCCTTTCCTTGGACATAGTTGCTCCCGAAACATGCGCGGGAGATGACGTCAGCGGAGTAAGCTCTCAAATCGTCGTCAATTTTGATGTCTGCAATTCCTCCGTTCTGCTCTATTTTGATTTCCCATGATTTCAGCAAGGGAATTGTAGAATCTACCATCAAATCCACCATACCCTACATTTTACATTTTGATCATGTAGCTCTGGTATGAGGGACTAGAGGTGATATCATAAGGACTACAGGATTCATGCATAATTATATACTATAGAGGGGCTTATTTGACAAGCTTGACAATTGACGCAAATTAAGAAATATAAATATGCTATTATATCTCCTCTCTTATAAAGGTCATAAATGATATGGCAGAGCCATGTGGGCTCTTGTGGCCTTTGTACCAGACCAAGGAAGTTTTGGTCCCAAGTAAAGAAGGTTCCTCTCTGTTAGTGGGCCTGAGGTTAGTGGCTAATATGACCCAGGCCTAATTAAGGCCCCTTCAGTTGCTCTACATCTGAAATGAAATTTATTTTACAGTTCCTACTTGTCATAAAGCAGCCAGGGCCCAGGGATCAAACACAAACGACATGCTGATGCTGTGTAAAAGCATGTAAATCTATCTATATGCGGAGCCACTAACTGCCTATTTATTTCAATCACCCACTCCAGTATCCGCATTATACTGGCAGCAACAATAGAGGAAGATTTTACTACGGTCTCCACTAATTAAAGAAAGATTGTACTATGATCCCCACTAATTATATAGTCCCATTTCCCAGTCTCCACACTCGTCTCCACGTCAACTTTCATATGTATAAATACTTGAAACATAAAATATTAATACTTGCAAAATAAGATATAAATACTTGCATGCATAACTTGATATGATCATCCTTTTTTCCAGTCCCCTAATCGTTCCCGCATCAACCTTCCTCTAATGAAGTAGTAGGGACCCCGTATCCTCCATCAACATTAATTCCCTAATAGTCTCCGCGTCAACCTTCTTCTAACAAAAATACTTACAATACTTGATATTAATACTTTTAGATGTAATCCAGTGTGATATGTAAAAAAATACTTGCAAGTATAGGTATAAATACTTGCGTGACGACGAGCCCGAAAGTATGTCATTATGGATCTCATTTGAAAGAGAAAATTACGTAGAAGATGTTCGTGGTTTTAAATTCGTAAAATTTCTCACAGATCGTCAGAAATATGACAGATAAGGTGCGGGTACAATACGGGTACTGGAGTGCGGGTACTCATATTAGCTTCCATGAGAATATTAGTTTGGTTATTCTCCACTGGGCAATTTATAACAAGGAAATTATTTAGCCACTGACTGCCAATCTGTCAAGGAAAGGTAAGGAATCTTAGATAAAATCTTCTAAAGATTTGTGCCATCAATTCATAATTTTAGGCATCAGAATCATAATAGTATATGCTGCCGGTCTTAATTTTGCTTTTAGAAACAGACAATCCAAAAGGTAGCATAAAAAAAAAAATAGAATTTTGCTCAAGTACACCATTTTTATACCTTGTTAAATAGGAATCATCTAATCAAATCAATAATGACTATTTATACTTTGTTTGATGTATTGGAGACTCATCCAAAAATTTAAGCCACTATTTTTCAAGATTGTGACTTTATTCCTTAATTTTTATTGGACCTTAGCCAACCGGAAGAGGCATTTAATTATTATGATAAGATAACATTAATAAATGCTACATTGGAACACTTAGTGGTGACCGGTGAATATACTCATGTGAACCTACCATCCATAATTATATAAGAATTAATATTGAAGCAACTTGAATTAGGAATATACACATGAATGGATATTGCATGAAGCACTGGTATATATTGGTATTATAGTAATAATGTGAGATGCCCAATTAAAGCAAAAGGCTTTCATGAACTATATATAAGAAGAGGAGGGTTCAAATGTCTTACAAAAAAACCTCCGTCATGCCTTCATTTTTAAAAACTTTAATAATTTAAAATTTAAAACTTAAAAAGTCAAAATAAAACCGTTATATATGATCTATGTTATTTTCTCTATGTGCTCATAAAAAATTATCACATTTTGATTTTGTTTTTATGTGAATCAATAAGTTGAAAAATCAACGGCTAGAAATTATCCAAATTAGTACGTTTTTTACAAGCTCTTGATGACAACCAAAACAAAATTAAAATGCCATAATTTTTTACACGTGCATAGATAAAATGATATAGATCATATCCAACAGTTTTATTTTGACTTTTAAGTTTTAAATTTTGATTTATTAAAGTTTTTAAAAATGAAGGCATTCCTCCTCCATGTAAGAATTAATATTGAAGCAACTTGAATAATACACATGAATGGATATTGCATGAAGCACTAGTATATAGTAATAATGTGAGATGCTCAAAGCAAAATGTTGTTTTATTCATGTAAAGATATTGATAGTGCAGTTTTGAATATGAATCATTTTTTTTATTTTAATTTTATTGTATGTGCTGTATAAAATCAAAACAACACTGTTAATACCTTTATCTGTTTTTTTCGTTTGAAATCTTGAAAAGATAAAGTGAAAAAATAGAGAAAAAAATTATAAATGGACTTGCCTTAACTTTGTCAAGGAAGAACTGGGGTGCGATGAGCTTGCGCTGGTGCGCCCAGGCGAGGCCATTCGACTTGAGGATGCCTTGGCCGAAGAGCGGCTCGTGCGTCTTCTTCAAGTACGTGCCCTTTCCCAATTCCAACGACACGCACAGGCATATCTCCCGCACTACCTCCGCCTCGCTAACGTGCACCATCACCACCCTCCCCATCTTGTACGCAAACACCGCGCCTATCCACGCCACAATTATTAATTTTTTTACAAACAAGTAAATTAATGACAAAATAGGTACTTTATATAGAGTAAGAGCAAATAAAGTCAAGGCACTTCATTTAAATATTTGAATCCCTTTTTTGGGTGGAACTGGACGATTTTGTCAGAAAATTTGGCACATATATAATTGGTATGAATTAAAATGGGCCCAAGAGATGTGACAGTATCAGCTACAACTTTTATTATTACCTTATTTTACTTTGTTTATATTTCACCTTTTATTATTACCTTATTTTATTTTGTTTATATTTCACCGTTACCGTTGAGTGCTCTTTCGCCTTTGCTAGCATCACATGCATTTGGGGGGCCAGGGACCCAAAAACCTTCCCCACAAAATCCCTTTTTCTGGGTGATTTTGTTGTCTAATGCTACTTAATAATTTTCTTAATTTGTATAGTTATGATCCTTTTCGCTGGAAGGGGCGTCAGTATGGGCCAATGTGCTTCCACTTAATTAATGCGAGTAAAGTTATGATCCAGATATGCATTGAAGTGAAGAGTGCAAATTAATTAATTAGCTGTACACTTTGAGTGAGGCTATATGGTACTGGTACTATGCATAGTACACATTGTTCACTACTTTGAATCAATATCTTAATTTGTTTATAAAGTTCAAATAGTCGATCTCAACGGTTAAACATGATCATCGTATGAAAATGTACTGTGGATCAAATTTTACATTTCTTACATTATTTTACTATTTGTTTAGATAGGTAGAAACTCGATCACTTGATCTAAAAATTCTAAACCATTCAAAAGCAGTGATTTTTTACTTGTACAAAAAAAACAAAAGTATTTTTACAAAATATAAAATTTATTCTGCAAATACTTTTTCATATTGAAATCATGTTGAACAGTTCAAATCAATTATTTGGACTTTAAAAACAAAGTTATTGATCCAAAGTACAGACTAATATATGCTAGCCGTAGTATCATAGTCTCACCACCCTGGAGACTTTGTTAAATGTAATTATTTTTGTTTTTATTTTCTCTGAAATAAAACTGATACTGTTTCATTGAAATATAAGCTCTGGATGTGTTGAATTGATAGTTAAATAATCATAATTGTATTTCAGAAAATCAATAAAAAAATAATACTAACTGCTACTTTAGTAAAATAAAATAAACAAGACAGAGAAATCAGAGTCCTTAGAGTGTGTCAGAAGTCAGAACCAAGTGACCTTCAATTCAATATATAGGTAATTAGAATATTAATAACTATTTACCAAATTAACTAAAATGTAACAGGGAGTATAGGCTATAGCAAAACGACAAGGGGACGAGTATTGCATGTGCCGACTGCACTTCATTTATCCATGCCTTTCTCTCTCTCTTTCCTGTCCTTGACCCCAAGCTATACTTTAATTTCATTTGAAAAATTGAAAAATTCATTCACCAAGAAATATATAAGAAGGCTATATTTATACTCCTACCATCAACTAAAAAAATATACCATAACTTTTCCTACAAAAGTCCAAGTGCATGTCCTTTTCATATTAGCTAGAAAATTTGTTCTAGTTATTCTTTTTTATTATTTGAGTTTCTTCTTCTTCTTCTTATTATTATAATTATAATTTAATAATATCTTTTCAGAAATCTGTGCCAATAGATCAACTTGGTGTAGTGTTGATGACAATGAGAGGCGAGTGGTAAACTTTGCTTTTGGAACCCAGATGGGCAGAGGTGATGGAAACAAAATTTGAACCTTAATTTTGCAAGGATATTGATGCAAAAAGTGCTCCAATTATACGTAAGTCATGTTTGTGCTAGATTCCAAAGAACAGTTTTAATCATGGTCGATCGGCGTCTAACATTATCTATGCAAATGCAATCAATTCCCCTGACAAAAATCTTAATAGCAATCACATAATTATTTGATGAGACAGATCGATCATGCAAGGCAAAGCACAATTATCATTCCTATCCTGTGGTTTGTACAAACTATTAATAGTGTTTACGTACTGTTTGCTGGTATGATTGATTTTCACTACTGTTACTCTTCTTTTAAGAATTAAGACACTTTCGTCTGACATGCATATATGTAGTACGACAAAATAAAATATAAAAAGAAAAAAAAAACTATTTAAACTCGTATACCTATATAAAACAGATTTTGGTTATACACTTATACATGCTTCCAAAATTATGTAATTAATTCACACTGATATTTTTCCAACTAAAACTTGTATATATATCATTCCAAAGAGTCAATATATGTATACAGCAATTTTACCAAAATGAATTGATCAGTACCATGCATAATATATATACTACACTGACATGTAGACATGTAGATTAGCAAGTGATAATAAAGAAAGTAATAATTAACACATACCATATTCTTTCCTCCATTTTTCGTAATACGGGAACACTGCGGATCGATAATCATGCTTTATTGCTCCTATAGCTTCTGAATCTCTCTTCTTCTTCTCCATTATTGTAAGCCGCTTCATCTCTGATATGCTGCCGTACGGGAAAGACGGTTTCGGGCCACCTATCCCTTGCTTTAGTAACTTCTTACGAACTCTTTCTGGTACAAACCATACTACATAGTACAAGTATAACCCCAAAATGCACAACCCTACAAAGCACAACCTTAGCAATATATTTGCTATTGCTTCCATTGTATCCATGCCTCTTACTCTCGATCTAGTATAAGGGCTGTGCTTGTTGCCTCGGTAAGGAGTTTATTCAAGCAATTAATGGTAGAGACTAGAGAGAGAGGTTAGATATATGGACAAATTGTGGGAACCCAATTATGCAATACAACAAATATTCAGCTTTGGCATCATCATCTAGTGAAAATCCTCTGTGGCAGATACAACTGCGCGGTACACTGTGTGGCGAGTCGATAACATCCGTGATCCATTGATTGTTGATAATATTATTATCAAATTAAGTTTTAAATTTTTCATATTATGATTAAATTTAATATTTTTTGTTTATTAATAGTTATTATATATTGATAATGATTTTCGTTTGTCAGAAAAAAAGAGTTCATCCTTTCTTCACTTGAAAAAGGTCCAATCCTATCATTTCATGAGTAAACGCTACACGAATTTTAAAGCAAATTATGATGAATTATCTATTGAACGAGAGATGGACGAAATTTTTTGAGAGATAGTGAGCATCCCTCTTTATATATTTGACCATTTTAATTCTTTAGTACATCATTTATATTTCCTTCAACTAATAAATTATTATGTTGAGTTAGTTTCGTTCAACTAATTAAGAACATATTATGCTTAGTAATTGTTGTGTATTTTGGGTATAGGAATAATTGGTCTATTTCGTACACTTCTGCTTTAAATTTATAAAACCCTAAATACGCAAAGTTAGATTGAATTGCAAGCGCACAATCTATCCTTGTAGTAATTATGGGTATCGATCCAAAGACAACGGGAAATATTACTTTTTACTAAATCAATTAACTCTAAAATAGTGCAAATAAAGTAAAAGGGGGGGGGGGGGGGGTTTGTTGTAAAATTGGTTTTTGGGTTCAATACCCGATTGAGAGTTGAAATTAAAACAAGACAATTTTAAACAAACAAATAAAAGGAGTTTGTGATTCAAATGGATAAGAGTCTAGGGGCTATCGGCATACAATTATTTGGTTAATTCTACATTTACTTGACATTCTAAACTCATGTTTGCAATTATGGGGTTTCTAAACGTAGATATCAAAAAGGGTCACTTTCGTAAATTAATGACGTGTCTAGATAATTCGGACTTCACGATTAAGTCCTTCACCCTAGCTATCTAGACCATAAGCATAGATTAACCTAGTTTATTCCTAAATACCAATACTTCACGGTTAAGTCCTTCATACGATATTTGGTTCAATTCTAGGTGTCCCAATCAAATATAAGGCTTAACGATTAAGTCCTTCACCTCAATTCAACCTTTGTTCTTGTGGTTCCGGACTAAGAAATAGATTTGGTCATTTCTAATCTTAATCCTAAGGTAATTCATGTATACAATTTGGTACCATTAATTATAACTCCTAGCATCTTAAGTTGGTTAGACTTAAGCGGGAAATTAACAAGCAATCAAATCATACAAGCACATGAATTGTAAAATCAACAAGAATAAACAAACATGCAAACAATCATCATAAAGAAATTAATCCAAGTAAATATTGATTCAACGCAAATTCATGTTTTTAGCCTAAGCCCCTAGAGAGGAAATCTAGCCTCTCATGGGTGAGTTAACAACCAAGGAAGTTACAAGAGAAATCATAATGAAAACAAAGTAAAACAAGTAAGAGAATAGACTACACCAATCTCTTCGCTCGCTGCCTTTGATCTTCACTTTTGCTTGCTCGAGAATCCTTCAAACCTTGCTCTTAATCGCCTTTGATCACGAGGAGAAGATAGAAAATGTGTAGAGAGATGTGGAAATTAAACCTAGAATGAAGAATGCCTTCTCCTGCTGCCTTCCTGCCCATAAATAACTAATTTCGTGTCTTGGGAAACAATCTCCCAAAATCAGGCAGCAAATCTGAGAAGATATCATGAATTAAGGCATTAATGGCATTGGTGCGGCCTTCCTGCGGCCTTCACAAAATCCGTGCGGGTCGCACAAACTGGAAGTCGGCTGGAAAATCGACTAAGGAATGAGGAATCGTGCGGCCTTCATGCGGCCCGCACGGCCACCCGCAGAACTCTCGGTTAAATCGGTGCGGCCCGCACAAAGTTGGTTTTCGTCCAGAAAATGGCTAAGGAAAAAAAGGATCGTGCGGCCTTCGCAAATTTCGTGCGGCCCTTACAGATTCCGTGTGGCCCGCACAAATGGCTGTTTTGCTCATTTTTGCTCGATTTCTGCAATTTAGACAAAGTAAAGGCAGTAACTTGGTTCTATGGTGCATTCTATACTAAACTAAACTAAAATACAAGAATTTTGATACAGTTTAGGAGGTAAAACCTCGACCGAAAGTATATATAATTGAGGCTTATCAGTAATTTATAAGCAGGAATACGTACTATATATGCATTTTATAAATAACAATCTATACAGTAATTGAACTAAATTTGAAATTTAATAATGAAACAAAATCTTGTCAAATAACATATTAATCATAATTATAAACGTACGTAAAGGGCCACACAAAATTATATTCCTTAATTAGTGATTAAAAAAGTGCACAACCAATTGTTTTTGTATACATTAAAAAAGTGCATCTTGATATAGAAAAACTAAAGAATTGTAAGGGCAAATTTGATATATAAAACAAAGTCTCTCTCCTCATAATGTTATAATTTGAGCGACTAAAATAGCAGCCTCTTATTTAATTGGTCAAAAGGATCATAGTGCAGCTTCAATTAATGCTCACTTTTTTTTTTTAGATAAAATATAGGGTGGTACCGTTGTTAATTATAAATAGCATTACTCTCTTTCTCTAACTCTCTTTAATTTTCTTAATTAATGATCAAAGACCGGTGGTTAATTTTCTGAATGGATGGCCCCTTATTCATTGAAAGAGCAATTTTATTATTTAATTTAATGCTCTATTTAAATCCTTAACTGGCAGCCATAAGCCAGAAGCCATTATCATATTCACTTATTATATATAAATTCTACTGGCCAAAGTGGCCATGTTTGATTGTGTAGTAAGAGGTACTCCACCTCTTACTACACACTTAAGTAGTCAAACGAGGAATAATGTGGAGTAAGATGTGAGTTAATCTAGAGTATGTTACTTCATCTCTTCAGGTGGATTAATTTATTCCACACTTACTCCACCTGTAGGACTCACTGTCATAAGAAGAAGCTCGATCATTATCCAACACCTTACTCCTCTAGATGGATTAATTTAAGACATGAGTTAAATTAACAATCGAGATGTAAAATATGTAGAGTAAGAAAGAGTAAATCATTTAATCTTCATTAACTTTATCTACAGTCAAACATGACCACTATTTATTCGTGAAGGAAATTAGATTCTCTTCCACTTCATTTTTATTATGACCACTATTTATTGGTGAAGGGAATTAGATTCTCTTCCACTTTATTTTTATTAAAAAGTCTCCCCAAAATATTATGATGTTATTTTCAAACTAGTTATTATTTGATTGTGATTTGATATTAGAAATAAATTCAAAATATTTGTTCAAGGTCGAATCTTAAAGATGGATAACTTGCACGAGAGAGCGCAATCTATTATAAGGGTAAATGTGATCGATCGTTTTTGCATAAAATTGTCCAATCTTGTCATTATTTTACTTTATTTTATTTACAGAATTTCGATTAAATAATTCTTGAATTTAATTTGATAAAGTCCTCAATTGATTAAATTCAACGAAAAATATTCCAACATTTACCATGTCTGTGACATGCACATGGTGGTGTCACTTGCATCTTCCATAGAAGACCTTGGTTTATCAGTATGGGGATACCCTTGTTTTATTATATATTATTTTCTTCTTTGGCGTTAGCACATCAGCAGGGGAATGCTCCTGGAACGGTACCACAAATTCATCCTGCACTGGAACGGTACCAGCGCACATAGCACACACTGCAGAATTGCAGCCTTGCATCAATGAGACCTTTTTCAGACGCACCGATCATCCCTATCACACGAATTGATGAGAGAGCTATTTGGGCTAAGTGGTTTACCCAATATACAGTAAATGCCTTAAGCAGGAACTGTAATCTTATTATCTCAAGATTGCCACATGATTGTAATAGTTTTTTAGTTACTGCTATTTTCTCATTTCATGAATTTAGGATAGATACAGGGCGTAGAGGCATGTCTCTGAGTTTCCCCTGTTGCTTTTTATTTTTCTAGGATTAGTTTTCAAGCAAACTGGTATTGTAATTGTCTTTATTTAAATATATACCTACGGGTTTTTCTCAAAAAAAAAAAAAAAAGAATGCTCCTAAAAAAAAAAGAAAAAAGTATGCTTCTGACAATACGGCCCTGAAACAAAAGGAAATGATATATAGCAACAAAGCTAATGCAACGCAAGAGTTATTTCTGAAGGGTTTAATTGCCACATGCATGCTATATTTTTTCTGTTATTTTTTTTTCTCAAACAAATTATTTCTTGTTCATGCCTGTACCATAAGAATCTTTAATGAAATTAATCAATTAATTAATTAGATTTATATTTAAATTAAAATCATCTTGGTGATTATGAAATAATTAATGACATCTTGATAAGTATCTTTTATCGTCTAGTACTTTTAATTTTTCTATTTTTTCATTTGTTGCAATGAAAATAGCAATTAGTAGTATAATATTGTGGTTGAATCCCATATCTAAATCTAATTAATTATATTGGTGTTCTCATAATAAAATTATTGATATTTAGGTCAATTTTTGTTAAAAGGGGTTCTTTGGTTGCTGTATGTTCGGTGATTAAATTGGTTTAAATATTACAAGTTTGAGAACCATATGCAGCTTAGTAGAAATTAGTAGAAATCATTAAGGACAATTTATGTGGGTGTGGTCGTATGTTCGAATCTAATACGTATATTAATTATATAGTTATTTTGTACACTTTAATCCTCATCTTTTGTTCTTATTAGCACTGCAATTTTTGATATATCAATATATCATGCATCTTTGATGGGTGTCTTTCAGCGCTATCTTTAAATCGCAGCCTAGCTAGCTAGAAATGCTTACGGACCGGGACCACTACATTGATTTTGCACTGCACCGGTTTCAGTGCGATCCTCCTAAATTGACCCACTACTTTAGTCTTCGCTTTATATTCGCCACAAATATAACGAGGTTCTGTATTAGTGGCTCAATTTTATCAGAGATCTTTTTCTTCAAATTTTTTTTTATCAGAGATCTTTGTGCGACACTACAAATTTGTTCCGCAAACGACAAGAAAAGATCAGCCGACCAATTATAACAAAATTGAAAATTTTGGAAAATAAAATGATTTGATAAGTATAGATTTACTGTTGACTTTTAAAATCAACGCGGGAAATATTATTAATCTATTGATGCAAGAATTCAGATCGGATCCGCCCATATTGTTAATATATTGATATTCAATGGAAAATGTTAAGGAGCTCTTTTAGAACACATAAGATAAGATAGTATAACATGTCTAAACTAAGGGTCAGCTCCATACGGGGGTACAAAGGGAAGGAGAAGAAATGGAAAGAAACAAGCTTCTGACCGGACATGATCAAAGACTTTTACTTGTTTCAGAATAAAAACAAATAAGAGAGAATAGAAGAGAAAGAGGGTGAACTGTGTATAAAAATTTAGTAATGTCGTTCACCTTCAATTTGAAGTGTAGAGAAGGTGAACTCGCTTCCTTCTATTTTTTTCTCGTGCCACATCTTTTTTTGTAGAGAACACCCTAGTAAATGTTAAATCGACACAAGAAAAAGAAACATTGACTAGTCAAAGTGATTTATAAACTATTTTTTAAAAATGAATCCTAACATTCGCCAAATATATTTTAGTCAGCTAATTATAAATTCTATAGTGTCTGAAGTGAATATTAGACCAAGAAAAGTTGAACTCCGACATATCTAAAATTAATCATAATTACCGGAAGATGATTCTTAATTATTGAAAATAATGAATCGTGACTAATTGAAGGCGAACCGTGACATTCTTAATTATTATAGATATGGTCAAACAATGGCGTAGACCACAAGTTCCAATTTTATGAATGTTCGGCCAATTCTTAAGATGTGGCCTCAATCTTCCAAAAAGTCATGTTCATGATAGCACTGCCAATGTACTAAATACTAATGATGGTATTTATATATCAACTTCAAATTCAATTCAGACTTTGAGAGGCTAACATATATGCCAAAGTAAATTGCTACAAATTATATATGGAGAATGAATCCTTCGCCTCTCATATATGCCAAAGTAAATTGCTACAAATTATATATGGAAAATGAATCCTGACTTATTGAAGGCCAACTCTGACATTCTTAAAATGTATAGTAAACAAGCGCGCGGAAGGTATACAGTAGATGGGAATAATTTGAGTTCGAAGTCTATTAGATTCAAGGTTCTAAATAGCGATTATAGCGGCATAGCGGGGAGCCAAAAAAAAAAGCTATCGCGAATAGCGTAGCTATAGCGAAAGCTATCCTACATAGCGTTTTTTTTATTTTCAAAAATTTTATTTTATATTTCTACTAATAATAAACATATGTAAAGTCTCATAAGTAACAAAAACACCAAATTGATTAAGAAGTTCTAATATTCACATTGAACCAATACAAAGTTCAAATTGTCATTCAAAATATCTCTAATTCATAAACTATCGATATTATAGACCAACGCACATTGTTCAAGTTTATTGATATTATAGACCCATCTAATTTAATTTCGTTTTGGACCTTAAAGCCCATTTAAATTGCAAAACAAATAAATAATAATAAGCCCATGTAGCATAGCGGACCGCTATTCCGCTACGCGCTATGCGCTATAGCGGACCGCTATTACCGCTACAGCGGCCATAGCTCAATTAGCGTAGCTTTACCCCGTAGCTTAGCTTTTTAGGTCAAAAACCGCTATAGCTGCGCTATAGCTTCGCTATAGCTAGCTATTTAGAACCATGATTAGATTTAAAGTTGAATTCGATGAATTTCGCATCCATGCTATCTGCTTTAAGATCCTTGTGTTCAAAGATTAAAGTGAATGTATACGGATATTGAAGTGATGCGCACGGATTTTAAAGTGATTCGGACAGACGCGCAACTCATCTGACTCAAATTTGAGCCTAATAAATGTCGGATCCAAATTGTTTACATAGTATATATGATCAAAACAATGTTG
The DNA here is from genome assembly GCA_011114355.1 of Carex littledalei. Classification (NCBI taxonomy): domain Eukaryota; kingdom Viridiplantae; phylum Streptophyta; class Magnoliopsida; order Poales; family Cyperaceae; genus Carex; species Carex littledalei. The sequence goes on along the minus strand of CM022090.1, from coordinate 9,388,420 downwards.
TAGACCAAAGTTCTATTCTTATGAATGTTCGGCCCACTATGAAGATGTGGGGAAATTTTACAAACTGCCCCACTTGTGAAAAAGTTCAAACAAAATACCCTCTTAATAAATTTCTTGACAAAATACCCTTGTGGACCCACCCACGTCAAAATTTATCCTCCTCTCAATTTACTTCCAGTGCTTCTTTTCTTCCCGTCTCTTCGCCTCCGCCAAATTTCTGCTATGTTTCTTCATTCTTCAAGGCCTTCGTCGCACCACTTCACTATCTCTCCTCCGCACCCCCACTATAGGTAGGGTCTTTGGGATATTTAATTGAGGGGTAGAATATGATTGATCCATTGTGTTTGTGTGAGAAAGATAATTGCATACCTATAATCTTTGAACTGATACCCCAAAAGCCGATCGCAAGATCAGAAAACCTTTCAAATCACGTACACAGAAACCCATCACACCCTGTGGGGTAGTGACAGTGCCGCATGCGGGGTGACAGGCCGTATGCGGGTTAGAGAGACGTCTGAATTTATATTTTTGCATAATTTAGAAGTAGAGCACCTGATCCCTAGATAATCTCTATTTTACTGTTTAACCCAAACCTTAGCACAATTAGCGTACCGCATAAACCTTGAGGGTATTGAACCCTACCTTTTTACTATTAAAAACTATTTTAAAACTTATTTTCAAAACTCCTCAAGTACCTAGACTAGTGAAAAGTTAGATAATTAATACATTATCCCTGTGGATCGACACCCCAATTATACTACACGGTATGATCATGTGCTTGTGATCTGAATGCAAGTAGAATTAGGGTTAAAAGGTATATTAATTTATACTGAAAGTTAGCAGTACAATTTTAGTCCATCAGCTGTGCATGCGGCATCCATAACAAATTGCTAAACTTTTCTACTGGCAAGTTCGGATTTGGTCGGGCCTCATATGCATCATGAACTTTTCTGCTACAAAATCATGCGGACCATAGCTGCTTGACATCCTGCATGCATACATTTTAAATAATTTAGATTTAACCCAAAAATTAAATACATAAATTAATTGCCCAAAACACCTACATTAATAAATTACTAAATTAAACAATTCCCTATAAAATCTAAAAACTCACATGAATTAATTATCGAATACATGAAAGAATTTGAATTTTATTTGTGCACTCTTTGAAAAATGGTACAACAAAATAACTTCAACTTGCTTAAAAGCTAACCAAGCAAGCTAAAAAGCTAACCAGCATGCTTCAAGGCTAACCAAGCATGCTTAATTCTTAAACTCTTTCAAAAAAATTATTTCTAGTCATGTTACATAGCTTTCTAAAAATTGAAACCCATATTTTGATAGTTACAATGTATAAGAAAAAATTCAATGTTTTACTTGCGTTATGTTATGATAAAACAAATGCAAATTCACAACCTTAGACCTAATCGGGTGCTAATTCACAAAATTAAATCTAATTCGTAAAGTTAATGCAAGTTTGGTGCAAATTCACAAAATTAAACCTAATCGGATACTAATTAACAAAACTAAACCTATTCGTGTGTGCTAATTTACAAAATTTAACTTAATCGGGTGCAATTTCACAAAATTAAATCTACTTCGATGCAATTTCATCTAATTAAATCTAACAATAGTCTTCACAACAAATCAAATCAATAACTTATTGAGAATTTACTAATTTCTATATTACAAAATTAAATCTATTTGGGTGCAATTTCATCTAATTAAATTTAACAATAGTTTTCACAACAAATCAAATCAATAAATTATTGAGAATTTACTAATTTTTACAATTATTTTAAGAAAAAAACATACGTTCTGTGGGAGAGGGCGAAATGGAGGGCTGGCGGACCTGGACGTTGTTGTCCACGACGTCTAGTGCGCGTGGCGGAGGTGGGCTTCCTTCTCTGGTCGCTGTCGGTGAGTGAGAGCAGCACAGATCCGTTTTTTTTTCCCTTAGCGTTGTCGACGGAGGTAGGGACACGGAGCGAGAGAGAAATGATTGGGGCGAACGGGTCCCTTTTTTTTCTTTGGGCAGGCCGTGATAGAACACAATGGGCACAATAATTAATCGGATCAGGCCGTTGTTCTCTGTAACGGCCAGACTTCAAATTTTTTATTTCCGCGGGCTCTAGCCGTTGTTCTCTGTAACGTCCAGCCAACGTAACTTTTTTTTTAAATTTCTCTGGCCGTGATAGACAACAACGGCCTGCTTCACAGTTTATTTAGCGCTAATTTGATTTCATTAATCGGGCCGCGATGGTCCATAACGTCCCCTGGATGTTATGTACTATGAAGTTTTTCCTATATATCGAATTTCCACAAAAACCTTCCTCATAACCGATATTTTTTTATTTATATTTCTATTAATAAAAATTTCGAGACAAATTGTCTTGATCGGTACAAATCATAGGTAATTGATTTAAGAGGGTGACAAATTGAGGTTGATTTGACTAATTTGTGACAAAAGAGAAAGTCATGATCACTTGTGCACAAACTTGATTAACTAGTAACACTATCCGTGGAAAAGCTCCAAATTAATCCAAATTTGCGGCGTTCATATTCATCGTACAGGTTTTGATTGTTCAGATTAATTCAAATTAGTTATGTAAAAAGTTGCAGATTAGAAATTCAAACGGAAAATCATTACAGATACATAAACAGTTAAGTGGCTTGATCCCACCTTTGCTGGGGAATAAAAAATTGACCAGTGTATCCTGAATTCAAATCTATCTATTATCATTTCAATTACATCGAATAAAATAGGGTTTAACCGACTGGTTGATTTTACATTCATGTCCAGTACCTTATTGTCAATGCTAATTTAGATTTTCTGTGGCAACCCTCGCTGCGTCAATCATTATAAAGTTGTTGAGAATTCTGCGTTAGAATCGTAGAAACAAGCATATGTGAGAACTAGGTGTAAGCTTATCAACCGACTTGATAAACTTAATTCAAAAATATATTGAATTGGCTTCAAAAAATGAATCTAAAAACAAACATACGAGAACTAGGTGTAAGATTATCATCGGACATGGTGAATTTAATTAAAAAAAATCTATTGAATTGGTTTCAAACAATGAATCTTAAATGTTGAAACCGATTTACTTCATAAGTAATGTGTTTACATGCAAAATTTATTAATTTAAAATTAATTTAGTATAAAAAATGATAAATAAATAATGAAAAATAAACCTATTAAAATTAACTTATAAATCTTCTCCTTCTTTTTTACTGCTTGATTTTATACTAAATTAATTTTAAAATATATAAGTTTGACATGTACACGTATTACTTGTATAGTACATCGATATTAACTGTTTAAATTTATCGTTTGAAGTCAATCCGATAAATTCTAAAATTAAGCTCACTGATTTGGTAAGCTTAAGAACATCTAATTCTCCTCTATTTTCCATTACTCCATTTCACTGCATTAATCTAGAGCATTGAATTAAAATTAGCTTACACCAGCAAATCCCTGTTCCCTGGGCCCAAATGCTGGCCTTGCTGAATATGAGCCCATTGACCTAATTGTGTTATGTAATTTGATTGACCTGTTGCTTCCTGCAGCTTGAGTAGTGCTTGACCCCATTGCCAAAAAAAGACTGTAGGTATGATAATGCTTCCATGTTAGTGTTAATCTAGGGTATGGGATGAGGAACTACTAAACTCACATAACATATAAATTAAGTTTCAGTGGGGACCTAAGTAACCTTTATTTATTTAATTACACTAATACCAATGCTAAAAGGCCTTGCTTCAATAATAAAGGATGAAATAAAAAATTTGCCCTGATTCCATTGGAACCTCAAATGAAACAATATTTTTTTTCCTTTTAAATGTTTTAAGTTGATTTCTGTTATATATACGTAGCAGTGAGGACAGTTGTTGGCATTGAAGAAAGAATTATTAGGCCATGATATGATATAATTACATATTTCTGTGTGGCATATTCTACTAAGAAATGTGATAATCAGTCCCAACTCTAAAATATAAACTCTGTTTTCAAGATGCTATTTTAATGGAACAACAAAAAAAGCTAAGGTTCATTTAAGAACTTTTAAGAGAATATCACATATCCGGATTAAATGGCTTAAACAAACTAGCATATTGGCTAAACCCTAACTGACTTGGCACAACCCCATTAAGAGAACTTGATGCGGTTGATTTTTTTATATCATTTGCATCGTCTTTCAATCTTGCCATTTGCTTCACCATTGCACTGATCTCTTTCTGGCTCAAGTTTTCTGATCCTTTCTTTAGAAAATCTGTAATTTGTTGCTGACTGATAGGCTTCTCAACCTTATCTTCGGATAGTATGTTTTCATTTGAAGTCGAACCAGCAGCATTTCCCTTTTCAATGAACTCAGGCGTGCCAATGGATTGGATCCATCTTAGCAAATCATCAGTCTCTAATTTGCAATTTGTATTGTTATACAAATTCAATTGCTGAGGGAAGAACAGTGTAAGTCTTGTTGAGTCAAAGCTAGGACCAGAGGAGCTGGTGCTGATTTGTGGGAAGATGGAGGGTGTTCTTGTAAAGTAAGGATCTTGGGCCTGTTTGGTGCATACCTGGCACCTTTCCTCAGCAGCCTTTTGGGCCTTCATACCAGCATTTTTTGTGAAATTGCACAAGCTCTCTTGATATTTGGCAGCAAGTGCATTCTGAAAATTGATAAAAATAGATAAAATTTAAGATGTGGTGTATCCCATGTACTAATTTGCAAGATTCAAGTACTTCAGTTAATAGTGGTGAAACTCAATCCTTATTAATTCAATATTGTGCCGGATGGTACTATCCCAAGCATTTCACTATGAACTAGAAAGTTGTAAAACTATATAGTAACAAAGATACTTACGAAGGCAAGATAAGGATTTTGGTTTCCAAAAGTTGAAGAAACTATGCCAAAGTCCGAACCATTGTCATCCGTGTAAGTTAATCTCGTCTCCCTCATTTGAGGTTCTGATAATTTGAAAAAATCAATTGGTTACTCATTAGGGGCATCATTGCATTAAAGAAATGCCCTAATATTCTCATTTTGATTGTAGGCTGAAAGAAAGTTCAATGAGGTATTTTACTGGTACCGCCGATGGTTGATCGTACCAGTCTTTCATCTTATCTTTTTGAGCGAAATTTTAGCATTTTCATGCGTTACACGAATGCTACAAAAGAAATATATACAGATACCCTACAACAGATTGGATGTTTTAATACCTTCTCTAGTCTGAAAAGTTTGATTAGATTTTGACTGAACATTTCTCAGATATCTATTGGTGCTGTTCAAACACGCATCATTCTTATTTTCTGTGACACCAACTTCTAGATTGCCAAGTTTCCTTTTGGAACAGATTTGATTATTGCGTTTTCCACTATGTAGAGCTTGATTAGAGGATGCGGGGGCAGTTTTGTCATTTCGCCGCAGTTTCTTCCTACCCCTGATAGGCTTCGGCTGCCAAGCAGAGACTTCTAACTTGGAGTTTGTGCAGTTGTTCCTCAAGGATTGTAAAACTTGTTTTGCTTGATCTTGCAAGAAAATGGCCTAGAATTTTGTTCAAATCAAATTTAATACCAATGATTTTGTAATATTATTTACATGTGCTTCACTAAGAATAAAGGTGTCAATTGATGACCCGACCCTACAGTTCAACCCGTACTCAATATGTTTAATATCTACAAGGTGTTATTGGGTCTGGAAGGGATTACAAAATTCTTGACCTGTGACAGGTCGGGCACGGATATGACCTGATCTTAGCCATTTGGCTTCTGTCCATAACGATCTCAACTGGAAACCATAATATTGACAAAACAGGAGCAGCACGTGCAAAAAAGCTCATCTTTTTTTGAAGGATAAAAAATTAAAGCTCATCATTGCCACTGTAACTCGAACTAGGAACCTCTAGTAACAAAATTATGGCTCAAGACCAAATCAACTAGTCATAACTTATGCCTATGTCACTTGCAATATACCAAATATATGTTTTGGATTTAGGCTGGTCAGGTGGGGTTGACCCGTTACCCATCTGGGCCGGTTACGGGTAGAGAATTCTGACCTATATCGGGTTGGGTCGACTCATCTCAAAAAAAATAGTAAAATATTATCTACCCGACCCATTGACACTGTCATGATTGATTTTTCCGTGTTTGATGCAGTATTATATAATATCTTTTAGTTCTCATGTGTGCTAAATTTGTGCAATGGAGAAGTTGAACTAATCAGAATACCTGTTTGTAGGGAATGGTATTGTGGTCATTGATTGTAATTGCTTTTTTAAATACAGTATAGACATCACTCTGCATTTGATGACAACAATGCAAATAGAATCATCAGTATTATAGATATGGAAAAGCATGAGAAGTGCAATTAACTTAAACTAAAATGTCTTTGAGTTCACCAAAACAAGTTCAAACCTCAAATTGTTCCAAAGTTGTATACATTCCATCAATGTGCTTTTGCCTTAGTGTTGCAAAATCACTTGGGTTTTTGACTCTTTCTGTGTAATCATCAATCTGAAAAGAGATAATTTTGGTAAAATATATACACAGTGATAAAATATCCTTCAATTATGGAAACTGAAATAATAATTTAGAAAATTAAATTCCAGTGGTGTTATGGAATAGAAATACATGATATGTACCTGCATGTTATCAGGCATGGTGAACAATTCATGGGTATCTTTCCTGCAAGTACATAAGATTCATGTTATGGGGTCATGGGCATATGAAATGAACTAGGAATACAATATAAATTATTGATGCATTGTTGCAGTGTACATGATACCAGTCACATTATCACAGATACATATGAGAAAAAAAAACTTATTAGCAAGTCTTCTGTGGGGGTTCAGTATGATAATTAACTACTGGTAACTAAGATTTTGTGGTGAAATTTCATAAAGGCGAAAATCATTAGTGCAAAGGCTTGTCCCAAAAAAAAATAAGTGCAAAGGTTTTTAGAACTTACAATTCCAGAACATCAAGGACGTGTTGAATTATCTTATTGGTAGTGCCGTTGCTTGAACAAATGCCTGAAAATGTTATTACATTATGATGTCAGACTATATTGAAGCATCTGATGTTTGATGCCAGTTAGTAATGTACCCTTTGTAGAAGACAACAATCTTTTAGAAAAAAGAAAAAAAACTGGTGAAAATATGACCCTACCATTACTCGTCTCCCCGATTTCTTGTGTATGATGTGTATCCTGCATCAAACAAAGAAATACAAGTTGATATGAGTTTCTACAAAGAAGTTAATCTTATTAGTACATTAAAATCAACTTTGTTATTTTTAATGCATGAATGTCAGGTGCACAAAATGGGAAGAAGAAAAAAGAGAATGGATTGCAAACATGGACTTCTCAAATATTAAGTCCAATGGAAAGAGTAAAAATATGATATAGAATATAAGACCTCATGATTTCCTTTCCATTGCATTTGGTTACTTGATTTTCCGTTGCCAACAACTTCAAGTGCTAGCAACCGTGCACTTCTCCTTTTCTCTCCCACAAATGATTTCTTGTACTTCTTTCTTCTATATACAATCACATTTAGATTTCCAATTCAGTGGTTGGAATATGGTTTTGCATTGAAATTAAAGGTTTTGATCCACTAATTTACAATGATCTCAAGATGGCATTTTTATAAAAAGGGACACAAAAAAACCTATCAGGCCAGCATCAGGGCAACTGGTACAGTAGCAATAAAATAGTAACAAATTTGTACCTTAGAGAAACCATCCTAGTTTAGTTTAAGAATTTAGGAGGCAACCATAATAAGAACAATTGTAATAAGCTACTCTGAAGAAAAACGATCCCTATATAAACAATAGGTCTAGAATCATGAGTTAGATATTGTTATCTTATGTTTTAATTTCAGCCATAAAATAAAATGGCCTTTTCTATAATAGCTCTGCTTGGTTGTAAACATGACATTTCAATGGAAACATTGATTAGCAAATGTTGTATTGTTGTACCTCTTTGAGATAATACTTTCTAATTCAAGAAATAATACTCAATTATAAGTGAATAAGGATCTTCTGTGGCATCCTGTGGTGCTAATGTCGGATGATAAGAAATGACATTTGATGGAGCCAGCAACTACAATTACAGTATATATGGCTTTATTTTTTGCAGTATACATAGCTTTATTTTTTACATGAGTGTAGTTAATCTCCCTTATGGGAATAATTTTGTTACGAAGTACGAATGTTGGGTTAGTGTAACTGTTTTGTGTCATGGATTTTACTGTTTACTAATAAACATTGGCCTAGTTCTTTACTGTTTGCTTTAAACCATGAATTATTGGGTGAAGTAATTTGGTTTTACATTAAATGGACAAAACCTATAATATAATATGAGAAGTAATCCTAGAATTTTGATTTGAGAAATATATGAAGAGGCCTAATATTACTTCTTACAACGTTGGAAAACTCAAAAATATAAAATCAGAAGCAAGATAAACGATCTAATTAGCAATACAACTTAGTATAGCCTGAAATTTCATGTTATTATTACCTCCCAAAGAAATTTCATGTTATTAAACTAGAACATATTTAACCCAACCAAGTGCAGTAAGTTTAACAGATTGCAGTAGTAACAAAGACAAATATGCATATATAGCAAGTTCACCAAATATCCAACAATGAAAATTTATCATAAGTGCCATGCAGTAAATTTATCAGTACAGTGGAAGCAATATTCATGGAAATATTAATATAAATTTTCCGAATTAAAAGGTTGTCCGACATGGAAAATATTTTCTTGTAAACCTGGATCATTAACTACTGTCCACAGCTATTCAGGTTTGTTTACTGGAGCAGAGCATTTTTTAATTGCAGTGTTATAACCCGGAGCTATTTTTTAGATTTACCAAATTTTCATTATTATGGTAATACATAATGGATAATTTTGATATGACAGAGCAGAGCTTTCTTAGCATAACCGGCCATGGAATAGAAGTCACTAGAAAAGGCCATTTTTCTTATTTTAGAAAACAAATAATTTCTTCAGTACCGAAAAACAGAGGCACTAAATTCCAACAATGGCACGGTTAGTGTTAAAATTTGCAAACTACTAAAGAAAAGAGGTTTCATGAATTTCCTTAATAAGGTGCTTTGCCATTTGCCAAGTTGGGATGCTTTTGAACAAATTAGTTTCCTTAAAAAGAATTACCACCGTCAGATCGTCACTGTCATGGCTTAATTTCTGTTAAGCTGCGACAGCCTCATGTGGCGGATCTGTGGCAACCGATCCATGCTCGGATCTATCTGATCTTGAGATCAGACAGCTCCTCCGACTTGCCACGCTTACAATTACGGTATTAAACTACTAATCTATCGCAGTTGGAGAGTGTGGATTCCGTAAAAACAGATCCAATACAGATCGGATAATGATGATCAGATCGTATATGTATTTGTTTTATTTTTTTGTGAATACAAATATTAATACAAATATTCAAATATGAATTGCATATGGATCGGATATAATGCAACCCGTTTCATCCCTTGGATCCGAGTCCGACCGTAAGATATCCAACCTGAGTCAGAGTCTCAGAGACCCTACCAAACTTTTGATTCTTCTCCCGAGTTCCATCTTATTTTCGTCCCTGGGCTGTATTTGCCTGTGCATGAGAAGCCTTTCACAACATCAAAATACAAATTTTGGGCTGGGCCAAATTTGACTCAAGTTAACAAAAGCCCAACAGCGGTAATTGACTAATTTAGTCAAAGGAAAACTATGCAATTGATTCAATAGTGAGAAATCACCAGCAAATTTCTCAAGAGTAGTGTTGTTTCCCTTCGATTTCCAAATTCCACGTCAGTCCGCATCACATTTCTAGAGAATTCTCTTAATTGTATCTGCACGAATTCGAGGAAAATTCTTTAAAAGTGGTCTTAAATTTCATCTTCAAAATATCTAACAAATTGCCTCACCGCATGAAAGCCTTGTTGGATGAACTACCAAATTTGATATTTAAATAAATTTTCCATGTTGTTCTTGGATTTTTTTTCTTGATATTCGTATATTACATGCATATATATACAAGGCTCGATATAACATCTAATTTATTTTCCATACTAATTATCATGTCATTGATACATTGATCAAGGTACATGTTTTGAACATTTCAAGATGATCCTAGAGACTCTAATCAATTATTATATCTAGAGAATGCCGATTGCATATATAATAGATTAATTTTAAAAGTGAAAGAAAACATATAATTGAATCTGCAACATGCATGTATATGCCTGGCAAAGTGTCACCATTTACCAAGGATGACCAGAATAGCAAAGGTCTTTGTTATTCTTAGTCCCATATATTTTTATATATCCAGAAAGTTTATGACAATAAATAGAATCAACACACACATGCAATAACAACATGGATTCAGATCAAGTTACCAATCGACACAACCACCCAAACTGCGCAAATGCCAATGCCAATGACAAAAAGGCCGGTGTCTCGGCTGGATCTTCCAAATAGGATAAGTGATTGTATCTTTCTGACAGCCTTGCTAGTTTTGATACTTGTCGGGGTGTTCACGGTGATTGTGTCTGCCAATCTAACCATCGTCGCTCTAGGCCGAGCGATAGAACCTTATTCTTGCCAGTGTAGCAACCCAACCCGCTACACCTCCACGCTCCCCACCACCGGCTACATGCCCACCTGATGTGTGCGTCTCTCAAGGACCTGGGCTGAAAATTTGTTACAGCTGGAGGTCTCTCATGATACTGGCACAGCTCTGTTCATTTATTAGCTATGTTTCTCCCTCTTTAATGTATCCTTTTCTTATGGTGTCTCCATTGTTGTTCGATATGTAATTAGGAATTGACTATAAACAATAAAAAAAAGTTATCAAGCTTTTGGCATGCTATTAAGAGAACATAATTATTTTTGATATTTTTTTCCAATGATATATAATTTGGGCCCGGCTAGCTAACCAGGTTTAGCAGTTACTATCTCAGCGGTAAGCTTGTGCTTATACTATAAGTTGGATCAAGCAGCGACACAGCTGCAACCGCATAGCACTGAGATTGTTGAATCTATCAAGAACAGTGGCATGCTATCTGCTTGACCATTTGGAGGCTAAAACGAGGAATTATATATAATGTTAAACGCTGGGGTGTTTGATAAGAAAAATATGTCAAAAGTAATGTTTTTCACTGGATTGTATAAAGAGAGATAAATTCTGACAAACTTTGTTTTTTGAAGGTTAAAGGCTTAGCCTTTAACATTTTGTATTAAAAAAGGTAAAAGTTTATTTACATCACCTCTTATCTAGTGCATAATAATTAACTTACAATCCTATATTTAAATTATAAGTAAACGCCACATATTTACGTCTCCTGTTAACAGTGCTCCATCCAGCGCAGGATGTCTGTGACTGTTTCGTTTAGCAGCATCGGTATTGTTTTGTGTTGGTTAGAGAAAATACGTCGATTCCTCTCTTGCCACAAATTTCTGACAAACTTGGATGTTATTTTTGCTTCATATCGCAATATTCTTTATTTTCATAAATTGTGAAAGCACCAATGTGCGTGACCCTTCCTAAGCGTTATGTGCCAATACCTACAATGTAAAAATTTGCCTATTCTTTAGTCTCCTCCTTAAAGTACCTCTAAATTTACTCTCTCTCTTTTTTTGAAAAAAAAAAAGACAAACAAAGAAAGAAGAGAATAATAAACTACTTGCCACAAAATTTGTATCCACCCCCCCTATGCAAATTCCCAGGATTGGCTCCCAGTTAGCAATTTTGGGTAAAATCAACACTTGAAAGTTGAAGCATCAATTTTAGGCAGAAAAAGGCGGAAACATGAGCTCTTTATTATTTTTTCCTTGCTCTGGAAACATGACAAGTAGTTGAGAAGCAATACTAAGAGAATTGCCATGTCGTAACGAAAATAATTGATGGCCAGCTAAATTCTGTTTCCTTGTTCAAGTGCATCAAAATATTTTCAAAAATGGAATTCAATTTTATACCTTTACGCATACCAAGAATACCTTATCCTGTGTACTGCCATTTGAGAAATAGTTTTTTCTTTCTTTGGCCTAAAATGAATGTGAAACATCATTCATTTTTTAAATATTTTGAAGAAAATAAAGAACTATATATAAAATTAAAATTATTCATTTTACCCAGAATCATATAGTTGAGTATATAGTACTGTGGTGTTTTCTGATATCACTCAGTCAGCAGAATCTGAGTTCGGATCCCCTGAAATTCAATTTTGAGTTTGAATCCAAACCGTCATCCGATCATAATCTGCATGAATATTAAAGAGCCCCATGAATTTCCAACTTGGACGGATTGACTAGGATTCTGATCGGACGGTCCAGATCTAAACTCAAAATTTGAGTTACTTTAGGGGAGTGGACCTGCTGAGTCTTGCTATCCAAACAATACTTGGTTTTAATCAAAATCACATGAGTTGAAAACTTCTCATCTGCTTGTGTTGTATGTAGAGATTTGATCCCATTTACATATAGATTGGATGTTTAAATATCCTAGTATGCTATCCTTGCATGCTCCTGCTATCAATACCAGTTGGCACTAGAAAGGGAGACATGTGAGCATTCTCTGATTGAAGACCAGCTATTCAAACTTGTTCAATCAAATTTGGACGATCCAAATCAAATATAAAATAAAACACAGATTGAGTTTTGGTATAAGCAATCTATCCGAAGCCAATCCAAACAACTTGATCAGAATGGGGAGGCCTAAATACCATTGGTATAGTTAATTTATCCATTAAACTTGTTATTCTAACAAATATTTTCCTTCCGTACTGACATATTTCAAAACAGTCAGCTGAAACTTGTTATGAGATGTAATTTCAGCCTCACACTTCCCACGGCAAATAACTGAGATCCAAATTCTTAAATAGCATCATACTATTTTTTGCAAACACATGCTTTTTTTTAACATAGTCAATTTTACATGGATAATATATATCTTTTTGCAGTTAACTATTGTTTTCTTACATATATTTCCCCCCCACCATTGCAATAAAAATGAAACCTCATTTGATCCTTTCCTCCTAAATCAGGAAAAAAAAAGATGAATTCACCATTAACCCAAGAGTTGATAGGCAACGCTCAAGGTGCTCGGCTAATTGGCAAGACGCTGACAATTGCGGTGGTCATCTCTCACATCTTGTTCCTCACCTGTTTCTCTTGTACAATCTGCCTATGTTTACACCTAGCTTTACCACCAGCTCCATCAAAGATTCGCGCCGTCGAATTGCCTCTGAGACTTATTCAATGCATGCGTGGCGAGAATGTCCCCTGTCCCGATCCCTACATCAAGTGGATCCTCACCACAGCCGTGCAACTTGTGTTTATGTTTTACATTCCATTTGCCTGTCTGTTGATCTACAAACTCTGGTCATACACAAACTGGTTCAAAATTCAGCCAAAGAAAAGGATCTTTTCTAAATCCTTTTCGCAAAAATCAATCACTAAGCCAAAATCCCGTTCAAAGGCATCAATCTCACGGTCCTTATCTCTTCCTGCTATCAACAAGAAAACACTTTTCCTTGGTCTCGATGGTACGCTAATCTTCAGGAAAAGCGACCCGGTTCCTGACAGGTAATGTTGAGGTCCATTTAAAAAAATCAATATTTTAAATTGATACTTACAAGTGCCCTATAATCTACATACATTTAATTTGAACTAATCCTACATATTGATTTTTCCACCTAGATAAAAAGGCAAAACTATTCATACTTTCATGTCATTTCTTATCATTTCAATACAGAAATGGACTAAGAGTTCTCACACTGACAAACTTTCAAGGGGGCAGGGATCAGTACGTGATACAGCGGCCATTTGTCAATAAATTACTGTCTGAGGCAATCAGTTCAGGTTTTGAGGTTGTCATTTTCACCGCTGCAAGCCAATCCTTTTCACATGAAGTCATTAATTGGCTTGATCCTGTTTCAAAGTACATATCAGACCAGTTGTATATTGGCGATTGCCGTGAGACCAGTCAAGGAATCATTGTTAAGGATCTGTCTGTCACCGGGAGGAGACTTGACCGCTCTGTCATTGTAGATGTTAGCCTGAGAGGACCGAGGGTTTGTGTGGGGCAGATCGAGAATGCAATTGAAGTTGCACCCTTCGAGGGCGATTCACAGGATGAGGAGTTACACAAGTTGTTGAGGTTTTTTGAGCTGCATCGGATGTACGATGACCTCCGAGATGCAGTGAGTCACTACTTATGTACATCTGACAAGGAGAAATCTCAATAATTCAGTGAAGTTCTTAGTAGATTTTTTGTTTGTTTTTGGAACACTATAGAAATCTTGAAATTTTATTTGCTTACAGAAAGATATCAGATGTTAATATGTGCAGTGCTGTATGAATAATGATCACTAAACCTGTCATAAGACATAGGTGCTCTTTTTCATATTATTTTACTTGTGGTTCCCTTTTTACCTTTAAAGATAGTTTCTTTTAGTAGTATTCATTATTCAATGCATTGACCACTGTGTCCTTTTACACAACATTAGTTGAGATCTTTGATCTTTTCTCATTATTTTTATTATAATAAGTCCGTAGGCACTAGGCACGCACACACACATCCTCTGAAATAAAAATTTCAATTCAATTTCTGATAAAATTTGATCTCTACACCTCCACTATGAGATATTCTGTCACCTATCAGTGTAATAACTATTAATAACAATCAATCACAAAATTAATATTGATAAGAAATCTATACAATATTCATGAATATTGTTGTCAAATAATTAGAATTCGCATCATTTCAGCATATTCTTATATATTCCAAAATATACTCATGGGCATGAGTTCTCCTAAATTCATTTGTGAGTTCCCGGACTTGAAAAATTAATCAAATCCCGCACAATCTCATAAAATCTAGTGTATTCTTATTGAACCTGTCATGCCTTAGAAAGATAAAAACAAATGTTAATATACAATTACGATAAGTTTGAACATCTCAATTGAAATGAACTCAAACGGCTGAATGAAATTTGAAGAGGAGACCAGCTTAATTAATTAGTTTATTGGCGGATTTTAAATATACAGAATAGAGATCAATGTTTTATTTCTTTTTTTCAGCCTATAATTAATTAATAATACATAGTATACAATAACCTTTTAAATAAAACAATGATATTTGAACTGTACAAAAAAATGTGACATTTAATATGATATTTAATCCTATTTAAATATATTCCGGCTCCAGAATAATCTTGTTACCACAGAATATAAAAGACAAAAATGTCTTTTTGTCGCCTGCGAGCAGAGGCGGATGCAAGAAAGCCATATGGGGTCAATTGACCTCTACTTTTTTATTTTTTTGTATTAATATATAATTTTATATATAATTTAGAGTAAAATGTTATGAAACGGTAAAATTGATCTTCATTCTCTGTAGAAAAAATTTATATAATTAATTCTCATATATATTTGATTCTTATAGTTCGAAAGTCTGATTCCACCGTATGCGAGAATAATTGGGTAACCTGTGTAGCGTGTATTGTGTATGTTAGCTTTGCTTATTGAGGTAGGCTAGCAGAAAGTAACGCGACGGGAGAAATTACGAGGTCGAAGGTAAGCCTACCGACTGTTTATCCGGAAAGAATATACAGCGGGTCCCAGACGATCCCAACCTCTTGGAAAGGAAAAGGATGTGCAATGAAGCACAGGGATCCTGCGAAAAAAAGGAAAGAGAAACCAGAATCCAAAGGCGCCCATTGCTCTGGGAACAAATGTAGGTGAAGGGAACGTAGTTTCATATAGGACAACACAACATTATTATTCTCTTGCCATGTTTGCGAGGACTGCATGTTCACAAATTGTCCATCTTTTCTCATTTAAAAAAAAAAAAAAAAATTTCAGCAAACAAATTGATTGTTTTGTTTCTTTAAAAATAGTAATAATCAAATCAAAATTTCAGTACAAGCGTGGGTTGACTGAAACTTTAGTTCAATCTCTCCTCTTTCACGCTACCACACCACAGACTATATTCAGTCAACCCCCATATTTAGATTTTAAATACCGAGTAGATCGAACTCAAGTTTCGGTCATTCCATATAGTGGTTTGACAGTGCCCGCCGCGGGCTGCCCGAACCCGGTCCGCCCGTGCCCGGTGCCCGGGGTACCCGTACCCGTGCCCGGGTATACCCGGGTAAACGGGTACACGGGTACGGGTCTCAAACGGGCAGGGCGGCTATTTTTGGAAACAAACCCGGGTGTACCCGTACCCGCCGTACCCGTGCCTGCTAC
Source organism: Carex littledalei (assembly GCA_011114355.1). Classification (NCBI taxonomy): domain Eukaryota; kingdom Viridiplantae; phylum Streptophyta; class Magnoliopsida; order Poales; family Cyperaceae; genus Carex; species Carex littledalei. The sequence goes on along the minus strand of CM022090.1, from coordinate 9,372,164 downwards.
CCGTGTACCCGAACCTGTCCCGGGTGTACCCGCACTCGTTTACCCGTGTACTGTAGCACCCGTTTACCCGTGTACTGTAGCACCCGAACCCCTTTATTTCAAATTTTCTTCCCCCCGGTTCTACAGTAACCGTGATTTTAACAGATCAGTTTTGGCTACATGCAGCGCACGGAGTACAGAATTTAACATTGCTGCATATGATTAGTGCGCTGCATGAAGCTAAAACTGCTCTGTTAAATTCGGCAGAGGCTGAAGCCAGAGGCTGAAATGCCTTGTTTTTTTTTTTTAAATTCGGCAGAGGCTGCATGAAGCCAACATTTCTATTAATTTAATTTAGATTTAATTTAGATTTGAATTTAGATTTAATTTAGATTTATATTTAATTTAGATTTATATTTAATTTAGATTTGAATTTAGATTTATATTTAATTTAGATTTGAATTTAGATTTGAATTTAGATTTGAATATGTTTTATTGTTTTAAAGTAATTGATTTAAGATATTTTTTATTTATATTTTATTTAACCTATTAAAAATAAATGAACGTTTAGAAAATATATTATCAATTTAAAATGTAAACTACAAATTTCGAGATATAAATAAATTATGAACTATATAATTAGAATGCCGACATTTTTATTAATATCCAAAGTTTAATACAAATTATTAATTATGTTGGATATTAATATCCAAAGTTTATTAATATCCAAAGTTATATTACTTCTTTTGAGTTTTGATATATAATTAGCATATTTATACTAAAATACGTTAAATTATTTGAAATTATGTTGAATAACACTATATTATGTTAAATTATGCTAAATTACGTTACATTACGCTAAAATACGCTAAATTACGCCAAATTACAAATGAATAGGGAGGATATTTTTCACTGAAAAGGCGAAAAACGACGATGAAACTTCAAACGGTCATAAAACGGCGCTCGAGTGTCCGATTTCAGCAAATGAGCACTTTTCGGAAAGCTTGCGAAAATGCGCATGCGTCTGTGCTTGCTTTGCCGGATTTCAAAATTCAGAATCGCCAAAAAACAAAGGGAAGAGCCTCAAAACTTGAGTTGAAGTTTCCGATTAAGATTTTCATTTCTATCATTCAATCCAAGTAGCTCAGTAAATTAGTTACATAATGAACTTGCAGATTACCAATTTTTACTATTTTTGGAATTTTTTTATTATTTATTATGATTCATGAAAGATGAGCAAAATCAGTCTACTATAGCGTAATTTTGTGTAGTTTAGTGTTTTTTTTACCGTATTTCAGCATAATTAGCGAAGTTATTGTAATTTAACGTAATTTAGTATAATTGAACATAATTTATTGTAATATAGTGTAATTCAACATAATTTCAAGTAATCTAGCGTATTTTAGTAATCTAGCGTATTTTAGTATAAAATTACTCGTGTAAAGAAATAAATAATTAGACTTGTACTTAGCCGAATAAATATACAAATTTTCCTTTATATATGAGTTACAAATTTTATTTATTTAGGAATTATAAAGATGTGACTTGATAATTTTATGTATATATATATACAATATTTGATATTGAACTATTCAGATTTTAAAAGTCGAATTATAAACACGTAATAATATTCCTACGACACGGTAAAAAAAAATAAGAAAACAAATCAGAAAACAAAACAGAAAACAGAAAAAAAAAGTCTACCCGTACCCGTTGTACCCGTGCCCGTTGTACCCGTCTACCCGGGACGGGCATGGGTTTGAGACGGGCAGGGCGGAGTTTTTAAAAAAAAAAACCCGCCTACCCGTGCCCGTTGTACCCGGGTACCCGCTGTACCCGTACCCGTCCTGCCCGCTGCCCGGGACGGGTTCTGCCCTGCCCTGCCCGAGGTACCCGGGAGCAAACCACTAAATTTCCATATATGAATTTAAAAAATTGAGCGGCCGAACCAAAGTTTCGGCCACCCCCATATCTGGATTTTTGTGGTCCAAAACGTGTCTTGGTGCAAAATGAGAGAGACCGAACCAAAGTTTCAGTTACCTCCATGTCTGCACCGAAATTTTAGTTCAGTCCTTATCATAGTGACAAATGAATAGTTCGGGTTCGGTTCGGCGGGGTCAAAAATTCGTGATTCGGGTATAATTTGGGTATAATTCGGGAATGATTCGGTACAACAAGGAAGCAAAAAAAAACCCCCCCAAAAAAAATTCGCATTTTTTTCGCGTTTTTCTCGCGAATAATTAGTGAATCGTATTTTATTTGCAAATATAACGTATTATAAGTTTTTTTTGCGTTTTATTCGGAGTTCAGTTCGAAAACGTACAAAAAAACGAATAAAATGCGAATTATTCGCGAATTTCTCGCGTATATTGTTACTATGGTCCTTATTATTGTTTTAGAAAGAAAAATCAATCAATCAGTTTTGTGACAAATTATTTTTTATTTTGTGAAGATAAAAAAATTGCGAATTGTCAATTCCCAGTTCCCACTGGATGCGAGTCCGCATCGTCTGCATTAACTCAAAAGAGCATCTTTTGAGTTAACGCATCTCGGCCGTCTGATTTTAAACAGAGTCAATCCGGCCACAGCCTATAAGTCAGAAGCCCTTTAATATTAGTGTAGATCTAATTCGCACAAATCTTAAAGCAAATCGGACAGTCTAGATACATTAACTCAAAATATTTTTTTTTAGTTAATACAGAGGATACGAATTCACTGGATGCGGCAAAAAAAAAAAATTGGCATGAAAGAATAAACACGGCACATTGTGTCAGATTAGATTTTAATGAAGATCGAGTACAAAATTAATTTTATTTGTACATCATAACTTTTTAAAGAAAACAAATAAAATGATTGTTTATTTGTTTCTTTAAAAAAATCAGTGATAACTATAGTGGTAAATTCTAAATTTAGGAATAATTCAACTATTTCTTAAATTTGTGGTTCATATATAATAAAATATAATTAAGAAATATTTTTTTTTGCATAATGCATATAAATTTATTAAAATTATAAAGTTTTTAGAAAGAATAAATCGGAAAAATTCTAAAAATCTATTTAATCCTATTCATAAATTACCGACATTTTTATTAATATCCAAAGTTTAATACAAATTATTAATTATGCCCAGAATCGGACCCAATATCGAAAAATGCCCAAGCCGGCCAGAAAATGGCCGGCTTACTCCCCCCCTAAGCCGGCCATTTTCTGGCCGGCTTACTTTTTTTTTTTTTTTAAACCCGCATTTCACCCTATATATACCCCATTTTTCTCTCTCCTCCTCACAACTCTCTCATCTCACAACCGGTGGAGCGATGGCGTCCCGAGACGCACATGTTTCACATGCCATTCGGAGAGATGACAGTGACTCTCCAGGATGTGAGTGCTCTTTGGGGTTTGCTTATCAGTGGCACACCCGTCGGCGGCGTCTCTGACAGCACCAGATTCGTAGGTTATGTCGAGGAGTGGGACTACCATCGTTGGGTATTGTCCAGCATTGGGTGGACGGCATGGTACGATGAGCATGGACGTCCGGTGCAGACTCAGGTATGTCATACTTCAGTATCTGTCAGGTTTTAATAAATTTCTTCATTCAGATCAAATTTAATAATTTGTGTGTATGATTGCAGGGTCCGGCAGAGATGCCGCCACAGCCACCACCTGCGGAGACCGATACTTCTGAGTACGAGTCCCTCTCGTGCAGTCTCCATGAGTTCGGGGTATACGAGGAGAGTTTCATGTCGGCACCGGCATGGCCCCGATATGGCACAGAGATGCCGCATGATGGAGATGCTAGTGGTAGCGGGTCTCATACTCAGCGTGCCTTTGGGACTGGATTTGCCGCATCTATCTTCGCTACACCTCCGCCAGTACCAACAGTCTCCATGGGCGATGCCAGATGGTATACCGCCGAGCAGATACTCAGGTCTGCCGATGCCCCAGATGAGCCCGAGAGAGACGGAGCCTGGCCGCGCTGGCGCCGGGCGAACGCCGGAGTACCGCCTCAGCGATGGTCCCCCTCTCCGTTTTAGTTGTATTTTTACTAGTTTTGTACTATTTATATTTGATATACTATTTATGTTTGGTATATTTGGATTATCCTATATTTCGGTTCTTGTGTATGTGTGCTTTTATGGTACTATTTTTATATTTTACAGATAAAATAAATTATCATGATAATGCTAAACAGAAAATATTACAACATTAAAATAGTAGTACAATATAAAAAAATAAACTGAAAAATATTTAAAACAATTGCATTAAGTGCTTTAAATAGCAAAAATAAACTCATCAAGATTAAACCGACATTTTTATTAATATCCAAAGTTTAATACAAAATTATTAATATCCAAACTCATCAATGAATAATCGGGTTTAATACATTTTTAATACATTATTAATATCCAAACTCATCAATTATTAATATCCAAAGTTTAATACAAAATTACGGGTTTAAAAAAAAAAAAAAAAAGAGTAAGCCGGCCAGAAAATGGCCTGCTTAGGGGGGGAGTAAGCCGGCCATTTTCTGGCCGGTTTGGGCATTTTTCGATATTGGATCCGATTCTGGGCATAATTAATAATTTGTATTAAACTTTGGATATTAATAAAAATGTCGGCATAAATTATTCAGGATTATGAATCATGTTAATGTAGTTATAAGCATATAGCGTTGTTCTCTCTTAAATATCTGTAGTAGAATAATGGGGGAATTTCATGTATCCCCCTAAAAAACTTTAATATTACGTATTTCCCCTCAAAAGTTCATAATATCATATTTATCCTTCAAAATTGTAAAAACTCACATATTTACTCAATTCATCATTTTTTTCATTAATTCTAAATCTATCATCCTTTTAATTACATAATTCCTATTTTACCCTTATAAGAATTAAGAGGAATTAATGCCTTATGCAAGTGTATCTCCTATTTTACCCATATAATAAGAATTGTTGTGTATTTTAGGTATTGGATTATAGGTCAATTTGATACACTTTTTCACTTTTAAATTTATAAAACCTTAATACACAATGATAGGTCGGTTGCAAGCATACAACCTATCCTTGTAGTAAAATATGTATCGATCCAAAAATAACGGAAAATATTACTTTCTACTAAATTAATTAATCCTAAAAGGTGCAATAAAGTAAATGGGGGGGGGGGGGGGGGGGGGGGGGGTTTGTTGCAAATTTGGTTTTGTGGGTTCAATATCCAATAGAGAATTGAATTGTAACAAAAGCAATTTAAACAAACAAATAAAAGGAGTTTTGTGATTCAAATAGAGAGAAGTCTAGGGGCTATCGGCATACAATCCCTTGGTTTAAATTCACACTTAATTGGTTTCTAAATTCATGTTTGCAATGATGGGGTTTCTAAGCCTTAAATACCATTAAGGGTCACTTTCGTAAATTAATGACGTGCCTAAACAATTCGGGTTTCACGATTAAGTTCTTCACCCTAGCTATCTAGACCATAAGCATAGGTTAGCCTAGTTTATCCCTAAATACCGATACTTCACGATTAAGTCCTTCATACCAATATTCGGTTCAATTCTAGGGGTCCCAATTAAATATGAGGCTTCACGATTAAGTCTTTCACCTCAATTCAACATTTGTTCCTTGTGGTTCCGGACTAAGAATTAGATTTGGTCATTTCTAATCTCAAATTCTAGGGTTATTCATGTACATAATTTGGTACCATCAATTCTTGATCCAAATCTACTCAAGTTGATTAAACCTAAGCGGGACGCTAATTAACAAGCAACACAAATTACACAATTACATGAATAATAAAATCAACAAGAACAAACATGCAAACAAACAATCATTATAAAGAAAATCACTTTAGTAAGGTAGATTTTAACACAAGTTCATGCTTAAAGTCTAAGTTTCTAGAGAAGAAATCTAGTTTCTAGAGAGGAAATCTAGCTTCTCATGGGTGTGCTAACATTCATAAGAAATACAAGAGAAAACATAATAAAACTAAGAAAAATAAGAAAGAGAATAGAGTACACCAATCTCCTTGCTCGCTGCCATCGTCTTCACGATGTTCCACTCGAGCAACCTTCAATCATTGCTCCAATCGCCTTGATTTACTCGGAAAAGGTAGAAGAGATGTAGAAAAATATGTAGAATTAAAACTAAATTAAAAGTGCCTTCTCCTGCTGCCTCCCTGCCAATATATAGCAATTCATGTGTCTTGGGAAGCAATCCTCCAGAATATGGCAGCAAATCTGAGAAGATATCACGAAATAAGGCAAGATTGGCATTGGTGCAGCCTCTCGTGCAGCCCGCACAAAATGGAAAATTGGCAGATTTTGCGAAGAAAGAAGGTTTGTGTGGCCCGCATGAAATGGGCTTTTTTGGTTTGTGTGGCCCGCACAAAATGGTTGTACAGGCCGCAAAACTCTCGGGTAGAGTTGGAGATTTCTTGATTTTAATCCCGAAATTCTTTTTCAGCTGAATTTTTTTTTGTGTGGCTCGCACCAGCTTGCTTGTTGGTCCCTAAGGCACCTAGAGGGGGTGAATATGGGGCTTTTTAAAATTTAAAGCTAAGTACTTTTAACTAACGTGCGTATGTGTTATTCTTGGCGGAAACAAGAATGACTCCAAACTAACCAAGTGTACGTAAAATAACTAGAAGAGTTGAGAGACACTTGACACGAGAGTTGTTTACAGAGTTCGGCACCAACGCCTACATCTCCGGGGCTCGCGACCTTCGAGATGGCGCGCCTTTCTTTACCCAATGAGAAAGGAGTACAAGGTGGAACCGGTGAGCCCTTACAAAGCTTGGGAAGTCACACGGTTCGAGCACGGAAATGGCTCACGAGCACTAAAGGCTCAAATGTATGAAACAAACAAAATGATCACTGAAGGATCACTCTACTTCTTACACAAGATTGATTGTGGTTGAGTATGATTGAGATTGTAGTATGAATATTGAAGTTGTGTGCACAAGCAACAATGACTTTTTCTAGACCTGAAAATAATTAAGAATATTGCAATTGGGGGCGGCTAGAGTGATAATCCAAACCTAGATCTTGCTTCTATTTATAAAGAACTGTGCAAAATTAGGTATTTGGTCTTAACCGTTGCAACGGTAGAATAACCGTTACAACAGTTAACACCGGATCATAGGTTTAGCTGCCTGGGAAACCCTAACGACTATTAATCGTTGCAACGATTGTCACAATGGTTATTCTCTGGTAATTCTGGATAACCGTTGCAACGGCTGTCACAACAGAATAAATTGATCTGGCTGTGTTTGATTTATTTCGTTGCAACGGCTAATTAACCGTTACAACAGTTAAGGTAAATTACCACATTCTCAAGCATACTTTACCAATTTACAGATTTCTAAACCTAATCTCGAGATGATGCTTCTAGCTCCAATGCTTGATTCTTCATGACTCGTCCTTGATTAATTATTGCAGTTCATCATGTATCATTGATGTGTACTTTAGCAATTCATATCATCATGAACCTGCACAATATCTCAAGACACGAAACTGTAAAATTCAACAAATATATGTTTTGCAAATCTAATCAAACAGACAAGTAGATTATGGCACAATCCAACAGTGTTTTTGCTCTATTTGCTCGATTTTCTGCAATTTAAACAAGGCAAATGTAGTAACTTGGTTCTTTGGTGCATTCTATACTAAATTAAACTAAAATACAAGAAATTTGACAGAGTTTTAGAGTTGAAATCCTAACCGAAAGTATATATAATTGAGGCTTATCAAGAATTCACAAAATGTAACATGACATCTCAATAAAAGAAGATTAACGTGAAAACAAATTCCAAACGGAAGATTAGCTAGCAGCAAGTTAGACTAGAATTCAGTCTCTCTTTTTTCTTCTTCTTTTTTTGATTTCAAACATGTAGGTGTTTCCTTAATAAAAAAGTGAGCATGCTACAGTACTGGTAAAATAACTGAATTACAGCACTCTTCTCCTGATTCTTCTATATAGCTGTTGAGATACTTTATCTAGATGAATTTGCATAAAACGCTATCTGCCTAAGAGTTGCACAAATAGAATACATCAGGTAATTGATTTCTCATCTTAAAACTGTTAAAGGTGACTGAGTGGCATTGTACCCGTGAAGGATTGGCTTGTTCTTCTTGCCCAATTAACCAAAGTATGAGGTTGAGTGAGCACATCTCTTGTCACATATTGAAGTTTGATTCTTTCTCCACATAACCTGAGGTACTGTATGCACTGAGCAATCATCTCGGCCACCTGCCAAGATGGTAGGTCATCCAATGTGTTCTTGCATACTGCTTCGACAAGCTTGACAATCTGATAATATGATGAATTATGTGGTGGTCTCCAACTCTCCATATGTTAATCAGTTTTTGTTGATAGAGAGCTTCAAATAAAGCAGCAGCTTCGGCATACAGGGGGGTCCAGTGCCTCAGTTGGTCCATACCAGGTGTGTACCAGTATTCCGTGAAACAATAAACTTGAAATATGATAGTTAGGGGATAATATTGATAATATTATTGTGCCTTAAATACCTTAATCAATTTAATATTGATAATATTCATACGGGTATTAGCCGTTGAATATTCAGCGAGAGTGTAGTGTGTGAAAATATCTAATAGAAAGGTTAAAAGTTAAATTTGAAACAAAAATATGGACTTTATTACTAAACAAGCATCTCCAACAAGATACAAAAATCTGGATTTTAGAACTCAGTTGGCCTTGCTTTAAAGAAAAGGTTATATTCACAAACATACTTCTAGAACCAAGTACAATTAGACAAAGCTCAGCAACGAAATTACCCATGCTCATCAATTTGACAAAGCTTATTTACCAATGAAATTAGTAATTGATGCTTCAAAAAAAATACAATTCTCCAATTCAAAAAGGTACAGTTCTTCGATTTTAAGAAATATTATTCTCCGATCTAAAAAATTAGCCAATACAAAACTCTATTCATCTGATAAAAACACAATTCTCGATTTCAAAAAAAATATCCCAAATGATGCCGAGAAGAACCGCAGAATTGTATTTGCACAATACTCTAATCATCCACTAAAAATACACAGGTCTTCGATTTTCAGTTTGAAACCATTCATCTCAAAAAATAAAATTATGCCGATTGCAAAAAATTAACACAAAACTTATATTTCAGAACTTACTCGATTGAACCAGGGGCGGAACTAAAAAATTTAGATTGGGGTGGCTAAATAAGTTATTGTAATGTAATTTTGTTTTATAAGAGAGACTAATATGTATAAGTACTTATTATATAAATTATAAAATATAAATGATTAAAGTATTAATTTCTAAATTATGGTGGTGGCTAAGCCACCCTTAAGCAATACTATGTTCCGCCACTGGATTGAACCACATTCAGGGGCGGATCTACTGTAGCACAGGGTAGGACAACTGCCCTACCCTGAAAATTCAAAACTAATTTACAAAAACTGGATTTTTGGCCTTTGCCCTACCCTAAAAATTGATATTGCCCTACCCTGCAGCTCAATTAAAATAACTGGCCCATTGTATATTAAATTTGGTAAATTATATAACATACGGTCCAATTAAATTAAATTCGAAACCCGATTCAATAATTTCTTGTCCTACCTTGATCAAAATCCTGCATCCGCCCCTGACCACATTCTCCCATCTAAAGATTGAAGATCACCCGCAGCCAATCTAAACAAGGGAGAGGGACAATGATACCATATCAAAGGGAGTGTGAGAGAAAAAAACTGAAGCAGGGACTTTGGAGTTTTTTTGGCGCTTAGTGAAGGCAAGGAGAATGAGAAGGGTATTATTGTCCATTCTTTATTAATTTATTTTATTTTTAGAGTGTTAGAGCTATAAATATTATTATTTTATTACTTTTGGATATATATGATATATCTAAGAATATTACAAGGTAAATACGTGAGTTTCTAAAATTTTGAGATAAATATGATCGATATTATGAACTTTTGAGGGAGAAATATGTAATATTGAAGTTTTTGAGAGGGATACATGAAATTCCCCCTAGAATAATAAAGATCCTCATCTGGCTGACTGGCTCACAACATTAGATGAAGACATTTATCTTCTCTGTAATAGTATTTTTTTTAGTAAAGTTAGAAGTCAAGCCGTCTAACTGTTTTAATTCTACAAGAGATATCCATCTATATTTTAAACCTGTAACATTCCATATGGAGAGCATTATCTTTGTCACTAGATTAAAGACATATTTTCTGAAATATGTATTATTAGAGTAATAAATGGTAGTATTTGATAAACAATTATAATATTAGAATAAGACAGAGCATGATTTATCATAGCAGTAGTATTATAACGAATCCGTATCCTCTCAGCTATATAGGAGCAGAACCAAATTTTCAAATTATGATATCAAATATGAATAAAAATCGATTTTACAATACTCATAGTATTTTTTTAAATTATATAGAAAATTACATATAAATATAAAAAATTAAAAAATAAAATAAAAATCGTGACCTCCATATGTTTTTAATACCTCTGCTCCTGCTTCCAAGTACTTGACTGAGTAGAATGAAGACCTCCGGGTTTGGAAACGGACTCTGCTGCTCTTCCGATCTTAACCATTCAAAATCGTTGAAATCTGTGCATGAAAAAAGGTTTTTATCGAGATACGTCAATGAAAATTTTTGAATGGTTGAGATCGGAAGAGCAGCAGAGTCCGATCCACGGGTTTGCATCAACAAAAAAAAAAGTACAATGAGCTTGAGCTTCAGATTAAAGGTGATTACTGAAATCTTATTGTGAGCCAGCCTGAATTTGTCCGTCCTCTGGAGAGCGGGAGGGCTGTATTGATATTTGATAGTACTGCGGATATTTTGGACGTTTACAACCCCGATCATTAATTAATTATATTTCGTGAGCCTATGCCCTATGATAATGATATCCATCATCAACAGTGTACGATTAAGTTTGTAACCGATGTAACTCTGATAGCCTCTATCAGATTTAAAAAAAAACAAAACAAAACAGTCTACGATTAAGTGACGCATCCAGGAACGTTCCTGATATTTAACTCAAAAGCGAATTAAAGATTAGAGTAAAGATGTTGTCTCCCGCACTCCAGTCTCCTAAACGTCTTCCCATTATAACTAATTTTGTCAATCATTAAACTTTGTCAATCATTATAACTAACTTTGTCAAAAACGTGTAAAATATGTAAAAGATGAGTCCAGTTTTTTCTTTAAATACTTGATATCTTAGGTATGAATACTTGATGAATTATATATGAATATTTGATATCTTAGGTATGAATACTTTCCATTTTGTATGAATACTTTCCATATATAAATATTTGATACCTTGAAAAACGTGTAAAAGTATGTCATTATAGATCTCATTTGAAAGAGAAAATTATATAGAACACGTTCATGGTTTTAGATTTGCAAAATTCCTCATAGATCGTCCCAAAAATTGGTTAGATTGAACGGAGAAAAAAAAATCACCTTGAAAAACGTGTAAAAGATGAGTAGGTATTGTGTCCAGTTTTTTTTTTAAATACTTGATATCTTAGGTATGAATACTTGATGAATTATATATGAATACTTGATATCTTAGATATTCATACTTTCCATTTTGTATGTGAATTAATTTAATCAATGAATGTAGCACTGGTGGTGTGATCCACATGACTTTTTGGTTGTGGTCCCCAATGCAGTCTAACAGTTACTGGCTCCGAAAAGTAATGGTCACCAGTTGAATTTTAGTGATGAATATTTCATTGAGTAGGTATGAATACTTCATTGGGTAGGTATGAATACTTCATTGGGTAGGTATGAATACTTCATTCATTAGGTATGAATACTTTCAATTTTATTTTTTCTTTGTCTGACAGTTGAATAGATGTCTGACAGTTGTACTTTGACCGTTAGTTAGCGGGGGGACGTTTAGGGGACTGAATGGGAGGACTGATAGTCGATCCCTAAAGATTATAAAGTCGACTGTCCAAGTATCCGGCGATAGACCCGCGTTGTAAGGCGCGTATCGCTTTCTCTGTTTGCGCATCAATTAATGATATAAAAAAGAAATTAATTAGCTCCGATATGGAAGCAAATGAGAATTAGAATTTTCATTCTATAGGTCAACAAGAGAGATCAGCAGTCTTGGTCCGATCTGAATCTGATGTGAACATAATTAAAATAAAATCTGAGCTGGCTTTTGACGCCATACTATGTAATATATTAAATACGGGCAATTGAGCGGTGCTGTTTTAGCCACCACATGCTCTTTGTGTATTGCCATGTTAAATGTACAACGCAGTACGCAGAGGAAAAACGCTACTCCTCCCAAATTTTCTCATATGTGATGAAATTGAAATCCAAAATAAATAAAGAAAACAAAATTTGTTATATTAGAAGACCCAAAAATGAGAAGGGGTGTTAGCACATTTGGTTGGTTAGAAAAATTTAAGATTGTGATTGATTACTGAAAAGTCGTTCGAGTCCTTATGATTTCACAATCTCTACGAAAATTTCAATAAAAAAAGAAGAAATCATGGTGATGCTTTCGAATTAAGATTAGGAATAATTTAGCTTCCTGAAAAGAATTTATGCGGAGATAGTTTAATCAAATTAAGGAATTACATACCATAAAGTTGAAAATATAACCAGCCAGCGTATTTATTACTGAAATAAATTATCTCTGAAGCACTTCTAAGATATCAAATGAGAATCGTGCCTGATAACCTTCTTTTCTATGTATCAGAAACAAAATTAGGATATGCCATAAAATAAGATAAAATTTTAGAATATTACATAATTTATAACTATTTTAATAAGTGCATGTGTGTATTAAAAAAAAACTCATACTACAAAAGACATATTTTCGATCTTTTTAGAATTTTTTCGAGTACCACCCCTTGATAATATATACTTGGATTTGTCCTGCTATTAGTTCCTTCCCTAAATATATCTCACTTGATTTTCATGCATCTTATATAGGATGCACACACATCTATATATTACTTAATGCATACTGATCTATTTTAGTGTAAATAGCTGTCACGCATTTTAATTTTCTATCGAATTAAAATATATTTTGACAACTATCAACGACTGTCTTAATTTTCAAGATTCATTCTCTCATCCTCCCCTCTAAAAAATATACATACTTGGTTATTTCATAATACAAATTTGAATATTGCACGATGAACGTTTGCTATTTTAAAATTTCTTATTTTTTTATGGACCAATCTGAAATACACACTTGATTATTAAATGATGCACACTTAATTATTATGTAATAGTGATACACATTTGATTATATTATTGCATACCACACACTTAACTATTATGTATACATACTTAGCTACTGTAAAATGTACACTTGATTACCGCAAATTAGTTGCTTTAGAAATTAGCCAAAAATGGTTTAGAAATGTTAATTTAGAGGATGAGGATTTTAGGTAAATATAATATTCTAATGATAATTATTAGATTAACATATTTGAAACCAAATTAACAATAATGATTATGTGAAAGATTATTTCTTAATCTCAATCTGGTACAGAACAAAATTGCATCAAGTTCATACATCAAATATTCAATAAAGCGATTGGATCTCATGAGGGAGGCGAGGAGGTGGGACCGTCTCAGAGAACAATAATAAAATAAGTTGATACTGGTAAGAAGGCTAAGATAGTATTTATTTATTGAAGCTAAATCATCAAAAATTATTGAGTGAAATAATAATACCGGTTCCTCAGTACTAATAATAGGAGAATTTCATGTATATCCCTCAAAAACTTCAAACTTATGTCCCTCTAAACTTTCAAAACTCACAAATTTACCCATTTTAATGTCTTTTATATTAAAACTCATTTTAAATTAATAAAATATCCATTTTACATTTTATTAAAAGCATAAAAAAGTAACAATTTTTGTATGCTTTTAATTAATAAAGGGTAAAAAGGGCATTTTATAAATTTAAAATGAGTTTTAATATGAAAGACATTAAAATGGATAAATTTGTGAGTTCTAGAAGTTTAAAGGGGAATATATAATGAGGAGGGATCAAGTTACAACAAATTTGAATTACAACAACCATTTTTTTCATTTTCAAAGTCCAAATCGTCGATCCAAACCGTTCAACATGATTATCTAAATAAAATGTGCTTGCAGATCAAATTTTACATTTTTTTGAATTTTTTTACTATTTATTAAGATGGGTACAAAATTCAATGGTCTGAATATGACTATTTTTTGTAAAATACTTAATAAATAGTAAAAAAATTCAAAAAAAATGTAAAATTTGATCTGCAAGCACATTTTATTGTGGAGATCACGTTGAACGGTTTGGATCGACGATTTGGACTTTGAAAATGAAAAAAATGGTTGTTGTAACTCAAATTTGTTGTAACTTGATCCCTCCTCATATATAATTTCAAATTTTAGAGGAAGACATACGTAATTTTGAGGTTTTTGAGAGATATACATAAAATCCCATTATTAATAAGGAATTCGTGAAGCTGAACTCATAATTTGACTCCCACAAAATTCAAGAGTCAAGACGACATGAATACATGATAACAAAATATGACCCAAAACCAGATGACTAAAAATCTAACTGAACCGCTCTTACTACTTTTACTACAAAAAAAAAGGATTACAAATATTTCTATTTGTTTACCTTTTTCTTCGAACATATTATTGTCAATTTTAAATAGAAAATAGAGATCTATTTTTTTTTTTTTTTTGAAATATTCATATTTCGAATTCACAATATTTTACATGGAGGGTCTTACTTTTGCCTCAAATCAAACTTATTCTTTGAACATATATTATTGTTGTTAATAAAGATTGATCTTCGTGCGTTGCTTAATGTATTTTCATATTTTGATCAACTAATCACCTATTAATACTAGCCTTTTATTAATAACGAATCGCTTTGACTTGTACGAAAGAAACATTTCAAGTATCTTCAATTTTCTCGATACAAGCAAGAGCCCTCCAACAATTTTGCTTTAATCAACCAGATATGAGATATCCAGAGTTCTCTTAGAAGGCCAAATATTAAAGGGAAAATTTCCGGTGTGTCCATTTAAATTTTTGAAATAGCTAATTTCTCCGTAAAATTATCTTAATATTCAATATACTCATAAAAAATTAACTTTATTTCTTCTATCCCTTTTATGCATTTAATCTTTTATTTAATTATTTTAAAAACTAATCTGACCAATATCACCTTGAATTTTAAACTGGAGGGTCCATTATCTCTAATTGTTTCTTCCTCTTTTAGACCAAATACCTCGCGTCTCTCTCAGCCCCACCAGTTCTCTCTGTCACGTATCTCTCAGCAAAAGGAAAAAAAACCATGCAATTTTCCAGAAAAAACGAACTGTACGGACTGATTCAATTCGCAATTTTCCAGAAAAAAAAGAACCATACTTTCTCAGCCCCAGCCCCAGTTCGTCTTTCTGGAAAATTGTCAAATCACCGAACATTTGGATTATTACAATTTTGTAATATCCTAAACAATTGGCTCGTCACAATTTTGTAATAACCTAAACATTTGGAACCTGGAGCGAGTACTGGAAGCTTGAAAGCTAAATCGCCAAATCACTGAACTAGAGCGGGAAGGAGCAAGACACGAGGGAGGAGCAGAGAGAGATACGGGAAGGAAGACAGAAAATATTAGACACAAAGAAGAAGCATTTTTCCATTTCTTATTCGATCTCTTGTAAATTCAATTATGTTATAGCTTCAATGGACACCTCCAGTTTTAAATTCAAGGGCATATTAGTCAGTTCACTTTTTAAAATAATTAAATAAAAGATTAAATGAATAAAAGGTGATAGAAGAAAGAAAGTTAATTTTTTATGAGTATGTTGGATATTATGGTGATTTTATGAGAAAATTGGCTATTTCAAAAATTTAGATGGACACACTGGAAATTTTCCCATAAAATAGAACACATGCATGACAGGTTTTATATCTACCTAAAAGAAACCTTTCTCCATATCGTCCAAAAGTAAAGAAAAAGACATGATCACGTTCCGATGAAACTTCGTCACAGGCGCATTTATTTCTCGAAAAAATAAAAGACCGGCATATTAAAATTTACTATGAATTGTTAAGGAGTGTAACACATTTGAATTTTAGGAGAGTTTTAATTTGAAACTTTGTGCACATTTTTGCAGTGCCACAGAAAATTACAATTTCATGCGGCAGATTCTTCTTGAGCTTATTTAACAGGATTTTTTTTAAAAACCGTAAATAAAATAATTAAATCTACGAAACCAACATGATGACTGCAAGATTTACAAAAACCATCAGAACCGAGATGCCAATTCGGTCCCAACGAATTTTTTTTCTCCGGACCGAAATGGCAATTCGGTCTGGCGGTTTTTCACCGGTTGTAGAAAAAACGTCACAGAAAATCAAAAAACAGGCCAGACCGAACTGCCAATTCGGTCCAGTTTTTTTTTTTTTTTTTTTTTTTTTTTAAAGATTAGAGATGAGCAAAATTTGACATATATTAGCATATTCATACTAAAAGAGGAGGGATCAAGTTACAACAACCATTTTTTTTATTTTCAAAGTCCAAATCGTCGATCCAAACCGTTCAACATGATCTCCACAATAAAATGTGCTTGCAGATCAAATTTTATATTTTTTTGAATTTGTTTACTATTTATTAAGTATTTTACAAAAAATAGTCATATTCAGACCATTGAATTTTGTACCCATCTTAATAAATAGTAAAAAATTCAAAAAAATGTAAAATTTGATCTGCAATCACATTTTATTTAGATAATCATGTTGAACGGTTTGGATCGACGATTTGGACTTTGAAAATGAAAAAAATGATCGTTGTAACTTTGTTGTAACTTTATTTAGATAATCACATTTTATTTCAGTGTTAGATTTGTCTCTTAAAAAAAAAAAAAAAAAAAAAAACTGGACCGAATTGGCAATTCGGTCCGGGCGAAATTACACGCAAGGCCACACAGGAAGTTGCTGGGAACTGTGAAAAACAGCCAGACCGAATTGCCAATTCGGTCCGAAGAAAAAAAATTCGTTGGGACCGAATTGGCATCTCGGTTCTGATGGTTTTTGTAAATCTTGCAGTCATCATGTTGGTTTCGTAGATTTAATTATTTTATTTACGGTTTTTAAAAAAAATCCTATTTAACAAGACTTCTGATCATGAGTCCAAAAAGAAAAGAACAAAAAAAGGAAGAGAAGGCTTCTTGTCACAGGTTATTATTTTTTCTCTTTTGAGTGAGTAAAGATTGAAGATAAAGCTATTAAACTATTTAATTAATATTTACAAAAGATTGTTTCTTTCAGTCAATTTTTTTTTTTGTGGAAATAAAACAATATGCATGTATTCTTGATCTAAATTTATTTAATTTGAGCAAAAAATAAATCTCAAGGAAGTTTAATTGAGTGGATGTAAATATTATACTACCAATATGGGTTTAAAATTTTCAAGGTGAATAATCTTGAAAAATATACTTTGGTATAGTAATAAAGACACATGACTCTCATGTAGGAGGCCATGAGTTCGAATTCTACAAAATGTGGAAATCATATGTAATATAAACAAATGTTTGAAAATGTATTGGATAGCTTGACTCCCAATCCATCTCATGATTTCAAACACAAAAAAATTTAAGACGAATCATCTGAGAACCAATAATGATAAGAAAACCCCAAATGTCATTAATTTATATTACGCAAGCCTATATGATGTGGCTCCCATCAAAGATTGGATAAGATATAGTTGTTATATTTTTGTTAGGTAGCAAAATTTCAAGGATGAACTACTTAATAGATAGAAACAATATTACACTTTTAATTAAGATTTACTAGTACGACATTTAATTTTGCTCTTTCGCATCATATGTGCAAAACACATTATCATCAAATAAGTCCAAAATTATTGTCATGTTGTTGTATAATTCCTTTATATAGAATCAAAACAAAATTGTATATAATTGGTGTTGTGCTGCATAAAGTCAAAATTGCTTCGGTATTAAAATTGCGCTATGTCATGTAGTTTACTGGAAAATAAATCTGCTGCGATTCCGAGGTGGATCGCAGGACCCTGCGATCCCATCTCAACTGTTGGTCTTTTCCGAGATGCGTGTATGAAAATTTACTTTTAAGAACGTTTCCGAGATCCGCGCTCGAGAAAATTTGAACCGTTGATCTCGGAATTTTAGGGTCCTGCGATCCACCTCGGAATCGCAGCAGATTCGGACTCAGTTTACTGTATTTGCTGAAAAACAGAAGAAGAGGGGACGTATCCATCTGTTGCCTGTACCCTGTAGTTATGAAATCCTCTCTGTAGACTAGTGAGGCACATTCCTCTCCAGTGTCTGTTGGTATGTGAATAAACGAGGGACAAGTCCTTTTCTATTTACTGGAGATAATTGTAGCAGTACGAGACAGGTAATCCTTCATTTCATTTCATGCACCGGGGTCCGGGGCGATGCGTGCATCGCGTGAGGAAGGGCAAATATGTAATCTCCATGAACTTTGGGACCGATTTGGGAGAATGACTGTTCGATTCTTTAAATGCGCCCATCACCTCACAGTCTCACGGTCTTAACGAGCTTCAAATAAATTATCATTATATAAAGACATTCAAACTATAATCACCTTCCATTTCTGTTTTCCTTTGGAGAGACGAGAGATTGACTGGTTGGGAGGGTGACGGTTAGAGCCCCATTTCATTACTCAAGTGAAGTCTGAAGGTACCGTACTGCTTCAATTTAAGCAATTTAGTTTCCTATTGTATTTCGATCTTCTTCTCTCTCCTGTCCTCTTTTGCAATTTGGGGTCTCTTCGTGATGTCTTACGAGCTTCGAAGCTTTTTTAAATTATATAATAGATTACAACATTATCAGGGAGAGGTGAAACTTTTTTGAATTATAACTAAAAATGATGGTATTTTTGGATATTTCTTATGATTGATGGTCAGGTTCAACGTATGTGAAACTCTATTATTGAAAGAGTTAAGAGCGTCAAATTTTAGTTTGGCATTGACCTTCTCTAGTGCTTAATTCTCTTGTTTTAAATTCACTAGTGAGATATTGATTTATCTGGGGGCATAATTGCAAAAGCGGTCAAAAAGTCAAATACAAGTGGTAATTTCATAATTGTGTGTCCTTTTGCAAATCTTCTTCTGAAACTCTGCTGAGCGTTGTTTTCGTAATTTTTAGATCCTGAAATTCTTCTTTTCCGTTTGAATTGAGTGCCATGTTGAACTCTATAAAAGTTCTCTTCCTAAAATTGAAAACGGAGTAACAAATTTGCATGTACTAAGCATCTGGGAAGAACTTCAATACTGCTAAGATTCATTGCAACTTTAATTTTACTAAAAATTTCAAATTGAACTTCTCGCATTTGTCCGCAAGGACTGCAACAACTAGTATTTTATTACAAAATTTTCGTGGATGCAATAAGTTAAAAGTGATGTCTATTACAAAGATTCTTTGATTTCTTGGACAATTTTTTGTTTTATGATAAATTTTTTGGTAGAAATGGTCTGTATTTGCTTTTTATATAATAAATCTATAGGCACTTGAGAATTTCAAATTGTTGAAGTGACCGCCCAAGGGCTTTTCTCAAAAAAAGAAAAAATTGTTGAATTGACAGTGGGTCCCAAATTTGAACAAAGACGCACAAATGGTTTTTTTTTTTTCTATATTATATTAATAATGCAGATTCAAATACGGTTTCTAGAATTGGTTTTCCTGAATCTCAATCTCTTGTTTATAGAATATGTTGGCGCTCCACGATTTTCCAAAATATAAAAAACATAGATAAAAAAATAATGTATAATAAAATAATGAGGAGGGTTCAAATGTCTCTGTTTTTTGTGTCTTCATCGTGTCTCAATTTTTTAATTTTCTAATAAGAAATTTTTAAAACTTATATGTTAAAATAAAACCGTTAGATGTGATATATATTGTATTCTCTACATGCACATACAAAAATGATCACTTTTTTATTTTGGTTTTATGTGAATCAATAAGTTGAAAAATCAACGTCTAGAATTTATCCATATCAATATATTTTTGAACCTCTTGATAACGATCAAAACAAGGTTGAAATGTTGTAACCAGTAACCTTTTACATGTGCATACAAAAAATGATATAGATCAAATGTAATTGTTTTATTTTGTTATTTGAATTTTAAATTTTAAGTTATTAATATTAAAAAATAAAGGCACAAAAAATGGAGGCATTTGAACCATCCTCTAAAATGATAGGAATAATAATAGTAATAAGAATCATGATAATGATGACTCGATGATCATAGTAAAATTACTGGCTTATTTATTGAAGTTCACCGAATAATACCAAGTATTTAAAATATTTGGAAAAGGGTTATTCTGCATCGGAAAGTTACCTTTGTTTTTTTTTTAACAAATATGCATTTAATGAATTATGAAAAACTAGTGATATATGTATCCGTGCAAGCACTTGTATCTGCAAAATATCCAGCTTTAACATTCATATAAAGCGATATCCTAACCACCAATTTCAAATCCATAAAACTGGCCAAAACAATCGCTACAGGTGAACATTAAAATTTATACACCCATATTTTTATCCACGGGTCAACAGATATCTAGGTTCTAATTGCAGGCACATGGCATTTATAAATTTTCTCATCCTTATTTGAAGGGTTAAGACTTAAGATCCATTGATATTTAATAATAATTCAACACGGTAATCTTGACGATAATCAAAAGTAAAAATGACATAAGAAATCAAACTTTCGAGGCAAAAAAATATATGATATCTATACATGTATTATGCCCACAAGTACGATAGAATTTGGTGGATGTTTTACCGGTCATCGACCGATTCAAAATTTTCAATAATCTATATTTATTATCAAGAAAAACCCAATTTTCACAAATTTACTAGTTCGTGATCTCTCTACAATCAATTCATTCATAATTTTTTTTATTTCCAAGTAATTTTGAGTTGATTTGAGATATATTGCGCTAGTTTGACCAAGTTTTGTTATGACTGGTCCATGGTGTTACCGATCTTCTACTTCTTTGCACGTTTGGGAAGCCAATTTAAAAATGATATCAGGTGCAACTATTGTCTTGACTTGATAACCTCTAAAAAATGTACTAATTATTTTAAAATCGAAGTATTCATGGTACAAAAAAAATTTCCATCTGTCCTGAAGTGGGATTCAATGTCCTAAAACATTAATATTCAATACATTTTGACAATTCTTTGTACAGTTGTCTTCTTTTTTAAACTATATTGTGGATCTTATATATAAGAAAAGGTAATAACATTTTCTATAGCAAATTAGTTGGTCTGCTGCTTAATTCGGCGTACCCGAAACACAGTACACAATTTTGGTTTCGACAAAATATATAATCTACAAATACCCTTTTCTTTCCAGGGCAGCGAAACAAAGGTGTTGACTTTGGAGCCAGAAGGACATTGAATTCTCTTTAGTTCCTACATTTGATAAGCCAAAAATGGCAGAGAGATCTTTAATGGGGATTCTTATGGAGGAAAGCAGTAGTTCGAGTGCATCATTGCTTGCTGCTTTGAGGTTTTCTGTTCTTCCAATTGTTAAAGTATTCACGGTGTGTTTCATGGGTTTTCTCATGGCATCCAAGTACGTAAACATTTTACCGCCTAATGGTAGAAAGCTTCTTAATGGGGTAATGCTACTTTCTCTTGTAAATTCTGTTGTCTTACATTCTCACATAAGTGAATTACTTTTAGTTAGTCATCTGATTGTAGACTTTAATAATCAAATTTTCTTATAATATATATGTCTGACAGCTGGTTTTCTCGCTTCTCCTGCCTTGTCTGATATTCTCTGAGCTTGGCCGTGCTATTACCCTTGAAAAAATATTACAATGGTTTGCTTTTCAACTATATATACACATTTCCCAAACGAAGATTGTGTATTTTAAATCCTTGAATAGTAAGAAAGTTAAAATTGAATTTGCAGGTGGTTTATCCCTATAAATGTTATTTTAGGCTCGATCTCTGGGTCAATTATCGGGCTTGTTGTTGCCTCTATCATTCGACCGCCATACCCGTACTTCAAGTTCACCATTATTCACATTGGAATTGGTAACTCCACTGTTTATATTAAAAAAAAAACATTTAAGTAAAAAATAGAAACTCAACACCATTTTAATCAATTTTTATCTTGTTGCATAAACTGTGATTATGAATTTGGCTATATAAATGACCGCATTTTCTTCTGCATCTCTGTTATTCTAAACCATATTCTTTGCAGTCAGGCAATTTGTTTGATTACATTGTTATGCATGTTTCACGACTTGAAAGAATGTAATTTATATGAAGGAAATATCGGGAACATACCACTTGTGCTGCTAGCGGCTATCTGCCGGGATGAAACAAATCCATTTGGTGACACGTGCAGTCAAGCTGGCACTGCTTATATCTCCTTTGGTCAATGGGTCAGTTTTCTCTTTTAATCACTTCTCTTTTCCCTTTATCATTTAAAAATTTCTGGTCCTGTGATATGAGTTATTTTTCTGATTATTTTGTTTAGGTCGGTGCTATCATTCTGTATACTTACGTTTATCAGATGCTTGCACCACCCCCAGGTGAAACTTACGATAGCATACATGAGCCCAAACTGCTTCCTACAATAACACTTGAAGATGAGATTTACCCAGAAAAGGTGCCACTGCTAACACCGGCAGAATCTGAAACAGAAACAGCAGTTTCTGCAACAGAACCTACAGTAAGTAATTCATTTTATTTGACTAAATTGCCAAACTTTTTGGCTCCTTTGCTATTGGTGTAACAGTTTTCACTTAATATGTAACCACCTTTTCTTTCTGCAGCTAAAAGATAGATGGAATTACCTTGTTGAGAAATTGAAGCTGAAGCAGATATTTCAGCCCCCTATTACTGCTTCCGTACGTTTAATTCATAATGCAAATGTCTTCTCTGCCCCTTTTGTTTTGTTTTGTTTTGTTTTCATTTGTGGAAACTGATGAGGTCTAGTATGAATCGCACAGGTTCTTGCCATTGTCATTGGGGTAATACCATTTTTGAAGAAATTGATCCTCACTGATGATGCTCCTTTCTTCTTCTTCACTGATAGCTGCTTGATTCTTGGGTAATATTTTTTTTGCCGAACCAGAATTGTTGGGTAAATTTTATGAGACATATTTTTAATATATGGAACTTCTTTGCACCTGAGTTGCCTATATCTCTAGCAAGCAAGCTGTGCAACAAGGGAGAAACTTTTTCACTATAATAAATGGCTGCATTAGTTTTTCTTAACTAATGTGAAGGTAAACAATATGATCATACAGTTCAACTGTCAACATTACCAATACTGTCCCCAAATTTGTTTCAATTTATTACATATACAATTTCCTTAGATAAACAGTGGTGCACGAAAACCATAGATATATACTCCAATTGAAAATCATCAGGAATATAATGAACTAGTCTTTTGATTATATTTTTGTGGTTTGTTATGTAAAGATGGCATATAGTTTCAATTCTATACGTAGTGATGTAACATGTTTTTTCAGGGAAGCGATGATTCCTTGCATTTTGTTAGCATTGGGTGGCAATCTCGTTGATGGTATGTAATTTCATACCTTCTCTTTTATTCCTCCAAATTCCACTTTTCTTACCTAAACAATTCCGCCAAGTATAACTAAATTCTCTCTTTTTTTTTTTTTAGGTCCTGGTGTTGGAAGTAAACGGCTCGGATTGAAGACAATGGCTGCAATAATATTTGCACGTTTGCTGTTGGTTCCACCAGTTGGATTAGGCATTGTAACCCTTGCCGACAAACTAAATTTATTCCCCAAGGATGACAAGATGTTTAAGTTTGTTCTTCTGCTCCAGCATTCAATGCCGACCTCTGTTCTCTCTGGTAAACATTTATTTCTCAATTTTTCAATGAAAAAAAAATCAGAAAAACTGGATATGTTGTTATAATCTCGTATAAAAATTTTGTAATATGAAAATTATGATATGGGTTTTATATAATTAATGTTAAATAGAGCTTTGTTCAATTTAACGCTTTGTCGTACTACTACAAAAAAATATGCTTTGTCATAGTTATTATTTTTTCTTACAGGTGCCGTTTCCAATTTACGGGGCTGTGCAAAAGAATCAGCAGCAATTTTGTTCTGGGTCCACATATTTGCTGTTTTCTCCATGGCTGGATGGATGATTCTCTTTCTCAGGATTCTTTTCTAGAAGGCCTTTATTGGGGTCTTTAATCTTCATAAATTTTGGTCCCTTCCCTCCACCTTTTATATTTGCATTGAAAGGCACATATAGTTGTTGTAAATTACATAGATAAATATATACGGACTTCATTTGCCTCTGATAAAAGAAATGTTCTACATATCCGACAGGACAATATGGCAACTGGATGTTGCTGGCCAGGCCATGTAATTTGGAGGCAAATTTACGTGAGCCCTTCAAAAAGCCTGTATGTTACATGTTAATATTTACCATTTCAATACTGAATGTATCATATATAGATAATATATATATATATATATATATATCAAATAAGCTTAATACCATTGAGTTTTGAACCAAATTTAAGAGGAGCTGTGAAATTTGTAGTTTTAATTATAAAAGAAAGAAAAGTAATGAAATCTCTTTCAGTCTTTGTAATGGGCAAGACCTGAGCATATATGTATATATTTTTATTCCTCTGTTTCTGAAGTTGTTATTCTTACCTACATTTTGATGCAATTTTTTTGGTAAAACGTATTGTACATCATTAATTGTCTGGTCTATCTGCGTGGCTAGAGTTGGAAAAATTGAATAAAGAGTCCTCTCTTATTGATTAGAGGCTGCACCAAAGGCTGCACCAAAAAGGCAAAAACAGAAAAAGAAAGATGTGATGGGGTGTTAGTGTATTTATTTAGATGAAGTCACATGTCATTAGTAGTGCATATTTTTAATTCCTCATTAAATTTGTGGTTTCTTAATGGATTTCATTAATCACAATATAAACATTCACGTCGTACAATTTGCGTATACCGGAAAGATGATCATAAGGATTAAATTTTCATGTTGCATCGAATAAAGTTATTTTTCTTCTGTGAATAATTCAATTCTCTTTTATTTTAGTTCCGACCATTAAAATTTAATTTTAAATTATCTCTATTAAATTCTTTTCAATTGAAATTAATTTAACTCCTAAAGTTGTTTCATTTCGATCAAGAGGTAGTGTACTTGGACTAAAATCAGGGAACGTTCATTGGCTGAGATTGTTGCTGTATTCTGTCTGTGCGCTCCATGAAGCAAAAAAATACTCTGTCAATATCTTTACCCCGCACTAGTCACTTGAGGCTTAACCGCGATATTGTGGTCAACCCACCACCTCTCGATCCGATTCGATCCGTATTCCAAACCCGATTCGTCGAACACGCGAAAAGGCAATCCCGCCGCGCAGCCTTGATCACAAACAAAACCCCACAAAAGTATCTCAGAAGAAGGATAAAAAAAGAAAACAAAAGCCCTATTTTTAGTCCAATTTTTCCCACTGATGAGGGCCGCATCAAGACTGATTGGCGCGCGACAGCTCCTACTGTGCCGATTCGACAGTTATCCCGTCTCGGTTCGCGCGCTCGGATCGATCGGGTATAGGAAGGACTGCTTCGATCGAGCTCAGCGACCTCACTATTTCTCTCTCCCCACCGCCGATTTCTCGCGAAATGGTGGAGATTATAGGGGACTCTCTGGGTTCTTGCCCGGTCCCTACCTTGTCAATGGTGGGAGGTTTTCCAGTGGACTGGTAATTTTTTTCTTTCTTCAGCTTTTATTACTCTCTACGAATGTGGTGATAAAAAGGTTGAACTTGACGTAGTTTGGTGCATGATTTCACACTATTTCCAACTCGTTATTGCGGTGGAGTTGGAGGTGGAAACTCCAATTCCACAATGTATGGTATATAATTCTTAGTATAGTATACTGTAGGGATGATTAGTATAGTATACTGTTGCCAGTGGCAGTGGAATTAGTTGTTGAGCAACCTTCTTTCAATAAAACCCAGATTTTTACTACATGCCCTTATCAATTTCAATCAGCATTATGATATATCTTGATGTTATGTAAAGAGCTGGTAAAGGGTTATTCTGTATTTAAACTCAGTTTGATACTTTGGTCTACTTTGCAAATGATCCGGAAATTGTGTTGACTGTTAATTGCAAAGGCAAAATGCTGGTACTAGTTTGAGGGCAAAGCAAAACGCCTAAATTTCCAAATTGATGTTCATTTCCTCGCATGAGTGAGTTATTTATATTATTCAGAAACAACTTCAGAAGACACATGCATCATCCTTTTCCACGTCATCCAATGAGGTGGCAGCAGGAGGGAATAATAACAAAACAGTGAAAGATTCTTCCAAGAAGGATGCTGATGATCAAATAGCCGATACTAAGATCTTGCGTAGCCTTGTGAAGCAGTTATTATTGAATGATAGTGCAGAGTTTCGTCTGAGGACCCTCCTTGCTCTCGGCCTCCTTGTTGGTGCAAAGGTTTATTTTAGAGCTTCATCTCTACAATTGAAACATATAGGTTTATAATTTTGTACGAAAAGTCACTACTGCAGACGTAATAGAAACTTTCTGTTATTTAGGTTATAAATGTGCAAGTGCCTATAATTTTCAAGCTTGCTGTGGATTGGCTGTCAGCTATTACTGGGTCAGAGACTGCATTAGCATCATTTAATGAAGCTAATTCGGCTGTGTTGGCACTTTTTGTTAGCCCGGCAGCTGTTTTGATAGGATATGGAATTGCTCGATCGGGTGCAGCAGCTTGTAATGGTATATCTTATTTCTGAAAGAGATTTATCTCCTGAGACTCTTCTTTTGCTTTCCTTTTATCTGATACTTGTGTTATTTTCTGACAATCCATTTCTTTCTTTAATTAGAATTACGAAATGCGGTCTTTGCTAAGGTAGCTCTGGGAGCAATTCGTGCTGTGTCTAGGAAGGTACCTTGGAATCTTAAAATGATTCTGTAATGTTTGTTTGTACATAAAAAAAGATGAAAACGTACAATTTAGTTTATTCTAACATACAACTCTCAGTGCTAGTTTTACAACTTCCATGAAAAAAAGTCTTTTTGTCGAGTGTGAACTGTTTCTAATTACAATTTCCACTATAGATGTGCCTGTTGATCACGCTTCTTATATTATACCATTATTGTAGGTATTTGCACATCTACATGAACTTGATCTTCGGTATCATCTCAGGTACCTTGTCTGAAAATTAACCTCTTTCAATACAAAATACATGTCTTATATTGATATTTGTGAATACAAATACTCCATTACCTGTTACAGCCTTCAATTACTGATTCCTTGTCATTGTAATGCCAAAGAGACTCGTATGGTAGAAAAAAATTGAGGAATTATGGTGCAAGTGTGTTGGATTAGGTGCTGGATGGGATTGAATTTGAATGGAATTCTGGAAAGGTGGAAAAGTTGAATTGGGATGCAAATTTGCAGTTAGAACCCTTATTTTTGCACTTTGGTCCCTCACTATTCCATGGAATAGACTATTCTATTCCCCATTCCATTGGGAGGGGGATAGAATTGAGGAAGAGTGCCTTCCAATGGTCCAGATATGCCCGAATTCACTTGGAATAGTGTGGAAATGGTTCAAGAGACCTCCTTGCTGAACACGCCCAAGAATAACTTCCACTATTTTCATGTTTAAAAAATTCTTATTTGGAAATTACAGCCGCCAAACTGGTGCTCTAAATCGCATCATAGACAGAGGTAGCCGTGCCATCAACTACATTCTTTCGGTTATGGTGTTCAATGTTGTACCTACAATATTAGAGGTACTCCCATGTTCTTGTTCACCTTTGTTTATGTTGTTTCAGCTCACAAAATTAGTCTTAGTTAAAAGTTGATAGTTATCTTTCTCATTTCTGTTGCTTTTATCTTGCAGATAGTTATGGTGTCATCTATTCTCGCATACAGTTTTGGTTCTTCTTTTGCTTGGATAACATCACTGTCAGTTGCTGCTTATGTGGCTTTCACTTTGGTTGTAACACAGGTGTCATAGCTTGAGACCTTGTCCAGTTTACTTCTTTTTTTTCACAACTAGGGGTAAGTAAAACTTAAATATAACTTCTTTCTTTGGGTGTTAACAGTGGCGGACTAAATTCAGGCAACAAATGAATAGAGCAGATAATGACGCGAGCACAGTCTCAATCGACTCGCTATTGAACTACGAGGTAATGTAGTATAGTTATCATGAAGTATGTTTGTTGTTTTCTGTTAGTCTAACTCTAATATGGCTCCTTATTGAATTATTTCTATTTCATTTGATATTATCTCAGACTGTTAAGTACTTCAACAACGAAGCACATGAAGTTCAGAAATATGACAAGTACTTGAAGAGTGAGTACACATTTCATTCCTTTTCTTGTACTTAGCTTCAACTCTTTGTTTTTCTTTACAGCGAGATAATGATGTTATTGGTAACAGTTTCAAAATGTTGTTCATCATGTGCTTGTTGTATGCTGAGAAAATTTTCTTTGGATAATATTAGGGTATGAGGGTGCAGCACTGAAAACGCAATCTAGTCTTGCGTTTCTAAATTTTGGGCAGAGTATTATATTTAGCACTGCGTTATCCACTGCGATGGTCCTTTCTTCTTATGGGATAATGAGTGGTGCAATGACTGTTGGTGACTTGGTAAATTCATCTTCTTGCTTTGTTATGCTCGTTCTTTTAATATCCTTCAATGCAATCTGTACAATCTGGAAGGTAAAACAGTTGCTTATTTGCATGCCTATATTCTAGATAATAAATACAATAACTTGAACAAGGGAACCTCAAAACTCCGAGCAAACAGTGAAACAGAGTTACTGTACTGAAATTTTGCAATTCCACAAAATGGCTGCTAGACAGTTGTTACTATTTTGATCCTTCATGCTTGATGTGATTATTGTAATTTATTTTTACTGGAATTTCATAACAATTATGATTTACATGAAATATTTTATGCTAACGTACAGGTCATGGTAAATGGACTGCTTTTCCAACTGTCTGTACCACTCAATTTTCTGGGAAGTGTATACCGAGAAACAAGACAAAGCTTGATTGATATGAAATCCATGTTCCAATTGCTAGAGGTATTTCTGTTATCTAGCATTCCATGTTAATTTGTACAATTTATATTTTTCAACATATGCACTTGTATATTTCTCACTTCTGTTACCATCTTCTGCTATGTTACTTCTTAACATGCATATATTGCCAGTTCAATTATTTGACATATGTATTTATTTTCCAACAGTGAATTTGCTGAAAAGGCGCACAACTTAAATTTCCTTGCTAATGTAGTTGGGCCTTTGTAATAACGAGATTTATCTTGTTAAAGTATATACACTGGTGCATTGCATCCTTACTTATTTTGGTTAATTTAACAGGTGATTTTATGATGGGTTTACAGGAAGAGCCTGCCATCAAGGACAAGCCTGATGCATATCCTTTAATTTTTAAAGGTGGATCCATTGAATTTGACAATGTGCATTTTGGGTATTGCTCTCTGTCCTTGCTTGGTCATTTATTTATTTCTCTCTGCGCAAAAAGTTAGCACACCTACTGGGAAGCATGTTCCTCCTTGAACATTGCTTGCTATTGTTACTTGCAACTGCCCATCACGTATTAGATTAAGCTTTTGGGTTTACTTTTGGTAACCTGTTTGTTAAAGGTAGATCATTTTTCTTGAACTTTTGTTGGAAAATTACCATATCATCTTCCAAAAGAATTACAAAGATACACTTATGAGAATGAACCTGTCGCTAAAGTAATATTTTATCATTTCTTTTTTGGTAAATTTGTTAATCTAGTTATTTGGAAATATTTTATTTTTTTTCTTTTTGGAGGAAACATGCTTATATTTTTTGTTTGCATTTCAGCTATTTGCCTGAAAGAAAGGTTCTGGATGGAGTATCTTTTTCGGTACCAGCTGGGAAAAGTGTTGCTATTGTGGGAACCAGTGGAAGTGGTAAAAGTTCCATCCCTTTTTTTCTTCTTCTATTTTTTCAGAGATATGCCAAATATGCTATCATTTCTGATTTGTTTCTGATAAGATATGCACCCGATGGACCTGATGATGTATGACATTTAAATATGACATGTGAACTGATGTACCCCAAAGGATAAAGATAGGTATCCATATCTTAAACAGAGAGGGCCGTCATAATGTGCCATGTATACCGAACTAGAGGCCTTTTGCAGTGTCTATATCTTTCTGGCACTACAAGTGCTTGGCATCCTCGCTACTATTCTGATTTTGTATTGTGGCTGGCAGTAATATTGTGCTTTTCGATATCTCTGGCTTTCACGAATATTGAAATTTTACCTTTTACCCCTGGCTCTTTAATTTAGTTGATGTAATCCTCTTCTCTCTCCCAATTCCTTTGTTCTCCATCCATTAACTTATTATTTTGTGTATGCACCTTATTAAAGTCTAAGAACCTTTTTGTTCCTATTTTAGTCTTGTTTCAAAGTTTGAAGTTCATGCTTGTTTGTTAAATGTTTTATTGTAATGCATGAAAATTAACTAAGAATTTATGATATAAAGCTATTTAATTCTAGAATTTTTGAAAAGTGCCTATTCCTCTGTAACTAAATTTCTGCCATTATGTAGACTTTGTTGCGTTGCCTAGCTAGGTAATTTGTAGGTTCTCGTTATGTGGAACAAGTTTTATGAACTTCTCTTTCAATAAGTCAACACATTTTTACTTGATTTGCTGACCTTCTTTCTGCAGGAAAGTCAACTATAATTAGGTTGTTGTTCAGATTCTTCGATGCTGATTCAGGAGCGGTGAGAACTATAATTTTGTGGTTAATTCTTTATTTCTTTGATTCATCAATATACCTGTTTTTATCTTCTGATGAAACTTACACCTTAGAAAATAAAATAAAATTCCCAAAATGATTATCTTCTCTCTTCATGTGATATTTTTAGGCTTTAGAAATTCAAAGATTTTATAATTAGCTAGACATTGTGTAGTCCAATATAATCATAACATCTCTTAAGGCGATGTTTGTGGTTCAGTGCTGGAAACTTTGGTGAATTTCTGGACAGCTTTTAGTTTTGTAACTTTTATGTTGGTTTCAGGTAAGGATAGATGGCCAGGGCATAAAAGATGTAACCTTAGAAAGTCTACGAAAGTGCATTGGTGTTGTGCCACAGGATACTGTAAGTCTCTGCAATTATTTTACTTATTCAACTTTTTTCCATGGATGCTGTACAATATTAGCTAATTTGTTTTCTTCCCTCTGGATTTGACATTATTATTTATTATTAGAATGTTTAGTACTGTACTTTCATCTAGAGTTTCTTTTAAAATAATGTTTCCTTCGATGACAAGAAGTTTATCTTGTCCATAATTACTCCATAGGTACTTTTTAACGACACGATTTTCAATAACATACAATATGGCCGACTATCAGCGACCGAAGAGGAGGTTAGTATCTTCAGTTGATAATATTATGATGTCTTTATAAAAGGGTTTGTTGGTATTTAAGTTTACAAGTCAACCTTAGGTGTATGAAGCAGCCCGTCATGCGTCCATCCACGATACAATCTTGAACTTTCCTGCTAAATACTCGACCATTGTTGGGGAGCGAGGATTAAAGGTATGACAATTATATAGTTCTCCTAGAAGCTGATTGTCGTCCTACTTCTAAATATCTATCGGCATTATAAATTTATTACAATCTGATCTTTTTGATAGTTGAGTGGTGGTGAGAAGCAGAGGGTATCAATTGCTCGTGCATTCTTGAAGGCACCTTCAATTCTGTATGCTTCTTGACTTATCCTGTTAGTAAATGATTGTTAGTCAAATATCATGTTAATCATTGGGTGTTTGTGAATTTTGCTTTTAAGTTTATGTGACGAAGCGACCAGTGCGCTTGATAGCACTACTGAGGCGGCCATACTGAATTCATTGAACACTCTTTCAAAGGACAGAACTTCAATTTTTGTAGCTCATCGTCTCACAACCGCCATGCAATGTGATGAGGTACTGGCCTTTATTTTATTGACAACTGCAAGTCTTGTATTTTTCTATGCAGTAAAAATGGAAGCACTTGTTTTTATTTTTCTGTTTATCAAAAGATTGAATTTTTTTTACTTGAGAATTGTAGTAAAGTCCATTTATTATTAATGAAATTTTTTGCACATCCTTGGTAAAATTAAAAATTAAGTCATTAGAAAGTCGAGAATTAAATTATTTACCATCATAATTGGATATTAAATTAATCTTAGCTAAAAATATCGAGTACATTTCACTTTTTGTAAGGTTTATTTATGTTGCCATTGTCTATTGTCAAAGTGAATTAACATTGCAAGGGAACATGAGTTTTTTTATTTTTTTTGAAGTAGGGGCATTGTTGAATAGTATATTGCTAGATGCTTAGTACCACCTAGCCATTATGTTTATGGGGAATGCCATGGGAGAACCCCCAAACAGGTTGATGACAGATAGCCCCTGAACTTGTAACTTCATCAATCACGCCACCCCACGTCCCCCCCCCCCCCCCCCCCCCACCCAAAAAAATAATAATAATAAAATAAATAAATAAAACATAAAATAGAATAATAAAAAAAAAAAGGGAACACACACGGCAACCAATGCACCTTCAAAATGCTCAAATTTGAATCAATGTGACCTAACACCCTTGAACTTTTTAATCTTTAAGATGCATTGTATACATTTCAGATTGTAGTCTTAGAAAATGGAAAGGTGGTGCAACAGGGGCCACATGATGTACTTTTGTCGAAACCTGGCCGATATTCTCAGCTGTGGGCCCAGCAGAATGATTCAGTCGACAATGCTTCCGTTAGATTAGAAGTTTGATCTCTTTCATTTATTCTCGGTTGCGGGTTAAGTTGTTCTCTCTCTTTAAATTGATGATAGTGTTTAATTATCAGGAGTACAATAAGTTTCAATGCGAAAATTGGAATGTCTGTGCATCTGTGTTGTACCGTGTTTGTTGTAGAATTGCACCTCTAATATAAGATATATTTATGCGTGGTAATTTTTATACTTCACCATGACCATGTGGGAATGCACTTGGATGCCAATGCGCAATCTGAGTTTGAATTGAGTTTGGCGCAAATTTTGTTTGAAGTTTTGTTGTGTCGTGCATGCCCCAGCACAGTGTGCAGCATCTGCTTCCAGCAATTTTCAGCACGACACAGCATGTCTTAACCAGATGTGTCATAGGCAGGGGCGGATTCAGGATTTGTGTCAGGTTAGGGTACTAATTGGGTTTAAACTCATTAATTTATCGGATATACAATTACAATTCAATCCCCATAGCTATGTTTATCATAAAATCTGTTATAATCACAAAATTGATTGACACAACATTGAAATATTTTTCTTAAACTAATTAAAAATCTGTTTGGCACAATTCTAGGCGGGACTGTTAGCTAATTAGCAAATTAAAGTCAAAATTTAGATAAAAATTTAATTGAAATACTTGAAATATAAGTATTGAATAATAAAAGGTACAAAAAGTTCGACCAACCCATTTTTATTAGAATTGTAATAATTGTTCACACTGTCAGACCTTTTTTGTTCTTTTCTTCTCTTTCATTTTATTTATGAAATAGAGTATCGCAGATTCGAAAAAAACAAAATACGCAGAATCAAATAAACTTCAGAAGGAATCGATTCAAGAATAAGACTAATTCAGACCAGAGGTAGATACTACATCAGACTAAGAGTAGGCACTACATCGGACTAGAGGTAGGTACATTTAACAATTAATATTGGGTCGAAATAAAAAATTCAAATAAAAAAATAGACACTTATCTGCCCAATCTATACATGAATCCGCCAATAGTCGTAGGCATGTGGAAGCATGGCACATCTGGGCTTGGCTCAACACATCGGAAATTCACTACCGCGGCCCAACATGCCCTCTAGCGAATGTTTTATTTGGTTTCTAATTTCATATATTTGGAGTTTTCAACAATTGTTAGAAAAACCCTTTCACAATTCTGGTCTGTTTAGTAAAGACTACGATAATCAAGTAATCAGTTGTCAAAATAAAATATGAGATTAGTGATATTTTCCCTATAGTTTAAAATAGGTGGTATATTGAAGTTGATATAATCTGAAATATTGATTGGATCAGAAAGTAAAATTAAAAAGTCTCAAACTCCTGCAAGTCAAACTATAATTGCATGAGTTCAGAGATCAATCATGGTTTGTTATTCTTTCAGAAGCAGATATATAATTGCTTTTCTTTATTAAAAAGCGCAATGGACAGGAAAGAAGTTCATCTTGCCTCAGCGGAAGAAATTACCAACTGAACTTGGCGGACACTGACCATGTGTCATTATGGTAACCCCAGCGGTGAACTTGGGCTAATCGATCGAGCCCACGCAAGAACACCAGCAGAAGCAAGGGGTCTTGGATCCGGACATCGGACGGTGTTGATGTTACACGTAATTTAGTTTTGTCAATGTGGACCATCCGATGAGTGATGCACCACTCTTCATTATTTCGTTATTAGAGTGCAACAGTTTATGTATGGAGATGCCCTTAAATCGGTTGTGTGAGAATCCTGTAGAGCTTCAAAATGAAAAAAACAAAAAAAAAAACTTTTTGAAATCGACAGCACATGAACTAAAAAATAGGGGAATTTCATGTATACCCCTCAAAAACTTTGAAATTACGTATTTTCCTCTCTAAAATTCATAATATCATATTTACCCTTCTAAATTTCAAAAACTCACAAATTTACCCAATTAATCAATAACTGAAATTAATTATATTTAATATCCTCTAAAATATAATTAATCACCTAATTCCTCCCCTTCTCTTCTCCCCTTCCCTATTTTGACATTTGGGAAACCCATAATCAAACCAGCTTGGTTTATGTCGTATGCTTATTGTTCGCCTCTTGAAGAATGAAGAGAAATATTAAATCAATAAAGATTGCAATATTGGACCGTCAGCTCTCAAGTATTGGATGCTTCTGATGTTCTAATGAGACTAAAAAGCTTCCTTATTAATTAAAAAAACTCTTAGATTAATATTTGACAAATGCTCTTAGATTGACATGAAATTCAATAAATAACAAGACTTGCTACTTAACTTGATACAGAGAATCATGTATTTGGGATATCTTTTATATATCATTTGGCAATTTTGAGTCTTTTGTTCTACAAACAATATATCGTGTAATAATTTAATCTGTTTCTAGAGTCTTCATTTCTCATTGATGGTTATATAAAGAAAAATAAATTAGTCTTTAGCATAATAGTTAAACAACTAAACAAGATTCTTGGAGCGGATATGAATAGATTTACCATAAGAAGAACTAAGGAGGTTTTGCTCTCACAAGTATTTTATCAAGCAGTTTTTGTGCATGAAAGTATGGAGACCATATATACACCAGTGGTAAAAAACTGTCGGCTACAGGAGTTGGCTTTGCTCTAATAAGAGACATTTCATCAAGCATGTTGTACAGTTGGGTTGTCCATGTGCAAGCTTATCTGTACTTGTCGAATGAAAACGTTTTTTTCGTTCCAAAGAGGAGGGGTGGTAGATACGGCACGGGGATAGAGAGAGCCAGGGAGTGGCGCAGTTGGCCCAAGTACACCGCGATGAGATTAGAGCGAGAGAGAAGGAGAACATCTCCATTCGCAATGACCACGGGCAGAATAGAAAGGAAGGGGTTAGGAAAAGGGATTAAGTGATTAATTATAATTTAGAGAATATTAAATATAATTAATTTTAGTTATTGATTAATTGGGTAAATTTGTGAGTTTTTGAAATTTAGAAGGGTAAATATGATATTATGTATATTAAAGGGAGAATACGTAATTTCAAAGTTTTTGAGGGGTATACATGAAATTCCCCCTTTAAAATCCTAATCATAAACAAGAGCGTTCTTACTTGAAAAGTGCTAGCAAATATTATGAAGCATGAAAGACAGATTTTTAAGGCACCGTGCAACAACAACAAAAGTTTTATTGTATAAACTACATGGTGTCATTGTATTAATAGACAGGATAACAAACTAAACAGACATCGTCTTATTAAAC
This sequence comes from Carex littledalei, assembly GCA_011114355.1. NCBI lineage: Eukaryota > Viridiplantae > Streptophyta > Magnoliopsida > Poales > Cyperaceae > Carex > Carex littledalei. Next base: position 9,336,108 of record CM022090.1, on the reverse strand, counting down.
TGAGAAAAGTCTAAAGCATACTTCCCCTAATAGCAGCCGGACCTGTTGAAGAGAGTATAGACCAAAAAGATAAATAAATATGATAAATAAAAGCAATAAACTGGAAATCTTGCATTACCGTTCCTATAAGAGAAATTATTTTGTACTGGATCTGTGTAAGCTTTATGCACATCTGATTCGGTATAATAATTCCAACTCAACATGCCAAGCGATACATGTACTAGAGGCCTGAATTTGTTGTCTTGTTAAAGTTTTATAACAATTGCCACTTTCTTTATTCAACAAATACTTATGCATGGTACTTAATATACCACATTGAGTAGATGAGTTGATACATGCCCGCAACATACAATTTCTCACCTTTTGGAGCTTTAGAAATTAACAGAGAAATCAACCTCTCCAATTGTCCTTCTTCTTTCTCATTTCCCCCATTGCTTGCACTGGAGATGTCGCCCCGACTTTAGCCTACACAACAGCTTCAAAATAGCACTTAACGGGAAAAATAGTCTAAAACTCATCACACAGTTTATGTATATAGTACCTGTAACTCAGGCAAATCAACACGCATGAAAGGATTAGTCTCAAATTCATCCTCTAGAGTTGAAGGAATTGTTGGTTCGCCCTTATGGCGTTGCTCCTGGGCCCACGAAAGCTTTTGTTTTATCTTCTCATTCTCGGGTTCAACAGTCAGAGCGAATTGCAAGTTCTTCACTGTGTACTGTCAACAGTTATAAAGAAGGAAATTTTCAGAAAATAAGCTCCCTTTTATATCTTAAGCATAGAAGATATAAATGCACATTAACTACAAATTTCAACTCATTTCGGAACAAATGCAAGTCTTCTAAGCACTTGTTTCTATCATGGACAATAGAAACATCCATTAAAAGCACATACCTCATGGCCACAGTAAACTCGAGTTGGTTTTGGCAGAGAACCTAGTGTAACGCATAGTGATTGATACATCTGTTCAGCTGTGCCTTCAAAAAACTTGCCACAGCCCGCAATGAACTAAAGGGGACATAAAAAGAGAGAGTTAGTATTTTAAAATAGAGGCAATAAATGATTAATAACTGTATAGAGTGGAGAATCTACTAACCAAGGTGTCACCAGTAAATACAGCAGAATCTTCTTCGTCTTTACCAGTCACATAATAGCTGACATGACCTTTAGTATGGCTGATAAAACAAAACCCGTAAGCATGAAATCAAGCTCACAACCATAGTAAACTGCATAATGGTCCTTGAAAGTGAAAATTGAAAATTTCTATGTATCTCAATTAACAATACTGTACAAATATATAGATCAAAGAAAAATCTAAAATAGAAAAGAACAACCATTTCCTAATTACAGCTATTACCTAATTACAGCTATTATTATAATTACTATGATTTTTTTTCCTTTAACACTCCTCCTCAAGTTGGAACATATACATCTAGCATGCCCAACTTGTTACATATACTATCAATGTGTGCTTTTCGAAGTGCCTTGGTTAGGATATCTGCGAGCTGAAGATCTGTTCGAACATGACTCAGTTGGATGTATGGAGGGTGCGAAGTTGTGCCTCTAACAAAATCCCGAACAAGGTGACAATCTACCATGTGTTTGGTCCGTTCGTGAAAAACCTGATTCTTGGCAATGTGCATTGCTGCTTGGTTGTCACAGTGTAATGTCATCAAATCGTGGTGAACACCTAGTTCGTTGAGCAAACGCTTCGTCCACACTAACTCACAGGAAGTGTTTGCTATTGCACGGTATTCTGACTCTGCACTGGATCGAGCCACAACAGTCTGTTTCTTACTCTTCCAGGAAACAAGGTTCCTACCAAAGAAGACACAAACTCCAATAGTGGACCTCCGACTGGTAGGACAACCTGCCCAATCAGCATTGGTGAAGCCTGCTATCCTGTCATGTCCCTGGTCAGAATATACTAGCCATTTCCCTGGAGATCCCTTGAGATACCTGAGGATCTGAACAGCAGCATCCCAATGTGTAGTGCGAGGGTCCGACATGAACTGACTCACAACACTCACTGGATAAGAAATGTCAGGCCGAGTAACTGTCAAGTAATTCAGTTTACCAACCAGTCTTCGATATCTCTCAGGATCATGTAGTAGTTCTCCATCTTCTGGCATAAGCTTGGTCTCAGGGACCATCGGTGAATCAACGGGTTTGCATCCAAGCAGCCCGCTTTCTGAGAGCATATCCAGCACATATTTCCTCTGACAAATGAGAAGCTTGCCACGAGACCGTAATACCTCAATGCTGAGAAAGTACTTGAGTTTGCCAAGGTCGGTAATCTGAAATTGCTAGCTCAAGAACTTCTTCAGAGCGGAGATCCTATCGTCATTATCACCAGTAATGATGAGATCATCCACATACGCAACTAGCACTATAGTCTTTCCTTTTAAGTTCATGTAGAAAACCGAGTGATCATTGGCACTCCTGGTCATGCCGAAATGACTGAGAGCTTGAGATAGACGACCAAACCAAGCGCGAGGAGATTGCTTGAGACCATACAGGAATTTTCGCAAGCGACAAACTTTGGATACCTCCTCCTAAACAATAAACCCAGGTGGCTGAGTCATATACCTCCTCCTCAAGGATGCCATTGAGAAATGCATTCTTGACAACGAGTGGCAGCCAGAGCCATGCAGATGCGAACAGATGCCTGGCATCAGGAGAGAAGGTCTCATCATAGTCAATGCCATAGGATGAGAGTAACCTTTGGCAACCAACCGAGCTTTAAGTCGGTGAAGAGGAACTTTAACCGTGAAGACCCACTTGCAACCAACTGCTTGTTTACCATGAGGGAGAGGACAGAGATCCCAAGTCTCATTTTTCCACAGAGCTGACATTTCCTTTTGCATAACACTAAACCACCCTGGATGTTGCAGAGCCTCTGCCACATTCTTAGGAACAGAGTAACTGTCAAGACGTGTAGTAAAGGCATGGTGATCGGTGGATAAGGCTGCATAGGTACAAAAGCGATCTAGAGGATATCTGGTATAGGTGTGTGATCCTTTGCGAAGGGCAATGGGAAGATCATGATCGAAGATATCATGTGGAGGGCTAAAGGCAGGAATTGATGTAGGGTCAGGAGCCTGTGTAGGGGATTGTGCAGATTTAGTGGTTGGGTCAGAGTTGGTGGTTGGGTCAGATTTGGTGCTTGGGTCAGCTCAGATTCGGTGGTTGGTTCAGGAGGTATATGTAATGTTACAGGAGATGCACAAGTCTTGTGATCTTGCATAGTCTGGACAGAGTTAGTACCAACATGGTGTTTTTTACCCCTTTGAGTATATACCTGAGTAATAGCAGGCACAGGAGGAGTCGGTGACCCACCATTCTCAAGAGTTGAAAAAGAACTGATCAGAATATCATGATATTTTATAATAGACAGGATTGGTGCCGGAATGAGAGAAGTATCAGACTCAGAATCTAAGTAGTATGGTACAGACTCTAGAGAAGTAACATCAAATGATATAAAATACTGCCTAAGAGTATGATTATAACACCGATAACATTTTTGAGTCCCAGAATAGCCTACAAAGATGCATCGTAGTGATATGGGATCAAGTTTTGTACGGCTTGGTCAGGTATCATACACATAACAGACGCAACCAAAAATCTTAGGTGGAACAAAAAATAAAGGTACAGACGGGTATAGGACATTATATGGTATTGCACCATCAAGTACAGAAGATGACATGCAGTTTATCAAGTAACACACGGTTAGAACTGCATCTACCAAGAAGTGATGAGGAACATGTCCATGAATCATCATTGTACGAGCCACCTCAAGAATGTGTCTGTTCTTTCGTTCGGCTACTCCATTTTGTTGAGGTGTATAAGCACATGATGATTCATGGATGATACCATTATCAGTCGTATATTGCACAAATTCATTTGTAAAATATTCTTTTGCATTGTCACTACGAAGAGTTTTAACAGTAGTATTGAACTGAGTTTGCACAAAAGAACAAAAAGCCTTAAATTTTGCAAAGATTTCTTGTCTAGATTTAATAATAAAAATCCAAGTTGCACAAGAGAAATCATCCACAAAAGTAACAAAATATCGAGAATCTGATATAGATTTAACTGGACAAGGACCCCATACATCAGAATGCACTAAAGCAAAAATACTGTCAGACCGACTAATGACTCTAGGTGGGTGGGAAGCACGTACATGCTTTCCCTGGATACAATACTCACAAATTAATTCTGAAATAGACTGAAATTCATGACGTATCTTCTTCAACACCTGGAGAGATGGATGCCCCAACTGATAATGAACCTCCTTAACACTCTTAGTACTTAAGTATGCCACTCGCTGAGGTGAGCCCTCCATGCAATACAAACCTTTGTCCTCATATGCAGTACCAATCAACCTGTTCGTCCCCAATTCCTGAAAGGTGCATTTAGTTGGAGTGAAGGTAACTGAGCAATATAGTTGTTTTGTTATTTTGCTTACAGACATCAGGTTTTCAGGAAAAAAAAGGACATATAAGACAGATGATAAGGGCATGTTCTGTGAAATCTGGGTGGATCTAATTCCTTCTATATTACAAGTAGAGTCATTGGCTATTTGGACAAGCGGTTGTGAGGTAGTGGTAAGTCCTGACAGTATACTTTTGTTACCAGTCATATGGTCAGTAGCACCTGAATCAACAATCCATGATGATCTTGATGCTATAAAACAGTTGGAAGTCATACCTGAGTGGGCTAAAGTAGCCCTCGGAATCTGTGGCTGAGAGGTCATGTCGGCACGAGAGAAGCCCAGCTGCTCAAGTCGCTGAACAAGTGTAGCAACTTCATCTGAACTGGAGCGTTCGCTGGGTGATTGATCGACAGTGGCCACATGAGCACGAGGGCGTGGAGAACCCTTAGGGCGCTTCGGGCAATCCCACTTCATGTGACCCCACTCTTTGCAATAATGACACTGCACATTCTTGTCACTACTAGAATTGAAAGTGCCTCCAGACATTTTTCCTCCTTTCACAAATGACTGACCTGTGTTCTTACCTTTGTAAGAGTTAGCCACCAATGCTGAGTTTTCAGTAATGGGTGATGAAACACTCCCATCAGATGGAAACATCTCCCTCAGAAGATGATAAGTGGCGGACAATGATGGTATAGTTGTCTGACCAAGAAGGATCGGTCGTGCTGAGGAGTATCTGGATGACATACCCCCAATAAATGTGAGTGTTCAGCTGACCCCATTGTGTGGTTGAGTCCATACCAAAGGGAAACAATTCCCTCATCTCATCAGATATCTTCTTCAATTTGGTGAAGTACTCAGTAAGAGTTGCATCACCTTGTTCACACCTTGCATATGCCTGAGAAACTGCATATGCATGTGCCATGCTTGTCTTTTTCGAATAAGTAGCTTGAAGATGATCCCACATTTTCTTGGTAGTTTTGAAGGTGTGTACAGTGGACAAAATATCAGGCTTCATCGCATTCCACAAGATCATGCGAATAGAGCTATCCTCAGCTTTCCAATCCTCAGTATCTTGTGATTCTTCTGTCAGATATTTTCCCTTTCGAAGGAAATCTAACCCAGTTTCAACAAATGTGGACCATTGTTCCCAATTAGAGCTAGAGAGGTTAACAAGAATTTTCAGTTGTTGTGTAGATATCGGTTGTGGAACCATGGATATGATCTAAGAGGCAGATTTCTTTTCTGGATTAGTCTCCATCAGAGCTACAGTACAGAGGAATAGTAAAGCGCTACAGTACAGAAAGTGGAAATAGCGGCGGCTAGGGTTTGGTCCGGGCTCTGATACCATGAAAGTGGAAATTGAAAATTTCTATGTATCTCAATTAACAATAATGTACAAATATATAGACCAAAGGAAAATCTAAAATAGGAAAGAACAACCATTTTCTAACTACAGCTATTACCTAATTACAGCTATTATTATAATTACCAAAGTTCTAAATAGCGATTATAGCGCTATAGTTTTTAAGGTCCGACAAAGCTATAGCGTAGCTATAGTGCAACCATAGCTAGTTATTTACAATCATTATAAAAGAAAAGTGGTTAATAGCGTTATAGCTTTTGAGGTCCGAAAAAGCTATAACGCAGCTATTGCATAGCTATAGCTAGCTATTTAGAACCCTGATAATTACTATGATTTCTTTTCTTTAACAGTCCTGAAACATTTCCTGTGTTAATACCTAAAATTTTAAGTGCCCATTTTGGTCCGATAAATTCCAAGTGGTGTCTTAACCAACACAAGTACCAAACTTTAATTAGTCTTAGAGTGTTAGCACAAAAAAACCCATTGTTTACCGAAAGAGTGAAAAAAAAGCTAAACTCAGTCAAACAAATTATCTGACCTTTTTACTCTGACAAAGTTATATTAATTTGTTGGCTAACAAATGACTGGAAGAGACCAGTAAGTGCAACCAAAGATAAGTGGCTGTTTATTAACCAAATGGAAACACTTAACGGATAGGTAACCAAAACAAGAGACAACTGGTACTTTAAGAATCCAAATTGATATTAAAAGTAATAAAAAAATATTTTACAATCACCAGTGCCTTCCACAATAAACATTGTGAAGCATTCGTAGGCTAGTATCTTATTTAACTATTAATAACTGATAACTACAGATAACCAGTTTGGGCAGGTGGTGGTAAATAGGTAATATATATTATTGTCTCCGTTACCATTCAATTATGAATATTGGCATTCCATGTCAGAATATATTAACTATATATTCATTACAGAATGTCATCAGTTTAGCACCAGAAATACATGGCATGATGGCAAAACAAAAATATTTAGAAGTACCACATACCATGGAGTGTGGAGACATAATATGTTAATCTCTTTTCCAATTGATAACTTATCCCCATTCTCAACCTTATCCGTGCATCCCTTGACATTATCGACTGATCCGCCATACACCTTTATTCCTGGAACTAACAACGCCATTTTCTCATTCCCACCAGCGTGATCCCTATTAAACAAATCAATGAAGCAGTTTGTCAGAAACCAGAAACTGTGTGATGAAAAATTGAAGGACAAATAATAAAGAGATGAGAATGAAAACCAGTGATGGTGAGTGGTGAGAACAGATTTAACATCGGCGCCGATTTCACTAGCGGCAAGAAGGACCTTCTCTGGTTCGACCGGATCAACAGCAACAGCCTCCTTTGTGGTCTCATCCACGATTCTGGAATAAATTTACACATAGAAATTCAACTGAACAATTAGCTAAGAAATTAGCTAAGAGAAGGAGAAAAATTGAATTTTTTTACAAGTAGGCGTAGTTGTCTTCCAAGCAAGGGACCGGGACGATCTTCATCTCTTTCTTTCTCAGCCAAACTGTTCTCTCTCTGGAAACTCGACGAAGAAATGGGAAGAGCCAGGAACTGAATAGTGATAGTCAGATAGGATTTAAGAAGTGCTTCGATTTAGATCCTACGGCCAGCGTGGATCTAACTCTCCATTTAGGCGGCTCCATTTAGTGAATAGTTGATTTGACGGGACTGTTATTGGATAAAGCTTTTAACAGAATAGTTTTGATGTTATGCAGCGCACGAATTATATGTAGTATTGTTTTGATTCTATAGTTTGTGCGCTGCATGAAGCCAAAACTACTCTGTTAAAATATTTACTCCAGTTTTTCTACTAGCCTAGCCTAGAAGAGGATTTGGAGGATTTTTTGATGAATTCGTAACTTTTATGATGGGATCGATTGACTTTTTTTTTTTTTTTTTTTTAAATAAACGAGGACTAACTTTCTAAGTTAAACCTCATTCAAAGCTATGGGAAAAACTTGGTTAGAAAATTAGCTCGGATAAATGTGAGCTTTAGAAAAACATTTCTAATGATTTAGTGTCGAAATTTTTAAAAATACCTCTGTCAAGAAAAAACTAAAAAATTACAGATTTGTGAAAATTCAAAATTTACTCGGGCCACAATGTGAAATGGCGGCCCCATTCTTTGGAGGCCGCCATTTCACGTTGCGGCCCCGCAAAAACCAAAAAACCAACACCATAACAGTTTATTTAAATATATTTGTTTAATAATTTTCAGAAATAAAAAGAACAACTAATAATTTGAATATGTTAAAAAGAACATCAAACAAAATAGATAAAACATCTTATAATTTAGATGTACTAGAAGGACTCCGAAACATTTTTCAGGCAGATTTTTCCCAGCTGTAAAAAAAAATTAAACTATTTCTTGGTGTGTTACTGAAAAAAAAAATGCTTTGGATCTGAATTATTGATCCGGTTAAAATGTCACTTCTAGGTAAATAAAGAAATTATCATGATCATTCTAGTACATTCAAATTGTAAGATACTCCATCTATTTTCAAAAAAAAAATTGATTTGACATGTCGTAATGATTTTTTTCAAAAGAATGGGGCCGCCATTTCACGTTGCGGCCCGGGTAAATCTCGAATTCTCACAAATTTGTAGTTTTTTGGTTTATTATTTTTTGATTGAGGGTATTTTTTAAAATTTCAGGATTTAGTGGTTACAATTTATGTTTTAATTTTAGTTAATTCATAGTTTATTTAGCCTTTCTCAAACTTTCTATTATTCTCTTAAAAAATATAACTCGGGACTGAAGCTTTTGTTCCAAGAGCTTGAGAGATCTCTGAATGTTTAAAAAATAGGGTAATTATATATTCCCCCGGGTTCCCATCCCCCGCTTTATCCCCCGACTTTTGGATAAGGCGTTAATTAGACAGTTAATTACCGTTAATTTCCCGGTTAACCCAGCCACTTACCCGTTTCTCTAAAACCTTTCCTTTTTTGAATTTATTTCCTTTCTCTCCCCGCGCGCCGCTTTCTCTCTCTTCTCTCAAGCCATCGCAGATCGGAATTCTCTCTGTTTTCTCAAGAGATCGCAGCTCGGAATTCTCTCTCTTTTCTCAAGCGATCGCCGCTTTCTCTCTCTTTTCTCCGACGATCTTCCTCGCTCGGACGCTCCGACCTTCCCCGCTCAGACGCTCCGCCGATCTCACCCGCTGGGACTCTCCGCCGATCTGCGCTGAGGCTATTCTCTGATCAGGTAATGAAATGTTGATGCGATCTGATTTTATTTTTGATCTCTGATCTTCAATTTGAAATCTGAAATCTGAAATCGCTATTTTATTACTGCAATTTGAAAATTTCATATGAACCGGAGCAACTTTATAAATGTGTTAAATACTGTGGGATGAATATTTTCTTTCATTCGGGTGAATACTTCTTACATTAAAAGTAAATTGATGTTAATTCCTCTGGATGAATAATTGGATCGTGAATGAATACTGTCAATATATGTGATAAATACTTTGTACATTTCGGATGAATACTTTATGCATTTGGGATTAATACTTCTCTCATATTTGGTGAATACATTCCAGCAGAAGATAAAACCAAAGAGGTAGAGAAAGTGGATGTCGAAACAAACCAGTTAAAATCCCGATCTAAGGTCATGGGAGCTAAGTTTGTATATGAAAGAGTACAAGGCAGGAGAAGAGGGCGAAAATCAATCCCTGAAACTGAAACCAATGTGATTGAAATTAGTTCCCAAGAGCCAGAGCAACAGAAACCAAAACGCCAGAAGGTAATAGTCGTTAGAAGGAGGAAGAGGGTTCCAATGCGAAGAACCATGCCTAAAAGAGGGGTTAATGAACCGAAACCACCTTTTCGCGGAACACCTTTTATCCATGATCTTGCGAAAATTGATGTACCATTCATCGATTGGCTTCCATGTACCATTGCCGAGTACGGAGATGAAAATCTTGAATTTGATGAGGTTCCTTTTAAATTAAATTATCCAGATTGGGATTTTTTTTCTGACAGTATTTTCGTGGATCCCACGTTTGAGAGTTGTACCGGGAAAGTCCCGCTGCCAGACAAGAATTGGTGTTATGACCATCGTGATTTGGTTTCTGTTGAAGTGAGCAATGTCTTGGATTCTTGGGTTAAGAAGTACTTTCAGTATGAAGTTGGTGAAGAGGACTACCCATTTAAAAACAATCCGTCTGGCTTATTTATGACAATTGATCAATTCCGAGACTTGTTGTTTTCCAAGAACGAAATTGGGTCTGAGGTATGAAAATTTTTACTTTGTGCAGGTTGTCAATTATATTTGTTCATTGATGAATACTTTTGTATTCAGAATGAATACTTGGTATCCATAGATCAATACCTGTGTATGAAATGTGTATTAACTGCATAAATACTTGTGTATTTATTTTACAAAACTTGTGTATTAACTGGATAAATACTTTTGTACTAATTGGATGAATACTTTGGTGTCCATGGAGGAATAGTTTTTACATTATTGATGAGTACTAATCATGACAGTATGAATGTCCAGGCTTTCTAATTATTGTTGTTCATGGGTGAATACTTTGGTTTTCCTGAATGAATACTTTTCCATTCATAGATGAATACTTTGGTATCAATAGATGAATAATCTGTTATTGATAGATGAATACCTTGGTATCCATAGATGAATACTTTGGCAGCCATTGATAAATCTTTTGGTATTGGATGAATACTGGGATGAATACTTGTGTATTAACTGGATGAATACTATTTACATTATGGATAAGTACTAATCATGACATGAATTAATATTTGTGCAGGCTGTTGATATTGCTCTCCTTATAATGCAACAGGAGACTCCAGTTGATGAAGAGTGGTTTTATTTGAAGAATGATTCTATTGTGAGTTTCTAAAACTATAAAAAGTATGTTTTTATAAATTTTTGAAACAATTAAATATTATTGGTTTGTTTATTTTATTTATTGTAATATTGTAGGAAATGGCACCATTCAATAAATTGGATACTGTGTACCGTGGACAGAGGGAATTATTTTCCCCACAATTCGAGAAGAGCAGATGGTTGTTCGTACCATTAGTTGGTCTGAAGCATTGGATATTAGCTGCTTTCGATTTGAAAAATCAAAAGATCGAGATGTACAACTCCCTTCACCATTCAACGAACACATACTATTTTGAGCCACACATCAACCATCTGCACTGGGTGAAGTACTTTCTCTCCTGGAGGCTTGGTAAGTGCTTATATCTTACTTTATATTCATGTTTTTAATGTGTTTATGTGTTACTTTTTTTTTCAGTAAGCTCGTATTTATCCCGGATGAATACTTGTTATACTTTATCCAGATTTATACTTTACAGTTACTGGATGAATACTTTAGTATTATTAAGTGAATACTTTAGTATTCTTGGGTGAATACTCTGCCATGAATGGATGAATACTTTGTATGTATAAAGTAATTCTTAGGTGAATACTTTAGTATTATTAGGTGAATACTTTAGTATTTTTGGGTAAATACTCTGCCATGAATGGATGAATACTTTGTATGTATAAAGTAATTGCTAAATATTTGTTACTTCTTTTTCCTTTTGGGAATTTCTGTATTGCTAAGATGTATACTTTAGTGTTACTGGATGAATACTTGTTACAACTGGGATTTATACTTTTGGGAATTAGGTATGAAAACCTTTATAAATTTTATTGTTTTTATACAAAATATAGGAAAACCTGAGTGGATGGACGTACAGGTATCCTGGATGGAAACTCCTCAGCAATCTTCGCAGGATTGTGCGATATTTGTTCTGCGGTGTATTGACTTTTTGACTCGCAAGGTCCCGCTCGATTTCACCCAGGTTAATTACCCAATTTTATATAAATTTGTTTGCTTTCTGTAATTTGAATATTACTGGATAAATACTTGATTCACTTGTTTTACTCTGTATTAATGAGTATTACTGGATATATACTTTACTGCTAATGGATGAATACTTATTTCACTTGGGATGTATACTATAATTACTTGTTTGTAATTGGTAAATATTAGTGGGTATTATTGGGATGTATAGCATGGGTATTGTTGGGATGTATACTTTAGGATTAATGGATGAATACTTGTTACACTTGGGGTAAATACTGAGTATTACTGGATATATACTTTACGGTTCATGGATGAATACTTTGTTTCACTTGGTTTTTTGTAATTTCTCTTATTACTGGGATATATACTTCACACTTACTGGATGAATACTTGTTTGAATTGGGATGTATACTTTTAATTTATTTTATTAAAATTTCATTTACTAACTGACATGTTTTTTTTGTTTAATTTTTGTAGGAAATGATCAGTGCTGAGCGTCTTCTGCTTGCGTGTAGGATACTAACTGATGAGAGGAATGAGTTTAAGTTTGCAATTTAGGATACTCACTGACTTATTAACGTTGATGTCATATAGTTTGATATGTTAACAGATATGAATTGATAACAGATATGAATTGATGCTAATTTTGTTGATGTAATATAGTTTGTTATGTTATATTCATCCTTCTCTCGCAAGTATTGACCTTATGCAGTATAATCGTGTTATTACTTGTTTATGTATTTCCGGTTTCTCTACTTGCATGTGGTCCCTCCACTTAGTATGTTGTTTGTGGTGATGAGTACCTTCATACAGATGGGTGAATACTAGTTGTTAAACAGATGAATACTTACCGCAAATTCCTAATAAAACGAGCTGACGGTTATGCGGTCCCCCACTTATTAACGCGTTTTCTTTTGTCGGTTATGCGGTCCCCCCACTTATTAACGCGTTTTCTTTTGTCGGTTATGCGGTCCCCAATTAACAACGCGAAATGAATGTTGTAATGAATCCTAATATGCAAAGGTGAATACCTGCGTATAGCTGGATGAATACTTGTTATGTCACAGGAGAATACTTTACCGCCAGGTCATAAAATGAGCTGACGGTTATGCGGTCCCCCCCAGTTAATAACGCGTTTTCTTTGTCGGTTGTGTGGTCCCCGCCCATTTTTAACGCGTCTTCTTTGTTTTTAACGCGTTTAGCTTGTTTTTAACGCGTTTTTAGCGGAGGCAGTTGCGGTCCCCCCATTAATATCGCCTTATCCAAACTCGGGGGATCAATCGGGGGATTGATCACGGGGGACAGCTAGGCGGGCCCTAAAAAATATTTCTAATGACTCGGTGATTACAATTTATGTTTTAATTTTAATTAATTCATAGTTTTAATGAGCCTTTTTGCCAACTTGTTATTATTCTCAATGTGATCCTTTTTGGAAATTACAAATTGTTTGTATACTTGTGAGTATTGAGATCCTTGGTATTATTATTTTGGAAGCTTTTAGGAGTCAGATTTGGTCACTGTTTTAAATTAAAATCCTTGTGCAATAAAGTAACATTATAGCATACACAAATTATCCAAATTTAAGTTGTTTAAATAACACCACGTTAGCTTGATTTTGTCTTACTTTTATTCTGTCGTTTTTTTTCCTCTCATCCATATATCCATTAATTTATAATTTTGTTGCAAACTAAGTAATGTGTCATGCTTACAGATCAAATAACAATATATTGTCTTCTCATATAATTATTTCCTATAATAAATTCTTTCCTTAAGCAATTTAAGAAAAAAAAAAAACTTTAGTTGCAGGATTCAAGTAAAAATGCCACGATGGAACTTGCATTGCAATTTCACGAATTCTCGCTCGCAGGGTACAAAGCAATGTTGCCAACTTAACCAATAAATTTATAAATCGCTTACTCGTTCTTGTGAGAATTAATTTAAGAAAATTTAAATTATTAAATAATAGTGCCTTCAGCACGTAAAAATTATAATCTCAGATAGATTTCCCCATTAAACAAATCGCGGTCTTTAAATGTTCTTGTCGGAAAATACTTGCACTACCATAAAAATATAAAAGTCATCCAGAAATATAATAAATAAAATTGCATATAAGTTCTTGGTAAATTTCATACTGAGGTCACTAAACTTTGACCTCAAACTTTATTCATACAAATAAAAAATTCACTGAGAATATAACAGATAAAATTGCATACAGATTATTGGATAAATTTCGTCGAAAGTCACTGAACTTTATCTATTGTCACGAATTAGTCGCTTAAATTTGATTTGTCTCTCTATAACCATTGAGTTTCTCTATGACTATTGAGTTTTTTATTTGTTCTAATCAAGTCACTCCGCTTTCTTTTCTCAGTTCAAAATACTAACGGAAGATATTTTATTAACATTTTAGAAAGTCTTGCAAGATATTTTTTTTACAAACTAGAAATGTAACTTGATACAGCAAAGTGGAAAATGATTTGGGGATAAGGTTTCCCATTTCCTTTTTCCGGGACTCAAAATGGACTGTTCATTCATCTGTAAATCACCTTATATAAAATTACAACACTTGTTACTCAACGAAAGCGAGACAATATTTTTAATTGTTTGCAAGATATTACAATAATCTTCTTTAAATTCTCAAATAACATATATTATTGAAACTCGCAATAGTTTTCTTCGTTATCATTTTTCAAACTTTAATTAGACAAACATATTTATTATTTCACTTCTAATAAAGAAGTTGCAAGTAGCCTATCGAAATACATCCCAACTAAAATAAACTTGCAAGTTGTATCCTCTCTAGTCACCTTGGAGCCGTTGGGCAACAAGAGATTAAGATTGAAAGATTAAAAGTTTTAGGAACACTAAGAAATCGATATTCAATTGTCTTAATCCACGAGTAAAAGCTAAAAAAATTAAAAAAAGAGGTAGATGTGCCTTAAAATCCGGACAAAGAATTAAAATTCACACAAAAGAAGACTAAAGAAGATGATCTTAATCTGCACTAAAAAACTAATGTTCGACGGAATTAAGCAGCTAAAAAAGCTAAAAAAAGCGGATTAAATCTTAAGGGGTTATCCTTGTTGTTGCCGAACGGGGCCCCTCAGGAGTTCATTCAACCATGCGAGCTACACAATGCTGCGTACAGCCTAACAACCCAAATGTGGTTCTCTGCGTACAGCCTACACAATGCTACGCATCTTAACAAATCGGGCAAATCTATAACGAAGAAAATTAGCCCCACAAATAATTGAAATTTAAAGACTGATAATTAGGATAAAAAATGAAACAAGTATCTTTATAACATAGCATCCATGACAAAGAAACTACCAAAAATAACAACAAAAGCTTGCAGTAGGTATCAGCGTTCAAGCATAAACCACTGGAAGCCAACTCAAAACCAACAGAAGACACAAAATATTCAAACAGTTCAGATGTTGATTCACTAAGCAATGCACTATAAAAACTGGTAGAACAAAATCTAAGAACTCTCATCAGCTGTAAGTGGAGCCAATGCCTGTCCGGGTTGGCGGCTCCGGAGAGATCCACGCCAGTTCAGAAGCTGAAACAGAACAAGATTTAGTCAGAAAAAGACAGGCCTATTGTAACATTAAAAATAAACACAAACCTATGAATCAGTAATACACTGGTACCAAAATTGCATAATTGAAAAGAAAAGGATTCAAGGCAATATGAACTCCTGACTACTAAACAAGTTGAGACATTGATATAATTTGATATAAAGTTGAGGCAATATGATGCAGTCTTAACATGCAACCACCTGAAAAATAGTATGATATTGTGAAATTCAAGAGAATTGTAACTATATAAAGTATATACCTTGGCATTGACACCATCAGGGACGAGTCTGCCCTCACTCTTGTACTTAATGTACTCAGCACGAGTGAACTTGGTGAATCCCCTGACAAAAATAGCAAATTAACATTATACCAACAATCATAAATCCTTCAAGTATAAACAAAATATGTCGATACTCTCTACATACCACTTGCCACTGACAATAATCTTCTGACGGCCAGGGAACTTGAACTTGGCACGGCGGAGAGCCTCCTCAGCATGCTGAGCATTGTTGTCCTTGCACCTGACAGAGAGCAGCACCTGACCAATAGCCACCCTGGCACATGTCCCCTGGGGCTTTCCAAAAGCACCCCTCATGCCAGTCTGGAGCCTATCAGCTCCTGCACACGAAAGCATCTTGTTGATTCGGAGCACGTGGAAGGGGTGGACACGGACACGCAAGTGGAAGGCATCCTTGCCAGCGAATTTGGTCATGTACTTGTTGCATGCAATGCGAGCAGCCTCAAGGGCTTCGCTGGAGACGTTTTCCTTCTCCCAGGAGGCAAGGTGGATACAGAACGGGAAATCATCAGCAGGCTTCTTCTTCATGCCGACATCATAGATACGAATCTTCGGGTCAGGCACACCACGGCAGTAGCGCGACTTCGGGTATGGCTTGTTCTTGATCTGACGATAGCATCTCGCCGGTCCTGAAGATAAATCATTAGTAAGGAAGTTTAGAAAACTCACAATGGAAGTAATAATGTTCACCAGATTAAAAATATATATCTGCTCTGAATTTCATTGATGTCCATTTGTGTGCGTCTCAATTGGTTAAATTTAATTTTCGTGTACATATGCTTTCTATTTATCTGGAAAAGAGGCACTATGTAGAATCGAGGACACACTACATCTTATATGGGGTATAATATGTAAGTTTTATTAAAGGCAGCCACAAGGTCAACCTACACTAAGCAATTATCAGCTACATGATTCTGAAATATCTCTATAATTTTATTTCAGCAGCAGAGCAAGCCAATAAATATCCCTAAGACGTACCATTTCCAACAAAAGCAATCGAGCAACTGATAACAGCAACTAATAAATATCCCTCAGTATTATGCACTCAGCAATAGTACCCTCAATAATATGCAGACCCTCAGTATTATGAAAAATATGTTGAACACACACATCTAAAGATTAAAAGTAGAAAATTTAGATACGGCAGAATCTCGTATCCAGTAAACACAGGTAATTGCTTAAAAGAAATCATGCATATAGAAATCTATCTATAAAGCTAAGTTATATTATTATTTAGAATTTCCAGATCTAGAGGATGATCACAATTATCCATCTCAAATTCCTTCAACATAACTAATTTCAAGGAGGTGGTACAAATCGGAACATAACACTTGTTGGAAACAAAAACTAGCACCATTTTTCCCAAATCAATTCTCGCCAAATCTCAACGATTTTCACGGGCTGGAACTAAAATCTCTTCCAAATCTCCTCAAACGAAATTAACTCCCGTTTAGTTTCTCGTTTTAGAGAAGAAGAGTGGTATCCGATCAGACCCTCAGACAAACGAACGAACAGCAGATAAATTAGACACAATAAAAATATTAAGGTAGGTTTGAGAGAGGCTTACTTCTACCCATGGTGGAGTTTGAAACGATCACACGGCGGCGAGTGCTGGAGATGTTGGAGGCGGAAACGATGGAGAAATGAAAAACCCTAAGATATATAGGCAGAGTATGATCTGTAGACTTGGTCCAAAAAGCCGCACGCACCGCGTAAGCGCTGAGAGCCTGAGATAAATCAGTCTACGGTCCACAAAAGCCGCAGGCACCGCCTAAGCGCTGAGATAAATCATACGCATTTTCTTGCGGCAGCATCTCTGTAGTGATGTATATAAAATACTTCTGATAGCACAATCCTCGTTAATTAGAAATTAATTAGGACCACACATTAAGCCGTTATATAAAAAAGAAAAAAAGAAAAAGAGGAACTTCTTTGAATATGTTTCTTCGAGTAGTAATGCTTTCACTCTGCGGTGTCTGAAGATACAGTGTGATACACAAAGTTGGACATAGAAAAATTACCTGGTATTGGATTAATAGGTATGCTGTGACGAAATAAGATACGGCGATGGGCTGACTAAGGCCTTGATGTATGTTTCTGGACCAGATTCTAATAAGGATTCTGGTCGGCCTATAAGCCTGTTACGGCCGACATATTTTCCTCTTTTACATTATGATGATGTGATTGTTCTGTTTTCTAATAATATGATATTAGGCATTTCAAAAAAAATAAAATAGAAAATTAACTCTATGGGTAAATAAATTCTGACCATAGATATTTAACTCTATGGGTAAATAGAAAAAGATAAAAGAATGTTGAGGTATTTATGAGATTTAATAAAGAATTCAGGATAAATAGAAAACTGCAGAAATTTTCAGAGGTAAATAGAAAATTAACTCAAAAAAAATATTATAAGGGTATTATAAGAGTTGAGATTCCGCCAAATACAGGAATCTGTAGGGTCCGTCCGATAAATCAAATTTTGAGTTTAGATCCGGAGGACCGTCCGATCAGAATCCGGTCCAATCTAATCGTAAGGGGGCTTTAATGTTCGTGCCAAAAGCAGATCGAACAGTTCAGATCTAAACTCAAAACTTGAGTTACCTTGGCGATATAAATTCGGATTGGGGGCAAAACGCGAAAGAGGATTCGCTCTCGGCACTCACTGCGCTCTCTTCCCTGTAAAATCCGGCGGCGCGCCATGGCCTTTTATGAGGCGAGAGACTTTATGTTCTGCGCTATTTGCGGCACCAGTCTCTCCTTCTCATCCTCCGACTTCGCTTGTTGTCCCCTCTGCGGGTTCAAGCGCAGCGCCTCAGGTATCTTTTCTCTCTCTCGACATGCTTTTACTTATTTTCGTTAAGAGTAAAATTGTTTTGTTTTCCTCAGTACATATTTTCATTGTGAATACCAAATAGAGAACCTATTTCCAAAAGAAAAAAAGAGATACCAATAGCGTTCAAGGAAACATAGTGTTAAAATACAAGGATAAGCAAGCATGCAAATTATTTTCTTCTAAGTTTCTGATGTAAGAGCTCTAATTGCAGAAATACAAGGGATAGAGCTCAGTTACACCATCACTGCAGAGGTAGGTTTTTCAATTTGCTCGAGTTCTGATTTCTTCAATCTGTACTTGTTTACATTGAAGCAGTATAGATAGGTTTATCAAACCTAAGAATGCTAATAGGTATCTGGGCTAATAAAATGATTGATTCATGAGGTATCATACAACAGATCGTCAGTTGGGTATTACACCGGACTTGCTATTTGTAGTGGTAATTTGAAGGCTTAATTTCTTACATGTCCTTAAACTGCAATCGATTTTCCTATTTCTCCCATGACACTTTAATTTATCATATTTACCCTTTAACTCTAAAAAGTCTTTCTTATTTACCCATTTTATTAACTACAAGCCAAGTAAATTTAAAATCCCCATTATACCCATCTCCTCTCTTCGTTCTTTGAATTTTATCTCTGATCTTCTCTCTTGTATGATTCTCTATTTTATTTTGTTGTCGTCAGACCAAACATTGATTTTGACTTCAAAGGCTTGTGTTTTGAACTCTCTTTACCACTTCACTTGCACAAGCTCCATTCCTTTGGTGAGCCTTGCTATGGTATATGGATATGTTTCTTTCCCATCATCTTTATCCATCCTACTTGTAAGGACTTTTTAATCAATTTTCAACCCAGATTTTATTTTATTTTATATCACTAAAGCTCTTTATGTATTAAAATATGGATACAAAATCAAACAATCAACAATTTCTTATGCAAATTGTGGTTATATTGGACTTTACTTATGCATAAATTATTTTTTGGGGGCCATCTACACCGTAAAGTATCGGTTGTATTATTTAAGAAAAGATTTTTTTAATGAAGGAAAAATAAGAAGTTTTACATCACTCTGATTTAGGAATAAGTGAAGAAAAAATAGTTACAATTGACCTATAGATTAAATAGTACAGCAATCATCGCGCTAAAATTACTAGCAAAACTCTTCCTGGTTGTTGTGCCCTCTGTGCCGGATTTATCCTAACTATTTCTGGTCATTACTAGATTTCAAGTACCGTATCATTTAAGAGAGGAAAATTTGGGATTCACATGGAGGGAGAGCTTGTGATTCAGTCTAGATGACAGAGTGAGGGCTTGTGATTCAGACTTGTTAAGTTTCATTTATAATGTCCATGATACGCAGTTAGATGTTACTTATTGTTAAATTAGGGAGTGAGAGAGACGAAGAGAGAGGTTTTGAACATAAACATGTGTATATGTGATCAACAGAGATGAGTGGCCAATTATACCTGTGATATTTACACCGAACTACTCTTGTCTAGATGAGAACAGAAAGAGCCAAAAAAAATAAATAAGAAAAATGAAGATAAGAGGAAGAGGGATAAGGGCTTTTTAGTCATTATCTAAAGGGTCAACTTATATGTTTTAATAGGAGGGTAAATAAGAAAAGCTTTTAAGAGTTGAGAGGCATATAGTAAAAATTGAAGTGTCAAGGAGAAATAAGAAAATTATCTTGAGTTGGACACAGAAAATTATTCATAATTTAAATATTAGTCATGGTGCCTGACATTAATGGGCTGATTTTTTCATGAGCACAGATCTCTTTCTTTATTATCTTGTCATTTATCCAAAAGAGATAATTTTCTGTTGTTCGTACAGGATATTAGAAGAGAGTTGAAGATTGAACCTTTTGTCATCCTTGAATCAGCTCCAAAGCAGGATGAAACAGTGCAGAGAGCAATCGTAAGCAATTTATTCATCTTTTCAATTATTAATGATTAGCCAACTGATACTATCTCTTTACTGTGAAAATAGGAAATGATCAAAATATCCATGTCAATCTGTACTTATCTACAGTTGTCCCTCCAAATGCACTTTTTTTTTTGGTACTTACTGTGGTTCTTAGGGGTGTATGAGGTGAATCCACATCCTCTGCATTAACTCACCATTTGAGTTAATTCAGAGGACCGTCCGATCAAATCTGGACCAATCCAGCCCACGCCTGTAGTGCACGGAGCTTTTTAATATCCGTGCAGATTTAAATCGGACGGTCCTGATCTTAACCCATAATTTGAGTTAACTTGGAGGATACAAATTCGTATGAGGTACCTCATGGTTTGCAACTGGTATCTCTCAATTCTATGACTTGCACAAATGAGAGAACGTCGTTTTTTTCATGCTGGATTTGCTAAATTTTGTCCATTCTTGTCCCATAGGTAAATGAATCATGTCCCAAATGCAACCATCCCCAGCTCGAATACTACACTAAGCAGGTTTGTTAGCATGGCTTAAACTTTTATATTTACGTTTTTATCTCTCCTTTGTTTTATTTATTGAGAAATTAACCTTTTGAAATATTAAATTACAGTTACGCTCAGCTGATGAAGGCCAAACTGTATTTTATGAGTGCCCCGAGTGCAGATACAAGTTTTCACACAACACTTGAGAAATGTCTCTTGTGAAACAATTTTTCTTTTTATTATCCTTTTTTTTGTTGAGATTAGCTAGTTTTTCTCCAGTAACAACTATCACATCGAATTCTCTCTCCTTAAAAGATGATTTTGGCTCTTAATATATCTAAATATATCTGGACAGCCATAAAACTTTGGTAGTGATGTTCGCATGGTGCATTGCATTCCACCTTAGAATATTTGTCCATATGGCAATCCATGCTACTATTGCGACTAATGATCACTTGCTTTTAGTTAAGTTTTGATGGGTGATCTCTTAACAATAGTATGAATTTCAGCGCTTGTAGATCTCATATTAGATTAACCACTGAACAAGCTCGTAATATTTTTGGCACAATATCCTGTAAATTTGGGTTTCAGGTTTGTAATCCACTCTTGAAAGAATTCATTCGTGCACCACTCTTAATGCACCTTCATAGTCGCCTATGAATTCAGCTTCGGAGATGCTGGAATAATGTGATGTTTTCTTATTGCCAAATTTCCCAAAAAGATAAAGTATTGGCTGCCGCTGCCTGCTGCCAATCTTTCCCAAAAAAAAAAAAACAGAGAGAAAATATGCAACATCAAGAGGAAGATTGTGGCGGGAGGAAAACAATGGTGATAGAGGTTGCAAAGATCTTCCTTGGTTCCGCTTGAAAGAGAAGCAAGATAAAATATACAGCTTTGAAACAGCAGTGGCCATAAAGGTAGTAAAGAGACTCCGGGAATAATTTAATATACTGAAATATGTTCAAACTTTAGAGCTAAGTCTTAGGAAAAAAGAAATAGAACATTGATCTAAATTAAAATTCAAGGGTACATCTAGCAAGTACGTAGTGAAATTTGATAATGATGTTTATATATTTGGTTATTTTGAAGGACATTTTATCATCAATTGATCAAGAAACTGCGCTGTGCCTCTGACTACAATTTTAGACTTTGCTATATGACACATATGATACCATTTAGTGCATTTGAAAATTTGGACTTTGTTGAATGAGTGAGGCTATGGTAATATGCATATTACAGATTGACTGTGTTATGGACACATATTTTTATTTTCAAAATTTAAACGGTTGATCCGAACGGTTAAACATGATTTTCATATAAAAATGTATTTGAAGATTAAAATTTACACTTTGTTAGAATTTTTATTTTTATTTTTTAGATAGATAGAAAACCACTACTTTTGGATAGTCCAGAATTTCAAATCAAGTGATCTTCTATCTATCTAAAAAGATAGTAAAAGAAGTTTCTAAAAAATATAAAATTTGATTTGTAAGTACATATTCATATGAAGATTACACTGAATAGTTCATATCATTGTTTGAATTTTAAAATCGAAGAATGAGTTCATAGCGCGGGGCATGTATAACATGCATTTTACCATATCCTCACTCTTGTCAGATATAAATTTTGCCAAACTAGTTAGAAATGCTATATTTTGTTCAAACTTAAATGCAGCCTCCCACATTTGAACAATTTTGATTCACCAATTCACTGGAGGCATACTTCCAGTTATTACTTTCAACAATTTCAACAAGGCTCTTATGCAAAAACCGAGGAAACATTCTTTTGGAGCTTGTTAAGGAATCTGAAAGGGGCCTGCAAATTAGAGCTAACAGCCTCGATCTTTTCGGTATGGTCAATCCTAAGTAATGTTATTCGCAATATTTCGATTGCAAATACTGACGATATATTTTTAATTGAAATCAATCCTAAGTAATGTTATTTGTAATATTTCGATTGCAAATACTGACGACATAGTTTTAATTGAAAGTATTGATGACATATTTTGATGGAATATAAGGACGGTATATTGCAGTAGTTAAATTATGAACAATACAAAACTAGTACTGTATATTCGCATCTCGAACAAGACATCAACAATTGCAACAATCTGACCACAACAAGGACATTTGTGTCGCAATAGATATGCAGCCTTAATGGATGTCGGATGATAATAGTGTTTGACATGGAAGAGCACTGATCTCCACCCCTACGGAGAAGTCATCTAAGCATATCAAACATATCGTGTTTAGCATCTCATCAAATTGACAAGGAGGTGGAGGATATGCGACCACAGGAGCCCCAATATGCGTAAGTTTGAGGCCTTGGGCAGGGGGTGGTGCAAGCTCAAGGTCTGGACCAACAGCCTGTCCCGCTCCAGAATGTCTAACTCTCTGCCATCTTAATCAAATAAATAATAATGTTAACAATATAACATTGAGTGACGCCGCTCGGATCGTACTGTTTCGACGCTCTTTTAACCAATATGCCTCACCGTTCCAACAATAAACCATGACAACATCTGAGACTCTCAGACTCTTCAACAAATCTTCATAACGCCCAAGATGCATCAACACAATAGAATAACATTTGCAGCAACATTTCCAGCAAAGCTACAACCGTTACAGACTCTTCAGATTGATACACTTCAATATTTTGGCCATAACTTATTCATACAAGCTCCAATTAATGTAATTCAAAGTTATGTAGAAAGCTGACAACAAGCTCTACAACGTTTATGTCATACGTTCTTCCATATTCAGAACATAACATGGTCAAAACGGGGTACTAACAACAAGGTGACAGCTTTTGGAGGATTCTATTATTAATTAGTTAGGTGAGAGTCATGAGTGTGTTTTAAATTTAGTCAAAAAGGGGGGTTGTATTTAGTCTTCTAAGCTGTGTATTCTGATCTCTAGGTAGTAATTAAGTGTATTTTGAGAGTAAGAAAAGTAGTTGAAGTAGTATTAATATTTAGATGACTTTTGAGTGATATTGTGAGGTTATAAAAGAAGCCAAACTCATTTTGTGAGGTAGCTTTTGAAATATTACAAATTTTATCATTTTAGTTGAGTTTATCTTCACTTTCCTCTATTATGTTGAGCTTTGCTCTTTTTGAGTGATATATTAGTTGAATTAACTTGTGTCCTTGTTGAATCTCATTGGCCAGACCGTGTTACTGAGAATCTCTAGAAATTCCAACTATAATCCAAAAATACCGGGATCTACTGCCATAATCTCTCAATGGATCACGAACATTCTCCAAATCAATCGCTTATGATGTAGTTCTGTCGATAATACTTAATGTTACCCTGTTACGTAATATTTTATTGACGACATATTTTGATTGTTTCGATTGAATGCACCAACGAACATATTGTAGTTGTTAAACCATCAACAACGAAATTTTTTTTAGTTCAGCAGAGCTTGCTCGGAACAAACTTATATACATAATACAAGTGCTACTTCGAGCACTCATATCAATTTTGTGATCTTATCATACGAATTAAATGCTAGTACATAGCTTGATATTTAACCCAGCGTGGATGTAGTCCGAAACAAAAATTGAGTATAACTTGAGAGAGAAAGGACCGAGGAAGAAGTGTATGAAACTATGAATTCAAAGGTTCATTTCTCTCTATTCATTTATGTGTACATTTACATATTATAAGTCTAATAGCTAGCTTAATCTAACCTAATTAACTATCTAACCCTGGTAAAGAGTGGAATCTTCTTCTTTTGATGAGCTGTACTAACACAGGGAATATCAGAGAGAATAATCTCCAATAGCATCAGCAGGTTTTGTGTTGAAAACTCATCCAGTGCTTGGTTAACATTGAACCGTTAGATCTAAAAATGAATGGTTCAGATCTTAAGAGTCCACACATAGATGCAATGTTGCAGTAGGAATATCATAGACTTCATAGCTGTTTCGGTAGTCATTTGTTTTATAGATCCTTTATTTCCTTTAATTACATCCTAAGAGTTACAAGTTACAACACAGTCTATCAGCAGATGTCAAATTGAAAGACAAAATTACAATGTACACAACCAGAAATGCAAACCAAACCAATACCCTATGCTAACACGAGATGCCAGATGTAGTCTCCGGCCATGCCATTGTTACAAACGACCATGCAAGAAAATTACAACCACCAAAATCACCTCGGCGTTATACTCGGCATGGCACCACTAAGGAGGTTACTGCCTGAAACATCTGACGAAGAAACAAAAGGGTGCTGATGGTGCTCTACATTCAGAGACGAAGATGAACTGGGAGTCCCCTTCTTGGCATAGTCTGACGATGACAAGGATTCCGATATACCAAGCTCACCCTCAGGCATCAGGGGCCAGATGGCCTCCAGCTCTCTGACAACTTCCTTCATTGATGGCCGCTCATTGGTCTCATCCCGGCAGCAGCTTAGGGCCAGTGCAGCAAATTTCTGGATACATTCAACTGTGTATGAGCCCATATTGCTGTCTACAACTGAGAAGATGTGGCCTGACTGGGAAGCCATCATAACCTGTAATTCCAGAGAAGAAAAATACAATACGTTTGTTCACTTCGAGAAATATTGACAATTTCAATCAGGAATTTGAATCTTCTTATGATTATATTACTTGCCTCTCTAACTAAGTTTTTGCCATAAGTAATTGGTTGCATTCCTGTCAAGAGCTCCAGAAACACAACACCAAGACTGTACACATCGCTTTTATCAGTGAGCTTATGTGTTAAGAAGTACTCTGGATCAAGATAACCCTGTCATGATAGATGAACAGCACAAATTAAGCAAATGTTGGAGATTATGGTTAAAAAATTAAAAAAAAAAAATTTAGGACTTTCTACAGACTGCGGATTATTTAACCTTCCTTTGTACAAGTTCGACCATACTGATAGCTGCCCTTTCTAGCCATTTCTGTATTTTTTTTCATTGTTTCTTCTTAAACTGGTCTATCTTTGTTTAATTGCAGAATTGATAGTAAATTCAACATAGATTGAGGCAAGTTCAAGAAATTGAGGTATTATGCACAGTAGAGGGGTTAGGGTTGAGTAAAAAAATAGATTAAATTGATTCGTAAGCCCAACTCACACTTCACAGGTTAAATCCCGCATCAGTACATAATTGATGAAACTTTGGATCCAATTAACAGTTTATTATTTCAACTATAACATAATCTAAAAACTTGTGTACTCACAGGTGTCCCTTTGACAACAGTTGAGACATGACTAGGTGCATCCCCCTCGATATTTGGCACTGGGGCAAGGCGTGAAAGACCAAAATCAGCAACCTTTGCCACCATTTTCGAATCCAGCAATATGTTGCTTGCTTTAATATCACGGTGAAATATAGGCGGGTCCGCTTCCATGTGTAGGTACAGTATGCCCCTTGCAGAGGCCAATGCAATCCTTAGCCTAGTTGAAAAACTCAGTGGTTCCTTGCGCTTACCTGTTAGATGACAATTATTTAGTTTAAAACTATAATTAAGGCCAGAGCTTATAAGATTTAGAGGTATGCAACCATACACAAATTCTGTTTGTTGCCAATTTTTTTGTTCAGTTCAGATATGATGTAAAATAAAGTAGAAAAAATATCAACAAGAAAAAGTACACTAACCAGAAAGATGATCACGCAAAGTGCCATTCGGCATGAACTCATACACAAGCATCTACAAGAGGAAATTGGATAACCAGTCAATACTTTGTTTTTATCATTTTTTGACAAAAGATGAGACCAAATTACTCTAATCAGAGGCAATAAAAAGGCAAATCATTGAAGAAGAGGGCCACTGTAAAATAGTCAAAGAGATTCAGAACCTACTGTAGCAAAAGATAATATTAGCCCAGAAGCCCTAGAAAGCTGAAGATCCCACTTATAACAGAAAATAAGAGTTATAACAAGATAGGACATATTTTAGAAAGTCTCTGCATCACGAGAATATTACAAAGAAGCCCCTTCCATTTCTTTCGTTTACATATAAACCTCCTTTGTTGCAGTATCAAATTGACTTTGTAGAGCTATCGGGTTTACACATTATTACAACCTACAAGAATCTGATCCAACGCAACAGAAAGGAGAAAACCTTCAATTTAGCTGATTATTATATTTTATTTGAAATAATACTTGACAAACTAGACTACAGGGGATAACAACCATACTAATGAACAAACATGAACTTTTACTACTACAAGGCACTAACTGTATTAAATGAGAAAAAGAAAAAAGATATACTTGCTCATCTTCTTCATCACAGTAACCCAGTAAAGCAACAAGGTTGCGGTGGTGTAATCTTGAGAGCAACTCAATTTCTGTAAAGAACTCTTTTGAACCTTGTAAAGAGCCTTCTTGTGCGCGTTTTATAGCTACCACTGTTCCATCAGCCAAGATTCCTTTGTACACTTTGCCATACCCTCCTTGGCCAACCTGAGCAGAGTTGCTGAAGTCATTTGTAGCCTGCGCCATCTCTTCAAATGTAAAACTTTTCAATCCATCAATTTTCATTGGTATTCTTGATACTGCACATTTTGAGGAAAATATTTTGTCAATGAGAATCCATCTCCAAACAAACAGAAGGCAAAAAAGTGGAGAAGAAACAAGGAATAATTATTCTGAGGGATTGCATTAGCTGAAGCCTGAGACGGTAACCAAAGATCCACAAAATAAGAGAATGTACTAACCAGATTTTTTCTTCGAAACTGTGCGATATTTTGCATTTCTTCTCATGATAATTATGGTTACAAATGTAGCCACAATAGCTGCACCAGCAAATGCCCCCAAGGCAATACCCACAACAGCTCCAGTGCTTAGACCAGATTTCTTATTACTTTGATACACTACATTAAAGGAATTGAACAAGAATTAGCAGTAATTACATCAGCCATTTAACTCTTCTGCAGTTGTGTAACAAAAATGATTGATGAATTAAACATATATTCTCACAGAAACTGTAGGAACCCTCGGTGAAGTTGAGAAGTTCATAGGGACCATATATATCCGAATCGGGAATCAACCAACCAGTAAACATGTCTTTTATCCGATCTAATTCATGTTCACTAAATTGCGTGTTGTTGCCATCAGGGAAGAACTTCAAATTCATCTTAAGCCTCGGCCCCTCTTCCCACATAAACGACTGAATGTCCAATTGGTACAGTGATATTACCAGCCCATTTGTTAAATAGCCCCTAAAATCATCGTAATAAGGACGAAAATCGGTAAAACCAGGACTCTTTAACCGGTACCCAACTGTAAATGGAATAGAACAGAAACAGGTGAAAGAGGAGTAGGGGTTGATTTCAAAATCCAAAAAGGTGGAGCAAGGGCCACAGTTGGTGTCGTTGCTCGCGATGCCTCCTGATATATTTACAGTCTGGACCCCACAATACGGGCGTACCACATTGACTAGGTTTGCGTTTGTACATACAGGATTTCCAGACAGCCTGAAAATACAAATGAGTATGAGTATTAGCCTCATAGACACTAAAATGAAAAGATAAAAACACAAACACATTACTCAAATTTGGCACAATCAAGTGCATTGAACTATAAAGATGAATAAAAGGTCGATTTTACATGATAAAGATGAATGTAAAGCATCTCACATGAGGGAAACATTGCGAGGAGCATTGAGAGAGGTTGATGCATTTGTGAGATCATTGTTTTGAAAATCCCTGAAAGCGTTAAAAATTTGTCAGATTTCTTATAATTAAAAATAAATAATAGATAAAGATATGTCAAACTATTAAAATCTTACAAAATAAGGGTACGGTTTGCAGTGAATGACATGCCCTGCCAGATATTGGATGGAACTGTACCACTTAAATTGTTGTCATCAAGAGACCTGCGGCAGATAACTTATTATCAATCATGACATAAAATAGGCAAGTGTAGTTACAAATTCACATAGAATTAATAATGAGATTTATTGTAGTAAATAACAACAGAAAAATGAATAATTACAATCTCTGAAGTTTAGGGAGTCCAGAGAAGTCAGGGATGGTCCCATTTAGTAGGTTGTGAGAAAAATCACTGCAAAATTGACAAGAAACAAATAAACAAGATAATAATTTTGTTGTTGGCCATATAGAGATAAGAAAGTTGACAAGAAAGTCCTTCAATTCATACATTGTGGTGATATTTGTAGAAAGTTTATTCGTCGGTATCGATCCTGTTAACTGGTTCCAGCTAAGATCTCTGCAACATAATAATTAACAAAAAAGATAAGAATAACGGTAACTATATATGTTCTTGTATAGTACAATAAACAAAATGAAAGGGTCAAATGGATGCACTAAAACAGAAACTTGGACTTACATATAGCCAATTTGTGGAATTGTGCTGAGATCAGGTATGGTTCCTTGTAAGCTACAATTTCTCAGACTCCTGAAAGCAAAACAAACCATTTAGATATCCTGATATTTGAATTAGTAGGATTCATATATTCAAATGGCATTAAAGGGGACAAGAACTTACATCTTCAGAAGTTTGCTCATATTCTGGTAAGATTGTGGTATTGATGACCCTGAGAAATTATTGTTGTCAAGCTGGCTGCAATTTGGGAGAAAGAAATTATGACCTAAGTCAGCATGAAAACAAACGAAAAAACGAAGTTCATAAGGAAAAATGCTTTTATATTACTTTGATTCATACTCAAGTAGCAAATATTTTTAATATTATATATTCAAGCAGCAAATAATTGAAGAGATAAACTGAAGAATAAATTATGTCACGATCTAACCAACTAATATTCAAGCCTGGCAACTAAACACCATATTAAATTGGATAAAAAAAAAGTTCCTTGATTTTAGAATCCTAAACCGAGATTAATTTTGGTGTGATATGACGTACATGATCAGAAGGCTTGGCATTTCAGACAGCTCTTTAGGAAGATTGCCTGATAGATTATTGCTATCCAACAATCTGCAAAAAAAAAATATATTAAAATATGTTTAAAGCAAAGAGATACAAAAATCTAGCCCTCCATAAATCTCTATGAGAAATTGGTAATATACTGTCAATACAAGTTTTTTATCGATGATCACACGTCAAAGTATAGTTCTGGAGCTTCAATTTAAATTTTTTGGGTACAGTCCAAAACGAGCACAAAAGAAACCGCATAAAACAAAAGGATAAAAACTGACACCCTGTTAGGTACCAGAGCACTTAAGAGTTGAAATTAATAATAATAGATACTTACAAGTGAACAAGATTGGGTAGTCGGGATAGCTCGGGTGGAATTTGACCGCTGAGTGAATTGTTGTTCATGTGGCTGAAAGAAGACATTCAAGTTGTTATTTCCAAAACAAATTGAACTCGTATGTTTATGACACAAACCAAAGTTTTACTCACAAATGCTTTGTCGTGTTCAAGTTGGCAAATGACGTCGGTATGGGCCCAGATATGTGATTTTGGTCAATTTGTATCCTATTCAAGTTTGGGAGGTAACCGATTGAGTCTGGCAGTGAACCGCTCAGCTGGTTACCGTTCAACAGCCTGCAAAAAGAAAGCATATTGTGACATATATAATAATAAACAATGCATAAACAAGGAGTGCCTTACCAGCCAGGTTAATTAGTACCAGTAATGTGGTACTGGTGTGTTATGGGTGTGGTGCTGTTAAGGGCTCAATTAACAAGCAAAGTAATGAATTTGGTCATATACCAGATCTGGTAGCTACAGGATGAGCACGGCTAATTTATTGTACTGTAATCCAAGAAAACAGCCTAGGTAAACCAGGCATGAAACATGGCTAAGAATGTTACGAGCAATGCACGTGAAGGCAATAAAAGGACGCCATGCAAGGTAGTTTAAAAATCATTGTATGATTGATGAGTAAAGATTACACTTACAGTAGATCCAGTGAAGTAATATTCCCAACTTCATCAGGTATGCTTCCAGTAATTTGGTTCCACATAAAATCTCTGGAGAGAGAGAGAGAGAGAGAAAGAGGGTGCGTAAATACTACATTGAAGGGCTATAATATTGAAGTGAAATGTTTGACTTTTTGTAAGGATACTTTGACTAAGATTTCTGTTCACTTACAAAATTTTCATGTAGGTCAGGTTACCAAGAGCAGGAGCCAAAGTTCCAGATAAATTCATCTTTAGAAGTTGTCTGCAATAGAATAGCAGATAAATAACTTATGGTCATTGCAACCTTGTCTTATGTGTATTACAAATGTATGGACCATGCATATAGTAGGAAGTAGATTGCAAGCCAGAAGAAGAACAAAGCCAGTAAACTTGACACTATCTTTTACTTTTGTGTTTTTGAAGTAATAAACACTTCTCCATTTTTTGCTGTTTTGGGTATATCAAATTGCAATGTTATTTCAAAAAGTTGAGAACAATCCTCTATTGAGGACTAAACAAACTTATCTCCAAACAAAAGTGATTGATATCCATAATTCCATATTATAAAACAAAAATGCAACTATAGAAAAAAGCACTATGGTATTCCCAAAGTTAAAAAATCGTTGTAGAAGAAGAAGATGCCTAGCAAACCTAACATAATAACCCACATACCATACTGAGGAGGCTTACCCCACCGATTTCCTTAGAAATCAACGATTCAAACAAGATCAACCGGTGACCTGACAAAACTGCACCTTAAAATGATCCAACCCAAGTTAACTATCCAATTTCATGGCAATGAAATGGGCATCATATGCCTTTTATCAAAAAAAAAAAAAATGATCCAACCCAAGTTACCCAAGAGCATCCTAAGTATAACTAAACTGGACATTACATGAAACCAATTGACCAACCTGACCTGTGTAATCACCAATTGTTTAAAGCAAGAAGCCTAGGAGTGTTTGGCATCAGTACTGAAAGTTATTTACAGAGATGAAACTGACAAAGACGAATTAATACCATTCGGATTTCGATAGAAAGAGCTAAATGGGTGTACATGCATATTTTTGGTTATGAAAGATCAAATTATCTGAACCACATCTGAAATTCTTGGGAAGAAAACGAGTGGAAATAGTGCCTGGTAACATAAAGCATTAGATATTGCCAAATTTGCACTAAACTAATTGTAAGTTTTGAACGTACAGTTCTTGCACGTGCAGGTAGCCATCTGGCAATGTGGTATTGTAACATATAACTCCAGTCCAATTTTTGTTGCACGGATCTCCACTCCCCCAATTCTTCAAGTGGTCTGCTGGGTCAACTAGGTTCCCTTTTATATCATTCAATGCATTTACTGCATTTCAGGAGAAAACACAGAAAGTCAATTTACTGCTACGAAATATCGGTAAATAAGGTGAAAAAAGAAGTTGACCTTCATTTGGATCAAGGATCTGTGCCTTGGTTAGTTGGAAATGCAGAGAAGATAATATGGCTAGAAAGGGAATAATTAGAAGAAGCCACTTGCTTCCTGTCATCTAATTCGTGGTTTTATGAAGCTTTCTAGAATTTCCAATTCAAGTCCCTTGTGCCAAGATCACACCTCCACCTGATAAATTACAAGAGGTGTCAGGCACTGTACTAATATAAGACTAATTAGTTTGTGTGCAACAAATGATGCAGAAATAATGCATGTAATCTCCCCAGAAATGAGAGAAACAGTGAGTGATATTCCTAAAATATGTGGGTGGGTACAGGTACAGCTCTGCTGCATGATTATAAGGTGTTGTGCTTTGATATAAGTATAACGATCTAGGATTAAAATCAGTATTCAGCTCAAATACTTAATCCCGCTTCAGTTTCACTGGTTAAAGAACTTAATTATAGCAGCATGAATTTTTATGCTACTGGTTAGCGAACTAATATCAAATGAACCAAACAAATCATTAAAAAGAGAAGAAAAATAATACCAGTGGAGGAACAGAAGCGAAGGCGAATTAAACCCAATAATGAAACTGAAAGCTAACAAGAAAAGAAGTAGATTTCTATGAGCTGTGCGATTCTGACTGGGTCGTTTGGGGAGCACTGATAGAGACAAAAGAGACCCCATCCAACTTTGCAATCGAGGTTTTAAATTCACGAAAGCGGACTATATTGACCAAATTGGAGGCGAGTTGGTGGGAAATTTAATTCTCAGTGATTAATTTGTGTGTGTTTATATTATATTTGTAACACAAGCTCGGCGATTGGAGAAGCGAAAGTGAAGGTTGAAAGTAAGACAAAAACAAATAATAATAAAATAATAATAATAATCTACGAGACTACGACGGTTCAACTTGGTATGGAACTATGCACTATGGAGATTGAAGAATGAGCAAGTGAACGTCAGAGCCAACTTTTGTGGAATTCACGTTACCTCAGGTTACCTGACTCAAGCAAATTATGAACGGACGATTCTTTTAATATGGCACGAATCTCAAAACACCCTACAGTCTCCATAGGCATCGGATTGAGTTTTGCCCAAATAAAATTAATCTGGACCGTCCGTTTCAATTTGCTTGAGTCAGGTACCTGAAAGGATACGGATCCACTTTTGTGATGCTAATTTAGGACCAGCTCCCTGACTTGCTCAACTTATAGGAATATCTCACATCAGTTTTTTTTTTTTTCTTATTTTGTGAGGAATCAATTTTGGAGTTCATTTTATTATTTTTTTAAAATTTTACTTTTTTTTTTTAGAATTTTTGAAAATCATTGTTTTTTTGAATTTTTTATTTAATGAAAACTATGATTTTAAAAAATTCTAAAAAAAATAGTAAAAAGTTTCCAAAAATTTTCATTTTCATTTTAATATAAATATCATATTGAAAGTTTCGAATGGACTATTTAAACTTTGAAAATGAAGATATGAGCAGGAAGTTTCAAATCGACTATTTGCCCATCTCATATATATATAGAGAGAGAGAGTGTTTGACTAATATGCTTTCGGTAGCATTTCGGCCGAAATGTCATAGGGCCAAATATCAAAATTTCATATTTGAAACATCGACCTAAGTAGCTAAGTAAATTAGTTATATATTGAACTTGTAGAATACCAATTTTTACTATTTTTAAATTTGTTTACTATATTTTATGATTTATGAAAGATGGCAAAAAATGGCCTATTGACATTTATCTTTTATTTTTAAGCAATTTTTTTTGTCATCTTTCATAAATCATAAAAAATAGTAAAAATTTTCAAAAATCGTAAAAGTTGGTATTCTACAAGTTCAATATATAACGAATTTACTGAGCTACTTAGATCGACGTTTCGAATTTGAAATTTTAAAATTTAGTCCTATAACGTTTCGGCTGGAGTGCTACCGAAAACATATTAGTAAATGAGGACATAATATACATATATAGATGGCCCTAAATCTGGAAATTAACAAATTAATTTCGAGATATAAGAAGGCGGACCATTTTCTCCATCCTGACTGATTTCTTTTACACTAACATTAGCAAATAATACTAGAAATGGAATTCACAACCTCGTCACAAAACTGAGAATGGATAATATTTTCCTTTGCGAGAAAAACATCTATGTATCTTATCTCTCTGGCTATTTTTTTTTAGAAAAAGAGGAGTTTGTTGATGAAAAAATATTATCCATTTTTTATTTTGGGACGCTATAGCATCTATTGTAACAAAAACAAATTTATTCTTTCTATTTCACAAAATTTATTTGTTATTATTACGTAAGATTTAATTATAATTTTTTTTATTAAATACAAAAGATTTTGGGCCATTTATATATGTATAATATGTCCTCATTTATGAAAATAAATAGTCATCATTTCAGCTAGCTGATTACTTGATCGCACAATATATTTTAAAAAAAATTACTTGATCGCACAAAATTTTGTTTGCAATCAGTAATTTTCTAATAAATTGAACTACAAATCGTACTTAATTGTTCATGCTGTTTCAATTGTTCGTTTTTTTTTTAAACCTTGGCAGTAGCTGCCAATTACAGTTTCATTTGTTAAAATGTTGAAAGGGATTATTTAGCTGAATTCATATCACTTGAGGTACTTCACCGTTTGAGTTTGAATCCAGTCCATTTGCGTTATATATTCCCGTTTTGAGTCTGAATTGATCCGAATTCTGATTAGATTAGAATTAGATTGTTCAAATATTCAAACTCAAACCGTGAGATAATGCTGAGGATCCGAAATCATACCTAGCTTAATAAAAAATGGAAAAAAGGAATTTTCAGCCTTTTGTCAGTTTGTGTCAATTATAGAAGCTCTGATACCAAAGGAAGTACCTCAATTAATAGGATTTTTTTTAAAAACAGTAATTAAAATAATAAAAGTTAAAAAAACGACATGATTGCGGGGTTTGTTATAAAAACAGCAAAAACCGAATAGGCTATTCGGTTAAGTTTGTTTTTTGCTTCACCGAATAGGCTATTCGGTTAAGCAGTCGGTTTTAATAGGAGTTGTGGGAACATGACCACAGAAGATCCATAGTACAGCTTAACCGAATAGACTATTTGGTTAAACCAAAAAATTGGCTTCACCGAATAGCCTATTCGGTGAAGTTATTTTTCCAACGCTGCAAGTTGAAAACTGAAAAGAACTATTTTAAATTTGATGAAAAGTTGAAAACTGAAAAGAACTATTTTAAATTTAACTTGTACAACGCTGCAAGTTCTTTTCATGGATAACCGAATACCCTATTCGGTTAACAATAAAATTAAAAAAAAAAAAAAACTCATAACCGAATACCTTATTCGGTTAACAATAAAAAATAAAAAAATAATCTAAACCGAATAGGGTATTCGGTTAATGGGGGGTGTTACTGGAGTGGTTACAGAGTTCGAGGATCTGTTACTTTGAAATTTGCTTAACCGAATAGCATATTCGGTGAAGCGAAAAAAAAACCACTTAACCGAATAGGCTATTCGATTTTTACTGTTTTTATAACAAACTAAGCAATCATGTCGTTTCTTTAACATTTATTATTTTAATTACTGTTTTTAAAAAAAATCGCAATTAATAACTTGCGATGAAATTTTTTTTTCATTGGGAAATGTTACATGGCGTGTTCAGTGTAATTAGTGCAAAGAGAAAATGACCACTAGCGTGTCATTTTGTAGTTTAACCAGTCATTATCATAGATTCGTAATAATCCTTTGTCAGCATTTGCGTTGATTATTGCAAATTGAGAGATTCAATTTGAGTAGGTATTTAACAAGTCAGATTTTGACTTTTCTATGGAGAACTCTTAAATTTTTTACTCAAAACGATGAGGCTTCCCAGCACTCTGAACAAATCTGAACATATTTCATCTATTTATCCGTGACTATAACAAAAAATTACAACAACTACAAGTACATACTTATCATTTTATCATTTTATGAGAAAGACTAAAATATACAAATTAAAAAAAAATTCAATATATATGATTAATATTTTTAAAATCAAAGAAGTGACTAAGTAGTAAGTACCCTCTACTATTAATATAGATCCGTTTTATAAATCAGGAACAATTGATTTTTTTTCAGCAACTCGAAAAATTACGAAACAACAATAACAATACTAATAAAAAAAGTGTTGCTTAAATTAGTAGTAAAAAAAGTGACCAACCAAAAAATAGTCCTATTATTCTACTATTATTTGGCGGAAAAATAGAAAATTAAGACCTTTTGTTCTTTTAAAAATAGTGTTATAAAGAACTAATTTTTTATTTAGTGATAAAAATATAACATCCTTTATGTGAGATGTGAATTGAAAATCCAGACGAAGATATTATAAATATTGAAATTTAAAGGACTATAATTTATTGCTTGAACTATTAATTAATTTGATTCGGCTCCATATTTCATTTTGTTTGGAACATGTTTAACACAACTTCCCAAATAATTAATCACACTGGTCCACTCGTTCGGTCGTTCCGGGTTAACCGACAAACCCATTAAGACGAGTTCATCCATTAAGGATTCGTCTGATTTTGTACTTATCTTAAAAAATAAAATTTTCTTCTCAAGCATATTTTAGTATGGAATCATGTTGAACCGTTTGAATCAATAGAACTTTGAAACCAAAAATATAAAATATGAAATATAATGAGGTGTGAAAGACATGAGGTATTGGAATCCTCATCTTTGATCATATATCTTACTTACTTTTAATTTTCTTTGGAGAGCAACTTGCACTAATTTATTTGGACGGAGAGTAGAGGAAACAGGAAAGTGAGAAAGGTAGAAGAAACTTCATAATTAATTTTTATTTGGTTGAATATAAGAAGATAAAGATAAATGGATGTTATGTTTTAAATTTAAATTTTATTCATCTCAAAATTAAAACGTAATGAATGTGAACAAGATTAACTAAATAAGAGAATTAAAAATATAATATATTTTTTCTATATCTTTTCTACTCTCTTATTTTATTTATATATTTTTCTTTCCTTTCATTTCGTGTAAACTAAAACATAATGTTAGAAACTTCTTAACTTTTAAGAAAGATAAAAGTCTTGATTGACCGGGTCATTCAAAAATTAAAATAATATTTGTATTAAATTCAAACCTAATGTGAAAGGAGACCCTTTTAACAATGGCTCCGGTATATTTACTTCATACCTAATGTGCCGACATTTTTATTAATATCCAAGTTTAATACAAATTATTAATTATACTCAGAACTCAACTCAATATCGAAATATACCCAAGCCGGCCATAAAATGGCCGGCTATGTACCTTTTTTTTTTTTCCCCGCATTTCACCCTTTATATACCCCTTTTTTTCTCTCTCCTCTCACAATTCTCCCATCTTCAACCGAATTCTCTCTTCTTTAAGGTAAATTTTTTTTTTATCTAATTTAATTTTTAATTTATTTATTTTAGGGTTTAGGATTTAGGTTTTAGGTGTTATAATTTAGATTATGTTGTTGTAATTTAGTATAATTAGCTAAGTTAACCAATATTTAGTGTAATTAGCATAATTCAATATTTAGGGTATTTTGGCCTTTTTTACCATAATTATGTTGATTAAGCGTAATTTTACCGAAATTAGCACGTTTGACCAATATTTAGGGTATTTTGGTATTTTTTATCATAATTAGGCTAATTAAGCACAATTTAGTGTAATTAGCACAGATGACCAATATTTAGGGTATTTTGGCCTTTTTTACCATAGTTATGCTTATTAAGCGTAATTTAGTGTAATTAGCACGGTGGAAAGAATTTTTAGGGTATTTTGGTCTTTTTACCATAATTAGACTGATTAAGCGTAATTTAGTGTAATTAGCACATATGACCAATTTTTAGGGTATTTTGGTCTTGTTTACCATAATTAGGCTGATCAAGCATAATTTAGTGTAATTAGCACAGATGACCAATATTTGGGGTATTTTGGCCTTTTTTACCATAATTATGCTGATCAAGCGTAATTTCACCGAATTTATGTTATTTTAGATATCAGGATGCCTAGAGCACGGCCTACCCAGCGTCCAGTAGTGGACGAGCCGATCAGTACTAGCAGCACGGAGCACATCAGTCCTCTCCTGTGGATTCCCCACAGCGAGCACCGAGTCTCACTGGCTTCTCGTGAGGTACGTTCCTTTTCTTATATTTTCATTAAATTTTGTTGGATTTAAATTTTATTATGTTGTCACCATGCGGATTATATTTTTCAACGCAGGACACGGATCTTCTAGATGTGAAGTTGAGGTGCGTTCACATGAGGTACTATGAGGTGATGGAGCCGTACCTCGTCAACCTGGGTCTCTACCAGGTTGTGGACATCGTGCGGACAGAGAAGAGCATCATCAATGCATCTCTCATCGCTGGACTGGTGGAGCGATGGCGTCCCGAGACGCACACGTTTCACATGCCATTCGGAGAGATGACAGTGACTCTCCAGGATGTGAGTGCTCTCTGGGGTTTGTCTATCCGTGGCACACCCGTCGGCGGCGTCTCTGACAGCACCAGATTCGCAGGTTATGTCGAGGAGTTATTGGGAGCTGATCCTTCCTATATCATTGGGGAACATGGGAGGTTGAAGTTCCATTTGCGGATGATGAGATTACGGCAGCACTTCATCGCGGGTCTCTCGGCAGATTCCACCGAGCTGGAGATTCAGAGGTAAATTTTTATTAATATCTACTAATTAATTTATAATACGATGATTCTATTAGAATTTTTATATGTTTTGTATTGCAGATATACACGGGGCTACGTGATGGACCTTTTTGGTTCTGTCATGTTTCCTGATTCCAGCGGTGATCAGATGCCGATGATGTATCTCCCGTTGCTGATGGACATTGAGCGGCCGTCGTCGTACAACTGGGGTGGAGCTGTCCTGGCGTATCTATACTACCACCTGTGTCGTAGTAGTGAGGTAAGTCACCAACTCTTATTTTAGTGTAAATTATTTAATCAATCAATCCATCAAAATAGGCTGATGTGTAATGTTCTTGAAAATGAAGCCGACGGCGAAGCAGATGTACGGGCCGGTACTCCTGCTTCAGCACTGGTCGTGGTCACGGCTACCGGTGGGCCGTCTTATCCCCAATGAGGCGCCGGATTGGGGAGAGCCAGATGTGTTTCACTGCCCGGCATACGCCAAGAAGTGGCACGGTTTCCACCACTACCAGGATCGGACCCACGGTGCTACCGTTGGGATCAGGCCAGTCCGGTCAGAGCTTCAGAGTTTGCCTGAGCCTCTTGTTGAGTGGACGCCGTACGATCAGTTGTACGAGGAGTTCCTCTTGCCGGGCAGTGTGACTGACGAGCAGGAGCGGGCGATGTGGTTCTATCGAGGTCCACTCATACATTTCTGGACAGTG
Organism: Carex littledalei; assembly: GCA_011114355.1. Classification (NCBI taxonomy): domain Eukaryota; kingdom Viridiplantae; phylum Streptophyta; class Magnoliopsida; order Poales; family Cyperaceae; genus Carex; species Carex littledalei. Next base: position 9,296,639 of record CM022090.1, on the reverse strand, counting down.
GAGCACCACTACCCAGATCGGGTACTCCGCCAGTTTGGTCGAGTGGCGTTGATTCCCAGAGATCCATCTTTGCCGAGTTCCACGCACCGAGACCTGCACAGGTAAGTCGTAGTCTATTGTATTTATTGTTAAATACATCATATTACTTGATAGATTTTTATTGCAACTAATGTCTTCCTTACAGCGTTACCCACCGAGCACGACTAGATAGGGACTGGAGCACCCATTACGATGCATACTACGGGACGGCCCAGGATCCTCAGTATATAGACTTCTATCACGAGCCAGATGTGCTTCAGCAGACCCAGGGTTATCCCCAGTTGAGGTACGATGTATGGTACACGCAGGTCTGCATGGCGAGTGTCTATTTGCAGGGTGATTACGGTGCCCATCTCCGCGACAGGATCAAAACGGATGATGGTTACCATCCCAACGGTCGTGCATGGGCTCGCCAGGTAAATCACCTAAAACCACATAGTTTTGGTCTAACTTAGTAGTACATCAAGGTTTGATCTGACATGCCAAATTTTTTTCAGCTTTTAGCCGCGATCAAGGAGTGCGGGCATGGGATCCGCATGCTGGGAAGGAAGAACTGGAGACGGCTTGGGTACCGCACACTCAAGAAGAATGCGAATGTGGTTGAGGATGCCGGGCACGGTGGAAAGATCATTGGTATGCTGCGAGACGCTAGAGAGAACATCAACTGGCGTGAGATAGATCCGCAGGAGCCCGATCTGACCCCAGTTCTGCTAGATGATATGCCACCTTCCCCCGATTCACATCCAGAGTGGGACTACCATCGTTGGGTATTGTCCGACATTGGGTGGACGGCATGGTACGACGAGCATGGACGTCCGGTGCAGCCTCATGTATGTCATACTTCAGTATCTGTCAGGTTTTAATAAATTTTTTCATTCAGATCAAATTTAATAATTTATGTGTATGATTGCAGGGTCCAGCAGAGATGCCACCACAGCCACCACCTGCGGAGACCGATACTTCTGAGTACGAGTCCCTCTCGTGCAGTCTCCATGAGTTCGAGGAGAGTTTCATGTCGGCACCGACATGGCCCCGATATGGCACAGAGATGCCGCATGATGGAGAGGCTAGTGGTAGCGGGTCTCATACTCAGCCTGCCTTTGGGACTGGGTTTGCCGCATCTATCTTCGCTACACCTCCGCCAGTACCGACAGTCTCTACGGGCGATGCCAGATGGGATACTGCCGAGCAGATACTGAGGTCTGTCGATGCCCCAGATGAGCCCGAGAGAGACAGAGCCTGGCCGCGCTGGCACCGGGCGAACGCCGGAGTACCGCCTCCGCGATATTCCCCCTCTCTGTTTTAGTTGTATTTTTACTAGTTTTGTACTATTTATATTTGATATACTATTTATGTTTGGTATATTTGGATTATCATATATTTCGGTTCTTGTGTATGTGTGCTTTTATGGTACTATTTTTATATTTTACAGATCAAAATAAATTATCATAATAATGCTAAACAGAAAATATAACAACATTAAAATAGTAGCACAATATAGCGTATTTCAATTAATATAGCGTATTGTAAAGTAAAGTAATGTAATGTAATTTAGCGTAATTTAACATAATATAGTGTTATTCAATATAATTTCAATTAATATAGCATATTTTAGTATAAATATGCTAATTATATATCAAAAGAAGTAATATACCAAATAATTTAAACAAAAAATTTCAAATTTTCAGTGTTAAATATCAATACTTTGATCTTCATAGTGTCTCTCTCTAAAAAAAAAAAAAAAAAGGTACATAGCCGGTCATTTTATGGCCGGCTTAGGGAGGGAACATAGCCGGCTAGAAAATAGCCGGCTTGGGTATATTTCGATATTGAGTTGAGTTCCGGGTATAATTAATAATTTGTATTAAACTTTGGATATTAATAAAAATGTCGGCCTAATGTGAAAGGAGACCCTTTTGACAATGTCTCCATTATATGCTATCACAATCACATATAAAAGCGGTAAATACTTTATTTTAACAGAGCAGTTTTAATCAAAATAATGTTGCATAAAATTTGAACTTTTAAAATATTTACCCATAAAAGTCTTAAATCAAATAGTTGTACACGTTGGCGTAATTAGAAACGCAGAAGGAAGTCAAAACAAAAAAAGAAGTAAACAAAAAAACAAAAGAATTGCAGACAACAGAAGGACCAAAATGAAAAATTAAAAGAACAAAAAGAAAATGTCAAAGACTCAAAGGTAAATAAGACTTAAGATGTCTCATTGATTTAATTTATTTGATATTTTTCTATTAGTACTACTTAACTTAGAACATGTTCTAGTTTCATAATTTTATTTTGCTTATAATTTTCCATAACCTTTATTGCATAGTATTTTTAAATTTAAATGATGTTGTTATTATTCAACTTGTAGGTGTAGATTCACTAGTTCACATCTTGTCAGCTTGCCGTTAATGCAAAGGAACCGTTCTAGACGAGTATAGGTGAGAATATACACACAATATTGAGACACAATCAGAAAAGAATAAAATTATGTTATTGCTCTCTATATCTCTTGTTATTATTTTACTTATATTGCAACTTCATTTAAATTTTACAACATATATATATTAATGAGTAATGAATATCCATTCTCTAACTACTCTTGCTAGTTGTGTTATACTTAGTTAACTATTAAATCGTGTAAATAAATTCTAGCAAATCCCAATAAAGTTTAGACCTTTAAAACATGTATAGATGTATGAAATAAATGTGTTTTAATGTTTTATTTAGTAAATAATAAAAAATTATTATTATATTAGTATACTCGTTATTTATCCGCTACTGTTTTGTTATTCGACAACCATAACAGATAAGAGTAGGATACAGATAATATAATTCGTAACAGATAAAAATAGAATACAAATAAAATACAAATAAGTACAATTTGTAACGGGTACGGATATAAACATGCTTCCACCCAACTCTTATTTTATCGTATCCGCTAACACCGCTAGTCCCATCGGAATTGGAGTATTCGGATCAAATAAAAAAATCATCCTGAAAATAATGACGAGATGAAATAACTCCAACTGAAATTGGACGGATTATATTCTCGGCCGGAGTGTGCTGCAGAAGCAATATTTTAAAATACATTTTTGTTTATGTATACGAAAGATCACTGTATATTGAATATGCAATATATGGTTATGTGGATTTTAATGTCAATTTATATATGTAGATTTTAAAATAAATTGTTGTTAGACTCTATATAGTTTGAGAATATCTATAAGTAATTTATCATATTAATTCTTTAGAAATTGAGTGAGAATAATACTCTAAAATTCTAATTTAGTAAAAATCACTAATAATGCACAGTGATTTTCATGAAATAAAATTCATGATAAAATTATAAATAAAAAATCATGAATTTTGATGTAAAGAAAACCTAAAAACTCAAAAGAGGTGAATTTAAATTAATTTTTTAAGTTATGAAGAGAATTCTATGTGCGCATAATGGGGTACTCCTAACATAAACCGTAATCAACTCCTAGGCGTTCGCATGAGTCTGCATGTAGTTGCATGGACGGTGTTGTATATAGTATTATGTGTTTGCACGACCACATATATGTGACTACATGACATTTTGAGCGGCAGCAGACCACATATGCATATGCGGTCGCATAAGCGGTCCATGCAAGAGATCAAAAAAATTCACAACGTGAACAGATACGTCACGGCACGATACGTTTGCCAGTCACGTGCCGTGACTCACATGTCTCGTGCCTTGGCCATTTGCGTGACGTGACCATCTTTTGAAAAATTGGCACGTCATGTTACGCAAAAGATCTCATCACGGCATGGCACATGAGCACGCGAGTCACGTGTAATTAGGACCGTTAGATCTTAAATTTGACAAAAAGAAAGTTAAACGTGACCAAACATGACAAACGTGACTAGTCACGTGCGGTCACGGCGTGACTAACATGCCATGACCATCTTTCCAAATTTGATCACGGCACGACACGTATAAATTTGACTTGATCACGACACAACATGTGACCTCAATTAATCACAGCGTAACTAGTCATGACACGACACATATTTAGATCTCTGTATATGTAACCGCATTTAAAAATACTGTTGAGAAGAGAGTACACAAGAGAGAGAAGGGATGATCAAACCTGACCAATTTCTATTTACTTGGTTAAGAATATTAAATTTTGAAAAAAAAAAAAAGAGGGAAGAGAAACTATTAAATTTTGTAACTTTAGATGAAGTAAGCTATCTACATTGTTCTCTCCCCTTCCCTCCCTTTACATACCCTTATTTATGTGGAGCACGTTCTTAAGATCCGTCCAACTGGAATCGGACGGATTGGATCGAATATCAAATCCATTCTAAAAAAGATAAGGTATAAATCTGGATACTTTAAATTTCATCAGACGGTCCAAATTGAATAATAAATATTTATTGTCTCTATTATGATAGCCTATATGGACACCGTGTAAATAATTGGCTTAGTTAAAGTCTCATTCAAATATATTAGACAACTTCTTTCTTTAAATCTAGTAAACAAGTCTCAACAACTGATAATTCATCTTGAAAATCATAATTACCTCCTTAAATTCTTATTCTTCTCTACACTTTTAAGTTTAAACCCTCTTCTTACAGGGAAAAATATGAAAACAGAGTTTCAAGAAACATAGTACATGGGATTGGGGATCTTAAAGTTCCAATCGGCCAAATAATCGCCTTGTAAATCGCTCCATTGATCGCCTACATTGTCTCTTATTCTGTATGCTTTGTCGATCAACTGCTTCCTGATTGCCGATTTGAAGATTTTCGCACCTTTTCCCTTGTATTCTGCGGTCCTGGAATTTTTTTTCACACAAACACATTTCATTTATTGGTGATTTGATTTGGAAATTAGGCAATATTGACAAACTCGGTTCAATTATTTACCTCATGATGAGCCGTTTATAGCCGAAATATCCCTGATCCTGCAAATTTGCTGTGGTTATGTCACGGAATGTCAAGTCGTCTTGGCCGGTGAGAAGGAATACCTTGTATCCTCGCTCGATGAGCTTGTTGAATAAGTCGAGCACAGGAAGGATGGCTGAGCACATTCCTTTTGCTGCCCATTTAAGCGCTGCTGTATCAAATAGCATCCCTCTACATGAAAAAATGAACCGCAAAAATAAAAATTAAATTATGATAACAGGACACTAGAACTGCGAGCTTAGTTCATTGGCACGAACCCCCATCTCTCAACTGAAAGACACAGATTCATTCTCAAGATTAGCAACTAATAGATGCTGAGGTGTACTCGCCCTTTAATAAAAAAATGATCACAGGACACTACACTGCAAAAAGAAAAAAGAAATTGAGAGAGTATATGTGTACAATTTTAGCCTGTGCAAATAGAACCACCAATCCACCATGCATGTGAAAAGGCAAGTTTTAAAATAACGGGAGCAAAATCAAAAGAAGTAGCAGGAACATTGAATTAATTGCATCCATCATCTCTGGAATTTCTCTTCACAAAAGAGGAAATGAAAAATAAAAACAAGGGTTTCAAAAAAATTAAAATAAAAACAAGGACACAACAAAATGTCCAGAATAGTTGAAAGATTTGGTATAATTAGGCCCAGTAATATAATGAGCCTTTTATAATGGGCTCTATTTGAACAATTTAGGCCCACTAATTAATAATATTTCTCAAATATTTAAAAAGGTTATTATCATTACCCAAATTGTTTCCCTCGGTAATACAAGAGATTAGAGAGGCATGTATCATCAATATCCAGCACCCATGCATCCATGCCATCATCACCGGCATCCATTCCATCGAGATACATGCTGATCATCTCCATCAGTCTCCAAATCTCTGTTGTACTGCCCACCAAGCATGTACCCACCGACATACAGTACGCATTCCATCGGAACACTGCGCCAGGTTCCGGAATTGTTCACCTCGACCACAACCCTCCAGCTCAGGCAATAACTCGAATCGAACAGTGTGTTCGGGAAAAGGGGTCCGAATTTATGTGCCACAGTTGTTATGGCAAAATAATTTCCACATTGCAAGGATCCGAGAGATGATGAAGCCTAAGGCTTTGTGGAGGTGAGACTTTGAGATGCCAGTTTTGAACTCACCTGGATGGAGATAATTAGTGACAAGAGATTAATTGAGCTTAATTTGGAATTAATTATCAAGAGATTAATTAATAATTGAGCAGAGTTTATGGAACATTTAGATTTAACAACACATGTATTTCCTTTCCCCTTTATGCATCAAATATACAAGAACCCATGAAGAAAACAAAAGGTAAGCATCAATAAAAAAGAGGGAAAAGATAATTAGAATTAATAGAGTGAAATTTAATTCATTGAGAGAGCTGAAGAGAAGGGAACAAAGATGTGGAGAAAGAGAGAGAGAGAGATAATACCTAGAGAAGCAAAAGGCGGCACTGGCATTGCATGCATTTAATCCATTTGGTGAGATTAGTTGTACAGAGGATGTGGGGTTTTAAAATAAAGAAAGCAAATGGAATGGCCTGTTAATGTGGCTTACATCAGGCCCAGGGATATATATTACTTGAATCTTGTTCCTGGCATCGAATAAAGATGATTTATAACAACCTTTAGTCAAATAACACGGTATTGTTTTTTTTTTTGTAAAGGTTGAAGTTCAAGCCACCAAATTATTTAATTTTTATAAAGAATTATTCTTTCTAAATTTCGAACCTGTAACTTTTTATACGGAAAATATTGCCTTTGTCATCTAGATTAAAGACTGGTTCTCATAACATAGTATTGTTGACTGAGTCGAGCAAATCTTATTGAATTTTTATTACTAGTAAGTTATTTAAACGGAAATTCAATTGATGAATCGCACAAAGATATTGTTATTAAATGGAAGATACGGCTCTTTAATTTGTATAGTAGTTTTGAACTTTCCAAAGTGTGGTAGTAAAAATCTTTTCTAACTATACATAAAATTAAATGAAAAGTCGCATGATAGACTATGATGGATGAAAGTTAACTTTTTATTTCATTTTAATGAAACAGTCATTTATGTCTTTTATCAAAAATAAAAATTGCATGAAAATCGAAAACAACATATTATCTATTGGATGGAACTAGATATTGAGATTATTTTTGTTGTAAACCCCGTAGGCGAACTAGATATTGAGATTTGAATTTTTTTTTTTTTTTTTTTGCGGAGAAATGCCTTAGGCTTTATATTACACAAACAGGCTCAGTACAGAGTTTACATGCCAGTATTGCAGTGTATTCTAAGAACCACAATATTGAGAATGTTTAGCATGCAATTTGGAAAAAAAAACCCTGCCTAAAAATTACAATCCAAAACCATCCTTAATCAGGTTTGAAAATAGGATACGTGTAGCCCCTGAGATTCCATTCTTCAACTCTTCCTTTGACCGCCAATTGATCAGCTAGGAGATTTTGGCTTCTCTCTATGTGATAGCATTTGAAATCCGGTATTGCCCTTAGCATTTTCCAGACCGTAAAGCACTCAATGAAAGCACGTACTCCAGGTGGATTCCAGCGGTGGTTGTGGACTACTGACAAGCTGTTGCTCGACAGTTTGTGATGAAGTCACATACCAGGATTCCTAAAGATTGCACTTCCTGTACCGCTGTCATAAGTGCGAGTGCCTCAGTTTGCAGTGGGCAGCATGCCTGGACCAAGAGAGAGGCATAGAAAGACGCTCCTCCCCCTTACATATGACGACTCCTATTCCACCCTTCCAGTTACGGGTCCAAGACCCGTCAACCCAGCATTTTACCTGATCCATTTGGTATTCATCCCGCACAACTGGTATCAGGTCTTCCTCTTGAGTTCTTCCAGGCCGTCTTGCGGTCCCTATTAATTATGATTCATGATGTATTCTAGTATAGTAATCAGAGAAGCTCCGAATATCTGGTTTATTCCCCCCATACCTCACATCATTCCGACACCGCCATAAAGCCCACATAGAATTTGCAATTTCGGTTTATTGGTTTTCATTAATGACTTCAATCATCTCCGTTAGAATATCCACCATCGGCGCTGTCAGTGTATGGGAGGTGATGCCCAGATTGAAGTTATACCAGCAAGCCCTTGCAAATGAGCATAGAAATACCATGTGATTTGTGTCTTCCTCACATCAGCACGTACCGCACAGATCGTGTCCACTTGAATCCCTCGTGAGGCCAGTGTAGCCCCCAATGGCAATGCTTTTCTGATGAGTTTCCAAATGAAAATCCCGACTCTAGGTGCTATGTTACCTCTTTTCCAGACCCAGTCCCATAGTTTTGCGGTTCCTACAGCATTACTAGTTACCGTACCTCTAAGTTGGTTGTATGCATCCCTTACCCTAAAACCCCATTTGCTGTCCCACTACAAATTAACACATCCCTTTGCCCCTCTCCATTAGAAACTGGGACTGTATTCAAAATGACTAAGCAGTTTGCATAGCCATAAAGTTCAATTAAAAGCTGAGTGTTCCAAAGGCCCGTACTTTCATCTATGAGGTCATTGACAAGGAGGTTCATACACTGCCTATTTGGGGGAGGTATGTCGATGGCCCCTTCAAACCATGGTTCCCCAAAAGCATGACATTGTTCCCCACCTGCCAGTTTTCATTGGAGCATCGGTTTCAACTTATCTCTCAGGTTCATCAAGGATCGCTAGAAAATTGTGCAATTGTAGGTTCTTCCGGATTGCCACAACAAACTTCTAGGGATGTATTTCGCACATACCAGAGCCGACCATTGTGTATCACACCCTGCTGCCAGCTTCCATAGGTACTTCAGCAAGAGTGCCTCATTAAAACATGTCAAATCCTTGATTCCGAGCCCTCCTTCTTCTATTGGTCGGTGCACAATGAACCGTTATTCCCCGGCAACGGCGCCAAAAAGCTTGATCACTCAAAAGAGAGTAATGTTTCTTTTAATATTTATAAACTCGAAAATGCTATCAGTTCAGACTGCAAGCGCACAATCCTATCGAGTAGTATATTCGAGGTCGATCCACAGGGAATATTGGTTCAATGCTTTGAGCGATCGAATCACAATCTTTCGAAAGGCTAGACGAAATCTGAAAATTGAGAGATGTTGTTGTGATCAATGTAAATTATGAAGCAATTAAAAGTAATTAAAATAAAGATAGAGATGAGAATTCCTAGGGTTTCGGCACACCATTGCCACTCAATCCGCCTTGACAATATATTCCTGTTGCGTCTGATTTCCTGTTGTTGTTTTATGAAAGATAACCACATAGGTCACTGCGATTTATATTACGCAAGAATGACAGATCTTTCATCGAGATTCTACATAGGACACTGCGATTTTCCTTACGCAAATGTCTGATCTCTCAAAACCCCAAATTACTACAAAGATCACTGCGATTTTCCTTACGCAAGTGATGGAATTTGGTACGCATTTTGTTGGTCTGGTTTATGATTTTCTCGCTAAGATTTTCTTCACATAAACCTAATAGATCTCAACGAGGCTAATTCATACAAATAGTTTCTCTTACCATTAAAGTACTGTCACTACCCTAACGGACTCAAACTAGATCATTGAAATTAGATGAAGAGATAGTAAATCACAAAAGCATTTTGTTTCAACAACAAGAAATCATAATCAACAGAAATATATATATCAAAACATCAAGAGTAACAAGGTTTACTGCCTAGCCCTAAGAAAAGGAACTTAGCTGCGGAACGTCATTGTTACAAGCACTCCTCTCTTCTCACTTTAATCAAATCTAACCCTAATTACAAAGATAACTATTCCTTCTGCCCAGGGGCCTTATATAGGAGTGGAGGGACGTCTGGAGGTTGAGTAGGGGCTAAGAAACTGATCTGAAAACAGCTGTCGGCAGTTATTCCCCAAGAGACGCCTTCGGATACGGACCGTATCAAGTGATACGGTCCGTATTAGGACCTTGACGGTTAGGGTTTAATGCTTCCAGCGCTATCTCTTGGTCTGTGCTAGGCCTGGTTCGTATCAGGCAATACAGACCGTAACAGAGACTTCGTCGATAAGCGTCGCTGATCCGATTGACCCGATTCTAGCTCCATTTGGTGTAAAATAGTCCCAAAACCTGTTTTATGTAATAAAACATAAAGAATGGTGACAGTAGCCTTTTTCTCTAATTAATTAAACATAAGTGTGAGAAAATATGCAAAACCTAAGCCAAAACCCTACGTAAATCATCATTATTTTGACTCTGATCACCGGAGCAAAGAGCAGATAGGCTTGAGATTTGAATTGATGGGTGCATTTATGAGAGGTGGGGCTACGGTACTATGTATAGCGCATGTCCGTTCGCACTATGGATATATATTTTTACTTTTTTAACTTTAAAAAGTTGATCTGAATTATTGAACATGATCTCTATAAAATAATTGTACTTTGAGGTCGAATTTTACATTTTTTTAAATTTTTTTACTATTTTTAGGTAGGTAGAAAATCACTATTTTTTAGCGGTAGCCTATTGTTCTATTTTTTTTTTTCTATTTTCAGTTTTTTTGTTTATATTATTTTACATAACATATTTACTGTTTTATTATATGTTTTTTACATGTTTTTTGTTATATGTTTTTTTGTTTTCACATATTGACCATAATGTTAGACACATAGCAGTATCAATCATTTAGATTGGATGACCTTGCACCATCTAAGAATGCAGATGAGCCGAGCTATTCCATGATGTATATACAACATCGGATCCTCTCATAGCCCATGACGACGAGTCTGGCGGGTCACAAAGCCACGACTTTGTGCCCGTAACAATGGAGGCCTTCTTCATGACATCGCCGTCGGTGACGTACCCAGACACCATACACCATACAGGAGGATTCTGGCGATAGCACTTTTCCTTCTAAGACCCGAAATGCACCATACCGATTCATGCCGATCAATTACATGTAGTTTTTTTTTACGTTAGATTGTAGTATTTTTCATGTTGGATTGTAGTATTTTTCATGTTGAATTGTAGTATTTTGTAGCATTTTATGTATATTATTTTTTACGGTTTATTCTATATATTAGTTCATTTGAATACTCATTTAGTATAACAAAACATATCACTAATTATATAAAAATACAATATAAAAAATAATACACTAATCAAGGAACATCGTTCAAAAGAAAGAGGAAAAGATGTGAACTTTATATATAACCTATTAAATTTATAACTCTAAAATTAGAATTCAGAGAAAATAAACTGTTTACACCTCTTTCTTTTTCCCTTTGTTATTTTGTAAGATCTGAGGAGAAATACTCTTTCATTCAATCATATTTTTTTGTTTTACACATCTTGTTCCTATTTATACTAAGAGGCTTACTAGCCGTTATGGTACCGTTGGTACTATTCCTAATTCCTAATCCTATTTTATACAGTAGCTGTGTACAGCTGTATATTTACTTTCTACTTTATTGCTTTACATACAGTACTAGAACAATTAATGCTATGTTTAATCTTGGCCACTTGATCGATGATGTACGACTGAGATCAATTATTCTCAACACCCTTCCTTTACATATCTTTATCTTGATCTAAAACACGCCCTTAATTAAGATCCTTCCAACTGGAATTGGACGGATTGGGTCGAGTAACAAATCCACTCTAAAAATACATGGCATCAGTCGATCTGGATAGTTCAAATTTTATCAGACGGTCCAAATTGAATAATAAAATATTTGTCGTCTCTGAATGAACACCGTGCAAATAATTTGTTTAGTTGAAGTGTAATTCGCATATATTTAACTTATTTCTTTAAATCTAGTAAACAAGTCTCAACAACTGATAGTTCATCTTGAAAATCATAAATATCTCCTTAAATTCTTATTCTTCTCTACACTTTTAAGTTTAAACCCTCTTCTTACAGGGAAAAATATGAAAACAGAGCTTCAAGGAACATAGTACATAGGATTGGGGATCTTAAAGTTCCGATCGGCCAAATAATCGCCTAGTAAATCGCTCCATTGATCGCCTACATTGCCTCTTATTCTGTATCCTTCGTCGATCAACTGCTTCCTGATTGCTGATTTGAAAATTTTCGCACCTTTTCCCTTGTAATCTGCGGTCCTGGAATTTTTTTTTCACACAAACACAGTTTATTTCTTGGTGATTTGATTTGGAAATTGGGGAATATCGACCGGTTCCATTATTTACCTCATGATGAGCCGTTTATAGCCGAAATATCCCTGATCCTGCAAATTTGCAGTGGTTATGTCACGGAATGTCAAGTCGTCTCGGCCGGTGAGAAGGAATACCTTGTATCCTCGCTCGATGAGCTTGTTAAATAAGTTGAGTGCAGGAAGGATAGCGGGGCACATTCCTTTTGCAGCCCAGCTTTTAAACGCTGCTGGATCAAATGGCATACCTCTACATGAAAAAAAAAGATCCACAGAAATAAAATCATATTATGATCACAGGACAATAGAACTGCGAGCTTAGTGCCGTGGTACGAGCACTCGCCTTTCTACTGAAAGATTCAAGTTCAATTCTCGATATAAATGCTGGTGTGTACTAAAGCTCTTTAATAAAAAAAAAATTATCACATAACACTACACTACAAAAAGAAAAGAAAATTGAGAGAGTACATGTGTACATTGTTTTAGCCTGTGCGAACCACCATGCATGTGAAAATGCAAATTTTAAAATAACAAGAGCAAAATCAAAAGAAGTAGCAGGCACTTTGAATAAATTGCATCCATTCGCTGGAATTTCTCTTCACAAAAGAAGAAAATGAAAAATGAAAACAAGGACACAACAAAAAGCCCAGACTAGTTGAAAATTTTGGTATAATTAGGCCCAGTAATATAATTAGCCATTTATGACGGGCCCTGTTTGAACAATTTAGACCCACTAAGTAACAATATTTCTCAAATATTTAAAAAGGTTATTATCATTACCCAAATTGTTTCCCTTGGTAATAGAAGAGATTAGATAGGCAGGTATCATCAATATCCAGCACCCATGCATCCATGCCATCATCACCGGCATCCATTCCATCGAGATATGTGCCGATCATCTCCATCACAGTCTCCAAATCTCTGTTGTACTGCCCACCAAGCATGTACCTACCGACATACAGTACGCATTCCATCGGAACATTGCGCCAGGGTCCGGCATTGTTCACCTCGACCGCAACCCTCCAGCTCAGGCAATAACTCGAATCGAACAGTGTGTTCGGGAAAAGGGGTCCGAATTTATGCGCCACGGTTGTTTTGGCAAAGAGATTTGTGAGTATTATGAGGAATAATTTCCACATTGCAAGGATCCGAGAGATGATGAAGCCTAAGACTTTGTGGAGGTGAGATTTTGAGATGCCAGTTTTGAACTCACCTGGATGGAGAGAATTATTGGCAAGAGATTAATTGAGCAGAGTTTATGGAACATTTAGATTTAACAACACATATATTTCCTTTCCCTTTTATATATGCATCAAATATACAAGAACCCCATGTTGACGGCAATTGCCATCAACCATCAAAAAAAAAATATACAAGAACCCATGAGGAAAACAAAAAGAAAGTATCAATAAAAAAGAGGGAAAAGATAATTAGAATTAATACTTAATAGAGTGAAATTTGATTCATTGAGAGAGCTGAAGAGAAGGGAACGGAGATGTGGAGAGAGAGAGAGAGAGTACCTAGAGAAGAATAAGGCGGCACTGGCATTGCATGCATTTAATCCACTTAATGAGATTAGTTGTACAGAGGATGTGGGGTTTTAAAATAAAGAAAGCAAATGGAATGGCCTGTGAATGTAAAGGGGATGGCTAACATCAGGGTCCAGGGATATATATTACTTGAATCATTGTTCATGGCATCAAATAAAGATGATTTATGACCACCTTTAGTCAAATAACACGGTATATTGTTGACTGAGTCTAGCAAATCTTATGGAATTTTTAAATTGAATTAATTCAATTGAGTGAATCGCATGAGGATATTATTATTAAATGGAAGATACGGTTCTTTTTGTTATTCTAGTTTTTCTAACTACACACAAAACTATATGAAAAGTCTCATGAGAATCGAAAACGACATATTATCTATTGGATGAAATTGATGGGTGCATTCATTCAGAGAACGGAGTAGGTCCGATGCCCATCGGACCTACGTTTAGGTTCAACGAGCATGATGACCGTCCGATCTATTTTAAAATTTGTGCGCACGAAAATTGAAACAAACACGCACGAAGTTCAAAGAGTTCTACACGACTCTTAAAGCAAATCGACGGTGATTAAACCCATCGAATCAGAGTAGGTCCGATGCCCATCGAACCTACTCTCAAGTGATTCATGAAAGGTGAGGTGCGGTACTATGCATAGCGTATATCAGTTTGTACAATAAATATAGATATATATATTTCCTTTTTAAGTCTGAATAATCAATCTGAATCATTGAACATGATTTTCATAATAAAATATACTTAGAAATCAAATTATATATTTTTTAGATTTCTTTACTATATTTTAGATAAGTAGAAAATCGTTATCTTTGAAATGATCCAAAAACATTAGATCAAATAATTTACTACCTATCTAAAAAGATATAAAAAAAATATTATAAAAAATATAAAATGAGTGATGCTATGGTGCTATGCATAGCACGGATGGCTAGTGTACTACGGCTCAATATGATACTTTTTAAAATCCTAACGGTCGATCTGAACCGTTCAATGTGATAACCATATGAATATGTACTTGCAAACTAAATTTTATATTTTTTCGAATTTTTTTACTATTTTTTTAGATAGGTAGAATTTTGATGGTCCAGAATTTCCAGAAAACACTGATTTTTCTACCTATCTAAAAAAATAGTAAAAAAATTCAAAAAAAATATAAAATTTAGTTTGCAAGTACATATTCATATGGATATCACATTGAACGGTTCGGATCGACCGTTAGGATTTTAAAAAGTACCATATTGAGCCGTAGTACACTAGCCATTGGTGCTATGCATAGCACCATAGCCTCACTCATATAAAATTTCACATTCAAGTACATCTTCATAGGAAGATCATGTTATACTATTTGGATTGGATTTAAAAATAGAAATATAAATTCATATTACTTGAATAAATATGTGTTATGTATAGTACTGTAGCCGATTCCAAATTTTTAATTTTATAATGTAGCATGCATGCAAGTTGATGCGGCTAAACACCAACCACCAATGACTAGAAAGCGACCACATATGTATCTACATCATGCAAGTCCACTGAATAACTGGGTTCCGATGGAGGGAATGGCATCCCCACCGGCGGATTGCTAGATGGGTGACACGTGTACTCCTCTTCTATCTAATGTTCCCGACCAAGTTTTTCTATCTGGAATGAGTCCAGCATTCCACTAATAGATATTTGATATAAAAAGCATCTTGCTAATTAAAAGGCCAGTTGACCGCACTAGAAGCAAAAATAAATCGATTATTGCTTTGCAAAACTTGTTATTTGTTTCTATTATATTAAAAATTAGGAAGATGCCTCTCGCATGATGTGCATCCATGCTGTTTGTTTTGTTTCATTAACGAAGAACTAAACGACACAATAATCCCAAATTATTTATTGAAACTAACTATATAAGAGTAGAACTATGGTGAGCTGTGCTCACCAACGGATTTGGTGAGCACACCTCCAAAAAACGCATTTTTAAAGTTCAAATAGTCGATTCGAACCTTCCAACGTGTTCTTCATATTAATATGTGCTTGGAGACCAAATTTTACATTTTTTGGAAATTTTTTACTATTTTTTTAGAATTTTTTAAAATCATCAGCTTTTCATTAAATAAAAAAAAATTCAAAAAACACTGATTTTAAAAAATTCTAAAAAAATAGTAAAAAATTTCCAAAAAATGTAAAATTTGGTCTCCAAGCACATATTAATATGAAGAACACGTTGGAAGGTTCGAATCGACTATTTGAACTTTGAAAATGCGTTTTTTGGAGGTGTGCTCACCAAATCCGTTGGTGAGCACAGCTCACCCTAGTTCTACTCAAATTATAGCATCCGTGCTTTTATTTTTGTATTTTTTTAATTCAAATCCAGGTACCAGGACCTCATTAGTTTGTTTTAATAAGTTTTTAATTAAAGAGATCGAAATGTAGAAATCAAGCTTCCAAATTTTATTAATACCGACATCAGGAATGTTAAAGAGTACAAATTAAGAAAAGAAACATGACCAAATGGTTAAGAAATAGAAAAAGTTAATCGAGCAAGAAAAGAATAAGAAAAAAAAAAAGCTAAAACCAAAGAAAGTCTACAAAACAGTTTTACATTGGATGCTTATTAATTGTTGAGATACTTTTGTCGGCGTGCTGGTGATGCAGACTGTTGTGAAAGTCTCTAGAGATACATTTCTTTGAGAATAGCTTATTGTTTGATTGTGGAAATCTTTTTCCTTCCAACAGTGACAAGCTCATGCCATTAATTACCATGGGCGATGCCCAGGAACCTCGTATTAAAAGGCTCGATTAAATAACGTAATTAGAGATAGGATATCTAGAGTGCAAATAGGTAAAAGGGGGAATACTGAATCAATAGGACATATCTGATGATAAAACTCTGTAAAAATTAACATCACTTGTGTCTTGATTAATGAAATCTGGAAACTAGACCTCTACATTTCTTCTTCAAAAAAGAGAGGATTATATCTGATTCAACCCCCAAAAGAGCATACTAATGTTATATTCCTAGTATTTATGAGGGCTTTAGTTTTAATTTGAAGTTGCCTAGTGCTTTGGTTTTAATTAATTTGAAGTCCAACGAGTCGTATAGGTCATGCCAAGTCGGAATTTATGTGGCTGACGCTACTATGATCAAGTCATAATTTAGGAGCGACACTGGACTATGTGAGTGGGTGCCCGTGAGGCTGGGACACTACTTCAACCTACGGGTTGGATTGACATAGAGGTTTTAGACTTTGGGCGTCAGGTGAGCCCTCTTGACATGGAGGCGTGTTGTTTGACTTGTATGTTTGATTTTGGTTGGTGTGGAATATTTAGTTTGGGTGATGTGCTGCTTTCGGTCTAGGTGGCGTAATATCTTCGGTCGGTCTGTATGACGTGATTTGGTTTGAGATTTTTTAAATTTTATAAATAACCAAGAAACTTTTTATGTCGTAATTGTCTTTAGAAAAAAATATACACAAAAAAATTGTATTAAATATATCCCAACCGGACTTGAAAATGTGAAAAAATATATTTTTGAGATAAAAAATAGAGGTCTAATTTTTAAAAATTCTATTTAATGTCCCTGAAGAATATATGTTTAGAGAATTTGATATGGTGCTAGAATAAGCTAAATCTGCTATTCTAGCAAATGTGTCAAATAACATATTAGAGAAGAGCAAAAATAGTAATTATTATTTATTTATCACTATCATCATTATTTTATTTTCATGTAATTAATATGATAATTGACATAATAATTATCTGAAGACAAAAAAATTCATCCCAAATCATGTTCAACTTATTAATAGGATATATGATTAAATCTTAGTCTATATTAGATGTTTTTTTTTTTGTAACTGTCAGATTTGATTAATTAATAAATTTGTAAGGCATGGCCCATAATTTCTCTTTTCTGGAAATAAATCTGTTTGAGAATCACAGAATCTGTTATTCTAAATCCACCCCTTCATTTGTATTAAAATTTGTGCATAGAAAATAATAATTTTTAAAATTTGTGCATTTCAAAAAATAACATTAAAAAATCACATCAGATTTATTTCCCTCTTTTCTTCCCATGAGAGCGAAATCGGTACGATGGTTACTATTTGATTGCATTGGAATCATTAAATCTTTACCGTTAAATTAAAATTTTGGTCAGACTTACTTGCAAAGGCAATGGCTCAAATTCCAAATAAGGTGATAAAGAGATGCATTTATTGCTGTTTTCATTAGAAGTGATGCAGACCCAAAGAATTGAGCCTTCTATTTTTCTGGGTCAAGATGCATCATTTATGTTTTCATCATATCTATTTGTTTCTCTTCTCAATTATGACTCATGTATAATGTCTTTTTTATCATTTTAAAATAATATGTGTTTGATAATTCTAAGTCGTTTTTAAGCTCATTATCTACCGGTTAACCGGTGGCAATCAAATCCCTATATATACTGAAAATAATTCTGTCTATGTCACTAGGAGACCCATAGCTTGCCAAAATGCGGTATTAATTGCCCCCTTCGCCACGACTGGGACTGGCAACCAAATTTTCTTGACTTTGTCAAATATCAATATGATTAGTGAATAGTGATAGGGATTTTTTAAAGTTTGAACACTGTTAGTTTCCAACTAACGGTGTAAGTGTAACCCTTCTTACAAGTTACCAAGTGCAAGACTACCAGTTTTGTATTTTGGTACAATATTACACCAGGCAAGTGGCAACCTGACTGCTATCCAACACAAAGGACTTTGGACAAAGTTTCATTCAAAATCAGTCTTAAACCGTCCGATTTGATTTAAAATTTGCATCAACGGTTTAGATTTACAGAATCATTTAAATTTATTAAGATTTAAAAATGTTTCCATGAATCTTAATTTAAATCAGACGATTAGGTCCAGCATTGGATGGGATTTTGTCCAAAGTTATTTGGACAAAATCCAATTCCAAGTTTTTTATAGTAACAAATTTCCAAAATTTAATCTTCAAACACATATTAATAGAATATCTGTTTAAATTGATTGTTTAGACTTTAAAAATAAAAATAAAGACTTATAACAAAAATAGAACACAAAATCAATGAGGTATTTATTTTAAACTAAATATAATATAATATATTGTTTGTGGTACTGCCTAAGTTTCATTACTACGGGTTGCCTAACGACTTGTAATCCATTGACTTCCATTGGGCCGCATTTAGGATGCATAAATTGGTGCTTATTAGTGCGGTACCTTGCACTAATTAAATGTTTTCAAGTGGAAATATATAGTATTTTTCCACTCGCGCATACCCGACATTTTTATAATATCCAAAGTTTATTACAAATTAATTAATATACCTAGATTCGCTGGGATTTAATAAAAATGTCCCCACCGACTATTTTCTGACCGGTATTCTATTTAATACACTACCGGTCATTTTCTGACCGGTACCTATGCTATATATATGTGTGGAGGGTTGGAATTCATTTCTCACAATTCATTCTATCAAATTTCACACTATCTCTCCTTGGTTGAGCTCTTTCTCTCAGATTTCTCCACCTCTTCCCATATTTGCAAGTAAGTTCCTATAATTTTTTAAAAATTCATTTTCAGAAGTACTACACTAGGGCGGAGGCTCCGGGGTACCATGACTTTTATCACGTGTCAGATGAGCTCATTCAGACCCCGGGACATCCCCTATTGAGGTATGAGGCTTGGTACTTGCTAGTCTGCATGACCACCGTATATATGCATGGCGATTACAGTGCCCATTTACGCGACAGGGTCAAAGACGATGATGGTTACACACCCAACGGTAAAAAAGGCTCGCTAGGTAATGCACCTAAATCTACATAGTTTTTTCCTATCTGATTAGTTCATCAAGGTTGATCTAACAAACTAACTTTTTTCCAGCTTTTGGCCTCGCTTAAAGGTGTCGCTCATGGGATCACCATGCTGGGAAAGAAGAACTGGAGACGCCTTGGGTACTATTTCTAGATGAGATGCCACCTCCCCCCGATGAGCAGCCATGCAGAGTAGGACTACCATCGTTGGGTATTGTCCATGACTGGGTGGGATGCATTCTACGACGAGCATGGACGTCCGGTTCAGCCTTTGGTATGTCTTTTTTGCATTAGCTGTCAGGTCAGTACAAATTTCTTCATTCAGATCAAATTTACTTAATTATGTATATGATTGCAGCGCCGCCTTCAGAGTCCTTTCCTACGGATGTTGAATTTGGCGCGTTTACTCTCGATGAGATCGGGATATTCGAGGAGGATCTGGCCGACATGCCACAACAGCCAGTACCACGATATGAGACAAAGATGCCACATGATAGAGAGGCTAGTGGTAGCGGGTCCCAGACTCACCCTGGCTTTGGGACTGAGTTCGTTGCATCCATCTTCTGTACACCCCCGCCAGTCTCTAGGCCGACGTATGAGGAAGTCTGGGATACTGCCGAGCGGATACGCAGCGAGGCAAAGGCTGATGTCATTACACCGAAAGAGAGAGAGAGTCTGGCCAGTTCGACCGAACGCCGGAGTACCAGCTGAGCGATGGTCCCCCGATCCGTGGCGGTAATTTTTTGTACTATTTATATTTGGTATACTATATTTGGTGTTTTATGTTTGGATTATCTTATATTTCAGTTCTTTTTTATGTATGGTACTATTTTTATATTTTTTTAGTTCTTTTTTCGTTACTAACTTACGCAAAATTATGCTAAAATAAATTAACAGAATTACACTAAAATAAATTAACATAATTACACTAAATTAAACTAACAAGAATTGTATAAAATAAAATAAATCATCACGAATATGCTAAATTAAACTAAGTTACGCTAAATTATACTAAAATAAAATAATTTATCACTATTATGCTAAATAGTTAATACTACAACAATAGCAAAAATAGTACAACATAAAATCTAAACAGAAAATACTACAGTAACAGAAAATCTAAACATAAAATACTACAACATAAAATCTAAACGGAAAATACTCAAATAAATCCTAAAACAGCCAAAAAAATATAAACATAATAATAATACGGGTACCGGCCATTTTCTGGCCGGCATGGACATTTTTATTAAATCCCAACGAACCTGGTATATTAATTAATTTGTAATAAACTTTGGATATTAATAAAAATGTCGGCGCGCATACTCTATCGCTAGATCCTACCATACGCACTAATTAAATAGAGATTAATGGATTACAATATAGTCAACAGAATGTCAATAACATGTACTTAATCTCTTTATAAAAAATGCCAATAGCTGGTACTAAAAGTGGGCATCAAGAGTTCCAGAATATTGACAATTTTGGTTTTATTTTGTTGCTCTAGCTGAATGTCTAAAAGAAAATGCAATATGCATGCGTTGTATATGATTGATTTAGATTATAGGAGTGAAAACGGAGCGGATACGGATACGGATACGGAGCGGATAGTGGTAAAACCATATCATATTTTTTTTAATTTTCTGGATACAGATACGAACAAGATATTATACAGATATAAATAAGGATATGAATCGGATCAGATATTTATTAAAAACATATAAAAATATTATTAAAAAATACTAAAGTTTATAATATTTATTTAACTATTATGGTGAATATTTTTTTCATAATATATATTAATTTATATAGTATTTATCTACTATTCAAATACGGATAATTTAAACATAAAATCTTATATGTATCCATATCTACATAGATATTTAGATATAACTATTCACATCTAATTTTTAAATACAGATTAAATACAAATTAAATATTATCCACACCGTTTTCATCCCTAATTCAGATTCCATGTTGCACAGCATGGTTGCTGTATTAGGATTTATCGAAGCAAATTGTGTTAAACTTCATGCAACTCGTTGAGATTTACACAAACCTCCTTTTCCTAAAAAAATTGAATGGTGTGTGCCACGTGGCAGAAGAGAAGATTCGTATGTGATATGATATGCATTATACATTTAGTTATCAGTTTTGTGAAAGTTGAGATAAAATCTTCTCACAACAATAAAATTATTTTGGTAGTTTTACGATATTTTTCAAGTGGAGGGTTCCAATGCCTCATGCCTCATCATACATGTTCTATATCTTCGTTTTCAAAGTCTAAATTGTCCATCCGAACCGTTCACCATGATATCCATACTAAAATATGGTTGGAGATGAAATTTTATAATTTTTGGAAATTTTTTACTATTTTTTAAGATGGGTAGAAAATCACTGTTTTTTAAACGGTCCAGTGATTTTGTACCCATCTTAAAAAATAGTAAAAATTTCCAAAAAATATAAAATTTCATCCCCAAGCATATTTTAGTATGAATATCATGTTGAACGGTTCGGATCGAAAATTTGAACTTTGAAAACGAAGATATAACATATGATGTAGATGAGGTATGAAAAACATGAGGCATTGGAACCCTCCTCATTTTTCAAATGTCCAAAAAAACTTGAAATAATTCAAAACAAAATCAGTTTATCAAAATTAATTTAAAACAAAATCAGTTTTAGGTGTTTGACATATAGATAGTTATCAAAATCATGTAATCCGGATTTTATTTTCAATAATGCTTTAATGTTTAAATTTTAGATTATTAAAAAATATTTTTAAATCATTGTGCCAGATTTTATTTAGAATGGTTCAAATGCCTCATGTCTCAATCGTGTCTCACATCCTTATCTCCGCCGTTCTGATAGTCTAGATAGTCGATCCGGACAGCTCAATATGATCAACGTATTGAAATATGCTTGAAAACCAAAATTTATATTTTATTTTGTTGGAATTTTTTTTTACTATTTTATTAGATATGTACAAAATTATTGTTTTTTGTTAAAACAGGATTTTGTACATATTTAAAAAAATTAATAAAAACTACTAGAAACATACATTTGGTCTCCAATCACATATTAATATGGAAATTATGTTAAGCAGTTTGGATTGATTGTATGTACTTTAAAAATAAAATTAAAAATGTGAATCATGATTGAGACATGAAAGACACGAAACATTTAAACACTGCCTTTTTATTTATTGTATAATTGATAAAAGTACCTATAAATTATGACTAAAGTTTTAGTTAGGAGCAATGTTGATTTGCTGATGGTGCGTTTGCCCTAGATGTGCCTCTTTGATAATTTCTACTACTATTTAATCCCCGGTCCATATAACATAACCGAACGTTATTATTATTTCTATAAAATTTGCAAAATATTTTGGTTCAAATCATCTTACTTATTAATCCACTAATATAGTCCCAATTCGATGTACCTATATAAATCCAAAATCCTAGTTTGTCAGTTGGGACTTGACCGACATTTTTATTAATATCCAAAGTTTAATAGAAATTAATTAATATATGCAGATCCGCTGGGAAGTTATAAAAATATTCGTACCGGCTATTTTCTGGTGGTACCCAATTTAATCCATTACCGGTCGGAAAATGGCCGGCATCCAATTTTTTTTTTATACAGTACCGGCCAGAAACCATTTTCTGACCGGTACTTAATTTTTTATTTTTTACTTTTTTTAGGATGGGCATAGCATAGTTGGCTAGAAGAAAAAGTCGTAGGAAACTCGGATTGAAGTTTGCACTCGGTTTGGCTAAGATCAAACAAATGCATTTGGTTGGATGCGTGTGTTACATCGGTTGCATATATCGGTGCATCATCGATGTTTTTGCAATGAAACATCGATATTTTATTAGCCGGGTAGTGCTAAAAAAACATCGGTGCGTCGCTGATGTTTAATGAAACATAGATGTTTTATTAGATTTAGCATTGGCAATTAAGCAGTGTAGTGCTAAAAAAACATCGGTGCGTCGCTAATGTTTTTGCAATGAAACATCGATGCACTTCTGCCGTCGTTAGGCTGTGCATAAAGCATCAGTACTCAATTTTAGGATGCTAGTTATTGTCAAATTAAATTCACTAGCCGCATGCGAACACTAAACTTTAGTGTCATACGACACTGTCAAAAACATCGATAATGCACCGATACATGCAACCGATATAACACACTGAGTGCACCGATAAATGCAACCGATGATGCACCGATACATGCAACCGATGTCAACCGATGATGCACCGATACATGCACCGATAAATGCATTTGTTTGATCTTAGCCAAACCGAGTGCAAACTTCAATCCGAGTTTCCTACGACTTTTTCTTCTAGCTAACTATGCTATGTCCATCCTTAAAAATAAAAAAAAAAAAAAAATTAAGTACCGGCCAGAAAATGACTGGTACTGTATAAAAAAATTGAGTACCGGCCATTTTCTGACCGGTAATGAATTAAATTGAGTACCGGCTAGAAAATGAGATATTTTTATAACCTGAGTATATTAATTAATTTCTATTAAACTTTGGATATTAATAAAAATGTCGGGACTTGGGCATGCGTTCAACAAACATTAAAGAGAAGTCACTGTTTCGGTCTGTTTTGTCCTGTTGTGTGATGCTGCCTAGTAGCTCACAACTCTAGATTCCTTCTATTTGGTGGAATGGTGGGGATGCAATGCAACAGGGAAGAATTTTTTGGATAAAGAAAAGTTGAGTCTTTATCCATGAACAATTTATTCCAAGGAGAAAATGGCAGGAAGTCTCAGTTCTATATAAATTTTTTTTTTGTTTGCTTTGAGTCAAGTCTATAGAGCTGATATGACAATGTGGTCATTTAATAAGACAACACTGCTATCAACGATTTTTCCATGTAATTTCCTTGGATGTATTATGTCGGATAGGAACCTTCCCTTCTCCTCATGTAATTACAATATTTGAATGGATTGGATAGCAGCAACTCTAGGCCATCCAGAGAAAAAAATTGAAGGAAAATTTGTAATATTAATCTTAGTAGTAAGATGTAATATATATATGAGGAGGGATCCGATTACAACACTTTTGAGTTACCACAAAGTTACTACAACTATTTTTTTCATTTTCAAAGTCCAAATTGTCAATCCAAACCGTTCAACATGATCTCCACAATAAAATGTGCTTGCAGATCAAATTTTACATTTTTTTGAATTTTTTTTACTATTTATTAAGATGGGTACAAAATTCAATGATCTGAATTTGACTAGTTTTTGTAAAATACTTAATAAATAGTAAAAAAATTCAAAAAAATGTAAAATTTGATCTGCAAACACATTTTATTGTGGAGATCATGTTGAACGTCTTGGATCGACGATTTGGACTTTGAAAATGAAAAAAATGGTTGTGGTAACTTTGTGGTAACTCAAAAGTGTTGTAAACTTGTAATCGGATCCCTCCTCTATATATATATATATATATATATAAAGGTTGGCTACTCTATTTATATAAGCACATGAAGGCATATGTTTATAATTAATTTTGTGTTTTCAAAGTTCAAATAGTCGATCTGAAGCGCTCAATATGTTCTCCATATTAAAATGTGCTTGGAAACCAAATTTTACATTTTTTTTTTAATTTACTATTTTTTTAGATTTTTTCAAAACGGTGTTTCAATATATTTTTTAAAACATTTTTTCAGATTTTTTATTTTTTTATACCATATTGAAACGTTGTTTTGAAAAATTCTAAAAAAAATAGTAAAAAAGTTCCAAAAATTGTAAAACTTGGTCTGCAAGCACATTTTAATATGGATAACATGTTGAGTGCTTCAGATCGACTATTTAGACATTGAAAACGCAAAATAACTTATAAGCATATGCCCCCTCTCTCTCTATATATATAGAGATATGGGTTATGGTGAGTTGCGAAGTAAGAGATTTGTTTTACTTCACACTTATATCTTTGTTTTCAAAGTCCAACAGCCAATCCAAACCGCTCAACATGATCTCCATATTGAAATGTGTTTGGAGACCAAATTTTACATTTTTTGAATTTTTTTTACTATTTTCTTGGATAGGTAGAAAATTGTCGTTTTTGAATGGATTCTGGCTCATAAAAAACAGTGATTTTAAGAAATTCTTAAAAAAATACTAATAAAATTCCAAAAAATGTAAATTTTGGTCTCCTAACATATTTCAATATGTAGATTATGTTGAGCGGTTCGGATCGGCTGTTTGAACTTTCAAATGTTGAAAATATGGGTGTGAAATTATATGTGGAATTATATATATATAATTCCATGATTAGGCATGCATACAGAGATTTAAGAAGGTAAAGGTAAAGGAAGTCTTAGACAGGAACTCTGCTTATATGTTAAAATTTTAATTTAATTTGATCATTTAAATAGGTGTTATGCATGCTACTTTTAAGAAAATGTTATTATATGTTGTTATTATCTAAAAGAGAGAGAGAGAGAGAGAGAGAGTAAATAAACCCAATTAATCAGGCCATACAAAATCTCCAATCAAGGTAATGGGCCTTGATATTTATCCTACAATAGTTGGTTGTGATTGCATTTAAATCTGTGACACCAGCCCACCAGTTAACTAATATGGTTTTGGACTTGGGTACGGTATTTATATCTGCTGCTAGTGCTATTTATATCTGCTGCTGCTAGTGCTATTATTCATGCACAAGATAGTTCAAGCTGCTACCTAAATCCGAGTAAATATTTAACAGAGCAGTTTTAGCTTCATGCATCGCACGAATCATATAGATATATATAATGTGTTGTTTTGATTTCTTAGTTCATGTGATGTATGAAGTTAAAATTTCACCTGCACATCGGCATACAAAGCAATGCACAACTGGAGCATCATATCTGCGACTTAGGGTGTGCTTCAGAAAGGAGGAGAACCTCTTCATTAAAGGGAAGGAAGGAGAAATCCGCACAATGATGGTCTGTCCACATCGTTCACTTGCTCCAGAAGTAGATAATCGGAGAGGGAAAGGAAGGAACGCGAGTACTATAGCAAGGGGAACGCGGGGGAACACGCTATAGAAAGTTCTGAAATTTGTACCCTCCAAATCGGGATGTAGGTTTCACTGTAGCGAGGGAAACTTGCGCGGTGCTTCTTCCTTTCTCTTCTTTCCCTTTCCTCTCCGTACTGGTGTTGTGGAGCACGGCCTTAGGGGGCTATGTGGAAAATAAAAGTACCTATAGAAGTAAAAAATATATATATATTTTATGTTGGAAAACAAAATTTTGACTTAGGAGATGTTTTTATCGCGCGGCTGTAGCATTCAGCCGGGGTGCCACCTTTGTGTATTAAATCTGGCAAAAACTCGTTACCACATTTTGTGGGAATGCACGTATGCGTAGAGATACTGGAGGGAGCTCCTTGCACGACATAATGTGACGATACGGGCAGGGGCGGACCCACATGGTCCCAGGGGGGGCAGCTGCCCCTTGGATTTTGAGTTTTAGTGAAGATCTATCGGTCCTGACCCATTTTGCCCCCTTGAAAATTTTTTTGCCCCCTCTGGATGTTTGATTTGTAATTTGGGTTAAATTTAGGGTTAAAATTGAAATAAATTTGTTGAATTTTGATTGGTAATTAGAATTATAAGTTAGAGCATCAGAAATTACAAGTCAAAGCATTGGAAAGTATAAGTTAAAACATTATTTTTATTGAGTACCCAATTAGAATGGATTTAAACCCGATTAGTTATTTAAACCGATTCGATATTTTTTTGCCCCCGTGACGAAAATCCTGGATCCACCCCTGGATACGGGGGAGATGGCATAATGCAATTACGGTCAGAGGCTGCAAGCTCTACCAACACATGAAATGGCACGTTGGAGTATAATTTGGGCAGCGGGTGCTTAGGCGTTGTGACAAGAGCGAAACAGAAGAGTTTTTTTCTAGCAAGCAGAGAATAATGCATTGCCTAATAAATGACACAACATTTGAGATTGCCCAGTAGTTAATTTCGATTTAAGGAGAATTATTGTAAATGAGCTGTAATTTAGATTAGTCTTAAGATCCTTGTGTAAATAAATTATTTTTTTATCAATATATTTATTGGCGTTCTTGCTAACCATAAACAAAAAAAAAATTGCGCTGATAAATTATTTACCTTTAAATCCGGACTGTGCAACCTAGGGGTGCAAACGGATTGGATAGTGGTAAAACCATATCCGTATCCGCTTTTATTTTTTGTATACGAATACGGATCAGATATTAAATACGTACATATACGGATCGGATATCAGATATTTGTAGATATCTACATAAATATTTTCATAATATATATTAAACTATATGGTATATATCTACTATTTGAATACGAATAATTAAATTTCAAAACCATATCCGTATCCGTATCCGTACGGATATTCGGATATCGGATCTCTGTATTAAATTTCCGGATACGGTCGGATATTATCAATATCCGATCCGTTTGCACCCCTAGTGCAACCTAATACAGACAGAATCAAGGCTGCCATTATTAAAATGAACAGTATACCTAGTTAGGTCAGGCTTGAATATGTTGTTATAGTTTTAATGATAACGAAAATATAGTTAGAATCCGGAATAGTTCAAATAAACATTGTACTCTAGTTTGGTCAGGCTGGAATATGTTGTTATAGTTTTAATGATAACGAAAAATATAGTTAGAAACCGGAATTGTTCAATTTGAATTAAATGTGTCAAAGTTATGCTATGATTTTGTTAAAATTAAGGTTTGAGATAACGGATAACGAATACGAATAACAATGTGAATGTGTTAATTTCCGAATAGTTAGACATAAATATAAAACAGTATAAGTAAAAGGGCAAAGTGTTATTATTATTTTTTCGAATCTTCACAAAAACTACAAAGTTATAATAGAGACTCAAACACTTAACTTTTAAGTAATCAATCTTAAAACTTATATGTAACTAAATGCTTAGGCCACTTCCCTTCAAGAAAAAAAAACACAAAGCAGACAACAAGGATGACTTGATATTTATTTTCACAATTTTTCAAAAATAAATTTAAACTTTAAAATTTAACAAATATAGGTAAAATCTGTATGATGCAAAATAATGTGATTTTGTGTATATTTTATTTAGTTGTCCAGAGTTAAAAGTGCTTGATGTGTATATATATCATCAAATGGTACTCAAGTTGTACAAAACTAAATTGTTTGATTATGTCTAATAACATATGTATATAATTTATTTTTTAAGTTTCATCTATTTTTAAATTGATCACTTCAACATTAATTATTGTGAAGATAACCATTAATTGGTCCTCCAAAAAAAAAATAACTACATCCCATAATTGCACTTTTAACTATCCTCCAAACAATTTTTTGCTCACTTCACAATATTGCATACTGATGCTAGTTACAAAATGTACTCGGCTAAACTGCTACTTAGATTTTTCTGCTCACTTAACAATTCAGCACATATATATGACATGAAATGTGGAAATCTAAAATAAATCCCATGATAATCACTGATTTGCATATCCAATTAATTCTTGCTATCTGGACCGAACGAAATGAATTTTAAATTCGATGACAAGGAATTCCTGATCATCAAAAGCTCAAACCAAACCAATTCTTGCTATATGGTCGTTGGCCGGTCGTGTCCCTTAATTTCTAGTGACCGTTTTTTTTTTCTTTTTTGAAAGACCGGCGGGTTCAAATTATTTAACATTTTAATATTCAGAACAATTTTTTTAGTCCGATTTTTAATTTCAAATGACCGTTATAAACTTTATTTTTCTTCATGTTGATTTGAGAGAATTGTGACTGATATTTAGGTTCAGTTTTTGGGATTGCTTTATATATATATATATATATATATATATATATATTTATATATATTTTGAGGAAAGGTTGGACATCAAGTAACTCAATTATTTAATACTCATATTATTAAAGCAAAAGATTTTTCTTATCCGAATTTTGAACTCATAACTTTCTACGTAGAGACCGTGTGTTTTTGCCCTTAGATCAAAAGCTAGTTCTTACTTTGTATTCATCAACAAGACATTAATTTCTAATAATTATGATTTATATCACTCTACGGTTTTGGATACGGTGATGTTGATATTCTAATCATTTTATCAAAACAAATGAGCGTGGATGAAAGATAATACACGAATTCATTTTAATATATGTGCTGTAAAGAAACTTATTTAAAACTTTTTATTAATATTATATGAGTGAGTCTACGGTACTATACGGATTGGTCCGTAATATAGATCAATATTTTCGTTTTCAAAATCTTAACAGTTAATTCGAACCGTTCAACATGATTCTCATATGAATATGTACTTGCTGACCGAATTATATATTTTTTAGAATTTTTTTACTATTTCTAAAAATTATGGACCATCTAAAAACAATGATTTTCTACCAATCTTAAGAAATAGTAAAACAATTCTAAAAAAATAAATTGCGGTCTGTAAGTACATATTCATATAGGGATCATGTTGAACGGTTCAGATCGTTCCGTTAGAATTTTAAAAATAAAAATATTAATTCATATTACGGACCAATCTGTAATACATAGTACCATATACTCACTCATATTATATTCACGAATGTTTTCATCTGTTCAATCATCTTTCTTTCTTCATTTATTTTAATATTATATCCCATACTTTCTCTTTTCTTTTTTGTTGTCATCTAAAAAGAACATATATTTGATTTATTTAATTAGGACACAATAGAATTCTTAAGTAATAGTTTTTTTGTATTTCTTTCCAAGAACCTTTACATGAATAATCGTGTTGTTTTCTATTATGCATATTTTAAGAACTTAAGAAATATTTACAATATTATCAAATGAGATATACTTAAATATGTTGTGTGCAAGTAATAAAATATTTTTTAATGTACTAGTCAAATCAAATATAATTTACAAAGATGCATACAATACAAGGGCAAATTGAAATTTGCCATCTACCTGTACCACAACAAAAACTTGTAGACATGTAGTAGCTAGTTACCAGCAAAGTAATGCACACGGATATTCATTGGCACTTATTTTATCCGATCTACCATCTACCAAAACGGTAGGGTTACCGGATAGTTAAAGAATGAACACAAGAATTTAAGGTTCAAACGGTCAGAAAATGACAGAACCAAAACCCCTCTCACGATTTGAATCATTAATAACCCGCTCTTGGCTCTTGCACATTCATCCTAGTCACAAAATAGCAAACGTGAATTTATGGAAATTTATTTTACCCAAAAAATTAATATTCAAACGTTTATTTTTAAAATAAAGGAAAATAAACATATATGCTAAAACTTGCAAAGATGTTTATATGTTAATTAGGGAAAAAATATTGCGACCCAGGCATGCGTAAAGGCGCTAATATGTGATGGCTAATGGATTGGATGATACATGATAGCATACGGAGCATTGGTTTTTTTTGTGAGCATGCTAATGTAGCATTCTATATCTTCTGTATTGATAGTTCTGAGTCTTCTGACTCCTGCGTGCTCAGTC
The DNA here is from genome assembly GCA_011114355.1 of Carex littledalei. Classification (NCBI taxonomy): domain Eukaryota; kingdom Viridiplantae; phylum Streptophyta; class Magnoliopsida; order Poales; family Cyperaceae; genus Carex; species Carex littledalei. The sequence continues at coordinate 9,265,631 of CM022090.1, read as the reverse complement.
TGTGCTCACTAGCACATGGGATAACAAATTTAAGAGCCTCCTGAGATGGTATCCTCTCACGGAGTGGAGCATAGATATATGCCGCAAAAGATCCAAATTTCTGCTACCTTAAAAGCATGAAATGAATGTGATAATTGAGACGGTTAAAAGAATATAAATCTGTCGCTGTATTACTAAAAGACGGGCTCATATTGTCTCCAGTCTCCAGTTCATCCTCTCTCTGTCTCTCTCTCTCTCTCTATACATCTCTCTCACTGTCTCACACACACACACTCGACAGTCTCTCACCATCTTTCTTTCTCGATTGATTGATCGTCGATCGATTTTATTCGAACTACCAAGATACTATCGGACTGGAGCACTGCGGATTCCGGTGTAGCTCGAGATAATTGCTTTGGAAGGTAAATTTCTCATTTTCTGGCTTCATTTTATAGTTAAGATTTTCTCTACGGTCGTATTCTTCTTCCTTTTTAATAGAGTCACTGAGCTGCTTAGGACAGATTGTATTGTTTTCAGGTACCTAGTTTGTGTGTGTGTGAGAGAGAGAGAGAATTAGAGATTGGTTTATTCTTTGATGTAGCTCTTCTTGTGACTTTTTATCACGACTAACATTAGAAATGAATATTTTTCATTTCTTTTTGTGACGTTGATTTAGGTCAAATTGAGACCTTTACCCGTGTTCTTTTCTCTTTCAAATATGAAACCGAACTTGATTTTTTAGAAATCTCCTTCCGAACAAGAAAATTTGTGGCGTATCTCAGTCACTCGTACTAACACATGAGAAAATAGACAGATCGATTTGTTTTTTAGTTGTAGAAAATTCCAAAGTCCTGAGTCCTGACACTGTCAATGATTTCTCTTCTATTTTTGGGGGTTTCTTAGTCGAAGTGCACAGATCAGTCCTCGTTAGCATCATTCAAAACTAATTAAATGTATTTTGGTAAATAAATTAGTTTTCGTCTTTTCCCCGCAATTCATACAATCTGTGTTGTACCTCTCCATTGTTCCATTGCTGGATATGTCCATTGCAATGTCCATTGCAATCTGCTTAGTAGTGCCTGTGCCATGGAGATATCCTTTCCTGCTTACATGATAGGAGAAGGCATCTTTAATATAATACTTATTTATCCTTTGCGAATTGTGATGTGAATTTGGAGCCTGGCCCATTTTTTGCGGTCCTTTAGTTTAATTAATTAGCACTTGAGTCCGTCCTACTTGAGTGTGGTTCAAGGCATCCCCACTTTTCTATATCTTGTCATTAGTAAACAATTAATGAATCAACCAGCTTGGCTATATGTGCAAGTGCTTATTTTATCCCCCTCCCCCCACTTTCTGTTTTTTAAGTATCTTTCTGTAGGTCTATACAAAAAGAAAATTCATTAGTAGATTGATAATGGTACTGTATTTTTGGGGTGGTTTTTGCAGCAAGTGGTAAGGTATGTGGATACAAATTCTGAGGGTTTTTTTCTTTTTCTTCTTCCTAATCTAATGATTTTCCTGTTAATTTTTAGGTTTTTCTTTTCACTGTTCTTCCCTTTGTCTCTTCTTTCAAAAAGCCTCACCGTGTTTAACATATTTGACATAATGAAGGTTGGCAAAACCAGAACCACTTTATCAGATTTTGAAGAAATTATTGGCCTTGAAGCTATCGTTGCCATACATTATTTTATTCAAAAGTTCAAAAGTAGTTTATTTTAAAATCAAACCACTAAAGAGGTTTCCTACTTTCTTTTTACCAAAGTGGAGCTCAGAATATGAGATGCTCTTCTTTGGGAAGAAATGGTGGCCCTTCAGCTTTTCTATTTTGCTTTTTAACTTGTGTCAAGTCAAAAGATGTTGCAACATAAAGGTAATTCTGTAATTTGTTAAATCAGTTAAGGTTGTTAGTTTGTATATATGAATATATCCCTGTAAGAAACATTAATGTTAGTATGCATTTATGATGATGCTTTTCTCTGAATAAAACCAAAACACTAACTCTGTATATGATAGTTTCAGAAAACGTCCTTTAGTGTAATGTCTTCTTTTTTTTCTCTTTAATTGGGCACCAGCCATTGAAAGGGCCCTACTTAACCATTTCTGTGATATAACTTAATATGGGGTCTATCTTGCTTTCTAAAGTATACTATTTTGTCAGAGCCAGTGTTTTTGCTTAGAGACTATCACAAAAAAGTGCTTCACCAGGGTGGGGTCAACGAGAGAAGCTTTACTTTTTTTTATGTAATACAATTCGGTGAGGTTTTTCATTGTTATATAATTAAATTGCTGACTTATGATAGACTAGCCTTTTACTTACTGTTGAGGGAATTTCACTATTCTAAAGCGACATCTTTAGTTCCTTGCTGATCCAAATTGGTGTAGAGAGAGAACATTTTAAAAAAGAATGAATTGATTATTTGTTAGTACTTATTGCACATGTAAATATTCCTTTGACTATAGCTGTAGAACTCAGTGCATAATTATTGTCATGTTAAGTTAATTTGTTTGAGGAAAGAAAATATTAGATCATGCCGGCCATCTGCTACTTTTTAATCTCTTTCTCTCCCCTCCCTCCCTATTGCTACTTCTGTTTCATACCCTTTAGCTTAGGCACCTTGCATGTGTTATTTTATCTTTTACAATAATTCAACAAGCTATTCACACTTGTGCTCTCTTTCTTTTTCTTCATTTAACAGGTTTGGCAACATACGTTTCTTTTCACAACTAAACCACCATGGCTGAGCATCCAAACCCCAAAATTTCACCATTTATCTTTCTCCTCCTACCATTATTTGCATCTCTGACCGCAGCCAACCTTGAGTCTGACAAAGAAGCCCTCCTCTCCTTCTTTAATTCCACTTCGCACATCCGCAGGCCAAACTGGGACTCTAATGTTTCAATCTGTTCTTCATGGCATGGAGTACGATGCAACCCAAACCGGACCCGAGTTCTCTCTGTCAGACTGCCAGGTTTTGGGCTTTTCGGTCCGATTCCTCCCAACACAATTGGCAAGCTTGATGCTCTTCAACTCTTGAGCCTCAGGTCTAACAAGCTAACGGGTAACCTACCACCAGATGTTCTCTCTCTTCCTTCTTTGCACTACCTTTACCTCCAAGATAACAATTTTTCAGGTGAAATACCAAGTTCTTTCACCTCTGCTTTATTTGCTCTCGATCTCTCAAACAATTCTCTGTCTGGCCCAATTCCTGACCTCGACCAAGCGAATTTAAGGCTCCTAAACCTCAGTTTTAATAATTTCAATGGGTCAATTCCTCTCTCTCTACAACGTTTTCCCAGTAACTCCTTTTATGGTAATTCACATTTATGTGGGCCCCCTCTACCTCAGTGCTCTGTTGTTCTTCCCTCTCCAGTTTCCCCACCATTGCCCTCCTCTCCAGTCGCTTTTCATCCTCCTTCAAAACCCTCGCATAAGCGTGTAAATACAGGTTCTGTAATTGCAATTGCTGTAGGCGGAATGGCAGTGGTCCTATTACTTGCAGCTGTTTTAATAGTATGTTTCTCAAAGAAAAAGGATAGAGAAACAGACAAAGAGGTCAAACTAACAGACCCTGCTAACAATGGTAGAAGGGGAGACAAGCCAAAGGAGGAGTTAAGCAGCGGACTTCATGTGGCAGAAAGAAACAAATTGGTTTTCTTCGAGGGGTGTAATTACAATTTTGACCTAGAAGATTTGTTAAGGGCTTCGGCTGAAGTTATGGGAAAGGGGAGTTATGGTACTGCTTATAGAGCAGTACTGGAGGATGGTACCACTGTGGTTGTAAAGAGGTTGAAGGAGGTGGTTGCTGGTAAGAAGGAATTTGAGCAACAAATGGAGTTGATTGGGAAGGTTGGCCAGTCCCAAAATGTTGTACCAGTTCGGGCCTATTACTTCTCAAAAGATGAGAAGCTCCTGGTTTATGAGTATATTGCTGGCGCCAACCTCTCAGCATTTTTGCATGGTATGTTTCCTTAAATTTTCTATATATATAATGCATTTGATGTCTTAATTGTTTTGTAATTTTCTTATATTATCAGTATGTCTTTATAACTAGGGTGAACACAAACCGGACAGTATAGCAGCAGCAGTACTAGGAGTTTTATTTTCTACTTTTGACTAGAATATAATGTTTTAGTCTCACAGCCTTTGGGTAATGAACCTCACTGGTATGGATGCAGTGTCCAGTGAGGAAATATAAATAAGAAGATAATAATTAAAGACATCAATAACATCTTGGAATTCAAAACTTGAACAGGGACCCGGGGTACAGAAAAGATCCCACTGGACTGGAACACAAGATTCAGTATCATTCTGGCAACAGCAAAGGTCATCATGAATATCCACTCAGAAGGTGGTTCAAAGCTCGTTCACGGCAACATCAAGTCCCCAAACATTCTCCTTAACCAAGACCTTACTCCATTTGTCTCAGATTATGGGCTTAGCACTTTGATTAACCCTCCAATTAATCCCTCGCGAGTTGTTGTTGGTTATCGAGCACCTGAAATAATTGAAACCCGAAAATTCACCCAGAAATCAGATATTTACAGCTTTGGTGTGCTGCTGATGGAGATGCTGACAGGTATTGTTTCTATTTGTAGTTTAGTTATCTCATGGTGACTTCTATAGTCAAGTATTTGCATAACTCCTTATGCTGGTGCATCAGTCCCTACATATTTCTCCATATTGTATTGTTGCATATAAGAAGTTAGTGGTGAGTCACATGATGTATTGGCTTCTTTCTCTTTAATGTACTTGGTATTTTTTAATCTTTCTCTTGGATCTTGGTTTATATTCTAACTGGTTCTTTTGCCTGCTTGTGAATACATACTACATTGGATAAAGAAGTTATTTGATTTCTTATAACCCTAAGCCATCAATTATTTTCCTCCCCAAATTTTTAATAGGGAAGGCACCACTCCAGTCTCAGGGACGAGATGACGTAGCTGACCTGCCAAGGTGGGTCCATTCAGTTGTGAGAGAGGAGTGGACCGCTGAGGTATTTGATTCAGAGCTGATGCGAGGTGGGCTCAACATTGAAGAAGAGCTGGTGAACATGCTTCAAATCGCAATGGCATGTACTGCAAGGAATCCCGATCAGAGGCCTAGAATCGAGGATGTGATTAGAATGATGGAAGAAATTAGACTGTCAGGTTCAGAGAGCCGTGCATCGTCAGAAGAGAAATTCCAGGAGTCTACTGGTCAAATAAACTCCTGAATCCTGATAATCCTAATAATTGATGTTGGACATAATGGGTAGAGATTTGATTTGTGGGGTCAATTAGGTTGGGGCATAATTGTTGTCATTTGTTGAAAAGAAGGTAGGTATACAAATTTGAAGAACTTGCACCGATTTTATATACTGGAATCATTGTTTCAGCTTACGATGTTGGTTGGAGATTGCAAAGTCAAATACACAAAATATTGCTACTTATTGCAATCTTCCTTTTGGTCAATAGTTTAGTACTATATCTATGAGTCCTGACGCATGTCATTTGGTGGAGCGTCCCCCTAAGTTTTAATGGCCCTCGTTAATTCAAATATGACGGACGTTAATGTCCTATGATAACCATCTTTCATGGATTCATTTTCTAAACATAGTTTTTGAACTTTTGATGCACTTTGATCGATGTATATGTCTATTGTGTTGAAACACACTTGCATATAATATCGGACATTTATCTATTTCAGTTAAAACATAACTGTTAACAGTTGTTATGTAGTTTTGACCAAATTAAAATGTGTTCTCACAACTATCTTGACCTTCCAAACTTGTTTTCCAATTTTTTTCAATGCATATTTAATTATTATTTAATGCACACTTGGTTATTGTGTTAATGTAAATATTTTTCTTTTTAAAAAAACTTGACCAGAGTTTGAGGATATTTTCAAGAATGAGAAATTGGGGCTACATACAATATTTTAAGGAAATTGATAACAGTACCTGCAAAATTTTCGCACCATAACTATCATAACTATCTGGGGACTGCAAAAATTTCAGTATTGAATTTTTTATTCTAAAATATTAATACCTATGCACGGAAGTATTTATACTTATGTATCTCTAACCAAATCTACCAAACATACCTGCACCATAAATACATGTGGGGGACCACTCAAAATACACATTTTTAGAGGTGGATTTTTTTTTCTCCATTCAATCTCGTCCATATTTCTAACGATCTGTGAGGAATTTTGCGAATTTAAGACCACGAACGTCTTCCACGTAGTTTTTCTCTTTCAAATGAAATATATGATGATATACTTTCGGGCTCGTCGTCACGTAAGTATTTATACCTATACTTACAAGTATTTTTAACACATGACACTGGATGACGTCTAAAAGTATTATATTAAGTATTGTAAGTATTTATACCTATGCACTGAAGTATTTATACTTATGAGGTCAACTATTTTTGTTAGAGGAAGTTTGATGCGGGGACGATTGGAGAAAGTTGATGCAGGGACACAGGATCCCCACTACTTCATTAGAGGAAAGGTTGACATGATAACGATTGGGGGACTAAAAAAGGAATGATCATAACAAGTTACGTATCAAAACATTAATATCTTATTTTTCAAGTATTAATATATTATCTTCCAACTATTTATACCTATGAAGGTTGACGTGGAGACAAGTGCGGGGACTGGAAAATGGGACCATATAAGTGGGGATCATAGTATATCATTTCTCTAATTTTGCTGAGGGAATTTTGAGGATACTGAAATACGGAGACTAATAATTATTCGTATTTTAAAGGGGAAATTTCATGTATACCCCTCAAAAACTTCAAAATTACATATTCCCCCCTCTAAATTTTGAAATTGTGTATTCCCCCTCTAAACTTCAAAACTCACATATTTGCCCATTTTATTGTCTTTTATATTAAAACATTCTAAATTCATAAAATATCCATTTTACCCTTTATTAAAAGTATAAAACACCCCATCAAACTCAAATTTGAATCTGAAGGGTTCCTCTACCGTCCGATCCGTGCGCATCGCAATAAAATATGTGCGTGTTCGCTTCAAGATTCGTGCTGATCTAGTGATCTTAAAGCAATTTTGATCCGTGTGCATTGCATTAAGATCTGTGCACGTTGCTTCAATATCCGTGTGTGTTTGCTTTAAGATTCGTGCTGACCTAGCACGCACAGATCGTAAAGCAATTCGGACGATAGAGGAACCTTTCATATTCAAATTGGAGTCAGATGGACGTTTTATGCTCTTTAATAAAAAGGGTAAAATGGGTATTTTATGAATTTAGAATGTGTTTTAATATAAAAGACAATAAAATGGGTAAATATGTGAGTTTTTGAAGTTTAGAGGGGGAAATACGTAATTTTAAAATTTAGAGGGGGAAATACGTAATTTTGAAGTTGTTGAGGGGTATACGTGAAATTCCCTCTATTTTAAAGGTCAACAGGAATCTTAGCACATATCACTCGTGCAGACGATATGGTTTGTTGAAATTTATAAAATATAGTCCGTTTATATAAACTTCTAATGACCGTTGTGGATACTCTTCAAACCTGTTTGATAATTAAGAAAGTATATTTCAACAGCCTCCTTGCATTCCGATAGCCACCGACAACTCCAATAAATTTTTTTATATAAAGTTTGGGGTGGGATCCGTATCCTCTCAGGTACCTGACTCAAGCAAATTGAAACAGACGGCCCAGATTTACTCGCCGAATATCAGAATAGCGCCGGGATTCAACAATTTTTATTGAATAGAAAACGGATCGGGCATGGTACCAAATCCAACATTTAGGAAAGAACCAATTCCTATATAATAACATCATATTACAGACAGATTTACATGAAATAAAATATGCCCCTTAGCTTCAGTCGGCCTCAGTTGCCAAAACAAGTCAAAATCCATGCATGATGCATGTGCTTCTCTTCCTCCGATACCGGATCTAGAGCTGATACAGCCAAATCCTTCGTATCACAAGTACAAGTAAGAGTGAGTTTAAAAAAAGAATCCTCTCCGTTAACTAACTTGCACGAAAAAGAAGGTAAGGATTAAGGAAACAACTTTTGCAGCAATTTTTGCAAAACACCCCTGAAAACAAATATTATTACGGTCCAGCCATATTATCCAACATATAGCAACTCTAAGCAATTCAACAAGTAACATATACTTCAAAGATATAAGAGCATCTATAAGCCATAGGTCCTCAACTGTTTACGATAATCCGTTATAAGAAGCTATCAAGATTCAAGACTACATAATTAAATTTGCAAAAAGGGCAGGAAGGATCTCCTTGCCATCCCCTCCTAAGTCCTAACCAAATTATCCTTAGTCAATATCCTGTTTCTTTTTATCAATCAAAGAATAATTTAATTTTAAAGAAATTCTAGAGGACAAACAGAATCATAAGCAGTATAAGCACAACCCTATATTCTCGAAATTAACATACTAATGCCAATCAGAAGTCAGAAAGGCTGCACAACACTGAAAAAACTGTCTGACATACTTTGCAATGATACTTGTATGAGTTCCAATCAAATTTCGCATCACAAATCTGGTAGAATGGATGAAGTTCTACCTTGCATGAACTGTGCAATGTTCTCAAGTTTACTGTCAACATGATAGAGACCAATTTGAGCCAACATGTAAAAGTAAAATGAGAGCAAAATCTTTGAGGAAGTAAAGGTGAAAACCAAAGAGAAGGCAAGGTTGAATAGAGACTAGTGAATTACCAAAACTGAATTTTTCTCTTTTTTATATTTAATTTTTTTAATTAATTTTCTTTTCCCTGTGTTAGTTTGGATATTGAAGCGGGAGAAGGCGATATCATTTTTTTTAAAGAAGTGGCTTTAGCCACCGATTTCCATTGAATATGAAAACCTTACAATATTCAATTGGTACCAGGTACAACAAACTAAGAACAGTACTTGGTATTCAGAAAATACCACAGCTCAAAAACATCAAACATAACAGTAATAAGACCTATTACAGATAACAAAACAAACACAAATCCAACCGCCAAAATATGCAAAACAGACCCTATAAAAGTAACAATACCCTACACAATTCAGAAAAGCATAAAAGTCCCTGAAATTCTAAGAAATCTCAGCTGACAAAAGTAAGGTACTTGAACTGTCCTCTTCACCACCTGAACTGGTCCTTGCTCCAAGCATAAGGATTGAATCCTGTATATCCTCTATGGAAACCAGAGTGGTACCTATCAGGTCCTTTTTGTCACAAGGGAAAATGAGATACAAGTTGAGAAATATGATCAGACTTTTGATTCATGGCCCAAAACTTGGCTACAGCTATAATCTTGGCCCCTAAAACCTGTCTACCTTGAACCTGTCCGCCCTGAAATATTATTCGATTTCTATCAAGTTTCAAATTCCAGAGAACAGAACCCCGAATTATCTCTACTAAGTTAGCATCTATTAAAGGAATGCAAGAATCTAATTCCCACAATTCACCTATAGATCTGTACTCAAACACAAACCTGTTATAGTTAGCAATCCAAGACCATATAGACTTAGCAAAGTGGCAACTAACAAACAAATGATCAACTGTCTCCCTCTCCACAATACCAGCCTGGCAAACGTGACGCGTAAAATTTACTAAACCTAATCAATGACTAAAATTTTAGATGGTAGAAAATAAGAGTTCCACGAATAAATTTCGACAAAAATGATTGGAAACTGCTGATATTTTTCGAGTCATGAATCACGGATCAGGATTTTGTGGAAATGTTAGTACTACAGTTTGTCTTTGGGTCACAGTTCCTACTTCCTAGTATTACTCATTTTGATGTTTTGCTGGAGAGATCATGAATCCATATTGTCTAAAGTAAAATAATATATATGTTTAGATCCGGACTGTCTTATCAGAATCCAGACCAATCTGGCCCTGGGTGAAATGCATGGGGTTACTTTAATATTTGTGCAGATTCTGATCGAACGGTCTGGATCTAAACAGAAATATTATGTTACCTTATGTGATATGAATTCAGAGATCATAGTGCTACGTTGTATGATGAAAGACCATCACCTCATTTGTAAAAGATTGACAAATCTAGTGGCTTTCCTTTGCTAACATCATGCCTTGAGATTTGGACATATAACGGAGCAAAAAAAGGAAACTCTGGGGGTGTCATGGGGAAAGATGCATAGCCTGTAAGTCTGAAAGGCTTGCACCATTTTCCTGGAAAAAATATATAAATGTTTCTTGCTTCCTAAATTTCTAACAGGAGAAGCTCAGTTGTTATCTTTAACTTCATTTACTACGCAATTTGCTTCAAAAAAATTGCTTAAACTTGGTAATCAAACAATAAGCGTACAAACAAATTGCATCAGAAATCAACAGCTTCAACGGAAATTCCACAAAAAAATAATATTCATCACTTTAACTTGCTAGTATACATATCCTTTGTATAAAAGTATGGCAAGGACAGAAAAAACAATGCCCTAAACCAGAACCATATTTTTTAAATAAATTTCAGAATAAAACAATCAATTGCCAGATCTCGAGCTTGTCTAATTCACCAAGTCAGAGCCTGCTACGAACTTGGCCACAAAAGAAAATAACCTAAACGGGGCCCCTATAAGCGGTGCATCTGATATCGGGACCCCTTCAGTTTTCTCATCACTGGACGCCACCTCTTCCTCGTTAATCTCTACAGCTTGTAGTGGATGCATTGTTTCTTCACTTAGACTTGGCAGATGAAGTTCTAATTTCTGAACTTGGTCTATATCAACTGTAATGGTGGTGTCATTACTAGAGTCAGCATTAACAGGCACAGTACCTGGATGCTGCATCACTTGAACAGCTCTGAGCAAATTTTCACTATTTTCTTGTATAGTTTGGACTGATGGGGAAGACATGTCGAGACGTCTCTCCTGACTAAGGTCACTTTTGGAAAGGCCTTTTACAGTTTCCTTTGGTTTTATGTCAAGCTCATTCACCTGTTATCCCACCAAAAAAAATCAAAGCAATTACACCCATATTTCTATAGAAAATGTACAATTGGCATGAATTCATAGGAAGCTGAGTAAATTAGGGTTATCATTTACCATCTTAGGAGGATCCACAAAATGACTGCTATGCTGATTGGTCTGTGTATTGGCTGGTTGTGTAATTATCATCGGACTCTCTTCTTCTATTATCTGCATAAATTATATTGCAAACTGGTTACATAAAGAAAACAAATATCATGTTCCCTGTTAAGTTGAAGGACATCTATATTAACTCAGCAATAACTAAAAATTATACAAGCTCCCATTCTTTTTAGAGATTCCTTCTCTTCCATTATCTGGTTAAAAATATTCTACACTCATAAGATAGAAAACAAATATCTCGTTCCCTGTAAGTTGAAGGACATCTATAACTCAGCAAAAACTAAAATCATAGTAGCAGGTCCCATTCTTTTAGAGATCCCCACAATACCCATCATTCTGATTCATGGAAGTGAAATAAATGGGCGATTCAGGCATCTAATATAGCAGCACGGATAGAGTGGGAAAAATGGCACGGCGGAGCCAGCTCCATCAAGGAACGGCACGGCACGGCACGCGTGTCCCATGCCGTGACCATCTTTAGAAAATTTGGCACGGCACGCGAATGATCTAGTCACGGCACGGCACGTGGTCACACGAGTCACTTGTAATTAGGACCGTTAGATCTTGATCAAATGGTGAATCTTGAATAAACTAACCTAAATTATGATCAAATGGCCACGCGAGTCACACGAGTCACGTTTGGGCACTGCGTGACTCACGTGGCGTGACCATTCGCGTGCCGTGACCATCCCTTTACATTTTGGTCACGGCACGTGAAAAATTAACTTGATCACGGCACGGCACGGCACAAGATCAAAGTCACGGCGTGTTAGTCACGGCACGGCACACTTTTTCCACTCTAAGCACAGAGGATGGTACTGAGGTTTTGCAAGGCTGCACTGGAGTGTTAACTATTTAAGTAAAAACAAATAAATCTATCAAAAGTAAATTCAAGGGAAGTCCAGTGATGTCAACCTTTGTCACTTCAGCTGACAAACTGCCTTGGACAGATTTTGCCTCAAGGGCTTCAATCCTCGATTCAACCAAGGATAAGCTTTCAATTAGCTTCCGATTCTCCTGATCAGTATTATTTGTAGATTGCTCGAGTGCCTTTACCTGCCATTATATGTATGCAAGTTACCTTACCAGTAACAAAGAATTAAAAAAAAAAAATCTAGAATCTTCACACTTACACTAAGCCTGGGTTTGGTAGGAGGATAAGAAGTGGGGATAAGGGGTTTAAATTTTATTCCTTTTAAGAGTGGTGAAAGGGAGTCATCCCCTTATCCCTACTTCTTATCCTCGTTACGGGTACGTTTGGATGAATCAAGGAACAGCAGCTATTCCTGGGTTGAGAATAGCTGCTAACCCAACATTTCATAGGAATAGCGGAATAGCAGCTAACCCGAGCTATTCCTTTGTTGAGAATAGCATTTTTTTTCACCCAAACGTGTTGTGTTAAGAATAGCTCGCCAGGAATAGCAGCTATTCCTGGGTTAGCGCTATTCCTGTGTCACCCAAACATACCTGTAAAAAACATAGCATGAGAGCACAAAGCAAATAGGAAAGCAGGCAGTTAATATAGATATTGTATTCAACTCTATAAAGATGATGTTTGAATACAATATTGACCTATTTGTAGTACAAAAGAGAACTGTCTCAGAATAAATGCCATACCCGCATTTGTAGTACTCTATTGACCTCTTCCAACCAAGTAATTGTTGCATTTAGTGATCCCTGAGAGAGAAACTTAATTGTCAGCCATTTTACTTGTATAATGCGAAGTACATGTGCATGTGTTAGTTCTCCCTAGAGTTACAAGAGCGAATAGCAGAAAAATAAAATATGAAAGGAAGAGATATATGATAATAACAAATATTAGAATTTTGACCCAATTTTTGTTCAGGAATAAAAACTCCTAGTGATGCATGTACCTCCTTTAGTGACCACGAGTACTTCATATCCTCTATTCTTTCAAACTTATCCTCCAAGCTGACCTATAAGAAACTTGACTTAGGATAAGATGAAGTGCAATAAATTAGATAAATTATAAACTTAAGTAATGCACAGTGTATATGTTTAAGAACATTAAAATACCTGCTTTTTTGCCAACATATCATTCTCATCCTGCAATATTTGGAGGTTTCTTCCCAAGTGGACCTGCAAAGTTAGGATCAGCATTGACAAGTGTAGTGCAATTTATCCACATAACAAGCAACCTATAATATTTTCAAGAATATTAACAAGTTAAGAAATAGATTACCTCATTTTGAGAGGACATGTCAACTTTATTTTGCACTTTTGAAATCTTGTCCTCCAAACTCAACTGAAATTTATGGTTACATTCGCTAAGATAATGTGATTTGTTTATAGAAGTTACAGTCCAATAATTCTGATGTTTTTTAAATTATAACAAAATAAAGAGTATAGTTACCTCATTTTGAACATAGGTATCTACTTTGTCTTGCATTTTTGAGAGCCTGTCTTCCAAGCTTGTCTAAAATTGCACAAGTACTAATATTAAACCAAGTTCATCGAACTTTGTTATATTAGAAAATAAAAGAACATATACAATTTATATCAAACCAAAAAGGCATGGCGAAACATACCACTTTTTTTAACCAAGAGTTCCTCTCTTCTTCTAGTTTTGTTATGGTCTCATGTAACTTCACCTGAAGAAAGCATACATCCATAACTATTAGCAATAATTAAACAAAATTTACTTTTAAAAACAGAAATTAGTCATAACTCAATTTCCAGAAAAAAAGGAAAAAACCAATCGGTGCACTTACAAGCTTCTCTTCACACATGTTATGCTTATCCATCTCCTCAAGACGTTCTGGCAGCATGACTCTTGGCACAGCTGAATTAACTGACACCAATCCATTATGAAATGGCTGCTTTTTAGACTCCTTATCCTGCTCCGATAAAGGTGCTTTTGAACCAACATCCCCATTCTCAGTGACCTGCTGCTTGTCAGACTCCTTTTCGTGCTCCGACAGTGGTGCTCCTTGTGAACTAACAATAACCTTTCCATTTTGATTTCGCTCTGCCACAGCTGAAGCATTGCCATGCTCTTCAGTATGTGAGATAGTTTCATCACCATTCTTGGTTTGGTTTCCCTTCTTCTTCTTGTTTCTCTTTTTCTTTGCATCCATTTGTCAGTTGTAGTAACTCTGAAGCTTTGATTTAATGTTACCTGTTGGTGATTTGCATCAATTACAAATTAAAGCTCAGCACCAGAAAACCATGAATAAAACTAAGAATACTGCCATCTTAATAGCAGCTGCATTACCAACTACAAAGTCCCCTGGCTGAATAGATTAGCATGCATGAAAAAGTCAGGCAAACCCATTTGCCATTTGCGTGCAAAAAAATCTAACCCCCAGCCCCCAAACCCCACTTGGAAAAAATCCGATCCGGTTGTTGGGTGATTTTCCAAACAAACTGGCCAAAAGCGTTTTGGGAGAAAAACGCTTAAATCGGAAGAGACTCACCGTCCGAATTGCCGATTCTTCCTTCCTTCTAGATTGATTCCTCTGAGTTGAACTCTTACCGATTCTTCAAAGGCAGATGTAATTGGTGATCGGTAGGGGGGATTTAGGGGAATTCATATCAAGTTACCTCAAAATGAATCCGGTCCGTTCGTTATATGCTAGCACCAATCTTCGGGGAGCAGCGTGAACGATGTGTTTATTTATTTGAAATAAGGGCTCCGCGTACTCTGGCGATGTTTAAGTTAATTAACGCATGTTTATAGTTCACAGGAGGTGAAGGGAAAGTGTGGTCAATAGATGAATTCACATCACCTCAGATTACCTGATTCAAGCAAATTACGATCGGACGGCGCATTTAACATGACACGAATCTCAAAACAGATTTCCTACGGTCTCAATAGACACCGAATTGAGTTTGGCCCAGATAAAATTAATCTGGACCGGCCGTTGCAATTTGCTTGAGTCAGGTACCTGGGAGGATATCTGTCCGCGGTAGATGGAAAGGATAAAAATGATAGGAAATCAAGTTACTGTATATTTTATTTCTTTCGTTTGGTCGATTTTGTTTCTTTCGGTTACGTTTTAATTTGAAAAAAAAAAGTATACATTTTAAAATATTACAGGGGGTTTTAAAATAATTTCCATTCACTTTATCCTCTATCAAAAATCTAACTGGATAAAAAATATTTCTACATTTTGACCCCTCCTTTTCGGAATTCATATCCTCTGTATTAACGTTAATACGGAACGTGCATTAATAGATCTGGACCGTCCGATTTAGATTTGTACTAATATTAAAGAGCCCCGTGCGTTATAGAGTCAGACGGTCGAGATGCATTATATTCTCTTTTTCCTGCCGCATTTTCAATTGAATTTGGACTGCGTTGTTTATCGCATAGCAATATAGCCGACATTTTTATTCATATCCAAAGTTTAATACAGAATTCTCGAGTTTCGCCAAAAATGCCCACACCGGCTATAAAATGGCCGGTTTACTCTTTTTTTTTTTTGGAGACACTATGAAAAATAATGAAATCTAACACTGAAAATTCAAATTTTTTGTTTAAATTATTTGTTAGATTACTTTTTTTGATTTATAATTACCATATTTATACTAAAATACACTAGATTACTTGAAATTATGTTGAATTACACTATATTACAATAAATTATGTTGAATTACACTAAATTACGTTAAATTACACTAAATTACAATAACTTCGCTAATTGATAAAAATGCGGTAAAGTACGCTAAAGTATACCGATTTTGTGCCATCTTTCATGAATCATAAAAAATAGTAAAAATTGGTATTCTACAAGTTCATTATGTAACTAATTTACTGAGCTACTTAGATGGAATAATAGAAATGAAAATCTCAATCGGAAACTTCAACTCAAGTTTTGAGGCTCTTCCCTTAGTTTTTTGGCAATTCTGAATTTTGAAATACAGCATAGCTAAGCATAGCTGGCACGGATGCATGCGTCTTTTCGCAAGCTTTCTGAAAAGTGGTCATTTGCTGAAATCGGACACTCGAGCGCCGTTTTATGGCTGTTTGAAGTTTCGTCGTTGTTTTTCGCCTTTTCAGTAAAGATATCGTCCCTATTCATATGTAATTTACCGTAATTTAGCGTATTTTAGCGTAATGTAATGTAATTTAGCGTAATTTAACGTAATATAGTGTAATTCAACATAATTTCAAGTAATTTAGCGTATTTTAGTATAAATATGCTAATTATACATCAAAAGAAGTAATCTAACAAATAATTTAAGTAGAAAATTCAATTTTTCAGTGTTAGATTTTATTATCTTGCTCTTCATAGTGTCTCTTAACTTAAAAAAAAACAGTTTCTAATTATAAATCACTATGAAGATAAAAGAGAAACAAAAAATAGTTTCTAATTATACATCACTATGAAGACAGTAATTTACCGAAATTTACCGTATTTTAGCGTAATTAATGTAATATAGTGTAATTCAACATAATTTCAAGTAATCTAGTGTATTTTAGTATAAATATGGTAATTATAAATAAAAAAAGTAATCTAACAAATAATTTAAACAAAAAATTTGAATTTTTAGTGTTAGATTTTATTATTTTTCATAGTGTCTCAAAAAAAAAAGTAAACCGGCCATTTTATGGCCGATTTGGACATTTTTGGTGAAACCCGAGAATTCTGAATATAATAATTAATTTCTATTAAACTTTGGATATTAATAAAAATGTCGGGCAATATAGCATACAAAAAATAATAGTTGGAAGTTGGAACTATACTTGCATATAGACATGGCCCCGAATCCGTGCCAGTACAAGGAATAACACAAAGCCACGAGTTACTCGGACAAATACTAAATAGAAAATTACAGCTGTTAGCTCAAGTCTCTACATTTAGTTTCAAATTCACGACTCGTTCACATCAAAACCTCCGGCCCGAGAAGTCACCTAACCCTCCTTTCGACCCGAACGTCCCAGAACAAGCCATGACCCGGGTGCCTAACCAGATCCAAGAAGAAACCACCTAATGCCCGTGATCCGTTTTTGCTCGGCTCAAACGCCGATTTTATTTTTCTTCTTTTTGTTTTTTGCTATGAAGCCCTCATGTTGCAGTCGACTGACATGTGTCCTTGCTCGAATCTATATCCTCTGAATTAACAGAATATTTCTGTTTAGATCTGAACCGTCCGATCAGAATCCGGGCCGAGTAGGAATGCAGGGGGCCCTGTAATATTCGTGCAGATTCTGATCGAACGGTCCAGATCTAAATAGAAATATTCTGTAATTCCCTTGCTCCCGGTTCGGTTTGTTAAACCCTAATAGAGCCCCTAAGCTCAGAATTCCTTTTTCTTTCTTCGCCTCTCCTCCATCCTGTCAAAACCTTGCCAGAGAGAAGCTGGTAACAATGGCGAAGGAATCTGAAGGGAGCGAGCAGGGTCACAAGGCGCATCGCCAGCACAAATCCGGTGCCTCCTCCAAGAAGAATAAGAAGAATAATAACAAGGGAGGCGATGGATCAGGCGCTGATAAGAAAAAAAACCCTAAGGTATACTTGAGGAAAATTGTTTACTGGTCAATTCCTGTTAGGCTGAGGTTATCAATTGCTGAAATAGTAACCCAAGCTGGTTCAAAGTTCATCTGGGCAACTCTCAAATTCAGTTTTATATGCTTCTTTTTAGGCATTTGCCTTTACTTCCTCTACAAAGGCAAAGAGGCTTCAATCCCGCTCAGTTGAGATTGAGCAGAGGCGGCTTCACATGCCTGTCATGGACCGATCAATTGGAGAGCCTCCGCCTTTTGTTGTTGTAGTTCAAGGACCTCCTCAGGTATACATAATTTTCACAATTTAGTCTGTTAAATTTCGGAGATAACTTATATGGTCATAAGAGTTTACTTTACATGTTTTGTAGGTTGGGAAGTCCCTTTTGATAAAATGTCTTGTAAAGTATTATACAAAACACAACTTGTCGGAAGTTCGTGGCCCTATCACTCTTGTATCAGGTATGATGAAATGTATTTTCACACTATATAATATAAGGTTTGGTCTAATCCTTACTCAAAATCAATGGAAATTATGTAAAACACAGGAGAGTTCAATTTTATGTGCTTGTAGGTAAACATAGGAGAGTTCAATTTGTGGAGTGCCCTAACAATATCAACGGTATGATAGATGCAGCCAAGATAGCTGATCTGGCATTGTTGCTAATTGATGGAGGCTATGGCTTTGAAATGGTGAGTCCCCTAAAGTTAACTTTCTTTTGTCCATCGAACATATCCAAGCATAGTTGACTACAGTGACCGTGCTCATTTTTGCCTAGTTGCATGGTACTGGCCTCACAGCTTGCTTCCAGGTCATAGGCTGAAAAAAGGGGTCAGCTGCTGACGTGTAATGCTAGAGTGTGTTGCTGAGATTAGCTACCTGGGTTTTTACTTTGGGGTTTATTGTTTAGTGCTTCTCCTGATACAAGGTGTTTTGTTTCATATGAATGAAACAGGTGCTTGTACCTTTTTCAAAAAAAGAAAAAAAGAGTTACTGTTTACAACTTCATGTGTAAATACGTACTGATACTGTGTTTTGTTTGGCATTGTTTCATTAATGAATTAGGTAGCTTATGCTATTTTTTCAAAAATAAAATAAAATTGTGCAATTATTTACTTTGGAAGCATCCACGGTATTCAATTTGCTTTCACCAGGTTGTTTGCGGTGTTTCTTTGTCTATCATGGTATAGCCTTGAAAGCCTAGATGAAATGCTTATCAGTAGAAGGCATAGACATGCAAACAGTACCAAAATAATAATAACAACAACAATGATGATTATGATTAATTAAGAACATAAAAACAATAAAATAAATACTTCAGTTCCCCTTCCTCGCTCTTCCTCTGATAAATAATAAAAGAAATGTTGAATTGCAAGTAACCACTGTGCATGTGGTACCGACCAAAATATATCCCAGTTCAGCACTGAACTCCAAAAGGTAGTATGATGGTTTCATTGGATCGAGAAACAAGAGGAGTTCAGTGCTGAACTGGGATATTTGAGACCAAGAGGACCAAAACCCATATATGATGGTTTCATTGTTTAACAAGAGGACCAAAACCCATATTTGAGATCTTCAGATGGAATATGAATTTTTTTTTTTTTTTTTGCAGTAGGCAATAACTTACTCTTAATTTGTATTAAAAAAAAAATAGTTTACAAAATATATCCTTCATATGATCTAATGGAGGAGCCTTACAGTTGTAACTTTCTTACAGTATGCTCTTAAATCAATTGTGGGATCTAATCAGGTTTCTGTTCATGCACAGGAAACTTTTGAGTTTCTGAACATTATGCAAGTTCATGGATTTCCCAAGGTTATGGGAGTGCTTACCCATTTAGATGGATTCAAGGATGTTAAGAGGCTACGGAAAACAAAACAGCGCCTGAAGCACCGTTTTTGGGCCGAAATAATGCATGGGGCAAAGCTCTTTTATTTATCGGGTCTCATGCATGGAAAGTAAGTGGTTTTATTCCATACCACTATGTATGCAATGCTTGGGTTATCGTGTCTGTCCATTTCAGTGACTTACACCTTGTCTGGATAGAGTAGAGGAAGGAATGCAATGGGAGGAAAAAGAAAACTTCATAAATCAATCTTGTTAGGTTGGATATATTACATGAGGTTGATGAGGATAAGGTTAATGAAGGTTACATTTTTAACCTTTTGTAACCTCCTAGAGCTTATAATTTGTTACTCCCCAAATTGGGGTTGTAATGGAAGGAAACAAGACCCAACTGAACAAGAGAATGGAAAATATGGTGATGGCCCTTTCTCTTCATTTCCATCCCCACCTAATCTTCATGTTCCTCCCCTCAGCCTCCTGTGAATGAAACAGTTATGTTATTGGGGTAATGCCTGTGGTACCATTGCTACTGCATTTGGAGTACCTTGGGCCTGAAAATAATTACTGCCAAGTTATTTGTTCTAATCTTCTATTGATTTTTTTTTATGCTTGCATAACTTGGAATTAATTTCCTATTGTGTATTGAAAAACAACTGTCATGCTTCATAAGATCGAGCAAAATCACAAAACCCCTTACGAAGCACAAATAGTTGGGTGTTCTATTAATAAGGAGATCTAAAAGGCTGCTCCTTTGGTTTAATTTTGTTGTGCCAGGTATGTCAAACGTGAAGTTCATAACCTTGCAAGATTCATCTCAGTCATAAAACCAACTCCTCTAACTTGGAGAATGGCACATCCCTATTTGCTTGTTGACCGTTTGGAGGATGCAACCCCACCTCACAAAGTGCACACCGACAAAAAGTGTGACAGGAATGTGATTTTGTATGGCTATCTTCGTGGTTGTAACATGAAGAAAGGTTCTAAGGTACGCGTCGCATGAGAGTTCCATTATATTCTGATCGCTTTCAACAAAAAGTGGTCTTTACTTTTAGCTGGTATGATGGTTCCATTGGACCGAGAAACAAGAAAAGGTAGTAACTGAACACATATACACAAATTTAGAAGGTCATATTAAACAAAGCATAATGCCAGAAAAGTGAATGAAAATGATTACATCAGCAATTAAATTTCCTATAAAGTTTTGTACCAGTCCTTGCTGTAAATTGGATCTAGATCTGTACTGAAGTCCTTGTTGGTTTAGGTAATTTCATTGATGAAAGTTGAACTTGAACCTTCGTTTAATCTGATCAATTTGATTTAAGATTGGTACAATAATGCTCTTAGGTACATATAACCGGAGTAGGAGATTTTAGTGTGGCTGGTATGTCGGGCCTAGCAGATCCATGCCCATTGCCTTCAGCGGCAAAGAAAAGGGGTTTGAGGGACAAGGAAAAGCTCTTCCATGCACCAATGTCTGGTCTTGGTGATCTACTTTATGACAAAGACGCTGTTTACATAAACATAAATGACCATTTTGTCCAGTACTCAAAAACTGACGGCAACAGTGGTACTATTCCTGGCACTGCATCTGACTTAATCATTCCTGCAACTAACTACCAGTAGAAAGCTTGAACTGGTGTAGGTTCCTTCATATTTCTGAATTCAATTTTTTTTTTATGGAAATGTCACCAGGGGAAGATCGTGATTTTGGTCAAGCGATGGTGAAAAACCTCCAAAATACTAAGTTCTCCGTAGATGAGAGGCTGGAACAGAGTTTTATCAACATCTTTGGTAGAAAACCCCCTGCTTTGACCCTTAATAACAATATTGGTGAGGATGATGAGCAACAAATCGACCTCCAAGATCAGAATCAAGGGGATGACCAGGATTTGTCTGAGAAAAATAGTGCCGGTGCAGATTATGATACTGATGAGGATTCTAGTGATGATGAAGAGAAGAGTGAGAAAGAGCCAGAACAAGATCGTCAGAGTTCTGAATTGAGAGAAGAGGTTGAGATTGGCAATGGTAGAATCAGGAGGAGAGCCATTTCTACAAAATTTAGTGATCATACGGAAGAGGAAGATGAAGATGAAGGCGAGGTTTGTTTCTCTGCTTTTACCACTGACTCAGACTCCTCCATTTCAAATGTATATTACATAGCTTTTTAATTGGTTCATTTGCTTATCATTTTGATTTGTATATGCAATTGTTTTCAGGGCTCTGATGAAGATGAAAGAGCCAATGACAATGATGAGCAATTATCTGATGATTCTTATTATTTAGAAGATACTGACAAAGATGAAGACTCAGGTGATAAGTGCACTCCTGCCTTCTGTTAGTTTCTACATAAGTTTCTTGTATTAATTCTGAGTTTCCTTCTATTTCATCTGGCTCCTAGGTGATGAGAATTCAAACTCCTCGAAATGGAAGGAATCATTGATTGCTACGACCTTGGCTAGGAAAAGTGTTAACCTGATGCAACTAGTGTATGGCCAAACAGTGTCAAATCAGGGCTCAGCAGTGTCTGATAGCAGTGAGAGTGAAGGAAGTGACGACGAAGATTTTTTCAAGCCAAAGGGACAAGCTGACAAGGTATGCCCATTCATTCAATATCAGATCTCAGTGAAATAGTTACATCTGGTACTCCTATGAAGATTTGATTGCAAATCAACTTTTTTGTGAAAATACCTGTTCTGAGATAGCCAATACTTAGGTATGTTTCTCTGTTTTTTTTACAATGCCATACAGGGAACAGATGACAAATCAAGCTCTGATGATGTAAATTCTGAAGATTGCTCGAAGTTTATGAAGTCAGAGTTTAAAGATTGGCATGACCGAGATTTGATTGAAAGCATCAGGGATCGATTTGTGACAGGAGACTGGTCAAAAGCCGCTAAGAGAGGTCAAGACGCTAACGACAATACAGAGGAGGGGGGTGATGAAGGGGCGTATGACTATATTGAAGATTTAGAAACTGGTGAGGTGTACAATGGTGGTGCAGGTACAGACAAAGATGAGGTAGATAAAAAAGAAGCTGATGCAGAAGCAGAGGATAGGAGGCGCAAGAAGCTTGCACTTCGAGCAAAATTTGATGCTCAATATCCTTTTATCTACCCTCTTGGTTTCTTTGTACAACAGTTTTAGGTAGGTAGTAAACCATATGTTTTGGCCAGATGACATTTACTGCCCATACATTTAGCTATGATAAGCAATACCACACCTTTGTACTTCTGTTCCAGAAATGACAGAAGGTTATGTTTGAAAGCTCATTTTGAGATTGTTTTTATCTTGCTACTTTTGTGATTCAAGATAGATTTGAAAGCCTTGACTTTGAAATACATCTAATGGCTCTGACCAGTCAGACGAGGAAGACAAGGAGACAGAGAAAAAGTCTCATGGAGAGAAACCAAAAGAAGGTGGATTCTTCGACAAAGTATGCATCGTCCATCTTATCACAGTTATATGGCATAAACTTACAATTAAATAACCAAGTGTATTTATATATTTTTGTTGACAGTTGAAGGAGGAGATGGAACTACGCAAACAACTCAACATTATGGAACTGAATGAGATGGATGAGGAGACCAGAGTAGAGGTCGAGGGGTTCAGAACAGGAACTTATCTTAGGTTAGAGGTTCATGATGTACCATATGAGATGGTCGAGTACTTTGACCCACATCACCCACTTTTAGTTGGAGGCATTGGTCTTGGAGAAGAAAATGTTGGATATATGCAGGTGAGCAATATGTAATATTATTATAGTTAGCCCCAAGTCCTCAACCCCCCCACCCAAAAAAAAATAAGAAAAGAACAAGAACAAGAAGAAACTATCCCCCAATTGTTTTTTACCAACCCGAAAATAATTTAGTAGTTAAATGCGCTTTGTACAATTGTCGAGTGTGGATTCCGTAAAGGTCAAGTGTGCATTTTAGGGTGGTTCAGACAATGAGTATAGAACCTGTAAATAGCTTTTGACAGATGTCAAAATGTGCTTTTGACTAGGTTGAATGTTTGTACAACTGTTTTAAACTGAAATAGGTAAGTGTGCATTATGCAATAGCTTAGTGTGCAATGTGCAATAGCCAAGTGTGCACTCTAAGGTGTGTGGGAAACTGTGTGGCGTTTTGTGGGAAGGGTGGGTTCATGCAGTAGTTATCTTGTTTCCGGAGCAACATTGGCTCACAGCTATTGTGCTACGATATTGTTGATGCAATAAAAACCCAAAGGAAATTCTACTGGTTCTCTTTATCCAACATTATGGATTAGAAATTCATTTTTTTTTCTGCAATAATCCTTTGGGGGGAGTTCCTTTTAGGTTCTACGAATGCTTGGATGACATGAAATTAAAAAATGAGATGGTTAAAAACAACATTTGCTCTACAATATTTTTAGGGGTTGTTAATACATGTTAGTTACTTTGCGACTCCGATTGGGTTTCATTTCTAGCCTACCCCAACTTGTTTGGGACTACAGGCTTGGTTGTTGTTGTTGTTGTTAATACATGTTAGTTACTTGGCATTTAACATACACATTACTTATAGTGGCTTGACAATGTTGATTGGCTCAATGTGTATTGCATAGGCTACTGTAAAGCGCCATAGATGGCACAAGAAAGTTCTGAAAACAAGGGATCCAATCATTGTCTCAATAGGATGGAGGCGGTTTCAGACTGTGCCTGTTTACGCCATAGAAGATAAAAATGGTCGGCACCGCATGCTGAAGTACACTCCTGAGCACATGCATTGTTTGGCTATGTTCTGGGGCCCACTTGCCCCTCCTAAGAGCGGTGTCCTTGCCGTGCAAAACCTAGCCAATAATCAGGTAACACAATCTTATCCCTTTTGTTCATGTTCTGAAATGACATTTGGTACTTTTTGCTAATGTTTCTGCTCTTTGTTCAGGCTTCATTCAGAATTACTGCAACTGGATATGTGCAAGAGTTTAACCATGCCACAAAAATAATGAAAAAGATAAAGCTGGTTGGTTATCCTTACAAGATCTTCAAGAAAACTGCTCTTATAAAGGACATGTTCACTTCTGATTTAGAGATTGCTCGGTTTGAAGGTGCTGCTATTCGAACTGTGAGTGGCGTTCGAGGGCAAGTTAAGAAGGTAATATATGCATGTTACTATTTGACTTCTTTTAGGTCCTTTTCTTTAATTGAGGTTGTCTCGTGTTCTTATGCTTGTACAGCCGTACAACCTTCTGTCTATTCATTGTGTTAATCTGGTAATATCTTTTATTATTGTTAAATGCCTGCTTAAACAAGTATGAACAATTTTTAATGATTTGTTGTAGGCTGTTAAGGCAATGATGGGAAATATGCCCAAAAAGAAGGGTGAAAGTGTTAAAGAAGGCATAGCAAGGTGCACTTTCGAAGACAGGATATTAATGAGTGATATCGTGTTTTTGCGTGCATGGACGCAAGTCGAGATCCCTCAATTCCACAATCCAGTTACAACTTCTCTTCAACCGCGCAACCAATCATGGAGAGGCATGAAAACAACTGCTGAGCTGAGGAGAGAGAACAACGTCCCCATCCCTTACAACAAGGACTCTGTCTACAAGGTATTATGTTGCCATATAAATGGTACTGGTGTCCCAATTGAATATCATAAAGCAGATCTTATAATAGTAATAGTTGTTTGTCTTGAATCTAAAGTTGTTTTATTATTTTTCTTCAGCCTATAGAGAGGCTACCGAGAAAGTTCAACCCACTGGTGATTCCTCCAAAGCTACAAAAGGAGCTTCCATTTAAAACAAAGCCTAAGGTTCCTCTGAAAAGGAAGCGGCCAACTTTGGACCAAAAACGGGCTGTGGTAATGGAGCCTCATGAGAAAAAGCTTTTGACTCTTGTCCAAACTCTCAAGACCATGCATAATGAAAAGGTATCCCTCTCGCCTTCTGTTTTAATTGTAATCATCGTTCAAATAAAAGGTTAAAAAGTAGCTTTGAGTCAGAAAAGGCAGCATCTCTATCCAGGTACTAATCAATGAACAATTACTGCTGCTAACAGGTATAAGCAGTTACAAGAACCTTTGTGTAGAGTACTAATATTTAAATAATATGTTTGTTTTATCAGAAAAGGAAGAGAGACTTGGAAAAAGAAAAGAAGAGGAGAAGTCATGAAAAGGAAAAGGCAAAGACAGAGGAGGTATCGAAGAAGCGCAGGAAAGAGGAGAGGAAAGAGAGGTACCGCCGAGAGGACAAAGAACAGAGGCAAACTCGCCAAAGAACTAAAGCTTAAAAGTTATGCAATACGAAGCTTATGCAATACTAGAAAGACAATCATTTCTGCAGATTTGAGCAAAGCCTGCAAAGGTTGCTTTTTGTTAGTCTATTTTTTTAAATTTTTTTCATCTGTTGTAATTTAAGACAATTTGTTCTAGCTGACAGGCAGTAATGTTCGCAATTGAAAGTTTTGACTGCTTGTCGAGTCACTTGTTAAATGTAATCTTTATTAATATTTGGAAGTAGTATAAAATTTCGATGAAAAGATGTAGAGGGGAAAAGGTTGTGCATTCGTATCGAAGAAATCAGAATTTGAATCCAATGAGGCACTGCACCTCAGAATGAAATTCAATTTCAATTTACATCTCTTGGAGCACGTCATACCTCATACATAAGAGTGAATATATTTACTTCCACAGAATATAATTCTCAATCATTCTTTTCTGTAGCGATTATTTCTCTTATTCCATTTCCGACAATGCCAGAATTACATTTCCACACTTCATCATGGAGACTTTCATAACTTTAAGTGCTTCTAATGAATAATTCACAAATTTAATAATTCTCTTGAAAAAAAACTGTTTTTTAGACACCTGAACACCACCTAGAGTAACATGTATCTTATTCTCTTTAAAAACTGTGGCGGGTCGCCTTACGCTTCATTCAATGCACACAAACAAAAGTTACCAAGGGTCTATTAAAGTATCCACAACCTGAGAGTGAACACAGCAAAAGCCTAAAGAATCCCTAACTACATATAAATCACAGAATAATAAAGATTAGTGTACATGACTACTACAAAAATACACAATAAATTATGCAGCCCATTGCCACACCTTTATTTCACCGGTTCCATCACCGGTGAAAAAGATTCCCGGCCCCGCCTGCATTGCTCGGACCTCTTGCTTTGCGAAGATCCTCCCTCTCTCATTAAATCTATCCAAAATACCAAAAGCAAAAATATGTAATATAGAAATAATGATCTTGGATAATGTTTTCTTGGTAAGGAAGACTTACGAGGGAAGATCATATAGGCGCATGCTGTTGTCGTTCAGAGAACACATCAAAACCGGCTTTCCTTGGGCATCAATCATTCCACAAAGCGCAATGACTCCCTGACAACAAAGATAACAAAAGAGGGGGGGGGGGGGGGGGGGGGGGGGGGGGGGCGCGAGGGTGTAAGTTAAGCAATTGGTTATCTTATTTTATTTCTCATGCACCAGATAATCAAGACATTCAGTTAAAACAGAGCACCAAACTATTTACTAATTACAAAGCAGTTGAGGGATTAACATAAAAAAATAAACAAAGGGAACTTACATGGTCCTCATTATGCGTGTATGTTACCTCCATCTGGTCTTTGTTGCTTGTGAACCAGATCTGATTTGAAGGAAAAAATAACATATTACAATATTGACAACCATAGTTTCGAGTATATTCACATATCCACATGTTAACAACTATCATACGAGCCATTGGATAAACATATAATCATGCCATCAATTTTCCATTGTTTATTTCCATGACTTCATGGCTTACTAAAATCAATTATGAACTGAAAAATGAAGATAACAACCTTCACTGTGTTGTCTAAGGAGCACGATAAAAGAAACTGGTCCCAACACAACAAAGACATGACAACGTTTGTATGATCCGACAGCGTCTGGACGCATTGGAGCGTTGTCAGGTCCCATACCTGATACATTTTGTAAATACATTAAATTTCGTATGCAAAAGACATATTGATTTCAGTAAGCAGGTCTATAGAGGTTGACAATTTCCCATTAAAAAAGTAATTAGCAAACCAGAAAGCATAAGAGTGTCAGGTACCAATACTAGTTCTATAGAGGCTGATAATTTGCCATTCAAAAAGGTAAACCGCATAAGACTTGTCAGATACCAATATTGTACTGGTCACGTCATGCACCGGGATCGCTAACGTCAGTTAAACACCAAGTTCTGCAAGTTAAGGAAAAAATACAAACCCACCTACCTGCGCATTACTTTATTTGGTACATAATGAGGTACCTTAGACAATGAAAATCAACAAGGGAAATCGAGTGGGAATATATAGACTCACTTTTATAGTATGATCCATGGAGCCGGAATAAAGTTTTGTGCCTCCTACAACTAGTGAAATAACAGCAAGGCGGTGACCCAGAAGAGAAGCAGCAGGCTCGAAACAATTTGTTGCTGCGCTGAATTTCCACACCAATATTCTACCATCCTATAATTTATTTAAAAAGAAAGTAAATCAACTTTTAATTCTTTACATAAAATAAGTTGTAAAATGGAACTTATCAAAAAAAAAAATATGAAGGACTTACTTGTGTACCAGCAAACAACATATCATTAGCAGCCACTAGTGCATATACCTGACCCGTGGGCCCAGAAAGGCTCATTTCTGCACCAGTCTGTGTATTCCATACCTAAACAAATTAAAAAGATGACAGTTAGATGTGAATGACATCTACCCTAAGGGCAGGTTCCAAATTATGCCGACCAATTAAATGTGTTTGCATATATAAAGCCAACATTTCTAGCGACTGCAACTAGTGCTGAACATTTGGGAATGACAGCACTAGCTAAACAAAGTTAATTTAAGAAACATAATAGAAATTGCCCTTGAAGAGCCTTATTTGCAAAATGACTTGTTAATAGTGGCAAAATTGCCAATGATACAACTACATTCTTCGATCAAGTTTGTCAATATTAACTGGGTTTTATTTGTGAATATACCACAAATTTATGCGCCACATGCAAATATAAGAACAACTGTTTTATATCCAGTTATCAGAAAGTGCTCCGTGCACCATGGAAAAGCCCCAAAAAGATAAACTATTCTTTTGAGAAAAGGGATTTCTGAATTAGTACTTTGATAGAGTCGGGAATGCCAACAAATAACCATGGCTCCTCACTAATCATACAGCCGACTTCACGCCCCATACTAACTGTTGCCACACACTACCATACAGAAGAAAGACAACATAAATACAAGTCAAGTCAAAAGATGATAAACAATTTTTCAAGGATTGAAATAAACAATTATTCCAAGATGCCCAACTACCTGCCCAGTCTGGCAATCCCACACCTTGACTGTCTCGTCCTTACTTCCAGAGTAAAGCTTGTCAGATCCCGATGGTAGTGCTATGGCTGATACAACCTACAAGGTTTTTTTTTTAAATAACTGTCCATTAATAATCATCACTCCTCGGTAAATGAACAAAATTACTTGTGAAAAATAGGAAAAGGCTGAACCTTTTGGTGACCTTTTAGGGGCGTGATGAGAGAGAAACCATCACCTATAGACCATGAATGTAAATATCTACATCTGTCACCGAAGGTGCAGGTCCCTAACAAGAAGTGCTTGCATACTTTCTCGCCTTGGCTTGTGCCAACACCTCCGTTTAACCTCCGTGTGTTCTCTTCATGTCGACCTTTACCCCACTTCGACTGGTTGCCTCCATTTGGTCCTCCACCATTGCCTCTAGTACTAGGGTTTTGCCACACCAGGTTCTGTTGGGGAGCCCTCTTAGATGAACTCGACGGACCTTGTGTGGCAGGGAGCTCGCTGTGGAGAAAAGGGCACGGGTGGCGGTTGCAGCGCCCGGCTTGCCAGTGAAAGCAAACTTTGCTCGGCCGATCAGGCTGCCCGGATGCAGGTCCCAGTCTCTGGTAAATCCTTTTGCTGCCGTAGCGGCGCTCATCTGCCTCGATATCCATTGTAATTAACTGCAAAATCCTATTCCCGAGCTAAATTTCTTTCTCTTCCAAGATTAGGGCTGGTTGATAATTTGGATTTTATATGGTCTGAATCAAAGCACCTGATTATGAAGCAGAATGTAGATTGGAAGGCTGGGAGAGGTCTGCGTAGAATCTTTCAGTGGTGCACTGTTACAATTGTTGGTGTTGTTGCTGCTGCTATAAGTAGTGAGGCTACTTAGAGATGGCTGATCAAGCAGTGAGCTTAAATTTTGGCAAGATATCTCATCCTAGATATCAACAAATAAATTGCTAAGGACTGAAAGAAAATTACAAAAGGCTCCAAAACTATTTGAAGGATCCTCATTTGATAATAAATACTTCTGAAAAGCATATAACCCATAGGATGTTCAAAAGAAGCATATTTTGAAGCGGGAAAATAGAAATATAATGCAACTTAATTAAATATGCAGACCATACTCAAGCTGTTAATGATCCGAAAACGGAAGTTCAACATTTACGAGATGTAATTTTGTTGCCGGAAACCAGAACAATTAAGAGAGATGCAAATAAACAAGAAGAAGACTCCTGACCGGAGCATCAATTATGTGGAAACTGGAAACTATTCATTAAGCTAGAATTATCACAGATGCTTTCTTTAAAAGTAAAAGGTCCTCCAGTGCACTCTTCTCATCTTTATTCAAAAAGAATTTGGAGGAAACTAGAGCAAAGAGTTGCAAAATTTTAGGATGGAAACACTTAAAAGTAGAGGAAAAGAGATTAATACATAAATGAGTTTAACTAAGAGACTGTGGTTTGAAAGGGAGAGGAGAGAAAATTGGCCAAGGTGAAGCTGGCCAGCAGCTGAATTGAACAGGAGAGCTCTCATGTTAACAGAGAAGTTTCTGATCTCAAATTCTCATTTATGTCAATTTAGTTAAACTCATGACCAATGACAGACAGCGAGTAATCAAAGATAAAACGGTAATTATGGACAAAAAATCAGTAAAATTGGCCAAATATATGTATTTCCTCTACATTTTTTTGAGACGCTTGTTTTAATTCAAACCAGATGATAAGGTAATTAGGTAAGTCAAAAACCTTACGGTTTGCTTAACTGAAAACATAACAGAACCGAGCACAAATTAGATAAATTCACCAAAGAAACAGCTTAAATCTTATTTATCAGCTAAATGAACAGGAAAATTTGTAAACACAATTTGTAGTGCCCGTCTATTATTTATTGTCAGCTTTTACAATTAACAATCAAAGATAACAACACCATCTTAGCAACAACAACAAAACTGAAATTATAAAAGTATGAAAATGAAAAGGAGATTCGTACCGGGTTACCAGCACCAATGGAGGAGAACTAGTGGGGCCCAGACGTGAGGAGCTGGAGAGAAGACGCGAGTGGGGCCGGACGTCGAGAGCCGGAGAGGGGGGAGAGGCCCGGAGAGGAGACGAGGAGAGAAGACGCGATTTGTTTAGGGTTAGGTCTCCGCGACGATCAGCGAGAATTGGGAAATGAAAATAGAAGAGGGAATCTGAACGGGGGGGAAATTGAGACGAGAGCAAAGAGGCCCAGCGATTTTTATAGGCCAGGGGTAACCAAATTACTCAACAAGGCCCAATTCTAACCGTGGAGCGTGGTATAAATGTATAATTAAGGAAACCTTTTCCTTTTATGTCCGGAATATTTTTGGGTTTTGATTTTGGAGAGCTGTGCATAATTCCTTTTTTAGGCACATTTTTACTTTTGAGCTCAACTGCGTGTAACTAACTGTACTCGTTAGGTTTGAATTTTAGCAGATCAACAAAAAAAAGGCCGAAACTTTTCGAAATACATGGCTGGATCAACAAACTGTGTAATCGGCCGGATTTGTTTAAATATCTCTCAGCCTATATGTTGTTTCCTTTGGGCTTTTTGAATATATTGTCCTACTTTTTATTGCCCTTGCCTCTTGAGTTACAATTTTAAAAGGAACTTTTTTTTTTTCCTCTGATCAAGGAGAATTATTTAGGGTCTTTTGATTTCTAATTGAAAATAGAGGAGGGTTCAAATGCACCCAAATTTCTATGCTCCCAATGCATCCAATTCTTTATCTCCTTTATCTCTATTTTTAAGTCTGAACAGTCGATCCAAACCGCTCAACATGATCTTCATAATAAATTATGCTTGGAGACCAAATTTTATATTTTTTAGAATTTTTTTATTATTTTTTAAGATAGAATTTTTTTACTATTGTTTTAAGGAGATTCTGGACCATCCGATAAAGTGATTTTGTATCTATCTTAAAAAATAGTAAAAAAATTCTAAAATATATAAAATTTGGTCTCCAAACATATTTTATTATGAAGGTCATGTTGATCAGTTCGGATCAACTGTTCGGACTTTGAAAATGGAGAAGATAAGGATTTGATGCATTGGGAGCATAGAAATTTGGGTGCATTTGAACCCTGCTCTTGAAAATATAATCAGTCAATTTGAAAAATACTTGTGCTTTTGAGGAATTTACACGTTCTACTTTAAGATAGAAAGAACCATCTAGAAATAAAGTTATATGATCCATATTTAAATTGAGTAATGCTCTGGATTAAATTGAAGTAATCCTGTTGTCAAATCTCCATTTTTATATTAAGCACGTAAATGTTCGGATCCGCTAACAGATGTGATTAAAAGATGAGATTTCAGATTAAATATCAGCCCTGCTACCCGATTGCATAATGCTATGGGATTGAAATAACTCCGTTGCCAAATTAGGAGAATTACATATTTGATTTTTGAATAATTCGACGCCAATTCTGTGGCGACTTGTAGCCTTGTACAGCACTATTTTCTCTTGAAACCCTGGTGTTTGTTCGTAATTAGGAAAAATACATTATCAGCATCCGGTTATAGTTGAAACAGTAAAAGAGGGGTCTATGTTTGTAATTCACCATCCGGTTATTTTTTACATATCAATAATGCATCAATATACGCACATTTTTTTTTACCTCTTGACTTGATACTAAATGAATTCAAAATTTAAAAAAAGAATGGGACTGAAAAAAAAAAACAGAGAGAATGTTACAATAACATTAATGTTAGTGGATCCAAAGAATGGGACTGAAAAAAATTTACGACTACTTTTGTGTGCTCTTTGAATTTCACTTTACTCATTGTAATAAATATATTATTTTATATTTATGGAGCCTGATAGTTGCCCCTCAAATAAATTCCCGAACATGCTCTCAAGTATTTAATATCTAACTTCTATTTTCAGTGCTCATATTTAATCTTTTAAAGTTTTATTTATAACATTTTATTATGCTACTCACAAGCATTTAAACCTCTATCTGTAATCATTATCGTTCATTTTTCTGACAATCCGTGATGAATTTTACGAATCTAAAAATACAAACGTTTTCTACTCGATTTTCTCTTTCAAATGAGATCCATGAAGAAATAATTTTGAGTTATTTTGAAGTCGTGTTTTTTTTTTTTTAAAGTAAAGCCCATAGGTACTTTAAATTCTCAAGTTTTTAAACATCACATGGAAACTATTTAAATATTTGATACAACTACTTTAAACGGTTGTATATAGAGGTTTAAATGCGTGATAATATATGATCAATATCAGAGGTTTAAACGCTCGAACATAGTAGTTTAAATGGTGACATGAGAGGTTTAAATGGTTGTAGACTAAGGTTTAAAAATTTGAAAATTTAAAGTGCTCATGGGCTTTACTTAAAAAAAAAACACGATTTCAAAATAACTCAAAAATATTTCTTCATGGATCTCATTTGAAAGAGAAAATAAAGTAGAAAATGTTCGTATTTTTAGATTCGTAAAATTCATCACGAATCGTCGGAAAAATAGATGAGAATGATCAGAGAAAAATAAAAAAAATTGAGTAAAATGAATCTTTTCTTTTTTTGACTTGAATACAAAAGTAGTTAGGAGTTAAAACTACACAGATTTAAAATTTAAATGCTTGCAGATAGAGGTTTAAATGTTTGCGAGTAGCATTATAAAATGTTATAAATAGAACTTTAAAAATTTAAATATGAGCGCTGAAAATGAAAGTTAAATAAAATTAGAATACTTTTTCTGTTAAACTAATTGGGGAATGCGCTCGGGTATGATGGTTTGGGAATCAGAACATTTCTCTATATTTATTTCCATCAATAAAAAATTCTGCACACGATTGCCCCAGAAGTCCACACCTGACCTGATATGATTTCGTCGTAATCCCAAGAAAAGATAAGACTAGGAGTAGGAGATAACGCTGCGGCATAACCTCCACCAAAAGTCGAAAGAATTCGCTACGCAACGCACCCCTTTTGTTTTTCTATTTGCTGACACTGTCTCATGGCACCTGGTTGAATCATGAAAAATCACTTGATAGAAATTTGTTTTGTGGAGGGTATAAACGCAAAAATCACTTCCCCGCAGTCCCGCACTCCTTCCATAAAATGTTTAAAACGTCCTAATAAGTCCCACCTCTTCCTAAAAAAGATCTAACCTCGATCGTCTCTCCAATGGCGGTAGTACACCGGCGAAAGGCAACAGCACAGCACCACCCCTCTCTCGCTCTCGCTGATGCTGCCATGTGGCCGTGCGTTCTCATCGTGATCACACTCATCCTCTTCTGTTCCCTGCACGACGAACCCGCAGAGGGAGCGGTGATGCGGGGCCCGAAATTCAGCGACCGGCCATGCGATGAGTTCTATGTTGTTAGCGAAGGGGAAACGCTTCACAGTATAAGCGACAAGTGCCATGATTCCTTTATTTTGGAAGAAAACCCCCATATTCATGACCCCGATGATGTTTTTCCAGGCCTTGTTATAAAGATTACGCAAACAATTAATTAAGCAGAACGCTAGCTCAATGAGGGAAAGAATTAAAGAGGGTTTTTTAGTGAGCACCTTTTTTATGAATTATAAGAGTTTTAGTTTATGCTTTCTGAATTAGTTTTTGTGTATATATAATTGTTCGTATAAGTTAATTTAAAAGTGAATATATAGATTTTAGTTGTTATACTGGTGCAAGTGCATGCAAGTGTTAATTTGAGATATATACGGAGATATATGTTATGTATTTTTGTTACTATTTTGCAGTTTCGATGTTAATTCCTTTGGTTTGCTATCTTCTTATTGTGTTTTTTTTTTCTTTTCTTTTCTAGTACGGAATGATGGATATCAAGTTCTGAATCCTACGATCGACCTACTAAAATTAATAGAGGACATACAGATTTTTTTTATAGAAATATTATTTAAATAATGTAGGATTTTAGATAGATTGGAGGTAGATTTTTATTTGGTGGAAAGAACCGAATTCTTAATAGTGCATTCTTAAGGTTCAAATTTTGGATCTTCTGGAGAAAGAGAGAATTGTAAGTGCATAATTGGTAATCTCCACAAAATTCTAATTGAAAATTCGGACCTTAAGAAGACACCGAATTGAGAATTACGTTCTTTCCACCAAATCAAAATCTAACCCTAATTCATCTAAAACTCTATATTATTTTAATACAAAATTATTATTATTTTTTTGGAGAACATATATAGCTATTCATCTCTCGTTTCTGTCTATTAATTTAATTAGGGGCATGAACGATATATCACGGATATACTAATTTTTTGTTATTATAGAATAATTGATAAATATTAAAAAATATATAAGACATTTTTTGGTAATTCATGTAATAATAATTATTATTATTAGATTGATTTATATAATATTTTATATCGTTTTATGCAATAATTTGTAGTTATAAAATAATAAATTATTAATATATTTTTTTATATTTTATGATATTAAGTATGTGATGTGTTTAATATATATATTTATTTATTATAGTTTTTAGTTAAATTATTTAAACTATCATTCATTATTTGTTCGTTATCCAATAAATTTTATATAAATAAAACTAATTCTTAACAAATAAGAATAAAAGGCGAGTAAATTAATTTTTAACCGATATGAATATAAAAATGCCTTTATTATCCCTTTCGCATCCATTTACACTTATAAATTCATTTTTTAAAA
The DNA here is from genome assembly GCA_011114355.1 of Carex littledalei. Lineage (NCBI taxonomy): Eukaryota > Viridiplantae > Streptophyta > Magnoliopsida > Poales > Cyperaceae > Carex > Carex littledalei. The sequence continues at coordinate 9,230,286 of CM022090.1, read as the reverse complement.
GAAAATTTATAAATTAATTATTCTATTGGAATGTAATAGCTTGTTATATTCTTTCACAGTTGAAAAGTCGTATACATATGATGAATTGATATCGGTTGCAGTAACCTAAATTTTGATTTTTTTTCTTTTCTTTTCTTAGAACAAATTCGGACTGTTCAATCGTATTAACTGAATTAGTCTGAATTTTAATCTTGAAATTGTAAATTCAAAATCTGAGTTCATGCATACGATATGAACTCTATAGCGAGAACAAAGTAGGTTCAATGAGCATCGGATCTATTTTTTAGTCCAATGAGTTTCAACAATATCTAATCTGTATTAAGATATATGCGTACGAAAATTGAAACAGGCAACACGAATTTTAAAACGAAACACACGCATCGCTCTTCTCTTCTCTGCTCTATATCTGATCGGAATGTACGATCTACGATGCGATAAATATATCTCCGACATTGAGCAAGAAAACAAAACAAAAGTGTCAAATAAATTATGTGATATCATGATATCAACGGTAGGGAAAAAAAGTTGGATTTTTGAAGTCTCTGCCTGGCACAACCGTAAGCACCCTAGTTATCATCAAGTCTATGCCCGGAACTAGGAAGTAAGGAACAGGTAGCTCAGACATCAGTTGTCATGTCCCAATAATTAAATGGAAAGGAAATGAAAGGAAAGAATTGGTTGGTATGTCTCCAGGCTAGGGGCCGATATTTTTATTAATACCCCAAAAAAAAAACAAATTATCAAATCTGCCCCCACTCCAAACTTATTTTTAAATCTACCCCAACCGCCCGTCCACTGGGCGGTCCACTTTCCCCACCTGACCGCCCAGCGGCTGGGCGGTCCGCTATAAAACTCCTATAAAAGGGGTTTTTCTCTCTCCTGATGAGCACAATATTCATTCCACAAATTTCCAGAACCGAATGAGAGAAAGAGTGGCGATTTTGAACAGTAATTCCTGAACAGTAATTCCAGATGTTGGTTGCACTGTATGCGGGCGGGAAGTTTACCCGGGGTGCGGAGGGAGCACAGTACACTCAGGAAGCAGCCTACGGCTTCGAGGTAAATGAAAATACCTCATTTGTTGAACTGAAGGGAATAGTGTATGAAAAGATCGGTGTGAACTCCAACCGGTATGATATAGATTTAGCTACCCGGATTAACACAGTAAGGGCCCGTTCGGCAGCCTGCTAGGAATAGGAATGGGAATAGGAATCAAAAATTTTGCACTACTTTTTACTGTTCACCGTGGGAAAAAAAAATTCACTCAAGAGGTAATTTTTTTTTCCCACGGCAACAGTGTTGTTGCCGAACTGGGCCTAAGTGGTGGTAGACCTTACTATACCAGGTATCCAATAACAGATGAGTCGTTATGGAGGAGTGTTTACAACACTTTTGAGTCACAGGGGGTAATGGTAATGGACTTATATTTCAGGAGAGTTCAGCGTGAACCCGGGGTTGGAACATCTAGGAAAAATAGAGGTTATGATCACTCGGGTTATGACAACCCGCGTCACTCGAGTTATGACAGCTCGAGTTATGATCACTCGGGTTATGACAACTTGGGTCATGAGCACTCGGGGTATGATAACCCCCGCCACTCTAGTTATGACAACCCCCGCCCCTCGAGGTATGACAACCCCCGCCACTCGAGTTATGAACCGCCCGTATCACCCGTTTATGAGAATTTTGTACCTGATTTTACCACCGATCTACCACCACCACCACCTCCTCCTGAAACCCCAATCCAACCCAGATTTCCATCTGTACCACCATCAATACCTATAGTGTCACCCGTTGCTACCCGGAGAGACCTTGACCTTGATGCTGAGATCGATGCCATACCACAAAGAGATTTGCAAACGGGTGACGAATGGGACGGAAATTGGGATTCGGATCACATGTCAGAAGGTGATGGAGATTATTTACCTAAGGAAGACAGATTTCCGATTAGAGGTCGGACAGATAGGCATTCGTGCCCCATATTCAACGATACCACTGCTTTTGAAGAGGCAGACATCTCATTTTTTGGGCCGCGTGTCAAATACACTGAAGAGCTTGCTCCGTAGCAGGTTTACAGCAACATAGATGAACTTATGAAGAAAATAAATGAGGTCCATGTTCACGGCAATTGGGAGTGCAGAACTGAAAAAAGGGACCGAAGAAGGTTAGTAATTGTTTGTAAAGACGAAGCGCATTGCCACTTCCGTCTGTATGCAACCCCTGTGGGTAAGGGCGAGGCATGGATTATTAAGAAGTGTGAACCACCTCACACATGCAAGTCTGCGTCATCAAGGAAAGACCATGCACAGCTTACGGCTTCACTTATTGCCGATGTAATTGAGAATGACATTAAGGATGACCCATCGATGAGCCTTAAGGAGGTCGGTAGAGCTGTCAGACGAGTTTACAAGTATGTCATCCCAAAATACAACAGGTTGTGGAGAGGGCGTGAACTTGCGATTTGCCAAATGTTCGGTAGCTGGCATGGTTCGTACAACTTGCTTGCACCATTGCTGCAGGCCATAGCAAGTACAAATCCCAGCACTGTCTTTGAATGTTGGAATATAAGTGTACCGACTGTCGACAACGCGTTGCAATTCAAGGCCATAGCATGGGCGTTCGGTCCATGTATTCAAGCTGTGTCATACATTAGACCGGTCATCAGTGTAGATGCATGCTTCCTGTCTGGCCGTTACGACGGGAGACTGCTGATCGCATGTGCATATGATGCTGAAAACCAGTTGTTGCCTTTGGCCTTTGCAATTGTTGAGAAGGAGGACGGGGAAAACTGGGGATTTTTCATGAGGTTCGTAAGAAGACAAGTGGTTGGCGACCGGTTCTTTTGTGTCATATCAGACCAGCACAAAGGAATCAAATATATTTTTGATCGCCCAGATTTTGGGTGGTCGACAGCGAACGGCGACTGTGTGCACAGGCTGTGTATGCAACATGTTACAGACAACCTACACAAGAACTGCGGATCTGAAAAATGGGTTGCAGATACATTCAGAATTGGTTGCAAGAGGAAGAAGCCGAGAAGGGTGGAAGAGATGTTCAAAGATTTTGCCAAGGTATGTATATTTTTATTTGTTGACTTATATTTTCTGAATTATTTACTTAAATTTTCTCATCTGAAATTTTTTTTTGCAGTACTGTCCAAAAGCAAATTTGTACTTACTCAAGGTGGGAAAAAATAATCCCGCGAATGTTAATGAGCCACCCGCATATGAGAAGATATTGCAATCCTGTGATGGAGGTTTCCGATGGGGAATTATGACCACAAATGGGTCTGAGTCCTTGAATGTTGTTTTCAAGCAGAGCCGGCAGTTGCCCGTGATGGCAATTGTGGAGGACACCTTCTACAAGTTAAATGCATGGTTTGTTGCACGGCGTGTTAAAGCCCTCGAATTACTGTCCAGGTATGTATATTTTTATTCAGAGATTTTGCCAAGGTATGTATATTTTTATTTGTTGACTTATATTTTCTGAATTACTATCCAGGAATCAAACGTTTTCAACAAGGGTGGAGGGGAAACTAAGGAAACATAGGGAGAAAGGTGCAGCTATGAGAGTTGTCCCGTACGGGGAGAACCAATTGGAATTTGAAGTGCACTGTCCAAATGAGTTTGCTCCAACCGGCCGTAGACCAGATGGGACTATGGAGTTTGTGAAAAGGATGTTCAAGTATGTTGTTATTTTTGCACCTGACAATATTGTAACATGCACTTGCCAAGGAATCCAGTTGGCCTACCTACCTTGTTCTCATGTTATGGCGGTGTGCCGAGAGAGAAACTTATCTGAGGATGATTATGTCGCAGACATGTACCGTACTGATTACCTTGCGAGTACTTGGGGTGCATCTTTCCATCCTTATCCCAACCAGTATCAGTGGCCGCCCTATGTTGGGGCCATGGAGAGACATCCGGTAGTGTCGCACAACTAGCTGCACCCAGACCCAGACGTCGTATTTTGAGTTTGTTCGGCCGTCGTCGCTGATTACCAAGTTTTGTTAAATTATGTTATAAACTATTTTAGATATATATTGTGAACTATGCAATTTTTTATTTGCCTCGATTATTTTATATGCTTCATTTTTGTTATTTTTATTACTTAATTACATATACAAAAACTAACAACATAAAATATAAACAAACACAAAACTAATGAAATAAAGTCTACGACATAAATTCCTAAAAATTCTACAACATAAATTCCTAAAAAATCTACTTCTTACAACGAGCCTTGAAAGTGCATGGAACAAAGTCATCATCAGAGTTTGCCTAATCTGGATCAGTCACAGCAGACGAAGTGGTAGCCTTACCAGTACACGGAACAAACTTATCGTCCGATGCTGGAGGCTCTGGATCAACTTTCTTTTTTTTCAAACCAAAGTCGTAGGGGTTTTCCACAAAGTCATCGTCTGAAATTTCATACTGAACATGTCGTCTACGCCATTCCTCCAGCTTACATGTCTCACAATCAAAAAAATCACGACATATTTGACACTTGTACTTTTTTTCCTCATTTTTACCTCGATCACTAATTGACCCTCCTCTCGCTACGCCACGATCTCGGTTGCTCGCTTTCTTACCTCGTTTGTTACTGTCCATACCTCTACTATCCTCAAAATCGCCTCTCTTTATCTCTTTCGGTTCTGAAAATTTGTGGAATGAATACTGTGCTCATCAGAAGAGAGAAAAACCCCTTTTATAGGGATTTTATAGCGGACCGCCCAGCTACTGAGCGGTCAGGTGTGGAAAGTGAACCGCCCAGCTGACGGGCGGTTGGGGTAGATTTAAAAATAAGTTTGGGGTGGTGGCAGATTTGATAATTTGTTTTTTTTTGGGGTATTAATAAAAATATCGGGGCTAGAGGCATGTTATTGGATCTTTTTGTTTGTCCATTTTCTTAGACCTGTTCAAATATTTCTAATATTATACGTAGAGAGATCCACTTATAATATTTTACAATACGAGTTTTCAAAATCTAAACCATCGATCTAAACTATTCAACATGATCTCTATATTAAAATGTACTCGGAGATCAAATTTAATATTTTTTTGAATTTTTTTTACTATTTGTTACGATGGGTACAAAATTCAATGGTCTGAAAACAAGTTTTGTAAAATACTTAATAAATAGTAAAAAAAATTAAAAAATGTAAAATTTGATCTCCAAGCACATTTTAATACAAAGATCATGTTGAATGGTTTGAATTAACTATTCGAACTTTAAAAAATCGTATTGTAAGATATTGTAACTAGTGTTTTTAAATGCGGCCGCATGGACCGCATATGCCTATGTAGTCGACAACTGCGTTCAGAACATCATGCAGTTTTGAATATGCGGACCGCATATGCATGTATGTGGGTGCAAAATTTAATATGCGACACGTGAAACCAAAATTTAATATGCGTTATGTGGACCTAACCCAAAATACCCAATTTAATATGCGCCATGCGGATTTATAATTGTTGCATACAAAATTTGCTGTTTTGTGAAAAACAGATTTAATTATAATTGTGAAGTAGCAAGAATGTTTGATTATTATGTAAAAATTTATTGTATTTTTCACATACAATATGGCACACTTTTTTTTTTAAAAGAGGCCTAGGCCTGTTTCATTAATCATGAAACTTTGGTAACTTACAACATAGAAAAGTGTTTAACCAAATTGCATTTGGTCCAGTAAGGAAATGTGCACAACAGGCACCAAAACTAGCCTTACTGGTACCAGAACGAATAAGCAAAATGCAAAAGTTTTTTAAGTGCTTCCACAAAGAAGTATTTAAGCCATAGTAAGGCATATGAGAATCAATAGCAAAATAAAAGATTGGCAACTACTGCTACTCCTCCGGGTCATCAGTAACCCACAGGAGCATTTGCATAGCTTCAGGATCTGCCACTTGGAGCGGGATGTCATCAAGATTAGTTGGCAGCCATTTCTCCACTTCAGTCTGAACCTCCTCTGACACCAAACCTAGCCAGTAATGGATACAAGAGAGAATAGTCAATATGGTATTTTTACAAGAATGTAGAATAGCATTATTAAAGCAAATATCATTTCTTTGTCGCCAAATTTACTGCACTAACAACCAATAGGAAGGCGGTTCGTTTTGTTTTAGAAAGTGTTAAGGCGAAATCAATAACATCATTGATGGAGTGCCAATGAATAAAGAACTCCTGACATTTGCCCATCCAAAACCACACATGTTTAGCAAAGAAACATTCAAAGAAAAGATGTTTATTTGATTCATTTTCTCTACAGAAATGACATGAGGGGTCTCCTGTCCAACCTTTGGATTGTAATCGCCTCTTAGTCAGAATTTTATTACGACTCATAAGCCACATGGAGGCTCTTATCTTAGGGGGGATTGGTAATTTCCACCACAGCATAGGTTTATTATATTTAACCCTCCTAAAATTAAGAAAAGTGTAAATAGATTTAACAGTGAAAATCCCTTTAGAGTCCCATCTCCAGGATAGATGATCAACATCATGGGTGAAGGCAGTTGTGCTAATGACAGCAAGGAGGGCATGCCAGTCTTGTAATAAGATGCCTGAAAGTTCTCTTCTGAAAGAGATTGTGTCACCTTGAGATGCCAAAACCTCTTGAACAGTAATGTGTGGGGTGATACAAATTTGATATAATTGGGAGAAAGTGGTACTTAAAGCACAGTCTTGGTACCATATATCATTCCAAAAGCTTACCTGACCTATGATCCCTAGTGCATAAGTGACACAAACCTTGCCTAACTTGTGGATAGTTTGGATACCTAACCAGAATGGTGAAGGAGAGATGCCACTTTCCTGCGACATTTGGATGGCATGTTTCCAAAGATTAGTATAAGTGGGATCATGGAATTTCCACCGCCACTTGAGAAGTAATGCATCATTCATTTGTTGTAAATCAAGAATACCCATACCACCCAAATGTTTAGCTATGCAAGCATTTTCCCAATTAATCAAATCATACCGTTTTTTCTCTGCCGAACCTTGCCAGAGAAACCGTCGCCTAATCTGATCAATTTCTTTAACTACCCTATAGGAATTTTATATAAAGATAACTGGTATAAAGGGACAGCAGATAACACGGTATTCAGGAGTGTAATTCGTCCCCCCAACGAGAGCAACTGCCCTTTCCAAGTTTGCAATTTCTTCCTAATTTTATCGATAAGAGAGCCCCAATCTTTATTGGCAAGTTTTGTTTCATGGAGAGGTACACCAAGGTATTTGAAAGCAAACTTGGCCAATTTACATCAAAATAAGGTAGCAAAATCCTGAGCTTCTGCTACAAACAAGTTAATGGGATACAGTTCGGTTTTATCAAGGTTCATTCTAATCCCTGACATGGCTTCAAACAATAAGACACACTTCATGTTGTATATGAGGAAATAAATTCAAATATACGCATATGAGTATGTGTACATAGGAATTCTAATTTTAAAATTTGTATATATAAATCCGCATTAAAATTTACATATGCTGCTGCATATCGCATATGCAATATGCAGTGACCTTCGGCATATATGAACACAACTACATTTTAAAATATTGATTGCAACTAAAGAATGTTACAAGTGAATCCCTCCTCATTTTACATATCTCACGACACATACTATATTTAGACCACTAATCGGGTGAGTCTAGATACAGTCGCTGGTCGGTCGATTGACGAAAGAATTGAAGGTCAGAAGTTTGTTAGTGCTATAATATATATAAAAAAAATGAAGGACGACTACGTAATTTTGCAAATAATTATAGTTTCGTTTTTTATTATAAACTGTCAGAATAACAAAGATTTAAAACATATCCGTATTGTATCGTCATTATTTCTCAACATTTCCCTAGGCTAATTAAAATGGTGTTTACAAATAATTTGTCCGAAACATGTATTATTTTGTCAATTTTATAAATTCTACTAATAATATGTGAATTATACCAAAATTTATTTCATAATTTATGAATTTTCTATTTTCTTTCTCTAATCCTTTGTAGCTCTGCGCCTCTTCTCATGCCCATTGGTTTTTACAATATATCGTTTCAGATAATAACTTCACAATAAATTCTTAAATTTTATAAATGTCATATAATATTGATTTTTAGAAATATACTCACTTTATATTGTTCGATTTGTGAAAAGATAAATGCGAAAAGTTAACTTTCGAAAATTTAATAATTTGAATAAAGAAGAGTTAAAAATAAATCTATTTTGAAATTATGAAAATAGTAAAATTGACATTTCTTGAAAGTTCCTATTAAGTTGCATTTAATGATGAAACTGATAATTTTGATTCCGAAACATGAAAAAAAAATTATTCAGTCATAAATAAGTTGCATTTAATGATGAAACTGATAATTTTGATTCCGAAACATGAACAAAAAATTATTCATTCATAAATAAGTTGCATTTAATGATGAAACAGATAATTTTGATTCCGAAACATGAAAAAAATTATTCATTCGTAAATAAGTTGCATTTAATGATGAAACTGATAACTTTGATTCCGAAACATGAAAAAAAAATTATTCATTCATAAAATTTATAAAAATTTAAATTTAAGAATATGGAAGAATAAGATCACATTGTTGAATATTGCGAAAAAAACAGAGAATAGGATATTGTCGAAGGGTAAATTTTTTGTAGTAAGTGAAGTAAAGAGAAAACAGAGTGATAAGTTGTCTTTATCCTCTTAATAACAATATGTTGTTGTAACCAATACTTTAATACTCTATTTGCCTAATTTGTAAAATATATAATTATTGAATTTAACAATTTTCTTGAGTTGAGATATTTGCAGGTTCATAAGATGTAGAATTACAACATGACTGTTGAGACTCTTTCCTTTTGTCTTTGAGATAATTGACTGCACTATTATTCCAATGAAGGGTCTTCAAAATCAATATCTACTCCTCACAAGCTTTTTGAAAAGTGATCATAAGCTGAAATCGGATACTCGAGTGCTGAGATACGTCAGTTTGAAGATTGCTGAATCGACACCCCGATTTATACTATACGATAGGTTCATGCGCTTGTGAATCGATTGTAAAGTAGACAATTAGGATTATAAATATTATTAGCTCTGATTTGACCCATCATAACTCCGTAAATATATCTCGTGTCAAGTGTCTCTTAACTTTTCTATTTATTTTATGTACACTTGTTTATTTTTAAGTTTCTTGTTTCCGTCAAGAATAACTTACGTGCACACGAGATTTATCTTTATAATTTAATATCAAATCATTTAGAATTAAAATTTTAAAAGATCCCATGTTCACCTCTCTCTAGGTGTTGTTAACATAGTAATTATTTTCTAATTAAAAGCAAATGATTTAATAGTATACTATTGTCAACTATCATCTAATGTTTAATTATTAGAATGACATCAATAATTCGGATATTTCACGTATCAACTTAAAATTTGAGATAGCTCAAGAGATGCAAATTCCAAAATATGGAAGGGGAAACACATGTATTTCCTTTCTCTTTTAATATATCACCAAAATCTGAAAGCTTGACATGATTTATGTTCTAATCAATGAAATTCATAGTGACGATATAAGAAAAAAATTTGGAAGCGAAATTATGGAAACTGAAAAGGCGTACTTCTTTCTTTCAAACTTGTCAGGGGCAGATGCTGAATTTCTGTCAGAGAGGAGGGACATGGCAGGACAAATCCATTTCAAAGGGGAGGGGGGAGGCAAACGTCAAAATTTTCAAAAATTTTCAACTAAAATTCAAAATATTCAAAATCAACCACCCCCATGAACGTGGATCCGCCTCTAAAACTTGTCATCTTCGGAAATAAATCTGTTGTTATTCCGATTCCAACAATTCAAAAATTTTAATACGTGAATCTCAATGGAGAAACTTTTCATGCAAAAAATCTCAAAGAAGTTGAATGGTTGAGATTGGAATGACAACAGATTTATTTCTGTCATGTTCAACAGAAAAGTAACATGAGAATCTTTTGTGGCATATATCACATATCCAGTAGAGTGTTACTCATTTTAGAAATCGATGTTACTCATTATAAATAAATTATGAATCGGGTTAACTTCATTTCCGCTTTCATATGATCGTATCTAATCATATTTTGTAATTTGTACACACACGCATACACTAAATTTGTTCAAGTGCAATTCTTTTTTGTTATGATTTAAATAATTACCTTGTAAAAATAAATTAAAAATAATTCAATATTTTATCTGATTGATAGACCCATAAAAGGCATGATTAGCGCTCATAACTGTTTCTAATAACTGTGCTGCCTAAAAGAGACTGAAAAAATTGTCAAGTGTCACTATCTATCAATTGACCTCTCAACCCTTTACACCTTTAGTTTAACTTATTTCTGTCTTCATGACATTTTTATTTGCTTTGCCAATATAATATAGTCTGTGCCTTTCGAAGAAATCTCAAATTATGATAATATTAGCAAATTAGATGGAGTCGTTGTGTTGTGTGCAGTGGACAAGGCCCCAAGACTGATAGACCAGATCGGACTGAGTTGGTAAAATCAGGAATTTTGGCAAAACCACGAAGGAAGCAACAAATTAACTTACACATATATAAACAAAAAGCCTAATAGTTGTAAGAAAACACAAAAATGCTTCCTATACCGCACTCCAAAAGCAACAATTTAGGACTCATTTGTTATCATAAAATGGTCCAAATTGACACATATGACATGCTCTATCTTATGTCTATTACTGTATAAATTTATTTGTACTAAATCAAACAAATACAATTAATATTATACTTCAAATTTTCCTATAATACATTTACAGCACATTATTGTACATGTGCTAGTTTTCAATCATTTTTTGTCTCATTTGTTTTTATGAAATTGCTAAAAAGAGGTAGTTTTTATGCTGAGTACTTATAATGTATTAGGGTGTGTCTGTTTAAGATTCTAATCAATTTATGCAAGGTGTGCGCTTCTATTCAAGTTTTTTTTAACTAATTGCGATTGCATCTTAAGTTTAATAATCATTAAACCAAAAGATATGATCAAAATATTCTCATTATTTGCATGTGGGTTTATATGCATTAAATACTACGCAAAAACAATCTACAAAAATTTATTCACATCAAACTGTGTGTATTAATATTTATAATTAAGAAAATAATTGCTTGACGGTATTTATCTTGACAATCTTGACAACAGTTTTCAAATATATTCAAGTAAATTGAGAACTAAAGATTAAATGTATAGGTAGGTTATTGGACATATTGATAGTTGATACCCGAGACCAAGTGACTATTACTCGAGATCGAGTTACTATTACCAAAAATAGTAGAATTAGAATTCTTTTTACTAAAAAAAGTAGTTTTTTTTTACAATAAAAAGTACTTTTCTTCTTTTGAAAAAAATTCTAACCCGTCTTGTGAAATTAAAAAGTACTTTTCTTCTTTTGAAAAAAAATTATAATCCGTCTTGTGAAATTTTTTGTTTTTTTACTTACCATTTATTTTTCCTCCTATTTTATTTGGTAGTTATAAAATTGATATTATAGTTTAATAAATCAAACCGACTTTGTCAATAGTTGCGAAAGTCAAAAATTCTTTTTTTTATCTTTTTTTTTTATTTCCCCCCCCCTTTTTTTGCATGGTAAAGATACATGAAGTTTAGTACTCATTCTTTATATCAATTTTTAAACTTTAGAGAGGTTTTGCCTCTTATACCAGCAATGCTATGGTGGACTTTATCAATGCCTCCAAAATTAGAGTCTTTATGTGGTTGGTTTCACAAAACACAATTCTTACAAAAGATAATATTTCTATTAGAGAATAGAATGGGGATCAAACTTGTCAGTTCTGCCAGCATCCTGAAACTGTTACACATTTGTTTTTAACATGTACCCTGGCACAACATTTTTGGTTCTGGCTTGGTAAAAGTTAGGACTACATGCATAACTGGCATCAATTTGAAGATATTATTCATTTTGCCTTAACATTACCTCTAAGAGAGAAAAAAAGATTTTTATTGGTGCTTTGTGCTATATGCTGGACACTTTGGAAACATAGGAGTGATAGATGTTTTAATAACTGCACAGTTAAATCAGCTAGGACTCTTATATTTTTGATCAAATCTTTGTTATGCTATTGAGCAAGTAACATCAAGGAGGGAGTGCAGAGGGTAGTAGAAGACTAGATGCCAGTGATTGAAGATGCCATTCCTGTGAACCAGTACATTCCTATGGACATTGTGGTGTATCAACCACCGGAGTCTACCCAACAGCAGTGAAGATTAATTTAGATAAAAGCAGATACAATGCTACATTAGTTTACTTTTGAAATTTTGATACTTCTCAAGCTTGATACAATGCTTAGTTGTTATGTTTGTTTTGCTGTTTTGAGGTTATTTTGAACACCAGTATAGGTGTTGCAGTACCAAAGGTATGAAACTTTGGTTGAATAGGTGTTGCAGTATCAAAGGTATGATACTTTGGTTGAACTGATTCTGTAATTAATGATTTTCATTTTAATAGAACGGGCTTTTGCCTCTTTTACAAAAAAAATTAAAGGAATACGACAATACGTATTATCATAAAAGCAGAGGTAAACTGAAAGCTTTTAAAATAGAAAAATACATCAAAAAGTGAAGCCCTGAAGTTGAAGTATTTTTGTGGCCTTAAAAATCCTGAATGCCAATAATTGACCCAATTCTCTAACAGAGATTTTATTCACAGAACCGCCTTTTGGATACCAGCAGAGCCATGTGCGTTGCTCTTGAAAGAGCAATAGCTCATCATGTGCGTTGCTCTATTTTTTCTTCAGAAAGCACATATATCAATCCACATTGCGGTTTTACCGCTATTTCGAGCAAACAATGTCTTCATATTCGGAAAAAAAAGTTAGCTAGAGCCTAAGAGCCTAGAGTTAATAAACTAATCTTAAGCAGGTTCGGGACACAATTATTGTTGATTAAAAATTATTTTCGAAGTGTAATTATACCCTTGGAACTATTTTAGGATTGCAATCCTTTCTAATTTAATAGTTTATATAGTATTGCGCAGGCTTTGATAAGAAAAAAAAAACACCAATACCCTCAACAACAACAAAAAATATGGTAAGAAAATCACACGAACAAATAAAAAACCACACGACGCCATGAATATTTGTATCAGAGTTCAAATTGTTCGGGTCGAGGCTGACATATTAAAACATACATAATAAAGGTAAAGGTACGTACATACATATCTAGTATTCCAACACTTGTCCAGAATAATTCACATATCAAGAAATAGCATAACCGCGTCAGTGCAAAATAACATCCCCAATAAATAAAACAAAATATAACAAACAATTTAACCCAAAAAAGGATAAAAATGAACCCTTTGGATTCATCATCTGAGAGAAAACATGCACTTGACGTGAGACTGTCAGAACCTTCGCTGGCAACACTCCTCCCACCGATAGAAATTGAAGTATTGGTTGAGGTGGTAGTGGTACTGGTATCCATAGAGAGATCATTATTGGGGTCCTTCCCTGGCATCATAAGAGGCATTGCCTCGTCAGATGTGCCACTTACCAGGCTTCCGTCACCCTCTGCTGTCTCTTGCAAGCTGAGTGCAAATTCGAGATTCCACAAGACATCTCCCATTGAAGGCCGGTCCACACCAGCATCCGCAACACATTTCTCCGCTGTCTCGGCAAATTTCTTTAAGCACTGAGGTGCAATCTTTCCCTGGAGGTACGGATCGACAATTTGGTCCAGGATGCCCTTCTTCTGACAGTGCACAGCCCACTCAGCCAGGCTCACTTCCTCCTTTGACAGAGCTGGGTTCAGAGCTGGTCGGGCACATAATACTTCAAATAAAACTACGCCAAAAGAGTAGACGTCAGATTTGTCAGTGAGTTGTTGACGCCTGAAGTACTCCGGGTCGAGGTACCCAAAACTGCCCTTGACAACTGTGCTGACATGCGTGTGGTCCATTGATGGCCCGGTTTTTGACAATCCAAAATCAGATACCTTGGCAACCCATTTCTCATCCAGTAGGATGTTTGTGGTTTTCACATCTCTGTGGATTATGGTGTGTTTTGCACCAGTGTGCAGATAGTGGAGCCCACGTGCGGCCCCAATGCAAATTTCAAGGCGCTGCCTCCAAGGAAGAGGCGGGTTTTGGGTCTTGTACAGATGCTCCCTGAGAGTACCATATGCCATGTAATCATATACCAGCATCATTTCATTTTTCTCTTCACAATACCCAATTAGAGACACCAGGTGGCGGTGACGCAACTTTGATAACATCACGATTTCAGTTTGGAACTCGTGTATGCCTTGTTCTGACAAGGGATTACCTCTCTTTATTGCAACCTTGGTTGTACCACCATCAATCTCACCTCGGTACACCTTACCGAAGCCACCTACCCCAATAAGTAGGGTTTCATCAAAGTTTTTAGTAGCTGAACGGATCTCAGCAAAGGAGAAATGACGGCAAAGATTGGATGGCAGAGATGACGTGTAAGAGCCGGTGGTTTGAGTCTTGACCGAACCGCCAGAGTGAGTGTTGCTGTAGAGAGAGAGTGGTAGCCAGCCCGAGTGCCCTTCACTAGTGGCTGAATCCTTTCCAGCTACAAAACCACGTCTCCTGAAAACTCTAATGAGACAGAAATAGGCCAATACTAACAGCACAAATGCACCTATAACTCCACCTGCTATAGCCGGTGCACTAGCCTTTGATGACCCACCTTTTGCTTTCGACGTGCCCACAATGGGTAAGCTTGTCGGCTACCGGGTTGAGACCCGCAAGACTGTTGTTTCCGTTTTGCATCTAGAACACCTCCAAACCATTTAAAATGGCATCATAATACTGAGGTTTCGAGGTCGGATCTGGGTGAAGTTCAATCCACATGTCAACCCAACCTGACCCAGAAGTTATTATAACATAATCCTGGTAATTTGGTACACCGATCCCACCACTCCATGCAATCACATCAGCTTGTAACTGTGCAGTCTGATTGTTAATGTATATGTCAAATACCCGCATGTTTATCTTGGTCATAAGGTATTGGATCTCACAGAAATGGAACCGAACAAGATATGTGAACCCAGCATCCACGCTGAGAATCCAAGTTAGATTATAGTTTATGTTGACTTTGAAGTCTGGTCCCATTGACCGAGCTGTTGAATAGACATCCACTGGTGCTATGTAATTAGGTAGGTTGGTAGGATACTTGATTGTAACATTGGGATCTTTAGAATATGTAACTCCAAATGCAGCCCCGGAAATTCTGAGTAACATTCTCATTTACCAGTAGATCAGTTACATATGTACTAGTCTTATTATTACATCATTCAACCTCCGAAGGCTTTATATACTAATTAGTCTACTGGCAAATAAAAACAGAACTGACTATTGAAAAGAGAAGAGAGGGTAGGTGTATCCAAGATACTGGTAAATAAAACACTGCGTACTAATAAAAAAGTGTGTGTTAGCACATGTGATGTAATAATAATTACTTACACCAGATACGAAATCTCCACATTTGGCCCCAAAATTAGGTATAGGAACAAAAGAATACCTTTCAACCAGCAATAATACAAACAACCAACATGCATGTGACATTTAACTACACATAACATGGTGATCTTTTTCATCTATATAGATAAAGGAAAGAAAGAGTACAGATTGGAGAAACCTTCACCAAAATGTAAAGAATAATTAAGGTGCTTGTCTACCATCTCAGTATAATTTTGGTTATGGCACCAATAATATCAAGTTGGCGTGATTCCATGTAAGAATTTTGGTTCAGAGAATTCAACAAGACAAAAGATAAGTTAAAAAATTGATAGACCCAATGTGTTTTACCTTTAGATAGATGCAGTTTAGTAAATTTGAATTCTGTATATGATATAACTTTTCAGGAGTGAGGCCACGGTACTATGCATAACTTTTCAGAGTGCAATTTTGCTGATTAGCTACTTATGGGAACCAAGTCTTAACCAAAAAAATTGGCAAAATAACCAGATTCGAGCAAGCTAGACAGTATAAAACTCTATATCAGAAATGCAAACATGAGCAATATCAAGCTCTAATCCATCAAATGATCTTATCCAACCAACATAAAAACTAAAACAAAATAAAAAAACAACAACAACAAATGAAGTGCTTAGCCCTTAAAAGACAAACTCACTATTTTAAAAGGATCCAACCATGAAGAGGAAAACTCTTACAAAAGAAAATTTATTTTGGTTTCGCCTCTTCATCCTGTTCTAGTCCATACCGGCGGTTGAATTTGGCAATCTGAAAACATTCTGAGCCATCTGACGCTTGGCCCGCAAATGGTAAACCTTCCCCACATCATGAATCTTCGTCATCATGATATTTATCAACCGGCCGCTTTGGGTAACATAAGAGACCCATTGCACTTGTGGGTGTATCCCCTTTTTCATATTTTATCCTAGTTATAACAAGAAAAAATAAAATTAACAGCTTGCGAGGAGCAATTTAAACCAAGGACTAAACTTTGGCACATATCAGATCTATATTGCATTGGCCAATTAGTAATCTGCTTCCATTATTGAGGTTCATTTGACATTAAATTGAGAATGTTGTTGAGATCAGGCTCACTGGCACAACTAAATCATTCAGGCCGTCAAGTACTAAATTAATGTCGATTGAAAAATAGAATGGCAAATTCGGTAAATCTGGTAGTGAATAGAAATAATACGGATTAATTTACACAAAAACAGGTCAACAAAATTAATTTCACAGGCCTAATTGAACAAATTGATCTAACTCAGGGATTGATGTCTCTTGGCCAAGTAAGGTGTTGTTGCTGCTGCTAGAAGTGGTGATGCTACTCAGAGATGGCTGGTCAAGCAGTGAGCTTGAATTTTGGCAAGATATCTCATCCTAGATATCAACAAATAAATTGTTAAGGACTGAAAGAAAATTACAAAAGGCTCCAAAACTATTTGAAGGTTCCTCATTCGATAATAAATACTTCTGAAAAAAGCATATAACCCATAGGATGTTCAAAAGAAGCATATTTTGAAGCGGGAAAAAAGAAATATAATGCAACTTAATTAAATATGAAGACCATACTCAAGCTGTTAATGATCCGAAAACGGAAGTTCAACATTTATGAGATGTAATTTTGTTGCCGGAAACCAGAACAATTAAGAGAGATGCAAATAAACAAGAAGAAGAAGACTCCTCACCGGAGCATCAATTATGTGGAAACTATTCATTAAACTAGAATTATCACAAATGCTTTCTTCAAAAGTACCAAAAAAGGTCCAGTGCACTCTTCTCATCTTTATTCAAAAAGAATTTGGAGGAAACAAGAGCAAAGAGTTGAAAAATTTTAGGATGAAAACACTTAAAAGTAGAGGAAAAGAGATTGATACATAAAAGAGAAAATGATCATACATACCAAGAGACTGTGGTTTGAAGGGGAGAGGAGAGAATACTGGCTAGCAGCTGTATTGAACAGGAGAACTCTCGTATTAATAGACAGAAGTTTCTGATCTCAATTTCTCATTTATGTCAATTTAGTTAAACTCATGACCAATGATAAACAGTAAGTAATCAAAGATAAAATGGTAATTTTGGACAAAAAACCAGTAAAATTGGCCAAATATATGTATTTCCTCTACAATTTTTTGAGACGCTTGTTTTAATTCAAACCAGATGATAAGGTAATTAGGTAAGTCAAAAACCTTACGGTTTGCTTAACTGAAAACATAACAGAACCGAGCACAAATTAGATAACTTCACCAAAGAAACAGCTTAAATCTTATTTATCAGCTAAATGAACAGGAAAATTTGTAAACACAATTTGTAGTGCCCGTCTATTAATTATTGTCAGCTTTTACAATTAACAATCAAAGATAACAACACCATCTTAACAACAACAAAAAAACTGAAATTATAAAAGTATGAAAATGAAAAGGAGATTCGTACCGGGTTACCAGCACCAATGGAGGAGAGCTAGTGGGGCCCAGACGTGAGGAGCTGGAGAGAAGACGCGACTGGGGCCGGACATCGAGAGCCGGAGAGGGCCCGGAGAGGAGATGAGGAGAGAAGATGCGATTTGTTTAGGGTAAGGTCTCCGCGACGATCAGCGAGAATTGAGAAATGAAAATAGAAGAGGGGATCTGAACGGGGGGAAATTGAGACGAGAGCAAAGAGGCCAGCGATTTTTATAGGCCAGGGGTAACCAAATTACTCAACAAGGCCCAATTCAGGCCCAATTCTAACCGTGGAGCGTGGTATAAATGTATAATTAAGGAAACCTTTTCCTTTTATGTCCGGAATATTTTTGGGTTTTGATTTTGGAGAGCTGTGCATAATTCCTCTTTTTAGGCACATTTTTACTTTTGAGCTCAACTGCGTGTAACTAACTGTACTCGTTAGGTTTGAATTTTAGCAGATCAACAAAAAAAAATGGGCCGAACTTTTCGAAATACATGGCTGGATCAACAAACTGTCTAATGGGCCTGATTTGTTTAAATATCTCTCAGCCAATATGTTGTTTCCTCTGGGCTTTTTGAATATATTGTCCTACTTTTTACTGCACTTGCCCCTTGAGTTACAATTTTAAAAGGCATTATTTTTTTTTCCTCTGTTCAAGGGGAATTATCTAGCGTCTTTTGATTTCTAATTAGAAATATAATCACCATTTAACTGTGTGACTTCCCGGAGTTTGTAAGGGCTCACTGGTTCCACCTTTTACTCCTTTCTAATTGGGTAAAGAAAGGCGCACCATATCGAAGGTCGCGAAGCTCCGGAGACGTAGGCGTTAGTGCCGAACTTGATAGGGCTGAAATAAGCATTGTTTTTTCCTATTACTTAACCTAAAATATCGTCAAATATCGAGTTACAAATGTCTAATTAAGGTAGAATCAGATTACTTTTGTCATTTCACTTGATTATGTAGAATTGCAGGTTTTCTAGTATTTCTGGAGCTAAAACAGGCATAAAACGAAGCATTCTGGACATACTGGTACCAGCATGCGGTTGACCATTCATCCGCATGCAACCAGAGCCCCCCAACTGCACAAAGGTGCATTCCAAACGGAGAAGAATATGCTGCGCAAGAATTCCATGCGAATGAATTAATCAACCGCATGCAACCGCATACGATAACTGACAGATAACAGTTACAACACTAAACTTGGCAGCCAAGCTCCACTAAGCCCACTAACACATGATGGACGAATTACAACTCATCTCCTTATCTGAACAGGATAGAGAGCCTAGTAGGATATAAATAGAATAGATCTAGGGTTTTAAAAAAAGAAGTGGAGATAATGCCATTAGAGAATAAAATAGAAATAGAGAAAATGCATAAACTCCACTAGAAGAAGATACATGACGTGAAGATGGCATGTATGAGATAAAGAGAGATCCTTTAGGTGTACTCCTATATCTCCCTCTTTTACTGCTTTAATTATGTCTCTTGTATCTTTTGTTGTTGAGTTCGCCATGAGCGGCTAAGCAACACCTTTCTAGGGTAAAGGCATGTAATCTTGAATTCTTATGAGTTTAATCTAGAGGTTTTATTTATATTTATCATTTGTGTTTGATCTGAATTCTTACTGCATTTTATTCTTTGTATTACTACTTAATTCGGTGCGTGCTAACCCCGTCCGTATGGTGATGGCCACACCATAATGCTTAGGCGTATAGGGTTGACCGGTTAGGAATAGAGCACAATTATCTAAGATCTAATAAGGCAAATAGACGTAGCGGTTGATCCCTTGTGATATGTCACGTTCTATAGACTAATAGTGGAGTAATCTCAATTATTTCAACTACGGAAGGTATAAAGGATGGACGTAGCTGTGAACTTAAATCCTTCTAGTCTTGGTAATGGAGACTTATCATTGATCTTTATGCGATTGATTAGGGTGAGGTTTGGGTACCATCCCCTTGTCAGTCATTCTCAGTTATGATGCTATAGCGTAGCAGTGATTAACACTAAGATAGAATTAGCAACTCTCAGATTTGTATTTGATACCAGTACATGACGCATACGGTTCTGATCAAGCCGCATGCGACACCGATTAGAGTTTGAAACCATAATTGACAGGTATTGCTCTTGTATGCGGTTGGTGACAGCACCGCGTGTGTTTGTATTAGTAACTAGAAACCATATTAGACAGATAGGAAAGATAGATAACCTGATCCCTGGAAGCTCATTTTCTATACACAAAACATTCATTTAATGTTTTTATTGTTCCTACAACTAAACAACCCAACCAATCAAATCAAACAACCAAAACAACTAAAAACCTAGAATTGATTGTCATTAGATCTCTTAATACACTATCCCTATGGATCGACACCCTGATTTATACTATACGATAGATTCATGCGCTTGTGAATCGATTATAAAGTAGACAATTATAGTTATCAATATTATTAGCTCTGATTTTTACGCATCAAGCTTTTTGGCGCCATTACCGGGGATAGTGTGAAAATTCTCGCGAATTTTACATTATCATTAAGGTGTCTAACTTTTTTTGAATCTAGGTCTTTCATCTTTTATTTTTCTGTTATTTACTTTTAATCGAAAACCCCAAAAATCTAAAAAAATATTAGTTTAGGAATTTACTTTAAGTAATTTTTAATTTTCAAAAAAATCAAAAATAAAAATAAATTAATTTTAGCATCTTTTAAATATCAGTTTTAGGAGTACATATTAATTAAGTATCATTTCTTATAGGTGCATACACTGGCGGAATTCACAAGGTCCCATGCAACTCTCAATTCAAACAAGAAAGAACCACTACCACTACCCTCATCATCTAAGGCGAAGTACAAAAGGAAGAAAATCATCTTAAAAGAGGTTAATTCAAGTTCGACCAACATGAGTAACCTTCCCGAACAACAGCAAGATGGTGTACTGCAAAACAAACTACCAATTGGAGCACATCAAAATCCACTACCGCCTCATGACAACAATCAAGCTCCACCCAATCAAGCGGAAGTTGATGAAGAGGAGACAAGACCACTCAAAGACTACTATATGCCAACTGGGGATAATAACAAGAGTAGCATTAAGCTACCTACCACCGCCGCTAACTCAGAAATCAAGACATCCTACATGCACGAGGTGCAAAATAATAGATTTGAAGGACGGCCGGGAGAGAATCCTCAAGTACATCTCGCAAATTTCCTTACCATAAGCAACTCAATCAAAATGATTGGATTAGACGAAGACAACATCCGTCTTTGCCTATTTCCTTTCTCACTTGGACCCAGGCCAAAAGCATGGTTGGACTCATTGGATGCCAAATCAATCAAAGATTGGAACCAATTATCTAATGTTTTCCTTACAAGGTACTTTCCACCAAGGATGACAGCCGATTATTGCGTGAAGATTACCGATTTCTGACAAATGAATGGAGAATTCCTCAGCGACGCATGGGAGCACCACAAGGACCTTTTACGAGAATGTCCTCATCATGGACTTGGCAAATGGCTAGTTCTACAATCCTTCTATGACGGTCTGTTCCCTCATCTGAAGCAACTAGTAGATTCATCGGCGGGAGGAGCCTTCATAAATCAAAGCATTAAGAGTGCAAACTGAATAATTAATGACTTATGTCAAAGTCAAAATTATTCGACATCAGTCCGTGAACCGAGTGAAGCCGCCACTCTAGGAAAGCATAGCGTGAATAAGATCACCCTCCTTAACGCCAAGGTGGATGCCTTGACCAATGCTATCTTTAAACTAACCACGCAGAAAGCGACTGTAGCCAAGGTTGTGTCATGTGGAGACTGCCGAGAGCCTCACAATCCTGACAAGCCATGCCCCCTCATAACGGAGGCAGAAATGGAATAAGTCAATATGGTGTGACCCCCTCAACCTAACAATTATAACTCTAACAACTACAATTAGATACTTCTCAAGCTTGATACATTGCTTAGTTGTTATGTTTGCTTTGCTGTTTTGAAGTTATTTTGAACACCAGTATAGGTGTTGCAGTACCAAATGTATGATACTTTGGTTGAATAGGTGTTGCAGTACCAAAGGTATGATACTTTGGTTGAACTGATTCTGTAATTAATGATTTTCATTTTAATAGAACGGGCTTTTGCCTCTTTTACAAAAAAAATTAAAGGAATACGACAATACGTATTATGATAAAAAGCAGAGGTAAACTGCAGGCTTTTAAAATAGAATGCAAGCTTTTAAAATAGAAAAATACATCAAAAAGTGAAGCCCTGAAGTTGAGTATATTTTGTGGCCTTAAAAATCCCGAATGCCAATAATTGACCCAATTCTCTAACAGAGATTTTATTCACAGAACCGCCTTTTGGATACCAGCAGAGCCATGTGCGTTGCTCTATTTTTTCTTCAGGAAGCACATATATCAATCCACATTGCGGTTGTACCGCTCTTTCGAGCAAACAATGTCTTCATATTCGGAAAAAAAGTTAGCTATAGCCTAAGAGCCTAGAGTTAATAAACTAATCTTAAGCAGGTTCGGGACACAATTATTGTTGATTAAAAATGATTTTCGAAGTGTAATCATACCCTTGGAACTATTTTAGGATTGCAATCCTTTCTACTTTAATAGTTTATATAGTATTGCGCAGGTTTTGATAAGAAAAAAAAAACACCAATACCCTCAACAACAACAAAAAATATGGTAGGAAAATCACACGAACAAATAAAAAACCACACGATGCCATGAATATTTGTATCAGAGTTCAAATTGTTCGGGTCGAGGCTGACATATTACACATACATAATAAAGGTAAAGGTACGTACATACATATCTAGTATTCCAACACTTGTCCAGAATAATTCACATATCAAGAAATAGCATAACCGCGTAGGTGCAAAATAACATCCCCAATAATTAAAACAAAATATAACAAACAATTTAACCCAAAAAAGGATAAAAAAGAACGCTGAAGTTGATAGAACATCAATATCTGTATCTCGTGCTTCTCTCTCTACCTCCCCTTTGGATTCATGATCTGAGAGAAAACAGCACTTGGCGTGAGACCGTCAGAATCTTCGCTGGCAACACTCCTCCCACCGATAGAAATTGAAGTATTGGTTGAGGTGGTAGTGGTACTGGTATCCATAGAGAGATCATTATTGGGGTCTTTCTTCCCTGGCATCATAAGTGGAATTGCCTCGTCAGAAGTACCACTTACCAGGCTTCCATCACCCTCTGCTGTCTCTTGCAAGCTGAGTGCAAATTCGAGATTCCACAAGACATCTCCCATTGAAGGCCGGTCCACACCAGCATCCGCAACACATTTCTCCGCTGTCTCGGCAAATTTCTTTAAGCACTGAGGTGCAATCTTTCCCTGGAGGTATGGGTCAACAATTTGGTCCAGGATGCCCTTCTTCTGACAGTGCACAGCCCACTCGGCCAGGCTCACTTCCTCCTTCGCCAGAGACGGGTTCAAAGCTGGTCGGGCACATAATACTTCAAATAAAACGACGCCGAAAGAGTACACATCAGATTTGTCAGTGAGCTGTTGGCGCCTGAAGTACTCTGGGTCGAGATACCCAAAACTGCCCTTCACTACCGTGCTGACATGTGTGTGGTCCATTGACGGCCCAGTTTTTGACAATCCAAAATCAGATACCTTGGCAACCCATTTCTCATCCAGTAGGATGTTTGTGGTTTTCACATCTCTGTGGATTATGGTGTGTTTTGCACCAGTGTGCAGATAGTGGAGCCCACGTGCGGCCCCAATGCAAATTTCAAGGCGCTGCCTCCAAGGAAGAGGCGGGTTTTGGGTCTTGTACAGATGCTCCCTGAGAGTACCATATGCCATGTAATCATATACCAGTATCATTTCATTTTTCTCTTCGCAATACCCAATTAGAGACACCAGGTGGCGGTGGCGTAACTTTGATAACATCTCAATTTCAGTCTGGAACTCGTGCACGCCTTGTTCTGCCAAGGGGTTGCCTCTCTTGATAGCAACCTTGGTTGTACCACCATCAATCTCACCTCGGTACACCTTACCGAAGCCACCTACACCGAGAATTAGGGATTCATCAAAGTTTTTAGTAGCTGAACGGATCTCAGCAAAGGAGAAATGACGGCAGAGATTGGACGGCAGAGATGACGTGTAAGAACCAGTGGTCTGAGTCTTGACCGAACCGCCAGAGTGAGAGTTGCCGTAGAGAGAGAGTGGTAGCCAGCCCGAGTGCCCTTCACTAGTGGCTGAATCCTTACCAGGTACAAAACCACGCCTCCTGAAAACTCTAATGAGACAGAAATAGGCCAATACTAACAGCACAAATGCACCTATAACTCCACCTGCTATAGCCAGTGCACTAGCCTTTGATGACCCACCTTTTGCTTTCGACGTGCCCACAATGGGTAGCTTTTCGGCTACCGGGTTGAGACCCGCAAGACTGTTGTTTCCGTTTTGCATCTTGAACACCTCCAAACCATTCAAAATGGCATCATAATACTGAGGTTTCGAGGTCGGATCTGGGTGAAGTCCAATCCACATGTCAACCCAACCTGACCCAGAAGTTATTATAACATAATCCTGGTAATTTGGTACACCGATCCCACCACTCCATGCAATCACATCAGCTTGTAACTGTGCAGTCTGATTGTTAATGTATATGTCAAATACCCGCATGTTTATCTTGGTCATAGGGTATTGGATCTCACAGAAATGGAACCGAACAAGATATGTGAACCCAGCATCCACGCTGAGAATCCAAGTTAGATTATAGTTTATGTTGACTTTGAAGTCTGGTCCCATTGACCGAGCTGTTGAATAGACATCCACTGGAGCTATGTAATTAGGTAGGTTGGTAGGATACTTGATTGTAACATTGGGATCTTTAGAATATGTAACTCCAAATGAAGCCCCGAAAATGTATGGTGTGTCGTCCTCCCAGGACCGGTACAAGCCAGAGTCACCAGGTGGTGACACTGCTTTTCCACCTACATTGAGCCGATACATGGTTTGTAGAGCTGTATTGGGGTCAACTTGGAAAACCTGGGCAGCCCCACCCATGACCAGGTAAGGAGTGGAGGTACCAAACAAATCGGGCGTCGAGACAATCTCTATACCATTTACAAATGCATAGGAATTGGGGTGATCGGGAGAAGGTGTGAAGGTTAGGTCGAGAGAACTAGTGGTGACATTAACTGAGAATTCACGTACCAAGTAAGCATAATTCAATGCATCAGCAGTTTGGTATGCACTGAAATTGCTAAGAAGAGTTACATCTCCGGCCATGACCGAGAAAATGCCATCAGAGGAGGCTCGTGAGGAATAATTGGAGGCACAGAAATGAAGGCGAATGAACTTTCGACCTGAGCCGAGAGGAAAGGAATACGTGAAGGCCGAAGGGAACACTCGGGCCGTCATATAGGGAACTTGTGGGACTGAAGAGTCTTGATACGGGGCAGTGGAGCCAGGTGAGGTCAAAGCAGTTGCAAATTTGGAGCCAGTGTCCCCAGTCCAGACCCGGTTATCAGTGTCATTGGCTTGGCCGGATGCACCACAGTTTAAGAGGATCAGGTCACGAGGCACATATGTCGTGGTGGTGGTATTTGAATCCGCAGAGAAGGCAGGAGAGAAAAGTAGAGAGGCAAAGATAAAGGTTACGGGTATGAATTGGTGGTAGTTTTTCATTGGTAAAATTGGAGAAGAATTAAACTTGGTGGTTTCTTTAGGGTCGGAGTACAACAGAGAAGTGGATTAATGGCTGCTGCATCTAGGGCTTCAGCCCTAGATGGAAGGCGATTTTAGAGGAGGAAGGTTCAGGTTGACAGTTTTGAGCAGAGATTTGAAGATCTGTGAGAGACTTTGGGAAAATAAGCTTAAACTAGAAAAACTAGAAGTATTGTTGCATTTTCAGTGCAGATTAACAATCTTCAGTTATACTTGGAAAAATATCCAAGTCAAGTACAGATCTGCAAGCAATCAATCAAAACAAGAACTAGATTAACCACTGATAAATGTAGAAATTCATTGATTTCATCAGTTTGAAGCAAAATCTGAGAATGCGAGAGAAAAGAATAACGCCTTACCTGATGGATGGAGGTCAGTAGAGAGAGAGAGAGAGGAAGGAGAAACGGATTTGTGGCGAAAAAGACGCGCTTAGTTGAGAAGAGAGAGAACCAGGCCAAACTGAGGTTAGTGTCGCCCACTACAGCACTACTTTCTCCTTTTTAACTCAATTTTATTAATAGCGCGGTTATGTCACTCCAGCTTGCCCCCACCGTCTAAACTTGAACTGGTTGACTGCTACTTGATGTACTTAATTGAGTTTGGCTTCATGGTATCAGCAGGGGCAGATTTATAATTTTCGTAGGAAGCAAAAAAATATTTTTCTACCGATTTTTGTACTAAAAATTAGAAGTTAATCTCACTTGAAAAACATTGAACACTAATGGCAAAGTAGGGATGCCAATAAATATTAAGCTCTGCATAAGGAATCCATACAGAAATAATTGTAAAATAATTTTAAATACATAAAGTCATATTATATACGTTTCCATCGTCTGATTTATTTTTTTCGTTTGTTCTCATCAGACGCCTTCAATTTTTCCCGTGCATTATTGTATTGTTTTAAAATATAACTATTTTTATTTTTTACTTGAGCTGTTTTATTTTAATATTTTTAATTCAAAGAGAAGTCCGTAAAAAATAAAAGTTAATTTCTACTAAAAAAAAACACAGAACATTTAAGTGACAGAGTAGGGTCACCAATAAATATTAAGCTTTGCGTAAGGAATCCATACAAAATAATAATAAAATAATTTTAAATATATAAAGTAAGTTAAGTTTACAAACTTCTTATTGCATTAATAATCTAATCATCATGATTCTATTGTTAAAAAAAAATCTATTTGTTCAATTTCTTTATAGAAGCTGTATGTTTTAATAATTTTTAATTTGATGCGAAGCCGAAATAAAAAAAATAGAAAATAACAAAAGAGAACGGTTTTTCGAGAGAAATGCTTCTGCGACCCAGTTCTGCGCACGCTAAATTCTACAACAGGTTTTTGTTGGACGTAATGATGATTTGGCGCCGAGTAAAAGAGTCTGTAAATCTTTTGAAGTCTATAAAATATTCTTCATGCTTTAAGAGTCCAGAAGACGGACAAACTGGTGCAAGGTTGGCACCAGTGAAACCCTGGAGGGCACTCTGGGGCCCACTCGTGGCTGGACCTGGTCCATTTATTAAATGCCTCGACCTGTATAATGCTCTAACAAAGCTATCAAAGGGAACTCGAATTTGAATTTATTCTCAAAATATTGCCAGTTATAAATTCTGTCTAAACGTACTTCAAACCATACTAACAAGATTCGTAAATTATTTGCGAATAATTCGGATTTGAACTTTCTCCGGAGCAATCCACGTATTATTCGGTTTTCTGAACTTTTTCCGAATTATTCACGAATAATTCGCGAATCATACGATTTTTTTTTTTTCAAATTTTATGAATTATTTGCGAATTATTTCCATTTTTTTTTTTGCTCTCTTGTGAGACTAAGGTCTCTGGTCCGGACTCGATGTATAATTCTGAATTATTCTCGAATTACAAATTTTTGATCCCGTCAAACCTTTCGCGAATCATTCATTTGTTACTATGCTCCAAACTCGAAAGATTTTCAAACGGACAAATATAAAAATATATCACAGTTCGTACCTTCCTAAGTATATAACATGTCGAGTAGTTACCGCAATTCAATTATATTTATATCCAATTGTAACTTCAATTATGTTTATTCAATTAGAAGGATTCAAATGTCTTATTGTGCCTCGTATTTTTTATCTATGTTTGTAAAATTCAAACAATCAATTTGAACCACTCAACATGATATTCATATTAAAATATGTTTCAAGACAAAATCTTATATTTTTTTGAAACTTTTTTAATGATTTTTATGTATAAAATCATTATTTTTAGATGGTTGAGCGGTTCAGATCGATTATTTGAACTTTTAAAATAGAGATATACGATACAAAACACAATGAAACATGACAAACATGAGGCATTTGAATCCTCCTCTTCTTAAATAGCATAATATCATTGAGAACTAACTTTTGCTCTCCGTGTGAAATGTCGTAGGCTCGAAATCCGAATAAAATCATAAGAGATTTCTTATTAATATTAAAAACAATTAGATAGCTTGATCTCTATATATTTTGAATAAAGTTAAGAGATCAAGCTATCTAATTGTTTTTAATATTAATAAGAAATCTCTTATCTATATATATAGAGAGAGAATGGCTAATATACAAACGTTTATTCCTGGACTCAGGAACAAACAATTCGGTTCTCTGATTTTCAAAGTCTAAACAGTCGATCCAAACCGTTAGATATTCAATCTATATTAAAATGTGCTTGGAGACCAAATTTTACATTTTTTGGAATTTTTTTACTATTTATTAAGATGGTTTGAAAACTGCTGTTTTTATTAAATTTCTGCAGCATTGAAAAACAGTGGTTTTCAAACCAGCTTAATAAATAATAAAAAAGTTTCAAAAAAAATGTAAATTTTGATCTCCAAGCACATTTTAATATATATTGAATATCTAACGGTTTGGATTGACTGTTTGAACTTTGAAAATCAGAGAACCGAATCATTTGTTCCTGAGTCCAGGAACAAACGTTTGTATATTAGCCATTCTCTATGCATATATAGATAGAGTCCGACTAATGTAATCCTGATAATATGCTCCGGTTTCACGATTAATTTTAGTCCTGATGCTTGAGTTGGGCGGTGAGCGGTGGAGACGCGGAAACAGAAATGGAAATGGGCATCCGACAAGTGGGGCCCAAACCATGCAGTGGGACCAGACTAACGTGCGGGGCTGTCAGAGCAAGGCCAGCAAATCAATCTCCTAGGCCCCAGCTAGCCGTATGTTGACCTCTGATGGCTGAAGCTAAGAAAGTGATGCTTTCAATTTAAAATTGAATTACGGTCTCAATTATCAATTCTCAAATCAAACAAATTAGCTTTGTCTTTTATCGTTCAATAAATATAATATTATCGATAAGTCATGGAGACGGAGTAATAGATTAGTCTTATGTTGTAACTACTTTCTGTTAGTATTCTGTTAGCATGACAGTTAGAGTTTAGAGATGTATTCTGTTAGCATGACAGTTAGACATTAGAGCTATGGGTGCTCTATATAAACAGAATGTAATCTGTGATTGAAGAATAACAAAGATCATTTCTTCCAATGTGATTCTCTATTTTACAAACACTGATATGGAGGAATTCACATCCCCTCCGGTACCGTAATAGAGAATCTTTTACAATTACTTGATCTGGACCGTTCTTTTTAACTTGGCACGAATCTCAAAGCCCAATAATACTGCTCCCTCCGTCAGCCCGAATCCAAAAGCGGCTGAGAGTTAATCTCAAACCGTAAAGTGAAGGGAATCTTTTACGGTACCGGAGAGAATATTTACCCGGAGATGGAGATGGTGCTTACAACTTTGAAGAGTTCCGCCACAGCCCACAGGGACGGTCATGTAATTGTAATTAGTTACATAAGATTAATCTAATACTATGCTGATGGAAGAAAGAGGTACACTAGAATTGTATTTGAATAAAAATAATGATATTATTCATAAATTAGTGCTATGTCATGCTTTCAAACTCATCTATAAAAAGAAACTGTACAAAACAAAATTCTTATTCAACTAGGTCAAAAATAAAGAAAAATTAACAAAAAGACCCTACTTTAGGTACAAAATTTAGGTACATAACAAACTCCTATTTCTAGAAATGCAAACAGCTCGGATAGGATAGGTCTAATCCAGCAGGCATCCAGCCCTGTATTTATAACAGACAGCTCAGATATGCAATTAAAAGAAGAAAGCGAAAGTAAGATAATGCTATGGCCGTATACGAATGGCACATTTATTAATAGCATATTACCGGGCTCATATGGGTTCAATTAAAGTTGTTGGGCCTATATAAAGCCCACAAAACCCATCCCTAACCCTTGCTTCACCTCCGATCACTGATATATAATATGCATCTTTGCCTCAGAGAACTGCGCCGTCGTCTCTCTCTATGACTATCTCTGTTTTTTTTGTTAAATTATTGTTTGCGTTTCCATCCGATAGGATTTGAGTTTGTATTGGTGTTTTTCCTTTGTTATTTGAATCGTGAAAGCTCTATGATGACTAAGATATGTAATGCCTACATTGTTTGATCTCAAACGTGAGAAGAAACTATCACTTGTTCTGAGGCTTTCACTAGTTTTAATATCGATCATGCCCAATTTTTGACGAAACTCTTGTTATTGTTTGATTTCCGCTTATTTATTTTTATACTGTTTTCTATTAAAAAAATAGGATATTGCTTTTCGAGTTTCTTGTCTGATGTTCATCTCCTATGTTAGTTCGGATGCCGTGTGCAGTTTAGTCGAAACAAAGATTTTTCCAAACGATCACAGCGTTCAGAAAATGTTAACTATTCTTATAAAACCAGGCTTTCAGAAATCTCTTATCATCAATAATTTACTGACACGCTCAAAACTTTCATGTTAGTACACGGAGTCTATCAGATTCAGAACCAACTCCTATTGTTACTGTGGTCAGAAAAATCGAGAAGCAATTAAAAATTTGTGTAATATGGTAGTAGGCTAGTAGCACAACATTTCCCTGCACACGTAAAAGTATTCCTGTTAATATGCAACGCTTGTGCGGCATGTCACAAGGGCTTGCAGAGGACTTCCAATATAACAAGTACCGCGAAGTCTCTTCACTGGTATACTTTGGGATCACTGATATATAGGAGAAGATTAAGATGTAATGATTGGGTTTATTTGATGAGGACAAAATGTCTTTATTTTTGTGTCTCCATAATATTTTTTTTTTAAATGTTAATAACTTAGAATTTAAATCATAAATACTAAAATAAAACTGTTAAATTTGATTTATTTTATTTTTTGTGTTCATAAAAAATTATAAAATTTTAATTTTGTTTTTATGTAAATCACTAAGTTAAAAAATTAACGTTTAGAAATTATCCACATTAATACGTTTTTACAAGCTCTTGATTAAAATAAAGTTGAAATGTCATAAATTTATAAGTGCATAGATAAAATAATGTAGATCATATTTAACAGTTTTATTTTGACTTTTAAGTTTTAAATTTTAAGTTATTAAAGTTTTTAAACAGAAGCATAATAAAGACATAAAAAATGAAGACATTTGAATCTTCTCTTATTTGATGGGTATACTAATTAAAATCCTCCGGGGATATATCACAAACAAACATTTCCATTTTTTTTAGATAACCACCAGCAATCGTTTCAAAAGGAAAAAGATAAAATAAGCGCGCTCACAATTGAAGCAAACAATCGTCCGGGGTATCGCAAAAACAAAAAAAAGCAAACAAACTGATACGTCCCTTCCCGAAGGGGCCGGGCCGTACTTGGACTCGGTCCAGTAGAGTGCAGGCACGCCCTGTTCCTGGGAGGCAGGCCGTGCGGGGATTGGGTGCTAATCGCGCGGCCCGTCTCGCTTCGAGCGATGCGGGTCGGGGTGGCGGACACGCAGGGAGCCGGAGGGGTATTAACGCTCTAACCCTTTTTGATACCTCTCCAGACTCAGAATGTGATAAATGCGATCCCCGTTTCTGGGGGTTTCTTTGCCTTATATAGGGAGTGGCCCACTGTAGCGGGGTCTTGTCAGCATTAATGACAAAGATCCGCATACTGTTGAGGGTGTCCACATATTAGGCTATTAAAGTTCGCGTAGCAAGCCTCAAGCCGAACCGCAAGGTCGCGTGTTCAACCTTTGGTTGATACGGCGTGCTAGGCTTTGAGCCTTGTTTTGTTCAGTTCCGGGCGGGCCCTTAAGAGGGCTCAGAGTCTCGGTTTGTGCTTCGCCTCAGGCTGGCCCCAAGAGGGGGTCCGAGTCCTGAGTAATTTCTGGTCTCGGGTTGGCCCCGGGAGGGGGTCCGAATCCCGAGTGATTTCTGGCTTCGGGTTGGCCCCAGGAGGGGGTCCGAATCCCGAGCAATTTCTGGCCTCGGGTTGGCCCCGGGAGGGGGTCCGAATCCCGAGTTATTTCTGGGCCGCGGTCTGTTTTGGGCCTGTTTATTGTGAACTTTGATCTAGAGGTGTTTAGTTGGGTCAGGCCTGGGCCTTTTAAGGGCCATTGGTATATGGACCTATCATTAGCCCCTGAAGCCGGAATGCATCAGTATAATGCTTCCGGGTTTTCGCTCTGGTACTGATGGTGACTTCGGTTAAGCTTATAGGAGTTTGTTTTGCCGGTCTCGGCTTGTTTGTTTTCTCGTTCGGGTATTAGCCCCTCAGTTGTACTCGGGTTTTTGCGGGATATTTGTTTATTATCAGCCCCTGAGTTCCTCTTGGGGGGTTCCTAGCGTTTGTGTGTTGTTTATTTAAAAAATTTTGTTCCTGTGATTTCGCCTCGTACGGCTTGTTGGTTACATGTGGTTTATGCCGGTTTTGTTTTGCCGCAGTATTTCATGGTTTTGCTATTGACGGCCCCCGAGCTGTTCGGGGTTTTTGCGTTTTTCAGGATAGTGTTGGCCTGTTAGATGGCTTTTGGGTAGCCGAGGGCTATGCTCGGTATACCGCGTCGTCGTTTTTTTTTTTTTTTTTTTTTTTTTTTCGCGCGTAACGGAGGGTATGGCGAAATCATAGGCAGTTATTGATATGAAAGATATTCTTAAATAGCATGAAGCCCAAATATGGCGTGACATCGAGATCATACAATGCCTATAGATAAGTAAATATTGAAATCAGACGACGCGCTCGTTATCAGTGTCCTCAAAAAGGTTATCTGCGTGGATTTCTTCTGGAGTGGCGGTATACAGGCTCGGCCCTCCAGAATTGCGGGATAAACATCCAGGGCATTTCCAGAACCGGCGTCGGGGATCCGCACGGCCTCGGATGTCGTAGTGTTCGAAACAGCTCCACTCGTAGCACATCCGGCATTTTGCCATCTCGTGCTTGGGCCCCTGATCGTGGCATATGACACACCAACGCAGCTTGGGCGCGAAGTTGACGTCATCATAGATGCTGTTGTCGTCCTCCTTAGTGAATGAGGGTACACCGGCGAGGAGGAGGTCGATATAGTCGCAGATTTGGAGGTCCTCGTTATGAAGCATCCATTCCAAATCCTCCTCGGAGAATCGTTGGCGGAGGGCCCATCTCTCTGTAGGAGAGAGGACCTGTCGTGGGTTGTAAGAGCGGCGGGGAGCGGAAGGAGGCTGGTCGCGGCTGCTTTGGCCTTGTTCTAGAGGCCTTTTAGGTTTAGAGACTACTCTTTTGATAGGCATCTCAGAGAGTTGTGTTGGGGGAGATGGGGGGTTGTCGTTTGAACGTATGGTAAGGTTGGTATTTATAGGCGGGGTTTGTGACAGTGGTCATAAAGGAGGTGGGTCCCAGGCTATTTATAGCGTATATCTGTCCACTGCCTGCATTAAGTAACGTGGGGTCTCGAGGGATGTTTGTTCGCATATCGGGAGTGTGCGCGGGATAAAAAGTTTGGTCGGCGTGCTATGAGAAAGATTAGCTGTTTGATAATCAAAAAACGACCCGACCATGAAGTTAATTGGTTGATTTTTATTCGTTGAATATTGATATATCGGAACAGTACATACTTCGTACATAATTTTTCTTAGATAAAATACAACAATAGATACATTTGTTCTAGTGAACTATGATGTGCAGGGCGACTCGTTCCCTGTATACCCGCATGGCTGCCGAGGTGGGACCTGAGGCAGGCGGAAGAGACATTTTCCCTTCGGTAGTTGCACTCCGGGGTCCTCTTCGGCAAGAAGACGGGTGTGATGTCGCTACTTAAGGAGCATTCAGGCGAGGATCTCGTTATCGGTGTCCTCATATGTATTGTCCGCTTCGAGCTCCTCCTTGGTGGCTGTGTATAAGGTTGGTCCTCCGAAGTTGAGGTCGATGCAGCGGGGGCATCGCCAAAACCGACGGCGGGGATCGGAGCGGCCTTTTATATCGTAATGATACATGTGGCGCCACTCGAAGCATGTTCGGCATTTGACCATCTCGGTCTTGGGATCTTGATCATCGCACACGAAGCACGTGCGCAGCGACGGCGCCGTGGGTTGGATGGCATTCTCGTCTTCCGGGGTGAATTTCGGGCATGAGCTGAGCTTGAAGTCGAGGAAATCTCGGATTCGAAGGTTCTCGTGGGTTAGCATCCATCCTAAGTCTGAGTGTGATATGTCTTGTAACAATACCCACCTTTCGCCTTCCGACAGTGTTCGCAGTGGTGGTTGCGTGGGGTTAGGCCGGGGGCGGTGAGGGGGGGAATCTCGGGGGAGGGTAATATTAAGGCGTCGCTGCTCGGGTTTGTTAACTGAGTCGGGCGACGACATTGTGAGGGTGGATGGAGTGGGGAGGAGTTCACGGAGGATTGGTAGGTGAGGAGTGATCTTCTTATGGCTGAGTGGGCCAATATATAGGCGGGGTGGTGCCATCGGTTATCGCGTCTGGGCCCCACAAACTCATAAAAGCTGGGGCTAGGTGACTTGACTGGACAGGCGTAGGCCCGTCGTTTGACCGGTGTTAATTTCGAGGCGTTTTGGATTTAAGGGACGGTTGTTTCGAGGCATTTCGAGAGTTATTGAGCGGCTATTTCGAGGTATTACTGGTGCGAGACTCGTTATTTCCGGATCATTTGAGCTAGATTAAGGGCCATTCGTTGTCGGTTTGGCCAGTGTTCGGGGGATGTACATGGTTGCATATGCAAGATGCGTGAGTTGGGGTAGAGAGCGCTTTTATGCCGCGAGGGGGCGTCGTAAGGCAGTTATGCCAACGGTTTGGCGAGATTCATTCCTTGATTCGGGTTATTTCGAGTCGTGCCTTGTAGGACAAGGGGAAGGCGTTTTCGGTGCCTGTTTTGATTGGACCAATTAAGTCGCGTGACATAAACTGCTCTGCTTACCGAGATGTGTGTCCACGATTGTCCTGAGAAAGGGGGTGGGGTATCAATCTCGTGTCGGTGCCGCATGGGGTTCGCGTAGTAAACCGACTAGTTTCGGGGAGCATGTCCTGAGACATGGGCGCCCCGAATTAGTTGGTTGGTGGTCTACCAGGGACCGCGTGGTCGCGAACTAGGCGGCACCTGTTGGTTATCGATATGATGAAGTTCCGTTGTGATAGAACTCGCTGCTCGTTGCGGTGGGGTGGTGATGTAGAAGGCGTGTATGAATGTTGTGCCTTAAGTGTCAAAGTTGCCATTACACAAATATGTTGTAAAAAGAAAGTTTTTCCAAAATAAGGATTGTTATAACGAGAGGTAATGTCATGTGGTTTATAGAGTTTTCCTTCTCAATCAAAACACAGTTGTTCAAGCAGTTATCCTAATAAACATAAACACGATCCCCCATGTCGGGGAACAAAAGAGGGAGTAGTAAATGGCCGGCTAGGTGGGTGGGGCGACTTCGCGCGGTGCATCAATCACTGAAACCGCCGTCCGGGGAGGATTCCTCCTCAGGGTCGGTGTCGTCGGACTTGGTGGGGTGATACTGTGGGCCGTCGTCATCATCGTCTTCCCCGTCATCTTCACGAGTGTCAT
This sequence comes from Carex littledalei, assembly GCA_011114355.1. Classification (NCBI taxonomy): domain Eukaryota; kingdom Viridiplantae; phylum Streptophyta; class Magnoliopsida; order Poales; family Cyperaceae; genus Carex; species Carex littledalei. The sequence continues at coordinate 9,194,758 of CM022090.1, read as the reverse complement.
CCCTGGAGTCGAGGATGGCTGTACATTCCTCGCAGTACCAGTGCTCCAGGCCCGGGATGGGGAACAAGTAGGGTGTCTCCTCGGGCTGGCAGGCTTGGTGGAACCTTTCCCCGCACCGGTGGCATCGGGGCATATCGGCCCGATTGCCCGTCTTCCCACATGCTGGGCAAGTGCTGCGGATAACAGGCTTGGGCGCGAGGCGCCGAGGGGGCGCTGCTGGTGGTGCACCGCGACCGGAATGCGGGCAGCAGGGGCAATGTTCATATGAGCGCATTTCCACGTCGACCAGGTACTTGATGAAATCTTGCAATTTGTCATTGGAGCTCGCCATCATCCGATCGAGGTTACTCCTTGGGAAGAAGCGGAGCCAGTTTGTGCGGACTCGGGGAGGTAAGTCTCGGACGCTCGTTGGCCGGCTTGGTTTCGGATTGCTCGCCTCGCCAGTCTCCACCGGTTTCTTTCCTTTGTTATTCCGGGGTTTTGGCGCCATTTTTTCAGTACGTTCTTAGGACAGCAACAACTGGGCTTGTGATGTTAGGGGGTTTATATAAGGATCAGCGTTGGTGGGCATTTAATGCAGGCGTCCCATCATCATAAATGCGCCTGATCGCTACTGTAGAGAGAGAGACGGCGCGATGCTTCGCTCGTGCCCGCTCAGTTTGTGGGGGAGTTGCGAAGGGACGGGGGGCGGGATCCGAAAATGCGCGACGCTTGGATCGCGTTCGGACGCCATGCTGGTGTGGGGTAGCTAGGTCGAAACGTCGGGGCGTTTTGCTTGCGCCTTCTCAGGGTTCGGAGAAGGGAGGAAAGGGCGCCAAATTTCGAATCGGCACGTCGCATCAAGATCTTCGGTGCGTACTGTGTAGGCCTTCCTTTCTACGGTTTTCTACGCTGCTAGGTCAAGGCCTATCAAAGTGCGCCAAGTGGGTTAAAGGGCTTCTCGGGGAGAGTGCCGGTTGGCGTTACGACCATGTACTGATGCCTATATAAAGGCGTTCGCGACTGTCTGGGGATATTGTCATTTGCTGGGTTGTTGAGCGTTGCTGTAGTCGGTCAGTCACTTGGTTTCGCCTTGTTCGGTCGATTGCTGTCGCGCCTACGTCTTCGGGAAGGTAATTTCTATTTTAAGATTTTGCCGTTTGTAGTTTTCGCGGGGGTAGGAAAACTGCCTCTACCGTCCCCAATTTGGTGAGGAGTGTGTTAGCAAGTAGGGTTAGTTCTTTTTAAGGTTACCGAGCAGCTTTCTCGGTTGACATGGGGAGGCCGTTATCTTATACTTCTCTTGCTGGTTTTTTAACTGACCGCCTTGGCCTAACTTAGGTTATTTCTAACTATGACTGGGGGGAGCTCGGGAAGGCGATCTCCGCCTTGGGGTCTTCTGGATACGGATTCTTCTAGTCGGGGGGCATCGAGGATGCCGGGTCCTGGAAAAGGTGCCGAAGCTTTGGCTATACTGCGGGCCGAAAGGGAGAAGTCTGCGAGCGGCGACGCGGCGCTTCCTCTTGATAATAAAGCCAAACATATATATGATTGCGGTCAAGGTACGTCTGGACAGATGAGGTTGCCGTTGTCTCCTAGTGATCCTAGGTATCACGCTTCGGATGATACATTGTCTGTTCAGCATTCTACTGAGTCCGGGGGAGCAAGCGAGGCACAGGGGGATGGCGAGGACGATCTGCATGAGAGTCGTGTCGCCTCTTCGCGAGAGGCTTCCGTCTCCGTGCCTATGGAGGTGCAGGAGAAGAAGGTTGGTCGTAAGAGTGCTCTGTCCCAGACCCCTGATGGGCCGAAACTCATACCTCGGTCTACTTATCAGCCCGGTATTTTTGATGAAGTGGACCGCTTGTGGCCGTCAATACCTTTGTGTCGTCGTGAAGACTGGTGGCGGCAGGTGTTTTATGGTCAGTTGGTGCGCCAAGAGGCGCGGGATGTTATTACGCTGGGCGTCCTAGATCTCCGAGTACCTACCGTAAATGACCGAGCGCATGACTCTGAGAAGGGAATGTGCGTGTACTGGAAGATGCCTAAATGTGGGTTTCGATTACCCTTATCGGAGTTTTGTCAAACTTTTGTTAAGACTTTGGATATAACACCGGCCCAACTAACTAGCAAGGCTTGGTGTTACGTTACGAGCTTTGACAACTTGTTCTCGGATCATTCAGATAAGTTGGAGGGGTTAAAGCCAACTATGGGTCTGTTCTCGCAATATTTTAGCATGGGTAAGACGTCCGAAGATTTCTTGATCCTTAAGCGAAAGGGCCCGCATGCCAAGGTGTTTGACTCCAAGCAGAATCCTAGGCTTAACAAGATAGATGACTGGAACCGGGGCTGGGTATACCTGCCACACCCAGGTGGAATTGAGTCGTTAAAAGATGTTCGGGTGACTTGGCGCCAGTTATGGCGGAAGGGGTCAGTGCCCTCTCTTAGGTTTCCTATGTCCGGAGATGATCGGAGGGCCTTGGGGATTCTTAATGAATTGTGTGGTAGATTTCTAACTTTTATTTCTGTTTTCAGTAGTCTTTTAACTATTGATATATATGTGTCCGTATGTTGTTTCTTTGGCAGCCAACACGTCTATGGAGTTCGCGTTTTCTGGTGCTGTTGTAGATCCTCAGCCCGTCATCCCCCTCGGGTCCGGGAGGGTCCCGGTGGAAGAGGAAGAGCGTCTGGTGATCGAGGAGGCGAAGGAGGTCGTGTTAGCGGAGCAGGCACCTCCAGTGGAAGGGAAGGGCGCGTCTCCTCCGAAGGCCTCCAAGAGGCGAGGCGGGGCGAATGTGAAGGATAAGGTCAAGAGGATAAGATCTACGGCCCAGATTAGTCCGTCCGAGAAGGGGAAGAGTCTCGCGGTAACGAAGGCTTCTGATAAGGCCCCGGCTAACGCGCCGAGGAGGGGAGAGCTCCCCATTGTGACGGGAAGTATGGTTGCCCCGAGTGGGCTGGCGCCAGTGTCCGGAGTGGAGACTCTTCTTGGGGGGGTCGCTGGGGGTGCTGCTTCGGGGAAGGATGGTGGGGCTGTTGGGAGTCCGAGTGGCGGGTCCGTGCCTCGGGGTGATGACTCAAGTCTTGACTGGGAACTGGAGAGGGGGTCGATTTGGGAGCATCCGTGCCCAGGAAAGGACCCAAACCACTGTGGCCTCTATGTTCCCTTCCTAGGGAAGACCATAGGGGTCTGCAAGAGGCCGCCTACCTTACCCGCCTACTCTTTCGGGGCCTATACTGGGCTGGAGCCAGCTTACATTCGGCGCCGTATGAGGGAAGACCCGGAGCAGTTTTTGTTGGACTGTTTGGGTCGGCATTTCGAAACGGGTTGTGTTATGGCGGCGTTGTTGGAGGAACGCTTGCTGGAGGGAGGCAAAACGCGGGCCGCGGATGACATCACCTCGGGGGTGAAGAGCGCTCAACTCGGGAAGGAGGGTGGTGGGGATCGTTACGAGTCCCTAGAAGAACGCTACAGGGAGGCTTTGAACTATCAGCAGACCCTGCAGAACGATCTGGATGCCCGCGATGAGAAGGTTAGGTGTCTGGAGGAGGAATTGTCTAAGAGGGGTGAAGAAGCTGTTGAGCAGGCCAAGCGGCTGGCGAGTGCTATTGCCGAGGTTGAAGGGTTGAGGGGAGATAAGGCAAGGATGGCCGAGGATTTGGTCTCCGAGAAGAAGAGGGTTGTGCGGATGGAGAAAATTGTCGAGCAACAACGTGCCGACTTGGAGGGGCTGGCCACGAAGTTGATGGATGAGTTTTTTAGCAGCGATGGGTTTAGAAGCGCGGCGCTTGTTTGCGTGGAGGATTTTGTGCGCCACTTTGTGTACGGGGAAATGTTAAAGTTGGGGAAACTGTATCCTTTTGCGCCCGAGATGGTGGGGTTCGCCAAGGTCAAGGACGAAGAGGCGCGGCCCAAGGTTCTTAAGGGGTATTCGTGGGACAGGGCAATGGATAGGCTGCGGGACCCCGCGGGTGAACTAGTGCCGGGCCACATAAATCTATTGAGGGAGGAGCCGGTGGCGATCCCGTATTACTGGCGTCTCGTTGCTGCCTGGCCGGACGATATTTGGGTGCGTCCTCTCTCCGAGGCCGATGTTGGCAATGGAGCCGGGACCAGCAACGCAGCTAATTCTATCGTCCTTTCCTTGGAGGGAAACCCTGCGCAGGATCTCGGGGTGGTTATCGAGGAGGAAAAAGACGGCGAGTAATGGAGGTATGATTTCTGGTTTGCTCCGTTGACGCGTATGTGTATGTTCGTTCGGTGTTGTCTAATCTGCTGTTTATGTTTATGTAGGCCTTAGGTGGGATGTGAAGTGTCAGATCGGGGAGCTGCCTGGAAGGCGTATCGAAATTTTAATTTATTTGCCTCGTTCTTTGTTTCGTTTATTCGTAGGACCCCCAAGGTGTTGGGGGACAAACAGAATTGTTGTAACTTTTGTCGGGTAATTTGGTCGAGATTGCTGCTCGGCCGCCCGAGTAACATTGTGTTTTTATGTATGTTCTTGTTTTAATGTGCTTGTTTGTAGTGTTTTTATTGTGGTTCTGTAGAACCTCTTTATTTAAACGTGATCGTGTGGTCCTGCAAGGTTGGTCAATCTCGGGTGGACTTCGTTCAATTGTCAGGGAATTTCAACGGGATTACCCCGTACTCTGTACTATTATTTAGCGTCGCCTTTCATTATTTATCGATATTTCACTGCCGGTTCGGTTCCCAACCTTGTAGCGTTATCAATTTGGAAAGAAAAAACAGTTTCCTTACCTCACGCAGTTTCTTCCCGCGATCTCTTCGGGCTTGCAGCATTCCTAGTCATCTTTATTCGCCCGACAGCGCTTGTCTTCCGATTTGGGATGCTTGCGGGAGTTCAGGGAGGAGTTTCTGCATTCCTTTAGGTGTCTTTGTATTTTGTTTTTGCTCTTTTGAGATTTTGTTCGGGCATATTGCTATGCTTGTCGGTTGTTTTGTAGAGCCAGTAGAGATTTCCGCGAGACTTGTTGTTCAGACATGTTGCCATGCCTTTTAGTTAGTCTCGTGGTGCCAGTGGAAAATCCTGCGAGATTTGTTATTCGGGCATGTTGCCATGCCTTTTAGTTGTCTCACGAGGCCAGTAGATTATTCGCGCTCATTCCACAAGACTTTCGTTTGCGTCTGTTGGACAAGCAAGTTCATTGTCTTGTGGAACGACGGAATGTTTATCCGGTTTGTGCGTGTTCGTTGCCTTGTTGGGCTTTCGCTTACGCTGTGCGTCGGGATCCTCGGAGAGATTTTTTCGTTACCCCGCGGGTTTCCGTTATTATATCTCCCCGAAGCAGGGTTATGTGCGTTCGTTATCCTATGAGGATTTTCGTTCGCTTTTTGCATAACCGTCCCTTTAGTTTCGCGAGTTATGTGCATTCGTTGCTCTTTGCAGAGCTTTCGTTCGCACTTTTGTAACTCGCGCCTGTTTACGAGTCATGTGCGTTCTCTTTGCAGAGTTTTCGTTCGCACTTTTGTGACTCGTGCCTGTTTACGAGTCATGTGCGTTCTCTTTGCAGAGTTTTCGTTCGCACTTTTGTGACTCGTGCCTGTTTGCGAGTCATGTGCGTTCTCTTTGCAGAGTTTTCGTTCGCACTTTTGTGACTCGTGCCTGTTTGCGAGTCATGTGCGTTCTCTTTGCAGAGTTTTCGTTCGCACTTTTGTGACTCGTGCCTGTTTGCGAGTCATGTGCGTTCTCTTTGCAGAGTTTTCGTTCGCACTTTTGTGACTCGTGCCTGTAATTTCTTTTGAAAGATTGTCTTGGTGCTCCTTTCTTCAGGATCTTTGACCTGAGACTAGCGCGAGTTTTCCTTGCGGGGCGCATAGCGTGTACTCGTCCGGACTTTCCACGGTTAGCGCGCGTTCGCTGTTACGGAAAAGTTGTTTCGGGCTGTTTTATGCTCTAAGGTCTTTGGTCCGAATCTCGATATGGTGATTGTTGGCGGAACCTTTGTTGCCCGTAGGCTTTTATTTTTTCGTCGTAAGAACGTTGCTTTATTGCTGAGGCATTCGTTGCCGCTTGGGCTTTCGTTTATCCTCTTTTAGTGCAATAATTTCTTTTTTGTTGAACATAGGTTGCCCGTGGGCTTTTGTTTGTCCTTGTTATGATCAGTTGTAGGGGGATCCCGACGGCAATTGCGTGCCGTCGGGTCCCAAATTTGTTAGTTAACATGACAAACATCGGGCCGTGCTTATAGTATCGCACCGGCGCCCTCGACCATACACGGTCGTTGCCGTGTTGATGGTCCGAAAGTAGAAGGTATCGGGCCGTGCTTATAATATCGCATGGGGCGATCGGCGCCCCTGACCTTACATGGGCATTCCCATGTCGGTCCCAAAAAGGTACAAAAGCTAATGATTACATTTTTACAAGAAGCGGCCTGTCCGCTGCTATGCCTGTTCTACTACCTCCCCCCCCTTTTTTTTTTAAATATAAAATTTCCGAAGGTGGACGATGTTCCAGGGCCTGGCGAGCATCCGTCCGTCGGGACCTTCGAGTTCATAGGCTCCTTTGCCGCAGGCGCGAATTATCCGGAAGGGGCCTTCCCAATTAGGTTGAAGCTTACCGACATGCTGTCCGGCAGCCTCGACCTTTTTGAGTACTAGTTCGCCCGGTTCGAATGTCCGGGGAGACACTCGTTTATCAAAGGCGCGTTTGACCCTTCGCTGATATTCTGTGGTTCGGATGCGGGCCTTTTCTCGGAGTTCTTGTGCCAGCTCGAGTTCCGTGGCTCGTGCCTCTGGGTTGCTTTCTGTGGAGTAGGCCGTCATCCTGAGGGAGGGTGCAACGAGTTCGAGAGGTGTGACAGCCTCCATGCCATACACAAGGGAGTATGGTGTCTGCTGCGTGGCTTCACGGGGGGTGGTTCTGTATGCCCAAAGTATTTCATCTAGTTTGCCGGGCCAATTCTTCCTATTGGAGGCCACCTTTTTCCTCAATCCATCCAGAATAGTTCTGTTGGTGACTTCGGCCAGACCATTGCTGGCAGGGTGGCTAACCGAAGTAAAGTTGCTGCGGATACCTAACTTCTCCAGGAAGGACATGGTGACATCTGCATTGAACTGTGTGCCGTTGTCAGAGATTAGTGCGTGTGGTATGCCAAAACGGCACACGATATTCTGCCATATAAAATTTTTGGCGGCTTCGGCCGTGATGTGGGTTAGTGCTTTGGCTTCGACCCACTTTGTGAAGTATTCCACGGCCACTATAATCCATTTTTGTTGTTGGGCGGCCATAGGAAAAGGACCTAGGATGTCGATCCCCCAGAGGTCGAAGGGCCAAGCTCCCGAGATTGTGATCATGTCGTAACCTGGGACGCTGGATAATCGGCAATGATATTGGCACCTTTCGCATTTTCGCGCCATATTGGCCGCGTCTTGCTGCATTGTGGGCCAATAGTATCCTGCGCGCAGGACCCTTTTGGCCAGAGTTTTCGCTCCTTGGTGGCTACCACAGAGTCCTTCGTGGACTTCCTCCAGCATTGCCTGAGCATCCTTCTCTCCGATGCACTTAAGCCATGGCCGGGCATATCCCCTTTTGTATAACTGATAATTGTAGATTGAGTATAAAGGGGCAATTTTCTTCAGTCTTCGGGACTCCAGTGGGTCCTCCGGTAGTGTCCCCGAAGTAAGGTAGGCCCACATGGGGGCGTACCAGGTATCTTCGGGCTCATTGACAACACAGGTTTCTTTGGCGCCCTCCGAAATACTCGACTCGGGGATGTCCATTACTATCACGGGGCGGTCCTTGTCGAGGTTTCCTGCGGCCCCGAGTTTAGAGAGGGCATCGGCTTGACAGTTCTGGTTTCTGGACACATGTTCTATTACCACCTTATCAAACTGTCCCTTTAACGAATGGAACTGCTCTCGGTATTGCCGCAATCGGTCGTCATGTACACGGCATTCTTCGTTAATTTGCCTGACCGCTAGTTCAGAATCACTGTGGAGGTGGACTTGTCGGGCCCCCACTCCCGCGGCTAGTTTGAGGCCCGCTATCATGGCCTCATACTCGGCAGTGTTATTAGTCACAGGAAACTGGAAGTGGAGCGCGTAGTTGAGTGTTTCTCCTTGTGGGCCTGTGAGAGCAATTCCTGCCCCCGCTCCCTGATGGGAGGAGGCTCCGTCAACATAAAGCGTCCACTTGCTTTCGAATTCGTCCGGAGCCCCTGAGTACTCCGCGATAAAGTCCGCGAATACTTGTGATTTGATGGCGTTCTGGGGTGGAACGTAACATCGAATTCCGTTAGTTCAAGCGCCCAGGCTAGCACGCGACCCGAGGAATCGAAGTTCGCAAAAGCCTTCTTCAGGGGCACTCCAGTGTATACTTTGATTGGGTGAGATTGGAAGTACGGTCTCAGTTTTCTTGCCGCGATGATAAGGGCATAGGCCGCCTTCTCTAACTGTGTGTACCGAGTCTCGGCATCCCGGAGCACATGGGACACAAAATATATGGGTTGTTGCTCGCGTCCTTCTTCCCGCACTAACGCGGCACTGACCGCATGGTTGGTGGTGGCCAGGTACACAACCAAGGTGTCTCCTTCTATGGGTCTGCTGAGGCAGGGCGGGCTAGCCAAGTAACCTTTCACTTTGTCGAAAGCCATCGCACATTCCTCTGTCCATTCAAATCTGGCTGACTTACGCATTGCCTTGAAGAAGGGGAAGCAGACATCGCCCGACCGGGCGATGAACCTGTTCAACGCTGCCAGCCGGCCTGTAAGCGACTGGAGTTCCTTGAGGTTTCGGGGAGGTTTCATGTCTAGGATAGCCTGTGATTTGGACGGGTGTATCTCTACGCCTCTCATGGACACCATAAATCCGAGGAATTTCCCTCCCGTTAGGCCGAAGAAACTCTTCTTAGGGTTGAGTTTCATGTCCGCTTGATTGAGCGTAGCGAAGGTCTCGCGCAGATCTCGAACGTGATCCAGGTCGGACATACTCTTGACGAGGAGGTCATCTACATAGGCTTCTACGTTCCGACCTATTTGCTCGTGGAACACCTTATTCACCATTCTTTGGAAGGTAGCCCCTGCATTCTTTAGACCAAAGGGCATCACGCGGTAACAGTATAATCCGGAGTGGGTTGTGAAGGCAGTTTTATCCTCATCTTCTGGGCACATTCTAATCTGATTGTACCCCGAGAACGCATCCATGAAGCTCAGGAATGCGTGGCCGGAGGTGGAGTCTACTAGTTGGTCGATCTTGGGTAAGGGGAAAGGGTCCATAGGGCACGCCTTGTTCAGGTCGGTGTAGTCTATACACATTCTCCAATCCCCGTTCGCTTTTCTCACCAGCACGGGGTTCGCCACCCATTCCGGACAAGTCACGTTCCTAATAAAACCAGCTTCTAATAGCTTGGCTACCTCGGCCTTTACTGCCGAACGCCTCTCAGCCCCCATGTTTCTTCTTTTCTGAACCACAGGCTTCGCGCCCGGTTTGACGTGCAACCGGTGCTCGGCTATAGATCCCGGGATTCCCGGCATGTCTGCGGCGGTCCAGGCAAACACTGCTAGGCTTTCCCGGAGGAAGTCAATCAACTTCTTCCTTGCACTTCCCTGGACGGCCTTACCGATGTTCAGGATTTTGCCGTCACCGAGGTCGACCTGGTCAACCTCATCGGCCGGCTCAAGGGATGTCTTCAACTCTTCTTTGTCAGTGGGATCCAGAACCATGGGTGTGTTCGAGGGTAAGAACTCTCTGCTGGATTGCAAGCGTGAGTTAGCGAGACCTGATCTTGCTTTTGCTTTCACGTCCACTTGATGGACCGCCCCTCCTTGTCCCCCGAGGGAGGTTTGATAGCACTCCCGAGCCACCTGTTGCTGCCCACACTCCTCCCCCACACCATGGTTGGTAGGGAATTTGATCTTCAAGTGGGGGGAAGACACTATGGCTCCGATTTTGTTCAAAGTGCTCCTACCAAGGATTGCGTTGTAGGCGGACGGGGCATCCACGATGAGGAAGTCTACCATAACTTCGGTGGTGCGGGGCGAAGAACCGAACGTCACTTTCAGTTGGGCGACCCCTTTTGGCCGGAGGGAATCGCCCGTGAACCCTACTAAGGGTGTTACTTTTCTCCGCGACTCGCCCAGCTGCATTCCCATCTTCTCAAAAGCTGAGAGGAACAGGATATCAGCCGAGCTCCCCGTATCCACGAGGATCCGTTTGACTCCAAACTCCTCTATCTTGAGTCTCAATACTAAGGGGTCATCGTGAGGACATATCACGGTGCCAAAGTCTTTCTCGGAAAAGTATATGGCTTCATCCATCCGGGGTCTCTTTCTTTCAAGGGGCCTCTCGATATTCAGTATGGTAGGGTACGGCTTGGTGGTGGTTCGGTTGTGTTTTTCGGGAGCCGACACCCTGTGTCCTCCACTAATAACATTGATTTCTATACTCGGCCGCCTGCCTGATGTTCCCGGTCCCTTTCCCTTGCCCTCGTCGGGCTTGGGTCCCGAGTGTTCACGTTCTTTGTAATCATCCCGATAGGAGGCTTTCTTTTTGTCCTGGACCTCCCCATTATACTCTTTCGCGAACTTTTGGAAAAATTCTGGCACTATATACTCGATCAACTTTCCTTCCCTCGCCATCCTTTCCAATACGTCTTTCAGCTGGAGGCATTCCCCCGTGGTGTGGCCATTGAAACGGTGGAACAAGCACCTCGCCGTCCCGTCCTTTTTCTCGAAGATACGCTTGCGTAGCGGTCTCGGGACATCAGGCATGTCCTTTATTACAAGGTACATTTCGCTCCTCTTCTTGATAAAAGGGGCATACCGCACGTAGTGGGGTCGGTAGCCCTCTCTGCCATCTTCACGCCGTTCTTCTTGGGTATTTCTCTTTGGTGGTCCTCGTCTTCGAGACGGGCCACTATCGGGCTGCCGGCCACGCTGCTGCGGTTTTGGGGATCTGGACCGCGGTCTGGCGAACTGGACGGCGTCCTCCTCGGCCCGGATGTACCCTTCGGAAAAAGCCAGGAATTCTGGTAAACTCTTGAATTCTCTTTTTCGGGCATCATACCGGAGAGTGCCCGGTCCTCCTTGCCAAAGCCCATTCAGTATGGCCGCCAGGGCGATGTCCTCACTGTAGTTTCGGACCTCCCTGGAGGCCTTCACGAATCTATTTACGAAGGTCCGAGTTGTCTCTTGGGGTCCCTGAACATACTTCAAAAGGGAGTCACATGTCGCTCGTGGGGGCCGGAGCATGTCGTAGCGGGTCAGGAAAGCTCTCGACAGTTGATCAAAGGTTTTTATCGATCCTTGCCTCAATCTCATGTACCACTCCCAGGCTTCCCCGGTCAGGCAGGTGGTGAAAATGCGACACGCGACAGCGTCCGACGCTCCATGTAGTCGGAGCCTTTCGTAGAACCCATATACAAAGTTCTGAGGGTCCTGAATATCTCCGCTACCTTGAAAACAGGGAAGGCCAGTGGGGTATTTGAAGTCACCCATGGGGGCCTTGTAAAGTTCCGGGGCTAATGGTCCTTCCAAAATATTCGTCGACCCGGAACGAGTCCCTGCTCTCCTCCTCTCCCTCTTAGCTATCTCTTTCTCCACCCCTTTTTTGATCATTGTGTCTATCATTGCCATATTTACTCCTGCCGCCTCCGGTGGGGTGAGCGGTCTTCGTCGCCTCTTAGGGGGTGTTCGGCGACGCTCTTCGCGCGAGTGGCGAGACTGATCATCTTTCCTCGAGTGGCGAGACCGTTCCTCGGTATGTTTGGTGGGGCCTTCTCGAGTCCGCTCTGTTCTCGCTCGGCCGGCGCTCCTTCTCGAGCTGGCTGCCGCGGACGAGCCTTCGCTCTCTCGCCGTTCGGCCCCGAAGGATAATCTCCGTCTTGGTCCATCGTCCTGTCTCGTTTCTCCCTCGCCTATCAGGGTCTCAAGTTCGGGGTCAGGATTGTCAAAACCACCGTCTGTGTTATGTAGACTGGGCTCTGGGTTGTTCGATCCAGGTCCAGCCCGGATCAATTGTACTACAGGCGGTGGGGGGTGAATCATTCGTACCCCGGGAGCTGAGGTGGGAGTTTGGGGATAGTATGGTAGGTTGGGATCGGCCTGTGGAGGGTATTGTGCTAAGGGGGCAGTCTGGTACTGTGGGTGTGGAGAGGCATATTGCGGGTATGGAGGATAGTTGTAAGGAGGTGGGTACCCATACGGTGGAACATACGGGGAGTGGTACTGGGTGTAAATCATCTGGTTTTGTGTGTTTTGGGGGGTCGAACCGATCGGCCCAGTGGTCTGGGCGGTCACTATAGTCGAGTCGATCGGCCTTACTACCGGTGTGGAAACTCCGAGGGACTCCCAATTCATCCCGGATGGGTTAACCAGTGCCCCTTCGGGCGGCATGCCCAGGGAGGGGTTCGGCGGGATGATCGGGTTGGAAGTCTTCTGACCCAGTTTATCGGGGGGGTTTTTGCTCGTTGCCCCCACAGTCGGGTCATGTCGGGGGGTTTTCTTCGAGGACGCTTTGGGTTGAACGCCCGAGGTCGGGTCGGTCGGGGGCTTCACGTTCTCAGTTCGTCGGTTAGATTGTTCCGCCCGGCGGGCTTCCTCCTCGGGGGCGATCTTGCCCATGTCGGTTTGTTTGGTTGCGGAAGTCATCTTGCTCAGTTGAGGCTGGGGGCCCCACGGTGGTTGATACGTCCCTTCCCGAAGGGGCCGGGCCGTACTTGGACTCGGTCCAGTAGAGTGCAGGCACGCCCTGTTTCTGGGAGGCAGGCCGTGCGGGGATTGGGTGCTAATCGCGCGGCCCGTCTCGCTTCGAGCGATGCGGGTCGGGGTGTCGGACACGCTGGGAGCCGGAGGGGTATTAACGCTCTAACCCTTTTTGATACCTCTCCAGACTCAGAATGTGATAAATGCGATCCCCGTTTCTGGGGGTTTCTTTGCCTTATATAGGGAGTGGCCCACTGTAGCGGGGTCTTGTCAGCATTAATGACAAAAGATCCGCATACTGTTGAGGGTGTCCACATATTAGGCTATTAAAGTTCGCGTAGCAAGCCTCAAGCCGAACCGCAAGGTCGCGTGTTCAACCTTTGGTTGATACGGCGTGCTAGGCTTTGAGCCTTGTTTTGTTCAGTTCCGGGCGGGCCCTTAAGAGGGCTCAGAGTCTCGGTTTGTGCTTCGCCTCAGGCTGGCCCCAAGAGGGGGTCCGAGTCCTGAGTAATTTCTGGTCTCGGGTTGGCCCCGGGAGGGGGTCCGAATCCCGAGTGATTTCTGGCTTCGGGTTGGCCCCAGGAGGGGGTCCGAATCCCGAGCAATTTCTGGTCTCGGGTTGGCCCCGGGAGGGGGTCCGAATCCCGAGTTATTTCTGGGCCGCGGTCTGTTTTGGGCCTGTTTATTGTGAACTTTGATCTAGAGGTGTTTAGTTGGGTCAGGCCTGGGCCTTTTAAGGGCCATTGGTATATGGACCTATCACAAACATTTCCATTTTTTAGATAGCACTAGCAATCGTTTCAGAAGGAATAAGATAAAATAAGCGCTCACAATTGAAGCAAACAATCGTCAATCATCCAGCACAAACAAACACTATTAACTGAAATTATCTTAAACAAATCTTGGGTTTATTCCAACATTCAAGCAACTTAAAACCTACAATAAAATCTAAAAGATTCCACACTCAACAGTCAACATAGATCATATTATCATAATGATTCCACACTCAACAGTTAACACTAAGAATTTACGTCCCCAGATTTCACAATAAAAATATTTATAGTGCACTTATCCAAGTGGACTGGGTTCTTTGAGGAACTGCGAAGGCCTAACATAACTGAATCCCAGAAAATCGCTACCAGCACCCGGGCTAGCTACTGGAGAGTCCAGTAAGGGCATACTCGTCCATCGCTCATCAAAGTTCGCCACGCACATCTTCCCTGCCACATTTGGGCGGAAGCTGGGCTCAATTTGACGGGCCTCCAGTTTCTTCCAATTGATTGCTTTGAACCACTTGTGGTTCTTTATTTCGTTGCTCCCACCAGGCCCACTTCCCAGGCGCCTGTTTGCCTCCTTAGTCAGTAACTGGAGAAGAAGAACATATTGAGTTAGATTAACATAATATAAGGCTCAATGGTAACAGGGCTGGATAGAAATTTATTCCCAATATTTTACCTCACACAATTTTGCAACTTAGTACCCAGCATTGCTGTGGTTGTTTGCACATAACAAATTCCATTGTTAAACAGGGCAAAACAGTGTTGGTACTAGCTGAATCTCACAAACCATGGGTCTTACTCTTACATGAGAAAAATAATGGGTGCTATAAGCATTAAATTATATGGGGTTTTATTTGCAAAACGTAGTAGTAAAAACAAATAGAAAGGGATGAACTTACTCCTTTTAAAAGCGAATGAGCTTCACTGGAGAGGAAAGCAGGAAGTTTCATCTTATCTTTTATGATTTTCTGCTGAATCTTATCTCTGTTGCCACCTAAAAATGGTGGCTGAAAGAGCATGCATAGACCCAAATTACTATATTGAAGAACCACTCAACAAAAAATTACCATTGCCATCAGGTAAATTGAACAACCCATTATACAAGCTTCAGTATAAAACTTCTAATATAGTTGCAGTAATACCAAATACCAAAACAATGCTTTTTTCCACATGCATAGCCATGCTGGAAAAGGCGGTGGTACTGTTCATGATCAAAGTAAACTAATACCAAACCAATGTCTTCTCTATGCACAGCCATGCTGCCAGGGTTGTGATGCCCATTCATGACCAAAGAAACACGTACCAAACGTCCAAACCAATGTCTTCTCTATGCAAAGCCATGCTGTTCAGAGGTACCGTTCATGACCAAAACAACTCACATGTGGTACTGGAATCTAAAAAAACAATAAGGGAAAAGAAAAACTAACCCTGCCAGTCAGCATTTCAAAGAGAAGAATACCGACACTCCACCAGTCGGCGGCCTTATCATGGCCCCTTCCCTGAATAATTTCTGGAGCCATATACTCCACTGTGCCGCACATTGAATTTGTTCTGCTATTCTCTTCAAACTCCTTTGCTAACCCAAAATCTGTTAGCATTGCCTGGACAAACATTATGCAAAAACAGAATATAAGTCAGGTTATATATTGGACGAGAATAACAGTGCCATATTTTCAAGTCAGTAAAATCACAACCAGGTTATTGATTTTTATCCTTGTATTAGGTTTGCTCTTTTATAATTTCTAATTTAATTAGGGTCTGCGCTAAAAGTCTCTTACACTAAAAAGGATATAATGGCATGATGAATGATATAGTACGGTAAGAAGTGACAATATCCAGCACTTACATGGCCATCAACATCCAAGAGAATATTCTCTGGTTTAAGATCTCTGTGCATAACGCCATTTGCATGAAGGTGGGATACAGCCGACACTATTTCAGCAGCATAAAGACGTGCAAGATCCTCCCTGTTTAAAAAAATATAGTTTTGTTTATTTTATAGACCTCCAAAATCTAATAGACGTATATGTAATAGAATACATCATTATATTCTAACCTGAATAAACCTTGATGATAGAGCTGGAAAAACAAATGGCCACCGTTTATAAAATCCAGCACTAAATACAACCGATATTTGGTCTGCATAACAAGAGATAGTTTGACAAAGAGAAATAAGTACATTTTACAGAACACACTATAATAGATTTAAAAAAAAATACAGTTTTTCTGAACAGGACTAAGTACCTGAAATGAATATCTCAGCTGGACTATGTAGGGATGGTCAATTTTAGTAAGAATGTCCCTCTCAGCTTTCATATACTCGACATGATTTTTCTCTAAAATCTTATCCTTCCTCACAACCTTCATGGCATAAATCTCATTGGAACCTTTCTTTTTTACCTGAAAGACCTTTCCAAAAGCGCCTTGCCCCACCAATTTCAGAATTTCGAAATCATCAAGCCCCACTTCTTCACTCTTCTTGCATGTCTTAACCTTCTCTTGATCTCTTGCACCTTCTTCTGCGAGAGGTTCTAGAAGGTCCAGTGAGTTCTTGGTCTCGTGCAAGTTGAGGAAGCTAAAACGGGGAGACTGAGTACTGACAAGGGCAGTGGGACCCACCAGAGAATGGGACCGCTTAAAAATGACAACAGGGTCATCATACACCTCCTCAGCCAACTCAGCTGCAGTGGGAGACGTTAGGGACTGAACAGGAGTTGTGCCAAAGACGTCAGAGAAATCAAATTCAAGATTATCAGGCCCCACCACATCTGACGGGCCCGTGGGAATAATGATCTGTCTAATGGTGGTTTTGGAAGCAAAAGCCGCTGTCAGACCCGAGACTTTAGAGGAGACCATTTTTCAAAGTTTGAGATGACTTGAAGAGTTTATTTCTTTGGTGGGGCTTCAATAGAAAGACTAAGGGAGAATAGCAGGGAGAACTGAGGAAGAGGGGCTCCTGACAATGGCTTTGAAGAGGTGGAAATTTACATAGACAACCAGGACCTGAGAGAGGAGGCAAGTGGAGATGCAGCAGGAGCAGTTGCAGGTGTAAGAGTTTCCCGACTTACAGGAAACTTTATTTGCCACAGTGCTTCCAGAACTCATGAATAACAGGTTTTCTCGAACTGCACGCGAAAATAGCAGGGTTAGTTGGGATTAACACAACTAGTAGAGAACTGAAGCAAATTAATCAAATAGAAAGCTACCATTGAAATCTTAACATATCAGAAGTTCAGAACTGATATTTAATAATCAACATCATCATTTTTTAGGCTGAAAACATATACTTTGGCCTTTCTGAAGTTAATCAAACAATTATTAACTTACCAGAGAATTATATCTTATCAAATTTGGGATATGACCACAAATTAACCATTTTATGTTCATAATCATGTTGCAAACAAATATATAGATGAGAACTAGAATTCAAGTATTTGATGTGTTAGTCTGCAATATGATAATTCCAATGGGGAAAGGAAACAGGACAAATAATTCCTAAAAGGATTTGTTTCGTGGAGAAATAGGAATCCAACTCAAGAGTCTATACCCTATTAGTCAGTAAACTACTCTTGATTTATCTGGTAGTTGAATTAAACTGAACAAGAGATGAACCTCACACTCAAATAACGCAAGTACTCAAAAGCATGGCCAGCAGCAACCCCCCCCCCCCCTATTGTTTGCTTGAGAAGCACCTTAATTGAAATTAGGGCCTTCTACCAGATCAAGCAATAGTCCATTTTTGCTACCAATTATTGGGCAATTTTCCAAACCAACTGACAGGTTTTGGGCGAAAAAACCATCGGAAAAAAGGCTCACGTCGGAGTAACGCCGATTATTTAGGTTTGATTCGTGGATGTAATTGATAATTAGAAAGAGAGATTTAAGGCAGCGTAAAGTAGGTTTCGTTAATACAAAAGATGGGTGTATAGATTCGACAAATAAAAAAGTTCGTAGATACTTACGGAAACAAGAAGTTCTTGAAACCCCCAAGAAACACAATTTAATTGAAACCCCCAAGAAATAGGGCAAAATAGGACTCCAAAAACACAAAAAAAAAAAACCTTTATTTGGTCGATTGCACAGATCTGCAGCCCAAAATAGGACTCCAAAAACAGATCTAGTTAACAGTATCGAGAGAAAAATATACTTGCCTTTAAGAAAGCTGATTAGAAATCGAAGGAGCGGAGATAAACTCGGCGATTTAATTTCGCGGCCGTGTCTTCCGTTTTATACAAGTAGAAAGCAAAATTCACGAGTTCTTGCCAAACCGGATCCGGATCTGAGAAATTAACACGTGGCAAATTTGAGTGGTTCGTTTTCAAAACCCGGTTGGGGTTGCATTGGAATATGCGTCAAGATGGGTTGGCGCCTTGAGGACCCACTGGAAGCTAATTATTGGATTCATTATGTAGACCTGATGTACAAGTAATATTATGAAACAGAAGAGAAAATGGGAGATTTAGCTGGTGAGTGTTGCTTTTGGTGTACATTGATCTCTTAAAACAAGTTTATTCGAATTTATTGTGCGAAGCTTCCGCGTGTGGCGGACGCAACTGAATTCACATCCTCCCCGGTACCGTAACAGGGAATCTTTTACAATTATTGAATCTGGACCGTTATTTTTAACATGGCACGAATCTCAAAGCCCAATAATACTGCCCCTGCGTTAGCCCGCTAATCTCAAAGCGGCTGAGAGTTAATCTCAAACCGTAAAGTGAAGGGAATCTTTTACAGTAATGGAGAGGATACTTGTCCGGACGCAACTCGGAGCCGCGAGAGAGCATTTTGCAGCTACTTTTGCTGTTGTTATTTATTGGTCTGGACTGATAATATACAGTTTCCAAGCATTTGTTCTTTTTAAGTTAAAAGTCTCAAGCTTTGACCCGTTCGATCCAGCGCCTGCACAGTATGTCAAAGATCTTATTGATATATATTATATACTAATTGAAGAGGATGGTTCAAATGCCTTCATTTTTCATGCCTCCATCATGCTTCTATTTTTAAAAACTTTAATAACTCAAAATTTAAAACTTAAAAGTCAAAATAAAACCATTGGATATGATCTACATCATTTTATCTATGCATGTGTAAAAAATTATGACATTTCAATTTTGTTTTGGTTGTCATCAAGAGCTTGTAAAAAACGTACTAATGTGGATAATTTCTAAACGTTGATTTTTCAACTTATTGATTCACATGAAAGCAAAATCAAAATGTGATAATTTTTTATGAGCACATAGATAAAATGATGTAGATCACATCCAACGGTTTTATTTTGACTTTTAAGCTTTAAATTTTGAGTTATTAAAGTTTTTAAAAATGGAGGCATGGTGGAGACACAAAAAATGAAGGCATTTGAACCCTCCTAATTGAATTAGTTATTAATTGTACAGCCTATTTTATGTGGCATGATCTAGTACTGGATTCAGTGCGTTGCATCAGTTTCGAGCAATTAATAACTGTAAATGTTTTTATTTATTAATTAATAATGGGTGTAAAAATTATCTATTTTTTAAGATCGAAGAAGATGAATGAAACTATGAAAGACATAATATCCAAGTAGATCAATGATGCTAAATAAATAGAAATCACTATGAAAAATACATAATTTGAGAAAAGGAAATCCATCTACACAACAAACATACATATGGCCACAATTATGATAATAGATAATTTTAATTAAGACTTTAAAGAGCATATCAAATATTTTATTTAAGAAATTCAAATGGAACTCTTTAATTGCCAAACTTTTATTTTCCTCGTATTTATCCAAAAACCTATAGAGTTATGTGTTGAATAAAGACAAAATGGAAACCTAGACGAAGAAAAAGAAAGAAAAAAAACACGAAAAAGATAAAATGAAATAATGATGTTTTTGTTGTATCCCAATTTATTATAAGTTTATTTGTAAATTTATTTTTTCTTGTAATTTATCTATTTTTGAATCTCTTTGTAATTTGTGTAACTCAAATAAACTCTTTGTAATTTACCGTTGAAGAAAAAGAGAGAAATCAGAAAATGATTTACGTCTCTGATATGTTCTATCCCGGGGGAGTAGTTTGTATGGAGAGAGAGTTATGGGTTTGGACTCGTCCTGTCTCGAGAAGACGGGTCGAGACTGAGAAGAGTGGATATCGGTTCCCGGAGTGAGAAGTTATTGTTAGTGTAATCTAGAAGTCAATCATAGGATAATTGCATTCTATATGTTTTGTTCATGAATTGGATGATTAATAAAGATATCATTTTGTTCCGTGAGTTTTATCGAATTATGGTTCATTTTGGGTTAAGGACTTGAAATTGTATAACACTGTAATATAGATGATAAATACTCTTAATAGTCTCTAACCTTGGTAATTAGTAGGAACTCTAATTAACAATTCAAAAGGTTAGTATATGGATTAAATGATATTTAAGTTTTACAAACTATAGACAAAGAGTTGTCATTTTAATCACATAGATACATGTTCGAGAACATGGTATTTGACAGACCCTAAATGAAACGTTAAATGGATTGTGTTCGTGTCATTAATATTTCATTCAGTGTTAAGTTCTAAAGTATGAGGTATTCGTCTTTCCTATATGAGAAATATGTATTCGTAAGTGTTGTTCAATGTTATCCGTAAAAAGTAGCTATACAAATGACATTTCAGTATACACGACTTGTGCGGAGATGAGATGTTCACCAAGACTACTATTGTCCCTCGTATTTAGTACAAGTGATGGTATCACTAGGCCTCTTGATGAAGTAAGATTATAAGCATGCGATATGATTAAAGAGTTAATCATATTTGATAATCTACTTAAGATCGAGAAAAGATTAAGTTTGCAAGGATGACACAAACCTACCTTGAAACTATTCTGATACCATATGACAAAAGAATAAACACGAGTAAATTGTTTACTGGATCGTGATATTGTACTGTACAAGATCATCTGTGTCAATTGGGTAGTCATAATGCATTCTGTCAGATGCCGCTTATGATTTGTAGAATTAAAAGGAGTTTTAATTCTATTGCCAACATAACACAGATCCTATCGGGTCACACCAATAGAAACGTAATCAGAGAATTTTATGATTAATTATAAAGTGTTATAATTAATAATAAAAATAAATGTCATAGAGATGACAAGCTTAAACCAGATTAAATTTATAACGTGTATGACACGTCGTATAAATTTATCGCAACAACATACGCAAGAAATATAATTATTCAGAATAATTATATGGATAATTAATGGATTAAAATATTAATTCAGAATTAATATTTTTGGGCCTAAAGCCCATTTTAATTTAGGCCCAAATTAAATTTAGAATTTAATTCAAAAGCTCAAATTTAATCAAATGGAAATTGGGCTTATGGCTCGAGGGGCATTTTTGTAAATACCCCAAAACCGACCTTATGAACGGCATTTTGGTTATTACCAAAACCAACCCTAAAGCCTATATAAAGGAGTGAGGGGTGAGAGAGAAATCAATCCAATCGATTCCAACATCATTTTCTCTCTCTCGGGTTTTCCTCTCAAATAGTGATTTGCGTAGAAAAGAAAAGAATACGTAATCCACGTATATTCTTGCGAGAAAAGTTGTGAATAGTGTTTTTGCGAATACCGTTGGTATAGTATTTCTGGCAAAAGAAATACCAGCTTTCTGGTTATTCCTGGTGGATACTGACAGAGGCATCAGATGTCTGGTGCTCCGAATCAGAGTTAGACTTCACTTCCAATTCGAATTTGGAATAAGGTACAAATGTTGTTTTAATTTATTTAAATGTTAAATAAATTTAGCATTTTAGAATCAATCAGGGAGAAGATCCTCAACTAGTAGAAGTAAATTTTTGATTTTACGTTCTTTTCGCACCATAATCCTAAACAGAATTTAGCGGTATATTCCCCAATAGACGGCCCGAGCAATTTTTATTACCGAAGGCCTACTTGGGCCTTGCTAGACCGAGTTGCTTCCGGATCCTGGGCTATTTCCATTTGAGGCCCAAGATCGATACTAGGTCGATTTTACTTTTTGGTTATGGGCTCCTTTACTTAGCCCCGGGCTGGTCCCAACTAGGGATCTGAATCCCGGTCTATTCTTAGCCCAAAACTAGTTTTATGAGGGCCTTTGGCACATGACCCTATCATTAGCCCCCGAAGCAGGAATGCATTAGTTTTGATGCTTTTGGGTTTATTATTCTCGAGTGAAGGACTTTGTCTTAGGGCTAGCAATTTTATTCAGTTTTAAGTTCGGTTTGTCTCGGGCCGAACACTTGATCGGCCCTTGAATATTATAAGTCTTTTGGGACTGAAATATCTGGTCAAGACCTCGAATGATTTCGTTTTGACTATTTGTCAATTGTTCTTTGAAGACGTTTTTGCTTCATAGCTAAGTATTTATTTTTCTATTTTTGAAAAAAAAAAATTAAGTAAGCCAATCGTGCCATTGCTTCTCTTCCTCTTCCCTCTTTTTTTAAAGACGTATTTGGTTGTTGACTCGCGTGTCATGTGATTTGTACAGCTCCCGAGTAGCAATTATCTCGGGGTAGAGGTCGCTAGAAAAAATGATAGCCATGGGAAAGATATGCGAAATCATAAAATCACTAAACATAAATAACATGTCTTAAACGACAACACACCAGAACAATAAAGTCATAAGTTAACATACTTTAGCGAGAGACATAAGAAGCATTAAAATATATATATATATATATAAAGTTCTACGGGATGAAGGACGTTAGTCCATGACGTCGTTGTCAGAGTCCTCGAAGTGGGCATCGGCCTCGATATCAGCTCTTGACCTGTAGGTAAATTTATATCCTCCAGGAGGACTTGGCCTGCATACATTGCACAACCAAAAATTGAAATTAGGATCATATCTGCCTTGGTGTTCTATGCCATCTTCGCAGAGTGTGTGGGACCACTCATGGCATTGTCTACACTTAGCCATCTTTGCCTTATTTCCTGCAGAGCGGCATACAGCACACCAACGAAGTGTAATCGAAGAATCATCGGTGTCGTCATCGGAAGGGAGGAGATTGAAGAGAGAAGAGTCAAAACCATCGGTGGAATGATTGGATTTGTGATCCGATGGGTCACCTTCGCCCTTGGAGGCAAGGGCAGCATCGATAATGTCACCTATTTTAGTGTCTTTGTTGTCCAACATCCATTCTAAATCTTGTCAGGAGAAATGTTGAAGGAGTATCTCCTTGTCGGTTGTCGAGAGGGTTCTCTTAGCATTGCGATTTTGGTCTACCTCGGGTGTGTGCCGGGGTTAGACCTTTTTGCCTTTCGCGCGAGGTGTTTGAATGGCATAGCTGTGAGGAATAATCAAGTTGGGGAAAAGTGAGAGAGGGAGTGGAGGGTGTTGTTTTATTGTCAAAGAAAAACTACTATATATAGGGTGATATCTGAACATATCAATTTAATGTGCGCAGGTCTCACCCCGCATAAATGTTGCTTGTGCCATAAATGTCATTGGTCCAACTACTTTATTTATGAGGTGGGTCCCCGTCATTGATATTTAGCATTAATCGAGGCATAAGTCTCGATCCTGCCAATGACAATACGTATCACGTTATGGTTGTAATTTTATGGGCTTCGATGTCGCTCTGTTATCACTTAGATAAATAAAACATTTATACAAAATGTGGTGTACATAGTTTTTCTTCTCGAGTGTGTTGGTTTACAGAGTTTTTTTTCTCGCAAATAAAAATATATTAGGAGTTTAAGCTAACGTTTTACTACCTAGGATAATGCAGAAAATATGTAATTACACATATGAAAATAAAATAGTTATAAGTTGCTCTCATGGAGCTGCTATTCGCTAAAATCGTCACCAGGTGAAAAATCATCACCAAGGTCGTCGATGCTTCCTTCATCATCACCTTCGTCCTCTTCCTCCTCGCATTCTAGGTTGTCCATGTCTTCTTCGTCCTCATCTTCCCTGTCATACCGGGCGTCGATTATAGCTTAGCAATCTTCACAATTCCAAAACTCGAACTTTGGGTCATCTTCCCATTGTTGTGGCTCCTCGTGCTCGCACGACGGGTGGAACCATTCGCGACACTTGGCGCACCTGGCCATGGCGTTCTGCTCGCCTTTTTTGTGGCAAGTGGAACATGTCCGTTTCTCGGTAGGTTATATTATAGCCTTTGCTTTTCTGGTGCTGGTGTTATTATTGTTGTTGTAATGAGGGCAACATTTGCAGTGGTCGAAGGATCGTTTCTCGAGGTCAAGCAAGTAGTCGACAAAGGCACGATACTGTGACTTTGTGCTTGCCAGTAACTCGTTCACTGCTTTTCCGAGAAGAATCGGAAGAGGTTGTTACGCACATGGACAAGCAACTCCCGTGCGCTAGCCGGTCGTTATTAGTCACAGGGAATTGGAAATAGAGTGCATAATTCAACGTTTCTCCTTCTGGACCAATTAACGATACCCCAGCTCCCGCCCCTTGTAAGGAGGAGGCACCATCAACATATAGTGTCCATTTGTTGTCTGATACTGGTAGAGCTCTTGAATATTCAGCAATGAAATCGGCAAAGATTTGCGACTTTAAAGCATTTTGTGGATGAAATGAGACGTCGAACTCGGACAATTCGAGTGCCCAGGCCAATAATCGACCCGAGAAATTGAAATTCGCAAAGGCCTTCTTTTAAGGGCACTCATGTATACACTTTAATGGGGGTGGGATTGGAAGTAAGGTCTCAACTTCCGAAAATGTCCAAGATGTTTAGTAGGGGGTGAGCCAAGATGTTTAGTAGGGTGAGCATAAATTTCGAAAATGTTCAAATTTTGAAAATGTCCAAATGTCCAAACCGACCAGATTCTGAACATAAATCTAAACAGAAAATAATTTCGAAAATGTCCAAATTTCGAAAATAACAATAATAGTACAACAGAAAATCTAAACAGAAAATATTAAAAAAAATTTTGAGGAAACCGACCAGATTCTAGCCGGCTTCTGGGGGAAGAGAAAACTGGTCAGAATCTGGCCGGTTTGGACACTTTTCGAAATACCCACTGATTCTGGTTATATTTATTAATTTGTAATTAACTTTGGATATTAATAAAAACTAGAGGTGGGCCTCGCGTTGCTTCGGCAACGATTCTCAAGGCAGTTCTCACGACATGAACTAGTACCACCTTTTTCAGCCACAAGCTCCATCCCAAAGCTCTGTCACTGCAGTAAGAAAATCCAAAACCAAAATACATTCATGTGAAGACAGCAGACCATTTAATCCAACAATAAGAAAAGACTTGTGCAAGTTTGGTTTCACTTTTCTGATAGAGTATCCTAACACCGCATCGTAGCATTGCCAAGTACTACGATATGTTAGCCACACCATATCATAATAGGATGTGGCCCCGATATCAGTGAAAAGGTAGGGCAGTTTTAGTTCATCATTTCTAATGATTCTTTATGCAAATTTAAAAATGCAAGCATTCAATGATGAAGTAAAAACTTGACTGCATGGAGTCAAGACTTGAACGGATTGCCAAACAGTCCAAAATGAGAACTGATATTGTTTCTAATAGGGGATCATGTTGCCAAGCTCCACACCAGATCACCAGAAGCACGTGCTGACTCTGACAGTAAGTAGACAAGTTAAATTTAACATATCACATGTCATGTAAACCTAATAGTTATTTTGCGGACCTGTACTAGCACGACCGTGCACCGACTGGCATTTTTCTGATTCTGCCATTTCTAAGGATTTTATGAGTATCAGCAAATAAACTAAAAGGAAATGGACCTTCGACTATGATTGATGTCTCATTATTTGATCTATAATTCCGACCAATTTCTGTACCAAAATCTATGTTTTAAACCACCAGACCGTGTCTACGACATTGAATATCTATAGAATGTGGTACTGCTGCGTTTTTATTCTTACTTTGCAGGAAACGGGCGAAATCAGGGAAGATTATGAATTCTGAAGCTCTACACGCGGGCCGCATCACATACGAAGCGGGCCGCATCATACCCTGACGCGACCACAGACGCAATCACTCATTACACACGCGAGAGACACAGACACAGACACGCGGGCCGCATCACAACCGACGCAGGTCGCGTCAGCCTATTCCGGAAACAGAACAGAAATGGAAACACAGGCTCAATGAAGGAAAGGTCGGCCAGAATAGCTATATTACGAGATTCCTTGCTACAAACGAGGGGATTTTGCATTTTGGAGAGCAAGAGGACAATTCCTAGGGTTTGGACTTAACGGCTAGCTTGGAGACGAAGTTGAGAAGAGAAAGACGAAAGTTCTTCACGGATCTTCTTTGTTATTCGGGTTTTGTCATGGCTACTTCTTCTATCATTTGTTTTATTTGCTTTTTGACTATGTCTGAGTAGTTTATTTAGTTTCTAGGGTTACGATGTAGTCGGATACTCTGTTTTATATGCATGTTGTTTGAATCTGTGTTGAATGTTTGTGATTATTTGCTCGAGTATTATTTTAATTGCTTGTTGAAATTGTTTGAATGATTCTTGGTTTACTGTTAGATGTCTATAGCATCTTTTCTAGTATTTTGGCCTTGATGTTTCTTTCAACCAGACGGAGCGGCGACAGGAAGAACTCGTTGTGCGGCTAGAGAGAGTGAAGCGGAGGGAGAAGGATTTGAGTGAGGGTGAGAGAATGGAGAAATTTCTGGAGAGAAGAGGACTTTCGAGAGAGAAGGCGGAAAAAAAATTAAAGGGAGCTAAAAAAATGTGTAGCTGACAGTGGGACCCGCCTGTCGGTCTCACTGTTCATTATACTGTAGCACCCTTATCTCCATTTCTCCATTCCATTATTAAGCACGTTGGTGTCCTGATCCGCCAACGGCTACGATTGAAAGATGAATTTTCGGATTAAATATCAGCCCTCCAATCAAATAATCTGTCTTCTTTTAATTAAATACATCTTTTTTATGTGTAGAGGTCTAAATTTAGTTAACAACCTACTCGCCACACATACGGCCACACATCGACGCCTATTTTTTCTCTGACCTTCCAATCCCTTCCGACGCTCCTTTTCTCTTCTCCTTCCCGCTGCATCAAAACCCTAAACCCGCTCTCTTTTTGCCTGATCGGAAGCAAATCAGAGCTTTTTTTCATCAATAAGAATCTGCTTCTTAAGATCCGAGGAAGAAATAGAGGGAATAAAAGAAGGTATGGGCTTGGCAAATGAGCTTCCCTTTCCCCATCTAACTGGGCTTGCTAATTGCTCTCTTGAGACCTTCCATTTAACATATCCCCTGTCAAGATTGCCTGTTCTTTGATGTCCTGCTGCGGAGGCCATGACTTTTCAAGTGAGAGAGACGATCTCAGTCGGCGTCTCCTTTTCCTCTCAAGATCGCTCCAGAACGAGAATTGGAGGAGGCGAAAGACGCTTTTGTCCCCGCCTCCCAGTCGTCTAGGTTAGGGTTTTGGTTGTCTGCGTCTCTCAGGTCTCTCTCACAAAAGCTTACTAAAACCTTATTTGTGAAATTGCATAAGATCTTGCAATTTGCTTTTGATTTTGATCTCTCAGAGGATCCAAAATCTTTAGAATTTTGTAAATAACATAGACGCTCAGGTTGTGAATGTCAGCACCCAATTTTCAAGTTTGACTGTGTCAAATTATCTATTCTTATTGTTCCAAAATTAGATGTTGAAATTGGTAAAATCTCTATTGTCAATCTGGGCACTTATACTGCTAACGTTCAAACTATTTTTGAAATATAAGGTATGTTATGTCATACATTTAATTTGTTTTTTTAATGCCAATCGACAAATATTTACTTATTTAAGGCGGGTCATGATCCGATAACTTCTAACAGATTGAAGGGCTGCCTGAATTCAGATCCAATGCTACCCCTGACTGAGTAGAATGAGATCTGAGTCATCAGTCAGGTAAAAGATCTGAGTCAAACACGAAAACTTGCGACCCCACTTGGTGCTTTAAGTATCACAGTCAGGTAAAAGATCTACATTAAAATGTTATATTCATTTATCTTCTTCTGTTGTTTGCAGTAATTCTGTCTAAAGGGGTTCTAAATTAGTGTCTTCAATCTTCAGAGTATTGGTATTCAGTATGAACATAAACTTTCTTATTCCAATATTCATTATTTGTAAATTTAATTGTATGAACCCTGTGTTAGAATATACTTGAATTTTGTGTGAAATTGTTTGTGTACAATACAGTTCGGTGTTAGCACACTTTATGCTGAAAGAGACACTACAAAGGCTTGGTGTCCTGGGATGCCTTTCTTGTATAGTTGTTCTGTTGTTATTGTAATTCATGTACCTGAAGAGCACTCACCTACTTCTGTACAAGAAATTTGGGAGCTCGCCACTCAGCCTGGTAAAAACTACAAATTGTCATCTTCTTCCCTCCTTTTATCTCTCTCTCTCTCTCTCTCTCTCTCTCTCTCTAAAACATACACATTATCAACAAGGATTAAAATTCAAAGTGTATGCTGATATTCTATATACTCCAGTACATGCCCTATGCTACCTGGTATGGTATCCGGACTGGTACTGTGCTTGTACAAGATCTGAAGTGTGTGTACATTACTTTATAGTGTTCATGAATGTCATTCGGAATTGAGAAGTTTGATGTTCTAATTTTTGTTTTCAGCATTTTTGACATATGCTGGTTCCACCTTCATCCGTCTGAGATCTCGATTTATTTATTTTTGCAATGGATTTGTCTCATAAGCCTTTTTAACTTCTCAGGCCCCAAAGAGAGGTGTGAAGGCTCCAGCATTATGCACCTTTTAGTAAAATTAAGAGCATCTGGTAGCTTATTTTTATTATCTTTATAGCTTGAAATCTTGAATTTTGCCTTAGATTTTATTTACTGATTAGAAATGGCGCACCTTTTAGTAAAATTAAGAGCATCTGGTAGCTTATTTTTATTATCTGTATAGCTTTCATTCTTGAATTTTGCCTCAAATTTTGTTTACTTATTAGAAATGGTGCATTTGTAACCAATGCAAGCCTCTTTGGCCATGGAAACGGCACGGCTAAAGGCGGTTCACCGCATGCCTGTGTTGCAGCTAACAAGGTTTGTCACGCATGCAAAGCAAAGCAACTGTTAAGAAACTTTACAAGGGAAGAATCCCACCTATGCTCACTGACATGCGGGTCCTTAGTGAGTCATCAGATGGTGACCACCAGGTAAATGAATTTCTTGGCAAAGGAAGAAGCCCAAAAGTATTTGTTTTGATGCCTTATTTTGACGTCAGGTTATGGAGTTTGGAATGAATTTCTTGGCAGGAGACGACATGAGTGCGGTTCTTCAAACAACACTAAGGAAAAGTATAGGCTTCGGTATGACGACAAACAAGCATATTACTGGTATAACTCCTACACTTGGTCATGATAAAAAAAATAGAAGCTTCTACACAGGTACACTAACCATTCATCTTTTTTGTACCAACAAGTAACCTTAATTTGTACTAGCAATGGGGAAGGAGCTGCTTCAGGTTTTGAATGCACTGGATGTTGCAAAAACACAGCTGTACCATCATTCACAGCACTTGTGATTGCTGGTATGGGATTTTTCACTGATGCTGTTTTGCATCTCACTGGTAACTAAGCTGTTAGGTCGAATTTACTACCGACCCTGGTTCATTACCTGCCAATATTGCTGCGGTGGTTAACAGTGTGGCCTTCTGTGGGACGCTCTCTGGCCAGCTTTTCTGCTGGTTAGGTGACAAAATGGGAAGGAAGTGCGGTTAACAGTGTGGCATTAAAATTACTTCAAGATGTGTAAACTGAACTGTGACTGCCAATAGACAGTAAGCTGGCATGCATGCATGCATCCTAACCCGTTCCATTGAAATTTATGGCAGATGATGCGCAGTAGGCGTATGAGATCCAATTAAATTAATGGTATATGTAAGATACCAGCATCTTTCCACACAGAGGTTTTGTTTGGTGAGCCACAATACATTTATATGACAATTCATTTTGGCATTATATAACAGTCTGATGTTAATAGAAACAGTTGAAGTATAATTTTCTATTTTGAGCCCTTAGATTACTTATAAATGCATATAGAGATTCCTCTCTTTTCTTTCTCCATTTTTATGATCCTTATTATAATAAAAACATGCAAAGGGGGAATAGGGCTTAGGGGAAGAAATTGTCCATAGGTTTTCATTGCCACCTGAACATAAAGCTACTCTTAAACACATTAGATGGATGGTTGGCGCTTCCCGGAAAGAAGTATGGCTATGAGTTTCCTATAATTAGTAGGAAAGGATATTTGATAACAAGTTATCTGGCTTTTAGCAAAAATTTTCTTTGTTTCCTTATCTCTTCAGATATCTACATGCATCTTTTGCATCTTTTATTTGTATGAGAATACATTGGTCTATTATTTTATTGTTGAATAATTATCTTTTTATTGGTCTATTTTTTATGAAAATATATCATTTTGTATGAGAATATTTTTCTCTTATAATATATCCCGTTGCAACGCACGGGCACGACACTAGTCAAGAATTAAGTATATAGTATAGGATGTCGGCAAGTTTATCCACAGAACCTTTCCTTCTTATCTCCAAGTTGTTTCTAATTGGACATACTTTATACAGTGAATGAGAGAAGAGAGAGAGAGAGGAGTTTGAAATGAAATGATATATTTGTCAATTTATTTTTTAAAATAAATAAATAAAAGAAAATAGGAGACAAAATGTCAAATTTTTGCAGAAATATCAAATATTACTGTGTTTTTACGGAAAAATAATTATTTTAAAAGTTTGTATGGGCACACTAAATATTTTCCCTAATTTATTCCCAATTAAATGCCATCCTTTATTTTTGTTTTTTCCATGCTAACTCTAACCAAATTCACCTTTTGATAAACCCAAATTCGAAAGAAACTTGACCCAAATCGACCGAACCCAAACTTATGGTTCGAACCCAACCGAGCCGCTATATATTTTGGCCTGTGCGCTTTACTGTCATGGCTTTATCTCTACTCCAATCGATCCATTTCCCAAACCGAGCTCATACACCCCGCTTCAATGGCAGAATCGGCTCTCCATTTCCACCCTCTTCTACCCGAATCCGATCAATTTCCAAGGACGAGAGCGCTAATTCACTCGACCAAGTGGTGGATTTGAAGTCGAATGGGAGAGCTCCTCAATCGAGCTTTGATTTTCTCGAGCTTAAGAGGGAGCTGGAAAAGGAAAACGAAAGGGAGAAAGAAGACAGCGCGAATCAAACGGATGGTGCTGGAAGTGGTGAACTGGAGAGGAGAGTGAGGAGCCGGGGGAGGCAGATGGTGGGGAGATCAAGCTTGCTTGCTAAGCAAGTGATTAGCATTAAATCAGCTCGAAGCTTAGGATTCATCTCTCAATTGTGGGTTGATACAAGCATGGTAAGAAGAACTTATGCTTGATTTACTATATACTCTGTTTATTAGGATGCTTCCCCAGCATGCCAGTTGCGTTACATGTCAAGTTTCATGGTCAATTGGTCATGCACCTTCGAATTAATATCTTTTATTGCGCTACAGATGCAATAATAAAGAATTGATTTTTATTATTTATTCGTGGCACTAATAGTTATTTTATGGAATTTACATTGTTATAAGCCATTATGGTCTGAAGTACTTGAAATTTGATTCTTTGAGAATTAAACCAAGTGAAATCTAGTTAAAGGTACGGTGACTTTGAAGTTTCTATAACTTTTGTTTAAGTTGCTAAGACTAAAGAGAGTTAGTTCTGGTTTGAACTCTAATTCGAGAAATGTGTGCATTAAGTAATTTCTTTACAACGGTTGTTTCAGTTTCAGGTGACCTGATATTTTTTCCTTTTTGTGTTTCTTTTCTTTTCAAACATTTTGCAGTGGGTTGTGGCCTTGGTTGAAATAAGACCAAATCTGCTATCAGGAGAAATGGAGAAGTTTTTGCTTGATGACGTATGCCAGGTTAATTACTAATTTACTCGAAATTGAATCTATATTTACTTAATACAGTGCATTACTTTACCAACAGCTCATCTATGTTTGTATATCTGTTTCACACCTCGGTTCCATCTACCCATTACAGGACTATTGTATACTTTTACTCAATTCTGCTTGGTTAAATTATTTTGAAGGTTGGAGATGTCGTGCTTGTACATGATGAGAGTGTTCTGGAAAATGAACTTAATCTAGTTGGCCTCGAAAGTCTGGTATAAGTTTCACTCCTCTCCCTCTCTCTCTCTCTAGCTTAACCATCCATACTGAAATTTTGGTGATGATTTTACATCTCTTTGGTTATATAGGTAGGATATAATGTTATTACGACCGGTAGGCGTAATGTGGGCAAGGTGAGTTTCCTCCTTTTACCCTTCCGTAGTTAGTTTTGAATTATTGGTTCTATTATTATCTTACTGGTAATTGTCCCCACAATGAAACACTTCATAGGTCAAAAAGGTAGATATTTGTATGGATCAGAAAAAGGTATGTTAGATCAAAATAAATAACTTGGAAGAAAATCTATGATGGCTAAATATATACTTTAATATACTTTTGGCAGCAAAATTAATAGCTCTTTTCTTTTGTTATTGCAAAAGGTGCGTGGATACACTTTCAACATAAACTCTGGTGCTGTCGACTTCCTTGAGCTTGATTCCTTTGGGTTCTCTATCATTCCTTCAAGTCTGGTAAGCATCCCAAATTGTCTCTTTATTTCCTTAATAAAATAAATAAGAGATGCATAGATATTCCTACCCAAAGTAGTAATAGCTTATATCTGGAGCTCTTTCCCTTGTTAGGTGAGCACTTATTCTCTGTTAGTTGATGATATACTTGAGGTTGTGTCAGATACAATTGTAGTGCATGAAGATGTTGTTTCTCGACTCCAAAGAATAACAAAGGTACTGAAAATAACAGCAACTGTCTTTTTTGCGTTTAATGTGGGCATGTGCTGAATTTCATACTTGTGTCCAATAGCTCTTTTCAAATTGGCACAGCGGTCTTTTGCATTTTGCGTGTTTGGTTCTCTGGGGCTTTGTTTTTGAAGTAGGCAGGTTTATGTCTATGTTTTATTGACACTTGGTTCTTTTAACATTGTGTAATGTCCACCGCAGACTCTTTATTCCGGTCAACATTTCTTTTTCAATCTTTAACAGCTTCACATATCATTATGTTACCGAAATGGTTTTAATACTTGCTCATAACAGGGTATTTGGGGTTCTCAAAATATTCGAGAAAGAGATCGGATGGATGATTATTCTGGATTTGAAAGAAGGCCCTGGTCCACAGAGAGAAATAATAGAGAGAAACCAAGTGGCCGAAGGTTTAGAAGGAGAACGGTACGTGATATGGAGGATGATGATTGGGAGTTTCCTTTGGACTACTAGAGAACAATATACATAGCAAAAAGCTTGTTTCTTTTTTTCCAACTTTTTTTTTGTAAAATATTTAAGGCGGTTCTGTTATCTATAGGATTTTTGTATATAGTGTAGTCCATGTGTTTGTATTTTGCCAGTGCTAGTGGCATACTGATGTTATGAGTTATAGAAGCCAGAAGGTGATGTTCAGATACTAGAGAGAGAGCACTGAGCACATATAATTGCTCTGTTTCTAATTTCTATTTTAGTTAAGTAATATAGTCTCTACTAAATTTTATCATCTCTTTGAATTCGTCCAGTTTTGCTATAATCCGTAGATTGTTAGATTTGTATATATGCAATTATTTGCCCAATTATGATTCTAATTGTTTTTATCAGCTTATTTAGCCTTGGATTGCTTAAACCTTATTTCTTCGTAAATAATATGATTATATTAGTCCAACCATACACAATACAGGTAGTGGTTTGACAGTGCCCGCCGCGGGCTGCCCGAACCCGGTCCGCCCGTGCCCGGTGCCCGGGGTACCCGTACCCGTGCCCGGGTATAGACGGGTAAACGGGTACGCGGGTACGGGCTTGAAATGGGCAGGGTGGCCTTTTTGGTGCCAAACCCGGGTGTACCCGTACCCGCCAAACCCGTGCCCGCTGCCCGTCTGCCCGCACCCGCCAAGGATGTACCCGCACCCGCGTACCCGTGCCGTCTGCCCGTCTGCCCGGTAACCCGGTAACCCGTCTGCCCGCCGAACCGAACAACTTTAATTCAAAAAATTTCCCCCCACTCGCAGTATATTAACAGAGCAGTTTTGGCTACAGGCAGCGCACTAAGTACAGATTTTCATGTGAATATTGCGCTGCCTGTAGCCAAAAATGCTCTGTTAACTTGAATATTGCGCTGCCTGTGCCGCCAGAGGCTTATTTGAGTTTTTTTTTTTTTTTTTCCTTTTATTTAATTTAGTTTAGATTTAAATTAAATTTCGATTCAATTTAAATTTTAATTTAGATTTATATTCAATTTAGATTTAATTTCATTTGCATCTAAATTTAGATTTGAATTTTTATTTAATTTAGATTTAGATTTAGATTTATATTATCAATTTAAATTGAACGTTTAGAAAATATATTATCAATTTAAAATGTTTATTGTTTTAAAGTAATTGATTTAAGATATTTTTTATTTATATTTTATTTAACCTATTAAAAATAAATGAACGTTTAGAAAATATATTATCAATTTAAAATGAACGTTTAGAAAATATATTATTAATTTAAAATGAACGTTTAGAAAATATATTATCAATTTAAAATGTAAACTACAAATTTCGAGATATAAATAAATTATGAAACTATATAATTAAAATGCCGACATTTTTATTAATATCCAAAGTTTAATACAAATTATTAATTATGTTGAATATTAATATCCAAAGTTTATTAATATCCAAAGTTATATTAATCAAGTCATGCGCATGCTTCACAAAAAAGGGCATAACTTTTGATCCGTCTGTCGGATCGGGCTGAAATTTTGACATGAGCTCCACAGCCCCTGTACCAAGCTAACTTCCTTTCGGGACCGATCCGACCGTCGGATTCGTCAGAAAACAAAGGGAAGAGCCTCAAAACTTGAGTTGAAGTTTCCGATTAAGATTTTCATTTCTATCATTCAATCCAGGTAGCTCAGTAAATTAGTTACATAATGAACTTGCAGATTACCAATTTTTACTATTTTTGGAATTTTTTTACTATTTTTTATAATTCAAGAAAGATGAGCAAAATCAGTCTACTATAGCGTAATTTTGTGTAGTTTAGTGATTTTTTTACCGTATTTCAGCATAATTAGCGAAGTTATTGTAATTTAACGTAATTTAGTATAATTGAACATAATTCAACATAATATAGTGTAATTCAACATAATTTACAAATTTTATTTATTTAGGAATTATAAAGATGTGACTTGATAATTTTATGTATATATATGAGCTTGGCTACTATGCTTATATAAGCAAAAGCCCCCATATGCTTATAACTCATTTTTGCGTTTCCAATGTTCAAATGGTCGATCCGACCGTTCATCTTGTTCTCCATATTAATATGTGCTTGGAGACTACATTTTACATTTTTCTGAATTTTTTTACTATTTATTAAGCCACTTTGAAAATTGCTGATCTGGGTGAACAGTAAAAACAGTGTTGCCAAAATTCTGGACCACCAGATCAGCAACTTTCAAAGTGGCTTAATAAATAGTAAAAAAATTCAGAAAAATGTAAAATTTAGTCTCCAAGCACATATTAATATGGAGAACAAGATGAACGGTCGGATCGACCATTTGAACATTGGAAAAGTAAAAATGCTCATTTAAGCATATGGGGGCTTTTGCTTATATAAGCATAGTAGCCAAGCTCGTATATATATATACAATATTTGATATTTAGATTTAGATTTGAATTTAGATTTAGATTTATATTATCAATTTAATATGCTAAATTAGATTTAATTCATTTATTTATCTGAATTTTAGATTTTAGATTTTAGATTTAGATTTAGATTTAATTCATTTATTTATCTGAATATGCTAAATTAGTTTAGATTTAAATTAAATTTCGATTCAATTTTAATTTTAATTTAGATTTACATTTATATTCAATTTAGATTTAATTTTATTTGCATCTAAATTTAGATTTGAATTTTTATTTAATTTAATTTAGATTTAGATTATCAATTTAAATTGAACGTTTACAAAATATATTATCAATTTAAAATGTAAACTACAAATTTCGAGATATAAATAAATTATGAAACTATATAATTAGAATGAGAGTTTGAAAATAAAATAAAATTACTCGTGTAAAGAAATAATATTTCGTACGACACGTAATAATATTCGTACGACACGGTAAACACGTAATAATATTCGTACGACACGGTAAAAAAAATAATAAAACAAATCAGAAAACAGCAAAAAAAAATAATAAAACAAATCAGAAAACAGCAAAAAAAAAAAAAACCTACCCGTGCCCGTCCTGCCCGTGCCCGCTGTACCCTTGCCCGTTGTACCCGTCTACCCGCAACGGGCACGGGTTTGAGACGGGCAGGGCGGAGTTTTTAAAAAAAAAACCCGCCTACCCGTGCCCGTTGTACCCGCCAACCCCTTGTACCCGTACCCGTTCTGCCCGCTGCCCGGGAGGGGTACGGGTCTGCCCTGCCCGAGGTACCCGTTAGCAATCCACTAAATACAGGGGACAATTTGGTTTGCCGACTTCTGTAGTTCTGTCAGAGGCTCAGAGCCTACCCAGAGGGAGAGAGAAGTTATTTAAAAAATAAAAAAGTAATTATGGCCCATGTAGGTCTCGAACCTGCGACCTTCGCGTTATTAGCACGACGCTCTAACCAGCTGAGCTAATAGGCCATTTTATACGAGAGGTTCCGACTAATTATCATTAAACTCAAAGTATATTTGTTATTAAATTAGAGAAATGTTGACTAAAGAGTAAAGACTATCAAAGGGAAATGGGAACTGAGTCTGCAGAGTACCAACTAAACAAAAAGAACTCGATAAAGGACTCGAGGTCATTACGACATTACTGGCCTTAATCAACTTGGATCAGGCTATGCTGCTAATGCAATGCAATGCAATGATCCTGGCTGCTACTGCCATGGAATGCCCATTGAATGCCAATCAACATTACAAGATTCTAAGACAGGGAACATAAGATATACTCATAACAGGTCAAAAAACAAAATGAACAAAGAGTACAAAAAAAAAAAAGTTTGATAATCAGTAACTTTAGATCATCTTTTTTTGAAGCCGTACTTTTTGCGCTCATAAAAGAGATCCGTCTTAGCACTTCCTAAATTAACAATTTTCGGGCAGCCATCGCGATCCTTCTCCTGCTGGGTACACTCCTTGCAATAGTACGCATCTGATATCCCCACCCCACCACATATCACGCACCTGCCAAAATAATACCTCTTTTTTACATAATATAATAGAAATAATGTTAACACTGACTAACATGACAAATGTTTCTCTTGAATCCCTCAAAAAATTTAAGGGCATTTTTTAAAGTCCTGCACAAATCAGAAACTGTTCTTTGTTCGTTGCAACCTTGTCAAGAACAAAAGAGAAGAGAAGAGACCAGAAAAGGGGAACGAGCCATGAATTCAAGTTACACATAATACCTTCCCTGGAAAGAACCGTAGTTGCACTCGTCACAGACGCGGACAAGGGTGCAGGGGCGCACATAAGAGTCGCAGATAACGCACTTCCCGTCGCACTTCTCGCACAGTCTCCCTATCGCTATACCCGGTTGCTTCCGGCACATTATCAGATCTGGATGGTGCTTTGCCATCTTCCCGTCCCTCCACTACGCTCCTAAATATTTAATCCCTGTATCATGCCAACAAAAATTTAATATAAAAATTGCTTTCAGGAGACAACTAATTTCAACATGGCAGTTCAACACTTGATTCTCTCTAATATAATTAATTTTTGAGGAGGATTCAAATGCCTCTCCACTTTTGGGACCTTCACTATGCCTCTATTTTTTTTAAACTTCAGTATCTCAAGATCTCAAACTCAAATGTCAGTAGAATTGTTCAGATATGATCCATGTCACCATTTATATGGGCACATAAAAAATTGACATTTTCAAATTGTTCTCATTGGCATCGAGAACTTGTAAAAATCCAATAATGTGGAAAACTTATGGGTGTTGAGTTTTCGAGTCCTTGGTTTGCATCAAACAATAGAAATGCCTCACTTTTTTATGTACGTGTAGAGGAAGTAATATATATCAGATTAATGGTTTTATTTTTGTTACTTGAGTTCTACAATTTTGTAATTAAGATTTTAAAAAATGAAGGCATGATGGAGGCATGGAAATAGAAGCATGATCTGGACCTATAAATCTATAATCTTTATAATAAATTTAGTTGCAATTCTCTCAAAAATCAGATGAAACACAGTTATGCACACTAGACCTAACAAGGACTACATTTCCATATCTAACTGTAACTTGTGGCTTTGTAACTAGGATATAGGAGAATTTACCAAGTCCAATGTGTAAAAATGCATTGCATCTGATTTTTTTTACATGTCTATGCTGAGAAACAGATTTTCCAAATTTTTTGTGGCTCCAACATAGTATAGTATTGGAAATTTGAAACATGAACTGATTCTGGTGGGTCCAGGAAAAAAAAGAGAGTAGGTAAACACCAGGGATATTAACTGCAAAAAATAGGAAAAAAATTCAGAAATTAATTTCATCCCTAGCTCCACAAACCACTGAGACACCAGGACATAGGTTTTGTGGACCCTAGACAGAATGTCATTTCAAATCGTAAAATTGTCGTTTCAAATCATGCGAGAGGTAGGAGCATTATGCCAGAAAATGATTGAATCAACAAAAAAATCATTAACCACAAAAGCCATGGATCGACAAATAGTCAAATACTGATGCATTTTCATGCAGAACATACTAAGATGCTTAGCGAGTGAGAATCACTCAACCAAGGAACTCCTTTTTTTCTTTTTCTGAAATGAATAATGTTCAACCAGCTCAACTTTTTCTAGCAATTTAAAACTAAAAGGTCTAAAAATACAAGTGAGAATCCCGCAAAACAAGATGAAACGAGTTAATCCAAAAACCCATTATTGCCTGAATAACAGTTTTTTGGCTTCATCTGCCTCAACTAATTTCTTTAGCTGCTCTTGGAGCGTACACATCTCACATCTGGTCCTTGGTGCGCGGCAGCTTGCACCACCTCCTTTCTACAACTCTCGTTTCTCGATATGACCACATCTCTAAACAACAGTTTTCTTAGGAAATTTGGGAGGAAGTGTATGTGCGAATCGATTGGGGGTTAGAGGAGCTCAAGAAACTAAACCAAGCAACTGGTACCATAATCCAGGCGGGAGGTGGTGAACTAAAATAAACAACAGTTATGCATCAAGAGAAAAAAAAGAAATTAACCTTAATTAAGAGAGAGGGAATGAGGAACAATTAAGCAACTGGTAGTCTGGTACTCGATCTCGCCGCCGCACCACTGCGTCTGCACCAGGAAAAACTAGAGGCTGCTTCTTGCGACTGACCTAGGCCTGTTGTTCATTGGGTCAACCGGCCTGGAATTAATTTATTTCACCAGGCCGGCCTAGAATTAATTTGTCTGCATGGGCCATTTCAATTTTTTTGTAACCACTAAGCCTTTTTTTTCTCAATGAAATGAGGAATACCCAAGGCGAACTTTCAACCAAATGTATACCGGCATAATTCATGCGGTTTTGTTGACCGGAATAATCCATGCAGTTTACTTTGAAGGTTTAATTAATTGTTGACGTGATAATCTTGGTCGGTAAACCCATTGGAACCGTTAGATGTGATCTGACAGAATAGAGAAAGTAGGGAAGGGACCGAAGAAATCAGTCGACAATTATAGGTCTTCGTTTCTTTCTGGAAGAAAGTTGTCAATGGACCAAAACAAAGCTGACTAAGTCCGTCAAGCAATAAAAAAAATTAAAATGGCCCATGCAGGTCTCGAACCTGCGACCTTCGCGTTATTAGCACGACGCTCTAACCAGCTGAGCTAATAGGCCTTGTTGCATTTCCTCTGCTTCAAATGTTATTATTCTTGTTTTTGATGACCCTGTCAACGTTGAAAATGCAACCACAATAAATTAAATTTTGACGGATTCTGATGGATTGAAAGTTAGTTATAAACTTGTAAGTCTTAAGCGTTTTTTTAATTCTGAACTGCGTTCGAACTTTTTCAGAAAGCGCTATTTCCATTTTACTTTTCTCTGGCCGTGTGAAGTCTGAAGTTTGAAGCTCGGTACGGTACATGAAATGAAATTCACCTGCGCGCGACACCTGTCGCGTAATTAATTCGAGTTCGTAATGGCGGAGTTGACAAATTCTGCTTAGAAATTAATTTAATCAGAGAAAACAGATGGAGAATGGTTCAACAAGCACGCGCACAACACTCAAAATTCGGCACTCCACACTCAACACTTCATTCCCTTATTTGATTCCCTTTTTGCTGTGCCACTGTGCCACGCTAAACACACAGTTCGGATTTTCTATGGTTACACGCTACACAAAATACGTATCTCAATCGTTACACGGCTCAGGCTCAGGTAGCTATTGTAATGGTGCTAACATATTGTTTTACTTGTGCGGTTGATTGGGGGAGGAAATTCTTTGTTAGCGAATCTTTCTACGATTACCAAAGACATCGCTTGATGATGTAAATTATTGATGATAATTGTGTAATAAAATGAAATTATTAAATTAATCCGCATATTATTGCAATAGAAAGTATTCGTGTGGATAAAGAATAAAGGGAAAAAAATATTGTAATTAGTGGTCTGACATTTAAATATTTGCGGTTATATTACTTGAATATAATGATAATGATTACTAAAATCTTCCAAAATATAATTTATTTTTTTATTTTTCTGTGATTTGAATGCTAATTAAGATGTTGATACTAACATTTTTTTGGTCCTTCTGAATGATCTGCTTAATTATATTTATAATTATATATAACACAAAAAAAAATACTTAGCAAATTGTAGATTAAAGCTCCCATGACATAGATGAGGATTTTGGGCTTTGAAACATGTCTGATTAATAAATTATAATAAATCTATAACTACGGACTTAGCGCAGTGACGCGAGTTTTGTTTCTCTTCGGAGAGACTTAAGTTCCATTCTCGCGAAAAATATTTAAAAAATAAAAGTGTATTGGGACCCTTCAATAAAAAAATAAATAAAAATAATCATTGAAAAATGAAATCTTTTGGAAAGATAATCATTAATATATACAATTTCTCTGAATTAAAGTATATATAAAATAATTGATGCCTAAAGAAGAAATCATAGTTTTGAAATTCAGTTGTTTATTTTGTACACAATATTAAAAGCAGCAACGCGCATCAAGAGGCTAAAATGGAATTTCGCTCACATTTGAACTTGTACCAGAAGTGCCACGAGAGAGATCAGAATTTTCCCTTGGCCACTTGGCACTTTAGAATTGGCTACGAGGGATTAGTGGAGTACGGACCAAGACTTGGTAAAATCCGTGGGTCCACGCACAAGTGCTGACGCATTCGCATAAAGTGTTTACTCGGATGAACACGGTCTATCCTTCGATGCCTGCTCCAACTCCTTGAATAAGGCTCCTTCCGATAACCCTGGACGGGACGAATTCAGATCTTCCCGGTACCGTAATAGGAAATCTTTTACAATTACTTGATCTGGACCGTTCTTTTTAACTTGGCACGAATCTCAAAGCCCAATAATACACCCCCTCCGTCAGCCCGAATCTCAAAGCGGTTGGGAGTTAATCTCAAACCGTAAAGTGAAAGGAATCTTTTACAGTAATAGAGAGGATACTTGTCCGGACGGGACCCCAGCTGTAGCCAAAAACCCAAATTACATATGTGCCCTTATGAAACCTACCATTATTATACAAACCCTTGAGAAAAGAGAACATTAAATTTAAGTACGAAAAATACCCTTAGTAACACTACCGAGTCCGGCTACTATACCACTAATGTCATTCCAAACTAAATAACACCACATCTTAAACTATTGGATCTACTTTAATATTCGTACAAGACACTAGTGTCATTACAGCGCTATCTTGTACACGAATATTAAAGTAGATCCAATGATTTAAAATGTGGTGTTATTTAGTTTGAAATGACACTAGTGATATAGTAGCCGGACTCAACACTACCCTATCGATAAATTTAACTTAGATGTCAACATCAATCTTCAATCTATCCTGTATCGTTTTTTTTATAGAACTTGCTACTTTCTGTTAGAAAAAGAAAAGTGATTTATAAATTCGCACCTACTACTAAAGTTGTGACCATGACACGAAATCTTAATCATCAAATTTTTAAAAAGATTTTTTATTTGTACAGATTCTAATCGAACAGTCTAGATCGTATGTCATAATTATAACTATCATAACTAATCAAACGGTTTTTCTTTTTTTGTGAAAGCTTAGGTGGTACCAAGTTACAAATAGTAATAATTATAACCATTGTGGCATGATGAAAACAGTGATTTATGAAATAAAATATTTTGTAAGATTACCATAAAATTTGTTTTTTTTTTATAAAGATGGAATCAAATCTTCCAGACTTATAATTCTCCAATTATATTTCAAATTTGTTATAACCTCTCATATGGAAGACATTGCGCAAAAAATATGTTGACTCCTTTGTATTTCGATTTAGAAAATAGAAAATAAAGAATATTGTAAGACTTGTTGACTTGTTGATATACATATATCATAATTTTATAATTTAACTAAATTATTGATGAACATAATACAAAAAAATAAGCACTCCTTGTAATCTTAGCAAGATAGGTTAAATTGTTAACCCTTTCTTCATTCGGATCCCACACTTGCAATGGGATGGCATGAATATAAAATATGTGGACCATCGACACTCAATTTAGCTGCGAGTTTATTATATCTCGAGTCTAGTCTTTAAAAGTTGAAGGAGAATATAGTATGTCTAACTTTTACTTCCATGTCTTGATCTTTATTATATAGATGTATATCTATATATATAATATTTTTTTAGATTTATACCCCATCACATTCGCCATTGCATAGTTTACCGATTCAAAATAATACAGTACAGTACAATTAGCAGTTAACAGTTAACAGTTCGATAGATACAAGTACATGTCCATGAACATTGACTGGAAAACAATATCCAAACATTTGAAAATTAGAGACTTAGGCCCCGTTCGGATGACAAACTATTCATCCGAAAGAATGTGAATTTTGTCTAATTGAGATAATTTTTCCACAGTGTGTTCGGATGACAAATATGTATGAAATGGGATTGTGTTTAGTTTTCTATTTTTCATCCCAATCAATGTAAATTTGTAGGAAAAAAACAAATGAACTTAGATCAAATTTTTTTTTTCCCACGATGGAATTAACTGCTAATAGTGAACTTTGAGAATTGACAATATCATGTCATGTCAACTACGTTAACAATTATTTTATAACATTTCTTAATAATTGTTTAATTATATATAATTTTTTAGTAATTATTTATAATATAACAGTAATGAAATAATTTTTATATATATATCAATTTTATTTAATTGCATTATTATTTTTATTAATAAAAATAATTGTATAATTTTAAAAAATTAAGCAAAATGGAAATTTGTATTAGTTACCACAATGATAAATTTGTTAATTTAATTTTAAATATTTTTTCGGTGATTTAATATTGTTATGTTATTGTTTAATTGATTTAATTTAATTTAATTAATAATTAGTTTATTGATATCAAGTATTTTAGAAAGAAAATAGAATTTCTGATAATTATTCTCATGGTACAACCGAATACTCATTCAGTTTAATTTCATAATTATTCCAGTGCATAATTATGAGTATGAGTTTTCGCAAATAAAAAAGTGGATCTCCAAACCCATCAATTTCCATCCCGCACAATCCGGTGACAAACGTAAATGCCCTTAAGGAACACTGATTAAATTGAATACCGAAAGTTGAATAAATGCTGTTAATTATTGGTACCGCCAGTGGGTCCCACGGGATCTCTTGGCTCTTTACTTCTACTCTTCTAGCAGCTTCTCCGCTCCGAGCCTCCAAGTCTCCAACCAGCCCAAATACCCAATCCCTTCGCGCCCTGGCGGTGCTGGACCACCACCACTCGTAAATGCAGAAACAAACCTTTCGGTCCTTGCATTAACACGGTCTATGGTATATCCCTTGACCTACTTTTATAACACGGTCCCGAAAAGACTTGGTATTTCTTCAAACTCGGAGAAAAGGTCAACCTTCTATCATTCTATGACCCCTTCAGCCTCTCGTCTCCAT
The DNA here is from genome assembly GCA_011114355.1 of Carex littledalei. Taxonomy (NCBI): domain Eukaryota; kingdom Viridiplantae; phylum Streptophyta; class Magnoliopsida; order Poales; family Cyperaceae; genus Carex; species Carex littledalei. The sequence continues at coordinate 9,151,157 of CM022090.1, read as the reverse complement.
TTCTGTAAAAATGGAGGGGTTGATAGGTTCAGTTATTCTTTAAATTCAAGTCAATCGGTAGTTGCCACTCCAAGTTGGGAACCAGTCAACACATCGTTTCTGATTCTATATTTATTGGTTAATTAAACTTAACTTACAAGAATCCGTTTTAAAAATTATTGGTGTCAATTCATTACCAACACATTGTTTCTGATTCTATATTTATTGGTTAAAAATTACCAAGTCAATGTCGACAAACAAACTAAAGAAAGATTGATGTCAATTCATTACCAACAAATATTGTATGAAGAATAAAAATTAAAAATCATCTTTTCCTTTTACCCATTATTATGACTTCATAATATCATGGTTTTTAAATTAAAAAAACAATTACTAAGTAAATAAAATTATGCTTAAATGTTACATGGTTTTTTTATTGAACTTCCAATAATGATATTTCTTTTTATATTTAACGAACTCCACGGATTCCGTCAGTAGCTATTAGGGGTGTACAAAAATACTGTCGACCCACCCGACCCGTCTGACCCGTCCGACCCGACCCGTATTTTACCGGGTTGAGATGTTACTGGGTCGGGTACGGGTTGGATTTTGACAAACCCGTTACTCTGGGTCGGGTCACGGGTTTGCTCTTAATAACCCGTTTATACCCGGACCCGGCCTCAAATCTAATGCTGGACATACAATTTTACATTCCCAATTTTTTTTAATGGATTTAAATTGTGTTTTAATCTTGTTGGACATACAATTTCACATTCACAATTTTTTTTTCAGAACATGCAGTACCAAAGTCATCTAATGCTGGGGTTACAATTCAAGGCTAAAGGTAACTAATCCATATATGATCCAGATTCTAGAACTTTATATGATTTTATTATATTTGTTGACAAACTTAACTTCTTTTTTTTTATCACATCTTTATTATTATTTCAGGCACCAGAGCTAAAATGTTGGAGCTCTGAAGACATTAAGAGTTTTAAGTTTAAGTTTAATTTGAATTTGAATTGTTATGTTTTTTTATTTCATGGATTTTATATGCGATTGTTATATGTTGCTGCCTTTTTTTTTAGGATGTTACATTATGGATATGTTGTTTTTGTTACGGATGTTATATGCTAAATTATTTCTATTTTATTTATGTTTGTCACTTTTATTTGTATTTAGTTTTAATAAAAATAGTAAAGATATATAATAGGTTTTCGATCAAAATTATAACCCGTTTAACCCGTCTAACCCGCATAACCCGTAATAACCCTTATATAAAAAAATAGATGGGTTGGGTTGGGTTATGGGTGGGTCAAGTAAAGAATTTTTTTAACCCGGTGTAATCGGGTTGGATTCAAATTTTAATAAAATATCATCGACCCGCCCGTTGTACACCCCTGGTAGCTATTATTAAAGCTATTATTAAAGGAAGTGATATATGTCAATTGTTTCCACAAATGGAGAGGATGATCAGGTTACGCGCTCTCCGTTTAACTCGAGTATTTATTGCCTTTTGCTCCCTTCACACACCTCATACTTTCCGCTTTCTTTCTCGCTTCACACATGGAGTCATAATTCCACAAATACAAAAACCACACGGTCCGCACGCAAGCACACAAACAGAGAGAGAGAGAGAGAGAGGGGAGAAGAAATCGAGCGATCCATTGCTAAGCTTTAAAAAATAGAGAGGGATTGAGCTAGAGAGAGAACAGAAATTGAAAGGTTAGTGTTGCAGAACTTCGAAATTTCTATCATAATTTTGTTTCCTGAGACAATTCAGTGATTAAATTTGTTTTCCCTCTCCAATTTTATGCCCTTTCTCTCTTTTAATTTTTGTCTTTTGTTGGTGAGTGCTGCTTCTGTAATGAGTGGTTAATTAGCACTGTTAATTTAGGTTTTGGTGGTTTTAAGGTGTGCATTAGTAAAAGAGAGATTGTGAATTTTAGTGTTCGTTGACCTTCTAATATAAATTGCTGACTTTAGGTTCTCTGAATGAAGAAATTTTTTTTTTGTAAAAAAAGTTTGGTCTTTCATAACTTAGAATTTATGCCTTATCCCCCTTTTAAATAAAAAAGGAACCATATGTTTTTCAGTTGGGATCTTCACAGTTGAAGAAAAGTTGGCACAACTTCACAATTTATTCCATGGTTCAATTTGACTGTTCAATAACTTCTAGATTTGATACCAGAGTCAAGATACCATACCAGAACCACACAATTTTTTCTTGAGTAATTGTATTCTCCGGTTGTCTATAGCTATTCAATTTCAAGTTTCTCATTTCATTTTCTAATTTTTATAACGCAGATTATAATTTGGGAAGCAAATTAACTTCTAGTTGGGAAATTACCATTAATACCTGCATCAAAAGGGTCCAATGCAATTGATGTCATATCTTCACTAGCCCAAGTGTTTGACTCGCTGTTACCTTCATTCAACCATGGTTAACACCAGTAATGGGATTCGTCTTGTGAAATGCCCGAAATGCCACGAACTCCTTCCCGAACCAAACGCGCCAGTTTACAGATGCGGTGGATGCGGCGCTATTCTTCGAGGTATGTTTATAGGTTTCTACCTAAGTACCTATCCATTTACACTAGAAAAATTTATTGCCTAATGCAAGTCTTGATTTGTCCCAATTCAACTAGTAAATAAATTAGTTATTTGAATGATAATGCAAGTATCAATGGTATTCTAATAAAAAATCATTTAAATGATTCAGCTAAACTTCGCACAACAAGTGGAGAAACTACCACGACAGAATCAAATCCAAACATTTCTATGGACCTGTCGGAAAAAGACTCCTTTAATGAGCCACTAACTGTCTCAGCGAGTAAATCTTCCATAGTAAACAATAATTCAGAAGAAACTACAGAACATAAAATTCTTACTACTGAGATGCAGACGAGAAGCACGGAGAAATTAGATGCTAATCGGTCAGAGAAGACAGAGATTTTAAGTCATGAGAATTTGAATTCAAATTCAAATTTAACTGAAAACAGGTCAAAAGAAGAACATGTTGAAGATGGTGTGAATAAAGAAGAACCAATGAAAAAAAGTCATGCCCCAGTAACTGTAAATAGGGTTGTTTTGGATTTAGATGAAAGATCGGCTAAACACGAGGTTCAAAAGAGAAAAGAGACCGCATCTAATTTCTCAGAGGATTATCATTTGGCTCGAAACTATATGGGTTTAGAAAGTGAGAAGTCGGTATGGCATGTACCAAAAGATGCAGCTGCTTACAGAAAACCCCCTAAAAGTTACCATTCTTACGAAGTGTTACAAGCAGATATATTGAGCAGGGTCGATAAGCTCAGACATGAGCTGGTGGAATTATTTGGTAAGGTCCCTGAAGAAATAGAACTTTCTCATTTGGTACAATCCGAACTTGAATCAAGCCGGTACCGGCGACTCAGAATCACACCACAGGAAATCAAGGGCAAGCAACATCATCACCATTATCATTTTCAAAATACACAAACTCATAATCATGTCAAACAGCACAGAGTTATCCCCAAAAACCACTGCCGGCCAATATTAGTGGGAGCGCCGTTTGTTGTATGTTCTAATTGTTTTAAACTGATACAGCTCCCAGCCAATTTCAACATGTCAACTAAAAGGCTACGCAAGCTCCAATGTGGCAACTGTTCGACAATCCTTATCTACTCGTACCGACAGCAACCTTACCTTAGCAATGATACTACACCTCTGACCCCTTCTGAAACTGAAATGGGTACAACTCCATACACTGACCCATATCCTAGAGGGGACCCAATATCCATATCGGAGGAATACGGGATGTCTTTTGGAATAAGCTATTCCACTGACCCGGACAAGGGCCCACCTCTGCATGTGTCTAGAAATTCTTCTTACAGCACAAGAGATGGTAGAAGTGGTAGACAAACAGCTGGTTCGAGGCTTCATCAAATAATGGGGTATGAGTCGGCTACTGAAATATTGTTGCGTCAGTCTTCTGAAATGAGTGTGAGAAAAGATGAAATATCTGAGAAAAATAGAAAGGGAAAAGGTATTCTGGATGAGCGTTATGAAATTGGGTCGTCCCAGAATAGATTGAAAAGGTATGGCCAGGATCCGCCAAAGCGATCGGGAATACATGAGTTCATTAAGAAGGGTATTATCAAATTAAAGCCTTCAATTAACTAAAGCCTAGGTGTGATAAGAATTCGGATCCAGTCGGGTACCTGAGCTGGTAGAATGAGATCCAGATCGTTGATTTTAATCTGGCACAAATCTCAAAGACACCCGTGCATCTAAGGCAGGTCCGAATTAAAATTGCCGTGCCGGAGAGGATACTCATTTGGTGTGATCATGTAGGATTTTGTAGAGTTGTTTTAGTTTGTGAGTAGGTTAGTGACTGTGATATTGTGCTTTTAGTTTGTACAGATTGTGTTGGTTGATATAGATGTACAGATAAGTATCGGAAGGTCCGATTCTTTGGTTAGGAGTTTGATCAACAGATCAACAGAAAATGATTTTGGGTTTCTAGTTTGCTCTTTTTTTTTCCCCTCCTGAGTGTGATATATAGTTGTAACCATATATTCTTCCATATGGGGATTTTATTCTTGTCTTTTAATGGGGATTAATTGTTTCATATATAATTTTTAATATTTTTGTTACTCAATAAGACATTACATTCGAGGTTAACAGATACTTGGGTCGATTTCTTAAAATTCTCTAACAAAATAGGCGCTATGCAAATAATAAAGAAGAGAAATTATTTGCAACACCTACTAATAGATGTTTGCATGTGAAAGCGAACAGTGTGGTAATTAAGGACTAGTTGTAAATGCTGAAAGCACCGCTGATTCAGTTGCAAATGCTGAAATTGCAAAAGCTATCACTTAGAAAACCAAAACGAAAGGAATAATTGGAAGCCTATCTAGTAAGGAGGCTATGTACGCACATGTAGCATCCAAGTTAACCATACTTCTTACTTGTGCCTTCTCAATTGAAATACATTTTAAAAATTTCCTAAATGAAAAAAAAAATGAGTTTACGAACTAATCAAGAAAGACTATAAAAGTTGAAAGTGAAATACAACAACAATCAAGCCTGTAGTTCCAAACAAGTTGGGGTAGACTAGAAATGAAACCCAATCACAATCAAGCAAGCAACTCCTTCGCCTTCTCAATTTCACCTTTCTTCCACAGCCCATCTATACTAGTTTCTAGTAAGTCACAAAATTAGGCTAAGCTCACTGGAAATCATGCTATGCTGCACGTCCTTTGCCATCTCAATTCACCATTCTTCCATAACCCATTAATAAGAGTGTTGTAAGTCGCAACATCAGGTACGAGCTCTTTGGAAATCATGCTATGCAGCACCTCCTTTGCTTTATCAATTTCACCATTCTTCCATAACCCATTAATAAGAGAGTTGTAAGCCACAACATCAGGCTCGAGCCCTTTGGAAATCATGCTATGCAGCACCTCCTTTGCCTTCTCAATTTCACCCTTCTCGCACAACTCATTTATAATGGTGGAACACGCCATGGCAATAGGGTTGAGTCCTTTGGAAAGTCCTTCGGAAATCATGCTACCAATTTCAACTCTCTTGCAAAGGAGACTATCTACATGTCTGGAATATAACAATGTCATTGGGCTCGATACTTTTTGAAATCATGCTGCATATCTCCTTCGCATTGTTGATTTCACCTTTCTTGCACAGCCCATCTACAACAGCAAAACTAGTCGCGATATTAGGCTCGAGCCCTTTGGAAATCATGCTGTACAACACCTCATTTGCCTTGTCAATTTCACCTTTCATGCACAGCCCCTGTATAACAGTGCAATAAGTCGTGACATTAGACTCAAGCCCTTCGGAAATCATGCTATCCATCACCTCCTTTGCCTTCTCAAATTCACCTTTCTTGCACAACCCGTAAATAAGAGTGTAGCAAGTCACAACTTCAGGCTTCAACCCTTTGGAAAACATTCTATCCAGCAACTCCTTTGCGTTGTCAATTTCACCTTTCATGCACAGCCCATCTATAAGATTGGAATAAATCACGTCATAAGGCTCGAGCCCTTTAAAAATCATTCTACGCAGCACCTCATTTGCCTTCTCAATATCACCTTTCTGGCACAACTCATATATAAGATTGTTGTAAGTCACGACATTAGGCTCGTGCCCTTGGAAAATCATGCTATCCAACACCTCCTTTGCCTTGTCAACTTCACATGCATTTCCTGCACAACCAATCTAAAACAGTGTTGTAACTCGAGGCATTCGGCTCCTTACGTTTAGAAATCACGCTATGCAACACCTTCGTTGCCTTATCAATTTCACCTTTCTTCCACAACCAATCTACAAGAGCGTTGTAAGTCACAACATCGGGCTCCTTACCTTTAGATATCATGCTATGCAGCATCTCCATTGCCTTCTCAATTTCACCTCTCTTGCACAGCCCATTAATCAACAAGTTGCAAGTCATAGTATTAGGTATTGCTGGGTGCATTAGTTTATACAAACCAAATGCCTTGCGGAGTTCACCCGCCTTGCAGAGCTCAGCTATAATCGTGGTGTACGTGATCACACAAGGTTCACACTCAGCGCCATGTTTAACCATTTTAAAAAGCAACTGAAGAGCTAAGCCAATGTTACCTTGGGAGCAAAGCCCCTTGATAAGAATGTTATACGAGGTCACATTGGGTATACATCCCAGTTGAGGCATTTTTTCTATCACAATGGCTGCAGCCTCACCGATCCTATTCTCACGACAAAGGGCCTTGAGTATTGGAGTGAAAATCACGGCCTCAGCTTTAAGCCCTCTTTGAGAATCCGTCCAAGAAAATAGAAGACTAGGTTGAGCTGATTCGTTTGGCCACAATATTTGATCATTATCCTATATGTATCATTATCACAACTGATTCCTTCAGTTCGGGTTATACGATTGAAGAGGGAAAAAACAGTTGGGTCAGACTTGCAAACCAAGGAGGTCAGGCGCTGATTAAAGGGATGGATTGAGGTTGGAGGGTTATGGAAAGCCAACAAGGGAACAAAAATGGTGTGAAGCAACTCTTGCGTACAAATGGCGCCCGCCTTTCATTGTCGCCTTCTCTCAGCCTCCTTCTCCAGCATATAGAAATGGCTGTTGAAGCAGAGAGAAAAGCATATAGAAAATTTATACAGCAAAACCATATAGAACAAAAACTAATAAACTGTAAAGGTAGAAGAAAATTGTGTGTGCCACGATTCAGAAGCCTAAAATTTTAGTAGCAACCCACAAAAATATGAAGACATGAAAATGTTTAAAAGCTATGTTGTTCAGAAGCCTAAATTTTTAGTAGGAAACCAAAAAATATGCAAGACATTTCATGTTTAAAAGCTAGGTTGTTCAGAAGCCTACAATTTTAGAAGCAACCCACAAAATATGCCACACGTGAAAATGTTTAAAGGTTAGGTTGTTCTATGTAAATAAAAATGATGCATGTTCCTTAGATGTCCAATTAACATCAATATGAATCTCAATCGACTCCCACTCTGACAGCTGAGCGTAAATGAAGAATCAAATTGATACGGTTCAGATTTAAGATATTTCGAGTTAAAACAAGATAATAGAGGCCTTGTAAAAAAGATAAAAATTCTAATGTCTAACTCATGATAACCTAGATCAGCAGAAAGCAAAATTCCCAGAGAAACTCAAGGTGCTAATGTCTAACTACAAAACTATACTATATGAGGACTAACAATAACCTAAATCGGCATCAAGTAAAATTTAAACAAAAAGAATACTTAAGAGGTGCTGATGTTAAACTACAAAGCTATTGAAAAATTAATACTAAATATAAGGATTAACTAGGCCTGCTAAACGAGTCGGGCCGACTCATGGACTTTGAGCTGGGCTTTTAAATGAGTCAATTCGAGCTGAGCTCAATTCGAGTTGAGCCCAAACTCGGCTCGAACTCGAAATAATTCTTTGTTTCCCTAATCGAGTCTAGTCGATCTGATCCGAGCCGAGCCGAGTCGAATCATTCCCTTTCTTCGCTTCTCCCTGTTGAAGCCCTGTCGCTCGATCGCCAAATTTGTAATTATATTGGAAGGAAATTATGATTTTATTCCATAAGAACTCCAAATTTGTGATTTCACTCATCGAATCGTACATAAATTTGTGATTTCAACAAAGCATTAGCATCCATGAAGGCATAAATAAATTGTAGGTTTATAGATTAATTGATTTTTTTTCATTTGTACATTATTTTTAACATTCATTAAAAAATATCAGGCAGCAAGGCTGTTGGGAACCCGACAACATTTGAAGCATCAAAGCTGAAAGTTGAATTTAATGGGGATCAAATGGATCGAGTTCGAGCTGAGCCGAGTTTGGGCCGAGCCGAGAGGATCAAATGGACTGAGTCGAGCCGGGCTTTTTCCTTCATATTTGATTTGAGTCTGAGTTGGACCTTTAATGAAGGTTGATAGAGCCGGGTCGAGTTTTGGGTTTGATCCGGCTCATTAGCAGGCCTGGGATTAACCAAAAGTTGCAATAAGAAAATATAGTAAATTGAGCATCTACATCTGATTCAGGAAATAAATTAAGCATCTACATCAGATTTCAGAACATAGTTTTTTGAAATAAATAAAAATGAGAAGAATACCTCGACACGCGCATAAAGGTAAGGAACAGATTTGAGCGAGGAGAATGAAAGGGCCGAAACGTAAGCCAAAATCTTATTGTTGATTCTAGATTTTGAAAACTATCAAATTGATAAACAATTAATAGACTGGATTTGCATATGTTTTGCGCAAGAGTGAAACTTTTATATTTGCTAATCTGATTTTGAGATAGATTAGACAGTTTTAATAGGGATGACAAAAATACCTTAGGACTCGAAGAGGCAGCTAGGCACAGAAAAGTAACTTGAAAGAGTAGCCAGGAGATATTCTTTTGTAGATTTTTTTTTTTTTTTGCTGAAAAATATGAGGTCAACATTGAATTGGGTGAATAACATACAATGTACATAGAGGGTAAAAGTATTAGCTTGCTATTGCTGCAAAATCCATGTAATGCATAGAATATTTTGAGATAACATGATTAAACGGTTTTATTAACCTGTATTTAATTAGTGAATGATTTTAGTAGTCTGAGCCCATAACATTGAGTGATGAAAGCTACTGTTGAGGCATGATCATTGTTATTATTATTAATCTAACTTGGAAGTTAAATAGGAATGACATAAATACCTTAGTGTTTGTGGAGACAACTACTACAGATTCCAGAAATGCAGGACAAATACCTTAGTGTTTGTGGAGACAACTACCTCGCTGACAAAAACCAGTGAAGTATTAGTCAGCTGAGAAAAGAAAGAAAACAGATTGTATATTCCTTTTTCTGATAAATACAAATTAAGCAGTAATTCAATTGACAAAAGACAAAGAAGGAGAAAGGAAATACCTCTGTGAAGCCAGAGACAAGCAGAGAGATGGCAAGGGACACAACAGCAAAAATGAAGCTTTTATGTTAACCACCTCGCATTGAACAGGCAAAAGAATACAAATTTAGCTGTTAGGTTCAATTTATTCTAGCAAAATAAGATATAACCAAACCCTAAACCGGATGACAGAACAAATTTGGCTCCTTTGCTGGTCAATAACATCGCAGAGAAGACGCAAAAGAGGACAAATATCTTTTCAGTAGCAAAATCAACAAAATCCTCCCAAATGGAGTGACAAGAGATATAAATAATACCTTAGTTCAGACTTCAGAGAGAGAACAACTCACCACAGGACTTAATACGGAGATTTACGAAGAGAGGAGGAGGAATTCGGAACCCCGAGTACCTGTGGGCGCAACTTTTAAATCTGAACCGTCCTTTAACTTGGCACGAATGTTAGAACATACAGTTTTCATAGACACCGGATGATTGAGTTTGTCCAGCTGGAATAATCTAGACCGTCCTTTTATATAAATTGCAACCTCAACCTCATTATCGGGAGATACGAACTCGGAGAAAAGGGCGATATTTCGAAGGAACGAACGGCCTGGAGAACGGACTCAAGAGGATACGCACTCACCCGGTTGTAATAATTCACTGTACACATACGGTACAGATTCATCGGAGATTCATACTATAAATAAATAGATTATATTCGCACTGTAAAATAATACATGAATAGGACGATATCTTTATTGAAAAGGCGAAAAACGACGACGAAACTTCAAACGGTCCATAAAACGACGCTCGAGTGTCCGTAGCAAATGACCACTTTTCAGAAAGCTTGCGAAAATACGCATGCCTAAGTGTTGGCGATGCCGGATTTCAAAATTCATAATTGCCAAAAAACTAAGGGAAGAGCCTCAAAACTTGAGTTGAAGTTTCCGATTAAGATTTTTATTTTTATTATTCAATCTAAGTAGCTCAGTAAATTAGTTATATAATGAACTTGTAGAATACTAATTTTTACTATTTTTGAATTTTTTTTACTATTTTTATGATTCATGAAAGATGACACAAAATCGGCCTAATTTAGCGTAATTTACCATATTTCATTATAATTAGCGAAATTAGTGTAATTTAGCGTAATTGAACATAATTGAACATAATTTAGCGTAATTTAATGTAATATAGTGTAATTCAACATAATTTCAAGTAATATAGTGTATTTTAGTATAAATCAAAAGAAGTAATCTAACAAAAAATTTAAACAAAAAATTCGAATTTTCAGTGTTAGATTTCATTATCTTGCTCTTCATAGTGGCTCTAAAAAAAAAAAATGAAGAAACTGGTCAGATTCTGGCCGGTTTCTAGAGAGAAGGAAACTACCAAATTTTGACCGATTTGGACATTTTTCGAAAAACTCAGAAATTCTGGATATATTTATTAATTTGTAATTAACTTTGGATAATAATAAAAATGTCGGCGCGCTCCGTATTCGCTCCGTTTGGACCTCCAGTAACATGTCGTTTACAAATCCAAGATTTTTCAGATTATTTAGGTAAAAAGTAAAAACCCTTTTCTTAGATTTGACTTGAGAAACGCTTTACATCCACGTGTCGTACTTCTACATGAAGTCCACAATACCCTCGTTCCTGGACAAGTATCCTCTCCAATACTGTAAAAGATTCCCTTCACTTACGGTTTGAGATTAACTCTCAGCTGCTTAGAGATTCGTACTAGAGCAGGGGCAGTATTATTTTGCATTGAGATTCGTGCCAAGTTAAAAAGAACGGTCCAGATCCAGTAATTGTAAAAGATTCCCTATTACGGTATGGGGAGGATCTGAATTCCTCGTTCCTGGCATAGAATTACCGCGCTTTTAATATCTCCAGTCCAAAAAATGGCCGCAGTCTTTGTATTAGATTGGAGCGCCGTTTTACCATATCGAATGACGTGGCCAATATCCCACCGAGAAGGGAACTCTCCCGTCCTTTGTAACTGGAGAGGATATATTATACCTTAGGGTCCTCCTAAAACCTCTTTCCGGCGTACGGACGATCTCCTCTCCTCTGTCTCTCTGGTGAAGTTGAGAATTCAGTGCCACAACTTCAGGTACACATTGGGAGTACTTCAATTTCATTTATAATCTTGTATTCTGGTATTTGAATTTTTGCCGCAGCGTCTGAATTCAGTTGCTTTTCTCAAATTTTATCCAGAATTCGGTGTCAGATTTTCCTTTATAGGAAGGTACAGTCGAATGATTTGATAGGTAGATTTTATGGAAAATGCGAGCAAGTTCGCAATTTCAGTAATTTCTTTTCCTATATGAAAATTGGGGCACCAATCACTGGCACTGCAGTTTATTGACTCGCATGGGGGCACGTGTCCTTAGAAGAACTCTATGACGCAGGAGAAACTTAATTTACAATACATTTACTTTTGGTAATTTCTCTGAGCAGTCTATGTTCTCCAATTATGTGCTTCTTTCAGCGATCAAGATAGCTTCATTGGAGTGCAATCAAGCAGAATTCAGGCAACTATTAATTTAAGCAAATTATGGGTAGAAAAAAGTCCCGCCCAATTCGGTCAGGTACCAGTGCATTATATACTCCAGGTTCTTCAAACAGTAATCATGGTGCCGAAGAGGAGAGAGGAAATGAGAATAACAACAAGAATAACGAGATTCTGAATAAGCCAGTTTTTGTACAAGTCGATGGGTCAAATTGGGGGTCTGATGAGCATTTTGATGTGGCTGAAATAATTCTAAACAATGTGAGATTTTCTGATGAGGCAATCGATTATAATTCATTGAATAATAGCTTCAGAAACTCCCAATTTTCCCTTAGATTTCAATTGGATGGCACAAAAGAAGGAAGCTTTTGTTTAGGCCACTGGCCGGTTGTACCAACCGAAAATATTTCCCTACAGTACCTCGTACATTCACCAGAGTGCACTAAAAACCGTGCAGTGCTGTTCGCTGGCACCTTTGATGGGCCAGATGAGAGTGTCTCCTCCCTGGCCCACTTGATCAACTTAAAATATTTGACTTTAAGGCTGTTGCTTGAACTCGATGCGAATTCAGTCGAGGTGCCATCATTTAGGATTAGAGTTGAGATTTTGAGAAGTGCCTTTGAAGCGTGTCAATCTCTATTAGAGACAGCTAGACAGCCATGGCGAAAGAGCATGATGAATGTTGTGTCATGGTTGCGACCAGAAGTGTTGACTTCGGAGAAAATATATGGGTTGAAAAGAGAAGAAATAGAGTTGGATGAAGATTCTAGTTGCGATGCGAGGAGTGATGCTCAGTTTGACATTGCTGGTTTTTGTGAGGCCATAAAGCCTTCTAGGTAAGTGCATAGGGTTTCTCAGTGAGGGACTCTTGTGCTAATTTCTACCAGTTGTGTCTTTGATTATAAATTTATAATTAAGCTTTAGCACCAACTTGGTAGTTGTCTGCAGTATGTACCTAGTACCTATTGGGGGGTCCGGATCCCCTAAAGTAACCCAATTTTGAGTTTAGATCCGGACCGTCCAATCAGAATTCAGGCCAATCGGGGTCCTTTAATATTCGTGCCAGAGCGGATCAAACGATCCGGGTCCAAACTCAAAATTTGGGTTACTTTAGGGGATCCGAATTCACCTGTTGGGAGCTGTATTGGTTTGATACTGGTTTGATCCAGTTCCAACATTTTATTGTTTGTGTTCTCTTGGCTTACAGGCTCAGCACCAATACTAGCTATTGTGTAGTTGATACAGGAAAATAATATATTAGCAGGGAGTACCCAACAAGGATTTGTTGGTGTAGCATGCAAACCATTGTGTATAGAAAAAAACTGTTTTAAATCTCTTAGTAAAGTTAGCTGATTTTTTTCTTTTTCAAGAGAGGAACCAATGTTAGAGAGCAAACTTGTTGACCTGATTCCTGATCTTCGGCCATATCAGCGCCGTGCTGCTTATTGGATGGTTTGGCGTGAAAAGGGATGTAAGTTGCAAAATAACTTCTCAACTCCCTATTCTGTGCCAATAGATTTTGTCAACATAGATTTGAGAATGTTCTACAATCCATTCAAGTAAGATGTTTGTAATCTTTGATATGCAAAAAATATCAGTTTCCTTTTTTCCTTTATACAATTTACCATCATTTTGTTTGCTTGTTGTTATTTAAGTATTTGTATATTTATTGTAGTGGGAACATATCATGGAATGATGAACCACCCTCACAATATATCTCTGGCGGTATCCTAGCTGGTATATTTTTATTCGGACTTTACTCATAAATGATGAATATTTATATATCTTTTATCTATATTTGCATGAATTACCAAATTTCAGATGAAATGGGATTGGGGAAAACTGTCGAGTTGTTAGCTTGCATTTTTGCAAATCCCAAGCCTCCTGCTTCTGACTGCTTTTCTTCAGAGAAAGCGGCAGATGAGATAAATATAAAGAGGCAGAAAATAGAACGAGTTGCATGTGTATGTGGGGCCGCAAGTGTGAGTTCCAAGTACAAGGGTTTATGGGTCCAGTGTGACCTCTGTGATGCATGGCAGCATGCAAAATGTGTAGGCTATACTCCAAAAGGCAAGAAAAATAATTCAACTTCTAAGAAAGTTGGACCAGGAGGAGATTTAGAGAAAGGATCTGCTAAGCCAAAAAGGGGGAGAAAGAAAACAAAAGTGGAGATAGTGGAGAATGAAGAAAGATTTATATGCTCTTTATGCTCTGAAATTATGGAAGCAACAGAAACCAGGATTTATACTCACGCCACTATTGTTGTGTGCCCTGCTCCTATTTTGGCACAGTGGCACTCTGAAATTATTCGGTAATGCACTTGACGGTCCTCAAGTATTCATTACATTAGTACTAGTACAGTTGAATAGTGATCTCTGACTCAAATCTTGCTAAAGTTTAATGATTATATCTTTAGGCATACGAGGGCTGGATCCTTGAAGGTTTGCATATATGATGGTGCAAGGAACTTGGACTCTTTGGCACCAAAAGTTGACACAGCTGAACTAGCTGCTGCTGATATTGTCTTAACTACATATGATGTGCTGAAAGAAGATTTATCACATGATTCTGACAGGCATGATGGAGACCGTCACTTTCTGAGATTCCAGAAGAAGTAAGTATACTAATGTTGCTTCTTGTTCCTAAGTTCTTATTGTGAACTCATCTTTTCTTTTCTTTTCATTTCCTTTCTTTTGCTTTTTATTTTTATTTTTGAGCAGATACCCTGTGTTGCCTACTCTTCTGACAAGAATTCATTGGTGGAGGCTTTGTTTGGATGAGGCGCAAATGGTTGAATCTAGCAATTCTTCTGTGACTGAGATGGCAATGAGGCTTCATGCACAGCACAAGTGGTGCATTACAGGAACCCCAATTCAGCGTCGGCTCGATGACCTTTTTGGGCTCTTGCGTTTCCTCCAAGTTGACCCTTTTGATGTGTACCGGTGGTGGGTTGATGTCATCAGAGACCCTTACGAGGTACATCCATTGATTTATTACCTCAATGGTACCATATCATTTGTCTAACACTTAATTGTATTGTTTTTGTTCTTTATTTCCCATGAAATGAACAAAAGAGAAAGGATAAAGCTGCTATGAACTTCACACACCAGTTCTTTAAACAAATCATGTGGCGTTCATCCAAGGCCCACGTGTCAGACGAGCTGCAACTGCCACCTCAGGAGGAGTTGGTGACATGGCTTACCTTCTCTCCAGTTGAAGAACACTTCTATCAGAAGCAACACTCGACCTGTCTTGTTCATGCACATGATATTATCAGAAGTTTGAAGGAGAGCAGAAAAGAATCAAGTGGAAATGATAAGGTAGGTGATGTTTATTTGACACATAATGAGATTGCAAGGCTTCTGGGCCCACTTTTGAAACTTCGTCAGGCATGCTGCCATCCTCAAGTTGGGAGCTCTGGTTTGTGCTCTTTACAGAGATCTCCTTTGTCCATGGAAGAGATACTAAATGTGAGCATGATGTTTTCTTTTATATATATATATTTTTTTAATTTATCCTTTTGTAGATATAACATATTTGAATATTTGGATTCAACACTTCCAAGGTCTTTGGATGATTTGCAGATAACACCAAACTTTTAGACAGGTGTGATGGAAACTAAATGTTTAATCAATTATTAACAATATTGCCAATAGTGAAACTGAAATTAAAATGCAACAAAAAGTAAGTTAAGCATGTTTTGTAGCTAGATTTTAGTTGCAAATTAAGCCAAGTATTGGAAATCCTTGTAAATGTAAGAAAAGTTGTGTTGCTAGTTGCAAACATTGTGTACTATTTGATAATCTTTGCCAAAATGTTTATTTTCACTATTTTTGCATGGAGGGTTTTGGGTGTACAAGCCAGTGTCTTTAGTTTTGTTTCACTTATTCTTGGACACTTGAACTCAATTGGAGGATTTTTTTATGAAGGTACTTATTGGTAAGGCCAAAATTGAAGGGGAAGAGGAGCTGAGAAAAGTTGTTGTGGCTCTAAATGGTCTAGCTGGAATAGCCATTATTGAAGGCGACAACACTCTTGCCATTTCATTGTATAAAGAAGCATTGTCTTTAGCAGATGAACATCATGGCGATTTTGGTGTTGATCCCCTGCTGAATCTTCACATAAACCATAACCTCGCTGAGTTGCTTAGGAACTCTCCTGAGTATTTACCCAAATGCCCTCTGATGGAGAAGCAAAATTGTGATAATGTAGTCAACGGAAAAAGGAAGGAGACTAATGGTGGCAACTTTGACCGACATAATGTAAAGCGCAGGAAAAAAGATGAGAATAAAACCTACAATATTAGGATGGAAGAAAGTGGTACATCACAAGAAGCTAATGATGATGATGCTGTGGCAAAGTGCTTGGGATCTGATGCGAAAGGTCACTCGCCAACTGAATGTTATTCTGATGAATGCATGAAAAGGACTTGTGAGATGATTATAGAAAAGCATCTTTCCACATTTGGTGCCAAGCTTTCGTTGACACAGTTAGAGTTCAGAACTTCATTCGAGCAGGTAGCCACTTTTTAAACCATATCTTCGTACTATTTTTTTTTTTTTTTTTGTCGTGTTGTATATTGGATTAGTATTGGTACGCAGGTATCTAGAATCTCGAAGGAGCTAAACAATCAAAATGCAAATTGGTGGCTACATGCATTTGATTGCATAGAGAAAAACAAGGATTCAATGGAGGAACTAATCAGAAAAATCGAACAAAACGTCACCAGGAGCACGAACGGCTTAGGCTCTGCTAGAGTATCTTCTAGGCAAGAACTTGAATTAGCTACTTTTATTTTTATGAGTTATTTCCTGCACACCCTGCAATACATCAAGCTGTCTATTTTTTTTTTCAACATGAGAAATGTCTCTTGAACCTGTCTAGAACATTGAAAATGTCCAAATGTCCCTCCTTTTTTCCTGATTGTGTAGAGATAGCGGTGATTAATAGGGGACAGACATGCACTTGTATTTTGATTCATGCAGGTTTGTACCTAAAAATACTATTACAACATTTCCTTCATTTTATCTCCCCCCACCCCCAATACCCTACTCCAGGAATATTAATAAGAGTGATTTAAGAGAGTGAGACAGTATGGGAAAAATAATTCAGTCAGGGAATAAATAACATGGAATTGGAATTTGATGGGGAATCAGCTCAAATAACACAGAAAACAAAAAACCTTCTGCCGGACACTGGCTCTCTGATGTATTGCTATGGGAAGGAGTCACCGAACATTATTTTTCTTTTGGGGTTTCGATGGTTGGTTGTTTCTTGTTTGCAGTAGGTGATTACAAAACCTCAATATGTATGGTATATCTATACTTTATACAGCATACATCTGATTATAGCAGGTATCATTTAAAACTCATTTTTCATTGAGCTCTTTATATAAATTGAACATTGGATTTGAATTGGTTAGTCTTTTCTCTTTCTGTGATAACCATAAAAGAACAATGAAGGTAAATATGATTTTCATATGTATTTAGGGGCATAATTGCTGTTCTGGTTTTGCATCAGCGTACTTGATATTGTTGAGATTTTGCCGGGCCATAGATGAGATCGCCCTATTTTTTTTTTGTGTTCTGTCACTACTCTTTCTTTCTTTTTTCTTTTAAGAAAGTAGCCACGAGGGGGGGGGGGGTTGTAGGTTGGCTGGTCTCCTCACACTATCATAAGCAGATACCCCAGATGTCTTGTTCATATATCAGGCATATGAATATCAGAATATAATCCCTGAACTTCTTGTTCTCTGATCTTTATTGAAATTTCTACTGTTGGACATAGCCAAGTGAAAGTTTTTTTTTTTTTTGCCCTTTATCTAGAATAAAAACTATTGGTGGCTTAAAGTACATAATCCAAACTGCAATTGACTCTCTTCATAAGTCTCGTCAAAGAGTGATGGATCGACTTTTCGAGGTTGACCAAATTGTTGGAGACCCCAAAGATGAGGAAATCGAGCGGCAGAGATACTGCCCTAATTGTTATGACGGCAATGGTTCCTTGTGCATCCAATGTGAAATGGATGGACTGTTTCGGGTTAGTTTTGTTTTAATTTTCTTATTATCTTTCTTCGTAGTGACTGGATTAATTTTTCTCAATTTATTTTTCTTTGATATTACTTTTAGGAGTATGAGGCAGGGCTATTTTTGGTAAAGAAGTCGCATAGTGACAGCGTCATTGCATCTGCTGAGGAGGTGGTAGATATGCAAAAGAGGAGAGAGGAGCTGAATCACTTCTTTCGAAATAAGAAAACCTCAGACGAATCTGAGCCTGATTGTGTGAATAATAACCAGAGATATGCAAGAGGAAATATACAGGTCTCTTTGTGTGCATGAGTCTCTGTAATGGTTTGGCCCAAACTGACTCTTAAAGCCTCTGCTATTTTAATGTAAACATGGACCTCAGATAAAACAAAGTGCAAAGGAAAAGAAAGAACTGACCTGTTTATTACCATTGGCTATGGTCTTGAATAGGCTCATTTGGGATAATTTTTGATAGGTTAAAATATTTAACTTCTGTTACCCCCAACTGAAAAAGAAAAAGAAAATGACGAATAGGCTATATGCAGAGTCAGAATTTAAGAGGACACAACAGCTGAGTGTGTATGGTATTTTTACAATGCTGATTTTGATTTAAGGATGCATTTACGGGATGCATCCTAACATTTCAAGGACACATTTGCTAGTTGCATCCTCTTAATTTTGGTGGTGCGAGATAAATCCTACAATTTTGATAAGTATCAAAGTGTTTATACTTCAAAAGACTTTTAAAAAATAAGTTCCTTTGTTTGGTGGGTAGAATGTTTAAAAGTATGTGTGGCTTTTGATGTGGTGTTATATCTTCTTTAACTTTTTTATTATTGTAATCTCGACAGGTTTATAGACATCCATCTGCAGTTGAGACCATGTTAAGAGTAATTAAGACACATTCAAAAACAGCATTAGGCAGACAACAGGCTGCAAGTGCTAAAATGCAGTTACATCTTTTTGAGGTACGCTGTTTATTTTATTCATGTATTTGAAAGGTTAACCAATACTAACCATTATGGCTCTCCTTCAGATGTTGAGGAAGGAATTTAGCCAAGCAAGAATGCTATCAATTGCTCAGGCTCAGTTTTTGCGGGCCCATGATGAAATTAAAATGTCTATCTCAAGGCTCCGTTTGAAAGAAAGTGAAGATGAACCAAGTGAAGTTAATATTCTTGCCAGAGAGGAGTTGGTTCAACTGAATATGCAATTTTCAAGCGACAAGTTCTTGGCTTTGCCCACTCTACATCGCATTAAGGGACAACTCCGTTACTTGAAGGTTGTTTTTTGTTTTTGTTTGATAATTTTTTGTTTCATTTTTGTTTCCTTTTCTTTTTGCTTGATAATTGTTTGGGACAAAAATTCCCTTTTTTCCCTCTTTACAAGGAATGAATTTAAGATAAAATCCGAACCTCTTTCTTACTGAATCCAAGGGAGCTCTTGATGGTATATTTTACAGTTCAGTAAACTGGAAATTCCTAAAGAGTCTTTCAGCACTAAAGGGATAGGGGAATGGTTTTTTTTTGTATAGCACATAAAGTTCTGATATAAGTTGATATGATGCTCTAGAATTTACGTTTGCAATGATTTTGTTTGATTTGCAATAGGGTTTGGTGCGGTGTAATCAGAAAACACAGCCAGGGAAACCCTCATTGACCTCTGGCACTGAAGATTCGGCTGATCTAGAACCCTCCACCCCTGTTAAGGAAGGAACAAAGGCTGAAACTACTGAAGAGCCATGCCCCATTTGTCGTGAGAAGTTTACTGATCGAAAAATGGTGTTTCAATGCGGCCATTTCTTGTGTTGCAAGTGTGAGTTATTGCATACCATTTTCTTGTTGTCCTGTTATGAGATATCTTGTTTTTATATAATAGATATGCTTTGTTTTACACAGGTTGTCTCCAAATGTCAGAACAAGCTGCTCCTTGTTTCAACAGGTCAGATAGAAAGTGGATAATGTGCCCCACATGCCGGCAACGCACGGATTTTAATGATATAGCATATGTTGCTGAGAAACCTATTGTTGGTAGTGATTCAGAAAAGGCAGGGTCTCGCAAAGCTGACATGGACCAAGAGAATTCAGTTGGGGTCAGAGGCTCCTATGGAACTAAGGTTCTATTCCTTTTCATCTGGTCTCATATTTTTGCTGCCTCTTGGATTTGCAAAAAGAGTATTTGATAATGGGTATTTAATTCTTATAAAGATTGAGGCGGTCATGAGGAGAATACTGTGGCTGACCTCAGCAGATGAAGATGCAAGAGTGCTGGTTTTCTCCAGTTGGAATGATGTGCTTGATGTACTGGAGCATGCTTTGCTCATGAATAGTGTACATTATGTACGAATGAAAGGCGGAAGGTTTAATCCTTTGTTTCTCTTTTTCAGATAATTAACTTGCATGTATTTATGATAAATAGATAAATAATATATGTACTTTAATTAAGACCACATGGTATTTTTGAAACATGAGCTACTTTTTTCTTGATAAGGACTATGGTGTTAGATGTAGAAGGAGCTTTCATAGTTTGAAGACATGCTGATTTAGTATACTTATTTAATATTACCAGTCTGACAGCCATAACATTTTTTTTAATTGTTAATTTTTTCTTTTCTTTTTGATGTACTTCTTAAGGAATCTTATGATAAAATTGTCCCTACCACAGAAAAGCACAAGTAGCAATTGCAAAATTCAAAGGACAGCAAAGTGTTGGTCAAGGGGAAAAGTTGAAACGCAAATCGACAAATGTAAGGCCAGTTCAAGTCCTCCTGATGCTAATTCAGCATGGAGCGAATGGGCTTAATTTATTGGAAGCACAACATGTTGTTCTCATCGAGCCATTACTAAACCCTGGTGCAGAGGCGCAAGCTATAAGCCGGGTCCACCGGGTTGGGCAGGAGCAAAGGACGTTCATTCATCGTTTTATGGTATGTCAAATTGACAATTATAGTTAAAAGGTTCATTCTTCGTTTTATGGTTGCCTGTTGCAAAGATAATTGGCTGCTTGGTCTGTACCTGTAGGTTGTTAACTTCATTGTTTATGCCAATGATTATTGACCAGTTGTGTTTGTGTCTAGCTAAAGGTGACAAACAACAAGGATTGGTCAAACTGGTTCAAGTCATTTGGTGTTCAGGCCAATTCCGGGTCTTTGGTTATGTAAAGGGTCAGGTTCTTTTCGAGTTTGTGTCATTTCGGGGCTTAGGTTGTCAGGTTGGTTTATTTCTACTTGGGTCATTCTGTTCAATCTGCTTGAGTGAAGTTGGTCAATTTTAAGCTTCGGGTCCCTTTGATATGATACTGACAAAACATTTTGAAGTTTTGGTGATTTGACTTGATGTTTGAGTAGGCTCTTTTGTATGTGTCAGTCAATCAGGTTTCAGATTTGACGGGCCACAGTTTTCACCGGTTCATGTCAGAACCGATTGTGGTTTATTCTTCTGGGATTAGTCCCATTTCGGTCATTGACTTCGCAGACAAAGTTGGGCTAGGCTGGATTTGGGGCCAGATTGGTTTTTCTTGGGTCCAGATTTGCATATGAAGGATAAAAATCATGTATGTTATGGCTATATTTTCACTATTCATTAATCCTTTTTTACTTTTGCTTATTCTTTGTTAGGTAAAGAGCACAATAGAAGAGAGCATTTACAAGCTGAATAGGAGCAGAGGCGATTGTTCGACCTTGAATCGAAAAACTAAGAACCTGAAAGATGAACCTGTTCTGACACTGAGAGATGTGGAGTCCCTTTTTCCTGTGAAAGGGCCTGATGAAACTGTAGAAGGAGAACAACACCAAAGTGAGAGCTTGCGTCATTTACCACCGGCTGTTGCAGCAGGTCTAGCTGCTGAGAGGAGATTTCTTGAGGGCTCTGACAGCTAAAATATTAGTTACTTATTAGACAATTGCAAGGGTGAGGGCCTGAGGGGGTAGTTGTTTATACTTGAGTTTTCATTTTTTTTATTTATACTTTACTTTTATTTTTTATTTATCCGAGGATAATTTGCCCGTGCTAAAAAAAGACGGAGAATGTGTAAATGTGTACTTTATGTTGTATTATCTTGTAATTCCTCTTAGGTGGTCATATTTTTATATTTTGGCGGGATTTCACTTTCGTACGCTTTGATAGTTCAGTAGTGGAGACTGGAGAGTAAGTTTGTATTGGATCATCAAAAGTGGGATCCGTTTGGTTTGGAAATAAAATGTTCACCGAGTTAATTTTTGCTTTCCATGTTGTAGTATAAATCAATTTTTTTGCAATAACTGGTCCATCACAAGGATGATGTGTCCAATTTACTCGAACGTCTTAAATTTCTTAGTTTAGAAAACATTCACAACCAAATCGACCACAAATGATAAAAGCCAGCAATACTTGCTATTCAAACACATGCAGAGATTTATACATGAAAGGAATGTATTTACGTGCAACTTGTTTTGAGGGAACACTCATGCTCAATTTTTCTTTTTCTTTTTATTAAAGGTTTCTGATAGTATTTTTTAGAATAACATCTCCATAATTAAACCTGCAACCTCTTCATCAAATAACATTCTTGCCACTGCACTAAGCTCGTGGTTTCTCATACTCAATTTTTAAGGAATGATCCTAAAGAGCTGTCATTTGCATATCATTCGTGATCGAATCAATCAGAAAGCAAAACAAGCTCTTGTTTAAACATTATTGCAAAATATTCACACAGAAGCACCATAAGCACGAACATGCTAGAAACAGAAACCTACTCTAACACGAATTTACGAACTACTGCCAGTGCCAGCATTCTCGCTTTTTTCCTTCAAGACCTTAAAAACCCTAGAGCTCTCATCGAAAATTTGAGCCCTGCGATCATAATCAGACGGCTCACGGCCCTCATCCGGGCCTTCAATTGCTTCCTTCTCCAGCACCTCCAGCTCCTGCCCCAACTCCTCGTCGGACGTCGGATCTTCCACCCTAGGCGGATTCTGATCCTCGTCCTCCTCTGTGATGGGATCCAATCCCGAAAAATCTTCCCACCGCCACCATTGCTTGCTGCGGCGCTCCCTCTTCTTGGGGTTGATCATATTGTAGTTGTGCGATCTCAGCCGTCCGATTGAAACTCGCGAGGGAACCGACGACCGAGGTTTAACCACAGAGGGGAGGAACACTGGGAAGGAGGAGACGCAAGCGAAACGCGAAATGGACTCCATTTTTTGCAAAGGAAAGTGAGGTCTGTTTCATTTAAATTGAATTTAAAATCAAGCGCACAAGTTTTATACGACACAGCTCAATAGCCTATACTTCCGGCGCATTACAAAAGAGAAACCGTTCCTGCCTACGTGTCCACATGTGAATCCATCACGCGTCCCTGCCAAACGCCGCCCCATTTAGAAAACGCGACAACTGGAGTCCCATATCTCGCGCTGACGCATCACTTCTAGAAGAAATTCGCATCCTCTCTCTCCTCCGAGTGCGTATCCTATCAGATATCTCATATTTTGCGTGGCCGACTGTCCGGTGTCTATTTTTATAATTAATCTCTACTACTGCTTGTATTATTCTGTAAGGTTACGTTGATCTAGTGAATTTGTATCATATATTTTCGTAGTTTTTTTTCGAAAGAGTTTTCATCTAAATCTTGTGTTTTTTTTTATTTCTTATACTTGCTTGTTTACTATTTTGAATTCTTGTCTCTTATTTCTCCATCTATTTAAGTATTGGTATATACATACAAAATGTTTGAAATATTACTCATAAAAACACTTGTGTGGTACAGTTTTGCTATTTACATCTTCTACACCTTCAATCTACTCTTACTCTTAGCTGGAAGAGAAATTACTTAATTTGCTTAATATCATCTTACATCCTAACTAGCATATTTATAGTTTTCCTAAAAAGGCTAAAGAAATATCTAGAATTAGAGATATTTCTTGCTATTTTTAGATGTTTCTACAAACTACAATTATAAGATATTTTATTTAGTTGTTTTTTAAAAAGTTTTGATATAATATATGAGCTCACTTGAGCTCTTTTGTAATTAAGGCAGAGACATTGCATTATGGGCTTCAACAAACATATTTAAATTTCACGAAATGCAAGAAATAGTTAAGTAGCACTAGAGTATAAAGGAGAGTTATATTACCTTAAAATATAAAGCTCATCCTTCTAAAGAAAATTTTAGATTAAAAATAGAAACAAAGAATAATTATGTGTTTCACTAAATAAACAAATTTTAAACCTGAATAAGTTTTTAATAACAAGGTGAAAACAAATTTTGGTAAAATTCAACCTACATCTTGATATGGCATTTTGGGATCTTCTCGAATAAGGTCGTACCTCTACATTCTAATCATATTCAAATGTGATTTTAATAGAATAAAATAGAAAGAACGTAGATTTCGGTCCCAAATTTTTTTAGTAAAAATAAAGTGGTCTTAAATTTAATGCAAAAAATAAAGTGGTGTGTGGGCAGTGGACCGCCTCAGTGGGGGGCGGTTAGGGTATTTTTAATAAAAAAATCTGAGATGAGAGCAGATTTGATAATTTTTTTTTTTTGGGGTACTAATAAAAATGTCGGTCATTCTTGGGGCCGCAACAACAAATGGCGTCCTCCAAAAATAGAGCCGCCAATTGTCCCGAAATTTTTTTAGTTGACACCCCCCAAAAATCAAATTAAATGAATACCATCCCTAGAGCCTGATTTTCAATCCTACCACCCACGCTAACCCAGTTCACGCACCAAATTGGAAGGTGCGCGGACTGGGTGGGCGCACCTGCCTTTGTCGGTATAAAAGGTTGGCGCTGCCATTTTGGTGCTCAAACGGGACTCCGCGCACCGAGCACAGTAAAAAGGTAATTTTTTTTTTGTTATTTATAAATTAGGTAGTTGGGTATAGGTGTCCAAAATAGGTCCAAATAGAGTAAAATTGTATTAAATTATTAGAATGGTGTCCAAAATAGATCCAAATAGAGTAGAATTGTATTAAATAATTAGAATGGTGTCCAAATAGAGTAGAATTGTATTAAATAATTAGAATGGTGTCCAAAATTGACAATAATTTAAATTAGCTATATTATGTTGTATTTTAGGCCAAATTATTTTAGAAAATTACCAAATTAGACCAACTTTGACTAGAAATGCACCAAATTTACCCTGTGTTGTTTGGATTAACCCAAAATTGAATCGTTTTTTTTATTGATGGTGCCAAAAAATTAGTAAATTATTAAAGTACCCTATTTGAGGTACTTAAGACCAAAATTGACTAGAAATGCACCAAATTGTAGTATGGCGTCATCCAGCGGAACCAAGCAAACCAGTCTGCCTCATGATGATGTGGATTTGGATTTAGAGTTGGCCCGGACCGTCTTTCCGCATATGACGACTGAGTATATTAGTCCTGTTTGCTGGTTCCCGTACAAGGACCACAAGATCAGAAATTCATATGTAAGTTTACATTTCTATACCACTTGCAAATAATATACATTTTCATTTGAATAAAATTAAAAATTGTATTTGTGTTTATTTTGAAATCAAATGCAGACTCATACTCTGATGTCGACAAGGAATAACCAGATGAATATCCTCTACGACGAGCGATTTGCACCCGCATTACAGAGGCTGGGTCTGTGGCATGTGTCACAGCTCAGTGACTTAAATGCATATGTTGCTCTTATATCTGCATTGGTCGAGAGGTGGCTGCCGGAGACCCACACCTTCCACTTACCTGTCGGACAGATTACGGTCTCTCCAGAACGTGAGTTGTCTCTGGGGTCTGCCCATTACTGGAGAGACTGTGACGGGTGTGGAGTATGGAGACTTCGAGCAGCTCATCACCAACCTGCTGGGCACCGGGTTGATGAAGCGGAGGACGATAAAAAATGGGTTCATCTACTCGAAGAATGACATCAGTTTACCATATTTGCGGGAGCGGTTCAGGTAACTTTTATTTTATAAAATTAATTATTTGATGGCTCTTTTTCGCAATTTTCACTAAATTAGTTTGAATTTACGATGGAGTCTTAGACGCGGATGCTAATGCCAAGACGGTAGATCGGTGGACCCGGGCTTACATTATGGAGATGTTTGTTTGCTGGCTGTTCCCAGATTCATCGGGGAGCACTGTCCCTGGGTATTTGCTTGAGTGGCTGAGGGACTTGGCCCAGCCAAAACAGATGAACTGGGGTGTAGCGGTATTGGCATGTCTATATCGGGGATTGTGCACTGCATGCCAGGTATAAATTATTTTTTTCTTGTATCTGAATAATTAAATGGTTACACACAAAAAAACCCGGAAAATTAACTGTCACTTGTACCTACGGTCCAGCTGGTCTCCTTATGCATTGGTCGTGGACGAGGTTCCCATTCGGCCGTCCACAGCCACGAGAGAAAGGTTGGGCTCCATAGTGGGGTCAGCCCAACGGGATTACATGTCCGGCTTACGCGTAGAGATTCTGCTCGAAGAAGACGTACATCCAGACCCTGCACGACAGACCTATGGGAGTTGATTTCTTCTGGAGTCAGTTTGAGCAGATGACTCCTGACAGGCACGTCTGTTGGCGGCCGTACGACGACCGTGTCGAGGTTGAGGATGATGTTGCTGTCCCTCACTCCTTCATGTATGACCTGCCTCATATATGCCTTGCGCAGCGTCAGTTATGGTTTACTCAGGTACCCCTTACATTATTATTGTATTCCAGTTTTGTATATATTTTATTTATTACGTACGTAGGATTATTTTTTTATGTACTTGCCGGTACCACTTGTGTTCTACCAGTTTGTCGAGCATTATTATCCTGGACGGGTTATGCGTCAGTTGGGTATGGCTCAGCCCTTTCCCGTCCCGGATCCCATCTCCAAAGACAAGTGGTACGAGCTTCACAAAGAACTGGTCACTACCAGCGGTAAGAATTGGCGGACCGTGCACGCCGATTATGTGACCCAGCTTGAGGCGATGGGCGACAGGATCCCTGACGAGCTCCAGTCGTATGCTTTCGATACATACGATCAGACATATCGCACTTGGTATCAGGAGTACTGTGCCTTTACGGTGTACTTGCACGGTCAGATCACGGAGATGAACACTAAGTCGCTCCACGTACGACGCGACACAGTTAGTGACGAGTATGGCTTCATTCCCTGCGCTGGCCCGGCTGCACAGATTGTAAGTATTTAATTTTTTTTGTTTAAGAAAATTATGAAAATTCATTTGCAATTCGAACTAATTTTTTTTAATTTTAATTCGCAGGTACTAATGAACATCAAGCAAGTGCTTATGAGCGCAAGATACGCCGTCACAAGAGGCTGGAAGGCTATCGGAAAGAAGTGGTTGTGTATGTCTGCACCGTCGGTCATCGTCGCCGGGTACAAGGATCAACTCGAGAGGGTTCTCAGGCTTTCAGATCTGCCCTGCTATGAAGATTTAAAAGACTACAACGATGACGATTCTGCGGAGCCTATGAGCACGGCAGAGCCGGATTTCTCAGACCTACACTCTGCAGCGACTGCTGAGGCCGCATTTGAGGCTGCTGGTCTTGCAGCGGTACGTATATTTTGGTAATCATTTTTATAATCATCTTCATTGTGAAACCTAATTATCTATTTGTTTTAGGGAGATCTACCCCGTGGAGATGAGGAAGACGAGGAGGACCCACTCGCAGAGTTTACGTTTCACTTGGGCTCTCAGTACGATCCTTACACGCAGGATTACCCTTCTCCTACATTTTACACACAGGAGGACCCACTCCCACAGTCCAGTGCAGCGGCTTTCCAGCAGGATGTCTCAGATGGACCCGTGTACTTTGCAGAGGATACACGTGAGGTTATTTTCGGACCTGGTGCAGATGAGGGACCACACAAGGAGACACTTTTTGGAGAGATACAGGAGGAGACCCCACCACAGCCATCACGAGAGTACACACCGCTGGTCCAGAGGGAGCGTATGGAGGAGGGGCGGGGTAAGAGAGTTAGGAGAGAGAAGAAGCCGTGGACACCGCCGAGCAAATAGGATAGAGTTACGGGTCTGTTGTTTGATGCTTACGTGGTGTACTTCTTATGTTATTTGGATATTATTTCGGTATTAGTTCTTATGTTACTTGGATATTATTTCGATATTATTTTGATATTAGTTCTTATGTTGTTTAGTTCTTTCGCAGTCAATTTAACACACTAGTTTTTACGTTATTTGCCTGTCTGCTGCCTTGCGTCTAATGAAATGAACATCGTTAAAAATAAAACAGGATTTTCAGACACCCGTTGCAAAAATAAAAATAAACCCTAAACCCAGTCAGCGCACCGAGCCCGCTAACCTAGTTCGCGCACCAAATTGGTAGGCCAACCCAGTCCGCGCACCGTCCAATTTGGTACGCGAACTGGGTTAGCGAGGGTGGTAGGATTGAAAATCAGGCCCCATGGGTGGTATTCATTTAATTTGATTTTTGGGGGGTGTCAACTAATTTTTTTTATTATGTTGTCATTACGGCCCTGGTATTTTTCGAATTTCCCAAAATTTATGATTTTTTTTGGGAATGGTATTAATAAAAATTTCGGTATGTTAATTATGCTTACAATTTGAACAAAAAGTTCAACACTTACTAACTATGAAATTTATTCACCTTGTATTTCAATACTATTAAAAATTTAAATACAAAATAATCAGCTTTATGGACATTAAATTAAAGTTAACAAGTCAGACCTACTCCTACATCTCTTTTTATAAAAAAAAAAAGATATATGTAATATTTTACGTCATTAGAAAAGATCTTTAATATTTGTAATTCATACTTGCTCCACAAAGTACTTGTACCTGATGACGAACGAAGTTAAAATAATCTCAACAAAAGTATGTAGCTAGCTTGTTTGTTAATGCATGAATATTATTTATAATCTTAATATAAATTAAGTTAGAACCCATAAATTCACTCACAATGATACTTGTACCAAATATGAAATATGGTCCATCATGTATTTATGTACTATAAAAGGTTTTATATACACTTTCATATAATTTTGTATGAAATAGATAGTAAAAGTGAAAGGAATTCACTTGAAACTTGCAGGTAAGTACTTATTCACAAAAATAAATTTTAAGCACAAAACTTCACTTACACAACAAAAATTTCACTGCTATCTTAACTCACATAAAATCAAAACATGTACACGTATATTACAAAAACATTCACAAAATATGTAACATGATCGTAACTCGTAACCGAAACACGTAAATATAAAGAGATTGTATAATAAGAGACTGGAAAGAGGTCACTTGAGAGAAATGTCGTCTGAGGGAGATGGTTGGAGGGAGATTTGATGAGATCAATGAAAAAGATTGGACAAATAAAAAAAATTGAGAAAACAAGAATTTAAGTTTTCACAATAACAAATTACAATTTTAACTATTAGACTACAAGCACACATATGATAATTTACGAGGAGCTAAATTATATAATATTTTTATGAAAAATAAAAGTTAAATTAAATTTCAATATACATAATTAAAATTTTGAAATCACTAGAGTGGCTGAGCAGCCCTAAGCACTGAATTGAAGAGAGATTTCAGATAGAAAATTAATGCGATCGTCGAATAAAATATCCAGAAAAAAATAGAGAGACCGCATGTTGGAAATAGAGAGAAATTGAGCCCATTCTTTCAGTTTAAAAGTAGAAACAAAAAATGCATTTTAAGAAACTTGGGAGACACAGTGAAGATGTGTATCAATATTTTTAAATAAAATTGGTAACTCACAAAAAGTATAACAGTGATCTATGTCAATTTTGCTTTGATGATTTTTATAAAATTTCAAGGAATCCATGCATATTCCAAGGAAATATGGTAATCCCACTTCTGATTCTGATTATTAATTATTAATTATTTATTTGTGAAAGCTTCAGCTGGCGCATCAAGTAGACACGTTCTATACCCAGATAATGGAACGTGGATTCTTCACAGCACAGCTTAATTAATAGCTGTCAACCAGGTGATCTCATCACGTCAAGTCGTCAACTACGGTTTACTTGATTTCCTTCTCACCCACCCCAAGGTCAATCTAGTCATTCTACCAAAAATAGACCTCCTTTATTCTGTCCGTTTTTCTCTTACACTGGAAATTTATCCTCCTTACTAACATATCAGCTCTGCTTCTTGTACATTGGAAACGAACATCTCCAGTTTGAAATCACTGGGGAGTGTCGGTTACTATAAATTAGACGAGAGAAAAATAGAAAAAATTCGCGCTCCGCCACCCGTGTTTTCCTCTTTTCTCTCTTTCTTTCTCTCTCCTCTCCTTCTCTCTCTCTCTTCGCGATCTCGCAAGTCGGGTAAAAGAGAAAAAAGAGAAAAAAGGAAAGAGAGGAGGAAGAGAAAAAGAAGCAGCAGCTATTTTTTCTCCCGTGATCACAGCCGTAGTCCCGATCAATATCGGATCCACATTGGATATCTTGAATCTGTGCCGCTAGATCTGGGCAAGTGCCGGATCCGACCCCCTTCCGTGGAGCCTCGTGCTTCCCTTGGCGCGATCTCGAAGGTAAAATCAACTTGGTTCAATCCTTATTCAATAGATTTACATTGCCGTACTATCAGTAGCTGGTTTTGGACTTTTGGTGGCGCTGTTGAAGAGATGGAATTTGATTTAACAAGGGGGTACAATACATGAATAAGGTTGGGTCGAATGTTAATTTAATCACTTTTTGCGGTTCATTGCTTCTACTGATAATTTATAGATTGAATTTTCTCAGACGCTGGAAGTAATTTGTAATAAAATTCTTCACAATTTAAGCCCTATAATCAGACTGCCGCTGCCTATTTTCCAAGCCTATTTTGCTTCGGATCAGGTTTCCTGAATTGAGAATTAAGAGTTTTATGGACCAGAATTGAGAATTGAAACCACAATGAGTTTCTGATCAGCATTTCTAGTAACCTTAATAGCCAGTACACAGTCGAATATCATTTTTTTTAAATAAACAATTACTCTTGTGTAATACTAGCAGCTCAGAAATTCTTCTCTCAACTGTTGTTTTGGTTTGGTACTATTGACAGGAGCCGACTGCCAAGCCAGAAATGCCACCTGCTTTACTTGTGTGCATATCATGATAAGCTTACCGTTTGCTGCTCCATAAATGGTTTTTATTCTTTAGATGCATGGGTTGGAAGCTTATATATGAGTTCAGGTGAGCCCTTGCTCTTTTCATCGGCGTCTCTTCAAGACTCGTCAAAGCCCCCATGTCAGCCTTCCTTACCATCAACCTCCTTCAACTGTCTCTGTACTAATAATTCTTTCTCTTCTTCCACCTACGAGGATTGTGAGACTAGGTTTTCTAGGTTTTCAAATGGGGAGGCAATTACCTGCTTTGGAGAGTTAAATAGGAATGAATCGGACTTCAGCCAAGTGACTGGTCGGTTTCATTCGGCCGACTCACACTTTTTTCAGAGTTTTCAGGTGGAATGCCCGCAAGAGGAGAAAAAGACCCATCGTGTCAATTGGAGTGTGATGGATCGACCGGCCGGTGACTCGGCTATCGAGATACCCATTGCCTCAACCCGACAAGACAAACCCAACAAGTCACAACGGGTCCGGCACAAAAGCGGTCCGCTTGAAGATCCCTTTTCTCCTGAAGATGAACCGAGGCTTATTTACATTAATGACCCTAGAAGAACTAATGACAAGTACGAATTTACTGGGAATGAGATATGTACCAGCAAGTACACCTTAATTACCTTTCTACCGAAGAATTTGTTTATCCAGTTTCACCGGTTGGCATACTTATATTTCCTTGTCATTGCGGCATTGAACCAGCTCCCTCCCTTGGCAGTTTTTGGCCGTACTGCCTCACTGTTCCCCCTCCTTTTTGTCCTTGTTGTTACTGCAATAAAGGATGGGTATGAAGATTGGCGCCGTCACAGATCTGATAGGAAGGAGAACAATCGGGAGGCGTTAGTGCTTCAGTCAGGAGAATTTCAAATGAAGAAATGGAAGAACATTTGTGTTGGAGAGGTTGTGAAGATTGATGCCGATGAGACCATACCTTGTGATATTGTACTTTTAGGGACAAGTGACCCGAATGGGATTGCTTATATCCAAACAATGAATCTAGATGGTGAGTCAAATCTAAAAACAAGGTATGCTCGTCAAGAGACGACCTGTATGGTCACTGAAAATCTCTATTCTGGTCTGATCCGGTGTGAGCAGCCGAACAGAAATATTTACGATTTTACTGCAGCTATGGAATTTAATGGGCACAGGATCCCACTTGGCCAGTCAAATATTGTGTTGCGAGGCTGTCAGCTGAAAAACACACAGTGGATGATAGGTGTGGTGGTATATGCGGGACAAGAAACAAAAGCTATGCTAAACAGCACTGCTTCTCCTTCAAAAAGTAGCAACCTAGAGAGCTACATGAACAGAGAAACTCTTTGGTTGTCTCTATTTCTCTTTGTGATCTGTGCTGTGGTGGCGACTGGTATGGGTATATGGCTCATAAACCACACTGACCAGCTCGATACACTGCCATACTATCGAAAGAAGTACTTTGGCCACGACAATGGGAAGGATTTCAAGTACTATGGCCTTGGTATGGAGATATTCTTCTCCTTTCTAAGCTCGGTCATTATCTTCCAAATCATGATCCCGATTTCTCTTTATATAACCATGGAGCTTGTTCGTTTGGGGCAGTCGTATTTTATGATTGGAGACCGACATATGTATGATGCGAGCTCAAATTCGAGATTTCAGTGCAGATCTTTGAATATAAATGAAGACTTGGGCCAGATAAGGTACGTTTTTTCGGATAAAACGGGCACATTAACCGAGAACAAGATGGAATTTAGAAAGGCTAGTATATTCGGGAAGGATTACGGAGAGTCATTGCAAGATGTTGGTGCTCCGTTGCATGAGATTACCAGTTCAGGCAAGGTTATCTGCTCTGTGATATTTGGCTTTTTTCTCTTTGAATGATCACCCCATTTCTACATCACAATGCAGATTTGACGCCTACCTGTTTGACCATCTTTAGCCCCCTTTTGGTATCTGTAGTTTCATAGTTGGGGGCATTTAGAAGCAAAAGTTGGGGTTCTGTGTGCGTCAATTGCAAAATTGGGGGTTAATCCAACATGTTTTTGTAGACCACTGGAGTAATTAGTATCGTACAAATCCTACAATGTACCAACTGGTGTTGCACTCATTTTTTGAGTTTGGGCATACTTGTATTCAAAAGTGCCATAAAAAATTACAACCTGAATATAATAAATTATAGTATTATTTGATAGTAATAGTAGCGATGTGACACAGCTTTTCACAATCCGGATATAATAAATTATAATACTATTTGATAGTAGTAGTAGTAATATGACACAGCATTTCACATCAATGCTTCTAATAAATTTTCTGGGCATTAAGATCCATACAAGCATTCGAAAACAAGCAGTTCCATACTAGTGATTTTTTTTTCTCAATTATAGATGTTCAATGCTTCCTGCCTAGCTGGTGAATAATGTTGTATACCACTTTTGAGTACCTTTTTGGTGCTAAATTCCCTTTAAACTAGTTTGCCGTTCATCTTGACTTATCTATTGAATATGTTTCAGGACCGTCAACCAGACCAAGAAATGGTAAATCAGAAATTACTATTGACTCAGAACTCGCTAGACTGTTACAAAGAGACTTGGATGGGGAGGAGAGAATTGCAGCACATGAGTTCTTCCTCACATTAGCTGCGTGCAACACAGTAATACCTGTGCCCTTAGAGGATCCTTTTGGTGGTCAAATAGAGGCACCATCGGTAGAGTATCAGGGTGAGTCTCCTGATGAACAAGCCCTAGTTACTGCCGCCTCTGCCTACGGCTATACACTTGTTGAAAGAACAACTGGTCACATTGCTATTGATGTGCATGGAGGAAGAATGAGGTGTGCTTTTTTAAAGCTAAGATTGCCATTTTGCATTTTGTACTTTGTTAGAACAAAATGAGCATAATTCACAGTCTACGAGAAAACGGTAAACTTGTTAAATTTGTTATCTAATATGTTCTACTTCGTTAGGATAAAAATTATTACCAGTAAGGGAGCTATGACAGCCACATTAGGCAAATCGTCTCTTGGTATTATGTCATATATATAGTGAATGTAGTGCATGTATTCATCAGAAGGAAAAAGATTTAAGTACCCTTGAACTGGAATATAGAACACCGGGAATTTAGTGGATCTTTGATGTTGTCCAAATTTTTAAGCTAAATTTATTTTTAAGCATGCCAAAGGTTGGATGGAAGAGTGTCAACTGATGCCAACTAAATATGAAACAGTATTTGTTTACTAGAAATTCTATGCATAGTGATGAATTTGACATGCAATATACATATTGCAAGATAAACAATTTATTTTATATACTTCAGGTTAGATGTTATTGGCCTCCATGAATTTGATAGTGTGAGAAAGAGAATGTCAGTGGTGGTACGGTTCCCTAACAACAGAGTCAAGGTTCTTGTCAAAGGCGCAGACAGCTCAATGCTAAGTATACTTAATCCTGATACTGAAAATGAGCTCAATAATCTCTTGCAAAGCAAAATTCGGCAAGCCACAGAGAGCCACTTAACTAACTACTCATCCCAGGGCTTGCGAACCCTGGTCCTTGCTTCACGTGACCTAAATGAGATAGAATTTAATGAGTGGCAAGAGCGGTATGAAGAGGCAAGCACCTCAATTCATGACAGGACTGCCAAGCTTCGTCAGGCTGCGGCCTTGATTGAGTGTGACCTAACCCTACTCGGTGCAACTGGGATCGAAGACAAGTTGCAAGAAGGTGTCCCTGAGGCAATTGAGTCCTTGAGACAAGCAGGTATCAAGGTCTGGGTTCTCACTGGGGATAAGCAGGAGACAGCAATTTCAATTGGTCTCTCTTGCCGGTTGCTGACCCAAGATATGCAACAGATTATTATAAATGGCACATCCGAGAGTGAGTGTAGGCGGCTTTTGTCAGAAGCTAAGGACATGTTTTTGATTAGATCTGGGGAAGAAATTGGAAGGAATGGGTCTATGAGGGGACCTTATGACCCAAATTTGGCACACGTGAATGGTGACTTGCCAGGTTTTGGTGCTGCCCCTTTGGCTCTCATAATTGACGGTACTAGTCTTGTGTATATCTTGGACAAGGAACTGGAATCTGAGGTTCGTTTATCTACTTTATTTCCTTTTTCTAGTTCTTTGGGTAGATTATTTCCATTATAGTATCTGTCTCTCTCAGACTTATCTATTTGTTTTTTTGGCAGCTACTTTTCGAACTGGCCACTTCATGCAAAGTTGTATTATGCTGTCGTGTAGCTCCTTTGCAAAAGGCAGGAATAGTTGATATGATTAAAAGCCGCACATCTGACATGACTCTGGCCATTGGTGATGGTGAGAGCTTTTCCAACAAGCTGTCTTTTTAATTTGTTTCTACCCTCAACAATTTCTTTTCAAGCAAGCACTGTATTGTTGCGCAGTTAGCATATGGAGATCTGAAACTAGCACTGGAAACATCTAAAATTCGACTAGTTTCTGAAGTTTAGGCGTGCCAAACCAACTCTGTACTAGTGGTATTCACTATTGTTTAATGCTGACGGTGTAGTATGGTTTGCCTGGTTAGACCATTACAATTCTGAAATTCCTGAATCTATTTAGTTAATATGTCTTAAGAGTTCAAAAGTTCATGTAAGCTTGTCAACCATCCTTGAATTTTGCTAACTTCACATTTGTTGTAGCTTACTGTATTTAGTGGTTTTTTTTTAACAGGTGCAAATGATGTATCCATGATACAGATGGCAGATGTGGGAGTGGGGATATGTGGCCAAGAAGGCCGTCAGGCTGTGATGGCATCAGACTTTGCTATGGGACAGTTTAGGTTTCTAAAAAGATTGCTCCTTGTGCATGGCCACTGGAATTATCAGCGTATTGGTTACTTGGTTCTATATAACTTCTACCGCAATGCTGTGTTTGTGCTTATGCTTTTCTGGTATGTATTCTCTTTCCTTTTACAGAACCCCAACATTTCAATCCTGAATTTGCTTCACCATCCTTATTGGTGGTTATTATATATGTTACAGAGTAGAACTAGGGTGTTCCTAAGTTCACCAAGCCTCTTTGTGAACTCAACTCTAAAACCTATCGGATTGGCTTCAAACGACGAATCCAAACCGTTGAAATCCTTCTACCTTACGAGTGATGCGTCTACATGCGAAAATTTTAAATTTTTAAATAAATTTTGTATGGAGTCAGGTGGTCAAAAGGCGTCCAAAAAATGAATGCAAAAATTAATTTATAAACCTTCTAATTTAAGGTTTGGATTCGTCATTTGAAGCCAATCCGATAGATTTTAGAGTTGAGTTCACAAAGGGGCTTGGTGAACTTAGGAACACCCTAGTTCTACTCATATGTTACACATAGACAGAATAGCACTTTCTTTGTAACATTAAAATATGATCAGCATTATATGAACAAGAAAATGTAGGTTACTTTGCATCTTTTGAAACTGTTATTGTTATTTTATTTATATTTTCTATATTCAGAGAAAATTTTATTACTAGTATTATGTGTTTTGATTAAGGTTGCTATATTATATCATTGTACAGGTATATCTTATACACTGCCTACTCAGCAACATCTGCACTCACAGACTGGAGCAGTGTTTTCTATTCTCTCATCTACACCTCCCTCCCAACAATAGTCGTTGGCATTCTTGACAAAAATCTTAGCCACAAGACCCTGCTTCACTACCCTAAGTTGTACCAGGCAGGGCACCAGCACGAGAGCTACAACTTTCAGCTCTTCTGGATCACCATGCTTGATACACTGTGGCAAAGTCTTGTGATCTTCTACGTGCCTTACTTCACCTTTAGCAACACTTGCATTGATATATGGTCTTTGGGAAGCCTTTGGACCTTGGCTGTGGTTATTCTGGTAAATGTGCACTTAGCAATGGATACTCGAAGATGGGTGTTTATTACTCATGTTGCCATTTGGGGTTCCATCGTAATTACTTTCATAAGCATGGTTTTGATCGACTCCATTCCAGTTTTCCCGAACTACGGGTTAGTTTTCTCTAGTATTCCATTATTATTTTCATTTTCTAATATATTATATACATTTTTTTTTTTTTGATGAAAGCCTGTAGGCACACAACACCACAACACACACTCACTCCCTAATTCCTGCATATAGCAGGCTCGAACCTAGGACCCCCCACATGGGAGCATATACATTTGCATGGACTTAAATAAGTACACAGATGTGCATGTTAAGATACAGTCTTTGGCTTGATTCCAGAAAAGAACGTGGAAAAGAAAGCAAAATGGAAAAATGGACGTACCAATTACCTTAGTTGGAAAACCCTGAACAAATGCTAATATAGGAAGGAATATGTCATTCAGATTCAAACCAATTACCAGTACAGGCAAGAATAAGGATGTGGTTAATATTAGAAATATTAAATTATTAACCCTAAATGCTAAGCCCTAAATCACCTGAGAAGTTGCAGGCCGAGAAAAATTACGCCCTAGATCTGACCCAACTGGTGATGTCTGAAGATTTTGCTTGTAATATAGCAACACCCAATTCCAGACCAGTTAATGCAAGAACTATACATAAAGGACCAAGATCTCCTATGAAATAAAAATAGTATTCATAAAGAGCATAGTCCAAGCAAAACCCACATAAAATCTTTACTAAACTATGACCGGCCATCATATTAGCAAATAGATGTATTCCTGAGCTTAATGCACGAAAACAATGAGAGATTGAGACACAACTAAAGAATATGGAGTTTTTTCTTATTTTTCATATGGAATTCATACCAACCTTTCTATAGTTGAGTAGGGCTCATATACTGTTTTACAAAGATCAAGTAGCTACAAATATTTATTAAATCTTGGTAAGTAGAAGCGTATTGTAAGCTTCTAGATATTTTCTTCTCTTACTGTTAATCAAAATTATTGGTGCATCATATTATTGTTGTGCAGATTATAGGATAAGAACCCTATTTCTTATTTTACATACCCAGGGGGCACTTTTATGATATATTCTGTTATTCTTATATTTCTGGCAGGACCATATATAATATTGGGACGTCGTTGACCTACTGGATTACAATCTTACTAATAATAATCCTGGGATTACTTCCTCGGTTCCTTGGGAAAGTTATTTATCAGATGCTCTGGCCTTCTGATATTCAAATTGCCAGAGAAGCTGAGATACTTCGAAAAATATTACCAAAGCAGAGAGAGGTGAAGCCGTAAGCGCCATCAGCTAACCGTCAAAGTGCTTTAGTCATTGACTTCAATTTTAAGAGGCTAATGTTGGGAAACTATATTTCATCATACTACTTTACGGGATCTATTCTCCTTCACCTGTAAGTTCTGCCAAGTTTTGCTCATATGCATTCTATCAGTTAACTGTATAGTGTATTTACTAGGCTCGGTCGTTTTTTTTATTTCAATTCTAGAATGTTGATTTTCTTGTCTTTTTGGTAATTTTGGAGCAGTCCACGAGATTCCTATTTCTGCTCATTGTGCACTGTGAAGTACTGTTTTGTTCAATTGACACATTTGACTTGTTGAGTTTTGTTCTGTCAATCAATGAGCTCAGTACTTTGTATTGGATTGAGCTCTTCAAGCTTCATGCTTGAATTGAATAGAAATCCAGGTCATAGGTTGTACTAGAGGTATTTTGCATATCTGCTGGAAAAAAATAACATCTCAAAGGTGCACAATGAATAAAATAAGAAACTTGGTACCACTTCAACACGAGGAACCAAATGTCCAGACGTGTTTTTATGTAACATTGTTCAACATGTTAAAGTTATTTGTTATGATTTGTACAAGTTACTTTTTGTAATTGTACAGTTCACAAGCTGCAGAGATCGCCATGCAATGAAAGCTAAATACGGATAGGCAATTAAAAGTCAAATATTTTTAGTGGATGGAGAACTGACAACATAGTCATAGACTCGCAAATGTTATGATGGATGGTGTGATACATGAAAGTGTACAGATATTGGTTGAGTCCTGAACTGTTATTTAATTTTTCTTTTTCTTTTTCTTTTCCCCCTCGGTGTTAGTTTTGAAGTTAGGCAATATGAGTACATAGTTGTAAGGATACTAAAGGGTAAAAGTTTTTTTTCTTTTTGTATTTGTTAACTACACCTGATGTCTGTATTATTATTATTATTTGTCTACATAGCTAATTTTAATTAAATTTAGCTCTTAACTCAAACTAAATATTTGAAAATTCAAACCAATCAATTTATCAGACACTGTTCCAATTATACGTATTTTCATATTATTTATCCTATATTAGTTCATTGTTTACTATGATTGCTAGACCGGTAGATTTAGTTATAAGCGTTGTCATCTAAGCAACTGCACTGACCTCTGCTGATAAGGAAAGTTCTGTTACAACTTTGATCTGTAACGGAAGGTCTGCGTTGTACTTCTGCTACCATCAAAGTATCTCTGATTATTTCTAAATATTAATATGTCAAGTGACAGAAAAAAAGAAAACAGTACTAAGATATTTAGATCTTGAAAAGTAAATGTTTGCTTTTCTCAAAGAAAAGTAAATGTTTGCTTTTCTCAAAGAAAAATAATAGAAATTCAGTCACTGAGATTTGAAGGACCAGAGTTAAATCTTGAAATTACGCAATGCGTTAGTTGAAAATCATCGTTCAGCAGGATATGGGATAAATTCATCCAAATTTATCACATCTTCTCTCTACAAGCATTCAAAATTTCCCCTATACCTCACTCATGTGGTGCCACCTAAGACTTGACCACCCAACAATTTTGCTGAATAACCACCCAATATCGGCTTGGCTCTGGCACTGCAAAACATTGCCCCAAATGCAAATGGTAAGGACCATATGGGACTACCTTTTCGGTATGTTTGCATTTCCTCGTTAATTTCCATCAATGTTCTCTTTATTATTATGAATTTGTATTCGTTTCATGCAATAACAAATACCATCATGCTGGCTCAGGTGATGTTATTTCTGTCAGATGCAGGATTGTTAAAAGCATGACCTGTGGATCCTTTCTAGAAACAAAACGCACAAAAGTTCCTCCTAATAGTTATAAGTAGAGGCTGTCGAACACAATTAATGCTTTGGAAGATTACTATTATACTCGCTGAACAACAATCATACTCGTAATATACAAGGCCAGCTCACCAGCTGAATCCATAATCTTTATTCCAAATTCTCTTTCCCTGATAATATTAAAAGAACAGACTTTCTAAGCTATGATGAAAACATAAGTCACCCTTCTCATATCCAATTCAACAGAGATTGAGACAGTACGAGTTTCACAGATCTCCAACAAAAGAGCATTCCTATACTGCAAAACAAAAGGTCAAAATCAGGCAAGGCAATACAGAACAAAAAAGTAAAGTGGTCAATTCATACTGATATTCAAAACTTCCAGATAACTACTTCCCAAGTTGAACCGATGTAAAATCATATACAAGTATACTTCAACTTTACAAAGGTTTAACTGTACACTACATATTGTAAAGCTATACGGTGTAATGAACCAATCATTTGTGCGCATAGAAAGTAAGGAAAAAGCAAAACAGAGCATCAAATCACTACCATCAAGGCTAGAACCTGATGTGGCATAGCATCCAGTAATTGAGATTCAAGATCAAATCCCCGCAGGGGCTGGTTGGGACCATAATTTGGGGGTGTCTGTCAGTGGGGTGTTTATGAATTTGTACCAACAAAAGTAAACATACCAGTAATTCGAGCTCATGGTTGCTACCAAGTCCCAAATAGAAGCAATTTTGTCATGCAAGCTTATCCTCCTCATCTGGGCCTAAACCAAAGACGTGATCTGCTGTCTTTCTATCCTTCCTCTCCAGTTTGCTTACCATGTCTCCAGTTGCAGTGAGAGATACCCCCTCCTCATCAAAGTCATCCCCAGTTTCCTCTGAGTAGGCATATCTGCGAAGAATTCAATATGAAGAAATTATATATACAAAACCAACGATTCACAACAAACAGATCAACCATACTTCAATCCATAAACAAAATGAGCAAGTCCTCTCAGACAAGCTAGAGAAGTCCTGTTCTTAAAATAACTTCTTAAAGAAGAATCACCCGGGCAAAAGTTTATTATAAAGTTCAGTATCAATTCCGCAATTGCATTACCAGCTATATCTGCCGTTTTACCCCTCCGCAATTTATTATCTTTTCCCTTTTTATTGTTTAATTGTTTAATAAAGGCTCACATCAAATTTGGGCTCAAAAGGTTAATCCATGCTTAAACATCACAGAATGACCAAATAACTTCATATAAAAAACATCACAGTACCTTAGAAAACTGTGATTTAGTTAAAATAAAAGGTACTCACCTAGTGGGGTTCCGGGAGGGGGACCACAGGAGGCAAATGACACCAAGGAGAGCATAGGATAGAACATTCCAGAAAGCTGGGATAATCCAAGCCCTTTGCCAAAGTTCACTCAACGGGTCAGTAGCATTGAAATATAGCTGAAATTTCACAGGGCCATTTAAACATCCAAGAATGTCCAAAGATAAATGTGCTGTTTGCTAAAGTTTCATTTTGTCTTTTTAAATACCAAATAAATATGAAAGGGAAATCGTAGTAATGGATG
The DNA here is from genome assembly GCA_011114355.1 of Carex littledalei. Classification (NCBI taxonomy): domain Eukaryota; kingdom Viridiplantae; phylum Streptophyta; class Magnoliopsida; order Poales; family Cyperaceae; genus Carex; species Carex littledalei. The sequence continues at coordinate 9,109,657 of CM022090.1, read as the reverse complement.
TTTTTACCTCATAGCCAATCCATGCAACAGAGATAAGCACTGATACTGCCAGTGCATTTGTGAACTTTCGGTATAGCTCAAGCTTAGCCATGCTCCTCCTCACCTAAAGGTAAATTAATCAATCAATAAATTAAGCAATGCTTATGCAAATGTCAGCTGGAGCAGTATAAGGTGGATGGGGAGAAATTTAGTACACTAGTACATACGGTACATACTGGCACTATACTGGTCTCATTATTGAATAAATTATTTGCTGACAATAATAATCTAACCTGTAATTTCTCTAGAGTTCGGGACAAAGATGAAAATATCCACACAATAAATGTCGCATCGAGGATTGCAACTGGCAAAACCAGAAACAGCCTCATTTTCCCTGAAAAATCATTAATATTTCCCAGATGCTCGACAAGCTCCAGTGCCTCTGACGCAAGGAAATACACAACTCCAAGAAGTGCCACCTTAGAACTGATCCCACCAAGTGTGGGCCTCATCACACCATAACCCATAGAAACCACCAAGAGTAAAAGACGAGATACTGTCTTTTTCACAGCCGTAAATGTAACTGCCCATAAGGTAATTCCAATAGGCCTCGCTCCAGTTGAGTTAAAATTTGCATACTCAAAATACCAAAATGCCATCTCGCACATGCATAGTGCAATAACCGCAGTTATATAGTAGTGAAGTTGCAGAATATCCTTCCAAAACCGCACAAATTGTAGGAACCAAAAAAGACCCAAAAGAAGGTAAGCCAGAGACATGAACCCAAAAAAGGTCATAAGGGGCATCATTTTACCAGGTAAATACCCTTGCGGGTTTCGCCAAACAGTTCTTCCCGTAATAGTCATCCCATCAAGCTGAGGGTCACAAAACATAAAATAGAGGTAGTACATGCCTGTACGGTTTATGTACACGGTTTGGGTCACCATGCTTGTCTCTTCATTCTTTCCATCAAAAAAAGTCTGGATCCGTTTTGGCCACTCTGAATTATCGGATCTCGGGCGGATTATGACCTCCCCAACCTTGCAAGAAATTTGTTCATGCAATTCACGTGTGCAACAGATTTGGTCTGAGTTGAAGTAAGCACCGCCTATTTTGTCTCTATCTTGAATTTCCACTATTATGGCCTCGACTAGGCCAGTCTTCTGTTGCATGTCATGGTGTAATGCAGCTGATTCTTTTGTTCTTTTAAATGTGACTGATTCGAACCTGAAGGAGAGAAATTCAACAAACAAACATCAACACAAAGTACATAAATGTATTATATCTTCAAATTCATGAAAAAAGTTTATTTATTGGGTGAGAACCAAAGAAGATAAATCAACTTTTTTTGAGAAATCAACATAAAAAAGTTTATTTATGCAAAAGACAAGGCAACATTCAGACACAAATGCCCGAACAAATATTGCATTACAATATGATTAAGAGATAACTGTGCTATCAAGCTGCATTCTTAGTGAATTATGCCATGTTGCATTTGAATCATGTAATGCTGCTAAATTGTTGCACGAAAATGTGTGAAAAATCAAATACTAAGTTGCCAGTGAAGCAATACTAAGTTTAATATAAAGATCATTGGCTGTATTCTGAAGACACCTTACTGGATTTGATGTTTGACAGTTCAGTGCAAGTGTATGTCGCTACAAGTGACTATGTATTATCAAAGTCTGAGAGTGAAATGCTCAGAAGAGATATTTGACAAAAGAATATTTTAGATGTCATGGTGTCTATATTTAACAGTAACTCAGCAAGCACTGAACTTAAATTGCAATTTCATCTAATAAAAAGCTATCATGGAATCCAGCTATCAAATTGAAACCAAAACAACCGAGTCAACAAATAATGACGAATTTGTCAGGTTTTATAGCCAAATTACTAGAAACATCTAAAATCATACATTAAGAAAATCGTGAACCGACATTGCAATTACAAAACCAAAGAAATAATCATTAAATATAACTACTACCTAGTAGAGGACAAAATTCCGTGAATTACAATGCTATGCTCCAATTGGATATTATTGGAGATTCATCAAGTTTTCATATCAAATAGAAAATACAAGTGTATAACACAAGAACGACTGTAACATCTAATTGAAGAAATAGGAGAGCAATACACATTACATACCGGATGAAAGAGTGGCGATCGGAAGATTTGGTGGCCTCAGAAGCGTAAAGCCCCTCGCTCCCGCCATGGAAGAAGAAAGAGTTCGATCGAGGCGCGAAAACTCCCTTCGAGTAGTCATGGATCGATGCGATCGCGACATTAGGGCCTCCGATCAGAACAACAAACCCTAGCAAAAACCCTAGGTGATTGAGTAGAAGACGACATTGATGGCTTTTCCAGTGCATCTTTAGTTAGTTTTTTTTTTTTTTTTTTGTTTCGTCGCTGATTCTAGACTTGTAGTTCCAGTGGAGGATTAACGACTGAAAAGTCAAGAGTCAATGTGGTACTGGTAGAGAGATCAGAATTCGGGTTTCTCTTTTCTTCTCTTTTCTTTTTGCTGTTTCTTTCACTTTTGCATTCTTACCCTTGTAACTTCTGTTATTGTCTATCGAATGTGATGGGACAAGTGGACAACATAAAATTTATTAGTTCAGTGGTTGATTTAAGTTGTTAGAAATCACATCATTTATCCCATAAAATTCATTGTCATCTACTTTTCAAGGTTTTGGAGAGTTGAACAATTAATTGAAATGGCAGATAGGAGTGTGTTGTTAATTTTTCAATTAATTTTTCAAGTACTGGTTTTTTTGGTAATGTAAAGGCAAGTTAGAATGGTTTTTGACGTACAATCAAATGTGACTTAGCAAATAATTTATTGGCAAATTCTTCTATGCACCTAAGGACCTATTTGTAAAATGAACATATTTTCATTTTCAAAGTTCAAACAGTCGATCCGACCGTTCAACATTATCTCCATATTAAAATGTACTTGGAGGTCAAATTTTACATTTTTTTGAATTTTTTTACTATTATTAAGATGGGTACAAAATTCAATGGTCTGAATTTGACTAGTTTTGTAAAATATTTAATAAATAGTAAAAAAATTCAAAAAAATGTAAAATTTGACCTCCAAGTACATTTTAATATGGAGATAATGTTAAACGGTCGGATCGACTGTTTGAACTTTGAAAATGAAAATATGTTCATTTTACAAATAGATCCTTAGGTGCATAGAAGCATCCCTCTAATTTATTAATTTTTTGTTTACAAGTTTGTGATATCTAGTATGTATTTCGGAGTCACCAAGATTAATGGCCTAAAAATAATAGTATTTTTTGAAAAATTAAAGAAAATGTTTGATTAAATGAAGGAATATTTCACAAATCACAAGTTCTTCATAAAAAAAAATATTATGCTATCCCCAAGACCCCAAGGACCGACATTTTTATTAATATCCAAAGTTTAATACAAATTAATATTTATGCCCAGAATCCAGCCCAATATCGAAAAATGCCCAAACCGGCCAGAAAATGGCCGGTTTACTCCCCCCCTAAACCGGCCATTTTCTGGCCGGCTTACTCCATTTTTTTTTAGAGAGACACAATATGAAAATCAAAATATTGAAATCTAACTCTGAAAATTTGAAATTTTTGTTTAAATTATTTGTTATATTACTTTTTTTGATGTATAATTAGCATATTTATACTAAAATACGATAGATTAATTGAAATTATGTTGAATAACACTAAATTATGTTAAATTACGCTAAATTACATTAAATTACGCTAAAATACGGTAAGTTACGCTAAATTACAAATGAATAGGGACGATATCTTCACTGAAAAGGCGAAAAACGACGATGAAACTTCAAACGGTCATAAAACGGCGCTCGAGTGTCCGATTTCAGCAAATGACCACTTTTCGAAAAGCTTGCAAAAATGCGCCTCAAAACGGTCATAAAACGGTCATAAAACCACTTTTCAGAATCGCCAAAAAACAAAGGGAAGAGCCTCAAAACTTGAGTTGAAGTTTTCGATTAAGATTTTCATTTCTATCATTCAATCCAAGTAGCTCAGTAAATTAGTTACATAATGAACTTGCAGATTACCAATTTTTACTATTTTTGGAATTTTTTTACTATTTTTTATGATTCATGAAAGATGAGCAAAATCAGTCTACTATAGCGTAATTTTGTGTAGTGTAGTGTTTTTTTTTACCGTATTTCAGCATAATTAGCGAAGTTATTGTAATTTAACGTAATTTAGTATAATTGAACATAATTTATTGTAATATAGTGTTATTCAACATAATTTCAAGTAATCTAGCGTATTTTAGTATAAATATGCTAATTATACATCAAAAGAAGTAATATAACAAATAATTTAAACAAAAATTTCAAATTTTCAGAGTTAGATTTTAATATTTTGATTTTCATAGTGTCTCTCTCTTAAAAAAAAAAAAAAATTGAGTAAGCCGGCCAAAAAATGGCCGGTTTACTCAAATTTTTTTTTTTTAAGAGAGAGAGACACTCTGGTACCTAAGCCGGCCATTTTCTGACCGGTTTGGACATTTTTCGATATTGGATGGAATTCTAAGCATAATTAATAATTTGTATTAAACTTTGGATATTAATAAAAATGTCGGCCCCAAGGACCCAACTATCAAATAATATCAGTATATTGAGTAGAACTATGGTGAGCTGTGCTCACCAACGGTTTTGGTGAGCACACTTCCAAAAAACGCATTTTCAAAGTTCAAATAGTCGATTCGAACCTTCCAACGTGTTCTTCATATTAATATGTGCTTGGAGACCAAATTTTACATTTTTTGGAAATTTTTTACTATTTTTCTAGAATTTTTGAAAATCAGTGTTTTTTGAATTTTTTTGAATTTTTTTTTTATTTAATGAAAAGCTGATGATTTTCAAAAATTCTAAAAAAATAGTAAAAAATTTCCAAAAAATGTAAAATTTGGTCTCCAAACACATATTAATATGAAGAACACGTTGGAAGGTTCGAATCGACTATTTGAACTTTGAAAATGCGTTTTTTGGAGGTGTGCTCACCAAAACCGTTGGTGAGCACAGCCCACCCTAGTTCTACTCCAGTATATTATGAATAATTTCACGGAGCTCATAACTCAGCTATATTAATTAATTTAATTTTGTCATATGATACAGATTGAATCGAATATTTATTAAAATAATATTAAAAATATTAAAAAATACTAAAGTTCATAATATTATCTAATTATAATGGTGAATAACAATATTTTTTTCATAATATATATTAAAATATATGACATATATCTACTATTCGTAGGGGAAAAGATGGTATGAATAATATCCGATCCGTATTCGAAAAATTAGATGTGGATATCCGATATTCAAATATCCGTGTGAATATGGATACCGATATGGTTTTATGTTTCAATTATCCGTATCCGAATAGTAGATATATATCATATATTTTAATACATATTATGAAAAAATTATGTTATTAACCATTATAATTAGATAAATATTATGAACTTTAGTATTTTTTAATATTATTTTAATAAATATCCGATCCGATCTGTATTTGTATCTGTATCCGGCTGATATCCGACCATTATCCGTATCCGAAAAATTAAAAAGAAACATAGATATGGTTTTACCACTATCCGCTCCGTATTCGCTCCGTTTTCACCACTAACTGGGGATGGAATACAAATCTCCTTATTTCTATATCTCTAAATTTAGTTGTTAATTACTTAGAAGTTCAAAGCCGAATTCAAGTTTCATCAACAAAAATATATATTTGTCAAAAAACTGTATAGCAATTTATATACACAGTTTGTGTTAACATGACCTAAAATATAAATTATATAATAAGTACTTAATTACTAAAATAAGTTTTAAAATCTAAATACGTAACATAAATTGTTAGTAATCTGCTAGCGTACAAAATAATAAAAATGTACCGAACCAGACCAGTTCACATATCAAATTCACATACACAGCCAAATCTAAGATAAAGTAAAAATAACTGAGAATGACAACTAATATGCGATTAATTCAAGGTACAATATTATATGTTAATTTATAGGCTTATAGCTGATAGGAAGTATCCTGGGGAGGCGATCAAGTTGACTGACAATTTTTTTTTTTTAGGAAATTAAGGATCATGTCCCTATTTGCTTCATTGAAAAGTTACATTAGTGTTTGTAACAAGTTGGAAAAACAATGCAGCTCAACATGCTAAGTTTGCAAGAAAGAGATTGTTGACAAAAATTTAAAATGTTACATTTGTCACTGCTTTGTATAATAGCCTTTTTAATAACGGTGCAGGAGGTGGCTGAGAGGTATCTGCCGAAGGAGAAAAACGGTTCGAGCTAGGACCCACTTCAACTACACTCATGCTCAAATTCAGGAGGAGGCAGTGGAAGTTCTCACATCCATGGCAGAGATGGAGGACACCAGGCTCCAAGATCCTTTTTTAGCTATAATCAGGGAGGATTTTGGTCTTAACAGTCCGCTCAGTCCAACATCTGAAGAAGACAGGGATAATAATAACGATGTTGATTGAGATATGTTCGACTATTGATGCTTCTTTTGTTTTGTATGTCTTTGCAGGTCTATGGTTTTTAGAACAATCCTATGTTATGTGCATGAAACTAACTATAGCAGTAAGAGATCATTAAGAGAGAAGAAGTAATCTTGTTATTCACTGTATATGTTTACAGAAGATACTATCCAGTATATAAAGCCGATTACAGAAGCTTATGCTGTAAGCTAATCTCAACTAACTAACTCTTAACCACCTGATGTAACTAACTCATCAAGTGTAACTAACTAACTAACTAAGGTATCTTATCAGCCCCCCTCAAGCTGAAGGTCGGGTAGAGAGCATCAGCTTGGACCGAAGAGATAGGAATCGGAGAGAAGAAAGGCCTTTAGTCATGATATCGGCTAGCTGATCCTTGGAAGTGATGAAGCGAATGAGAAGTGTTTTGTTAACCACGCGCTCTCGAATAAAATGGAAGTCTATCTCAACATGCTTTGTGCGGGCGTGGAACATCGGGTTAGAGGCAAGGAAAGTAGCGCCGATATTATCACACCACAAAATTGGAGGAGAAGAAAGGTTGATGTGTAATTCGGCCAAGAGATATTGAAGCCAAACAAGCTCGGCACTAGCCAATGCAAGGCTTCGATACTCCGATTCGGTGCTTGAGCGAGAGATAGTCGGTTGCTTCTTTGAACTCCAAGAGATCAAATTGGACCCGAGATAAATGCAAAAGCCCGAGGTAGACTTGCGATCATCCGGACACCCCGCCCAATCGGCGTCACTATATGCATGTAAGACAAGCGAAGAGGCCGGTTGGAGAGTAAGACCAAGTGAAATGGAACCGGCGAGGTATCGCAAGATTCGCTTGACCGCTGTCCAATGAGAAGATGTAGGCTTGTGCATGAATTGAGAGACCTTATTGACCGCAAAGGCAATATCGGGTCGAGTAATGGTTGCATATTGCAATGCACCAACAATGGTTCGATAAAGGCGAGGGTCTTCAAGAGGAGTACCATCAAATTGAGAGAGAGGAGGTTTGGGAACCATTGGAGAGTCACATGGATTGGTAGAGAGCATATTCGCACGAGAAAGAACATCGCGAATGTATTGTGCTTGAGAAAGGTGTAGGCCACGTGAAGTTGAAGAAACTTCAATACCAAGAAAGAAGCTTAAGGGACCCAAATCCTTGATTGCAAACTTGGATTGAAGAGTGGCGATGAGAGAAGTTATAGAATCCGAATGAGACCCGGTAACTATAATGTCGTCCACATAGACCAAGACCACCAAGGTTCGGCCATGAGAGGAAAGAATGAACAAGGAGGGATCATAGTGAGAAGCATGAAAACCGAGTGTAAGCAAGGCTTTGCTAAGTGTGTGAAACCAAGCACGTGGAGATTGTTTCAACCCATAGAGTGCCTTGGATAAGAGGCACACATGAGAAGGGCGAGAAGAGTCGACAAACCCGGGAGGTTGTTGCATATAGACTGTCTCATGAAGATCCCCATGAAGGAAGGCATTGTGAACGTCCAATTGCCGAATCGACCACCCAAGAGTAATGGCAAGAGATAGGACAAGGCGAATGGTAGTTGGGCGAACAACCGGACTAAACGTCTCGAAATAATCAATCTCTTCTTCTTGATGAAAGCCTTTAGCAACTAAACGGGCTTTGTATCGTTCGATTGAGCCATCCGCTTTGCGCTTGATTTTAAACACCCATTTACACCCGACTATATTAAGGTTTGGAGAAGAAGGAACAAGAGTCCATGTCTTGTTTTGTTGTAGAGCATCAAATTCTTTCTTCATAGCATCAATCCAATGCTTATGTTTTTGAGCTTGAAGAAATGTTTTAGGTTCGGATTCAATAGAATTGGTGGAGAGAAAAGCTACATGATCTGGGAATTTTCGAAGTCGTCGAGTGTTGTCTCGAGTTCGAGTAACCATAGAGTGAGAGGGCACAGAGATAGGGTCGGATAGCACAGTGCTAAGCTGCTGAGAAGGTGCAGGGACTGAAGGTGAGTGAAAAGTAGGAGGCTCGGTCTGAGAATTATGACCATCAGGTGTAAAGCTGGGCTGAGCTGAAGAGAGGAGGTCAGGTATGGGCTGCGCAGAGGAAGGCTGATTAGGAGAATAAGAATGCAGAGGAATGGGTTGAGGATCAGGGGCCTGCTTGGTTACGGGCTGAGAGGCAGAGGCTTGCTCGGGTACTGATGAAGAGGCAGGGGCCTGCTCTGGGACGGGCTGAGCAGTAGAGGCATGCTCAGGAAAAGGCATAGAGATAGGGGCCTGCTCGGTAGCAGCGGCCTGGGTGATAATAGGCAGAGAGGAGCCTGCTCGGGGACTGGGCCGAATAAAGGAAGGCTGCACCAGAGTAGCGGGCTGAGTAGAAATAGGAGAAGACCTGGCAGTAGGCGCCAAAGGCTGAGAGAGGGGTAGCCAAGCAGCTGAACCCGTGCACACCTGAGAATCAGCTGAAGAAGAGCTAAACTTGAAAGGAAAATTAGTTTCATCAAAAATGACATGCCTAGAGATGAAAACCCGATTAGTCGGTAAATGGAGACATTTGTAACCTTTTTGTGTGAGGGCATACCCAAGGAACACACAAGGAAGAGCACGAGGTTGAAGCTTGTGGTTATTATAAGGCCGGGTGAGCGGGAAACATAAGCATCCAATAACCCGCAAGAATGTGTAATCGGGATCTCTTTTAAAAAGAGCATTGTAAGGAGACGGCTCAAGAGAAGATGAGGGTAGTCTATTAATTAAATAGACTATGCTAGCAAAGATATCATCCCAATAAGAGGTCGGGATCGAGGCATGTGTCAAAGTTGCAAGTGAAAGTTCAATGATGTGCCTATGTTTTCTTTCGGAAAGACCGTTTTGTTGGGGAGTGTAAGGGCAAGAAATTTGGTGAACAAGGGAAGGGAAAAGGCGAGACAAGGGTTTGTATTCGGTACCTCCATCGGTTCGAATTGTTTTGATGGAAGTGCTAAGCAAGTTCTCAACTTGAGACTTAAAAAGAGAGAAGATCTTAATAAGCTCACTTTTAGAATGTAGAAAATAAATCCAAGTGAATCGTGTGAAATCATCAACAAATACAACATAGTAACGGAATCCATTATTTGACAAAATAGGGGAAGGACCCCATACATCGGAATGTACAAGTTCCAAGGGAGAAGAAGAAGAAGAAAGACTAGAAGAAAAAGGCAATCTATGAGCCTTTGCCATACAACAATCATGGCACAAAGAAATTTTATTAGAATCACAAGGTAAGCTAAATGATTTCAACACATAAGAGGTTGTAGAAGAAGATGGATGGCCAAATCGAGCATGCCAACAATCGGCCGATGCACGAACTCCAAGAAAAGCTTGAGGTGAAGAGGGAAGAGTGATGGTGTAGAGCCCATGAACAAGCTTAGCACGAAGGAGAAGGGTCGAGGTGAGGCGGTCCTTAATTAAGCAAGAAGAAGAAGAAAACTCAATCATAAGTGAGTTATCAAGTAATAGCTTGGAGAGGCTTAATAAATTTTTGGAAAAATAAGGAACATGAAGCACATCACGTAACAATAATTTGCAATTTGACAATGTAAAAGAGGAGGAACCGATATGTTTAATCGACATACCCGTACCATCACCAATGTGGAGCAAGTCAACACCCTCGTATGGTAAGAAGCTCGAGAGATGGTTCAAATCATTAGTGACATGGTGAGTTGCGCCGGAGTCAAGACACCACTCGGTTTGAGAAGAAGAGGTAGAAGGTGGTTGAGGTAGTGCTGTATAGGCTTGAAAAGATGAAGAAGGTGGCTGAGTATCAGGAATCGGATCAAGTCGGTACCAACAGGCTCGGGAAGAATGTCCCTTTTTGAAGCAGATTTGACATATAGTATCCTTGTCTGGATTCGGAGGCCTGGTGTGAGGAGGTACCTGAGCCCGAACTCCTGGAGGGTTAGGAAGAAGAGGTGGCTGAGCAGGCCGAGGCCCATAGGAAGGATTGGGCTGAGTGTAACCTCCTCTGGGTTTATGTGAGTAGTTTCCTCTAGTGTTATTCTGCGAGAAGCCTCCTTGAGGTTTAGTGTTGGTTCGGGTATAGAAGGCAGCAGGATCCGATAAGGAGGGAAGAGCTGAGGCGACGCCGATTTGAGAGTTCAGGAGCGATTCTTGACTCAGGAGAATCGCCTGAAGGTCAGTGATGGAGAACGGCTCTTGGCGAGTGGTGGCTGCCATAACGAAGGGGTTATACTCCGGACCGAGGCCATGGAGAATGTGCATTGTCAGATCCTCTTCGGAGACTGGGGAGCCAATAAAGGCCAGCTCATCGGCAATTGCTCGAATTCGATTGAGATAGTCAGAGCAATTCAATCCTCCTTTGGTTGTTGTTTGGAGCCGACGGCGAAGTTCAGATCGGCGAGCGCGAGAGGTGGCAGAGAATGATCCTTGTAACAGTTGCCATAGCTCCCTTGAGTTCTTGGAAGAGACAACCTCAGCGAGCATTTGCTCAGATAATGAAGACCGAAGCCATCCTAGCAGCAATTGGTCCTGCTTGTGCCATGAGAGATAGGCGCCATTGAGAACTGAGGTTGAGTGATCTCCTGTGGTGGTGGTAATGGTGGGAGATGGCGGCAAGGAATCAAGAAATCGATAAAGCCCGTAGCCATGAAGAATTGGGACAATCTGTGATTGCCATGCTAGATAGTTATTCTTCGTCAATTTTGTTGCAATTGGGAGATTTAGAAGAACGATTGCATCGTTAGAGGAAGGGGTAGAGATAGTAGAAGAAGAATTGGAATTGGGATCACTCTCCTCCATTGGAGAGGCTCTGATACCATGAAACTAACTATAGCAGTAAGAGATCATTAAGAGAGAAGAAGTAATCTTGTTATTCACTGTATATGTTTACAGAAGATACTATCCAGTATATAAAGCCGATTACAGAAGCTTATGCTGTAAGCTAATCTCAACTAACTAACTCTTAACCACCTGATGTAACTAACTCATCAAGTGTAACTAACTAACTAACTAAGGTATCTTATCAGTGCAGGTTTTATTTTGATGTTAGTTTTTTGTTGTTTTGGTATATTTGTGGATATTTTGGTGGTATATGTTTGTAACTGACAATATGAATGAGTTTTAGGTACCTACTTTAGATACTTAATCTCAGCCTTGATGATTTCTAATGAAATCGGTGGATCTTGAATCCACTACTTCTCAAAAAAAAAATATATAAATTTCCTACAAGAAGTGATATAGAAAGAGGTTCAAAATACACTTTTTATGTTTAAAAACTCTTATAATTGATTGTATTAATACAAAATTAACAATGTCAAATTAAAACTAGAAAAACAAAAGGATCTGAAATATTTTTTCAACCAAAGCTGAAAATTGTATACATGCCATTGTTCAATATAATAAAGAGGCGAAGGTTGCTTTCCAGAAAGAGGAGAAAGAAGGTTTAATGAAAAACACGAGATATAATTAGGAGAATAAGAAGAACAGAGATTACGTATGGCGATTATAGAGAAGAGTTGTGCAAGATATAGAGAATTAAAGATTGAGCTTAGATTGTAATTAATCTTCAAGCTTTTTTAAAGAACGGATTAAATTTAAATAAATGAAAGTATGAAACATATCGAAGGTTATTGAAGAATTTGAAGGTTTTACAAGTTAGAAATAAAATGGATAACAGAGCATCTATAGAGAAGTAAATAATGTGGATACAATTGGAAGGGAGATGAACCGTGTTGTATAGCCCATAATAATACAAGGCCCATTTTCTTATAATTTACCAAAACGGGCCTCAGCGAAGAAGGGATGCTATGTACACATGGATAAGCGTTTGCCCTAATAATATCTTATTAAGGGAGAATTGCTCATAGTCATAGACTCATAGGTGCTCTTGAGGCTCGTGGTTAAATTTTACCATTCTTTAAACTCAATTATGTTTCAGGGCCAGACTAATATATACTTTTATTAGTCCGCATGGGTAAAGACCAGACAAGTAGAACTTGCATATTTTATTTTCTAATTACAAGTTAATGATTAATTAATTAGTTAAGATTATTTCAGTTAAACTAAGAATAGGGGAAATATGAAAGAATTTCAAATTTACATGGAAAAATAAGATATATGAGACTTTGATGAGGACATTGGAAATAAGAGAAGTTTTAATGGGTAGATGACCAATTCACCCTAAAATTAACATTGAGATCCCTGAGTTATTAAATTAAAAATTATTTCTGAATATATATTATAGACAAATAAAAAAATATATAACATAAGGCCTTCTGTGTTATTGCCTCAAAAACCTATCGTATAAACTTCAAACGGTGAATCTAAACTGTTACAACCAATGTACTTCGTTATTGATGCGATTACATGTCAAATTTATAAATTTTCGAGTTCAATTGATATAAAGTCAAGCGGTCAAAAAATGATGAAAATGAATGTATTAAAATTAACTTAAAAATTCATCTTTTTTGACCACCTGACTTTATACCAATGTATTCAAAAATTTATAAATTTGACATGTAAACGCAACAATAATGAAGTACATCAGTTTTAACGGTTTAGATTTATCGTTTGAAGTTTATACGATAGGTTTTTAAGACAATAACACAGAGAGTCTTATGTTATCCATAACACCTAAGTCTTACTCAAATATATATATCAGAGAGTTTCAACATATTCAAGATTTGTTGTTAGTCGTAAAAGATTGGTTGAATGATTTTCTTTTGAGATTTTTAGATATATGTCCATCATAACTCTATCAATTAGATATTTACTCATCATAATTTTAAAATTAGTTATTTTCACATCTAAACTCATTTATTTTATTAATATACCTGTTTCTCGATTTAATCTATTTAAAATACTAATTATTATTAATAAAAAGATAAAATGACAATATTGTCCTTCCCTTCAAACAGGAGTGGAACTAGAATATTCTAAACTATAAATGCATAATATGTAAAAAGATAAAAATAATGTGATCATTGAGAATTGAACCCAAGACATCACAAATATAAAGTGGAACTCTAAGTTATAGGCTACAAGCTTTCATTTATCATTTTATGAGGAGGATCACAACACATGTATTTTAATAGGAAGGGCAATATTGCCAGTTCATCTTTCTATTAATATTAATCAGTATTTTAAATAGGTTAAATCCATTTCAAATGGGTATATTAATAAAATAAATGAGTTTGAATGGGGAGATAATTAATTTTAAAGTTGTGATGGGTAAATATCTAATTGATAAAGTTATGATGGGCATATATCTAAATTTCTCTTTTCTTGTTTAACAAATTACTGTAAATTTTTAAGTCGTATGATAAACGATGAATATCACATCAGATTTTATCATCTTTTATGTGTATGACATAAATTAGATTGTAAATGTTTGTATTTCATTAAAAAAATATATTTAGGATATGCTTGGATCCTCAAAGAAATAAAATGCAAAAATAGTACTATTCGAGTTAGTGTGTGAGAATAAGATATGTCAAAAACAGTACTAACTTGAATGGTGTGGAGAATCATAAATTTATGCTATTCGGAACAGTGTAAATATTGTTTTGATTGTACTGTTTAAGATAGTGTTAACAAAAATAAACTAATTTGTTATTCCTACAAATTATTTAATCATTAATTTAATGTTATTTTAAAAAACTATTAAATTGCGTTAAATGACTATATAAAGATAATAATATTTATTCTGAATTAGTAATATTTTTAATATCCACACATGTCCGTAACAATTGTTGAATTTATAAAGTTCAATTTTTTTTAAGGTTAGTAAAAATCCACATATATCGATTAATAAAAAAAAGTATTTACAAAGTTTTTGACAGTCTAATTAATGACCATCCCCCTCAATCTAATTACATGGATCTCAATTGGTAGAAAGCTCATATAGTTCAATTATTGTCAACAATATTTAATACATATCTTCACATAAAGAAATTCGGAACACCTAAAGTAACTCAAATTTTGAGTTTGGATCCGGACCATCCAATTTGCTCTGATCCGGACCCCACATCAAGTGGCTCAAACGAATTGCTTGGCACCAAAGCAGTGTTTTAATATTCGGTTCTTATTTGGAAGGCCACCGCATACCGCGTATATGTGGCCGAATATGCAGACTTTTTGTTAAATTTTTAATTCCACAGTACTTAAATATAATAAGACAGCATGTAGAGAGGTTATAAAAATCTTCTGAGTGAGACGCTTGAAGATGAGAACAGCTTGGGTCTGATGGGTTTAGGGACTGTCTGATCCACTTTAAGATTCGTGCGCACGAATTTTAAAACATACACGAAAGTTGCGGGCACAAATCTTAAAGCAGATCGGACGGTCATGGAACCCATCGAACTCACTTTGAGTCCGATGGGTCGGACCCAAATTGGTTCCCTTGAAGATAACACCTACCTAGCGGGTCTGGAACTCATTTAATGAGTTATGAATTCGGATCCAAAACTTTTTTAATGGATTTTGAAGGTTTTTTAATTTTTTTAAAGTATGAATTCAATATTCGGTCCGAATAGCTATTCTCTATTTGACCGGACACTGAATAGGAATATACCGCCGTATATTCACTGAATATAGATGAATTTTAAAACACTGCACCAAAGCATATCTCCAGAAACCAAATCCAACGTATCTCCAAAGGCCTCCTTTTTCTATGCATCTCCCCCATTTGTGGTTATAAGAAATCGCCAACTAGGGATTAGTTTTAATCCAGCACAGCCGTGATATCATCCTCTGACATCAGCCTGCTGACGACTTCAATTTTAAATTTTCTGTGCATGGGCCCCAGCCTCTACTTCCTTGCTATTTCCTTTTGTTATTTTTCAAACCTTTTGCATATACAAACTCACACTTGACACTAACAGCAGGCTTTTGCATTTTGCCCCTCCAAAGAATTCGGGTATTTTTCCACCTTTATATACATTTTTTTTTTGTCATAAATTTACCTTCCTTGTAGATCCTGCATGAATTCCGTGTGCTTGTCTATGGACAAATTGATCTAAAATATATAATAGTTTTCAACCATCTTTTTAGTTTTGGACTTAACTTTATGGTTGCTAGTTGCTACCATGAAACTTTTTAAACCGTTCAAACAATTTTGGAAAAAACATAAATAAGAAGAGAAAGTTTTGGCTAATGGTACTTTTAAATGAAATTATAATCTCTAAATGTTCATAATTTTATGTTTTTATGTTACCTTATGTGGACATGAAAACAATTAATGTGGTGGGGGGGGGGGGGGGGGGGGGGGGGGGGGGGGGGGTTTAACGGGTCCTTATTTAAAAAATAAACAGAAAAATAAAACATATATACTTATTTTGTCACCAGTATAAGGATATATAAATACGAGTAGAACTAGGGTGCTCTCGAGTTCACCAAGCCCTTGGTGAACTCAAGTCCAAAACTCATCGGATCGGCATCAAACGACGAATCCGACCTTTGAAATCCGTCTACTTTACAAGTGATGCGTCTACATGCAAAAATTTTATTTTTTGAAATTAATTTTGCATAGAGTCAAGTGGTCAAAATTAGAAGGTTAATAAATTAATTTTAATGCATTCATTTTTTGACGTTTTTTGACCACTTGACTCTATGCAAAATTAATTTCAAAATTTAAAATTTTTGCATGTAGACGCATCACTCATAAGGTAGACGGGTTTCAACGGTCGGATTCGTCGTTTGAAGCCGATCAAATGAGTTTTGGACTTGAGTTCACCAAGGGCTTGGTGAACTCGAGAGCACCCTAGTTCTACTCTATAAATACCATGTCTTCAAAGGATAACAAAGCAAAAAACAAAAGTTCTGTTTATTCTTTATCCATTGTCCATATAAGGCGCTCAACTTCTCTACTTACCTTCTCCTTAAGAGTGTTCCGACGAAGTGAGAACAGAATAAAGGATTCTCATATCTAGCTACATATATATCTAGATAAAATAAATAAAAATAAGAAAACGAATAAAAGCCAGATATTTAATTGGAGCATGGAATCCTGTAGCGAAGGCCAGATACCGTCCGACCGTGCCGAAACCGTCATCCAAAACATAAACCAAGCAAAGCAAGGTACAAATCAGCTCAAAGACTTACTGAAAGATGTAATCAAATCCAATCCGACTGTCAAGAAAATCATGGATGCAATAAATGAGAATCTATCTAGCAGTCTGTCTGAACTGGACTGTTGCAAGACTGCATCAGATCCGGGCCCCACCGCCCGAGGTGGATCGGTCTGTTCTGACGATCGTAAGAGTGAGATATCTAGCGGGAAGAGGAAGGCGGTGCCGATACCGATTTCTGATGGAAGAGGTGCTAGCCGGAGAAGGTAATTTGATTTTTATTAATTAGCATATAGCAAATTAAGTTCTGCTTATTGGCCTGGTCATACAAAATAGTTCTAAGGATTTGTCATTTTTCTCCTTAATTATGAGAAAAAAATGATATTTTAGCAAGGTTGTTTACTAACCACTACACATGCTCCATATCATTACTGTCTAGATAATTTTAAACAAATTAGAATTTAGGTTAATAGAGATTAGCACAAAGCATAAAATAATGAGATGTATATAATGAATTTATAAATCTATTAATATATTACAGATATATGTAGGACCTTGTTTTTTTTTAGTAGGAAAAATGGTCAAACGTTGTACCTTTGCCCTTATATATGCTGAACTTCTATGAATGATCGTTTAATTATTTTTTTGAAGGTAAACGATCGTTTAATCTGTTTATACCATTTCAAATAGTAACCTGTGCTTGATGGAATCAAATTAATATATATATTTTTCCTATAATATATATACTTGTCTTGAGCAGATCACAAGCTTCTCCTGGGAAGACAACTATTTCTAGTACCTTAGAAGATGGCCATACATGGAGGAAATACGGTCAGAAAATTATTCAAGGGTCTTCACACTACAGGTGCATATATATATATATATAAACACCATGACTACCTTTTTGTATATATTTTCAACACAATTTTCTTGGCCTGGCTAATTTATAACTTTATCCATGGGTAAATCTAGATATCGTTGAAATATCTAATTATTGTATATTGTTATTGTTTGAGCTTATTATTGCATGCCCTTCACTGTAAATCAAGGGTAACAAGCATAGCTTCATTTTTTTAACTTCCTTCAACTTCACTTAATTATATATGCTAAAGCATATATATATATATATTAATTGTAAATGGGTAATTGCATGCAGAAGCTACTATAGATGTACACATAAACATGATCAGGGTTGTCAGGCGACCCGACAAACGCAACGATCGGAGGACAATCCCTCCAAATACAACATCACATACATTGGTGTGCATACATGCCAAGATCCATCCACTTTACACCAAATCATCGACATGCCTGACTCGAAAGAAATCGGCAACTCAT
This sequence comes from Carex littledalei, assembly GCA_011114355.1. NCBI lineage: Eukaryota > Viridiplantae > Streptophyta > Magnoliopsida > Poales > Cyperaceae > Carex > Carex littledalei. Next base: position 9,091,764 of record CM022090.1, on the reverse strand, counting down.
TTCTCATCAAGTTTGGATCAAACAATTACAACAGACCCACAAAAATTATTGGGCAGGAACAGCAAAGGCCAATGCCATCGCCCCTCCAATCTCCCGGCACTCAAGGTTGTAGTGAAGAGGTGGTGAGTAGCCTCACACCCGGTAGTTCACCAGCAGATTGCTTCATGCTAGGAGATGAACTAGCTGCATTAGTGGGGTCCACATGGCATACACTTAATGTCAGCTCAATACATGATCAGGCAGACATGTTATCCAGCCTCCATTCTTCTCCAAGGAGCTTGGAGATGGGGTTCATGCCGAATTCGTTTGCTCTACAGCTTGATCAAGATTGCATGTTATTTGGGTTCGATAATGAAGACGATGATTTTCCTTCAAGTTGATATAATTAGTGCACGCTTAAAATATATTAGGTGCATGTATATATGTTAACAGATGAATTCATGCGCATGTATGAATTGCACTTGCATATGATGGTTTTTGTATGATATGTGATGTGATGGCAAGTATGTAGGGAAGCTGCATGAGCCCTTTATGTAATTGACTAACTAGTAAGTGGTGTGAATATAATTATTTAAGGGGAACTTTTGGTTTGAATTTTGGAGTTTACTAGTAAACTGATGATTTATAAAAAAAATGTAAAGAAAGGCTACTTTTAGTTATGCCATTATTATGCTTTATATGAATTAAGAGGAAATTTTCATTTTAGGATGAATTGATGAATACTCAACTGATATTGTAAGTTCTTTTTGTTGTACATCTCCACTTGCTATAAGTTAATGCTCCGTGCCCTACACGGGGGGTTTTATTTACGCACTAGCTAGCTAGTAGCTAGACAATTTCATAATGTTACACGATTAATAACCTCACAGCACATAGGTTGGATAAAAATCATTAATGTCAAAGGAGATGTCAGAGAAGTGATTAATTACCTTAGATAATTTCATCAGAGGCAGATAAACAAATATTTTAATCAAGTTTCCATTTTTCTCAACTTGTCCTTACATAGCAAATTAATTAGATAATAAATTTTTGCTATGATTTCTAACACAATTGTGTGACCACACCTTCGTCATGCTTTAGTGCCAGTTAATTAGTGTTGGTTGATTTGAATTAATAATTAATAAATAGAAGGTAATAGTATATCTAGCAGCTGAAGTTTTTTTAAGTAAAGGTTGAAGGACAAGACATCCAATTATTTAATATTCACAAAGAATTGTCTCTTTTGGATTTCGAACTTGCATCTTTCATATGGAAAGCAGTCTTTGCCACTAGACCAAAGGCTGGTTATCTCTTGCAGCTGAAGTCTCTTGAATTGAAACAATTGCTTTCATGTTAATTTGTTACATTTAAACACCCCCAACTCGAAGTGTCTCTCCTAGATCACCGTCTAGAGATAGACTACGGTTTGCTGAGTCTATCCCCCTATTATACATTCTAGATGTCAATCGCCTGAAGTTAATTTCTCAATACGTGGATTTAATACTCTAGAGCGGAAAAATTATGATTTAATATGTAAAAAATACAAATTAAATTCCTAACATATGAGAATCTCTCTAGTAACAAAAAATACGAAAATCTACTTGTTTTCTGGATTCCAGTAGTTCAATTTATAGGTAAAACAGATATTTATGATGGACCAAATTAAATGGTACTACTTTTAAAGATTTATAAACCTTAATTTCTACTTACGTTCAGATCACAAGCGTATGATTCTATCGTGTAGATTGATTGGAGTGTCGATCCACAGGGATAGTGTATTAGATTTTAAATAATTTTTACTAGTCTACGTTATCGGGTTTTTGGAAATTTGAGGTGGTGGTGATAAATGCAATCAAGGTATTATAGCTAGCATAGGTAAAACAGTAGATAGAGAGCCTCTAGGGTTCAGGTTTCATGTCCTTCTTAATTATGCAAAATACATGTTTCGATGTTTTTCTATGTCGCATGCGGCACTGTCACCGTCAACAGTCGTATGCGGCATGGATTGCCCCACAGCTACCCCTCATGCGGCATTGTCACTACCCGCAGGGCGTACCGGGTGTTTGTTTATGAGATCGACTTTTGGGCTATCAAGACTAAAGTATTTTAGGTACGCAACTATATTATTTCCCTATACTACCCCGTAGTTGAAATATCCCAAAGACCCTACTTAATCTAAGTACTTTCTAATGTTGTTTAAAGTACGATTTACGCTATCCTGCCAAGGAAGCCCACTGGGTTCTAACCCTAGTCTTTGAACAGCTGCCAAGTCTCGTTGACCGAAGTGTTTGTAGTACTTACATGCATTATCCTTCTCACACAAGGATGCAACGACTTAACACCTATTGGTATGTGAAGATCATTGGCATATAGTAGACAGAACTATGTATGCAAGGATATAATAAAAAAGAAATTTAAAGTGCAAAGGAAAACTCAAACCATAACATAAATAAAACATAAATGTATATTAAAACATAATCAAGAATTCAAGTACAACCCTCATCCTAGAGAAGAAGTTTAACTTCTCATGGCCATGGAAAAATAAAAGGAATAAAATAAAGAGAACATAAATTACAACCCAATTGAAGATGGAATAACATCTGCCTATTTAGATGACGTCTTCTTCTCTTGCTTGGCTTCTAATGGCTATCATTCTCTCTCTAAGTAACTCTCTAACCTAACCTAACAATGAGGATTACTAGCTACAATTCCGGACTTGACACAATTAAACACGCACACTAAATTCTATTACAAGAGGGGTATTTATAGCCTTCCTAAACGAGAGGTGGAGTAGTGGAAGTAGTGGAGGACGTGAGGTCCACCCATGATTGGATAGATGAAGCCAAAAATAGCTTGGCTCTTCAGAAAACGCGTCATTCTAGAAGGCCCATCAGGAAAATGCGTTCTTCTAGAAGGCCCTTCAGAAAAAACTTATTTTTAGGACAGTCCACGGATCATGCGACCTCAGAGTATGCCGCATGCGGCATAAAGGAGGCCGCAGGGCTTCCTGACTTAGCGGATTTTCTTGTATTTTTCACCATTTCGCATGTTGTGCACTTTGTGTGAGGTGTTGCATGCTCCATGTAATGTCATATTTTGACGTCCTACTCAGAAATCGTCTAAATATGACATTTTTGCTATGATTCTGCCCTAAAAAAACAACTTTCTCCAAAACCTGCCAAAAATACCTAAAAACACATTTGCAGTAAATAAATTGTGAAAATAGTTACTTTGCATTCGCTTTTCACTATTTTTCGGAAGAAAAGATAGTGATCCCGCTATATGTTTTGGCCTCATCAATTAATATACTGGTAGAAAATTACGTAGGAAGCAATTAAGACCACAACCCCATACACATACACATGTGTGCGGGATCTTGAACATGACCCACTTCACCCACATTCTCCAACCCGTCAGCTCCCAAACGCTGACCAAACATGGGTGGTTATTTGGATCCGGTATAACTCAGAAGGACGCTGACATGTCCTCCCTTGCTCATCTTCAGTTTTGGATTCAATTTGGCTTGTCTTCCAGCCGTGTCAATTCATTCTCTCTGTAGAAGATCAAGATACATTCCATTACTCTGAAAATTTTATATTCACTTATTTATTTTGATTTAATCCAACAATTAGCTACCTGGATATGATAACTATGAAGCTTAATTAGATGTTAAGTATCCGTACCATCAATTGGGCGGTAGTCATCGTTACTTTCACCATCCTTTTGATAAGAATCTGTGTTGGCTCTTGCTTGTTTGACTGGGATATCCATTAACCATACTAATAAATACCCTTTTTTAGTATTTCAATAGTACTAATCTAATATTACTTTCAGCATCACGACAAGTAATTTTATTGCCTTTCATTATCAGTGTATATAAACTCGATCGGTTAATATCTTTCTTTGAGTAACTACCACTTGAAACCTACTTAATTTCCTTGCTCTTCCTGTTGGACCCCTCATGGCTCGTCATTTTCAGGTAGGTTACCTTTTTCTTTTGTTGGTTGTGTTGTTTACACAGATCTAGGGGTTAATTTCCTTGCTGTGGTTATTTTACAAGTTGCAATTATGTATTAAAACTTAATGTAGATATATCAAGAACTTTGATTTTTATTTTATACTTGAAGAAAATAAATTGTGAATTTTTACTCAAAATAAAATAAATTGTGAATTGGAACTGTTATTTTATTCTTCATAGACATATGCGCATAAAAATTATATAATTTTTCAAATTTTCTAATTATAAAATACAAAATTCCAAGAATGAAAAATAGATGCATTAATTAATACTTATCCATTAAAACATATTGATTATTTTTCAGCTTATCTTATATGCCAAAAAAAAAATTGAATTTTTTACCCTTTTATTGGAACACACACACACACCCCTCTATTTGCTTGTTTGTATATCATTTTTTTCCACTTTTCAAAGCTTATCCGGTGGCTGCTTATTACTAGCTACTAGGGTGAATTATCAGTGAATCATTGACCGTTTGAATAGTTTAATTTTCCTATTAAATAGCATGTTTTTTCCTTGCTATTCATCGCATTAATTATTGGGTTATTAAAAAATGAACGGTCAAATGTAGGTCAGTTCTGTTCTCCAGATTTAAGAGCGGGCTTCATTGCGTGATAGGGCTGTCAACGAGCTGGGTCTTAGCTCGGCTTGCTAATTCTGGACCGAGCTCTTACCGAGTGAGCTAGACCTATAGCACCCGAGCTCAAACCTCAGCTCATAATCGTGACGAGCTAGCCCGAGCTGGACCGAGCTAGCTCACGAGCTCAATGGGCTTTATTGGGCTGCTATTATACAAATTCAAAAATATTAAATTTTCAAAGCCCATTAATCATTTATCCATACAAATCCACAAGTATCAACACAAAATAACATTCAAGCCATACAAATCCACACAAGTATCAGCACAAAATAACAAAAATTTAAGACATACAAATCCACAGATAATCCAAGCCATACAAATTATTTACATTATTACATAACATAGCAATTAATTTATTATAAACACATTTAAACATACAAATTCACACAAAATAATAGAAATTCACACAACTTCATACAACTAAATTCATGCATAGTTAAGATTACAAAAATTCATACAAATTCATACAACAAGTGATTAATTTAAAAGTTAGAACCAACAAGCAACATGCCAACAATTTAGCCAAAATCCTCCAAAATACCAGAAAATTAAAATAACCCCAAGTCCCAACAGCCATGCCAACAACTAAGTCATGCCAAAATAACCCCAAGTCCCAACAGCCATGCCCCTATGACAGATTCAAATGTATGTATCCTTAAAATTCATAATAAAAAAATTTAAACAAGCAAAATATAAAGAGAGGAGAATTTGTTCACCTGAGGTTGCAAAAGATCAATTAATACTAAGATTACTCATTGATGTTGGAAACTGAATTTCCAAACTCTCCTCCTCAGTTGCAGCTTCCTGAAATTTAAAAATTCAATATATTATACATTGAATATATTAATACAAGCTAAAACAGAAACTGAAATTAAAAAATTTAGAACTCACTTGTAAAGTCTGCAATTCGGCCTTTGTGCCTGTTCTAATCCAATCACCCCCACAAACTAACATCTCAACCGTATCCTTCGTAAGGGAACTTCTATAATCATCTAAAACACGACCACCAGCACTAAAGGCCGACTCCAATGCGACTGTTGAGATTGGAATGCAAAGAACATCTCTTGCTATATGATACGGTTGATAGCAGCAATTGTTCATAGTCAATGGAGGGATATGAGTTTAGTAATACCAATCTACATAACTCCAACTTAAAAAAAAAACTGAAATCCTGATAATCTGATAATCTAGGGTAAGCATGAATATATCACAATCTAGGGTAACCATGTACCTCGACTAGAAACCACAGCTCGCGGCCGCAAAAACAAATTTGGTCTGTCAGCTATATCTCCAGTATTCTTCCCAGCCTTCTCTGTATTAATCAGAAGTTTAATTAGTTTTCTAAACAGTAAAAACAGTAAAGGTTACTGATTATTGAAATATGCTCAACTAATGGAGTATAATTCAGCTGGTCTGTACCGGTATGGCACTACACAGAGTACCATTTATCAAATCCATAATATGCAAATTATGTGCAAATTAAGTCTGAATGTAACCTACAATTACCTCTAAGCTGCTGCTAATTAAGCTCTAAGCTGCTAGTTTAATTGGAACCATTGTTAGTTTAATTAGCTCTAAGCTGCTGCTAATTTAAGGACAAATCAAATTTATTCACGGAATAAAAAAAAATGACCATTTCATTAAAAAAAAGAAAATAAATAAGAGATTATTAATTGATGACTAACCAAGTTTAGTCATGAAATGGATCAAATTATTCTCTCCGTTATTAGCCTGCCTAGAAAATGTTACACTTTAAAGCTCAAAATATTGATTAATATGAAAATAATAGGTATTGGTTGGGTTTTGCAAACTTGTTCAAATGTCTATTCTCTATATGGAATAATATATCAAATATAACAACCATAAGCATACAACAGCTTCTGGAAACGACCGACATTTTAGAGACTCCAAATTCATAAATTACAAAAGGAACAAGAATTCAAGACAAACTTCTTCGTGTGACTACTTGGTGTTTTTCCTTCGAGCCTTTTTTACATGGCTAACAAATTCAAATCAAATTAGCGTATTATGGCAAAGGTATGAGGTATCCAATGAAGGACCTGAAATAGAGGCGCAAGTGCGTAACCAGTGAAATGCTTTTGAGGCGTAAAAAAATCTTTAATTGGAAGAAATTACCAAAAAAAAAAAAATCTACAAACCTGAAATGCTTTTGAGGCGTAATCAGTGAGACTGCCAAAATCGATCTCCTTTTCTCCCTCCCTCCGCGCTATCCTCCTTTCGATCTCCTTTTTTCCTCCCTCTACGTCGCGAACTCGCGATCTCCTTTTCTCCTCCCTCCGGCTCTGCGGCGCTATCCTCTTTGTCCTCCGCCAAAATCGATCGGAGCTTTTTTCACCTCTTCGCTACTTCACCCCAGAGGAGAAAGGAGGAGTTCAGGAGAGTGGAGACTTGAAAATTTTCGAATGTGTTATGTGTATAGTGCGGCCGCTAGTGGAGACTGGAGAGAAAAGACACTAAATGCCTGAACCCTAAAACGCTAAAACTGAACGGACAGTCGGACACTACTGGGCCATATAAATTTGTATAGCTCGTTATGGGCCGAGCTGGCCCGGTCCGAGCTAGGTCTTAGCTCATCTTGTTAATTTTGGCCCGAGCTAGTAGCGAGCCAGCTCGTTAACAGCTCAGTCCACTATCGAACGAGCTGTTACCGATCGAGCCAGAGGTGAGTCACGAGCGATCCACGAGCTACGAGCTTTTTTGCCAGCCCTATTGCGTGATAAAGATATGGTATTTTATTGGGAAATTTTACAAATTGTTCTATTTTTTAAAATTTTCAAACAAAATACTCCTTCTCTAAAATAATTAACAAAATATTCTTGTGAACCTCTCATTTCCCCTCTTCCTCTCTCTATTCCTATCTCCTATTTATTCTCAACAAGTTTGACACCTCCTTATCTCTCATTAGACTTTAATTAGTGCATAAAAGATTTAAAAAAAAATACATAATTCAAACAACAAATTTTTTATAGACATGTAACAAATTTTTCAGTTAGATAATATATATATCAAATACATATTTTTCTTAAAGTATTTATATCAATTTGCATCATGATGAAATTATTTACACGATTATACAGTATGTCATTAGAAAGATAAACTCTTAAATTTATATTTTACTTGTTTGAGGAATAGTATCATATGGTTGTAATTTTTTAAAAAGACTCATTATAATAATTATATTTTGAGGAATTTAAATTATTTGATTACTGATGAGCATATATGCATTAATTTGATGTATTGCGATTCAAATTTACAAAAACAAACCTTTCCTGAATGCAAGAATCAAACACTAATATATATTCTCATTTCCATCTACTAATTGGACATCATCAGTACCGAAGATAATTGTCATTTTCATCTAAGTAGTGTCTTATATTACAACCAAACAGAGAAGAAAATATGGAGATAAATTATTTTTGTATTTCATATTTTGTACTTCTTATTTACATCTCAAAAATATTTATATTTTTTATGTAAAGTTTTCACTCTTTTCTTTTTTAATGATTATAAGAAAGTTTAATTAAATGAAACACTGTCAAATAAGTAAAATACAAATTTAAGAGTTTATATTTCTAATAACATAATTTCATCATGATGCAGATTAGTATAAATATTTTAAAAAAGTATGTATTCGATATATATGTTATCTCAGAGGCGGAGCTACTCTTTGTGAATGGGGTTAATTGACCTCCATTTATTTACAAAAATTTTGTACTTACACTCAATTTCTTATATAGTTTAGAGTAAAATATTACAGATACTGTAAATTGACCCCCATTCGCAGCATGAAAAATTTATATAATTGACCCCCATTCACGTTGGACCCCCATAGTCAGAAAGTTTGGCTCTGCCCGTGTGTTATCTAACTGAAAATTCGTTGCATGTCTACAAAAAAATTGTTGATTGAATTACATTTTTTTTTTAAATCTTTTATGCACTAATTAAACTCTAATGAGAGATAATGAGGTGTCAAACTTGATGAGAGTAAATATGAGGCAGAGATAGAGAGGAGAGAGAGGGGAAAGTGAGGGTCCCGCAAGGGCATTTTGTTAATTATTTTAAAGGAGGGATATTTTGTTTGAAATTTTTGAAAGGTAGAACAATTTGTAAAATTTCTCTATTTTATCGAATTGATGACCAGATCCAGTAGAGAACAAATTATACAATATTTTCACGAGTTTGTTTATATTTATAAGTATTTTAGTCAAATTATAAATAATAATAATATTAATAATAATAATAATAATAATAGTAGTAGTAGTAATAGTAACCGTAACAGTAATAATATGCAAAATTTACCGATATTTTTATTAATATCCAAAGTTAATTACAAATTAATAAATATACCCAGAACCGCTGGGTATTTCGAAAAATGCCCATACCGGCCAGAATCTGGCCGGTTTCTTCCCTTTTTTTTTTTTAGAGACACTATGAAGAACAAGATAATGAAATCTAACACTGAAAATTCGAATTTTTTATTTAAATTATTTGTTAGATTACTTCTTTTGATGTATAATTAGCATATTTATACTAAAATACATTAAATTACTTGAAATTATGTTGAATTAAACTATATTACATTAAATTACACTAAATTATGTTAAAATACGCTAAAATACGGTAATTACGGTAAATTACATATGAATATGGATGATATCTTTACTGAGAAGGCGAAAAACGACGACAAAACTTCAAACGGCCATAAAACGGCGCTCGAGTGTCCGATTTCAGCAAATGACCACTTTTCGGAAAGCTTGCAAAAATACGCATGCATTAGTATTGGCAATTCCGGTTTTGAAAATTCAGAATTGCCAAAAAACTAAGGAAAGAGCCTCAAAACTTGAGTTGAAGTTTCCGATTAAGATTTTCATTTCTATATTATTCAATCTAAGTAGCTCAGTAAATTAGTTATATAATGAAATTGTAGAATACCAATTTTTACTATTTTTGGATTTTTTTTATGATTTATGAAATATGTCACAAAATCGGTCTAATTTAGCGTAATTTTGCGTAGTTTACCGTAATTTACCGTATTTCATTCTAATTAGCGAAATTAGTGTAATTTAGCGTAATTTAATGTAATTTAGTGTAATTCATAATTTCAAATAATTTAAGCGTAATTTAATGTAATTCAACATAATTCAAGTAATTTAGCGTATTTTAGTATAAATATGCTAATTATACATCAAAAGGAGTAATATAACAAATAATTTAAACAAAAAATTCAAATTTTTAGTGTTAGATTTCATTATCTTGCTCTTCATAGTGTCTCTAAAAAAAAAAAAGCAAGAAATCGGCCAGATTCTGGCCGGTTTCTGGGAGAGGAGGAAATCCGCCAGATTCTGACTTGTATGGGCATTTTTCGAAATACCCAGCGGTTCTGGTTATATTTATTAATTTGTAATTAACTTTGGATATTAATAAAAATGTCGGCAAAATTTAACATGTCTAGCTAACTAAGAGCAATAATCTAGCTTACCTAGGATAATATTATTCGCTTTCTTACTGGAATAATGTAATAAAGGGCGCGGAAGATAAGTTTGCGTGGTTTCTCCACAAAACATAGATAACTTAATTACATATTTTGTCGCACTTGAAAGTTTGTATAATTATATTCATTTTAAGAAATAAAAACTTATTTTGTGATTTTACCCGATCAAAACTGAATTATTTTCTTTCCAGCTTCGCTACTGTAGCGACAATTGTAGCACTGTAGAGGAAAGGTAAATCGGTGATCCAAAATTAATATTATAATAATAAGCGGTGATTGCTGAAATGATTAAGCATGCCAGTTAAAGATGCCAACTAAAAAAATATCTTTTCAGGTAATAAATTTAAACAAATAGTTTTGAGTCTGACTTGGATTAACACTCCAAAGAAGAAGAAATTGTAATTGGCTGAAAATTAAAATAATGCATGCATGCGTTGTACCCGTTCACCTCTTTGAAAGGTTACATGTTAACATCAAGGTGTCCCGTTTATTTAATTGCATGCGTTGTACCCGTTCACCTCTTTCGAAATACCCAGTGGGACATGCATGTCCCACTTGGTCACTTTGAGTTTGATATGAGCCAATTAAATAAACTAATAATGAAAAAGTCCAAAATGATAAGAGCTGCATATATGCCTGTCCCACTTGGTGTCTTGGTCCCGTTAAAATCGGTTAAAAGGGGACAAAATATTTGATATTCTTGGAATCACATCCATCATTTTTCTATTTACAAGCACAATGGGTTACAATTTGGCATTATAATGCGATTTGCGGCGATTTGAAAAGAGCGATTTGAGGCGATAAAAAAAGCGATTTGCGGCGATAAAAAATAGAGAGTCAAAAACATAGAAAAAAACAAAAAAAAACGAAAAAAACGAAAAACAAAAAGAGTAATTAGCAATCTCAAGAAAACAAATCAAAGAAAATCTGATGGCGCAAGCCCACAAGTCTAGGATGGGCTTGTTATCGGATCGGTTCCGCGCCAAATTCGCATCTACAGTTGTTTCTGGATTTTCTGCGCCATTAATGGCGGATTTTCATACTTCGGGCTTCCCAGGCCCATTTCGACCTACATATAGCGAAATTACACAACTACCGTTACCGCAAATGCCTCGGGCAATCCCAGTAACACAGCCCCGATCATCTGCAGCGACAGTTCGAAGAAGAATCGCTGAGATTCGGAACCAATCCACTGCGAACCGTCCGATATGTATGAAATGTGGCGATCTCGGGCATCTGGCTAGGTATTGTAGGAATAATGAGCTGTGTTTCTCGTGCAACCGACTAGGGCATAAAGCCGCGGAGTGTCGCACAAACCCGATCAGTCGCTCCAATCAGAGCAGGTTTCCTCTCTCTTCCACTCCTAACCCTAGACCAGCTACATTACGGGTGAATCGGCCCCGATCTCACACTGACACACCGATGTCGATCACTCCACCACTGGTTACTCTCGTCGCCACACCCCGATCTCAGGCGATCGAGGCAAACTTGTTGCTCAGCTTCGTCCTTGACGACATTGCCGCCTGGGGACCCGAGAAGGTGGAGAACATCCTCCGCAGTCAGTTCGATCAGCACAGATGGGTAGCATCGGTATTTGATGAATTCAAATACCTGATTAAGGCTCCTAACCCAACCTGGCTAGACTCGGTGGCATCCCGCGGGTATCTCAGACTCGGCGATGTTCAGTTCCCGGTTATAGCCTGGGAAAAGGACTTTGGACAAGGAATTCCACTGCAAACGGTTTGGGTAAGAATCTACAATTTTCCGATTTTCATTGATGATTTTGGGGATTATGAGAGAATTCTTAACCCATTTGGAGCTTTTGTATTAGAGATAGACCCAGCCACACAGAGTGCTTACGATGTTAGGTTTGTTAGGATGAAAATTGCAGTCTGTGACCTAAAACTACTCCCTCAACACCACCTCATACCCTACCGTGATCCTGCTGGTGTTCTATACATGTACAATATTGACATTGAGGTGGAAACTGACAAAACTGAGGGGCTTAATGCGTGGGCTAGACGCAAACAAGGGAGGCCTTATCCCAATGGGACTGAATTTGGGCATAGTGAAAGGAGAGGTCAAGGATTTGGACCTGTACCAGGACCAACTGAAAACACTAATACTTCTGGACAAGGAGGGGGGAGTATAAGAATGGTCAATCTGAGTACCACTCCTGCTGGCCAATCTTTCCCTACTCAACCTCCACTGGTAATTACTCAGCAGAGGCAAGATGTTGTCACGACAGGGCAAGAACAACTAGTGAGAGACACTGAAGAAGCTATTGTGGATGAGGTCATGGACATTCTTAACTGGGCTGCACACAGAAGAGGGCACATTGGGGACCCAGGGGCTGGTCCCAGCAACATCTCACCCCCCATTGCTCTACCTACCACCACTCTTCTCCACACCACTACCATCCCACACACAGAAACCAATACCATCCCCCTCACAAACTCCCAACACATACCCACTGACACTGCATCCCCAAAGGTCACTCAGACAATCAGTGATGAAGAAGATGAAAATGAGACTATTCAAGCTAAAATAGAGAAATTTCAACTACTCAAGCAGGGCAAAGTTAATACACCTGCTAAGCCAGCAACTCACTGTACCCCACCCACTAAAAAAAAGTTCACTTGGGGCAGAAAGCCCAAACCTCTTTCCATTAAACTCACCCCCAAAACCTTTAAAAAACCTGGCACAGCTGCTGCTGGCTCTTCCACCAGCATGGGCTGCAATAGGTCTGCTAGGGGTATTGGAAGAAGACTAAGAAGTGCTGGAGGGCATACACCAGAAAAAGCCATCTACATATCTGACTCAGAGACTGCTGTTACCACTCCAGCAGTGTTAGACAACCCTTCCAGGAGACTCAAGTTGGCAGAACCTAGAAGGAGTTTGAGAGTCACTGTGCAAGCAGATCCTAATTCCACCATGAGTAAAGCTCAGAAAAGGAAAAATGAGGCAGGTAGCAGCTCTACAGGTATGAGCTTGATTAATACTTTTCCTTATTCTAGATTAACTTTAGCACAGATCATTGATCTATTTTTAGTATATCAAATAAACTTAGGCAACAATGTGGAAGATAGATCTCTTATTATCTCTAGTATCCAACAAATGGATAGAGCCCAATTTGAGATAGTCATTAGGAAAATTCTTAGCTCACCTAGGGAAACTGATCAATTAGCTACTCTCTCCTTAGAAGATTTAGATAATATAGCTCCAGTAGGTACTGATGTAGAAACTAATGTAGATAGTAGTGTAGTCACTCCTGTAGATAGTAGTGTTGTCAAAAATGTAGATAGTAGTGTAGGCAATACTGTAGTCAGTAGTGTAGTCACAAATGTAGATAGCAACACATCTAGTAGTGTGCTCACCCCCCCTTCATGAATTTAAATCTATTGAACTGGAATTGTAGGGGTCTTAACTCTAGTAGAAAAAGACAGATCCTTAGAGAGTTGTTAGTCACCAACCATGTAGATATGGTGGCTGTGCAAGAAACAAAAAAAGAGGATTTTCATAATAGAACCTTGAAGAACTTATCTAATAGATTAGATCAATGGGTTTGGGTTCCATCTAGGGGCAGGTCAGGGGGCATCCTATTTGGGTGTGATAGCAATAAAGTTAACATTATCTCTCACAATAAACATACATTTTGCCTTGATATAGTGATAGAACACAAAGGAGATAACTCCACATGGCAAATCACAGTGGTGTATGGCCCTGTGTTGAGGCATCTTAAAAAAGATTTCTGGGAAGAGCTTTCTCACATTAAAAATCCTGCTATAGCTTTATGGTTAATATGTGGATATTTTAACTCAATTAGGAAAAAAGAAGAGAAGTCTGGCTCTAATTTTGATGTCCCACTAAGTAGGCAGTTCAATCATTTTGTAAATACACATCATCTAATAGAACATAAATTACAAACTAGGAAGTATACATGGAACAATGGTAGGCATTTTGTTCTGTTAGATAGAATTTTCACATCTTTGGATTGGGACCAGCAGTACCCTTCCAGTTCTATCTCTGATCTCACTAGTACTGGTTCTGATCATTGCCCCTTGATATTTCACACTTCTAATAACATAACTCCTAAGCCTCATAAGTTCAGATTTGACCCCATTTGGGCTGAACAGGCAGATTTTGTTAGATTGTTGCCCAAATGGTGGAATGAAAAACCATTAAAAGAAGTTGATGTTGCTGCTAGTTGGCATAGGAAAATTAAAAATGTTAGAAAAAAAATGCAAGGATGGGCTAGAAATTTCTATGGTAAAAAGAAAAGAGAAAAGTCTCAACTAATTGCAATTTTGCATGACTTGGAGATAATCAGAGAGCATAGAGAATTTACCCAAGTAGAAGTCCAGCAATGGATAGATAGTAAAAATAGGATAGATGACATATATCAAGAAGAAGAAACTTATTGGAAAACTAGATCTAAACAGCAATGGTTGGAACAGGGGGACTCTAACACCAAATTTTTTCACACTATAGCCACCCACAAATCTAGAAAGAATATGATTCACTCTTTAGAAATTAATGGTAACATGACTAATAATATAAGTGAGATTAAAACTCATGCTTTAGGATATTATAAAGACTTATTAGGCACCTCAGGATTTAAGTTTGGGCATTTAGATAAAAAATTTTGGCACCCCAATGACATATTATTAGATAGTGAACAATGGAAACTTGAGAGACCTTTCACAGAACAGGAACTTAAACAAACAGTATTCTCCTCAGAGCCCAATGGGGCACCAGGCCCAGATGGCTTTAGCTTCAAGTTTTATCAAGTATTTTGGGACATAATTAAATCTGACTTAATGGTTCTTATTCACTATTTCTATGAACAAAAATTAGATCTCCATAAACTAAACAAATCTTGTATTTGTCTTATCCCTAAAGAGAAAGGAGCTACTCTCCTTAAGAAATTTAGACCTATTAGCTTAGTTAATTGTAGTTTTAAAATTATATCCAAGTTACTCACTATTAGGATGGAACAAGTTATGCCTAGGTTAATTGATCATAGTCAATCAGCTTTTCTCAAAAATAGATATATATTAGATAATATGATTCTTAGTCAAGAAATTTTGCATTCCTGTCAGATTAGTAATCAGCCAGGGGTGGTTATCAAAGTTGATTTCGAAAAAGCATATGATATGATTCATTGGGATTATCTTTTAGAGGTATTCACTAGTAGAAATTTTGGGCATAGATGGATCCAATGGATGACTTTATGGTTAAACAGTTCTCAATCCTGTCTTAATATTAATGGAGAACTTACAGAATACTTTTATTGCAAGAGAGGGGTTAGGCAAGGTGACCCTCTGTCACCTTTTTTATATATTCTAGCAGCTGATACCCTCAGTAGGATATTTACTAAAGGTAGGACTGCACATGTTCTTCAAGGGTTAGGGCCAGCATGTATAGATAATCTAGCCATTACAAATTGTCATTATGCAGATGACACCATTTTATTCTTAGCTGCTGATGACAAAAATATAGAACATGCTTGGTGGGCTATGCTAGCTTTTGAAGCTATCTCAGGCATAAAAATGAACTATGACAAAACTGAATTGTATACCCTCAATAATCCTCCCAATGTACATATACATCAGCTGTTTAGATGTCAGAAGGGTAAATTCCCCATTAAGTACTTAGGTTTACCATTACATAGAACTAAACTTCTAGTTAGAGATTGGAGATTTTTAATTGATAAAATAGAACATAGATTACCTAGTTGGCAAGGACAATTGTTATCCATAGGTGGTAGGGTTACTCTCTTAAACTCTGTGTTAACTTCAATTCCTCTTTATGCACTCTCTGTATTTAGAATACCTAGTGCTGTTCTTAAAGAGATAGATAAAATTAGACGACGATTCCTATGGCAAGGTTCTGAAAAGAAATTTAAGTATGCACTTATGAATTGGGAAACAATTTGTGTAGCTAAACAATTTGGGGGGCTTGGGGTTCTAGATTTAAATGAAATGAACATAGCTTTATTATTGAAATGGTGGTGGAAGTATAAAAACAATGAGTATCAAGGGATGTGGAAATCTATGATCCAATTCAAATATGATGTTTCTCCTAACACTCCTTTATCTCCTTTCTGGTCTAATGTCAGTAAATTAGAACAACTAGGTCAGTTGAGTGTTTCTTATCAACCAGGCAGACAATCACAAGTAAGGTTCTGGTCTGATATCTGGTACCTTAATTGCTCTTTAGCTACTAGATACCCTTTTGTACATCAACTTTGTAGGAATAAAAATATCTTATTAGAGGAAGTAATACACACTCAAGGAAATAGCATTCTCTTCAGTTCCACTCTTACTGGGACAAATCTCCTGGACTGGTTTGAAATTCTCCAAATCATAAGTGTTACATCCTTTACACATGATAGAGACACAATTTCCTGGAGATGGGAACATTCAGGGGAGTTCTCTACAAAATCTTTATATAATTTCCTTAATTTTCGTGGTGCACTAAACTTGTTACCTCTACTATGGTGGGCTCTCCCAGTACCACCTAAAATCAGGGTTTTTATGTGGCTCACTCACCACAATAAAATCCTTACAAAAAGCAATCTAGGCATTAGAGGATGGGCTGGGGACCAACAGTGTCTAATCTGTTCTGAAATTGAAACAGTTTCTCATTTATTCCTTAAATGTCACTTATCTCAACAGATATGGTTTTGGTTAGGGCAAAGCCAACATGTCATGCACACTTGGGACACTTTCACAGACATAATAAAATTTGCTTGTCAATTACCTGCTGTGAAAAGATCAGGCTTTTTACTTGTGCTTAGTGCTTTATGCTGGACTTTATGGAAACACAGAAATGATATGTGTTTCAATAATACCGCTCCCAAATCAGCTAGAAACATAATTTTACTGATCAAAACTCTGGTACTATTTTGGACAGGACATTTACCAGCTGTTGTTCAGGCTGCAGCTATTGACTGGCTCCCTGTTTTGGAAGATGCCATTCCACTGGCTAGTTACATGCCCCTGGATGTTGTTGCTTACCAAGGCCCTGATGAGTCTTTGCCTTCTGAATGAAGAACAAGCTATCTTACTAGCTACTACTTTTATTTTACTTGCATATCTCTTAGCTCACTATTATGTGGTTTAGTCAGCTCAACTCTCTCTTACTTCTGGTATTTAGCTAGTTCATGCAGTTGGCGCATATGCCTTTTATCCTACTATGCAGTTGTCTGGCAGCAGTCTAGCCTTTGGCTAGTCTGAACTGATTTTTGTAATTAACTGTTTCAGAAATGAAATGGGCTCTATGCCTCTTTTAAAAAAAAAAAATTTACAAGCACAATGGTTAGCTAAATAATAGATTCGGGCAGAGAATATGGTCCAATATTGATAATAATATATCACTCTTTCTTATCGATTGTGCTAATTTCATTAATTTAATTGGTTACAAAATTTTAGTGTCTCCTTGTAACAATCGCATATATAACTACCTATTAATTATACTAGTGCACAAGGTTCATTCGTGAAGGAGATTCTAATGGTCGTCATAGTAGGTTCAAAATTATTAACTTCTTCCTGCATGAAGGTCATGGATTCCAGAGGATTTTTTATTTGTTTTTTGCCAAGCACATGTTGTAACTTGTAAGAACTGCTATGCCATGGGAATGTGCATGTTGATTGCCTTTCATTGACTGCAGCAATGACTAATTGTATATATAGATATAAAATATTATTTATTTTCATGGCATCACCAACTATGCTTTGTTCAAAGCATGCGTAGGTTCCCTTGGAACAGGTTGTCTAATTTTATGTTTCCAGAATGTTCAATGCAAGGATCTAAATGCAAAGTATTTTAGTATCCCTGAAATTGTATCATCATTCCATATCCTGGCCCGCCCACAACTAACACTATTTATTATGGGCCTTACAGGTGGGCTTAATTAAAAATTCTTCGGGTTCAAAGAAACTTTTGCTGGAAGCCTGTTGTTAGAAATATTTTAAAAAAAGGGTCCACTCGCAAAATTGTTCCTTTCCCTATGCTTGTTTTTCTTCTTGATTAAAAACATTTTTTTTCCCTTGACCAACAACAGACGAATCTCTTGCTACTTTTCTAAACCTAAAAAAAAGCATATCAATGGCGTCTCCGGCGTTGTTCAACTCCTTGAAGCCGCGCGCACGCCCACAAATGACTGAAATCACGGCGGCAGCCACCTGGGGCGTCGCCGCAGGCGCCACTGCTCTCTGGATCGTTCAGGTCCAGTTCGTTTTATTTTTTATTTAACACTTTTTAGCGCTCCGATTGCTGTTTTAGCCATAGATCTTGTCAATTTTCTTCTTTTCGTTGATTGATCTGCATCTGTGCATTTATTTATTAATTTTTACTATTTTTTTGATAGAAATTCCTGATCGATATGCTTCGACTGATCGTAGGGTTCATTTATTATTGATCGCTGTTTAATTGTTGGTAGATCTGTCTTTATAAAACTTATAGGATCTTATTCTAGTGCTGGAATCAATGAGAAGCAGTGGTTAGTTTATCAAGGTCAAATTATCCAGGAACATTTTCTAGAAATTCCAAATCTATGCAATTTCTAGTGCTTGTTTGAACATGTTAAGTTGATCGTATATAGTCTCTGAATTGTTGGTTTAAAAGAAATAATGACTTGACTTATTTCATACTAAACAAGAGTCTGGTACTTTGGTTAATTCTGAATTAATTCGAGAGAAATGATATATCGTGATTGTTACCAATATTTTTCCACAACAGATTATTATTTTTGAATGTTTTTGTTTGTATATCAAGTTCAATGCTGGTGCCGCATTCATATGCACGGTTGTTGGTATAAATCTTTGTTTCTGTAATTAAACTTTTTTGTGCTTAATGTTTATGCGACTCTTGTTCTTAGGTCTCATTAGTTCTGATTGGTGAAATAGATGCATCTCTTTTTAATATCTTATAAAGCTCGCCCCCAGTCAAACCTGGTACAGGTAAAGCACCAGGTGCAGGCCGTGCAGCCGATACTGTCACCTATAGGTTACATACTTTATGAGTATACATTGATAATTGTAGCTTATTGCCATGCAGTACCAGTTATGAAATCAAATGGTTCTTTTGTAATGCCGTTGATAATTATACCTTTTCTAACATTTTCAAATCTTTTATTTTACATTGCAGCCCTTTGATTGGATCAAGAAGACCTTCTTTGAGAAGCCGCAACCAGAAGCTTAAATTTTTGTTCAACAATGGTTTTTAACAATTTTAAAGGTTGTCTGCTTTCAAATTAGTTTTCTGATCGGAGAGATGAAAAAGGAGATCAGCTAAATTTGTTCTAATAATACTGTACTTCTAAACACCTGTTTTGCTTTCCCATGATAATTGCCAACTTCGGCTTCATTAGTGCTGTTTTAAAGATTTATTGTTGATTATTTTCATAGTTGATTATTAATATTCTAAAGTTCAGTATTTAATTGTGTCAATTTTCGCGATATATGCATCTTATGTATTTGTATCTGCCCGATGTTAATTGCGGCCTATACAATTTAAAGGAAGGGTTAATTGATAATGTGCTTATTTGAGAATCTTGACGGTATATCTTAACCAATATTAATAAGAAGTTTTGATATCACAAAATTTTTGTGATACTAAATGTTGTAATAATTTTTTATTTGTGTTTTAATAATTTAAAACTAAAATTCCAAATTCAATTTGTTGATTTTTATTTTGTTAGGGT
The DNA here is from genome assembly GCA_011114355.1 of Carex littledalei. Classification (NCBI taxonomy): domain Eukaryota; kingdom Viridiplantae; phylum Streptophyta; class Magnoliopsida; order Poales; family Cyperaceae; genus Carex; species Carex littledalei. Next base: position 9,071,906 of record CM022090.1, on the reverse strand, counting down.
TGCTTTTAAGAATGTGCTCCATAAGAGGGGAGAGGAGAGAAGGGGTGACCGGGTTGCTCAAGCAATTTTACATTATTCACAAACTCAAATTTTGGAGAGGAGCCAAGAAAAAGGAAGGAAAACCAAGACATAAAATTAAATACAGTAATGTTTTTTTCCAATTTGGAGGGGAATGCTTCCTCTTACTCCTCTCCCTTCTCTACTCTTCTATTTCTTTGAATTTAGGAGCACACTCTAAATTAAATTAGATTTTTGAAAAGTCCACCTTGTGGGGGTTTAGAACGTTTCTCTCAAAAAAAAAAAAAATAAGCGTACTAATCTAAGACAGTTAGATTTTGACATTTTTGGACTCCTGATATTAACAAAAATAAACTCAAAAGAATTGTAAAATTTTCTGCTTAGACTACTTAAACATAAAGGTTCTTTTGGATGAAGGCTTAGATTAGTGAGAATAGTTAATTAACTAAAATTTGAGATAGTGAGCTAACTCAACTTTTGATTGGATTAGTAGAATAGCATGCTAATCCACAAAGACAAACAAAGAATAGTCAAGTTATGCTAACTCAAACACATTCAAACGTAAAAATAGTAGTTCAGAATAGTCGCTAATCCGGATTAACACTATTCTTTGCCTCATCCAAACGCATCCTTCAAGAGATCAGTTATTAGGCTTCGATAATTTCATAAATGCAAAAACATTGTAACATTTGGTGGCACAAAATGAATCAAGCTAACTTAGCGGTCAATTTCATAATATTTGAGTATCATTGAAAATGAATCAAGCTTCGTTAATTTCATATAATTAAAAATTCAAATTGTTTAATGAATGATGATAAAACAAAAATCAAATCTAAACGTTTTCAGTAGTTAGTACATTTAGCCAAATCCATCGTAACCACGGTCTATGATATGAAATTTAAAACTATTGATGATATATTTGATGGTTGTCAAAAATTGTTTTGTGCTGAGTCTCCTTGAATTTAAATATCATATCATGGTTGGATTATTACCAAGATTCCTGAATGTCCCGCATGACTTGGATCGTAAATAAGATAATAAAAATGAGGCAGAGTTGTATACTTGGGCAAAATTTAGATCGTTTGACATCAAATGGATGGTTTAAATCTCACTATGACCATCTAATTAAAGAGATCCATACAATTGGAGAGGGACCATTCACAATAATAGTTGCTAATTTTTTTAAACCATTTTATGGGCACATCGTACAAGCTGATAAAATACTGTTATTATATATGTGTAACGTGTTTCGCATGTTGTTCGCCAATATTTATTTGCAAGAAATTTGATCTAGTTTGTTTCATATTTCAAAATTAAGTGTAGTGAATAATGTTTTTTTTTTGACGAAACTGTTCTTAAGTCTTTATTAAAACAATAATATAGTACAAAATGCAGGTTCACATATGCATGAAGAAAAAACAAACAAATACATTAGCAACATATGTGTAGTGAATAATGTTAATATAGAGTGATGCTACGATGCTTTGGGAAGTAAATATGATGTTTTACTTCCCGCTCATATCTCTATTTTTAAAGTTCAAACAGTCGATTCTAATGCTTTTGTCCATGATCCTGTATATTTTATGGAATTAATGATTTAAACATTTACGATAGCCATTATATGAATAACATATTTCTGAGTAAACATTTCTTAAATTTGGTTAAACTTCGAATTTCTCAACATGATCTTTATATTGATATGTACTTGGAGACCAAATTTTACATTTTTGAAACAAATTTACTATTTTTTTAGAATTTTTGGAAATCAGTGTTTTTGTGAATTTTTTATTTAATGAAAAGCTGTGATTTTAAAAAATTCTAAAAAAATGTAAAATTTGGTCTCCAAGCACATATCAATATGAATATCATGTTGAGAAGTTTGAATCAACTGTTTGAACTTTGAAAATACAGATATGAGAAATAAGTAAAACAGTCTCTTTACTTCCCAAAGCATAATAGCCTATCTATATATATATAAAATTAAAAAAAAAGTGATATATTTTTAGTGATGGGTATAATTTCATTGAGGTACACACAATTAAAGTGCGCATTCACAAAGTGAAATACATCATTATACATGCACCTCCACAACACACAACTAATAAAATATTTGAAGTGTATCTACGCTTTGCTCATTCTATATATTTTATGGACTCGCAAATTGATTAAATGTTGCAATTAATTTAAAGTAACGTGCTCTGAATACTATTTAAGTATTACATTTGCACCGGCATGATCTAACCTATTTCACTAAGCACAAATAGGGTTTTTTCACTTGCAATAAATAAAATATTGAATTTTTTATAAAATGATGGTTACACCTGTATAGAGACGAAAGGAATGGAACTAAATTGCATATATATAATGTACCGTAAATGTATTCCAGCAATTTATTTTCACACCAGTGTTGTAAGAAAACGGTCGTTTAGGCCGATTAATCGGCCTATTAGTCGTTGGCAGTGATCAAACCGTCACATATTTTTTTCGACTAATCGACTACTTATTTCTGAATAATCGCTTGGCAATACCATATCCGTCAGACGAGCGCATACCGTTATTTACAATAATGATTCACACAAAATTTGGTTTTATCTTTTTAATTAGTATGATAGATTTCTGTCGCGTTGATAACACTGCTTTAAACTTTATACCTATGAATTGTTGTTTTTGGATTCAATCTTTCCACCAACTTTTTTTATCTGGTTCCATATCGATTATCTTGATTCAAATATTACATGCACATGTATTAGAACTTGTAATCATGTTTCAGTTTTTCATCAAAATAAGAAGGAAAAAAGAACAGAAAGACCGTAATAATAATATATAAAAAAAAAACAGTTGCCTCTCATATTATATATGACTCCGTGCTGTCATGAAATAGATGAATATGACATGCTACAATTTATACATAAATTATTCAATTAAAATGAAATATTCCGGAGAGATCTAAACTGAGGGCAGACAGGCAGGAGTCCGCATCTTCTGCGTTAACTCCAGAATCAGAGTCAATCCGATTCCAGGTGAAACGCACGAAGCATTTTTAATATTCGTGCCAACACATATCGACGATCCGAATTCATTCTGAAAATATATGCCCTCAATTATTGTTGTTTTCGTTCTCCGTCCCTGACCAGATTGAAAGAATCATTGAAAAATAAAAAATTACAGTAATCTTTGGTTTTGATGGACAGTTCACGGAAGCCACCTAACTCGAGTGCTTTTAGTTGTTAGCACTTAGCAGGAGATTTTTTTTTTTTAAAACATAATTAAAAAAAAAATTACCAAACTAACATGATTTTTTTTTTTTTTTTTTACAAAAATCATATGAACCGAATTGCCAATTCGGTCCGCTTGGTTTTTTTTTTTGGAACCGAAATAGCAATTCGGTCCTCCTATTTTATTTTTCCTTGCCCGACGCCTCTTCCCTTCTTCCTTTCTTCTTTCTCCTTTCCCTTCTCCTTTCTTCTTTCCACCCGAGACAGCCCCCTTTTTTTTTTTAACCCTCTCAAAATTTCATTATTTCTTATTCTAATAACATATTTTAGTATAATTTTGAGAGGAGAACAAGAAAAACTTCAGATCTACAAGTTTCGTTAGGTATGTGGTTAAATTTTTAATTTGAAAAAAAAATCCGAATTTTATAATTTTTTTTTGTAGAATTATTTAGTTTAGTTTGTATGGAGAGTAATTTAGCTTTCATGTAGTATAAATAAGTTGTATAATGATTTAGTTTATTGTAGTGTAATTTAGATTTTTTTTAGTGTAATTTTAGTAATTGTAGAATAGTTTGGTTTTTTGTAGAGGAATTTTGCAAGGAATTTTTTTAAAAATAAATATAGAATAATTTAGTTTTTTTTAGTGTATTGTAATGTAATTTAGAATTTTTTAGTGTAATTTTAGTAAATGTAGAATGGTTTTGTTTGCATGTAGAGTAATTTTGCTTTTATCATGTAGTATAAATAAATTGTATATTGATTTAGTTTATTGTAGTGTAATTTAGAATTTTTTAGTGTAATTTTAGTAATTGTAGAATGGTTTAGTTTGCATGTAGAGTAATTTTGCTCATATTCTTTTTTAAATAAATGTAGAATAATTTAGTTTTTTTTAGTGTATTGTAGTGTAATTTAGATTTTTTTAGTGTAATTTTAGTAATTGTAGAATGATTTAGTTTGCATGTAGATTAATCTTGCTCATACTTTTTTTTTAAATAAATGTAGAATAATTTAGTTTTTTTTAGAGTATTGTAGTGTAATTTAGATTTTTTTTAGTGTAATTTTAGTAATTGTAGAATGGTTTAGTTTGCATGTAGAGTAATCTTGCTCATAATTTTTTTTAAATAAATGTAGAATAATTTAGTTTTTTTTTAGTGTAATTTAACTAATTGTAGAATTTTTTTATTTTGTATGTAGAGTAAATTAGCTAATGAAATTTTTTATTTTTTAACTAATTGTAGTTTTCTTATATTGTAATTTTATTTATATTGTAGTGCAAAATGGATGATGAACAACCCTTACAACCCTTGTTGCAATTGCCTAATGAACAACACAAATTATACATGGCGAATATGAAGGTATTTGTTTAATATCAGTTTGGATTTAAATTTACTGATAAACTTGTAAGTTAGGATTAATTTTTGTTGTTTAATTTTTTTGCATGAATTTATCGTTCCAGCCTGATTATGCACTGCGTCCTGGTCCTCGCCAAATGGGCGTTAATTACCAACCTCGGATGAAACAAGGTTTGGTGAATTTAGGCTTGTATCAGATGAAGGATGTGACTCATTGTCATATTGATAAAGGGTTGATCACTGCGCTCGTTGAGAGGTGGAGGCCCGAGACGAATATTTTTCATCTTCCGGTGGAGGAGTGCACAGTGACATTGGAAGATGTTAGCTGTCTGTGGGGCTTACCTGTTGCCGGTAAAATATTTTTTGTTACTAATTTATACTTTTGTTATTAATTTATATTTAATGCAAGTATATGTTTATTTAACATCTATGTTTACAGGGAATGTCATTTCTGGACATACCGATGATAATTGGTCACAATTGATCGAAGATTGCCTAGGACATGAAGTGTATGATGGTAACGAAGATAGTGAGGATGAATTTTTTATCAAAGGGTGGAAAACAAAGGCGAACTCAATGAGAAAATTAAAAAATCAAAATACCATATGCGTCTTAAATGGTTGAAGGACCACTTTGGTGAGGAATTGACACAGCTTACTGCCCCGCAGACAATTACCGATACACACGAGCATATTGCATGGACTAGTTTGGGTCTGTAATGTTTCCTGATGCGAATTCAAGTTCTATCCCGATAATGTATTTACAGTTCTTAGAGAATTTGGGACCTCGAGATCAAGACTACAATTGGTGAGGTGTTGTGCTTGCCTGCCTGTATCGCGAGTTGTCCCGGGCTTGCAGAAAGCCAACGGCTTCGATTAATGGTCCATTACTACTGTTCCAGATGTGGTCTTGGACTTGGTTTCCTATAGGCCGGCTCAGACCCAAAAACGATTTACCATTTGGCGGCGAGGTCATATTAGAGAGACTGGCTTTTGGTGCAAAATGGACTATTCTGCATGAATGGGATGGCAACCCTGTGAGAGGTACATTTTAATAATAAATATTATATTTTTCAATATAATTTAGTGTTGATTCAATATGTAATTTTCATGTGTTTACAACTTAGGCACATCGCAATTTCGGAATCAGTTTGAGCGTTTGAAGGTCAATGTTGTCAACTGGAGGTCGTATGTGAGTTACTACAACGATCTACCTTGGCGCGGGATAAGAGACCAGGAGATATTTACATGTCGCGTGTGGTGCATCCATTTTTGGGAGGTAGAGATTCACTGTCCTGAGAGGGTTCTTCGGCAGTTCGGATTATTTCAGACAGTTCCTCCGCCGGCTCCACCATCCTTTGAATATCTTGAAGACCTTCGCTTATGGAACAGTGCGAGCGGTTTGTTAGATGACGGATTTAGTGTAGAATGGAGCAATCATTTTGAGGAATATATCGCGGCATCACCCGTTACAGTTGGAGAGCAGAGACCTTATGATATGGATAGGTACGAGTAATTTTTTTTTAATTTAATTCGGATCCAGTGATGAATTAATTTATTTAAAATTTATTTGCAGGTATCACGAGTATATGGATTGGTTCTTCAAGAACGGCATGCCATCGATTTATCCAAATCAAAACAATGAAGAAATTCTGAGCCAGCCAGTGCCAGAACCGGAAGGAGACGTAGGAGATCTCGGGTATGTCTCAGATGCCATGCAGCAAGCTCGAATATCTGTCCCACTGAAAATGGACTGTCGATTCTGGGTGGATAACCAAAAAATGCTTCATCCTTGTACGGCATCGGCACATCGTCATTAAATGCAGGACAAGGATGCTGCAATCCCCGATTAATAAAAGGAATAAACGATTGTCACTCCTTCATTACATCTTACATCATAATCTGATCCTCAATTTCGGCCATATCATCTTCCCCGACAACCGGGTCACCAAGGTCAGAGCTTGTGTCTGAGCCAGTATCATTATTCAGCTGGTCAAAATAATTATGCAAATCAACCGGCGGTATTTCGGGGGTTTCATCACAATATATGGGTGAATCAGTCACCGGTATGTCTCTGCTACTTCCAGGTACACTACCCGGGTATGGGTCATAATTGGTCTGACTAACAACTGGTACTGACTCAACCACTAATTCAAGAAGTTTAAAATTCAATACCGGAGTGGCATTCCCAAGCACCATATGCCATATCATTTTGTGGTCTATGTTAAATAACTGGTATTTTTCTGCTGAGTTAGGTGGTGCCGTGTTCAAACGTGCCCTGATTGTCAGATCGAACTGGCTAGGGAGCAAACGAATGCCAACATATATATGTCTTCTTAGCTCATCAAGACTAGTTGAGTTAGTAACAGGAAATGTGCAGGTCGGTGCGTCTGAAATTTCGCGTCTGTGGTACACATTTATTAATACTTGAGACATTTCCTGAACAAAAAGTTTCAAAATCAACGTTCGATATCATTTTTAATTTTACAACCTAAAATATGATCGTAATTGAAAAAAAAAAACTTACTACAATCTTCAGACGAAAGCTAGAAGCACAATGCAGGGGCCGATCTGTAATTTTGAAAACTCGAACTGTGCACCGTTTTCAGCTGGAAGAACCTAACAACAATGGTGGACAGAAATAAAATGGTCTCTGAAAAGGGAGAAGAAGAGTATTTGTACGATAAAAAAAATTATTGGGACCGAAATGTCATTTCGGTCCCTGGGCATTACACAAACAGCTACACAGTTTTTTTTTCGGGAACTGTGAAATCAACCGGGACCGAATTGCCATTTCAGTCCCAAAAAAAAAAACTATGCTAATCGGATTGGCAATTCGGTTTTTATGATTTTTGTAAAAAAAAAAAATGTAATCATGTTAGTTTGGTAAAAATATTTTTTTTAATTATGTTTTTAAAAAAAAATCTCTTAGCAGGCCAGCAGCCATGAGCCCAAAAGAGAGCAAAATCAAATAATAGGCTTTTTATAGCCTACAGCCGACAGATCGAGGCACTTTTTGCGCTGATGTTTGGCAGTTGGCATTGACTTTGACACCACCAACATCGTACATCTGGCACTAGATCCGAATCCAACGGCTCCCATTAAGCATTGACTTGCACGTTTTCCATGTAACTTTAAAATAGTTTTATACATTGGAAATCTAAAAACCTTGTATTAAACTAAAGTTACTAAACTATAATAACGCCAATTTTCCTTTTTTTCCTTTTTCTCTTCAGCGCTTTAAACAGACAGACAAGAGACGACGCAGTCGCCAAAATCCAAACGAAGCTTCTCATATATATCTTTGACGTGTCTCTCTCTCTCTTTCTCCCCTCAGTTTTAGATCTTTTCTTTTCTTTTTTTGGGCACGCAAAGGATCGAACTAGAGCTTCTCTCTTGATTTGGAGAGCTCGAAATTAGAATACCTTTTCCGAAAATTTTGTTTTCTTGATCCGGGTATTGCCTAATATTTGCCTTCCCCGCCTTTTTCGAATCTGTCTCATCTTCTACTGAAGATTTTGGATTGAAAACGGGGTTTAATTTAATTATACAGGAAAAATATAGTTGTGAACTTGTTATCAGAGCACGCAGCAATAGATCGAGTTTTTACTGATCTTTGCATTAAGTTCTCCGAATTTGAGGAGGATGGAAGGAAAGCTATTGTTTTCCGTATTGCTAACGTTTCTGCTACAACTCGCCTCCGCTAAATTCAATGTGGAGAAAAGCAGCTTACGAGTTACCTCGCCTGAATCTCTGAAGGATGTGTACGCAAGTGCGATCGGGAATTTTGGAGTGCCAAAATATGGAGGCACGTTGCATGGAGGTGTCGTATACCCCAAATCGAATCAGAAAGCTTGTAAAAGCTTCGATGAATTTGATCTCTCTTTCAAGCCTAAACCCGGTGACCTCCCCGTGTTTCTACTCGTCGATAGAGGCGGTAAGTGGTCTACATGAGATATTACTTTATTGGAAATTTGTTGATTGCAATTTTTTGGCAATGATTAAGTTCAAGGAGGTTTGTCTGGTTCTATGATTAAGATGAGATTTCTGATATATGGATTTAGTTTACGATTTGTTGTCTGAGTTATCCAATATTCAAAAGGCATTGATTGATTTTACCTCTTCATAGTGTGCATGCCTCAATATTAATTATCAGATTCCTGCAGCTAGCTTATGGTATCAGGTTAATGAGCTAATTTTGTAGGAAGTATTTTAGGTACCGCTATAGTCAAGCAGCTGTCTCCTGGCATTACTCTGTGTTCCTCTTGTCATGTTTTACCGGTGTTTTATTGACATTTTCTAACAAGAATTTGAATAGGGATATATCTGAAAGGATATAAAGTATGAATTTATTATTGATTCAAGCTCGTTCATTTTATAGCATAATATTTTATTTTAGCACCGCGGGATTGTGATAACAGAATTAGCTACCATTTGGGTTTGACCACTGCTTTGGCCCTTTTGACCTTTAGCGTGACATCAGTTGTTTTTTCTTGCATTTCAGTACCCAAATGCAAAATTTCTCATGATTGAAATTTATACCCAACTTCAGATGCAGTGAAGAATGTGAGAACTACTAAACCAAAAATCAAGCATAGTGCAAAATATAAGAACTGTTGACTTCCAAATTTACATTATCTTCGTACATGAACAAGTTTTAGTTGATTTCATATATGAAAATTCTGGCTTGGCTATTCATTGCAAATGACCCCCAAAGAGATGGCTACTAATTTCTGGACTTAGGGAAGTTGAGTATGATTTTCAAATACATTCGATATAATTTGCAAAACCCCAGTTTGGAACGTTTTCTTTTTTTTTCGATAATACTTATTTTCTTGTATATAATTTATTGTCCTACCTCAAACAGATTGTTATTTCACAACAAAGGCATGGAACGCTCAAAATGCTGGTGCCGCTGCAGTTCTAGTGTCTGATGACAGAGTTGAGCCGCTAATTACCATGGATACCCCAGAAGAAGATGCTTCTTCAGAAAATTTCCTAAACAACATCACCATTCCCTCTGCCTTGATAACCAAAAGACTCGGTGACAGTTTAAAGAAGGCACTGGACAGTGGAGAGATGGTCAACGTTTACCTTGACTGGAGAGAGTCTTTGCCTCATCCTGACGAGAGGGTTGAGTACGAGTTCTGGACTAATAGCAATGATGAGTGCGGGCCCAAGTGCGACATGCAGTTGGATTTTGTCAGGGATTTTAAAGGGATGGCACAAGTGTTGGAGAAAAAGGGATATACCCAATTTACCCCTCACTACATCACCTGGTACTGCCACATCCCTTTTTGTAAAATAACATTGGAATGGATAGTGTACACTGCTTTATTAAACAGTCATTTCTGGTCTTATACTCCCTTAAGGATGTAATTAGGTCTTTTCTGATGCCTTCTACCTTACAAAGTTGAGCAGTTTATGATATTTTTGACCTGCTCAGATGTTTGCAGTACTTCAAAGGATTTTCTTCGGCGGTCATAATCAGTGACCTTCCCTAAAAATACTGCTTAAACGCATTTGAAATTCGTAATGGAATCATTTCGACATTCCAACTGAAATTTCTAAGTTGCCCTTTGGAGTTCTCTTAGTAGAAAATTTGTTTGGTTTTTCAGGTATTGTCCGGAGGCATTTGTTTTGAGCAAGCAATGCAAGTCACAGTGTATAAACCATGGCAGATACTGTGCGCCTGATCCAGAGCAGGATTTCAGTTCTGGTTATGATGGCAGAGATGTGGTGATACAGAACCTTTACCAGTTGTGTGCCTTTAGGGTCGCTAATGAGAGCCACAAACCGTGGGTGTGGTGGGATTATGTAACTGATTTTGCTGCCAGGTGTCCTATGAAGGATAAGAAGTATACTACCGAATGTGCTGACCAAGTACTCAAATCTTTAGGTATGTTTTGAGGTTTGTTACTAAACAGTGAGTTTTAAGTTTTGACATTGTTCTTTCATGATGCCTTTTGGCAATATATAGTGTCAGTTTTGATAATAATTTATGGGTATTTATAATTATCTTGAACTGAACAAGGGAGTCAGCACAAAATTCTTTTGGGAAACTCATTCATTGTTTTTGCAATTATGTTATGTAACTTTAATTTTGTTTAGGATTTGACCAGAAGAAAATGAGTGACTGTATTGGGGACCCAGAAGCAGATACCGATAACCCTGTCCTTAAAGCTGAACAAGATGCACAGGTCCAATCTTTTTTGTTCTATTTGTTATTTTGTTTAATCCTTTTCTTTTATAACAGATGGAGTTGTTTTTTATCTTTTTGCCTTGTTTAAAATGTCCAGTTGATTTTAAATCTCTTTTAACCTTCAGGTTGGTAAAGGAGATCGTGGTGATGTTACAATTTTGCCCACGCTTGTCATCAATAACAGACAATACAGAGGTGTGATTTACACTTCACTTATTTTCTTTATATGATGTTTTTAATTGTTATTTTACTGAATATTTTATATGAGATAATTACATTTATGTTGTTAGGCAAGCTTGACAAAAGTGCAGTGCTCAAAGCAATCTGTTCGGGATTTGAAGAGACCACCGAGCCTTCAGTTTGTCTTAGCACAGGTTAGTTTCTTCATGAATTTTTTATTCTTTTCTTCAAATTTGGAACGTTGCTATATTCAGATGCTTAATGCTTTTCCAGATGTTCAAACAAATGAGTGTTTGGATAACAATGGAGGATGCTGGCAAGATAAGGCTGCTAATATCACAGCATGCAAGGTAACATTTGATGTTGTCCTCTTTCTCACATTTAAACTATTTTTTTTACCAAAATAATTAAATAACTGAACGATTATCATTTCTGTTAAAGGATACTTTCCGTGGTAGGGTATGCGAATGTCCAGCCTTGCAAGGTGTAAAGTTTGTCGGCGATGGGTACACAGAATGCAAAGGTATATTTCAATTATGTTCAGTTGGTAAAAGGGTTGGATGGTCTGCTCGTACCAGTACTGATACAGATTGGTAAGAGATGCCATTCAGGTTAAGAAACTGAAATTAACAAACAAGAGATGCCAAATAAACTGGAAACAAACAAGAAGAACTTTGCTAGTCCTAGTTGGTCAATACTGGTATCTGGTACAGCTGCCTTAGTCTAATGGAAACAATTATTTTTTTCAGCATCTGGAACAGGAAGGTGTGCAATAAGCAATGGAGGATGCTGGAATGCAACCAAAGATGGCAAGACGTATTCAGCATGCTTGGTAAGTAAAATTAGAACAATTCAACACTAATGATGAAACGATTTTTTTATTGGGATGCGATTGAATAATATTTTTAAATTTTTTCATAGAATGAAAAGTCTGAAGGGTGCAAATGCCCCAGTGGTTTCAAAGGCGATGGTGTAAACAAATGTGAAGGTACGACTTAATAATTTCACGCACACAAATTATATATAAATAACATATTGCTTCATGTGTTGCCTTTGTGCTGATGTACTATTAACTATAGATGTGGATGAGTGCAAGGAAAAGACGGCTTGTCAGTGCCGAAACTGCCAATGTCAGAATACATGGGGCAGTTATGAGTGTACCTGTGGTGGTAGTCTGCTTTATATGAGAGAACACGACACTTGCATTAGTGAGTCCTCTCTTCTCAGTTCCTTCTTTCTTATCTTTTCCGTATAACTTATTTGCATGAAAATGACATGATTTACTCTAAAACTTCAATTCTTCCCTGACCTCGGGTACCTTGACCCAACAAGACCTTCAGGGCCATATAGGGTTCAGAACATTTACAGGAACCAACATAACCCAGCTGTACGTTCCATTAATTAATAGTACCAACATATGAAAATACTTGTTGATAAATTATGTATCATGTTGCTCGTAAATCATATTGTACTCTTAACCATTTCAAGCCCAAGGTGAGATTGTTCTTTAATTACTGTAAAGGAACCATCCATATATTTGTTGAGGGATCTGCTTCGGGTTTGATCAACCCAATCCAGGATGACTGCCAAAATCTGATCTCGTGGCATTTATAGATTTTATGATTACTACTATTATTATCATTTTGGATGATGTACCTAATCAACAACTGCAAATGTTATTTTGTCAGGCAAAGAGGCGGCTAAGGTCGGCTGGGGCTTCTTATGGGTTATTTTCCTTGGTCTTGCTGTAGCTGCAGCTGGTGGATATGCTGTGTACAAGTACAGACTACGGGTAAAATTACTGCTCTACCCTCGACAATTGCTAGTTCCTCTTTTTTAGAGAACATTGCTAATATCTGCTTTTTTGCATGTGAACAGAGTTACATGGATTCAGAGATACGTGCAATCATGGCTCAGTACATGCCTCTGGAAAACCAGGAAGAGGCAGCAAACCGAGTGCAGCATGCCGACATTTGAGTTACGTCAGCTTCTACTTCACAGATAGTATATTAATTAGATTGCAAGCCTGATTTTTCAAAGGTATAGTTGCAACACCCAGTGGCTATGCATCTTACCATTTCATGGCGTCTCGTGATGTATCACAAATCTGCGTGTTCTGGTTAGCAGAGATAGGATTGATAAAGAATACTCTTTTTATATAGGACCCTTTTGTTTTATTTTGATTTAATCTATTTGCTACCATACAATAAGGGCACTTTGTCGTGTGCAAGCATTGCTGTAAAGGAACGTTGATGTTCTAATTCTTTAGTTTCCTTTTAAAAGTTTGATTCCTGTCAGTGTGCCTGTGTCCGTATAAGTGCGTTGTACCTGGGAGATTTTATGATCAATAAGAAACATATTGGGGCTGTTTGTGTATATGCTGATTTCGACAAGAAATAATACTCTTGAGCTTTGAGGCCAATTTATTGCGATCCTCTCTTGTTGGTTCAAATATTCGAGATCTCTTAGTTTTATAAGGGGCAGTTTGAACTCGCATGAATATATTGTTGCAGTGAGATGAGCTGGGTTTATGATTGAATTTGAGGGAAATATTGCTAATATTTAGACTGTTTGAGGTCGCGAGGATATGGGTATTATTTTTATCTGGTTTCACTTGTTCTTCACAAATATTTTCAAGGCAAAATAACATAAAAAGGAAAAAATTACTTAATTATCCTTAATCATCCTCATCATATTTCATTTATATAAATGTATAATATTTTCAGAAAAATATAAATGTATAATTATTTATCAAGGCGAAGGATATGTTTTGTTTTAAATTTTAATTTTAAGTATATTCTTATTTCTTTTTATGTGTGGTCATAGTGAAATAGGAAAGGTTCAGCTATATTTCTCTAGTTAAGAAGAAAGAGGACTCGCTTGGAGCACGTGTATGCACAGGAGATGAACATTTTGAACATACTTTTCCTAATCGGTGTTAATGTAAATATACGATTTTATTAAATTTGACGTTATAAAAATGAACTAACTAGATTATTTAATGGGATCTTGGAAATGAACTTTACTTTACACAAGTGACAAGTCGCAGTTGTAAAAGAGAAGCAAAATGTTTGCTTTTTCTCGTAGTGGACCCAGCTAGCGCCTGATAGGCTGATACTACGAAACTGGATAAACGGAGGCGTTTCCATCCAGGAATTCACATCCTCTCCATTACCTACCTTTTCAGGGAATCTCTTACAATTAGTGGATCCGGACCGTTCTTTTTAACTTGACACGAATCTCAAAGCCCAATAATACTACCCCACGCTAGTGGTTTGCTCTCGGGTACCTCGGGCAGGGCAGGGCAGAACCCGTCCCGGGCAGCGGGCACAACGGGTACGGGTACAACGGGTACCCGGGTACAACGGGCACGGGTAGACGGGTTTTTTTTTTTAAAACTCCGCCCTGCCCGTTTCAAACCCGTGCCCGTCCCGGGTAGACGGGTACAACGGGCACGGGTAGACGGTTTTTTTTTTTTCCTGTTTTCTGTTTTGTTTTCTTTTTTTTTTTTACCGTGTCGTACGAATATTATTACGTGTTTATAATTCGACTTTTAAAATCTGAATAGTTCAATATCAAATATTGTATATATATATACATAAAATTATCAAGTCACATCTTTATAATTCCTAAATAAATAAAATTTGTAACTTATATATAAAAATTATTTGTGCGAAAATTTGTATATTTATCGGCTAAGTACAAGTCTGATTATTTATTTCTTTACACGAGTAATTTTATTTTATTTTCAAACTCTCATTCTAATTATATAGTTTCATAATTTATTTATATCTCGAAATTTGTAGTTTACATTTTAAATTGATAATATATTTTGTAAACGTTCATTTTAAATTGATAATATAAATCTAAATCTAAATTCAAATCTAAATTAAATATAAATTAAATATAAATATAAATTCAAATCTAAATTTAGATGCAAATTAAATTAAATCTAAATTGAATATAAATGTAAATCTAAATTAAATCTAAATTGAATCCAAATCTAATTTAAATCTAAATTAAATTAAATAAAAGAAAAAAAACAAGGCATTTCAGCCTCTGGCTTCAGCCTCTGCCGAATTTCAAAAAAGAAAAAGAAAAAAACAAGGCATTTCAGCCTCTGGCTTCAGCCTCTGCCGAATTAAAAAAAAAAAAAAAGCCTCTGCCGAATTTCAAAAGAAAAAAAACAATCTAAATCTAAATTCAAATATAAATTAATAGGTTAAATAAAATATAAATCAAAAATATCTTAAATCAATTAATTTAAAACAATAAAACCTATTCAAAAAATTTCTTAAATCAATTACTTTAAAAATAAATATGAATTATTTTAAAACAATAGATTAAAAAATAAAAGTTACCCTCCTTTATTCCGGGCTTGGGACCGGCTATGTAAAATAACATAGGCGGAGTTCTAACTTTTTTTTATTAGTAATGTTTCTTAAAAATGAATAATTTAAGAACTAATTTAAACGTTTAGAAATTATAATTTAAAAAATAACCATAGAGATTAAAAAAGGTTAGAAATGTATACCGACACTACATATCTAGTAGTTTGGATTCATATACCATTGTTCGCTCTCTTCCACACCGTCTGAATCCGAATTAGCCGCGGGCCGTAGCTCGGTACCGCTTTCTTCAGTGTCGACTCCGGATGATGATTCTTGATGATCTCGATGTTGGTTGCGCTCATCAGCATCAATCCAATCTTTCAAGCACACAAGTCTTTCAAAAACATGTGCACCCAACTTACTGCGTTTGTCGGAGAGGATCCTGTTCGCCGAACTAAAACAACTTTCGGAAGGGACGGTTGACACGGGTACGGCAAATACGTCGCAGGCCATCATCGCCAGTGTTGGATAGTTTCTTTGATTCCTCTTCCACCACGTCATGATGTCAAATTCATCTTCTTTTTCGTTTACCCCCGCAAAATAGCTCACTAACTCGTTTGTGAATATGTGCGGTTGGATCTCCGATTGGAAATCTGCTAAATCCACCGCTGCTAGTGCTCCTGGAAGTGGAACTATTAAAAAATTAAAAAAATTAGTGGACAAATAATGTAGATATTATAAATAATAAAGATTAAAATAATGTAGATATTTAAATTGTTACCTAGGCCGGCACGGGACGAAGACGGGTTTTGGTTGTCACCCATTCTTGAGTGGTATATGTTAAACATCTCATCGAACTTCGAAGTCACGAATGCCTCCACTCCGGTGTTGTCTAAATGTAGATTCTCTTTGTACGCTACAACTATTTTGACTGTGAAATACTTCTTGTATGCCGGGTTGAGGCAGCTTGCGATAATGGCCAGGAGGGGTACATCGTCCCAATATTTTAGAAAATTTTCTTTCATGGCATCTACGATCGGTGTGAGAGTGGAGTACTTGCTTTCAGCCTGTTCCAATTCACGATACACCTTGGAGATGCTATAGAGATGTTTGATCAACTCAAATGCCGTCGGTGAGTACGAGCGAGATAATTTGACGGTTGCATTAAAAAAGGTTCCTAAGAAATTACTCAGGGTTTGTAGTTGGTCCCATTTGTCGAGGCTGGGCTCCAATGTCATTCCCTCAGGGGTGGAGCCTCTCAAAAACTCTCCTATGACGGCTTTGTAAGGAAGGCATCGGTTCAGAAACCTATAGGTAGAGTTCCAACAGGTATCTATATCCCAAGGAACTTTCAACTTGCTCAATCCATAGTTGACGCACATCAAACCAAACCGTTGTTTTCTTTCTTGGTTTGAAACAATATGGGACAGACAATCCTTTAATTAATTGATCAAATCTCTTACGGCTTCTGTTTTAAGGCCCGCCTTCACGACGAGGTTAAGTATGTGGCAAGCACACTTTTGGTGAAACATTGCACCATTCATAATCGGGTTTAGTGACCATTTAAAAATCTTAATGGAAGCTACATTGTTACTAGCATTATCGAATGAAATAGAAAAAATCTTGTTATCCCTATCTCTCTTAAGGTTATACTCTTGTAACACCTCAATAATGGATTTGAAAATTACATGTGCTGAGTGCGGAGAATCTAACACACGAAAACTTAATATCTTTTTTTGTAATACCCACTGATCATCGATCTAATGGCCGGTAACACAAGAGTACCCAAGGCCATGTTTACTGGCAGTCCATATATCGGAGGTAATTGAGACCTTATTTTGTTGGTATGCAAATATAACTCGGAGCTCATCTTTTGTTTTGGTAAACTGGTTTTTAATTTCACCAACCATCTTTCTATGATGGATCCTCTTGTACATTGGTTGAGCACACCCCCGAATGACTAACCGGGCAAAACTCATACAACCACCCATGCTTATTGGTTGTTCTTTGTGGGTAATGTACCGGGCCAATTCACTAAGCATTTTTGATTCATCGTATTTTGGGTTGGTTCTAGTACCATCCGCGTTCATAAGGGTTTGGATTTGTCTCGGTCCAACATTTTCATAATAATCTAATTCTAATTCATAATAATCTAATTCAAATTTTAAAATTCTAAGTCTAATTCAAAATAAATGTAAATTACTTCACATATTCAAAAAAACAATCTAAATTAAATTAAATTAAATCTAAATTGAATATAAATGTAAATCTAAATTAAATCTAAATTGAATCCAAATCTAACATAAATCTAAATTAAATTAAAGAAAAGAAAAAAAAAACAAGGCATTTCAGCCTCTGGCTTCAGAGTTCAGCCTCTGCCCTCTGCCGAATTAAAAAAAAAATGCCTCTGCCGAATTTCAAAAGAAAAAAAACAATCTAAAAAAATAACTCTAAGTCTAATTCATAATAATCTAATTCAAATTTTAAAATTCTAAGTCTAATTCAAAATAAATGTAAATTACTTCACATATTCAAAAAAACAATCTAAATCTAAATTAAATTAAATCTAAATTGAATATAAATGTAAATCTAAATTAAATCTAAATTGAATCCAAATCTAACATAAATCTAAATTAAATTAAAGAAAAGAAAAAGAAAGAAAAAAAAACAAGGCATTTCAGCCTCTGGCTTCAGCCTCTGCCGAATAAAAAAAAAAAATGCCTCTGCCGAATTTCAAAAGAAAAAAAAACAATCTAAAAAAATAACTCTAAGTCTAATTCATAATAATCTAATTCAAATTTTAAAATTCTAAGTCTAATTCAAAATAAATGTAAATTACTTCACATATTCAAAAAAACAATCTAAATCTAAATTAAATTAAATCTAAATTGAATAAATGTAAATCTAAATTAAATCTAAATTGAATCCAAATCTAACATAAATCTAAATTAAATTAAAGAAAAGAAAAAGAAAAAAAAACAAGGCATTTCAGCCTCTGTCTTCAGAAGTTCAAAGTTCAGCCTCTGCCGAATTTAAAAAAAAAAAAATGCCTCTGCCAAATTTCAAAAGAAAAAAAAACAATCTAAAAAAATAACTCTAAGTCTAATTCATAATAATCTAATTCAAATTTTAAAATTCTAAGTCTAATTCAAAATAAATACAACTTGTTCTAACTTATTTTAAAAATCTATTTTAAAAAAATAACTCTAACAAATTTAACTTATTCAAAAAAATAACTCTACCAAATCCAACATATTCAAAAATAAAATATAAATCTAGCTTATTTATCTAACAAATCTAACTTATTTATCTAGCAAAATATAAATCTAACATATTCACATATAAATCTAACATATTCAAAAATATAAATCTAACATATTTAAAAATTAATCCGAAATTAAAAAATAAAATCTAGCCTATTTTAAAATAAATCTAATCTATTCAAATGATCAAATAACATATTCAAAATTTAAAAAATAAAATATAACATATTCAAAAAATAAAATCTAACCTATTTAAAAATAAAATATAACATCTTCAAAAAATAAAATCTAACCTATTCAAAAAATAAAATCTAACCTATTAAATTTAGATCCGAATTTAAAAAATCAAATATAACCTATTTGAAAAATCTAACCTACTAAAAAAATCCAACCTATTTATAAACAAATCTAACATATTTTTTTAACCTATTAAAAATAAATCCGAATTTCAAAAATAAAATCAAACCTATTCAAAACAAATCTAATTACTTCACATCTTCAAAAAAACAAATCTAACATATTTTTTTAACCTATTAAAAATAAATCCGATTTTCAAAAATAAAATCAAACCTATTCAAAACAAATCTAATTACTTCACATATTCAAAATAACAAATCTAACATATTTTTTTAACCTATTAAAAATAAATCCGAATTTCAAAACTAAAATTAAACCTATTCATAACAAATCTAATTACTTCACATATTCAAAAAAACAAATCTAACATATTTTTTTAACCTATTAAAAATAAATCCGATTTTCAAAAACAAAATCAAACCTATTCAAAACAAATCTAATTACTTCACATCTTCAAAAAAACAAATCTAACATATTTTTTTAACCTATTAAAAATAAATCCGAATTTCAAAAATAAAATGAAACCTATTCATAACAAATCTAATTACTTCACATATTCAAAAAAACAAATCTAACATATTTTTTTAACATATTAAAAATAAATCCGAATTTCAAAAATAAAATCAAACATATTCAAAACAAATCTAATTACTTCACATCTTCAAAAAAACAAATCTAACATATTTTTTTAACCTATTAAAAATAAATCCGATTTTCAAAAATAAAATCAAACCTATTCAAAACAAATCTAATTACTTCACATCTAACAAATCCAACATAAAATAAATCTAACAAATCTAAGTACTTAACAAATTTAACAAATCTAACGTAAAATAAATCTAACAAATCTAATTACTTAACAAATTTAACAAATCTAAATTAATCTAACATGAAACTAAATTTACTCTACAAAAATAAATTAAACTAAATTTACTCTACAAAAATAAATCTAGCATAAACTAAATTTACTCTACAAAAATAAATTAATCTAACATGAAATAAATGTAACCTTTAAATCTCGAGGAAAAATCTTGCGGGAGGTGCCGAACTTCGTAATTTCGATACCTTCGTAATTCCGTTTGCGTATTTGTAGAATGAATTAAATTTACAACTATATTTTTTTCAAACAATAAATTTAAAAACTGAAAATAGTAAAATTTTAGATTGAGAGAATGAGATTATGAGAGATTGAGAGATTGAGAGTATGAGAGGGTGTGAAAATATTGAGAGGAAGAGGGGTGATAGAGTTTTGATTGGAGGGAAAATAATATTTGAAATTTAATAAATTCGAAAAAAAAACAGAATTGACGGGTGGGACCCACCCGTACGGGACAAAAATGACAGGTGGGACCCACCCGGTTTGACTGATTTGAACCGGTTACTGTAGAACGGGTAAATATTTTAACAGAGCAGTTTTAGCTTCATGCAGCGCACTAATCATATGCAGCGAGTTTAAATTCTGTACTCCGTGCGCTGCATGAAGCCAAAACTGATCTGTTAAAATCACGGTTACTGTAGAACCAGGGGGAAGAAAATTTGAAATAAAGGGGTTCGGGTAAACCCGGGCGGGTACACGGGTCCGGGTACACGAGTGCACGGGTGCACGGGTAGCGGGTAAACGGGTGCGGGTACACCCGGGGCGGGTGCGGGTACACGGGTAGCGGGCAAGGGTACGGCGGGTACGGGTACACCCGGGTTTTTTTCCAAAAATAGGTGCCCTGCCCGTTTGAGACCCGTACCCGTTTACCCGGGTATACCCGGGCACCGGGCACGGGCGGACCGGGTTCGGGCAGCCCCTAACGGGTAGTGTCAAACCACTACCCCACGCTAGTCCGCATCCCAAAGCTACCTGGGAGGATACGGATCCTCCATCCGGTCGATCATATATTGAATGGTCTTGATTCGTTCCATTTCACCCTGGACATTCATTCTCTATTTCTCTGTAATGGAATTTGCGCTCCTGTAATGGCATTGGTCAAAATACTGTGCTGCACTGCACCAGTCTGAGAAGCAATGTTACCCAGATACGTCTTTAAAAGCCAGCGTACCCGTATCTGATACGTATCGTACATGGATGTGCGTGCCGTCGTGCGATTCGGTCAATGATACGCATCAGGATTTAGGAGCGCGTATCCTCTGTAGGATGCCGCACTATAGCAGATGAGCCGCCTCGCCCACCATTTATAGTCCATCAGCGGAGCTACTGAATTTTCCGGCGTTATGGAACTATATATGCAAACAAAATTCAAAATGTCGAAACCGGATACGGGACTATTCACCTGTACACAAGTACATTCTGAACCACATGCCCTGTTGAAAATAAATGGAGGCCAAAATCCACTTTTCAATTTGACCTTTATGATTTTCAAAGGGTTTGAATTTGTATTTTGCTTTCTTCAACTTTCAAGGATAATGTTGTAAATCCTAATTATTCGTTGTTCATTGGTAAAATTCGTAAAATTGCATGTACGTGTGCGTATTGTGTGTGTGAGATAAATCTATTCATTTTGGCCTTAAATTTTTAATTCTGATCTGCTAAAATATATTTTAATATATGTGTTAGAGCAAAAAGTTAATGAATGAGATTCAATTGATCTTTATTTATTTTCAAAAAATTAATACTTGCACATAATTTTCTATATAGTTTAGTGTAAAATATTATGGTTACTATAACATTAATTTTCATTTCCAATATGAAAATTTTATATGGTTGACCATCATTTACATTTGATTGTCGTAGTTTGAAATTCTGACTCTGCTATGTGTTAGAGCATAATTTATGTGTGCCCATGCAAAAATATAAATATAAAGGGTAAATTCGTTGGACAAATGATATAATGAGCATATTCCGTTAGCATTTTGAATGGAAAAATACAGAGTGACTTGATTGGGACAAATGATAAAGTTGAGTGACTAAAAATGAACAAATCAAACTTGAGTGACCAATTCGTGACAAATGACAAAGTTTAGTGACCTCCAGCGAAATTTACCCAAATATAAATATAATTTATGTGTGACCCATTTTGGCGTCGATGGAAAGTATAAATATAGAAAAGTTGGAGGATATATTAGCAATTAAACAGCATTTGATAAAAGGCCACTTACACGGATGGCAACAATTTTTCGCTCGGCCTCAGGCCGTCAACAGTCCAAAAACAGATTGGCCTAAAAAAACAGTGACAGCTAAACCTCGCTGCGATGCGTGCCACGTGTCGCGTGATCCTGATCCAACTCGTCCCCGTGAATCGCGCTCTCTTTTTCTCTTTTGACCAGTAAACGGACATGTCCGATCCTCGACAACTCCTAGCCGTTAGATATCATTCGTTGGCAAATTTCTACCGTTAAAGCAAAAGCTCCTCTGAATCTCATCGCGCCTCTGTTCTAGCCTGAATTCAGATCTTCTCCGGTATCGTAATAGGGAATCTTTTACAATTACTTGATCTGGACTGTTCTTTTTAACTTGACACGAATCTCAAAGCCCAATAATACTGCCCCCTCCGTCAGCCCGACCCCAAAGCGGTTGGGAGTTAATCTCAAACCGTAAAGTGAAGGGAATCTTTTACAGTAATGGAGAGGATACTTGTCCGTTCTAGTCTTCTAGAGCTAGAGCGCATTAATTACCTGTTTCCAGGATTCCATTTCTTCGACCCTCGCCAACCTAGGTAGGCCTAGGCGTAGCGGGTATACGCCAAATAGTGGTCCATCGTTTGACATAAACACCGAGCACCATATTTAGCTCTTTCTTCGACAACCGTATGTTTGCGGGCCAACAATAAGAATTGAGTGAGGCTATGGTGCTATGCATAGCACGGATGGCTGTGTATTACGGCTCAATATGGTACTTTTTAAAATTCTAACGGTCGATCCGAACCGTTCAATGTGATAAGCATATGAATATGTACTTGCAAACTAAATTTTATATTTTTTCGAATTTTTTTACTATTTTTTTAGATAGGTAGAATTTTGATGGTCCAGAATTTTCAGAAAACACTGATTTTTCTACCTATCTAAAAAAATAGTAAAAAAATATAAAATTTAGTTTGCAAGTACATATTCATATGGATATCACATTGAACGGTTCGGATCGACCGTTAGGATTTTAAAAAGTACCATATTGAGCCGTAGTACACTAGCCATTGGTGCTATGCATAGCACCATAGCCTCACTCATAAGAATTTCTTGAATATGAATTTCTTAATTTCAATTTGATAATTTTCAAAATGAAAGAGTCGTAAAACAATATAAAACGTAAACTGAATACATGATAAACTTTTTATAAAGTTGAGTTTTTCTTTTAACAGACAATGAAAACAAATAAAGGTCAGGAGATTCGAGAGATGTAAAAAACAACAAAAGAAAGGTTTGAGTCAATTATATTTTTTCTGTAGAAAATGGGGTCGGAAATCAGAATAAAGTCCTTTGAATATCAAAAGTGAAAGTTAAAATCAGACCGTTGAATACCTATAAGGCTATAAATCCGCTTTTCGCAAAAGCTCCTATGAAAATGACCGTTTATCAAACAAATCTTCATGTTTCGAACATATTTATCTTTGAAACCTTCTATAATTGTTCCTCGCAAGGGAGATTTAGAATTTCTGTCAAGTTAGAGCAAGAAATTCAAAAATAATTAGATTTAAATAGCTAATTGAGTTTAAATTCATTAACTAATAGAATACTATCGTGGGCTGCACAACAATTTTTTTTATTATGGGCTCAACTAGAGATGTAAATACGTAACGTGCCGTACCATGATCAAGTCAGATTTTTACGTGTCGTGTCGTGTCATTATCAAATTCGGAATGATGGTCACGTCACGTGGTAACCAAGACACCGTAACCACACATGACCAGTCATATTTGGTCACATTTAACTATTTTTTTTCATAATTTAAGTTAGTTTATTCAAGATCCACTATTTGATCAAGGTCCGACAGTCCTAATTACGCGTGACTTGCATGACCACGTCATGTGTCGTGACCAGATCTTCCGCGAGATGTGTTGAGTTGTGCTAATTTTTCAAAAGATATTCACGTCACACAAATAGTCACAGTACAGAACATACGAGTCAAAACACACAACTGACTGTGCCGTGCCATAACATATCCGATCACAATGTAACTTTTTACATCTTATTATTGAGAGATTTTGAACTCAATAAAATTATTTTAAGAACATGACAAGAATATGACAATACGCATAAGAAAGTTTATTTTCAAAATTGAGAGTAGGACAACTGTGGTTACATGCGGGTCCTTTAAGGGGATTCAGAATTTCGGTTAGGAGTAGGCATAAAATATTGACAAGAGTATAATTTTTTTTTCTGACAAATTAGAGCGGAGTAGCAGATAGGGATCTAAAGAAGTCACTGTACGACCGGATATGTCACAGCACGACACGGCATGTGTCGGTCACGTGCCGTGACTCGCGTGTCACGTGTTGTGACCATCTTTCAAAAATTTCACGACACGGCACGTCACGCGAAAGATTTGATCACGACACATGGTCACGTGAGTCGCGTGTAATTATAATCGTCAGATCTTTATTGAATAGTGAATCTCGAATAAACTAACCTAAATTATGAAAAAAATAATTAAATATGACCGTCATGTTCGGACACGTCACGTACTCACGTGTGGTCACGCCATGACTAACGTGTTGTGACAATTCACGTGTCTTGACCATTCTTCCAAATTTGGTCACGGCACGGCACGTATAAATCTGACATGGTCACAACACGACACTTGATTCAAATCATGACGTGACTAGTCACAGCACGGTACATATTTAGATCTCTAGTGGCGGACCTCTTTTTTCTCTTGGCGAATTAGCGATTCTTCTGAGTGAAGTAGCGAATCGGATCGCATCTCTTTCTTGTTTTCATTCTTTCTTTTATGCGAATCACTCTGAGCTAACTTTGTTTTCCGTACAATTTTCTTCTATTGGACCGTGAATTAAATTCAGAAATAGACCTTACTTCTATCCAAAAATAAACACAAGTATAAAATACTAATAAATTTAAATAAAATTTTGAATTAAAATAAACACTTAACTATTCTTAACTTTATTTGAAACCGCCAATGGGCCGACATTTTTATTAATATCCAAAGTTAATTAGAAATTAATATTTATATCC
Organism: Carex littledalei; assembly: GCA_011114355.1. NCBI lineage: Eukaryota > Viridiplantae > Streptophyta > Magnoliopsida > Poales > Cyperaceae > Carex > Carex littledalei. The sequence goes on along the minus strand of CM022090.1, from coordinate 9,046,857 downwards.
AGAATTCTCGATTTTCGCTAAAAATGCCCAAACTGGCTATAAAATGGACGGTCTCCTCTTTTCTTTTCTTTTTTTTTAGACACTATGAAAAGCAAAATAATAAAATCTAACACAGAAAATTTGAATTTTTTGTTTAAATTATTTGTTAGATTACTTCTTTTGATTTATAATTAACATATTTATACTAAAATACACTAGATTACTTGAAATTATGTTGAATTACACTATATTACAATAAATTATGTTGAATTACACTAAATTACGTTAAATTACGCTAAATTACAATAACTTCGCTAATTATGCTGAAATACGGTAAATTACGCTAAACTACGCAAAATTACGCTAAAGTAGACCGATTTTGTGTCATCTTTCATGAATCATAAAAAATAGTAAAAAAATTCGAAAAATAGTAAAAATTGGTATTCTACAAGTTCATTTTGTAACTAATTTACTGAGCTACTTAGATCGAATAATAGAAATAAAAATCTTAATCGGAAACTTCAACTTAAGATTTGAGGCTCTTCCCTTAGTTTTTTGGCAATTCTAAATTTTGAAATCCGGCAAAACTAGTACGGACGCATGTGTCTTTTCGCAAACTTTCCGAAAAATGGTCATTTGCTGAAATCGGACAATCGAGCGCCGTTTTATGACCGTTTGAAGTTTCGTCGCCGTTTTTCGCCTTTTCAGTGAAAATATTGTCCTTATTCATATGTCATTTAGCGTAATTTACCGTATTTTAGCGTAATGTAATGTAATTTAGTGTAATTTAACTTAATATAGTGTAATTCAACATAATTTCAAGTAATTTAGCGTATTTTAGTATAAATATGCTAATTATATATCAAAAGAAGTAACTAACAAATAATTTAAACAAAAAATTCAAAATTTCATTATCTTGCTCTTCATAGTGTCTCTAAACAAAAAAAAAAAGCGAAAACCGGCCATTTTATGGCCGGTTTGGGCATTTTCGGCGAAAGTCAGAAATTCTGGATATAAATATTAATTTTTAATTAACTTTGGATATTAATAAAAATGTCGGGCCAATGGGTCCGCCCCCACTTGAGGCCCATCGGACCTACTCTGGTTCGATGTGTTTAATCACCGTCGATTTGCTTTAAGATTCGTGCGAAACGCTTTAAACTTCGTGCGTGTCTGTTTCAATTTTCATGCACACAAATCTTAAATTAGATCGGACGGTCATCATGCTCGTTGAACCTAAAAGTAGACCCGATGGGCATCGGACCTACTCCGCTCTCGTCCCCCCTCGTTCCTCGACACCAGTTCTAAATTTTTATGCAATCATCCATACCGCATCATAGCAAATAGCATGATCTCCTCTTTTTGGATTTTTTTTAAAACAGTAATTAAAATAATAAAAGTTAAAGAAACGACATGAGTGCGGGGTTTGTTATAAAAACAGCAAAAACCGAATAGCCTATTCGGTTAAGTTTTTTTTTGCTTCACCGAATAGGCTATTCGGTTAAGCAGTCGGTTTTAACAGGGGTTGTGGGAACATGGCCACAGAAGATCCGTATTAGAGCTTAACCGAATAGGCTATTCGGTTTGGTGTTTTTTTGGGCTTAACCGAAATGCCTATTCGGTTTAGGTTTTTTTTTTTTTTTTTTTTTTTAGAGACTAAGATTATTTGACTGAAAATAAAGAAATCTAATACTGAAAATTTGAATGTTTTATTTAAATTATTTGACTTCTTTTGATATATAATTAGCATATTTATACTAATTAAGTTAAATTATGTTGAATTACACTATATTAAGTTAAATTACACTAAATTACATTACATTACGCTAAAATACGGTTAATTACGCTAAATTACATATGAATAGGGACGATATCTTCACTGAAAAGGCGAAAAACGACGGCGAAACTTCAAACGGTCATAAAACGGCGCTCGAGTGTCCGATTTCAGCAAATGACCACTTTTCGGAAAGCTTGCGAAAATGCGCATGCGTCCGTGCCCGAGATGCTAGATTCCAAAATTCAGAATCTCCAAAAAACAAAGGGAAGAGCCTCAAAACTTGAGTTGAAGTTTCCGATTAAGATTTTCATTTCTATTATTCAATCCAAGTAGCTCAGTAAATTAGTTACATAATGAACTTGTAGAATACCAGTTTTTACTATTTTCAGAATTTTTTTACTATTTTTTATGATTCATGAAAGATGGCACAGAATCGGTCTATTTTAGCGTAATTTTCGGTATTTCAGCATAAGTAGCGGAGTTATTGTAATTTAGCGTAATTTAGTGTAATTCAACATAATTTAGTGTAATTCAACATAATTTATTGTCATATAGTGTAATTCAACATAATTTCTATTTAGTGTTTTTTTTTTATTTTTTTGCTAATTATAAATCAAAAGAAGTAATCTAACAAATAATTTAAATCAAATTTTCAGTCTTAGATTTCTTTATTTTGCTCTTATTGGTGTTATAAAATAAAATAAAATAAAATAAAATAAAAGAAAAACCCTAAACCGAATAGCCTATTTGGTTTAGGCTAAAAAATCCCTAAACCGAATAGGCTATTCGGTTTAGGGGTGTTACACGAAAGATCACATACTCCGGGTGTTTGTTTTTGTGAAAATTCGGTTTAACCGAATAGCCTATTCGGTTTTTGCTGTTTTTATAACAAACCCCGCAATTATGTCGTTTCTTTAACTTTTATTATTTTAATTACTGTTTTTAAAAAAAATCCCCTCTTTTTTCCGTATGACACATACACGTGCACAGTGAAATGTGAACAAAATAAAATTTCTTTCCGGACCTGTTTGGCCGTCTAAAGGGAATGGGAATGAAAATTTTTGAATGACCGAAACAATTACGCGTCGGCTGAAATTTGCGAAGTCTGAGTGAATTTTTTTTTTTCTTCCGCACACAGTGTTTGACCGAACCGGCTCTCGTACTATTTAAAAGAGCATCGAGCATTGTAGAGAACTGTGTTGTTTCATTCAGCTGGTTTTTATTCGCTACACGAATTGATACAGCAGAGTAGCTAAAAGAAATATCGCAATTGTAAAAGGTAAGATGCTTGAGATTTACTTTCTTGAGTTTTTTTTTTTTCTTGCAGACGGTCTAGTGTGACTCGATCTTGACTTGTGGCTCGATCGTGACTCGCAGCTGATTTGCTCGCTAACAGATTGTTTGTTACTGGACCGAACTGAGACCTAGCTCGCTCGCCACTAGTTCGGTCTAAAATTAACGAGTTCAAGCTGGGGTCTAGCTCACTCGCCAGTTCGCGAGCTAATTCGGCTAGGTATCAATTTGTGAATTTGTATGAATTTGTGTGCATTTTATACAGTTTAGCTCGGTACAGCTCGATCCAAAAAAATTGTAGAATTTATTTTCTTCATAAAACAAGGTTCAGCCAGATCCAACGAGCCAGCTTGCCAGCTCGTAAATAAATATTACCATAGATGGAAATTATCGCTCCATCCCTCTTTCCCACCTCCGTCCCTTTTCTCTTCTCCGCTCCGTCGTCGCTTCCACTCTGCTCTCATTCTCGCTCTCATCTCAATGCTGCTCTCACCTTCACCTCCTTCATCCTCCGCCCCATCGTCGCTCTCTCCTCCGGTCTCCTTTCTTTATGTAAAATGGCAAGGCCATATTCTGGATTTTACAATGTTGTAAGAACATTCTGAAAATAAATAATGATTTGTACAGTACTGAATTTACAATGTCACGATTAAAAGACTTGTGGATAGAAGTATTAAGACTTGTGAAGATACTTATGTACAACAGTATTAAAACTTAAGTATTAAGACTTGAGGAAAGCCAACTAATAACATATTTTTAATGAGTATTAAGACTTTAAAGTACAACTATTAAAACTAGTGAGGAGAAATATTAAGACTTGATTCTAGCTTGCTTATAGCTTTCTGTGAAGTTCTTGAATACGAAGAGCACCGATTTTCTAGAAAATGTTCCAATTGTTTAAGTCTTTAACCGTTATAGTTAGAAGACGCATGGAAGATTTTAATTGGAGGACGGTTAGTTCGGCCTTATAAATTAAAGTTAGACATCATAATTCGCCAGCAATACATTATTAGTAAGAATGACATGTTAGTTGCAACTTGCAAGCAATTAGTTTGCAACGGTATTATACATAAATGACAAGATACTTTATTTATTTTCTAGTATCTTTGCTTAATAAAGCGAATAATACTTTGTATCTTTGTGCTTATTTATTATTAACTTTTCATAACAGTTTGCCACAAGTTGCTTTAATCTACTTATTTAATATTATTTGGATAATTATGCAAGAAAGCAATCAACTTCAGAATTAAACGATATTATCTTATGTACAACTTTGGCTATAAACATTCACGTTGAATATATATTTTTGTAGGAAAAGTCAAATTTAAAGATCAAGTTGGTTTTTAAATTTATATATGCACTAAATTGATTCTTAATTTTTTTTAACAAAGAATTAAATTAATTAGTCCCTTTACTCTGTAAAATGGACCGAGTTAATTAGTTTTTATTTTTATTTTTATCAAGGGTTAATTTATGCTAATGCGGACTAATTTATTTGACACAGACTTTGGCCTACCACTTAAATATGAACAATTAAGTGCAAACAAAAATCTAATCAGAGTAGTTTTTTTTTTTTTTCAAACCAACTTAGTATTGTCGTCAGTACACTACAACAAAACAAGTCTTCAGCAACTGGTTTAGTCGCAGGTTGCTGAAGACCCTCTCTCAGACAATAGAAAAAAAAAATTAAATTGTTTTCGGAGACGACCCTTCAGAGACCGGCGAAAATGTCTGAACGCGAAAATGTCCTTCAGAGACTGATTTGATCCGGTCGCTGAAGGGTCTATGTAAAAAAAAAAAGACAGCGCGCCATTCTTTCCTCTCTGTCTCCGATCTCCCGTTCTTTAGGTTAGATAAAAAAAAAACTCACGCCAACCCCCGCGCCACCCGACCCCCAGCTGGAACCCCGACCCAGCTCTCTGACCCCGACCCCGACGCTGTGACCCCGCCGCTGGACCTTGCTGGCCTCTCTCTGACCTTGATGATCACTCAAAAGAGAGCAATGTTTCTTTTAATATTTATAAACTCGGAAATGCTATCGGTTCGGACTGCAAGCGCACAATCCTATCGAGTAGTATATACGAGGTCGATCCACAGGGAATATTGGTTCAATGCTTTGAGCGATCGAATCACAATCTTTCGAAAGGCTAGACGAAATCTGAAAATTGAGAGATGTTGTTTTGATCAATGTAAATTAGGAAGCAATTAAAAGTAATTAAAATAAAGATAGAGATGAGAATTCCTAGGGTTTCGGCACACCATTGCCACTCAATCCGCCTTGACAATATATTCCTGTTGCGTCTGATTTCCTGTTGTTGTTTTAATGAAAGACACCACATAGGTCACTGCGATTTATGTTACGCAAGAATGACAGATCTTTCACCGAGATTTTACATAGGACACTGCGATTTACCTTACGCAAATATCTGATCTCTCAAATACCCCAAATTACTACATAGATCACTGCGAATTTCTTTACGCATGTGATGGAATTTGGTACGCGTTTTGTTGGTCTGGTTTATGGTTTCCCCGCTAAGGTTTTCTTCACATAAACCTAATAGATCCCAACGAGGCTAATTCATACAAATAGTTTCTCTTACCATTAAAGTACTGTCACTACCCTAACGGACTCAAACTAGATCATTGAAATTAGATGAAGAGATAATAAATTACAAATGCATTTTAGCACAACAACAAGAAACCATAATCAACATAAATATATAGAGTAGAACTAGGGTGCTCCTAAGCTCACCAAGCCCTTCCGTGAGCGCGGCTCTAAAACCTATCAAATTGACTTCAAACGACATTTCCAAACCGTTAGATGTTCAATCTATATTAAAATCTACTTGGAGACCAAATTTTACATTTTTTGGAATTTTTTTACTATTTATTAAGATGGTTTGAAAATCGCTGTTTTTATTAAAATTCTGCACCATTGGAAAACAGCGATTTTCAAACCATCTTAATAAATAGTAAAAAAATTCCAAAAAATGTAAAATTTGGTCTCCAAGTAGATTTTAATATAGATTGAACATCTAACGGTTTGGAAATGTCGTTTGAAGTCAATTTGATAGGTTTTAAAGCCGCGCTCACGAAGGGCTTGGTGAGCTTAGGAGCACCCTAGTTCTACTCTAAATATATATATCAAAACATCAAGAGTAACAAGGTTTACTGCCTAACCCTAAGAAAAGGAACTTAGCTGCGGAACGGCATTGTTACAAGCACTCATCTCTTCTCACTTTAATCAAATCTAACCCTAATTACAAAGATGATTATTCCTTCTGCCCAGGGGCCTTATATAGGAGTGTAGGAACGTGTAGAGGTTCAGTAGGGGCTAAGAAACTGATCTGGAAACAGCTGTCGGCAGTTATTCCCCAAGAGATGCCTTCGGATACGGGCCGTATCAGGTGATACGGTCCGTATTAGGACCTTGGCAGTTAGGGTTTAATGCTTCCAGCGCTATTTTCGGGTCTGTGCTAGGCCTGGTCCGTATTAGTCAATACTGGCCGTATCAGAGACTTAGTCGATGAGCGTCGTTGATCCGATTGACCCGATTCTAGCTCCATTTGGTGTAAAATAGTCCCAAAATCTATTTTCTGTAATAAAACATAAAGAAGGGTGACAGTAGTCTTTTTCTCTAATTAATTAAACATAAGTGTGAGAAAATATATAAAATCTAAGTCAAAATCCTACGTAAATCATCATTATTTTGACTCTGATTACTTGCTGACCCCGCCGCTGGACCTTGCTGGACCTTGCTGACCCTGCTGACCCTGCTGACCTCGCTGACCTCGCTGGACCTTGCTGACCCCGCCGCTGGTAATTAGGCATTGGAGACCTTCACCAAGCATCGCCTCCAGGTCTGTGTTGAGGACCTTTGACTCCGAGTTTTAGTCGCCCACTGTGCAAATTATAAGATATGTCATTACATTAGCTCCAGATTTCATATCCTAAATTGATACAGCACTCAAAATGTTTGACCAGGCAATTCTGCCAATTATCAGATGGAAAGGCGTGCTTCTGCCAATGATACAGCACTCAAAATGTTTGACCAGGCAATTCTAATTCTAATTCTAATTCTTCTCTTATTTCATCACTTCAATTTAATCTCACTCACTCACTCAAACCCTAACAGATTACGGTTTACTTTTTTATTTTATGTTATTTAGTATGGCACCACCCGTGTCGAAGTAAGTGTTGATGGATCCATATCTTATCCCGAACCTCTATTTGACCTCAATACCACTGGTAACCATTTCTTTCTTCTCAAAAGAAAGTTCCTCTCCTGCCTCTTGTGCCAATTGCAAAAGCCCCCCTAATTATTTATTTATTTTGCAAATTCAGTCGAACCAAATACCAGCATAAAATCTCTGTCAAGAGGAGGAATACATGCGCATCTTTTATGAACAAAAGATACAAGAAGTTTCACTACTACAAAAACTGGCTTTGTACACTGCACATTGTACACGGATTTGGCAATTATATTAAAAACAGTGTACCAAATATGATTTTTTACTTGTTCAAAAGATCTGCACGATTTCTACACGGATAATTAGTTAATAATCAGTGTAGAATTATTAGAGAGAGCTACACGGTTTATTAGAAACCAAAAATCCGTGTGTAAAGAGGTCCGTGTGCAAATAATTGAGAGAGCTACACGGTTTTTTGATACAAAGCCGTGTAGGAATATTACACACGGTTTTTTGATAATATATCCGTGTAGAAATAGTATAATTGTACACGGATTAATAACAAAAGAGCCGTGTATGTTTAGTTGGAGAGCTACACGGATTTATAACTAAATAGCCGTGTATAATAGTGTAGGGTTTTAATGTCTTCCCCTTCCAGCGCCGTTTTGATCAAGTCTTTTAGTTAATACATCTCTCTGAACTGAGCTTTTTCCTATCAGATTTCTGCGAATTGATCGAGGCCAGCAGCTGAGATCTGAGATCTTTGAATTAAGTTTGTATTTTCTCCTCTCCATCTTTCTAAGGTTAGTAATATGTATTTAAATCATTTTCTTCCTCTAATTTTCTGTTATTTAGGCTTATTTAGGTCATTTCATGCATGCTTGATTTCTTAATTTTAGATGTAATTAATTAGTGTATTGTGGTCCAATAACCGACCTTTAGATGCTTTTAGGTCCATACCCGTTCAAAATTAATCCAATAGGGATTAATTTTGAATAGTCTCTGTTTTGGGACTGCTATTTGAATATTTTGTCTCATTTAGGATGTGAACACATATTAGCTGGATTTAATTAGTATTTGAGTAAAATTCGGATGCATTTTTCCTTATTGCTCCTACGAGTATGTAGTTTTTACGCATACTTGGGGAGTTAAGGAGAAATGTTGCCGAATTTTTCTCAAATACTAATTAAATTCGCTAATATGTGTTCACATATGGGACAAAATATTCAAAAAGTGGGTTAGGATTGTAAACTGGCCCTTTGTAAGCCCTAAATTTTGTACACGAAGGAGAATGTTGACCATGCATGCATGATTAATTGATCAAATCATTTTTTTAATTTAATTTACATATGTATCGAAGCTGGATGTATGAAATGCGACGTGACAGTGAAGAATATTTGGTTCGCGTTGATGAGTTTATAAAATTTGCTGAGAGTTATAGAGTGAAGAAAAAAGAAGAAGACATTTTATGTCCTTGTAAAGATTGTATAAATTTATTAAGATTTTTGGACATCGAAGAAATTAGAGCTCATTTGATTTGTCGGGGATTTAATAAGAGATATACATGTTGGTTCATGCATGGTGAGAAATTTGGGGAAAGTAGTAGTGCCAATAAAGATTGTAATCGTGAATTGAATGATGAGAATGTTGGAATTTCTGATAATTTTGAACTTGATTGGAACGAGGATTATGAGAGTGTCGAATATTCTGATAACGTCGAACCCGAAAATGACAATGATGAGATGGAGAGGAATTTAGATGAAAATGTAGAACACGAGTTTACTGAAAATTTGGAGGATATGTTACGTGATGTGGAAGATAAAATTAGTGATAAAAATTATGATAAATTTCAAAATTTGTCTAATGAATCCAAGAAGCCGTTGTATCCCGAGTGTACCAATTTTACAAAACTATCAGCTGTGTTGAAATATTAAACTTAAAAGCAGACAATGGTTGGAGCGATAAGAGTTTCACGTCCTTATTACAGCTTTTAGGAGAAATACTCCCAGATAACAACGAGTTACCCGGTACAATATATCAGGCAAAGAAGTTGATATGTCCAATGGGGTTGAAGATCGAAAGAATACATGCATGTCCGAATGACTGTGTATTGTATCGTAACGAGTACGAGGCCATGCATGTCTGTCCTAAATGCGGTGTTTCACGATATAAACGTCGTAAGGACCAGGACACTGATGATTGTAACGAGGACACAAATAGCCGACCTCCGGCTAAGGTGTTGTGGTATTTGCCGATAATACCGAGATTCAAACGGTTGTTTGCGAATCCCAAAGATGCAAAATTATTGCGCTGGCACGAAGAAGAGCGCAAAAATGACGGTAAACTAAGGCACCCGGCTGATTCTCCTCAATGGAGAAACATTGACAGACATTTCAAAGAATTTGGTTCTGAAACGAGGAACCTTAGGATTGTGGTGAGCTCAGATGGAATGAGTCCGTTTGGAAGTATGAGCAGTCGGCACAGTACTTGGCCAGTTCTTTTATGCATCTACAATCTTCCTCCTTGGTTGTGCATGAAACGCAGATATATAATGATGTCATTACTAATCCAAGGACCCAGACAACCCAGAAATGACATAGATGTATATCTCGCACCATTAATCGAGGACCTCCAAAAATTGTGGCGTGATGGCGTCCCGGTGTGGGATGCGTATATGAAAGAGACCTTTAACTTGCGGGCCATGGTGTTTTGCACCGTAAATGATTTCCCCGCGTACGGGAATTTGTCAGGTTACACTTGTAAAGGAGCAAAAGCGTGCCCGATCTGTGAAGATGACACGCAGGTGCTGAGGTTGAAAAATTGTCAAAAGAATGTATTCATGGGGCATCGTAGGTTTCTTCCTATTAATCACCCATATCGTAAGAAGAAGATGGCATTCAACGAGAAAATTGAGCTTGGAGTGGCTCGTCATCCATTAGACGGGGAGAGTGTCTTCGAACGGGTAAAAAACATTGATGTTGTTTTTGGAAAATACGCCAAAGCACTACCGAAGAATATTTGGAAAAAGAGGTCCATATTTTGGGAGCTACCGTACTGGAAATATTTAGAAGTGCGGCATTGCCTAGATGTCATGCATGTCGAAAAAAATGTCTGTGACAGTTTAATTGGTTTATTATTGAACATTCCGGGGAAGACTAAGGATGGTATTAAAGTGAGAAAAGACATGGTAGAGATGGGAATACGACACGAGCTCGCACCGCAGGAGAAAGGGAAGCGCACATACCTACCCCCCGCACTGTGCACAATGTCAAAGAAAGAGAAAACAAGCTTCTGTGAATGCCTCAATGGTATAAAAGTCCCATCAGGATATTCTTCGAATATTAAGAAGTTGGTGTCGATGAAGGACTTGAAACTGGTCGGTCTGAAATCTCATGACTGTCATGTTTTATTGACACACATAATTCCCGTTGCAATTCGGGGAATTTTACCAAAGCATGTTCGTCAAACCATTACGAAGCTTTGTTCTTTCTTCAATGCAATAAATTCCAAAGTGATAGACCCTATAAAATTGGACTCTTTGCAGAAGGAGGTCGTCGTGACTCTTTGCCAACTTGAGATGTATTTTCCGCCATCTTTTTTCGATGTCATGGTTCACCTTGTTGTTCATCTTGTGAGAGAAATTAAGATTTGTGGTCCCGTGTTTCTTCGGTATATGTATCCATTCGAGAGATACATGGGCATCTTGAAAAAATACGTAAGGAACCGACATCGACCCGAAGGCAGCATTATAGAAGGATATTCTACGGAGGAGGTGATTGATTTTTGCACCAACTACTTGACCGGTGTGGATCCTATTGGCGTTCCAAAATCTCGATACGAGGGAAGGCTCTAAGGAGTCGAGACAATTGGGTTGAGAGCCGTAGTTGCTGATCTAAATGAACTACAAAAGGCACATTTTATTGTACTACAACACATGACAGATGTTGCTCCCTATATAGATGAGCACATGACAATCCTTCAACAACAAAACTACACGAGGAGTCAGAAGTGGCTTACTAACGAGCATAATCGTTCTTTTATAGGATGGCTGAAAGAAAGAGTGCAGTCACACCCCGTACCTGAAATTGTTAAACTGCTTGGCGAAGGACCCCAAATTGTTGTTAGAACATTCCAAGGATACGAGATTAATGGATATACATTTTACACTAAATCCCAGAGTGATAAGAGCACGATGCAAAACAGTGGGGTGACGTTGGTGGCGACCTCTCAAGAATTCAGTAGATCCGGAGATGGCCGGGCTGTAATAGCATCAAAGTCATATTATGGCGTTATTCAAGAAATTTGGGAGCTCATTTACAGTCCTCGCCTGAGCATTCCTGTGTTTCGGTGTCAATGGGTCGAAGACCGAGGTGTTAAAGTTGACAACGACGGGTTCACACTCGTTGATTTAAACAGGGTTGGGCATGTTGATGATCCGTTTATACTCGCCAAGCAAGCCACCCAAGTCTTTTATGCCACTGACCCGAGTGATGCTAGGTTGAGCGTCGTCCTATCTGGAAAAAGAAGGATTGTCGGGGTAGAAAATGTCGTCGATGAAGAAGAGTACGACCAGTTCGACGAAGTACCTCCATTTTGTACCAATGTGCAAACTGAGGTAGCAACACTTGAAGGGGTAGACGAAGCTGACTACATGCGGTCCGACCACAATGAAGGATTATGGGCCGAGGGTACTGTTCAAATAGTGGAAAAAAGGAGAAAAAGGAAAAAAAAAGCATAATGTATAATATTTATTTTGTTTAAGACCGTGTAGCTTTTAATATTGCAACTTTAGCTTGTAATATATCAAATAAAAAAGGAAAAAAAGAGGAAAAAAAGGAAAAAAGCATAATGTAGTATTAGTATTATCAAATATTAGTATTAGTTTTTGAAACAATGAAGGATTATGTTTAATGAAGGATTATCAAATATTATCAAATATTGCAACAATGAAGGATTATGTTTAATGCTTATAATATTATCAAAATATTAGTATTAGTTTTTGAAAATATTAGTTAAAACATTTAATAATAAAATAAAATAAATAAAATTTCAGTATTAGATTTTACTTAATTTATTATTACTTTAGAAATATTAGAAATCTGAAATTTTACTTAATATATTATTACTTTATAAATTTTAGAAATCTGAAATTTTACTTAATTTATTATTACTTTATAAATATTCACCTCCTGAAATTTTACTGAACCTGGGACCCGCCTGTCGAACCTATTTATACACGGACATTTAGCTAATAGTCCGTGTAGAAATGGAAGAGAGCTACACGGACTATTAGCTAGATGTCCGTGTAGAAAGGATATTTGCACACGGACTTTATAGTTATGTCCGTGTAGAAAGCTCTTTGTACACGGTCTTTTAAGTTAAAAGTCCGTGTATAATGAGGAAAACACTATTATTTCGAAATCCTTCTCTGCCAAAATTTTCATAAGTCCGAAAACCCTCACAGAGAATTAAGCGGTTCAGTTCCAAAAACCCTCACAGAGAATTTCGAAAGCCTTCTCCGAGCTCTTCACCGCCTCACCGCCTCACCACCTCGGTCTCTCTCACCCGTGGTCTCTCTCTCTCACCCGTGGTCTCTCTCTCTCTAACCCACGGTCTCTCTCACCCGTGGTTAGCGTCTCTCTCTCTACTATTATTTTGCAATAGGGGTTCTGGTGCTTTAAACTGAGTTGAGCTCTTGTTGATTGACTGAAAGTCATATTCTTTTTACTTTATTTTTCTTATTGGGTTTGAACCCGTTAGCCATGGTTGTATGTCAAAAATGGTGTCAATTCATTCAATTCATTCAATTCATTCATTAATCTAGGTTATATGTCAAAAATGGTGTCAAAAATGGTGCTATACCGGATATCAATTCATTCAGTAATTGTGTCAAAAATTGTGCCAAAAATTGATTAATCTAGGTTATATGATATAGGGTATTTTAGGGTATTTTAGGTTAATTGATTAATCTAGGTTATATGTCAAAAATTGTGCCAAAAATTGATTAATCTAGGTTATATGATTTAGGGTATTTTGCCAAAAATTGATTAATTTAGGGTATTTTAGCAAGAGGTGATTTTAGCAAGAGGTTTAGATTTGTCAATTTTATTTTATGTTCATTTTAGCAAGAGGTGATTTTAGCAAGAGGTCATTTTAGCATATTTGTACAAGAATATCAATTTAGGATTTCATTATTGGTCACTTATGATATTTTGTACAAGAATATCAATTTAAGATTTTTGTACAAAATATCAATTTTATGATTTGATCTTTAATTTCATGATTTGGTCACTTATGATTTGATCTTTAATTTCAAATATTGGTACAAGAATATCAATTTTTGTACAAGAATATCAATTATTGGTCACTTATGATTTGATCTTTAATTTCATGCAGAACCATGTCGGATGAGGATGAGTACGTCGATATGATGGCAGAAGAGGAGCAGCAAGCTACTGCCTCATCAGAAAGAAGGAGAAGAGGGCCGACAATGTGCACGAGCATGTCCGAGCAGACCCATCAAGAAATCTGGTTCACAGAAGACGGGCGTGCGCAGGGAGAAAAACGGCAGAAATACTCAAATTGGTGTACGAGTTTGGTGAGGCAAAATGCAAGTATCCTTGTAGAGAGATGGGATCATTTTGAGGATACGGTGAAGGACGAGTGGTGGAACAGGGTGAAGGTAAAGTGCCTAACAACTCTTTGCTTTATTTTCACTTATGTATCTATACTTGAATACACTAAATTTGGTGTCAATCAGGCTCAGTGGAACATCGAGAATGATGTTCCAAAGGATAAGACTTTGAAGATTATGAACAATGGTTGGAAGCAATTCAAGAGCACGTTGAAGACGGAGTTCATGGAGAAAGGGAGAAATCCGGTCGGCTACTACAAATGGCTAAAACAAGGGGACTGGGATGCGTTTCAAGCTTTGAAGTCCACCAAAGAGTTGCAGGTATCTAACTCGTGCCAAATTTATGCTTATTCTTTCTCGATATGTACTTATCTTTCTAAAACTAACTGATCGTTATTGTCTTGTTTCTGTGAAGGCAAAAAGTGATGAAGGCAGGAGGACCGTTGCCTTCAACAAGTATCCACACCATCTAGGGTCAGCTGGTTACGAGGGTAAGAAGGCAGAATGGAGGAAAATACTGGACCAAAACAAGGATTCTGACTCACCCGTGGTTAGGATCCAAAATCCTAGGGGCAAAGATTGGGTCATGGGTAGAGCCGAGGTAACCGCTGACGGGAGGATAGTACTCCCAAAGGATTTGCAACTCGTGGCTCAAAGAATGGTAAGAGTCCTTTATACTTACTTTGTGACATTCATCCGAAAATTATAACTCCGAAAGTACATCAATTGTTCTTTTGCTTTAACTAATTCTTCTACTTGAACAGTTGGAAGTGGAGGAGGAGGTCAACTCGGGTGCCCGGAGTGTCGAACGACAAAATGATTCCTTGTCCGCAGCGCTCGAGAATCCAGAACACCCGGGTCGAGTAAGGGGTGTAGGGGTCTACAGGGGCTGGAAGGAGGTGTTCCGAGTGGAGGGACAAAAACCTCGAAGAAAATCTCGTGCCAAGGTAAACAAAGACGAGATAGTTGCGCAGATACGCGCGGAGGTGAGCAAAGAGTACGACGCAAGGTTTGCTGAGATGGAAGCAATGTTGACACAAATTAGATCAGCAACTACGCAGCCATCCGAGCAACCACCTCCCATTTTGCCGGGAATTCGGCGAAGTAGTCAAGCATCCGGCACGTGGGCCTTAGACGATTTGGATAATCTCAAGGTAATCAATACTTGTTCATAATCTAAAGGTAATTAAAACCTGTTTGCAACCTTGATAGACAATATCGCATCATTAAAATAAACAACTTTCCTATAAATTTGCAGGACCCCAGAGCATGCGACCTCGTCCTGTTGCATGGTAGTGTTCCTCTGATCGTTGCTAAGGGCGTTGTACATCCAGGAGCCAAGAGTGTACACTTTGGTCAGCTAAGGCCCGACCATGCATGCGTGCAGGTTGAGTTAGTCGTGGATGGGTGGCAGCGCGTACCCCTTCCTGTCCCTACCGACGAGATGTTTGTGCTTGATGATGCACGGATGTCATTTGTCCAATGGCCCAAGAGTCAGATTGTTTTGGATCAGGTAATCCATAAAAAAATCCATTTATTTGTTACATTCAACTCATTCTTTTTGAAATACTAGAATAATCCATCTATAACTTGATACAGACACGAGGAGATGATGTTACCGGTACGTCAGGAGGTGGCTTGTGACGTCGCGGCTGACGCGCCACAATCACCGCCCCGTCCTATGGTCACCGAAGAAGAATACAGCCGTTTGCCCAATGATTTGCGCCTTCTCCACGACTACTTGATGACGGCGCCCGAAGGCATGGAGGCTATCATCATCCCTGTCCCACCTGGGATGTTTCTACACGAAGGCAGGGATCTCCTGCTGTCGTTCAAAGACTTCAAGGACCTCTTCCACCACTTGTCATCCGACAAATGGCTCGATGTTTCACACATCACCATTTTCCTCATGTTAGTGATATTAAAATATTTTCATTATTGTATAGAACTCAAATATATATTCTAATTACAATATGATGAGTTTTCAGGAAGCTAGTCCGAAACTGTGATGAGATGGTTGAGAAGAAGAACTTGTGCATGTTTCTGGACCCCGAGAAAGTGAGTTCTACGGCAGTGACATATTATCCGGATATGGCTATCGAGTACATGTGTTCTGCGATGCATCGTGCTAAGGCGGAGGAGAAGAAATTCATTCTCATGCCATACCACGAGGGGTTAGTTCTAATCTTAACTTATGTGTTGTTTATATTTTAATTAAAGAATTGTATAAAGGAATTAAAAGTTAAACATAAAAAAATGAAATCACACCATCAATCATAGCAAATACTCGTGTCACTTTTATATGCTAAAGTACTATAATTCTTCTCCTCGATCCCACAGCAAACATTGGTGCTTGATTCTCATTGTGCCGTACCTAAATACGAGCATAATTGTTGATTCTTGTAAGCCCAAAGGAAGGATCGCGGCTGACAAGTGCAAAGTTATCTTCCCTTTTGTGAATAAGTAAGCAATAATAATTCTATAGGTTTGCATTTCTTTCAATCATATCAAATTATAAAATTGCTAATTACATTCACTCAATTTTGTAAGGGCTTTTGCGAAATATATTAAAGAGGGAGGATCAGATAGCACGGGCACGCGCAAGAAAAGCAAGTTGAGTTGGAAGTGGATGTTGGTGAGCACACTCTTTATGAGTTAGAAATTTCATTTCTTGTTAAAAAAATTTTTGTCATTCTAACAAATGCCGCTAAATGTAAATTTCAGAGCCCGCAACAGAAGGAGGGTTGGGAATGCGCATATTACACGATGATATTCATGTTGGACTTTGTCGAAAGAGTACAATTCCAATTCCCAAAAGCGGTATGTACTTCATATTAATTTCCTATATAATAAGCAATTGATATCTACATTTTCTGAAATACTAACTATTATCAAATTATAATTTTGTAGAGTGTGACAAAGCAAGCGCATTACACCAAGGATCAGATCGACGATGTGCGGTGCATGTGGGCAAGGTGGTTTGCCATGGAATTTTGTAATCCTCGATATGGATTTGCATAGATTTGTAATAAAAATATGTTTCGAATGAATTTATTGCTATATGAATTTTGTATAAATTTAGTAATTTCTTGCTAATTAATCTGTTTCGAATGAATATTTGTATTTCTGTTGCAAAAAATTGGCTAGCAAAGCTGGAGGCTAGCCCAAAAACAAAATATACAAAAAAAAAAAAGGTATTTATACACGGATATTTTATAAAAAACCGTGTGCAATACTAATCATACACGGATATTTTAGAAAAATCCGTGTATGATAGCCTTGCTGGAGGCAAAATACAAAAAATCTTCAACTATTTGTACACGGATATTTACCAAAAGGCCGTGTATAATTGCTAAGAGAGCTACACGGACTTTTAATACAAAGCCGTGTAGAAAGAGGAATCGTACACGGTTAATTAGGGGATATCCGTGTAGCTCGGTAACTTGTAGAGCGACACCGGCAGGTCTTTGTACACGGTCAATTAGGGAATATCCGTGTAGAAATCATTATAATCACACACGGTTAAATATCCGTGTGTAGTTTCTGATCTATTCATACACCCTGGCTTTAAACACATCAGGAAATCCGTGTAGCTCTTCCATTAATGTCCGTGTGCAATCTGTTTTTCTGTAGTAGTGTTTGTAAGGCCTTTCAATTCCCCATTAAAATTCAGGTATGCTATGCTTCACTTTCAATTTATATCCTTTCATGGATCATATTGCATAAATTAAACTTTTGTGGTTGTTGTAGGCCACTTCATTAATATATTTCAAGAGGTTCTACTTGCAGTGGTCGGTCATGCAACATCACCCTAAAAGTATCATGTAAGCTAATATATGGTTTATTTATTTTATTTTATTTTATTTACTTGTTTATTAGGTTGAGGTAATGAAATGTGATATTAAAATGGTGTAGGTTAACTTGCATATATGCATCATGTAAGGTAGAAGAGAATCATGTATCAGCAGAGGAGCTTGGCAAAGGCATCAAACAAGACCATAAACCCATTTTAAATAATGAGATGCTTGTTCTCCAGGTTTTCTCTCTTATATGTTTCTCTATATATATCACTTGAATATTCAAAAGATTTTTTTTTGCGTTACTATTTGTTTAACAAATTCAATTATTTACTCGGTATTCATAGCTCAAGCTTTGATTAATTTTTCTTACCACAGAGCTTAGATTTTGATCTTATAGTTTATGCTCCATATCGATCAATCAATGGCTTTGTTCAGGACTTGGAAGTGAGCCCTCTTTCTTTCTCTTTTCATTGTCCCATTTCTTGTGTAAATTGTGTTGTCTTTGTTTTGAATTCTTTTTAATTTTGTAGAAATCTGGTGAAATAAGAAATGGTGAACTAGAGCACTTGCAGGTATTTCTCTCCTTCCTTTTATATGAAATTGTTTTTCTTGTCTGAAAGTACATAATGTAAATGCATATGTACCAAGTGTGTATTTCTTGAAGGGCGAAGAATTTACATATTACAACTTTATAATATGTTAGAACTGAAATTTAGTATTGCTAGCTAGTTATCTGATTACGTGGTATGCTGGAAAGAATGAAAGAAGCAAAAAGAAGAAAAAAAATATATTTTCTTTTACTCTTGTTTTTCTTTTTTCTTTTTTTATGAAATTATTTTAATCAATGGAAGTTTCTTTATAGAATTTTCATGAGACAGCTATACAAGAGGCAAACAAAATAATGTTAACAGATGCACCTCTCCTATACCCACCTGAACAGAGATTGTACCAATTTGATTAGTATAATCCATTAGCTTGTGTTTTTTTACTAGTATACCATTTTTTGATTTGATCTGAATGTGATATGTTAATGCTATGCTTGTAGTTTGTATATGTATGATGACATTTCATATATTAAGACATTATACTTTTAGTTTGTATATGTATGATGACATTAACATATTTTAATGAAAAAGAGGAGGGCATTAGATGTGTTCAATCATTTACAAACAATAAACTTTAATGAATTATGTTTTCATTGCTTGGTACGTTTCGTACCAATTGGGAAAAAGAAAAATAACAAAAAAAACATAAAAAAAACAACCTTCTGCTACCGATTTTGGACCATCAGAGACCGGCCGATCGGTCTCTGATGATCTTGCGCCACGTCAGCACGCAGCATCAGCGACAGAACTAATCAGTCGCTAAAGGGGTCATCAGCGACCGGCGCCTGACCCTTCAGCGACCGGTGACGTCAGCGGGGTGGTCATCAGCGACGAAGCAACTGCGTCCGGGTCATCTGCGACCGATTTCGGTCATCAGCGACCGATTTGGCCGGTCGCTGATGGGTGTATATGCTGTAGTGGTATTAATTGATATGCTTATTGTAGTCTTGATGGATGTATCAGGCTAATAAAATTTATAACCCGGTTTGCTATCGAGTCAGATTATAAGCGCATAATTTTATCGAGTAGTATAAACGAGTGTCGATCCGCAGAAAATAAGATTTAAAGTCTTGAGTGATTAAATCACAATATTTCGAAATGCTAGACAAAATTTGAAATCAAAGAGTTGTTGTTTTTTATCAATGTATTTGGCGAAAGTTAAAAGTAAGTAAAATAAAGATAGAGATGTGAATTCCTAGGATTTTGACACACCGTTATTACTTCAATCCGCTTTGATTCTTACCTTATTTGATGTTTTTAGTTGTTGTATTAGGATTTCTAATCCAATTTAGTGATTACCGCTTTCGCCTAACAACCACCATACTGATCAAGAGATCCCGTTAAGGCTTATCTTGATTATTGCAATGAGATCTGTGACTAGCCCAAAGATCTCAGACTTCACTTAACTAGATTCCTCATCTGGTTTTATTGGGTGTCCCCATGGTAAGGCACGACAATGCGACATTCGCAGACGAATGTCGAGACTCCCATATATACTTTTGTTGATCCAACTAATGGTATCCACAATTAATGTCTCCACCACTAATCTAGTATTTTATTCTCCCTTATCCCAATTCGACTAGTCCAAAGATGACTAACTTCCATGTGTGGCCATCACATGATGGTCTAGACTAATGAACATAATCAAGTAAGATAGAACATAAAGCGCAAAAGCAATCGAACAACAAAATACTAAACAATGATAAAAATATATATATATATATCAAAGCATCATGAGTAACAATGTTTATTGCCAACCCTAATAATATAAATTTATCCGCTGAACGTCATGTTTACAAAGAGATAAGAGAAAGATACAACCATACACGACGTACCCTCCTACTTAGTCTCTACACACTCCTCTCTTATCACTTAATGAAATAATAAAACCAAAGATACAAAGATGAGTTTCAGTTCAGTCCAGAGGACTTATATAGGAGTGGAGGGGCGCCTGGAGATGAGTGGAGTCCAAGTTATCTGATCTGGATACAGCTGGCGCAGTTATTTGAAGAAAAGATTAGTTTCATGCAAGAGCAAATTTCAAAAATTTAACTCAAAGAAACCAACATAGATCTACTTATTTGACTAACGATGAACCATATTTAACATTTTAACTTGTTTAATCTTTATACCTCAAATCTTGGTCTCTAAACTAAGAAGTATGGACTTGAGATGTAGGGTTGTTGCCTCCTTGTCGAGCCTTCACTTCTCCAAGTCGGCCTCGAAATGGCACCCGCTTCGAACGCACGAAGCCTCTACGAGTATCCACCCGAGATTAAACGAAACTCTTGTTTTTCCCTTGCTAGAGGTAATCAACAAAGAATCTAACTTAACCTTAGCTTCTACCTCTTCAATAAACTATTAATTTTAGTGTAGAAGTTGTGCTCAACACATGAGCAAAAATGGTGGAGACAAAATTGCAAAAACTCTTCTCTTTTTCACCTCTTCTTACAAAAACGTTTTTCTATTTTTCTTGCAAAAGAAGGAAGAAGAGAGAGATTAGAATGGTGGCTAGGGTTTGGAAAAAGGTGGGATATTTATAATATTAATTTAGGGTATGTTTTAATCATCTCAACCACAATGGATGACTAGATTTAAACATGACAAAAGTAACTTTTACTTTTGCCATCCAATGGAGCTCTCCATTAGATGTACCTTTATCCCACTTTATTCCAAACTATTTCATCAAATGGACCTCTCCATTTAATGTTAAATTGGGCTTGGGCCAATTTCTATTTATGCCATTTTCGTTTTTGCCATTTATGCCAACTTTTGGCCCACCCGACAATTGTTACGGTTAATTGTATTTGCTCCTTTATTCTAAGATCAAGTTAGTCATCTCCATGACACTTTTATTTGTTTTGTTTTTCTCTCTTGGGTGTGACCTCGTAGGATCTATATCGTGTTGACAATAGAATCAAAACTTCTTTTAGTTCTATAAATTATAAGCGGCACCTAGCAATATGCATTATAATTACTCAACAGATAAAGATGATATGAACCAATCAACATCACGATCCTAAAGCAATATTTAATTGCTTGTGTCAATTCACGTGTCACATGATATCGGGAATAAATCCAAGGCAGGAGAGTGTCATCCTTGCAAATTTATTATTTTCTTGATTCCAAGTAATTCAGTAAATAATGATCAAACTTATTGATCATAATTGTATGCATACTTTATTACTCCATCAAGGGGCCCGAAGATATCATCACTCACATATGAAATATGAGGGACACTGGTATTCTTGATAAATATCTTTTCCTCCACACAAGACACACATATTGAGATATTATCTGTATAGCTGCCAGTTAAGGTCAGCGTTGGACAATACCCACAGATACATGTATCTCATGTAGGAAAAATAATCATCTCATATCTTAGAATTCCAGACACAAATGAAATATTAATGACATTTGGACACAATCCATGTTATGTTTCATTCTTGGGTCATGTCCAATCCCCTGATCTCCATCAGGTATTTATGTGATTAAATTGGTAGCTCCTTACCATATGATCTGTAAAACATGATCAACATTTAATCCTCATGCTAACCTTATAACGGTAATTAGTGTTCCTTGCTAATTACCTTGGTTAGAGATATTTAGAGTTCATTATTTTTTTATTATAGTGTTTTACAATTCAAGTCATCAACTCGAAAAATCTATAATGTAATTAAATACTCAAGGAACAAAATGATTCTTTCATTTCATGAACAAAACATAGAATACATCCATAAATGGTTGGCTTCTAGAACATAACACTAACAATCTCCCACTTGCACTAGAGCCAATCCCATATACATCTATATGCATAAAAGCCCTAAACAAGTGTAGTCTCCAATACAACTCCATGTACTAAATCTCAAAGCCAGTCACTAACAAATCTAATCCCCATAGATGCAGTGTGCAGCGTATGCTTGGCCTGAGACAGAGACTTTGTCAGCGGGTCAGCTGTGTTGCTGGCCGAATCTACTCTACAAACCTTGACGTCACCTCGATCGATGATCTCTCGAATCAGGTGATATCTCCGCAGAACATGCTTGGATTTCTGGTGTGACCTTGGTTCCTTGGCTTGTGCAATGGCTCCATTGTTGTCACAATAGAGCTCCAGAGCACCCTTGGAATTGGGGACCACCTCAAGTTCATTCAAGAACTTTCTAATCCAACAACCCTCTTTTGCTGCTTCTGAAGCGGCAATGTATTCTGCTTCAGTGGTGGAGTCTGTCGTGGTTTCTTGCTTGGAACTTTTCCAGCTCACAGCTCCTCCATTAAGCAAGAATACAAAGCCTGATTGCGATCTCGAGTCATCATGGTCGGTTTGGAAACTTGCATCTGTGTAACCTCTTACAACAAGATCACTTTCCCCACCATAGACAAGAAAAATATCTTTAGTCCTTCTTAGGTACTTCAAAATATTTTTGACTGCATTCCAATGCGTCAAGCCTGGATTTGACTGATGTCTGCTTGTCACACTCAGAGGGTATGACACGTCATGGCGAGTGCATATCATGGCGTACATGATAGAGCCAATGGCGGAAGCATATGGCACTCTACTCATGTTATCTAGCTCAGCAGATGTCGATGGACATTGCTTCTTGCTTAGATGAACACCATGTGACATAGGTATGAATCATTTCTTGGAATCTTGCATGTTGAACCTTTTCAACACTTTATCAATGTATGTGCTTTGACTCAATCCTATGAGTCTCCTTGATCTATCTCTATAGATCTTGATGCCTAGAATATAGGCAGCCTCGCCCAAGTCCTTCATTGAGAACACTTTCTTCAACGAAGACTTGACATCATCCAGAGAAGGAATGTCGTTTCCTATGAGTAGTATGTCATCCACATACAACACAAGAAATATTATTACACTCCCACTAATCCTTTTGTATACACAAGGTTCTTCCTCGCTTTTAACGAAATCAAACTTTTTGACTTCTTTGTCAAAACGCTTGTTCCAACTCCGCGATGCTTGCTTCAAGCCATAAATGGACCTCTGAAGCTTGCATACTTTCTTAGCGTGATTGGTATCTTCAAAACCAATCGGTTGTGTCATATACACGTCCTCTTCTAAATCTCCATTTAGAAAGGCGGTCTTGACATCCATTTGCCATATTTCATAGTCATGAAATGCGGCAATTGCTAAGAGAATCCGTATTGACTTAAACATAGCAACGGGCGAGAAGGTCTCATCATAATCAACACCTTGAATCTGTCTGAAACCTTTCGCTACCAGCCGTGCTTTGTAAGTAGTCAAATTACCTTCCATGTCTGATTTCCTCTTGAACACCCATTTGTTTTCTATGGGTTTTATCCCATCTGGTGGATCGACCAAGTTCCAAACTTGATTGTCATACATAGATTGAATATCTGATTTCATGGCTCCCAGCCATTCTGCAGAGTCGGGTCTCGCCATCGCTTTCGTGTAGGTCAAAGGATCTTCAGTATCTAATACTGTTAGCTCGTGCAATCCCAACCATCTTTCAGGTGGGCGACTTTCTCTCGCTGACCTACGAAGGACTTGTGCTTGTGGTTCAGAGATCTCTTCCACAAACTCTTGTGGATTCGTTCCTTGATCCTCATTCTCAACTTCTTGTGAATTCGGTTCTAGGGGTGAGTGTTGAATCTCTTCCACAACTTCTTGTGAAATTGATTCATCTCGACTCCCACTGCCCACAATATCTACGGGTGGTTGAACATGATCATCATTGATCATTTCATTTTGTAGTGTAGATTGATCATCTTCAAGGCTTACATTACTCCCACTAATTCCTCTTGCGAGAAATTCCTTCTCCAAGAATACCCCATGTCGAGCAACAAATATTTTGTTCTCACACTGGTGATAGAAGTAATCCCTTAGTCTCTTTGGGATATCCTATGAAAATGCACTTGTCCGATTTGGGTTGAAGCTTGTCTGATATCATTCGTTTGACATAAGCTTCACAACCCCAAATCTTTAGGAAAGACATACTTAGAACCTTTCCAAACCATAACTCATGTGGTGTCTTTTCCACGGATTTTGATGGAACCCTGTTTAGTGTGAATGCGGCGGTTTCAAGCGCATGCCCCCAAAATGAGAGTGGTAGGCCAGCTTGGCTCATCATTGATCTAACCATGTCCAACAAGGTTCGATTCCTTCTCTCAGAAACACCATTCCATTGTGGTGTCCCTGGAGGAGTGAGTTGTGAAACTATTCCACAATCTCTTAGATAGTCGCCAAACTCGTGACTCAAATACTCACCCCCACGATCTGATCGTAAGACTTTGATCTTCTTGTCGAGTTGGTTCTCTACTTCATTCTTGAACTCCTTGAACTTTTCAAAGGATTCAGACTTATGTCTCATCAAGTAGACATAACCATATCTACTGAGGTCGTCAGTAAATGTGATGAAGTATCGATAACCTCCTCGGGCACTTGTACTCATTGGTCCACACACATCACTATGTATGAGTCCCAACAAACTACTTACCCTTTCACCTTTCTTGGTGAATGGTGCCTTGGTCATTTTTTCAAACAAACAAGATTCACATGTCTCAATTGATTCAAAATCAAATTGACCAAGAAGTCCAACCTCTTGCAATTTCTTGATGCGTTTCTCATTTATGTGACATAGACGACAATGTCACATGAGAGTCTCACTCTCATGCTAAGTTTTGAGCCATTTGTTATTGATGTTCATAACTTGTTTATCCATTTCAAGCAAGTATAGACCATTCCTTATATAAGAACATCCATAAAACAAACCATCTCTATTAAAAGAACAACAATTGTCTTTGATGGTAAAACAAAAACCATCCATGTCCATACAAGAAATAGAGATAATGTTTCTCGAAATAGAAGGAACAAAATAAACATTTTTAAGTTTCATTACAAGCCCACTAGGCAAATGCAACTCGACACACCCGACGGCAACTGCTGCAACATTTGCACTATTCCCGACACGGAGCTGCACCTCACCCTTTCTTAGCATTCTTCTATCCTTTAGTGCCTGCATATTCATACAAATATGAGCACATGATCCAGTATCTAATACCCAATCATTGATAGAGGTAGCTAAGTGAACTTCAATGACAAAAAATACCTGAGGAAGACGGGACCTTCCCATTTTTCTTGTCCTCCAAGTACTTAAGACAATTCATTTTCCAATGCCCCTTCATCTTACAGTAGAAGCACTCGGAATCAGAGGCAACCTTGACTTTGGGAGTGCTCACAGTCACCATTGGAACCTTTCCCTTGCCCTTGCCATTGCCCTTGCGCTTGCCTTTGCCTTTCTTGACTTTCCTACTTCCCTCACTGACCGCAAGGACATGAGAAACACCTTTCTGCATGTCAGCCTCTGCAGTCTTGAGCATCCCATGTAATTCACCCAAACTTTTCTCCATTCCATGCATGTGATAGTTCATGATGAATGAAGAATACTTTGATGGGAGAGAGTTAAGAACGATGTCCGTGGCCAACTTTTTGTCCACGGCACACTCAAGCTTCTCCAGTTGCTCTACATAACTTATCATTTTAAGTATATGAGCACTTACGGAGGTACCCTCAGCCATCTTGCATCCCAGAAAACTTTTGGTGACATTGTACCTCTCTACACGGGCCTGCTCTTGAAACATTTTCTTGAGCTGGTCCATGATGTAGTAACAAGAATTCTCCTCAAACCGCTTTTGCAGTTCGGGGTTCATTATTGATACTAAGAGGCACTGTACTTCAAGGTCGTCTTCCACGGCCTTGTTGTGCTTATCCTTAGTTTTCTGGTCAGCATCATCATTTGGTAAATCAGGGACGGGAGTAGTCAAGACGTATTCCTTTTTCTCATGCCTAAGAACAATTCTTAGGGCACGATGCCAGTCTAGAAAATTCGATCCGTCATTTTTAAGTTTTTCTTTGTCTAACAATGATCGCAGGAAAGAGGTTTCTTTTGCCATGATCTACAATTTAAAGGTTTGAGTTTAGTTCATGACATTGTTTTATTTTAAAATAAAACTCCCACTACAATATTAATTTAGTTCCATTTGTAGTAGGTCCAAGATCCACATCTTCACTAAGATAAGTCAGCTCGGCATGAAACTTAAAGTTAGATATTTTAGGTAAGCAACTCCTTGCTAATCACATCCGGGTGACTCTTGGTGTTTATCCATGCAACTCATGTATGAATAAACTATTTCCCAAGGCCCAAAACTGTTTTGGATTATCCATGTCAAGTAAACCTCTCTCTATTTGGTTTGACATGACGGTCATGCCCCACATCTACTAAAGATAGAAAACGATGCCTACTGAGTAGGTCCCACCAACTAACGATCGATGGTTTGACATGGATAGAGAAAGAAGGGAATGACGCTTGATTTTGTTTGGAACTCTTTTGTTATTTATGGTGGTCATGTAAGCATACACCCATACTTATCCTATGACTCTTATATTTCATAAATACACATAAATGACATAAACACATCATGCGGCTGTGAGTTTGTATGGCCTTGTGCGAAAAACTCCTTTCTCGCATTTGTCACTTGTTGCGCCAACTCCTTGGATGTGGCCACCACATTTCACAACTATTCTATGCCTATTTATTTTCTATTAAGACTTTCTTAAAAGAAAATAAGTTACATTTAGAATTTCTAAAATTTCTAAATATAGGCATGCAAGCCTTGAATGAATTACATTGAAAGGCATCCTAACATTTGTGCCTTAATTATTAATCTAATTAATTAATTGGGGCACCTTAGGCCGCATTACAAGTATTCACACAGACATTCAATACAACACACAAGGCATTGGAAATGACCATACAAAACTCACATTTTTGTCCCTACAAAAACAAGTTAGGTGCATGTGCAATAATTGCACCATACATGCATAAACACTTCATGCATATGCAATTAATTAAATTAATTCCTTAAGCTTATGACCCATAAAAAATTTGTTTCAAAAACAAAATTTCAATGGAGGAGAAGGTTTGATTTATCACATAATTCATGCAAATTATAATTTACAAACTACCCCTTGAAAACTATTCCAAATAGCACAAGTAATAGTCAAACCGTTATGCCTAATTAATAAATGTGCTTAGAAAATTAATTTTAACCTTTAAAATAATTTTCTAAATTCCAACAGAGGAATAACAATTTCCCAAATTCTTTCAAAATGCATTTCATCAAATAAACATACATTTTAATCATTGGGATAACACACTTTTGTTAATTAGCACTTAATTACCTCAAAATTAGGATTATATCTAAATAACTCATAAAAATGCAAACTATACATGAATGCACTCCTTATGATATTTATGACAACACTATTAAAATGGATTAAATAAATCTCAAACAAAAATATGAAATTTTTTTGTCCAAGTGGACCCGAGCCTATTAAGGTTATTTTTCATCATTTCACTTTCCTTGATCCATTTGCTATAAATTTAATTTAACCATTAAATAAATTTATTCCAGAGATTTAAACATTACAAATTAATGTTTAAACACTTTAGAAGGCTCCAAAATAATTGTGTAATAATAATCCTAAAATTAAATGCAAGATGTTCAAGAACACCGACGGTTGATCTAATCAAAAGGTCATAAGCTTCCAAGACTTAATTAAATTAATTACTCATGTTAATTTCGGCCAAAAATTAGTCAAATAAAGCCTTAAGCTCTGAGACCAATTGAAGAAAAGATTAGTTTCATGCAAGAGCAAATTTCAAAAATTTAACTCAAAGAAACCAACATAGATCTACTTATTTGACTAACGATGAACCGTATTTAACATTTTAACTTGTTTAATCTTTATACCTCAAATCTTGGTCTCTAAACCAAGAAGTAGGGACTTGAGATGTAGGGTTGTTGCCTCCTTGTCGAGCCTTCACTTCTCCAAGTCGGCCTCGAAATGGCACCCGCTTCGAACGCACGAAGCCTCTACGAGTATCCACCCGAGATTAAACGAAACTCTTGTTTTTCCCTTGCTAGAGGTAATCAACAAAGAATCTAACTTAATCTTAGCTTCTACCTCTTCAATCAACTATTAATTTTAGTGTAGAAGTTGTACTCAACACATGAGCAAAAATGGTGGAGACAAAATTGCAAAAACTCTTCTCTTTTTCACCTCTTCTTACAAAAACGTTTTTCTATTTTTCTTACAAGAAAAGGAAGAAGAGAGAGATTAGAATGGTGGCTAGTGTTTGGAAAAAGGTGGGGTATTTATAATATTAATTTAGGGTATGTTTTAATCATCTCAACCACAATGGATGGCTAGATTTAAACATGACAAAAGTAACTTTTACTTTTGCCATCCAATGGAGCTCTCCATTAGATGTACCTTTATCCCACTTTATTCCAAACTATTTCATCAAATGGACCTCTCCATTTAATGTTAAATTGGGCTTGGGCCAATTTCTATTTATGCCATTTTCGTTTTTTCCATTTATGCCAACTTTTGGCCCACCCGACAATTGTTACGGTTAATTGTATTTGCTCAATTTTATTGAGAAATAAATTTGTATACCATGTCCAACATGTAATAAATTTATTCTAAGATCAAGTTAGTCATCTCCATGACACTTTTATTTGTTTCGTTTTTCTCTCTTGGGTGTGACATCGTAGGATCTATATCGTGTTGACAATAGAATCAAAACTTTTTTTAATTCTATAAATTATAAGCGGCACCTAGCAATATGCATTATAATTACTCAACAGATAAAGATGATATGAACCAATCAACATCACGATCCTAAAGCAATATTTAATTGCTTGTGTCAATTCACGTGTCACATGATATCGGGAATAAATCCAAGGCAGGAGAGTGTCATCCTTGCAAATTTATTCTTTTCTTGATTCCAAATAATTTAGTAAATAATGATCAAACTCATTGATCATAATTGCATGCATACTTTATTACTCCATCAAGGGGCCCGAAGATATCATCACTCACATATGAAATATGAGGGACACTGGTATTCTTGATAAATATCTTTTCCTCCACACAAGACACACATATTGAGATATTATCTGTATAGCTGCCAGTTACGGTCAGCGTTGGACAACACCTACAGATACATGTATCTCATGTAGGAAAAATAATCATCTCATACCAAAGAATTCAAGACACAAATGAAACATTAATGACATTAACACAATCCATGTTATGTTTCATTCTTGGGTCATGTCCAATTCCCTGATCTCCATCAGGTATTTATGTGATTAAATTGGTAGCTCCTTACCATATGATCATCATTTAATCCACATACTAATCTCGTACCGGTAAATAGTGTTTCCTTTTAATTACCAAGATTAGGGACATTTAGAGTATTCGTTATATTATTATTATAGAGTTCTACATTTCAAGTCCTCAACTCGAAAAATCTATAATGTAATTAAATACTCAAGGAACAAAATGATTCTTTCATTTCATGAACAAAACATAGAATACATCCATAAATGGTTGGCTTCTAGATCATAACACTAACATTATTCACCAAAGGGCGTCTCGGGTATGGTCCGTATTGGTGAATACGACCCGTACCAGAGCCTTAGTCGATGAGTTGCGCTATTTCGATCGATCCGGTTCTTGCTCCAAATGATTAAGCCTAAAACATGGTTCCTGCACTAAATCACAAAGTTGGGCAACACAACTTTTCTCATGGATTAATTGAACTTAAAGATGAGAAAATAAGACAAAATCTAAGTCAAAATTCTACGTAATTCACTGTCAAAATGAGCTTGATCATAGTCTCGTCTCTATTTATTTACTTAGAACAAATTGATTGCGATAGCCTTGAATAATTATTATATTTTTTGTTGAGCAAAATTATATTTGAATTATAATTGTTGATATACTATAATATAAAGCTTGAGAAGCTTCTAGCAAAAAGAGGTTCACTTTAAATTAAAATTAGTCTTTATTTGAAGGCAAAATTGGTTATGTACCCATCAAAAGTTAAGAATTTGGATATTTGCCCATCAAATCTTCAAATTGGGATATATGCCCATCAAATTTATAAAATCTTGGAAATTTACCCATATTGATATTAAAACTGATAATTTAAAACAAAAATCTGTATTAAAAAAATTTATTCCAATTTTACCCTCTTCATGCCTCCAGTCGCTCCAGTGTAGGGTTAGCGGGTTCTTTTCCGTTAGCGGGTTCATCCCTGTCAGAGGTTAATCCGGCTGCGGCGAGGCTGAGGCCAGACATCATTAGGATCGCCGTCGTGAGATGAGTCTAGAGATGTGCTTAACGGGGAACAGTAACCTCCGTGATGGTTAGAAGGCAATTTTTCTCCGAGCGACTGGAGGCGTGAAGAGGGTAAAATTGGAATAAAAAATTTTAATACATATTTTTTTCTTAAATTATCAGTTTTAAAATTAATATGAATAAATTTCCAAAATTTTATAAATTTGATGGGCAAATATCCAAATTTGAAGTTTTGATAGGCAAATATCCAAATTCTTGACTTTTGATGGGTACATAACCCATTTTGCCTTATTTGAACTTGACCTGAGGTGGCAAATCAAAGATCACGTGTCAAATATATTAATTGAGGAGGGATCCACTTACAACAAATTTTGAGTTACAACAAATTACAACATTCATTTTTTTCATTTTCAAAGTCCAAATCGTCGATCCAAACCGTTCAACATGATCTCCACAATAAAATGTACTTGCAGATCAAATTTTACATTTTTTTGAATTTTTTTACTATTTATTAAGTATTTTACAAAAAACAGCCATACTTAGACCATTGAATTTTGTACCCATCTTAATAAATAGTAAAAAAATTCAAAAAAATATAAAATTTGATCTGCAAGTACATTTTATTTAGATAATCATGTTGAACGGTTTGGATCGACGATTTGGACTTTGAAAATGAAAAAAAAGAATGTTGTAATTTGTTGTAACTCAAAATTTGTTGTAAGTATATCCCTCCTCATATTAATTTACGTCGCATTAATCTGTTTTGATATATAAAGAGATTAATTTGATTCTCTTTTGGAAATTTAAGGTCTAAGTTGATGTAAAAGTTTGGAACACCAAAACTTAAATTTTCTCCGCTTCTTGTGTATTTTTTCTTTGAAAGCAGCTCGGCGCCATCGGTGTACACATTTAACACCTAAACCGGTCGCACCTATCATTTGTGCAACGCAGTGGCGTTTCTGTACTAGCTAGCCATCCCATCCGCTTTTTAAAGAACACAACACACAACATCACTTCCTCTTCCCAAGATATTCTCTCCTTTTCCTTTCCGTCCCCCCAAAAACAAAACAAAAACGAAAAGCAAAGCAAAGCAAACGCAAATCCATGCCGGTTCCCTCTCCATTTCCCTTCCTCTCTTCTCCTCTACACTTGTACTAGCATTTCTATTTCTATTTCTATTTCCCCTGAAGAAAATCTAACCAAATGTCTACCTCTCTCTCACTTCACTTCTTCTTCTCACTTCTCCTCTTACCTCTCCTCACTCACTCAACCAACCCCTCTGCTATTAACGACGACGTGCTTGGTCTCATAGTCTTCAAAGCTGACATTATTGATCCGTACTCGAAGCTCTCATCTTGGAACGAAGATGACTCGAGCCCCTGCAACTGGGACTATATTAAATGCGACCCCAGGTCGAACCGGGTTACGGGTCTTGCTTTGTCGGGTCTCTCCCTTTCCGGCAAGCTCGGACGAGGCCTCCTACAGCTGGATTCTCTACAAGACCTCAATCTCTCTAAGAACAACTTCTCAGGCCCGTTAAATCCTGACCTGCTACGGCTCAAAGACCTTGAATCCCTTGATCTGAGCCAGAACGGGTTTACCGGATCGATACCTGACTCCTATTTCGAGCAATGTAGGTCCATTAGATATATCAACTTGGCTAATAACATGATTTTTGGAGAGATACCGAAGAATGTGGGTTCCTGCCCAACACTTGCTGAGCTTAATCTTTTGGGTAATCGGATTTCGGGTTCTTTGCCCAGTGGGATTTGGGCATTAAATGCTCTGAGAAACCTTGATTTGTCGGATAATGAATTGATTGGGGATATCCCAGTGGGAATTAGCAGAATGTTTAATCTCAGGAGCATTAGTATAAGAGGCAACAAGTTAAGTGGGAAGCTTCCAGAAGATATTGGTGACTGCTTGCTTTTGAAATCAATTGATCTGACTGGTAACTCAATTTCTGGTGAGTTGCCGGTTTCTCTGAAGAAGCTTTCCACTTGCACTTATTTGAACTTACGCAGTAATTCATTTTCTGGGGAAGTTCCTACCTGGGTTGGACAAATGACGGGGTTAGAAACACTCGATTTGTCTTGGAATAAGTTTTCAGGTGAAATCCCGAGCTCAATTGGGAACTTGAATTCCCTGAAAGTGCTAAAACTTTCAGGAAATGGATTTACTGGAAGTGTGCCCGAGTCAATCTCTGGTTGCACAAACCTACAGGAAGTCGACTTCAGCTGGAATTCATTAACCGGCAATCTCCCCTCTTGGATATTCAAACTGGGTTTGCAAATGATTTCCTTTTCAGAGAATGTACTAAGTGGTGTAATTCCAGTTCCTGCTAGTGAAAATCCATCTATCCAGGTTTTGGATTTGTCAAGCAATTCATTGTCAGGTTGGATCCCGGCAGAGATATCCCATCTTCAGGGTTTGCAGTATCTGAACTTGTCTTGGAATTCATTTTCTGGTCCTGTCCCTGTGAGTTGTGTGCAACTTAAATTGCTGGATGTGCTGGATTTTACTAGAAGTGGATTTAATGGTACCATACCATCTGAGATTGGAGGTGCAATTTCTCTGAAGGATCTGCGGTTGGGACAAAATTCTCTGACTGGAGAAATACCGACCCAAATCGGCAACTGTTCTTCCCTCACTTTTTTGTAAGTGACTTTACTAACTTGACAGTTATACATTCTTTTCTTTAACAGTCTTGTGAGTTTGTGACCTGACAGCCAACCTAGTTAACTATTTTTCTGTCTTTTGGTTTGTTGTAAATTCCAAATCAGTATGCCATTGGTTGGTTAGAGAATAAGTCTACTATTATTGACACAAGTCCTGCTCCAGCTCATTCTAAGCAAATGAAATAATGCGTTTTTGGATTTAGCTAAAATTATATATTTATACAATCATTCAAACTATCTTTTTGAGTAATTCCTAGTCTACTATGTCATCATTATATTTTCCTACTAACTGGTATGCACATATGACCCCTGAAACCACAAGAAATACATTTTATACCTTGGGCTCCATTATATGGGAAATCCTGAAGTTACTCCTAATCTATACTAAGCCTTCAAAACCATCTTTTTATGCTTTTCTTCTTTTTAATTTCTTTCATGATATTTTGTTTCAGGGACTTGTCAAATAACAACCTCACAGGTTCAATTCCAGTAACTCTTTCTAACCTAACAAATCTCACAACCGTAAATCTATCACAAAACAGAATTTGTGGGTCGATACCAAAGCAACTATCAAATTTACCCCGCCTTCTCCTTTTCAACGTTTCTCACAACCTTCTCACCGGCGACATCCCTTCTGGTACCTTCTTTGACTCCATCCCACCTTCTTCTCTCTCTGACAATCCAGGCCTGTGTGGGGCCCTTGTCAAAAAGTCATGCCCTGCTGTTCTCCCCAAACCAATTGTTCTCAACCCGAACTCATCAAACCCATTAGTGGAACCCTCATCCAGTAACCCAACAAACCTTCATCATAAGAGAATTATACTAAGCATCTCCACTCTGATTGCGATTGCGGCTGCAGCAACTATTACAATTGGTGTAATTGCGGTCACAGTTCTCAATTTGCGGGTACGTGAAAGTGGGGCCCGTTCGACAGCTGTGCTCGAGTTATCTGATGGATACTTGAGCCAGTCACCTACAACTGACATGAATTCAGGTAAAGTTGTCATGTTTGATGGTTCAGACCCTGAGTTCATTGCCAGGAATCATGCTGTGTCAAACAAAGATTGCGAACTTGGTCGAGGAGGCTTTGGGGCTGTTTATAAAGCCACACTAATTGACGGTCAGCCAATTGCCATAAAGAAACTGACTGTTTCAAGTCTGGTCAAGTCACAAGAGGATTTTGAGAGGGAAGTCAAGTTATTGGGAAAGCTGAAACACAGAAATCTAATTGCGATGAGGGGCTACTACTGGACCCCTTCTATGCAACTCTTAATTTATGATTACATTTCGGGTGGGAATTTATACAGGCACCTTCACGAGAGTTCTGAGACAAATGCACTCTCTTGGAAAGAGAGGTTCGATATAATACTTGGCATAGCTAGGAGCCTCACACATTTGCATAGGCACGGTGTCATACACTATAATCTTAAATCAAGCAATGTGCTGCTAGATTCATCTGGCGAGGCTAAGGTAGGGGATTATGGCTTGGCTAAGTTGTTGCCGATGCTAGACCGGTATGTGTTGAGCAGTAAAATTCAGAGCGCTTTGGGATACATGGCACCTGAATTTGCATGCCGAGCTGTTAAAATTACTGAGAAGTGTGATGTTTATGGATTTGGGGTTTTGGTGCTTGAAATTTTAACTGGCAGGAGGCCGGTTGAATACTTAGAGGATGATGTGGTGGTGTTATGTGATTTGGTGAGAACTGCATTGGATGAAGGCAGAGTAGATGAGTGCATAGATGAGAGATTGTGTGGTAAATTCCCAATTGAGGAGGCAGTGCCGGTTGTGAAATTGGGGTTGGTTTGTATCTCTCAAGTGCCATCTAACAGGCCCGACATGGGTGAGGTGGTGAACATTTTGGAGCTGATTAGGTGCCCCCAAGATAGCCCTGAAGGTGAGATAAGTTAGGGTTGTAGATTTAGGGTTTTAATTTATGTCATCTAACTTTTTGTATGGTTGTGATGTGAGAGAGATCCCTTTTATTTTTTTTCAGAACTGGAGATGCGTGCTGCATGTTTTATGTTAATTAAAAAGGTTTATCATGATATAGCTCTCAAGGTACTCTGTAAGTGAAGATTGCCATGAGAGTTATGTCATGAATTCCCCCTTTATATTTAAGATTTGGTTTGTCTTTTATGATTATGTGTGCATAGAAATGATTATGTATGGTTTGTCTGTTGCTGTCATAGGATTTAATATGCCTTGAAAAGGTACCTATGCCTGTAAATATAATTTACTCCTACCAAGAGATTAAGAAATGTACTTGTGTTTTGTATCAATTAACTAAACTTTTGTTCTATGCTGACTTGACCTTGGTCTGACTGAGTGTGCCATTGTACTAATATGAAATTAATAGAGGGACCTACGCCTCTCCATTCAGTATTTCTATCATACCAGCTTTGTCTTGTACTAATCAATGCATATTGGTACGGATCTTGCTAGGTGATGTTTACTTTTGTATTGAACTTGGCTTTAAAACCTGTAAACTGCCAAACTGGTATGATTGCACAAGATTGTGAAATGTGAATCCGAAAGAGAGCAAATAGCGCTAAAACGGAAATCAGCAGTGGTTGTTCTAAATGGAGAGGATTGGAACTCAATAATAAATAAAGTACTAAAGAATAATAAAATCTCTGGCTCTGCCCATCCTTTCATGTGGCTCCAGAGAAATAGAGAATCTTTGTCAATTCTTTTATTCATTGGGAAGTAGAAACAAGCATTCGTACATTTCGGTATACCAACATTTGCTTTAGAGGTATATCATATATGATATGGTCACATTAACTGAACAAACATAAAGTTTTAGGTTTCTCGACAGGACTGGACAAACATACCGAAATTTTAATTTTCAATTATGACATACACATTTACCAAAAAAGGTTGTCAATTTTGATTATCCATTGGTAAACTGTCCTACTAATTTTGCAGCAATTTTCTTCTCGCGTTCATGCAGTTTAATAATATTGTTTCTGCATGAGACGACATTTAATTTTCCTATGTCGTGACACGCGCACCAACAAAATGTTGCTTTTCTACCTTTGTTGTTAATCTTTCCAATGCTTCCGAGTTACTAGTTAGAGTTATTGATTTACATGCTTTTTATCAACACGCGTGCTTTTTACCGCACAGAACAAAATTTCACATTTCTCTAGTACATCATTGTAA
Source organism: Carex littledalei (assembly GCA_011114355.1). Classification (NCBI taxonomy): domain Eukaryota; kingdom Viridiplantae; phylum Streptophyta; class Magnoliopsida; order Poales; family Cyperaceae; genus Carex; species Carex littledalei. Next base: position 9,010,543 of record CM022090.1, on the reverse strand, counting down.
TACTTTCCCACCAATTCATGCACAAATAAGTCACGCTAGAGAACAAGCCTCACATGGTCTCCTCTGTCAAATAGATAAATGACAATGAACATTTTTGACATGTTGCTGTTGAGGTCAATTTGGGTTCGATGCCCATCGGACTCAAAGTAAGTTCGATGGGTTCGATGACCGTCCGATATGCTTTAAGATTCGTGCCTGCAACTTTTGTATCTGCTTTAAAATTCGTGCGCACGAATGTTAAAGCATATCGGACGGTCCCGAAACCCATCGAACCCAAATTTGAGTCCGATGGATATCGGACCCAACCTGCTCTAGTTGCTGTTGGGTTGTTACTTGTTAACGCTAACAATTACCACTTCATAAGATGTAAACGGATTGAATTGATCAGATTTTAAATTTTTAACTTCATCCTCAATTGGCTTTTGAGGCATCTCTGGAGAAAATCCAAGTCAGTGGTGCAGTTAGTGGAACTGCAAAATTGGCTTCCAAACCTCGCAACATTCCAGTATTCCACTACCTTGTTGTGCGCCACAAGACAGGCACAGCAGCCTTTTCTTCTCTTTATTTTACTATTTCAAAGTCCAAGCATCTTCTCGGTCGCTCTTCCACGTAGGGTTTTTTTTACTTTTTCTATAGGAGTATTTTCATTATAACCTTGCAAACTTGAAAAATTAACAATGTGTAATATTATCAAGTAGTTGTTAATTATCCGGTTGTAAAACTTTGATGTGTAGTTTGTTGTCTTAATTTTATTTAACATTGCTCGTTAGAGTATAAGGGTATATATTTTTTCTTTTTTATGACAAGATCCGATGATTAATTTATTTATCCGAATCCACTATTAGTCATTCGTTTTTTTAGAAAGATACAAGTGCATTTCTCTCGATGTTCTAATTTGACTATGAACTCATCTTTTATTTTTATTTTTCAAAAATACATTCTAGGATGATCCATCATTGCATGCATTACATTATGTTAGTAATGGATCATAATGCAGCGGATGCATATTTCGTAATATAGATGAACACAAAATTGACACTCGTAAAGACCCATTTTCTTCTATTTTTCTTCAAATTTTCAAAGGAGAAGATAAAAGAGAGATTAGATACATAATTTCTCCTTTCCTGTCAATAGAATGATTATGGGTACTAGTGGTTTGCTCCCGGGTACCTCGGGCAGGGCAGGGCAGAACCCGTCCCGGCAGCGGGCAGGACGGGTACGGGTACAGCGGGTATCCGGGTACAACGGGCACGGGTAGGCGGGTTTTTTTTTTTAAAACTCCGCCCTGCCCGTCTCAAACCCGTGCCCGTTGCGGGTATACGGGTACAACAGGTACAGCGGGCACTGGCAGGACGGGCACGGGTAGACTTTTTTTTTTTTTTTGCTGTTTTCTGTTTTTTGTTCGGATTTGTTTTCTTATTTTTTTTACCGTGTCGTACGAATACTATTACGTGTTTATTACGTGTTTACCGTGTCATACGAATATTATTACGTGTCGTACGAAATATTATTTCTTTACACGAGTAATTTTATTTTATTTTCAAACTCTCATTCTAATTATATAGTTTCATAATTTATTTATATCTCGAAATTTGTAGTTTAAATTTTAAATTGATAATATATTTTGTAAACGTTCAATTTAAATTGATAATATAAATCTAAATCTAAATTAAATAAAAATTAAATATAAATAAAAATTCAAATCTAAATTTAGATGCAAATTAAATTAAATGTAAATTGAATATAAATGTAAATCTAAATTAAATTTAAATTGAATCCAAATCTAAATTAAATTAAATAAAAGGGAAAAAAAAAACAAGGCATTTCAGCCCTCTGGAGTCTGGATTCTGCCGAATTTAAAAAAAAAAAAAAAGCCTCTGCCGAATTTCAAAAGAAAAAAAACAATCTAAATATAAATTCAAATATAAATTAATAGGTTAAATAAAATATAAATCAAAAATATCTTAAATCAATTAATTTAAAACAATAAACATTTTAAATTGATAATATATTTTGTAAACGTTCAATTTAAATTGATAATATAAATCTAAATCTAAATTAAATAAAAATTCAAATCTAAATTTAGATGCAAATTAAATTAAATCTAAATTGAATATAAATGTAAATCTAAATTAAAATTTAAATTGAATCCAAATCTAATTTAAATCTAAATTAAATTAAATAAAAGGAAAAAAAAATCAAGGCATTTCAGCCCTCTGGATTCTGCCGAATTAAAAAAAAAAAAAGCCTCTGCCGAATTTCAAAAGAAAAAAAAACAAATCTAAATCTAAATTCAAATCTAAATTAAATCTAAATCTAAATTAAATCTAAATTCAAATCTAAATTAAATCTAAATTCAAAAATAAAAGTTACCCTCCTCCTTTATTCCGGGCTTGGGACCGGCTATGTAAAATAACATAGGCGGAGTTCTAACTTTTTTTTTGTTAGTAATTCTTCTTTAAAATGAATAATTTAAGAACTAATTGAAACGTTTAGAAATTATAATTTAAAAAATAACCATAGAGATTAAAAGAGGTTAGAAATGTATACCGACACTACCTATCTAGTAGTTTGGATTCATATACCATTGTTCGCTCTCTTCCGCACCGTCTGAATCCGAATTAGCCGCGGGCCGCGTATCGGTACTGCTTTCTTCAGTGTCGACTCCGGATGATGATTCTTGATGATCTCGATGTTGGTTGCGCTCATCAGCATCAATCCAATCTTTCAAGCACACAAGTCTCTCAAAAACATGTGCACCCAACTTACTGCGTTTGTCGGAGAGGATCATGTTCGCCGAACTAAAACAACTTTCGGAAGGGACGGTTGATGTTACATTCTAATCCTTGATTTAAATAAAAACATACAAAAAAGGGCTTAAGTGTAAAGATTTTATAAATAAAAATATGCAAAAAGGGCCTAATTGTGAAGATTTTTAAGTTATGCAATATTTAAAAATTTGGAGGGCTTATGTGCAAAAATCCCATATATTATGTTAAAACCCATCTTCTTCACTTGATATTTCATTAAACACATCCCATATTTCGTGAGGGGCTAGGTTGGGCCGAACCAAAGAGAAAAAGAGAGAAAGAGTGAAATCGAGCACGAAATCGGGTCGGAATTGTCGGAAAACGGAGATTCGAGCTAATTAGACGATCGTGATCAGTTCTAGAACTTCAATTTGGTAAAATTTTCTCTCCTTGTAATCTTTTGGAAAACCCTAGATTGTTCGATTTGTTGTATTTCTTTGAGAATTCGGATTTAAGTTCGATTGGTTCGATATAACTCGGTATTCGGTTTGATTTGTATTGAATCGAATGGTTTTGGTTGTGAAATTGGAATGGGAACTAGGGTTTGGTAAAAATGGTGGAAATTGGGGAAATTACTAAATTTCAGGTGTTATGCACCATTTGGATCTGATTTGATCGAGTTATAGTCGTTCGAACATCTCGTTTCGTGTTATTTGAGTAAATCATCCGTTTGAGCTAATTTTGGAATTAGGGTTTTATGCCAATTTGGTACCAATTGAATTCATGGTTTAATGGTGTCGATTCTCGACAACCTAGATGTGAACTATACCTTCTGAACCGAGAACAAGTAACAAGAGTTAACCATGTCGAACCGCGATCGAAACGAGTTGAACTTAACCTGAAAATCCAGACTGGCCGGCCATTGGTGCGGCTGTACAAAATTCTACATTCCGAATTTGGATTTGTTTCCTTCATGAAAGTTGTAGATCTTTTCGTTCTGGTTCAGTCAAGCTTTGATTCACCCAAATCGGAGTCTGTATGACAAAGATATGGCCAAAATACGAACTGTATGTTTTAATCGAATCTAAACGAATAAATAGGTGGTAAACCTACGAGGCATCGGATCTCGGGATCATTCGAGACGCCTGAGCCTTAGACGAGTACGCGACATACTCAGGTGCGGGGTTTCTGGACTTGTTTGATAGTTTATATTCAGAATTAAACTGTGTTTCTTTTGACATGTTGATTATTGGTTGAATTGCATTATCGGATTGTGTTGCATATGCATTGCATTGCCCTAATTAATTGGAACTCGGATTGTTTATCTGATTGATCTGCATGCTGGTATGGTTGTTATTTGTGTATTGATCTGAATGATCTAATTTGGAATTAAAAGTCACCGTGATTTATATCACCATCGGTTGGTGGATATGGCATTACCGTCCCCCACCGTGGCGACGACACCCAGGGGGTGTGTTCGGATTTGTCAAAGTCTTTGCAAGGACTTTGACGACCCAGTATTCTAAAGCTTTAGATCGTCTGGCCCTCAGCAGTTCCCAGTACCGGTTGGGATGAGGGGTAAGTGACTCTGTACTACGAATTGGAATATATGTGACTTGTGTATCGGATGGCATTACCCAGGGGGTGAATGCGTTTGAATGGTCGATTTGGTTTTAATATGTATCGGAGGCATTACCCAGGGGGTGAATGCGGTTGTATTGACATTTGGTTTTATATGAATTTTTCCGGATATGAAATGGAACCAGACTTAGATTTAAACGGTTAAACCTATAATTACCAGATATTCTGAGTTCGAGTTAAACCAAATATTGTGTGATTGAATTTCGATTTGGCAATTCCTGAGTTGGATTTCATTTGGCTTATTGATGTCGGTTTATGCGTTCATGTTTATATATATCATTATGAACTGTTCTGAGCTTTATTTGTGTTTATTTTTGAATATAACCTGTGATTGCAAGTCCAGGAGCGAAACGTGGCAAATTTATCGCACTGAGAAATTTATTTCTCACCCCCTGTTGGATTATCTTTTCAGGTCCGGGATCAGCAGATCCGAGAGAGACACGAGGTCGGTAGGCCTGGTCATTCCGCTGCGTAGTTTGTCTGGTATGTTGACATGAGAGATTATGTATATAGTTAGGTTTTGTTGATATACATATGTAGTCTCTATGTCATTTTTGTGGTACGTATCCATCGAGATACGGGTTGTATGACATTACCTGACTAGCCGGGATTTATGTTATCTGTTTGTTGGATGTTTGTTTATGTTTTCATTTACTATTTTATCGTAATTGCCTAGTAGGCATACGGGAAACCGTATGTTTACGGCAGGGAGATCACCTGTCGCTCCTCGTTGGGCTGCGGGGTGTGACAGGTCCCCCCCTTCGGTGGTATCAGAGCATGGTTTAGAACCTGAACCAGACTTATTTGGATACGAGAGTGGTATGCGTATTAATTGGGGCCGGCACGACTATACGAATTTCGTATGATAATTAAGGAATGTAGAATGTATAAACTAACTTTGTTTATTCAGAAAATGGAAACACGTCGAGGTAGAGGCAGACCTCGTAGGAATCCTGAACCTAATCCGGAACCAGTTATTGAGCCAGTTGTGGATCAGGCTGGGGCTGGTCCAGCTGGTGCGGGAGGTACTGGAGGGGCTGGAGGCGCTGGAGGAGCTGGTAGAGACCGGGAGTTAGATGACCGGTTGATTGCAGCCTATGAAAGAGGTCGTCAAGCACAAATGCGGGATGTCGCCCCAGTGGCTCAAGGTGGGGCACCCGAAGAGTTCAGAAGGTTATATGATGCATTCATGCGTTTGAATCCGCCGCGTTATGATGGAACCGGCGGGTATGCGGCAGCGGAGGAATGGTTGGCTCAGATAAATGCGAAACTGAATTTATGTCGTGCTCCCGATGACAATAAGGTGGAGTTGGTTGAGCAACAGTTGGAGAGTGATGCTCGATTTTGGTGGGACGGGGCCCGACGTAACTTTGAAGGGGAGGAAGCGAGGATTCCTTGGGAATGGTTCGAGCAACAGTTCAATAGGCGGTTCATGAGCAATATGCAGCGAGAAGCTTTGCGTAGAAAATTTCTGGAGTTGAGGCAAGATGGACGGCCGGTGGTGGAATATAATAGTGAGTTCTTGGCATTATCTCGCTATGCAACGGATGTGAGGAATGAGGTGGAAAGGTACCATAGACAATACTTGGACGGGTTGGATGGCAACATCTCTATGATCGTTGATACTCCAATGGCGAGGGAATTACAAACAATGATGGATCACGCCGAACAAGTTGAGATGCATGGTAAGCGGAGAAGGACGCAAGTGAATGAAAGGAATGTGAAACAACGGGAAGATCCGAGTCGACAAGTATCGAAGTCGAGGGGAGGATCATCGTATACTAGACCCCCTCGGCCGAGCATGGCACCGAGACCTCCATTCAGACAGACCTCTATGCCGGGTTCTAGACCGGCGATGCCTTCGCAATGGTGCCGATCATGCAACCAAGCACATGATGAGATCGAGTGTAGGCGCAAGGCGAGCGCTTGCTTCATATGTGGTAGCACGGGACATTGGGCGAGGGAGTGCCCGAATTCACTTATAAGGATGCAAGGCGCTAGTGGCACAGGAGGGTCAGCTAGCGTTGGGCGTGGCGCGCCGACGGGGCGCGGACGTGGCACCTTTCAAGCTAGCGGGGCTAACGCTAGCAGGGCTAGCAGCTTGGGTAGCACCGGCAGGGCGGCGGCGCATGCACTTAACATCGCTGGAACTTCGCGCGACGCTGCAACTGAACAGGGACGTGGCCAGACCGACGTCATGACAGGTTTACTCTCTATATCTGATCATGATGCGTATTGTTTGATCGATACGGGGTGTAGTCATTCGGTGGTGTCGAGGGAGTTCGTGGAAAAGTGTAGTTGGCCAATTGAAACGAGTCACCAAGTTTTAAACGTTCAAACCCCATTTGGATCAACTGATCAAGAAATTACCATATGCCGAAACCGAAATATTAAAGTAGACGGGAGGGAATTTGAGGCTGACTTGTTGGTTATGGATATTGTGGGGTATGATGTGTTGTTGGGAATGGATTGGTTGACGAGGCACGCAGCAACTATTGATTGTCCGCATCGACGGATTCATTTTGCGAACTCGAGAGGTATGTCATGTGTTTTGAAATGTAGAGAAATTGGGGTACTAACACCGTGTGTTTCTGCTGTAGAAGTGAGACATTTATTAGAAACAGGATGTACAGCTTATCTGGTGGTCGTGGTGTATGCGGCTGCGGCAGTTCCGGAGATCAGCACTATACCGGTCGTTTCAGAATTTGTAGATGTATTTCCGGAAGAGATTGTGGGGTTGCCACCTGAGCGAGAAGTAGAGTTCGGTATCGAACTAGTACCGGGCACAACACCGATTTCGAAGGCGCCATATCGAATGGCACCGGCAGAACTGAAAGAACTTAAGGCGCAATTGGAAGATATGTTGGAGAGCGGATTTATCAGACCTAGCACATCGCCGTGGGGTGCACCAGTGTTGTTTGTCAAAAAGAAAGATGGAACATTGCGTTTATGCATTGATTACCGCGAGCTGAATAAGGTAACAGTGAAAAATAAGTATCCGTTACCTCGGATTGATGATCTGTTTGATCAGTTGCAGGGATCTTCGGTATATTCGAAAATTGATCTGAGAACAGGGTACCACCAGTTGAGGATTCGGCCTAGCGACGTGGACAAGACGGCATTCCGTACAAGGTACGGGCACTATGAATACCTGGTTATGCCATTTGGGCTGACGAACGCACCGGCAGCGTTCATGGATATGATGCAACGGGTATTTCACGATCTATTGGACTCGACCGTTGTGGTTTTTATTGATGACATATTGGTGTATTCGCGCTCCCGAGAAGAACATGAAGTACATCTTAGAATTGTTTTACAAAGATTGCGCGAACATCAGCTATTCGCAAAGTTCTCGAAATGTGAATTTTGGTTGGATAAGGTTACCTTTCTCGGGCATATTGTTTCGGGAAAAGGATTAGCGGTGGATCCTGAAAAGATTCGGGCTGTCACCGAATGGCAGAGGCCGAAGACAGTTACGGAGATTCGTAGCTTTCTGGGGTTAGCCGGGTACTACAGGAGGTTTGTACTCGGGTTTTCGCGGTTAGCTGCGCCACTTACGAAATTGCTGCATAAAGGTGTGAAGTTCGATTGGGGTACCGCGCAAGATAAGAGCTTTGAGGAATTAAAGAGTCGGCTAGTATCCGCGCCGATCCTTGCTATGCCGACAGCTGATAAAGAGTATACGGTTTACACCGATGCATCGCGATCAGGGTTGGGTTGCGTATTGATGCAAGATGACCACGTAATTGCCTATGCATCTCGGCAATTGCGACCGCACGAGCAAAACTACCCGACTCATGACTTGGAGTTAGCGGCGGTGATATTTGCGTTGAAGATTTGGCGGCATTATTTGTATGGCGTGAGATGCCGTATATTTACCGATCATCAGAGTTTGAAATATATCTTCACGCAAAAGGAATTGAATTTGAGGCAAAGGAGGTGGTTGGAGTTGATGAAAGATTACGATTTGGATATTCAGTATTACGCGGGAAAGGCGAACAGTGTAGCAGATGCGTTAAGCAGAAAGAGTCAGGTAAACCTGGCGTCGATGATTACAAGTGAAAAGCATCTTCTTGAGGAAATGCGTAGGTTGGAAATTCATGTGGGCGCATCACGCGAATTAGCGTTGGAAGTGGCATCAAAATGTGGTACAAGTGAGGTGGGAACTAGCGCAACTGCAATTGTGTCGGTTGTGTTAGCCGCAGTTGAGATCCGATCGGAATTACACGAACAGATTCGTGCAGCGCAACAGGATGATCCGAAATGTCAGAAATTTAAATTGCACTACGAGTCAAATGCGGATTCCCCATTTAAAGTTCAAGGAGATGGAATTTTGAGGTTTCACGATCGCATTTGTGTACCAAATAAATCTGAGTTGAAAGATGTGGTTCTATCGGAGTCGCACGACTCGGGTTATGCTATTCATCCGGGGGAAGTGAAAATGTATCAAGATTTGAAGAAGTATTTTTGGTGGCCGAAAATGAAGCGAGACGTGCAAAGGTACGTTGAGAAATGTCAAATATGTCAGCAGGTTAAAGCAGATCGACGGAGGAAAGCGGGGTTGTTGAGACCGCTAGAAATACCTACGAGAAAATTTGAGTCGATTACAATGGATTTCGTATCCGGGTTTCCGAGAACAGTTAATAGATACAACACGGTTTGGGTGATTGTGGACCGGCTGACGAAGATAGCTCATTTCATTCCACTTCGGATTGAGACGTCGGGGCAAGAATTAGCGGAGTTATTCTTGAAGTATCAGTTCAAGTACCACGGTTGCTCACGCTATATCGTTTCGGACCGAGATCCTCGGTTCACTTCTCATTTCTGGGGGAGCTTTCAAGAGGCAATGGGTACCAAGCTGAGATTCAGTACCGCGCATCATCCGCAGACGGACGGTCAGTCTGAACGCACTATCCAAACCTTGGAAGACATGTTACGCTCTTGTGCGCTAAGTTTCAAAGGTTCGTGGGTTGATCACTTGTATCTGGTGGAGTTCGCTTATAACAATAGTTATCACTCGAGCATTGGTATGTCACCACAAGAGGCGCTGACAGGGCAGCAGTGTAGTACTCCGTTGTGGTGGGGACCAGCGGGTACATATCCGCCTACGGGACCGCAAATGTTAGAAGAAATTGCGGAGAAAACGAAAATGGTTCTGAGTCGACTTAAGTCAGCTCAAGAAAGACAAAGGAAATATGCGGACGTTCATCGAAGACCGTTGGAATTCCAAGAAAGTGATCATGTATGGCTTCGTGTTTCGCCTGTCAGAGGCGTACACAGATTTGGTGTCTCGGGGAAGCTAAGTCCTCGTTATATTGGGCCGTTTCAGATTTTGCGACGAGTTGGACCGGTAGCATACGAGCTTGCACTACCACCAGCGTTGGACCGGGTTCATCCGGTGTTTCATGTATCCCAGTTGCGTAGATATGTGCGAGATCCGTCGCATTGCATTGACCATTCGGATTTACACGTGCAAGATGATCTGACTTATCAAGAGGAACCAATGCGGATATTGGATCGAAAGGAACAACGGCTACGAAGCAAGGTGATCCGACTTGTGTTGGTAAAATGGGGACGACATTCCGATAAGGAAGCAACGTGGGAGCTCGAGGAGAGCATCCGAGAAAAGTATCCGGAGTTGTTCGACAAATAAGGTACGAAAGCAAGTTCAGCGGACTGAACTTCATTTTAAGGGGGGGAGAATTGTTACATTCTAATCCTTGATTTAAATAAAAACATACAAAAAAGGGCTTAAGTGTAAAGATTTTATAAATAAAAATATGCAAAAAGGGCCTAATTGTGAAGATTTTTAAGTTATGCAATATTTAAAAATTTGGAGGGCTTATGTGCAAAAATCCCATATATTATGTTAAAACCCATCTTCTTCACTTGATATTTCATTAAACACATCCCATATTTCGTGAGGGGCTAGGTTGGGCCGAACCAAAGAGAAAAAGAGAGAAAGAGTGAAATCGAGCACGAAATCGGGTCGGAATTGTCGGAAAACGGAGATTCGAGCTAATTAGACGATCGTGATCAGTTCTAGAACTTCAATTTGGTAAAATTTTCTCTCCTTGTAATCTTTTGGAAAACCCTAGATTGTTCGATTTGTTGTATTTCTTTGAGAATTCGGATTTAAGTTCGATTGGTTCGATATAACTCGGTATTCGGTTTGATTTGTATTGAATCGAATGGTTTTGGTTGTGAAATTGGAATGGGAACTAGGGTTTGGTAAAAATGGTGGAAATTGGGGAAATTACTAAATTTCAGGTGTTATGCACCATTTGGATCTGATTTGATCGAGTTATAGTCGTTCGAACATCTCGTTTCGTGTTATTTGAGTAAATCATCCGTTTGAGCTAATTTTGGAATTAGGGTTTTATGCCAATTTGGTACCAATTGAATTCATGGTTTAATGGTGTCGATTCTCGACAACCTAGATGTGAACTATACCTTCTGAACCGAGAACAAGTAACAAGAGTTAACCATGTCGAACCGCGATCGAAACGAGTTGAACTTAACCTGAAAATCCAGACTGGCCGGCCATTGGTGCGGCTGTACAAAATTCTACATTCCGAATTTGGATTTGTTTCCTTCATGAAAGTTGTAGATCTTTTCGTTCTGGTTCAGTCAAGCTTTGATTCACCCAAATCGGAGTCTGTATGACAAAGATATGGCCAAAATACGAACTGTATGTTTTAATCGAATCTAAACGAATAAATAGGTGGTAAACCTACGAGGCATCGGATCTCGGGATCATTCGAGACGCCTGAGCCTTAGACGAGTACGCGACATACTCAGGTGCGGGGTTTCTGGACTTGTTTGATAGTTTATATTCAGAATTAAACTGTGTTTCTTTTGACATGTTGATTATTGGTTGAATTGCATTATCGGATTGTGTTGCATATGCATTGCATTGCCCTAATTAATTGGAACTCGGATTGTTTATCTGATTGATCTGCATGCTGGTATGGTTGTTATTTGTGTATTGATCTGAATGATCTAATTTGGAATTAAAAGTCACCGTGATTTATATCACCATCGGTTGGTGGATATGGCATTACCGTCCCCCACCGTGGCGACGACACCCAGGGGGTGTGTTCGGATTTGTCAAAGTCTTTGCAAGGACTTTGACGACCCAGTATTCTAAAGCTTTAGATCGTCTGGCCCTCAGCAGTTCCCAGTACCGGTTGGGATGAGGGGTAAGTGACTCTGTACTACGAATTGGAATATATGTGACTTGTGTATCGGATGGCATTACCCAGGGGGTGAATGCGTTTGAATGGTCGATTTGGTTTTAATATGTATCGGAGGCATTACCCAGGGGGTGAATGCGGTTGTATTGACATTTGGTTTTATATGAATTTTTCCGGATATGAAATGGAACCAGACTTAGATTTAAACGGTTAAACCTATAATTACCAGATATTCTGAGTTCGAGTTAAACCAAATATTGTGTGATTGAATTTCGATTTGGCAATTCCTGAGTTGGATTTCATTTGGCTTATTGATGTCGGTTTATGCGTTCATGTTTATATATATCATTATGAACTGTTCTGAGCTTTATTTGTGTTTATTTTTGAATATAACCTGTGATTGCAAGTCCAGGAGCGAAACGTGGCAAATTTATCGCACTGAGAAATTTATTTCTCACCCCCTGTTGGATTATCTTTTCAGGTCCGGGATCAGCAGATCCGAGAGAGACACGAGGTCGGTAGGCCTGGTCATTCCGCTGCGTAGTTTGTCTGGTATGTTGACATGAGAGATTATGTATATAGTTAGGTTTTGTTGATATACATATGTAGTCTCTATGTCATTTTTGTGGTACGTATCCATCGAGATACGGGTTGTATGACATTACCTGACTAGCCGGGATTTATGTTATCTGTTTGTTGGATGTTTGTTTATGTTTTCATTTACTATTTTATCGTAATTGCCTAGTAGGCATACGGGAAACCGTATGTTTACGGCAGGGAGATCACCTGTCGCTCCTCGTTGGGCTGCGGGGTGTGACAGTTGACACGGGTACGGCAAATACGTCGCGGGCCATCATCGCCAGTGTTGGATAGTTTCTTTGATTCCTCTTCCACCACGTCATGATGTCAAGTCTATCTTCTTTTTCGTTTACCCCGCAAAATAGCTCAGTAACTCATTTGTGGATGTGTGCGGTTGGATCTCCGATTGGAAATCTGCTAACAATCCAGCGCTGCTAGTGCTCCTGGAAGTGGAACTATTAAAAAATTAGTAGACAAATAGTGTAGATATTATAAATAATAAATATTAAAATAATGTAGATATTTAAATTGTTACCTAGGACCGGCACGGGACGAAGACGGGTTTTGGTTGTCACCCATTCTTGAGTGGTATATGTTAAACATCTCATCGAACTTCGAAGTCACGAATGCCTCTGATGTCTCATTATTAGATCTATAAATCCGACCAATTTATGTACCACAATCTGTGTTTCAAACCACCAAATCATGTCTTTTACATTGAATATACATTGAATATCTATAGAATGTGGTACTGCTGCATTTTCATTCTTACTTTGCAGAAAATGAGCCAAATCAGGGAAAATTGCGAGTTCTGGAACCCCCCACGCGGGTAGCGTCAAATCCCATGCGGGTAGCATCAGATCCCACGCGGGTAGCGTCAGATTCCACGCGGGTCGCGTCAAGCCCTGAAATTTCAGCACCGAACTTAAAACAGTCATAACTTTTGACTCGTAACTCCGTTTTGAGCGTATGACCACTTTTCGAAAAGCTCGCGAGAATATCTACAATCTGAGCCAATCCTCACTGCTCACTTCCACTCGACGCGACCCGCATGAGGTGACGCGCGACCCGCGTCGAGTTAATTGTGCCAGGGTCCGATTAAAGCCCGTTTAGATGCCTATATAAGGCCTGGCGCAAATTGAGAAAAGGGGACCCCGACGATTCATTTTCCCGAAAGGGGATCTGATCAGGATTCGACCAGGAGAGAGAAGGTGATCTGGAGCTGAGAACTATTCGACTTGGAGAAGAAGATTCGGCCAGAAGCTTCGATCCTCTTCACTACTCTTCTCTCACTATGATTTGCTTCTTCTCTCTTTCTTTTACTTTGATTTTATTCATGTCTGAGTAGACTTGTAGTTTCGAGGGTTTGGATTTGTAGTCTGATACTTTGTTTGATTATGCATATGGATTGATTCTTATTGTTATTTCGTGTTTCTTTGATTCTCGTATTATTTGAGATTGCTTGATCTGAATTGTTTGATTCTTGATTGTCTACTGTTGAATGCCTTTGGCATTTCTTCTTGTATCAAGGCTTGATGTTTCTTGCAAATTAGGTTAAGTACTTGAGGTAGGTCTGAGAACCGAAAGGTGAGGTCAATAAGTAGCCGAGAGGTGAAAGTTTCCATTTGCTCTTGCTCAGCTTGTGGATACCTTTAGTAAACAGAATTGAGAACTTAGGTTTAGATCAAACAGCTTGATTAGACCTAAGAAGGTGAAATTGCATTTCCAAACCAGGTCTGCTAAGCCAACACACGAGAGTTGAGGTTCAGTGACACTAGGTACGGTCAATCTAACCTTACACGACTTAAACAACTAGTTTCTGACATGTGCATACTCAGCTCAAGGGGCCATGCGGGTCGCGTGAGTTAGCACGCGGGTCGCATCACGAGGGCCGCAAGCGACAGCTTGCGGGTCGCGTGTCAGGCTCAGGGCGCTTAAGGGCCACGCGGGTCGCATACGAGAGTATGCGGGTCGCGTGGCAGGTCCTGAGCAGTAAAGTTGAAGATGAAATCTGAAACCCTTGAAACACCCTTTTATACCATAGTACAAAACACAAACATTTAAACGATTCATTACTTGTCTATACATTAGTTTACTTGTTCATACATTAGCTTACTTGTTCATTCATTCTTCTATTTCATTTGATTTGTTCATACATCTTAGGATTAGACAAACCCCAAACATTCAAACTTCTAGTACCTAATTAGGAAAAATAGAAAATCAAAAAGTAAACCGTCCCTGAGGATCGACACCCGATTAAACTACACGATAAGATTGTACACTTGCGATCTAATCGAGGGTTTATAAGGTTTAAACTCTACAGCTTCGGCTGTAGTGAAACTTTGTACCTCACATTTGGGAGCGAACAGCCTCCACCCCGGTTTTGTCTAAATGTAGATTCTCTTTGTACGCTGCAACTATTTTGACCGTGAAATACTTCTTGTATGCCGGGTTGAGGAAGCTTGCGATAATGGCCAGGAGGGGTACATCGTCCCAATATTTTAGAAATTTTTCTTTCATGGCATCTACGATCGGTGTGAGAGTGGAGTAATTGCTTTCAGCTTGTTCCAATTCACAGTACACCTTGGAGATGCTATAGAGATGTTTGATCAACTCAAATGCCGTCGGTGAGTACGAGCAAGATAATTTGACGGTTGCATTAAAAAATGTTCCTAAGAAATTTGAAAGGTTTTGTAGTTGGTCCCATTCGTCGAGGCTAGGCTCCAATGTCATTCCCTCGGGGGTGGAACCTCTCAAAAACTCGATATGATGGCTTTGTAAGGAAGGCATCGGTTCAGAAACCTATAGGTAGAGTTCCAACGGGTATCTATATCCCAAGGAACTTTCAACTTGCTCAATCCATAGTTGACGCACATCAAACCAAACCGTTGTTTTCTTTCTTGGTTTGAAACAATATGGGACAAACAATCTTTAAATTTATTGATCAAATCTCTTACGACTTCTGTTTTAAGGCCCGCCTTCACGACGAGGTTAAGTATGTGGCAAGCACACTTTTGGTGAAACATTGCACCAATCATAATCGGGTTTAGTGACCGTTTAAAATTATCAATGGAAGCTACATTGTTACTAGTATTATCGAATGAAATAGAAAAAATCTTGTTTTCCCTATCTCTCTTAAGGTTATACTCTTGTAACACCTCAATAATGGATTTGAAAATTACATGTGCTGAGTGCGGGGAATCTAACACACGAAAACTTAATATCCTTTTTTGTAATACCCACTGATCATCGATCCAATGGCCGGTAACACAAGAGTACCCAAGGCCATGTTTACCGGCAGTCCATATATCGGAGGTAATTGAGACCTTATTTTGTTGGTATGCAAATATAGCTTGGAGCTCATCTTTTGTTTTGGTAAACTGGTTTTTAATTTCACCAACCATCTTTCTATGATGGATCCTCTTGTACATTGGTTGAGCACACTCCCAAATGACTAACCGGGCAAAACTCATACAACCACCCATTCTTATTGGTTGTTCTTTGTGGGTAATGTACCGGGCCAATTCACTAAGCATTTTTGATTCATCGTATTTTGGGTTGGTTCTAGTACCATCCGCGTTCATAAGGGTTTGGATTTGTCTCGGTCCAACATTTTCACATATAACCTCACCCTTCCTTTGGTGCATTTCGACATGTCTTTTAAAGCTGGTCATACCACTACTTTGTTTATACACAAAAAACGGTTTCTTGCAATTTTGTACCTTACATTCAAGGGTTTGCATGTTGCCGTTCTCATCTGTGGAAATCTTGTACCATTTGGCCCACGGCTGATTGTATTCAGGAATTCTTCTAGTCTTCTTTACCAACGGCTGTTCGGGGGGTTGCTCAATCGGAGGAAGGATTGGTTCTTCTTCAATTTCAGTGACACTTCTCGACGGAGTACCTTCTATAGGGGGGGTGACTTGACTCGATGCTACAGAAGAAGTGCCTCCATATGCATATGGTGGTGTCGGTTGATGTGTTTCTTGTGGAATATACATGTTTGGATCGTTTGAATTATAATACGACCCATACATTTAGGGGGGTTGTTGATAATTTAAATCTAGCGTTTGATCCCTTCTTTGATAATTTTGTGGATAATTTTGTGGATAATTTTGTGGATTATTAGGTGGTGGCATAGGTGGGCCAAAAATTTCTTGTGACATTCTCGCACCAAAAGATAAATCCTCATCGTGATTAGGAGGAGATGTCATCTTTTAAACCTATTCAAATAAATAAATGTAAATTACTTCACATTTCACATATTCAAAAAAACAATCTAAATTAAATTAAATCTAAATTGAATATAAATGTAAATCTAAATTAAATCTAAATTGAATCCAAATCTAACATAAATCTAAATTAAATTAAAGAAAAGAAAAAAAAAACAAGGCAAGCCTCTGCCCTCTGCCGAATTAAAAAAAAAAAAAGTGCCTCTGCCGAATTCAAAAAAAAAATCTAAATCTAAATTCAAAACCTATTAGAAACCTATTTAGAATTCAAAACCGAAAATATTTAAAAACCTATTAAATCTAAATTAAACCTAAATCTAAATTAAAGTAAATAAAAAAAACTGAGGCAGCAAGCCTCTGTCTCTGTGACAGAGGGATCCGAACCAAAAAAAAAAATGCCTCAGCCGAATTTCAAAAGAAAAAAAAATATAAAAAAATAAATCTAAGTCTAATTCATAATAATCTAATTCAAATTTTAAAATTCTAAGTCTAATTCAAAATAAATACAACTTGTTCTAACTTATTCAAAATCTAAATCTAAATCTTAATTAAATTAAATCTAAATTGAATATAAATGTAAACCTAAATTAAAAAAAATAACTCTAAGTGTAATTCATAATAATCTAATTCAAATTTTAAAATTCTAAGTCTAATTCAAAATAAATACAACTTGTTCAAAACCTATTTATTCAAAACCTATTAGAAACCTATTTAGAATTCAAAACCGAAAATATTTAAAAACCTATTAAATCTAAATTAAAGTAAATAAAAAAAAACTGAGGCAGCAAGCCTCTGTCTCTGTGACAGAGGGATCCGAACCAAAAAAAAAAAAAATGCCGCAGCCGAATTTCAAAAGAAAAAAAACAATATAAAAAAATAAATCTAAGTCTACTTCATAATAATCTAATTCAAATTTTAAAATTCTAAGTCTAATTCAAAATAAATACAACTTGTTCTAACTTATTCAAAATATAAATATAAATATAAATTAAATTAAATATAAATTAAATTAAATCTAAATTGAATATAAATGTAAATCTAAATTAAAGTAAATAAAAATAAAAATAAAACTGAGGCAGCAAGCCTCTGTCTCTGTGACAGAGGGATCCGAACCAAAAAAAAAAAAAATATGCCTCAGCCGAATTTCAAAAGAAAAAAAAACAATATAAAAAAATAAATCTAAGTCTAATTCATAATAATCTAATTCAAATTTTAAAATTCTAAGTCTAATTCAAAATAAATACAACTTGTTCTAACTTATTCAAATATAAATCTAAATCTAAATTAAATTAAATCTAAATTGAATATAAATGTAAATCTAAATTAAAAAAATAACTCTAAGTCTAATTCATAATAATCTAATTCAAATTTTAAAATTCTAAGTCTAATTCAAAATAAATACAACTTGTTGTAACTTATTTTAAAAATCTATTTTAAAAAATAACTATAACAAATTTAACTTATTCAAAAAAATAACTCTACCAAATCCAACATATTCAAAAATAAAATATAAATCTAGCTTATTTATCTAACAAATATAACTTATTTATCTAGTAAAATATAAATCTAACATATTCACATATAAATGTAACATATTCAAAAAAATATAAATCTAACATATTTAAAAATTAATCCGAAATTAAAAAATAAAATCTAGCCTATTTTAAAATAAATCTAATATATTCAAATGATCAAATAACATATTCAAAATTTAAAAAATAAAATCTATCCTATTTAAAAATAAAATATAACATCTTCAAAAAATAAAATCTAACCTATTCAAAAAATAAAATCTAACCTATTAAATTTAGATCCGAATTTAAAAAATCAAATATAACCTATTTGAAAAATCTAACCTACTAAAAAAATCCAACCTATTTATAAAGAAATCTAACATATTTTTTTAACATATTAAAAATAAATCCGAATTTCAAAAATAAAATCAAACCTATTCAAAACAAATCTAATTACTTCACATATTCAAAATAACAAATCTAACATATTTTTTTAACCTATTAAAAATAAATCTGAATTTCAAAAATAAAATCAAACCTATTCAAAACAAATCTAATTACTTCACATATTCAAAATAACAAATCTAACATATTTTTTTAACCTATTAAAAATAAATCCGAATTTCAAAAATAAAATCAAACCTATTCAAAACAAATCTAATTACTTCACATATTCAAAATAACAAATCTAACATATTTTTTTAACCTATTAAACATAAATCTGAATTTCAAAAATAAAATCAAACCTATTCAAAACAAATCTAATTACTTCACATATTCAAAATAACAAATCTAACATATTTTTTAACCTATTAAAAATAAATCCGAATTTCAAAAATAAAATCAAACATATTCAAAACAAATCTAATTACTTCACATATTCAAAATAACAAATCTAACATATTTTTTTAACCTATTAAAAATAAATTTACTCTACAAAAATAAATTAAACTAAATTTAATCTACAAAAAAAAATCTAGCATAAACTAAATTTACTCTACAAAAATAAATTAATCTAACATGAAATAAATGTAACCTTTAAATCTCGAGGAAAAATCTTGCGGGAGGTGACGAACTTCGTAATTCCGATACCTTCGTAATTCCGTTTGCGTATTTGTAGAATGAATTAAATTTACAACTATATTTTTTTCAAACAATAAATTTAAAAACTGAAAATAGTAATATTGAGAGATTGAGAGAATGAGAGGGTGTGAAAAAATTGAGAGGAAGAGGGGTGAATATATAGAGTTTTGATTGGAGGGAGAATAATATTTGAAATTTAATAAATCCGAAAAAAAACAGAATTGACGGGTGGGACCCACCCGTACGGGACAGAAATGACAGGTGGGACCCACCCTGTTTGACTGATTTGAACCAAACTGTAGAACGGCTCAGTATATTAACAGAGCAGGTTTAGCTTCATGCAGCGCAATATTCATATGCATTTCTGTACTCCGTGCGCTGCCTGTAGCCAAAACTGCTCTGTTAACAGTCGCTAGTGGGGGAGAAAAAATTTGAAATAAAGGTTCGGCGGGTAGCGGGCACGGGCACGGGTAGCGGGCACGGGTTACCGGGTGCGGGTACACCCGGGGCGGGTGCGGGTAGACGGGTAGCGGGCACGAGTACGGCGGGTACGGGTACACCCGGGTTTGTTTCCAAAAACAGCCACCCTGCCCGTTTGAGACCCGTACCCGTGTACCCGTTTACCCGGGTATACCCGGGCACGGGCGGACCGGGTTCGGGCAGCCCGCGGCGGGCACTGTCAAACCACTAATGGGTACCAAATTTTTTGCTTTGTTTAATTTTGTTAGTGCAAGCTTTTGGTTTTGCAATTGTGCCACTAAAGCGGCTACGAAATGAACTAGAAAAATAATACTTTAGAGAAGGATAAACAACCAATTCTGCACCAAATCACGATAGCATAATTATATTTTTCAAGCTTGTTACAAGTAAACATCTTATTATTATTTTAAATATCTTTATTAATTTATTCAATAAATATATATAACCACACCGGTATATTTTTATTACATACGTGTCATTTTATATGATGCAATAATAGGTATCCACTAGCCAGTGTTTGAGTAATTAATGATACTTTTTTAGTAATTGTAACTTGTAAATTATATTATGAATTTTCAATTTGAGGAGAGATCTAGTTACCACAATTTGAGTTACAACAAAGCTACCACAATCATTTTTTACATTTTCAAATTCCAAATCGTCGATCCAAACCGTTCAACATAATCTCCACAATAAAATGTGCTTTTAGATCAAATTTTATATTTTTTTTGAACTTTTTTTTACTATGTATTAAGTATTTTACAAAAACTAGTCAAATTCAGACCATTGAATTTTGTATCTATCTTAATAAATAGTAAAAAAATTCAAAAAAATGTAAAATTTAATCTGGAAGCACATTTTATTGTGGAGATCATGTTGAACGGTTTGGATCGACGATTTGGAATTTGAAAATGTTGAAAATAGTTGTGGTAACTTGGTTTCATCTGTAAGATTTTATGCCAATATATTATTTGCAGGGACATACGTGATATTTTAGATTTATATGGGTACATCGAAAATGTTCAAAATTTAAAAATTTAAAACCTGTGGCCTCTGCAATAATTACAGATGGCGATCAATTGCAACCAGCGGGTTGGTAAACAAAGAAAATCCAGCAGGAAGATGAAAAGCGCGCATGCGGATCCGATGTATCATTTAGCCAAAGACAAATCGCACAGCCAGGTACGGATCCTCTCAAATAATGCACTCTCTCTCTCTCTCTCTTTTCTATTAGAAATTAAAAATTAATTCTTCGAAAAAAATATATTTTACTGAAAAATAGATGGAACCAAACTAATTGTATAATTCCGATAGATTTATGAGCCATGGCGTAGCCAGGATATTTATCAGGCAAAAAATAAATTACTAAAAAATAATAATTATTTTTTATTTTTTAATAAAAAATAAAACTATCAACGCACGTTACGCACCCTTTCTTAAAAATGAATTTTTTTATTTCTAAACAGTTTGATAAAAAAAGTCAGCTAAAAATTAAATTTTTTCACTATACTTTGTGATCAAGATAATTTTGTGATAGTTGAAAAATAAATAGATTCACTATATGTTAAAATCGTCGAATAGCAAGGCACAATGGTTTTGATTGAATGTTAAGGCCCAAATAATTTCTAGATGCTCCTGGTTCTTTGTGAACCAATAATTATTTCTATTTTTATACTTAATGGACTAATACATCAAGTCTATTTAGAAAGAAGTATCAAATTATCTTTCTTCTCCAAAGAGCTTCCATTCACTTTCTTTCCAAATCAACAAAACTCCTATTTGTTAAATTCAAAATTGACACAAAAAAGACCGAATCAAGTCACAACTAGAAGAGAATCGCGGCACGGATAAGCAATGGACCGAAATAGGGGTAGGCAATAATCTAATTTTATTCGGATTTGTATGTAATTTTCAAAATACAGAGGTAGGCGGTTGCCTACCCTGGTCCATGCTGGCTCCGCCTCTGTTTATGGGATCACACTATTATGTTTTTCAGATGTTAAACATCATTTTGACCACAAATTTGTTTTAAAATAGCTAAGATTGTTCCCATTCGTGAAGTTCCGTCAGCCTATCCTTGGTGGAACAAAAATATAATCAATATCTTTTCTAAAAAAATGATATTTAGTTTTAAAAAACATTCCTCTCTCGCAATGATAATCCTATCTTCTTCAACCTTAAAATTATAAGAAAGATAATCCAAATTTTATTAGTTCTATTTTAAAATAAATAATAATTTATTCAAGTAACTTAAAAGCATAATTAGTTCAGACTTCGACTATAACATGACAAGATGTAAATTTGATAATTTTAATATATAATACATATATAATTAACATTTAAAAATACATATATAATTTGACAATTTGACAAAATATAAGAATTAAAATAATATATTAGAGTAATAATACTTTCAGAAAACAAATAATTTTTTTAATAGATATCCTTCAATAAAATATGTATAAATACAATGGTCTATAAATATATGTCAATATTTGATCTCTCTATCTTTTAATTTGAGTGGGTTCTTATATGAATAAAAGATTTGTGGAATTTTGCGTGTTGAAATATAATAAAATGAAAATATCATGGATAACCTCATCACATAAAATCTGGTTGATACATTTTTGTTAATACCTCAATAGAATCCATTCCAGGTCATATGGCCATTTTGTGACTCTGTAAACATGAATATTTTTTAAAATTTTATCCTGATAAAAGTAATTATGACTCCAGTACTAAGTACATGCCAAATAGTAATTTCAGTTTTTTTTTTGTAAGAAATTGATGAGAGGAAAGAAGGCAGCTAGAAGTGAGAATATCACTCTTTTTTTTTTTCACGAATAGCGCAACTATTTCAAACAACAAACTTGCTATTCAGAACGGATGAGAACAATGCTAATTCGTTGTTCCTTCTACAAAATGGAATAACGACTATTTTTGTATGAAGAGAAAGAAAAATGAAAACCCCGCCCTATTCCAAATGTACAATCCAAACAATGTTTTCCGCTATCCGAATAACACCACATTAACACTATTTTCACACTAATTCGAAAATCACTATTTTCTTTCTATTCTCATTTACCAATCCTAATTGTTCTATTCCTGCACTCATCATTGCACGATCCAAATGTACCCGCCATGTGATTTGAAAAGTTGGATTAGTGAAAAAAAAACAAAGATAAAAGAAATGTATTATTTGGAACAAATTGTAAATAAAATGTGATTTATACATAAAGTTCATTAAATTTGTGAGATGTATAATTTTCGAATTAGTAAATTGTCCGTCTATTCGTTTGCCGACATTTCTATTAATATCCAAAGTTAATTACAAATTAATAAATATACTCAGAATTTTTTGGTTATTCGAAAAATGTCCAAACCGGCCAGATTCTGGCCGGTTTCCTCCTCTCCCAGAAACTGGCCAGAATCTGGCTGGTTTCTTCCCTTTTTTTTTTTTTTAGACACTATGAAGAGCAAGATAATGAAATCTAACACTGAAAATTCGAATTTTTTGTTTAAATTATTTGTTAGATTACTTCTTTTGATGTATAATTAGCATATTTATACTAAAATACGCTAAATTACTTGAAATTATGTTGAATTACACTATATTACATTAAATTACACTAAATTATGTTAAATTATGTTGAATTACACTAAATTACATTAAATTACGCTAAATTACACTAATTTCGCTAATTATAATGAAATACGGTAAATTACGCTAAATTAGGCCGATTTTGTGCCATTTTTCATAAATCATAAAACATAGTAAAATTAACTTTGGATATTAATAAAAATGTCGGATTCGTTGGCATGATGCAAAATTCTAAATTTAGTGAATTATTGACGAATTAAATACAAATTGTCATATGCTTGGAGAGAGAAGAAATTTGCCGACTCTGTGTGTATGGCTAGGACTAGGAGCCTAGGACTGTAAAATTGGAGAGGATCCAAACCTTATCATTAGGCCGGAGGATTTGGGAAATGGAATTTGGAGCGACGCCACTTTAGTGAAAAGTCCAGAAATGGCGAAATGGCGAAGGGTACCACTTTATTCATTTTCTTTGTCCTTTTCAGGTAATATTACTTTTCTTTGTCATGAAAGACAAATGCACTGTTCTTGCAGAGCCATTATATCCGTCCAAAAAAAGCTAATTATAAAATATTGCGTGCCGAGTAGAAGAAATGATATACGAAGTCGAAAAGTACAGCGTAACGATGATTATTCCATTTTGATGGTTATAGCAGCTTTTGTTTGATTTGTTTGCCTTTTCTTTTCCCCAATGCTAAGCAAATAGTCACATTAAACAACTTTCGACAATGGTTTTCACTTTTCAGTTTCAAAAGTCCGTTCACTATGCCAAGAAAACGACAACTTGTGAATCTATGAGAATTGAAGGAGAAACCAAAGAGTAACAAATGAGGTATATATAATATTGAAGGAATGATTCGGCTACCCGGTAAATTTCTACCTCTGAAAATGGAAATCCACTCACGGTAACATAGTTGGCTAGAAAAAAATATCCTAAGACTGTAGCTATCCAAAGGTTCGAGAGTTCGAACCCCGCTCATGCTTCGTAGCCTCTGTGAAGATTTCAAAAAAGAAAAAGACAAAAAAGAAAGACAATTGAAACCTGCAAAAACAGCGCAGAACGAGCCTGAAAAGTGTGAATTCGGACATAAGTTGAAATTTATATTAATTTATCCAACAAAGTTGGTTAGCAGGCCTCAATTTTGAGGTCCTATGGGCCTCTCTACCGTTGCTCGTTATCAAATCAGGCCTCTATTACTTACCTTCTTTTAAAAATATTTACTGCAGGCTTGATTTTACGGGCCTTTCTACGGGCCCATTAATTATCTACTCTTAAGAATAGAAAAAGAGAGCATACGCCTCATCCACAAAAGCTCTCCTCCCTCTCTCGGTGCCTGTCATGGCTGCTCTTTTCCACCCTTCTACCAGTCCCATTTTCACCCCCGTGTTCTCCTCTTCACAAAATCTCGCTTTGTTCAATTCACCTCGGAAGGAGAAGAGAACACCGCTCGATCGAGGTAACTCAGCTCCTCTCTCCTTAGTTCCTTTTGGAAGTACTCTCCCGCTAAAATCAAGGCGAACATCAAAATTGCGCACCTTTATTTGGTACTGCAAGCCACATGGAGGATCAGAAGTCCAATTACTTGACTTGGTAGAGAAGGAACATGTGATTAGAGAAAAAATGGAGGGCTCTATTGCAGAAGATTACAAATACCAAACACCAAAAACAAGCGAAAAGTCTGATTTTGTTGAAAGAGATGGTGAACTTGGTACAATCGGCACTGGTGGCAGCACAAAAATTGCAATGGATAGTAGCACAAATTCTAATACTGAAAATCTGAACTCAGATTCGGGTAGGGGACCCGGTAGCTTATCGGTTGTTGATTACGTCAAGAGAATTGCTAGCTTACCAATTGAAGAACGTGTCAGGGTTCTTGATTTGTTACAATGCGATAATCAGTCTCTGACAATTTCTGACTACAATGACATACTCGAGGCTTTGTTGCGAGCTGAGGAATTTGAACATGTTATAAAACTTTTCTCTGAACTCGAACCGAATGGCATAAAGCCCAACATACGGTCCTTCTCCATCCTGGTCAACTGCTTTTGCAAGAAGAACAACCCATTTGAGGCGAAACGGGTGCTGGATGAGATGTGGCAAAACGGGTTTATACCCAATGTAGTCACTTTCACAAGTGTGGTTCGCTCTCTTTGCAAGAGGGGTCGGGTGACTATAGCAATGGATGTGCTTGATAAAATGCGAAAAGCCAGCGTGGACCCCACAATCCAGACATACAACAACCTGATTGTTGGTCTCTGTTATGTGGGCCGGTTAGAGGAGGTGTCAGAGCTGGTGGACAATTTAAAAAATTCACCTACAAAACCTGATATTTACACGTACACTCTGGTAATTGACAGCTTTTGCAAGGTAGGGAAGGTTGATGAGGCAATTGAATTGTTCAACGAGGCTAAAGAAAAGGGCTTGAAACCCAGTATATATACATATAACGCCCTTCTGAATGGTTTCTGTAAAAAGAGCCGAACTGCCGAGGCTGTTTCTCTCTTGAAAGAGATGGAAGCACAGGGTATTAAGCCAGATGGGATTTGTTATAACATTGTTTTAAGGGGGCATTTGGTAAATAGAGAGTATTCTCTTGCATGGGAAATGTTTAAGAGAACGAGAGAGGCCGGTTTCCCTCTTGGCATGCGGTCCACGAATGCAGTTTTAAGAGGCCTTTGTAGGCTCTCTCTGACCAATAAGGAGATCTTGAAAGATGTGAAAGAGCTTTTTGAAATAATCGTAGAATTACAGTTTGGTCCCACGCCTTATACATATTGTTTAATGATTCAAGCCCTTGCAAGTGCCGGAGAGATTGACTCGGCACTGGTGCACTTGAATAATATGGTAAACACAGGGGCCTGCCCGCGTATGTTGACTTGTAATATGGTGATCAGGCTTCTGTGCCGGGAAGGTAAGGTATATGATGCACAGAGTGTCTTGGTAACTATGATTAAATTAGGTAAACTGCCGGGGACATTCTCTTTTGAGATAATTTTAAATGAATCAAGTAGTCAGGGAAAGTTTTCAGATGCACTTGCATTATATGGAGTAGCGCTTAAATTGGGCATCGACCCAAAATGGAGGTTTAAATATCAATTGAGTTGTAGGAATGACTCAAAATAATTTTTGGGGAAAAGAAAAGCGAAGAGGAAGAAAGAATAAGAAAGCTTCTAGTTTGTGACAAATAACTGCCTTCACAGTCCGAAATAATCTTCAAATGATCTATGAAGAAATGCACTGCCCTAAAATAAAATCTCCTTTTTGGGCCTGGTGATTGATCGAATACTCTGAAAAGCACACCTTTGCTTCAAAAGAATATGCCCATCATCAATTGAAGAACATTTTTTTCCTTATGTTTTGTCCTTGCTTTTGTAAGATTAGAGTCTGATGGAGTTGAAACTAACCAACAGTGATGTCTTACGGCAACAAACAAGTATTGTAGGGAAATGATGAATATGTAGCCTTGTATAAATAACATTTTTGAGTTGAAAAATAGAGATCCCTGGTAGACTAGTGTATTTTCTTTTGTAATTTTCTCAAATTTGCCTGTTGGTTTCTGCTTTGTACAGAATTTTCTTCTTAAATAATAAATATGTCATTTTTGTAGATATCTGTTCTGAAAACTGATATAAGGGCACTGTAGCCAGGAACTCCGAGGCTTATCTATCAGAGACAGGTACACAGCAGCAGCCGGTACTCTCTCCATTTCTATCAGCACCAGATGACAATACCAAAGCAAGGGAAATCACACATAATTTGGAAAGTCCCATTTTTATTAAACAACTCATTACCTGTTAGTGTTACTTATCATAATTCGTCAGATAAAAGCGAACTTGAAAATAGGACCAAAGTGACAAGGGATTTTGGCAGATTTCTCTTCTGTCAACTGATGTAAGGGCACTGCAGCCAGTGATCAGCTTATCTATCATAGAGGTACATATTAGCAATTGATACTCTTATCCATTTCTACTGGTACGGAACGAAAAAATTAAAATAAAAACAGAAATAAAGCTAAAGTTTTCACATCTGGCAAAATCAACACAAGCTGCTGGAGTCTCCTTTTATTAAACCACAGTTTATGACACGAAATACAAACTGCACAGAGCAACAACACAATTGGAAAGCAAAACAGCTCTCACATCACAACACTAACAAACAGATAGAACTAAAAAACTCAACCTGAACCTACCTCCTCTGATCAAGAGGGGCTCCTCATTCCTTTCTAATTCCTCACCACTCCTCTCTCTCTTTCCTCTCCCTCTTTCTCTCTCTTTCTTTCTGGCTCTGGCCATGATGGTAATATCACCTCCTCATTTTGTGCATCCACCAAGTCCCTTAAGCTGCTCTCAGTAACTCCAAATCCAGCTGCCAGCTCAGGCCCAAGCATTGTTTTGAGAATCGAGCTCCGGCCCAATAGAAACTGCGGATAGTTGCGTCTGGCTGAGGTGGTGAAGCCGAAAAACTCGAAGGGCCCACTGAGAGATGCCAGTTGACAGAAAGGGAAATAACGAGGTATCCAGAACACGTCACCTTGCGACACCTTGGCATCCATGGCAGTTGTACCATTGGGGTATACAACCTGGATTCTACCTGATCCACCAAGCACAATTCCATATTCAGTGGCACGTGGATTCACATGTGGTGCCATCATTGATCCCTGGTGAGGTAAGTATGTTATATTAGTTGCTGTGAACACTCTTGAATCATTATACTGGTAAGTAATAATGACCTTGAACTAGAGTAAATATTAAATATGTTTTGCTTCTTGAAATGGAAATGTAAAATTACCACGTAGTTGACACATGAAAAAGATCCTACTGATTACTGAAATCGAGCATATATTTTAATTAATGATTTTTTCAGTGCAGACATGGCAGTAGGCAATTTCTGACCTGACCTTATGAAGCCAGCCAAAATAAAACTAAGAGAAACAGAAACATCTGATCCGACTAATCAGATGCAAGTATATATATTAAAATTGAGTAGTGAGAGAGAAATCTATAATATGTACTGCTGCAAGATTGACGATATAGACTCCAATGTCGGAATACTTCAAGGGTTTATAATCATGCTCATCGAGTGCCGTGCTCCAACCGTAATTGTTGCGAAAGCCAGGGTCACGGTCATAAAGATTGTATGGATCGGGTGTCTTGACGGTATTGTTGTCTTGAATTCCAAGAAGCCAACTGAGCATATTCTTTAAAGGCTTAAATGGAAAGATTGTCTGTTCTGCTAAGCTGTCTAAGAAGCCCAAGCCACCGTCTCGGTGCTTTTTTTCTCGGCCTGCAGGTTCGTCAGTTACATATACAATTGGCCCCCTTGAATGGGCCCCAAGGAAAGTATCAACCTCTTCAAAAGTCACCTAAAAATATAAGAACATATTGATATTGGGGCAGCTTTAACAAATGTGTACATGATTCTCATTTTATATATTTTTTTAAAGCTCGTTTGCTTTAACTAGTTCTCCAGTGTTGGAAAATAATCTTGATGTGCTCATGTTGTCCCATGATTTTCCAAAAGTATTCAAGCTGGAAGTTTCCTCTACCAGTGTATTTTGGGACATGATTGGTGAGATATAGTTCAAAACTATGCAAATCTCGAGTTAGCTCCCATCAAGGGAACCTTTGGCTTGGTTACCGGAAACTGTACTGATATTTGTTAATTTGATTAATAATTAATATTTAGTATCATGTTATAGCACGATTCCCAGAAAAAAAAAAAACAGAAGACATGCATGAATGCAACACATACACATCTAAATTTCAGAAGCTTACATTGAGGGCCGTTGCAAGTGTTTTGGTGTCAAATCCAGCCAGCACTGATTTTGGAAATGTCCCTCCACCTAAATAGAAAGCCTATAATACAATAAAAGTTAACATTAGTGGATAGCGTCAGATCCAATATGAAAAGAAAGAAATTAATTATGACGATGCAACCTCATACGGGTTGGCCAATCCTAAGCTCTCTGATGCATCAATGCCACAAATAATTTGTAACCGTTGTCCTGCACCGGTGTTGACAATGTAAAATGTAAATCCTGCAGGGATTTGAACAACATCTCCCATTTTTAGCTTTCGTTCTACCAACGAGTCTTTGTTTATCCATCCGACCCTTGCCTCTCCTATGGATTGAAGTAAAATAGTATGTCAGAAATTAAAATTCTCTTGCGAGGACTAGGTTTTCTGTCCACAACAAACGACACTTAACATTTAATAGAATTGAAGCACATATTTAGTTCAATATTCACCACATGACTAATATTTTAGCGGATTATTTTTTTGCGACAAGGCGCATTGAATAAGAGTTTCAGTTATGGCAAGACAATATCAAATAGCAAGTAGCTAGGATTTGGTCATTGGTCACTACATTACAACTCTGTATCTTTTTTACGTTGCCAACTCATCATGCCGCCTCGCGACTTGTAATGTGGCTAAAAACAAACTTCAATTATGAGGAAAGTAGTAATTGCGAGCTTCATATGTTTGCGTCGTCAAGATCTACTAAAACTTGATTGATCCATGCAATTGTCGACAACAACCACAATAATTAGAAGAATCAGTACCCTTCCCGGCAAAACCACCAATTATTGTGGTTTATATTTTGCTGCCATTTCTTTTTGTTTCCTTTCCTTATCTTTAAGTTAATCCTTTATTTGATGTGCTAAAGCTCAAACTTCTTGAGCTCTTTCCCTATTTTCTTTTGCTGATACACCACTCATGCACCAAGTTTCCGATCAATGAAATGAGGGCTAGACCCTTACTCACGTAGTAGGGGTTATAATTGTATTTACAATTACTAAATAAAATCTTCATAGTTGCAAATATGGTTGCTTGGATCAATCAATCATGCATTTTAACCGTAGTAGACCAATCTAAGTATCTAACCAGCAAAAAAAACCCAATTAAAATTAATTCACTCATGCATGGAGACTACAGACATCTCCATTTTGACAAATTACACACTGAAACTGCCATCAATGAGCTCCCTTTTTAATCCTCAAGCCCTCAACTATGAATTAATATACCACATCAATCATCTACTAAAGAAAATCAATTCCTTTGTTCGTACCTCTCCTGACGAAGAGGATCAGGCCAGCATCCAGATACTGAGGCACAAACAACGTCTTCGGGTCCATAGAAATAAACCCGATATGCAAGAGCCCTTTGTGGGTGGCATCAAAGCCCGACCAGTGGTCTCTCGGTGAACCGAACCCTCTGACGACCCGCACCTCACCGCCTTCTGACTCAACCACCTTCTCCCATTTGTCCAGTATAAACAAACCTCTCTTGCTACCTTTCTCTTCCCATTCTTCCTCCCCTTTCCCCTCTCTCTCCCTGTACCTCTCTCTGTGGTCGCCTAAAACCCCAGTGAAAGCCCATAACGAAACAAGCAGCCAGAGCCACAGTTGAAACCTCATTTTCATTTCCTTCCTTCGTTTTTGGTACGATATATGTTCTGTTATGAGTAAGGTTTTGAGAATCAAGGATTCACCGTTGACTAATTTGTCATACTGAGTGGAGACGAGGGGTTTAAGAGGAGACGGGTGGAAGGGAAGATGGTAGCCTTTCGTGACACGTGTTGCTCATGCATGGAGGCCACCTGTGTGTCTCTCGGGGAGGTGGCGAAGAAATTCGAACGGGTGTCACGTCGTAACTGAGACTACAATCATATTTTAGAAGATTATTTTAACTTTTTCTAATATTTGCCTGTTAAAGATCCGTTCCTTATATTTTAGAAGATTATTATTTTTATTAAAACTAATTATTATTATCGTGATGTTTACCTTTTTTTTCTAATATTTTATACTGTTGGTTAGATGTTCCAAAAAACGGGACTCAGAGAGTGTTTTTCAGAATTCGTAGCTCTGCAGTTAGTAATACATCGTGAATCCGGATTCGTGTTGATACCGTACATTCCGCTTTCAGTCGGATTAGTCCGGATTTTGATCGGACAGCTGAGATGCATACTCAAAGTTTGAGTTAATGCAGAGGATACGGATTTGTGTTTGTCATCCTTTATGAGATTTATTTACTAATAGAAAAATAGTTATAAGCTAAAAAACATTATTTTAATATGGATCAAAACTTACTGTTAAATATTTCTTCGCAAAAAAAAAAAAAAATTTCAGGGTCATAAAAAGTTTAAATTTACCATTATCCATTCCAACTAGGGGTGAAAACGGATCGGATAGAGCGGATAGTGGTAAAACCATATCCTTATTTTTCAGATGCTGATTGGATAGACGGATACAGATATTCGAATATAGATATCCATATCTAATTTTTCGAATACAGATTGAATACAAATAAGATATTATCTGCTCCATTTTCATCCCTAATTCCAACTCCTATAAGTACCCCTATTCTAAATTTAATAAATATAAAAATAAATAAATAATTACAAAATAAAATAACTATATATCGTTATCAGATTAAATAAAAAAGAAATAGCAATTCGTTACCTAAATAATTATCTATTTATTTTCTCCTTTCCTATTATATATCTCCATAACAACCAATTTTTTTATTAATAGAAAAATAAATAAAGAAAATATCGAAATAGGAGTATAATTTCATAAAATCTCGAAATATAAGAAGAACGGAAGAGTTTATGTCTACTGAACAGGATAAACCATCATGTCCAGCTAATTCCGTCTCTAACCACGCAAACTCATTTATTAAAAAAGAAAAAAAATCCCTGAACGGGATGGATATCCCGTCCAGTACTGTTATTTTCATCAATCCATTTCTCACTAGGAGGGGGGATCCATTTCTCACTTTTCAATTTTTTTTTTTTTTTTGGAACTCAGTTGTAATCAATTTCTAACATGAGACCAAATTCAATTCACTCTGCTAAATTAACTCCTTCATATTATATCTTTACTATGTAGCAACAAGAAATAAAAAGAAAATTGTGTATACTGAACGTGATGGATTATCTCGTCCAGTTTTTTTTTAATTAGCGAATTTGTTGATTAGAAACAAGATTAGCGAACGGGATAAATCATCTCATTGTTTCTATATTTCTAAATTTTACAAAATCCTACCCCTATTTCAATATTTTTTTTTATTTTTTTTCTATTAATAAAAAAATTGGTCCATAACACACTCTCTCGTCTCTCCGCAATGGCCCAATACATAGATTCTAATACGAGTATCGTATAATTACGGGCATGGGTATTGAATTCATTCAAGACTGATACACGTATCGGATTAGAAGTTTCCAGAGATCATAAAAATAATTTCTCAAAAAATCAATTCAGCTTGTGGAAACCGTCCGATCGATAAATTAACCTGTGGAAACAAACCAACACTTTATAGCATTTGGTTGTCACATGCGGATCAAGAAATTAAATGGCTCAAGGAATCATCATTTTTTCTTTTCGATAGAATTTTTTTGCTTATCAGTAGAATCGTCATTCAGTCTTTTTTAATTTGGTAATTTCAAAGTGTGAATATTAATTTTTTTTTGCTGGATAAAATATATTAGCTTCATTTTCTTGTTGGTTTAGGAAGTCAGTGTGGGGAGAACGGAGTAGGTCCGATGTCCATCGGACCTACTTTTAGGTTCAACGAGCATGATGACCGTCCGATCTAATTTAAGATTTGTGCGCACGAATATTGAAACAGACACGCACGAAGTTTAAAGCATTCTGCACGAATCTTAAAGCAAATCGACGGTGATTAAACCCATCGAACCAAAGTAGGCCTGATGCCCATCGGACCTACTCTCAAGTGCAGTGTGGGTGAATGGTTTGTAATTAGTTAATTACTGATTAGAGACTCAGGTCGATCTCGGTATTTCTTCCAGGCCCATTACGGCCCAGGTGTCGATTCGATTAAAAGCACTTGGGAAAGGGTGTTTCCACTATGGGCCCATAAATATATATTTATCAGAAACAGATCTAGCATTTTGTTATAAATAAATTAAGTTATGGATGTTCATTTGAAACTCTTCACTAATTATATGAAAACTTCTCCTTAAAGATTTAAGTTTTATCTCTTCTCATTTATCAATACAATTAATTTATAATGGCTTGTTATTTACATTTTCTACTCTATTTATAGGATTGTAAGTTTATATTAGACACACAAGAAAAACATATGAATAAAAGATAGCCATCTTTATACATTCTCAATATCTTGCTTACTTTTCTTTTCTTTAATTTACAATACGTCAGCACGACTTGCTCGGAAGAAGTTGCAAAGTTATTCTGTAAGTAATTTGTATGATTGATAATTACATCTTTCATTAATTTAAATTTCATTTAAATTTCAAGTGAATGATAGAATAATAACCTGAATTTATTATCAAAACTAAAAGTTTATCAAGAACCCGAAGTTCGTATTACCCGAATAGAATAATAACCATAAGTTATTATTAGAATTGTTTAGAATCCAAAGTTCAATTAGAAATTTTAGTATAAAATTAATATAATAACCAGCGGTTATTATAGGCCACTGGATGAATAATAACCTGAAGTTATTCCCAATTAAAACCTGAAATTTTATTAGAAATTTTTATATAAAATCAATATAATAACCAGAAGTTATTATAGGTCACTAGATGAAAATATAACCCGAAGTTATTTCAAATTAAATTTTACAATTGCGTAGTCAAGTAATTTAATAACCAGAAGTTATTAAATAAATATTTTATTATAACATGAAGTTATATAATATTAACCTGAAGTTATTAATACATTTAAATTTATTTATTTATTTATGCAATTTACATATTCTTTTATTTATATTTATTTATCTCTTTTTTCATAACCTGAAGTTATGGCATTAATAACCTGAAGTTATGGCATTAATAACCTGAAGTTATGACATTAATAACCTGAAGTTAATACGTATCTATTTTGTAGTACGTATGTCAAATCTTGCAAAGCTTGAATTTATCTCCCTTTTAATTTATCATAACTCGAAGTTATGTTATTAATAACCTGAAGTTGTATTTTGTTATAAATAAGTATTAATGAAAAATGAGAAAGACAAACGTCCTGAAGATGTTTGTTACAGATGTGGGATGGCAAATTATTGGTCACGTACATGCCGTACGCCCAAGCATCTAGTGGAGCTTTATCAAGCCTCACTCAAGAAAAATGAGAAAAATGTGGAAACTAACTTTACTGAAAATGATCCTGAAAATGAATGCCATATGGATACACATCTTGATGTATCAGATTTCTTCCATAATGTGGATGAAGAAATAGACATTTTTACTAAGGGAGAAAATAAAATATAGAAGTTTATGTTTATGTTTAAT
This sequence comes from Carex littledalei, assembly GCA_011114355.1. Classification (NCBI taxonomy): domain Eukaryota; kingdom Viridiplantae; phylum Streptophyta; class Magnoliopsida; order Poales; family Cyperaceae; genus Carex; species Carex littledalei. Next base: position 8,976,198 of record CM022090.1, on the reverse strand, counting down.
AAAAGTTTAATTTACATTTCAATTTTTATAATGTATGCAAATAAAATTAATGAATAAATGTAGTTTATTTTAATTTATTCTTGCATTCTTTTATTTTAAATGAAAATGACTGACACAATGGTAAGTAAAGAAGATCCATGTCTAGTAGACAGCGGAACAACAAATACCATATTGAAAAGTAAGAAATATTTTTCACAATTGCATCTTGGTGGGACTAATATCACACTATATATGACACAACTAATTTAATTGAAGGCTCCGAAAGAGCTTGTATTTTGTTACCTAAAGGAACAAAATTAATAATAAATGATGCATTATATTCGAGTAGATCCAGAAGAAATCTACTAACTTTTAAAGATATTCGAAATAATGATTATCATATTGAAACTATGAATGAGAGAAATTGCAAATATCTTCATATCACATTGTAGGGCGCAGAAAGTTGCACAACGGGGGAAGGTGTGTGCATGTGTTAAATGTCTCAGGGTTCAATGCTCTCAATTTTAAGACATGGAGAGAACATCGAATTCGAAACATTAATTTCTTTCTACAATTCCTTCTGGTTCACCCTCGGCAGACCTACTATTCATAATCAGTCTATCGAGAGAGTTTAATGATTGTGGGGATGTTTAACTCCCAGCGGGCGCAAGCCCCCGCTGTTTATTACCTCAGATGACCCTTCCAAGCCATGCTGAACACCTCGTCCATTCCGGAATTTGTGCCTATTTTATGTGAATTGAATAGTGGGGCTAAAAGGGGACTCATGTATTGGCTTTGGTTTTGACTTGATTTTCTATATATTTGGACATGTGTGTGTTTGTGATTTTATATTAAAATAATTTTTATTGCGTTTTAAAATAGGAATTTGGATATTTGAGAAGTGTACATGCATTGTTTATTTACATTTGATTCATGACATATTTATTTACATTTTTTGTTAATAAATAAGGTCAAAAGGGTATTTTGGTCACTTAAGGATTTGTCTGATGCTTGGATATGTCCAATTTTGATTTAAAAAGATGAAGAATTCAATTTGGGTTCATTTGGAGGTGGTTTGAGTCAATTTGGACTTAAGACGAAAAAGTTATGCTTGAAAATGACTGAGAAGGGCCTATTTGTAAATATTTTATGTTTTCTTAGGGACTTATTTACAAAGCTGAAAGGATGTGCATTTAAGATTTGGATTTTAGATAGGGTTTTATATGAAGATTGGGCCTTCAAGGGCTTGTTTGAGATAATTTTAGGCTGTCAGGGATTTATTTGTTAGTTTTTAAGGGCTTCGCTGTTAATATAAGAAGTCAGAAGGGCCTTATTGCAAACAGGCTTTGTTTTAAAGGTTTTATTTATTAGATGGGCTTTAAGATTTGGATTTTGGGCTTTGAGATGTGCATTTTGGGCTTTATGATTTGTGTCGAGTGTTGGATTTGAACGTTGAACTTTGTGATTAGGGCTTTGAAATCTGTGCTAGCCTCAGATTCAGGCTTTGAGATTCGGCCAGAATTCTTTATTTTTAAATCAATCATAATGACATCTGGGTCCCGCAGGGTAGAGGGCTGCTAGGATTTGGATATCGGCTCCGAATTAAACCTGCTTTGAGATTCGCACTTCCCATTTAAACATTTACTTTGGCGCCTTCATCAAATGGTTTGTATTGCTTTAATATTCGTGTAAATGGGATATGGGTCGGGTTTGAAACCCGACTTGGGGTTTGGCCTGACTGTTACTCCGGCGAGGTTTCCGGTCACGGCGGCGTTAGAGAAGGGCACCATTGGAGTCGCCTTGAGCTTGCAAGTCTATTGGATGCGTTGTCGGCGGTGGTTGATCACCGGAGGCGACAAAGCACGGCTACATCAAGTTTCGGTACCGGTCAAGGCTTCTATCCGATTTCTTCAATTTTCTTCTTGTTTTCTTCAATCGTTTGATTATTTACTCTTTTTTTGACATACAGAAACTATGCACAACTTTGATTTCACCCTTCATGAAGATTTAAACATGCTTTGGGTTTTGATTTTTCGGTTTAGTACCGATTTAGTACCAGTTTAGTACCAATTGAGGTAACAGACCTCTTTAGATCATACTTGAGAGATGAAAGGTATTGATTCATGTATTCTGGACCCTTTTAAGATAATCTAAACTTTTCTTTTGATATAAATTTAATTTCTTGAGCAATAAAAATATGAAGTTCTTAACTTTTATAGAACCGAATTAATTCAAATTCTCTTATTTTTATTGATGACTATGCAATTTCTTATTATTAATTCATAAAGGGGCAATTATATTATTTTCAGAGAGAATTTTATGATTTTTACAGATTTATTTCGATTTTTAAAGTATTTGTTTCTGCAGAGGGCATTGAAGGTCATTTTGCCAATTTAATTGCTGATTTTTCTGTTTTTAGAAGCTGAACTTTGAAAATTCATATAAAATCGAAATAAAATCATAAAAATGTGAAATTTGAGTCAATTTTGTGTATTTTGTGTATTTTGTGTATACCCTCTACCATTTAATTGTTTTAAAAGGAGAATTAAAGAGTTTTAAAAAGAAAATAAAAAAATCGAAAATAAGAAGAGAGAGGAGGCAGAGAAGAAGAAAAAAAGGACAAAAATCATATTTTAATGCTTTTTACTATTATCTTCATAAAAATCATTAAAAAGGCAAGAAAAATGCAAATAAAGATATTATAACATATTTTTATTACATATATATATTTTTTGCTTTAAAAGAGAAAGAAAAGATGAAAGAAAGGAAATAAAATGCTTTATTTGATCATCAAGCTACATGTTCTTTTTATTCATCCTAAGATGAACTAGAAATCATGCTACTCTCACATTTATTATTTTTGAAAGTTTTAAATAAAAAGGAAAATAAAAGGAGAAAATCAAGATCAAGGCAGTAAAGAAAAGAAAGAAAATTCATCAAAAAGCTTCTTTATTTCGACTAAAATAAAATATACACACATCATTGCTCCTCTGAGCTTACATCATTTAGGTATGAATTACCTTTCTAATTTGCTAAAAAAGCTTGAAAGCTTACTCTCTAAACTATGAAATTTAAGTATTTCTTGTGTATGAACTTAGTAGCAGGGGTTTGAGTGAGAGGAGTTGTTCATTCTTCTTCATTTCATGTGCCTTATATAGGGCAATATTAGGGTTTTGGGTTCTGTCCTGGCTGATGTGTCTTTTACTATGCACACCAAGTGTTTGATCAAGGGTCTTGATTTATTCACTTCATTTTCAGATGCCTTGTTGGCAGGAGATCATCCAATAGCGCTTTAACACATCATTAAACTTGATTTGAATCATTCACAGCCCTTGGATTGATCTCATGTGCAGGAGGTGTCATCAAGGCCTTTAATTAACCGGCCTCTGAATGGAACCTTTTATTCACGTGCTCCAACACCCTTGGAGAGGATTTTCCATTTTTTTCATGTTGCTGGGAATGAAGGGCACGTGTCCCTGGGGACCAGCCAGCTACTGAGCAGCTGTAGATGCCAATTGGCATTGCACCGGCGGTACACCGCACCTTAACATGGTCTCTTCTTATCCTTTGTGCTTTGGCTATCGAGAATGTGACATCTAGCGTCGTAATACACCTCTTAACGTGTTCCAGAGCATATCAATTCTTTCCAAGAGCCAATTTGTCATTTTCTCACTGTGCCCGAACTACACCATATCAGTTTCGGGTGCAGGCCCAATTCAATGCATATTGCATTAAATTGAATCTTCCAATGGTATCGTGATATGCACAAAGAGACCCTCTTTGGTTCCCAACCCTTGATTTTAATTATCTTGGCCAAACCGATTTGCTACATCCTCACTATTCGGGTTCGAATTAAAGGAGAAGAGGGGAGCTCGGGTTTGAGAGGAGACAGAGAAAAGGAAAAGGGATGCATTATAGGTCTCAGGTGAGCATTCGGGATAAGCTCTGTCAACTTCGTCGAGTTTGAGCTTCGAAATCCCCTCTAAAGGCACAGGTTGAAGGAAGAAGAGAAGAAGATATATCTGGTGAGTGGGCCCCACTTGTCATCCTCCCTGTAGCGGCAGTTCCTTTTCCTTTCTTTTCTTTTCTTTTCTTTAGCTGGGCGCGGCACACTATAATCCGTGATTTGGTTTGTTCATGGTGTATGGTGTACTGGGAGCACGTAGGCTGAAGGGATCACTCCGCCAAATTTTAAACCCGGCTACTCTATACGAGTCTTGCATGGTCCCGGCTTACAGTGAGCCGTAAGGCTGTAGGCTTGGTTCATGGAATCCAATATTCATGCTCCGCGTTTATCCAAGCCCAGGCTCCAGCGAAATTGTAGAGAGGTCGCTGACATGCGGGCCCCTTCTGTTGGGTTTTGTTTAAGGTCCCCAATTTTTCACCCAGGGTACTTTGAAAATGGGATTTGCTAAGTGCTACTATCCTTTTTGCACCTAGAATGTTATCCATGCATTGCTTAATTCTTGAAGAATTTAATTGACTCATGTTTTTGATCATTGTGCACATTAAAATTTCAAGGTTTCTATGTAAATCTTTACCAAGAATTTTAATATGCTGTTGTGTAACCCTTTGACATTTTACAAGCATGTTTAATTATCCCGAAAATAGTTACTCACTATATTAAATGTTAAGTATTAACTTTTTAGGGTCAAACACACATCTATTAAAATTGGCCAGAAAATTATATATGCAAGCATTGTCTTCTGGACTGTATGGTACTTATATAAGTACAATAGAATCGAATATGGTTACTCACCAGAAGTTAGTTGATCCAAAATTATTTACATTGTGGCATGAAATATTGGGTCATCCAGGAAGTATAATGATGAAGAGAATAATTAAAAGTGAAAATGGGCATCTCCTAAAGGACACATTTAGGAAATGAGCATCTCCTAAAGTGCAAATGGGCATCTCCTTTATTTTTAGAAAGAATTTAAAGAGATATATGTGGGCCTATTACACCTCCATGTGGACATATTTAGATATTTTATGGTGTTAATTGATGCATCAACACGCTGGTCATATGTGAGTTTGTTAGCAACAAGAAATGTTGCGTTTGCTAGACTATTAGCACAGATTATCCAATTGAGAGCCAATTTCTTGGATTATCAAATTAGAAGAATCTGACTTGATAATGCAAGTGAGTTTACTTCTCAAACTTTTAATGATTATTGCATGTCTACTGAAATTACAGTAGAACATCCAGTGGCCCATGTTCATACCCAAAACGGTCTAGCAGAATCGTTGATTAAAAGGTTGCAATTAATTGCTAGACCTTTACTTATGAAATCTAGTTTACCGTCTTCTGCATGGGGACATACATGCTGCTGCACTAATTAGGTTAAGGCCAATTGCAAATCATAAGTATTACCCGTTGCAATTGGTCTCCGGAAGAGAACCAAATTTGTCCCATCTAAAGGTATTTGGTTGTGCAGTATATGTTTCAATTTCTCCTCCACAATGCACAAAAATTGGACCTAATAAAAAAATTGGAAATTTATATTGGTTTTAACTCTCCTTCTATTATTAAATATTTAGAACCATTAACATGAGATGTTTTTGCAGCAAGATTTGTTGATTGTCATTTTAATGAATCAATATTCCCAAATTTAGGAAAGAAAAACAAAAGCTGAATAAACAAGTAACTTGGAATTCATCATTATCTTATCTTGACCCCCGAAGTGGTCAATGTGAACTCGAAGTTCAAAAGATTATGAATTTGCAAAGAATTGCAAATGAATTGCCTGATGCATTTACATATACAAATAGAGTTACTAAATCGCATATTCCAGCTTATAAACGCACCTGCTCGAATTAACATTACAAAAATATCTAATGAATCTAATGTGCGTAGAAAACGTGGAAGACCACTTGGTTCTAAGGATGTAAATCCACGCAAAAAAAAAGATCATAATAAAGCAGTCAGCACAACCCTAGAAGAGGTTACGGTAAAACTCCTGAAGAAGTCGATAAAACCCCAGAAGAGGTTAATGAAGTTCCAGAAGAAACTTAAGTACCAAATGATTATGAGATTTCTATAAATTATGTAATAAATGGTACTATATTAAATAGAAATGAAACACATATTGATGAAATCTTTGCATTCGCTATAGCAAGTGATGTTATAAAAGAAAAAAATAATGTGCCAAAAACTCCGGAAGAGTGTAGACACAGAAATGATTGGCCCAAATTAGGGCTGGGCAAAATTGCTCGAACTCGCAACTCGCTCGTAACTCGCTCATTTACAGCTCTCTTTAACTCGCTCATGTACAACTCGAGTTAGTTCCAACTCGAGTTGGCTGACTAGTTTAATAAATGAGCTGAGTTTGAGCTGACCCCAACTCGCTCATTTATAACTCGAGTTACATAAAGTTACACAGTTTGGACAAAAAAAATCCCGAATAACCAAAACCAAACCCAAACCCAAACTCGGCTCAAACTCAGCTCAAACTCGTTTATAACTTGTGTTGTATTGATTTAACTGGTTAAACGAGTTTATAAACGAGTTGTGAGCCAACTCGAGTTGATAACGAGCTGAGTTCGAGTTGGCTCTACAGCTCGTTATTACCATCCCAACTCGAGTTGACTCACTCATTTATTTAATGAGCTGAGTTTGAGTTGGGGGTAACTCGCTCAAACTCGGCTCATTTACAGCCCTAGCCCAAATGGAAAGATACCGTACAAGCATAATTAAATTCACTTGACAAACGTCAAGTATTTGGACTTGTAGTCCAAACACCCAAAGATGTTAACCCTATAGATTACAAATGAGTATTTGTTATAAAAATAAATGAGAACAATGAGATTGTGAGATACAAAGTAAGACTAGTGGCAAAAAGTTTTACACAAATACTTAGAGTCGATTATGAAGAAATATATTCACCTGTAGTGGATGCGATAACTCTCAGGTTTCTAATTAGTCTCACAGTCACAAAAAATCTAAAAATGCGACTTATGGATGTGATGAGTGTAAATGTGATCAGGCTAATAAAATTTATAACCCAGTTTGCTATCGAGTCAGATTACAAGCGTATAATTTTATTGAGTAGTATAAATGAGTGTTGATCCGCAGGGAATAAGATTTAAGGTCTTGAGCGAGTAAATCACAAGCTTTCGAAAGGCTAGACAAAATCTGAAATCAAAGAGTTGTTATTTTTTATCAATGTATTTAGCGAAAATTTAAAGTAAGTAAAATAAAGATAGAGATGTGAATTCCTAGAGTTTTGTCACACCGTTGTTACTTAAATCCGCTTTGATTCTTACCTTATTTGATGTTGGTTTTCAGTTGTTGTATGAGGGTTTCTAATCCAATTTAGTGATTACCGCTTTCGCCTAGCAACCACCCTACTAATTAAGAAATTCTGTTAAGGCTTGTCTTGATTAGTGCAAGGAGATCTGTGACTAGCCCAAAAGAATTCAGACTTCACTTATTGGGTACGTCGCCCTACTATCTTGGTCATGTTGGGTGTCCCCATGGTAAGGCACGATAATGCGACATTCGTCTGCGAATGTCGAGACTTCCATGTGTACTTTTGTTGATCCAACTAGTGGTATCTCCGGTTAAGGTCTCCACCACTAATCTAGTATTTTTATTCTTCCTTATTCCAATTCGATTAGAGCCTAATGATGACTAACTTCCATGTGTGGCCATCACATTACGGTCTAGACTAATAAACAAAATAAAGTAAGATATAACATAAAACGTTGTTGTGTATTTTAGGTATTGGATTTTTGATCGATTGGATACACTTTTTCACTTTTAAATTTATGAAACCTTGATACACAATGATAGGTCGGTTGCAAACATTCTATCCTTGTAGTCATTTAGGTATCGATCCAAAGATAACGGAAAATATTACTTTTTACTAAATTAATTAATTCTAAAGAAGTGCAAATAAAGTAAATGGAGGGGGGGGGGGGGTTGTTGCAAATTGGTTTGGTTGGGTTCAATATCCGAATGAGAGTTTAACTAAACAAAACAATTTAAACAAACAAATAAAAAGAATTTTGTGATTCAAATAGAGAGAAGTCTAGGGGCTATCGGTATACAATCACTTGGTTTAAATCCACAGTTAATTGGTTTCTAAATTCATGTATTCAATGATGGGGTTTCTAAGCCTTAAATACCATTAAGGGTCACTTTCGTGAATTAATGACGTGCCTAAACAATTCGGGTTTCATGATTAAGTTCTTTACCCTGGCTATCTAGACCATAAGTATAGGTTAGCCTAGTTTATCCCTAAATACTGATACTTCACGATTAAGTCCTTCATACCAATATTCGGTTCAATTCTAGGGGTCCCAATTAAATAAGAGGCTTCACGATTAAGTCATTCACCTCAATTCAACATTTTTTCCTTGTGGTTCCGGACTAAGAATTAGATTTGGTCATTTCTAATCTCAAATCCTAGAGTTATTCATGTACATAATTTAGTACCATCAATTCTTGATCCAAATCTACTCAAGTTGATTAAACCTAAGCGGAACGCTAATTAACAAGCAACACAAATCACGCAATCACATGAATAATAAAATCAACAAGAACAAACATGCAAGCAAACAATCATTATAAAGAAAACCATCCAAGGTAGATTTTAACACAAGTTCATGCTTAAAGCCTAAGCCCCTAGAGAGGAAATCTAGCCTCTCATGGGTGCGCTAACATCCATAAGAAATACAAGAGAAAACATGATAAAATAAGAAAGACAAGAAAGAGAATAGAGTACACCAATCTCCTTGCTCGCTGCCCTCGTCTTCAAGATGTGCCGCTCGAGCAACCTTCAATCCTTGCTCCAATCGCCTTGATTCACTCGGAAGAGGTAGAAGAGATGTCAAAAAATATGTAGAATTAAAACTAAATTAAAAGTGTCTTCTCCTGCTGCCTCCCTGCCAATATATAACAATTCCTGTGTCTTGGGAAGCAATCCTCCAGAATCTAGCAGCAAATCTGAAAAGATATCGCGAAATAAGGCAAGATTGGCATTGGTGCGGCCTCCCGTGTGACCTCCATAAAATCCGTGCGGCCCGCACAAAATGGGAAGTTGGCAGTACAGTTTTAGATGTGAAACCCTAACCGAAAGTATATATAATTGAGGCTTATCAAGCGCAAAAGCAATCGAACAACAAAATACTAAATAATAATCAAATAAAAGTATATATCAAAGCATCATGAGTAATAAGGTTTACTGCCAACCCTAAGAATCTAAACTTAGCCGCTGAACGACATGTTTACAAAGAGATAAGAGAAAGATGAAGTACCCTCCTACTTAGTCTGTATACACTCCTCTCTTCTCACTTAAGAAAATATAAAACCAAAAGATACAAATATATGATTCTATTCAGTCCAGAAGGCTTATATAGGAGTGAAGGGGCGCCTGGAGATGAGTGAAGTCCAAGTTATCTGATATGGATACAGCTGTTGCAGTTTTTCACCAATGGCGCCTCGGGTACGGTCTGTATTGGCTAATACGGACTATACTCCCACTATGTCGCTGCAGGAGTTAATGCGTATTTGGCCATCTTTGGTCAGTACTGGGGCTCTGATCCGTATTGGCTAATACGGTCCGTACCAGAGCCTTAGTCGATGAGCTTGTAGGGCGCAGAAAGTTGCACAGCTGGTATGGAAGGTGTGTGCATGTGTTTAAATGTCTCATGGTTCAATGCTCTCAATTGGTTAAAGAACATCGAACTTGAAACATTCATTTCTTTCTTTCTGCTGTTCCTTCCGGTTCACCCTCGACAGACCTACTGTTCATAATCAGTCTATCGAGAGAGTTTAATGATTGTGGGGACGTTTAACTCCCAGCGGGCGCAAGCCCCCGCTGTTAATTACATCAGATGTGTTACATTCTAATCCTTGATTTAAATAAAAACATACAAAAAAGGGCTTAAGTGTAAAGATTTTATAAATAAAAATATGCAAAAAGGGCCTAATTGTGAAGATTTTTAAGTTATGCAATATTTAAAAATTTGGAGGGCTTATGTGCAAAAATCCCATATATTATGTTAAAACCCATCTTCTTCACTTGATATTTCATTAAACACATCCCATATTTCGTGAGGGGCTAGGTTGGGCCGAACCAAAGAGAAAAAGAGAGAAAGAGTGAAATCGAGCACGAAATCGGGTCGGAATTGTCGGAAAACGGAGATTCGAGCTAATTAGACGATCGTGATCAGTTCTAGAACTTCAATTTGGTAAAATTTTCTCTCCTTGTAATCTTTTGGAAAACCCTAGATTGTTCGATTTGTTGTATTTCTTTGAGAATTCGGATTTAAGTTCGATTGGTTCGATATAACTCGGTATTCGGTTTGATTTGTATTGAATCGAATGGTTTTGGTTGTGAAATTGGAATGGGAACTAGGGTTTGGTAAAAATGGTGGAAATTGGGGAAATTACTAAATTTCAGGTGTTATGCACCATTTGGATCTGATTTGATCGAGTTATAGTCGTTCGAACATCTCGTTTCGTGTTATTTGAGTAAATCATCCGTTTGAGCTAATTTTGGAATTAGGGTTTTATGCCAATTTGGTACCAATTGAATTCATGGTTTAATGGTGTCGATTCTCGACAACCTAGATGTGAACTATACCTTCTGAACCGAGAACAAGTAACAAGAGTTAACCATGTCGAACCGCGATCGAAACGAGTTGAACTTAACCTGAAAATCCAGACTGGCCGGCCATTGGTGCGGCTGTACAAAATTCTACATTCCGAATTTGGATTTGTTTCCTTCATGAAAGTTGTAGATCTTTTCGTTCTGGTTCAGTCAAGCTTTGATTCACCCAAATCGGAGTCTGTATGACAAAGATATGGCCAAAATACGAACTGTATGTTTTAATCGAATCTAAACGAATAAATAGGTGGTAAACCTACGAGGCATCGGATCTCGGGATCATTCGAGACGCCTGAGCCTTAGACGAGTACGCGACATACTCAGGTGCGGGGTTTCTGGACTTGTTTGATAGTTTATATTCAGAATTAAACTGTGTTTCTTTTGACATGTTGATTATTGGTTGAATTGCATTATCGGATTGTGTTGCATATGCATTGCATTGCCCTAATTAATTGGAACTCGGATTGTTTATCTGATTGATCTGCATGCTGGTATGGTTGTTATTTGTGTATTGATCTGAATGATCTAATTTGGAATTAAAAGTCACCGTGATTTATATCACCATCGGTTGGTGGATATGGCATTACCGTCCCCCACCGTGGCGACGACACCCAGGGGGTGTGTTCGGATTTGTCAAAGTCTTTGCAAGGACTTTGACGACCCAGTATTCTAAAGCTTTAGATCGTCTGGCCCTCAGCAGTTCCCAGTACCGGTTGGGATGAGGGGTAAGTGACTCTGTACTACGAATTGGAATATATGTGACTTGTGTATCGGATGGCATTACCCAGGGGGTGAATGCGTTTGAATGGTCGATTTGGTTTTAATATGTATCGGAGGCATTACCCAGGGGGTGAATGCGGTTGTATTGACATTTGGTTTTATATGAATTTTTCCGGATATGAAATGGAACCAGACTTAGATTTAAACGGTTAAACCTATAATTACCAGATATTCTGAGTTCGAGTTAAACCAAATATTGTGTGATTGAATTTCGATTTGGCAATTCCTGAGTTGGATTTCATTTGGCTTATTGATGTCGGTTTATGCGTTCATGTTTATATATATCATTATGAACTGTTCTGAGCTTTATTTGTGTTTATTTTTGAATATAACCTGTGATTGCAAGTCCAGGAGCGAAACGTGGCAAATTTATCGCACTGAGAAATTTATTTCTCACCCCCTGTTGGATTATCTTTTCAGGTCCGGGATCAGCAGATCCGAGAGAGACACGAGGTCGGTAGGCCTGGTCATTCCGCTGCGTAGTTTGTCTGGTATGTTGACATGAGAGATTATGTATATAGTTAGGTTTTGTTGATATACATATGTAGTCTCTATGTCATTTTTGTGGTACGTATCCATCGAGATACGGGTTGTATGACATTACCTGACTAGCCGGGATTTATGTTATCTGTTTGTTGGATGTTTGTTTATGTTTTCATTTACTATTTTATCGTAATTGCCTAGTAGGCATACGGGAAACCGTATGTTTACGGCAGGGAGATCACCTGTCGCTCCTCGTTGGGCTGCGGGGTGTGACAGGTCCCCCCCTTCGGTGGTATCAGAGCATGGTTTAGAACCTGAACCAGACTTATTTGGATACGAGAGTGGTATGCGTATTAATTGGGGCCGGCACGACTATACGAATTTCGTATGATAATTAAGGAATGTAGAATGTATAAACTAACTTTGTTTATTCAGAAAATGGAAACACGTCGAGGTAGAGGCAGACCTCGTAGGAATCCTGAACCTAATCCGGAACCAGTTATTGAGCCAGTTGTGGATCAGGCTGGGGCTGGTCCAGCTGGTGCGGGAGGTACTGGAGGGGCTGGAGGCGCTGGAGGAGCTGGTAGAGACCGGGAGTTAGATGACCGGTTGATTGCAGCCTATGAAAGAGGTCGTCAAGCACAAATGCGGGATGTCGCCCCAGTGGCTCAAGGTGGGGCACCCGAAGAGTTCAGAAGGTTATATGATGCATTCATGCGTTTGAATCCGCCGCGTTATGATGGAACCGGCGGGTATGCGGCAGCGGAGGAATGGTTGGCTCAGATAAATGCGAAACTGAATTTATGTCGTGCTCCCGATGACAATAAGGTGGAGTTGGTTGAGCAACAGTTGGAGAGTGATGCTCGATTTTGGTGGGACGGGGCCCGACGTAACTTTGAAGGGGAGGAAGCGAGGATTCCTTGGGAATGGTTCGAGCAACAGTTCAATAGGCGGTTCATGAGCAATATGCAGCGAGAAGCTTTGCGTAGAAAATTTCTGGAGTTGAGGCAAGATGGACGGCCGGTGGTGGAATATAATAGTGAGTTCTTGGCATTATCTCGCTATGCAACGGATGTGAGGAATGAGGTGGAAAGGTACCATAGACAATACTTGGACGGGTTGGATGGCAACATCTCTATGATCGTTGATACTCCAATGGCGAGGGAATTACAAACAATGATGGATCACGCCGAACAAGTTGAGATGCATGGTAAGCGGAGAAGGACGCAAGTGAATGAAAGGAATGTGAAACAACGGGAAGATCCGAGTCGACAAGTATCGAAGTCGAGGGGAGGATCATCGTATACTAGACCCCCTCGGCCGAGCATGGCACCGAGACCTCCATTCAGACAGACCTCTATGCCGGGTTCTAGACCGGCGATGCCTTCGCAATGGTGCCGATCATGCAACCAAGCACATGATGAGATCGAGTGTAGGCGCAAGGCGAGCGCTTGCTTCATATGTGGTAGCACGGGACATTGGGCGAGGGAGTGCCCGAATTCACTTATAAGGATGCAAGGCGCTAGTGGCACAGGAGGGTCAGCTAGCGTTGGGCGTGGCGCGCCGACGGGGCGCGGACGTGGCACCTTTCAAGCTAGCGGGGCTAACGCTAGCAGGGCTAGCAGCTTGGGTAGCACCGGCAGGGCGGCGGCGCATGCACTTAACATCGCTGGAACTTCGCGCGACGCTGCAACTGAACAGGGACGTGGCCAGACCGACGTCATGACAGGTTTACTCTCTATATCTGATCATGATGCGTATTGTTTGATCGATACGGGGTGTAGTCATTCGGTGGTGTCGAGGGAGTTCGTGGAAAAGTGTAGTTGGCCAATTGAAACGAGTCACCAAGTTTTAAACGTTCAAACCCCATTTGGATCAACTGATCAAGAAATTACCATATGCCGAAACCGAAATATTAAAGTAGACGGGAGGGAATTTGAGGCTGACTTGTTGGTTATGGATATTGTGGGGTATGATGTGTTGTTGGGAATGGATTGGTTGACGAGGCACGCAGCAACTATTGATTGTCCGCATCGACGGATTCATTTTGCGAACTCGAGAGGTATGTCATGTGTTTTGAAATGTAGAGAAATTGGGGTACTAACACCGTGTGTTTCTGCTGTAGAAGTGAGACATTTATTAGAAACAGGATGTACAGCTTATCTGGTGGTCGTGGTGTATGCGGCTGCGGCAGTTCCGGAGATCAGCACTATACCGGTCGTTTCAGAATTTGTAGATGTATTTCCGGAAGAGATTGTGGGGTTGCCACCTGAGCGAGAAGTAGAGTTCGGTATCGAACTAGTACCGGGCACAACACCGATTTCGAAGGCGCCATATCGAATGGCACCGGCAGAACTGAAAGAACTTAAGGCGCAGTTGGAAGACATGTTGGAGAGTGGATTTATCAGACCTAGCACATCGCCGTGGGGTGCACCAGTATTGTTTGTCAAGAAGAAAGATGGAACATTGCGGTTATGCATTGATTACCGCGAGCTGAATAAGGTAACAGTGAAAAATAAGTATCCGTTACCTCGGATTGATGATCTGTTTGATCAGTTGCAGGGATCTTCGGTATATTCGAAAATTGATCTGAGAACAGGGTACCACCAGTTGAGGATTCGGCCTAGCGACGTGGACAAGACGGCATTCCGTACAAGGTACGGGCACTATGAATACCTGGTTATGCCATTTGGGCTGACGAACGCACCGGCAGCGTTCATGGATATGATGCAACGGGTATTTCACGATCTATTGGACTCGACCGTTGTGGTTTTTATTGATGACATATTGGTGTATTCGCGCTCCCGAGAAGAACATGAAGTACATCTTAGAATTGTTTTACAAAGATTGCGCGAACATCAGCTATTCGCAAAGTTCTCGAAATGTGAATTTTGGTTGGATAAGGTTACCTTTCTCGGGCATATTGTTTCGGGAAAAGGATTAGCGGTGGATCCTGAAAAGATTCGGGCTGTCACCGAATGGCAGAGGCCGAAGACAGTTACGGAGATTCGTAGCTTTCTGGGGTTAGCCGGGTACTACAGGAGGTTTGTACTCGGGTTTTCGCGGTTAGCTGCGCCACTTACGAAATTGCTGCATAAAGGTGTGAAGTTCGATTGGGGTACCGCGCAAGATAAGAGCTTTGAGGAATTAAAGAGTCGGCTAGTATCCGCGCCGATCCTTGCTATGCCGACTGCTGATAAAGAGTATACGGTTTACACCGATGCATCGCGATCAGGGTTGGGTTGCGTATTGATGCAAGATGACCACGTAATTGCCTATGCATCTCGGCAATTGCGACCGCACGAGCAAAACTACCCGACTCATGACTTGGAGTTAGCGGCGGTGATATTTGCGTTGAAGATTTGGCGGCATTATTTGTATGGCGTGAGATGCCGTATATTTACCGATCATCAGAGTTTGAAATATATCTTCACGCAAAAGGAATTGAATTTGAGGTAAAGGAGGTGGTTGGAGTTGATGAAAGATTACGATTTGGATATTCAGTATTACGCGGGAAAGGCGAACAGTGTAGCAGATGCGTTAAGCAGAAAGAGTCAGGTAAACCTGGCGTCGGTGATTACAAGTGAGAAGCATCTTCTTGAGGAAATGCGTAGGTTGGAAATTCATGTTGGCGCATCACGCGAATTAGCGTTGGAAGTGGCATCAAAATGTGGTACAAGTGAGGTGGGAACTAGCGCAACTGCAATTGCGTCGGTTGTGTTAGCCGCAGTTGAGATCCGATTGGAATTACACGAACAGATTCGTGCAGCGCAACAGGATGATCCGAAATGTCAGAAATTTAAATTGCACTACGAGTCAAATGCGGATTCCCCATTTAAAGTTCAAGGAGATGGAATTTTGAGGTTTCACGATCGCATTTGTGTACCAAATAAAACTGAGTTGAAAGATGTGGTTCTATCGGAGTCGCACGACTCGGGTTATGCTATTCATCCGGGGGAAGTGAAAATGTATCAAGATTTGAAGAAGTATTTTTGGTGGCCGAAAATGAAGCGAGACGTGCAAAGGTACGTTGAGAAATGTCAAATATGTCAGCAAGTTAAAGCAGATCGACGGAGGAAAGCGGGGTTGTTGAGACCGCTAGAAATACCTACGAGAAAATTTGAGTCGATTACAATGGATTTCGTATCCGGGTTTCCGAGAACAGTTAATAGATACAACACGGTTTGGGTGATTGTGGACCGGCTGACGAAGATAGCTCATTTCATTCCACTTCGGATTGAGACGTCGGGGCAAGAATTAGCGGAGTTATTCTTGAAGTATCAGTTCAAGTACCACGGTTGCTCACGCTATATCGTTTCGGACCGAGATCCTCGGTTCACTTCTCATTTCTGGGGGAGCTTTCAAGAGGCAATGGGTACCAAGCTGAGATTCAGTACCGCGCATCATCCGCAGACGGACGGTCAGTCTGAACGCACTATCCAAACCTTGGAAGACATGTTACGCTCTTGTGCGCTAAGTTTCAAAGGTTCGTGGGTTGATCACTTGTATCTGGTGGAGTTCGCTTATAACAATAGTTATCACTCGAGCATTGGTATGTCACCGCAAGAGGCGCTGACAGGGCAGCAGTGTAGTACTCCGTTGTGGTGGGGACCAGCGGGTACATATCCGCCTACGGGACCGCAAATGTTAGAAGAAATTGCGGAGAAAACGAAAATGGTTCTGAGTCGACTTAAGTCAGCTCAAGAAAGACAAAGGAAATATGCGGACGTTCATCGAAGACCGTTGGAATTCCAAGAAAGTGATCATGTATGGCTTCGTGTTTCGCCTGTCAGAGGCGTACACAGATTTGGTGTCTCGGGGAAGCTAAGTCCTCGTTATATTGGGCCGTTTCAGATTTTGCGACGAGTTGGACCGGTAGCATACGAGCTTGCACTACCACCAGCGTTGGACTGGGTTCATCCGGTGTTTCATGTATCACAGTTGCGTAGATATGTACGAGATCCGTCGCATTGCATTGACCATTCGGATTTACACGTGCAAGATGATCTGACTTATCAAGAGGAACCAATGCGGATATTGGATCGAAAGGAACAACGGCTACGAAGCAAGGTGATCCGACTTGTGTTGGTAAAATGGGGACGACATTCCGATAAGGAAGCAACGTGGGAGCTCGAGGAGAGCATCCGAGAAAAGTATCCGGAGTTGTTCGACAAATAAGGTACGAAAGCAAGTTCAGCGGACTGAACTTCATTTTAAGGGGGGGAGAATTGTTACATTCTAATCCTTGATTTAAATAAAAACATACAAAAAAGGGCTTAAGTGTAAAGATTTTATAAATAAAAATATGCAAAAAGGGCCTAATTGTGAAGATTTTTAAGTTATGCAATATTTAAAAATTTGGAGGGCTTATGTGCAAAAATCCCATATATTATGTTAAAACCCATCTTCTTCACTTGATATTTCATTAAACACATCCCATATTTCGTGAGGGGCTAGGTTGGGCCGAACCAAAGAGAAAAAGAGAGAAAGAGTGAAATCGAGCACGAAATCGGGTCGGAATTGTCGGAAAACGGAGATTCGAGCTAATTAGACGATCGTGATCAGTTCTAGAACTTCAATTTGGTAAAATTTTCTCTCCTTGTAATCTTTTGGAAAACCCTAGATTGTTCGATTTGTTGTATTTCTTTGAGAATTCGGATTTAAGTTCGATTGGTTCGATATAACTCGGTATTCGGTTTGATTTGTATTGAATCGAATGGTTTTGGTTGTGAAATTGGAATGGGAACTAGGGTTTGGTAAAAATGGTGGAAATTGGGGAAATTACTAAATTTCAGGTGTTATGCACCATTTGGATCTGATTTGATCGAGTTATAGTCGTTCGAACATCTCGTTTCGTGTTATTTGAGTAAATCATCCGTTTGAGCTAATTTTGGAATTAGGGTTTTATGCCAATTTGGTACCAATTGAATTCATGGTTTAATGGTGTCGATTCTCGACAACCTAGATGTGAACTATACCTTCTGAACCGAGAACAAGTAACAAGAGTTAACCATGTCGAACCGCGATCGAAACGAGTTGAACTTAACCTGAAAATCCAGACTGGCCGGCCATTGGTGCGGCTGTACAAAATTCTACATTCCGAATTTGGATTTGTTTCCTTCATGAAAGTTGTAGATCTTTTCGTTCTGGTTCAGTCAAGCTTTGATTCACCCAAATCGGAGTCTGTATGACAAAGATATGGCCAAAATACGAACTGTATGTTTTAATCGAATCTAAACGAATACATAGGTGGTAAACCTACGAGGCATCGGATCTCGGGATCATTCGAGACGCCTGAGCCTTAGACGAGTACGCGACATACTCAGGTGCGGGGTTTCTGGACTTGTTTGATAGTTTATATTCAGAATTAAACTGTGTTTCTTTTGACATGTTGATTATTGGTTGAATTGCATTATCGGATTGTGTTGCATATGCATTGCATTGCCCTAATTAATTGGAACTCGGATTGTTTATCTGATTGATCTGCATGCTGGTATGGTTGTTATTTGTGTATTGATCTGAATGATCTAATTTGGAATTAAAAGTCACCGTGATTTATATCACCATCGGTTGGTGGATATGGCATTACCGTCCCCCACCGTGGCGACGACACCCAGGGGGTGTGTTCGGATTTGTCAAAGTCTTTGCAAGGACTTTGACGACCCAGTATTCTAAAGCTTTAGATCGTCTGGCCCTCAGCAGTTCCCAGTACCGGTTGGGATGAGGGGTAAGTGACTCTGTACTACGAATTGGAATATATGTGACTTGTGTATCGGATGGCATTACCCAGGGGGTGAATGCGTTTGAATGGTCGATTTGGTTTTAATATGTATCGGAGGCATTACCCAGGGGGTGAATGCGGTTGTATTGACATTTGGTTTTATATGAATTTTTCCGGATATGAAATGGAACCAGACTTAGATTTAAACGGTTAAACCTATAATTACCAGATATTCTGAGTTCGAGTTAAACCAAATATTGTGTGATTGAATTTCGATTTGGCAATTCCTGAGTTGGATTTCATTTGGCTTATTGATGTCGGTTTATGCGTTCATGTTTATATATATCATTATGAACTGTTCTGAGCTTTATTTGTGTTTATTTTTGAATATAACCTGTGATTGCAAGTCCAGGAGCGAAACGTGGCAAATTTATCGCACTGAGAAATTTATTTCTCACCCCCTGTTGGATTATCTTTTCAGGTCCGGGATCAGCAGATCCGAGAGAGACACGAGGTCGGTAGGCCTGGTCATTCCGCTGCGTAGTTTGTCTGGTATGTTGACATGAGAGATTATGTATATAGTTAGGTTTTGTTGATATACATATGTAGTCTCTATGTCATTTTTGTGGTACGTATCCATCGAGATACGGGTTGTATGACATTACCTGACTAGCCGGGATTTATGTTATCTGTTTGTTGGATGTTTGTTTATGTTTTCATTTACTATTTTATCGTAATTGCCTAGTAGGCATACGGGAAACCGTATGTTTACGGCAGGGAGATCACCTGTCGCTCCTCGTTGGGCTGCGGGGTGTGACAAGATGACCCTTCCAAGCCATACTGAACACCTCGTTCATTCCGGGATTTGTGCCTATTTGTTGTGAATTGAATAAAGGGGGCTAAAAGGGGAGAACTCATGTACTTAGTCTTTCTATTTTCGTTTGACTTTCCTTGTTTTGGGTATTTAATTAATATGTATGAATGAGATGCAATGAATATTATTAAAATAAATTTGCTATATTATTTTATTTATTTTAGAAATATATTTGTATTTAAAAAAAAAATATTTGTGCTTTATTTATATTTTATTTTAAGAGAAAATGATTTAAATGTGAGAAAAATGGAGAAAAGGGCATTTTGGTCATTTGGCAGGTTGTATGATGTTTGGTTATGCTTGATTTTGGTTTAGGGACATGAAGGATTTGATTTGGGTTCATTTGGAGGTGGTTTGAGTTGATTTGGATTTGAAATGAAGAAGTTATGGCCAAAAAGGACTGAAAAGGGCTTATTTATGAAGTTTCAAGTTTTCCAGGGACTTATTTGTAAAACTGAAGGGACTGGAATTTGTGATTTGGGCTATTTACATGGTTTGGAGAGCAATTTGGGCCTCTGGGGGCTTATTTGGAGAAGTTTTACCCAGCCAAGGGTTTATTTGCAACTATTCAGGGGCTGCGCTGTGAAGATATTTTTGTCAGAGGGACCCCTTTGTAAAAAATTCTTCTCTTAGTGTTTCTGGGCTATAGGATTGAGGTTTGGGCTTTGAGATTTGCACTCTGGGCCCTTTGAGATGTGTTTAGGGGCTTTAAGATATGCGCAGATCATCGGGCTTAGATAACAGGCTTTAGATTTCGGTTATTGGGCTTTGAGATATGTGCAGGGGCTTTGAGATTCGCTCGGGGGTTCTTTAAACTTAGACTGACATGTGGGTCCCTCTGGCGGCAGCCTTTTTTTTTATTTATTAAACTCCGATTCTAGCCTTCAGATCTTCCTTTTACACAGAGATTCGGATATGTGATTTGAATTGGTGCTTTGGCGCCAAGATCCGGCCATTCTGATTACTTTAAAAATCGTGCAAGCTGGATATGGATCTGGTTCAAGACCCGATTTAGGGTTTAGATTGATGGTTGCTCCGGCGAAGCTTCCGGTCACGGCAGGGCTAAAGGATGACACCGCTGGGATCGCCTTGAGGGTAGAGGTATGTTGGCAGCATCGTCGGCGGTGGTTGATCACCGGAGGCGGCGGAATGAGACTAATCATCGGATTTCGGTACCGATTAAAGCTCACACTCAATCCTGTCAATTTCTTTGCTTTCTTTTCCGATTACTTGCTCAGTTAACATTATTTGAACACTAGGAAGCTTCAGGTGCATTCAATTTCAAGCTTCATCAGGGTTTAGGTGCTTTTCAAGTTTAATTTCTCGGTTCGGTACCGGTTTGATATTGGTTCATGAGGTCTTGACTTGAGAAACGTAATTGAGGTTGAGGTGTTGCTATTTGATCATGTTCAGAAGGCATCAAGTGTTAGAAATGTACTAATAGGCCAGAATATTATGGGCCATATTAGTAATTAATATGGATCAGGTCTTAATGGGCTAGGCCCGAATTTCTGTTAATCTCATCTGATCTGATCTGATCAGATCAGATTTTCTGTAGAGGCTCCATCGAAATGGTGCAAGTGAATAGGCTCAACGAACTGGTGCGATCTGTTATAAATATAGACAGCAGTTCGGTTTTTGAGGGTTCTAGATATTATGTTCATTCCTCTATTCAGAAAACGAGAGAGAGAATAAGAGAGAAAAAGACGGGGCTGTTAATTCGGTACTAGCATACCGAATTACAGTAGTTGCTCAACCTGTTCGTGTGGATACTGATAGAGGCGTGACTGCTGGGCTGTTGCGTGAATCCGACACGAGAAGGAAAGGAGAAGAAGGCTACTGCTAGACTAGAATTGACGTTTCCGCTGCACTGCGCGTCTAGTGGTAAACTTTATTAATCTTGGATTTAATTTTATGCATGGATTCTGGTTTTCGGGTAGTGAACAAATCCTGAAATGATTCGAATTGTTGCACTAATAACCTACCCGAAACCCTACATCAAGGGGTTTTAAGCTTGAGGGAAGTCGATATTGAGTGTAAATGTGCTATTGGGTTTCGGGTTTGAGAAGAATATGAAATTCTATTTCATTTTACTTCCATTTCTCATAAATTTCATCAGTGACATGTATGGTTTTCATGTTATTCATGTAATATAATACATCAACAATGAACACATGAAGTTTGAAGATTTTATACTTTTTATTTCTATTTTTTTTTTTTAGAGAAGAAATAGACAGAGGGATATATATGTAAGACAGCAGCAGCAGATTTTTATTTTCTGAAACCCAACTTTGAAAATTGCTAGAAAATAGTAGAAAAATCAGAAAAATGCAAAGTTTGAGTCTAAATTGATTGTCTTTTCATCCTCTATCTAACTGTTTAAACAGAATTTGAGTTTGGTTTTCAGATCAGCCTGCACTGGCTGATTTGTACCAGCAGGTCACTTGGGGCATTTTCAGATTTGGTGCTGTACCAGTATTGGTATAATTTGGTTTTGACCTTTTTCTTTGACTGGTACCATGTGATTTTAACATAATTAGACTATGCATAAGTCATGGCATCAAAGTTTGGTTATAAAAAAAAATCAAAAGGGGCATTGATATCACAATATGTCACTTACCAATGCCATTTCAAATATGCACATAGGTCCTTGGTCATTTGCATAATTATATGAAGGTCCTTGAGCATTATTTCATAGGGATTAGAATTTTCCCTCTTTTCATTTGCTCTCTTCTTCAATAATTTTGCATCTAGGCCCTTTAGATATCAATAAAATTCATAATATAGAAAGAGATGTAGTGAAACATCAATCTTCCATATATTATTTATTTTATTTATCTTTATGCATGAAAGTCCTTCAAAGTCCAAAAATAATTATGCTATTTATTTTTATTTTAATCCTTTTTATGTATTTTGCACTTTTTAGTTGATTTTATATTAAAAGAATTATGCAAGAATTGGATATTTGAAAGGATGTAGTTAAACATCAACTTTCAATATCTTCTTCTTTTATATTTCTTATAATATAAAATGTCACTTTTAATATATATTTTCTTTTTATGTGTTTTCATGCATTTATACATTTTTTTTGTTCTTTTTGGTAATAGAAAAATAAAGAAAAAGAAAATAAAGAAAAAGAAGAAGATGAGGGCAGAGAAAGAGGAAGGGAGACAAGAAAATTCAAATATTTACATATGCATATTTTTGTTTAGAGTCATTGGCTTAAAATTCAGCTATAAAGCTATTAATTGCCTCTTCTATTTATCATTTTTCATTTTTAATCCTTTTAATGTAATATTTGTCATTACATAAAAGGAATTCATTTATTTATATGGTTTCATGCTTCTAAACTCATTCATGTGAGTTAGAGGCATTCAATCTTCATCAAATCCGAAAATAAAAGAAAGAAGGAGGGGATTGAAAGAAGAAAATAAAAGAGAAGCTCCAATTGCATAAAAAAAAAACGAAAGAAAAATCATAAAACATGAACATTCTTTTATTAAATCATGAAGTAATGTACATGAACTCAAACTCTAATAAGCTTCTACATTGCATCAAAGAACACAAAATTCTACCTATTTCTCTTGATTTTAGCTAATAGGAGATTTCTTTCTTTTTTCTCTCTTCTTTCTTGTATATTTTCTGCTGGAGAATTCTAGTAGTATGGGGGTAGTTTTCTTGGTTGTTTTCTTCTTTGATTTGGTGCTCTTATATAGCCTAGAGCAAGGGTTTAGGGTTTAGGCAGATGGGCTGAGGTGGCTTGATCATTGCCTTCCACTTTCTCCATTTCTTTTTTCAATGTTCTGGATTTGATCTTAGGGTATCCAACTATGCATAGTCCAATAGTGAACAGCCAAGTTGGCAATCCATGCATTTATCCCTTTTTAGCCCTTGATTTGATTTCTTTTAATGGCCGAGATTTAGAGCCACTGTATCATGCATCTCCTCATGCATGGGAGGAGATTCTTCCATTTTGGCATCTTATCTGGGCACTAGGCCAGCTGTACATGGAGTTAATTTAGCACAGTGCGCCAGTTGCAGAGGGCATACACTACACATGCAGTTTTAGACCGACTCAACATGCTTATACCGTTCGAGTCACCTGCAACTAATGAGGCATCGCCACATTGCAAGCACATCATATTCTTATCATGGTCTAGATGTTATTTTACCTCTTTAGCTGCCAATTTCTATTTTCGATCCTTTGAGTCTCTCCTTTTGATACCCGTCGGATATCACTTCCCAAATCAAGCAAAATCCTTTAATGTGCTCTCAATTAAGGGTTGCAGTGGCCATATGAGATCCCAACGACACCATTTAAACCTTTTGAGAGATGTAATTATACTCGGTCTACTCCAATTCAAGTTATACCCGATAGTGAGCAAACCCGAATCCACTTCATTCTCTCTTCCTTCTCTCAATTGCACTAGCAAAGAGCATCGCAGGGAGGTAAGAAGCGCATTTATCTTCTCAATTTTATGCTTGGGGACTTAGCTTATAGGGTCCGAACTTCTTCGATTTTTTTTCTTTTCTTTCGGCCATCAGAAGAGAGTAGAGATGGGAGAAGGGGCTGACGAGAGGGGGCCCATTGTCAGTCTCATCTCGTCTAGACCAATTATATATTTCCTTTGTATTTTTCTTTTGGCTGCTCCTGGACCTTGTGAACTGTGTAGGGAGCATTGCATGGTGCATAGAGCACTGAGTGCTTGCAAGTTGAAGGGGTCAAAGTGTCCCAGGTTTTAAATTTAGCGACATCTGGTCGCTGGCGTGTGCTCTCGGTGTATGGTGAGCCGTGAAGCTGCCAGTTCGATCTATGCCGTTGTTTTCTCTGTGTTCAGGGTTCACCCAAGTCTAGGGTCTAGCGAAATTCACCCCAAGCCACTGACTCGTGGGCCCTGGGTCATTGAGATTTGTTTGGTAGCATCAATTTGTACCCAGAGAGCATTTGGGAGACAATTTGATAAATATATCCCATTACTTGTACCCAGTGTGCTATCCAGCAATTGTTTATTTGTAGGAAATTAATTCCTTAACATTTCTGTCCACTTTACACACCAAAATTCATGGTTTGGCATGTAGAATACTACCACGAATTTTAACATGCTGTACTCGATTTGCTTTGAAGGGTTTGAGTACAACCTTGGCATTCTAATTGCTTGATATTGCTACTTGCCATGTTAAATATTAAATAGCAACTTTTTCAGGGTCAAACAGAGCTGCACTTTTCTGATCGACCTGATTCTTGCTCCAAATGATGTAAAATAGCCCCAAAACATGGTTCCTGCACTAAAACATAAAATAAGGCAACAACAACCTTTTTCACGTAATAATTAAACATAAAGGTGAGAAAATAAGACAAAACCTAAACCAAAACCATACGTAATTCACTATCAAAATGAGTTTGGTCAGGATGTTGTAACAGCCTATCTATATGGTTCACTTGATAATGACATATATATGAAAGTCCCTGAGGGATTGAAAATACATGAAGCATATAAGTTAAAACCAAGAGAAATGTACTCTATAAAATTAAAAAGATCTTTATACGGACTAAAACAATCAGTTTGAATGTGGTACAATCGACTGAGTGAGTATCTTCTAAAAGAAGGATATAAAAATAATATAATTAGTCCATGTATTTTCATTAGAAGATCAAATCTAGGTTTTACAATTATTGCAGTGTATGTTGATAATTTAAACATTATTGGATCTCCTGAAGAGATTGAGAATACTGCAAAATTGTTGAAGAATGAGTTTGAAATGAAAAACCTTGGTGTAACTAAATTTTTTCTCGGCCTGTAGATTGAGCATCTAAATAATGGAATATTTATCCATCAATCAAATTATGTTGAAAAAGTACTAAAAAGATTTAATATGGATAAAGCTCATCCTATGAGTACACCAATGGTCGTGCGATCGCTAAATGCAGAAAATTGATCATTTTTGTCTTCAAGAGAATAATAAAAAATTGTTTGGTCCTGAAGTACCATACTTAAGCGCAATTAGAGCTTTATTGTATCTTGCAAATAATACAAGACCTGATATTGCATTTTCTGTAAATGTGTTGGCAAGATATAGTTCCAAACCAACCCGAAGACATTGGAATAGAATTAAACACGTGTTTCACTATCTTTGCGGAACTCGAGATATGGGGTTATACTATCAAAAGGATACAAAATCCAATTTAATTGGATATGTAGATGCGGGATATTTGTCGGACCCACATAATGCACGATCTCAAACGGGATACGTATTCACTTATTATGGAGCTGCAATCTCATGACGATCGACAAAGCAAACTCTTTCGGCAATATCATCAAATCATGCCGAGTTGATCACCTTATACGAGGCGGGTCGAGAATGCATTTGGTTACGGTCAATGATTCAAAATATTCAAGAAGAATGCAGCTTGAAAATATCAAGGAAAACCCTACTCTGCTGCGTGAAGATAATGCAACATGCATCGCACAAATCAAAGAAGGATATATCAAAGGAGACCGAACTAAACATATTGCGCCGAAGTTCTTTTTGTTAGCATGTAATAATCTAGAAGTCAATAATACGATAAATTTATCATATAAGATTTGTTCATGAATTGGATGATTAATAAAATGTCATTTTGTTGCCTTGAGTATTATTGCATTTATGAATCATTTCGAGTTAAATTACTGGAATTGTGAAACTTCATAATATAGATGATATATACTCTTAAGAGTCTCTAACAGAGATAATTAGCAGGAACACTAATTAACCGCTACAAGGTTAGTATGTGGATTAAAAGATGGTTAAGTTTTACAGACCATAGACAAGAGATGTCATTTTAATCACATAGATACATGTTCCTGAAACATGGTATTAGACAGACCCCGAATGAAACATTAAATGGAATTGTGTTCGTGTCATTAATGTTTTCATTCAATGTTAACTTCTAAAGTATGAGGTATTCATCTTTCCTACATAAGAGATGTATATGTGTGAGTGTTGTCTAACGCTGTTCGTAAAAGGTAGCCATAACGGTAGCACTTCGGTATACATAACTTATGCGGAGGAAGAGATGTTCACCAAAAGTAATGTTCACCAAAAGTACTATTGTCTCTCGTATTTCTGTACGAGTAATAGTATCATCGGGCCCCTTGATAGAGTAAGGTTATCTGCTAGCAGTATGATTACAAGAGTAATCATATTTGATAATCTACTCAGGATCAAGAAAAGATTAAGTTTGCAAGGATGACACACATCTACCTTGAAACTGATCTGATAGCTACGAGACAAAAGAATTAACACGAGTAAATAGTTTACTGGATCGTGATATTGTACAGTACAAAATCATCTGTGTAATTGGATGGTCATAATGCGTTTTTCCAGGTGCCTCTTATGATTTGTAGAAGTTAAAATAGTTTTAATTTCTATTTACCAACATAACACAGATCTTATCGGGTCACACCGTATAGGAAGTAATCAGAGAATCTTATTGTTAATTATAAATTGATTATAATTAATAAAAATAAGGTTATAATTAATTATACGTGATATAATTAAATTATAAATGTCATTTAGATGACAAGCATAAACATAGTAAATTTATAAGCGTGTACGACACGTTGTACGAATTTACCGAAACAACGACCGCAAGAAATATAATTGTTCAGAACAATTATATAATTAATTAATGGATTAAAATATTAATTATGAATTAATATTTTTGGGCCTAAAGCCCATTTCAATTTTGGGCCAAAAAGCCTATTTCATTTTGGGCCGAAATTGAAATACAGAAGGCCAAATTAAATTGGGCCAAAACAAAGCCCAAAAAGGGTTCGGCCACTATTCATGTGCCGACCTCCCCAAGGGCAAATTGGTAATTTTACCACATTTCAAAGCCTATAAATAGAGGGGTAGGGGTAGAATCGAATCGAATCGAATCGAATCGAATTGAATCGAGTTCTCTCCCAAATAGTGTTTTCGTAAGAAAAGAAAGTTATACGTAATCCACGTATAATTTTGCGGGTTTGTTGAATAGTGTTCTCGGATTTGTGAATAGTGTTTTTGCGAAGTACGCGGTTGTTCGCGCAGAAGCGCAACGCAAGTTTCGGTACGCTTGAGGGCGTACCTTTTAAAACCGCGTTTACACTCCACGAGTAGGGGTTGCAAGTGCACAACCCCTATCGAGTAGTATAATCGGGTATCGATTCACAGGGACGGGCAATTACGAGGTTAGAATCTACCTAACTTGATTAAAAACTAGAAGTGAGAAAGGTTTTGTTTGGTATTTAATTTCCTAAAAAGGTCAATTCAAACAATTCAAACAATTCAGGAAGATGTAATAAAATGCTAGACGAAATGTAAATTGTGTTTTGATTATGGATAAAAGGCGTTTCCAGGGTTTCATATTTCATCTCTGATTTGCCTCTAGTGGTACGGCCCGTACCAAGTTGGTACGGCTAGGCCGTACTCCACTTGGTAAGGCAAGGCCGCACCACTCTGGTAAGACCCGTACTGGCTTCCCAGAACAGAGCTTACCAGTTCGAGTTGATGCATTTCCTTGCTGGTACCTTGTGCTAAACTCTTTAGAAAGGTTCAATTGACCATACCTAAGGTTCCTAAGCCTCAACTGTCGTTTGTTGGATCAAGATCTAGGTTGGAATGCAATTGATTGCCTTTTAGGGATTTCTACACCTCAACTCTCGTGTGTTGGTACAGATCTACCCTAACTGGTTGATTGGAGACCTAAGGCACCCTCTAATCTGTCGATTAGAGGGGAATTCAACCTCTCGGCTTCAATTCGAACTATTCTACCCTAAACAATTGATTTGGTTGATAGATTGAGATGATCACATGACCTTGATAGGTTCGATCTAAACCTAGAGGTTCATCATACACAATCACAGCAATCAAAGCAAAAGATATCAAAGAAATCACAATCAATCAATCAAAAGAGTTCATACAAGATACAAGTCAAAGAAAGTCAAAACAAATCAAGAATCCATCTCTAAACCCTAGAAACTGAAATAACTACTCACAGCACATAATCTGATCTAAAATACAATAAGAGGGATAGAGATAGCCATGGATCGAAGGGATCGAGAGGAGGAAGCTAGATCCGTCGAGTTTCGCCTCTTTCTCTTCCTTCCTTCTTGCTCCTAGCTCCTTAGCTCTCTTTCTCTCTCTTACTGTGCTCTCAAATAGATCTGGAATGGAATGGATGTCGAAATTGGAGAGTTCCCCGCTTTAAATAGCCTCTGCCAAAATTTGAATCTGTCAGGCCGCCTTTATGTACGGCCTGGCCGTACCAGGCGTGGTGAGACTGTAGATCTTCTCGCTAGCTTTCCAAAAAGTGGTCATACGCTCAAAACGGAGTTACGAGTCAAAAGTTATGACTGTTTTAAGTTCGGTGCTGAAATTTCTGGATCTGATGCGACCCGCGTGAGATCTGACGCAGGTCGCGTGGGGGAAGTCAGAACTCTGCCTGCTTTGCTTGTTTTCGCCTATTTCCTGCAAATCAACCACAAAACTGCAGCAGTACCATATTCTATTGATTTTCAATGTAAACTATGCAATTTAGTGGTCGAAAACATAAGGTCTGGTCTGAAAATAGGTCGAAATAATAGATGAAATATGGACATATCAGCGGTATTTTGCCGTCGATCGTGAATCATCTTTTGCGAACTGTGAATAGTGTTTACGCCTTTCGTGAATAGTGTATTTTGTGAAAAATGCGGTTATAGTATTTCTTGCAAAAGAAATAACCGTTCTCTGGTTATTCCTGGTGGATGACCGATAGAAGCATCAGAATGTCTGGTGCTACGAGACGCGACTTCAATCCAATTAAAATTTGGATACACGGTATAAATGTTATCTTAATTTATTTAATTGTTAAATAAATTTAAGTTTTTAGAAAATCAATTAGATTCTCGTAGGATTAAATTGTTACGTCAAGGGAAATGCTGGAAAAGGACAAATTTCGTTTGGCTTTCCGACGTAACTCTTTTAATCCTCGGGTTAAGTTAAAAGTAAAATTTTTTGTTTTACGGTCTTTCCGCATACTTAATCTAATCAAAGGGTACAGCAAAATCCTACACTTTTGGACACATGAACTATAAAAAGAGGGCGTAATAGATGTTACCCAAGTCCGATCAATCGACAATTTGGCAGACCTATTCACAAAATATTTGCCGACAAAAGTTTTTAAACAACTCATAAAGAAGATAGGTCTACATCGATTGAAGAATATTCAATAATATCAAAATGAGGGGAAGCGTTATACGTGCTGTACTCTTTTTCCCTTAACCAAGTTTTTATCCCAATGGATTTTTCTTGGTAAGGTTTTTAATGAGGCAGTATAAATAGTCCAGAAGTACCATGTTAATATTGATCCTGAAGTATCATATTAATAGCGTATAATGAACAATGAACATCCAAAGAGAAATGTTATAAATAAATTAAGTTATGGATGTTCATTTAAAACTCTTCACTAATTACATCAAAACTTCTCCTTAAAGATTTAAGTTTTATCTCTTCTCATTTATCAATACAATTAATTTATAATGGCTTGTTATTTACATTTTCTAGCTATAAATAGAGGATTGTAAGCTTGTATTAGACACACACAAAAAGCATATGAATAAAAGATAGTCATGTTTATACATTCTCAATATCTTATTTATTTATTTTTCTTTAATTTACAACACATTTTACAATTTACATTTGAGTGATATGTTCTTTTACAAAGGGAGTTGATCTTAACCTCTGATTTAAAATAAAACGATCGAGATCTGCTTGAGGTACTTTTCATGCAACCGGGAAGGATCCAGAGGAACTATATGATATATCCCTTTTTGAGAGAACTTACAAATTTGAACAAGAAAGTAGCTGATTTTTCCGACATTTTTATTAATATCCAAAGTTAATTACAAATTAATAAATATACCCAGACTTGTTGAGATTTTCGAAAAATGTCCAAACCGACCACAAAATGGTTGGTTTCTGAATTTTTTTTTTAGAGATACTATGAAGAGCAAGATAATGAAATCTAACACTGAAAATTCGAATTTTTTGTTAGATTCCTTCTTTTGATTTATAATTAGCATATTTATACTAAAATACACTATATTACTTGAAATTATGTTGAATTACACTATATTACATTAAATTACGCTAAATTATGTTAAATTACGCTAAATTATGTTAAATTACGCTAAAATAGGGTAAATTCCGGTAAATTACTGTGTGTCTTCATAGTGATGTATAATTAGAAACTATATTTTGTTTCTCTTTTATCTTCATAGTGATTTATAATTAGAAACTATTTTTTTTAAGAGACACTATGAAGAGCAAGATAATGAAATCTAACACTGAAAATTCGAATTTTTTGTTTAAATTTTTTGTTAGATTACTTCTTTTGATGTATAATTAGCATATTTATACTAAAATATGCTAAATTACTTGAAATTATGTTGAATTACACTATATTACATTAAATTACGCTAAATTATGTTAAATTACGCTAAAATACGGTAAATTACGGTAATTTACATATGAATATGGATGATATATTTACCGAGAAGGCGAAAAACGACGACGAATCTTCAAACGGCCATAAAACGGCGCTCGAGTGTCCAATTTCAGAAATGACCACTTTTCGGAAAGATTGTGAAAATACGCATGCGTCAGTGCTCGCAATGCTGGATTTCAAAATTCAAAATTACAAAAAAATAAAGGAAAGAGCTTCAAAACTTGAGTTGAAGTTTTCGATTAAGATTTTCATTTCTATTATTCAATCTAAGTAGCTCAGTAAATTAGTTATATAATGAACTTGTAGAATACCAATTTTTACTATTTTTGGAATTTTTTTACTACTTTTGATGATTTATGAAAGATGGCACAAAATCGGTCTAATTTAGCATAATTTTGCGTAGTTTAGCATAATTTACCGTATTTCATTATAATTAGCGACATTAGTGTAATTTACCATAATTTACTATATTTTAGCGTAATTTAACATAATTTCAAGTAATTTAGTGTATTTTAGTATAAATATGCTAATTATAAATCAAAAGAAGTAATCTAACAAATAATTTAAACAAAAAATTCGAATTTTCAGTGTTAGATTTCATTATCTTGCTCTTCATAGTGTCTCTAAAAATAAAAAAAAAAAAAAAAAATCAGAAACCGGCCATTTTGTGGCCGGTTTGGATATTTTTCGAAAATCCCAACAAGTTTGGGTATATTTATTAATTTGTAATTAACTTTGGATATTAATAAAAATGTCGGCTGATTTTCCAATCTGCCGGACAATAACCCCTGTCCGGTTTGGTGGGTCCAGTAAATCAGTGATTACATCCTCGCCTATCACGTGCTCTTGTCGTGAGGTCCAGATCATCAGTGCCTTTATAAAAGTAAACATTCGTGCGTCCTTCCTCGTGAAACATTTAACGCACTTAATCTCATATGATGATAGTGACAATTCATCATAAAAAAAAAGATGATAGTGACAATTTAATGATTCGGGAAAGATTTCAGCACGATAAAAAAATTCTTGATTTGAGAATAATTCAGATATAATTCGGAAATGATTCAGAATTATTTTTAAATTTTGCAATACACCATATTCGAAAAATACTTGTTAAAAAATGGTTTTTGAAATCATCTATGTAAAATTCTAGAAAAAAAAAGAATATCCATGCAAAATTGCTTGTTAAATTTTACCCTTTAACTACCGCAGCCTGTCTCTAGTTGAAATGTAAAATTATATTTTAATTTATTATTTTTGTTGTCCCTAATGGCACCTAGAGGGAGTGAATTGGTAGTTTTAAAGATTTTTAGTTGTTTTTTGGTTTAACCCTCTAAATTAACAAGTTAATTAATTCAACAAGCAAGCGTGTGCAAATAAAGTAAATAGAGTAGAGTTATAGAAATTTGACACGCGAGATGATAACGGAGTTCGGCGTAAAATGCCTACGTCTCCACAGTAGAGCAACCTCGTCGGCACCTATTTCCTATTACCTAAAAAAGAAAAGATACAACTCGTGACACGTGAGCCCAACAACGGTGGGAAGTCACGGCCTAACTCGTATACAAAGTTGAGCTTAGAAGCTCGAGCTGGAGAGTCCTACGCAGATATCGTCACACAACTATGTTTATATGTGAGCGGAAACGCTCGAGCCGGTGAGCCCCTTAATGCCCTATAAGCGGGGAAGTCACTCGACTATGACAAGGGAGCACTAAAGTAGATCTACACACTATCGAAAAAGAACCAACACTCTAACTAAATCTAGAGAAGATTTGTCAAGTGAATTTGAGATTATCAATGGAGTTTTGAAGTTTAAGCTCAAAGAAGGAAGCTCTCAAGAACACAAAATTTGTGCTTTTTGATTTTAGGGGCGGCTTGCTTGAAAACTGGAGTGAGAGTATTTACTCTATTTATAAAGGAGGCTCCAAATCTAGGTATTTGAACTGTTCCATTTAGAACGGTAAACTTCCATACTGAATGGATAATTCAAATGTATTGCAGTTTAGGGTCGCTTTTATGAAATTTATCCTTTCCGTTCAGTACGTTTAGGTCCGTACAGAACGGATAGTGTATTTTTCCCAAATTCTGTGTTTCTCAAGTAGCGTACAGTACGAACTGTATCCATTCAGAACGGATAGTGTTATCCTGGAATGTCTCTGTTTTTTTACGGAACCTTCTGTTTTGAACGGTTTGTCAACCAAAATAATTCTTCCGTACTGTAACGCCTCATACCGTATCTGTCCGGTACCGTGTCAATACATTCCGTACTGAACAATTTGCTTCTGTACCGAACGGATAATTCCTGAAATCAACAATCTCAAATTTACTTTACTAATCTATTTGATATTACAATCTATATTCTTGATCTTCGTAAAGTCTTGTTGATTCCATTGGTTCTTCAACTTTAATCTTGCAATTATAATGTTCTTGAACCTGCAAACTCACTCATATAATGAAACCGTTAAATTCAATCATTATATATTTTGCAAATTAGTCAAACACGGTAATTAGAGAATTGCATGGAATAACAATTTTCTCTTAATGTCACTAATATAATTTTCTATGGTTTTATGTAGGGGTGCAAACATATCCGATACAGATCAGATAGTGGTAAAATCATATTCGTATTCTCTTTTATTTTCCGAATACATATCGGCTATTAAACGGATACGGATACAAATATCTACTTTTTATAATAGTGAATAACATAATTTTTTCATAATATATATTAAACTATATGCTATATATCTATTATTCGGATACCGAATACGGATAATTAAAATTTAAAACCATATCTGTATCCATACGGATTTTCAAATATCAAATATTCATATCTAATTTTCGAATATGGATGAATAATATCCGACCCGTTTGCACCCCTAGCTGTATGTTTCTTACTGCATTATGAAAAAAGAAAAATTGTGACACTAAAAAGAACTTGTTACGAATTGTCTGCATAATATATTGAATATAGATGATTTGAGTATGAGTTGATGAACTTCTAATGCACCAGGAGCATTTAATATTTTCTCTGCTTTTACTTGCCTTTAAATTGGGATTTTTTTTAAAAACATAATTAAAAAAAATATTTTTACCAAACCAACATGATTATTTTTTTTTTTACAAAAACCATAAGAACCGAATTGCCAATTTGGTCCGATTGGTTTTTTTTTTGGATCGAATTGGCAATTCAGTCCCTGTTGATTTCACAGTTCCCGCAGGAAAACTATGTTGCCATTTGTGTAATGCCTAGGGACCGAATTGCCAGTTCGGTCCAGAGTTTTTTTTAGTCTGGACCGAATTGGCAATTCGGTCCCAACTTTTTTTTCCCTTAGGAATTTCTCACTTGTGATGTATAATTAGCATATTTATACTAAAATACGCTAACTTACTTGAAATTATGTTGAATTACACTATATTACGTTAAATTACGCTAAATTACATTACATTACTCTAAAATACGATAAATTACGCTAAATTACATATGAATATGGACGATATCTTCACTGAAAAGGCGAAAAACGACGACGAAACTTCAAACGGCCATAAAACGGGACAGATATCCTCCCAGGTACCTGACTCAAGCAAATTGCAATGGCCAGTCCAGATTAATTCTATCCGGGCCAAACTCAATTCGGTGCCTATTGAGACTGTAGGGGGTCTGTTTTGAGATTCGTGCCATGTTAAATGGGCCGTCCGATCGTAATTTGCTTGAGTCAGGTAACCTGAGGTGATGTGAAAATACGCATGCGTCAGTGCCCGCGATGCCGGATTTCAAAATTCAGAATTGCCAAAAAACTAAGGGAAGAGCCTCAAAACTTGAGTTGAAGTTTCCGATTAAGATTTTCATTTCTATTATTTAATCTAAGTAGCTCAGTAAATTAGTTGCATAATGAACTTGTAGAATACCAATTTTTACTATTTTCGGAATTTTTTTACTATTTTTTATGATTCACGAAAGATGGCACAAAATCGGTCTACTTTAACGTAATTTTGCGTAGTTTAGCGTAATTTATCGTATTTCAGCATAATTAGCGAAGTTATTTGTAATTAACTTTGGATATTAATAAAAATGTCGGCGTATATCATATCGGATGTATGTCAAATTGAATTTGAAACTGAAAGACAATTAAATATGTCTTTTTAGCCGGATCACTTTTTTTTATCTCCCATAGAGGATATTAGATGAAATTTGATTTACTCTATTTCATTTTCAATTTTTTTGACACAACCTAGCGAGTAAGAATTACACATCTTTGTTAATGTAAATATTTTCTTAACTAAATTTACAATAATGCTATTTATTAAGCAAACCCTAAAAAAAAAAAAAAGTTGGGACCGAATTGCCAATTCGGTCAAAAAAAAAAACCAAGCAGACCGAATTGGCAATTTGGTTCTTATGATTTTTGTAAAAAAAAAAAGTAATCATGTTGGTTTGGTAAAAATATTTTTTTTAATTATGTTTTAAAAAAAATCCTTTAAATTGGCTCCAGCTAGCCCAATGGCGGGAGAATCCATCAAACGAAAGAGGAAGTGCGAATTTTTGGCTCCAGCTTGTCCAAAATGCGTCTAACGGAGCGGCAAATTTTTCCGAAGAACACGAATAATACGGGAAATTCGTAAAGTTCGTAAATAATTCTCTAACTGACTAATTCATGAATTACGGTATTATACTGATTCATAATTGACTCAAATTTGAATTATTCACCGAATAATTCGTGCATGTTGTTACTAAGATATGCAGTAACATGCATAGTGACAATACTAGTATCATGCCCGTGCGATGCAACGGGACATATTATAAGAGAAAAATATATTTTTATTAAAAAAAACATTCCAATGAAAATAATAATTATTCAAAAATTGATGTACATGATCACTAAAGAGAATTTATATAATTCAGAAATTTTAATTACTTTGAACTGTGATCTCTGATAATAATTTAATGATGTGATGATTCTGTATTTTTAAGTACCAATGATTTCAAATAATAACTCGATTCGAATTTAATATCAAATAATTACTTCTGTAATAACATACATAATAGCTCAATTCGAATCTAATATCAAATATCGTACAACAATTCAATATTGACATACAACATGATATCAAATAACATAAATAAAACATATAAGGCTTTGTAGAGATGTACAATACCAAATACCAAACATATAAGGCTTGGTTTCTTTTTCCATCTACAAAATATGGTGCATTGGCCCCTAACCAGTCCTTGAGACTTGACCAAACACTGCACCAGCCATAAAACACAAGCAAAGTGGCTTCGGCACCCAACTGGTACACCAAAAGGCACAAAATGACCAGCAAACGAAATCAGAACAGAACTGACAGTTAGACTGGTAACCTGAGCAAATCAAGATCACATATGGATAAGGACATCAAAATACACACTTTAGACCCAAATTTTACATTTATAGCATTTTTCTATGATTGATTAGCTATTTTTAAAGTTAGCTTTATGAAATACAAAAAACTGGTAAAACTGCACTATTTACCAAGTTTGCCCCTTCATTCAAGAATCTATTAAAAATAGCTACAAAACTAAAAAAATCCTAAAAATTGGCATGCCTGTAGATTCGACTTTCATCTACATTTCCATAAAAAGAACAAAAAATTTGGTTTAGTAGATTGTCTAGAATGAATTTTTCAAGATTGGCTGTCAGAACATTAACCAGCAGCCAATTCAGAAAAATACCAGCTAATACCCTCTTATAAAATTACTGATTTGGCATAGCTCTGGACCTTTAATGGATCTGAAACTTCTCGAGCATGTAATAGACACCTTACCATGTATGTCCATATAAAGAACTCAAAAAATGGTGTAGCCAATTGCTGGGAATTAAATCTCAAAGTCTGGTCTGTCAGAGAATCCTGAACAGCAGCATTGCTGGTACAAAACTGAAGGGAAATGAGTGAAATAAAAGTCATGAAAATATGAGGAAAATACTGTGGGAAACCTGTTATATTTGTGATCCCAAACAATCTATCAATTGAAAGAAACATAATCATACAAATTAAAAACAAAAGAAAGCAATCATAAGAACCTGAAGATCTTTGCAATAGTTTAGCAATATTTTGATCGAGGAGCTGTCGCACCTCCGTCTCCACCGTGACTTGGCGGTTCTCCTTGAATTATCGCTTGATCTCTACAAAAGCCAAACCAGCACTATTTGGTATTGTACCAAAGTAGTTTGTTCCAAACAACCAGAGTTGGTACTAGTACAGTCAGTCCCAATCTTTGGTAGAACATAACATCAAATGTCCATTACCTCATTTTATTGTTACTTGATACTCGCTCAGGCTTTCTGAAATAAAAAGACAAAATATAAATGAAAAAAGAAATTAATTATCTATGCATATTATGTCCATTACCATTAGAGTTACGCACAAAGGCTGCCAGCTCGTGAACTTCAATTCGGCGAAAGTATATCTTTTCCTTGCTTGCCTGGTATATTAAAAAAAAAATAAAGGAAGTATAGTGCATTATAATTAGTAGAGAACTAAATCTTTTGTTTGTAAAACAATTAGGCAAGTGAAATGTAATTAAAATTCAACAGAAATTTTCTGTAAAAGGTTATACCATATCTCGATACCTGTCAATTAACATCAATTAACAATATCAGTATAGAGTCAAGAAGTATCGCTGTAAGTATCGGTGAGCGCCAGTTGGGCAGTTCGCCGATTTTAGTTGAAAGGAAATGCTTAAGAAAAATATTGACAAAAGCCAGACCAGTTTGAACTTCATTTTGTTGATGCACAGAGGTAAAACAAAAAATGCCCCAGTTAAATCTCAGATATCAATTACCCCCTACAAAAGTTGAAACAGAAAACACACCTTGTAAAAAGGTGGGAAACTTCACCTATATAAATGTAGTTGAGTATATTTTAAATATAAAATGCAAAAAGTACTATACTGGTAAGCTTGTAAAGCTTCAGAAATTGATTGGTTAAGGTAAAGAGTTTGAGAAGAGGAGGCGGGTGCACGGACGGTAAAGGAGCGCTTCGATCTTTGCGAATAGCCGGCGGCGGAAAAGGAGGAGGGAGGTCGACACACAGCACACAGCACCGCCTTCATCTCTGCGCTCTAAATTATTTTTTCTAAAATAAATGTTCTATCTGGGAGAGGAGCCAGTTAGAGGCGGAGGAGAGAGAGAACGGAGAGCAAGTCCGATCTGGAAGAAAAGACAAGAAAATTCGGCTAGGGTTTAAAAAAAATGCGAAGAGAGAGACCTGGAGGCGTCGGGAAGAGCAAAATCGCTAGCCCTGAGTCTTTCCAATTTTAATACTATGTTATGTGCGTGCAGTATGTGGCCATACGTGTAGCGAGTATATTTTCAAGTAAATTTAGACTTCTACACATAAAAAAAATGTATTTAATCAAAAGAAGACAGATTATGTGATTGGAGGGCTGAGATTAAATCCGAAATTTCATCTTTCAATCGTAGCCGTTGGCGGATCAGGACATCAACGTGCTTAATAATGGAATGGAGATATGCGAGAAATTCACGAATAATTCGCATTTTATTCATTTTTTTGATGTTTTCGAACCGAACTCCGAAAAAACGTGAATCACAAATTATCCGCGAGAAAAACGTGAAAAAAAAAATTAAAATTTTTTTTTTGGGTTTTTTTTTCTTCCTTGTTGTACCGAATTATTTCCGAATTATATCCGAATTATATCCGAATTACGAATTTTTGACCCCACCGAACTGAACTCGAACTATTCGTTTGTGACTGTGGTACCATGCTACAAAGAAGAGACTAGACACACGAGGAGTTGTTTCAAGTAGGGTGCAGAGAATACAAACATTGACTGGGGCCTCATATGTTTAGCACCGAGGATTATTATTCTCCTCCTCATTCCTGGCTATGCTCGTCAATTGCCTCAATGATTACATACATCCCCACTACTTTCCCTCTTGCTAACGCTAACTATAATAATATTTCATCTCTTCCTTTATGATTTTCATTCAATGACAAAAAGATGAAAGTATTAGTTAATCGGGATATAAATCTGCTGTTATTCCAAACAGATTACATGACTCTGTTATTCCTATTCTAACCGTTTAAACTTTTTTATGTGTGAATCTCAAGAAAAAACGTTTTCTGTGCTCAAATCTCAATAAAAGTCAATGACTAAGATCGGAATAACAGAGTCCTGTTATCTCTTTGGATTAACAGCATAACAGCAGATTTATTTCCTAGCTAATCGCCCGAACTTTACTTTTTTGAAATGGCTTCTCCACCTAATAGTTTATATAATATTATTTCCCCGAGATATTTGTTTACATTGTTCCAATGGAATTGATTTGATTGAATGACATTTGACGTTTCATAATGAATTAAGAAAGAAGAGGTTCTCAGTCGAGGGGTGATTAACGAGAGAGTTTGAGCGAGTTAGAATATGCTTATACTTGACTCATTAGCTTAATGAGCGAGTTATAACGAGTTGATAATGAGCGAGTTGGATATATTCGTGCTCATTAAGTGACTCGTTAAGAAATTAAGCTTGTAAGCAATTTGAATTTTGTTTTGAGTTTTTTTGTTTAAGATACATCATTTAAAAACTAATTTTCATTTATAAAATTTAACAAATTGTCACAATCTAATCTAATTAAACAGTACATAATTTAACAAAAATTGTCCATAAGTAAATTTAACAAAATCAAACAGCTATTAAGTAAATTTGATTCAAGAGATTAGATATGGCAGGATTTATGTAACTAAGTTCTTAATGAGCGAGTTAGAGTATGCTCATGCTCAGCTCATTAAGTTAATGAGCGAGTCACGGGTTATGAGCAATTTACTCACCCCCGCTCTTGAGGAACTCATCATGGGTAAACTTTGTAGGGCCAGTAAAGAAATTGTACTATTTTTGGTACTAAATGTAAAAAATCCAACAAGCAAAGAGCTCGCGCTTACGGGTTACGGCTTGGTGCTTGCACACTTTGCACGTTCCACACTTGGGAATTCGGATCCTCTTCAAGAGTACCCGTGCTATCCATTTCAAGGAAATTTTGGTAGGATCTAATATGAACCATACATCTCAGATGAACGTCCCAAATTTGTTGGAACGGGATTAAGCCGTGCAACCTAGGAGGAGCCGAACACAAGTGTCGCATCTCACCGGTGCGGTGTCCCCATCGCACCCATGTGGGTCCCACGCTCGCTCTTACGCTGGCGTACCAACTACCACTCGACCCCTCAGGTGGACCCCAGCAGTTTTTGCTCCAGTGACCGACGACAGGCGAGGCGACCTCAGTAGAAAAGAAAGAGAGAAACGAGCTCTTATTGCCTGTTGACTATAACAAAGTGTCGTGCATGCATTTTAAATTTTGCGATTTTCATTCCTTCCTCTTTCCTTTTCAATCTCTCTCTCACTCCATTTTTTGTCTCCCTTTTTTCTGAAGAAACCATCTTTTATCTCCTCTCATGCAATAGGTTCTTCTTCTTCTATCATCAATCTGTCCCCAACTTCGTTTCATTCTTTCACCTCCTCCCCTTTGTCAACCTCCTTGTCGCTCTTGTTCGACCTTCTGCTCTCGGCCTAACTTGATCTGCAAATATAGAGCTAACTTCTGATGCTTCGTTTCCAATCGTGCTTTCGAAGAGCGTAGGAGTGGACTGGGGTTGTTTGGACGAGAAACAGTTGACTATGGCGACAAAGCGGTGCATGAACGCCGGGTGCATGGCGGTGGCGCCGGGCGGCGAGTGGCGGAAGGGTTGGGCCCTCCGAGCGGGTGGGTTCGCCATTCTCTGTGACAAGTGCGGGTATGGCCTTTCGTGTGTCCACTTTTTTTTTTTTTATATATTTTTCTGTTATTTTATTTTGGTATTAGTTTGACAAAAATAGTTGTGCGTACACTGATATTGATTTTTTTGGATTGATAATGGTCATTTTTGAGTAGAAGAAAGCACCTAGATGCATTAATCGGTTAATTTCGTTGTTACTTATATTTCTTCTCCCATGGCTTTAAATCAAGTTTGGATTTTTTTTTTTTTTTTTTGCATTTAATTGGTTAAATTGAGTACATGGCAGCAGCAGAAAAATCACCCCTCTTTAAATGACCTAAACTTTCAGGTCTGGGGTCTCCCATGGATTAATTTCTCATTTAATGCTTCATTGTTATTTCGTCCTTTTGCATCATTTGGAATTGAATTCAACCTATTCTCGAGTTTGGGACAATAGCCATAACATCTCTCAACAACCAACAGTACAATTTACTGACATTACCAAATAAATACCTTCTTATTCATGTTAGAGATACGGTTACAATTCTCTGTTTCATTTTACAAATTAAGAATTGGATTGGATATGCCTAACTGTTTAAATGTCCATTAGGTTGGCATATGACCAGCATGTGTTTTGTGATATATTCCACCAAAAGGAGTCAGGATGGAGGGAGTGCTTTTACTGTGGAAAGGTTGGCGCAAACAACATATTTCACATATATCTTATACTGGGAATATTTTGATTATACCTGTTTTTTCTGACAAAGCTTAGACAGTGGTAACCTTGGTAAACTACTAGTTTCATCTTACTTTTTTCCTGCTTTGTTTTGTAGCGTCTCCATTGTGGGTGTATTGCTTCAAGGAATTCATTCGACCTTCTTGACAGTGGAGGTGTTCAGTGCCTTAACTGCATCAAAGCTTCAGGAGTTCAATTTGTAAGATCCTTTCTCTCTCATTTTTTTGTACTTCTTGTATCTTCCGTGGTCCTCCTCAAAATGATATTCACATATTATTTTGCAAATACACTTTTGATTTTTTGGGTCACCTGCAACTAAAACTCGACTGCCAAAAGTCAAGAAAAACTGACTTAATTTCCCTCGAGATGTTTTTCATATTAACTGGACTGAACTGGCTCATAACAAGTCCATACAATCTGTGGACTCAACCCTGAATCCCTCTGGCTTGATTTTAATTCAATCGGGCATAAAAAATAATGCTTATTAGAGGTGGCAAGGCAGGAACATAACATTTATGTAATGGCACCATCATGCTATTGTTCGATCCAGACCTTTATCTGACCTTACTTTTATAATGTGTGGTGGGTTTTCTGATCCAAACCATCACATCGATTTTATCAGATGGCTCAATTGTGTGATTGCAATAATGGCAGCAGATGTGAACTCAACATAACAGTTCTTTCCCATCAGCTCAGTTTCATGTTCAATGTATTAAAAGATGTTTAGTCTAGATCGTAAGTATCATGTTATCTTTTGTGTCATTTGCAAGCAAGCTAAAATGTGGGTGAAGTTTCTTTTTAAAAAAAATGAAAGAAACAACAGATTTGTGACTATATTTTAGTCAAATAGTTCAGCTCAAATTTGTTGCTATGGTCCCATGATGAATTCTCGCATCTGATTTGATTTTAGATATCACATAATTTGTTCTGCAGGTATCCACCCAACCGATGCCTAAACTCCTAGCATCGCCACAAATGCGTCAGAGGCCATTTCCTCTTTCTGCCAGGGGACTAAGTGAGGAAGTGCTACAAGGCCGAGCCATAGACATGCCATGGATTTCTGCTGACACATACGACCCCAGTCAGGTCAAGTGGGAGGAAAAGCCCATTTTATCTCTAAATCGAAATCCATCCCTCATGGGGACCTCTTCCCAGAATGCCCTTGATCTGAAAGATATCACCCCGGAAAATAATAGCAGTAATAACAACAACAATAGCAATAACAACTCTGAATCGTTGGCTGAGACTAGTCTGAGCATGGGTCTCGGTCTTGCTAATACTTCAGACACAGAAAAGACTATTATGCTTTCCTCACCTGAGTTGACTGGTCAAAAGGTTCGTCATTTTGTACCCAAACCATTAAAGGTCATGCCACTTGATGCCACAAAGGATCTGGGCTCACTACCACACATGCGAGTTGCAAGGCCCCCAGCTGATGGGCGAGGGAGGAACCAGTTACTCCCGCGTTATTGGCCAAGAATAACTGATCAAGAGCTACAACAAATTTCAGGAGAGTATCCTTTTATTTAGATTTTTATTGTTTGCTAAGGTCTGTTGCAATTGTAAGAGCTAAACTAAATGTATCGTGTCATGTTCCAGTCCTGGATACCAGTAGCTTGGTTTTTTGTACTGATCCTCCACCAGCATGTTCCAGTCTAAATCAGGTGGATCTTTTTTAATACCGTCTTGATTTTTTATCGTATATTTGTTATTCATTTGTTGATTTTTTTGGTTGGGATAGATCCTGCACCAATTATGTACTAGTGCCTAAATGAAAGTTGGTACATGAATGTTCCTGTTATTATTATCTCAAGCCTTTTCAAAGCCATTTTGTCGCCTTAACCCATCTTATTTCAAAGCTCAAATTCAACAATAGTTCCATTGTTCGAGAAAGTTATGAGTGCAAGTGATGCAGGTCGGATCGGCCGTTTGGTTCTCCCAAAAGCGTGTGCTGAGGTAAAGAAAATTAAACCCCCCTCCCCCAAATATGTCTTCTTCAAAAGATAAAAAATCGTATATATGCTAATGTTTTATATATTTTCAGGCATATTTTCCCCCAATTTCGCAACCTGAAGGCCGACCACTGACAATTCAAGATACTAAAGGGAAGGAATGGCATTTCCAATTTCGGTTCTGGCCAAACAACAATAGTAGAATGTATGTATTAGAGGGGGTCACACCATGTATACAGTCTTTACAGCTACAAGCTGGCGATACAGGTTTGTCTTTATATTGGGGAATTAATTGTCCAATTGGCCAAGTAATCTGAATTTGCCATATCCTTGCTAAGTTTTACACTTATTCTTGGGAGTAGACATTGTATAACCTAAATGCTAGGTTTTCACTATTTGCTCATTATTATAATTTTTTGTTCATTGCTTTTGTTGTATATTTTGTTTATTCAGTGACATTCAGCCGTATAGAACCAGGAGGAAAGCTTCTCATGGGATTCAGAAAAGCAACCAACACGGCAACTCTGGCGGTAATCTCCTCCCGAAGTTTAAAAATCTTGAAGCCTATTTGTCTTAGTTTTGGTGTTATTTCCTCTCTTCAAAAGTACTTTCCTTCATGCATCTAGTACCCTTTTCTCTTTTTCCTAAAGCAGGATTCTCAGATTTCTGCTATTGCAAATGGAACCTTCATGGCTGACCCGTTATTTGCCCCTCAAGCTGACAATTTACAAATAGTAAGTGGATACTCTGGCTTTCTCCACTCAATAAAGGGACGACCCGACCACGCCAATTCTTCTGACAGCGATGTCGGTTGGATTAATAAGACAGGGAGGCTGTTGCCGAAT
This sequence comes from Carex littledalei, assembly GCA_011114355.1. Classification (NCBI taxonomy): domain Eukaryota; kingdom Viridiplantae; phylum Streptophyta; class Magnoliopsida; order Poales; family Cyperaceae; genus Carex; species Carex littledalei. The sequence continues at coordinate 8,931,956 of CM022090.1, read as the reverse complement.
GAAGGCTCCTTGCTACAGCCATTGCAAAAGAGAAGTCGCAACATTGGGTTGAAGAGCCGAAGGCTATCGATGGATAGTGAGGATGCGTTGGAGTTAAAGCTCACCTGGGAGGAGGCTCAGGATTTGTTGAGGCCGCCACCAACTGTCAAACCGAATGTGGTTCGCATTGAGGATTACGAATTTGAAGAGTATGATGTAAGTGGTATTTTTTTTTTGTAAAAATAATATTTTTTAGATCTGACACAATTTACCTTGACCTGTAATGTAAATGTTCCCCGTTATCTTTTTGCCAATGCATGTTTGCTCTCGTTTTGAGAAATAAAAAGTTTGAACTTTTTTTTCGCTATTCTGAATGATTTGATAGATCATATAGTTTTGTTGAATGAATTATCAGAGCAGCTAATTTTGCACCTATTTTTTCTGATGCTGTGTTATACAGGAGCCTCCTATTTTTGGGAAGAGAACCATCTTCACTGTACGTGCTTCAGGGTAAGAATTTGAAATTGTTTCATGCTTTTCTTTTACTTGTATTTTTGATAGTCCAAGTTTTATAATTTTTAATCCCACAGGCTGTACTTAAATTGGCTGGCTTATATCTTTAAATCTATTTAACTTTTTTCTTCTTTGGAAAAAGCGCAAGTTTTAATATTTTTTAGCCCACGGGTTGTACTTAAATTGGCTAGCTTATATCTTTAAATCTATTTTTAACTTTTTTCTTCTTTGGAGAAAGCATACTTCCATTTGTCTCCATTCAACATTGAAGCACTATGGTTGGCCTTGATATATTACACTTTGAGCAGCAGTGTTTACAAAACTATAGAAACCCTGTTTTAAGTTGCCAATTAAACTCAGATTTTGTGTCAATAGTTAATTTAAGTTCAGCACGCAATTCAATTTTTTTTTTCTCTGATATTTGAAATTTGACAACGGCAACCTGAAGTAAATTTGATATTTTGTATTGTCAAATTGCATTTTCAATTTGAAATTCTATTGTGAAACTTAAAACTTGCAATGAGAATCAACTGCATTAATTTGTGGAGTTCAGGGATCAAGATCAATGGATCCAATGCGATGAATGCTTCAGATGGCGACGACTGACCATAAATGTTATCGTTGCATCAAAGTGGACTTGCTCTGACAACACATGCGACCCCAAATAGTACGTCACTTGCAAAATTTGTTAAAATTTTGACTAAATATAATACAAAACAAATGTTCTCTAATCAGTAATGTACCTTTGCAGTTCTTCTTGCTCTGCACCAGATGAGTTGAGCCCACAAGAGGCACAAAACCTTTTACAGCAATATGAAGGTAAAGCGTTTCTCATTGCAGTTCTGTATTTCAACTTGTTTTTTTGTTATTGGAAGTAGATTGAACATTTTGAGCTAATTTTAGTAAGAAAATAAAACTACAGAACCAATGTAAAATGTGTCCCCATGGATTCCACAACACAGTAAGTCTATAGAATTACTGAACCATAATGCTAATATGATTTTGCAAAACCTAGTCTTCTCTACCTTTTACTATGGTGCAGAAATCAAGAGGCAAAGAAATGGAGGGTACAGTTTCAAGCGAAATTTCTCAGAACTGGATGCACCTGGGTTAGATGCATTAGCTACTGCTGCAACCTTAGGGGACTCAGCTAATGTGAACCAAGCAACGCCATCAGTCGCACCAACCACGAAGCACCCACGCCACAGGCCGGGCTGCTCGTGCATAGTTTGCATCCAGCCCCCTAGTGGGAAAGGCCCAAAACACAGCCCATCTTGCACGTGCAATGTGTGCATGACTGTGAGGCGCCGTTTCAAAACTTTAATGATGCGAAAGAAACAAAAACAGTCAGAAAGGGAGGAGGCTGAGGTTAATAACAGCAAAAAACTTTCTTGGGCTGCTAGTAAAGACGAAGCTGAGGTAAGCAACTCCTCCAGAGGTACACCTTTGCCTGTTTTGGATGTTCATCGAGAGAGTGAATCAGGTAGCCTGGGTTTGGACACTAATCGGACAGGTATAGATTTGAATTTCCACCCGGACCCACAGTCACGGCCAAGCATGCTGAGTCTCCTGGAGGTGGCGAATCGACCTTTGGAGAGTTATTTGAAACAAAACGGTCTTGCCAGCCTAGCAGGTGAGCCGGGGGGGAGTTCAATGGCACCAGTGGAGAGTGAGGAGAGAACATCTAATGATGGTGTACGCATGGCTTCAGTGAACCGGGAACGGGAGAGCGGTTTGGAGGAAGGTGGTGAGATTAATGCTAGTCAGGAGAAGGTTGCTGGGGATGCCGTCTAAATTCATTACGTTTAAGAGTTGATTTGGACCATCTAATCTGGAATGGACTGCCCAGATTTACCTAGGACTAGTGAAATCTGTACGATTAAAGAGATCACCATTCCACGTATGGAGTCTGTGTGAAAGTGTGTTTTATTGTTATTTAGAGAATGTTACGGTTGTTTATCAGAGGTTTCGTGTTCTTTGGGTACAACTCATTATAGCAACAGAAAGTACAGATGAAATATGTGATCTCTAGCTATTAGGATTAGAAGCTGGGAAGTTATGTGCATTAATTATTGACTATAAGTTCTTGTGTATATTATGCTTATTATATGGATGGTTTGCTGAAGATGCTAGATCCTATTCTCCACAGGAAGTTGAGGATATTATGAAAATCATACTGATGCGGAAAAAAAAAAGCATGGTGTATAATTTTATTTTAAAGGCTAGTAGCTGTTTGGTTTATTATTGAGAGTTGGTGCATATAACTCATGTGCTGCATGAATCAAAAACTGCTGTGTTAAATATTTACCCGAAATATCTTACATAGAAGCAGATGAAAGGCATATACCATGTGCTTCCATTTTCAGATACCGGAAAATGGCCACTCAAGCCTTTCTATTTTAATCACAGCCCCAATTTCGCAATTTTAAAAGAAAAAGTGTACATGTACAAAAATAGAAAGAGAGATAAAGAGGTCATTTGACTGTAAAAAAAAAAAAGAGAACCTGGGCACTATCCCAAAATATCTAACATTGACTGCGTCAGCCAAACTTATCAAAGGACTTTCTATATATATGGTACCCTACATATAAAAATACAACAAGTACATGCGTGTAAAATGCTAATTTTAATTTATAAGTACCAAAAGGGCTTAATGCAATGGTATCATAATAAAGGCCGCAATGAATTATAATAAAATTAGGCTTAAATTTTTTTTAAAACATAATCACAGACCAAGTGCTTTCACATTATACTAGAAGTAGCACAAATTAAATTTGAAAGAAAGCAAACATCTCAAAAAGGAAAGCAAATTAAAGAGACAATTTGAATACTGAAAAAAAGGCCACTCAAGGCTTTTTAAATCCAGCCCCAACTTCGCAGTTTTAAGACAATAAGTGTATATACAAAAAAGAACAAGAGAGATGAGGGAGACCATTTGAGTACTCTACCAAAATGTTCAATTAATATTGACTGGAGTGCTATAAAACTATAAAAGCAAGTATTATAGGGGGTGAAAAGGAAAATGCGACCAAAAATCTCAAGATGTCGAGTAACTTAAATGGGGTACGATAATAACAGAATGCAGTTCAAGGACTGAGAGAAGAGGATAATTACAAAACAAGACCATCAGTTCAGTGTGAGAATGGGATAATTACAAAACAAAACTGCTGTGTTCTTATATGTTCGTATTTTGTTACTTTACATCACATATTTAAAATTCTTTACATCACATAGGTAAACAAGTGTTCATTCCAAGTGCCCTTTCAGCTCATCAGAAAATCATTTTTGGAAATATTCTAAATAGAAAAACATGCCGCACTTCAAGACTGAACAGGAAGAAATAGAAAAATGAGCACGATTCTGGGAAAATAAAGATGAAAATGATCTGCACTTTGTAAACTCAGATTCAAGACCGAAAATAAAGATATAAAGAGAGTTTTTTCATCCCCCCATTTTTTTAAAAAAAAAAGTGAGGGGATTTTTTATCCTTAAATCTGAAAATTAATTAGCATGTGGAGTTATTTACTATAAAGGTAGCATAACATTGCTCTATTGTGTTTACTGCACCGCACCTACTACTGAATTTTCAGCAATAGACAATCATTTTGATACTGTGATACTATTACCTCCTAATACACTAACAGAATCAACCAATGCATGTATATAAAGTAACAAAATACGAACATACAAGAACAAAGAATGTTTCAGAAATGAATTTCCAGTAAAATATGGGCTCATGCAGTTGCATCATAAAAAACCCTTAATTAATTATAATCAAAACACACTTTCGGCTGAACAAATTTCAGGCCCTTTTTCTCGTTCAAATAAAAAAGAAATCTAAACTATAACATTTCAAATAAAAAAAAGAAATTCAGAGGGCTCAGAACAATTAACAAGTGTAGCAGCACAATGAGCTTCATTGTGGTAGAGACCCGTAGTATCTGACATAGAAGCATATTATACCACACACGCACACACAAACAATTAAAGAGGCAGAAGGTGATCAGATGCACACAGAGCAGTTGGTTTGCTAGGAGAAAGGAGAAAAAGAAGAGAAGAGAAGAAGAGAGAAGCGAGAATGAAGTAAAACTAGCCCTATAAGCTAGTTATCTTCAAACCACTTGATATAGTCGATGGTGCTAATTGTCTTCAATTGGCACCACCAACTGCTTCAATGTCAGATACTGGAAATCAAGCCACTCAAGCCCTTTCTCTTTTCTAATCACAGCCCCAATTTCTCAAGTCTTAAGATAAAATTAAAAGAAAATGATTTAAATTATTCATAACCTCACAAAATATTAGAAACAATCAGACAACTATGAAATAATCCTCATTTGCGATTTGCGAGAACATCATGTTTGATATTATGAGATGGCGCAGGGAAGCATTTATTAATTATTATTACTGTTAAATCTTATAGCAAATAGCAGAGCAACAAATACATGCGTGGAAAATACTAATTTTAAGTTTTAAATACCAAAAGGGCTTAATGTAATGGTATCATGAAAAAGGCCGTAATTTATAGTAATAAAATTGGGCTGAAATAATTTTTAAAACCTAATCACAGCCCAAGTGCATTCACAATAACTAGTAGCACAAAATAAATTAGAAAGAAAGGAAACATCTTAAAATGGAAAGCAAATTAAAAGAGGCTCACAATACCGCAAATTAATTATCTTTCATTGCGCAGTTTTAAGACAAAAAGTTTATATTAAAAGGAGAAGAAGAGAGATGAGGGAGACCATTTGACTGTAATGCAAATAAGAGAAAGCTTAGTACTCAACAAAAATGTCCAATATTCTCAAGATATCGCAGAACTTAAATGAGGTACGATAATAAAAGAATGCAGCTGAAGGGTTCAGAGAAGAGGAGAATTACAAAACAAGACCCAGTGTTATCTAATTTTTAGGCCACTGCCCACTCGGCCTCGGGCATGTCAAGGCAAGGCATTAAATTTCATCATAGCTCAATCACACATTTAAAAAATTAGTTCAAGTTTGAGCTCATAAGGGAAAGGTAAGAAATTTAGAGCAATTCAAAGAGCAGAGATGTGCTAATTCGAAACTGCCTTTTCAGCTCATCAGAAAATATCTTTTGAAAAAATTCTAAATAGAAAAGCATGCCACTCTTCCAGGGATGCATCACCTAAAAGACTGAACGAATTTCAGGCCTTTTTTCTCGTTCAAATTAAAAAGAAATCTAAACTATAACATTTCAAATAAAAAAAGAAATTCAGAGGGCTCATAAGCCGTAACAATTAACAATTGTAGAAGAGCAATGAGCATCATTGTGGTAGACACCCGTAGTATCTGACATAGAAGCAGATTATACGCATGCTCACACACACACACACAATCACACAAACAAATTGAGATCGAGGCAAGAGGTGAGATGCGCTCATGGCAGTCGGTTTGCTCGGAGAAAGGAGAAAAAGAAGAGAAAAGAGAAGAAGAGAGAAGCGAGAATGAAGCAAAACTAGCCCGAAAAGCTAGTTATCTTCAAACCACTTGATATAGTCCATGGTGCTAATTGTTTCCAATTGGCACCACCAACTGCTTCAATGTCAGATACTGGAATCAATACTGCAATTTGCGAGAACAGCATGTTCGATTTATGAGATGGTGCAGGGAAGTATTTATTATTACTCTTAAAACTTTATAACAAATTGCAGAGAACCTTAGTACTCTCCAAATATATATCTCAAGTATTGAACGACGGAATCAACAAAACATATGCTATGCTATAAAGCAAGTATGGAAACAGTGAAAAAGAAAATACTAGAAAAAGGCAAGGCAATTAGAGGGCTCGGATAAGCAGAATCATAAAACAAGTCCATTAGTGTGGCATCTGCTTTCATTTCATATGCCACTCGAGCAAGTATAGGCTTCCTAATTTAGTCATAGCCCCAGAACACAATTGAAATATTAGTTAAGGTTCAATGAAAATCCTCTTTTCTTTGTAAAAGGGAGCTCATACGAGAGTTGAATGTATAAAGGAACAACACAATGGCGGAAATCATGGCTCCCAAAGCGCTTTACTGTTAGTTTTTTCTTTAAAGCAAAAGCAAACGAGAATAAAACGAAAGATCGGTACAGCAGTTGATCTACTCAGTAGCTTAAAATCAAAAGCAGAGAAGTTTAGTTTCGAAGGTATTCGTTCAATTTATCAAAGAGCAGAGAAGTATTTGGAAAGAATTCAAATCGAAAAGCTTCAGATGGTTTCATGAGCTAATTATCTGATAAAAAAAAAAAGAAATAGAATATATAAGTTCAATTCTGCGAAAAAAAGAAGAAGAGAATAATCTGAGCTTGCAGCTTCAGATCAAAAGTTAAACACCGCAAATGAAGAAAGAGAGATTTTCAGAAAGGAAAAGGAAACGGGAAATAGCTGATGCCTGGAAGCGGAAGCAGGGTCTCAGTTTTAATGGGGCTATGAAACGACGAAATGTACGGAATAGCTATGAAAAGGACGAGAATACCTCTCCTTGGTAAATATGACGGAAATACCCTCCTTACTCCTTTGCTTTACATGGGCCGGGTCCAATTCCTTTTTAAGTTTTAATAGGATAGCAGTGGACCAAGTTTAATTGACAGATTCATGAAAACCGGTGCTGTCAGGGTACGTTTGGATGAGAGTTGCAATAGCTTTAAATAGTAAAATTTGAGAATAGTAAATGAGAATAGAGAAAAATAGTGATTTTCATATTAGTGTGAAAATAGTGCTATTCGGATTAGTAAAAATATTATTTGGATTGTACATTTGAAATAGTGAATAGCTGTAACCAATAAATAATAATGTTAACAAGGTGCTAATTAAGAGAAAATATAGGCAAGTGGGATCTCAAACGAATTGTCACGACGTGGAGATAGCGGAAGTGGTGTCAAATTTGTCATTTCGGGACCAGTGTTGTAAATAACGATATGCGCTCGTCGGACGGACAGGGTACCGCTAAGCGATTAATCGGGAATAATCGGCCATAATTGGAAAAAAATCGGACGATTAATCGAGAAATTTCTTAATGGTTTTGGTCACCGCCAACGACTAATCGGCCTAAACGGATATTTTTTACAACACTATTCGGGACTGTGTTGGCGAAAATCTGAAAAGAAAACATTTTTTTCTCTCTTCACACTTTCGAACAGTAGCTATTCCAACATTTAAGGGTATGTTTGGATGCACTAAGAATAGTGCTATTCTTAGAATAGCATTGCTATTCGAATAGCTTGAGCAACCAAACGTACTACTTGCTATTCGAAACAAGAAGAATAGCGTTGTTCCACTATTCTAACAAAAAGTTGGAATTGTGATTGGAGCTTTCAATATTAATACAAATCTAACATTTAAAATAATATTATATTACATTTAACATTTAAATTAATATTATATTGTATTATATTTAATCTAATATTATATTATATTTAATCTAATATTTTATTTAATACTAATCTAATATTTAAAATAATATTTTATTACATTTAAAAATTAAATTAATATTATATTGTATTATATTTAATACTAATCTAACATTTAAAATAATATTTTATTACATTTAATAATTAAATTAATATTATATTGTATTATATTTAATCTTATATTATATTATATTTAATCTAATATTTTAATTTAATACTAATATAATATTTAAAATAATATTTTATTACATTTAATATTTAAATTAATATTATATTGTATTATATTTAATCTAATATTATATTATATTTAATTTAATATTTTATTTAATACTAATCAAATATTTAAAATAATATTATATTATATTTAATACTAATCTAATATTTAAAATAATATTTTATTACATTTAAAAATTAAATTAATATTATATTGTATTATATTTAATCTAATATTTTATTTAATACTAATCTAACATTTAAAATAATATTATATTACATTTAACATTTAAATTAATATTATATTGTATTATATTTAATCTAATATTTTATTTAATACTAATCTAATATTTAAAATAATATTTTATTACATTTAATAATTAAATTAATATTATATTATATTTAATCTAATATTTTATTTAATACTAATCTAATATTTAAAATAATATTATAATATATTTAACATTTAAATTAATATTATATTGTATTAAAATTAATCTAATATTATATTATATTTAATATAATATTTTATTTAATACTAATCTAATATTTAAAATAATATGATATTACACTTAATATTTAAATTAATATTATATTGTATTATATTTAATACTAATCTAATATTTTAAATAATATTATATTACATTTAACATTTAAATTAATATTATATTGTATTATATTTAATATAATATTTTATTTAATACTAATCTAATATTTAAAATAATATTATATTACATTTAACATTTAAATTAATATTATATTGTTTTATATTTAATCTAATATTATATTATATTTACTCTAATATTTTATTTAATACCAATCTAATATTTAAAATAATATTATATTACATTTAATAATTAAATTAATATTATATTGTATTATATTTAAACTAATATTATTTTATATTTAATCTAATATTTTATTTAATAATTAAATTAATATTATATTACGTATTGGATAAAAAGATTTTTATATTACGTATTGATAAAAAAAGATTTAATCTTAGACATAAATTATTACTCTATTCCTAATATGCAATCCAAACAACTTTTTCACTATTCTGAATAGCTTGAGTTAGCACTGTTCTTAAACAGTAGCTGTTCTTATTTACTATTCTAAACAGTAGCTATTCTAGCTATTCTAGAGTGCATCCAAACGTAGCCTAAAAGAATATAGAATAGCAGCTATTCTAGCTATTCCGAATAGCAAAAATGTTGTTTGGATACACATTGCTATTCCGAATGGCTACTATTCTAGAAAAGCTTATATTCTTGTGTCATCCAAACATAGCCTATAGAGAATTGGTTGTAACTTGTAACAGTAAGCTATTAGTAAATTAGTTAGAGCTAAACATTAGTTAGCAGGTTGTTAGGACTCTAATTAAAGAGCCTAACCATAGTTAGCATTGTATAGGAACTTCTCTGTATAAACAGCTTGCGGTACATGTAAACATTCTGAGATTCAATGAAAATTCAAATTACAAATTCTCCCTTGTCTAATAAACAATTTCACTTTCCTATCTCGAGTAATGGATTCAAGCTTCAATTTAGCAAATCCACTAAATAATATACCACTTGTATTCAAACCATATTAAAGGCAAAGATTGAAAAAGACAAAAATATTGTCGTAAAGTAATATGCAAAGCAACACCACCACATGTTTATTATTTATGATTTTTTTTTTTGAAAATAAGACTACAAGGCCGTTTCATATAGAAACTTTGATAAGTTACAAAAGTTCTCAAGTCATAGTCTAGATAAAAAAATCACCTAATCTAGCATAGAAAACAACAAATATGAATGTTTGAAAAGTATAAGCAACATAGTGATTAAGTTTTAGCCTCGCAGGTAATCAGATAACAAAACAAATGGTAAATGCAAAGCACACTCTAGTGCAAACTCTCTTCCTCCTCTGAGGTGTTCATCACTTAGTGTTGGAGTCCCACTCTTGCAGAGGAATCTGCTCCAGATTTTGAGGAAACCAGTTTGCTCTCTCCTGTTGGTATCATGCTGCCACAACTCAAGATCATGTCCAATACAAGACTAAGTTAGTGATATTCATAACTACTGTTCTAACAATATCTGGGTTAGAATGGTTAAAACATATGTTATTTCTTAAATTCTACACAGTTCAAGCAAAAACAATTATTGTGATGAGGAAGTATTTTTTGGTACTAGAAGGCAAGACAAACCCAAAATTGAATAAATCTTGCACACTATGCCAATCTATTAGGAAGTGTTGACAATTGCCTAACCAAAAAAGTACTTGACGAGCTTTAGGACAAAGTAGAAATAGATGATCAACATATTCATCTTCTAAACAAAAGTGACACCTCCTGCTACCTGTCCCTCCTTTAGTGCTTAAATTGTTTTTTGGTGAGGATTTTATTTTTATGTAATAACCACGTGAACACTCTTATTTTAGAGGGAATCTTAAGTGTCCACCATTCTAAAGTATGGAGTTCTTGAATCCCACAAAATCTAAGAAATTGATATAATGATTTGACTGTAAATTTTTCACTATGTTCCCACAGCCATGTAGTATGATCCTATTCATCACCTGAATCAAAAAAATTAATGATGTGTAGAATTTCCTGCCATTCAAATTTAACTACCCCTATTAAAATTCTAGAGGAGGGTTCCAATGCCTCATGTTTTTCATACCTCATCTACATCATATGTTATATCTTTGTTTTCAAAGTTCAAATTTTCGATCCGACCGTTCAACATGATATTCATACTAAAATATGCTTGGGGGTGAAATTTTATATTTTTTGGAAATTTTTTACTATTTTTTAAGATGGGTACAAAATCACTGTTTTTGGACCGTTTAAAAAACAGTGATTTTCTACTCATCTTAAAAAATAGTAAAAAAATTCCAAAAATTATAAAATTTCATCTCCAACCATATTTTAGTATGGATATCATGGTGAACGGTTCATATGGACAATTTAAACTTTGAAAACGAAGATATAGAGCATGAGGTATGATGAGGCATGAAAGGCATGAGGCATTGGAACCCTCCACAAAATTCTATTAAAAACAATACCCATCTCCTTGGAGGCAATGACCTCTTGTAGTGTGATATTGGAGTTACCACATAAGGCAAACAAAAAATGATAATTGGTAGCCAAACATAATTTCCCAATCCAGATATCATTTCAAAATTGGACAAAACTATGACACTAGTACAAAAACCCCCTTTACCGATTGTTAAAATACCCTTATACCGACTGTTATTGAGGTGTTAGTGATGGCGCAGTAAGTATAGGTATATCATTACTGACGGGTAAATAATAGTCAGTGTAAATATCCAACACTGACTGTTTATTTAAATAGACAGTGTAGGTCTTAAAAACAGTCGTTGTTGGTTTTATAACCGTCGGTGTTGGCATAAAATTTTGGCGTGGTTCTGTTTGTATCGGGGGCTAGCCTCCATATTTTTGCAGCAATATATTACTATTCGACATTCATTGACATTAAATAGAATGTCATGCAAATAATTTGAACAACATAAACAAAAGACAACACAATATAAACAACATAACATATTCATTCACAAAAAACTACACTATAACAAAATTTACATAACACATTAACAAAATATGCTTTTGAACTTAACAACATTGCATTTCTTATAAACATTTTAGAAGTTGTCCAAGAAAAATGTACACCATTATCGTGTTATTGCATGGCGTTGCATCGGCGTATATTTTTCTGTCGGTAAATCACACTGCATGAATACAAATTGAGAAGTTAATTTTATCCAAATTATATGAAAAATGAATCAAGTTCAATTATGAAATACATACATTAGAAAAAACATCAAATTGCGTAGTGACTAGATCTTGCATGTGTTTCATGATGTAAAATCCACACACCTTGCCACCTTCTTGCTTAGGGCTCTGAAATGTTCCATTTAAGTAAAATCAATAAGTTACATATTATGTTAAATATACCACTATTCAAATATTAGTGTTGTACAGGAATTTGAAAAAAATAAGTATCAAATTAAAACTCAAGTGTACAAGTTCACACCTTAATGAATTTTCACTCACATTCCGTTGATCCCTCCTTGTGCACTCCTCCGGCCTCCACATAAGATTCAAAAATGCTGAAATTTATTAAATATCAATGAATTAATTAGTAATTACCAACAAATAGTACGTTGATTGTAAGTAAATGAAATTAGACTAAATGTTAGATGTATTGCTCACTCTTTAAATGGCAACATGATATCGTAAACTGGTTCCTTTGGCACTAGAGAATCAATAACATACACCATATTATCACGCATGACAAAAACAAGAAGCACCCAATGTTTACTACAATCATACATGATAATAATCAATCTACATATGTCGTTAAAAGTATATAAATTACTCAAATAAAAGTAACAACTTACGACTGAAAGTATGGTGCAAGGATAAATTTCTTATCCTGCATATTATTCAATGACTCGAGCAAGTAGCTTGAAGAGGCCTCCTTTTCAGAATTAAAAAGTGACTGAGATATTCTACTAGGGTCCAAAAAACCGACATCAGCCTCACGACCTAGATCGATGACATGTCTCTTCAAATATTTGAAAATCATTACGTAAATGTTGAAATAAGTTAATTGTAAAATTAATCACTGCGCGTATAAAGTTAAACAAACTCACATAACCCAGATGGATATTATTGAAACTGATGTCTCAATATTAGACCTATAAATTCGACCAATTTCTGTACCAAAATCTGTGTTTCAAACCATCAGATCGTGTCTTTTACATTGAAAATACATTGAATATCTATAGAATGTGGTACTGCTGTGTTTTTATGTCTACTTTGCAGAAAACAGCGAAATCAGAGAAGATTGCAAGTTCTGAGACCATTACACGCGGGCCGCGTCACATCCACTGCGGGCCGCATCAAACCCTGATGCGACCACAGACGCGATCTCCAGATTTGCACGCGAGGAGCACAGACACGCGGACCGCGTCCACTACATGCGGGTCGCGTGAGTCTATTCCGGAAAGAAAACAGAGGCTCAAGGAAGGAAAGGTCGGTCAGAAAGGCTATATTACGGGATCCCTTGCCACAGAAGGGTATTCTATTCATTATTCGATATTCCAGAGAGTTAGAGATAGATTCTAGGGTTTGGGCTTGACGGCTAGCTTGGAGACGAAGTTGAGAAGCGAAAGACGAAAGTTCTTCACGGATCTTCTTTGTACTTCGGGTTTTGTCATGACTATTTCATCTATTATTTGTGTTGTTTGTTCTTTGACTATGTGTGAGTAGTTTTCTTAGTTTCTAGGGTTACGATGTAGTTTGATACTTTGTTTTGTATGCATGTTGTTTGAATTTGTGATTGAATGTTAGTGTTTAATTGTTTGAGTAGTATTTTAATTGCTTTGTTGAAGTTGATTGAATAATTCTTGATTGTCTACTGTTAGATGTCTGCAGCATCTTTCTTGTAATTTGGCCTTGATGTTTCTTTCAACCAAACTTAGTATCTGAGGTAGGTTTACGAGCCGTAAGGCGAGACCAAAAAGTAACTGAGAGGTGAACTTTTCCACTTATCGAGAGATAGTGGTTACCTTTAGTAAACCAGACAATTAACTTAGATTAAAAACCTAAGAAGGTGAAATTGCATTTCCGATACCAGGTTTATTAAGCCAACAAACGAGAGTTGAGGTTTAGAAACATTAGGTTCGGTCAATGAATCCTTACACTAAAGAACAACGCAAAAACAGACAACTGCTACATTCACTCGAGGTCCACGCGGGCCGCGTATGAGAGTACGCGAGTCGCGTGTTCCATGCGGGTCGCGTATGAAAATACGTGGGTCGCGTGGGTACCGGGAGGCAAGGTTGATAATGAAATCGAAAACCCTGGAAACGCTTTTCTCTATTTGATAAAACCAAACTTTTACTTTCTGTTATTTTAATTATTTCTGTCATCAATTGAATTTAGGAAATTAAACAAACAAACCAACCTTTTCCAACTTCTAGTACCTAATTGATTTAAGTAGATCTCCAGATTTGATTTAGAACCGTCCTGTGGATCGATACCTGACTAGACTATACGACAGGATTGTGCACTTGCAATCTTAGTCGGAAGTTAAATCAAGGTTAAAAGCTACAGCTTGCTGTAGTGAAACTTTGTGATACACTTTTGTGCGAACAGAAATATCGAGCATGTCTTGCTTCGCTAGATTCATCAAGTCGTTAAAACCTAAGTTGATTAATGTCGACTGAGGAAGTAACACACCCGCCTTAATGGGCAAGATGTACTCCTTATTAGGCGGTTCTCTCATCACCCTCTCATGTATGGCTCTAAACTCAGGTCCCACCTTCACTAATATTTTCTTTGAAATAAGTGCCTTACGATGCATGGATTTTGCCACTTCATTAGATGCTGACTCGGGCAGTGAAACATTTTGGTCTATATACTAGAACAAATAATAACGAGTCCGGCTACTATAACACTAGTGTCATTTCAAACTAAATAACACCACATCTTAAACCATTGGATCTACTTTAATATTCGTGTACAAGATAGGGCTGGAATGACACTAGTGTCTTGCACGAATATTAAAGTAGATCCAATGGTTTAAGATGTGGTGTTATTTAGTTTGAAATGACACTAGTTTTATAGTAGCCGGACTCAATAATAACTTGTTAAATAAAAATAATTGGTGTTGATGAGATAAATATGCTACATTTGTAACAATTTCACCTTTCACCTTTTCAACTCCAATAAGCACATTTAGTACGCAGTCCAAAAGATTCAAGAAATCTGCTACATTTGTAACAAGAATTTACCTTTTAACTGCAACTAGCAGCATTGCTTATTTCAAACTTTTTGACCATACTAATCTCTCTTAAATTAATCATGAATTAATACTATTAATTCTCAATCTAATGATACAACAAACATGTAATACCAACCAGTACACAATTTCTACAGCACAAAGAAACTCAAAAAAATATATCACCATAGAAAAGCTAAAAAATAGTGTTTACTGGAAGGAGATTTGGAGATTTATCGCCTTTGGAATCTTTTCGAGTATTTCAACTGCAGCTTCTATTTCATTGGCATATATATCTTATTTGAAACAGTTTGAATTCATTTTTTGTTGGTTAAGACATGGTTATTTTTTTTTTCTTGGTGTTGATCAGCAAGAAAGGAAAAGGGAAGGATGTTGGTTTGTTTTTGTTGATTCTTGATCGGAAATAATCGAATCTTTCAGCCATTGAATGAAACTTCCCAAGGTGTCTTCGATTTTGGCAAAATCCTTATTAATTTTAGTTGGGAGAGAAAACTTGAGATAGATTTCGTCAATAGCAGAATCCACCTACACCTTCATGTGGTCCTCTAACAGAGGCACACAGTGGATATGTTCGTCTTCCTTCCTCGGCCATACCATAACGTTCGCCATCTAGTTGAAGGCAACTTGGATTTAACTCGTGAATTCATGAGCCGAGTTGAGTCTGAGTAGCTAATCCAGTTTTGAATCAAAAACACCAACTAGGATTCCACTCGTGAACAACTCGAGTCAACTCGAATCGACTCATGACTCGTAGATAGTACATAGTTTATCAAATTAAAATTACCAAAACAAAGTCTAACAATATAAATTGTACATAATTTATCAAAATAATACACAATTTAAAACTTTACATAATGAAACAGTGGAAAATACATAATTAAATAATACAAAGTTTATCAAATTACTAAATAGTACAAAGTCTAACAAAACATTACATAGTTTATCAAGTCAATGAGTCAACCGAGTTGATTCCGAACCGAGTTGGAGGCAACTTGGATTCAACTCGTGAGACAACTGAGTCAATGAACTCGAGTCAGTTTCAACTCGAATTATTAACGAGTTGAATTCGAATTGACTCCAAACGAGTTATGAGTCATGATTTTTTTTGTGCACCCATAGTAGTATGTGTCTTAGTTCTATATATAATATGCCCAAAACTAGGGTGTCAATGGTACCTTTTTGGCCGTTTACCCGATCCATATCGTATTCGATAAGGTGGGTTTGGGTAAGGTTTTTTTTCGTTAGTTTATTGAGTATGGGTATGGATAAATTTTTTTTTTCGTTATCCAAATGGGTAAGGGTATGGGTAATGACTATTTCGTACCTGTTACCCTATAGGGTAATTATAAAATCTAAATATATATTCAATTCAATTTCCAGCTCACCTAAATATATATTCGTGTTTTTGAATTTTCTTGCTTTATAAAAAACAATTTAGTTGGAATTGATTGCACATTTATTTTTATTTTTTATTAGAAAAGCAATTATATATATGTGTGAAATGAATGAGTTTTTGATGTTTAATTTGTAAAATATAATAAAACTAATTATTATATTAGTATTATCCATTATTCACCCGCTACCGTTTCGTTACCCGATAATATTAACGGGTAAGGGTAGGGTAGGGTAAGGTCAATTTTTAATGAGTATGGGTAGAGTATAGGTAAAATTAATTTTAATGGGTATGAGTATGAAAATGTCTCCACTCGATCCGTATCGTACCCATTGACACCCCTACCCAAAACGACGAAATGTACGGAAGAGCTACCAAAAGGACGGAAACACCCCCTCGTTGATAAATAGGCCGTTTTGTCGGCCTGCGTTGTATTGGTTTTACATGGGCCGAATCCAAGTAATGGATTTAAGCTATCTGGAGTAATGGATTTAAGCTTCAATTTAGACAAATCCACTCCAACCCAACAAAGGGGACTCGCGTTTCAACATATGCAACTCAAAATAGGAAATAAATCTGCTGTGATTCTTTGATAATCACATGACTCTGTTATTCTAAATGCATCCCTTTCCACCGCTGTCTAGTGCAGACGGTTAAGGCGTTAGTTCTCCCACAGGAGAACAGGAGCTCGATTCTGCAGAGGGGCAGAATTGGGGTATGAGGTGTTGTGTGTGTGCGTGCCTACGAGCTGTTCTAAAAAAAAAAAATACATCCCTCTATTTTTTGGAATGCACAAATTTCAAAAGCTATTGTTTTCTATGCACAAATCTCAAAACAGATGAATGGGTGAATTTGGAATAGCAGGGTCATGTGATTCTCAAAGAATCACAGCATATTTGTTTCCCTCAAAATAATAGCGATCTGCAAACCTCGTCAGAATTTTGCTGGGATATTTTATTATTTGCTACGTGAAGAACTTATAGTTAAAGCATATGAAAGGAAAAGATTGAAAAACACAAATTTATATGGTATTATTAGACCTTCATCATTAACAAGGCTTAAAATGACTTCTCAAAACCAAATATTGATGAAAATTTAAATCGATTTATTATTCTGATACTCAGTCTTCAGCACAAATTTGTTAAAATAGAAATATTATTTATGACCTTACAAAATAGTAGAAACAATCAGACAAAACTTAAGATAATCCTCTGTAGAATTTATATGAATTCTGAGGAGATTAAAATCTTTCTTATTATTGAAGTTCATAATACAAGGTCTTTTATACTACAAGAGAGAATATTACCGTTATGCTATATTTCTACTTTTGGTACCTACACAGTAGCATACCGTTTATTTTCTTTCTCTAAATAGGATTTCCTATTTGATCTAATCCTAGCCCTTTGATCAATGATGAATCACTGAGATCAATTCTACTCTAATTCTTCTATAATTTTAACATCCTCATTTGCGATTTCAAAGAACAATATATTTGATACTATGATGTAGTGCAGGCAAGTATTTATTAGTAAGTTAGTACTCTTAAAATTTATAGCAAATAGCAGAGAAAGCTTAGTGCCAACGAAAAATATCAACTATTGACCAACCGAGTCAACAAATTAAGCATATGCTATGCTATAAAAGCAAGTATAAGAGGATGAAAAAAATAGAAAATACTAGAAAAAGGAAGGTGATTATAGTAGAGGCCTCAGATAAGCAGAAGTGGGGCTTCCGTAAAGATACTGGAGTACTGCTGTAGTGCTGTACTGGACTGTCTGATGCCTCAGCCTATAACACTTCAACACACACAAGTAACAGAATGAGCACAGTTCATCAACTTCACTGACAGCCCAGACACTCTAATCTAGTGCTGGCACAAAAGAAGGTATTCGATGAAATCAGTTTACAATGTGCTAACTAGAGCTGGAAGCAGTTTTTTGGGTAAGATCAGTTTACCAGTATTTATAGAAAGAAAAAGCTCCTTGTAAATTTTATATAACTCAGTATTGCTTTGAGTATTTCTTTTCTTGTATTGAATAATTGTTCTTTACAAGTAATAGCTTCCGAGTATATATAAAGGTCTAAGCTTATTGTACCGTTAATTCTAACGGTAACTTTTTATTCTTCCTAAATTACAATTTTGCCCTTTCTCTAATTTAGATCTCTAACTATCGTTATTCTCAACACTCCCCCTCAAGCTAGGATTATAGATATCAACTAATCCTAGCTTGCTTGTTATTTCTTCAAACGCCTTCGGAATAAGACCCTTTGTAAAAATATCGGCTAATTGGTCTTGGCTCTTCACGTAAGGTGTTTCGATTTCCTTGGCTTGAACTTTTTCTCGTATGAAATGACAATCAACTTCGATATGCTTAGTTCTCTCATGAAACACCGCATTCGAGGCGATATGCCTTGCCGCATTGTTGTCGCAAAACATCTCCATTGGTTTATCAATTTTGAAATTCAATTCTTCTAGTAGTTGTTTTATCCAAGTGAGCTCACTTGCGGTAGATGCCATGGCACGATATTCCGCTTCCGCACTTGATCGCGCCACGACATTTTGCTTCTTGCTTTTTCATGTGACTAAGTTTCCGCCTACAAATGTGCAATAGCCGGTTGTTGATTTTCTATTGAAACTCCCGGCCCAATCTGCATCGGAATAGCCACACACTTCGTTAGATTTATTATTTTTCATCCATATACCCTTTCCGGGTGATTTTTTTAAATATCTCAAAATTCTATCAATTGCATCTAAATGTGGCTTTCTTGGTGAGTGCATAAATTTACTAATTTGACTCACCGCATATGAAATATCCGGTCTAGTTACCGTTAGAGGTGCTACTTTTACCCGATTACCCGGATTCGATCCTGTACCGAACCGGATCCGATCCGGAACCGACCCAGATCCGGTTAATTTGGGTCGGGTATGGTTTAAAATATATAACCAGTTAAATTATGGGTACGGTTACAAAATTAATAATTTAATATTCGATCCAGATCCGAACCGGAACCGATATTGTAATGGATAGGATATGGGTTTGAATTAGTTATCCGACCCATAACCGAATCCGACCCGATACCCATATAAATACCCGATAAAACATATATTAATAACTATGAAAATACAATTTTACATATAATCAAATTTTGCATATACCAGTAATCACATTTTGCATATTAATTTTTTAATAAAATTTATTGCTCTGAATATATCTTTCAATATCTGCCTTATATATCCTCTGCATAATCATGAAAATTTATTGCTCTGAATATATCTTTCAATATCTACCTTATATATCCTCTGCATAATTATGAAAATTTATTGTTCTGAATATATCTTTCAATATTTGCCTTATATATCCTCTGCATAATCATAAAAATTTATTGCTTTCATTGATATGTCATTTGCAATAAATCTCATTGAAATCAAATATCTGCCATAAATTTAATTCTCTATTAAAAATTAGTATTAATATTCCATTCATGGATTTTTTGAATCATAGAAAAGAAAATCACCATCTCCAATATTTTACTTTCTCAAATTCTTGGGAGTTGTGACATATACCCGCCTAGGATCCGGACCCGATAATTCACAAACAAGTTATGGGTATCTATCTATCCGGAACCGAAAGACTGGACCCGAAATATCTACGGGTAGATAGGTATCCGGATCCGGACCCGACCTGATTTGAAACAAATAAGTATATGGATCGAAATTTGGACCCGAACACTTTTAGGATACGGATCCAAATATAATAGTATCCGGACCCGCCCCGACCCGATAGCACCTCTAGTTACCGTTAAGTAAATTAATTTTCCTACAAGTCGTTGGAATTGGTTAATATCTTCCAACAAGTCTCCATCTTCGGTATTTAGTTTACAATTACTATCTATAGGTGTTGAAGCCGGTTTTGACCCTATCTTGCCCGTTTCTTTTAAAAGGTCAATGGTATATTTCCTTTGTGAAATAAATAATCCCTTGGTTGAGTGGGCTATTTCAATTCCTAAAAAATATTTAAGTTTACCAAGGTTTTTTATTTCGAATTTTTCTTTTAAATATCTTTTCACAATGTCAATTTTCTCATGATTATTTCCGGTTATGATTATGTCATCAACATAAACAAGAACTATGGTAGTATCATTATTTTCATGTTTTGAAAAAATGATGTATTGGATTGGCTTACTTTAAAACCACAAGAAATTAAAAAATGAGATAGTTTGCCATACCATGCCCTCGATGATTGTTTAAGTTCATAGATCAATTTTTTTAACCTACAAACAAGATTAGTATTTTGTTCTTGTACATGACCCGGTGGTAGGATCATATAAACTTCTTTCTCAAGTGTTCCTTGAAGAAATGCATTTTTTACGTCCATTTGGTATAAATTCCAACCATTATTTATAGCTACCGAAAGTAGAATTCTTACGGTGTTCATTTTTGCTACCGGGGCAAATGTTTCTTGGTAATCAATACCGTATGTTTGGGTATAACCTTTGGCAACTAGCCGGGCCTTATACCTTTCTATGGATCCATCGCTTTGGTATTTTATTTTATAAATCCATTTGCATCCTACGGGTTTTTTGTCTTTTGGTAACGGTACAATGGTCCATGTATTATTTTTTTCTAAGGCTTGAAGTTCCTCTTTCATAGCCTTGTACCATACCGGTTGGCTTATGGCTTCCTCAAAATTTTTTGGTTCTTCCGTTTTTGAAATTGAACTAAGAAACGCATAATATTTTTTTGAAATATTTTTGTATGAAATATAATCTTGAATTGGATATTGAACCTTATAGGTTACGAAATCTCGTAACCTTGTAGATGGTTGAGAAGGACGTGTTGATCGCCTTACCGGCACCTCTTCTTCTACATTTTCATCATCTTCAATGTTCTCATTTTCTTCTTCTTCGGTCTCACTTTGAGAAGTATTGTTATTTTCTTCTTCACTCTCCTCTTCTTCATTTCCTACAATTCTTTGCTCCTCAAAAATTTGATTAGTACTTATAGGAATGATAAAATCATGTGTATTAGCATGATTTAAACTTTCATTTTTATTTTCTTTAAAATATGACTCATTTTCAAGGAATGTTACATCCCTTGAAATATATAATTTTTGGTTTATAGGATCATAACACTTATACCCCTTTTTATGATATGAATATCCTAGAAAAATAGTTTTAATAGAGGTATAGTCTAATTTATCTCGTTTATTTTGATGTACATAACATGTACATCCAAATACTCGTAAATGATTAAAAATTATTTTTCTTTGATAAATAACTTCTAATGGACTTTTTTTATTTAAAATAACACTTGGCAACCTATTTATCAAATAAGTTGCGGTGAGAACGGCATCCGACCAATAATTTTTTGGAACATTATTTTGAAACATAAGTGCTCTTGTCATTTCGAGTAAATGACGATTTTTCCTTTCGGAAACTCCATTTTGTTGTGGGGTATAAACACAAGTGGTTTGATGTATAATTCCTTTTTGTTTCAAAAAATTTGAAAAGTTTTGATTTACAAATTCCGTTCCATTATCGGTCCTAAGAATTTTAATCTTTGTGTTGTATTGGTTTTCAACTAGATTTGAGAAATCTTGAAAGTGAGAAAATACTTCACTTTTATTTTTTAATACATATAGGCATGTTAATCGTGAAAAATCATCTATAAATGTAACAAAATATTTAAAACCATTATAAGAGTCTACCGGAGCGGGTCCCCAAACATCGGAATGAATAAGTTCAAATATTTCATTACTTTTAGAGTTTGAGTTTACAAAAGGAAATTTTATATGTTTAGCTAATTTGCATATTTCACAATTACTACAATTTAGATTTGGAAAATCAAAAATATTTTTTAAAATTTTATCGGAGGGATGTCCCATTCTTTTATGCCATAAACTTCCCATGTTTTGTATTTGTGTGTTGAAATTGAATTTTTGGCTATTAAAAAAATAGAGTCCATTTTGATAGAAACCTTCACCAATTATTTTCTTGGATGTCACATCTTGAAAAAATACATTTCTAGATGAAAATATAATCTCACAATTTATTTCTTTTGAAATTTTTCCTATAGATAATAAATTAGAAGCACAATTTTTTACATGTAAAACATGTTTAATTTCTTTCAAAAAAAGGTTGATTGAGCCATAACCACAAATTTCCATTTTTTCACCATTTGCAACATATACAAATTCTTCATTTTTATTTTTTTGGTAATTATACAATATATCTTTGTTTCCGGTCATGTGGTCGGTTACACCGGAATCTAGAATCCAATCTAACTTATTTTTGGAATTCAACCGATTCAAATCACCTAAATTTGTATATCTTAATGGTTTTATTTCTTCATTTTCTGGCTCAATTTTGTGTGAGCTTAAAGAGCTCCTTTTATTTGGTATAACGTATAGATTTTGGTTCGGACTTAGCATTGATATATTATTTAATGAATTTTTAGTTTTAAAAAAACCTGTATTGGGCTTTAGAAGGCCGCTGATTGATTCAAGAATCTGGGAAATTTCTTTTTTTGTGATGCCTTGTGCCGCGGAGCTATTATTGGAAGCGGATCCAATTAGAGCAGCAGCGGACCCATTATTCTTTTTTCCTTCGTTTTGTTCTGATCCGATCGCCCCTTCGTGAAACATCGCCGCTCCACCAAATATCTTCTCCCCCTTAGGGTTACGCCCCTGACTACCTTCGCCTTTCTCCTTCCACCACTGTGGTCGGAGATTAGGATGAAGGAACCAACATCGATCTTTGTGGTGGCCGTTCTTCTTGCAATTAGTGCATCTCTCCGCATCCCCTTTGTTGCTCGGGTTTTGAGATTGGTAGCCCGACTTAGGGTTAGGAGACTTCACGGTCACCATTGTTGAGAAGGAGACTTAGAAGAGGTTTGCTTTATTTGGTCTTCTCCTTTTTTTTAATCTGATAAGGACTGATATCGAATCAAGGGGTTTTTTCCAGGTTTTTTGTTGTTGTTTTTTCTGGTATTTTTCTGATATGGCTTTTGCTGGTATGGTATTGGGTTAGTTGCTGATTTTTCAGGCAAAACAGAATCTGACAGAATTAGGATTTTTTTTTCAGATTTTTCGGTAATGAGAATTTTGTATTTCTGTTCTATTGGTATTTTCTGGTGTTGAATCAGAATTATTGGTAAAACACGGAAGCTTGGAGCTTTATCGGGTTATTGGGTATTGTTATCGGATTTTTCAGAATTGCTCTGATACCATGTAAATTTTATATAACTCAGTATTGCTTTGAGTATTTCTTTTCTTGTATTGAATAATTGTTGTTTACAAGTAATAGCTTCCGAGTATATATAAAGGTCTAAGCTTATTGTACCGTTAATTCTAACGGTAACTTTTTATTCTTCCTAAATTACAATTTTGCCCTTTCTCTAATTTAGATCTCTAACTATCGTTTTCTCAACACTCCTCCTAAAAGCAAGATTTTTGCATACATGCTTGATGCTCCTGCAGTCAAGATTTTTGCATACCCGTTTTGCCCCTAACAAAATAAAGGTCACTTCTCCCTTGATCTCATCCAGACCCAATCCACAACACTCAGAACATGAAGCAAACAAATTAGATTGAACCTTACAAATTAACTAAAAGGAACCCATTGAAACTAGCTTCAGATCCTGTGTACAAAAGGCTTCCTGAACTGCCAGAAATCTCATTTTGTTCCGGTTCAGTTTTCTATTGTAACTTGCTTCGGATTTAAAGTCAAATTATAATTTTTCTTTCCTCGTACTCACTTGCAACTACGCATCACATTCTTATTTTTTTTGTTTGTAAGAATCAACACAAATAGTGAAAATGCAAGAAAATACCATAATATATTACTAATCAAAAGAAAACTATATGAAACTTTGCATTACACATAAAACCTGGCATCCATAATTTTCTGACACATACATGACCAGCCAAACCCTAGAAGTCAAAAAGAAAAAAAAAAGAAAATAGTGTCTAGTCAATTTTAGCAATATCAACTGTCCTGGATTCCAAACAAGACGCCAGCTTGCCGTGCCTCAATGCCACCACAGTAAAAGTTTGTTGTCATCCTTCTAAATGTCTGCCATGTGAGCAAACTGTCAGATCCTGCATGGTGGGAGAACCCGGCTGTGCGTTGCACATTCAATGATCCGGCAACCCTTTCCAAACCCCCATATAGATTACATGACTTACACAAATGTTTAATATCATAGATATTAAACCCAAAACACCCCCTGACAAGTTTGAGAAATTCCTCCATTGAGTCAGGAAGCTCTTTTCCTATCAGAACCTTTATCAAGTAGGCAATATCGTACGCCATGTGAAAGCCAATCCATATCTTTGGTAATTGGTTGTTTAGCAAACCCGACGACCTCAACAAATCAGCAAATCTTCGTGGGTCAATACCATGATAGTAGTTCATCCAGAGGTTGTGACCTTGCGATTCTAAAAGCTGGATTGAACTTGGAGCATGCATGTCTTGTAGTTTGTTGAACCCCCGAAAGTTAAATTCCCAGGTGATGACAATCCCGTCTCCTCTATCAGAGGTGGAAAGCGTAAGCCCCAACTGGATCAGCTTGAGGCAGTCGACGTTCTTCTTGATAAGAGCATAGCGTTGGTCAGGTGACAAGTAGTGAGGGTTCATCGGCGCCTCATACACGACCCCTGGAAATTCGGTGTCCAGTGATAGTATGCTGAAAGCTGTCGTATTATCGCAAATTCCTCTTCGAGGTTGTGATTCCAAACAGATCGAACCTCCACCGTCGACTGAAGACGTATCAACACCATATTGAGATGTTAACTTTAATTTCTCCTATTACTTACCCTGAACTTCTCGTCTAGCTTCTCTACTTCTTAATTCGATAAGATTAAATGAAAAGCTAGTGTGTATATATATGGGTGGAGATCCAACTTAATTATAAAACTGAAAAGATTGTTATAATTAGAAACTTTCTTTTTGAAGGTCGATATAATTAGAAAGTTATGTTTACTTTGCTTTTAGAACGGCCTAACATTTCGCTTAATTATAGCTGGGAGGTGCTATTTTAAGAGCACAATTTACAATATTGAGAACTGTGACAATTTTTTTACACTTTATACCAACTCTACCCTTATTAAAAGCTCCTAGAATATTTGCTAAGATTTGGTGATTGATTGATTTATTAGGTAAGAAATTGAATGATGGCAAATATTATATCTTTAAATATTAAACGAGATACTTTATTCCATTTTTATTTCCTTCTTTAATTTTGGAATAAATCAAATTCTAAAATACACCAACTACATTCCTAACAAAATATGTATGTTGATCACTTGATTAATTTTTATTAATATATTTGAATCATGAATTGTTTTCAGAACAAAGAAAGAGCAAAGAAATATTTGAATCATAAAACATCTAAAAATGGATCCTTTTTAATTTAAAAAAAAAAGTGTGAAGAACAAAAGGTCCTTTAGGTTTTTTTTTTATATCAATTTTTCTTAACGTCCAAAGTTTAACAGCTTATAATATTTTTAATTTCCTGATTTGACTGTTAAAATCGATTACATTTCACTGATTCACATGTGCTTGTTGTATTTATTTTGTAGAATTTATTATCAAGTTAATTATTTTTGTGGTCTTATTTTATTTTTGTTCATTTTTTTCATTATGATTTCCCAATTTCAATTACCTTTTAATACATTGAAACCTCTTATATATAACGTGTGAACCAAATCAAATTTAAAAAGAATTTATTTCATTTTGAGTCCCATTAGTGCTCATGAAATATGACGTCATTTCAATATATTTTCATGATATCTAAATTAGAATTATGCATAGCCTTATCATTGATACCTCTATTCATTAAGTTAGGTACAAAATTATGTATTTATGGAGAAGCACAATATAAGTTGCTTGATCACATAACTGAAAAAATTATATTTCTAAGTTATAACTCTATAAAATAAGCAAGAAATACTTTCTTTATATAAAACATTTAATAATTTATTTTGCAGTACATTGAATATATGGTAAGATCTTTTTGTGCAAAAAAAAGAAAGTATTAAATAGGGATAGAACTGGTATTAAGAAAAGAAAAATCTTTTTGTGCTCAATATTGTAAATAGACCTTTCAAAATTAATTAATGCGAGTTGCTATTTTGATAGCTCTCATTATATATATCAGTTTGGCCTGTAATTAATGCTTTGAATATATGGTAAGATCTACCGACATTTTTATTAATATCCAAAGTTTAATACAAATTATTAATTATACCCGGAGTTCAAAATTTTCGCTAAAAATACCCAAACCGGCCAGAAAATGGCCGGTTTACGCCCCCCCTAAACCGGCCATTTTCTGGCCGGTTTACTCTTTTTTTTTTTTTTTTTTTTAACCCGTAAAAACCTCTAAACCGGCCATTTTCTGGCCGGTTTACTAATTTTTTTTTTTTTTTTTTTTTTTTTTTTTAAGACTATGAATAGCAAAATAGTAAAATCTAACACTAAAAATTGAAATTTTTTGTTTAAATTTTTTGTTAGATTATTTCTTGTGATTTATAATTACCATATTTATACTAAAATACACTGGATTACTGGAAATTATGTTGAATTACACTATATTACAATAACTTCGCTAATTACGCAAAATTACGCTAAAGTAGACCGATTATGTGCCATCTTTCATGAATCATAAAAAATAGTAAAAAAATTCCGAAAAATAGTAAAAACTGGTATTCTACAAGTTCATTAAGTATCGCCGTCACTAAATTACATTACATTACGGTACACTGAAAAGGCGAAACTTCCAACGTTGCGTGGAAGGCATGGTACGACGAGCATGGACGTCCGGTGTCTTTCATCTTGCACTGATTGTTTTTCATTTACTACTGGTTGTCTTTCATGTTCTACTAGTTGTTTTCATGTTCTACTGATTGTCGTTCATCTTTCACTAGTTGTATTTCATGTTCTACTAGTTGTTTTTATTGTTCTACTAGTTGTCTTTCAACTTGTTCTAGTGTTATTTCATGTTCTACTGCTTGTCTTTAAGGTTATGCCCTTTTTTGTGAAGCATGCGCAGGACTTGGTTAAACATCATGAGTAAAGCATAGAACAGATCAATTGCAATCATAGAAAATATTCAGTTATTGATTGGTGGCTCTGATACCAAATGTTATGTTATGTTATTTTCTTTTCTTTGAGATCTCATGATTAATTATGAACAATTCAATTAATAGCCCAAAGATCACCAATACCGAATATTTCACAAACAAAACTTAATATGATCTATTGTGCGGTTTTCATATTTTTCTAGTTTCCTTTCCTATGTGCGGTTTTACCAGTTTGGTTGATTTTTGAGACTTGATATCTTTCAATTCTCTTGGAGGTTTTGGATGAAACTTCACAGTCTTGTTCTATGGCGTCAAGACTATGAGTCAGCCAATTTTCATGATTTTTCATGATGTTTAGCCATGCCAATCAATGGTGCGAAGTGATGACCTGAGCAGCAATTTTACACATTTTTACAGTTTTCTGGATTTTGTTTTTTTCATTGTGATTTATCCACTTGGCCATTTTAGGAGTTCTTTATATGGATTTAAAGCTTGACAGGTGATCTACCAAATGGTCAAGTATTAGATTTTTCTGCCATGGGAGGCTATGATGAACAGTAAATTGAAGTTGTGACCATATTACAATTCATTTACTGGTTTTTCCTTCCTGTTCTTTTGCAGGAAATTGGACTTTGTATCACAGATTTGAAGCCTTTAAAGCTTAACTTTGAATGATTCGGTTGCATGGTTTCGAAGAGGGATTAACAAAGAGCAGTTCAAGGGTGAGTTTGAGACATTTGCATTTATACCCTTCATTTTATGAATTTTCAAAGAGGGGTACTTGTCAGTATTTTCTGCAGTGCAGCTCATGAAGCTGAGGGTTCATCTTCTTCTATTTGTCTTTAAGGTTCTACAATTTGTCTTTCATGTTTAATAGGTTATCTTTCATCTTGTACTGGTTGACTTTTGTGTTCTACTGGTTGTGTTTCATCTTCTTCTTGTTGTCTTTCATTATCTACTGCTTGTCTTTCATCTTCTTCCCATTGTCTTTCATATTCTATTCGTTCTTTAATGTTCATCTAGTGTTATTTCAACTTGTTATGGTTGTCTGACGGCATCTCTGACGGCGAAACTGTACAAGAGGGACTCCATATCAGAAGTATCGAACCCCGCAGGTGATGGCTGTGACGGCATCTCTGCCGGACCCTGCAATCATACACATAAATTATTAAATTTGATCTGAATGAAGAAATTTATTAAAACCTGACAGATACTGAAGTATGACATACATGAGGCTACACCGGACGTCCATGCTCGTCGTACCATGCCTTCCACGCAACGTTGGAAGTTTCGCCTTTTCAGTGTACCGTAATGTAATGTAATTTAGTGACGGCGATACTTAATGAACTTGTAGAATACCAGTTTTTACTATTTTTCGGAATTTTTTTACTATTTTTTATGATTCATGAAAGATGGCACATAATCGGTCTACTTTAGCGTAATTAGCGAAGTTATTGTAATATAGTGTAATTCAACATAATTTCCAGTAATCCAGTGTATTTTAGTATAAATATGGTAATTATAAATCACAAGAAATAATCTAACAAAAATTTAAACAAAAAATTTTAATTTTTAGTGTTAGATTTTACTATTTTGCTATTCATAGTCTTTAAAAAAAAAAAAAAAAAAAAAAAAAAAAAAAAAAAAAAAAAATTAGTAAACCGGCCAGAAAATGGCCGGTTTAGAGGTTTTTACGGGTTAAAAAAAAAAAAAAAAAAAAGAGTAAACCGGCCAGAAAATGGCCGGTTTAGGGGGGGGGCGTAAACCGGCCATTTTCTGGCCGGTTTGGGTATTTTTAGCGAAAATTTTGAACTCCGGGTATAATTAATAATTTGTAATTAACTTTGGATATTAATAAAAACTAGCAGCGTGCCTCGCGTTGCTTCGGCAACGGTTGAGTTTGGATGAATATTATGTAGGAACTTAAAAGGAATGTGTAAGATGAGTAAAGCAGTACAAAAGTCATAGTTTAATTACATTAGATAAGAGCTGTACATAGGAGTTTGTGGCATAAGTCATAGATTAGTACAAAAGTCACAGAAGTTAGTGTTCCTTTCTGTGCCGTGTTTGGAAGAGGGGTAGCAGCTTTGGCAAAGCTTGTTATCCCTTGGTGGTTATGCTTGCAAACACAGTTTTTTAACAAAATAGTTCCTAGTTTAGCTAAGAAGGCTACATTACTACTGGTCATCCGTAGTTAACTAATATTTACAATAGACAAAAGATGTGACATTGTTTTTGCAGAGTTAGTGCTATTATTCTGGCTCTTCTTTTCCTTTTCCTTTGGTAGTTCCACTGCTGCAAAAATTGGAAATTTTGTTAGTTGAACAGATTAGATAAGCTGAGAGGTTATGTATAATGTTTGATATAAAGTTTGTATGATGTAGCTGTTTCATATGCATTATAGTCTCAAGAGTAAGATAAATGGTTTTTTTTTTTTGCTCTTAGTACAATTTCGATGAGGTGGTCATTGGCTTGTGGGGATGTGATTACAGCAAACACTCATTTCATCCTAAAATGGTTTTTGAGAGGGATTCCTAATCAATGAACTTAAATATTGGTTTAACAATCAATGTCTGTTTACTCATTTCCTACTAAAATGGTTTTTTAGTGGGATCCCTAACTAATGAACTAAAATATTTGTTTAACAATCAATGTTTTGTTTGCGGTAGCGATGTAATGAGTTCTATTGATTTGTATTTTATATTTGGAAAATGTGAAATTAATACTTTATGTTCGGACAGTATAGTTTGAATCTGAATTATGGTTAGTCCAAACTGAACGGTATAGTTTGAAATTTTTTACCTTGTTCGCTCCTTTTTGGAAGGTTGTTCCAGTAAGAGCTGTTTTGCTTTCCTCTTTTCAGCTGTTGTTGCGATCTTTAGTTCTTGTCCCGACCTGTGCAGGAAGGATATAAGACATGAGTTGCATCAAGTGTTTTTAGATTATATTAGAGAAAAAAGGAAAGATGATGAAAAAGAGATATGAGAAGCCAGATTGTATGTGTTCGAAAACAATGAATTTTTTGTTTTGTTTTTTGAATGACATTAAGTATAAGGAATAGTTTTGTAATTAATGTTATGGTGTAAGAAGATGGGAAGAATAGGTGTGCAAAATTCAGCAATTAAGAAAGAGAAAGAGGAGTTGGGTTATATTAAATGACCAAATTAGGTCAAATTTGGAATTACAAATAGGAGGATTTTTTAAAGATAAATGAAAATTTTCATTCTGGTATGTACTGGGTAATGTAAATGGGGGATGTACTGGGTAATTACAACAGGAAAAGAAAAATTGGTAATTTTTTTTCCTTTTTGTATTGTGGTTATGTACTTGTTTATGCAGTGTTCATCTGGAGGTGTTCCTGGTTGTGTTCCTGACTGTTCTATTTCCATAGATGTTTCAGACGTTGCTGTGATTTCTTCTATCTCAAGCACCTGGTAGTTGGGGGAAGCTGACTTGAATTTGCCTGATGTTACTATGAAAAGCTTTTCTTTGTTTTTAATCTCATTAAATTGAGGTGGCAGTTCCATCTTGTCTGTTTGTTGTGCCAAAAGTTCTTGTGCTGAACTTCCAATCAGTTTTTCTGCCATTTTTCCGATAAAGACAAAATTGGCTTCTCCAGTATAGTCTTTTACTCGGATGCAGAAGTTTAACCTGGAAATTAACAGATCTGATGAGAAGTGTTTTATTGTAGTCAAAAAATTAAATATAAAATTGTTACGAAGAGGATAATAGTTGGTGGGGAGTATTTCTTAATATTTTAGTTGACAAAATATTGGTAAAAAGAGTAGACCCATTAGATCATCCAAATAACAAATGCAATGAGATCTAAGATCTTGTGAGTGACAAAGTTGTATATTTTTTTAGTGGATTTGTCAATGTAGTGGACTTACCAGGGCAATGGTTGTTCCAATTCGGTATCACATTTTGGGCAGTCAAAGGAGGTAGTTGTCGGTGTCACGCGATTTCTATGTGTTGGGCATGAAAGATAATACCATCCGAATTCATCTAGCACCTCTGTAATTTCTGCCATAACATGAAATAGTTTGTTCTGCGTTTTGTGCAAATTGCTCAGTATCATTAGGAGAAAATTTACAAAAGAGAATCATACTATTAAGTTCTTAATGTTGTAACTGTGTTACAAATATTTTATTCAAGAGATCTTAAAATTAGAAGGTTATAGATAAGGATGTACCAGTAAAATAATTATGCCTAATAATACAATTTGTGAATGATGTTTGTTCATGTAGCATAATTTAGCAGTGAAGAAAACATAAACTGATATGCCAAAGTTTGATCATATTTTTTTATTCTAATGAGGTACCAAATATTGTTATGTATAAAGATCTATTTTGTTTAGTATGATGGACATGAGGTTGTAGACATATGAATTTTTGATATATTGTAAATTGACCTCATATATTGCGTAAACATATATATACATTGCAATACCAACTATCTATTTGAATTTAATTAAGGTTATAAATACATGGAAGCAATATATTTATTTTGTAGTATTTCTCCATTAAATTACAAAATAAAAATTAGCAGATGACTAATTTTGAATAGAATGCATAGATCTCATTCCAGAGTAAATTAAGTGGCTTATTCTAATTTGATTTGTATGAAGATGTGTTGACAGAGGAGCTGTGGAACAAAATTTTAGTTAATTACTGTTTATATTTGAATTTGACTTTATGCTTAAAATAGCAAGATGAAGTTAACAAATACTATTTTTAAAATAGGATGCTTACCTCGTTTGGTTTGCAGAGATGGTCTAGATCTTTTATAGAAACGTATGCTGGAGGTGTTTCATTGGGTTGTTGTTGCAGTGCTGGAACTGGGTTTGTTATGGGTCGGATCCTTTTGTGTGTTATCCTGATAGCGAAGATTGTGAAACTTTTGTTAGTTTTGTTTGATAGTTGTAGGATATTGTGAATTGGAGTATTTGTTATTTTATTATTACCTTCTCAGAAAGTCTCTTATTTCAGTTATGGATTTGTCCTGGTATATGCGAGTGGCTGAGTAGCTCTTCAACGTCCAATTGCCTTTAATTTTGTATAAATGTTAGTACATATATGGGATGTTTTGTGTTCAGGTCTCATTGGAAAAGGGTAGTAATGAATAATTTGGTAGAAGGCGAAATTGTTACCTACGAATAGCTGAACTTGGAGAGAGCTGAAAGCGAGAACAACATGTTGTGTTTTTGATTGTTGTTCTATTATGTCGAAATTTATCTGTGGTAGACAATCTTCCCAGATTGAGACAGTTATTTTGTTGTTTCTGTGAAACAACAAATATGAGAAGATATTGTTAATTAACATAATAATATGGAGTAATACAATTTAATAAGGGATACATAGAAAATAGTCCATTTTTTTTATTTAATTGTATTGTCAAGAGAAATGTGTAAGGTGGGATATACGAAGGCTTGAGACACATGTTGGTGAAATACAGTATTTGCAAAACGTACATGGGAGGTTATTTTTATTTTTTTGGTAGGGATGGTTGCTGAGGGAAATGAGCTTACTCGTGCGAGTTAGAATTATTTTAGGTTAAACGGAAATAAAAAAGAAAACAGATTGAGAAGTGTTAGGTAAACATATGAGTTTATTATGTCATCAATAAGGAAGCAATTTGAAAATAGAGAAATACAATTTTTGAAATAGAACTAAAGATAAATAATGTAACATAGCTCATTTGAAATTGTTTGTTTTTACCTTTCATTCTCTAGTTCCATATCCACTACACTGGTTGTTCCAATTTTCTTTAGTCGAGCTGAAGTTATCTGTCCGACAATATCTGATTAAAAAGTATTGAAATTAGCAATGTCAATATCAGCCATTTCCAAAAAAACTGAAACTGTTTTTTAAAATCTTGGTAATGAGTTGTAGTAGTTTCTAAGCTTTAAGGAAAAAAGAGAGTTGCAGGAGTACGTACCAACAACCGATTTGTTCGTTTTCGTAGTGCCTATATCACTAAATGGATTAAAATTAAAGTAACGAATTGGGAATGATCCATCATCATCTTTCATCTTGGTGATTTCTGTAGCTGTTGTGAGTTCTATCCGAACTTTGTGGTCAACAGTTTTGAAGGTTGGTCGTTCTATGTCTGGCTTGAATTTGTAAATTTCATGGACACGTCCTTCTTCTAGTTTTCGTAGTATCTCATTTGCATTGGGCTCTTTAATGCTTATATAACCTTCTATAGCAGTATTCTATATAATTTGAAAAAATTCATTATTAGTCATGGTAAAGAAATTTCAAAAAAAGAGGTCAGCGGGAAATGTATTATTGATGAGCTGTCAATATAATAGAATGCAACTTGTGTAATGTGGTGTTTTGAAATTAATTTTACACAATTCTATTTTTAGGTTGGTAATTGTTGCTGTGTGTGTGATTAATTTAAGCTACACCTTTCTGGATGTAAATAAACTATGGCAGAACAAATTTAAATTAGTGCTATAATTAAATAATTAGACTAATGTTGATTTTTGAAAGTTTTTGAAGTGATCTATCATCATTGTTCTTGTCAGAAAAATACTGTGTAATTTTGCAAAATTGGTCATGTTAATTAACATATCAGTAAAACTTATGCATATGTAGGTTTTATATAGTAATGATGAGACTTTTAATGTAATTAAATGCATGTGTTATAATAGATACCAATTGAAAACCTACATAGTGGAGACATGATAGATAGAATTGTAGTGAATTCAAAAGTAGAAATAAAATTACATGATAAATATACAACATGAGAGAGTCTATATTGATTTCTAAAGAAATGTATTTATTTGTTACATAATGTTTTACTATAGAAATATGATAAAGTAATGATCTGCTTAGATAAACTGCATATAAAGCATGATTTTGAAAAAAATCAAAATATCGTTACGAAGATTAAATGTAAGTAGCGAAAACAGATGAAACAAACATAAAAAATTAATTATTTTGTACTACATGGAAATATATTTAAACTAAATTATAAGCAACTTGATTAGTCAAAATTGAATCTGAAGTTGTATTTTGATCTAATGGAAAATTTTATGTAGGCTGTATAGTTGAACTAAGTATTAATTATGGAAACATAAAATAAAATTATTAAAAATTGTATTAGAGTTAAGCTACCTGTTGGTCAACTAAAATGAAATCATATGAGAAGACCGTTTTATTTTTTGGATGTTGCGCTGTCCACAATTTAGTTATTCTTTCTTTTATAGTTCGCCTCAGCATGTCTTTCGTCAGCATGTTTAAGGGAGTAATCGTTTTTTCGCTAGCCATATGAAAATTCATAAAATTGCAAGATTTGTAAGCAAAATACTTATGATAAATTTGATAGTTAATATTAACATGAAAGGAAAACATTGTTAAAATATGTGTTGTTCTAGTGGAAGAATGGAGCTATAAAAGTTGGCATAATATTTGGTAGAATTAATAGAATGCATCATATTTGGTAATTGATGTTGTTGTAACAGGTAAAATTTTTATAGGAGTTTATATTTGGTTGCTGTAAATGATAAGTAGTCATTTCATTTAAAATACTATTTTTTACACACTTGCATTATTTAGAGAAGCTTTTTATGAAGATGAAAATAGTATTTTGATAGAAGTATACCCAAGTCATTGAAGATTTCTGTTTATACTATGTTTTGGGTGTAATTAGAATGTTCGTTGTTTGGATTTTCAATGAGAATTCGAACACCAAATCTAGATGTTGCTCGAGATAATGCGACATATAATTGTCCATGGCTGAAAACTGGGCGGGGCAGATAAATGCCTATTTTGTTGAGGGTTTGTCCTTGGCTTTTGTTAATTGTCATTGCATAACACAATCTAACAGGAAATTGTTTACGTTTTAGTGTAAACGGCCATTTTTTATCTTTGACATTGAAAATTATTCTCGGTATATAAACTGTTGTTCCTTTGTTGGTGCCGCTGATTATCACTGCCTCTATAACTTTGTCTGCCAATTGAGTAACTATAAGTCTTGTTCCATTGCACATGCCGTTTGTTTGATCTATATTTCGCATTAACATAATTGGAGTACCTACTTTCAATGTTAATTGATGATTTGGGATGCCATTTTGTTTGATAGAACTGAGAAATTCAGCGGGGTACATTATTTGAAGTTCTTCTGAAGAAATTGTTGAGTTACACATTGTGTTTGAACTGAAATATGTTCTTGGAAGTGTTGGTATCATTGTAAGTATTATTTCATTAATAACATCAACATCATCATTTGCTGGGGTAACTATTGCTCTTTCTCGTAAGTAGTCACTATCTTTGTAGAACAATTCAATATTGTTGTAAATAGCATCAATAATAGTTTCTTTTCTGCTCTCAGTTGCATTTATTAACAAATCGTTTGGTATTTCAATCCAATTACTATCAGGGTCATCAAATATTTTTTTTGGTAGGAATAGTGCCATTTCCTATAGCTAATAGCCAATCATTGAATTCAATAGCATCTTTCTTCTCTGTTTCAGACATGTGAGGATGTTGCAAACGCATATTTTTATGAAGTCTATAAATTCGACAATGAGACCAAAGTTTAGATTTTGTAATTGATGCATTTAGTGTTTGGTGTTTGTTTGCGTATTTGATAACTGGTAAAGTTTGTCGGAAATCACCTCCAAGTAAAACGGTTTTGCCTCCAAATGTTTTCTTCCTACAATCATTGTCATATGTACCTAGGATATCTTTTAAAGTTCGGTCTAACGCTTCGAAGCAGTAGCGATGATTCATTGGAGCTTCGTCCCAAATAATTAGTGATGTTTCTTTAATGAGTTCCTCTAGTTGTGTTCCCTTTTTTATGTCACATGTAGAGTTTTCTTCGATATTGATCGGAATTTTAAATCTAGAGTGAGCAGTTCTTCCTCGCGGAATTAACAAAGCTGCTAAAGCTGATGAAGCAACCGGTAAAATAATTTTTCGTTGGGATCGTAACATTGCAATTATTGTTTTGTATAGATATGTCTTACCTGTTCCGCCGTGTCCGTAAACAAAAAAGAGTCCGCCTTCGTTAAGCTGCACTGATTGAACAACTGCTTCAAATATGTTTTTTTGTTCTTCGTTCAGTCCATTATACAATGATATAGCTTCGGTTAGTGTGTTTGTCACATCAAAATTCATTTCTTCTCTTAGTAATCTGTTGTCGAGTTGTTGTATATGGGTTTGTTGAGGTTTTGGAAGTCCATATGTTGTTAAGCTTGTGCTGTTGTCCATTAACAAACTCTCAATTTCATGTAGAGTGTGATTTTTTAAATCAGAATCTGATAAAGTCATGTTCGGTAAACGATATATGTTTCTTATCTTATATATAATGTCATCTGTCATTGTTTGCCAACTCTGTTCGAATAGATTTAGTGGATTTGCTATTTCACAGTAAAGTAACAGTACTTACAAATAATCTACGCAATTGAGTTTCCAGTAGCCCAATTTGATGCTTCTTGAAGAGCAAGCAACCATTCGTTATCATCTTATAATAAGCCTAATGCATTGCATGTCTCTCTGAATGTGTTGTATTTTACGTTGTTAATCGTTTGTATTTCTTCAAAAGTTGTTGCTCCACGATTGAGATTGAGGAGCATTCTCAAGTAATACATTTCTCCTTGATTCGGATTAACAAAATATATTCGACCTATGCGATTTCCTTTCTTTCTTAAGTTCCAAAACTTCTCTTTTGAGTGCCATGTATATTTTCGAGGTATTTCTGTATATGTTAGTTTGCGCGCTTCGAGATCTCTTTTGTTTAGTTCCATCCACTCGGTTAGCATTGTTCTATCTAATTGACCAGAATTTATCATATTTTCTATATCTTGATTATCAGTGAATATGATATTGTTCATTTTTGGTAAGTGAATAGGTAACCTTTCTATGCTCGGAATATTGCAATGAATGTCGTATTGAAATAATCTCCAAATAGCTTCGTGTGGTGTTATGTATCTACAATCTAGATATACTTTTATTTCATTTATTTCTTGAGATTCATTTTGTGGATTTGTTGTTGATTTGAATGAGCTGCTTAATTCTGCAATAGCTCTGTCATTGCCTTTACAGATGTATTTAAAAAGATACTTGATAAGTTTTGATGTGTGGCATTTTTCAACATTTATATGAGCTTGATATCTAACTATTAAGTCAATGTTATGAGGAACAACAAACCGATTGTCTAGTTTGACTCCTTTTCTCTCGATATAAAAATCTGTTTTACGTCTTTTATAAGTAACTATTCCATCCTCAGCTATGGTGGTTTTTTCATGGTAAGGTTTAGGAAAATTTTTGGAACACAATCCATTTTTGATGCAGCCAGTTTGCGATGTGTTGCCATTGCATGGACCATGTATCATAAACTTAGTGACTGCATCATATCCAGTTGGATCTCTTGTTGGATTAGGCATCTCAGCAGATATAAACTTATCAATGTCTTGTATTGTTTTCAATTTATTGTGCTCTGCCAACCAAAGTATGATATGAACATGGGGGAGACCTCTTTTTTGGAACTCAATAGTGTATACATCTGTTGATTAATTAAGAGTTGTTAAAGCTCATAGATTAAAATAAGTTAATGTAACCGTTAATTATTGAATAAATATAAAAATTAAGAGAACAATACTTACATGCAATGGTCTCGCCGAAATGTTTATTATCTTTAATGTCTCGTAATAATCGGTCTAACTTCATCTTAAAAACTCGTGCGAGAATATCAGGTCTATCGTCAGGTTTTTGTTCAGGAAGTAACATTTGGTATATCTCTTGCCATTGAGGATTGCAAGTAAATGTAACGAATAAATCAGGCATTCCTAGCTGTCGACATATTGCCATTGCATCATGATAATTTTGAAGCATATATCGAGGACTTCCTACATGAGAAGCTGGCAGTATTACTCTTTTGCCCACGTGTTTACCAATTTTATGTCCTTCTTTGATAGCGCTTTCAATATTGTTGAAATTTTCACTTCTAAAAAGTTCTTGATTTTTTTGTATGTAGGATAGTCTATCTAATTCAACAGAGAGATACGCATCGACAAGTATTTGCTGGAATAAGCGACCAGATTTGAAAATTGTTAGAGCATCTCCAATACGGGGATGGAATCGGTATGCATAAAATTCAGCCATTGTAACATATTTTCGGGCTATTTTTGATTGTCCAGCAGATCCGAAAACATATTCTATTTTTGGATGATAGCCATCCTCACCGTATACGAAAAGGAGGGGATATTGTAATGCCATGTAACTTGGATGGTTAGCATGTATGCGTTGTAATCCATTTTTTTTATGGTCAACAATAACATCACAATAGTTTTCCTTTGCATTAATATCCCCTACAATCAAGCCAACAACTTCGTTTGCTTGTGGCATACAATATTGTGAAAATTTACTCGGTCGAGAACTTGTTAACTTAAGACTAAACTTTTGCATATCAGATTCCACAAATCTATCTTTAAACATTCGAAAGCGTTGGACAATGACGTTATTTTCGTTCAACATTGTCATAAGACCTGAAACAATCTCTGGATGCAATTCGTGCGAGTTCTTTTGGTTTTGGAAATTGTGTAATCTATTTTTTATTTCATTTGATGTGTCATAGATATATAATTGTGCATAAGTTGGTTTGCATCCTTCTGATGGAACTAACGATCCAATTCGATGGTAATTCTGACCTGAAACTCTAAAAACATAAGGTCCTCGTCCATCATTTATTTTGTTATCTATATTAACTCCCATTGATGTGAAAGCAAAAATCGAATTATATGCTCTAATATTTTCTTTGAAATGAGTTGATGTGTGATTTTGCAAGGGTTCTAACAATTCGTGTAAGAAAGATGGAGGTTCTTTTAAAGAAGGTATTAGAACTCTCCCTTCTCTACAACAAAGATTATATTGTGGATTTTTAATGGATGTTTGCATATTTCTTTCAGCAAGCCAATAAAATGCACCGCAATACCTACACGTTTGATCTGGTTTTCCTAAATCTAGTGGGAGTAGATATTTCCCTGTCAAGCGAATAAGAATGGCTATTTAGAACATGAGAAAAATAACTAATAGATGAACCTAATGCAAGCTACATTTGAAAGTATATGCATATGTAAAATAAGCACTTACTTTTTTGAGATTCATTGTCATGCGGAAGTTGAATGTTAGGCTGTACAGTTTGTTCATGTAGTAGTTGATTTGAAATGTTTATTGTTATGTCGATGTTAGGAACTATAGAATTTGTTTCAGATAAGCTTGAGCAGGATGAAGATGTTTGTTGACCTATTTGCAGAGGCAAAAATGTTTTAATATCTAACTATTTATGTTAGAAAGTAATGTTGTCAAAATTGAAAAGAATAGATCAAGATTGTTATGTGAATTGAGAGAAATTAAAAAAAAAATGTAAGATTACCTGTCAGACATTCAGTAGAACAGATCATTTGTGATGATGTTGATAATTGACGAAAATTGTTCGAATGGCTGATATTATGTTCTAATTGATGTGGTTGGTGTATAGCTTGGAGTGCGACTTGTTCGTTTCGTAAATCTAGCTTATTTATAAAACTATGTGAATTTAAAGAACGCATTCTAACGCTTCGTTCCAGCCGAGCTGGAGAGCTGCGCTGCACTCGCTTTCCTCTCATAATGTCTACTTTCTTTGATTCACTTCCATTTTTTTCACTCATTTCCTATAGCAGCACCAAAAAAAATTTGTTATTTCTAAATAACATATTTTTGGTGCTGATACCTAACTCATAAAGTATGCTACGTCTAAGAGCTAATATATATTAATAATAGATTTATAATTTGAATCAGTGGAAAGAAGAAGGCGTGCATATACTAACTCCTAAGTCTGGACTTGTTAAACTATTGATGTTAGATATTACCAATGTAAGAAAGTTCATTTTATATATAAATATTTTAGAAAATAAAATAATTATCTAAATAGAAACTTCTTGAACTATCAATAGTAGATATTACCATTCTAACAAAGTCCTTTTTGTATGTAAATATTCTTCTAAAATGAAATAATTATCTACATTACCTGTGACGGACTAAATTTAGTAAACATGTCAAGTTTGAAAATACATATTTGCAAAAAATAAACAAATGTCAAAACAACACCTCAATGGCTGTAGAAAGAGCTGCAGAACAGGTGAATGTGAACTGAAATCTTTCTGGAGAATATTCTTCGTGCGATCAATGTTACAACGGAGAGCTTACTGCAAGTTTATGAAATATAATTAAAATTCTCAAATAGGAGATATTTTATACACATCTTTTTGGAGAGAAATAATAATAATAATGATTCAAAATAGATATCAATTGAATTATAAATTTTGCGACCAACCAAATTCTTTTTTTGTTCCTCTCTTTTTTCATGACTATATGCTGTGTCAATTTATGATGCTGATGTAATTTCTTTACCCACCAAATTCTATTATTCTATAGAAAATTTGGATATTTTAGAGCTGAATAGTTGGAATGTTCTCATCAAAATGAGCTGTTAAAGATTAGTTGACCTAATTAAATTTAGGGTTTAAATCGGCACACTTAAATGTCAATTAAACAATCTCATATTTTGTTAGGGAAAAAAATAGCAAAACAGTAAGGAACAACAAAAATAAATACTCACAAATCCAAATTAGTGGATTATCTCATTTCATTCATTAATATTTTCTATGTATGTGGATTCTACTTAGTATAATAGAATTGAGGCTATGATGCTTTGCATTGTGCAGATCGGTCCGCACATGAATCTATATATCTATTTTAAAGTTTGAACAATTGATTCAAACCACTCAACATGATCTATATATATGAATAAAATTAAGATGAAATTTTATATTTGTTGTAGTTTTTTTCCTATATATTTTAGATAGTTAATAAATTGCTGGTTCTGGATGGTCCAGAATTTTTATTTCAACTGATTTCTACCTATTTAAAAAAATAGTAAAAATAAAAAGAATGTATAAAATTTGATTTGAAACTATATTTTATATATGAAGATTATGTTGAACGGTTTACACCATTATTTGAACTTTAAAAATAAAAATGTAAGTTCATAGTACAAACCACTATATAATAATACACATATTACTATGGCCTCACTCAAATGC
This sequence comes from Carex littledalei, assembly GCA_011114355.1. Taxonomy (NCBI): domain Eukaryota; kingdom Viridiplantae; phylum Streptophyta; class Magnoliopsida; order Poales; family Cyperaceae; genus Carex; species Carex littledalei. Next base: position 8,890,461 of record CM022090.1, on the reverse strand, counting down.
CTTTTTTCATTATTTCATATTTTCCTA